>CM054128.1:128156920-132956920 GCA_028751855.1 Ambrosia trifida | reverse complement strand
CTTCCGCCGCCGACGCCCCTTCACAACCTCCCCTGCTGAAACGGAAGAGCCCGAGTCAGTAAGAGCAATTATGGCTCGATACCTGTGCTTCCGCGGCGCGTGTTTCCAACGACCACGCCCCGCGGACGAGCCCACCGGCGGGATTTTCCCTATGGTATCGTCTCCAAAAACGCTATGAAGGAAAGGATTGGGAGACTCACCAGTTGTGTAGTAAGGCTTGGGCACAGTGGAGAGGTCAGGATAGTAAAAGCGATCAGCCAACTCATCCAAACATGAGGTCTGACCCTCCGCCACAGGCCTCCATTTGATGCCCTTCTCCTGGCGGGCAGCATAAAACTCGAATTTACTTACACCTGTAAACAACACATAATAAGGAAAGGAGCGCGGGAGATACTAATAGTAATAATAATAATGATAATAAACACTTACCCGCTTCCGCAATATACGGCTCTTTACCCGCCCGAATGCCATTGCGGCTCATCCCCAGAAGGAAGAAGATGCCTTCCGTCAGATTCTGAAACCCCAGCTTAGTGGCATTGGCGGTAAGGGCAAGGAACCAATCCTGCTTCTTGAAGTCCTTGGGCAGGGGCATATCCGCCACGCGCTGCCCATCCCCTATTACCTTCCAGGGGAGACTAACTGGGATAACCCCCTTCTTCACAAAGAAGAATTTCTCCTTCGCCCAGTGAAGGGATTTCGGGGTATGGGTAGCCATCGGCGGCACCTTCGGGCGTGGCTTGAAAGAAAACCACATTTCATCCCTCGCCATGAAGTAAAAGACACTGAACCGCTCAACAGTCGGCTCAATGTCCAAAGCACGGCACGAGGCCTCAAAGTGAACTAACCTCAGAAGCCCAAAGGCGGTTAGTTGAGTAGGCCCAACGCCATAAGCCACCATTGTATCAATTTGGAAGCGCGTGCATGGGAGGCGAAACCCGCACTTGGCAAAATGGGCTTCATACAATGCCAGCTGATCACTGCCGGCAGAAAGGACAGTACTGGTCGGAGAGGGGAGTGTGGGCTCCCACTCCGGTAAGATCCCATACATCACACAAAACCGGTTGAAGGCCTCTTAACTCCAAACACAGTAAGTGTTGGACATTAACTTCCTCTCTTTTATCTTGCCATGCTCAACGGTGGTCTCCTGCACCACCTCCTCCGGCTCCTCGCCTACAACCTCCCCAGAAGCACTGTGACTTTCAGACATGATGATAAGAACCCAAGAAATCTGGAAAATGTACCGGAAAATATGAAGATCCACCGGAATCTTCAACAGAAATGAAAAGAAAATGGTTGTCAAAAACTAGCAAATAGAAAACAAAGAAAGGGAAGACACTAGAACTGAAGAAACTTGAAGTTTCAACAATGAATCTCCAAGATCAGAGAGATCTTTGAAGATTAAACGAAAACTTCAAAGTAAGTTGGCCGGAAGTTTAAGAGAAAAATGAAAGCAAGAAGGAGGAGTATTGGAAAAGTAACCGTTCATAGCAACACTGATGAACTTTATATACTCATCGCATTAATGACGGTGGGACCCACTAGGGAAGCACTAACCGTCACACCTTTTCAAATTCCTAGCACCAGATGACGACACGTGTCCATTACACAAATGGACGGCCCGGATGATAGTGTACGACAGTTATACACTACACACACGCCGGATGATCGACACGTGTCGAAAGATCTCACGATATCAAGACACTGAGCGCGTGACAACCCACGCGCCTGACAGACAGCACGTGTTCACGGACACGTGGCACAATCTCAACCACGAAGACAAGACGTCAGACGCGTGACGTCCCACGCTCCTGACACAGACGAGATATTGGTAACTGCAACCACGACGTGACGTGCCTCAGTCCGCACAGCCAGACAATCACTGAACACGTCAGCAACCATTAAACTTCCATCAGAAGTAACTGATCATTCGAATTCCAGGCGCATTTACTCCAATTTATGAGAGACAAATTCAATGCCAATGATTTAGAATTTATCACAAACTCCAGACCCGCATTAAATCACTCCAACAGCATTTAATTTCTCGGCGGAAACCTGACGTAAGTCCACAAACGACGTTCCCCGCTCAACTCCTGCAAGATTGAGGCGGAGAACGTCCCCATGGCGCAATTTTGACGTAAGTCCACAAACGACGTTCCCCGCTCAACTCCTGCAAGATTGAGGCGGAGAACGTCCCCATGGCGCAATTTTGATGTAAAACTAGGAAAGACGTTACCCGCCAAAATTTTCAAGAATTCGCGCAAGAATACTTCCAAGAGCTTCTACAACACAAGCAGATGAGCTTTCATCCGCGACTAACATATTTTGAGTCTAGCACTCCACCTACTCATCAGCGAGCAGGAGAAGTCCTAGACTAGGGGGACTTGAAGGGATAGGGAGCCTAATCTGAAAGGCATCCCTATCCCCATGAAGCAACAACCCTGCGCCAGGTCACGGCACAGGAACGCACTCGCGCGGGGACAGGCAATCAGCGTGTCTCGCGCGCCGACACGGATGATAAGCAACAAACAATACCTGATACGCGCGTGCAACCACGCGCGGAATCTTCCCTTAGCACTTTTCATTCGAAGTACAAGGAATGACAAAAGGAAGATTCATAAAGATCCATGTCAGAGCACACACCAGCAGAAGAAGGACATGTGGCAGATAGTACAAAAGGTGAACGGCTACACTGTGCACGCTGTTGTGAACAATGACCAGCAGGCATTACCTCGCCCACTGTCAGACGTCACATCAGACACCAGAGATAGCCTGAACACTGTAGCAAGTACGACGTTACTATACACCACCAGAAACCCGCCACATGTCCAGCTACAACAACGACCACACTGTAGCGTGACGTCATCAACAGTAACCTGCCTTTTCCCGCCATTTCCAGAAGGACCATGGATTTGGGCCTCGGTTGGGCCCAAGCCAATGGTGTCACCTGTGGGCCTCTCTATGCAGCCCACTACTAGGCCTATAAATAGGATCAGATACAACCCTTGTATTCATTCAGAAAAATAGCCATAACTACTATACTCTCGACTTGTAATCTCCTTTGTTAGTAATAATATTCCGGTGTACTTACAGTGGACGTAGGTCATTAACGACCGAACCACTTAAATCTCTTGTTTCCCCACACATAACATACACACTACTCCCACTAACAATCTCTCGGGTTGCCATTACGGTTTGGGTAAAGGATTAACTTTGTAGTCACATAAGTATTAACCCCCCGGAGATTAGACTTAATCTCCGGCATACTTATTGTTTCTTCAGCAGTTATGTCGGTTCAGTTTTAGGACATGTTGGTTAGTTTGAGGGTAGTTATTTAACCGTCATGTATGTATGTATAAATAGCCATCTTATGTACATAATTATTAATGTAGGAATAATATTAGTTTGGGTGTGTTTATCAAACTTCCTCATCATCTGTTTATTGTCGAGTCCCTGCACATAGAGATTGTGCAAACTCATGTTCATCCTATATAACCAAGTCATTAATATGCATGAGGGGCAGAATTCTATCAGCGTGGGGATAAAAAAAATCTCATATTAAATTCACATATACTAATAATAAATAAACTATAAGTAGTGTAATTATAAAATAAAAAAAATACTTGAATTTGATTTAGCTACCATGAAATACAATGCATACAGAAATGCTTTTTAAGATATAAAGTGGGTGAAACAGTTGTCTTACTATTTATTAGTGTAGACAGAGATCAAAACAGTTGTCTTACTATTTCTGTACAGTCGATCAACACATTTTTAAAGATGAGCACACAAAACACATTAATTATCTATATCCTCTGATAAGAAATGTCAGCGGCTTTTTTCGCTATGGGCCCTTCCTTTTCTTTATTGACAAAACACCCCCTGTTCTCACTGAATGTGTAAGTCACACAACACAGTGCAACTACGTTTACACGTGCTCTGCAATCTACACCCCACCTCACTGTTTTTCCTTCCTACACACACATACACACCCTTTCTCTCACACATGCGAAATTGGACGATGGAGATGGTTCGTGAGAAATTGAAATTGAAATTGAAATTGAAATTGAGCTAATTAGGCAATAACCTTTTATCAGGAAAGTTTAGGAAATACATTGGTGAGTCCGTGAGAACTAGTGAACTATTAGGCTACATTTGCATATTTTCCTTTAGGAAATGAAGTTAATTAGTAAATACTGTATTTGTTAAGTTGCGTACCATATAAATGTTGAAAAATACGTGAAAAGAGTATTTTCATAAATATAAGAAAATGATTTTTTCCTAACTTTGGACTAAAATATTTAATTGAAACTTAGGTTTATTTATATATTTCTTTGTGTGTTTATGTTCTATGTTGTGAGAGCTTCACAACGAGCCAAGCCATGTCCAAAACAGAGCTAAGATGAATGAGATATCGATGCTTAAAGGTTGGTGAATGAAACATCAATGCTAGATATTGGAAGTTGAAGTGGGCAAGTGGAACTTGTCCCACATTGGTGTAAAGACAATACTTAGAGTAGTTTATAAGGAAGAACTCTCCCCCTTATTGTTTCACCCTTATTATTTCATGGAAGCACACAGCTGTGGATTCGTGAAGGGTCCGCACCTTAACTCAAACACTCGCGCGTGACGTTGACGATGGGCGCAATGTGGCGCTTTGATGGCGCACTTCGCACACCCGCATCACCGCGAGCCGCTTGAGAGCCGCTTTAGTATTTTTGAACTCAGGTTCGAGGTTCAGTACGTAGGTTGTGATGAACAAGTGGCGGGTGAGGTGTGTGGCGCACGAGTACCCGCGGAAGACCAGGGGGCGTCCTGGTCTGCGCGGAGGATCCCAGGTGGGCGCGCAAGTGGCTTCCGTGTGCGTAGAACGAGATTAACGTGTCCCGCAAATCATCGCGCGCGTGTCAGAACTTCCAACAGCTGCAACAGATCAGTTGAAGTTTGTGAGATGTAATAGACAAGTCAACAGTCAAAGGGAAAATTAAAAGGCATTGAAGACGTTCAAAGCTCTTTAATTCGGTTAACTGTTTTGACTCGAGATTCAAAGCAAAGTTAAATGTCATTGAAGACATTCAATGTTCCTTAATTTTTTTCTTTGAATTCCTTTAACTGATTTGACCAAGGACTCCACTATAAAAGCAAAGGAATACTTTGCTTTGGAGATACACTAGAATTCACCAACACTTTCTCTCTAGCAATCTTCTATTCATCTTCTTCAAGTTTTCAAGGTACCCTTCGGGTTTCTAGAGCCAACTCCGGTAGCACCACTGCCCCAACTGTTGTACCCTGGGAAACAAAACGAGCTCGTAATTCGTTTTAAGGGCCCCGTGTTTAACACGATTCTCAGCCAAACTATTCTGCTTCTACCCCTTTCTTGTATTTTCGTTTATTTCAGTTGTAATTTGTATTGTAATTTTGCTTTCATTTCTTTTGTAATCGTAATAAATTTTGTTTTGTTTTATTTTATATACGAATGGTTCCTACAATAAATTCAATGAGTTTACATTTTAATCTTAATCTAATTGTAATGCTATAGTGTTAAATCAAATACATAAAAATGTGTCGTTTTTATATTTTTAACGCATCACGTAACATTTGGACTAATTCGTTCGATGCTTTCATTGTACCTGCCTCGCAACACGCGTGGGCAAAATACTAGTTTGTGTATTCTTGATCAACTCCACCTACACCTCCCACACACAGAGAGTTGAATAAAAGTACAACTTTTATAAATTTAAAGGGTCAAAATGTATTTTCTTTTAAGATAAAATAGTTATGTCACCAAACAATCAAAGAGCATATTTAAATGCAAACATCAACGTCAAAGAGCACATCCATCAAAATTAGGGTAATGAGGGCACATGACGAGTAGGATGTTTACGAGCCGAGCTTAATCGAGTGGATCTTTGCTTGTGTTTGGCTCACTTACAAATTGAATCGAGCTGATCGGCTTGTTTACAAACGTGCCGAAAACCAAGCAAGCAGTTTTCAAGCGCACATTTTTTCGAGCAAGTGACGAGCTGCAAGTTTTTAGGACAACCATAAATTTGGGATGGTTCCTTTAGTGTTCTCACTGCCTAGTGATGACTGAGGTTCGACTGTCCGAGGATGACACTAAGTCTGAGGTCCGGTTGTCCGATAATGAGGCTCAGGTTGAGGCAGGTGAGACGATAAACATACTACAGAGAACAGTTATCGCATTGTGGCATATGTTGATAGCGGGAGACGATTGATGACAGACAACTAATGGGAATAGGAAGTCCATCATGTTTTTTTTCACGACCTATGGTTTTACAATTAAACTTAGTGTTAAGTTATTATGGGTTGACTGAGCTAATAACTATAAATATAATTGTAATTAATGTGTATATATATAATTATATATATAACAAATTAATAAAAATTATATCGAGTCGAAGCGAGCTGAGCGGACCTTTGCTCGTACTTGGGTTTACAAACTGAACCGAGCCGATCGGCACGTTTACAACCGAGCGAAAAATCGATCGAGCATTTTCCAAGCAAATTCGAAGTGAGCGGAAAGCGCCGAGCAATTTGACTAACCTAATGACAAGTAACTGAGCCCCCTTGTATGCCACATCTTCAAACTACCCGAATTGGTGTGGGTGGAAGCCAATAAATTCAAACTAACCATGCCCCCAGACCCTTACCCGTAAGCCTTATGCGCACGCCTAAGGGTGCCTGGTACCCTTATAAGTCAAAAATTAAATACTTAATCTATGCGAAACGATAAAGACTAAAACTTTAATTTTCACTAACACCTGTTTTTTTTAACGGTTACTTTCGTATGAGTGACCCAATGTCACACTGCCTAATCGGCAGGCCTAGCCAAGGTCTGCCCCAAACTACGTTGTATTAACCAGGTCCGCGCTGGTGTATCAGACTTGATTACGGTGTTCCTCCGGAAACCGTACTGCCTCCACACGAAGTTTCATCGCTAGAGTAAGAGCCGAGTGAAGATCAGGGTGTGGCTCAAGATCAATCGCCCCTCAGTGCGTTTGTCACCATCGTTGCTCGGATGCCGTAGAAGATAATGAGGAGAGTGGGAATCGAACCTGGGTCACAAGAAACACCAATTTTTTTTCCAACTACTCCACCACTACCTCATTGGGTGTACTGAGACCTAATTCCATCACCATCTATTTTTATTAACTCTTCTTTATTTATTTATTTATTTATTTATTTAATTTTTGTACTTTGTGCCCTAAAAATATTTATAGAACCCCACCACTCATAAAACATGCTACAACCACAATCCCCCTTCACGTATATCGGCCCCCCTAACTAGCAAAAGACTACACCATCGGTCACACTCATTATTAATATTTTGTCTTTATTGTTAGCGTTTTCTATTACATTATATAATCTATATATATATATATATATATATATATATATATATATATATATATATATATATATATATATATATATATATATATATAGTGGAAGGATAGGGAGAAAACCCTCCAAAATGAAAAAACTCTAGAAAACCCTCAAAAAAACCTACTTCCCGAGCTTTTTTTTTTTAAAAAAAATTAGGGCATGTAATATACATGTTTTTAAGTGTTTTGAGCCAAAAAAATCAAAAAAGCTCCGAAGGGTTTTTTTTTTATAAGTTTTGCATCATAACACATGTTACCAGTGCAAAAATAAGTTAACATGTGTTATGATGCAAAACTTATTTTTTTTTTTAAAAAAAACCCTTCGGCGCTTTTTTGATTTTTTTGGCTCAAAACACTTAAAAACATGTATATTACATGCCCTAATTTTTAAAAAAAAAAAAAAAAAGCTCGGGAAGTAGGTTTTTTTGAGGGTTTTCTAGAGTTTTCTCATTATTTAGGGTTTTCTGTGGATCCATCCTATATATATATATATATATATAATAAACCAAAGCATTTTTGATGACATGTCATAATATTATGCAATCTCTCTTTTAAGAGATGCCATAAAGGATGTGACGTGGCAACTCTAGACCCATTAAAAAAAGGAATAAATATAGTTTAAATATGATTTAACATAATATATTAAATACCTAATCTACTAAATGTAAATGTTAAAACTTTATTATTTTCTTTCTCATGTTTCCTCTCATAATTTTTAAACGTTAATATCTTTTATATACGGGATATTTTAAAGAAAAAAATTACACCAAATTAACGAGCGCTTTATTATCTTTACAACGATTACCATAGTGCTATATAAAAAACGGAGAAAAAAACGACTATTTTTTGTAACCCGACAGGTATTGTGTCAGGTTTGGAATTAGTTTAAAAAAAAATTGTGGGTTTGGGTCGGGTCTGGGATTAGGTGATACCCGACACAATTACCCTTTTCTATATTAGAATATGATAACTTATGGCAGAGATTTGTTTAAAATAATAATAATAATAATAATAATAATAATAATAATAATAATAATAATATTCATTAATCATATATTGGCAAGTCATTAATTATGTTGTCATATTAGATCTTTTATTATGTCATATTAGATATTTCAACCCGGGACGCTCTCCAACAGGTAATTGCTATGTTTTCTTTTTCTACCATATTCTAAAATAGCTCAAATCTTATTGTATGCAGTTAAAGACCTTTGACTGAATGTATTGGTGCTAAACAATCTCTGTCCCCTTGAAGTGCTTGAGATCTTAATATTCTGTTCTAGGTGTTGATGTTGTAAGGTGAAATGGATCTTTTGGTATATATTTTTTTTGAAGTATCTAATGTAAGTTGATACATAGATGCCATTTTTATAGTCTAGATACTTCTAATTTTATTCAGTTTACTTAGATTTCTCAACCCGGGACGCTCCCGGGGTATAAGCTAGTAAATATATATAACAAATAATAAATAATAAATAATATTCATACAAGTTAACATATATGATATACCTTAGCTAACTGTTTTAATTTCCATATTTATTTTAATCCAACTTTTAACTACGTACCTTTGCAAGGATAGCTCTCGTATAAACTTTACTATCTACTTCGTGTGCACCAGTGAGCCATAGATGTTGCTGCTTTGCATATGCCTCTCCTACTAATCTGCAATTATGTAAATAAATTACTCTTAATTACCCTATACGCGAAACGCCAATTTAGGACAAGTTAATGACATCCGGTGTTGGTTTGTTTTGCAATACAATAATCCGTAGGTCGTCATTCAAACCGTAACAGATCTCGTGGCATTGGTAGCTTGATTGTATAACTAAGCAGTTAATGTCGGAAAATATCGGTTATCGGTCGAGGACCGATATTTGATATATCGGTTTTCGCGGTGAGATATCGGTGGAATATCGGTAATTTTATATCATGCAAAATCCATATATATATATATAGAGGTTTAACACTAACAATTAAATATAATCTCCTACAATTAACAAATTGACCTCTTGCAACATGCAAAACAATAATAATTGTAGCAAGTAGGAACTTATTAAGACTTTAAACACTAATATTTAAAACTGACAATTAACAATTAATACTTAAAACACTAACAACATCAATAATAAGCAAGACAAATAGAAGAACTAATAAGAAAGATACCGATATCGGGAATATCGGTGATATATCGGTCAAATATCGGTAAGATATCGGTCAAATATCGGTCAATATCACCGATAATATCGGTAGAAAATATCGGTCAAAATATCGGTTGATGACCGATAACCGATATATCGGACCGATATAGCGGATATATCGGTGATATTAACTGCTTAGTTGTATAAAAATAATAATTACTTGTTCCTTCATACCTCTAAAATTTAAAATGACTACATCCCATCCATCATTTCTATACATCACACCTAAAAAAAAAAAAAAGAAAAAAAAAAAAAAAACCTTCTACAATAGCTTTCATATATGAAAATGAAAAGCAATTATCCACCAAATCATGTGAGCGTATAAAAACAAAAGTATAATAAAATAAGTGTTTGTGAATAACATAAAAAAAATTGTGAAAGAGATGTGAGAGATTTTTTAAAATAGGGAATAAATATTGAAAAGTATAATTTTTCATTATATTATAAGATAGAAAATGACGAAGGCGGTGTGAATTCTCTTAGGATTGCCTTATTTAAAGTCCCTCAATTTTCTTGATTATATAATACCATACATCATTTTTCGATTATTTGAATATGCTTTTGCAAATTATTTTCTTGTCAACATAGAAGTTGTATATCTTGTGAATTATATTTTGTGTTTCATAAAGTGGATTTACATAAGTGATTTAGAGTTTTAGTTCATTTGTTTATTTTTCAATTAAAAAAGAGAGCAAACTATACAGTATGATTTGATTTTCTTTTCACTAAACTACTTATTATGTCCATGTATTAGTATACAAAATCTGTGTCATATTATGTCCATGTATTAGTATTTTAAGTAACTTGCTTTTCTTTTCTTTAATAAAAAAAAAATCAGATTTTAGAATCCGCAATAGTAAGAGGGGCGGGGCACCTCATGGCCGCTGACACCCTCACGGTTTCATTTCCGGCTTGCGTTTCCACGGTTAGGGGTTGCCATTTGCAGCTATGTGTTGATGTGGGTTGACCATGCAACACTCAAAACTCTTGCCGTTGGATGTCATTAAAAAATAATTAATTTTTAATCTTATATATACCCCAAACCTTCACCGTTTTGGTTTACTCAGACTTTGAACCATTTTTATTTACTCACACTCTCAGTGGTCGGTTTTAATTTTTCCAACGATAATCTCGGAATGGTCTATGTTTATTTCGATAATTTTTTTTGAATTGTAATAGTTTGTTTAATTTATCGATCTGTTATTTGAATTATGTTTTTTTTTTGTTTAATTGTATTACTTTGTATAGTTTAATTGTTTAAATAAAAAAAAAAGTTTAGGTTACTTTTGGGTAGGCTTTATTCGTGTTTTTGATGGTGCTTGAATATTGACATGACAATCTATGATTAGATAGGGCTATGATATTACTCTAGAGTGTGCCTTCCACTCTTCATGAAATTTGAACAGGTATTAATGTAACAACTGAAATTTAATAAATAAAACAATGCAGAATGGTGCCACAAAGAGCTACCATTTTTAGGTATGAAATTTATGTCATCATCATTCTACTCCGTTAATCTTATCAATAGCAAAAGCTAAAGTAGGATCTGAGAAGGATAAGATGTAGACAACCTTACCTCTACCATATGAGAATAGAGAGAGCGCTTCCAGTAAGACCCCCCCCCCCCCAGCTCAATAGTGGTTTTGTATCAAGCCTTAGACATAAGACACATAACACTTAGCAATCAGGACAAACCCGATTGGCGCATGTACGCCCTTGTCTTTTGGCTATCAACGTCACCACCTGATGCATGATTAACTATTTGTCATTTTTAATGTTATTTTCACGAAATTAGTAAAACAACGTTAAAATTAGTGCAACTTTACTTTTGCTCCCCGAGGGCCACACATATATACATTATATGCGCACAACGGTACGTAAGCGAGACTAAAGATATGAAATTTATGTAACACAGTTAAATTAATATCTAAAACGACATCATACCCGACACCAGGAGCAAAGGAGAAAGAGACACACATGAGGTAGAACCATTCAGACTCCGTTAGATCCTCAGGTGACAATGCTACCGATGGCCCCCTTATCGCGGCCTGCTGGTTCTCTGTCACCCGCTGGTCACCTGATGCCAGCGAATCGTAAAGCTCTCTTAGCTGCTCGCTTCTACTTAACGCGGCCTCCTCCGCGCTAACCTCCATCGACTGCAATGTCTTCCTTGTTTTTATTGCTCCGTTGTAGTATCCATCTCCCCATACCAAAACCCTAAATATTGAATGAATAATAAGATATTAGAGCATTCTTATCCCATCCATCAAATCCAATCTATTAAATTACACTACAAATCACTACTCCATTCCTAAATCTTTTCTCTCCTAATTAAAATAATAATACTTTTTCATACTTTTATCATTATATTTTCCCTCTTCTCACTCACAACCATTTCTAAAAATATTAAAATATGTTTAGAGTTGAACAGTAACTTTTCATATTTAGAGGTAAAAGTGTTTCCACCAAATATTCTCTATATCCTCAATTCACAACCACTTACACTCACCCCATATAAATTGATGGACACACTCACATATATTTGATGCCCGAGATGTGAATGCTCTTAGTCAACTTAATTAAAATAAAAAAGGCTATGTTAATATTAGCAGAGCTAAACTGGAACAACAATTTGAAAAAAAAAAATAAAAATGAAACGGCTACTTTATCGGAAAAGGCTATGACGCATGTCCTACCTTCAAACAATTGCAACACGAATTAAATGACTGTTTTAAATAAAGTAAGGGAAGGACAATGCAAACCTTTAACTTACGGCCGTTTGAACTAGGGGCAGACCTAGCATAGAGCTAGGTGTCGAGTCCGTCGCTGTTCAACTTCGCGCGCGTAGTGAAAAATTAGTGGATAATTTGTTTTTTACGAAATTTGGAAAACGTTGCTACTAAAATGAAAAACGTTACTACTGAAATTCATTTCTAGATCCGCCACTTCGAACGCCATTTGAAAATGGTGGAGGATCAAATTTAGAGTGTGTTTCGACGAAAAATAAAAAAATACTTTAAAAAAATATGGGAGGAATGATGAAAGCCCTTACCTTCAAATGGCCGTTCTAACGACTATTTGAAAATGGTGCAGGATTAAATTCACATTAGGTGTGTATGTGTGGATAACATACCCCTAAAACATATAAAACAAAGTGCTAAGTAGCTATGATATTCTTACCGTTCATCAGGACAAAATTGCCAGAAAATAATGTACGTCCATTGAACAGATTGTATGGCTGACTTCAACATCTCTTTTAGTTGATCATTTGAGTGACCAGCAGCAGTCTCCATTTTTCAATTCTAGCAACGGTTTAAGTTATACGACGTAAAACACGTGTCAATAACTATATATAGTTGATCAAATAACGTGTTGGAAAATAATACTCAACGGCTTCCGGTGAGAAACTAAGAGCAAATTTCTGGTTAGATCTTCGATCTTCACGTCTAAATCGCAACTAAAAGGTTGTAGAATACGTATAAAAGGAGAATACGCATTTAGAACAAACACATATTCGAATTATGTATCAGAATATGCGTGTAAAATTATAGTAGAATGAAGGTTTGGAAAAGGATGTTGTGTTGTATGTGTTGAGAGTGAGAGAGGTAATAATTGGAGTGGGGTATACTGTTGATGGGGGTTGTAAGTTGACTGGTTGGTCTAACAAACGAGATATTTACTGCTGCAAGTGATTAAGACGTCTTAAATTTTAATTTTGATTCTTCATTTAGATCCGTGATCTCAGCAGCCGATAAAGCCTCTCTAAGTTGCTGAAATTGAGGGGAGCTAGACAGTGGCGAAGCTTGTTTTGGAATCGGCGGGGGCCAGAAACAAATTTTTTCGATTGGTAGTAGAAAGTCATCGGGGCCGGACTCAACCCGGACTTAATTAACCTATAAAAATCGCAAATTTCCACTACTACGCCAAAAAACAGAGGGGGCCAAGGCCACCCCTGGCACCAAGTAACCTTCGCCTCTGAAGCTAGAGACCTAGGACGAACGTTATGTGGAGATTGAAAGTTGAATTTCAGTTGTAGCCATATTTACCATATGTGGGGTTTCACCTGAAGAGATCCACAGTCCAGAGGGGATGGGTAATCAGTAAAAGCTGACACATGGTGCTAGGCGGAGCTCTACTGGCTGTACCACTTGCCGATAAAAATAAAAATAAAATAATAATAATAATAATAATAATAATAATAATAATAATAATAATAAAAGATCCATGCGTCGACCCGATAAAAAATAATAATAATAATAAAAGATCCATTCGTCGACGTACATCATCTAGATATCACATTTTGAAACTTTGTTTTCATTCATTTATCTTTAATACCTTTTTATTATTTTATCGTTTTTTTCTACTAGATGGAATCTAAAAATGTGACGGAGGATGGTTCTAGGAATTTAGCCAATTTTTGTAAAGTGTATTGAGCACTACAAGTAAAAAGGGCAACACCTGTATTTAGTCGGCATTTTATGCGTGTATATATTGGTTTGGACCCTGGTAGTTTTCGATCATTTATTTTGTCGATTGACGCTTAGTTGCCTATATAGTGATGCTTATTTATTGTTGCCTGATTCTCTTTTTCGTTAACTTGAGTACTCATTGTAGACACGTTCTGCTACAATCAATGAGCTAAAGTTTCAAGAAGATGTTTAGAATGGGTTCCATGTATCCTTAAATGTCTATATTTTTTTTTCTATTAAATTTTATATTATAATGAATTCTAGAAATAGTTAACTAGAATATTCATCCATTAATCCATTAATCTAGTGATCCTATGGTGTGATGTTTGTTTTTTACAAAAGTGATATGGGTTTATATTTGTAAAAAGTTGCAAGTATTTTATCTATCCTAATAAGGGCGGACGGGGCGGTCCATGATGGCCGCCCCG
Organism: Ambrosia trifida; assembly: GCA_028751855.1. Classification (NCBI taxonomy): domain Eukaryota; kingdom Viridiplantae; phylum Streptophyta; class Magnoliopsida; order Asterales; family Asteraceae; genus Ambrosia; species Ambrosia trifida. The sequence continues at coordinate 132,942,422 of CM054128.1, read as the reverse complement.
TGATGACCGCGATAGCGTGAAACACCGCTCCCCTTTCGAATCACTGTCGCGAAGACAACGAAACTGTGATATATATCACGGCCATCTGCATTGTTTTCACGGCCAATGAATTTTGTTTTTATTTGATAAAGTAGGTGGGGACCACTAGGGGTGAGCATTTAGTGGTTCGGACCCACGAGAACCTTAGACCCGACCCACGAGAACCTTGGACCCGAACCTTTTTAAATATATGGGTCGGCTCGCGGTTCTAGATTTATATGAATTATCGGTTCCGGGTCGGGTCGGTTCCAAACCTACGATTCTAATATAAGAACCACAAGAACCGTTTATAATTTAATTAGAACATGACTTATTAATAGATTGATAATGTATGAAAAACTATAATTTATAAAAATGATCTAATAGATATGTATTCTTACGAAAAAAATAAAACAATACTATTTTTTAGTCTTTTCATCAACTATTTTACGTGTTATTGTAATCGATTTCACCTAATGTTAATACAGTATTAAAAAAATATTATTTATAAAAATAACAATGCATTTTTCTTGAAATATTTCTCGGCTTGATGTATATGCATAGATGCGATATATTATAAAATATATTATATCCAAAATTGATGTAAATATTTATGTATGTCGCTCTGATGTGTGTGTATTTGTGATGTATACATAACGGATTCACATAATGTTTCGAGTGATGAGAATGATAAAATTGTTACCAAAACATACGTCAAGAAACAAAAAATGATTAAAAAAGACAACTCGTGAGCTATTGTTAGAACCATATGGAGGAACCCTTTTACGAGCATAGTAAAAGAATATGAATGTGTAACCTTCTAAAAGCCTATTACGTTAAAAGGTTCTGGAGGGTCAGACCCTTTACCCGACCCATGAGAACTTTTAAGACCCGGAACCACATAGCTTTTTAAGGTTCAGTTCGTGGTCCATAATTTCAACAATAAAAGGGTATACGGTTCTAGTGGATCCGGGTCGGTTCGGGTCGGTCCCTGATCCTTTGCACAGCCCTAGGGACCACCACTAACACACACACTCTCCTAATTTTTATTTATAAAAAAATAGCGGTGGGTGTGATGGAATGAGGTGTCACAAGGTGATTGGGTGTGATGGTTTTAGTGATAATTGTGAACACTGCCACATGGGCTTAGTGATGAAATGTGATAGAATGTGATGAAATGAGGTGTCACAAGATGATTGGATGTGATAGTGTGATGGGTGTGATAAATTTATCACCACCCCACCCACCCTAAGAAATGCGGGTGACATTTTCTATTTTTAGTCCTTGGTTTTTCTTGCTTTTTACACTTTTATCCTTTTCTTTGTATGCTTGCCTGGTCCTCTTTGTTCAATGGTCCACACATCCTTTCTTTAGAATTCGACTTGCTTTCACCACCGGAATACAGCTGCAACTAGATCACTACATCACCGTATGATAAACCATTGCTCACATGACGATGCTTCTTATAGACTATAACTGAAGATCCAAAAGCTAGCACGCACCTCGTAAATGAGGTTGAAGACGACTAACTTGATAAGACCTTGGGTTATTGTACCTGCAAAACTTAACAAACCGTTAGGCTCGTCACAAGGGAGCAGGGAGGGCCTCTCTGTGACCACCCTCCGGCGTGAGGATAAGTATTTGTTGGTGAAAGAAAGAGATTAGAGAGAGAGAGAGAGAGAGAGAGAGAGAGAGAGAGAAAGGGGGGGGGAGGTTCGGAGTATGTCAGGTCGTGTCTTACTTGTACTTTTGAGGGGGTATTTATACTAGTCAGAATAGTTGTACTTTCGTGCGTTCAGGTGTACTAACCTTCGGAGCTTTTGACCTCCGGTCATGATTTTAGTGTATTTCAGGATTCGTGTCGTAGTGGGTCGCGTCTTCTCAGGAGTTGCCACGTCTCTAGGGGTTGTAGTTCGGAAGCGAGGTTTTATACCTCTTCATGTCCCCTTAAGTCCATAAGTTAGTTTATAACTAAGTGGAATTGGTCGCTCCTCGTTACTGCTTACCAACTGTCTCTATGGTCGCAGCACGTGGAGACGTCCCAAGCCATGTACTTTGGATGGGATGTGGCGGTTTCCCCAAGACGTTTTCAACCGTTGGATCACTTTTTCAAATTGTTGGGATTTTGACACTTGTCCTGACGTTAGGGTTTCTCTTTCCTTGTTATAAAAGGCGGTTTTCTTTTTCTTTTTCAATTTTTACTTTCCTTAGAAATCTTTTCACCCCCCTTTATCTACTGCCGTTTTATTCGCTTCAATTGATCCCAGTCTCATCCATCCTACACAGGTTCGTTCCTTCCCTCTTTCCTTTCAAGATTCGTCCTTTTCTTTTTCTGTTGAAGTTGTTATGGGGAAAGATAATATGAGTATTAGTTTCTCCACCCTATCACAAAAGAAACTTGATAAGTTTTTGAGTGGGTATAGGATTCCTTTAGATCTACACCCTAAACTCCCGGCCCCTGATCGTGCTATTTACCCCCATCTTGCCGCGTGTGTGATTTTGCTAACTGCCGAGTCCCTATGACAAAGTTTTTGTTTAAGGTTCTCTTGTTCCATGGGGTTCATTTTTCTCAGATGAACCCTTTTAGTTTGGGGAGGGTTTGTCATTTTGAGTTGAAATGTAGGGCTTTGAAGTCGAAGGCAGATGCTGATGTGTTTAGGGCTTTTTACAAGCTGAATCGGGCGGGCGATTGGTTTACCTTTGAGAAGAGGAGGAAAAAGCCGGAGTGTCATGGGAAAGACACTTCTAGCATAAAGAACTGGAAGACGAAGTTCTTTTGGCTAGATAATAGATGTCTTCCCAAGGAGATGATTTCCTTGTGGAGGAAGGACTTTGAGTCCTCCGAATGGGAGATCCCGGCTGATTTCGCTTATGATACTGTTCTGTATAAGAAGCTTGTTACTCATAAGTCGAACATTAAGAAGTATCCGGAGCACATTCTGGTATTTGCAGGTGTTAGTAGGATATGGGGTGAACCGGACCGGTGGCCTATTATTTTGTGTAAAAATAAGGGTGAGCATCGCTCTTTGACCTTCGCCCTATTTTATTGATTATAAATCTTAACCCTCATTTTTTTGTTTCTGTAGAGATGTCGTTGCTTGCAGCACTAAAGTTCGAAGATTATGACGACGAGGATCTGACGTTCACCAGCGAACCGGTGGGTACAAGTAAACCCATTCTTGAACAGGTTGAGAAGCTTCAATTCTTATCGTCCTGAAGGTGTTGATGGCGAAGGTGTGGAGAAGGTTGCTAGCGAAGGTCAAAACAAGGCTGAGGGTAAAGGTGGTAATGGTAAGGGAGGTGAGCCTCGTGATGGAGTTGGCGAAGGAGATGTCACGGTTGGCCACATTTTTCCTAATCCTGCTCCTTTACAAACTATGAGTTCTTCCAGCGTCCTCACTATGGATGACGATGTTGCCGAAGATACTTCTTTGGATTTAAACGTTCATGCTCGGAAGAGGAAGAGCGAGCCATCTAGGGCCAAGAAAAGCCCCAAGATAGTGAAATTTGCTCCGTCCAATACTCTTCCTGTTTCTGAGTCGTCGAAAGGTAACATTCTAGATGAATTTTATTTGCATATAACCGGTGGAAAATCTTCCCGAGATAGTGAACCTGTTTATATGGATGTCCCGGAGAGTGGATCAGGTGGTGATGGTGAGAAAGAAGGTGATGACGTGTTTCGTGACATAGCCAATAGCCCGATCCGGACTTTGGCAACTGAAGACGCGGGTGGTTTTTCAGTGTCTTCTCCTGGTAAGTTTACTGGTCGTATTTCTACCTTTCGTGCTAGTGAGGAGAATGAATATGGCGCGTCTTATTCTCCTTGTTGGTTCGAGACAGAGACATTGATTATGTTTAATCTTGTACATCCATTGGATGATGTCATGGAAGTGGATCCTGCCACGACCGAGGATGTTTTCGTCCCTGACTGGGACTTAAAGAATGGATCTAGGGTGGTTGATGCTCTCTCATCAAAGATGATGTTGTTTAATTTGCATACCCCGACTGATCATGCTCACTACCGGAGGTTAAAGGACAATAATTTGGGAGATTCCTAGATGGTGAATCAAGCTCAGTCTAACTTCCTGGTGTCGGAGATGTATCGGAGATGGGTGGATTCTGAATTCCAACGGGGTAAATTGTTGAGGAGGGGTAATGTTTGCAGTCATGGTAATGTGCTGGAGTCGTTGAAGACTAGCCAAGATCAGCTCCGATCTGCTCAGGCCACTCTTGCCGTGGCTGGGGAGGACCGGGATAAACTTCAGGGAGAGGTGGATGATCTGAAGAAGACGCTATAGTCCTCTGAGCGAGCCCACGAGGTTTCTAAGAAGAAGTATGTCCATTCTATTGAGGAGCTTGAAAAATTGATGGCTAAGACCAGAGAAGCTGCAGACATACTTGTGAAAGGTTCGTGCCTTTCTTAATACTTTTTTCTCTTCCGTCTTGTCTTGATACTTAGTGATTTTTCGTTTATTCTATTTGCAGAAAAGGATGAAGCTTTTGTTCGGGAGAAGGATGCCCTGAAGCTTGTTGCAGATTTGAAGGTGGAAGTCGAGATGCGAGAGTTGGAGAAGCTTTATCTGCTGAAGGAGATAGAGGGGTTGTTTGGATTCAAACAGTTTGTGTTGACTGAGGGGGTGGAGCTGGTGTCTCACTATGTGCGAAACTGTCCATCTTTGAAGGCTGCGGTAGCAGGGGTAAATAATGCCATGAATGGGATAGGCTACAACGATGGAGCCCGAGCAGGTCATGCTGCGGCTCTTAGCGGAGCGCCTATGAATGCCACCCCCAAACTTGTGCCGAATGCCAAACAATTGCTACTTGAAGCTGTCAAGTGCTATGATGAAGTCTCCCTGTGACACCCCAGGAAAATCCCACATCGGCCGTGGCCAGGAGAGATCCTTGGTTCATAAGTAATGTCTTGCCTCTTAAATCACCAACGCGTTTTGGGGCTTAATGTTAGTGGATGAGAGGAGAACTCCACAGTTAAGCGTGCTCAGGTGGGAGCAGTTTCAGGATGGGTGACCTCCTGGGAAGTCTCCACCAAGGCAACCAAAAACAAATCCGACAATATTGGTGCTGAGAGGGGTCGGGTGTTAAAGATGGTATCAGAGCCACTCCTGTGTCGTTCGGGATGGTGGGTGCATACCTCATCAGGGACGATGAGACTCTAACGGGGGGTGAATGTGACACCCCAGGAAAATCCCACATCGGCCATGGCCAGGAGAGATCCTTGGTTCATAAGTAATGTCTTGCCTCTTAAATCACCAACGCGTTTTGGGGCTTAATGTTAGTGGATGAGAGGAGAACTCCACAGTTAAGCGTGCTCTGGTGGGAGCAGTTTCAGGATGGGTGACCTCCTGGGAAGTTTCCACCGGGGCACACAAAAACAAATCCGTGAGCTCTGGGAGGGCAAAGCGGACAATATTGGTGCTGAGAGGGGCCGGGTGTTACACTCCTTTCCTTCAATCTCCAAGTTGCAAGACCTTGCCTCCGAGCCTTTGGACGTTGTGATCAAGGCTTTTATAGACTTATCTGTGATTGATGACGCGTCCCAGGGCTTGGTGAAGTAGTTAGTTCTCTCCCGTTCCTCCACATAGGTTCGGTGATTTTTAATCTTTTAGTGAAGCTTGTTTAACACTTTGTAACACCCATTCCTCCACATAGGTTCGGTGTTTCGTTTGTCTTTTTGTGAAGCTTGTGTAATAGTCTTGATGTAACCGTGGCTGCACGTGGATGCAACTTGTTTTGTAAGACATTTTGTAGATGAAGTTCGTTTCGAAGGACGAACATAAACTTTTGTAACCCTTTTTGGGTTTCGTGAATGGGAATATATTTCTTATATTGAATATAAATTGGATTTCATTTTACTTATTTTTTCTAAGTATAGAATTGTCATGCAAGTGGTTTTACGGATTTAAGAACCTTAGTTTATTTTATTGAGACTCTTATCATGCGTCCATGATTTATTAAGTCGCAGTACGAATTATGTTATTAAGTGTTTCAGGATTATTGATCCTTGACTGCTTATAACATTCGAAGTAGAACCTTCATTTTTCGCGTATCAAATTAAAGGTGCTACGTAGTCTTTGTTTTAGGGTGTCTTTTAAGTTTGGCGTTTTGCCTTTCAAACTTGTATGACTATGAAGTCCGGACGAAAGGGCCTTCGATACCCCCATGCCCTAATTCTTATCCCTCTTCTAGTGCCGAGGTACTTTTACCTCGTTCACCGAAGCTTGCATATTGTTTTTTCAATATACGTACAAACAAATATATAGGAATGGTTTTTCATAAGGATCAACTTATCGTTTTATTGAATCAGGTAAGCTGCATCTCATCTAACAAAGTTTTGTGCGGAGAATTTGGCATTCCGCAATACATTTTGAAATTTAAAATGTGGGGAATTCATATCCCACTCTTACATTTGAAAAAGATAAAAAACTATCTTATTGGTTGATCCGATCCTTATAGGTAGCATTTCCTGAGATGTATCCCATTCCATGTGCGAGGGACTTCATCCCCGTCAAGAGTAGCGAGTTTGTAGGCCCCTTTTTCACCTACCGAAGTAATGATATATGGTCCATCCCATTTAGGACTCATTTTGCCCGTTTTTCCGAGCCACTAGCTTCATTACTTCGCATTACATACTCTCTGACCTTGAATTTCTTTTCTTGGACCCTTGAGTTATAGTATTTTTCTAGGGTCGGTTTATACTTTGCTTCTTGAATTGCCGCAGCTTCTCATCGTTCTTCTAGAAGATCGAGATTGCACCGGAGCTCTTTTTCATTATCGCATTGGCTAACCACCCTATGGGTTGGCATGCCTATTTCGACCGGGATCATTGCCTCTGTCCCATACGTAAGACTGAAGGGTGTTTCACGAGTACTTGTCTTATTCATCGTCCGGTAAGCCCAAAGGACGTTTGACAACTCATCTACCCAGCCACTTCTCTTCTTTCCTAGGCGCTTCTTGATACCTTCCACTAAGCTTCGGTTTACCCTTTCAACTTGGCCATTTGCCTGAGGATGGGCAACGGAGGCGAAGGCTTGTTCGATGCCAAGATTGGTGCACCACTTTTTGAATGGGTTATGGACGAATTGTTTTCCGTAGTCGCTGATAATCATCATGGGCAGGCCGAATCTGCAGACTATATTTTCCCAGACGAACTTTTTTACTTCGGCTCTAGAAATCGTGGCTAGGGGCTTGGCCTCAACCCACTTGGTAAAGTAGTCTACTTCAACTAACAAGAACTTGGCTTGCCCGGAAGATTTGGGGAAGGGACCGACAATGTCAATTCCCCACTTTTGAAAGGGCCATGCTGTGGATACCGGAACTAGCTTGTTTTTTGCTCGAAGGCTGATGCATGCCTGGCTAGAAATACCCAGCATTCATGACTTTGGTGACTACCATTCATGGTCCGACGTGAATACCACATATTCCCCAATGAATCTCTTCTATAACATATTTTGCTTGTACCGGATCTAAGCATCGGAGTAATGGACCTAGAAAGGTCTTTCGGTATAGGATGCCGTCTATCACTTGATATTGTAGGGATTTTACTTTGAGTTTTCGAGCCTGCGACTTGTCTGATGGTAGTATGTCATTCGTCATGTAGTTCAGAATTGGGGTTACCCAGGATTCTGGGTTTTCATGCACCGCACATACTTCGGCTTCACTTGTGGAAGGAGTATTTAATACTTCGAGCTTCACTTCTTGTGAGATATGATCCGGTGTGTTGGCCGCGAGCTTGCTTAAAGCGTCAGCTTGTTTGTTCTTTGACCTTGGCACGCATTTTACTTCACATCTTTCAAACTCTATGATCAAGATTTTTGCCTGTGAAAGATAAACACGAAGTTAGAAGCTATGCTTCAATATGGGGGCCGAAGTGTTTGATGAGGGGTTGGGTTCGTACCTTTTGTAAGCACTGAACCAAGTTTGCCTCTTTAGCTTCGTATTCCCCACTGATTTGGCATGCTACCAACATTGAGTCCACATGTGCCACCACCTGTTAGGAAACATGGCACTTTGTGTTTTAGATTAATGTAATTTCTGATTATTTTCGGAGGATAATTTTCATTTTTATAAAGGTTTGTACCTTTCGGGCTCCGACCTATTTTGCCAGTCGGAGTCTAGCTAAGAAAGCTTCATATTCAGCTTCGTTGTTGGAGCTTTTGAAATTCAAATGGATTGAATACACAAGTTCTTATCCGTTGGGGTCTTTTAGGACTACCCCAGCCCCCGACCCCTCGGAACATGAAGCTTCATCAGTGAAGATACTCCATTCGTTTGGTTCCGAGGGTATGGCTACTTCATCCTGCTTCATTGCTAGTTTGGTGAGGAAATCAGCTGTAACAACCGGCAAAATTAAGGTAATTCCGTACTAATTAATTAAACGCGATTAACGTAATTAACCGTAATTAGGTGCTGAATATTTAATTGAGGCCTTAGAAAGATAGGAATTCCCAAATAATGCATAGGAATGCATGAGTTTAATAACAAAGCATGATAGGATCGTGCGCAGACAAAACTATCCGGCATGGACACTGGCGATTACCCGGTAAAACTGAAATAAGCGAAACGAACACCGGACACCCGGAAAATAAAATAAATAATATTTTCACAAAATATTATGAGTTTTGGAAACCCAAAGCCATACGAGAAAGCTTATTGCACAAATCTCCCGGTAACGAATAAAGTGCGCGTACCGCACCCGATACGCGCGTAACACGTAAATTCACCCGATAAAAACCGAAATAAATTATCAGTAATCTAACTGGACATAATCTTATGAATATTAACGGTATTTTAATATCGAGGGAAAACGCGACGAAAATTTAAGAAATACCCGGGCGGTACCCGGAAGGAACTAACTTAAACATAATATGGGAGTTAATTAGCAAGGTGGACCCCACCAAGTACCCCATAGGGGGCCGGCCATGGGCCCACTTGGGTGAGAGGTTGTGTGGGATAACTTCTTAATCCTTCCATATTATTACTAATCATGAGGTTGCATGCAATAAGATTGGGCAATGGGATTAACCAAATCATTTCTTCCCTCTCTCTCTTAAAACTCGGCCCATACACCCTCTCCATATCCCCCAAGATTTTCATAATCCTACTAAAATCTTCCATAATCCAACAAAAGATATCACATAATCTTTGAAGATATGGAAGGGATATTATAAACACTCTTGTGAAGCACACTTGAATCAAACACAAAAATCCTCTCTTGTTCTTCCTCTTGGCCGTGGATTTGCACCACCCCACCAACACTTTTCTTGCAATTTTTACTACTCCAAACTACCTCTAGATCATTATCCTTCAAAACCCCATTGTGTGTTTCAAGAGCTTGGAGCTTAACCCTTTGGAAGAACACACTAAAACCCCATCCAATCCAAGGTTCTTGTCTCCCCTAGCCTTGAGCTAGTAGTAAGTTTTAATCTTGTTTTGTTTGTTAATGTTCATAATTAAGTGTCTTTATGAGCAAGTTGTACATTGATGGGTAAAGTATGGTTTTGAAACATAAAGAGGATGAATCTTACAAGAATAAAAATAAAGGAATAATAACATGAAGAAATCTTGGATTAACATTAATAAAAGTGATATTGTGAGAAAATGTAATAATAATAACATACACTTGGGTTAGAAGATGAGTGGAACATGATTTGGGAAAAAGACTTGAATATGATGAAATATGGTTTTAATCATCATAAGATGATTAGTTAATGTCAAAAAGATACTAAAATGGGTTAGAAAGCCATAGATGGTAAAAATGATTCTTCAAAGTCCACTCACTTAGATGAGTAAAAATTTGATGTTTTGGATAAAGATATGAAATAAACATGTTAGTAATATCTAGAATGGATTAGAAGAACATTAAAAGTAAAAAGGAGTAAAAACAACTAAACATGGTAAAAATGATTCTTCAAAGTCCACTAAAGTGGAAGAAAAATAATAACCATGAAAGATTTGGGGAAAAATGCTACAAGTGAAAATTAAAGGATTAAATGTGACAAACTTGGAAACCAATGGACTAAAATGAATATTTTAGAAGTATTGGACCAAAAACACAATAATAGAAATATTAGTGTCAAAAAGTGTAAGTAACGATTTACAAGGTTGAATTGGTAAATAATAATAGCTTACTTGGGCATTTTAAGTAAAAAGTATATTTTTATAAAATGGACGTTTTATAAAAATAAATGGAGTAACGCAAGTATTTTATAAAGTAAGATTTTATAAAATAAATACTTGGAAAGACTTGTACAAAATAAGGTACTTTTATATAAATGGGAATATAAAAGTATCGGAGACGTTTTTGGTAACAAGTTGGACGAGTCGGGCTAAAACGTATATAATATATTTTTCCGAGAGATAAACGTTCGGAATCGGAAGTTGGAACAATACTTCCATAAGAACACGCAACGGAAATAAATATGAAAAACGCTAACTAACAAACTTAGTTACACGAACCAACGTAAACGGACTTATTACGTCGAGATAAAAATATACATATATATTTTACGGAAATAAAATATATATAACAAGGGTGAAACGTGCGTAACACTTTCCTAAGTGTAGTAACAATATTCGTGGGAAAAGAGAAACATAACGTAACAAACTAAAAACGCTAAAACGACACGTGAACTTAACAAGTAGTATCCACGCGATGATATATGTACATATACTCGTTTCCGACGGAATTCTAGTACATCTATTTAAATGGGAAAATAGATGTGCGAGAAGGAAAACCGAGACGAGTAGATGAGATATATCTACGAACGCGTGAATACCGACAAGATTCTAGTACATTTATTTAAATGGGAAAATAAATGTACGGTGTGGTAAGTCTAGTCGGGCGTTAAGGTTATGTTTCCAAACGACAAAGACTTAGCATATTTATTTAAATGGGAAAATAAATATGTGGCAAAGTAAGTCGGGTCGATTAATAAGAAAACACTCTATATTGAGCGAAAAGATCCTAAGTATAATTATTTGAATGGGAAAATGATTATACGTTGGGTGGAGTCGTGTCAAGTATAATGTTGTACAAGTCATAAAGAATAATTATAAGAATAATAATATATGACTTGTAAGAAAAGGGTAATCCATCGCCATTGAACCTAGGATACGAAACTATTAAACGGGAATTCGGATAAAGACGTGGTCGGGAAGTTGGGTGTACAACTTGCCAAGGCACATACACCATAGGTGTAAGTGACTTATACGCCTAGAACCTTTGTAGGTACGGGATCACAAACTTTACTATTTTCTTTGAGCCAAGCACAGTTACAGGTGAGTCTCACGGCCCCATTTCTAAACTATTTAACGTTTTTACGGGGGAAAGATATGTTGGGATTGTATGACGGGTTGGATACTTGAGTAAAGATCGCCACTCGGGGTTGAGACCTCCCCACTATAATCATTTATTCAGGAATGAGAAACCAAAGGGATATTTGGATAGTACTATTGGTGCCTGACAAGGCCCACCCCTAATTGATAGCGTCGATTATGCATCGGCGTATGCCTGGGGTGCACTTATTCTGAAATAAAGTCGTAGGAATACCGAGTAACGACTTTGGGCGGGGGCATTATTAATTGTCTTGGTTTGGTTATAGGCTCAAGTAAATTGTAGGACTTTGCAACTCCTATAAATGTCATAACAAGGATATTCCCACTTTATAAAGACTTATTAAATTAAAACCTGTGAACTCACCAATATTTATATATTGACGATTTTCAAACATATCTTTCAGGTAATTGATTGATGGAAGTTAGCATGGCGAGCAGGGTCGGGGATGTCTCCAAATTGGGCGTTGGGAATGTCGTGACGGGGTCTTATCTCTTTATTCCATGGACTTAGGGATAAAGGGAGAAGCCTCTTTATCAATTTCGAAAACAATTTATAATTATGTACGAATAATTTGACATGATTATTAGCATTGAATAAATGCCCGTTTTCTAATTAATATTGTGCTTTGCATTAATCTTGGCTTAATACTTTTGAACCGTCGCGCCACGTGTTTCCGCCTTAGACGTGGTGTGACAGAAAGTGGTATCAGAGCCAAGGTTATAGCGAATTAGCATTTTTAAACAAATCTAAACTATAACCGGATTTGGTTCAAAATCTTTCAAAATAAATGCGAAACGCAATAAAGTAAATTTTTCCAACGACCATTTGGGTATATGGAGATTCCGACCAAGCTAGCCATGGTAAGTATACGTATTATTTCTGTTAGAAGGTTAGGAAGAGAACCATAGATATGTGCCTTAACTACCTAACGAATAATACTTAAATATTAGTACGGTTTCTTTTGCCAGGATGTCGAACGCAGGGAGCGTAGCACCGAGCTACGACAGTAGCCTCCAGATCATCCCAGCACCGCCAGCGGAGCCGGTCGAGGTGGTGATACTCGATCCCGAGGATGATGAGATGGACGTTGATGTCACCATGGAGGGCGCCGACGGAGATAGCTCCGACGAGACGGACCCTAGCGAGGACCCAGCGTGGGCCCCCGCTGGAGACGACATGGCCGCCGTGGCCGACCTACCGATGGCCGAGGCCGACTTGCCTCTAGTGCCATTCCAGGCAGCACCACTGCCAGCACTACCTATCCGCGCCGTCAGGGACTTCCCTGTAGGTTGCGCAGGTCCTTCGAGACCTATCCCTACACGGTCGGAGACTGTCGAGTCTCCGTACGACCGACGCGCACCAGTCGACCGTGAGCCTTTACCTACCCCACCTATCCCCGTTCCCTCTGGCATGAGGCTTGTGCCTGTCTGCCGGGGACACAACGGGTGGATCTCCGATGACTCTGACGATGAGTCAACTGCGTCGGTGGAGCACATTGCTGTGCCTATCCCACCAGCAGGCCAGGAGGAGCACGTTGCTCCGATGACAGGGCATGCTACCACTACCCCAGCCACCTTACCTACCATGCCCGGGCCCATACCACAGGATGGGCCAGCTTCTACTGGGCACATCCTTGAGGGCAGCTCAGCCCGCAGCTCTGAGTTGCACCGAGCAGGACTGGCAGCTCATGCCACTGCTAGCCCTCCTACCCCTACCACTGTGATGTCTACTCTAGAGTGGGTCACTGTCACCCAGCCACTCATGGTCCCACTCGCCGAGCTTATAGTCCCCTCACCCTTATCCATGACACTACCCATCACCACTTTTCCCACACTACCACCCCTACCCGAGATGCTCCATACCCCACCACCTGCACCATTCAGTATGGATGCAGGAGCCCCATTTGTGACACCCCCATTTGCACCGTATACTCTAGGTGCAGGAGACCCATACCAGGTACCACCCTACTGTTTCACTGGATTACCGGGCTTTGCCCCACCCTTCACACCACTACCCATACCCGATATCGTCGGCCCGTCTCAGCCGACGTACACTGACATCCCCGGGCCGTCGCAGCCCCACGGGATGGCCCCACTGACAGGACCCGCATGGTCCAAGGTGATCTCACTGGAGAGAGATTTCCAGACCCTCACCGACACGGTGCAGCGCACCGTGAGTCAGATGGAGCAGCAGGCCCAGCTCATGTGGGCCAGGATCATCAATGCCAGGGATGCACTGGCACATTACGCTGAGGAGCTATTGAGCATGGATGCTCATTGTGGCCTTACGGGCGACGCACACTTTGCGCATCGCCAATTCTTGTACGATCGCATTATGGCGATCAGTATGACCATCAGCATGTGCGCACCTCAGTACCAGTACCAGCACCCGCCGCCGCCACCGCCACAGTAGCATCAGGGACGTTTTGGGAGATCACTCGCGGACATAGCAGTAGTAGTAGTAGTATGATAGCACAGCATGGGTTATAGCACCCATCTGCATTTTTTGCCTAGCCGAGCGGGATTGTGCCGGCATATGACATTATATTTCTAGTGTATTTCAAAGAGCAATGTAAGAGGAAGGTATCCTCGGTTTTTGTTATTATGAACAAATCATTGTACTTGGTATTGAAATTAATGAAAGTTTTGTTATGGTAAAATATGTGTTGTGATTATCTACGATTATTATTACTTATTCTGTTTATGTTGTGATTGCGTGTTGTGGTTGTGGTGATTATTGTGTTCATATGTTGTGTGGTTGTTTATACTATATATGTGATGATATTGTATGAATGATTGTTGGAAATTAACCTTTGATATTGGTTATTGAAGAAACATGGCACCAGCCACAAGAAGCAACAGTGGGAATGAAAGACTACCCACGACACCTGAAGAGCTTGAAACCCTAGTTTCGGGACGTATCGCTCAGGCTCTCGCAGAACACAATGCCACGCGCACCGAAAGGTCGCGAGACCGAACCGGGAGCGACAGACGCGAAACCTCCCCTACTGGTAAGAAGACGTCGGGTATATGCGACAGGAGTCTTCGTGAAAACTCCTACCTTATATTTAACATTGCTTTATTATTGCAGAAACGGCCTCACGAGAACGTGGCTGCACGTTTAAAGCTTTCCTGGACTGCAAACCACTGAATTTCAGCGGCACTGAAGGTTCTGTCGGACTAGTCAAATGGTTCGAGAAGACCGAAGCTGTGATTCGTATTAGCAGCTGTACCCCACGACAGGCTGTCATGTACGCCACCAACCTGTTTCTGGACCAAGTTCTGACCTGGTGGAACAACCAAGTGCAGACACTAGGAGATGATGCTGCTTACTCCTTATCATGGTTGGAGTTGAAAGAACTAATGATCGCCGAGTACTGTCCGGCGAGTGAAGTGCAGAAGCTAGAGACTGAGTTCTGGAACCTCACCATGGTTGGACCGGACGTAGCTGGTTACACGTCCAGATTCCATGACCTCTCCCGGTTAGTGCCTCGCCTGGTCACCCCGGAAAGCAAAAAGGTGGAAAGGTACCTCTTCGGACTGGCACCACAGATACGCGGCATGGTCACTTCTTCCAAGCCTACAACCATGCGCGAAGCTATCGACCTCGCTTTGAGCCTCACTGAAGACGCCATCCGAATGGGCACTCTAATCCGGAAAGTGTCAGGGTTGAAGCTTACTGAGTCCAGCAGTGTTGAGGGTAAGAATCTGGGTACAAGTTCAGCCGTTGGGTCAAGTGAACAGGGAAATAGGCCAAGGTTTGGGAAGCGTAAGCGCGATGAAAGGAAGAAGGATGGATCATCAGGTTCAGGGAAGAAGGGAAAAGGGTATGTAGCCACTGGACGTGGAAATAATGGGAAGCAAGGTTATCAGGGCAAGAACGAAGTAATCTGCGGTAAGTGCCGTCGTTCGGGGCACAAGACTGAAGACTGCAGATCAGGAGCGCCAAAGAACAGTGGAGCGAGGCCCTGTTTCTCATGTGGATCGCTCGATCATTGGAAGAGGGACTGCCCCAAACTTAACAACCAAGCCCGTGGGCGAGCGTTCGTGATTGGTGCCGGTGACGCACGACAAGACCCTAATGTGGTCACTGGTACGTTCCCTCTAAATGGTCATTATGCTTCAGTATTGTTTAATACTGGCGCTGATTTTAGCTTCGTATCTGTCGAATTTAAAAGATTACTTGGTTTAAAGACTAGTAAGCTAGACACACCATATTCCATTGAACTAGCTAACGGTAAGACTATAGAAACCCGAGAGGTAGCAAAGGGTTGTAAGTTGGATCTCTGTGGTCATGAGTTTGACATTGATCTACTACCAGTCGTACTGGGTAGCTTTGACATAGTCGTTGGCATGGATTGGCTATCTGCACACCGCGCCATCGTTGTGTGCAATGACAAAGTAATTCAAGTTCCCCTCGCGAGCGGTGAAACCCTATCGATCCAAGGGGAAAGGCGTGGAACGCCACTGAGAATTATTACCAGCATGAAAGCCAGGAAGTGCCTAAGGAAAGGTCTCGTCGCATTCTTGGCGCACGTGGTAGACAAGAAGGCTGACGAGCGAAAGCTAGAAGACATTCCGATAGCCAGAGACTTTCCAGACGTGTTCCCAGAAGATTTGCCGGGATTGCCACCACCCCGACAAGTCGAGTTTCGTATCGACCTTGTTCCAGGAGCAGCACCGGTAGCGCGATCGCCATATCGCCTAGCTCCTTCAGAAATGCAGGAACTGTCTGAACAATTGCAAGAGTTGTTGGACAAAGGTTTCATAAGACCAAGCTTCTCACCTTGGGGAGCTCCCGTCTTATTCGTGAAGAAGAAGGATGGCACTTTTCGAATGTGCATTGACTATCGGGAACTGAACAAGCTGACTATTAAAAATCGCTATCCTCTTCCCAGGATCGACGATTTGTTTGATCAACTTCAAGGATCCAGTTTCTACTCCAAGATCGACCTAAGGTCCGGTTATCATCAGTTACGTATTCAAGAAGAAGACGTGCCAAAAACAGCATTCAGGACTCGTTACGGACACTATGAGTTTCTGGTTATGCCTTTCGGTTTAACTAACGCACCAGCTGTTTTCATGGACTTGATGAACCGAGTGTGCAAACCATACTTGGACAAATTCGTTATTGTCTTCATTGATGACATGTTGATCTACTCACGCACGAAGGAGGAACACGAGGAACATCTCCGATTAATCCTCGAGGTACTTCGCAAAGAGAAACTCTATGCTAAGTTTTCAAAATGTGATTTTTGGATTCGAGAGGTTCACTTTTTAGGCCACGTGGTGAATGAAAGGGGTATACATGTCGATCCCGCCAAGATCGAAGCAATCAAGAATTGGGACGCCCCTAGAACGCCTACTGAAGTACGACAATTTCTTGGCCTTGCGGGTTACTACAGAAGGTTCATCGAGAACTTTTCTAAGATAGCACAGTCTTTAACCATGCTAACCCAAAAGGATAAGAAGTTTGAATGGACGGAAAAGCAGGAAGCAGCATTTCAGTTGCTGAAGGATAAGTTATGTGGTGCACCAATACTAGCACTCCCCGATGGTACAGAAGACTTCGTAGTTTACTGTGACGCCTCTCATCAGGGATTGGGTTGTGTATTGATGCAGCGAGAGAAGGTCATAGCCTATGCTTCCAGACAACTAAAACTTCACGAGAAGAATTACACCACACATGATCTGGAACTAGGAGCCGTGGTATTCGCACTCAAGATATGGAGACATTACCTGTACGGAACCAAGTGTACGATCTTCACCGATCATAAAAGCTTGCAGCACATCTTTGACCAGAAGGAATTGAACATGCGACAACGGAGATGGGTCGAATTATTGAACGATTACGATTGTGAGATAAAGTACCATCCCAGGAAGGCAAACGTCGTAGCCGATGCCTTGAGTCGCAAGGAACGGGTTAAGCCACTGCGTGTCCGAGCTCTGGGTCTAACCATCCACACGAACCTGACTGACCGGATTCGTGAAGCTCAAACTAACGCTCTTAAACCCGAGAATGTCAAAGGAGAAAGATTACGGAAGATGGTTGAGTCGCTGGAGTCAAAAGCAGATCAAGCTCTATATTTCATGAATAGAATTTGGGTACCAGTATACGGTGGATTGCGTGAACTGGTATTAGCCGAAGCCCACAGTTCGCGATATTCAGTTCACCCTGGAGCAGACAAGATGTTCCATGATTTGAAGGAATTTTACTGGTGGCCAAATTTCAAGAGAGATATAGCGGCATATGTTGCGCGATGTTTGACTTGCGCAAAGGTCAAGGCCGAGCACCAGAGACCGTCCGGTTTGCTCCAGCAACCGGAAATACCAGAATGGAAATGGGAAAGGATCACTATGGACTTCATCACCAAATTGCCCAAGACAACAAGCGGCCATGACATGATCTGGGTAATCGTTGATCGATTGACAAAATCTGCACACTTCCTCCCCATTCGCGAAACGGATAAGTTGGAGAAACTAACCCGTTTGTACATTAAGGAAGTTGTGTCAAAGCACGGTGTACCTATTTCTATCATCTCCGATCGAGATAGTCGTTTCACCTCAAGATTTTGGGAAAGTCTGAATAAAGCCCTAGGTACTCGCCTTGACATGAGTACCGCATATCATCCACAAACCGATGGTCAGAGTGAACGAACCATCCAGACCCTGGAGGATATGCTACGGGCATGCGCAATCGATTTCAGCGGAAATTGGGATACACACTTGCCACTGGTAGAGTTTTCGTATAACAACAGCTACCACACGAGCATTCAAGCTGCACCTTTCGAAGCTCTGTATGGACGCAAGTGTAGATCGCCTCTATGTTGGGCCGAAGTTGGCGAAAAGCAACTTACCGGGCCCGAAATTGTTCAAGAAACGACGGATAAGGTCTTTCTGATTAGAGAACGTCTCAAAGCGGCACGTGACCGACAGAAAAGCTACGCAGACATGAGGAGGAAGCCTTTGGAATTTCAAGTCGGAGACAGGGTCCTACTAAAGGTGTCACCTTGGAAAGGTGTCGCGCGTTTCGGGAAACGCGGAAAACTAAATCCACGATATGTTGGACCATTTGAAATCCTGTCCAGAGTAGGCCCCGTAGCATACAAGCTCAAGTTACCGCAAGAACTTAACGGTGTACACGACACGTTCCACGTGTCGAACTTGAAAAAGTGCTTATCCGACGAAACCCTCATCATCCCCGCAGACGAAATCCACATTGACGACAAGTTACACTTCGTCGAAGAGCCAGTCGAAGTAACCGATTGGAAGGTCCAAAAACTAAGACGCAGTAAGATCAGATTGGTCAAAGTGCGTTGGAATGCCAAGCGTGGACCGGAGTTCACGTGGGAAAGGCTGGACCAGATGAAGCAAAAGTATCCCGCCCTATTTAAGAAGACCCCTATACCGGAGAGCTCAAAGTGAATTCCGGGACGGAATTCTCTTAACGGGGGGAGAATGTAACAACCGGCAAAATTAAGGTAATTCCGTACTAATTAATTAAACGCGATTAACGTAATTAACCGTAATTAGGTGCTGAATATTTAATTGAGGCCTTAGAAAGATAGGAATTCCCAAATAATGCATAGGAATGCATGAGTTTAATAACAAAGCATGATAGGATCGTGCGCAGACAAAACTATCCGGCATGGACACTGGCGATTACCCGGTAAAACTGAAATAAGCGAAACGAACACCGGACACCCGGAAAATAAAATAAATAATATTTTCACAAAATATTATGAGTTTTGGAAACCCAAAGCCATACGAGAAAGCTTATTGCACAAATCTCCCGGTAACGAATAAAGTGCGCGTACCGCACCCGATACGCGCGTAACACGTAAATTCACCCGATAAAAACCGAAATAAATTATCAGTAATCTAACTGGACATAATCTTATGAATATTAACGGTATTTTAATATCGAGGGAAAACGCGACGAAAATTTAAGAAATACCCGGGCGGTACCCGGAAGGAACTAACTTAAACATAATATGGGAGTTAATTAGCAAGGTGGACCCCACCAAGTACCCCATAGGGGGCCGGCCATGGGCCCACTTGGGTGAGAGGTTGTGTGGGATAACTTCTTAATCCTTCCATATTATTACTAATCATGAGGTTGCATGCAATAAGATTGGGCAATGGGATTAACCAAATCATTTCTTCCCTCTCTCTCTTAAAACTCGGCCCATACACCCTCTCCATATCCCCCAAGATTTTCATAATCCTACTAAAATCTTCCATAATCCAACAAAAGATATCACATAATCTTTGAAGATATGGAAGGGATATTATAAACACTCTTGTGAAGCACACTTGAATCAAACACAAAAATCCTCTCTTGTTCTTCCTCTTGGCCGTGGATTTGCACCACCCCACCAACACTTTTCTTGCAATTTTTACTACTCCAAACTACCTCTAGATCATTATCCTTCAAAACCCCATTGTGTGTTTCAAGAGCTTGGAGCTTAACCCTTTGGAAGAACACACTAAAACCCCATCCAATCCAAGGTTCTTGTCTCCCCTAGCCTTGAGCTAGTAGTAAGTTTTAATCTTGTTTTGTTTGTTAATGTTCATAATTAAGTGTCTTTATGAGCAAGTTGTACATTGATGGGTAAAGTATGGTTTTGAAACATAAAGAGGATGAATCTTACAAGAATAAAAATAAAGGAATAATAACATGAAGAAATCTTGGATTAACATTAATAAAAGTGATATTGTGAGAAAATGTAATAATAATAACATACACTTGGGTTAGAAGATGAGTGGAACATGATTTGGGAAAAAGACTTGAATATGATGAAATATGGTTTTAATCATCATAAGATGATTAGTTAATGTCAAAAAGATACTAAAATGGGTTAGAAAGCCATAGATGGTAAAAATGATTCTTCAAAGTCCACTCACTTAGATGAGTAAAAATTTGATGTTTTGGATAAAGATATGAAATAAACATGTTAGTAATATCTAGAATGGATTAGAAGAACATTAAAAGTAAAAAGGAGTAAAAACAACTAAACATGGTAAAAATGATTCTTCAAAGTCCACTAAAGTGGAAGAAAAATAATAACCATGAAAGATTTGGGGAAAAATGCTACAAGTGAAAATTAAAGGATTAAATGTGACAAACTTGGAAACCAATGGACTAAAATGAATATTTTAGAAGTATTGGACCAAAAACACAATAATAGAAATATTAGTGTCAAAAAGTGTAAGTAACGATTTACAAGGTTGAATTGGTAAATAATAATAGCCTACTTGGGCATTTTAAGTAAAAAGTATATTTTTATAAAATGGACGTTTTATAAAAATAAATGGAGTAACGCAAGTATTTTATAAAGTAAGATTTTATAAAATAAATACTTGGAAAGACTTGTACAAAATAAGGTACTTTTATATAAATGGGAATATAAAAGTATCGGAGACGTTTTTGGTAACAAGTTGGACGAGTCGGGCTAAAACGTATATAATATATTTTTCCGAGAGATAAACGTTCGGAATCGGAAGTTGGAACAATACTTCCATAAGAACACGCAACGGAAATAAATATGAAAAACGCTAACTAACAAACTTAGTTACACGAACCAACGTAAACGGACTTATTACGTCGAGATAAAAATATACATATATATTTTACGGAAATAAAATATATATAACAAGGGTGAAACGTGCGTAACACTTTCCTAAGTGTAGTAACAATATTCGTGGGAAAAGAGAAACATAACGTAACAAACTAAAAACGCTAAAACGACACGTGAACTTAACAAGTAGTATCCACGCGATGATATATGTACATATACTCGTTTCCGACGGAATTCTAGTACATCTATTTAAATGGGAAAATAGATGTGCGAGAAGGAAAACCGAGACGAGTAGATGAGATATATCTACGAACGCGTGAATACCGACAAGATTCTAGTACATTTATTTAAATGGGAAAATAAATGTACGGTGTGGTAAGTCTAGTCGGGCGTTAAGGTTATGTTTCCAAACGACAAAGACTTAGCATATTTATTTAAATGGGAAAATAAATATGTGGCAAAGTAAGTCGGGTCGATTAATAAGAAAACACTCTATATTGAGCGAAAAGATCCTAAGTATAATTATTTGAATGGGAAAATGATTATACGTTGGGTGGAGTCGTGTCAAGTATAATGTTGTACAAGTCATAAAGAATAATTATAAGAATAATAATATATGACTTGTAAGAAAAGGGTAATCCATCGCCATTGAACCTAGGATACGAAACTATTAAACGGGAATTCGGATAAAGACGTGGTCGGGAAGTTGGGTGTACAACTTGCCAAGGCACATACACCATAGGTGTAAGTGACTTATACGCCTAGAACCTTTGTAGGTACGGGATCACAAACTTTACTATTTTCTTTGAGCCAAGCACAGTTACAGGTGAGTCTCACGGCCCCATTTCTAAACTATTTAACGTTTTTACGGGGGAAAGATATGTTGGGATTGTATGACGGGTTGGATACTTGAGTAAAGATCGCCACTCGGGGTTGAGACCTCCCCACTATAATCATTTATTCAGGAATGAGAAACCAAAGGGATATTTGGATAGTACTATTGGTGCCTGACAAGGCCCACCCCTAATCGATAGCGTCGATTATGCATCGGCGTATGCCTGGGGTGCACTTATTCTGAAATAAAGTCGTAGGAATACCGAGTAACGACTTTGGGCGGGGGCATTATTAATTGTCTTGGTTTGGTTATAGGCTCAAGTAAATTGTAGGACTTTGCAACTCCTATAAATGTCATAACAAGGATATTCCCACTTTATAAAGACTTATTAAATTAAAACCTGTGAACTCACCAATATTTATATATTGACGATTTTCAAACATATCTTTCAGGTAATTGATTGATGGAAGTTAGCATGGCGAGCAGGGTCGGGGATGTCTCCAAATTGGGCGTTGGGAATGTCGTGACGGGGTCTTATCTCTTTATTCCATGGACTTAGGGATAAAGGGAGAAGCCTCTTTATCAATTTCGAAAACAATTTATAATTATGTACGAATAATTTGACATGATTATTAGCATTGAATAAATGCCCGTTTTCTAATTAATATTGTGCTTTGCATTAATCTTGGCTTAATACTTTTGAACCGTCGCGCCACGTGTTTCCGCCTTAGACGTGGTGTGACATCAGCGACCACTTGTCCTTTGACCGAATCTCTTGTTTTGTATGTTATGTCGAATGCTCCAAGCTCGATCGCCCATTTGGCCAATCTTCCGAAAACCTCCGGTTTTCTTAACACACTTAAGATTGGCTGATCTGTCTGTACTTCAATTTCAAAAGCTTGGAAATATCGCCGCAACCTTCGTGAGGCGTGCACCAAGGAAAGAGCCAACTTTTCCATTGCTGGGTAACGCGTCTCGTAGTCACGTAAGGCGCCACTGACAAAAAAAATAGGCACTTGTGCCTTCATCCTGGTTACCATTAGTACTAAACTGATGGATGCTTCCAAAGCTGAAAGGTAAATGGTGAGGGTTTCTCCTGGTTTTGGTGCGATTAAGGTTGGTAGCTCTGCCAAACATTTTTTAAGGTCGTTGAAGGCCTTGTTAGCCTCGGTTGTCCAATGAAACTCCTTTGTGCTTAAGTACTTTTTAAGAACGACCATGAAAGGTAACGTTTGCTCAGCCGCTTTAGATAAGAATCTGTGTAATGCGACCAGCCATCCATTGAGGGTTTTACCCTCTTTTAAAGTGGATGGGGATTGCATGGCGAGTA
This sequence comes from Ambrosia trifida, assembly GCA_028751855.1. Taxonomy (NCBI): domain Eukaryota; kingdom Viridiplantae; phylum Streptophyta; class Magnoliopsida; order Asterales; family Asteraceae; genus Ambrosia; species Ambrosia trifida. The sequence continues at coordinate 132,919,306 of CM054128.1, read as the reverse complement.
AGGCTTCAACCTTTTCCGGGTTTGGTCGAATTCCATCTTTGGACATCAGGAAGCTGAGGAACTTTCCCTCCTCTAAGCCGAACGAGCATTTCTTTGGGTTGAGTTTCATATTTATCTCTCGGAGCTTATCAAAAGTTTCTTTGATGTCTTTCAACAATACCTCTTTGCTCGAGCTTTTTATAACCACGTCATCCACATACACTTCTAATTTTCGGCCGATCTGATTCTTGAAGGCACAATCCATTACCCTTTGGTATGTTGCTCCAACATTTTTTAGCCTGAATGGCATTTTCTTATAGCAATATAATCCTTGATTTATGACGAAAGTAGTTTTATCTTCGTCAGCTTCGGCCATTTGGATTTGGTGATACCCCTTGTAGGCATCTAAGAAGCACTTCAGCTTGAAATTAGCTACGGCATTGACCTTTAGGTCTATCTCTGGTAAGGGATAACAATCTTTGGGACATGCATCGTTTAAGTCTTTAAAATCGATACACATCCTCCAAGATCCCTCAAGCTTCAGGACCATGACTGGATTGGAGACCCATGTGTGATATTCAACTTCTCTGATGATTTCCGCATCTAGCAGGATCTTGACATCATGGGCGATGGCCTTTATTCTGTCCGGAGCCATGCTTCATTTTTTCTGTGCAACTGGCCTTTTGTCAGGCCGGATGTTGAGCTTGTGTTCGGCCAAAGTTCTTGGTAGCCCTGTCATGTCCGACTGTTGCCAAGCGAACACGTCTAGAGATGTGGATAACAATCTCCATAGGGATTTCTTAACAAGTTCTGGTAAGTGAGTATCGATGGTGACTTTTTGTTCCGGAAATGCTGGATGAATGGACCATTCTTCCGTGGCTTTGATTTCAGATTCGGTTCTTTCAAGGACGGGCTGTTTCAAGGATTGTCGTACTTCGGCTACACATAAATCAGATTCGGTGTACAATGTAGCCACACCTGTCTCGGTGGGAAATTTTATTGCCCCATGGATTGTTGAAGTTACCATGCTGAAAGCTTTCATTCCGGGTCTTCCTAATATAATGTTGTGGACTATCGGTGCGCTGACCACTAAGAAGGTGAGAACGACTGTTCTTTGGTTTTCTTCGGTCCCCAATGTGACCAAAAGAGTTAGCTAACCCAGCGGGTGTATTATCTCTTCGGAGAAGCTGATTAATGGCATTTGGATGGGAACAAGCCTGTCCTTGGAAGCCGGAGCTAACTGGTGATAACATTGGTAATACATTATTTCGGATGCACTACCATTGTCAATATAGATACGCCGTACTTTGTATCCTGCAACGACTTCGAAAATTATGATTGGTGCTTCTTTGGCTTCTCTAGGATCAATAGGTGGGAAAAAATCAACTTCTCCATCCATGGTGCTATGTGGTTGTAACTTCTTTTAACCCTTTGTTCAAGGGCGGATCGGATCATATGGATCCCTGCCTGGTTGTTCGGATTGGGTATTGGTACTGCGACTGATTTTCTTTCTTTTAAGTCACGGATCAAATGTGACAACTTCCCTGCTTTGCATGCTTTATCAATTTCTTCTTTTAGTGACCAACAATCATCGGTATTGTGGCAATTTTCTTGGTGATATTCACAATATTTTTTAGTGTTTCTGTCGGAGGTAGGTTTCTGCTTCGGAGGGGTTGGGAAATATATTTGTTCGGTGCTCAAGATTTCACTGGGTGTTTTGCTGAGATCTGAGTAACTGGTGCTTTGTGAGGAGCTTCCAAAACTGGACTTTTCACTCCGATCACTCCTTGAATATGGTTGTGGCCGATGTTTCAACCAAGAGTTGTTCCTTTCAGTTGGTGCCAGAGCACCCTTCTTCCAAGAGTTACCCCTGGAGTTTCCCTTGTAATCACTTTCTCCTGTTTGTCCGTAGGCGGTTTTTCCCCTTGCAAACGCTCGTGCCCCTTCCATGAGCACTTCCATTGTTTTTGGGAGATCTTAATGCATTTTTTCTACCAACTGATTGTTGCGAACTCCGTGGCAGAAACCTGATATCCACAACTGATCGACAACTTCGGATATCTGCATGCTTTCTTTGTTGAATCGGTCTATGAATTTTTCCAAGGATTCACCATCTTTTCTTCGGATGTTGTGTACCTTCGTGATATCTTTTATGCAATGTCTTTTTTGAGAGAAGTTTAGTATGAAAATTTGCCGCAGTTCTTTCCAATTTTCTATTTGTCCAACCGGTAGACCGTCGAACCACACTCTTGCGGCTCCGGTCAATGTTTGAGCGAACATGTGGCACCATGTTGGCATGGGCCATAGTTCTATTTCCGTGGCTCCACCAAAATAAAAAACGGGGTCATCCGGATCTGTGGTTCCATCGTACTTCTTGACCGTAGCTAGCATCTTTAGCTTGGCTGGGAGTGGGGCACTGGAAACCCTCGGAGTGAACTTCGAATACGAAGTCATGTAAGCTAGTCTGTATGGAGCAGTAAGTTCTTCATCAATGATATTGGAACTGGATTGTTGCTTGGCTTGAATCACTGGCGCGGTGGTTATTGTCCCAGTAGATGTGAGTCCAGTTAGCAACGGTCCCGTATATCCAAAAGGCATCAAATAGCCATAAGGTGTTTGTATTGGTACGGAGGTAACCACAGTGGAATATGTTGGGAGACTAGCTGGAGTGGACATCGTAGTGGATGTTATCCCTTTGGGGGGGGGGGGGGACAAGTTTATTTGTACACTACGAAGCCTTTCTTCTCTGTCTTGCTGATCCTTTAGTTTTATCAAGAATTCACGGTTTCGTTGGAGGAAAGTTTCATCAAACTCTACTGATATGGTTTGCATACCGGTGGTTGCAGTGACCATTTTAGTAGTAGAAACTGTTATGGAGTCCGATAACACTCTGGAATAACCAGCTATGTTTTGTTCAGAAGTGACGATGTCATCATCTTTTCTGTTTGTAATATTAACAACGTTCAAATTTTCCATAGCCATTCCAGATCTAAGTGGAGATAGTAGATCTGCAATAGGATGGCGCCAATTGAAGATCCAAAAGCTAGCACACACCACGTAAAGGAGGTTGAAGACGAATAACTTGATAAGACCTTGGGTTATTGTACCTGCAAAAATTAACAAACCGTTAGGCTCGTCACAGGGGAGCAGAGAGGGCCTCTCTGAGACCACCCTCTGGCGTGAGGATAAGTATTTGTTGGTGAAAGAAAGAGAATAGAGAGAGAGAGAGAGGGAGGTTCGGAGTATGTCAAGTCGTGTCTTACTTGTACTTTTGAGGGGGTATTTATACTAGTCAGAATAATTGTACTTTCGTGCGTTCAGGTGTACTAACCTTCGGAGCTCTTGACCTCCGGTCATGATTTTAGTGTATTTTAGGATTCGTGTCGTAGTGGGTCGCGTCTTCTCAGGAGTTGCCGCATCTCTAGGGGTTGTAGTTCGGAAGCGAGGTTTTATACCTCTTCAATAACTAAGGCTGATGCAGCGACTGTGGCTTTCGATTTCGATGAAGACAAAGCAGTTGACAATAGAGTGTCTTCCATGGTGGTGGGAAGGGAGAGAGAGACTCGGTCTCGAGGCTCAAAAGGAATCAATGTCGTTGTCAAAGTGTCGATTAGTGTGGCAGATCGTGACGACATGAGGTGGCCTATGGCATGAGCAGCTGTTAGATGATAGCTACCAGGAAATCGGTGAAGCAGGCGGTGGTTGTAACACCCCAACCGATGGCGGAAACATCGAGGTGTCACGTAGTGATGATTGTTCAATAGCTCATGGTACTAAATGGAAGTTGAATATTACTAAACAATTTACAATTTTTCATACAATTTAATAATTACATCTACTTGATTTACATAAACCAGATCCAAAGCTCCTATGTGATCCAAGACTTGTACAACTTCCAAAAGCACGTAAAAACCTAAAACATGTTGAGTTGGAAAGATGGGGGGGGTCAACTATAAATAGTTGGTGAGAATACATAGGTTTTGCATTTAATTGAAAAACAATATGTTGTATAGCAATCATGATTGAAGTATAATATTGAGTAATGATAGAATATGAGTCCGATATGTAACAATGCATCTTTTGTACAATCAAACCTTGTGTCGACTGAGACCTAACTCGCAAGTTAGTAAAAGTGTAGCTGTTATCGATCATCCCTGAATTTATGCGTGGGGATGGGTTTGTCAGACCTATAGCGCTATAATCTAAACAGGCGGCTTGATCAATGTTTATGATTGTACTGTGTCTTTTTGTTACAGTCAAATGTTAGAATGAGTAAATGATAGTGTAATTGAATCACAAGTTTCAACAATGTAAGAATGAGTAAATGATAGTGTATAAAATGTTTAAACATGTTTCACCCCAAAATGTAAAACAGAAAAAGGGGCTATGTAAACTCACATTCGCTAAGCTGAATTATCCTCTAAGCGTTGTGAATGTATGTGAGGCGAATCCCAAAGACTCAACAACGTAGCTAGTCCAATTTGAAGAAATAAAAAAACCGAAAAAGAAAGAATATCAAGCTTCCAATTCGCCAATTACAAGAGCTTATAATCAAAGCTTCAATTGTAGAAGTAATAGACTATAGAAGAAAGGTATGATGGAATGTTTAATTGGATTGAAACAATCGATTTAGAGGTGCCAAGTGTAATGGGTCATAGGTGGGGTTTTATACTAGTTTTGGATTTAATTAGCCATTAAAATTGGTCAACACCATAAAGTAAGGTTTTATGATGAATTGACTATTTGACTAGGACTTTGACTGTTTGACTAAGACTTTGACTAGGACTTTGACCAGGACTTTGACTATTTGACTGTCTTCGCAGACCGCGAGAACTAAAAAAAATCAAATTTTCTAGTTTAATCAATTTTAAGTTCTGGACTTGTTTCCTTCAATTTCTAAGTTATTTTAGGACCGAAAATTAAGGGTTTTGAGTATCAAGGTCTGAAACATACGTGCTCGGGTGTAGATGTGAGTATAAAACGTGCAGTACTTTTACTTATAAAAATTATAAGTTTTATTAAAGTGTGACTTTTGGTCCTATTAAAATAGGAGGGTTAAAAATGAAAATTTTGAAATAGTTGAGGGACCAATTATGCACATTTATGAAAAGTGAAGGGTGCAGGTTGTCACAGTCTCCCCTACTTTAGAAAATTTCATCCCGAAATTATTAAAAACATGGGGTTGAGGGTGTTTAGATAGAAATTAGGGTAGCTGTGGTTTGGGTTTAGGCGCAATATGAATTAGCAAGGAGAATCTAGTAAAACGCTAAACTTTAAGTTTTAGGAATCCTAAAAGAAATGCATAAGTTGATTGACTATATGAAAACCAAATGAACTACTAAAACCTTATTAGAATTTCACACTACCTTAACGTACCTGTAAATTCATGATTACGTTTCGGACCGCAATCACCAATTTACCTTACATTAGGGTTTTGTGTCCTTCTATGACTCTAAACACACATGTAAAATAATACAATTAACCTTGTGGTTGAATCATATACAATGTATCTAAAAATAAGTCCAACTGTTGATCAGGAAAAGACCTCTACCAGTCAGTGAGTAAGAACCTCTACCGATTGTTGAGCAGGTGCGATAGCCTCTACCAGTCGTTGAGCAGGTTGTAGGGCCTCTACCGACTGTTGAGCAGGCATGATGACCTCTACCAATCGTTGAGTAGGTTATTTGGTACTCTACTAACTGTTGAGCATGTACCTCATCCTCTATTAGTTGTTTGATTAAGTGTACCAATTATTACACACATAAATTGTAAATTGATAATACATACATGTAAGCAAGTTTGTAAATGCATCAAGTATCAAGTATAGCATAGAGTTGCCCTAGACAAGGTTAATGACTCTAGGTGTGTTTATAGCAAATAGTTTATATTCCATGCTTTCAAGTATCATGAATAATCAAATATTCAAGTAGATAAACAAATCCTCATGTATGATAGTTTGGTTGTCATGGGTATCTAGTTCATGTTTGAGAAGGTGAAGGATATGAGTCTAATTCTTGAGATGAAAAATCTTGAAGCAGAACCAAGGCTGTGATAGATAGTGAATGTGAAGATAGTTGATAAAGAGCTTATTTTATAGTAAGGGGATTATGTAGCAATGTAAATTGTGGGGTTTGGATCAAAGGTTAGAATCAAGTGTATGAGATAACATGATTGCGGAAAATACCAAAAATTGTAAAAGTTTCGAACTTGTTGAAAATAAGTAGGTGTCAATGGGGAGTTGGAGATTAAATTTTTGTTCATGAGGTTGGAAAGGTTTTAAAATTGGTTTTATACCTAAAACAAAAGTCGTTAAATAGTACAAACTAAGTGAGCTTTGATTAAAATATTCTCCTTAGTTGGAGATTTTAAACATGACAATAGGTTTTGAATATCAAGGTTCAATTAAGTGATTTTTAATAGATTAAAGCATTATATAGAAAAATCGTTTGTTATGTCTATAAATAAACAATTGAATTTAAGTTTGAGGTATCTTTTGACAAAAATATGTATTTTGTAAAGTTTCTAGGTAATAAAAATCCAACAAGATTTAGAAATATTTAGTTTTGTGTTAGGGTATACTCAGGTTATGAGGTTACAGTTTTAAAAATATGTAACGTGCTGATAAAAACAATAATATGATTTGGGTAGGGTGTTGAAAAACAATCAAACAATTGGCTAAGATGGTAAGATGAAGTGTGATTGTGAAATCCATATATGATTAAGCTGTAAAATTTTGAGATTTTAGAGCCTAGTTTTAAGGAAAGTAAGTGTAATCATTTATTCATTAATTAAAACGAATAAACGAAAACGTTGACTTATCAAAGTTTCTAAATTCTAATAACATAGTGAAGACATGCTTTAGCCTATAAGTGAACACTCATCCCAAGAATTACCAGGTAGGCATCCGAGTCCCTCGTCTGATTGGGATTTATGCGCAATGCCAGTCCTAGACAGAAAACTCATAATACAGGCGTTCACCCTTCCATATTGCACGTGTTCGTTATCAAAATCTAGTACTTCGATTGGATCTTCAAGGTAGTTCAGGTTAGGACTTGAGAATTTTGTTCTATTAGTCTAAGGGTAGATCTAGTGATGGAGAGCAATCATCTTGTAGGGGTAGGGATAAGAAGTAGGGTGGAGATAGAGAATAGAAACAAGTAGAGTTGCAAGTAAGAGAAGCAAATACTGGTTAAAATCCTAAGGTTATAGACTTGATTATTTTCTAATAACCTAATTCCTATAACAATGGCTTTGATACCAATCTGTAACACCCCAACCGATGGCGGAAACATCAAGGTGTCACGTGGTGATGATTGTTCAATAGCCCATGGTACTAAATGGAAGTTGAATATTAGTAAACAATTTACAATTTGTCATACAATTTAATAATTACATCTACTTGATTTACATAAACTAGATCCAAAGCTCCTATGTGATCCAAGACTTGTACAACTTCCAAAAGCATGTAAAAACCTGAAACATGTTGAGTTGGAAAGATGGGGGGGGGGGTCAACTATAAATAGTTGGTGAGAATACATAGGTTTTGCATGTAATTGAAAACAATATGTTGTATAGCAATCATGATTGAAGTATAATAACGAGTAATGATAGAATGAGTCCGACATGTAACAATGCGTCTTTTGTACAATCTGTCACACCCTCAAATTCCACATGCGAGGTTTTACCGCGAGGCGCGTGACACACCAGGATCCAAGTCAACGGTCACAATAAACGACATCTATATGATATGAAAACAAAAATTCAAAAATTCAAACCATCGCTTGCGGAAGCGTAAAACTTTATTACAACTCAAAAGTAAAACATGAAAGTCTGATAATACTCAAAATGAAATGCAAATGGATCCTAGACGCCGTCAGACTTCGTGCGCCTAAACTCAATGCTGCTACCTTAGCGACCTGAGAAAACATGCCAAAAAGACGTCAACATATAATGCTAGCGAGTTCACAGGTTTTAAGTTCACAAAGCGTTTCAAGCGTAAAGAGTTTCATCTCAAAAGTACCAAGTATGCAAAACCTTTAAGTACATAACAAACGTTTCCTTGCTACTACGACTGTGTTGCCGAAACCATTACTGACAAGCGTTGCGTGTGTTGCCGCCCGTGTTTGAGTTGCCAAAAGTAGAGACAATATGCACCCGCCCGGCACCCAGCCATCGGGTGGGGTTCGTCAAGCCCAATAGATCTATCCACATTTCCCCCGTTGTGCCCCGCACATTCATGGTTTCCCAGGGACTTAGCGTTGCATTACGTCGTATAGTAATTTAAAACAAGCGTTGCCTTTCATAAGCGTTGCGTTTCAAAAGTGTTGTGTTTTGATAAGCGTTGCGTTTCAAAAGTGTTGCGTTTCATAAGCATTGCGTTTCATAAAGTGTTGCGTTTCATAAACGTTGCATTTCAAAACATAAACGTTGTATTTGTTAAAACGTGTGGCATGCTTCTCCCCCGAGAAAAAGTGTATAAAAGTGGGGCCGTGAAACTCACCTTAGAGTGCGTCCTCAGTAAAATAGAAATCCGATACGTGTGTAATAGTCCCTACTAGTGGCGACCTATCAATGAGTTTACATAAGTGTGATGACTACTAACCCGAAGGCTAATCAGTCCCCAAATTGTCTAGACCGTGACTGTGTATGTTGAAAACATGTTTGAACGGTAAACCGACCAAACCAGACAATACCCGACATCCCATTGGTGACCCGACATCCCACGTTTTAGCCACATACAAGATATCATGCAATTTATGCAATTTAACACTTAGCATGCGCAAACATTCACCCTATCTAGCATAACGCCCAATTAACGCATAAACAAGTCTGAACACGTGTTACCAAGTTATTAGACATGTCACGGGGTTCCTAACATGTTCCTAGGTGTCAAACCGTGTTTCGGGATGTCAAAATACGCTTACAACAGCAGCACACGCGATTAGGCTATCATACATGCATTTAGGAAAGTCAACTAGTGATTAGGATGGTCAAACTAGCAATTGGGAGTGTAATCACATGCAGTACAGGCGATTAGGTGCCCAATCGCCTCTAATGTCAGGCGATTGGCCCAATCGCCAGTTCCATCAGGCGATTGGAGCTCCCCAATCGCCCCCTGCAGCCCGGTTCCGCTTTTTCGCGTGTTTAACCTTCCCAATCAGATCCGAAACACGTGGAAACACCCAATATCATACCCAAAACATTAATCCAACTACTTCAAGCAAAAACCCCTAATGTATTATCATTCTAGCCGTCTCGAATGCAAGCGTTTTCCCAAAATAGCATAACTTAGCATGTAAACATCACATCAACATGCAAAACTTACCCTAAATGGCAAGTATCCAGATTTCATCACATAATGACGTTGTCCGACACTATCCTACTGTTCTAGCATCATCCTAGAGTAAACCCTAACCTCAAACAATCAATAAAACACAACATATCATCATTAATCCTCCATGATCATTCAAACGGGTCAAAACGCCTAATATCAATAATACACATCAATGAACCTTTAAACTCCTAGGTTAACATCATATCAACTCATTTAGATTAGAAACATATCAATAATACAAGAACAACCATGTTTAAACGATAAAAATCCTATCTTGCATGAATACATCACATATAACAAGCATAGAGGTTTGGGTTTGTTTAGAAACTGATTTTAATGAGTTTTCAAAGACACAAATGTTTAGAAACCAGGTCTGGACCTTTAGGGATCAAAACAATATCATTACAAAGGTTTGGGATGAAGAACACACCTTGAAATTGTAAGATTATGAGGTGTAAAGCTTGGAAATGTGATTTCTTGATCAAAAACGTGTTGCAGAGGTTGAATAAGGTGTGGGGTGGCTTTGGGGTGTATTAGGGTTTCACAAATGATGTTTTAAAACATAAGGGTGGTATTTATAGGCGTTTCTAGTTGTTTAGTACGCGTCAGGCGATTACGCAGCAGTTACAGGCGATTAGGTTGTCTAATCGCGTGTAACTACTGGCGATTAGCCCAATCGCCTATAAAATTTCCTCTAATCGCCCATCTTAATGGCGATTAGACCAATTGTCACACCCCAACCCGAAACAGGCTGACGTGTCACACTTACAGATATCAAATTCCAAACAAAGTCCATAAAACGTTAAGTAGAAATCCAACGGAATAATAAAGCTCAAAATAGAGTTTCAAACTTATGTCTTATTAAAACTAAAATGCAAAAACTAAATGTCTTTTAGCACTCGAACATCAACTCTCAACCTTGATTTCCCTGGTTTCCCCGATTACCTGCGAGACAAATAAGAAAACACAAAAAGAAAACTACGGCTGAGCCAAAAATTGCCCAGTAACGGAAAGAACAACAGTATATATAAATGCGGTTTAAAGAAGCGAAATTTCAAAACAGAATACTGAAACAAAATTTGGTACAAGTCTATGACGAAACTTATTCAAAGCTTATCGTATCATATCAAAGGCATATCAGAGAACATATACTAACTTACACGACTATAACGTAGCAATAAAACATGTCGTGTAATCGGAAGCACCCATATCCAAAACAAAGGGGATACATAGGTAGCTAATCCATGCACCAATGAGATAGTGAGTGTGGCGTGCACCCATTATTCCATCTCCACATACAAAAACACATACACATAACAGAGCTAAGATCGATCTATACGCCTCTAAGGGCCAAGTGCTACACTAACACAACTAGAGACGCCGTGAAAATTTATAATGCACTGTCACGAACAGTACCATGCCGTTGACACCCAAGCGACATGTCAAACAGAGTGCCAGGGTGACAGAGTACAAAAGGTTGGATAACGAATAAATACTTATGAGGTCTAAGGAACATGCAACAATGATCTCAAATTTAAGGTATATTGCATGCTATCCAAAAATCCATACTACAAAGTAACGGACCGAATTTATATATAAAAAAAATATATACTATGAAGAGAAGGAAACGGAATCCGTACCTTATTAGCAAAGCATGCAAAACAACAAATCAAGTCGTCCTCAAATAATCAAGAACCTATAATCCCAAATAAGTTTTATGAAAATTTATTTATGTCCAAGGATTCGTTCTTTACAAAAAAAAAAAAAAAAAATTTCCGGTGACCAAGATCTGAATCTTTATAATTTTACCCAAAACGAATTATACCAACGTTTGTAGATAAAATAAAACATAATTACGATAGCAAAATAATACCTTACTAGTCTTTAGATTAAAAAAATAATAAAAAAATAAAATCGTATATATGTAATAATTTTATTACAAACATTGTGATCACAAATGTAAATACTGTATGTACGTGATTACATGAATGAATATATATATATATATATATATATACACTATAATACAATTATTAATTTCAATAGTTAGTGGAAGATGATGTAAATTTAGATGTTATCACTATATTAAAGGTTACTATATAAAAACTTAGTTAATGGACCTCCATTGGATGTATACCACCCAAAAGCTAGACAACCTCACATGCACAGACATCACACATGCACAAAATACATGTGAAATTTTATATGAACCTTCTTCAACATCATTGAACACACACGCATTCTGCACACATATACGCGATTTGATCAACAGACACCATCCGCTACCTCATACACACTTACCCACAAATAACGTATATACAGTTCGGATTATCGACGGAAAAACTCGACCAACCCAACCCCACTAATCTGAAATTTAAAAGTTGTTCCAAAATTTTTAGTGTGAGGTCGGAATAGTTACCGGAACAAAATTCGGAGAGAAGGTCGGATCCGGTGAGTACTACTACGTAGCGGTGGCGGCCCCAGTTATCGCGTTGTCGTCGATATCAACGGAGATGATTAGAAGAACCTAGCGATGTTAAATCAAACGGAGGTACAACAAGTTATGGAGCTTCTCAACGGGAGACGATCGAAAAAAAAAATAGAGAATCTTACCGAACAATTGATCGATGTCGTGTTGATTCTTCCCGATGAGTTGTAGTTCTGAATAGAAGGAGCACAGGCGAATAAACTGATGTTGTTGGTTCAGACCGGTTGTTGCCGGTGGCAATGTCGTCGGCGGTCTAGAGGGTGAATGGTGGGGTTATATATCTTACGAATTTGTGATCGAAGGTTTCATAGGATTTGAATGGTTTATAAAGATGTTGCAGTTGGTTTGTTCCGAAAAAAAAAATCAAAATTGAGATTTCAAAATTGAATTTCAAATTGGAAGTTTGGAGGAGCAGCCGACTATTATGGAGCTTTGATAGTCAAATTTGTTTGCAACATATTCTTTATCTTTATATATATATATATATATATATATATATGGAGAGAGATATACTATCATACAAATATTTTTGCATTCTAAAAAAAATGTGATTATCATCATATCTACTATTATATAACTAACTTGGTTAATCATTTTGAACGAAATTGTTATAATCTATGTACGAAATTTTCGAATATTACAATTCTACTCCCCTAAAAAAAAATTTTGTCCTCAAAATTGCTAAGTATAGATAGGAACTTATTTAAGATATCATATTAAAACACAAAGCATCAAAAGCAACATCATAACTTATCTAAAACATGTCAAAATTCATACGCGAACAAATATAATAGGGAAGCTAACCTGAAATACGGAGTACTAAGATGTAAACAGATTCGGGTACTGGGAATGGATCGTCTCTTCCACTTCCCAGGTAGCTTCACGTTCAGAATGATTTTTCCAAAGAACTTTAACGAAAGGAATAACTTTATTTCGCATGATGCGTTCATGTCGACCAAGAATGGCTTCGGGTTCCTCTTTGAAAGATAAGTCCTCCCGAATTTGATGTAATGGATAGTTCACAACGTGTAAAGGATGATAGTTGTATCCCCGAAGAAGAGATACGTGAAAAACATTATGTACATGCGCTAGCTGAGGTGGCAAAGCCAAACGATAAGAAACTTCCCCAACTCTGTCAAGGAAATCAAACGGACCGATGAATCTAGGGCTAAGCTTCCCTTTGATCCCAAAACGGCGAATGCCTTTGCAAGGTGAAACTCGCAAGAACACCCGATCACCAACCTTAAACTCTAATGGTCGACGATGTCGGTCTGCATAACTTTTCTGTCAACTCTGAGCTTCCTTTAACTTTTCTCGAGCAATAGCAACTTTTTCACTTGTGATCTGCACTACTTCAGGTCCTTCAATGATTTTCTCGCCAACCTCTTCCCAGCAGATAGGAGCTTTACACTTCCGACCATATAGAAGTTCGAACGGTGCCATATCAATGCTAGCTTGCCAACTATTATTGTAGGCAAACTCAACGAGACAAAGATACTCATCCCAGTTTCCAGTCCACTCTAAAGCACATGCTCGAAGCATATCCTCAAGTGTCTGAATCGTACGTTCCGACTGACCGTCGGTCTGAGGATGAAATGCGGTGCTGAATCTCAATCTGGTGCCCCACGCGGCTTGAAAACCTTTCCAAAAATGAGACGTGAATCGTGGGTCTCGATCAGAAACAATAGAGACATGGGTACCATGGAGTCGAATAATTTCTCGAGTGAAGATCTCAGATAATCTACTGACCGAAAAACCCAGCTGAATCGGAAGGAAATGAGCAGATTTTGATAAGCGGTCCACCACAACCCAGATAGCATCATTCTTCTTAAACGTTTTTGGTAACCCAGTTACAAAATCCATAGAAATGTCATCCCACTTCCACACTGGAATATCTAATGGTTGAAGCAAACCACTGGCTCTCTGATGTTCGGTCTTAACTTGCTGGCAAGTGAGACATCTGCCGACATACCTAGCTACATCCTCTTTCATTGTGTTCCACCAAAAACGTTGACGAAGATCCCGATACATCTTGGTAGATCCGGGGTGGATAGAGAATGGTGAACCATGCGCCTCGGCTAACAATGACTCTCGTAGGGTGGAATCATCTGGCACACATAACCGGTTTCCACACCAGACTACCCCATCCTCATCAATTCGGAATTCTGACTGCTTACCAACCTCCAAATTCTGTACAATAGTCCAAAGTTCTCCGTCATCTTGCTGAGCACTCTTGATTCGCGAGATTAAGTCGGGCTCGATCTGAAATCTAGCTAAATAACCGTCAGCGTCACCAAAATAGATACCAATACCCATCTTATCAAGATCGGAAATAATCTGCGGTTGCAACTGAAGAGAAGAAATCGATCCAAAATTCTTTCGGCTAAGAGCATCGGCCAAAACATTGGCTTTTCCCGGGTGGTACTGAATGTTGGCGTCATAATCTTTTAACAACTCTAACCAACGTCTCTGTCTCATGTTTAACTCCTTTTGTGTAAAGATGTACTTCAAGCTCTTATGATCAGTGAAAATATCACAAGTCTCCCCGTACAGATAATGTCGCCAGATCTTAAGAGCAAAGATGACGGCAGCCAGTTCAAGATCATGCGTCGGGTAATTAACTTCATACGGTTTTAACTGATGTGAGGGATAAGCAATAACTTTATCATGTTGCATCAATACACATCCAAGCCCGTTCTTCGAGGCATCACTATAGATCTTATATCCACCTGTACCTAATGGAAGTGCAAGAATCGGGGCAGATACCAATCTTTTCTTCAACTCCTGAAAACTCTTTTCTCTAGAATCGTTCCAAGAGTACTTAACCCCTTTCCTCATAAGTTGCGTGAGGGGTAAAGCGATGGTTGAAAACCCTTCAACGAATCTACGATAGTAACCCGCAAGACCAAGGAAACTGCGAACTTCTGTGACTGAGGTAGGTGTAGGCCATTTAGTGATTGCCTCCACCTTAGCTGGATCCATAGAAATACCATCAGCAGAAACAACATGACCAAGAAAAGCTACTTGATCTAGCCAGAATTCGCACTTCGAGAATTTTGCGTAAAGTTTCTTTTTACGCAAAATATCGAGTACAATACGAAGATGATCCTCATGGTCTTCCTTACTGTTAGAGTAAATCAGAATATCATCGATGAAGACAATGACAAATTTATCAAGAAACTCATGGAAGACTCGGTTCATAAGATCCATGAAAACAGCCGGTGCGTTGGTTAACCCGAATGGCATAACCAAAAACTCATAATGACCATATCGAGTGCGGAAAACGGATTTAGGAACATCAGAATCTTTGATCTTCAGTTGATGATAACCAGACCTTAGATCAATCTTAGAAAAACATTTAGCACCTTGAAGTTGGTCAAACAAATCATCAATACGAGGAAGCGGATAACGATTTCGAATGGTAATTTTATTTAGCTCCCGATAGTCAATGCAATGTCTCATAGAACTATCCTTCTTTTTCACGAACAAGACTGGTGCACCCCAAGGCGAGACGCTTGGTCTGATAAACCCAAGTTCCAACAATTCTTGTAGTTGTACCTTGAGTTCCTTGAGCTCAAGAGGTGCCATACGATACGGCGCCTTAGAAATTGGCTCTGCACCCGGAATAAGATCAATAGTAAACTCCACCTCGCGATCTGGCGGAAGTCCGGGTAACTCCTTAGGGAAAACATCAGGAAAATCACAAACGATTGGATAATTAGAGATATCAGGTTCTTCGGAGGATGTAGCTTTCACCGAAGCTAAAAATGCTGCACAACCGTGTGCAAGAAACTTTTGAGCCTTAAGTGCAGAAATAATCTTCAATGGTTTGCGTCGTTGAGTACCCTGATAAACAAGTTCAGGATTTAGAGGATTTCCAAATAGCACACGACGAGTCTGACATTCAATCGAAAAGTTATGCTGAAATAGCCAATCCATACCAAAAATAATGTCAAAATCACTCATGTGAATAGGATACAAATCAGCTGCACGGATGATAGAATCGATTCGAATGGGACAATCTCTGTAGACGTGAGATATAAAAGATGCATCCTTAAAAGGAGTGGATATAACCAGAGGACACTCTAAGGCGGTAGGTACAGACTTCAAATACTTGGCAACAAAAAGTGATACTACAGAATGTGTAGCACCCGTATCAAAAAGAGCATACAAATCACGTTCACCAATATACACATAACCAGAAACCGTACCTATAACAGGAAAACAAAATTTACACTACGATGAAGAGGACAAAAATTCACATTCATAGAAGGGAGCAAAATTCATATCATGATGATAAGGAAACAAAAACCCGTACCTGGGGCATTAGTTGCATCATTAGCTGTCAGTGCAAAAACTCGTCCTCCGGTGGGTCTAGCATTTCCTCCAGTATTAGCTTTAGGATTCATCTGAGGGCATTCCTTAATCTGATGACCCGCTTCTCCACATTTATAACAAAGACCTTCAGCTTTACGACAACGACCCCCATGAGTTTTTCCGCAAGTGGCACAAGGAGGGTAACGGTTCTGAGGCGGGTTTTGAGGCTGAGTTTGATTTTGTTGTGCTGGCCTTGGATTCTGGTTTCGGTTTCTCACATTACGTGACTGATTATTATGGTTTCGATCGAAACGGTGCCCACGGTCACGAGAGTGATCATTGCCGTCCTGAGAAGAAGAATTTCCTTGATTATTATCCCTGGGCCGTTTACGACTCTCATCAAAAACCCTCTGACGATGCTTCTTATCGTTATCCAGATTCTTAACATCGTCCACAATCTCATTAATGTCAGCAAATCGAAGGTTAAGAATAAACTTCCTATCTCTGTCACAAATAGCCCATTTGAAACGATCGGTTTGCTGCTCATGAGTACCTGCAGCCGGGCCTAGAAAACTCACAAGACGACAGAAACGAGCCTTAAATTCTGTGATCGGCTCATCATTATTCTGCATAACCGTAGCATATTCCCTCAGATACTCGCTGCGGTCTGCATCAGTGAAATACTGCTGATAGAATAGAGTACGAAAATCATTCCAAGGTAGAGTAGCAGCATATTGATCACCTCCCTGAGCATTCTTTAGAGTCTTCCACCAGCAGTGTGCGTCATCCTCCAACTTATAGCTAGCGAGCCTGACCTTAAACACGTCATCGACTCCCAAAACCTCAAACAACTTCTCAATATGGGCTATCCAATTTTCTGCTTCAACTGGAGTGGCAGCAGTACTAAAAGACTTTGGCTTTTGCTTTTGAAAACGATCCAGCCAGACGTGAATGCCATCAGGAGGATTAGCATTAGCATTAGCATTCGCATTCGCATTAGCATTGGCATTAGCGTTGGCGTTCGCGTTAGCATTGGCATTGGAGTTAGCCTGCTGCAACTGTTGGATCAAGTTAGGAACCAAACCTGTTATCGCCGCATTTACAGCTTCAGCGACGAGGGTCTCAAGGGGAACGTCGCCAGAAGCCTCAACATCATCATTAGAGTTGTTCGTACGTTTAGGACCCATTCTGAAAAGAAGATACACGTGTGAGCAGAGAAAAGCATCTAAATTGTGCGGAGAATGACAAGAGTGAATCCTAACCCTTTGTCTACCCATTACCTCACATGTTTCGTTATTTACGTTTAAGTTTTCTACAGGAAAGAGCCTGGGCTCTGATACCATAACTGTCACACCCCAACCCGAAACAGGCTGACGTGTCACACTTACAGATATCAAATTCCAAACAAAGTCCATAAAACGTTAAGTAGAAATCCAACGGAATAATAAAGCTCAAAATAGAGTTTCAAACTTATGTCTTATTAAAACTAAAATGCAAAAACTAAATGTCTTTTAGCACTCGAACATCAACTCTTAACCTTGATTTCCCTGGTTTCCCCGATTACCTGCGAGACAAATAAGAAAACACAAAAAGAAAACTACGGCTGAGCCAAAAATTGCCCAGTAACGGAAAGAACAACAGTACATATAAATGCGGTTTAAAGAAGCGAAATTTCAAAACGGAATACTGAAACAAAATTTGGTACAAGTCTATGACGAAACTTATTCAAAGCTTATCGTATCATATCAAAGGCATATCAGAGAACATATACTAACTTACACGACTATAACGTAGCAATAAAACATGTCGTGTAATCGGAAGCACCCATAGCCAAAACAAAGGGGGTACATAGGTAGCTAATCCATGCACCAATGAGATAGTGAGTGTGGCGTGCACCCATTATTCCATCTCCACATACAAAAAACATACACATAACAGAGCTAAGATCGATCTATACGCCTCTAGGGGCCAAGTGCTACACTAACACAACTAGAGACGCCGTGAAAATTTATAATGCACTCTCACGAACAGTACCATGCCATTGACGCCCAAACGACATGTCAAACAGAGTGCCAGGGTGACAGAGTAGAAAAAGTTGGATAACGAATAAATACTTATGAGGTCTAAGGAACATGCAACAATGATCTCAAATTTAAGGTATATTGCATGCTATCCAAAAATCCGTACTACAAAGTAATGGACCGAATTTATATAAAAAAAATATATATACTATGAAGAGAAGGAAACGGAATCCGTACCTTATTAGCAAAGCATGCAAAACCAACAAATCAAGTCGTCCTCAAATAATTAAGAACCTATAATCCCAAATAAGTTTTATGAAAATTTATTTATGTCCAAGGATTCGTTCTTTACAAAAAAAATAAAAAATTCCGGTGACCAAGATCTGAATCTTTATAATTTTACCCAAAACGAATTATACCAACGTTTGTAGATAAAATAAAACATAATTACAATAGCAAAATAATACCTTACTAGTCTTTAGATTAAAAAAATAATAAAAAAATAAAATCGTATATATGTAATAATTTTATTACAAACATTGTGATCACAAATGTAAATACTGTATGTACGTGATTACATGAATGAATGAATATATATATATATATATATATATATATATATATATATATATATATATATATATATTATAATACAATTATTAATTTCAATAGTTAGTGGAAGATGATGTAAATTTAGATGTTATCACTATATTAAAGGTTACTATATAAAAACTTAGTTAATGGACCTCCATTGGATGTATACCACCCAAAAGCTAGACAACCTCACATGCACAGACATCACACATGCACAAAATACATGTGAAATTTTATATGAACCTTCTTCAACATCATTGAACACACACGCATTCTGCACACATATACGCGATTTGATCAACAGACACCATCCGCTACCTCATACACACTTACCCACAAATAACGTATATACAGTTCGGATTATCGACGGAAAAACTCGACCAACCCAACCCCACTAATCTGAAATTTAAAACTTGTTCCAAAATTTTTAGTATGAGGTCGGAATAGTTACCGGAACAAAATTCGGAGAGAAGGTCGGATCCGGTGAGTACTACTATGTAGCGGTGGCGGCCCCAGTTATCGCGTTGTCGTCGATATCAATGGAGATGATTAGAAGAACCTAGCGATGTTAAATCAAACGGAGGTATAACAAGTTATGGAGCTTCTCAACGGGAGACGATCGAAAAAAAATAGAGAATCTTACCGATCAATTGATCGATGTCGTGTTGATTCTTCCCGATGAGTTGTAGTTCTGAATAGAAGGAGCACAGGCGAATAAACTGATGTTGTTGGTTTAGACCGGTTGTTGCCGGTGGCAATGTCGTCGGCGGTCTAGAGGGTGAACGGTGGGGTTATGTATCTTACGAATTTGTGATCGAAGGTTTCATAGGATTTGAATGGTTTATAAAGATGTTGCGGTTGGTTTGTTCCGAAAAAAAAAAATCAAAATTGAGATTTCAAAATTGAATTTCAAATTGGAAGTTTGGAGGAGCAGCTGACTATTATGGAGCTTTGATAGTCAAATTTGTTTGCAACATATTCTTTATCTCTCTCTCTCTCTCTCTATATATATATATATATATATAGGGTAGGGATCCTAAGAGAACCAACCCCTATTTGAGAACTGAGAGAACCATTCTGAGCCACACATTTCATATAAAGGCAAAAAAAAAAAAAAAAAAAAAAAATTTTTTTTTTTTTTTACTTTAATCGCACATTTTTATGCAAGGAAATTTTTTTTTTATTTTTTTTGAATTTTTTTTTCATTTATACATATGTGTATATGACAATTATACATATGTGTATATAGCAATTATACATATATGTATATAGCATTTTTCAGCTATACATATGTGTATATTTCAGTTATACATATGTGTATATAGCATTATACATATGTGTATAATGCAATTATACACATGTGTATACTGAAAAAAAATACAAAAAAAATAAAAAAAAAATTTTTCCTTACATATAAAGCAGCGATTTTTGCAAAAAAAAAAAAAAAAAAAAAAAAAAAAAAAAAAAAAAAATATTTGCCTTAGAGAAATGTGTGGCCCAGAATGGTTCTCTAGTTCTCAATTTGAGAAAAGGTTCTCATTTGAACCAAATCCTATATATATATATATATATGGAGAGAGAGATACTATCATACAAATATTTTTGCATTCTAAAAAAAATGCGATTATCATCATATCTACTATTATATAACTAACTTGGTTAATCATTTTGAACGAAATTGTTATAATCTATGTACGAAATTTTCGAATATTACACCAATCACCCCCTATCAGCATGCAATTACACCAATCACCTATTATGTCATGTAATTACGAGTAATCACCTATAATGTCATGCAATTACGCGTAATCACCTATAATGTCATGCAATTATGCGTAATCACCTATAATGTCATGCAATTACGCGTAATCACCTATAATGTCATGCAATTACGTGTAATCACCATATTAACACATATAAACACGTATTCACATCCCGGCAAGTCATATAATGATTGTAAGCACATAATGCATGATAACTAACATGTTCCCATCCGTTCACCAATTCCTGGAACTCGAGATTTACGTGTGCGCGTTAAACCCGGCGATTCTACAAATCGCCAATCCTTGTACACATGGTTATGGACCGACTCCCAATGATCCCCGGAACCATCATAATGACTCAACTGACCTAGTTAAGTATGTTGGAAAACGTTTTTCGCTAAGGTAGACTTATATGTTTTATAAAATGTTAACCTAAACGTGTCGGGTGTCACATCATCCCCCTGTTGAAAGAATTTTCGTCCCGAAAATTTCCCGAATTAAAAGAGAACGAAGCGATAAAAAGAAAAATTTTCCCGGTCGTCACATCATCCCCCTGTTGAAAGGAATCTCGCCCTGAGACTCATTCTTCGACAGTAATAAGTGTCAACCTAACCCAAGTAACGTTTCCCAGAATGCAAACGAAGGGATAACCGTGAACGAATAAAGATAACAACAGATACTCCAGGCCGGGGAACCGCCCTCCCCAAGTTGAATGCAAAACAACGAATCCTCCTGATCGAAGGCCTACTGGAGACTACTGTGATCGGTATAAATGACACACCGGTACCGTCCAAGTAGCATCTTTAAAGGACCCACATCAAACCCATGAATGCAAAATGATAACCATGTACAAGACCGAAAACACGTGATGGATGCAAAATGACCAATGATACGAATAAGGATAAAACCAAAGTACAATGAATACTAAGAAAAGAAACTCACCAGTAACAGTATCGGGATCCTCCACGTTCTCCCTAGCACCGATGACATAAGCACGAGCCGGAGCAGTTCGACCTCCACCCTCGCCTTGCTTCAGCTTGGGACAATCCCGCTTGAAGTGTCCAGTCTTTCCACAGTTAAAACACATATGGTTTCCCCGAGGAGCAGGAGCGGGGACAACCACTTAAGTCTGTTTTGGCTGAAGATTGGCCCTACAATCCTTAACCAAGTGACCGACTCGCTGACAACATTTACATCGAAACTCATCGCAACTCCCAACATGGTGATACCCACACGTGTTACACTTCGGACTCCTACAACCATAACCCCCATTCTTCTGTTCAGATGACGCTCGCACAACGTCCTGCCTCTTAACCTGCTGTTGAGACGACCCAATGTTCTTCCCAGCACTCTCCCACTTCCTCTTGTTGTCCGTAGGGGCTTTCACAGCAGCACCCCTCGGAGGTAGAACACCCTCAGCAACCTTCATGTTGGTCAGCTTGTGATCTGCCCGAACAGTGGCCAACATAGTAGTGTGATCAGCAGCGGCAACAAGCCCAGCAATCTCCGGCACTAACCCAGCAACGTAGTGCTTAATCCTCCGATACTCTGGTGTAGCCAAACTGGGGCACATCACAGCCATCTCGTTGTGCCTAGCAGTAAACTCCTCGATCTCGGACCCAACCATCTTCAGATTCCAGAACTCATGCTCCAACTTCATAATCTCATCCCTCGGGCAATACTTCGCTCGCAACATCTGAACAAACTCGGACCACGGCATAGCATTGGCCTTACCCAAGCCAAGGCTAGTAGTGGTAGAGTTCCACTAGGTCAGGGCATGACCCTCCAGGGTAGTAGAAGCATACTTGACGCGATCAGCATCAGGACAGTTACACAAAGCTAACACCAACTCGATCTTCTCCAACCACTGGAGCAGTCCCACTGCCCCTTCAGTCCCATTGAAGTTTTGGGGCTTGCAGTCCATGAACTTCTTATAGGTGCATCCAGACTGCACCTGATTAGTGTTTCCTAGGGTCTGCTGAGCAGCCTGAAAAGCAGCCAACGCAATGTTCAAATGCTGCTGCAACATGCTATCCAAGTCCGCCTGAGTCATAGTGATGTTCCCACCACCTCGTCCACCGCCCGTGTGGCCCCCGCCGCCACCACGGCGTCCCCCAGTACGTCCACCAGCACGACCAGACATGTTCTGCCAAAACACAAACAAGATACTCAGCATCACTACTAGATCAAACTACTAGTGACCAAACGAATTTAGAACGGGGTTCCAGCATGATCATCTGTCCAAACTCGAAGTCCACCAAGATTTTCATGCATTTCGATTTATGATTTCGTGTGCACCCGAAATAACAAATCGCTCTACATGGTACTCTAGGCGTGCTTCTAGCTAGAACTTCCAATCACCCGACACCCCCTTCTTAAAATAAACCGTTATCGCTTGAAGGTCCCCAAAGTGAACAATCACTCAGGTGGGTACTATGACAAGTACTAGTGCAGGATAGTGTGTGTGTAGGCAAGTATGTACATTAGAGCATAGAGGGGAGATATCCAAATCCTGGAAAAATCTCAAGAATGTGCCGAAGCCACTCCAATGTACACTACTGCTAAATATAAGCGATAAGCCTCCTCATCTTCAAACCCAAAGAAGAAGATAGAATAAGTGTAGAAATAGTCCAAAGATAGATAATACGATTCTGTGTGATGAAGACACCGACACCCCGACAAGATTAGTATGTTTACTAAATGACACGACTTGTAACTATGTGTGACCGTCTAACATGTGTGATACTCGGCTATAGACTAGACTCTACATGCAGTTCTAGTTCACTATAACCATTGGCTCTGATACCAATCTGTCACACCCACGAATTCCACATGCGGAGTTTTACCGCGAGGCGCGTGACACACCAGGATCCAAGTCAATGGTCACAATAAACGACATCTATATGATATGAAAACAACGTAAATTGCCCATTAAGTTTCAAAAATTCAACCATTGCTTGCGGAAGCGTAAAACTTTATTACAACTCAAAAGTGAAACATGAAAGTCTGATAATTCTCAAAATGAAATGCAAATGGATCCTAGACGCCGTGAGACTTCGTGCGCCTAAACTCTATGCTGCTACCATAGCGACCTGAGAAAACATGCCAAAAAGACGTCAACATATAATGCTGGTGAGTTCACAGGTTTTAAGTTCACAAAGCGTTTCAAGCGTAAAGAGTTTCATCTCAAAAGTACCAAGTATGCAAAACCTTTATGTACATAACAAACGTTTCCTTACTACTACTACTACTGTGTTGCCGAAACCATTACTGACAAGCGTTGCGTGTGTTGCCGCCCGTGTTTGAGTTGCCAAAAATAGAAACAATATGCACCCGCCCGGCTCCCAGCCGTCGGGTGGGATTCGTCAAGCCCAATAGATCTATCCACATTTCCCCCGTTGTGCCCCGCACATTCATGGTTTCCTAGGGACTTAGCGTTGCGTTGCGTCGTATAGTAATTTAAAACAAGCATTGTGTTTCATAAGCGTTGCGTTTCAAAAGTGTTGCGTTTCATAAGCGTTGCGTTTCAAAAGTGTTGCGTTTCATAAGCATTGTGTTTCATAAAGTGTTGCGTTTCATAAACGTTGCGTTTCAAAACATAAACGTTCTATTTGTTAAAATGTGTGGCATGCTTCTCCCCCGAGAAAAAGTGCATAAAAGAGGGTCCGTGAAACTCACCTTAGAGTGCGTCCTCAGTAAAATAGAAATCCAATACGTGTGTCATAGTCCCTACTAGTGGCGACCTATCAATTAGTTTACATAAGTGTGATGACTACTAACCCGAAGGCTAATCAGTCCCCAAATTGTCCAGATCGTGACTGTGTATGTTGAAAACATGTTTGAACGGTAAACCGACCAAACCAGACAATACCCGACATCCCATTGGTGACCCGACATCCCACGTGTTGGCCACATACAAGATATCATGCAACTTATGCATTTAAACACTTAGCATGCGCAAACATTCACCCTATCTAGCATAACGCCCAATTAACGCATAAACAAGTCCGAACATGTGTTACCAAGCTATTAGAAATCTCACGGGGTTCCTAACATGTTCCTAGGTGTCAAACCGTGTTTCGGGATGTCAAAATACACTTACAACACCAACACACGCGATTAGGCTATCATACATGCATTTAGGAAAGTCAACTAGTGATTAGGATGGTCAAACTAGAAATTGGGAGTGTAATCACATGCAGTACAGGCGATTAGGTGCCCAATCGCCTCTAATGTCAGGCGATTGGCCCAATCGCCAGTTCCATCAGGCGATTGGAGCTCCCCAATCGCCCCTTGCAGCCCGGTTCCGCTTTTTCGCGTGTTTAACCTTCCCAATCAGATCCGAAACACGTGGAAACACCCAATATCATACCTAAAACATTAATCCAACTACTTCAAGCAAAAACCCCTAATGTATTATCATTCTAGCCGTCTCGAATGCAAGCGTTTTCCCAAAATAGCATAACTTAGCATGTAAATATCACATCAACATGCAAAACTTACCCTAAATGGCAAATATCCAGATTTCATCACATAATGACGTTGTCCGACACTATCCTACTGTTCTAGCATCATCCTAGAGTAAACCCTAACCTCAAACAATCAATAAAACACAACATATCATCATTAATCCTCCATGATCATTCAAACGGGTCAAAACGCCTAATATCAATAATACACATCAATGAACCTTCAAACTCCTAGGTTAACATCATATCAACTCATTTAGATCAGAAACGTATCAATAATACAAGAACAACCATGTTTAAACGATAAAAATCCTATCTTGCATGAATACATCACATATAACAAGCATAGAGGTTTGGGTTTGTTTAGAAACTGATTTTAATGAGTTTTCAAAGACACAAATGTTTAGAAACCAGGTCTAGACCTTTAGGGATCAAAACAATATCATTACAAAGGTTTGGGATGAAGAACACACCTTGAAATTGTAAGATTATGAGGTGTAAAGCTTGGAAATGTGATTTCTTGATCAAAAACGTGTTGCAGAGGTTGAATGAGGTGTGGGGTGGCTTTGGGGTGTATTAGGGTTTCACAAATGATGTTTTAAAACATAAGGGTGGTATTTATAGGCGTTTCTAGTCGTTTAGTACGCGTCAAGCGATTACGCAGCAATTACAGGCGATTAGGTTGTCTAATCGCGTGTAACTACTGGCGATTAGCCCAATCGCCTATAAAATTTCCTCTAATCGCCCATCTTACTGGAGATTAGACCAATCACCCCTATCAGCATACAATTACACCAATCACCTATAATGTCATGCAATTACGCGTAATCATCTATAATGTCATGTAATTACGCGTAATCACCTATAATGTGATGCAATTACGCGTAATCACCTATAATGTCATGCAATTACGCGTAATGACCTATAATGTCATGCAATTATGCGTAATCACCATATTAACATATATAAACACGTATTCACATGCCGGCAAGTCATATAATGATTGTAAGCACATAATGCATGATAACTAACACGTTCCCATCCGTTCACCAATTCCCGGGACTCGAGATTTACGTGTGCGCGTTAAACCCGGCGATTCTACAAATCGCCAATCCTTGTACACATGGTTATGGACCGACTGCCAATGATCCCGTGGATCATTGTAACGACTCCCGATGATCCCCGGAACCATCATAACGACTCAGCTGACCTAGTTAAGTATGTTTGAAAACGTTTTTCGCTAAGGTAGACTTATGTGTTTTATAAAATGTTAACCTAAACGTGCCGGGTGTCACACAATCAAACCTTGTGTCGACTGAGACCTAACTCGCAAGTTAGTGAAAGTGTAATTGTTATCGATCATCCCTGAATTTATGCGGGGGGGGGGGGGGGGGATGGGTTTGTCAGACCTATAGCGCTATAATCTAAACAGGCGGCTTGAACAATGTTAATGATTGTACTGTGTCTTTTTGTTATAGTCAAATGTTAGAATGAGTAAATGATAGTGTAATTAAATCACAAGTTTCAACACTGTAAGAATGAGTAAATGATAGTGTATACAATGTTTAAACATGTTTCACCCCAAAATGTTAAACAGAAAAAGGGGCTATGTAAACTCACATTCGCTAAGCTGAATTATCCTCTAAGCGTTGTGAATGTGTGGGAGGCGAATCCCAAAGACTCAACAACGTAGTTAGTCCAATTTGAAGAATAAAAAAAACCGAAAAAGAAAGAATATCAAGCTTCCAATTCGCCAATTACAAAAGCTTATAATCAAAGCTTCAATTGTAGAAGTAATAGACTATAGAAGAAAGGTATGAGAGAAAGTTTAATCGGATTGAAACAATCAATTTAGAGGTGCCAAGTGTAATGGGTCATATGTGGGTTTTTATACTAGTTTTGGATTCAATTAGCCATTAAAATTGGTCAACACCATAAAGTAAGGTTTTATGATGAATTGACTAGGACATTGACTGTTTGACTAAAACTTTGACTAGGACTTTGACCAGGACTTTGACTATTTGACTGTCTTCGCAGACCGCGAGAACTAAAAAAAAAATCAAATTTTCTAGTTTAATCAAGTTTAAGTTCCGGACTTGTTTCCTTCAGTTTCTAAGTTGTTTTAGGACCGAAAATTAAAGGTTTTGAGTATCAAGGTCTGAAACATACGTGCTCGGGTCAGGGGCGAAGGTTTGTGAGGGCCAGGGGGTGCCCTGGCCCCCACCGTTTTTTGGCGCAGTGGTGGAATTTTGCGATTTTGGTAGGTAATTTTTATATGAATTGAGTTCGGCCCCCACCGATTTGGTCTTCCGGCCCCTACCGATTGGAAAAAAATGAGTCCGGCCCCCGCTGATTCGATCTCCATACTTCGCCACTGGCTCGGGTGTAGAGGTGAGTATAAAATGTGCAATACTTTTACTTATAAAAATTATAAGTTTTATTAAAGTGTGACTTTTGGTCCTATTAAAATAGGAGGGTTAAAAATAAAAATTTTGAAATAGTTGAGGGATCAATTATACACATTTATGAAAAGTGAAGGGTGCAGGTTGTCACAGTGGTGATGGGTGAAAATTTGATTGTGAATGGGTGGGTCAACTAGATATAGGGTTTGGTTAAAGATGGGGACTGATGGTGGTCTAGAGAGTCAAGATATATATATATATATAGAGAGAGAGAGTAGAGAATTAAAAAGTTAAACTTTGATGGCCGGAGTTATGGATGCGATCGGAGCTTCAGTCAAAGAAGATGCAGGGGCGATTTTCGAAGGAAGAACAACGGCAGACGGAGGCATATACGATGGTCTTGAACGATAATGAAGGCTGAAGAAGCCATGGTTGTGCTGACGTAATGAGACTACCAGAGGAGTTCTCTTTCAATGGTACAATAAATCAGGACATTCCCCTAAATTGGTGTTTGACAACTCGATTTGTGAAAAGGGTGCCCCGAAAGTGCTCGGGTTTGATATGTTGACCTTCAAACAAAATAAAAATAAAAGTAACACATAGTTCATATTTATTGTTTGGTTATTTTATGTTTAATATGATTTATTGTAGATTCATTTCTCATAGTTAGCTTGTTAAAAATAAGATAATTTTGATGGTTTAAGTTACTCGAGTAAAAGAAAATCAATTAATCTATACTATATTAATATGCATATAGGAAGGGCAATTTTGGTCATTTGCCACTTTTAAGATATGTACAAGTCTTTAAGCTTTATGTACAAACCTCAAGGCTTCTTAAAAGTTGAAACCTAAAACACACCTCCTCATTTTCTTAATTGTCGTTCACACTAGAAACCCTAACCCTCTTCTCGCCACCGCCTCCCTTGCCCTACACAATATCATCCATGCTTTCAAACACACATCCGCTTCAGATCTGCTGCTCCATTTGGATATCATATGATTCCACGGTTAGAGTACACAGATCTGGTACTTGTTTCCTACTCTAATTAGAGGTTTCTTCCCTTTTTTATTCGTCGTTTGATTTAGTTAACAGATTATGACGTTTGAAAGCGTTGTTTGATTTAGTTTTATGAGGATTTGAAGGCATGTACCGGTAATTGATACAGGATGCTCTTTGATGAGTCTTGAAACCCTAACCTTCATTCTTAGATCTGTATGGTAAATTTGTTACCCTAACTCTTTATTTTAAATTCAAGGTACCTTTTATATTAGATATGTATGGTAGATTTTTATTTTTGAATTTTTTTCAACATATGTTTATGTGGGTGGATGTGAAGCTACGACTATGTGGTTTATATATTTAGGGTGCTGGAGCTTGGCGGCGACTACAATGACGACAATCTGTTTTTTTCTATCGATGTTCCGACCATCTATGGCGGCGACTACAATGACGAGAACAATGTAGTGCTCTTTGGTTATCGGCGTTTAACTATCGGTGTTCCGACCAGACTTGGTTAAGACTTTCTTCATTGTTGTCTGTTGCGAGTGATTCAAGCGACAACAAGTGTATGTTCCTTGCATCCATTTAAACTCCTCACATCAGCTCTTTTATGGCAGATTTACGGTTTCTCCCAGTGATTTTAGGGTTTATGTCCGATGTTTAGTAACTCGAGTTGATGTGTTTCTTTTTTTATTTTTGTATTTTTTTTATCAGAATCATATTTGATTATACTTGTTTTGTATTAAAACACAAGCAACTACATTGGGATGTTAGTAGGTCGAAATTTGTAAAACTCAAGAGACGATGTGATGTATGAAAACTAATTCGTGAAAATTGGTTTATAAGTGATTTTTCTTGTGTAAACCGTGTTATGAACACCAAAAATGTTCAAAATGGATCGAAATCATTAACGAAAGTGCTTCGAATAACGCTCAAAGTTTTAGAATGACTAAAATGGGTTTTTAAGAAAAAATGAAAAACTTTTAGTAAAAGTAAGATGGATTTTGTTATTTATATGCAAAGTAGTTATACTGAACTTAATTTGGTTATTATATATTAATGTTTCGTAGGTGGTGGCGCAGACTGATGGTCTTATCAAACGCGTTGGAGTGATTACAGGTCAGTCTACTTCAGTAGTGGGTTATTGGTCCCAAGTTAGGATTTGGCAGGTCAACGCAACAGTGGCAATGGTCAGATATGTAGTGTTATGCAACTCTGTATATTGTTACAAATCGTTGTAGGTCAACGCAACAGCGGCAATGCTCACCATGTAGTCCATGATGATTACACTAATTATTGTACGACTGGATATAAGGTGCCAAAATTATGTAATGATCAATATTTCTTCTCTTTGTAACCCGTGTGGTTTAGGTTTGTGGCAGGACTGGACTCTATGTAATGATCAATATTTCTTCTCTATGTATTTGGTACACTTTTAGGTTCTATAATCCATTTTCAAGTTTAAAATGATGCGTTGTTCCTTTTTTTGAAAATTTATTTTAATGGATCCCTTTCTGTTGTAGACTTTGTAGTCGTGAGTCATAGACAACTTTGATCTCAAAACCGAAATGCTGAAGAAGAAACCACTCTCCTTCAATCCATAATATCCAATTTGAAAACCTCTCTCATCCAATTGAATCTCCACAAACATTCAAAATTGAAACCCGCCCTAAAATGGTTCAACTCATCGATTGCAAAAGTCCAAAATTCAAACCCATGCTGGTGGTGGGAATGATGGTGTATGCGGGTGAAAGCCATTTTTGTAAAAATGTGAGTCTTGCAGTTTTCTTCTTGAGAATGGGGATTTTAGAGAATACTTTAGAAGGCAATATAGAAGCAGCAGTAGAGGGTTGTTGCCATGGCTGCAGGAGGTCATCATCCTTCCCATTTCAACACATGCATCAATTTTCTCAATGAGGCTCCTAGGTATGAACTATAATTAATATTTCTTCCTAAATTTTGCATGTTTGCATGTTCTTGAAATGGTGTGGATTAATAAAAAAGAGTACTTTTGTTAATAGTTGCCTTCTATAAAGTATTATATTTTGTATAATAGTTGTTGCAGACTCTTTCTCTTTCCCATCTCAGGCAACACAAGGATTAACCAACTTAAATGCTCTATTTACTATAATCATATGTTGCATCTGAGTGTGTGCACTTGATTTAGAATCAAGGTATACAAGATGATCCTAGAGCAATTTTTTTTTTTTTTTTTTGTTATGGGATGAATGCTTATTTTTCATTTTATTAATCTTTGTTCAGTTTAGGATTAAAATGTCCAATTAGTTGGTAGCTAGATTCTCGATATTATCCTTCTAAAACACACACATAGAAAGTACAATAATTGGTTAGTGCAGTCATAGTTTAATCTTTTTTGTTGTAGTGTTGCAGGTGTGCACAAGATGTAAATGTGGAAAGGGCTGAAGAAAAGGGAATACGTTTCCATGGATGATAATTCATATAATCATACCACATTTCTTTCATAATATTCATAAAAAGGGTCGACTTGGACCGAAATTTAGTGATACGGGTCAAACGAGTACATCACCCTTTAAAGAATTCATAATAACTTAATAAATGTTGGTGCACGAGTCAATCTAAATCTTTTTTGACCTGAACTTGAAGATGGCCCATTTAATCTGAAACTATTTTTGCCCATTACCTCGCCTATTATGCAATCTCTTATCATTAAAGTGTATGATTGCAAAGTTTATACTTATGCAATCTCTTTTGTGACACCGTCACATATTTTAGGCATTAAGCTTTTGCACCATTCATTTGGTGATATGACATAATTTGCAAGATACAAGTTACTTCCAGTGTTAGACACAAGCATTTGCTTGCTGATATACTGGTTATTCGATAAATTTTGTATGCAGGCACAAATTACTGCATATGTCTACTTTTGTCAAATTATGTATAGGAGTAAGATGCCCAGTTAATTAGGTTGGTGTTTTTGTTAAAGTTTGTGACCAGATATGCCTTTTTAATCATTGTTCCAGGTGTGTTACACATAACACTCTTTATAGG
Source organism: Ambrosia trifida (assembly GCA_028751855.1). Classification (NCBI taxonomy): domain Eukaryota; kingdom Viridiplantae; phylum Streptophyta; class Magnoliopsida; order Asterales; family Asteraceae; genus Ambrosia; species Ambrosia trifida. Next base: position 132,887,909 of record CM054128.1, on the reverse strand, counting down.
GATGACTATATTCGAGTGGTTCATCTATGGTCCATTTTTTGACTTTTTATATGTATTTTTTTTATTTTAGATCTCTCACACAGGAACCCAAATACTCAGCATACGGCAAGAGCTTCCTAAAATAGTTGATGAAAAAGGGTCAAACAAGAGAAAAAGGGTCTGCTAACCCTCTGTAGACGTAAGACCGCTTCTTGTATTTGGAGTTTTCCTACCCCATCACTGCAAATCAAAGACTGAAGAAAATGGTCAAACAAGAGATTTATCTTATTTCGAAAGGCAACAAGCGATTTAACTTTCTTGTAAAGTCACACCTTCCTTTTTCCTTCTCAGTTACCTATTATGTAAAAAGTACAAGTTATATGAGGTTTAGATTGGTATTTGGTCTATTTGGCGTATGTTTAATATTGGGAGTGTATTAGGCTTAGGGTGTGGAGCTCCGTCCTACCTCATCCCATCCCCGTCCCAAACACCTCCCCCTCCCATGTCTCCATCCCAAACGTCTTATTTGAGACATGGAAGATGGCCAATCATACATTTAATATTATTACTTTTGTTTATTTTTAGTATTATTATTGCATTTAATATTATTAATAATAAAAGTGGGGAGAGTTGTCTCCACACCGTTGGATTGTTTTAAAAAAGAGAACCCAACTTTGCTTAGGTGGCATCCTATGTGGTAAGGAGAACAACCTATTTGGGTTGTCTCCACATCCACTAGCCTTATCTAATGTGATGTCCATGATCTATAGTGCCCAATATATAAAGTAACATAAAACAAATATCGCGTTGTAAATTTTTGTCAGCCCGTTCCCTACTAGCTAATATATAAGAAGAAAAAAAGGTAGAATAAGAATCCAAAAAAAAATCTCCACAAGTTAACACTGCTTAATAATGTGCACCTCTAATGTTTTGATATGCAGTCAATTTCAAAATTTTACATTAAATTAAATAAAAGTTATCGATCTCCCCTTCTCTTTTTAAATATGCAAGCTTATCCATACTATATCGAAAATTCTCTGATGAATATTATCAGCATGTATTTGGTGTTCCATTGGCCACATTATCATTATGTTCCACTAATTTCATGTAGGTGAGAAAAAGATGCACCAATGTGGATCTTGACTTTGAATAACAAACTATTGCAAGTTTTCTCTTTGTTAATTGGTCAAGAACACCTATCGGTTGATATGCACAAGGTTGAATTCATATAAAAATTCATTTTTTCTTTAGTCTCTCTTTGAATGAACTTTAATTTATGGCGCATTATGTAAAATTTGTTTTTGGCGTTATATTATCTTTTTGTTTCACTAGGTTCTACAAATGATGAATGAAAATCCAAGTGAGCTATTAAACTTGGATAATCTAGACAACCATAATGCTGCTATGGAAGTTACTGCATAACCAGAGTGGATGGAAGAGAATATCTCAAAAAACCAAATTACCTTAAAAAAAGTTATCACTTTTTTGTATCATAGTTAACTGACATTAACCAAACTGAAACCAAACAATACATGTTTCATAGTTTATATACCTCTATTTTATGTATTTACATCCCCCATTTCATGTATTTCTAAGTCAAAATTTTAATTAAAGTTTATTTTGATTAGTACAAAAATTAACTGAACCGAATTGAAAAATTAACAATATTGCTATACACTTGTAATATCGCCTGACGCAGTGCGTGAGTAAACCATACCATGATAATTCCATAAAACAATGGTGCTTTGAAGTATCATTATGTATTGACTGAAATGATCACGCTCTGAAAATGTTTATTTGGCCATTTAATTTATGACTAATACTTATTTTTAATTCACGTACTTGTTATTAATTAAAGCTCATGGAAAAATATACTACACCGATGCTACAAATAAGAAATTTAACTAAAGTACTATACAATATATCACGAGAGGAATGATAACTAAAAGAAAACGAGTATTGCATTAAAAATTGTTGCCGCCGCAGCATCGCGCGGGTTTCTTACTAGTCAATTTATATCTATATCTATATCATCTAATAAAAGAGTATCTAGGGTTGAGGTGTCACATAACTAGGGTGTCCACCTCACTAGGGATGAGCTCGGGAAAGTATCGGTACTGAACGGATACCGATCCCGACAATACCGATACCGAAAAGGCCAAAAAACCAATACCGATACCGATACCGAACACATACGGTATGGTATCGGTATTTTACATTAAAATACCGATACCATACCGATCCCGTATCGATACCGATAATACCGAAACCGAAAATCCATAAATATGGGTACTGATACTGATCCCGAAATCCCTTGGTTCAGTATCGGTTCGGTACGGTATCGGGATCGGGACGAGATGGGATCGGTATTCGGCCTTGTATGCTCATCCCTTGTAACACCCCAACCGATGGCGGAATCATCGAGGTGTCACATAGTGACGATTGTTCAATAGCACATGGACTAAAATGTAAATTTAAATAGTAAACATTTTCCATGATTCAAACCAAAATATAATTGTCTTAAAGTAACAGAGAACATGATAAACAAAGTTCAATTTTTTTTTATTAAAGCACTAGGTCCAAAACCTAAGCGTGAATAACAAAACTTGATCAAACTGCACTTGAAACATATACAAAATATTTTGTCAACACATATAATGTATTGGTGAGCATATCTATTTAGTTCAAGTAGTAATTCGCAATTTATGTGCTATGATTTTGTAATATGTAAAAAGGTCGAAATCAAGCCTCACATCGTTCAACAAACGTTCATACATCGTTCAATAAAAACCATAACAATGACCAAGGACTTAACTCGTTCACGTAAGTCAATCAAGGGATAACTCGTACTACTACTCATGTTAGGTGCGGCCCAAAGGTTAATGACTTTGACAAATCGTTCATACAATTCACACAAAACATATCAAAGAGCACATTGCTTTGTAAAAACATACGTAAGTTTAATAATAATGGTACATGAATCACCCCAAAAGAGTAAATAGTAAAAAGGGGAAAGATATACTCACAGTGTGCGTAGGGATTTGATCCTACTGAACGATGAGTGTTTAAATAATAAAGAACCCAACGATTTAACCTAAAAGAATAATAATTTATAAGAGACTGAATCTTAAAATCTAAGGTATCGAGGATTAGGTACTTCGGGTTTATAGATTAAAATTTGGGGATTTTAGAGTTTTTTTGAATTAAACCCTAATTTGTTTTAATTAAATAAATACGAATAAAAGTGAAAAAAAATAATAACCCTAATAAATATAAAAATTTTAAGTCATGTTTATTCTGATATCTATAAAATATATTCCAGAATTTTTTAAACTCAAAATTTTGATATTCTAGTAATTTATATTGATTTATTATCATTAATAATGAAATAATTAAGAAATAAACACAAATAAAGTGTAAAAACATTATTTTCATTTTTAAACAGTGGTCTAGATATGTTATAAGTGAGAAATAATTTTATAAATTATTTTTCATCTTATTTTTAATTAAAACAGAATTTGATTGGATTAAATCAATTAAATCAAAATAAATTGTAAAAACGGGTAAAAAATATATTTTATATAGAAAATAAAATTAGTATAAGGTTTTATATGGTTAGGAATAACTCCACAAAAATTTTGGTATTAAAATGATAAAAATTGAATTTTTTATGAATTTATTATGATTTAAAAAAATAAATACATTAAAAATAATAAATAATATTTTTCAAAAAAAAAAAAATTACAAACAAAAACTTTAGAGTTTTGTAAAGCTAGAATAATTTTTATAAAATTTTTGGACCAGATTTGCTATTTTTAATAATTAATTTCATGTATTTAATATATATATATATATATATATATATATATATATATATATATATATATATATATATATATATATATATATATATATATATATATATATAAAGGAAATAAGAAAAAGAAAAAGCTGAAAAAAAGAGAGCTCAAAACCAGCCATTCTGAGATTCGAACTCATGACCAGTTCTGTGCATTGTCACGCTCAGACCAACTGGTCTAGGTATCTGTTTGTATCCTATGATAGTTTCGAGATGTTTTATATTAAAACCTGCAGAACCATAAATCCCCATTTAAACCATTAGAACCCTAATCCTCAATCGGCTCAATTGAACCTTAATTCGTTGCAGTTAACCATTGATATTATAGGGCTTTTATTCCCTATTAAAAACCGAATCAATAGCATATAAAATCAAATATTATAGTGTACCGAATGATGGTGAACCGTAAGCACCAAGTTTCGACCGAATAAGCTTCGATTCAGAGAGATTGAGGGCACGAAAATGAAAGGTTAAGGAGGGGTTCTTCTAGTTGCTTTATTCAGATTTCATGGGTGAGTTTAATTGAAATAATAATGCCTATATATACCATTTTGAATGTTTGACCGAACCATTAAAGTCCTACGCGTTTTATGGTTCGATTAAGGCATGATTTAACGAATTAAATGGATGGAAATGATGCGGATGATTGTGTTGGCCGTCAATCAACCGATATTGTTGCCAAAAACGGATTGAAGGCGCGTTAATTTGAACGATTTGAGTCGGTTGACTATCTTGTTGACCAAGGGATGATTTTGATGTTGGTATAAATTTGATTTAAATCTAAATAAAGCAACAAGGACACTAGTGGTGTAGTGGTTTGCTTGTGTGTGTTTAGGTGTGAACCATCTTGTGCTCGGGTTCGAGTCTGGTTCATGACAAAAACTTTTTATAAATTTTTTAAACACGTTATCGAGTTCACCAATTCTTTAATATCGAACCAAATGAACGTATAAAAGATGAAAATTATTATAAACGCTAGTTTTTTTACTCAATACACATAATTAGATATATAATGCTCGAAGTAATAAATGAAAAAAAAAAAGAACGCTGAGCTTATATAATTTGATAAAGTTTCAAGATTACATGGGCTAAAAATATCAAACAAGCAAACATGAAGGACTGAAGTTGTAAAAAGGTGAAAGTAAAAGGTGACAGATGTCACATCCCTACACCTCACCCTTTTTCAACCCATTTACCTTGGGTATGGTTTATTTACCCGATCCATGAACCTATATTGTAACCCATATACCCGCATATAAAAACACTGTTTCTATGATATTTTTTCTTCTCAGTGACTCACCCATTCTTTCTCATTCTCATTCAAACCTAATCTCCAAACCCTAGACTCCAATACAGCCTCTCAATAATCGGACATCAGGTATGGATTCTCTTGCTACGCATCTTTTCCATTATCATCGTTTATCGATTCAAAACAAATCAGATTACGTATTATGGGTTTTTTGCTGGATTGATTCTACACATCTATTTTTGGTTTGATTTTGCAGTTTGGATTCTAATTTTTATGTTTGTTGGATTGTTAATCCATGTTCAAATCCTTTTCTCCATCGATTCTTCTTTCCTTTTTTTTTTCTCATAGTGTTGAATTCATTTTTATCTTGTATAGCACAGTTAACATAATTTAGTCTATAGGGTTCCAGGTTCAAATCCTTTTCTTCATCTTAACATGATATACTAGATCAACCTTTGTTACAGTCACAATTTTGTGTATTTATATATTGAAGTGAGCTCTATATTGACTACTGTTGGTTTTATAATGCTAATATGAAAGATTTGAGGATGATATACTATAGGATTTGAGTATGAAAGATTGTTTGAATCTTCTCATCGACTTCATCTTCATCTTAGGAGTGTACGATTTTGCGGCTACAAAGTTTTGTTTCAAATTGGTCTTTTCAAATAAAGTTGGCTAAATTTGTGATTTAACATGATTTCGTTAATACACCATTATTTCTTGATTAATATTTTAATATTTAGGCTGAATTGAATCAAGCTTTCTATTGTTTCTTTGTGTTCCACTTATGCACACAAGGTGATCGATGAAATGCATGTATGAAAATTGTTTAATTTATACTAACCAAAGCCTACAAATTTGCTTCCATAAACCAAATTTTGAACTTATAAATTTCGGTTGTCAAAATATATTCCCCAGTTAGTACATGATATATGTTCCTTATTAATACAATGTGTTTGATAGCTTCCTGCCTCTTAAAATAATTATATAAGCAGTTGATAAGAAACCTCAAACACCCCCATAATACCTTACTTTGGTTAAAAAAAATCCAATAAGCATCCTAATAGTTTTAATAAGCATTTTTAAGCACCCCCTAGATAACTGTTTTTAGTTCCATTGCTTATGTGCAGAGGTTGTTGTTGCTGTCTCGCGTGTAGAAACAGTAGAGAAAAGTGACTATTATTAATTTGGTATGAGAGATTCTCTTGCAATAGAAGCATCATTCTTGGAGGTTATATTATAAGTGTTTGCAGTTACTGAAGTTCATCATTATTGTATAAACACTTCCCTTTATTTAAAATTTCTATACCATGGCATATAAATGAGTCATTATATATATATATTTGTACATATACAGCAGCAAGAGAACTTCTTAGAAAGTCATTTCTTGTGTATGGATTGTTGCATCTATCAGAAGTTCATGCCCTGGCTCGTGGTGGTTACCATAGAGGGAAAGTCATTTCTTCCAAAGTGGTGCCTAATGTATGGATTGTTGAGCTATCAGAAGTTCATGTCCAATGGTATTGAATTTGTTCATTTATAAACTGTATTTGTGTTCCTTGGCTTTTAAAGATCTCTCTCTTCTCATTTTATGCAAAATGCTAAACCTAGCCCTTAGGGCTATGATTAACAACGAGCTATCTTTTTTTTTTTTTTTTTTTATGTTAATAGCAGTTATGCGGACGTTGCTACCATTTGTGTCATGGGTTTGATGAATTGATGAAAAAGTTTGTCCCAAATCATTAAAATAGTCTATAGACATCTTTTAATGACTCATAATAAACGAAATATGATGACTAAAACAGAACAAAAGTGAAAGTCCATTAGTATTTTTATTGGAAGAAACCTTTTTCAGAATTTTAAATCACTTGATATTTAGTTATTTACTGAGAAAATAAAATATGGTAACAATAACTTACTCTATCAATGATGCAGAAGCACAATTAACTATTCTTCAGAAACTGCTCTTTGGCATTTATCAATTATATGCCATATGTGAAAAATATTGTATGCTCTTACGCCATATTTGCGATGCTTGAGGCGTCCGAGGCGCTAGGAAAAACCCTCTTTTTTTTTGGCCTGAGGCGCTCAACTACATGAGGCGCCGCCTAAGTCAAATTAGGGTTTATTTGGACAAAAGTCAAAATCAATGTTTTTTTTTCAAGATTTTTGTCACACCCTCAAATTTCCACTGTGGGGTTTATACCGCGAGGCGCATGACAAACCAGGATCCCATAGCCATAAGTCATATGAGCGAACTCTAAATGCCCAAACCATTTAGTTCGTTTTCAAAAATCAAGTTTGGTTAAGCTGCGGAAGCGTAAACCAAATTTAAACCTTTTAAATCCATGCGCAAAACAACGCGCCCAAATTAAAACCATATGAAAGAAAATGTAAAAGCATAATATGTAATTTAGGTGTATGCCCAAGACCCCAAATGCAGTGAAGTGTGCAGTGCTTTCTAATCCTGGCACCGGAAGCTAACTACCTGCAAAAGCATGTAAATCGTGGGTCAACAAACAATGTTGGTGAGTTCACTAAGTAGGAAGGTGAGTAAGCAAATGCGCTGGTTTCCAAAACCACGTAACCAAATAAAAGCGTAGGTCCTCTAGACCAAAATATTCAAGTGTTATCAGTTTAAGCGTGTCAGGGGTAGCTAACCCACTCATTGCAACTAAACAGAATTATTGGGACACCTTCAGTAACATAATTTGCCTCAATAACTAGTGTCTATAAACACTAGTTCTCAAATGTGGTCAGAAGTTCATGCCCGTGCCTCAAGCACCTCAGGCATGAGGTTGCTGCACAACCTAATAGCGCTATCAACTAATACCCCGTTCGCCTCCAGCGATTAACCCAATAATATGCAAGGACTTTCCAAATGATAGAGTGTTTAGTTCGCAAAGGACCAATAAGTTTTAAACTGATCAAAAACCCGATCCACACAAGGAATCGTAAACCCGACCCACACAAGGAGTCAAATCTGAGTAGTCCCAAACCGGACCAGAAAACGTTTACCAAAGTTGTCTCGCCCTGAGACGCATGCTTTTGAGAAAAAGAGTAGTGAAACTCACCTTAGGTTGCACGTGAATGATCCAAATCCCTCAAACAGTAACGAGCTACCGACTCCCTATTACAAGTGTCACTAGGTGAGTATACGTGCATAACCAACACGTCATGCAACTCGTTTGTCCAAAACTTCTAAAGTTCCAATCGTGTAGTGACGCCTAGTGACTCTACATGCACAAGTAAGTCCTACGTATCCCGTTGGTGATGATATTGATTATTATCAGTTTTATACCTTATAAACATCTCATATAAGTATTCATACAAGTTCATGTCAAATACATACCCTATAAGACTCCAAATAGTCACGTAAACATCCCTTACACAATCTGCGTTTTCAGGGCAGATTGTGCGCTATGAAAAACGAATTATTTAAAATACTTAACGAACGAATTAAACTCCCAAATTTCTACTGAATATTATTTGGGATTCATTTGATAACCCACATTTTTGTTTTGTCTCAAAACCAAACACAAAAATTATTAAAATTCGTACAACACAGCTATATCCAGAAAATTTTCACAACAGGTCAGTTTAGTAGAAAAATTCCCAAAAATTGTGTATTCACCCAAACGAGGTGAATCCACTTGGAAAACTCAATTATCAAAACAATCAATTTAACATCAAGATACAGCCCCTACAAAACACCCTAACGAATCTGCCAGAAACTGAAACTTGCTCCCCAAGTTATTCACAAACCCTAATCATGCATAAAAATCTCTAATACATGCATAACTCATATTATTCTGATTAAACACCTATATTATCATATAAAAACCTTAATTATGATTACTAGCAACACTTATCATCATCAAATCACAATGAACATTCAAGAACTCTCATTAACTCATCATGTTATGCGATTATATATATGCATGCCCTATGATTTTTTTTAAACTTTTCAACATTATTAATCATCATAAAGCATGTAAAGATTATACCTTTCAAAGCAAGAGTCCCCAAGGCCTAGAGATTACACCACAACTAGCTTGAAGGGATGATTAAGATTGATGTTTATTGAAAATTGAGAGTGTGTGGGTGTGTGGGTATTCACGGCGCAAAGGGGTTAGGATTAGGGTTTTTTTTTGATCTTATAATTATAATAGAATTTGGCTTGTTGCCCAAGTAAATGGGTATTAGGGCCCATTTTAGTCCATTTACCGGACCCGTTAGTCATGTTCTAGTCCAATACCGGGCCCGATGATATTAATCACCCTAAATTGCATAAAAACTATTATTTTTATTATCTCATAACATATCAATCATAAGGTGCACGTAATTTGCATGGTTTACGTATAAATTTTCAGTCAAGCGATAATTCACATAAGCATGTATTCCACACAAACATGTAACACTACGTTCATCATAATTCAATTGTGCTTATTATTATGTTTGCCAGATAAATCACCAACGTTCGGGATGCAGGACTCGTGTGTGTGACAAAACAAGGTTTTTCCTACTTATAACATATGTTAAGAGCATCTAACATATGTTAGGCCTACTTAACTAATCCTAGTTAAGTATTTGATCACTATGAATATGCAAGTTAACTAGAGTTCAGTAAAAAGTGTTAACCTGAAAATGCGGGGTATCACATCATCCCCAAGTTGAAAAGAATTTCGTCCCGAAATTCAGCAAGTAAACAGTAAAGCCAGCTAGAAAAAATGTGTGCTTGGTTCTCGGATGTCACATCATCCACAAGTTGAAAGGAATTTCGCCCCGAAATTCACTTTGAGATAGCTGCTTTACGTTTAGTGTTTGGTTTATGCATAGTTTCAGGTTAAGTAAAGAGATGTGGGTATTTAAGCCACATTTGATCCATGCGTTCCCACGTGTATTCCGGTCCTAGACGGGAATTCCATAGTACCTTAATAATAGGTATAGTGTTTTGTCTGAGTTTCTTGACGCCCCGCTCAAGAATCTCCACCGGTTCTTCCATGAACCGTAGCTGATCGTCCATCTGGATCTCCTCCAGTGGCACCACCAGTGTTGTATCCGATAAGCATTTCTTTAAGTTTGATACGTGGAATACGTTGTGCACTCCACTGAGTTCATCAGGCAAGTTTAACTTGTAAGCTACCGGACCAATCCTTTCGACAATCTCGAATGGTCCAACGTATCGTGGGTTCAATTTTCCCCGTTTTCCAAAGCGTATCACCCCCTTCCAAGGTGACACCTTCAATAGAACCTTGTCCCCAACCTGGAACTCCAAAGGTTTCCTACGCTTATCAGCGTAACTTTTCTGTCGATTCACGAGCAGCAGCCATCCGATTTCTGCTTTGCACTATCTCCTCAGAAGTTTCGTGCAAAAGTCCGGGACCTATTAGCTGTCTATCCCCAACTTCAGTCCAGCAGATGGGAGACCTACACTTGCGTCCATAAAGTGCCTCTAAAGGCGCACACTGTATCGAAGTGTGGTAACTGTTGTTATACGAGAATTCAATCAAAGGCAAGTGCTTATCCCAACTGTTGCCAAAATTCGCCACGCACGCTCGTAGCAGATCTTCTAGTGTCTGGATGGTTCGTTCACTCTGTCCATCCGTCTGTGGGTGATAGGCCGTGCTTATATCTAAGCGAGTTCCCAAAGCGTTTTGGAGAGTAGTCCAAAAATGAGAAGTGAATCGCGCATCGCGATCAGATATAATAGAAGTAGGCACCCTATGCCTAGAGACTACCTCCTTGACGTAGAGATTTGCTAGTTTCTCTAGCGAGTCCGTTTCCTTTATTTCCAGAACGTGTGCCAATTTGGTTAAACGATCCACGATAACCCAAATCATGTTATGGTCCGTTGGCGTTCTAGGAAGCTTTGTGATAAAATCCATAGAAATTCCGTCCCATTTCCACATAGGGATTTCTAGTTGCTGGAGTAGGCATGAAGGTTTCTGATATTCAATCTTAACCTTCGCACAAGTCAAGCACTTACTAACATAAGTGGCTATTTCAGCTTTCATGTTTGGCCACCAGTAAAGAGTTTTAAGATCTTGGTACCTCTTGTCCGAAACAGGATGTACCAAATATCGAGAGGTGTGAGCTTCCTCGAGCACCAGTTGTCTGAGATCCCCAAAACGTGGTATCGAGACTCGATTCATAAAGTATTGAAGACCACCCGTCTTCAGTTCCAAGTGCTTATCCGCACCATGTAAGGTTTCAAGCCTGATGTTTTCTTCTTTCAAAGCCTCGCCCTGGGCTTCACGTATCTTATCAGGAAGATTAGAATGTACGGTAAGTTGTAAAGCTCGCACTCGTTTGGGTTTCGTTTCCTTACGACTGAGGGCATCAGCTACTACGTTAGCTTTCCCTGGATGATACTTGATGGCACAGTCATAATCATTCAGAAGCTTGACCCATCGACGTTGTCGCATGTTCAGCTCCTTTTGATCGAATATGAGTTGGAGGCTCTTGTGGTCAGTGAATATCGTACACTTCGTCCCATAGTGATAATACCTCTAGATCTTTAGAGCAAAAACCATTGCTCCCAGTTCCAAGTCATGGGTGGTGTAATTCTTCTCATGAACCTTTAATTGACGTGAGGCATACGCGATCACCTTATCACGCTGCATCAGCACACACCCTAACCCTTGGATAGACGCATCACAGTACACCACGAAGTCCTCTGTACCCTCAGGTAGTGATAGTATAGGTGCACTGTAAGGTTTCGACTTTAATAATTGAAAAGCAGATTCTTGGGCATCTCCCCACTTGTAAGTAATACCGTTCTGTGTCAAAGCAGTGAGGGGTTGAGTGATCTTAGAGAATCCCTCAATGAATCTACGATAATATCCCGCATGACCACGAAACTGGCGCACCTCTGTAGGATTTTTGGAGCCTCCCACTTTTTAATAGCATCAATCTTGGCGGGATCGACATGTATTCCTGCCTTGTTAACCACATGTCCAAGAAATTGGACTTCTTGAATCCAAAATTCACATTTAGAGAATTTTGCATACAACTGCTCATTTCTCAATAGTTCCAAGATCAGCTGCAGGTGTTGCTCGTGCTCTTCCCTGCTCTTGGAACAAATCAGTATGTCATCTATGACGAATTTGTCCAAATAGGGCTTGCACACGCGGTTCATTAGATCCATGAACACAGCCGGTGCATTGGTTAGCCCAAATGGCATCACCAAAAACTCATAATGTCCATAACAAGTTCGAAAGATTGTCTCTACCACATCCTCCTCTCGAACTCTCAGCTGATGATATCCTGACCTCAAGTCAATCTTAGAATAGAAACTCAACCCTTGTAGCTGGTCGAATAAGTCATCAATACGAGGCAAAGGGTAGCTGTTCTTAACCGTCACCTTATTCAACTCCCGATAGTCAATACACATGCGGAAACTCCCATCTTTCTTCTTAACAAGCAGAACTGGAGCTCCCCATGGCGAAGAACAAGGTCTAATAAAACCCCTATCCAATAGCTCTTGGAGTTGGGTAGGCAGGTCTTGTAGTTCGCCTGGTGCTAGGCGGTATGGTGCGCGTGCAACTGGAGCTGCTCCAGGTACAGGATCAATTTGGAACTCTACTTGATGAACAGGTGGAAGTCCAGGTAATTCCTCAGGGAAAACATCTGGGCAATCTCGGACTGCTGGGATGTCCTCAATCTTGGTTTCAGTTTCAGCTCGAGTGTCAGATATGTTAGCCAAAATGGCTGGACAGCCCTTACGAATACATTTCCGGGCTTCAAAAAGGAGATGATGCCCACCATGGCACCGCCATGATCACCCTGGATAGATAAAAGCTCTCCACTTGGGAGAGGGATACGAACAATCTTCTCCCGATAGAGAATTTCGGCGTGTTGCTTGGACAACCAGTCCATGCCAACTACGAGGTCAAAGTTACCTAGGGTGATAGGTAGGGGTTGATGGCAGACAATTGCCCATCCAGTTCGAGCTTACAATCACGATGTATACGGGTCACCTCAACAGGCTCCCCATCAGCCAATTCTATAGAGTACGGGGTATCAAGAAGAGTGGGAACCATCCCTAATTGCTTGTTAAGTTTCGATGACACAAAACTATCGTCCGCACCAGTATCATATAAAATAGAAACAAGAGTGTCATTCAAGGAGCACGTACCCGTCACGACATTGTTATCAGTCCTAGCTTCCCCAGAGCCAATCACAAATGCTCTCCCACGACCCGCCTTGTTGTTGTCGCCGTTGTTGTTGTCGTTGCTGAAGGGCTTATACCTCACACTACCCCACGTTCTCTTGCTATCGCCAAAAGTAGAAGATGAAGCTCCATGCTTCGGAAAAGTACCATGCTCAACAGCTTCATCAATGAGTTTGCGAGCCAGGTGAAAGATTTGTTATATTCTGGGTAGGTGAGTTGCAGTGACCAAGCCATGAATATGAGGGACCCACCCTTTTGGTATGAAATTCGATCCGCTGGTAAAGTTGGTTAATTAGATTCGAGCACAAGTATCTAACTCCTGTAGCTTGGTAGTGTAGGCGTCGATCTCAGACCCATCCGTCTTTATATAACAAATTTCTAAGTTTCATCACAGGGCGTTACGCTCTCCATCCAAGTATCTGTAACTCATTGAGTGTGCATGTAGCATACATTACCCCATCCTGCCTGGGAAAAATGCACATGGCAAAGACTTATACTATCAAAACAATCAGACGGTCTCCTTCAGTTCCGTTGGAGTTATCAAGGTTTACAACCAGTAAAAGGCTTGAAAATACGATGTGCGTTTAAGGTATAAGAAAGTTCAAATGTGGAAGTTAGGGGGAAAAGAATGATTTAGCAAAATAGATTTTTACTAGCTTGGAAAGATGCGAGGGCCTCAACCACCCTATCGTTGATCATAAGAACTCAGTCTTATCTAAGTTAGCAAGGGAAATGAGAGAAAAGATAGGTAAGAAAAGGTAAGAGCCAATCGTCGCCATGCTCTGTCTAGATAGTAGAGCCTTCATCCTCACTTTCCATATGCTCGTCCTGCTCAGGTTCCCCTTCCGTCCCTTATCCTCCCTCTTTTGCGATGTCAGTGTTATATGGTTCTCGTCACGTACAGTCTCCTTCTCCGGTCCTGTGTAAGTCAGCTCGAACGTCAACATCACCATTCGTTCCTACAATCATGACTGTCAGTCACTGGTAGGTTTCGTCTTCCTTTGAGATGTCGTACTGCATCGCATGCCTTATGTAACTCCCCAAGATTGTGTGTAACAAGCCCTGATTCTAATGTGTTCCCATGAATCTACCATATACTTATGAGTAACAGGGATATGCAGTCATACGTCCGCCCGCTCATACTAGGCATAAGGTACTAAGGTAAGAAATAAGTTCTATATGCGTAACCCAGTCCCGTCTGAGTTTCGAATAGTAAGAAAGATCAAGTAACAAGGAACAGAAACTAATTGTCTCCTTGCTCAGTGAAAGAGGATAAGTCTCAGTATTTGAGTTTCTTCCCAGTTGATTCGATTTAATGGTATCACGTCATGCGCATCGTGCAGCTTCCATTGTACATGCGCCACAACGCTCGCAAGGGCTCCCTCCCTTGTACTATTGTTGTTTCCTCATCCATGAGGTTTGTTAAGATACTACTCCCAGTAATGCGCCACCTGGTGTAACCCTGGGTTCCCAGCATTGACGTGTTCAGAATTAGGTCTAGAACTAGAAGATAACATATCTCCCGAAATCATATGTTGTAGATATTTGTAGCTAAAAGCTAGTTGTGCACTTAAGTTGTAAGTGTACTTATGCTATGATGATTATAGACTAGACTCAACATGCAGTCCTAGTTCACTATAACCAATGGCTCTGATACCAATTTGTCACACCCTCAAATTTCCACTGCGGGGTTTATACCGCGAGGCGCATGACAAACCAGGATCCGATAGCCATAAATCATATGAACGAACTCTAAATGCCCAAACCATTTAGTTCGTTTTCAAAAATCAAGTTTGGTTAAGTTGCGGAAGCGTAAACCAAATTTAAACCTTTTAAATCCATGCGCAAAACAACGCGCCCAAATTAAAACCATATGAAAGAAAATGTAAAAGCATAATATGTAATTTAGGTGTATGCCCAAGACCCCAAATGCAGTGAAGTGTGCAGTGCTTTCTAATCCTGGCACCGGAAGCTAACTACCTGCAAAAGCATGTAAATCGTGGGTCAACAAACAATGTTGGTGAGTTCACTAAGTATGAAGGTGAGTAAGCAAATGCGCTGGTTTCCAAAACCACGTAACCAAATAAAAGCGTAGGTCCTCCAGACCAAAATATTCAAGTGTTATCAGTTTAAGCGTGTCAGGGGTAGCTAACCCACTCATTGCAACTAAACAGAATTATTGGGACATCTTCAGTAACATAATTTGCCTCAATAACTGGTGTCTATCAACACCAATTCTCAAATGTGGTCAGAATTTATGCCCGTGCCTCAAGCACCTCAGGCATGAGGTTGCTGCACAACCTAATAGCGCTATCAACTAATACCCCGTTCGCCTCCAGCGATTAACCCAATAATATGCAAGGACTTTCCAAATGATAGAGTGTTTAGTTCGCAAAGGACCAATAAGTTTTAAACTGATCAAAAACCCGATCCACACAAGGAATCGTAAACCCGACCCACACAAGGAGTCAAATCTGAGTAGTCCCAAACCGGACCAGAAAACGTTTACCAAAGTTGTCTCGCCCTGAGACGCATGCTTTTGAGAAAAAGAGTAGTGAAACTCACCTTAGGTTGCACGTGAATGATCCAAATCCCTCAAACAGTAACGAGCTACCGACTCCCTATTACAAGTGTCACTAGGTGAGTATACGTGCATAACCAACACGTCATGCAACTCGTTTGTCCAAAACTTCTAAAGTTCCAATCGTGTAGTGACGCCTAGTGACTCTACATGCACAAGTAAGTCCTACGTATCCCGTTGGTGATCATATTGATTATTATCAGTTTTATACCTTATACACATCTCATATAAGTATTCATACAAGTTCATGTCAAATATATACCCTATAAGACTCCAAATAGTCACGTAAACATCCCTTACACAATCTGCGTTTTCAGGACAGATTGTGCACTATGAAAAACGAATTATTTAAAATACTTAACGAACGAATTAAACTCCCAAATTTCTACTGAATATTATTTGGGATTCATTTGATAACTCATATTTTTGTTTTGTCTCAAAACCAAACACAAAAATTATTAAAATTCGTACAACACAGCTATGTCCAGAAAATTTCCACAACAGGTCAGTTTAGTAGAAAAATTCCCAAAAATTGTGTATTCACCCAAACGAGGTGAATCCACTTGGAAAACTCAATTTATTCGAATGTTAATCTTCTGTAAACATTTCATAACTTAATTCTTTATAAAACTTGAGTTATACCTGTTTAAAGTTGACCCAATTTTTAACTCCGAAAATATGTTATGACCTTTAAACAAATAAAATTCCAAAAACATATCAAACGACATCCAAATCAGATTATTTTGCCCATTTTAAAAAGTTAAAACTATGTACAATCCATTCATGCAAAGAAACCATCAAAACAATCAATTTAACATCAAGATACAGCCCCTACAAAACACCCTAACGAATCTGCCAGAAACTGAAACTTGCTCCCCAAGTTATTCACAAACCCTAATCATGCATAAAAATCTCTAATACATGCATAACTCATATTATTCTGATTAAACACCTATATTATCATATAAAAACCTTATGATTACTAGCAACACTTATCATCATCAAATCACAATGAACATTCAAGAACTCTCATTAACTCATGTTATGCGATTATATATATGCATGCCCTATGATTTTTTTTTTTTAACTTTTCAACATTATTAATCATCATAAAGCATGTAAAGATTATACCTTTCAAAGCAAGAGTCCCCAAGGCCTAGAGATTACACCACAACTAGTTTGAAGGGATGATTAAGATTGATGTTTATTGAAAATTGAGAGTGTGTGGGTGTGTGGGTATTCACGGCGCAAAGGGGTTAGAATTAGAGTTTTTTTTTTTTTTTTTTTTTTTTTTTTTTTTTTTTTTTTATAATAGAATTTGGCTTGTTGCCCAAGTAAATGGGTATTAGGGCCCCTTTTAGTCCATTAACCGGACCCGTTAGTCATGTTCTAGTCCAATACCGGGCCCGATGATATTAATCACCCTAAATTGCATAAAAACTATTGTTTTTATTATCTCATAACATATCAATCATAAGGTGCACGTAATTTGCATGGTTTACGTATAAATTTTCAGTCAAGCGATAATTGACATAAGCATGTATTCCACACAAACATGTAACACTACGTTCATCATAATTCAATTGTGCTTATTATTATGTTTGCCAGATAAATCACCAACGTTCGGGATGCAGGACTCGTGTGTGTGACAAAACAAGGTTTTTCCTACTTATAACATATGTTAATAGCATCTAACATATGTTAGGCCTACTTAACTAATCCTAGTTAAGTATTTGATCACTATGAATATGCAAGTTAACTAGAGTTCAGTAAAAAGTGTTAACCTGAAAATGCGGGGTATCACAATTTTTAAGTGTGTTTCGGCTTCAATGTATGTTTAGTTTAATGAAGTGTTTAAGTGTCTTTTATTATTCCCCGGTTGATTACTATTCCCCAACCCAAGGAATGCAATACCTTTTTAAAGATTTTTAAGTGTGTTTAATGAAGTGTTTCGGCTTCAAGTATTTTTTTCTCTTCAGGATCCCGGTTGATTACTATTCCCCGGCAACGGCACCAAAATTTGATCGGTGTCGAAGGACCGGTCAAAAATAAGATTTTAATAAAAGACCAACTACCTTATTAGTTAGGGTAAGTCGGGTGTCGAATCACGAAGAGTATTGTGGAAAGTGTTATTTTTTAACAACTAAATTAAACTAGACAAAAATGTAAAATCGATTGGTTGATTGTTGATTGATTTGCAAATAATAAAAACGACTTAAAAGAAAACGATTTGTAAACAATATAAAAAATGGTGACCTCTCCAGGATCCTGGTTGATTACTATTGCCAAGGTTAATATAGTTTGTCAATTGATATCACATAGACATGATATGTGGATTAATATGATTGATAAAGAAGGTTGATTAATGACTTGGTGACAGCCGATAACTAGACCACGACTGTTGACTCAGTTGATTATCACCTAACAATATCTTAATGACTCGCAATATTGAAAGACACAACTTGTATGTATTCAATGACCCTCGATAAGAAACCGTGTTGGTTGATGGAATCCAAACAAATTAATCATTCAATAAACGTTCAACATCAATATTAAAATAAACCACAACCAAAATTGAAAGTTTAAACATTCAAATCTCAATTCAATTGTTTGACAAACATAAAACCTTGTTTTAGTAACTAACTATTCACCCGGAGAGGGTCACGGGTGATTAGCCGCGCATAGCTAGGTTAGAAACCACCATCTCCTCTCCCCTTGTTCTTGTTGTACGATGCGATTGTATCTTCCTCCAAGTTGACGTGCTTTTTTGCTTCTGTTCGTGCCTTCCTTTTAATATACACAGCCGTCCAAAAAAATCTCCCATTTTTACTTCTAGAAAAATTACATATATGAGCCTTCAAAGTTGGGTCTTGGGCCATGAAACAAAAGTCACGATAACCTATTATTATTATTATTAGTTTATTATTATTTATATATTATTATTATTATTATTATTATTATTATTATTGTTATTATTATTATTATTATTATTAGTATTAGTAACCGCCTCCGACTCGGGTGTTCTTGGCTTATCCAAAATTCCTATTCAACGCTCCAACGTCCATGAACACCTATCACTTTCCATGCTCACTTTCAAGTGTACGCGACTTTATCATTTTCCTTCGGCTCACACACGTTACACAATTTCATCTTAAGTCCATCCATTTTAGCCGCTTCACCTGCACATCCAAACTTCGCGTAGTCATCTTATTCATGACATATAAACATTTAAATTACACTAAAAGCATCCAATTAAGCATCTTAAACACCATGATTGGCCCCGTCCATCACATTCCCACAATGCCCACATAAGGGTTGTCCACCAATACCTAAATTAGCTAGTTGAGACTCTATTCTAGCTATTCTCTCCACATCAACAATACTACCACTACTTGCAGCCTTCACAGTTGCTTGTCTTGAACGTCTTTAAGATTGTGCCTTCCTCTTTCTTGTCTCAGCTCTCCTCTCAAGGTACTCCCAATCAACCTGTTCATCGTTAGTGCCAAAAGTACCATTCAAAATAGAATCTAATGCACCTTGATCCTCATAGTGTAGTCCCTCATAAAAAGAGTTGATCAACTCCCACAACTGGATGTCATGATGTGGGCAGTTGTTGATCATCATCTTGAAGCGAGTGAGTGCTTCATGAAAGAGCTCGCCTGGTTGTTGAGAAAAGTTCCTGATGGTCTTCCTAGCATCATTTGTTCGTTGACTTGTGTAAAACTCATCTAGGAACTGTTGTTGCATTTCTAGCCACGTACGAATAGATGCTGAGGGTAAGGATTGGAACCATTGTTGTGCTTTGTCCTTGAGAGTGAATTGAAAGAGGACCAACTTCACTTCATCTTGTGTAAACCCTTGACCCCCAATTGTGTTGCATCTCGCATCATAAGCCCCAAGATGCATATACGGCTCCTCAGTCACTAACCCATGATACTTAGGCAAACTCTGAATTGCTTGTGATCTCACTTCAAACGACCTGCCATGCAGTTGTGGAATGACCACTGCTGATGGGTTATGAACAATAGCAGGTCTGAAGTGGCTTTCAATACCTCTCACCGGGCCTCTCTCGAACCTCATGGGAATGCCTACTTGATTATTAGTTGGAGGTATTGCATTCCTTGGGTTAGGGATATGCCCCTTCGTATTTTTTTTCCAAACCTTTTTCGTCTTGAAAGAGATAAATGGGTCTTGGTTTCTCAAAGGATATATTGGCTGAACAATGATAAAGTTATGCAATGGGATTGGCGAGTTGCTCCTTCGTCTCATGAAGAGGTGGCAGAATTGTTCCAACTGCTAAACCATATCCACGAGTTAACTTGGAAGGGTGGTTGTGACTCGTGGAAATGGAAGCCCGATAAGGATGGGATTTTCTCAGTTTCATCGGCAAAAAAGATGGTGTTTAACAGTGGATCGGATACCTCCGGTTCAGTTATTAACTGGAAGACTTGGGTACCACTCAAATGTAAAATCATGGTGTGGAGGGCGGTTCGCAACCGGCTTCCTACAATTGCAGAGCTAATCAAGCGTGGGGTGATAATTCAAGAACAATGGTGTGGTTTTTGTCAAGGGGAAATGGAAACAGCTCTTCATATTTTCACCGGGTGTATGTTCGCGCAGGAAGTTTGGTTCAGAATAGAAGCCTGGTGTCGTTTGACTCATAGTTTCGCGTTCGACGTTAATGACCTCCTCCAACGCCCGGATGACCCATCATTGTCTCGAAATAAAAAGTATATATTTAGAGGCATTGTCTACACTACTTTATGGGCCTTGTGGAACGAGTGCAATGATCGGATTTTCAACAATAAACGGAGGAAACCGATAGAGATCGTGAAAAATGTGAAGTCGAAGGCTTATTTTTGGTTTCGTATCAGGTCTAGATGTAATGATGTGGATTGGAAAAAATGGTGTATATGCCCCCTGGACTGATGTCGTTTGGTTCTTGTATTTCTCGTAGGTCCTTTCTTTGAGGACTCTTCGAGTTTATGTTTATGAAATTTTCTTTTCAAAAAAAAAAGTGTGTTTTATTATTATGTTATTGTGTTTAGGATTGATTAACAAATAGAATATATAGTATTGGCTTGTATAAATATTTTTTTACTCTTTTTTACCTTGGGCTCCTCACATACATGAAGCTCTCGCCTCGCGCCTCGGCTTTTTGAACCAAAACGCCTTGGAGCGCCTCACGCTTTTTTGAACCAAAATCAACGTTGACTTTTCTGTATATCCTGTTAAGACAATTAGAAACATTTGGAGGGGGTTTGGGATTGAGTTTCAAAACAACTAATTGGCTTTTCCAATAAGCCAATAAGTCAATAAGATGTTTGTGTAACCCAAAAGCACTTTCTGCTTTGACTTTTGGCTTTTGGCTTTTAAGAGTGGAAAAGTTGTTTTTTGAGAAGTTAGAAATCTGGCTTTTGGAAAAAAATTTACAAATAACCACCCATACAACCAATATTCACAATAAGTTAAGTGAAACACTTGAAAAAACAATTTATTGACTTTTTGACGTTTCTTATTCCAAAAGCTAATCCAAACATTTTTTTTTTTAAAACCCCCTTTTAAAAAGTCATAAGCCAATAAGCACTTCTGACCAAAAGCACTTTTGCATTTCCAAACTCAATCCCAAACACCCTATTAGTATCAAACTATTGTTTTATTAACACATAATCGCGAAAAATTACATCAAGATAGCGTGCAGGCGGGCAACAAGCTGCACCGCCACCCCTTTCTGGACGGCAAACCCAAACCTACTAAAAAAGGACCCATGCCCCCCGGAGTCGAGACACTGCGATGAATAACCCGTTGGACTATGGTCAGGAAATGGATGGCTTCCGGTGCCAAGGAGCCAAAGGTATCAAATGCCAGGGGTACACAAACATGCTGGTTCTCGTCACAAGCTTTTAGCATGCTTCTCAACTTTCTTCGCCTCTGCTTTCCGCACCGCTTGCCCTCCTACGAAACCACTATCCCTCAAACCAACCAGGAGAGATACACCTGTTAGGTCGACATAAACGTGTTTCCCCCGACCCACCCAAAGACAAGCAAGTCTCCTGAACGTAAGGTGGATCTCCTTTCTACGGCCCACCCGAAGACAAGCGTGTTTCCCCTCTCTTAGAACACTCACATCTCATCCATCAAATGTATGTGAGTGTGTCCACCAAATTATATAGGGTGAGTGTAAGTGGTTGTGAGTGGAGGAGAGAGAAAATATTTGGTGAAAGCACTGTTCCACCCTAAATATGAAAAGCTACTGTTCACCCCTATATATATTTTAATATTTTTGTAAGTAGTTGTGAGTGAGGAGAGAGAAAATGTAGTGATAAAAGTATGAAAAAGTATCATTCTCATCCCTTCACCAAATCCCATCCATCAAATTACACTAAAAATCACTACTTCACCCCTAAATCTTCCCTCTCTTAATTAAAATAATAATACTTTTATTATTATATTTTCTCTCTCCTCATTCACAACTACTTACAAAAATATTAAAATATATATATATAGGGGTGAACAGTAACTTTTTACATTTAGGGTGAAACAGTGCTTCCACCAAATATTTTCTCTCTCCTTCACTCACAACCATTTACACTCACCCTATATAATTTGATGGACACAATCACATACATTTAGTGGACCGAATATAAATGATCTTAGTTGTTAACTCTTCATGTTTTTATAGCATTAATAACTTCCCTCCATGTATTGTATTCATTTAATACTAAAATATGTATCTGGAGCCACCTAGGCATTCAACTTTACATCAAGTACACCCATAACTGCATCATGAATCATTTTTACCAATTTCGACCATACTGGACTTTGTATTTTGGATGTGTTAGTTTTAGTGTTAGTTGTATATATTGCGTCCAGACCATGGGCCCAAGTTAGGCTTCTCTAGCCTTCTGTTTTTTTGCATACTAGCGGGTGTTCAGATGATGCGGTGGGGAACACAGACACTTCTAAGGCTGTGCATGGTTCGATTTGGTTATTAGTGTAAATGGAAACCAAGACATCGGTTAATCGATCTTATTAACCAATTGGTTAGTTGGTTTAGTTTATTTTGTAAGATTAACGGTTTTTAGTTCGGTTCGATTAATTTTTGTTAATAACCAAAGCCAAACTTTGGCTAAACTTTTTGCTTAAAAATACATGAAATGGAGCTATAATTTATAAAAACTAAAAATATATGAATATATGAACTGTTCGGTTTCGATTTGGTTAATTTAACTAAGGGTACAAAAAAATCGATAACCGATTTTAATTTTTTTCTAAATGACAAACAACTTTTATTCATTACCCAAAAAGTACATTACATGTTGAAAGCAAGATACTAACACAATGTACGACATCCGAAAAGAACCCTGTCGCTACTACTATTACAACAAAAAAACTTTCTACCCCATGTAATAAAAAATGACCTATTTCACCAATTGTGCATTACTTATCATCTCCTTATGTTTGTGCCATATTACATGCATGAAAAGCAATCATCCAAAGGTAACATCAATTGAATACACCATATTCATGGTTTTGCGTTATCTCCCCCGTTCTTATGATTGTTGTACTCTTCACCATTCCCTGCGGTGCTTGGCCTTGTTGGATTGGGTTTCTCATATGCCTAGAGTTTGTAATCACTTGGATACACTTTTGAGCAGTTTCGATTCCTTTTACCCATTTCATTTCATTCCACGTGGGTAAAAGTTGCCACCTTCACTAAAGATTTCAATGAAACAAACATGTAAAAATTGCAGAATTGATGTAAAAATTGAAGAATTTGTAGAGTATTCCGTTTTGTTATATAATTTTACTTTTTATTTGTAGCCAAAACCTGTAAGAGTAAAGGTAAGATGACTTTGGAGGAAGCTATAGCGGACTCTGAAAATTTGACTTATTTCTTGCTGGATTTTGATTAAGACAGGTGATATTGGAAACTCTTTTTAGATGGTATGTTTTTACCCATGCTGATTCAATAGCTAATTCATATTAATTGATATGAGCCAACAAATTGGTGGGAAGATTTTGTAAGAAAAGGTTAAAGAACAGAGGTTTTATAACAATTTTTCTGATTATTTTTAAAATACGTAAACTATGGTTATACTGCCTTATTGGTTCTCTCTTGGGAGTCTTGGCTGCCATTTAAATGTTTCCACCACCATTGGGGTTGGTGGTCCAATGGCAAGGCAAAGCCTTTTAATACACTAAGAGTGTGAGGTCTTGAGTTCAAGTCTCACAAGGAGCAAGAAATTTACCTTTCAAAAAAAAATTTAAATGTTTCCACCGTTTAGATTGACATTATGTGTTTAGTCAATTTTGATGTTTTCCAACTTTTGGAGTACAGTTGGCTTTTGGTTTCTAACTATCAGCCTGATAGTATCAGGCACGTTTCTTTTTTACACCTTTAATTAAGTCTTATAAGTTGAATGTAATATTTGTGAAAATGCAAACACGTGATTAATATATCTAACTATAAGCATTGTGTTAAGGATCTTAAGATATAAATACTTCGTGTTAATTTCCATAAAGTCAACATTTTTAAGGAAATAGATTTTCAACTTTTATGTCAAAAACTGGTTTATAACTTTTTATACCTTCTCAACCATCACTGAGACCATCTTCGAATTAGTAAGTTTAAGTTTATTTATTTATTTATTGTTTAAATATTTAATTTGTTTAAGTCAACCCAAGTGTGATTGTGCTTTGTATTTTCTCATGTAGCAGTCAACTGGAATTTGGAAAATGGTCTAATATAATTAACAAGGGTCCAATTTATAACTAGAGGTGGCAAGATAAGCGTTTGAACGGGTCAGGTATAATAGGTCAAGATGAGTTAAGGTTTCAACTTTTTTGGGTTGTAAATTGTAATTAACTAATTATTATGATATGTGTCTTCTTGTGTAGCGGGCATGGAAGCTTCCCAAATAATGCCAAACTTAATAGTGTAGTTGGTCATCTATTTCATTCTTCAATTCTTGTACCTTACCATGGTAGGTATGCTTTGCTTTTTACTAATTTTGTCTGATTAATTTGTAGTGTTTGAAGGTCTTGAATTAGGTGAATCTTGATTTAAAGTTTGGAACTTTATTTCAAGGTTTAACAGAGGGTGTTTGAAGGTCTTGAGGATACTCTCCAATGTACAATGTAAGTGTTTATTTTATAGAATTAAACAAAATGAACCGATCATGACTGAGATCTTAACATTAAAGATACGTTCTATTTATATAATTGAATATTCTTTTCTGTGAATCACAACTAATAATACCTCATTGTAATCATTGAAATATTGATTCCAACTATCGAATTTTGTTACTAAACTGCCTGTCATCACCAAATTTTGAAGAAGCTGGTTGACTATTTCAAAACATGTTGGCCGCTTGAATAATCCCAGGTTAGTAATACACGTGTTGTTAATCTTAAATAATTTATGAAATTGAAATTTATGTTAAGGATATGAATTGAAACAACAATCTGATGCTTCTTTGCCTTGCAGGTACCAATTTTTTTGTTGCATTATCCTATTTTTAAGGACCCTGAGTATTGAAGTTAATTCCTCTATTTTTTTTTTAATTTAATGCCTTCCAGGTACCAATTTTTATCTTATGTTCATCTGCTTATTTGACCTGCTTAAACATTTTTTTTTGGAATATTTTATAATATGATACCATATACTATTATGAAGTTGGGATTGGAAACACATAAAAAAACTCTCTGGTTCATTACTCCTTTTAAAGTTTAGATTCACCATATCCTTTTAGCCTTGGTATTATGTTCTTCATGTTTTGTATAAATTTATAGCAAAGATTTATGATCATTTCTTATAATAAACTAACTTTTTTGCTTTGCTTGCAGTTGCCACATTTGACAAACAACGAGCTTATATATGATTAAATAACTAAAGTTCAAGAACCTGAAGTGGTATGCATTCTACACATACATGCCGAACCAATAAAATGAGTTTTATGACAAATGCACATTCATGCCCGTGGAGGTCTTGGTTTTATAATGCGCGCATCATGAATCCATAATGCATGATGCAAATGATGTGATTATGAAAACACATCAAGTGTGGCGATGCGCTAAGATTCCCTGATGCAAGATTGATACGGCGAAATCGCATTATGTGACCCTTCACTTGGTGCACTTTGTATGCGTGATAATCTCAACATTATTTATCTTGATTTATCATTTATAGGGGAAGAAACCTTTGGTACAAACCTTGAATGTATGAAGATGTTAAATCGAGTGAACGATTCTAAAGAGATGAAATTTTGGATCACAAACGGATCACTGGCATTTTGTTATTTGACTTGGGGATGCACCATGTGTACACACGGGACTCTAACCTAGTTATGTCTATATGATTAACTAAAAGAGAGTGAGAGTTAGGTCTAATTAACAAAGTCTCTACAGTTAAGGTGTTGCTCCCCTTAAAGTTAAAGGCTTCGAGTCCCGGATAAAGTTGATGTACTTTAATTTGTTAAAAAATATTATCTGAAATACATAATTACAAATATCATATGGAAGAACGAGTTATCCAATGGCAATACAACTTTATTTAATAATCATAGTGTTGAACCAATAGTCAAGCAACTGATTAACGTATGCATGCTTCTCCTTTATTTATTTCTCATAATTGTGACTGATTGTTGTGTTAATTAAAAGATGGACTATATGTAGCATTTCACCAACTTGTGTTAAGGGTTACCCTTGACATGACTGGGGTAGTTTTGCATAATGTTTATAGGGTTAATCAATAACTTCTATGTAATCACTACTTTTTATATCACATATTAAGGCAAGCAAGTAACAATTAACAATTAAGTAACTAAACCCAAAACCAAGAATGATTGTTCTTATCTTTAAAACAAGTTTTAAGCTATGTTGTATACTTGTATCTTATATGTGTTTATAGTTTCTTTAACTGATTCCAAATTGGTTTAACTTATGATTAGTTCTTGTCAAATAACTTTGGATTTGTGACACCCCAGGAAAATCCCACATCGGCTGTGGCCAGAAGAGATCCTTGGTTCATAAGTAATGTCTTGCCTCTTAAATCACCAACGCGTTTTGGGGCTTAATGTTAGTGGATGAGAGGAGAACTCCACAGTTAAGCGTGCTCAGGTGGGAAAAATTTCAGGATGGGTGACCTCCTGGGAAGTCTCCACTAGGCAACCAAAAACAAATCTGTGAGCTCTGGATGTGCAACCCATCGGGGCAAAGCGGACAATATTGGTGGTGAGAGGGGCCGGATGTTACAGATGGTATCAGAGCCACTCCTGTGCCGTTCGGGATGTGGGTGCATACCTCATCAGGTACGATGAGACTCTGACCTCATCAGGGACGATGAAACTCTAACGTGGGGTGAAAGTGACACCTCAGGAAAATCCCACATCGGCTGTGGCCAGGAGAGATCCTTGGTTCATAAGTAATATCTTGCCTCTTAAATCACCAACGCGTTTTGGGGTTTAATGTTAGTGGATGAGAGGAGAACTACACAGTTAAGCGTGCTCAGGTGGGAGAAATTTCAGGATGGGTGACCTCCTGGGAAGTCTCCACTAGGTAACCCAAAAACAAATCCGTGAGCTCTGGATGTGCAACCCATCGGGGCAAAGCGGACAATATTGGTGGTAAGAGGGGCCGGATGTTACAGATGGTATCAGAGCCACTCCTGTGTTGTTCGGGATGGTGGGTGCATACCTCATCAGGGACGATGAGACTCTAACCTCATCAGGGACGATGAGACTCTAACGGGGGGTGAATGTGACACCTCAAGAAAATCCCACATCGGCCGTGGCCAGGAGAGATCCTTGGTTCATAAGTAATATCTTGCCTCTTAAATCACCAACGCGTTTTGGGGCTTAATGTTAGTGGATGAGAGGAGAACTCCATAGTTATGCGTGTTCAGTTAGGAGAAATTTCAGGATGGGTGATTTCCAGGGAAGTCTCCACTAGGTAACCCAAAAACAAATCCGTGAGCTCTGGATGTGCAACCCATCGGGGCAAAGCGGACAATATTGGTGGTGAGAGGGGCCAGATGTTACAGATGGTATCAGAGCCAATCCTGTGCCGTTCGGGATGGTGGGTACACACCCCATCAGGGACGATGAGACTCTAACAGCGGGTGAATGTGACACCCCAGGAAAAATCCCACATCGGCCGTGGGCAGGAGAGATCCTTGGTTCATAAGTAATGTCTTGCCTCTTAAATCACCAACGCGTTTTGGGGTTTAATGTTAGTGGATGAGAGGAGAACTACACAGTTAAGCGTGCTCAGGTGGGAGAAATTTCAGGATGGGTGACCTCCTGGGAAGTCTCCACTAGGTAACCCAAAAACAAATCCGTGAGCTCTGGATGTGCAACCCATCGGGGCAAAGCGGACAATATTGGTGGTAAGAGGGGCCGGATGTTACAGATGGTATCAGAGCCACTCCTGTGTTGTTCGGGATGGTGGGTGCATACCTCATCAGGGACGATGAGACTCTAACCTCATCAGGGACGATGAGACTCTAACGGGGGGTGAATGTGACACCTCAAGAAAATCCCACATCGGCCGTGGCCAGGAGAGATCCTTGGTTCATAAGTAATATCTTGCCTCTTAAATCACCAACGCGTTTTGGGGCTTAATGTTAGTGGATGAGAGGAGAACTCCATAGTTAAGCGTGTTCAGTTAGGAGAAATTTCAGGATGGGTGATCTCCAGGGAAGTCTCCACTAGGTAACCCAAAAACAAATCCGTGAGCTCTGGAT
Organism: Ambrosia trifida; assembly: GCA_028751855.1. Lineage (NCBI taxonomy): Eukaryota > Viridiplantae > Streptophyta > Magnoliopsida > Asterales > Asteraceae > Ambrosia > Ambrosia trifida. The sequence goes on along the minus strand of CM054128.1, from coordinate 132,859,317 downwards.
GTGCAACCCATCGGGGCAAAGCGGACAATATTGGTGGTGAGAGGGGCCAGATGTTACAGATGGTATCAGAGCCACTCCTGTGCCGTTCGGGATGGTGGGTACACACCCCATCAGGGACGATGAGACTCTAACAGCGGGTGAATGTGACACCCCAGGAAAAATCCCACATCGGCCGTGGGCAGGAGAGATCCTTGGTTCATAAGTAATGTCTTGCCTCTTAAATCACCAACGCGTTTTGGGGTTTAATGTTAGTGGATGAGAGGAGAACTACACAGTTAAGCGTGCTCAGGTGGGAGAAATTTCAGGATGGGTGACCTCCTGGGAAGTCTCCACTAGGTAACCCAAAAACAAATCCGTGAGCTCTGGATGTGCAACCCATCGGGGCAAAGCGGACAATATTGGTGGTAAGAGGGGCCGGATGTTACAGATGGTATCAGAGCCACTCCTGTGTTGTTCGGGATGGTGGGTGCATACCTCATCAGGGACGATGAGACTCTAACCTCATCAGGGACGATGAGACTCTAACGGGGGGTGAATGTGACACCTCAAGAAAATCCCACATCGGCCGTGGCCAGGAGAGATCCTTGGTTCATAAGTAATATCTTGCCTCTTAAATCACCAACGCGTTTTGGGGCTTAATGTTAGTGGATGAGAGGAGAACTCCATAGTTAAGCGTGTTCAGTTAGGAGAAATTTCAGGATGGGTGATCTCCAGGGAAGTCTCCACTAGGTAACCCAAAAACAAATCCGTGAGCTCTGGATGTGCAACCCATCGGGGCAAAGCGGACAATATTGGTGGTGAGAGGGGCCAGATGTTACAGATGGTATCAGAGCCACTCCTGTGCCGTTCGGGATGGTGGGTACACACCCCATCAGGGACGATGAGACTCTAACAACGGGTGAATGTGACACCACAGGAAAAATCCCACATCGGCCGTGGGCAGGAGAGATCCTTGGTTCATAAGTAATGTCTTGCCTCTTAAATCACCAACGCGTTTTGGGGCTTAATGTTAGTGGATGAGAGGAGAACTTCACAGTTATGCGTGCTTAGGTGGAAGAAATTCCAGGATGGGTGACCTCCTGGGAAGTCTCCACTAGGTAACCCAAAAACAAATCCGTGAGCTCTGGATGTGCAACCCATTGGGGCAAAGCGGACAATATTGGTGGTGAGAGGGGCCAGATGTTACAGATGGTATCAGAGCCACTCCTGTGCCGTTCGGGATGGTGGGTACACACCCCATCAGGGACGATGAGACTCTAACAGCGGGTGAATGTGACACCCTAGGAAAAATCCCACATCGGCCGTGGCCAGGAGAGATCCTTGGTTCATAAGTAATGTCTTGCCTTTTAAATCACCAACGCGTTTTGGGGCTTAATGTTAGTGGATGAGAGGAGAACTTCACAGTTATGCGTGCTTAGGTGGAAGAAATTCCAGGATGGGTGACCTCCTGGGAAGTCTGCACTGGGAAACCAAAAACAAATCCATGAGCTCTGGATGGGCGACCCATCGGGGCAAAGCGGACAATATTGGTGGTGAGAGGGGCCCGATGTTACAGATGGTATCTGAGCCACTCCTGTGCCGTTCGGGATGGTGGGTGCATACCTCATCAGGGACGATGTGACTCTAACCTCATCAGGGACGATGAGACTCTAACGGGGGGTGAATGTGACACCTCAGGAAAATCCTACGTCGGCCGTGGCCTGGAGAGATCCTTGGTTCATATGTAATATCTTGCCTCTTAAATCATTAACGCGTTTTGGGGCTTAATGTTAGTGGTTGAGAGGAGAACCCCACAGTTAAGCGTGCTCAGGTGGGAGAAATTTCAGGATGGGTGACCTTCTGGGAAGTCTCCACTAGGTAACCCAAAAACAAATCCGTGAGCTCTGGATGTGCAACCCATCGGGGCAAAGCGGACAATATTGGTGGTGAGAGGGGCCGGATGTTACAGATGGAATCAGAGCCACTCCTGTGCCGTTCGGGATGGTGGGTACACACCTCATCAGGGACGATGAGACTCTAACAGGGGGTGAATGTGACACCCCAGGAAAAATCCCACATTGGCCATGGCCAGGAGAGATCCTTGGTTCATAAGTAATGTTTTGCCTCTTAAATCACCAACGCGTTTTGGGGCTTAATGTTAGTGGATGAGAGGAGAACTTCACAGTTAAGCGTGCTCAGGTGGGAGAAATTCCAGGATGGGTGACCTCCTAGGAAGTCTGCACTGGGCAACCAAAAACAAATCCGTGAGCTCTAGATGGGCGACCCATCGGGGCAAAGCGGACAATATTGGTGGTGAAAGGGGCCGGATGTTACAGATGGTATCAGAGCCACTCCTGTGCCATTCGGGATGGTGGGTGCATAACTCATCAGGGACGATGCGACTCTAACAGGGGGTGAATGTCACACCCCAGGAAAAATACCACATTGGCCGTGGCCAGGAGAGATCCTTGGTTCATAAGTAATATCTTGCCTCTTAAATCACCAACGCGTTTTGGGGCTTAATGTTAGTGGATGAGAGGAGAACTCCACAGTTAAGCGTGCTCAGGTGGGAGAAATTTCTGGATGGGTGACCTCCTGGGAAATCTCTACTGGGTAACCCAAAAACATATCCGTGAGCTCTGGATGGGCAACTCATCGGGGCAAAGTGGACAATATTGATGGTGAAAGGGGCCGGGTGTTACAGGATTTTACCTTTAAAATCAAACTATGTTTCTAGGTCTAAAAAACATGCTTAAATATGTAAAAAAAGTTAGTGAGATTCACATGTTTAAAGTAATATGTAATTTTAAAAAAAGTAGTAAAACGTGGTATATTTGGGTCAGGAAATACGGGAGTTAGTAGTCAAATTCGTCCTTAAAGTTTGGTCCAGGTTGCCACTTCAGTACAAAAAAGTTTGTTTGTTCTTTCTTTTCTTTTTTTTTTCTTTTGCAATTCAAAACCTGAGATTTGGATTTTTTTTGCTATTTTCACTAACTCAGTTAAAAACTAACGTTAAGTCAGGGGCATTTTTGTCATTTTGTATAGTTAAATTAGGGGCAATTTTGACCTTTCGTATATGATTATTATAATCAATTATAACTTCCTCATCATCTTCCCTCTTTAGTTGTAAACCCTAAAAACAAAATCAAAACAAAAACCTGTAACATTCAACCAACACACACCAATTACCCATCAAAATATCAAATAAACACACATGTGCTTTCTCTTTCGAAGCAGTATTTGCAATTTAATCAAATTCAATAACACCAATCACCCAATAAAAATCCCATAAACTCACCCAAACATAACAAACATATATAGATCAAATCTTTAAACACACCCACTTGTTTCTCAGTCTAGGGTTTCTCTTTAATAAAGATAATGCCAATAACAACCTAAGCAACAAAAGCAGCAATGGACATTAAAAGAGGAAGAGAAAGAGCACCTGCCTCACCACCGTTGCTACCATCATAATCCTAAACCACATGTGTGCGTCGAAAGATCAACATCAAAACCTGAAACTATTAGCTCAACAGCTTCATCATCATCAACCCAGTTGCGCCGGGCGATTAGCGACCAGGGCCAGCGTCCCTCTTCCCGATCTCCCCCTCTATCTCCTTTTACAGTCTCCCTCTCTCTATCTCTGCTTTGTCTCTCTAACATCTCAGATTTGATTATGGGGATGTGTGGTTATAAAATACGGTGGGTGAATGGGTGGTGGGTGTGTCGGCTGGGAGTAACGTCTCAGGGCTCGGCCGGAGTTCCGCCGTGAGCAATAAGACCCATATTGCTCTTCCTCCTTCCTTAATCTCTCTTCTTGTTCTCTATCTACTTCTTATCTCCTAATTACTTGCACCCTTTTTTAATCAATTCGTCCTTGTGGCTGTGTTGATAGTTGGAGGTGGAAGGTGGGTGAAGATGGGATGAAGGTGGGGTTGCAGGGGTGAAGTTGGGGTGGAGGTTTCTGTGAGAAGGAGTAAGAGAGGGGGGGGGGGGGGTTATTAAATAATTAAATATACTATGTTTTGTTATATAAAATAGTAAAAGATTAATAAATAAAAAACAAAAATAAATAGGTGGAATGAAAAAAATGCCCCTGACTTAATGTCGGTTTTTAACTGAGTTAGTGAAAAGGACGAAAATAGCAAAAAATAAAAATAAATAAAAATCCAAACATCAGGTGTTGAATTGCAAAAAAAAACTTTTTTGTAGTGAAGTGGCAAACTGGACTAAACCTCAAGGACAAATTTGGCTATTAACTTAGAAATACGGTGATCATATTAGTGTTTAATTATGACACAAACATATGTGCCACATGAGCCTATAACCAAACCATGACAATGTAGTATTTCCTCGTACACCACACCATCTGTGAAGTATAACTCCTTAGGATAGCAATTACACCCTTTGTCTGATGGGTTGAAGCTACCAACCAAGGGCGGGGAGTGTTACCCTAATAGTGCTATTCAACTGATCCTTGGTCTAAAGACTAATGGTTATAGTAATGTAATTATTGCGACTACTCCCGTGCCTAAACCCATAAAGTCTCATGCGCACATAATGATACGATGATTTCACCCAACCAATATACCAAACCAAGCATGTAATTGCCCTGAAAAATGTTTAAGAATAGTACAACAAAAAGGGTAGTGAATACTCACCTAAAGCAATGCAACTAGCAAAAGAAAGTGTGCGATAAGTGAACATGATTTACAAGTTTCCTAAACCATAATAGACACTAATTTCCTAAAACATGTGTATACTCGAAAAGTTGTGCACCCGACTCCCTCAAACATATGAGATGTTTATGTTTATGGAAAACATTTAAGTTGTTAACATGTTGGTGATTGATTATCTTGGTTTAAGTTATGTATAATGTTACCAAGTTCATAACCTTATGTTAATCAATACTCCTGGGTCCCACTCCTACACATAGTTTAGTTTCCCGTGTAATACACGTATCAACTTTATAGTTAAGTTAATCCTTAACATAGTTAATTCTCCTATGAATTCACCTTCCAAACTTACCACATAGAACGTTGGTCAAGTTAATATATTTATTATACACATTAACATATATGTATTCTTAACTTAGCCATTTTTAGGAAATAACATGTATACTTTGTTACTTATTTTCCAAGAAAACTGTTTATGTACTTAGCCATTTCCACATACATACAATAGTCACTTAGCACATTCACACTTTGCACTTAATCATATATATATGTATATCACACACATAGCACAAAATGTTAGGAGAACATATATATATATATACTTTCCATAATAGGAGAAGCGTGAGTGACGTCAAAAAGCTTATATGTCAGCCGGAGAGAGTGGCCACCAATGCGCGTATGATGCAAAAACTTACGTCATACTAAATACTAAAAAAATCCCACTTGCCTGAACAGTGGTAATAATGCCACTTGCCTGGCAGTGGTTGTTAATAAATTAGTTAAAATACTGCCAGTTGAGTCAACAGACGTTTGTATGACTGTTGGTTTTAAATTTGAGCTTCAAATTCAAATTCAAATTTCAAATTCGATACCCCATTACACAACTATATAAAGATATCGTGTGCATCTCTTTGTCCCAAATAATTTATAAATCTCTCAAATACTTTTTAAATCGTAACAGATGGTTCTCTCATATTTAAGTTTAGGACAAAGCACTCGTGCATCAGGTAAAATAATTCCTATATATTTATCAATAAGAATAAAGTTTATCCATTTTGTTTTTCAATAACCTCAATGTTCTTCAATAACCTCAATATTTTGTCTGCTCCATTAGTAACCAGAGCATTTACGTCGAAAAAGTTTTCGACTTTTGAAGATTCTTATAATCAAAGGAAAATATCAGTCTTGCCATTACGAACGGTTGTAGATTGGCAGGCTCAAACTCAAGAGGGTATGTCTTTCTGTTTTTAAATTTATTTATTCCATTGTTTAATAGGTGTTCATTTTTGTTTTCTAATCAACCTTTTGTGTTTCTCCGTTAACAGATAGAGGCGTTAGCTTAAGCAATGAAGTGTTTTTCCAGATGGCATTAGGAAAGACATTGATTGCGATTACGCTTTTACGCCACTATGCTTATCTTTTGAGGAAGTCGTCTGCGTCTACTTCCGTTTTTGTGGTTCCCGCTTTTGTGCTTCTCAACAGGTATGTTTGTTAAATATGTTATATATCTTTAATTTGTTATGAAGGCGTGTAGTCGAAATCTAACTTTGAATCTTTTTTTTTTTTCTGTTTTGGTAGCAAGCAGAGTATGTAAGGAAGCACCTTGAGTATGTTGAGTATTCAAGGATAATCTTTTGGATATTAATAATGCTTCTATACATACAACACACACGTTCAACCATTCCTGCCAAGAAAAAACATATGTGTTGAAGACTCATGGGTATATAAAGACATGTTATAATCGAAGTTTATTTTTATGTATTAGCAACATTAGTTTGTGGTTTCTGAAGGGTATTAAAAGATATACAATTAATTTTTTTTAGTGGTTGTTTGTAATATGTGTTTACGGTCACGACATGTTTGTAGCTACCCTATTGTATAAATTCAAGTTGTATTCGATGACATATGTTTTGTGAACTATTCTTTAAGTTTTCGGAACATTGGATTACACTTATTGTCAAAGCATGTTTGTAAATCATCTATCGTATAAATTGAAGTTATATTCGGTGGCAGTTGTTTTGTGAAGATGTATAGTTTACAAACTCTCATCAATAGTGTTTGTAGCATTATTATTAATTAATTAATTGATTTATATAAGATATAACATTGTAAGCTTTAAGTGAAATTCTATTTGATGACAACCGTTTTAACAACATCTGTTTAGAAGTTGACAGGGTGAAATTGGAAGCGTGTTTAGGAATTTTAAATCACATAGGGAAGCGTGTTTATGTAGATGCATTTTGTGCGTAATGCTTTGGATTACATTTAACACATGTTTTTGTTCATTATCGAACGGTCGAAGGAGTCTCCATATGGTCGAAGGAAAGTTTTTGAACGGTCGAAGGAAGCTCAGGAGGTCGAAGGAGAACAGGAGGTCGAAGGTAGAAATAGATGTTAATGTATTGCTTGGTTCGACCAGTATGTTTGGTCGAACTTGCACATTCGACCATACTATATGGGCGAATGTGCAGGCCTATATAAGGTCAAGTTCATTTTTGAGATGTAAGTTTTTGTCATTTTTGTTTTCCCTCCAGTTTGTGTTCTCCCTAGGGTTTTGAGTCAACTTTGTACACGTCTTTTATTGATTATAAACATCTTTTTAACGTGTAATTGAGTATGATTATTAATGAAATGAATGGTTTAATGATGATTTCTGCGTTTTGTTGATATTATTATCATATTGTAACTGATTTAAGGATTCCGCACTTGAATTAGTAGACTTGTTTGATCAACACAATTGTTTTTGTCAATTCGATCCTTCTACAAAGTGGTATCAGAGCCATATGGATCAAACAACTACAATTTGATAATAGTACAGCTGATTTGGACCCTGTTTTCATTGATAAACTGATTTTGGTGATAAATTGATTGATTAGAGCTTGTTTTCATGGATAAAATGTATAATTATCTTTGTTAAACTTGTTCCAAATCAAATCCGAGGCAAAACCTGATTAGAATCATCAAATTTCATCAACTTTTGAAAAATTTGATCAAAATTAACTAATTTTCAAAGAATAACCGTTTTTTTAATATGCAGGGTCGAACCTAGGGAGACTGGTCGAACGTGTGAGTTTATTTGGTCGAACCAAGGTGTTTTTGGTCGAACGTGGTGTGTCAGTTGGTCGAATCTAGAGTTTGTCAGTGTTTAGTTGTTCATTCGACCATTTTAGTTTCATTCGACCAATCGGACGGTTGAAAGTGAGTTTAAACGGTCGAACGTGGGAGTAAACGGTCGAAAATGATTTGAGTCTGTTATTTTCTACATTCATATCTTCTTAAACGGTCAAAAGTGAACAATTTTATACATTCGACCACTCGTAATATACGAACGTAGAATCTGTTATTAAACTTTTCTAATCTTTTCGTGTTTAATCATTTTCAGATCGATATGTGGAACTTTCCTACTACACCATGACCTAATCCGACACCACAACAGAAGACAACCATGGATCCGTGGTCGGTAGCTGCTCAAAAGTCTAGTCAACCATCACAACCTATCAATTACATGGCGATGACTAGTACTATTCCTCAACATGTTGCACAACCACAACCACAACCGATGGCTGATTATTGGGGAGTGGCAGCAGCAGCGGTACACACTCAGACGACAAATGCCATTTCAACTCTTATCCAAGACTTGTCTTCGGGGAGTGGAAGCCATCCACCTAAGCTTATGGAGATGGTTGATTACAACACTTGGAAGACCAAATTCAAGATACACCTTGAGGGAATGGGTTTAGAGGGAACGGAAGCTTGGCAGATGATTGCGAAGGGCTATGTTGCTCCGATCTTGGAGAACACGGGTGAACCTATTCCGTTGGAGAATCTTGCAGATGATGAGAAGAAGAAATTTGCTATTGAGAAGAAGGCATTTTCTCAATTGTCCCAAGCCATCAATACTGATCTGTTACATTAGTTTGGTTCTTGCACAACATCTAAACAGCCGTGGGACATGTTAAAGAATAGGCATGATGGAAACGAGAAGACGAGAAAGTTGAGGATGGAGGAACTTCGAAAAGAGTTTGAGAATTTCAACTACATGGGGAACGAGACGCTGAAAGAGTTGGTTCCAAGGTATTGTCATTTACTCACTGAGCTTTCAAGCTATGAGATAAGCATTGTAACATTTCGCACTAAATAGATATACGTTATGGATTAAAACGACAAGCCTTATTATTTTTAGTGATATTTTGAACTCCTATACAATGATAATTATTCATACATATATCTATATAATAATAATAATAATAATAATAATAATAATAATAATAATAATAATTTTCAGATTTTATAAAAATAAATAAATTTAGTTTTATACAACACTCTAAACCAACAAACTCAAACCCAATATCCCTTTAAGCCCAAACCCCTTGTTCCTTTACATTTTCTGAAGCCCAACGATGCCAGCCCAGATCCATCCGGCCCACCTGAAATCTCGGCCCAAACCCCCCTTATTTAATTAAAAAAAAAAGGGGACTGGATTGCTTATGACGGGTATCGAACCGGACCACCTCCACACACACACACGCGTCTATCACCACCTGTGCCAATCCCTTTAGTTGGTTTAAAACCCACCTAAATTATATAAAAGCCATCCCTTTCTCTGTCTTTTCCTCCTTCGCGACCTGCAGCAACAGATATGGCAATATTTATCAATCAATTTACCTTTTTAACACAAAATTAATCACGGTTTGACTTAGGAAACGTGATTTCCGGCCTATATTGACTAGGATGCACGTGTATTGATCATCAATTGATACACGATTATACCAAATTCGCGTATGAACTTTAATGTATAGTCAACCTTACCATTTCTTCGATTCTGTAACCCACACTATAAATTGATCGTCCACAAGCCTTCACAACTCGCTCATACATCTTTCCTTAACCTCCAATCTTTTTAATTTCACTCTGTTCTTGTTCTTGGTTCGCAACTTTGACTTGTGGTCTTGACCAAGCAATCGAGCACGAATCAGACTTGTAAGCATAATTATTGTTATGGGTTTTGTTCATCGGCATTCACACATCAAAAACCCTAAGATTAATCAGGCTATTGATGTGTGAATTGCTTGATTGGAAAAGCTAGGGTTCGTGGCTTATTGATTTGGGGAAGAAACTGTTTTTGCTTATTGTATTTATTTTTAATAAACTGAGATAAATCACAACCACAGGCCTAGGCCAAGTGGTTGTGACTGATGCCTATAACCTCAGCCACCCGGGTTCGAGTCCCGGCCATGGCACTCTTTTTCCACTTATTTCCATTTTTTTTAAAACCAATCAATTATATATATATTACATTTAATCTTGTAAATTCATTTTTAATTATTAAAACCTTGTTATAAATTCTAAAAAAAAATTATTTTTATCAAATCTGATGTAAAAGTTTTACCTACAATTTTTAGTTTTCTGAAATTAATTTATTTAATAATTATAATAATTAAATCAATTTTATATTATTATATTTATAAAAATCCATTAAAATATCAAAACAATTTTATAAATTTCCACAAAAATTATCCTAAGTTCGTACAATGATAAAATTTACTGAATGATTTTTAATTCTGAAAAATCATTTATTTTATATTTTTAATCAATTTTTGTTAGTTTTAATCATAATTAAATCATAATAAATTCAATTTTTATTATTTTTGCACCAAAATTTTATACAATTTATTTCAGAATATTTAGAACAGAAATATGATTTTTAAAATAATAATTCTTTAATTTTAGTATATTTTAAACATTAAAGTTTAATTTTGGCAATTTGTAATAAATAGATTTAAAAATGTATTTTAAAGAAAATGATTTTTAAAATAATAGGTCTGACAAACCCATCCCCCGCATAAATTCAGGGATGATCGATAACAGTAACAACATTTAACTAACTTGCGAGTTAGTCAACAGTCGACACAAGGTTTGGTTGTACAAAGACGCATTGTTACATGTCGGTATTATACTCTATCATTATACAACTCTGAGTGTTGTACAAACTATTGTTATCAATTATTTTTCGTAAACCTATGTAAATCTCACCAACAATTGTTGACCCAAAATATTTTCAACTTAACATGTTTCAGGTTCTACTTGCTTGAAGATTTGCTTGAAGATATGTGCATAGTTTTATTCAATTTGATGTACGAATTCTTGTAGAATCATTGTATGTAAATTATTTAAATCATTTAATGAAATTATTATTCACCATGAGCTACTGAACAATCATCACTATGTGACATCCCGATGTTTCCGCCATCGGTTGGGGTGTTACAGATTGCTATCAGAGCCATGGTTATAGGGAATTAGCTTATTAGAAAAATAATCTAGTCTATAACCATAGGATTTAACCAGTACTTGCTTCTTTACTTGCTATACTCTACCTCCCTCCTACTTCATATCTCTACTTTCATCCCTACAAGAAGGTTGCTCTCCATCACTGGATTCACTCTTAGACTAATAAGCTAAAATCCTCAGGTTTAACCTGAACCACCTTGAGATCTCGTCGAAGTTCTAGATTTTAATAACGAACAAGTGCAATCTGGAAGGGTGAACGCCTGTATTCTGAGTCTTCTGTCTAGGCTGGCATTGCGCATATATCCCAATCAGACGAGGGACCCGGATGCCTACCTGGGAATTCTCGGGATGAGTGTTCACTTATAGGCTAAAGCATGTCTTCATATGTTATAAAAATCTAGAGTCTTTGATAAGTCAACGTTTTCGTTTATTCGTTTTAATTAATGAATAAATGATTACATTCCTTATGTAAACTCATTCATTTCATTGTGTCTCTTACAGATCATGCCTCCACGTCGCAGTGCTTGTCTTAACAGTGGTAACAATCATGATGAAGGAAGTAGCAATCACAATCATAACCATGACACTAACAACAACAACAACAACAATGGAGTTGATGCTCAACTGGCTGCAATCATTTCTCAACAAATGGCGCAGCAAATCGCAACTCTAGTTCCCAACTTACTAGCACAAGTCATCCAGTTGAATGGCAACGGGAACGGCAACGGCAACGGGAATGGAAATGGAAATCACAACGGGAATGGACTTCCAGCCTGCACTCTCAAGCACTTTAAATCTTGTAATCCCCCAAAGTTTAGTGGCGAAGAAGGAGCTACAGGACTCCTACAATGGTTTGAGGGTATTGAAAATACCTTCATCAACAGTGAGTGTCCCGATAACTTTAAGGTCCGTTATGCTATGAGTGTTCTTCACAAACGAGCACTCACTTGGTGGAATGAGGAAAAGCGTACCCGAGGAGCTGAAGTTGCACTTACTATGACGTGGGATCAAGTCAAGGAGATAATGAAAGATGAATTTTGCCCACGTAACGAGGTCAAGAAATTAGAAGACGAGTTCCACACCCTTGCTCAGGATAGTGGGGAAAACCTTGCCTACAATACCCGCTTTCACGAGCTTAGCTTATTATTACCCCACAAAGTCACTCCCCTGCCGGTAGCCATCGAGAAGTACATCGGTGGTCTGCCCATGCAAATCCAGGACACGGTGTGGGGAAGGAATCCTGCCACCTTGGAGGAAGCCAAACGTCTAGCAGCTACCTTAACTGATAATCACGTAAAGAACGGGACCTTAGTTCGGAAAGGCAATAAAACAAGTATTGTAGCCGCGGTAACTACTGAGAATCAGAAGCTTAAGGCCAAGGATCCTGATGTCAACCTCACTACACAAGCTTCTAACAAGAAACCTTATACAGGAAACCATCCATTGTGTAACACGTGCAACCGACATCATCCCACTACTTCAGCGTGTCGCTTGTGCACCAATTGTGGTAGGTATGGTCATCTAGTTAATACATGTCGCGAGACCCCAAATCCTAATGCCAACCAACCCACCAACCCTGCTCAGGTTACTAATCCTAATCGATACAACTATGGTCAGTGTTATGAATGTGGAGACCCAAATCACTTCCGTAATCGATGCCCTAAACTAAATCGAGATCAAGACCCTCCAGCTACTTAACAGCAAACTCTACCATTTGAATGATGTCTATTTCCTCTTTAATTCTATGTATTAACACTTTTTGGATTCAAGTAATAAATTCAAGTATTATCATAACATCTGTGTGCATGCTTGTTTGAATGTGAACTAATTGCTATATCTATAATTATACTTGCTTATTTGTACGACAATTAGTTGACTACCAAACAATCTACTCACGATTGGTAGAGGTCAACATGTCTTCCAACAGTCGGGGGAGGCCCTACAACCTGCTCAATGACTGGTGGGGACTATCAGACCTGCTCAACAATCGGTAAAGTCATAAAAGGACGCAAAACCCTAATGTAAGGTAAATTAATAATTACGGTCCGGAACGTAATCATGAGTTTACAGGTACGTTAAGGTAGTGTGAAATTTTATCAAGAGTGTCGGTAGTCGACCAATTGCTAACCTAGTGTCTTCCTTTAACTTCGGGACGAAGTTCCTAAAAGTAGGGGAGACTGTAACATTTCGCACTAAATAGATATACGTTACGGATTAAAACGACAAGCCTTATTATTTTTAGTGATATTTTGAACTCCTATACAATGATAATTATTCATACATATATCTATATAATAATAATAATAATAATTTTCAGATTTTATAAAAATAAATAAATTTAGTTTTATACAACACTCTAAACCAACAAACTCAAACCCAATATCCCTTTAAGCCCAAACCCCTTGTTCCTTTACATTTTCTGAAGCCCAACGATGCCAGCCCAGATCCATCCGGCCCACCTGAAATCTCGGCCCAAACCCCCTTATTTAATTAAAAAAAAAAGGGGGACTGGATTGCTTATGACGGGTATCGAACCGGACCACCTCCACACACACACACGCGTCTATCACCACCTGAGCCAATCCCTTTAGTTGGTTTAAAACCCACCTAAATTATATAAAAGCCATCCCTTTCTCTGTCTTTTCCTCCTTCGCGACCTGCAGCAGCAGATATGGCAATATTTATCAATCAATTTACCTTTTTAACACAAAATTAATCACGGTTTGACTTAGGAAACGTGATTTCCGGCCTATATTGACTAGGATGCACGTGTATTGATCATCAATTGATACACGATTATACCAAATTCGCGTATGAACTTTAATGTATAGTCAACCTTACCATTTCTTCGATTCTGTAACCCACACTATAAATTGATCGTCCACAAGCCTTCACAACTCGCTCATACATCTTTCCTTAACCTCCAATCTTTTTAATTTCACTCTGTTCTTGTTCTTGGTTCGCAACTTTGACTTGTGGTCTTGACCAAGCAATCGAGCACGAATCAGACTTGTAAGCATAATTATTGTTATGGGTTTTGTTCATCGGCATTCACACATCAAAAACCCTAAGATTAATCAGGCTATTGATGTGTGAATTGCTTGATTGGAAAAGCTAGGGTTCGTGGCTTATTGATTTGGGGAAGAAACTGTTTTTGCTTATTGTATTTATTTTTAATAAACTGAGATAAATCACAACCACAGGCCTAGGCCAAGTGGTTGTGACTGGTGCCTATAACCTCAGCCACCCGGGTTCGAGTCCCGGCCATGGCACTCTTTTTCCACTTATTTCCATTTTTTTAAAACCAATCAATTATATATATATATATATATTACATTTAATCTTGTAAATTCATTTTTAATTATTAAAACCTTGTTATAAATTCTAAAAAAAAAATTATTTTTATCAAATCTGATGTAAAAGTTTTACCTACAATTTTTAGTTTTCTGAAATTAATTTATTTAATAATTATAATAATTAAATCAATTTTATATTATTATATTTATAAAAATCCATTAAAATATCAAAACAATTTTATAAATTTCCACAAAAATTATCCTAAGTTTGTACAATGATAAACTTTACTGAAATGATTTTTAATTCTGAAAAATCATTTATTTTATATTTTTAATCAATTTTTGTTAGTTTTAATCATAATTAAATCATAATAAATTCAATTTTTATTATTTTTGCACCAAAATTTTATACAATTTATTTCAGAATATTTAGAACAGAAATATGATTTTTAAAATAATAATTCTTTAATTTTAGTATATTTTAAACATTAAAGTTTAATTTTGGCAATTTGTAATAAATAGATTTAAAAATCTATTTTAAAGAAAATAATTTTATAAAAATTATTTTTATACTTCAAACACATTATTGTGACCATCTTAAATTTAAATTTCATAAAAAGAATTTTTGTTTATTTATTTACAAAAATTCTCTCAATTATCAAACAATTTTAATATTAATCAAACGGGCATTATCCCCAAATTCGAAGCCCTAGAATGTATACATTTGTAGACTAGATAGACTTATTTATTACCTTATTACAGGGTGATACTTGACACATTTGGACAACACCATTATTCAATCTTTTCAACAGATATAACATTTTGCTAAGGTGAGTTTACATAGCCCCTTTTCTGTTTTACATTTTGGGGTGAAACATGTTTAAACATTTTATATACTATCATTTAATCATTATTACATTGTTGAAAACTTATGATTCAATTACACTATCATTTACTCATTCTATCATTTGACTATAACAAAAAGACACAGTACAATCATTATCAATGATCAAGCCGCCTGTTTAGATTATAGCGCTATAGGTCTGACAAACCCATCCCCCGCATAAATTCAGGGATGATCGATAACAGTAACAACATTTAACTAACTTGCGAGTTAGTCAACAGTCGACACAAGGTTTGGTTGTAGAAAGACGCATTGTTACATGTCGGTATTATACTCTATCATTATACAACTCTGAGTGTTGTACAAACTATTGTTATCAATTATTTTTCGTAAACCTATGTAAATCTCACCAACAATTGTTGACCCAAAATATTTTCAACTTAACATGTTTCAGGTTCTACTTGCTTGAAGATTTGCTTGAAGATATGTGCATAGTTTTATTCAATTTGATGTACGAATTCTTGTAGAATCATTGTATGTAAATTATTTAAATCATTTAATGAAATTATTATTCGCCATGAGCTACTGAACAATCATCACTACGTGACATCCCGATGTTTTCGCCATCGGTTGGGGTGTTACAAGCATACCTATGTCAGAGTTGGTGGACAAGTTTGTCGATGCATTGCCACCATATTGGAATCAGCATATAGAGGTATTGAAAGAAAAGGATGCGTACCAATATTGGACAATTAATGAGTTTATTTAGAAACTAAAAAATAAGGAGATGGAAGAAAAGAGGAAGGCGAAAAGAGCACAAATTCCTCAGAATCCAGATTTGTATCATGGTGGCATTTCTTCTTCTCTTTCTAGTTCAAGTTCGAGTTCAACTGTTGCTCCACCCATCGCGTGCGTTTCTAACCATGTTGAACCAATCAAAACACCAATCAATTATCTTGCTCAAACATCATCATATAACCCACCATCATATCCTACAACAACTTATATTCCACCATTTTCACCCATGCAACAAGCAGCATGTTATTTTGCTAACCAACCTCAACAACAAACATACATCCCTCAAATTAACCCAATGCAAGTCAACCAAAGTCAAACAAATCAGAGCCCGATTGTGTTGGAGACATCAAACCTAAACAATGTTACTGTTGAGATTGCTCAACAACACGTAGCATTGGTGTCAGCCATGGTAGCATCGTATAATGGGCTTGTTGCAAGTCAAATTGGTAATAACAACTTGACTAATGAAGACTACGCACAGATTGATAAAGAAGAAATGGAGCTCATGGATATTCAATGGGCATTTGCAAGTATTATGAGGATAGCTACTGATTTCATTCAGAAAACTGGAAGAACAGATCTTTCTACTTCTCCGAACACCACTTATGGCTTCAACAAAGCCAAAGTGACGTGTTTCAGTTGTGGTGAGAAAGGCCATTTTAAGAGAGAATGCACACAACCAGCTCAGCAGGGAAATACAAATCCTTTCAACTCTAACTACCAAAACCGTCAAACCCAAAATCAGGTATCTTACCAAAGTCCTAATATCTCAAGCTTTCAACCACAACAAAACTACCAAAACTGACAAAATACCCAATAAAATAACACTGTTAGACAAAACACAACACAAAACCAAAACTAAAACCAAACACCACAAAATTCAAACCGAACAATCATTCCTATTTCTACACCAAACACACAAACCCAAACAGATAATCAAAACTAAGCTTTGGTGATATAGAAAGACGAAGGGTTTGATTGGACAGGGATGCAATTAGGTGTTGAAGAGATTACAACTGGGAATGTGGCTTGTGTTGCACAGCAGATGAATTTGGATGAGCCGGTAGAGGTTGAAGAGGAAGTAGTGACTGAAAAGATATCTGAGGTGAGGATCGAGGAGTTGAATGAAGAGAGTGATGATTGTACAGAGAAGAAGTCTGGGATGATTCTTGATTCGGTTTCTGATATTCCAGAGCAGTATGATTCAGTTTATTCTGATAAGGAGAGTGAGTCTGATTCTGAATCTAGTGTTAACTCACTGGATGATGATATTGACCAATTGCTTGCTAAAGCTAATTTTTTGATGACCCGGAAATCATGCATGGTGGATGATGCTTGTACCAGGATTGATTATTCAAAGTTTTTCGCTGGGAAGGAAGCACACTTTGCATTGATGGCCATGACAGAACCTCCAAAACAGGTAAGTACTGAATCTGCTTCTAATTCAAATTCAACTTGTGTTAAACATTTTAATGCTTGTGATAAATTGACAGAGGAGAATAAGCAACTCAAGCTTCAGCTTGAGAGTGCTAAAATCAACTGTCAATCATATCAAAAAGAAGCAAAAGAGTTTAACAGAGTACTTGATGGTTATAAGAAAGATGTTTCAGAATTGAAAAAGACTTTATCTTTGAAACAAATGGCCATAAATAATTATATAAATGATTTAGAAAACACAAAACTTGAAATGGCCACCATCAAGTGCTTTGCAGAAAAAGTGAACAAGAAACTTGAGAGTTATAAGCATATTGCGTATGTTGTTGATCATATAATAGAAGAGCCTTCACAGTCTAGTAGTGCCAACTACAAAGCTGTCCCAGCTCTGGTGTTGTTTGAAAATCATAATTTGCACTCAATAGCACCGGAGAGCTCAGTTAAATTTGACTCTACATCGGATGACGAGTCAAACACCTCTAGTGTGGGAGACCCTTATTCTGATGTTAGACCTGTGTTGGGAAATGATGAAGGTGTAGTTGCTTCTGATGATTCTGATTTAGAGGATGAACAGTCTGAGAAGGTTTCTGAAAAGGTGTGTGATATTCCTGATGAAAATCACATAATCACTACTGAACCTGTTTCACCATCTCAGATTGTGCATCCCATGGCTAACGCTCATAGAAAGAATCAACCAGTTAAGCCTGTTGAGAAGAAAATTGAGAAGAAAAATGAGACGAAAAATGAAAAGCAAAATGAATCTTGTGATAAACCTGTTAAAATTTTCTATCGGATGGAAGGATCCGATAAGATAATTTCTGATGAAGAATATCCAATAAAATTTGCCAATTATTCAAAAATTGAAAAGATCTGGCTGGAGAGTACCATTTGGTTCCCAAAACATGAGCAAACAAATGATGTACCTCCAGAAGTCTTAAAGAAAATTTATTTGGATGTTCCTAAAGAACCAAAGGTCCATGTCACAGAATTTATTAAACCAAAAGAAAGTCAAATGGTTTTCTTGAGCCGACTTACTCAAAGGACCCAGCTCCTGAGAGTTTAAGAAGAAGGTGTGTGGATGATCAATATCCTATCACTAGTTATGCAAAGTCGAATGCCAAGAACAACTTTGAAGAGTACCGTGCGTGTTTTAAGTGCGGGGAGAGAGGGCATTTACTTGCTCACTGCCCGTACATAAGGCACAAGAGGCACGAGGTGGAAATGAAGCAGAAGTATGAAAGTCCAGTCGACAATCACTGTTATCCACAAAGACGATTTGTCCCTTAACCAGCACCTTTTTATAATCAAAGCAGTTATTTTAAAAGGAGGGAAAATCATCCGATGACATATGATCGTCGTAACAGGATAGCTACTGAACAATCTCTTAAGAAACCAATGGTGAACACACGTGTTGATAAGAAAAAGGTTCCTGTTAAACCTGCTGTCAAACCAACAGTTGGACCTGTCTCTGTTAAATCAGAGAAGGTAACCAAGAAAGTCTCGTTCACAGAAGAAGTAAAGAAACCGGTTGAGACCCCAAAATCTCAAATCCAGATCTTGAAACGATCTGAACAATCTTGGTCACCAAAGGATTCTGAAGGTGCTTCAACTTCACAACAACATGTGAAATCCGAGAATGAAAAAGATTTGAGTGATCAGAAAAAGATCAATTCAAATCAAACTGTTTGTGAAAAATCTGAATCTTTGAAACAAACTATTCAAAGACCCAAGACCAAACAGGCTTGGGTCCCTCGAAAAATCTAATTCTTTACTTGATATGTGCAGGGAGTTTAAGCTTGCCCTGTGAGCAGTCTTTGGATTGTTGACAGTGGAGCTTCTGGTCACATGACCGGAGATCTTTCGCTACTATTCGATATCAGAAATATCAATGGAGGTTATGTAGCGTTTGCAGTAAACAAGGGAGGTTACATTACCATGGAGGGTAGTGTCAGTAATGGAATAGTGAGTTTTGAGAGGATATCTTATGTGAAGCCAATCGATTACAATCTGCTCAGTGTTAGTCAGATTTGTGACAAGCAATTTTCTGTATTCTTTGATGACAAATCTTGCTATATACTCAAGCCGGGATTCGAGTTACCAAAAGAGTGGGTGATGTTAAAGGCACCGAGAGTGAACAACTTGTACATTCTCGACATGTCTAAAGCGATGACCACACAAGGCCAAGTCACGTGTTTTCTCTCCAAGGCTACAGAAAAGGAATCTATCATGTGGCATAGGAGGATGGGACACATTCACCTACGAAAGATGAATCAATTGGTGAAGAATGAACTTGTCACAGGCGTGAACGTTAAACATTTTCACTTAAATGACAAGTGTGTGAGTTGTAAGAAGGGTAAGCAGCACAAACAATCCCATAAGCCAAAGAAAGTCAATTCCGTTGAATTGCCACTTGAACGTTTGCACATGGATCTGTTCGGACCGGTCAAACATAAAAGTCATGCTAGAGAATTGTGCTTACACCATAAGAGCGACACGTTTGATAATTTGAATGTTCTGTTCACTCGATTGGAAAATATTTATGGTCTAAAGATCAAGAGAATTAGCAGTGATAATGGGACGGAGTTTAAGAATGCACAGATGGATGCTCTTTTTGAAAACAAAGGTATTCATCATGAATACAGTGCTCCGTATACCCCACAACAAAACGGTGTCGCCGAACGTAAAAATAGGACTCTAATAGAAACGGCGAGAACAATGCTTGCGGACTCAAATCATCCAGTAATGTTCTGGAACGAAGCAATTTACGCAACTTGTTATACTCTTAATCGTGTTTTAACGGTGAAGAAGTTTGGCGAAACTTCTTATGAACTGTTGAATCGTCGAAAGCCGAATTTAGAGTATCTAGAACCGTTTGGAGCTCCTTGTACTATGCTTAATCCATCTGAGAAGTTCGCACCAAAGGCTGAAACATCAACGTTGGTGCGTCCGATCACCGTGAACCCCCAAGCAGCTTCTAATGATACCAATGCTCCTGTCATTGAAGAAGAGGTATTCCAAGAAGCTTCCACAACTCTTAATTCATCGGAATCAGAAGATGATGACGATGATGTTACAAGTGAAGCTATTTTAGATCATGCTACAGTGATAGCACCAGTGAACCCAAATACAAATGGTGCTTCATCATCGAATGTGGGTAATGATCTGGTTTCTGCAGAGAACTTAACTACTCAGACGGGAGTCCAAGTACCAGATTATCCGGAATCTCGGATACATCGAATTCACCCGATCGAGCAGGTTATTGGTGATCCTGGTAGCAGTGTGATGACAAGAGGTCAACCGAGGAATGCCAACTCACCCGAAAACCTTGGCAATCTTGTTTTATATGCCAAAATTCAAAAATCAGGTTTTCAAAATGACTGGTGTTTTGCTTGTTATGTTTCGCAGGTTGAACTGCGGACTTACAAGGATGCTCTTTTGGATGATGCTTGGGTAGAAACTATGCAAGAGGAGTTATTGCAGTTTTAGAAACTTGGCGTATGGACACTGACAGATTTGCCCCCAAGACGAAAGAAGATTGGAACTAAATGGGTATTCAAATGCAAAAAGGATGATAGAGGAGTGATCGTAAGGAACAAAGCTCGTTTGGTTGTACAAGGATTTCATCAAGTTGAAGGAATCGATTACAACGAGATCTATGCACCTGTTGCACGCTTAGAGGCTATCCGAATGTTTCTGGCGTTTGCATCCTACAAGAAATTTAAAGTGTATCAAATGGATGTTAAGAGCGCGTTTCTTTACGGTGTGGTCAAGGAGGAAGTTTACGTAGGTCAACCTCCAAGCTTTGAAGATCCTATTCACCGGGATAAGGTCTATGTTCTTAACAAAGCTCTTTACGTGTTGCACCAGGCTCCAAGACAATGGTATGAGGAGCTGAGCACGTATCTTCTTTCAAAAGGATTCAAGCGAGGTTTGGTAGATTGCACACTGTTCACTAAACGAACAGGCGATGACTTGCTTCTAGTCTAGATTTATGTTGACGATATTATATTTGGTTCTACTAACGAACTTCTTTGCAGAAAATTTGAACGTGTTATGCAGGAAAAGTTCGAGATGAGTGCGATGGGAGAGATGCAGTTTTTCCTAGGCTTGCAGGTGGAACAAAGACCAACGGGGATCTTTATTCACCAGACGAAATACGTTTCTAAAGTCTTAAGCCGATTCCAGATGGATGATTCAATGCCGATGGATACTCCAATACAACCTAATCACGGGATTGGAGTTAACGCTAAGGGGGAGCTAACTGACCCATTTACATACAGAGCAATCGTCGGATCTCTGATGTATCTCACCGCCTCCAGACCAGATATAATGTTTGCCACATGTCTCTGTGCACGTTATCAGTCGAAGCCAAAACAGAGTCATCTTGCAGCTGTCAAACGTATCCTTAGATATCTGAAGGGTTGTCCGTCGAGAGGACTATGGTACCCTAATGATGATAATTTTGACCTAATCGCTTTTAGTGATGCAGATTGGGGTGGCTGTGACAAGGACAACAAATCCACAACGGCTGGATGCCAGTTTATAGGGAGCAGGCTCGTGACCTGGCAATGCAAGAAACAGACCGCAGTTGCATTATCCACATGTGAAGCAGAATACGTTTCAGCATCGAGCTGCTGCTCACAGGTTCTTTGGATACAACAACAGATGGTGGACTACGGTTTGCAATTTCTTAAAACCCCTATTTACTGTGATAATGAACCCGCAATTGCATTAACAAAAGACTTAGTAAATCACTCAAAGGCTAAACATATCCGGATCAAATACCATTTTATCCGTGATTGTTACCCTAAAGAGTTGATCGATATGGTCAAAATCCACAGTGATTATCAACGTGCAGACCTTTTTACCAAAGCTTTTGATAAATCAAGATTTGAATATCTTTTGAAAGCTAATGGTATTAAAGAAAAACAAGACTGATCACCACCTCAGTTTATCGATTTTTAGTTTAGTTTTTTATTGTTTTTCAGAAAAATACAAAAATCCAAAAATATGTTTTTAAAATTTTTAGATAGAATATATTTTTTCAGAAAATCCAAAAACATTGCAAAATTTCAAAACCCGTAAAAATTAGAAAAACATTGCTGACTGCTATATCTTCTTCCCTTAGATTAATGCCGTTAGATTTCTGTGAACAAACGATATCTTGGGCAGTCGCATATTTGAAATGCTCTAGCTTATCCTTGGGAACAGTAAACTCAAAAATTTATAAAAATTAGAAAAACCCAAAATGATTTCCTGGAGAAAAAGGGGAAATGATAGTACATCAGTGGGGATCTGACACATTCTAAAGAAATGTAATGTACTATAGGGCGTGTGTCTGAGTCTGTGTGATGTGCTGATAGGCTTCTTAGACCTATTACTGCGTGCCTGATACATACATATCAAACGAATTGTTGTGTGGATGAACTCCTCATGGGCATATGGTCTTAGTACCGTAATTTCGTTTGATAGGGTATTTGTACAAAACTCGGAGGTTTTGGGTCGTTATGTTATTAGTTGTCTGGGGATAGCCTCTCTGATCTTTTGCTGTAAGTCATTACGGACCTAGATCAGATAGGGTGTCTTTATAAAAAGAGCTTTAATGCCAAATTCTAAAGTTACCGAATTGAGGAACTTTCCATGTATTATGATAATCAAAGATTATCTTTTACATCGTATCCAATCATTGATGCAAATCATGATTAATATCAGCCCTTAACCTGGTAGAGTGCACATGTTACTTTGTTGCATTGATTTGCTGACCTGTATACCTCTGTGCCTCATATCTTGTAAATTACAGACGACGAAAGCATAATCACGCTTTACAATGAGTCTTTGTGCATTTACTTCTTGATACGGGAGTATGTCATGTGCGTGAGAACCACAGACAATTGAGTTTATACTATAAATAATCGTATCAGTATAAAGCACTGCACAAAAGTCTGCATGTGAGTTTATGTGGATTACAATATCAGCAGTTGCCAGATCACACATTGTCTTTAATGATAATAAATCAAAAAGATCAACGGTGTGATCGGATTTCTCAATAACTGATATGATCCCTTTACCGGAAATCCCAAAACATTTACTGCTTTATCTTTACATTTCTGCATTTTATATTTCTCGTCAAAAATGCAAAACTCAAAAAGATTTTAGGTGTGTTTTAACATAAACTTTAGAAAATCCAAAAAGATTTTACATTTCTATCTTATTTTTGATAGCTGATGGTGGTTGATGACAATTTTCTAAAAACTTGATGGACCATTTGAGCTTTGTAATCTTTAAATGAGAAATAATGATTGTTGAATGCTTAAACGTTGAAAAATATTTTGAACGGGACTCGATTTTGAGATTTGGTAAAATTTTCAAAAATTCCATGATTCATTCGCCCCTTCGTTGGGTCGAAGGTGGAATGTTGTCTGCTCATTCGTATGTTTTAAACGGTCGAATGTGAGTGTTCATGTGAAAATTTCACATTCGAACCCTTTTTCTACAATCGAACCTTTCAGTAGAGTCGAAGGTAGAAAAAGCATCACATTCGACCTAGTCAAACGGTCGAATGTGGAGCCTATATAACCCGTTCTCTGCACATTCGACCCCATTCGAAAAATTTTCAAATTTTCTATGATAAAGTCACTTTGTTGCTCGTAATTTCTAGACCATTTCATTGTCTTTTGTCGTGTATCACTGATCATTTTGCACCATATTTTGCAGGTTATTATCTAGTTTTGAGTGTTTAATCCTTGTTTTTCAGTTCGAGCCCTAACCGACTTAAAACATGGATTAAAATGTGTTAATTGGACATCATTTTGATTGGGATTCTTTGATTAAGTGTTTTAGGGGGAGATTATCCAAAAACATCGGGTTAAACATCAATAGATTGCATAATCAATTGTGACAGTTTTTCGAACCCTAGTTTTTGATTAAAAAACACATAATCAATGTATGATTGTTGAAATTGATAATTGGATAAGCTTAATCGGTAGAGTTAGGTGCTTTCCAAATCAAACTGGCAGTTTAAAACGACCAAAATCAAATTCTGAATTTCGAAGAAGATGAACAGTCACCTTCGCCCCTTAACAAACGGTCGAACGTGACAGTTTGGGCGAAGGAGAAGGTTCAATCGGTCGAATGAAGATTAAGTGGTCGAATGAAGAAATTTTTCAAAATATTTTACATTCGAACCTTTAGATTTTCACATTAGTACCTAAAATTCCTCATTCGTACCAACGAACTGGTCGAATGTAGAATTTGAAAACCAAAATTTTTCAAGTTTTTGTTTTGTCCGTTTTTAACATGTTTGTTTTGATTTGTTTTGCAGTTTAATAATGTCTGTACAGGAAAGTGCGAGTGTTCCTGCTGGATTATCTTCACAGGCAGCCGAGAAGGAAAAGATTGTCGATTTACTGTTTGAATCTGCACACAACTGCTGTGCATATTTAGGCGATGTGAAGAAACACACTGAGTTTGCTGGGATTATAGAGTTCTTGAAGAGGAGTAGAGTGATTCACGCGATTGCTACACCAGCTATCATTTACTGTGATCACCAACAGGAGTTCTGGACCAATGCGAAGATGAACTTATGGGATGGCGAATCGTCACTCATTAGTAAGATTCAGGGGGAGCTGGTGATCATCTCTGAGAACGATATCAGAGAGGCGTTGAAGCTAGAGGATGAGAAGACAGATCCCAGAGAGTTAACGTGGACTGAACAACGGAAATGCTTTCTACGAATGAAGTATAACGGACCTATCACTGACGGTTCGTTACATAAAGGAAAGCTATGTCCTCAGTTCAAATATCTTGCACATGTGATGATTCATGTTTTCGGATCAGCTGCTGGTGGATACGATTTGATGAGAAAGAGCATCAGTTCATTAATGGTGGCTTTAATATTGAACAAACCGTTCAATGTGTCTGGTATGCTGATGGAACACATGTTAGAATCTGTGAGAGGGTTAAGGAGCAGGAAATTCTTGTTATATCCTCGATTTCTTCAGATGATTTTTGATTCGAAGTATAAGAATCTGAAGAGAGATCCTAAGCAGATTATTTTTCAGGAGCACATGAATCTGAACACTCTTGCTAGCATGAAGGCGTATAAGGGTGTGCCATTAAATGAACGACCACCGATGAAGAATCTATTTGGTCATCTGATCAAGATAGATTATAAAGACCCAGGTCAGGATAAGGTGAGACATGATAACAGTGGATCAGATGAAGACAATCCTTTACATCCAGTAGACCCTGATGCTAAACGAAAGCGTCAAGTGGTGAATGTTGGAGCGAAGAGTGGAAAGGGTAAGGAGAAAGAAGATGAAGCTGAACCAGTTAAGAAGAAAGTTTCTAGAAGACATAAGAGTATGGCGAAGAAAGGATTACATTTGGTGGATGAGGCGTCTGTTGATTCTGAAGAGACGCAAGAAGATGAGAGATGGGACTCTGATGCAGAGACAGTGAAGAGCACCACGCCCAAGGCCATTGTGGCTGGTGAGTCTGTCAGTCTCAACAAGTCGTTGGAGGAACAAAGTACTAAAAGCCCTATTCATTTAGATGAAACTGATGTGATTTTAGGCTTGGGATCAGAGGATTTTCCTGGATCGCCAAAGCAAGGGGAGAAACAAAAGAAACCCCAGTTCAAGATGAAGGAGAAGGTTTTGAGACCAATGGAGAAGAGAGCTAGAGACATAGAAACACTGATTGCTGGTAAGAAACTGCCACCAGCATCTAGCTCAAAATCACCGGTTGCAACTCCAGCTGCAAAGAAGCAGAAGACAACATCAGGTATGGAAAAGGAGACTGATTTACCTGTTAATGAGTTTAATGATGCACTGGATAGAGTGCTAAAAAAGATAAAGAAAGGAAAGTTGCCTGCTGCTGCTGAAGCTTATACACCAAAGGTCACAGTTGATAGTGATGTGATGAATGCTGTGAACCGGAAGCTAGCTGACATGATGAAAATAATCAATAAGAAGCAAGCAGAGATAGAGCAATTGAGAAGCAACGACAAAAAGATGTTAGACGTTGTGGAAACATCTCACGAGAATCAGGAAGCTCTTGAAGTCAAGCTTAAACAACTTCGAAAAGAAAACAAGAAGTTGTTAAAGCATGAACAGAGGAACACCAGGAGATTTATTGCGTTAAAAGAGGAGAATAAGAAGCTGAAAGAGTGTAATAAGAACATGGATAACTTGATTAAAGACTTGTACTCTAGAGCTCCTCGACTGCAAGCTGGTGAAGAGGATAAAGAGCGAGATGAAGAAGAAGTTGATTTCGAACCATTTGATAATGAAGAGGAAGAAGATGAGGAGTTAGATGATGATGCTGGTAATATGTCTCAGAAGAAAAAGAAAGATGATGGTGACGATGATGGTTCTGATGATAATTCTGGTGAAGGAAACAGCTCTGCGAGTTCAGATAATGATGATGATGATGATGACGATACTGATAAATACAAATGTGAGAAAAGAGGATCTAGAAAAGGTGAAGGAGGATCCAGCTCAAAAGCTCCTGGAGGATCTGTTGATGATGATATGGTCTTTTGGAATGAGAAGCTAAGATCATTATCAGACGATGATAAGAAGATGTATCGCCAGATGTTAACAGATAGAGTCTGGACGATAGATATGACTAGCAGATTTCCAGAGAACTTTGAATCCAGTGACAGGATACTTGAGATGGAGTATAACGATCCAGATTTGGAGGATGGAGAAGTTTCTGCGGCGATGTCGAAAGAGATATTAGAAGGTTTGGCGAAACAAGTTGGGAAGACGTTGGAAGAATTATTGGTTGATAATCAGATTCCCAACTTACCTGAAAAAGAAGCAGGTAATCATTCAGATGATCGAGATGTGCCTGTATTCGAGGAGGTTGAGATTGAAGACATAACCAGCGAGGAATATCCAGAATATTTCAAGAAGGATAAAGATTCTGGATTTGCTGAATTTACTGATGAATTGTTGAAAGAAGCCGAGAAACTTGATCATGAAAAGAGTAAGAGATTCATTGAAGAAGTATTTCCAGGGCATGATAAACCGAGCACAGAACAATCTGATAGTTTGAAGGATTTATTGAGGAAACTGAAGGAGAAAGAGGTTAATCGTCCTAAGACAGAGATTCAGGGAAGTTTTTACAAGTAACACAATGAGATGTTCAAAGGTAGAGCGTTGGGATGGAAGTTTGTGAAACAGTTGAAATGTGTAGCTGTTAAGTGGGAAAAAAGGAATACTTTATTTTGAAAGATTCCATGATCTGAAGACACTTCCATACTGGGCGATTCGAGATGTGTGTAGACACCAGTTGACGGAATCTGTGAACGATCATATTGCTTATTTTGCTGATCGTATGTCGAGGGAAAGCAGGACGAGATGGAATTTATTCACTCCTTAGTATCCTAAACGGATTGTTCATAAGAAGGATATTGATGATATAACTGGTATGCCCAAGGTGACGTTGAAGTACAAACCACCTAAAGTGTTGAAACACATTCCTTTAATGCAAATCCCACGACACTTTGCTAATGATTTTATCTGGTGGTACTATGTCTGGAAAATTGCAGAGGCTGTGATAGTGTTGAAAGATGGTGTGAAAGATTTCAAGAAGATACACATATTTGATCCTATGTGGTTGATTAACTGCTCACATGAGGATATTATTATGTTGTATTATAATCCGATTTATAAGGAGGTGAAGGATTGTGATCAAGCAAGCAAATACCAACGTGTGGTATTCCTGTGCTTTGCTTATGATATAAATGCTGGATGTGATTTCGATAAGAAGTTGGGTAAGTTTGTGAAGATTCAAGATGTTCATGAAGTCAAGAAGAAAAAGCCGAAACAAGCTTATGCACCAGTGATGACCAAAGAGCAGAAGAAGCAATTGCACATTAAGCTGATGAACATAAGGATGGATGAAGAACGTCGACTCAAACAATCCAAGCAATAGTCGAGGGGGAGTTTGTAGATGCATTTTGTGCGACTAATGCTTTGGATTACATTTAACACATGTTTTTGTTCATTATCGAACGGCCGAAGGAGTCTCCATATGGTCTAAGGAAAGTTTTTGAACGGTCGAAGGAAGCTCAGGAGGTCGAAGGAGAACAGGAGGTCGAAGGTAGAAATAGATGTTAATGTATTGCTTGGTTCGACCAATATGTTTGGTCGAACCTGCACATTCGACCATACTATATGGGCGAATGTGCAGGCCTATATAAGGTCAAGTTCATTTTTGAGATGTAAGTTTTTGTCATTTTTGTTTTCCCTCCAGTTTGTGTTCTCCCTAGGGTTTTGAGTCAACTTTGTACACGTCTTTTATTGATTATAAACATCTTTTTAACGTGTAATTGTGTATGATTATTAATGAAATGAATGGTTTAATGATGATTTCTGCGTTTTGTTGATATTATTATCATATTGTAACTTATTCAAGGATTCCGCACTTGAATTAGTAGACTTGTTTGATCAACACAATTGTTTTTGTCAATTCGATCCTTCTACAGTTTAGGAATTTTAAAATTAACATGGTGAAATTGGAAATAATAAGAGTTGTGTCAGCAAATATTGATATTTTTATTATTATTAATTAATTAATTCATGTACGTGACATATTGCAAATTGTAATTGAAAATCTATTTTGATGAAAGCTGTTACAACAACATTTGTTGCTAAATAAGGACACTTTTGAAACTCCATTTTTATTGTTTACCTCTATTTTAGTTTAAAAACTCTCATCAATTGTGTTTGTAGAATTATTATTAAATAATTATGTCACACCCTCAAATTCCACGTGCGGGGTTTTACCGCGAGGCGCGTGACAAACCAGGATCTAAGTCAACAGTCACAATAAACGACACTATATGATACGAAAAATGAAATAAACAACCATTAAGTTTTCATAAATCCTATCGCTGCGGAAGCGTAACTTTATTACAACCCAAAATGCAAAAGTACGTAAGTCTGAAAAAGATAAGACAATGCATATGACTCCTAGACGCCGTGTGACTCCGTGCGCCTATGATAAGCTGCTACCTCATCGACATGAGACAAACATGCTTAAAACGTCAGCAAATAATGCCGGTGAGTTCACCGGTTTTATATTAAATGTTTAAGTAATGAAAGCCATCATGTTACCACTATGTCAGAAATGATAGCGTTAGCTACACGCATGAGTTATACTACCACGACCGGAAACCATTACAGACAACGAAATATGATTTTGCCCGAAATGACTTAGCTTATGACCGAGACAATATGCACCCGCCCGGCTCCCAGCCGACGGGTGGGGTCTGTCAATCCCAATAGATCTATCCACATTTCCCCCGTTATGCTATCCAGCATATTCATGGTTTCCCCGGGACTTTACGTATCGTATAGTATGTAAATGAATCAACACTAGTATAACATGATAATTTATGTAATAAGTATAAGCATGTGTCTCCCCCAAAATGTAAAGCGTAAGGTGGGGCCGTGAAACTCACCTGATGCTGCTCTTCGCACTAAGACAAGTAAACCTGCTCAATAGACGGCCCCTAATACCGGTGACCTATCATGACGAGCGTATAAGGTGTTAGACTAACAACCCGCAGGTTGATTAGTCCCTAGTAGTGCAGACCATAACCGTGTATATATGAAATGATGTTTCAACGTTTAACCGACCACACCAGACAAGGCCCGACATCCCATTGGTGACCCGACATTCCACGTGTTAGATAAATACAAGACATCATGCCACATATGCAATTAAACACTTAATACGCGCAACCGTTCACCTAGTCTAGCATAATGTCCGATTAACGCGTAAACAGGTCCGAACACGTGTTACTAAGTCATTGGGTGTATCCCGGTGTTCCTATCATGTTCCTAGGCGTCAAATCATGTTCCGGGATGCTAAAATATACATACAGCAGCATTATACGCGATTAGGAATCAAACTAGCATTTAGGATTGTAAATGCCTAAGCTTCAGGCATTTAGGAGTGCAAATGCTTAAGCTTCAGGCATTTAGGATTGTAAATGCTTAAGCTTCAGGCATTTAGGATTGTAAATGCTTAAGCTTCAGGCATTTAGGATTGTATTTGCTAGTAGTTGAGGTGAATAGGGCTCTAAATGCTTAAGTTTAGGCGATTAGGGCTATAAATGCTTAAGCTTCAGGCGATTAGGAGTCCTATTCGCATGAAGCTTCATGCGAGTAGGCTCCTACTCGCCTCTACATGTCTGTAATGCATTTTCGCGCGTCAAACTCTCCAAATCAGATCCGAAACATGTAAAAATGCCCAATAATCATCCTAACACATTAACAAACATATTTCAAGCAAAACCCCTAAGTTTTCATTGTTCTAACAGTTCCGAATGCGAGCGTTTTCCCAAAATAGTAACTTAGCATGTAAACATCACATCAACATGCAAGAACTTGCCCTAATTAGCAATTATTCAGATTAAATCACATAACCACGTTGTCCGATAGCATCCTACTGTTCTAGCATCATCCTAGAGCAAACCCTAACATCAAACAATCAACGACACACCTCATAACATCCTTAACCATCCATAATCCTTCCAATGGGTCAAAACATCAAGTATCAATAATACACAACCAAAACCATTCAAACTCCTAGGACATCATCATACTAACTTGTAACAGCCATAAACATCATAATAACACAAGAACAATCATGATTCAATCCTAAAAATTCTATCTTTAATCACATATAACACATATAACACATGTAAAGGTGTGGGTTTGTTTAAAAACGGTTTTAAATGGATTTTCAAAGACAAAAACATTTATAAGTCAGGTCTAGACGTTTAGGGAGTAAAATATAATCATTTAAAGGTTTGGGTTTGAAGAACACACCTTGTATTTAAGAGGAGATGATGGAATAAGCTTGAAAATGGTTGTTTTGATGTAAAAATAGGTTCCAGAGGGTGTTTGTGGGTTGAGATAGGTTATGGGACGGCTAGGGTAGTATAAATGATGTCTTAGAGGTCAAGGGTGGTATTTATAGGCGTTTTTGATCGTTCAGAGTGTTTCAGGCGAGTACGCAGCAGTAGAGGCGAGTAGGGCTGCTACTCGCATGAAGCCTCATGCGATTAGCCCCCTATTCGCCCCCAGGCATCCCCTACTCGCCTATAAGACTGGAGATTAGGCTATCACACATTAGCCTAATCGCCTATAGTCCATGTGTTCGTGTTTTTGGCGCGTTAAACCCTATTTTAACATATGTAATCACGTTTTCACATACCGACAAGCCACATAATGATTGTAGATGCACTTTTTGTGGACGTCACTGTCGAATAAGACTAGGGTTGAGTCTTAGTATAGTGTTACATGAGATTGTGGTGATCCATAAGGGCATTTTATGGATCTGACGCATTTGTAAATATAGGACAATACACTGAGCCAAGTTCGACCAATATACACTGGGCGAATGTGGAAGTTTTCCACATTCGACCATCACAAATGGGCGAATGTGGAAATACTCCACATTCGACCATCATAAAGGGGCGAACGTGGAACTGGTGTATTGGACTATAAATAGCAATCTCATGTGTTATTGTTCATTTGGTGATTTGAGTTTGTACTTTGAATGCTCTCAAGGGGGAGGTCATGCCCGACCTCCCCCGGCCCCGAGATAGATGTTTATCCTACTGATGACAGTGTCTGTAACCGTTTCTGTAGTAATACGAATCTGTGATGACATTGTTATCGTGTATTTCTGTCTCGTCTCGAATCTCCCGTCTGAAACCGAGTTGTTTATGTGTATTCGATCCATGAATTCGGTTTTTAACCGGATTCTCAATTGGTATCAGAGCCGTGGTTCCGATTTGAACGATCAAACATGAAAAACGAGCTGTGATTTGTAACACCCCAACCGATGGCGGAAACATCGGGATGTCACGTAATGATGATTGTTCAGTAGCTCATGGTGAATAATAGATTCCATTAAATGATTTATATGAATTACATACAATAGATCTAGAATTTGTACATCAAATTGAATGAAACTATACACGTATCTTCAAGCATCAATTCAAATCTTCAAGCAAATAGAACCTGAAACATGTTAAGTTGAAAATATTTTGGGTCAACAAAAGTTGGTGAGAATTACATAGGTTTTTGATGATTGAATAAAATGTTGTGCAATTCATGTGTCATGTCAATCTAGTCCATATGTGAGAACATACTAGAAATAAATCGAGTGCATAATCAACCCTGATGACTGTTATAAAATGATACATACCATACGCTCATGGTCCAATATGTTATACGATAACAAACACCCACGCTACCTTTGTAGGAGGCACGTATCCGGGTGGGATTGTCAGTCCAATAGATCTATCAATGTATACCGCCGGCTGATCAATGTTAATGATTATGCTAGAATGGTGCTTACTCTAATCATGCTCAAGACATAATGCAACATAGAAAACACATAGACACATTGATGATTGAATTGCAATGATGATGTTATAAACATGTTTCACCCCAAAAATAGTGAAAATAGAGAAAAGGGGCTATGTAAACTCACCTTGGTAAAATGTTATATCTGTTGAGAAATTTGGATAATTGTGTTGACCAAAGGTATCAAGTATCACCCTATAATAAAGTAATAAGTATGACTAAGTCTATCAAGTCTACAAATGTATAAGTTTCTAGGGCTTCGAATTGGGGATAATTGCTCGTTTGATTAATATTAAAAATATTCGCCAATTGAGAGAAATTTAGTAAATAATTAACTAAAAATCTTTTTATAAATGTAAAATCTAGGATGGTCACAAGAATGTGTATAAAGTATAAAAATAATTTTTATAAAAATTATTTTCTTTAAAATAGATTATTAAATCTATTTATAAGAAATTGTCAATATTTAACTTTAATATTTAAAAATACTAAAATTAAAGAATTATTATTTTAAAAATCATATTTCTGTTCTAAATGATCATAAATAATTTGTATAAAATTTTGGTGCAAAAATATTAAAAATTGGATTTATTATGATTTAATTATGATTAAATCTAACAAAAATTGATTAAAAATATAAAATAAATGATTTTACTGAATTAAAAATTATTTCAGTAAAGTTTGACTTTATAAAAAGTCAGGATAAATTTTGGAGAATTTAATAAAATTGTTTTGATATATAAATGAATTTTTATAAATATAATAGTATAAAAATGATTTAATTATTATAAATATTAAATAAATGAATTTTTTGAAAAACAAAAATTGTAAATAAAACTCTTAACTCAGATTAACATAATATAATTTTTGTAGAATTTATAAAAGGGTTTTGGTATTTTAAAATGAATTTATAAGATTTATATAAAATCTATTTTAATTGTTTTTGGTTAAAAACAAAACAAAAAAATTGTTTGCTGCTCACAGGGTTCGAACCCGCGTGGGCTGGGTGTAGTGCACCAGACACAACCATCTGGTCCAAGCCAGTGGTCGTGTTTGGATATTGTTGATTTAAAATAAATACAAACAGATCGATGTGTTCTTCCCCAAATTTATCAATTCGAGCCCTAGTTTTCCAATCGAGTGATTTACCCAATATTAATCTAATTAATCATAGGGTAAACATTTTGTAGGTTCCGAATAAAGAAACCCATAAACAAAAACCAACTTACAAACACGTTTGCGAACAGATTTCTCGGTCAAAGCCAAAGTCAAACAACGAACGAAGATAATTATTTAGAGTGTTTCATAATGATTGGAGGTTAGGAGAGATATGTGAGCGAGTTGTGAAGGTCTGGAGGTGCTCAATTTATAGGGATGGGGTCTGGTTTGTTAGATTGGAAGGTTGACTCGGCTTTGAATGTAAAACGCGTGAATTGATTTAAATTGGTCGATGATGATGATAATTAGCGTGTAATGATAGCCGGTAATCACGTTTCCTAAGTCAACCTTGATTAACCATAAGTTAATTAAACCAATTAAAGGGTCAAAAGGTGGAGCAAAAAGGAAAGAAGAAAAAAAAAATAAAACTTCTGCTTCTGCTACTGTTCGCGTCCACAGGGAAAGGAAGAAGGGACGAAAAAAATGTGCTTAAATATAATTTGCGTTGGGTTTAGATCAAATGGAAGGGTGTGGAGTAGTGGTTTGTGCGCGCGTGTGTGTGTGTGTGATCCCGGTTTGAGACCCGGCATAGACAAACATTTTTCTTTTTAATCAAAAAAAAGAGGGGAGTTGGGCTTGAGCTGATTGGGCCGGCTCCCTGGGCCTAGTGTTGGGCTGCAGAAAGGAGGGGGGGGGGGGGGGTTTGGGCTGTTGTATAAGAAATGTTTGGTTTAGAGTTGCATAAACTAAATTTATTTATATATATATATATATATATATATATATATTTTTTTTTTAGAAATAATTATATAAAAACTGAATTATTTTTATTACATTTATATATATATATATATATATATGTATATATATAAATTGGAGACGTAGGCACATTTGTATAAAATGTAACAAAGTTGAGGGCGTTTATATAAAAAAATTCGTGATGTTACAGTCTCCCCTACTTTTGGAAACTTCGTCCCGAAGTTAAGAGAAACACTAGGTTTACAATTGGTCAACTACTGAAAACCTTGATAAAATTTCGCACTACCTTAACGTACCTGTAAACTCATGATTACGTTCCGGACCGTAATTATCAATCTACCTTACATTAGAGTTTTGCGTCCTTTTATGACTTTACCGATTGTTGAGCAGGTCTGATAGTCTCCACCAGTCGTTGAGCAGGTGGTAGGGCCTCTCCCGACTGTTGGAAAGACATGATGACCTCTACCAATCGTTAAGTAGGTTGTTTGGTAGTCAACTATTTGTTGTACAAGTAAGCACGTATGATCATAGATATAGCAATTAGTTCATATTAAAGCAAGCATGCACACAGATGTTATAATAATACTTGAATTTATTACTTGAATCCAAAAAGTGTCAATACATAGAATTAAAAGCAAACAACATTTAAATGGTGGGACTTGCTGTTAAGTAGCTGGAGGGTCTTGATCTCGGTTTAGTTTAGGGCATCGGTCACGGTAGTGATTTGGGTTTCCACATTTATAGCATAATTACCAGGATGATTAGGATTAGTAACCTGAGCAGGGTTGTGAATAATTGCAGTCAGTTGGGCATCAACACCTTTGTTGTTTTTGTTGTTGTTGTGGTTGGTGTTGTGGTTGTTGTTACTTTCCTCTTGGTTTTCACCACTGTTATTGCGAGTGCTACGACGTGGAGACATGATCCGTAAGGGACACAATGAAGGTTCAATGTGGCATGAAATGAATGAGGTTATACAAGGAGTGTAATCACTTATTCATTAATTAAAACGAATAAACGAAAACGTTGACTTATCAAAGATTCTAGATTCTAATAACATATGAAGACATGCTTTAGCCTATAAGTGAACACTCATCCCGAGAATTCCCAGGTAGGCATCCGGGTCCCTCGTCTGATTGGGATATATGCGCAATGCCAGCCTAGACAGAAGACTCAGAATACAGGCGTTCACCCTTCCAGATTGCACGTGTTCGTTATTAAAATTTAGAACTTCGACGAGATCTCAAGGTAGTTCAGTTTAAACCTGAGGATTGTGTCCTATTAGTCTGAGAGTAGATCCAGTGATGGAGAGCAACCTTCTTGTAAGGATGAAAGTAGGGATAAGAAGTTGGAGGGAGATAGAGAATAGCAGGCAAAAGAAGCAAGTACTTGTTAAATCCTATGGTTATAGACTAGATTATTTTTCTAATAACCTAATTCCCTATAACCATGGCTCTGATACCAATCTGTAACACCCCAACCGATGGCGGAAACATCGGGATGTCACGTAATGATGATTGTTCAGTAGCTCATGGTGAATAATAGATTCCATTAAATGATTTATATGAATTACATACAATAGATCTAGAATTTGTACATCAAATTGAATGAAACTATACACGTATCTTCAAGCATCAATTCAAATCTTCAAGCAAATAGAACCTGAAACATGTTAAGTTGAAAATATTTTGGGTCAACAAAAGTTGGTGAGAATTACATAGGTTTTTGATGATTGAATAAAATGTTGTGCAATTCATGTGTCATGTCAATCTAGTCCATATGTGAGAACATACTAGAAATAAATCGAGTGCATAATCAACCCTGATGACTGTTATAAAATGATACATACCATACGCTCATGGTCCAATATGTTATACGATAACAAACACCCACGCTACCTTTGTAGGAGGCACGTATCCGGGTGGGATTGTCAGTCCAATAGATCTATCAATGTATACCGCCGGCTGATCAATGTTAATGATTATGCTAGAATGGTGCTTACTCTAATCATGCTCAAGACATAATGCAACATAGAAAACACATAGACACATTGATGATTGAATTGCAATGATGATGTTATAAACATGTTTCACCCCAAATATAGTGAAAATAGAGAAAAGGGGCTATGTAAACTCACCTTGGTAAAATGTTATATCTGTTGAGAAATTTGGATAATTGTGTTGACCAAAGGTATCAAGTATCACCCTATAATAAAGTAATAAGTATGACTAAGTCTATCAAGTCTACAAATGTATAAGTTTCTAGGGCTTCGAATTGGGGATAATTGCTCGTTTGATTAATATTAAAAATATTCGCCAATTGAGAGAAATTTAGTAAATAATTAACTAAAAATCTTTTTATAAATGTAAAATCTAGGATGGTCACAAGAATGTGTATAAAGTATAAAAATAATTTTTATAAAAATTATTTTCTTTAAAATAGATTATTAAATCTATTTATAAGAAATTGTCAATATTTAACTTTAATATTTAAAAATACTAAAATTAAAGAATTATTATTTTAAAAATCATATTTCTGTTCTAAATGATCAGAAATAATTTGTATAAAATTTTGGTGCAAAAATATTAAAAATTGGATTTATTATGATTTAATTATGATTAAATCTAACAAAAATTGATTAAAAATATAAAATAAATGATTTTACTGAATTAAAAATTATTTCAGTAAAGTTTGACTTTATAAAAAGTCAGGATAAATTTTGGAGAATTTAATAAAATTGTTTTGATATATAAATGGATTTTTATAAATATAATAGTATAAAAATGATTTAATTATTATAAATATTAAATAAATGAATTTTTTGAAAAACAAAAATTGTAAATAAAACTCTTAACTCAGATTAACATAATATAATTTTTGTAGAATTTATAAAAGGGTTTTGGTATTTTAAAATGAATTTATAAGATTTATATAAAATCTATTTTAATTGTTTTTGGTTAAAAACAAAACAAAAAAATTGTTTGCTGCTCACAGGGTTCGAACCCGCGTGGGCTGGGTGTAGTGCACCAGACACAACCATCTGGTCCAAGCCAGTGGTCGTGTTTGGATATTGTTGATTTAAAATAAATACAAACAGATCGATGTGTTCTTCCCCAAATTTATCAATTCGAGCCCTAGTTTTCCAATCGAGTGATTTACCCAATATTAATCTAATTAATCATAGGGTAAACATTTTGTAGGTTCCGAATAAAGAAACCCATAAACAAAAACCAACTTACAAACACGTTTGCGAACAGATTTCTCGGTCAAAGCCAAAGTCAAACAACGAACGAAGATAATTATTTAGAGTGTTTCATAATGATTGGAGGTTAGGAGAGATATGTGAGCGAGTTGTGAAGGTCTGGAGGTGCTCAATTTATAGGGATGGGGTCTGGTTTGTTAGATTGGAAGGTTGACTCGGCTTTGAATGTAAAACGCGTGAATTGATTTAAATTGGTCGATGATGATGATAATTAGCGTGTAATGATAGCCGGTAATCACGTTTCCTAAGTCAACCTTGATTAACCATAAGTTAATTAAACCAATTAAAGGGTCAAAAGGTGGAGCAAAAAGGAAAGAAGAAAAAAAAAAATAAAACTTCTGCTTCTGCTACTGTTCGCGTCCACAGGGAAAGGAAGAAGGGACGAAAAAAATGTGCTTAAATATAATTTGCGTTTGGTTTAGATCAAATGGAAGGGTGTGGAGTAGTGGTTTGTGCGCGTGTGTGTGTGTGTGTGATCCCGGTTCGAGACCCGGCATAGACAAACATTTTTCTTTTTAATCAAAAAAAAGAGGGGAGTTGGGCTTGAGCTGATTGGGCCGGCTCCCTGGGCCTAGTGTTGGGCTGCAGAAAGGAGGGGGGGGGGGGGGTTTGGGCTGTTGTATAAGAAATGTTTGGTTTAGAGTTGCATAAACTAAATTTATTTATATATATATATATATATATATATATATATTTTTTTTTTTAGAAATAATTATATAAAAACTGAATTATTTTTATTACATTTATATATATATATATATATGTATATATATAAATTGGAGACGTAGGCACATTTGTATAAAATGTAACAAAGTTGAGGGCGTTTATATAAAAAAATTCGTGATGTTACATGATTGATTCAAACGACTGTTAGATCGTTCAAATCGGAACCACGGCTCTGATACGAATTGAGAATCCGGTTAAAAACCGAATTCATGGATCGAATACACATAAACAACTCGGTTTCAGACGGGAGATTCGAGACGAGACAGAAATACACGATAACAATGTCATCACAGATTCGTATTACTACAGAAACGGTTACAGACACTGTCATCAGTAGGATAAACATCTATCTCGGGGCCGGGGGAGGTCGGGCATGACCTCCCCCTTGAGAGCATTCAAAGTACAAACTCAAATCACCAAATGAACAATAACACATAAGATTGCTATTTATAGTCCAATACACCAGTTCCACGTTCGCCCCTTTATGATGGTCGAATGTGGAGTATTTCCACATTCGCCCATTTGTGATGGTCGAATGTGGAAAACTTCCACATTCGCCCAGTGTATATTGGTCGAACTTGGCTCAGTGTATTGTCCAATATTTACAAATGCGTCAGATCCATAAAATGCCCTTATGGATCACCACAATCTCATGTAACACTATACTAAGACTCAACCCTAGTCTTATTCGACAGTGACGTCCACAGAAAGTGCATCTACAATGATTACCAACATATAATGCACGATAACTAACACGTTCCCACCCGATCACCAATTCCCGGGACTCGAGACTTGCGTACGTGCGTTAAATCCGATGATTCCACGAATCACCGATCCTTGTACGACTCAACTGACCCAGTCAAGTATGATATTAAGTAGTTGTTTTCAATGTTTTCGTTGAGATAGACTCGTATGTATGTAAAGTATGAAACGCATGTATGTAAAGTATAAAAAGTATTAACCTGAATATGCCGGGTGTCACATCATCCCCCAGTTGAAAGAATTTTCGTCCCGAAAATTTAATGAAGTCCGGAGATGAAGAGACGAAAGGAAGAAAGAAAAGAAAAATTTTCCCGTTGTTACATCATCCCCCAGTTGAAAGGAATCTCGACCCGAGATTCATTTAGCTTTGGAGGCAACATAGTTCGATTCAAACGCACGCTTAGGAAATAGATGAGGGTACTTAGCCTTCATCTGATCTTCTCGTTCCCACGTGAACTCCGGTCCACGATTTGAATTCCAACGAACCTTAACGATGCAGATTTTACTCCGACGAAGGCTACGAATCTTATAATCTAGGATTTCAACTGGTTCCTCCACGATACGTAAACGATCATCAACTCTGATTTCTTCGAGAGGAACTACGAGAGATTCGTCCGCCAAGCACTTCTTAAGATTCGAAACATGGAAGACGTTATGCACGCCACTAAGCTCGGGTGGTAAGTCAAGTCTGTATGCCACCGGCCCAATACGGTCCAGAATTGGGAACGGTCCGACATAACGAGGGTTAAGTTTGCCGCGCTTCCCGAAGCGTATAACGCCCTTCCATGGAGATACCTTCAATAAAACTTTGTCGCCAACCTGAAACTCCAAAGGTTTGCGACGACGATCAGCGTAGCTCTTCTGACGATCACGAGCTGCCGCCATACGATTACGAATTTGTACGATCTTTTCGGAAGTTTCGTACACCATTTCTGGACTAGTGAGTTGGCTTTCGCCCACCTCGGCCCAACAAAGAGGCGACCGGCACTTCCGTCCATACAGAGCCTCGAACGGTGCCGCCTTAATGCTGGAGTGGTAACTATTGTTGTAAGAGAACTCCACCAACGGTAGGTGAACCTCCCAACTCTTACCGAATTTGATGACACATGCTCGAAGCATGTCTTCAAGCGTTTGAATCGTCCGCTCGCTCTGACCGTCAGTTTGCGGATGATATGCGGTGCTCATGTCCAGTTGAGTACCCAACGCTTTATGTAATTGTTTCCAGAAACGGGAAGCGAAACGGGGATCACGATCGGAGATGATAGAGACGGGCACCCCGTGCTTGGAAACCACTTCCTTAATATAGATACGAGACAACCGCTCCAGACTGTCGGTTTCCTTAATAGCGAGGAAATGTGCGGACTTTGTCAATCGGTCGACAATCACCCAGATCATGTCACAACCAATGGGCGACTTCGGAAGTTTGGTCACAAAATCCATTGTAATCCGTTCCCATTTCCATTCAGGAATTTCTGGTTGCTGTAGGAGACCAGACGGCTTCTGGTACTCCACCTTGACCTTAGCACAGGTCAGACATTTGCTGACATACGAAGCTATGTCGGCCTTCATGTTGGGCCACCAATAGAGTATCTTTAGGTCCTGATACATCTTATCGAAACCCGGATGAATAGAATACCGGGATTTGTGAGCTTCGTCCATGACAAGCTCCCGCAAACCCCCAAATAAAGGAACCCAAACGCGCTCGGCAAAGTAATGCAGGCCATCAGACCCAAGCTCGAGGTGTTTATCAGCACCGTGCATGGTTTCAGCTTTAAGGTTTTCCTCCTTCAAAGCTTCCGATTGTGCAGAGCGGATTTGGTCAGGCAACGAAGAATGAATAGTAAGCTGTAAGGCTCGAACACGACGAGGTTTCGCAGACTCCTTCCTGCTCAGGGCGTCTGCCACCACGTTCGCCTTGCCAGGATGGTACTTGATGGAACAGTCATAGTCGTTCAGGAGTTCAACCCAGCGTCGCTGCTGCATGTTTAATACCTTCTGGTCGAAAATATGCTGAAGACTCTTGTGATCGGTGTATACTTCGCACTTGGTACCGTACAAGTAATGTCTCCAGATTTTCAACGCAAAGATCACTGCACCCAACTCTTAATCATGAGTGGTGTAGTTCTTTTCATGGACCTTAAGTTGGCGAGAGGCGTAGGCAATAACCTTCCCGCGTTGCATTAACACACAACCGAGACCACGAATGGAAGCGTCACAGTACACAACGAAATCATCCGTACCCTCGGGTAAGGATAAGATAGGCGCAGAGCAAAGTTTAAGTTTCAGCATCTGAAATGCTGATTCCTGCGGTTCTCCCCAGTCAAACTTTCGGTCCTTCTGGGTAAGAGTGGTGAGGGGTTGAGCGATCTTCGAAAATCCCTCAATGAAACGACGATAGTAACCCGCAAGGCCTAGGAATTGCCGCACCTCAGATGGCATCTTTGGTGCCTCCCATTCCTTAATAGCTTCAATCTTGGCCGGATCGACATGAATTCCTAGTTCATTAACCACATGCCCTAGGAATTGTACTTCACGTAACCAGAAATCACACTTTGAGAACTTAGCATACAACTGCTCCCGTCTCAAAACTTCCAAGACTAATCGTAAGTGTTCCTCATGATCCGTCTCGTTCTTAGAATAAACCAAAATGTCATCGATAAACACGATAATGAATTTATCGAGATAGGGCTTGCAAACGCGGTTCATCAAGTCCATGAAAACAGCAGGTGCGTTCGTAAGACCGAAGGGCATGACCAGAAACTCGAAGTGGCCATAACGTGTACGAAAGGCGGTCTTTGGAATGTCAGCTTCTTGTACCCGCAGTTGATGATACCCAGACCTCAGATCTATCATGGAATAAAAACTGGAGCCTTGGAGCTGATCGAATAAATCATCAATACGAGGAAGCGGGTAACGATTCTTGATGGTTACCTTGTTCAGTTCCCGGTAGTCTATACACATACGAAGGCTCCCGTCTTTCTTTTTGACAAATAAGATAGGAGCTCCCCACGGGGATGAACTAGGTCTAATGAACCCTTTTTCCAACAACTCCTGCAGTTGATTAGATAATTCTTGCATCTCGGGAGGTGCAAGGCGGTAAGGAGCTCGGGCAATAGGCGCCGCACCGGGCGTAAGATCAATGTTAAATTCAACCTGACGGTGAGGTGGAAGGCCAGGCAAATCATCGAGAAATACGTCGGGAAAATCACGAACAACAGTCATGTCCTCGATCCTCTTCTCATCGTTAGATGAAACCGAAACAAGAGCTAAAATTGCGGAATACCCCTTACGTAAGTACTTATACGCCTTCATACATGAAATGATGCTCAAGGGAACTCCACTCTTCTCGCCATGAACCAAAAGAATCTCTCCATCCGGGAGAGGGAGGCGAATGATTTTATCAAAGCAAACAATTTCCGCACGATATAAGGACAACCAATCCATACCTACTACAACGTCGAAACTACCCAATGACACCGGCATGAGGTCGATAGGAAAAGATAACCCCGATAGTTCCAACTGGCATCCCTTAAGAATATGAGTTGCCTCAATATTCTTACCATTAGCCAACTCTATTAGACACTTGACCTCTGAGGGAGTCGGTACTATGTCTAACAGTCGGCTAAACTCAACAGATATAAAACTCTTGTCGGAACCCGAATCAAATAAAACAGTGGCATAACGATCACAAAGAAGAAACGTACCAGTAACAGTATCCGGATCCTGACGGGCCTCGCCCGACCCAATGACGAAGGCGCGCGCGTTCCTGCCGCCACCCCCGTTACCCCTGTCATTCCTCCCAGCATTCCCTTGCTTCAGTTTGGGGCAGTCCTTCTTAAAGTGCCCTGTCTCCCCACAGTTGAAACATCCTTGATTACCCCTGGGTGCAGCAGTGGTAGTAGTAGTAGGGGCAACCACCTGTTGCTGAGTCTGAAGATTCACCCTACACGTCTGGGCTTGATGCCCGTTCTTCTTGCAACGGGTACAATAGTTACAATTTTCCACATGATGATACCCACAACGATCACACCTAGGCAGCCTACCAGTATATCCACCCTGCTTTTGCC
The DNA here is from genome assembly GCA_028751855.1 of Ambrosia trifida. NCBI lineage: Eukaryota > Viridiplantae > Streptophyta > Magnoliopsida > Asterales > Asteraceae > Ambrosia > Ambrosia trifida. The sequence continues at coordinate 132,815,873 of CM054128.1, read as the reverse complement.
CAGAAGACGAACCCGTAGTCTCAAACTTCCTCTACTGCTGCTGCTGCTGAGGCTGCGCCGCACCCTTACCCGTGTATCCCATTTCCTCTTGTTGCTGTCAGAGGTCTTCGCCACGGTACCCTTAGGAGGCAAAAGACCCTCCTGAACCTTCTGTTTAGTCAACCTGTGAGCCAACCGAATGGTATCCCGAAGTGTAGTAGCATCATTTGCGGTCACCAACCCGCGAACCTCAGGCACCAACCCACTAATGTAGAACTCGATAGCCTTATATTCAGGCGTCACAGAATCCGGGCACAAGAGTGCCAACTCATGGTAGCGAGTGGTATACTCCTCTATCTCAGATCCCACCATTTGATGATTCCTCAGCTCGTGCTCCAAACTCTTAATCTCATCCCTGGGACAATACTCCATCTTCAAACGAAACACAAACTCGGTCCATGGCAACGCATGGGCCTCCAGTAAACCAATAGTCTGCACAGTCGAATTCCACCAAGTCAAGGCACGTCCTTCAAACGTCCCCGAAGCATACTTCACACGAAAATCCTCAGGGCAGTTACACATGGAGAAAGCAGACTCGACCTTCTCCAACCAATGGAGTAGTCCCACAGCTCCCTCAGTCCCACTGAAGTTATGGGGCTTGCAGTCCTGGAACATCTTATAAGTACAGTGGACTGGAGGAGGTGGAGGTGGTGGAGGAGGAAAAGCATCCCCTATTACAAAAAGCAACACGGTCAGAAAACGATCATCACACGACAAAAGATAAGGAAATGAGGGTAGGGGTAATTAAATTACCACCATGGCCCTGGTGGGCGGCCTGCTGCGCAGCAATAGCAGCTGCCACGTGCTCCTGGATCAGATTATTCAGCTCTGCCTGGGTCATGCTGATGTTACCACAACCCCCATTACGTCCACCGCCATTTTCGGCCACCAACGCGACCACCAACGTGACCACCACGACGTCCAGCCATCTTCTGTCAAGATCAAAGACAAGACATCAGATTCCAGAACAGATAACAAGGAATCATGAAGAAACCATAAGTAATAAGGTTAATCAAAGAATTGGATCCCATCATGGTCATTAGATCAAACACAGAGTCCACCAGGATTTCCATGCATCTCAACTTATTATTTCGTGTGCACCCGAAATGATAAGTCGCTCTACATGGTCCCCGAGGCGTGCTCTTAGCCTGACTTTCAAACCACCAGGCACCCATGTTCCGGAATAGATAAGATCTTCAACGTGATAAAACACCCAAGATATAAAACAGCAAGTACAAGTGTGCGATAATGTGTGTGAGCAAGTGTGTCCGTTGGAGTATAGAAATGGGAGATGTCCGAATCTTGGACAAATCTCCGTAGGATGCCGAAGCAACTCCAACGTACGCCACTGCCGTGCAAGGGTAGTAAGGCTCCTCGTTTCCAGCACGAAGATGAAGAACAAGATAGGAAATAAGAGTAATAGATAGATGATGTAAACATAAATGATAATAACGAATGTAATACAAACACCCCGGCAATTCCCATATGACATGACTTATATGAATGTGACCGTCTAGTGTGTGCGACTAGGCTATAGACTTGACTCAACATGCAGTCCTAGTTCACTATAACCATTGGCTCTGATACGAATCTGTCACACCCTCAAATTCCACGTGCGGGGTTTTACCGCGAGGCGCGTGACAAACCAGGATCTAAGTCAACGGTCACAATAAACGACACTATATGATACAAAAAATGAAATAAACAACCATTAAGTTTTCATAAATCCCATCGCTGCGGAAGCGTAACTTTATTACAACCCAAAATGCAAAAGTACGTAAGTCTGAAAAAGATAAGACAATGCATATGACTCCTAGACGCCGTGTGACTCCGTGCGCCTATGATAAGCTGCTACCTCAACGACCTGAGACAAACATGCTAAAAACGTCAGCAAATAATGCCGGTGAGTTCACAGGTTTTATATTAAATGTTTAAGTAATGAAAGCCATCATGTTACCACTATGTCAGAAATGATAGCGTTAGCTAGACGCATGAGTTATACTACCACGACCGGAAACCATTACAGACAACGAAATATGATTTTGCCCGAAATGACTTAGCTTATGACCGAGACAATATGCACCCGCCCGGCTCCCATCCGACGGGTGGGGTCTGTCAATCCCAATAGATCTATCCACATTTCCCCCGTTATGCTATCCAGCATATTCATGGTTTCCCCGGGACTTTACGTGTCGTATAGTATGTAAATGAATCAACACTAGTATAACATGATAATTTATGTAATAAGTATAAGCGTGTGTCTCCCCCAAAATGTAAAGCGTAAGGTGGGGCCGTGAAACTCACCTGATGCTGCTCTTCGCACTAAGACAAGTAAACCTACTCAATAGACGGCCCCTAATACCGGTGACCTATCATGACGAGCGTCTAAGGTGTTAGAATAACAACCCGCAGGTTGATTAGTCCCTAGTAGTCCAGACCATAACCGTGTATATATGAAATGATGTTTCAACGTTTAACCGACCGCACCAGACAAGGCCCGACATCCCATTGGTGACCCGACATTCCACGTGTTAGATAAATACAAGACATCATGCCACATATGCAATTAAACACTTAATACGCGCAACAGTTCACCTTTTCTAGCATAATGTCCGATTAACGCGTAAACAGGTCCGAACACGTGTTACTAAGTCATTGGGTGTATCCCGGTGTTCCTATCATGTTCCTAGGCGTCAAATCATGTTCCGGGATGTTAAAATATACATACAGCAGCATTATACGCGATTAGGAATCAAACTAGCATTTAGGATTGTAAATGCCTAAGCTTTAGGCATTTAGGAGTGCAAATGCTTAAGCTTCAGGCATTTAGGATTGTAAATGCTTAAGCTTCAGGCATTTAGGATTGTAAATGCTTAAGCTTCAGGCATTTAGGATTGTAAATGCTTAAGCTTCAGGCATTTAGGATTGTATTTGCTAGTAGTTGAGGTGAATAGGGCTCTAAATGCTTAAGTTTAGGCGATTAGGGCTGTAAATGCTTAAGCTTCAGGCGATTAGGAGTCCTATTCGCATGAAGCTTCATGCGAGTAGGCTCCTACTCGCCTCTGCATGTCTGTAACGCATTTTCGCGCGTCAAACTCTCCAAATCAGATCCGAAACATGTAAAAATGCCCAATAATCATCCTAACACATTAACAAGCATATTTCAAGCAAAACCCCTAAGTTTTCATTGTTCTAACAGTTCCGAATGCGAGCGTTTTCCCAAAATAGTAACTTAGCATGTAAACATCACATCAACATGCAAGAACTTGCCCTAAATAGCAATTATTCAGATTAAATCACATAACCACGTTGTCCGATAGCATCCTACTATTCTAGCATCATCCTAGAGCAAACCCTAACATCAAACAATCAACGACACACCTCATAACATCCTTAATCATCCATAATCCTTCCAATGGGTCAAAACATCAAGTATCAATAATACACAACCAAAACCATTCAAACTCCTAGGACATCATCATACTAACTTGTAACAGCCATAAACATCATAATAACACAAGAACAATCATGATTCAATCCTAAAAATTCTATCTTTAATCACATATAACACATATAACACATGTAAAGGTGTGGGTTTGTTTAAAAACGGTTTTAAATGGATTTTCAAAGACAAAAACATTTATAAGTCAGGTCTGGACCTTTAGGGAGTAAAATATAATCATTTAAAGGTTTGGGTTTGAAGAACACACCTTGTATTTAAGAGGAGATGATGGAATAAGCTTGGAAATGGAGGTTCTAGAGGGTGTTTGTGGGTTGAGATAGGTTATGGGACGGCTAGGGTAGTATAAATGATGTCTTAGAGGTCAAGGGTGGTATTTATAGGCGTTTTTGATCGTTCAGAGTGTTTCAGGCGAGTACGCAGCAGTAGAGGCGAGTAGGGCTGCTACTCGCATGAAGCCTCATGCGATTAGCCCCCTATTCGCCCCCAGGCATCCCCTACTCGCCTATAAGACTGGCGATTAGGCTATCACACATTAGCCTAATCGCCTATAGTCCATGTGTTCGTGTTTTTGGCGCGATAAACCCTATTTTAACATATGTAATCACGTTTTCACATACCGACAAGCCACATAATGATTACCAACATATAATGCACGATAACTAACACGTTCCCACCCGATCACCAATTCCCGGGACTCGAGACTTGCGTACGTGCGTTAAATCCGATGATTCCACGAATCACCGATCCTTGTACGACTCAACTGACCCAGTCAAGTATGATATTAAGTAGTTGTTTTCAATGTTTTCGTTGAGATAGACTCGTATGTATGTAAAGTATGAAACGCATGTATGTAAAGTATAAAAAGTATTAACCTGAATATGCCGGGTGTCACAAATTAATTAGTTAATTGATTTATATGAGATATATCATTGTAAATTTTAAGTGAAATTCTATTTGATGACAGCTGTTTTATTAACATCTATTGACAAGTTTACAGTTGTTGTAAAACAGATCTTCCAATTATAATAATAAATAATACATTTAAGCCCAAGTTTTGAATATTGAGGAGGGAACTTTTAAGTCCTAAGTTTTGAATTTTTAGGAAGGAAAGTTTTAAATCACATATGGAAGCGTGTTTAGGAATTTTAACATTAGCAGGGTCGAGTTGCAAATTATAAGAGTTGTTGTATAAGATATAACAATGCAAGTGAAATTATATTTGAAGGCAGCTGTTTTAACAACATCTGTTGTTATTATTAGCAGTTGTTGTAAAACAGATCTTGCAATTGTAATAATAAATATTACATTTAAGCCCAATTTTAACCTCTAGAACCATGTTGAAATTATCGAACTAATGATAATGTGGATTGGTGATGTTAGTCTTATTTCTTCTACTTAATAGTTTCCACGTTAGTGTAATCATTCTCCATGTTAATCATTTCAGTCCAAAAATAGTTTCCACGATAGGAAAGTGTATTTACGATTCTGAATATTATCTGTGTTGAGTGCCAAATAATAAGTTCTTTGAGATGAGATATTTTTATTATTATATTTTATTAATTATATAATTAATTGATTTATATAAGATAAAACATTGTATCATTATGTATATAGTTTGTTGTATTGTTCAATAATATTCAAGTTGATAGGTTATATTTTATAAAAACATTTTTCTAACCTGCTGGTTATTTTTTAAAAATTTTGTATTAGCGTCATTTCATTTTAATAATTAAATAATTATAAATATTATTTTAAAAGTACGTTTAATAAGTAAGCCCTAAGTTTTGAATTTGTAGGAGGGAAAGTTTTAAATCACATAGAGAAGCGTGTTTAGGAATTTTAACATTAATAGGGTGAAATTGGAAATAATAAGAGTTGTGTGAGCAAATATTGAAATTATTATTAATAATTAATTAATTAATTCATGTACATGACATATTACTAATTGTAATTGAAAATCTATTTTGATGAAAGCTGTTTCAACAACATTTGTTGGCAAATAAGCAAAGTTTTGAACTCTATTTTTATTGTTTACCTCTATGTTAGTTTACAAACTCTCATCAATAGTTTTTGTAGCATTATTATTAATTAAATAATTAATTAATTGATTTATATAAGATATAACATTGTAGGCTTTAAGTGAAATTCTATTTGATGACAGCTGTTTTAACATCTGTTGACATGTTTATAGTTGTTGTAAAACAGATCTTCCAATTATAATAATAAATAATCTATTTAAGTCCAAGTTTTAAATATTGAGGAGGGAACTTTTAAGTTCTAAGTTTTGAAATTTTAGGAGGGAAAGTTTTAAATCACATATGGAAGCGTGTTTAGGAATTTTAACATTAACAGGGTCGGGTTGCAAACTATAAGAGTTGTTGTATAAGATATAACAATGCAAGTGAAATTATATTTGAAGGCAGCTGTTTTAACAACATCTGTTGTTATTATTAACCGTTGTTGTAAAACAGATCTTGCAATTGTAATAATAAATATTACATTTAAGCCCAATTTTAACCTCTAGAACCATGTTGAAATTATCGAACTAATGATAATGTGGATTGGTGATGTTAGTCTTATTTCTTCTACTTAATAGTTTCCACGTTAGTGTAATCATTCTCCATGTTAATCATTTCAGTCCAAAAATAGTTTCCACGATAGGGAAGTGTATTTACGATTCTGAATATTATCTGTGTTGAGTGCCAAATAATAAGTTCTTTGAGATGAGATATTTTTATTATTATATTTTATTAATTATATAATTAATTGAGTTATATAAGATAAAACATTGTATCATTATGTATATAGTTTGTTGTATTGTTCAATAATATTCAAGTTGATAGGTTATATTTTATAAAAACATTTTTCTAACCTGCTGGTTATTTTTTAAAAATTTTGTATTAGCGTCATTTCATTTTAATAATTAAATAATTATAAAAATTATTTTAAAAGTACATTTAATAAGTATGCCCTAAGTTTTGAATTTGTGGGAGGGAAAGTTTTAAATCACATAGATAAGCGTGTTTAGGAATTTTAACATTAATAGGGTGAAATTGGAAATAATAAGAGTTGTGTGAGCAAATATTGATATTATTATTAATAATTAATTAATTAATTCATGTACATGACATATTACTAATTGTAATTGAAAATCTATTTTGATGAAAGCTGTTTCAACAACATTTGTTGGCAAATAAGCAAAGTTTTGAAACTCTATTTTTATTGTTTACCTCTATGTTAGTTTACAAACTTTCATCAATAGTGGTTGTAGCATTATTATTAATTAAATAATTAATTAATTGATTTATATAAGATATAACATTGTAGGCTTTAAGTGAAATTCTATTTGATGACAGCTGTTTTAACAACATCTGTTGACATGTTTACAGTTGTTGTAAAACAGATCTTCCAATTATAATAATAAATAATATATTTAAGTCCAAGTTTTAAATATTGAGGAGGGAACTTTTAAGTTCTAAGTTTTGAATTTTTAGGAGGGAAAGTTTTAAATCACATATGGAAGCGTGTTTAGGAATTTTAACATTAACAGGGTCGAGTTGCAAATAATAAAAGTTGTTGTAATAAGAGTTGTTGTATAAGATATAACATTTGTAACACCCCAACCGATGGTGGAAACATCGAGGTGTCATGTAGTGATGATTGCTCAATAGCTCATGGTACTAAAGTGTAAATTTGAATACAATGAATTGAATTATTTTTTACATTGAAATGAAAATACAAAAATTCTAAAGTGACAAATAGTGCTGAAATACAATAAATCCAACATCTAAGTAAGATTCCAAAAGTTTAAATGTCATCTCATAACAACCTGAAAAATGTACGAAAATGATTTTGTCAATACAAAAATGTATTGGTGAGCATACCCTGTTTTGAATACATATAGTATAAAAACGTTTCGCACTTCATGTGTTGTACCATTTGCAATTATGTAATAAGTAATATCCGTTCAAAATCAATCCTATGAAAAGAAAGGAAATATATATAGTATGCGCTAGTAGTAATGAAATACATAGCAATGACAAGGACTCTCAACAGAGTCACAAGGGTATATACCATTGTACTATTCATTGAAATGCCAGGCCCTCAAAGGTTAATGATTTTGACAAGTCATAGACACACAAATTAACATAAGCAAACACACATAAGAATTGCTATTTTAGTAAAAGGAAATAGAAACTTGATATAAGTACATGAGTAGCCCCAAAAGTAAAATGAAAAAGGGGAAAGATATACTCACAGTTTGCGAAAGCGATCAAAATCCAACTTAAGCGGTCGTGAGTTAAGTAATGGGAATTCCGAAGAATCCAACCTATAATGTATAAGAGTACTAATAAGGAAATGTCTAAGAGTCTAAGGCAACTAGGGTCTAAGGCATTAGGGTTGCTAAGTCGATCTGGGGAATTGGAGTTTTTACGATAAGTCGAATTAATATAAAATAATATACCAAAGTTTGTAAATATGGCTTAGGTAATACAATTATTACCAATTGAATATTTGGATAAAAATGTGTTTGAATAATTAAGACAAGATAATCTATATCTATACTACTATATAGTGTATTCTGGATGGGCAACATTGTCATTTAATATTTATTTATATGGGCAATAATGTAATTTTATTATATTGGTAAGACAAATTTAATATGAGAATTTAATACAAGTCAAGTTTCATTTATAATCTCTTTTTTTATTAATTTTGTTTTTGTTTTTGAGATGCATTTTTTAAGATGATTGTTTTTTTTTAATTTGACAGAATTACAAAAGTCGTCATTTATGTTTATAGCGAATTGCAAACCATATCCTTTAGAAACACAAATTATATAAAACATACTTTATGTTTACAAATCTTTACACGTTATGTCATTTGACACTAACTCAATTAACTTTTCTTGTTAAATATGACCAAGTGGACCCCATGTGAGGGTAGATTAGTCTTTTTACCCATTTATTATAAAAATAATCTTTTAATACATAAAACTATATACACACAACTCTCTCTTTTCTCACCCTTAAGTATAATCTTTCCTACATTCTTTGCCAACCAACACTATTACCTACCACCACTATACCCTCACATGAGGTCCCCTTGGTCATATTTAATAAGAAAGGTTAATTGAGTTAGTGACAAAGGACATAACGTGTAAGAGTTTGTAAATACAAAGTACGTTTTTTGTAATTTATGTTTTTAAATGACATGATTTCCAACCCCCTATAAACATAAAGGATGATTTTTGTAATTTACTGTTTTAATTTTTAAGACGCTCATTAACTATGTATACACACACATCTATGTCGGTTCACCTCCTTTCCAGTGCCTCCTCATTGTAGAAACAACTACTCACCTTCTTTCCATCAACACACCCTTTAAAACACCATTGGGTGCGACTGGTCACATCTTCAATCATTTTGCTTCTTTCGATATCCCTAATCCGTTTTAACCGAAATTTACCTTCCATTTACCAATTGAATCCTACTTTATACTCTAAGCAATAGCATCATGGTTTCTATATGGACGGGGTTGAGAAGAAGACAAGCCGAATCATAGGTGATGTTCGTCTGTCCACATCCGGTGGTTGAATTTGGAGGTCCTACGAACCAAATTTTTAGAGTGCAATAAGAACACACTAATCGTGCGGTACTTACTTTGATTTAGCTACTGTTTTTTATGAAATCTTCTCTGTTAAGGGGTTTTGTTTCTTTATTACAACACATATAACATATACTTTTTTTAAACAATAAAAGGTAATAGACAAGATATGGAGCAAAATATTGATTGTAAGTTTCTTAGTTAATTTATATTAGATGTTTTGTTATTGTTAGTTATTGATCTTAGCAACCTTTTATATTATTGGGAAATTAACAGTTGAGTTTGCTTAGGTAGAGGAATCAAATATGAAATCTTTGTTTAACACATCATAAAACATGTTTAAAACTAAACAGAATTGTTTAAATTCAGATATATAGCTAAAGTGAAGATGTTCCTTCGGCGATTACTAAGTTAAGGCTAGGCAAATTCTTGATAGTAGAGGAATTCCTACTGTTGAAGTTGATTTGTATACTAATAAAGGAATTTTTAGAGCTTCTGCTCCAAGTGGTGCCCCTTTGGAATGTATGTTCTCTCAGGTTTTGTGATTTAAAATAGTTAATTATGTCTGTTAGTAGTGGTTGGAGTGATGTTTTCGAGTTATACACATTAGCAAACTTGGTTAAAAATTAAGAATTAGTAACTTCCGTTGAAATGTAAGATGATGATGGTGCTTTTATTATTTACTTAATTACTTGCAACATATAAGGAGCCGCTCTGATAAACCAGTGACCATAGATTTGACCGTATGTCTGACCATGTTAAAAAACATAAGGTGATTTTTATTACATTTTCTTTGATACTAGAGTTTATCTCCTCCCAAAAATAGCTAGAGTGTGAACTTCAATTAGATAGAATTAGAAATAGAGTAATTTTTGTTGTTTAACTTTTATACATTGACAATTAGTTAATGGATTTTGATTGTTTAACAAGTAAGGAATACACTTATATTACGCTCACCAAAAGAGGATCGGCAACACTCGTTGGTGTAAATTATAAATTGTCGACTCCACTACAACGTGTGAGCTCACAATACAATATCCCGCCCGCATAAACAAATTTTGTACCGTAAACACACATAAGGGCTCGAATGTAACATATTATTACTTAGGTGCTTTAACCAACCAGCATAGATTGTCACCTTACTTTCCTCACCGTTTAGACGACGCTTCAAAACAAGCAGAAAACAAACAGCGAGCCGATTAACCAAACAACGTGCAGTCCCGCTGCAACGCGCGGGCTCCTGCTAGTTTAACTAATTATTGTAAATAATTACAATAATCATAATTATTGAAACAATTAATTATAAGTTACTCAATGACCCACAAATAATAATAAATACGTTCAAACATAAGATTATTTCCATTTTATAAGAAAAATATTTATAAAATAGATGTTAAATGGTACAAATAAATAAATCCTTAATTATGTCTAATTAAACATAAATAAAGCTAATAATACAAGACATGATCCAAAAATGCTATTTTTATGAAAAATGGATGATTTCTGATGTAAATTAATGAAAATAATTTTCCCATAATTTTTATAAACTTATTTATATTTAAACTGATTTAATGAGATTAAATCATGTTTTAATGATTAAAAATAGGAAAATTAATAAAAATAAATGTTTTCTGAACCAATAATTTTTATTTCAGTTCATAATGATTAGAAATAATCTACCAAAAAGATTGAGATTAAAATCATTAAAAATGAATTTTTTTATCAATTAAATATGATTAAAACAAATTAAATTAATAAAAATTACAAAATAAATTATTTTCTAGAAAATAAAAATATGATAATTTTCTATGACGTATCAAAGAACTATACCTAAAGTTTTATAATTTTTGGATAAAAAATGAATATATTATAAATATTCTAAGTTTTGCTTATATTTTATATAATTATAATGAATAATAAGAATTAAAATCTGAAAAGAAAAAGAGAAGTGGGATGCTGGAATCAAACCCATGTGGGTTTCCTTGACACAACACTCAAAAACCACTAGACCACAACTAGATTTGTGATTTTATTTAGAGAAATAACTATAAAAATATTAGTTTGAAACTCATCTTCTTCCCCAAATTTCTAGCCAAGAATCCTAACCCTAACCAAAACCCAATTGACACGAATAACACATGAGTATATAGGGCTTTCATCGAGGGACAAATAAGAAACAAAACGGCAACACAAATTTGGACTTACAAGTTCGAATAATGATCGAAAATGAAAGCAAAGAATCCGAACTAAAAGTCACGACTTGGAGGTCTTGAAGTCGCCATTTTGTGACAACCGGCATGTTTGGGTCAACATTTTAAAAGCACATAAGTCTAACTTAGCGAGAAACGTTTATTAAACATACTTGACGGGGTCAGTAGAGTCGGAACACAGTCCGTATTGTCCAGGGTTCAATGATTTGGAGGATCATTGGGTTAGTCACACACACACACACATGTTATGAGTCCCGTTGTTGGTGAATTACATAAACTAAATTAGGTGTTATGCGTAGATTGATTCTTATATGGTGGATTATATGCAAATATGTGTTTAAACGATGCGTAGATGAATATCCATGCTTATATATGTTAAACGTAGATTAAGATTGCATGTTCATGTGTTAGGATGCGTTAAAATGCGTTAAACACAACAAACTGGAAAAACTAGAAAACACAGGTCTAGGTTCGACCCATAGCGTGGGGGCGAACCTGGGAAATGATCTTGGATCGACCCTTAATGAAGGGGCGAACCTGGAATATGAAAACAATAGAAGTTCATTCGACCAGTAAAGGTACATTCGACCCTGAGCAAGGGGCAAATGTGGGTACATTCGACCATGCGAAAGGGGCGAATGTGGACTAGTATAAATACCACACTTTGTCATTTTTCACCATTTCACAAACCCTAAACGCCTCTAAACACTCTCTAGCAACTTTAATCACTGAGGAAGGAGTTTTTGTTCTTGTTTCCCATAATCTAACCTACAAACATCTTCTAAAGAAAGATCTAAGGTGTGTTCTTCATTCTAAATCATTTTTAAAGCATTTAAATTCGTTTTCATTAAACCCTAAGAGTCCAGATCTGATTCAAACATGTTTTCATGGATAAAAACCTTCCTAATATCTTTCTAAACAAAACCTATTCATAAACAATGAGTTTTCATACAAATTAACATGTGTTAATGGTGTTTTATGTAGTGTTATGTATTGTTTGATGATTGATTGCTGCATAGATGATAGAACAATGATCTAGGACTGTTATTAATGATAATTTATGATTAAGATAGTTTACAATTGATTATTGATGATGTTTTGCTCATTTTGGGGATTTTGGGTTAGATCTAGGGCTTGTTCATGATGATAGTGATAAGAATATGATTGGGGGTTTCTTGTTCATGATAATCTGAGTATATTAAGTTGATTATTGATTGATTTCAGAAAGTTTCCTAATTGGGTAAGGATTGCATGCGTTTGATGTGACATCTCCATAATTTACTATTTTGGGTAACTTGTAAAACGAACGGATTTCAGGATAAAATTGGTAGGGTTTTGTAGGAATATGTTAATGATAGTTGACTGCTGTGATTGGTGATGTTTCGTGATGTTTTCGGACAGTTTAGATGCGTTTTGGTGCGTTTTATGAAGTTCTCCAGCAAACGGTCGAACGTGGAACTCATTCGACCCTTCGTGGCGTCGAACGTGGCTCAAAAGGGTCGAACATGGCTCAAAAGGGTCGAATGTGGCATAAAAGGGTCGAACGTGGCTCAAAAGGGTCGAACGTGGCTCAAAAGGGTCGAATGTGGCTCAAAAGGGTCGAACGTGGCTCAAAAGGGTCGAACGTTGCTCAAAAGGGCAGTGGGACTACTTCGGTGGTTGGAGAAGATCGAATCGGTGTTTGCTATGTGTAACAGTCCCGACGCTGATCGCGTCAAGTATGCTTCTGCTACTCTGGAGGGACATGCTTTGACTTGGTGGAACTCCACCACTGCGAATCTTGGTCTGGGTGAGGCCAATGCGATGCTGTGGTTCGAGTTTGTTCAGAAGTTGAGGGCGGAGTATTGCCCAAGAGACGAGATTATGAAGCTAGAACACGAGTTTTGGAATCTGAAGATGGTCGGGTCAGAGATCGAGGTGTTTACTGCTAGGCACAACGAGTTGGCTGTGATGTGCCCCGGTTTGGCTACACCGGAGTACTGGAGGATTGAGCACTATGTTGCTGGGTTGGTGACGGAGATTGCTGGGCTTGTTGCTGCCGCTGATCACACTACTATGTTGGCCACTGTTCGGGCAGTTCACAAGCTGACCAACATGAAGGTTGCTGAGGGCGTTCTACCTCCGAGAGGTGCTGCTGTGAAAGCCCCTGCGGACAACAAGAGGAAGTGGGAGAGTGCTGGAAAGAACGTTGGGTCGTCCCAGCCGCAGGCAAAGAAACAGGAGGTTGTGGGAGCGTCATCCGAGCAGAGGTCTGGGGGTTATACTGGGAAACTCCCGAAGTGTGGTGAGTGTGGGTTTCATCATACGGGTGATTGTGAGAAGTTTCGCTGTCGTTGGTGCCAGCGTTTTGGTCATCGTGCTAAGGACTGTAGGACTACTCTTCAGCTACAGCCGGCACAAGCCACTACTGCTACTACCACTGCTACTGCTCCTCAGGGGAGGCAGGGATGTTATCACTGTGGGGATAATGGACACTTCAAGCGGGATTGTCCTAATCTGAAGCAAGGGACTGCAGGTGGTGCTGGGAACAACGAGGGTGGCGGTCAAGCTGCTCCGGGTCATTTTTATGTCATTGGCGCTAGGGAGAACCAGGAGGATACTGATACTGTTACTCGTGAGTATTCTTTTCTTGATTCTCGTTATGCTCGCATTCATTCTAATTCACATTGTTTGGCGTTTCGTATTCAATATATGCATTCAGTTTGGTACTTAGTTATCGTTTTGCATTCATGGTCTGATGTGGGTCCTTTGGAGATGCTACTTGGACGGTACCGATGTGTCATTTATACCGATCACAGTAGTCTCTAAGTAGGCCTTCGATCAGGGGGATTCATTGTTTGGTATTCACTTTGTGGACCCCGGCATAGAGTATTTGTTGATATCATCTTTCGTTCGTGGTTATCATTTCGTTTGCGTTCTGGGAAACGTTACTTGGGTTAGGTCGACACTCATTACTGTCGAAGAGTGAATCTCGGGGCGAGATTCCTTTCAACAGAGGGATGATGTGACGATCGGCAAAATTTTTCTTTTTATCGCTCCGTTCTCTTTGACTTCGGGAAAATTTCGGGATGAAAATTCATTCAACAGGGGGATGATGTGACACCTGGCATGTTTGGGTCAACATTTTATAAGCACATAAGTCTACCTTAGCGAGAAACGTTTATTAAACATACTTGACGTGGTCAGTAGAGTCGGAACACAATCCGTATTGTCCAGGGTTCAATGATTTGGAGGATCATTGGGTTAGTCACAAACACACACACACACACACACACACACACGTTACGAGTCCCGTTGTTGGTGAATTACATAAACTAAATTAGGTGTTATGCGTAGATTGATTCTTATATGGTGGATTATATGCAAATATGTGTTTAAACGATGTGTAGATGATTATCCATGATTATATATGTTAATCATAGATTAAGATTGCATGTTCATGTGTTAGGATGCGCTAAAATGCGTTAAACACGACAAACTGGAAAAACTAGAAAACACAGGTCTAGGTTCGACCCATAGCATGGGGGCGAACCTGGGAAATGATCTTGGTTCGACCCTTAATGAAGGGGCGAACCTGGAATATGAAAACAATAGAAGTTCATTCGACCAGTAAAGATACATTAAACCCTGAGCAAGGGGCGAATATGGACTAGTATAAATACCACACTTTGTCATATTTCACCATTTCACAAACCCTAAACGCCTCTAAACACTCTCTAGCAACTTTAATCACTGAGGAAGGAGTGTTTGCTCTTGTTTTCCATAATCTAACCTACAAACATCTTCTAAACAAAGATCTAAGGTGTGCTCTTCGTTCTAAATCATTTTTAAAGCATTTCAATTCGTTTTCATTAAACCCCAAGAGTCCAGATCTGATTCAAACATGTTTTCATGGATAAATCCTAATATCTTTCTAGACAAAACCTATTCATAAACAATGAGTTTTCATACAAATTAACATGTATTAATGGTGTTTTATGTGGTGTTATAGATGATATAACAATGATCTAGGACTGTTATTGATGATGATTTATGATTGAGATAGGTTACAATTGATTATTGATGATGTTTTGCTCATTTTGGGGATTTTGGGTTAGATCTAGGACTTGTTCATGATGATAGTGATAAGGATATGATTGGGGGTTTCTTGTTCATGATAATCTGAGTATATTAAGTTGATTATTGATTGATTTCAGAAAGTTTCCTAATTGGGTAAGGATTGCATGCGTTTGATTTTGGGTAACTTGTAAAACGGACTCATTTCAGGATAAAATTGGTAGGGTTTTGTAGGAATATGTTAATGATAGTTGACTGCTGTGATTGGTGATGTTTCGTGATGTTTTCGGACCGTTTAGATACGTTTTGGTGCGTTTTATGAAGTTCTGCAGCAAATGCTCGAACGCGGAACTCATTCGACCCTTCGTGGGGTCGAACGTGGCTCAAAAGGGTCGAATGTGGCTCAAAAGGGTCGAACGTGGCTGGAAAGGGTCGAATGTGGCTCAAATGGGTTGAAGGTGGCTCAAATGGGTCGAATGTAGCACCATAGGGTCGAATGTGGGTGCCTGGGGTCGAATGTGGGTGCCCGGGGGCGAATTAACACGTGTTAGGGTCGAATTAACATACGTTAAGGTCAAATATATGTTAGGGTCAAATAAACATGTGTTAGGTCAAATGAACTTGTGAATATGTTGAATGAACATCATGAGGGTTGAACCAAGGGTCCATGGGTCGCACCAGAAGCCCTTGGGAGCGAACCAAACACAGGAAACTCCCGATTCGACCTTACGACTTCGTATATGCGATTTTTAATGCAAACTAAGTGTTTTATGCTTGAAACTTATGTGTTAACCTTATGTGCATGACTAATTGATGTAATGGGTCACCAACGGGATGTCGGGTCTGTCTGGTATGTCCGGTTAACGTTTAAACGCACTTTTTAACACACGTAGTCAAGATCTGGACAATCGGGGACTAGTTAGCCTTTGGGTTAGTAGTCATCAAACTTATGTAAACTCATTGATAGGTTGTCATTAGTTGGGATTATTATACACATGTTGGATTTCTAATTATCAGAAGACGCATTCTAAGGTGAGTTTCACGGCCCCACTCTTTTACTGGTTTTACATTTTCGGGGGAGAAAACATGTTGTATTCTTTAAACGTGTGTCAACTATGTTTTCATAAATGGCGTGTCAACTATGTTTTTATGAAAGGTGTGACAACTATGTTTTGTTATTCACGAATTCATTGGGTTTTGGAGTATTCACTATGTTTTCAAGTATTCATTATGTTTTGGAGTATTCATTATGTTTTGGATTATTCATTATATTACTATGCGATCTTTCGAAGTCCCAGAGAGAACCATGAATGTGCGGGGATGCACAACGGGGGAAATGTGGATAGATCTATTTGGGCTTGACCCGCCCCAGTCGTCGACTGGAGGTCGGACGGGTGCATGTTGTCTCTTAGGTATTAAGTATTCAGTATTCAGTATTCATTCGGGCACGTATTCAGTATTCACAGTATTCGAGTCCAGTGATGGTTTTCCAATCGCAGTAGTAACAAGTATTCATATGTTTTGCATGCATGTGGTCTGGATTGACCATGTGTATTCATTTGGGAGTCAGTATTCATTGGAGTCGGTATTCATTAAAAACCTGTGAACTCACCGGCATTATTTGTTGACGTTTTTAGCATGTTTGTCTCAGGTCGCTAAGGTAGCAGCTGTCGATAGGCGCACGGAGTCTCACGGCGTCTAGGAATCATAAGCATGTTTTGTTAAACATTTCAGACTTTGAGTTTTACTTTTGAGTTGTAATAATACATTTTGCTTCCGCTGTGTTGGAACGGTTTTGAAACTCAATGGCAGTTTACGTTGTTTTCATATCATATAGTGTCGTTTATTGTGACCGTTGACTTGGATCCTAGTTTGTCACGCGCCTCGCGGTAAAACTCCGCAAGTGGAAATTTGAGGGTGTGACACATTTGACATGTTTTTTTAGTGGTTTTAGAATGTAAATTAGTGTATAAAATGAATGGTGTGAAAGATTTATATATTGGACTAGTAAAGGAGGAGTTTTAAGATAATTTAAGTTTCCGGCCGTTTCACTAATAAAACCAAATTAAGTCCCTAATGAATTCTAAATTGTTTCATTTAATTAGAAATGAATCATATGTTTCATTTGAACTTTATATCTTAGAGGCAATAAATTCTATGACTAGGAAATTCAATTGACATTTGAGTTTTATAACTCATATTTCACATTAAGTCAATAACTAATTAACTTCTTATTGAAGAATAATTATTTTATTATTATTAAAATTGTCTCAATTATTATTTAGTGATTAATTTATAAAATACAAATGTCAAACATACAAGGATTGAAAGTGAAACTACAATATAGGTTAAGGACTAAAAGTGTGCATACGATGAAAGTGAACGGTGCAAATGTCACAACATATCAAGTGAAATTCTATTTGAAAGCAACTGTTTTAACAACATCTGCTGTTATTATTAACAGTTGTTGTAAAACAGATCTTGCAATTATAATAATTTTTAACTTACGATAGGGATGTGTATTTACGATTCTAAACATTAGCTTTTTTTAGTGCCAAATAATAAGTTTTTTGAGATGAAATATTTTTATTATTATATTTTATTAATTAAATAATAAATTGATTTATATAAGATAAAACATTGTATCATTATGTATATAGTTTGTTGTATTGTTCAATAATATTCAAGTTTATAGGTTATTTTTTATAAAAAAACATTTTTCTAACCGGCTGGTTATTTTTTAAAAATTTTGTATTAGCATCATTTCATTTTGACAATTAAATAATTATGAAAACTATTTTAAAACTACGTTTAATAAGTAAGCCCTAAGTTTGAATTTTTAGGTGGGAAAGTTTTAAATCACATAGGGAAGCGTGTTTAGGAATTTTAACATTAACAGGGTGAATTTGGAAATAATAAGATTTGCAAACTATAATTGAAAAATCTATTTTGATGAAAGCAGTTAACAACATTTGTTGACAAATAAGGATGGTTTTGAAAATCTCTTTTTATTGTTTACCTCGATGTTAATTTACAAAATCTCATCAATAGTGTGTGTAGCATTATTAATTAATTAATTAATTGATTTATATAAGATATAACATGCTAAGCTTTAAGTGAAATTTTATTTGATGACAACTGTTTTAACAACATCTGTTAACAAGTTTACAGTTGTTGTAAAACAGATCTTCCAATTATAATAATAAATAATATATTTAAGCCCAAGTTTTGAATATTGAGGAGGGAAATTTTAAGTCCTAAGTTTTGAATTTTTAGGAGGTAAAGTTTTAAATCACATATGGAAGCGTGTTTATGAATTTTAACATTAGCAGGGTCGAGTTGCAAATTATAAGAGTTGTTGTATAAGATATAACAATGCAAGTGAAATTATATTTGAAGGCAGCTGTTTTAACAACGTCTGTTGTTATTATTAACATTTGTTGTAAAACAGATATTGCAATTGTAATAATAAATATTACATTTAAGCCCAATTTTAACCTCTAGAACCATGTTGAAATTATCGAACTAATGATAATGTGGATTTGTGATGTTAGTCTTCTTCTTCTTCTTGTAATCATTCTCCATGTTAATCATTTCAGTCCAAAAATAGTTTCCACGCTAGGGAAGTGTATTTACGATTTTGAATATTATCTGTGTTGAGTGCCAAATAATAAGTTTTTTGAGATGAGATATTTTTAATATTATATTTTATTAATTATATAATTAATTGATATATATATATATATATATATAAGATAAAATATTGTATCATTATGTATATAGTTTGTTGTATTGTTCAATAATATTCAAGTTAATATGTTATATTTTATAAAAAACATTTTTCTAACCTGCTGGTTATTTTTTAAAAATTATGTATTAGTGTCATTTCATTTTGATAATTAAATAATTATAAAAATTATTTTAAAAGTACTTTTAATAAGTAAGCCCTAAGTTTTAAATTTGTAGGAGGGAAAGTTTTAAATCACATAGGGAAGCGTGTTTAGGAATTTTAACATTAACAGGGTGAAATTGGAAATAATAATAGTTGTGAAAGAAAATATAGATATTTTTATTATTATTAATTAATTAAATAATTCATGTACATGACATATTGCTAATTGTAATTGAAAATCTATTTTGATGAAAGCTGTTTCAACAACATTTGTTGGCAAATAAGCAAAGTTTTGAAACTCTATTTTTATTGTTTACCTCTATGTTAGTTTACAAACTCTCATCAATAGTTTTTGTAGCATTATTATTAATTAAATAATTAATTAATTGATTTATATAAGATATAACATTGTACGCTTTAAGTGAAATTCCATTTGATGACAGTTGTTTTAACAACATCTGTTAACAAGTTTACAGTTGTTGTAAAACAGATCTTCCAATTATAATAATAAATAATATATTTAAGCCCAAGTTTTGAATATTGAAGAGGGAACTTTTAAGTCCTATGTTTTGAATTTTTAGGAGGGAAAGTTTTAAATCACATAGGGAAGTGTGTTTAGAAATTTTAACATTAACAGGGTCGAGTTGCAAATAATAAGAGTTGTTGTATAAGATATAACATTTCAAGTCAAAATCTATTTGAAGGCAATTGTTTTAACAACATCTGTTGTTATTATTAACAGTTGTTGTAAAACAGATCTTGCAATTATAATAATAAATATTACATGTAAGCCTAAGTTTTGAATATTCAAGAAGATGTTTTTAACTTACAATAGGGAGTTGTATTTATGATTCTGAACATTAGCTTTTTTGAGTGCCAAATAATAAGTTTTTTGAGATGAAATATTTTTATTATTATATTTTATTAATTAAATAATCAATTGATTTATATAAAATAAAACATTGTATCATTATGTATATAGTTTGTTGTATTGTTCAATAATATTCAAGTTGATAGGTTATATTTAAAAAAAAAAAAAACATTTCTCAAACCGGCTGGTTATTTTCAACAAATTTTGTATTAGTGTCATTTCATTTTGATAATTAAATAATTATGAAAATTATTTTAAAACTATATTTAATAAGTAAAGCCTATGTTTTGAATCTTTAGGAGGGAAATATTTAAATCACACAGGGAAGCGTGTTTAGGAATTTTAAATTTAACAGGGTGAAATTTGAAATATAAAGAGTTGTGTCAGCAAATATTGATATTGTTATTATTAATTAATTAATTAATTAATTCATGTACGTGACATATTGCTAATTGTAATTGAGAATCTATTTTGATGAAAATTGTTTTAACATCATATAATGCATTATGTGCTTACAATCATTATATGACTTGTCGGTATGTGAATACGTGTTTATATGTGTTAAAATAGTGATTACGCGTAATTGCATGACATTATAGGTGATTACGCGTAATTGCATGTAAATAGGGGGTGATTAGCCTAATCGCTAGTAAGATGGGCGATTGGAGGAGTATTTATAGGCGATTGGTCTAATCGCCAGTAGTTACACGCGATTAGACATCCTAATCGCCTGTAGCTGCTGCCCAATCGCCTGACACGTACCAAATGACTAGAAACGCCTATAAATACCACCCTTATGTTGTAAAACATCATTTGTGAAACCCTAATACACCCCAAAGCCACCCCACACCTTATTCAACTTCTGCAACACGTTTTTTTATCAAGAAATCACATTTCTAAGCTTTACACCTCATAATCTTACAATTTCAAGGTGTGTTCTTCATCCCAAACCTTTGTAATGATATTGTTTTGATCCCTAAAGGTCCAGACCTGGTTTCTAAACATTTGTGTCTTTGAAAACTCATTAAAATCAGTTTCTAAACAAACCCAAACCGCTATGCTTGTTATATGTGATGTATTCATGCAAGATAGGATTTTATCATTTAAACATGCTTGTTCTTGTATTATTGATATGTTTCTGATTTAAATGAGTTGATATGATGTTAACCTAGGAGTTTGAAGGTTCATTGATGTGTATTATTGATATTAGGCGTTTTGACCCGTTTGAATGATCATGGAGGATTGATGATGATATGTTTAGTTTTATTGATTGTTTGAGGTTAAGGTTTACTCTAGGATGATGCTAGAACACTAGGATAGTGTCGGACAACGTCATCATGTGATGAAATCTGGATATTTGTCATTTAGGGTAAGGTTTGCATGTTGATGTGATATTTACATGCTAAGTTATGCTATTTTTTGAAAACGCTTGCATTCGGGACGGCTAGAATGATAATAAATTAGGGGTTTTACTTGAAATAGTTGGATTAATGTTTTGGGTTTGATATTGGGTGTTTCCACATGTTTCGGATCTGATTTGGAAGGTTAAACGCGCAAAAAGACGATATAGAGCAGCAGGGGCGATTGGCCCCAATCGCGTGTAACAGGAGGCGATTGGGAGCCCAATCGCTAGTATGTCAGGCGATTACACTTCTAATCACCAGTTGACTTTTCCTAATTGCATGTTTGATTCCTAATCGCGTGTACTGCTGTCATATGTGCATTTTAAGATCCCGAAACACGGTTTGACACCTAGGAACATGTTAGGAACCACGTGACACGTCCAATAACTTAGTTATACGTGTTCGGACTTGTTTATGCGTTAATTGAGCGTTATGCTAGATATGGTGAATGTTTGCGCATGCTAAGTGTTTAATTGCATATGTTGCATGATATCTTGTATGGGGCTAACACGTGGGATGTTGGGTCACCAATGGGATGTCGGGTTTTGTCTGGCTTGGTCGGTTTAACGTTTAAACATGTTTTCAACATACATGGTCACGGTCTGGACAATTGGGGACTGATTAGCCTTTGGGTTACTAGTCAACACACTTATGTAAACTCGTTGATAGGTCGCCACTAGTTGGGGCTATCACACGCGTGTCAGATCTTTCTTAACACATCAGACGCAACCTAAGGTGAGTTTCACGGCCCCACTTTTATTAGCTTTTTTTTTCGGGGGAGAAACATGCTTACACACTTTTAACACATGATTTCAAGTTATACTATGGCTATCTTTATATTACTATACGGCTCATCTAAATCCCAAGGAAACCACTAATACGGGTATGTAGCGGGGAAATGTGGATAGCGCTATTGGACCTGACAAACCCCACTCGACGGCTGGAGGCCGGGCAGGTGCATATTGTCTCAAACACACAGGGCCTACCGGGGATGACGGTAGTCCGAGGGGTATCACACAGTAGCAAACACAGTCAGCAATGGTTTCAACCGTAGTAGTAATTAACTTAACGCCTAGCTTGCGTTCACACAGCATAGTAGTAACGGTAACGGTTTTCAAAGGATTTACGAAACGCTTATTATAAAACCTGTGAACTCACCAGCATTTTATGTTGACATCTTTTTGGCATGTTTCTCAGGTCGTTAAGGTAGCAGCATCGAGTCTAGGCGCACAGAGTCTCACGACGTCTAGGATTCACTTGCATGTCACTTAGTACTTTCAGACTTTTATGTTTTACTTCTGGTTTGTAATAAAGTTTTACGCTTCCGCAACGATGGAAAGATTTTGAAAACTTAATGGGCAATTTATGTTGTTTTAAGTATCATATAGTTGTCGTTTGTTGTGACCATTGCCTTGGATCCTGTTTGTCACGCGCCTCGCAGTAAAACCCCAATGTACACTAATGGACACACTTGCCTACACACACTATCATGCACTAGTACTTGTTATAGTACACCTTGAGTGATTGTTCACTTTGGGATCATTGTGCGATAAGAGTTTCTTTTAAGGGCGAGGGTATCGGGTGACTTGAAGTTCTAGCTAGGAGCACGCCCAGTGGACGATGTAGAGCGATTTATCATTTCGAGTGCACACGAAATCATAAATTGAAGTGCATGAAAATCTTGGTGGACTTCGTGTTCGAACCGATGGTTATGCTTGAACCTAGTTCTAAATTCCTTCGGTCACTAGTGGTTTGATCTATACTAACACAGAGAATCTTGTTCCATGTTTTGACAGAACATGTCTGGCCGTAACGGTGGACGTACTAGGGGACGCCGTGGTGGCGGTGGTGGTCACGCAGGCGGTGGTCGAGGTGGTGGTAACATCACTTTGACACAGGACGAGTTGAATCAGATGATGCAGCAACAGTTGGGTGTTGCACTAGCTGTTTTCCAGGCTGCTCAGTAGGCCTTTGCCACTACTCCGGTGCAGGCGGGGACCGCCTACAAGAGGTTTAAGGATTGCCAGCCCCACAGCTTCTGAGGTACTGAGGGAGTAGTGGAAGTATTTAGGTGGTTAGAAAAGATTGAGTCAGTGTTTGCTTTATGTGAGTGCCCAGCTGCTGATTGGGTGAAGTTTGCTACGGGAACCTTTGAGGGACCCGCTCTGACATGTTGGAACTCCACCACATAGACACTTGGCTTAGGGGAAGCCAACGCTATGCCATGGACTGAGTTTGTGTTTAAATTTAAGGCTGAGTACTGTCCGCGTGAGGAGATCAAGAGGTTGGAACATGAGTGGTGGAACCATAAGATGGTTGGATCTGAGGTTGAGGAGTACACTATCAGGCACAACGAACTGGCAGTGTTGTGCTCGGGGGTGGCTACACCCGAGTATAGGCGTGTTGAGCAGTACATTGCTGGCTTGGTGCCAGAGATTGCGGGATTGGTGGCTGCTAGGGAGCCTACTACGATTGCTAAAGCTACTCGGTCAGCTTACAAGATGACCAACATGAAGGTGACTGAAGGTGTGTTGCCTCCTCGAGGCGCTGTAGTGAAGGTTTCTGAGGGTGGTAAGAGGAAGTGGGAGAGTGTGGAGAAGAGTTCAGCCGTTGTTCAGCGACAGTCACAGACAAAGAAGGTTGAAGCTTCAGGGTCAGCTTCGGATCAGAAGCAAGGTGGGTATATCGGGAAGAAACCTAAGTGTGGTCACTGTGGGTTTCATCATTTTGGAAATTGTGACAGGTTTCGTTGTGAGCGTTGTGATAAGACGGGGCATTTGGCAAAAGATTATAGAGCCAGTTTTCCAGCTAAGTCGGCTCAAGTGACAGGTGCTACTCCCGCTCCTCGGGGGAATCAGGGTTGCTACAACTGTGGGGAGTCGGCTCACTTCAAGCGAGATTGCCCAAAGTTGAATCAAGTTGGAACAGGGACTGCAACTGGTGGTGGAAACAAAAAGGGCGATGGTCGGGCTACTCGTGCTTACGCTTACGTCATCGGTGCGAGGGAGAACCAGGAGGATCCTGATACTGTTACCGGTAAGTTTTCTTTCCTATCCTTCATTATACTTTGGTTTCATTCTTACTCGTACCGTTAAGCGTTTCGTATCCATTGAGTGTTTCGGTTTTTGACCTGGTCATCGTTTTACGTTCATTAGTTGATGTGGGCCCGTTGGAGATGCTACTTGGACGGTACCGATGCTTATACTGATCACAGTAGTCTCCATTAGGCCTTCGATCAGGATGAGTTTTCTGTCTTGTGTTCACCTTGGGGGGGGGGGGGGTTCCCAGCGGTTGTTATCACGTTTCGTTCATGATCCTCGTTTCATTTGCATTTGCATTTCGGGGAAGCGTTACTTGGGTATATGCTTAGGTCGGTACTCATTACTGTTGAAGCTGAGTGAATCTCGGGACGAGATTCCTTTCAACAGGGGGATGATGTGACGACCGGAAAAAAAAAATTCTTTTTATCGCTTCGTTCTCTTTTTCTTCAGGAAATTTTCGGGACGAAAATTCTTTCAACAGGGGGATGATGTGACACCCAACACGTTTAGGTTAACATTTTATAAAACACATAAGTCTACCTTAGCGAAAAACGTTTTCAAACATACTTAACTAGGTCAGTTGAGTCGCTCTGATGGTTCCGGGAATCATCGGGAGTCGTTACAATGATCCACGGGATCATTGGGAGTCGGTCCATAACCATGTGAACACGGATTGGCGATTTGTACAATCGCCGGGTTTAACGCACACACGTAAATCTCGAGTCCCGTGAATTGGTGAACGGATGGGAACATGTTAGTTATCATGCATTATGTGCTTACAATCATTATATGACTTGTCAGTATGTGAATACATGTTTTTATGTGTTTAAATATTGATTACGTGTAATTGCATGACATTATAGGTGATTACGCGTAATTTCATGACATTATAGGTGATTACGCCTAATTGCATGACATTATAGGTGATTACGCGTAATTTCATGTAAATAGGGGGTGATTAGCCTAATCGCCAGTAAGTTGGGCGATTGGAGGAGTATTTATAGGCGATTAGTCTAATCGCCGGTAGTTACACGCGATTAGACATCCTAATCGCCTGTAGCTGCTGCCCAATCGCCTGACGCGTACCAAATGACTAGAAACGCCTATAAATACCACCCTTATGTTGTAAAACATCATTTGTGAAACCCTAATACACCCTAAAGCCACCCACACCTTATTCAACCTCTGCAACACGTTTTTGATCAAGAAATCACATTTCCAAGCTTTACACCTCATAATCTTACAATTTCAAGGTGTGTTCTTCATCCCAAACCTTTGTAATGATATTGTTTTGATCCTTAAAGGTCCAGACCTAGTTTCTGAACATTTGTGTCTTTGAAAACTCATTAAAATCAGTTTCTAAACAAACCCAAACCGATATGCTTGTTATATGTGATGTATTCATGCAAGATAGGATTTTTATCGTTTAAACATGGTTGTTCTTGTATTATTGATATGTTTATGATCTAATTGAGTTGATATGATGTTAACCTAGGAGTTTGAAGGTTCATTGATGTGTATTATTGATATTAGGCGTTTTGACCCGTTTGAATGATCATGGAGGATTGATGATGATATGTTGTGTTTTATTGATTGTTTGAGGTTAGGGTTTACTCTAGGATGATGCTAGAACAGTGGGATAGTGTCGGACAACGTCATCATGTGATGAAATCTGGATATTTTCCATTTAGGATAAGTTTTGCATGTTGATGTGATGTTTACATGCTAAGTTATGCTATTTTGGGAAAACGCTTGCATTCGGGACGGCTAGAATGATAATAAATTAGGGGTTTTTGCTTGAAATAGTTGGATTAATGTTTTCGGTTTGATATTGGGTGTTTCCACATATTTTGGATATGATTTGGAAGGTTAAACGCGCAAAAAGACGATACAGAGCAGCAGGGGCGATTAGGGAACTCTAATCGCCTATAGTAAGGGCGATTGGCCCCAATCGCGTGTAACAGGAGGCGATTGGGAGCCCAATCGCTAGTATGTTAGGCGATCACACTTCTAATCACCAGTTGACTTTTCCTAATTGCATGTTTGATTCCTAATCGCGTGTACTGCTGTCATATGTGCATTTTAACATCCCGAAACACGGTTTGACACCTAGGAACATGTTAGGAACCACGTGACACGTCCAATAACTTAGTTATACGTGTTCGGACTTGTTTTATGCGTTAATTGAGCGATATGCTAGATAGGGTGAATGTTTGCGCATGCTAAGTGTTTAATTGCATATGTTGCATGATATCTTGTATAGGGCTAACACGTGGGATGTCGGGTCACCAATGGGATGTTGGGTTTTGTCTGGTTTGGTCGGTTTAACGTTTAAACAGGTTTTCAACATACACGGTCACGGTCTGGACAATTGGGGACTGATTAGCCTTCGGGTTAGTAGTCAACACACTTATGTAAACTCATTGATAGGTCGCCACTAGTTGGGGCTATCACACGCGTGTCGGATCTTTCTTAACACATCAGACGCAACCTAAGGTGAGTTTCACGGCCCCACTTTTATTAGTTTTGTTTTTGGGGGAGAAACATGCTTACACACTTTTAACACATGATTTCAAGTTATACTATGGCTATCTTTATATTACTATACGACTCATCTAAATCCTAAGGAAACCACTAATACGGGTATGTAGCGGGGAAAGGTGGATAGCGCTATTGGGCCTGATAAACCCCACTCGACGGCTGGAGGCCGGGCGGGTGCATATTGTCTGAAACACACAGGGCCTACCGGGGATGATGATACTCCGAGGGGTATCACACAGTAGCAAATACAGTCAGCAATGGTTTCAACCGTAGTAGTAATTAACTTAATGCCTAGCTAGCGTTCACACAGCATAGTAGTAACGGTAACGGTTTTCAAAGGATTTACAAAACACTTATTATAAAACCTATGAACTCTCCAGCATTTTATGTTGACATCTTTTTGGCATGTTTCTCAGGTCGTTGAGGTAGCAGCATCGAGTCTAGGCGCACGTAGTCTCACGGCGTCTAGGATTCACTTGCATGTCACTTAGTACTTTCAGACTTTTATGTTTTACTTCTGGTTTGTAATAAAGTTTTACGCTTCCACAACGATGGATAGATTTTGAAAACTTAATGGGCAGTTTATGTTGTTTTAAGTATCATATAGTTGTCGTTTGTTGTGACCGTTGTCTTGGATCCTGGTTTGTCACGCGCCTCGCGGTAAAACCCCGCACGTGGAATTTGAGGGTGTGACATAGGACCTACGTTTGTGTTGAATCCTCTGCTCACTTGCTTGTTCCTCATCAGGATAAATTGGTTTTTTCGGCAGAGTTGGATCCTTTTGTCTGTTTATCGTGAACAAGAAACCCCCTATCATATCCTTATCATTATCATCAAGAACAAGCCCTAGACCTTTCCCAAAATTTCCCAAAAATGACAAAACATTATCAATAATCAATTGTAACACGTTTCAATCATAACTCATCATCAATAACAGTCCTAGATCGTTGTCATAACATCTATACAGCAAGTAATCATCAAACAATGCATAATACCACATTAACACATGTTAATTTGTATAAAAACACATTGTTTATGAATAGGTTTTATTTAGAAAGATATTAGGAAGGTTTTCATTCATAAAACATGTTGATATCAGATCTGGACTCTTGGGGTTTAAATGAAAACGAATCAAAATTGTTTAAAAAGGATTTAGAATGAAGAACACACCTTAGATCTTCACTTGTAATGATCTAGAGAGTTGGATTATGAAAAATAAGCTCAAAAACTCCTTCCCCAATGATAATAGTCGAAAGAGAGTGTTTAGAGGCGTTTAGGGTTTGTGAAATGATGAAAAATGACTAAGGATGGTATTTATAGTATGTCCAGGTTCGACCCCTTCACGTGGGCGAACGTGGAGTTTGGGTGGTCGAATGTGATGTTTTTAAAACAGCTAGCCAGGTTCGACCTTTCATGTGGGTCGAACGTAGTTTTATCTGGTCGAAGGAGACCATTAACAGACTGAGGGTCAGGTTCGACCCTTCGAACGGTCGAACCAGGAAAGTGTCATTTTTCCAGATTTCCAGTTTGTCATGTTTAACACATTTTAACGCACCCCAAAACATGAACATGTAATCTTAATCAATGTTTAACATATATAGGCATGGACAATTATTTAAACATCATTTAAACACGTATTTGCATATAATCCACCACATAAGAATCAATCTACACATAACACTTAATCTAGTTTATGTAATTCACCAATAATGGGACTCAAGACGCGTATATACGTAAAAGACACCAATGATCCTCCAGATCATTGAACTCTGGACAATACGTAAGAAAACCCCGACTCAACTAACCCAGTTAAGTACGTAATTAGACTGTTTCCCGCTAAGGTAGACTTATAAGTTTAAATATGTCAAGTCAAATATGCTGGGTGTCACAACTGAAGAACGCAACCTAAGGTGAGTTCACGGCCCCACTTTTACTGCTTTAACTTTTGGGGGAGAGAACATGCGTTAACTATTTTGGTAACATATGTCATACTATGGTTTTAACTTTGCATTGCTACACGATCCTTGAAAGTCCCGGGGAAAACCATGAATGTGCGGGGATGCACAACGGGGGAAATGTGGATAGATCTATTGGGTTTGACAGACCCCACTCGACGGCTTGCAAGGCCAGGCGGGTGCATATTGTCTCGAACTGGTAACATTGGTAACATTGCTGAACACACTCGGGCCGAACACTGGTAACAGTCTAGTAATGGTTTTCCAATCGTAGCAGTAATAAAACATACGCCTAGCTAGCGTACTTGGTAACGTTGATATAGTATGGACGTGGTAACATTTTGGCAACATTGGTAACATGTTATACAAACCTGGGAACTCACCAGCATTTTATATGTTGACGTCTCTTTTGGCATGTTTTCTCAGGTCGCTAAGGTAGCATCGGTTGGACTAGGCGCACGGGTCTGCACTGGTGTCTAGGATTAGTAGCATGTTTTGAAATAAGTGTCTTGAATACTTTGGAACACTGTTTTGTTGTCACACCCTCAATTTCCACCTGCGGAGTCTTACCGCGAGGCGCATGACAAACCGGGATCTAAGTCAACGGTCACAATAAACAACTCTATATGAAGATACATGACATCCAAAAAGACATAGTTTTCATAAACTCATAATCAGTGGCGGAAGCATTAGACAAGTTACAAACCATAGACCCCAAATGTACCAAGTGTTTATTACAAAACGTGATCTAAACCTAGACGCCAATGCAGACCCGTGCGCCTAGTTCCATTTGTTGCTACCTTAGCGACCTGAGAAAAACATGCCAAAAGACGTCAACATATAATGCTGGTGAGTTCACAGGTTTGTTCAATATGTTACCAAGTGTTACCAAAACGTTACCATGTCCATACTATATCAATGTTACCAAGTACGCTAGCTAGGCGTATGTTTTATTACTACTATGATTGGAAACCATTACTAGACACATTTAGCAATGTTTAGCATATGTTTAAGCCGCCCAAATGTTCAGCATGATACCAATAGATCTATCCACATTTCCCCCGTTGTGCATCCCCACACATTCATGGTTTCCCCCGGGACTTTCAAAGATCGTATAGCAATACAAGTTAAAAACCATAGTATGACATATGTTACAAAAATAGTTTAGCGCATGTTTTCTCCCCCAAAAGTTAAAGCAGTAAAAGTGGGGCCGTGAACTCACCTTAGATAGCGTTCTTCGGTTACAAGTAAAAATGCTAAGCCCTTGATAATCCCTCTACCGGAGATCTATCAAAATGTTCACATAAGTATTCCGACTAATAACCATAAGGTTATCTAGTCCCCGATTGTCCAGATCGTAACCAAGTATGTTTTAAAGCGTGTTTAAATGTTTAACCGACACACTAGACCAAACCGACATCCCGTTGGTGACTCATTACCCTGACTAATCAAGTACACATAGATTACACACAAGGTTCAAGCATAAAACACTTAGTTTGTATCAAAAATCTCATTTCTGCATCAGAACGGTCGAACCAGTCAGATAAAATCTCCTTCGCCCGTTTTCAAGTTCTCCTTCGCTCGTTTTTTTCTACGTTCGACCGTTTGATCAGGTTCGCCCAACGTTTTCCAGGTTCGACCCTGGATTTTCTCCTTCGCCCACCCGATTGGTCGAAGGAGTCCAGGTTCGCCCCTGTTGTACAAATTTTCCTAAAAACGCTTCAAACTCATTCGAAACATCATCAAACACAGCAGTCAAGTATGAATAACTTACCCCTACGAAACCCACCGATTTCCCCCAAAAATACGTCCATTCCAGCCCTTTCCCAAAATGGTAAGAATTATGAAAACGTCACAATCATGCATGGATTCTTTACCCAATTTGGAAACTTTTGAAATCAATCCATATTCAACTTAAAATGCTCAGTTTTGTCGAGTGTTCGATTTTCCTTATTAGATCAATTGATCATAAATATCATGCATCAAATCTAGATTCGTTAAAACCCCCAAAATACCCATAACATCACCATCTATCCAATTCTAACTCTATACAACAATAACCTAGCATCAATAACAATCCTATATCATGTTTCTATCATAGATACAGCAGCAAATCATTGAATAACACATAACACCACATAATACACAATTTACATATGTTTATCATCATGAAAACCTATGTTTAAATGATAAGGTTTTGATTTAGAAAGATGTTTAAAAGGTTTTTAATCATGAAAACACCCTTAGAACAGATCCGGACAATTAGGGTTAGATGAAAACGAATTAAAATGCTTTAAAAAGGATTTAGGATCAAGAACACACCTTGGATTCTTGTTTAGATGTTGTAGATAGGTTAGATTATGAAAAAGAAGAGCAAAAACTCATTCCTTAGTGATTAAAATCGTTTGAGAGTGTTTTGAGACGGTTAGGGTTTGTGAAATGGTGAAAAATGACAAAGTTTGGTATTTATACTAATCCTCCTTCGCCCTCTATCAGTGGTCGAAGGTAGCCTCCTTCGACCCTTCCACAGGGTCGAATGAGCCCTGTCCTGGTCGAAGGGAATTCTTTCAATTCCACATCCCAGGTTCGCCCATTTACAAAGGGTCGAACCAAACAAAATTCTTCCTTCGACCACTCGAAGTGGTCGAACCAGAATCCATGTTTATCTAGTTTTCCAGTTTGTCGTGTTTAACGCATTCTAACATACCTTAACATATGAGCATGCAACCTTAGTCTATGTTTAACATATTTAAGCACGGATAATCATTTACACATCATTTAAACACATCTATGTATATAATCCACCACACGACCCATAATCTACACATATACTTAATTAGTTCATGCAATGTCACCAACAACGGAACCCGGTACTAGTGTATTCCCAAAATGACTCCCAATGATCCTCCAGTTCATTGAACCCTGGACAATCCTAACTTGACCCGACTCAACTAACCCAGTTAAGTCCATTTATAAACGTTTCTCGCTAAGGTAGACTTAGATGTTACTAAAATGTTTAAGCCAAATATGTCGGGTGTCACATTTGTAACCATTAAATTCTTTATATGCTTCCGCTTATGAAATCTATGTTTTTGGGTTTACGTACTTCATATAGTGTCGTTTATTGTGACCGTTGACTTGAATCCTGGTTTGTCATGCGCCTCGCGGTAAAACCCCGCAGTGTAAATTTGAGGGTGTGACATCAACAGTTGTTGTTTGGTGCTCTTGTGTGGCTGTAGTAGTTTCCTTTGGCTTCCCAACATCCATAGGTACAATCTTTCTCCTCTTTTTCATTTTCTTTTGTGTTGGTGGTTTCTTTGTTGAAATCAGTGGCATGATTTCCACAGAAGTGTTTGTTGTTTCATTTTTTGTAGAAGAAGTTGTCTCCGAAGCAGACGTTAGAACAACGGATGTTGAAATATCAATGTTTGTTGGTTTTTTAGTACTTTTGCCTTTAATTACTTTTTCTGTACATTTAACGTCCAGCATTCTGGTAAAAGTTTCATTCGATAAGCTATTAATTTTAATAGCTAATCCTTTCTTAAAATCCTTATCAGGCAATAGTTTTTGTAAGCACACACTCAACAATCTTGGATATAGTAAAAAAGCATTATGAGATCCAAATTTTATAGCCTTTACATTAGATACTAAATCAGTAAATACTGTCTGAGATAAGTTGAAATTACTCTCAGTTAAAATTGCATAAGCAAGATACTGTGTTTTCAATGGTATCTCATTAAATGATGTTGTTTTTGCAGACAGACATATAAGAAGGGTATGAAAAAGAAACTTCATTGGTGGCGGAAAATTTGGTTTAAACATTGTTGATGCAGTCAATTGACCTTCATACCCTCTCTCAATTAATGTGTTACAGATGAATTCCGATGTTATCTCGATATCTGTATTTCCAATCTTTGAGACAAACGCATAAGGCTTTTTATTCTTCTTTCGACACTCGGCTTTGTTCCAGAACTCTTTCAGAGTATCCTCATATATTGGTGCATCAGCGGTTAGGATTGGTAGGTATTTCGATTTGCAGATCAAATCGATTATAGAGTGAAATTGATGGTTATTTTTGGTTTTAACCAGACATGGTAGATAGTTATGACGGAGTTTTAATTGGAGATCCATTCTAATGATTCAAACAAACCAATTGAATTGAAATTAGGGATCTAATAAGACCGGAAATTTAAAATTTCCTAGTTGAATGTATTTAGGCCGTAATTGATATTGAAGCGCTTTTCTGTTTTTTGAATACGATAAGAGTGGAATATCTGGTTGGATGTAAGAGGGTTTTTGGGTATGAAAAATTGTCGGTGACTGTGACATCCGTCACCCTCGTCTTACATTTAATTGTCAATAATAGTCCATCAAATATTTCAATTGTAGTCCCCGTAAGTTTTGTCGTTTTCAAAATTTATTTTAGAATAAACTAAAAGTTTATCATTAATATTTAATATGTATCGGGTATACATTATTATCAAATGTGTATGTTGAACCGTCATCCGGAATGGATATTATAAAATTTTCAAGTTTTATACAAGTTTAGAGTTTAAAAAGTTAAATTAGTTAACCAAGTTAAGTGTTTATAAAGGAATTTCTAATCAAGTTCACCTATTATTAAAATGTTCGGTTTAGTTAATTAAATTTTCCTAATCAAATGTGAGAAAATAAAATAATTACTTGGTTGATGTTTTGTATTCCTTCTCTAATAATTCATTATCACCTACGGTTACATATATACAAATTAATTATTTGACTTGCAAACTTTTTATATTAAAAACCTAAAATGAATGTATTAATTGCATTCTTTACATCAATTCATATGTTTTTATGTCACCATAAATTCAATTTATTAGCATTGATCATTTGAAATATATATACATGGATGGGCATGATATTAACAATCAAAATAATAATAACATGTATTTAAAGTTAAAGGTTTAGTTTTTTCTTTAGTGGTAGTTTATGAGGGTATTGTGAAACTTTAAATTAATCAATTTGCTTCATCTTCCTAATAATTTTTTTGCAATCAAGGAATGAAACAGCCGATTGAATTCGTAACCGACAAATTCAATCAAAATCAATGATTCACAATTATGATTCAAATTAGTAACCAACCATTAATAAATATTATAGTATTTAAATGGTATTGATAATGAGGCCGTAAACTAAGTATATCTAAATTAGATGGATAATGAAATTATTGTGATTTGATCGAGACTCTTCATGATGTTATGTGAATATTTATTTCATATACTTATTTATTTAATAACAGTTTCTTTTAGCCTTAAAAGTTTTTTTGGAAAAAAAACGTATATTAATAACTCATGAAGTAAATGAGATTTAATGGTTTTAATTTTATTAGCTCTAGTAACGAAAGTTATATAAGTACATGATATGTATCTAAATTTAAGAACCAAGTTCAAGTTGCTAAAAATTTGGACATGTACACTTGCATTAGAATTTGGGTTGGTGTTATAATTTTTAGGAATTCGCAACGCATGATTCAAGCTTTAGGATTTATATGTGACCTTTGTTGATTCTAAATGGTTCAAGCATAATTCATTATTCCTGTTGATTTTATGCAAATCTACCTTTCACTATCAAAGTGAGTATATTTTCCCCCTTTTTACTGTTTTACTATTTTGGGGTGACTTATGTACCTATTATCAAGTTTCTATTTCTTGTTACTAAAATAACAATTCTTATGTGTGTTTGCTTGTGTCATTTCGTGTATCTATGACTTGTCAAATCATTTGTTGGGTCTGCTGACCTAGAGAAGAACATATGATTGAAAAGCCAAAACATGCTAACAGTTGATCCACACAATAAACAGTCCTTACAACATACTTCTCCCAAAAGACTGCTGACTCTAACAACTGTTCTATCCAAACAACTGCTATAACAACTGCTGATACAAGGGACTGCTGAATAAACACTGATGAAGAACAACTGCTGACCAAAGGTCTGATGAAGAACAACTGCTGATCCAAGTATTGAAGACTAAAGCACTGTTGGAGCCAACAGCACTTAGGCTCCAGCAGAGGATACAAGACCATCAGAGTTTTCCTACAACAGTAGTTTACCTTCAGTGTTTTCAATGTAACAGTAGTTTGTAATAGGCAGATGTTTTATGTTTGTTATTCTGTTAGAAGTCACTGTCTTAGGTGACGTCAGGCTAGGTCATCAGTGGTTTAGGTTTGTCTATAAATAGAACAGTGCTTGTACTGTACTATTACATTACACATACAAACATTCTCTCAGACAAACAATCACTGTGTGATCAGGCTGAGGGGGAGTACTTGTATGATTGTAATCTTTTAGATAAATGAAAGCATTCGATCAGAAAACAATTACTCTCATGTTTTGATTAATAGTTTATCATTCCGCTACACTTTCCATCTATATTCACATCACTCCTATCATTCTTAGTTAAATACAATCAAAACAAACAAACTCAGATCCTAACAATTGGTATCAGAGCTTGGTCAATTAAATTCGATCTAACAAATCAATTTAATATAAACAGATCAGCTCACAATTATTGATATCGTTTGTCTGTTGGATTGAAAACAGAGTAATAGTTTAATTTCGTTTCAACCGTTTTTAAACAGACTTTGTTTTTTGAAAAATCAGAGAATGGCTTCAATCAATCACGATCCACATAACACTGGCACGAACAACAAGCCACCGATGCTTGTCAGATCTGAATACAATATCTGGCAATGTCGGATGAGCCATGTTCTAGCTCAACAGAACACTGGGTGTTGGAAGTCGGTTATCTTCGGACTACATGTTTCGATGGTGCCGAGTACTGAAGATCCCAAGGTTCAAGAGCCAAAGAAACTTGAAAACTACTCCGACCAGGATTTTCAGAAAATTGAGTTAGATGCTAAGGCCTTCAGTATTGTGGCCATGGCTCTACCCAATGATATATATGCTGGGCTGTTACACTGTAACAGTTCAAAGGAGTTGTGGGATGCACTGAAAGAACAATTTGGTGGGACTGAGGAGGTTATTGAAAACAATCGTGAAATACTTAACCAACAATATGAAACATTCAGTCATGTCAAAGGAGAGTCATTAACTCAACAGTTTGAGAGGTTTAATTGTTTAATTAGTGAACTAAACCATAGGTTTTTAAGATCATTACCAGACAAATGGGACACTATTGCTATTGTGATGAGAAACTCGATTGGATTTAAGGACCTATCACTGACCCAGCTTCATGGTAAGCTCTTGACCTATGAGAGAGAGCTTAACCAGAAAAAGAAGCTCCAGGACTCTGGAAAAGTGTCTGATGATTATGTATTTGGGAATACAACACTTTTAGGTCATGATGAGGTGCCTGGAAATACTAAGGATCAGAGTTATGATCATTTCATTGACATAACTTCAGGTTTTAACTCAGGTTTTAACTCTGATTCTTATTCACCAAACTATGCTTTCACAGCAAGTGGTGGTGATATCCAGGCATCAAATAACATATCCTTTGAGTATGATGACCTGAAATACTTTGACCCTGATGATTTGGAAGAAATGGACATTATGCACCAATTGGCCCTTCTCAATGTAAGAACTAACAATTTTTACAAGAAAACTGGGAGAAGGTTTCCAGGGTTAACTGGCAGATCAATGGTTGGGTTGGATAAATCAAAGATAAAGTGTTACAAATGTCATAGACTTGGTCATTTTGCTAGGGAATGTAGGAGTCAACATGGTATACCTATAATCACCTATCCAAATCAAAGACCTCAGACCAACACTTATCAGAATTCCTATAATACCCCTGGACCAAATGTGCAAAACACTGCTCATTTTGCACAGTCCTCATACACTGTTCCTGTCCAGTATGTCCAAACCACTGTTCCTCAGATCCACTATGTGCAAGCACCTGTTGCTCAAGCACCTGTGCAAACGACTGTTGCTTCATCCTCTGCTCCCGCAGAGACCAGTCAACAGAGCTTCTTTACACAAGGCTTTGTTGATTGGAGCAGTCTACCAGATGAGTTAACAGATGAAAATTTTGCATTAGTTGCCAAAGCTGAAAATGAACCAGAAAACTTTTGTTTCATGGCTATGGTTGATGTGGTTGAATCTGAGGAGGTGGTGACTGAATCTAATGTTGTGACTAATGATGTTGTTGATGAAGTTGTTACAGGTGAAAAACCTGAAGAAGAGGTTGTGAATCTCTCAGATCCTTGGGGTGCATCTGATGATTGTGAGTGCAAGTGTGATTGTGCATTGATGGCTGCTGCTAAGGTATCTCCTCAAATTCTTAAAGATTTGTGTTCTGACAGATGTGTAATTGTATTTGCTAACATCAAAGAGGTGAATGAAAACCTTAGGAAGAAAATTTTAGATGACGAAGTTAAATTTGAAAAACTTTCAAAAGATTTAAAAACAAGTTTAACTGAAAAGGAATCTGAAATAAGCAGCTTAAAACATGAAGCAACCATAACCAAAGACCAGCTCCAAACTATGATAGCAAAATATCAGAGTTGTAAAAGTGAGCTTGAGTCCACCCAAGTTGAATGTGAGAAATGGGTGGAATCATGTAGAGGTTTTGAGATGCTACTCAACAAACAAACCAAAAGTCATGTGAAGTTTGGTTTTGGTTTTGAAACCACTGCTGCAGCTTTTGAAAACACTGACAAAAGGAGTCAAAAGTCTATTGAGATAGTTCCAACAAACCTGCAGGGTCAAGAGATTAAAATCACTGAACCAAATGGTAAGAAAATTGTTCTTGAAAAACCAGAAGGTTCCTCATCATTCACTGAACTTGAAAAGTATGAATTTAAACCTACCTGGTCCGATGAGTGTGATACTCTTGAGAATTTTAAACCTGTTGATTTTAAAACACCTGAAGGAAAGACAGCTCCTTAGGCAAAAGTCATTCCCTTGAAAAACCTTCCAGCAGATGCTCAAACATCTGCTGATAAGAAGGCTGAAAAAGGGAAGAAGAAAGAAAGGACTGTCCACTTGTTCTGTGATTTCTGTGAAAAGAAGAATCATGTCACTAAAAACTGTTTTCTTCTAAAAGCATATGACATTAACAAAGGAACAAGTGTATGTGATTCCAAAGCCACATGTTCAATATGTGG
The DNA here is from genome assembly GCA_028751855.1 of Ambrosia trifida. Classification (NCBI taxonomy): domain Eukaryota; kingdom Viridiplantae; phylum Streptophyta; class Magnoliopsida; order Asterales; family Asteraceae; genus Ambrosia; species Ambrosia trifida. The sequence continues at coordinate 132,777,688 of CM054128.1, read as the reverse complement.
GAAAAAGAATCACAAGACCAAAGAGTGCTTGTATCTAAAAAATTTTGACGTAAAAATACAAGAATACAAAGCTAAAACTCTTGCAAATCCTGTGGTTAGTACTTCAAAAGGAAAGCCCAAACAGACTTTCACCCCTGTCCAAACATCTGTTACTAAAAGACTTGAAACATCTGCTTCTAGGGATGTCCAAGTAACAGATGCTCCACCCACAAGCTAATACCCAAGAGGTTATGGACAACCACCATGTCATAGTCTGCCACATGTTTATGAGGAGCCAAAAAGACCCTCTAAACCAAGAGATTTTGTCTTGTCATAGTTGATGATTTTTCTAGGTTTACATGGACTTACTTTTTACATTCTAAGGATGAGACTGCAGGTATATTGAAGGACTTTGTCACCAAAGTTGAAAAACAATATGACTTGCCAGTAAAAGTCTTCAGGAGTGACAATGGAACAGAGTTTAAAAATAAGGAGTTGGATGATTTCTGTGTGTCAAAAGGGATTGTGAGGCAATACAGCATCCCAAGAACACCAGAACAAAATGGGGTGGTTGAAAGGAAAAATAGAACTCTTATAGAAGCTGCAAGAACCATGCTAGCAGATTCTGGTTTGCCATTGTCCTTCTGGGCAGAAGCTGTAAACACTGCTTGCTATGTTCAAAACAGAGTTTTAATCAACCTCAGACATCAAAAAACTGCTTTTGAAATTTTGTTCAAAATCAAACCAATTAATTTCATTTTTCAAAATCTTTGGCTGCCCATGTTTCATCTTAAACCTCAAAGATTCCATTTCAAAATTTGCAGCCAAAGTAGATTGTGGTTACTTTCTGGGATATTCTTCTACTGCCAAGGCTTATAAAGTGTTTAACACAAAGACCAAGACAATAGAAGAAACTCTGAATGTAAAGTTCAATGAACTTTCATATCTAAAAATCCCTGCAAATCCTGCTGAACTATTTGATTTAGATAAATTCAAATTTGAAGATATCACTGTTAAAACTAACAATGCAGGTATTCCACAGTCTCCACAACAAGATTACAGAACATATGTTGTGATCCTCAGTCACTACAAAATCTATTCTGCTTCAGAGGAGGCAGCTGTTCAAAACAATTGTCAAAACTCGGCCACAGCTGTGTCAACCACTGTTGGCCAGTCTTATCCTCAAACCACTGTTTCACCTCTCACAACCACTGAACAACCATCTGTTGACAAAAGTCAATCATTTGTTGACAAAAGTCAGTCCAGTTTTACACCACTTGGACCCATTCCTCCATTACCATTCCAAACATCTGATGGCATTATAGAAGTACCAACAGATGTTACACCAACAGAGTCACTAAACCTCTGTCCATCACCTCAAAATGCCATCATACCATATCAGGGAGATCTTATTTACTTAAGAGCTCACCCACCAGACCAGATCATTGGCAACATGAGAGAGGGTGTGCTCACAAGAAGCCAATCCTCCAATATCTGTCTTTTTGCAGGTTTCCTATCTCTCACACAACCTGTCAAGTACCAAGAGGCACTAAAAGAAAACAGTTGGGTAGAAGCTATGCAAGAAGAACTCCTTCAATTTAAAAGACAACAAGTATGGGAGCTTGTACCATTACCTAAGGATGTTTGTCCTATAGGAACACAGTGGGTCTTCAAAAACAAAACTGATGAAAGGGGTATTGTTGTCAAGAATAAAGCCAGGCTTGTGGTTCAAGGCTTCAGACAAGAAGAAGGAATAGATTATGATGAAACTTTTGCTCCTGTAGCAAGACTAGAATCCATCAGACTATTTTTAGCCTTTGCTGTCAACCACAACATAAAGGTGTATCAGATGGACATCAAATGTGCTTTCCTTTATGGCAAAATTCAGGAGGAAGTCTATGTATGTCAGCCACCTGGTTTTGAAGACACATTCCATCCTGACTATGTCTACAAGCTCAACAAAGCTCTGTATGGTCTCAAACAAGCACCAAGGGCCTGGTATGAAACTTTTTCCACATTTCTCTTATCCATTGGCTTCACAAGAGGTAAAATAGATAAAACTTTATTTCTAAAATGGAAAGGGGAAAACTTAATGATTGTTCAAATATATGTGGATGACATCATTTTTGGATCCACATGTAACCAAATGTGTGAAGAGTTCAGAAAACTCATGACAGCAGAGTTTGAGATGAGTGCCATGGGTGAACTTCAGTGTTTCCTTGGTCTTCAAGTGAAACAACTGTAAAATGGCACATTCATTCACCAAAACAAATATGTAAAGAATTTATTAACCAGATTTGAGATGAATGATTGTAAGCCATGTAGTACACCCATGAGTACAGTCAAGCTGCTCACTATTGATGACAAGGATGAACTGGTTGATCAAACACATTATAGATGCATGATTGGGTCTTTACTGTACTTAACTGCATCTAGGCTAGACATTATGTTCGCTACCTGTGTCTGTGCAAGATCCCAGGCTTCACCCAGAAATTCAAACCTTATTGATGTGAAAAGGATATTCAGATACCTCAAAGGTGCTCCCACACTTGGTATTTGGTATCCTGCTAATGGAAACATTGAGCTTTCAGGTTATTCAGATAGTGACTTTGCTGGCTGTCACACCACAAGAAAGTCCACATCAGGAGGGTGCCAATTTCTAGGGAATGCCTTAGTTTCCTGGCAAAGCAAAAAGCAGGCAGCTGTTTCAACCTCAACAGCTGAAGCTGAATACATTGCTGCTGCAAGCTGTACAGCCCAACTCATGTGGCTTCAAAATCAATTACTGGATTTTGGGATAACTGCACTACAGACTCCACTCATGTTGGATAGTCAAGCTGCTGAAAATATCATCAAGAATCCAGTCTCTCATTCCACTACCAAACACATTGACATCAGACATCATTTTGTCAGAGACAACTATGAAAAAGGTTTGATTTCTCTGCACCATGTTCCAACAGAGGATCAGTTGGCAGATGTGTTAACAAAAGCTTTAGACACATCTACCTTTACAAATCTGATTTCCAGAATTGGTATGTTAAACATGGATTAAACAAGTAAATTTTTTTTTAAAAAAAATAAAATAAAATGTTTCAGAAAATCAAAATTTCTTAAAAATAGCTGTTTGGTTGAAAAATCTGTTTCCAACATCTGATCAGATAAAACAACCACTGTTTCATTCATATCCACTGTTGGTTGAAAAATCTGTTTCAAAACATCTGATCAGATAAAACAACTGTTTTGCTATATATCTATACTATATCTCTAAAAAAAAAAAACAGTTGGTTCCATCAGCTGTTTGTATCAGTTGTTTGCCAAAACAGCTGTTCTCCACCAGATGTTTCATCCATCAGATGATTGCCACGTCTGCTCATACAAGCAGAGGTTTGGCCACATCAGCGATTTCTTTTGAGCCTATAAAAACCCTGTTTTACCACAACAGATGTTACATTGTCTCATTGTATTCAAAATACTGAAACCGCCTTCTCCATTCTCAAACCCTCAATCAGATTTCATTCATCTTCACTTTCGGAATCCATTAAAATGGATCTTCAAGCCAAAGCCACCCACAATTGTCTCCCATATCTGGTTAAAACAGATGATAACATATCATTCCATTCCACCATTGACATTCTTCTAAATTCCAAATACCTACCCATCTTAACCGCTGACGCCCCCATCTACATTGATACTCTCCAAGAGTTCTGGTTGAATGCTGATTTTCTATTGCAAGACAAAAAGCCTATTTCCATTATTTCCAAAATTGGAGAAACAAGTATCGTCATTACCCCTGAAATCATATCCACAACCTTCTCACTAAATGACCTGGCAGGTAAGGACTGCTTCACAAAAACAGAGCTTCACACTGAGTTTCAAGAAAGAGGGTATGATGGTCAGATGACTGGATCAACTCTTTTCAAAAAGTTTTTCCCACCAGTCATGAAATTTTTCTTCCATACCCTTCTTCTGTGTGTCTCCACTAAGTCCACATCCTTCAAGGAAATCCCATTAAGGATGCAATATCTGGGTTATGCCATGTTGTCAAACTCTGACTTCAATCTTTCCCAAGGATTGTTCATGGACTTAGTGTCAAATGTGAAAGCAATTAAGTCTGGGTCAAACAATGCTTTTCTAATTTACCCAAGAATTCTTAGTGTAATCCTACAAAAGGTCTTACCAGAAAAGGTTTTCAAAAAGGATGAGGCAATGCAAATGAAAAGCTTAACTGATGAAACTTTCACTAGAATGCTGGGTGGAAGCACCCAAGAAAAAGTGTCCAAAGTGTACAAAGTTTCTAAAACACAAACAAAGAGGAAAAAGACAACAACTGTTGTCAAAACCTCTGTTGTTGAGCCCACTGCTCCTAGTGATCATGGCACTACATCCAGTGCTGTGAAACCCACACCAGCCACTTCCAAAAGAAAACATCCATCCACAAAAACCACCACTCAACCACAAATGAGACTTCTGGATGATGAGGTACCAGAAGAAAACTCTGTTGCACCACCAAAGCAATCTGAAACCACTGTTGTTACTTCCTCACAACAGTTGGACATACCTCAACCTGACCAAACTCCTCATGAATCCTCCCAAAAGGATCATGTTGTAAGCCATGGGGAAACACATCATGATACATTTGAGTCACTTGGCCAAATGTTCACAAGCCCCTCTCCCAGGGCTAATTCTCTTGTTACTCCTCCACCCTCACCATCACATCATGTTCCACAAACCATGCAACCTCTGTTTGAGGCAATTGAGAAATCTCAGGAAAATCCCAGTTCCTCTCTTCCACCTATCACTGAGAGCATACCCCCACAAGTGACTGGTCCTGAGAACATTCAATCTGCCATCCAACAAACAGTAGAGGAGGTTACACCACCTGAGTTCAATGCAACTCTAGGTGAGTTTTCAAGTGGAGCAGTCACTAGTGATGTAGAGACCATTGTCTCACACCAGGACAGTGATTACATTGCTAAGACTCCCTTGAAGGCAACAACTGATGAGGCCACTATAGTGTCCCCAAAATCAGTTGGTAGTCCCCAGTACCAAGAAAAAGGGGCATCTGATTCACCTATTAGGACTGAATCAGGTAGAACTACCACTGGTAGGGACTCAGATGATCCTATTAACTTAGGAGATGGGTCAAAATACCAAGAATTGACGGACAAAGTTCAAGCAATTGAAACCTCTGTAGCAGATATCAAATCTGATGTCAAGCTTATACTGGGTTCCATAGCAGACCTTTCCAAAAGTCAACCATCAACAGCTGATATAGCTAGTGAGCTATGAAAATCCGTTTCCCCCATCATCATAGCTCACAGAAAACTAGCTGATCAGACCCATGAAACATATATGGCTGAGATCAGAAACATGGTGGATGCAAGGTACAAAGATACACATGCAGACATTAAAGCCATCAAAGATCACCTGCTGAAGTCCACTGGCTCTGCCCCTACCACCATTCTCAGGGATGAAGATGATGATGTCTTCACGGCTGATGATGCCAAAAAGGGGGATAGTGGCAGAGATAGGCTACCAAAGCTAGATCCCTTTGGTTGTCCACCTTCTAAACAGGGCAAAGCCATGTCTGCCAACAAACCAGAGGCTAGTCAAACAACTCCACAAAAACAACAACAAGCAACACCAACAGCACCACAACAAACCACTGACAAAAGCAAAGCAGTAGACAACTCTGCAAACATAGAAGCTGAAAAGGCTGCTCAGGCCAAACAAAAAAGGGCTGACACCTTGGAAGCTAAAGCAGAGTTGCTGGTGAACCTCAAGAAAGAACAACAGCAGGAGATTGAAGATGTGGGATCCTCAAAAAGGATGAAAATGCCTGCTAGACATGTCAGAAAACCACCATCCAAGCTAAAAACCTCTGTTGACAAAACCACTGCTGCTGAAACCACTGCCACCCAAAACACTGAAACTACCCAAAACACTGCTTCCCAAACCACTGCACCTAAACCTACAAGCACATCTGAACACACAACCACCAAACCTACACCCAAACCTACATCACCAACCAAATCCCAAACATCTGCTGGACCTACTAAAAGGCCAACAGATGTTAATCCAACCATTGCTTCCAAATCACCATCCCCTAAAATCTTGTACACAAGGAAGAGAAAATCAACCTTTGTTCTACATGATGAAAACATACACACATCACCAAACACCACCTCAACTGCACAATCCACTCCTATTACAGCTATTCCAATTTCATCATTCTCACTACACACATCCAAATTCAGTTCCCATAGACCACCACCAACCATTACACCATTGGTTGTTCAGTATCCCCTTGAACTTGATCTACTCAAGGGGGAATTACAATCCTTCTACAATACTGAACAACCATCTGACAGATCTTTCCCTTCTCTCCCAAATTTCCCTATTCCCCTAAACATTGATACATACCTTAAATACAAGGGTGAACAGGTAGATGCCATCATTAAGGAGAGATGCAAAGGGAAGGATGACAGGACTGCTCAGGGCATCCATTCAGCAGAGCTTAGCAAACTCAGAAGGATTGAGGACTTTGCTAAGACCCTGAGCAACTCCATGTCCGCCATGCCTCTCAATGTTGACTTGGAAAAGGAGGTTAGGGATTCTCTTCTGGAACAGATCTTGGCAACCAAGCCATATAAAGCAACCAAAAAGCAGTTTAATGGTTGGACCACTCATGCACCAAGAGAAGAACTTCTCAGAATAGAAGAATTGGCCAAAGACCCCAAAGCTAAAGTCTCTACTCCTTATTTTGGCAAAGGCAGAAACCCAGTCAGAGCCTTAAAGTTTAAAAGAATGAGACAAGAGATAGTAGCTGCTAACTATTGGGAAATGAGGTCTGTCTCTAGATGGTCTGAGCTGAGGCTGGTTGAGACATACAAGAGTCTTGAAGAAAACAGAAAGAAGGATCCCAGCCTGCCTAGAACACCTGTCTATTCTGATGAGCCACTGAAGAAGAGACCCCAGCAGACTTTTACCTTAGACAGCCTACTTGAAACTTCTGATCTATCAGCTGCTGCAAGAAGACAGTTCAAGAAAAAGAAGGAAATGTCAGAAGAAGATCAGAAGAAGTTTGCTGATACATTTATCAAAGAAGGGCTCTTCAATCAGATACATTTTTTCTCTGATCCCACATCAGAGAAACTCAGGGAACTCATTGGAAGACCTCCATCACCTAACTCATCCCAAATAAAAGTTCATCTCAGCAAATTCACTGACTCAAAAATTCTAAAATGGAAAGTCAACAAAGACAACCATGAATTGACTCTGCTCAGGTCAGATGGAAGAGTTCAGAAGATTAGCATGGATGATGCATACAGCCTATGTGCAAATGATCTTCAAACATTGCTAAATCTAGAGCTTGAAAGAGATGAAGAAGACTTATTTGCTCTGGACTTTGAACTACAATTCAAAGGTCAAATCAGAGAAAGTCTGATGAGGAATAAAGATCAGTAAATAAAGCTGAGTTTTGGCATCATCTGTTCTATGGGGAGATTGTTAGGTCTGTTGACCTGGAGAAGAACAGATGATTGAAAAGCCAAAACATGCTAACAGTTGATCCACACAATAAACAGTCCTTACAACATACTTCTCCCAAAAGACTGCTGACTCTAACAACTGTTCTATCCAAACAACTGCTATAACAACTGCTAATACAAAGGACTGCTGAATAAACACTGATGAAGAACAACTGCTGACCAAAGGTCTGATGAAGAACAACTGCTGATCCAAGTATTGAAGACTAAAGCAATGTTGGAGCCAACAGCACTTAGGCTCCAGCAGAGGATACAAGACCATCAGAGTTTTCCTATAACAGTAGTTTACCTTCAGTGTTTTCAATGTAACAGTAGTTTGTAATAGGCAGATGTTTTATGTTTGTTATTTTGTTAGAAATCACTGTCTTAGGTGACATCAGCCTAGGTCATCAGTGGTTTAGGTTTGTCTATAAATAGAACAGTGCTTGTACTGTTCTATTACATTACACACACAAACATTCTCTCAGACAAACAATCACTGTGTGATCAGGCTGAGGGGGAGTACTTGTATGATTGTAATCTTTTAGATAAATGAAAGCATTCGATCAGAAAACAATTACTCTCATGTTTTGATTAATAGTTTATCATTCCGCTGCACTTTCCATCTATATTCACATCACTCCTATCATTCTTAGTTAAATACAATCAAAACAAACAAACTCAGATCCTAACATCATTAACCGTTTCGGCCTGGCATTTCAATGAATAGTACTATGGTATATACCCTTGTGACTCTGTTGAGAGTCCTCGTCATTGCTATGTATTACATTACTACTAGCGCATACTATATATATCCGCTTTCCTTTCATAGGGTTTATTTGACCCGGATACCACTTATTACATTTTGCAAAATAACACACGAATTGCTAAATTTTCCTTACTATACATATCAAACGGGTATGCTCACCAATACATTTTTGTATTGACCAAATTATTTTCGTACATGTTTCAGGTTTTTATGAGATCACTTCTAAGCGTTTGAAATTTAGACTTAGACTGAGATTTACTGTATTTTAATATTAGATTGCTAGTTGTAATTGTTGTATTTCTTTCAATGTAATAAATTATTAAATTTAATGTATCAAAATTTACATTTCTAGTCCATGAGCTATTGAACAATCGTCACTACGTGACACCTCGATGTTTCCGCCATCGGTTGGGGTGTTACAGTGACGTATTGAAAGTGATGCTGACGTGTACAAAAGTTGTGAACATATATTCATAAGTCAACAGCTGTTTTTAATATCTGTTTCATATGGTCAAATATTGTTTGAAATTTCTTAATTCATGGCAATCATTTTAGAACAGTTCTTTAGGATTTAACTAAATATTTGTTTCATATGGTCAAATATTGTTTGAAATCTACACTATATAATAAAAGAAAACAAATGAGGGACACATGACACTCCTACATGAATTCTCTCATTTTCTTATTTAATTTAACACCATAAATTCAAATTTAACTATAATAATAATCATAGTTGTAACTGAAATCATTAATAAAAGAAAACACATGATTCTTTTTACAATCTACATCTACACTTCTATATCTACATCTACATCTACATCTACACAATATATATATATATATATAATAAAAGAAAACACATGAGGGACACATAGCACTCACTCATGAATTCTCTCATTTTATTATTTAATACATTAAACTCAAATTTAATTATAATAATTGATTTGCAAAACCATGATATAAGTTTATTAAATTAAATTTTAGTAATTATATTAATAATCATAGTTGTAACTGAAATCATTAATAAAAGAAAGCACATGATTCTTTTTTATATAGCATATTTATATTTATGTATTATTAAATTTGAACTTAAATCATGTACCTTAAATTAACCCGTTTTTAAAAATTTAATCTGTTATTCTAAGTTTAAAATTATTTTTGTTACAATATTTGACAAATGATTATTATGTTTTATTATTTTGGTCATTGTTTTAGATGTTAAGCTATGTTCAGCAAATACATATTAATTTTAAATGCTTAAAATAGTTCAAAAGTCAAATAAACAAATTAATAATGCAATTAGTCAAGCTTTTGTGTGAGACTTTTATATTGTTCAAAACAAATAAATAAAATAAATCAATCAACATTAATCGATTTTATCTATAGTAATAAAAGACATCACATGGAGTACAAAGAACTCCATTATAAAGCCTCCCATTTTATTATTTCAAACAATACATGTATTTTAATTTGTTTCTTTATTTAATAATTATTACTTATTCAGTTTTTATTTGTTACAACTATAATTATTAATATAATTACTGGAATTCAGTTTAATATATATATATATATATATATATATATTCTATGTTTTTGTAAATCAATCAATATAATTATATTTTAATACAAAATTAGAAATAAACTAATAGACATAATTTGAAAATGTTTGTAAACTAACAAAAGTAATATTTATTAAAAATTATTTATTTTTTTTAAGATAATGTATTTATATGTTATTAAATTTAAATCGTGTACCGTAAAAAACGTGTTTTTAATATGTGGTCTTTCACTCTAAGTTTAAAACTGTATTTTTTACAATATTCTAAACAAATAAAATAAAACAAATCAATCCCCATTAATTAAATATTTGATTCAATACAAAACTAAGTATGTTTGGCTATTTTTGTATTATAATAGCTTGATATATAAAATACGTTTTATATATGAAAAATCATTAATTGAAATCTTCATTGACTTTGTTTTTTCAAGTTACTTCAATAGAGAAATGCAATATCTAAAGAGTCTTTGCATTACTAATTCGTTTCAATCTTTATTTTCAGGCTATTAATTTACACAATCTTTTTTTTTTATAATAAAATCAAATTGAACCAATAAATGTCATTATGTTTAAGGACCCTGATGTTAGAAAAAAAATGATTATACACTCAAGGTTAGAAATACTTTGGCTTTGAGGAAACTTGATGTCAAATTCCAAAATGAACAATACTCGATTGGGATGATTTAACGGATGAGGATATACTTTCAAATTAATTTCATTTTTTTATATCTTAGCCTAAACAGATTTACCTTTATTACTTTTTTATTTTTGTTTTGTTGTACCTGAAGTCTACAAGGTAATAATTGTGTATGGAAGATATATTTTGGAATGTTTGAAAAAAGTTTTATGTGAATAAAAATGTTTTTCGGTTGTACAGGAAACTTTTTTTTATTTTAAATAAAATATGTAATTTAATTTTTTTTAATTATATTTTAAATTTAATATAATATATATAATTTAAATTGTTCAACCTGTGTATCACACGGGTACATAACCTAGTTTCTTAATTCATTGTAATCATTTTAGAACAGTTCTTTAGGATTTAATTGATGTTGTAAAACAGCATACAAATTCGTTTGAGATTACAAAATAGCCCTTACACACTTTTTGTGAAAACAACTGTTTTTAGAAATCTTATTTTATTATTTTTGTGTTCCTATTTTGTTTCACTCTATATAAAATTATGAAATCTTAAAGTTGTTGTAGAATCTTTATTTGTTACTTTGAGGTAATTTGAAAAAAATGTTTTTAACTTTATTTTCGTTGAAACATTGTCAGTTTAAGTTGTTGTTAAAGATTGTTAGAGATAAAGAAAAAAACGTTTACAAACAATTTTTTATTGTGAAGATGTTGGTTTTGGTATTTTCCTTATTTTTTTACAAGCAATGTTTGTACATCCATGTGTTTGTTGTAGAGATAGAAGACATAAATATAGCAAAACCATATGTTTCGATCTATATATATTTCAAGCATGATAGATGTTGAATCCTCTAATTTTTGTTTGTGTTGTGTTTTGTTAGGAAAGTTTTTTTAATATTGAGCTATTATATTTGAATATTGTTAATTTCGTATTTGATATTAATGCAGTTTTTTTCAGTTATTTAGATTTGTTGTTTTAAAAGATTTGTATTCTCCATTTAATTTTTAAGTTAATATTTTAATGAAATTATATTATTGCAATAATAAGTTCGAATGATATAAAACTCTTTCACAGATTTGTTAATAACTAAAGACACGTGCTAAGCAGTATTTAGAATAAATTAAACATAGTCTTAAGAATTTAAATATATATACCAGAGACAATTTGAAGAGATTTATGTCTATATGAGTATTATCGATGAGTCAAAGTTGTTATTATTTGACTTCTTTTATGTTAAAGCCTACGTTAACCGCTGTTAACCGAGACAATTTGAATATAAATAAAACTATAAGTACTATAGTTGACAATTTCCTTCGAAGCTTTCATTATAAGCTTCCTTTATATATATATATATGTATATATATGTATATATATATATATGTATATATATATATATATCGTATTTAAATAGTGCATAATATCAGTAGTAATCTTGAATTCAAATAATAGTCCAAATGGATTCACATTTCTATTCAGAGAAGTATAAAGCTTTCAAGAACAATGAATTTCGTTATTCAGATGAAATATTTTTAAAGGAAATTTTGAATCAAAGTGTCGGTGACGAAATTTTTTTTAAGTCACTTCATGTTGTAAGTTGGTTTTACTCTCATGAATTTGATATAGTTATAGTTAACTTTGAGCATGGTTTTGAAAAAATATTTCTCCGAGGGAAGATCGAGTATTCCAATAATTTGCGTTTTCTTGAAGAGCTTGCCCAGAAAACAATGAGCAACATTAATCGGAATACATTTCATCTAAATTTAGAACAAATGATCAGAGCAAGGTTAGTGTATTTGAAGGAGAAGGTGGAACAAGTTATCGAAGAATCAATATCTTATTGTAGCTCAACGGTTGAAGATGATCAAGTTAAAAATTTTTTTATATCTTTGCAATTTCAAATATGAATATTATTGTAATTTACTTAGTTTGATTATTATATTTATGATTTCTCATAGTGAGCAGTATATTAATATTAAACTTAATATTTATTATATATAAAACTTCTAAGGACTAATTAACAATGCTTTTCCTATTTTGTTTCATCATATATTACACATAATAATCAAGATTTAATTTATCGACTTGAAAAGATTTCTGAAATTTAACTTTATAGTGATACTTTAATGACAAGGGTTGTAAACTCAACAGATTTTATAAAAAGTCCCAAAAATAATGATTACGCTTTTGAAGTTACTTTATTAATAATATTATTTTATTATTATTGTTTGTTGAAATTGTCTTTCTTTCTATTAAAAATATATAAAAAGTACAGAAAGTAACTTGCAACTTTATATTTCCTTTAAATCTAACTGATAAAGTTGGAAACCAAATTTAGGAATTGTTAGTGTATTCTTTCATTCACATACACACATGTTATAAAAGAGGATAAGTTTTTAATCAAATTATGATTAATATATTTTGTATTGACAGTACTATGTATTTAACCATGATTTATAATATAAAGGACCTAAATATCTCATTTTCATATTTCTACATATATTGTTAAATAGTTCTACGCATTTGTTTTTATCTTGAAATTTCCATTAAAAAAAAGAATTTGAAAAGTTTTCTTAATGTGAAACTAAACGAGATAATACCGTGTGTATCCAAGATTAATAAAAGTTTATTGTAATTAATAAATTCATTATAATTGATTCACTGCAGTTAATAGATTCGTTATAGTTAATGTATATTTTTTTACTATAAAACTCGGTTTTCATTTGTTTGTATAGCACACTATTCAAACATATTTTTCGCATCTGTATAGGTTTATCAATCTACTAAAAATACTAGTAACATGGATTCCACCAGGAGCAACCAGTTGTCTAAAATGTCAGATGTTCAAAAAATCGTTTTAGACTACTTTAAAGAAGATGAAGAGTTTGAGGTTCTTCAAGTTATTGAAGGTGCTACACGGCTGTTGGAACATCACATATGGAAGACCAATATGAAATTGAATCAAGTCATTGGTACCGATGTGTCAAGGGATAGATGGAATGCATTTTCATTTCTATTGGAAAACATAAAGTCAAACGAAAAGTTTAGTGAGGACATACAAAAAATATGTATGTCCTACAGAAACTTTGTTATTGAGAAGAACAAGAGGTTAAAGGAATTGTTGAGTACAACAGAATAATTATTTAAATGTATTTTATATTTTTATAGTTATAATTCTAATGAAAATTTTATTTTATATATTATGTGTTTTAAATTTTATTGTTTATTCTTATATATTATGAAAAATATCGATTAGTATATATATCAATAGCGATTAGAATAGTATTAATAGTCTACTGTTAAAGTAGAATAGGTATTATAATATATCAATAGTGAATTGTTAAACTGAACAAATAATTGGTATTTAGCAAAAAAACTCATTAAAAGTATATGCTATGTCATTGATGGTAAAATTTGTTTGATGCAACAACTGTTTTTAAAGAAACAGTTAAATTACCATCTGTTTGAATCAGACATTCGATTACAAACAGTTGAATCACAAACGATCTATTGGCTCAGTATTATTAAGTACTAATGCTTTGGTCTGTTGACGTGTCAATATAAACAGACGTTGCGAAACAGATGTTTGGTATGTCGACTTGTCAGTGGTTAGCGTACAGTGTATAAGGTTTGGGCGACTCCTCCCGTCTCGAAACAGAGGCTTGGTCTGCCGACGCGTCATTGGTTAAAGTGCAAGCAGTCTATTGGTTGGGCCTATAGCAGGGTTTAATACTCCCATGTGTTTCCACACGGGATCTCACCTAGTGTATATATATATATATATATATAGAGAGAGAGGAAGTATTGAGAGAAAATCCTTCAAATTGAGGAAACTTTAGCAAACCCAACCACGTGGCTTATAATTGTCCACACCATCAAACATCAAAATGTTATTTTATTATCTTAAGGACAATTATGTAATTTTACTTTATCTAATATGTAATAAAATACTCTCTCTTGTCTTGTTAGATTGTATGTTTTTCTAGGATTGAAATTTATGATATATATATATCATTCTCTCTCTTAAATATCTATATTTCTTCTCTCTTATAATTGACAACAAACTCATCCAGATCTCTGATTTTCAATTTCTTTGTGCTGAGCTTCATCACAATCAAGGTCAATGTGCCTGGTGTGGTTTCGACGACAACCACCATGGTGGTGGTATCAAGCTTTGTTTCTCAATAGGAACCTTCCTCCCTTCATTATCTCATCCCTGTTACATGAAGTTGTAACCCACCCCTTGGTACCCATTTGAAATGACGACAATCACCACGACAGTGGTCGATGACCACCATCATGGGGGTTGATTTGGTATGCGGTACGAGCCAACAGATGTGAAACCCGGCATATTCAGGTCAATACTTTTATACCTTACATACATGCGTTTCGTACTTTACATGCATACGAGTCTATCTCAACGAAAACATTTTAAATAACTATTTAATATCATACTTAACTGGGGTCAATTAAGTCGTACTGATGATTCGGGAATCATCGGGAGTCGTTACAATGGTTCGAGAAACCATTGGGTGTCGGTCCATAACCATGTGTACAAGAATCGGTGATTCGTGGAATCGCCGGGTTTAACGCACCCACGCAAGTCTCGAGTCTCGGAAATTGGTGATCGGGCGGGAACGTGTTATTTATCATGCATTATATGTTTACAATCATTATGTGGCTTGCCGGTATGTGAATATGTGTTAACATATGTTAAAACGGGGTTTAACGCGCAAAACACACGAACATAGAGGTTACAGGCGATTAGGCTTATGGGGAATAGCCTAATCGCCAATAATGGGGCGATTGGAGGGGAGCTTTAAGCGAGTAGGAGGCTACTCGCATGAAAGTTCATGCGATTAGCAGTCCTACTCGCGTATAGACCTGCATACTCGCCTGATTTGCCCCAAACGACTAGGAACGCCTATAAATACCACCCTTGACCTCCAAAACATCATTTGTGCAACCCTAGCCGTCCCATAACATAACCCAACGCACAAACACCCTCTGGAACTCGTTTTTGCATCAAAACCACCATTTTCAAGCTTATTCCATCATCACCTCTTGAATACAAGGTGTGTTCTTCAAACCCAAACCTTTAAATGATTATGTTTTACTCCCTAAACGTCCAGACCTGACTTATAAATGTTTTTATCTTTGAAAATCCATTTAAAACCGTTTTTAAACAAACCCACACCATTACATGTGTTATATGTGTTATATGTGTTTAAAGATAGGATTTTTAGGATTGAATCATGGTTGTTCTTGTGTTATTATGATGTTTATTGCTGTTACAAGTTAGTATGATGATGTCCTAGGAGTTTGAATGGTTTTGGTTGTGTATTGTTGATACTTGATGTCTTGACCCATTTGAAGGATTTTGGATGATTAAGGATGATATGAGGTATGTTGTTGATTGTGTGATGTTAGGGTTTGTTATAGGATGATGCTAGAACAGTAGGATGCTATCGGACAACGTGGTTATGTGATTTAATCTGGATATTTGCTATTTAGGGCAAGTTCTTGCATGTTGATGTGATGTTTACATGCTAAGTTGCCATTTTAGGAAAACGCTCGCATTCGGAACTGTTATAATGATAAAAACTTAGGGGTTTTGCTTGAAATATGTTTGTTAATGTGTTAGGATGATTATTGGGTGTTTTTACGCGTTTCGGATCTGATTTGGAGGGTTAAACGCGCGAAAAACCACATCAGCTGCACTATAGGCGATTGGGCATCCTAATCGCCTATGTTATAGGCGATTAGGGGCCTAATCGCCTGAATGGGAAGCCTAATCGCGTATATATAGGCGATTGGAGTCATAATCGCCTCCATTTCATGCGATTGTGATCCTAATCACTAGTTAAGCCCTGAATTGCATACCTTATGACCATAATCGCCCATAATACACACGAATAGCCCTAATCGCCTATCCTAAGGGGCGATTAGCCCTTGTAATCGCCTGTTGACCATCCCTAATCACATGTTGACTTTCCTAAATGCTAGTTTGCTTCCTAATCGCGTGTAATGCTGCTGTATGTACATTTTAACATCCCGGAACATGATTTGACGCCTAGAAACATGATAGGAACCCCGGGATACACCCAATGACTTAGTAATGCGTGTTCGGACCTGTTTACGCGTTAATTGGACATTATGCTAGACTAGGTGATCTATTACGTGTAATGAGTGTTTAACTGCATATGTGGCATGATGTCTTGTATTGTCTAAACACATGAGATGTCGGGTCACCAATGGGATGTCGGGCCTTGCCTGGTATGGTCGGTTAAATGTTGAAACATCATTTCATATGTACACGGTTATGGTCTGGACTACTAGGGACTAATCAACCTACGGGTTGTTAGTCTAACACCTTATATGCTCGTCATGATAGGTCACCGGTATTAGGGGCCGTCTATTGAGCAGGTTTACTTGTCGTAGTGCGAAGAGCAGCATCAGGTGAGTTTCACGGCCCCGCCTTACGCTTTACATTTTGGGGGAGACACATGCTTATACTTATTACATAAATTATCATGTTATGCTAGTGGTTGATTCATTTACATACTATACGATACGTAAAGTCCCGGGGGAACCATGAATATGCTGGATAGCATAACGGGGGAAATGTGGATAGATCTATTGGGATTGACAGACCCCACCCGTCGGCTGGGAGCCGGGCGGGTGCATATTGTCTCGGTCGTACGCTAAATCCTTTCGGGCAAAATCATATTTCGTTGTCTGTAATGGTTTCCGGTCGTAGTAGTATAATTCATGCGTCTAGCTAACGCTATTACTTCTGATATAGTGATAACATGATGGCTTTTATTACTTTAAACATTTATTATAAAACCTGTGAACTCACCGGCATTATTTGCTGACGTTTTTAGCATGTTTGTCTCAGGTCGTTGAGGTAGCAGCTTATCATAGGCGCACGGAGTCACACGGCGTCTAGGTTTCATATGCATTGTCATATCTTTTTCAGACTTACGTACTTTTACATTTTGGGTTGTAATAAAAGTTACGCTTCCGCAGCGAATGGATTTATGGAAACTTGATGGTTGTTTATTTCATTTTACGTATCATATAGTGTCGTTTATTGTGACCGTTGACTTAGATCCTGGTTTGTCATGCGCCTCGCGGTAAAACCCCGCACGTGGAATTTGAGGGTGTGACAGATTGGTATCAGAGCCAATGGTTATAGTGAACTAGGACTGCATGTTGAGTCAAGTCTATAGCCGAGTCGCACACACTAGACGGTCACATTCATATAAGTCATGTCATACGGGAATTTGCCGGGGTGTTCGTATTACATTCGTTATTATTATTTATGCTTACATCACCTATCTATTACTCTTATCTCCTATCTTGTACTTCAACTTCGTGCTGGAAACGAGGATCCTTACTACCTTTGCACAGGGCGGTGGCGTACGTTGGAGTGGCTTCGGCATCCTGCGGAGATTTGTCCAAGATTCGGACATCTCCCATTTCTATACTCCAACGGACACACCTGCTTGCACACATTATCACACACTTGTACTTGCTGTTTATATTTTGAACATGGGTGCCTGGTGGTTTGAAGGTCTGGCTAGGAGCACGCCTCGGGGACCATGTAGAGCGACTTATCATTTCGGGTGCACACGAAATAATAAGTTGAGATGCATGGAAATCCTGGTGGACTCTGTGTTTGATCTAATGACTATGATGGGATCCAATCCTTTGATTTACTTTATTACTTACGGTTTCTTCATGATTCTTTGTCATCTGTTTTGGAATCTGATGTCTTGTCTTTGATCTTGACAGAAGATGGCAGGACGTCGTGGTGGTCGCGTTGGTGGTCGAGTTGGTGGCCGGAATGGCGGTGGACGTAATGGGGGTCGTGGCAACATCAGCATGCCCCAGGCGGAGCTGAATAATCTGATCCAGGAGCACGTGGCAGCTGCTATTGCTGCGCAGCAGGCCGCCCACCAGGGCCATGTTGGTAATTTAATTACTCCTACCCTCATTCCTTATCTTTTGTCGTGTGATGATCGTTTTCTGACCGTGTTGTTTTTGTTGGTATTAGGGGATGCTTTTCCTCCTCCACCACCTCCACCTCCTCCAGTCCACTGTACTTATAAGATGTTCCAAGACTGCAAGCCCCATAATTTCAGTGGGACTGAGGGGGCTGTGGGACTACTCCGTTGGTTGGAGAAGGTTGAGTCTGCTTTCTCCATGTGCAACTGCCCTGAGGAGTTTCGTGTGAAGTATGCTTCGGGGACGTTTGAGGGACGTGCTTTGACTTGGTGGAATTCGACTGTTCAGACTATTGGTTTGCTGGAGGCCCATGCGTTGCCATGGACCGAATTTGTGTTTCGTTTGAAGATGGAGTACTGTCCCAGGGATGAGATCAAGAGTTTGGAGCATGAGCTATGGAATCATCAGATGGTGGGATCTGAGATAGAGGAGTATACCACTCGCTACCATGAGCTGGCACTTTTGTGCCCGGATTCTGTGACGCCTGAATATAAGGCTATTGAGTTCTACATCAGTGGGTTGGTGCCTGAGATTCGCGGGTTGGTGACCGCTAATGATGCTACTACACTTCGGGATACCATTCGATTGGCTCACAGGTTGACTAAACAGAAGGTTCAGGAGGGTCTTTTGCCTCCTAAGGGTACTGTGGTGAAGACCTCTGACAGCAACAAGAGGAAATGGGATAACACGGGTAAGGGTGCAGCGCAGCCTCAGCAGCAGCAGCAGCAGCATAAGAAGTTTGAGACTACGGGTTCGTCTTCTGGGCAAAAGCAGGGTGGTTATACTGGTAGGCTGCCTAGGTGTGATCGTTGTGGGTATCATCATGTGGGGAATTGTAGTTTTTGTACCCGTTGCAAGAAGAACGGGCATCTGGCCCAGACGTGTAGGGTGAATCTTCAGACTCAGCAACAGGTGGTTGCCCCTACTACTACTACCACTGCTGCACCTAGGGGTAACCAGGGATGTTTTAATTGTGGGGAGACAGGGCACTTTAAGAAGGACTGCCCCAAACTGAAGCAAGGGAATGCTGGGAGGAATGACAGGGGCAACGGGGGTGGCGGCAGGAACGCGCGCGCCTTCGTCATTGGGTCGGGCGAGGCCCGTCAGGATCCGGATACTGTTACTGGTACGTTTCTTCTTCGTGATCGTTATGCCTCCGTTTTATTTGATTCGGGTGCCGACAAGAGTTTTATATCTGTTGAGTTTAGCCGACTGTTAGACATTGTACCGACTCCCTTAGAGGTCAAGTATATTATAGAACTGGCTGATGGTAAGAATATTGAGGCGACTCATATTCTTAAAGGATGCCAGTTGGAACTATCAGGGTTATCTTTTCCTATCGACCTCATGCCGGTGTCATTGGGTAGTTTCGACGTTGTAGTGGGTATGGATTGGTTGTCCTTATATCGCGCAGAGATCGTTTGCTTCGATAAAATCATTCGCCTCCCTCTCCCGGATGGAGAGATTCTTTTGGTTCATGGCGAGAAAAGTGGAGTTCCCTTGAGCATCATTTCATGTATGAAGGCGTATAAGTATTTACGTAAGGGGTATTCCGCGATCTTAGCTCTTGTTTCGGTTTCATCTAACGATGAGAAGAAGATCGAGGACATTCCTGTCGTTCGTGATTTTCCCGACGTATTTCCCGATGATTTGCCTGGTCTTCCACCTCACCGTCAGGTTGAATTTAGCATTGATCTTGCGCCCGGCGCGGCGCCTATTGCCCGAGCTCCTTACCGCCTTGCACCTCCCGAGATGCAAGAATTATCTAACCAGCTGCAGGAGTTGTTAGAAAAAGGGTTCATTAGACCTAGTTCATCCCCGTGGGGAGCTCCTATCCTATTTGTCAAAAAGAAAGATGGGAGCCTTCGTATGTGTATTGACTATCGGGAACTGAACAAGGTAACCATCAAGAATCGTTACCCGCTTCCTCGAATTGATGATTTATTCGATCAGCTCCAAGGCTCCAGTTTTTATTCCAAGATAGATCTGAGGTCTGGGTATCATCAACTGCGGGTACAAGAAGCTGACATTCCAAAGACCGCTTTTCGTACACGTTATGGCCACTTCGAGTTTTTGGTCATGCCCTTCGGTCTTACGAATGCACCTGCCGTTTTCATGGACTTGATGAACCGCGTTTGCAAGCCCTATCTCGATAAATTCGTTATCGTGTTTATCGACGACATTTTGGTTTATTCTAAGAACGAGACGGATCATGAGGAACACTTACGATTGGTTTTGGAACTTTTGAGACGGGAGCAGTTGTACGCTAAGTTCTCAAAGTGTGATTTCTGGTTACGTGAAGTACAATTCCTAGGGCATGTGGTTAATGAACTAGGAATTCATGTCGATCCGGCAAAGATTGAAGCCATTAAGGAATGGGAAGCACCAAAGACGCCATCGGAGGTGCGGCAATTCCTAGGCCTTGCGGGTTACTATCGTCGTTTCATTGAGGGATTTTCGAAGATCGCTCAACCCCTCACCACTCTTACCCAGAAAGACCGAAAGTTTGACTGGGGTGAACCGCAGGAATCAGCATTTCAGATGCTGAAACTTAAACTTTGCTCTGCGCCCATCTTATCCTTACCTGAGGGCACAGATGATTTTGTTGTGTACTGTGACGCTTCCATTCGTGGTCTCGGTTGTGTGTTAATGCAACGCGGGAAGGTTATTGCCTACGCCTCTCGCCAACTTAAAGTCCATGAAAAGAACTACACTACTCATGATTTAGAGTTGGGTGCGGTGATCTTTGCGTTGAAGATCTGGAGACATTACTTGTACGGTACCAAGTGCGAAGTATACACCGATCACAAGAGTCTCCAGCATATCTTCGACCAGAAAGTATTGAACATGCGGCAACGACGTTGGGTTGAACTCCTGAACGACTATGATTGCGCCATTAAGTACCATCCTGGTAAGGCGAATGTTGTGGCAGACGCCTTGAGCAGAAAGGAGTCTGTCAAACCTCGTCGTGTTCGAGCCTTACAGCTCACTATTCATTCTTCGTTGCCTGACCAAATTCATTCGGCTCAATTGGAAGCTTTGAAGGAGGAAAACCTTAAAGCTGAAACCATGCACGGTGCTAATAAACACCTCGAGCTTGGGTCTGATGGCCTGCATTACTTTGCCGAGCGCGTTTGGGTTCCTTTATTTGGGGGTTTGCGGGGGCTTGTCTTGGACGAAGCTCACAAATCCCGGTATTCTATTCATCCGGGTTCCGATAAGATGTATCAGGACTTAAAGATACTCTATTGGTGGCCCAATATGAAGGCTGACATAGCTTCGTATGTCAGCAAATGTCTGACCTGTGCTAAGGTCAAGGTGGAGTACCAGAAGCCGTCTGGTCTTCTACAGCAACCTGAAATTCCTGAATGGAAATGGGAACGGATTACCATGGATTTTGTGACCAAACTTCCGAAGTCGCCCAGTGGTTGTGACATGATCTGGGTGATTGTCGATCGGTTGACAAAGTCCGCACATTTCCTCGCTATTAAGGAAACCGACGGTCTGGAGCGGTTGTCTCGTATCTATATTAAGGAAGTGGTTTCCAAGCACGGGGTGCCCGTCTCTATCATCTCCGACCGTGACCCTCGTTTCGCTTCCCGTTTCTGGAAACACTTACATAAAGCATTGGGTACTCAGCTGGACATGAGCACCGCATATCATCCGCAAACTGACGGTCAGAGTGAGCGGACGATTCAGACGCTTGAAGACATGCTTCGGGCATGCGTCATCGATTTCGGTAAGAGTTGGGAGATTCACCTACCGTTGGTGGAGTTCTCTTACAACAATAGTTACCACTCTAGCATTAAGGCGGCACCGTTCGAGGCTCTGTATGGACGGAAGTGCCGGTCCCCTCTTTGTTGGGCCGAAGTGGGCGAAAGCCAACTCACCGGTCCAGAAATGGTGTACGAAACTTCCGAAAAGATCGTACAAATTCGTAATCGTATGGCGGCAGCTCGTGATCGCCAGAAGAGCTACGCTGATCGTCGTCGCAAACCTTTGGAGTTCCAGGTTGGCGACAGGGTTTTATTGAAGGTATCTCCATGGAAGGGCGTTATACGCTTTGGGAAGCGCGGCAAACTTAACCCTCGTTATGTCGGACCGTTCCCCATCTTGGAACGTATTGGGCCGGTGGCATACAGACTTGACTTACCAGCCGAGCTTAGTGGCGTGCATAACGTCTTCCATGTCTCGAATCTTAAGAAGTGTTTGGCAGACGAATCTCTCGTAGTTCCTCTCGAAGAAATCAAGGTTGATGATCGTTTACGTATTGTGGAGGAACCAGTTGAAATCTTAGATTATAAGATTCGTAGCCTTCATCGGAGTAAAATCCGTATCGTTAAGGTTCGTTGGAATTCTAATCGTGGACTGGAGTTCACGTGGGAACGAGAAGATCAGATGAAGGCTAAGTACCCTCATCTATTTCCTAAGCGTGCGTTTGAATCGAACTATGTGGCCTCCAAAGAAAAATGAATCTCGGGTCGAGATTCCTTTCAACTGGGGGATGATGTAATAACGGGGAAAATTTTTCTTTTCTTTCTTCCTTTCGTCTCTTCATCTACGGACTTCATTTAATTTTCGGGACGAAAATTCTTTCAACTGGGGGATGATGTGACACCCGGCATATTCAGGTCAATACTTTTATACCTTACATACATGCGTTTCGTACTTTACATGCATACGAGTCTATCTCAACGAAAACATTTTAAATAACTACTTAATATCATACTTAACTGGGGTCAATTAAGTCGTACTGATGATTCGGGAATCATCGGGAGTCGTTACAATGGTTCGAGAAACCATTGGGTGTCGGTCCATAACCATGTGTACAAGAATCGGTGATTCGTGGAATCGCCGGGTTTAACGCACCCACGCAAGTCTCGAGTCTCGGAAATTGGTGATCGGGCGGGAACGTGTTATTTATCATGCATTATATGTTTACAATCATTATGTGGCTTGCCGGTATGTGAATATGTGTTAACATATGTTAAAACGGGGTTTAACGCGCAAAACACACGAACATAGAGGTTACAGGCGATTAGGCTTATGGGGAATAGCCTAATCGCCAATAATGGGGCGATTGGAGGGGAGCTTTAAGCGAGTAGGAGGCTACTCGCATGAAAGTTCATGCGATTAGCAGTCCTACTCGCGTATAGACCTGCATACTCGCCTGATTTGCCCCAAACGACTAGGAACGCCTATAAATACCACCCTTGACCTCCAAAACATCATTTGTGCAACCCTAGCCGTCCCATAACATAACCCAACGCACAAACACCCTCTGGAACTCGTTTTTGCATCAAAACCACCATTTTCAAGCTTATTCCATCATCACCTCTTGAATACAAGGTGTGTTCTTCAAACCCAAACCTTTAAATGATTATGTTTTACTCCCTAAACGTCCAGACCTGACTTATAAATGTTTTTATCTTTGAAAATCCATTTAAAACCGTTTTTAAACAAACCCACACCATTACATGTGTTATATGTGTTATATGTGTTTAAAGATAGGATTTTTAGGATTGAATCATGGTTGTTCTTGTGTTATTATGATGTTTATTGCTGTTACAAGTTAGTATGATGATGTCCTAGGAGTTTGAATGGTTTTGGTTGTGTATTGTTGATACTTGATGTCTTGACCCATTTGAAGGATTTTGGATGATTAAGGATGATATGAGGTATGTTGTTGATTGTGTGATGTTAGGGTTTGTTATAGGATGATGCTAGAACAGTAGGATGCTATCGGACAACGTGGTTATGTGATTTAATCTGGATATTTGCTATTTAGGGCAAGTTCTTGCATGTTGATGTGATGTTTACATGCTAAGTTGCCATTTTAGGAAAACGCTCGCATTCGGAACTGTTATAATGATAAAAACTTAGGGGTTTTGCTTGAAATATGTTTGTTAATGTGTTAGGATGATTATTGGGTGTTTTTACGCGTTTCGGATCTGATTTGGAGGGTTAAACGCGCGAAAAACCACATCAGCTGCACTATAGGCGATTGGGCATCCTAATCGCCTATGTTATAGGCGATTAGGGGCCTAATCGCCTGAATGGGAAGCCTAATCGCGTATATATAGGCGATTGGAGTCATAATCGCCTCCATTTCATGCGATTGTGATCCTAATCACTAGTTAAGCCCTGAATTGCATACCTTATGACCATAATCGCCCATAATACACACGAATAGCCCTAATCGCCTATCCTAAGGGGCGATTAGCCCTTGTAATCGCCTGTTGACCATCCCTAATCACATGTTGACTTTCCTAAATGCTAGTTTGCTTCCTAATCGCGTGTAATGCTGCTGTATGTACATTTTAACATCCCGGAACATGATTTGACGCCTAGAAACATGATAGGAACCCCGGGATACACCCAATGACTTAGTAATGCGTGTTCGGACCTGTTTACGCGTTAATTGGACATTATGCTAGACTAGGTGATCTATTACGTGTAATGAGTGTTTAACTGCATATGTGGCATGATGTCTTGTATTGTCTAAACACATGAGATGTCGGGTCACCAATGGGATGTCGGGCCTTGCCTGGTATGGTCGGTTAAACGTTGAAACATCATTTCATATGTACACGGTTATGGTCTGGACTACTATGGACTAATCAACCTACGGTTTGTTAGTCTAACACCTTATATGCTCGTCATGATAGGTCACCGGTATTAGGGGCCGTCTATTGAGCAGGTTTACTTGTCGTAGTGCGAAGAGCAGCATCAGGTGAGTTTCACGGCCCCGCCTTACGCTTTACATTTTGGGGGAGACACATGCTTATACTTATTACATAAATTATCATGTTATGCTAGTGGTTGATTCATTTACATACTATACGATACGTAAAGTCCCGGGGAAACCATGAATATGCTGGATAGCATAACGGGGGAAATGTGGATAGATCTATTGGGATTGACAGACCCCACCCGTCGGCTGGGAGCCGGGCGGGTGCATATTGTCTCGGTCGTACGCTAAATCATTTCGGGCAAAGTCATATTTCGTTGTCTGTAATGGTTTCCGGTCGTAGTAGTATAATTCATGCGTCTAGCTAACGCTATTACTTCTGATATAGTGATAACATGATGGCTTTTATTACTTTAAACATTTATTATAAAACCTGTGAACTCACCGGCATTATTTGCTGACGTTTTTAGCATGTTTGTCTCAGGTGGTTGAGGTAGCAGCTTATCATAGGCGCACGGAGTCACACGGCGTCTAGGTTTCATATGCATTGTCATATCTTTTTCAGACTTACGTACTTTTACATTTTGGGTTGTAATAAAAGTTACGCTTCCGCAGCGAATGGATTTATGGAAACTTGATGGTTGTTTATTTCATTTTACGTATCATATAGTGTCGTTTATTGTGACCGTTGACTTAGATCCTGGTTTGTCATGCGCCTCGCGGTAAAACCCCGCACGTGGAATTTGAGGGTGTGACAACAGATCTGAGCGTTTTTCATACAGTCAAACATACGAAATTCAGATTTGTAAGTGTAAGTATCTGGTTTTTAGATTGTTATATTCTGGTGGTTGTCGTCAAAATCATACCTGGTCTAATTGTCATTTTCTTCATTTTGTTAATAAATCGTGACTGATCATTTAATTAGTTTTTATTATATAAATTGTTTGGGTTTTTTTATTAGGGAACCATCGGGTGCTTTTTGGTATGGAGTAAATGATATTCAAGAAACCATTTAATGGTTTGATTAAGTTATTAAAATTGATGCTTTAAAGAAATTAGAATGTTTTTATTTTTTCAATATGCTCTCGATGCAATTATCACTACGTTATTTTACTTTCTTGTGGGCCATTATTAATTTCCTTTCATTTGGATTTAGGAATTAGGATGACAGGGTATTAACTAAAAATTCAGCTGTTAAAAAAACACTATTTTTTTAACGGCCAACAAATGAATCCTGATCACTCATGAGTGTGTATTATCATGGTATTTGTCTAAAAATGGAAAACAAAGAAGGAGGTATGAGGCAGAGATCATTCGAAGTACCATTTTACTTTGCTAGACATGTTGAATGAAGCCTCACTACCAATCGGCGACTTCAAGTTGAAGCCTTTAATCCAATCAGCGACTTCATGCAGAAGCCTTTGATTGAACTAGTGACTTCATTAATGTCGCCAATTCAAGTAGCTACTTAACAAACATTCTCTTACACTTAATCAGAAATTTGGTCGTAGGTTTTAAGGAGGAGGGAGATGTCGCCAATCCAACTAGCGATATCACCAATGTTGCTTCTTTCCCACAATGCCTACCAATCGCGCTCTCTAGAATCATAACTCGCCTATTTTTGCAAAGGATTCACGTAGAGGTTTCCTATTTAAGGTTAAGGTTTTTGTTGTACATTTTTATCGCCTAAATATTTGTCACTTAATCCATCATGACACCTTGATTGTTGAATAACAGTTTGTTGATGATTCATTGTAAGTTTAGCATATTGTTCGTTGTGTCACACCCTCAAATTTCCACTTGCGGAGTTTTACCACGAGGCGCATGACAAACCAGGATCCAAGTCAACGGTCACAATAAACAACACTATATGAATATGTAAAACCCAAAACATAGTTTCTCAAATTATCAAAATCGTAGCGGAAGCATTAAACTAGTTACAAAACCATGTAAGACAATGTTTTAACAACTTTATTCAAAACGTGAAACTAAGCCTAGACGCCATGCAGACTCGTGCGCCTAGTCCAGTGTTGCTACCTTAGCGACCTGAGAAAAACATGCCAAAAAGACGTCAACATATAATGCTAGTGAGTTCACAGGTTTGTTCAATAAGTTACCAAAGTTACCAAAATGTTACCATGTCCATACTATACCAATGTCATCAAGTACGCTAGCTAGGCGTAGGTTTTATTACTACTACGATTGGAAACCATTACTGGACACGTTTAGCATATGTTCAAGCAGCCTGAATATGTTCAGCATGTTTAGAAAAGTTCGAGACAACATGCACCCGCCCAGCCCTCCAAGCCGTTGAGTGGGGCAGGTCACGCCCAATAGATCTGTCCACATTTCCCCCGTTGTGCATCCCCGCGCACTCATGGTTTCCCCCGGGACTTCAAAAGATCGTATAGCAATACAAGTTAAAACCATAGTATGACATATGTTACCAAAATAGTTTAGCGCATGTTTTCTTCCCCAAAAGTTAAAGCTGTAAAAGTGGGGCCGTGAACTCACCTTAGATAGCGTTCTTCGGTTACTAGTAAAATGCTAAGCCCTTGATAATCCCTCTACTGGAGATCTATCAAAATGTTCACATAAGTGTTCCGACTAATAACCATAAGGTTATCTAGTCCCCGATTGTCCAGATCTTAACCAAGTATGTTTTAAAACGTGTTTAAATGTTCAACCGACACACTAGACCGACCCGACATCCCGTTGGTGACTCATTACCCTAACTAATCAAGTACACATAGATTACACACAAGGTTCAAGCACAAAACACTTAGTTTGTATAAAAAATCTCATTTCTGCATCAGAACGGTCGAACCAGTCAGATTAAATCTCATTCGCCCATTTTAAGTTTCCTTCGCCCGTTTTTAAGTTTTCCTTCGCCCGTTTTTACACGTTCGACTGTTTGATCAGGTTCGTCCAACATTTCCCAGGTTCGACCCTGGAATCCCTCCTTCGACCCTTCGAATGGTCGAATGAGTCCAGGTTCGCCCCTGTTTTATAAATTTTCCTAAAAACGCTTCAAACACATTCGAAACATCTCGAAACATCATCAAACACAGCAGTCAAGTATGATTAACATATCCCTACAAAACCCCACCAATTTTGCCCCAAAACCAGCTTGTTTTAATACTTTCTCAAAATGGCAAAATTATGGAAATGTCACATCATGCATGAAATCTTTACCCAATTTGGAAACTTTTAATACCAACCCATAATCATCTACAAATGCTCAGTTTATCTTATAATCGAAAACCCCCATCCATTTTATTAATAATACATAACATGCACAAGCCCTAGATTTCATAAAATCCCCAAAATATCCATAATATCACCATCTATCTAATTGTAACCCTAAACAACAATAAACAACATCAATAGCAACCTTAGATCATTTTTCTAGCATTAGAACAATAGCATATCATTAATCAACACATAACATCACATAACACATAATCAACATATGTTTATTGATACAAATCCTATGTTTAGTAATAGGGTTTAGGTTTAGAAAGATGTTTAAAAGGTTTTTATTGATAAAATCTTCCTTAGAACAGATCTGGACATTTAGGGTTAGATAAAAATGGATTAAAATGCCTTAAAAAGATTTAGGATTAAGAACACACCTTGGATTCTTGTTTAGATGTTGTAGATAGGTTAGATTATGAAAAAGAAGAGCAAAAACTCCTTCCTTAGTGATTAAAATCCTTTGAGAGTGTTTTGAGATGGTTAGGGTTTGTGAAATGGTGAAAAATGACAAAGTTTGGTATTTATACTATTCCACCTTCGACCCCTATCAATGGTCGAATGTGGCCTCCTTCGACCCTTTCACAGGGTCGAATGAAATTCTTCCAATTCCATATCCCAGGTTCGCCCCTTTGCAAAGGGTCGAACCAAGACATATTTCCTCCTTCGACCACTCGAAGTGGTCGAACCAGGACCTATGTATATCTAGTTTTCTAGTTTGTCGTGTTTAACGTATTTTAACACACCTTAACACATGAGCATGCAACCTTAGACTATGTTTAACATATTTAAGCACGGATAATCATCTACACATCATTTAAACACATCTATGTATATAATCCACCACACGACCCATAATCTACACATACACTTAATTAGTTCATGTAATGTCACCAACAACGGGACCCGGTACTAGTGTATTCCCAAAATGACTCCCAATGATCCTCCAGATCATTGAACCCTGGACAATCCTAACTTGACCCGACTCAACTAACCTAGTTAAGTCCGTTTATAAACATTTCCCGCTAAGGTAGACTTAGATGTTACTAAAATGTTTAAGCCAAATATGCCGGGTGTCACATCATCCCCACGTTGAAAGAATTTTCGTCCCGAAAATTGCACAAAGCCCAAAAATGAAAGAAACGGAAAGAACGAAACGAAAAGAAAAGAAAATTTACCGGATGTCACATCCTCCCCATGTTGAAAGGATTCTCGACCCGAGATTCATTCCGCTTCAGCAGTAACATGCCTCGATTCGAACGCGCGTTTCGGAAAAAGACGAGGATGTTTAGCTTTCATCTGATCCTCCCGTTCCCACGTGAACTCCGGTCCACGATTCGAGTTCCAACGAACCTTGATGATGCGGATTTTACTCCGACGAAGGCTACGAATCTTGTAGTCGAGAATCTCAACAGGTTCCTCCACAATGCGAAGGCAATCATCAACCTTGATCTCTTCCAGTGGTACAATGAGAGATTCATCAGCCAAACACTTCTTCAAGTTAGACACATGGAAGACGTTGTGAACACTACCAAGCTCCGCCAGTAAGTCATGTCTGTATGCCACCGGTCCAATCCGATCCAGGATTGCGAATGGTCCGACATAACGAGGGTTAAGCTTGCCACGCTTTCCAAAGCGTATGATGCCCTTCCATGGTGAAACTTTCAGAAGTACCCTGTCCCCAACCTGGAACTCCAAAGGTTTGCGATGACGATCCGCATAGCTCTTCTGACGATCCCGCGCAGCAGCCAAACGGTTACGAATCTGTACAATTTTCTCTGAAGTTTCGTACACAAGTTCCGGACCAGTGAGCTGGCTCTCGCCCACCTCGGCCCAACAAAGTGGTGATCGACTTTTCCGTCCGTATAGAGCCTCGAACGGAGCTGCCTTGATACTAGAGTGATAGCTGTTGTTGTAGGAGAATTCCACCAACGGTAGGTGAATCTCCCAACTCTTGCCAAAATCGATAACACACGCCCGAAGCATGTCTTCCAAGGTTTGAATCGTCCGCTCACTCTGTCCATCAGTTTGCGGATGATAAGCCGTACTCATATCCAACTGAGTACCCAAAGCCTTGTGCAGAGCCTTCCAGAAACGCGAAGCAAAACGAGAATCACGATCAGAGATAATAGAGACAGGCACCCCGTGCCGAGCAACCACTTCCTTAAGGTAAAGTCGAGCCAACCGCTCGAGTCCATCAGTTTCCTTAATAGGTATGAAAGGTGCCGATTTTGTCAACCTGTCAACAATCACCCAGATCATATCATAACCACTAGGCGACCTTGGTAGCTTGGTGACAAAATCCACCGTGATTCGCTCCCACTTCCATTCTGGAACCTCTGGTTGTTGCAGGAGACAAGATGGCCTCTGATACTCCACCTTGACTTTAGCACAAGTCAAGCATTTGCTGACATAAGAAGCTATCTCAGCCTTCATGTTTGGCCACCAATAAAGTATCTTCAAATCCTGATACATCTTATCGGAGCCAGGGTTAATAGAATACCGAGATTTGTGAGCTTCATCTGTTGGATCAGTATATTGCTCTTTTTTATGAACCTGCTAGTGAACACTTAAGTGTTTAGCAAGTTCTTGATCAGTGATAGCACAGCAGAATGTTATAAGTTTAAAGCTACACTTATCAACAAGAGTTATTACTCCCCCTGGATTCAAGAACTAATAAATGATAAGTATTTATTGAGAATCTAAGTATTGAATGAGAATGAAACACTTTGACAGATTCTCAATAAACATGAAATGGAAATAACAATAATAAGTGTTGAAGGATTTCTGTATTAAAATCAATGTCTAAAACAGAGGGATGAACCCTTCTATTTATAGACTTTATAAATACATGAACCTTGCCAAAAGCAAGTTTAGAAACAAGTTGCAGTCTTGGAACTTGTACATAAAGCAAAAAGAAATACTAAAGTAATAAACTACTGATACCAAAAGGCGGTGGAAAAGATCTTCATGTAAGTACTGATGAATGACAAACTACTGATGAGTAGTTTGCCTTCAGTAGTTCTTCAGTAGAAGTGTCTGGTTTGAACTTCATAACTTCTTATGACTTTTCTTCTTCAGCACTTCCGAATCTCTTCTTCAGCAGTTTGATCCTTCTTCTTCAGCAGTTCTATACTTAGAATATCTTGACAGAAGTGAATTAGACTAAGGTTTGCAAAAGTGGTTTCACCAATCCTTTTTGTCCTAACAATCTCCCCCTGGATTGATGAAGCCAAAACCTTACTAATTCCTTATTGTTCTTTTCTGTCCTTCACAATTTTCCATATTCCTTTGAACATGGAATTCTTGAGCTTGTTCAGCTGTTCATCAGTAAGAGACCCTTTCTGTGGTTCTAAGTGTTGGATTGTAAGCAGGTCTTTGGTAGATAGTTTCTTCAGATAATTCATCGACCTATAGGCCCTACTTGTCTGATCTCTTCTTGTCACAAGTACTG
Source organism: Ambrosia trifida (assembly GCA_028751855.1). Classification (NCBI taxonomy): domain Eukaryota; kingdom Viridiplantae; phylum Streptophyta; class Magnoliopsida; order Asterales; family Asteraceae; genus Ambrosia; species Ambrosia trifida. The sequence goes on along the minus strand of CM054128.1, from coordinate 132,745,806 downwards.
AGTTTCTATCAGTAAAGGACCATCTGATGATTGGTTCTTTAGACTTGTCAAAGTCTAAAGTGTAGGGAACCATGGTGGTACCCTGGGTTTCTCCTGAGTGTTGGATGTTTTCAACTTCAGTGACTCTCAGGTGGGATTCACTTCCTTATTCTTGTTGCATCACATTAGGTATCTGAAATGTTGGCAAATGATGTTCAGTTACTACCTTAGTGTGCAGTTTGTCTGTGATGGTCTTCTGGATTTGATATGCAAAGGTGGAAGGATCCCTGAATTGTGTGATCAGAGGCTTTTCTTCTATATCAAAATCAGAATGGACTACTGTACTACCTTCTAGTAGTACCATTCTGAAATCAGTCTTCACATTCTCCTATTAGGAACAGAAGTTGGTTGAATAGGAGCAGTTGATCTGGAAGGCTCAGCAGTTTGAGTCTTGGAAGTGTTAACCTTTGATGGGTTGACAACAACTGAAGGTTTGTCAACTACTGAAGGATTGTCTTCAGTACTTTCTGATTCTTCATCAGAAGTTTGGCCATCAGAGGTTTCTTCATTGTGCCCTTGGGATTCATCAGTCTTTTCAGCATCTTCTACTTCTTGAATAGAGACACCAAATTGTTAGGCCAGTTTTTCTTTTCTAGCTTGATCTTTTTGATCTCTTGCTAGGATAGCCACTCTTTCCTTTCTCCTGGCTTCAAGTGTATCCATAGGTACCTTGATTTTCTCCCCCTTTTTGGCTTCATCAGTTTTTGATGTTGAAGCTTGGGAGATCTGACCTGTAAGATGAGCAATCTGTTTGCTGTTGTAGTCAATCTTGTTGGACAGATCATTCATCTTCGTCTGTATCAGTCCAAATTGGTTCTTCATGGACAGCTCCAAGTTAGCTGTGTATGTTTGGAAGTGATTCTTGATGAGGGTGCTCATCATGTGGTATAAGGGACCATCTGGGCTGCATAGCTGGTTCATGTCTATGCTTGTTTGCCCAGGGAATTGGGTAGGCATTTGTAGTGAGGGGTGTGTTTTTGGTTGATCTTCTTGTTGTACAGAAGATGCCACTCTAGGGGAATCATGGATTGAGTGGGCTTTAACCTGAGCTGGTGTGACTAGCTTCTTGTGCTTAGATACACCAGGTGCAGGACCTTCACTTGTAGCCGTCAATTCAGTAGTTTGGTCTTTTGAAACATCATCCAAGTCAATGGAATCATCTGAATCCCTGATTACATCCTCAATGAGGACTGTATCAGTTACATCATGAGCTGAGCCCAACTCAGTTGTCTCATGTACCTCTTTTTCTTGGTTCAGAGGATTTCCTACCTCAGGCATTAAGCCTTCATCAGTAGTTGCCACAGTTGAGGTCTTAGCTATGTTAATTCTATCCTCAGGTCCACCACTGGGTGGTAAATGAGTAGTAGCAGCCTCAAAAGTATCAAAAGTTTCTAAGTTTGGGCTTAGAGACTCTGGTTCATCCTCATCTCTTTGGTTAGGGCTTTGAGTGACCACATCCATGTCAAAGTCTGAGGCTATGTCCCCTGTTTTATGTGGTTGTTGGGGACTGACATGTGTAGATGGGACTTTCTCTTTTAGCCCAGAGAGAAGTTTGGCTATTTCAATATCTGGTTCAGAAAGTTGGGGTGCTGGTTCAGTAGTTTGGGCAGTGGGTTCAGCAGTTTCAAAAGAAGAATCAATGGGAATAGTTTTCTTAAGTCTTTTTCTTTTGAAAAGGATTGTGATTGGTGCTCTTGGTGGGGTTTGAGATGGATGAGACTGAGAGGATGTTTCAGTCACATCTTTAAGAAGTGCAGATTGCACAATAGTTTGTTCAGGCATCTCAACCTCCTAAACAGTTTTTCTTTTAGGTTTGGTGGGTTTTTGTTTTTGTACCTTGGGTTTCTTGGCCTTTGGTGGAGTAGGTTTGGAAGATGAGGGTTCCATGTGGATTGGTTCTGGTTCCCCTTGGTCATCTTCTGGCCAGGCAGCCTGTTTGTTGTGCCTTGAGTATGCTTGTGAGGTTAAGGGTTTTAAAATTTCAGTTTTATCCACAAGCACCTCATCACCCAGTTCTTTTATTATGCATTGCATAATGAACCTTGGATATAACAAAAACTTTTTCTTAGTGTTATTGTGATGTAACACCAACTCATTAAAGAAAAGTTTTGATGCCCTGAAATTTGCTTCATTCACTATGGAATGTAAAATTGGTTGAAAGGTTGAGGGCATCTGGTCATAAGACCCTGTTTTAGGAATCAAGCACATAATTATATAATGAAACAAAAGTTTATATTTTGGTTCAAAATACTTTTTAAAGATGGTAGCTTGTGAGAGAGTACCTTGATAACCACACTCAGTCATGGTTATGTGGATTGCAGAGTTGTCAAACTTTTCAGGGGCATTCACATCATTCAACCCCAGTCTGTTTGCAAGTATGGCCGGTGTGATGGCCATTTGTCTCCCTTTAATTGTTGAGTTGAGAGAGATAACTTCATCATCCACCATCACTGTCTCAGCATTAGCCCAGAACTCATTGAGAGTTTCAGGATGTATTGGTGGGTCTATTGTGAGAGCGGTGAAATATTGGGATTTGACGACGAGATCAATGATCTCATCGTATTGGGACCAGCCTTCTTGTTTTTCTAAGTAGGCTCTGAGATTGTGTCCCTTTTTAAGAACTAAAGCCATGTGGTTTTGTGTGTTTGGAAATCGAACAGTGTTTTTGTTGCAGGTTCAGGGGTTTGAGAGCTTTCTTGAGAGAGAAGGAGGGAATTTTTGTTTTTGAATGGTTAAGTGTTGAAAAAAGATATTTATCAGAAGTTTTTAACCGCTTGGAACTTCTTTATTAGAAGTTTTAAACTACCTAGGTTAAAAACCTCTTTATCAGAAGTTTGAAACCGACTAGGTCAAACTTCTGATGATGGGAAAAGTCTGATTTGCCCTTTTTGACTAAACTGCTGATGAAGGATTATTTTCATCAGTAGTTCCCACTTTCTCTTCAACAGTTTTGAACAGCTGATGAGAAATACTTTATAAATACTTTATTCATAACTTCTGAAGGTTGTTTTATCATAAGTTAATCACTTTTCAGAAAATATCCCCATACTGATGTTCTGTTCATCAGTAGTTTCTCTCTTTTCAGAAGTTTTTCAATTTTTGAAAACAGATGTAAGTGAAAAATAAAAAATTTGTGCAGAAAAATAAAGAGAAACACTTACAAATTTAGCATCCCTAGCATGGATACTAACTTCTGAAATGTTGATGTGTCAAGGGGTTTAGTGAATATGTCAGCTATTTGATTAGCTGTTGCTACATGTTTCACTTCAATCTTGCCTCTTTCATAGCAATCTCTTATGAAATGATACCTGATTTCAATGTGTTTAGTCTTTGAAAACTGAACAGGATTTTGAATGATGCTAATGGCAGATTTGCTGTCTACAAGCAATGGTGTCTTGGTCTCTTTGATTCCATAATCAAGAAGTTGATATTGGAGCCATTGTATATGTGATGTACAACTTGCAGCTGCAATGTATTCAGCTTCAGCAGTTGAAGTTTCAACAGATGTTTGTTTCTTTGATTGCCAGGACACTAGACAGTTTCCCAAGAATTGACAACCACCAGATGTTGATTTTCTTGACATTTTACACCCTGCATAGTCACTATCTGAAAAAGCTGATAACTTGGTATTGCTTGAAGCAGGATACCAAATTCCAAGTGTGGGAGTTCCTTTCAGATATCTGAAGATTCTTTTGACTAAAATAAGGTGTGATTTCCTAGGAGCTGATTGATATCTAGCACAGACACATGTTGAAAACATAATATCTGGTCTAGAAGCAGTTAGATATAAAAGGGAACCTATCATACATCTATACATGGTTTGATCAACCTGTTTTCCTTGATCATCTGGTTCAACTTGTGTGGTTGGTGTCATGGGAGTGGAACATGATTTATAGTCTTGTAAAGAAAATTTGTTTAATAATTCTTTAACATATTTTGATTGATGTATAAAAGTTCCATTTGTTTGTTGTTTTATCTGCAGTCCTAGAAAGTATTGCAGTTCTCCCATTGTACTCATCTCAAATTTTGATTGCATGAGTTTCTTAAATTCATCACACAATTTTGTGTTTGTTGAACCAAAAATGATATCATCAACATATATTTGAAAAAGTAAGACATGATTTCCAACATGTTTTATGAAAAGAGTTTTATCAATGGCACCTCTTGTGAAGTTATTTTTGAGTAAAAAGGTTGAAAGTGTATCATACCAGGCTCTTGGAGCCTGTTTGAGCCCATAAAGAGCTTTGTCTAGTTTGTACACCCACTCAGGATGAGAAGGATCCTCAAACCCAGGTGGCTGACAAACATACACTTCCTCTTTTATCTTTCCATACAAAAATGCACTCTTGACATCCATTTGATAAACTTGTATTTTGTTGGAAATGGCATAGGCCAGAAATAACCTGATGGCTTCAAGCCTTGCAACTGGAGCAAAGGTTTCATCATAGTCAATTCCTTCTTCTTGAGAGTAACCTTGTACTACCAGTCTTGCCTTGTTCTTTATTATAATACCAGCTTCATCTTGTTTGTTCCTGAAAACCCATCTTGTACCAATTGGTTGCTTGTTTGGTGGTAAGGGACAGATTTCCCAAACCTGTTGCTTGTTGAATTGAAGCAATTCATCTTGCATTGCCTGCACCCAATTGTTGTCTTTGAGGGCTTCTTGGTACTTCTTTGGTTCCAACTGTGAAATAAATGCTGAGAATAGACAAAAGTTGGAAAGCTGGTTTCTTATTAGAACACCTGATGCAATATCACCCATGATTTGATCAAGTGGATGGTCTTTGTGTTTGATTAGTTGTTGTAAACCACTGACAGGTGTTGGTGGCTCATGTTCTTCAAACAAACTACTGAGGTCTATTATATATGGTTCAGCAGTTTGAGTGTCTTCAGTAGTTGCAGGTGCTGAAGCAGATGTCTGAGTTTGTCCTTCAGTATTTGTTGAATCAGAAGTTTGTGAAACTTCTGATGGTTTTGAAGTTGACTTAATGACTGTTTGAGGAGTCCATGGTGCTGGAACCTCATCATCAAACCTTTGATCACCATAATAAGTAGGTTCGGATGAAGTGACAGTCTTTTCAGGTCCAAAATGGAAGCTGTCAAGGTCAAAAAGTTCAGCAAGATGTGCTGGAATGAGAGTGTGTTTTGACTCATTGAACTTGACATTCAGTGTTTCTTCTACTATCCTGGTTCTTGAGTTGAAAACCTTGTAGGCTTCTCTAGTTGAAGAATAACCAAGAAAGTAACCTGAGTCAACTTTGGCAGCAAACTTTGAAATAGAATCCTTGATGTTCAAGATGAAACATTGACACCCAAAAGCCCTGAAAAAGGAGATAAGGGGCTTCATGCCATGAAGAACTTCATAGGAAGTCTTTGAATGTCTCTTGACAATAAGAACTCTATTTTGAACATAACATGATGTGTTAACTGCTTCTGCCCAAAAGTATAAAGGTAGGCCAGAATCAGCTAACATTGTTCTTGCTCCTTCTATTAAAGTTCCGTTCTTCCTTTCTACCACACCATTGTGTTCAGGAGTTCTGGCAACACTGAATTGTCTAATAATCCCTTTAGACAAACAGAATTCATCCAGAGTTTTGTTCCTGAACTCTGTCCCATTATCACTTCTAATGGTTTTGACAGGTAAAGAGTATTGCTTCTCTACTTGTATAATGAAGAACTTGATGATTTCAGCAGCCTCATCCTTGGAAAATAAGAAGAATACCCATGTAAATCTTGAGTAGTCATCAATGATGACTAAGCAGTACTTCTTTTTACCAAGGCTCATGATTTTCACAGGCCCAAATAAGTCCATTTGGAGTAGTTGAAGACATGCAGTTGTTTTTGATTCTTCAATAGACTTATAGGAGGACTTATGCTGTTTTCCCTTTAAACAGGATACACAGTGTTCTTGACACTGGTATACTTTTAAGGGTAGACCTCTGACCAAGCCCATTTTTGTGACTTTATTTATGGTTTTAAAGTTCACATGGCCAAGTCTCCTATGCCAGAGATCAGTTTCTGAAGTTGATGCCCTTGAGAAGAAACAGGCAGTGTTGTTCAGTACTTTGTCTTTTTCAATGTCCACTGCATATACATTGCCACGTCTTTTGGCTATTAACAAAGTGTGATATTCAATGATCTTCTCTATCAACTTCTGGCCTTCTGGTGATATGATCTTGCATGCTGTCTTTGTGAAAAAGGAAGAATATCCTTTATCACACATTTGTGACACACTTAGCAAGTTGTACTCAAGGTTTTCAACCAGATTGACCTTGTCAAACTGTATTTTGCCAGAGGAGACATTGCCATGTCCTAGCACATATCCCTTAGCATTGTTCCCAAAGGATACAGATCCATCTATTTGACTGATAAAATTGTTTATTAGGTATCTGCATCCTGTCATGTGCATTGAGCCTCCACTGTCTACATACCAAATGCTATTTAAGCCTCTGGAAACTCTCTGCACAAGATAGCAAATCAGTTAGATTTAGGAACCCAAGCCAGTTTGGCTTTGGGTTTGCTCTTGAGAACATTTACAGTTTGTTCTTGACCAAGTTTAGAAATCCATGTCTTTTTGGCAATGGATTTTGCATTAAGAACAATGGTGGTATCCTTTTGAGGACCACCATCAACTTTGGTCATCAGTAGTTGTACCAAGTTCATAAGATCTTTAATCTCAGCAGTTTGTGACACTGCTGATGATTCAGGTCTAACTACTGAAAGAGAATTTTGAGAAAAAGAGTTTTGTTGAGATTTTGTCTTTTTCTGAGAAAAGGTTTTTGCTGGTTGTTGTTTCTTGGGAGAAAAAGTTTTTACATAATCATTTTTGATTTGTTTTCCCACAACCAGTTGCTGATTTTTCTTGTTGAACTGAATACCTTTTCTATATCTGCAAAATTCTGTTTTGTGGTTGAACAGACCACAAATTTCACATTCTTTTGTCTTTTCTTTCAAAGACAAGTTTCTGATAGTTTTGATTGGTTTTAGGTCATCAGTAGTTTTCAGGTTCTCAACTCCTGATGTAGTTGAAACTACTGATGGCCTAAAGTCAAATTTAATCAGTACTTCGGAAGAACTTTCTTTGTGTGTTTTTAGAAAGTTTTCATGGAAAGATGTGCATTCTTCCTCTTCAGAAGTTTCACCTGAAACAATTTTTCTCCCATCTTCAGTAGTTTTGGGAGAGAAATCTGTTGGTGTTTCAGTGTGATTGTACCCTATGCCAAACCTAACATTTGAAGCACTTTGTTTGTTTAGCAATAATTGGTACCCCTTACAAGATTCCACCCATTTTTCACATGTAACCTTGGTGTCAGCAAGCTCTTGTCTGACATTTCCTAGGACATTTATCATGATTTTAATTTGTGCTTGGGTTTCAATAGCAGTGTTAGTTAATTTAGAAACTTCTTTTGTTTTTGCAGACAGTTTTCTTTCTAAATCACATTTCATCTGAGTGAATTTTCTCTCAGAATCATTTGCTTTTCCTTGTAAGTGCACATTTGTCTCTCTTATGAGAGCAAAAGATTCTTTGCATGAATTTGAACATAGTTTTGTCAAAGATTCTTTTGATACCTGTGACAAGGCAGATTTTGAGGAGCATCCCTCAAATGCCATTAAGGCAAAGTTCTTTCTGCCATTGTCAGGCTCTCCCCAGTTGATGTCAAACATTTTGTTGTCTGCATCAGGATTGCACTCTGTGGTGTCAAAAGGAAGACTGCTCCAGTCAACATACCCTGAAGTAAATAAACTTTGTTGAGAGGGTTGTTGTTGCTGAGGAGGTTGTTAAGCAGCTGGAAAGGGAGGGATTGATTGTTGGCTCTGCATCTGTTGAGCAGGAATCTGTACATATTGTACTTGTGGCACATATTGGTGTTGTGGAGCTTGTGCCTGTACAAAATGTGCACTCCCTTGTGTTCCATTATTCCTGTTATAATTGGGGTTAAAATTGTTTCCAGACTGAGATTGGCTAAAGCCAGAGCTTCTACACTCTCTAGCAAAGTGTCCCAACTTTTGACACTTGTGACATCTAAGTTTAGATTTGTCAAAACCAATTTTTGTAGAACTGTTAAGTCCTGGAAACTTCCTTCCTGACCTTTTGTAAAATTTATTTGTTTTTAAACTTAACATGGCCAGTTGGTGCAAAATATCCATTTCTTCTAGGTCATCACTACTGAAACTATTTAAATCATCCATGATAAAATACATGTTGTCAGCAGTTTGACCAAAGTCATTATTGTCATAACCTGGGAATGATCTTTCAGATGAGATCCCAGCAGTTATGTCAATGTGGTCAAAAGATCCAAAACTATTTGAACAAGTTGGTGAGTCTTGTCCCAATAGTGCTGTACTACCTGGTAGATAGTCATCAGCAGTTTTGCCAGAACTTTGTAACTTTTTTCTTTTGATCAATTTCTCTCTCAAAAGTAAGTAATCTCCCATGAAGTTTTGTAAGAGTGAGGGAGCTAAAGTCTGGTGAAGATCTTAAGACTATAGAGTATGTTTCCCATTTATCAGGTAAAGACCTTAAAAATCTATGAAGCATAGATACAGTTGTGTAGGTCTGACCATTTAGTTTTACCTCAGATATTAATGAGGAAAATCTTTCAAATTGCTGTGTTAAAGTTTCCCCATTAATGTGAGCAAAAGTTTCATATTGTTGAGCCATGATTTCTCTGGTGTTGGCAATCACCTCTTCAGTTCCTCCAAACTGTTCTTTTAGGCAGTCCCAAAGCTCTTTGGCACTATCACAATGTAATAGGCCAGAGTAGATTTCATTTGGGAGTGCCATTGCCAACATAGAGAAAGCTTTTGCATCAAGCTCAAGTTTTAGGAAATCATCATCAGTATAGTCTTTTGGTTCCTTTGGAATCTCTTCTTTAGTTTCAAGATTTATATTTACTGGTTTATGAGGACCATATATCACAGATCTCCAGCAACCTGTGTTGGTCTGTGATAAGGTATGTGCCATTCTCTTTTGCCAGATGTTATATTCATTTCTTACTAGCATGGCAGGTTTAGTGGCAGAACCAGTATTATGAGGATCCATTTTAAAGAGTATTGATTTGTCAAATATCTCTTAAAGTGATGGATGTTGATAAAAGTGAGCTTATAATCCTTTTATTGAATATCAATAAGAGCCTGTGTCTGATTCTCAATGTGTTAGATTGATATGTGATCAGATAAACCAGAAGTTCTGATACCAATTGTTGGATCAGTATATTGCTCTTCTGTATGAACTTGCTAGTGAACACTTAAGTGTTTAGCAAGTTCTTGATCAGTGATAGCACAGCGGAATGTTTTAAGTTTAAAGCTACACTTATCAACAGGAGTTATTACTCCCCCTGGATTCAAGAACTAATAAATGATAAGTATTTATTGAGAATCTAAGTATTGAATGAGAATGAAACACTTTGACAGATTCTCAATAAACATGAAATGGAAATAACAATAATAAGTGTTGAAGGATTTCTGTATTAAAATCAATGTCTAAAACAGAGGGATGAACCCTTCTATTTATAGACTTTACAAATACATGAACCTTGCCAAAAGCAAGTTCAGAAACAAGTTGCAACAAGTTGCAGTCTTGGAACTTGTACATAAAGCAAAAAGAAATACTAAAGTAATAAACTACTGATACAAAAAGGCGGTGGAAAAGATCTTCTTGTAAGTACTGATGAATGACAAACTACTGATGAGTAGTTTGTCTTCAGTAGTTCTTCAGTAGAAGTGTCTGGTTTGAACTTCAGAACTTCTGATGACTTTTCTTCTTCAGCCCATCTGAATCTCTTCTTCAGCAGTTTGATCCTTCTTCTTCAGCAGTTCTATACTTAGAATATTTTGACAGAAGTGAATTAGACTAAGGTTTGCAAAAGTGGTTTCACCAATCCTTTTTGTCCTAACATCATCCAACACAAGCTCGCGTAATCCCCCGAACAATGGGACCCAAACACGTCCCGCAAAATAGTGTAAGCCATCGGTCCTGAGTTCAAGATGCTTGTCAGCACTGTGCATAGTCTCAGCCTTAATGTTCTCCTCCTTCAAAGCTTCCAACTGTGCAGAACGGATTCGGTCAGGCAATGACGAATGAATGGTGAGCTGTAAGGCATGAACACGGCGTGGATTCGCAGACTCCTTCCTGCTCAAGGCGTCAGCCACAACGTTCGCCTTGCCAGGATGGTATTTGATAGCACAGTCATAATTGTTCAGGAGTTCAACTCAGCGACGCTGCCGCATGTTCAATACCTTCTGGTCGAAAATATGCTGAAGACTCTTGTGATCGGTGTATACTTCACACTTGGTACCGTACAAGTAATGTCTCCAGATTTACAACGCAAAGACCACCGTGCCCAGTTCCAAGTCATGACTAGTGTAGTTCTTCTCATGAACTTTGAGTTGACGAGAAGCATAGGCAATAACCTTCCCGCGTTGCATCAACACACAACCGAGACCACGAATAGAAGCGTCACAGTACATAACGAAGTCATCCGTACCCTCAGGTAAAGATAAGATAGGTGCATAACAAAGTTTATGCTTCAGCATCTAAAATGCTGATTCCTGTGGTTCATCCTAGTCGAACTTTCGGTCCTTCTGGGTAAGAGTAGTGAGGGGTTGAGCGATCTTCGAAAATCCCGCAATGAAGCGACGATAGTAACCCGCAAGACCTAGGAATTGCCGCACCTCAGATGGCGTCTTTGGTGCTTCTCAGTCTTTAATAGCCTCGATCTTAGCCGGATCGACATGAATTCCCAGTTCATTCACCACATGCCCTAGGAATTGAACTTCACGTAACCAAAAATCACACTTCGAGAACTTAGCATACAACTGCTCCTGTCTCAAAAGTCCAAGACCAACCGTAGGTGTTCCTCATGATCCGCCTTGTTCTTAGAATAAATCAGAATATCGTCAATAAACACGATGACGAACTTATCAAGGTAAGGTTTGCAAACGCGGTTCATTAAATCCATGAACACCGCTGGTGCGTTAGTGAGACCAAAAGGCATGACCAAGAACTCAAAATGGCCATAACGAGTGCGAAAAGCAGTCTTCTAAATGTCAGCTTCCCTGACGCGCAACTGGTGATAACCGGACCGTAGATCAATCTTCGAATAGTAACAGGAACCCTGGAGCTGGTCAAAGAGATAATCAATGCGAGGAAGAGGATAATGGTTCTTGATGGTCACTTTGTTCAGCTCACGATAATCGATACACATTCGGAGGCTTCCGTCCTTCTTCTTCACAAACAAAATAGGAGCTCCCCACGGGGAAGAACTCGGTCGGATGAAACCCTTTTCCAAGAGCTCCTGCAACTGGCTGGACAACTCTTGCATCTCGGGAGGTGCAAGACGATACGGAGCTCGGGCAATAGGAGTTGCGCCCGGAGTAAGATCAATACCAAACTCAACCTGACGATGGGGAGGAAGACCAGGCAAATCATCAGGAAACACATCGGGAAAATCACGAACCACCGCGATATCCTTGATCTTCATCTCATCATCAGTAGAAACGTTAACAAATGCCAGGATGGCCGAACAACCCTTCCGAAGGTACTTACGGGCTTTCATGCTAGAAATGATACTCAGCGGAGCACCGCTTTTCTCGCCATGAACCGAAAGAGTCTCTCCATCAGGGAGAGGGATCCGAATGATCTTATCGAAACAAACGATCTCCGCACGATACAACGATAACCAATCCATGCCGACAACGACATCAAAACTACCCAGGGGTACCGGCATAAGGTCAATGGGGAAAGACAAACACGACAGTTCCAAGTGACATTCCCTAAGGGTGTGTGTCGCTTCGATTTTCTTATCATCAGCCAATTCTATTAAGTACTTAGCCTCTAAAGGTGTGGGTACTATATCTAGCAATCGACTAATGTCCATAGATACGAAACTCTTATCGGCACCAGAATCAATCAAGACAGAAACATAGCGATCATTAAGAAGGAACGTACCGGTAACTATGTTTGGATCCTGCCTAGCCTCTGCAGATCCAATGACGAAAGCACGTGCAGTCCTGCCTCCGCCCCCATTGTTCCCATTACCATTTCTGCCCCTTCCATTATCACCCTGCTTCAGCTTAGGACATTCACGCTTGAAGTGTCCCGTATCACCACAGTTATAGCACCCCTGCTTTCCTGGAGTCCCCTGAGCAGCAGGAGTAGGAGTAGCAGCAGGAGTCTGATTTGGGGTGAGTGCCACCCTGCAATCCTTAGCATGATGCCCCAACTTGACTTCTGCCCAGAAGAAGACCCAGATGAATCTAACTTCTTCGCCGGCTGAGATGGCGCTGGCACAGCACTCTTCCCCACACTATCCCATTTCCTCTTGTTCCCCTCAGAAACCTTCATAGCAGCACCCTTAGGAGGCAAAACACCTTCTGCCACCTTCAGGTTAGTCATCCGATGAGCTGATCGGACAACTTCAGTAATAGTGGGAAGATTCCCAGCAGCCACCAATCCAACAATCTCCGGCACTAGCCCAGACACATAGTGCCTGATCCTCCTATACTCGGGTGTGTGCAAATCAGGGCACAACACCACCAGCTCATTCCTCCTTACAGTGTACTCTTCAATCTCAGATCCAACCATCTTGTAGCTCCAGACTTCATGTTCCAAATTCTGTACCTCCTCCCTTAGACAGTACTCGCCTCTCAACAGTTGCACAAACTCCGCCCAAGGCATAGCAATAGCCTCCCCCAATCCCATGTTCTGAGTAGTAGCATTCCACCACGACAGTGTAGGCTCCTCAAATGTCGTAGTAGCATACTTCACCCGGTCCCCAGCAGGACAGTTACACATGATGAACACAGACTCAACCTTCTCCAGCCATCGGAGCAGTCCCACCGCTCCCTCAGTTCCAGCGAAGTTATGGGGCTGACAGTCCCTAAACTTCTTATAAGAGCACTGAGGTGGAGGTGGATTGGCACCAATACCTGAAACACGGTACACGAGTAAAACACAAACGAAAGGACATGAATCCTAAGAATGGGGCAAGGTCGACAGAAATCAACTCACCACCCATGGCATTAATCCCAGCCTGGAAATTAGCAATAGCCATGTTCACTTGCTTCTGTAGTAAGTTGTTCAGCTGTGCTTGGGTCATGTTGATGTTACCACGACCACCGCCACCGGCACGACCACCGCCGCCAGCACGGCCACCACCGCCACCACGACGTCCACCACCGCGAGCACCAGACATGATCTAACAAATCAAGAAATCGAGGGATTCAGATTCACTTCTAGTGTCAACCACTAGAAATTCATAAGAGTTAACTTAGGGACAAATCCAGGACTATGCATCCAAACTCGAAGTCCATCAGGATTTTCATGCATTTCAGGTTATTATTTCGTGTGCACCCGAAATGATAAACTGCTCTACATGGTCCTCCAGATGTACCCCTAATCCAGACTCCGGTCACCGAATATCGTCGCCTAGTAACGTGTTACGATAGGTGCAAGTGTAAGAAGGCATGTGTGTGCTAGAACCAACAAATCAGCCCCTCCTCCTTCAATCCCAAAGAAGAAGGCAAAAGTAGGTAAGAACCCAAATAAAAGCGGATGATGTAACAAAGAAGTATGATGATGATGTAAGGACACCCCGACAACGTTAGTACGTATCCCACTAGTAAACTCAAAGTATGTGACCGTCTAGTGTGTGCGACACGGCTATAGACCAGACTCTACATGCAGTCCTAGTTCACTATAACCATTGGCTCTGATCCCAATCTGTCACACCCTCAAATTTCCACTTGCGGAGTTTTACCGCGAGGCGCATGACAAACCAGGATACAAGTCAACGGTCACAATAAACAACACTATATGAATATGTAAAACCCAAAACATAGTTTCTCAAATTATCAAAATCGTAGCGAAAGCATTAATCCAGTTACAAAACCATGTAAGACAATGTTTTAACAACTTTATTCAAAACGTGAAACTAAGCCTAGACGCCATGCAGACTTGTGCGCCTAGTCCAGTGTTGCTACCTTAGCGACCTGAGAAAAACATGCCAAAAAGACGTCAACATATAATGCTGGTGAGTTCACAAGTTTGTTCAATAAGTTACCAAAGTTACCAAAATGTTACCATGTCCATACTATACCAATGTCATCAAGTACGCTAGCTAGGCGTAGGTTTTATTACTACTACGATAGGAAACCATTACTGGACACGTTTAGCAATGTTTAGCATATGTTCAAGCAGCCCGAATATGTTCAGCATGTTTAGCAAAGTTCGAGAAAACATGCACCCGCCCGGCCCTCCAAGCCGTCAAGTGGGGCAGGTCACGCCCAATAGATCTATCCACATTTCCCTCGTTGTGCATCCCCGCACACTCATGGTTTCCCCTGGGACTTCCAAAGATCGTATAGCAATACAAGTTAAAACCATAGTATGACATATGTTACCAAAATAGTTTAGCGCATGTTTTCTCCCCCAAAAGTTAAAGCTGCAAAAGTGGGGCCGTGAACTCACCTTAAATAGCGTTCTTCGGTTACTAGTAAAATGCTAAGCCCTTGATAATCCCTCTACCGGAGATCTATCAAAATGTTCACATAAGTGTTCCGACTAATAACCATAAGGTTATCTAGTCCCCGATTGTCCAGATCGTAACCAAGTATGTTTTAAAACGTGTTTAAATGTTCAACCGACACACTAGACCGACCCAACATCCCGTTGGTGACTCATTACCCTAACTAATCAAGTACACATAGATTACACACAAGGTTCAAGCATAAAACACTTAGTTTGTATCAAAAATCTCATTTCTGCATCAGAACGGTCGAACCAGTCAGATTAAATCTCATTCGCCCATTTTAAGTTTCCTTCGCCCGTTTTTAAGTTTTCCTTCGCCCGTTTTTACACGTTCGACCGTTTGATCAGGTTCGCCTAACATTTCCCAGGTTCGACCCTGGAATCCCTCCTTCGACCCTTCGAATGGTCGAATGAGTCCAGGTTTGCCCCTGTTTTATAAATTTTCCTAAAAACGCTTCAAACACATTCGAAACATCATCAAACACAGCAGTCAAGTATGATTAACATATCCCTACAAAACCCCACCATTTTTGCCCCAAAACCAACTTGTTGTAATACTTTCCCAAAATGGCAAAATTATGGAAATGTCACATCATGCATGAAATCTTTACCCAATTTGGAAACTTTTAATACCAACCCATAATCATCTACAAATGCTCAGTTTATCTTATAATCGAAAACCCCCGTCCATTTTATCAATAATACTTAACATGCACAAGCCCTAGAATTCATAAAATCCCCAAAATATCCATAATATCACCATCTATCTAATTGTAACCCTAAACAACAATAAACTAACATCAATAGCAACCTTAGATCATGTTTCTAGCATTAGAACAACAGCAAATCATTAATCCACACATAACATCACATAACACATAATCAACTTTTGTTTATTAATACAAATCCTATGTTTAGTAATAGGGTTTAGGTTTAGAAAGATGTTTAAAAGGTTTTTATTGATAAAATCTTCCTTAGAACAGATCTGGACATTTAGGGTTAGATAAAAATGGATTAAAATGCCTTAAAAAGATTTAGGATTAAGAACACACCTTGGATTCTTGTTTAGATGTTGTAGATAGGTTAGATTATGAAAAAGAAGAGCAAAAACTCTTTCCTTAGTGATTAAAATCGTTTGAGAGTGTTTTGAGACGGTTAGGGTTTGTGAAATGGTGAAAAATGACAAAGTTTGGTATTTATACTATTCCACCTTCGAACCCTATCAATGGTCGAATGTGGCCTCCTTCGACCCTTTCACAGGGTCGAATGAAATTCTTCCAATTCCATATCCCAGGTTCGCCCCTTTGCAAAGGGTCGAACTAAGACATATTTCCTCCTTTGACCACTCGAAGTGGTCGAACCAGGACCTATGTATATCTAGTTTTCCAGTTTGTCGTGTTTAACGCATTTTAACACACCTTAACACGGATAATCATCTACACATCATTTAAACACATCTATGTATATAATCCACCACACGACCCATAATCTACACATACACTTAATTAGTTCATGTAATGTCACCAACAACGGGACCCGGTACTAGTGTATTCCCAAAATGACTCCCAATGATCCTCCAGATCATTGAACCCTCGATAATCCTAACTTGACCCGACTCAACTAACCTAGTTAAGTCCGTTTATAAACGTTTCCCGCTAAGGTAGAATTAGATGTTACTAAAATGTTTAAACCAAATATGCCGGGTGTCAAAAGTTGAATTTCAGTTCGGTGATTAAGTCATGATTTGTGTTGTACATTTCTATCATTTTATAGTACCAACGAATATCATGATGGCTTGAGGATACTCAAGTAAGACAGAAAATTCGATTTGCAAAACAAGTAACTTATTTTGTTTGTGTGGTAACTATCTATGAGTTCTAAATGAGTAACATTCGGTTTGCAAAACAAATAAATTATTTTGTTTGTGTGGTAACTATCTATGAGTTCCAAATGAGTAACATTCGGTTTGCAAAACAAATAACGTATTTTGTTTATGTGATAACTAACTATACTGTGAACATTTTGGTCAGTTCGGTACCAAGAAAGTTTTTATGTAATTAGTCCTTCTGAAAGAGTCATTTATGAGCTTTTGCGTATACGAATACACTTCATATTGCGACCTGGACTGTAGGATTTTTATCCATGGATCTAATAAAAGTTTTGTGTTTTCTTATGACTTCGTGGTTGATTAAAAGCATACATTGGGATATCTATAAATAATTGGCATCACATTGGATTCAACTTAACAATATTTACATCAAACGAAATTTGTATGCAAAAATTTTGGATATTAACTTTAGAACTATATCAAACTATAGATACATACATTAGAATACACATAAGCGAAAGCTGACAATTGCATTTGTTGTAACTTGGGAAAAGATGATTCTGTTCACGTATTTGTGTGGGTTGCCAAAGGACAAAACTAATTTGGTCATGTATGTGTGGTGAAATGGTGTAAGCTGCAACATCTACCTTTGGCTCAAAATCTGCACGATGTTATCACAATGGGAGAAAAGGTTGGCGCTGCCAAGGATAAGAAAAGAGCGGTCTCAGCAATATGGGTCATTTGGCTCAACAGGAACGAAAAAATATTAAGTGTGAAAGATTACGGTTTCCATATCATAATGGAGGAATTTAAGGCGATTTTTCATTGAATTATTTGAAAAAAGTTATTCATAACCTTTTTTAAGAAGGGTGTGATAGTTGTAAAAATCTGCCTCACCTTCTGGTTGAGTGTTATGGAGGTCTAATGATACGTGACTTGAGGCCTAATGGTCAAATGTTCGAGCCTTGAAGGAAACCAGGTTTTACCGATTATTCACTGTTGTGCCTTCGGGCGAGTGGGTCGTCGGGTTTTCCCTGGATTGAATTGGTCGACCTGGAGGATCGGGTGCCAGTGAGTATCCTGAATTCGTCATAAAGGGATTCCCACCAAAATCCGTGACGACTTTGTTGACGTTTAAAAAAAACATAAAATGATATAAATTTACACATTTTCTTATTGACATGTTTAATCTGATTAATTGTTTAATTGTTTTTTTCCACAACAGCTTGAGACAGCTCCAGGAGATATGTTAAATATCATTGGTGAGCTTTCTAGAGTTGCATATTCATTTTCTTATTTGAAGTTAATTTTAATACATATTATAAATTTTATTCTTCGCGATTCCCCTCCTCCCCTAACTCCGTCCATCCCAGTATGGTTAAGCCAGGGGCATTTTTCTCCTTAAATTTTTAATTTGTATTCTTGCCAATTTCACCCCCCCCCCATATTAACCCCTTTATGAAGGCCATAGATGTTGAAGGCCCAAGCCATTGGGTTTTAGGCTAGTGTTTTTGTTGGATTGCTTTTTATGTGGTAGAAATTTATATTTTTCCTACTAGTTTAGCTTTTATGTTAGTAGGTTTAGTATATTTTTCTATTGCAGAGGTTCCCAAAGCCTGTTTCGGGGTGCCCTCTTTTAGGTGTTCTCGGGGGTATACCCACTTAAAACTTGTAAACACATCTTTGGGAATATATTTGCCGAGCATAAGCTCATTTACACAAAAAAATTAACCCATTTATAACCCTAAAGATTATTGTTTTCTTCAAGCTCAAGAACTCACCATATACGAGTCATTATGAACTTACTGTGCCACTTATGAAGAATACAAGTAAAACTCATCAAATTCATGATAATGGTTCTTTCGCATGTGACATTTCTGCTGATTCGATCGAGACGATTACGTATGATTGCCAACATTCCTAATGGTTGACTGGTATTCTCTATCTTTTGTTTATTTGCTAATGATAATATAGAGTTTATACCTATATACTTGTCATACATGTAAACAGGCTTACATAAAAACAATATTACTAGACCAAGTTAGCTTGGGTCTGCCATTGTTCTTGTTCATGGCGCTGGCTACTATCGGGTTCAACTCTATTAATTGTGTAAAATATTTTTTAGATTATCTTTAGTTCTTATGGCTGTACTGATTCATGAAGGTGTGTTAAATAATAAATGCGAAAATCCGGTTAAAAACCGAATTCACGGATCGACTAAGCGAAAAATAACTCGGTTTCAGACGGGAGATTCGAGACGAGACAGAAATATAAGATAACAAAGTCATCACAGATTCGTATTACATCAGAAACGGTTACAGACACTGTCATCAGTAGGATAAACATCTATCTCGAGGCCGGGGGAGGTCGGGCATGACCTCCCCCTTAAGAGCATTCAAAGCATAAACTCAAATCTACAATTGAAAACCAACACATGAGATTGCAATTTATAGTCCAAAATCATAAACCCACTTTCGCCCATTTAAGGAGGTCGAATGTGGAACTTTTCCACATTCGACCCTTTAGAAAGGTCGAATATAGCTTATGATTATGGTCTATATTTACAAATGCATCCGATCTATAAAATGCCCTTATGGATCACCACAATCTCATGTAATATAATACAAGACTCAACCCTAGTCTATTCGACAATGACGTCCACATAATAGTGCATCAACAATCTCCCCCTTGGACATTGCTGGCGAATCCACAAATCTATTGCACATCAACAGTCAAAATCACAGGTCTCCCCCTCAATACATGCACTATTGCATTGAGTTAGAAATACAATATCCTTCGTGAACCGACCAAGTAATGCACTACGGATCCTCAGCATCAATACGCAGGAAGTCAGCTAGACCACGTATATCATTTGCGAAATCAGTGAACCGCTGAATTACATCCAGATCACCTAGTTACGCCAATGTGAAGTTGACAATGTAATGCACTGCAGTCTCGTAGCATCAGTACCCAGGAATGTCATCTTGACCAAGTACATCACGCGCAATCAAACTAGCCTGATAAGACCCCTGCTAGAAGGATTCCATACTGACTGATCAGATATTCAACGTAACACGTAGGTACTACCACTAATTCACGTCTCATATCTGCACTTAACCTTTCAATCACCCTTTACACCAACTGGATAAGTCTAACTGTTAGTACCCAATTAAACATCTCAAATGTGACTATGTGCAAAACAATCCACTCGGACACTTGTACTTCTATGAAATTCTTTATCTGTGCTGACTGTGATTGCATTAACACATTCTTCTCTTTAAATGTTCTTGAGTAACTTCATCTGTTCGACAGAATACTAGCCGTAGACGAGTGAATCAAGCAATCAGATGTTTTCAGCTGGAACTACCGGTACATTTGTGGACTTGAAATGCTTCAGAAACTGAAGTTTTCTATAGGGCCAACAATAACCACCAACAGCTCTTGAAATTCTTCAGGGTTGTAACCTTGAAACTTTCGTTGAATCTACGTACCACATGACTCCTACTGAGATCCCTCATTACTTTCAGAACATTGAGATCTCAGTCTTGACATGCTTGTACCTAACAACTTTGTTTGAACAACTTCCTTCAATCACACTGGAACTGGGTTGACTGTTCTTCATCTTGCGGAATAAAATCTGTCTATTTTTTTGGCCCATAATAGTCATTTGAATCTGATTATCATACTGTTGATTCTCATGACTACCCCACAATAAAACGTTTCATAATCATCATTTCTTCAACAATTTATGTAGACATCATCACCATTCTCCCAAAAATCTTCAAAAATTGCCTTAAAATACTAATTTTTCATTCTCTATGTCGAAGGGGCGAAAGTGGAAATAAACCTACATTCGACCCCTGTGTATGGTCAAATGTACCATGATTGGGTCGAACCAAGTTCATTTAAACCTGACTAAAATTAAGATTCCACATTCGACCGGTCGTGAGGTCGAATGTGGAAAACTTCCAGGTTCGACCGTTCTTATCAATTCAAATTAGCAGATTCGACCTTCAAAACCTACGTTCGACCGTTTACAAGCCACGTTCGACCACTCGTAAGTTCTAATCTGCTGCACATTCGACCGTTTGCAGAAAACGTGTTCTTCTTCAATATTTTCTGCAAATCAGCCCATAAACACTCTGATTGTTCGAATTTGATGATGAAACTTGTACAAAAGGTGCGGAAATGAAAACTTAACCCTCGAGTTCACAAAAACATGGTAAAATCACATGATTTTGGGTTCAATTAAGAATCTAGGGTTTCTAGGGTTTCAACCTTTCAATCAAAAACTGAATTTTAACGTCTGAAATCATGAAAACGAGCTGTGATTGATTCAAACGACTGTTAGATCGTTCAAATCGGTACCATAGCTCTGATACCAGTTGAGAATCCGGTTAAAAACCGAATTTACGGATTGATTAAGCGAAAAACAACTCGGTTTCAGACGGGAGATTCGAGATGAGACAGAAATATACGATAACAAAGTCATCACCGATTCGTATTACATCAGAAATGTGACACCCGACATATTTGGCTTAAACATTTTAGTAACATCTAACTCTACCTTAGCGAGAAACGTTTATAAACGGACTTAACTAGGTTAGTTGAGTCGGGTCAAGTTAGGATTGTCCAGGGTTCAATGATCTGGAGGATCATTGGGAGTCATTTTGGGAATACACTAGTACCGTGTCCCGTTGTTGATGAAATTACATAAACTAATTAAGTGTATGTGTAGATTTTTGGTCGTGTGGTGGATTATATACATAGATGTGTTTAAATGATGTGTAGATGATTATCCATGCTTAAATATGTTAAACATAGACTAAGGTTGCATGCTCACATGTTAAGGTGCGTTAAAATGCGTTAAACACGACAAACTGGAAAACTAGATAAACGTAGGTCCTGGTTCGACCACTTCGAGTGGTCGAAGGTGGAAACATGTCTTGGTTCGACCCTTTGTAAAGGGGCGAACCTGGGATATGGAATTGGAAGAATTTCATTCGACCAAGTCAGGGTACATTCGACCCTGTGAAAGGGTCGAAGGAGGCTACATTCGACCACTGACAGGGGGCGAAGGTGGAATAGTATAAATACCAAACTTTGTCATTTTTCACCATTTCACAAACCCTAACCGCCTCAAAACACTTTCAAACGATTTTAATCACTAAGGAAGGAGTTTTTGCTCTTCTTTTTCATAATCTAACCTATCAACAACATCTAAACAAGAATCCAAGGTGTGTTCTTAATCCTAAGTCTTTTTAAAGCATTTTGATTCGTTTTTATCTACCCCTAAAGGTCCAGATCTGTTCTAAGGATGTTTTTGTCAATAAAAACCTTTTAAACACCTTTCTAAATCTAAACCCTATCATTAAACATAGGTTTTGTATCAATAAACATATGTTAATTATGTGTTATGTGATGTTATGTGTTGTTTAATGATTTGCTGCTGTTCTAATGCTAGAAACATGATCTGGGGCTGCTATGAATGATAGTTTAAGATTGCAAAAGGTTATAATTAGATAGATGGTGATATTATGGGTATTTTAGGAATTTTATAAAATCTAGGGCTTGTGCATGTTAAGTATTATTAATAAGATGAATGGGGGTTTTCAATTACAAGATAAGCTGAGCATTTGTAGATGATTATGGATTGGTATTGAAAAGTTTCCAAATTGGGTAAAAATTACATGCATGATGTGACACTTCCATGATCTTTGCCATTTTGGGAAAGGGCTGAAACGGATAAGTTTTGGGGCGAGTTATTCATACTTGATTGCTGTGTTTGATGACGTTACATGATGTTTCGAATGTGTTTGAAGCGTTTCTAGGAAAATTTATGTAACAGGGGCGAACCTGGGCTCATTCGACCAAACGAGTGGTCTAAGGAGAGATTCCAGGGTCGAACTTGAGAAATGTTTGGGCGAACCAGATCAAACGGTCGAACGTGGCATCAAACGGTCGAACGTGACACTTGTGACACCCGGCATGTTCGGGTTAAATATATTTGTAACATCTAAGTCTACCTTAGCAAGAAACGTTTATAAACAAACTTAACTGGGTTCGTTGAGTCGGGTCAAGTTAGGATTGTCCAGGGTACAATGATCTGGAGGATCATTGGGAGTCGTTTTGATAACACACTAGTACCGGGTTCCGTTGTTGGTGACATTACATGAACTAATTAAGTATATGTGTAGATTATGGGTCGTGTGGTGGATTATATACATAGATGTGTTTAAATGATGTGTAAATGATTATCTGTGCTTAAATGTGTTAAATATAGACTAAGGATGCATGCTTATGTGTTAAGATGTGTTAGAATGCGTTAAACACGACAAACTGGAAAACTAGTTAAAAAGGGGTCTTGGTTCGACCACTTCGAGTGGTCGAAGGAGAAGAAATTGTCTGGTTCGACCCTTGTAAATGGGCGAACCAGGGAAGTGGAATTTGAGGAATTCCATTTGACCAGACAGGGCTCATTCAACCCTGTGAAAGGTTCGAAGGAGACAACCTTCGACCAATGAATTGGTGCGAAGGAGGATTAGTATAAATACCAACCTTTGTCATTTTTTATCATTTCACAAACCCTAACCGTCCCAAAACGCTCTCGAACGATCTTAAACACTAAGGAAGGAGTTTTTGCTCTTCTTTTTCATAATCTAACCTATCTACAACATCTAAACAAGAATCCAAGGTGTGTTCATAATCCTAAACCTTTTAAAAGCATTTTAATTCGTTTTCATCTAACCCTAATTGTCCGGATCTGTTCTAAGGGTGTTTTTATGATTAAAAACCTTTTAAACATCTTTCTAAATCAAAACATGATCATTTAACATAGGTTGTCATGATGAATAACATGTGTAAATTGTGTATTATGTGGTGTTATGTGTTGTTCAATGATTTGCTGCTATATCTATGATAGAAACATGATATAGGATTGTTATTAATGTTGGAATATTGTTGTCTAGGGTTAGGATTGGATATGATGATATTTGGGGGTTTTATTGGATTAAAACTTGATGTATGAATATTTATGATCAATAGAATGGATAAGAAAGATCGGTTAATCGACAAACTGAGTATTTTAAGCTAAGCATGAATCGATTTCAAAAGTTTCCAAATTGGGTAAATTATTCATGCATGAAAGTGATGTTTCCATAATCTTTACCATTTTGGGAAAGGGCTGAAACGGAAGTATTATCGGGGGAAATCGGTGGGGTTTTGTAGGGATAAGTTATCCATGCTTGACTGCTGTGTTTGATGATGTTTCGGGTCGTTTTGAATGTGTTTGAAGCGTTTTTAGGAAAAATTACACAACAGGGGCGAACCTGGCCTCCTTCGACCAATCGAAGGTGCGAAGGAGGGATCCAGGGTCGAACCTGGGTTTTTATTGGGCGAATGTGATAAAACGGGCGAAGGAAGCATCAAACGGTCGAACGAGATGTAAAACGGGCGAAGGAGACTAAAAGGTGCGAAGGAGACTTAAAACTGACTGGTTCGACCCTAATGCAGAAATGAGATTTTTGATAAAAACTAAGTGTTTTATGCTTGAACCTTGTGTGTAATCTATGTGTACTTGATTAGTTAGGGTAATGGGTCACCAACGGGATGTCGGGTCGGTCTAATGTGTCTGTTAAACATTTAAACACGTTTTAAAACATACTTGGTTATGATCTGGACAATCGGGGACTAGATAACCTTATGGTTATTAGTCAGAACACTTATGTGAACATTTTGATAGATCTCCGGTAGAGGGATTATCAAGGGCTAAACATCTTTACTTGTAATTGAAGAACGCTATCTAAGGTGAGTTCACGGCCCCACTTTTACTGCTTTAACTTTTGGGGGAGAAAACATGCGCTAAACGGTTTGGTAACATATGTCATACTATGGTTTTAACTTTATATTGCTATACGATCTTTTGGAAAGTCCCGGGGGAAACCATGAATGTGCGGGGTTGCACAACGGGGGAAATGTGGATAGATCTATTGGGCGTGACCTGCCCCACTCGTCGGCTTGGAGGGCCGGGCGGGTGCATATTGTCTCGAACAGGTACATTGGTATCATGCTGAACATACGGGCTGCTTAAACATGCTGAACATTGCTAAACGTGTCTAGTAATGGTTTCCAATCGTATTAGTAATAAAACATACGCCTAGCTAGCGTACTTGGTAACATTGATATAGTATGGACATGGTAACGTTTTGGTAACATTTGAACAAACCTGTGAACTCACCAGCATTATATGTTGACATCTTTTGGCATGTTTTTCTCAGGTCGCTAAGGTAGCAATGAACGGAACTAGGCGCACGCGTTTGCATTGGCGTCTAGACTTAGTGCACGTTTTGTAATAAAAGTATTTTGAACAACTTTTGAGATGATAGCATGGTTGATTAAATGCTACTGAAACGCTTCCGCTTATTAAATTAATGGTTATGTCTATTTACGTTTTTCATATAGAGTTGTTTATTGTGATCGTTGACTTGGATCCTGGTTTGTCATGCGCCTCGCGGTAAAACCCCGCAAGTGGTAATTTGAGGGTGTGACAGATTGGTATCAGAGCCAATGGTTATAGTGAACTAGGACTGCATGTAGAGTCTGGTCTATACCCGAGTCGCACACACTAGACGGTCACATACTTTGGGTCCTTACATCATCATCATGCTTCTCCATTACATCATCCGTTTTTATTTGGGTTCTTACCTACTCTTGTCTTCTTCTTCTGGATTGAAGAAGGAGGGGTTGATTTGTTGGTTCTACCACACACATGCCTTCTTACACTTGCACCTATTGCCACATAGGCGACAATGTTCGGTGACTGGGGTCTAGATTAGGGGTACATCTGGAGGACCATGTAGAGCAGTTTATCATTTCGGGTGCACACGAAATAATAAACTGGAATGCATGAAAATCCCGATGGACTTCGAGTTTGGATGTATAGTCCTGGATTGTCCCTAGGTTAACTCTTGTAAATTTCTAGTGGTTGACACTGGAAGTGAATCTGAATCCCTCGTTCTCTTGATTTGTTAGATCATGTCTGGTGCTCGCGGTGGTGGACGTCGTGTTGGCGGCGGTGGCCGTGCTGGCGGCGGTGGTCGCGCTGGAGGCGGTGGTCGTGGAAGCATCAACATGACCCAGGCTGAACTGAACAACTTGCTACAGCAGCAAGTGAACATGGCTATGGCTAATTTCCAGGATGGAATTAATGCCATGGGTGGTGAGTTGATTTCTGTCGACCTTGTCTCATTTTTTTGGGTTTCGTGTCCTTTCGTCTGTGTTTTATTCGTGTACCGTGTTTTCAGGTGTTGTTGCCAATCCACCCCCACCTCAGTGCTCTTATAAGAAGTTTAGGGACTGTCAGCCCCATAACTTCGCTGGAACTGAGGGAGCGGTGGGACTGCTCCGATGGCTGGAGAAGGTGGAATCTGTGTTTGTTATGTGTAACTGTCCTGCTGGGGACCGAGTGAAGTATGCTACTGCGACATTTGAGGGGCCTGCATTGTTGTGGTGGAATGCTACTACTCAGAATGTGGGATTGGGAGAGGCTATTGCTATGCCTTGGGCAGAGTTTGTGCAGCTTTTGAGAGGAGAGTACTGTCCGAGAGAGGAGATACAGAAGTTGGAGCATGAGGTCTGGAGTTACAAGATGGTTGGATCGGAGATTGAGGAATATACTGTGAGGAGGAACGAGCTGGCGGTGTTGTGCCCCGTCTTACACACACCCGAGTACAGGAGGATCGAGCACTATGTGTCTGGACTAGTGCCCGAGATTGCTAGGTTGGTGGCTGCTGGGAATCTTCCCACCATTGCTGAAGTTGTCCGATCAGCTCATCGGATGACTAACCTGAAGGTGGCGGAAGGCGTTTTGCCACCCAAGGGTGCTACTGTGAAGGTTGCTGAGGGGAACAAGGGAAAGTGGGAGAGTGTGGGGAAGAGTGTGGTGCCAGCTCAGCCGGCAAAGAAGTTTGAGTCATCTGGGTCTTCTTCTTGGCAAAAGACGAGTGGGTATGTTGGGAAGCATCCCAAGTGCAACAAGTGTGGTTTTCATCATTCTGGGAATTGTGATAGGGCTCATTGTCATCGGTGCCATCAGTTGGGGCACCATGCTAAGGATTGCAAGGTGGCACTCACCCCAACTCAGACTCCTGCGGCTACTCCTGCTCCTGCTACTCAGGGGACTCAGGGGAGGCAGGGGTGTTATAACTGTGGTGACACGGGACATTTCAAGCGTGATTGTCCCAAACTGAAGCAGGGCGATAATGGGAGGGGCGGGAACGGTAACGGGAACAACGGCGGCGGAGGCAGGATTGCACGTGCTTTCGTCATTGGATCTGCAGAGGCTAGGCAGGATCCAGACACAGTTACCGGTACGTTCCTTCTTAATGATCGCTATGTTTCTGTCTTGGTTGATTCTGGTGCCGATAAGAGTTTCGTATCTTTGGATATTAGTCGATTGCTAGATATAGTACCCACACCTTTAGAGGCTAAGTACTTAATAGAATTGGCTGATGGTATGAAAATCGAAGCGACACACACCCTTAGGGAATGTCACTTGGAACTGTCGGGTTTGTCTTTCTCCATTGACCTTATGCTAGTACCCCTGGGTAGTTTTGATGTCGTGGTTGGCATGGATTGGTTATCGTTGTATCGCGTGGAGATCGTTTGTTTTGACAAGGTTATTCGGATCCCTCTCCCTGATGGAGAGATTCTTTCGGTTCGTGGCGAGAAAAGCGGTGCTCCGTTAAGTATCATTTCTAGCATGAAAGCCCGTAAGTATCTTCGGAAGTGCTGTTCGGCCATTCTGGCACTTGTTAACATTTCTACTGATGATGAGAAGAAGATCGAGGATATCCCGGTGGTTCGTGACTTTTCTGATGTGTTTCCTGATGATTTACCTGGTCTTCCTCCCCATCGTCAGGTTAAGTTTGGTATCGATCTTACTCCGGGCGCTGCTCCTAATGCCCGAGCCCCGTATCGTCTTGCACCTCCCGAGATGAAAGAGTTGTCCAGCCAGTTACAGGAACTCTTGGAAAAGGGTTTCATTCGACCGAGTTCTTCCCCGTGGGGAGCTCCTATTTTGTTTGTGAAGAAGAAGGACGGAAGTCTTCGCATGTGTATCGATTATCGTGAGCTGAACAAAGTGACCATCAAGAATCTTTATCCTCTACCTCGCATTGATGATCTCTTTGACCAGCTTCAGGGCTCTAGCTACTATTCGAAGATTGATTTGCGGTCCGGTTATCACCAGTTGCGCGTCAATGAAGTTGACATTCAGAAGACTGCTTTTCGCACTCGTTATGGCCATTTTGAGTTCTTGGTCATGCCTTTCGGTCTCACTAACGCACCGGCAGTGTTCATGGATTTGATGAAACGTGTTTGCAAACCTTACCTTGATAAGTTCGTCATCGTGTTCATTGACGACATTCTGATTTATTCCAAGAACAAGGCGGATCATGAGGAACATCTGCGGCTGGTCTTGGAACTTTTGAGACAGGAGCAGTTGTATGCTAAGTTCTCGAAGTGTGATTTTTGGTTACGTGAAGTCCAATTCCTAGGACATGTGGTGAATGAACTGGGAATTCATGTCGATCCGGCTAAGATCGAAGCTATTAAGGATTGGGAAGCACCAAAGACGCCATCCGAGGTGCGGCAATTCCTAGGTCTTGCGGGTTATTATCGTCGTTTATTGAGGGATTTTCGAAGATCGCTCAACCCCTCACTGCTCTTACCTAGAAGGACCGAATGTTCGACTGGGATGAACCACAAGAATCAGCATTTCAGATGCTGAAGCTTAAACTTTGTTCTGCATCTATCTTATCCCTACCTGAGGGTACGGATGACTTTGTTGTGTACTGTGATGCTTCTATTCGGGGTCTTGGTTGCGTGTTGATGCAGCGCGGGAAGGTTATTGCTTATGCTTCTCGTCAACTCAAAGTTCATGAGAAGAACTACACTACTCATGACTTGGAACTGGGTGCGGTAGTCTTTGCGTTGAAAATCTGGAGACATTACTTGTACGTTACCAAGTGTGAAGTATATACCGATCACAAGAGTCTTCAGCACATTTTTGACTAGAAGGTGTTGAACATGCGGCAGCGTCGCTGGGTTGAACTCCTAAACGATTATGACTGTGCCATCAAATACCATCCTGGCAAGGCGAACGTTGTGGCGGACGCCTTGAGCAGGAAGCAGTCTGCGAACCCTCGCCGTGTTCGAGCCTTACAGCTCACCATTCATTCGTCGTTGCCTGAACGAATCCGTTCTGCACAGTTGGAAGCCTTGAAGGAGGAAAACCTTAAGGCTGAAACTATGCACATTGCTGACAAGCATCTTGAGCTCAGGACTGATGGCTTACACTATTTTGCGGGACGTGTTTGGGTCCCATTGTTCGGGGGATTGCGCGAGCTTGTTCTGGATGAAGCTCACAAATCCCGGTATTCTATTCACCCTGGCTCCGATAAGATGTATCAGGATTTGAAGATACTTTATTGGTGGCCGAACATGAAAGCTGACATAGCTTCTTATGTCAGTAAATGTTTAACTTGTGCTAAAGTCAAGGTGGAGTATCAGAGGCCGTCTGGTCTCCTACAACAACCAGAGGTTCCAGAGTGGAAGTGGGAACGAATCACGATGGATTTTGTCACCAAGCTGCCAAGGTCACCTAGTGGTTATGATATAATTTGGGTGATTGTTGACCGGCTGACAAAATCGGCACGTTTTATACCTATTAAGGAAACCGATGGACTCGAGCGGTTAGCTCGACTTTACCTTAAGGAGGTGGTTGCTCGGCACGGGGTGCCTGTTTCTATTATCTCGGATCGTGATTCCCGTTTCGCTTCGCGTTTCTGGAAGGCTCTGCACAAGGCTTTGGGTACTCAGTTGGATATGAGTACGGCTTATCATCCGCAAACTGATGGACAGAGTGAGCGGACGATTCAAACCTTGGAAGACATGCTTCGGGCATGTGTTATCGATTTTGGCAAAAGTTGGGAGATCCACCTGCCGTTAGTGGAGTTCTCCTACAACAACAGCTATCACTCTAGCATCAAGGCAGCTCCGTTCGAGGCTCTTTACGGACGGAAATGTCGATCACCACTTTGTTGGGCCGAGGTGGGCGAGAGCCAGCTCACTGGTCCGGAACTCGTGTACGAAACTTCGGAGAAAATCGTACAGATCCGTCAACGTTTGGCTGCTGCACGGGATCGTCAGAAGAGCTATGCCGATCGCCGTTGAAAACCTTTAGAGTTCCAGGTTGGGGACAAAGTACTTCTGAAAGTTTCACCATGGAATGGCGTTATACGCTTTGGAAAGCGTGGCAAGCTTAACCCTCGTTATGTCGGACCGTTCGCAATCCTGGATCGGATTGGACCGATGGCATACAGACTTGATTTACCGGCGGAGCTCGGTAGTGTACACAACGTCTTCCATGTGTCTAACTTGAAGAAGTGTTTGGCTGATGAATCTCTCATTGTACCACTGGAAGAGATCAAGGTTGATGATCGTCTTCGCATTGTGGAGGAACCTGTCGAGATTCTCGACTACAAGATTCGTAGTCTTCGTCGGAGTAAAATCCGCATCGTCAAAGTCCGTTGGAACTCGAACCGTGGACCGGAGTTCACATGGGAACGGGAGGATCAGATGAAAGCTAAGTATCCTTATCTTTTTCCGAAGCGCGCGTTTGAATCGAGGCATGTTACTGCTGAAGCGGAATGAATCTCGGGTCGAGATTCCTTTCAACATGGGGATGATGTGACATACGGTAATTTTCTTTTCGTTCTGTTCTTTTCGTTTCGTTCTTTTTGGGGCTTTGCGCAATTTTCGGGACGAAAATTCTTTCAACGTGGGGATGATGTGACACCCGGCATGTTCGGCTTAAACATATTAGTAACATCTAAGTCGACCTTAGCAAGAAACGTTTATAAACAAACTTAACTGGGTTGGTTGAGTCGGGTCAAGTTAGGATTGTCCAGGGTACAATGATCTGGAGGATCATTGGGAGTCGTTTTAATAACACACTAGTACCGGGTTCCGTTGTTGGTGACATTACATGAACTAATTAAGTATATGTGTAGAATATGGGTGGTGTGGTGGATTATATACATAGATGTGTTTAAATGATGTGTAAATGATTATTTGTGCTTAAATGTGTTAAATATAGACTAAGGATGCATGCTTATGTGTTAAGATGTGTTAGAATTCGATAAACACGACAAACTGGAAAACTAGTTAAAAAGGGGTCTTGGTTCGACCACTTCGAGTGGTCGAAGGAGAAGAAATTGTCTGGTTCGACCATTGTAAATGGGCGAACCAGGGAAGTGGAATTTGAGGAATTCCCTTCGACCAGACAGGGCTCATTCGACCCGGTGAAAGGGTCGAAGGAGACCACCTTCGACCAATGAATTGGTGCGAAGGAGGATTAGTATAAATACCAACCTTTGTCATTTTTTATCATTTCACAAACCCTAACCGACCCAAAACGCTCTCAAACGATCTTAAACACTAAGGAAGGAGTTTTTGCTCTTCTTTTTCATAATCTAACCTATCTACAACATCTAAACAAGAATCCAAGGTGTGTTCATAATCCTAAACCTTTTAAAAGCATTTTAATTCGTTTTCATCTAACCCTAATTGTCCGGATCTGTTCTAAGGGTGTTTTTATGATTAAAAACCTTTTAAACATCTTTCTAAATCAAAACATGATCATTTAACATAGGTTGTCATGATGAATAACATGTGTAAATTGTGTATTATGTGGTGTTATGTGTTGTTCAATGATTTGCTGCTATATATATTATAGAAACATGATATAGGATTGTTATTAATGTTGGAATATTGTTGTCTAGGGTTAGGATTGGATATGATGATATTTGGGGGTTTTATTGGATTAAAACTTGATGTATGAATATTTATGATCAATAGAATGGATAAGAAAGATCGGTTAATCGACAAACTGAGTATTTTAAGCTAAGCATGAATCGATTTCAAAAGTATCCAAATTGGGTAAATTATTCATGCATGAAAGTGATGTTTCCATAATCTTTACCGTTTTGGGAAAGGGCTGAAACGGAAGTATTATCGGGGGAAATTGGTGGGGTTTTGTAGGGATAAGTTATCCATGCTTGACTGCTGTGTTTGATGATGTTTCGGGTCGTTTTGAATGTGTTTGAAGCGTTTTTAGGAAAAATTACACAACAGGGGCGAACTTGGCCTCCTTCGACCAATCGAAGGTGCGAAGGAGGGATCTAGGGTCGAACCTGGGTTTTTATTGGGCGAATGTGATAAAACGGGCGAAGGAAGCATCAAACGGTCGAATGAGATGTAAAACGGGCGAAGGAGACTAAAAGGTGCGAAGGAGACTTAAAACTGACTGGTTCGACCGTTCTGATGCAGAAATGAGATTTTTGATACAAACTAAGTGTTTTATGCTTGAACCTTGTGTGTAATCTATGTGTACTTGATTAGTTAGGGTAATGGGTCACCAACGGGATGTCTGGTCGGTCTAGTGTGTCGGTTAAACATTTAAACAAGTTTTAAAATATACTTGGTTACGATCTGGACAATCGGGGACTAGATAACCTCATGGTTATTAGTCAGAACACTTATGTGAACATTTTGATAGATCTCCGGTAGAGGGATTATCAAGGGCTAAACATCTTTACTTGTAATTGAAGAACGCTATCTAAGGTGAGTTCACGGCCCCACTTTTACTGCTTTAACTTTTGGGGGAGAAAACATGCGCTAAACGGTTTGGTAACATATGTCATACTATGGTTTTAACTTTATATTGCTATACGATCTTTTGGAAAGTCCCGGGGGAAACCATGAATGTGCGGGGTTGCACAACGGGGGAAATGTGGATAGATCTATTGGGCGTGACCTTCCCCACTCATCGTCTTGGAGGGCCGGGCAGGTGCATATTGTCTCGAACATGTACATTGGTATCATGCTGAACATACGGGCTGCTTAAACATGCTGAACATTGCTAAACGTGTCTAGTAATGGTTTCCAATCTTAGTAGTAATAAAACATACGCCTAGCTAGCGTACTTGGTAACATTGATATAGTATGGACATGGTAACGTTTTGGTAACATTTGAACAAACCTGTGAACTCACCAGCATTATATGTTGACATCTTTTGGCATGTTTTTCTCAGGTCGCTAAGGTAGCAATGAACGGAACTAGGCGCACGGGTCTGCATTGGCGTCTAGACTTAGTGCACGTTTTCTATAATAAAAGTATTTTGAACAACTTTTGAGATGATAGCATAGTTGATTAAATGCTACTGAAACGCTTCCGCTCATTAAATTAATGGTTATGTCGATTTACGTTTTTCATATAGAGTTGTTTATTGTGATCGTTGACTTGGATCCTGGTTTGTCATGCGCCTCACGGTAAAACCCCGCAAGTGGTAATTTGAGGGTGTGACAACACTAAACGAGGAAGGAGACTTAAAAATGGGCGAAGGTGGCTTTATCTGACTGGTTCGACCGTTCTGATGTAGAAATGAGATTTTTGATACAAACTAAGTATTTTATGCTTGAACCTTGCGTGTAATCTATGTGTACTTCATTAGTTAGGGTAATGAGTCACCAACGGGATGTCGGGTCGGTCTAGTGTGTCGGTTGAACATTTAAACACGCTTTGAAACAAACTTGGTTACGATCTGGACAATCGGGGACTAGATAACCTTATGGTTATTAGTCGGAACACTTATGTGAACATTTTGATAGATCTCCGGTAGAGAGATTATCAAGGGCTTAGCATTTTACTAGTTACCGAAGAACGCTATCTAAGGTGAGTTCACGGCCCCACTTTTACAGCTTTAACTTTTGGGGGAGAAAACATGCGCTAAACTATTTTGGTAACATATTTCATATTATGCTTTTAACTTTGTATTGCTATACGATCATTTGAAGTCCCGGGGGAAACCATGAATGTGCGGGGATGCACAACGAGGGAAATGTGGATAGATCTATTCGGCGTGACCTGCCCCACTCGACGGCCTGGAGGGCCGGGCGGGTGCATGTCGTCTCGAACTTTGCTAAACATGCTGAACATTATTCGGGCTGCTTAAACATATGCTAAACATTGCTAAACGTGTCCAGTAATGGTTTCCAATCGTAGTAGTAATAAAACATACGCCTAGCTAGCGTACTTGGTGACATTGGTATAGTTTGGACATGGCAATGTTTTGATAACTTTGGTAACTTATTAAACAAACCTGTGAACTCACCAGCATTATATGTTGACGTCTTTTTGGCATGTTTTTCTCAGGTCGCTAAGGTAGCATTAGAGGACTAGGCGCACGAGTCTGCATGGCGTCTAGGATTAGTTTCATGTTTTTGAATCAAATAATTTGAACATTATCGTACATGGTTTTGTAACTGGTTAAATGCTTCCGCTATGGTTTATAAATTGAGAACTATGTTTTGAGTTTACGTATTTCATATAGTGTTGTTTATTGTGACCGTTGACTTGGATCCTGGTTTGTCATGCGCCTCGCGGTAAAACTCCGCAAGTGGAAATTTGAGGTGTGACAGATTGGTATCAGAGCCAATGGTTAT
Organism: Ambrosia trifida; assembly: GCA_028751855.1. Lineage (NCBI taxonomy): Eukaryota > Viridiplantae > Streptophyta > Magnoliopsida > Asterales > Asteraceae > Ambrosia > Ambrosia trifida. Next base: position 132,711,844 of record CM054128.1, on the reverse strand, counting down.
AGTGAACTAGGACTGCATGTAGAGTCTGGTCTATAGCCGAGTCGCACACACTAGACGGTCACATACTTTGAGTCTTTTAGTGGGACACGTACTAACGTTGTCGGGGTGTCCTTATATCATCATCATACTTCTTTGTTACATCATCTGCTTTTATTTGGGTTCTTACCTACTCTTGTCTTCTTCTTAGGGATTGAAGGGGAAGGGGCCGATTTGTTGGTTCTAGCACACACATGCCTTCTTACCCTTGCACCTATCGTAACACGTTAATAGTCGACAATATTCAGTGACCGGAGTCTGGACTAGGAGTACATCTGGAGGACCATGTAGAGCAGTTTATCATTTCGGGTGCACACGAAATAATAAACTGAAATGCATGAAGATCCCGATGGACTTCGAGTTTGGATGTATAGTCCTGGATTTATCCCTAAGTTAACTCTTATAAATTTCTAGTGGTTGACACTAGAGGTGAATCTGAATCCCTCGATTTCTTGATTTGTTAGATCATGTCTGGTGCTCGCGGTGGTGGACGTCGTGGTGGCGGCGGTGGCCGTGCTGGCGGCGGTGGTCGTGCTGGCGGCGGTGGTCGTGGCAACATCAACATGACCCAAGCTGAGCTGAATAACTTGCTACAGCAGCAAGTGAACATGGCTATGGCTAACTTCCAGGCTGGGATTAATGCCATGGGTGGTGAGTTGATTTCTGTCGAGTTTGCCTCATTCTTGGGTGTCATGTCCTTTCGTTTGTGCTTTACTCGTGTATCGTGTTTCAGGTATCGCTGCCAATCCACCTCCACCTCAGTGCTCTTATAAGAAGTTTCGGGACTGTCAGCCCCATAACTTCGCTGGAACTGAGGGAGCGGTGGGACTGCTCCGATGGCTGGAGAAGGTTGAGTCTGTGTTCATCATGTGTAACTGTACTCCTGGGGACCGGGTTAAGTATGCTACTGCGACATTCGAGGGGCCTGCACTGTCGTGGTGGAATGCTACTACTCAGAACATGGGATTGGGGGAGGCTATTGCTATGCCTTGGGCGGAGTTTGTGCAACTGTTGAGAGGCGAGTACTGTCCGAGGGAGGAGGTGCAGAAGTTGGAACATGAAGTCTGGAGCTACAAGATGGTTGGGTCCGAGATAGAGGAGTACACTGTGAGGAGGAACGAGCTGGCGGTGTTGTGCCCTTATTTGCACACACCCGAGTATAGGAGGATCGAGCACTATGTGTCTGGGCTAGTGCCGGAGATTGCTGGATTGGTGGCTGCTGGGAATCTTCCCACTCTTGCTGAAGTTGTCCGATCAGCTCATCGGATGACTAACCTGAAGGTGGCAGAAGGTGTTTTGCCTCCTAAAGGTACTTCTGTGAAGGTTTCTGAAGGGAGCAAGAGGAAGTGGGATAGTGTGGGGAAGAGTGCTGTGCCGCCGCCATCTCAGCCAGCGAAGAAGTTTGATTCATCTGGGTCTTCTTCAGGGCAGAAGTCGGGAGGGTATGTTGGGAAGCATCCCAAGTGCCACAAGTGTGGTTTTCACCACTCTGGGAATTGTGATCGGGCTCGTTGTCATCGGTGCCATCAGTTGGGGCATCATGCTAAGGATTGCAGGGTGGCACTTACCCCGACTCAGACTCCTGCTGCTACTCCTACTCCTGCTGCTCAGGGAACTCTAGGGAAGCAGGGGTGCTATAACTGTGGTGACACGGGACACTTCAAGCGTGAATGTCCTAAGCTGAAACATGGTGATAATGGAAGGGGCAGGAGCGGTAACGGGAACAACGGGGGCGGAGGCAGGACTGCACGTGCTTTCGTCATTGGATCTGCAGATGCTAGGCAGGATCCAGACACAGTTACCGGTACGTTCCTTCATAATGATCGTTATGTTTCTGTCTTGTTTGATTCTGGTGCTGATAAGAGTTTCGTATCTATGGACATTAGTCGATTGCTAGATATAGTACCCACACCTTTAGAGGCTAAGTACCTAATAGAATTGGCTGATGGTAAGAAAATCGAAGCGACGGACACCCTTAGGGAATGTCGCTTGGAACTGTCGGGTTTGTCTTTCCCCATTGACCTTATGTCGGTACCCCTGGGTAGTTTTGATGTCGTTGTCGGCATGGATTGGTTATCGTTGTATCGTGCGGAGATCGTTCGTTTCGATAAGATTATTCGGATCCCTCTCCCTGATGGAGAGACTCTTGTTAACGTTTCTACTGCGATGAGAAGAAGATCGAGAATATCCCGGTGGTTCGTGATTTTCCCGATGTGTTTCCTGATGATTTGCCTGGTCTTCCTCCCCATCGTCAGGTTGAGTTTGGTATTGATCTTACTCCGGGCGCAACTCCTATTGCCCGAGCTCCGTATCGTCTTGCACCTCCCGAGATGCAAGAGTTGTCCAGCCAGTTGCAGGAGCTCTTGGAAAAGGGTTTCATCCGACCGAGTTCTTCCCCGTGGGGAGCTCCTATTTTGTTTGTGAAGAAGAAGGACGGAAGCCTCCGAATGTGTATCGATTATCGTGAGCTGAACAAAGTGACCATCAAGAACCATATCCTCTTCCTCGCATTGATGATCTCTTTGACCAGCTCTAGGGCTCCAGTTACTTTTTCGCACTCGATATCACCAGTTGCGCGTCAGGGAAGCTGACATTCAGAAGACTGCTTTTCGCACTCGATATGGCCACTTTGAGTTCTCGGTCATGCCTTTTGGTCTCACTAACGCACCGGCGGTATTCATGGAATTAATGAACCGCGTTTGTAAACCTTACCTTGATAAGTTCGTCATCGTGTTTATTGACGATATTCTGATTTATTCTAATAAACAAGACGGATCATGAGGAACATCTACGGTTGGTCTTGGAACTTTTGAGACAGGAGCAGTTGTATGCTAAGTTCTCGAAGTGTGATTTTTGGTTACGTGAAGTTCAATTCCTAGGGCATGTGGTTAATGAACTGGAAATTCACGTCGATTCGGCTAAGATCGAGGCTATTAAAGACTGGGAAGCACCAAAGACGCCATCTGAGGTGCGGCAATTCCTAGGTCTTGCGGGTTACTATCGTCGTTTCATTGAGGGATTTTCGAAGATCGCTCAACCCCTCACTACTCTTACCCAGAAGGACCGAAAGTTCGACTGGGATGAACCACAGGAATCAGCATTTCAGATGCTGAAGCTTAAACTTTGTTCTGCACCTATCTTATCTTTACCTGAGGGTACGGATGACTTCGTTGTGTACTGTGACGCTTCTATTCGTGGTCTCAGTTGTGTGTTGATGCAACGCGGGAAGGTTATTGCTTATGCTTCTCGTCAACTCAAGGTTCATGAGAAGAACTACACTACTCATGACTTGGAACTGGGTGCGGTAATCTTTGCGTTGAAAATCTGGAGACATTACTTGTACGGTACCAAGTGTGAAGTATACACCGATCACAAGAGTCTTCAGCATATTCTCGATCAGAAGGTGTTGAACATGCGGCAGCGTCGCTGGGTTGAACTCCTGAGCGATTATGACTGTGCTATCAAATACCATCTAGGCAAGGCGAACGTTGTGGCGGACGCCTTAAGCAGGAAGGAGTCTGCGAATCCTCGTCGTGTTCGAGCCTTACAGCTCACCATTCATTCGTCATTGCCTGACCGAATTCGTTCTGCACAGTTGGAAGCTTTGAAGGAGGAGAACCTTAATGCTGAGACTATGCACAGTGCTGACAAGCATCTTGAACTCAGGACCGATGGCTTACAGTATTTTGCGGGACGTGTTTGGGTTCCCTTGTTCGGGGGATTACGCGAGCTTGTTTTGGATGAAGCTCACAAATCCCGGTATTCACCCTGGCTCCGATAAGATGTATCAGGATTTGAAGATACTTTATTGGTGGCCAAACAAGAAGGCTGATATAGCTACTTATGTCAGCAAATGCTTGACTTGTGCTAAAGTCAAGGTGGAGTATCAGAGGCCGTCTGGTCTCCTGCAACAACCAAAGGTTCCAGAATGGAAGTGGGAGCGAATCACAATGGATTTTGTCACCAAGCTACCAAGGTCGCCTAGTGGATATGATATGATCTGGGTGATTGTTGACAGGTTGACAAAATTGGCACGTTTCATACCTATTAAGGAAACCGATGGACCCGAGCGGTTGGCTCGACTTTACCTTAAGGAGGTGGTTGCTCGGCACGGGGTGCCTGTCTCTATTATCTCTGATCGTGATTCTCGTTTTGCTTCGCGTTTCTGGAAGGCTCTGCACAAGGCTTTGGGTACTCAGTTGGATATGAGTACAGCTTATCATCCGCAAACTGATGGACAGAGTGAGCAGACGATTCAAACCTTGGAAGACATGCTTCGGGCATGTGTTATCGATTTTGGTAAAAGTTGGGAGATTCACTTACTTTGGTGGAGTTCTCCTACAACAACAGCTATAACTCTAGTATCAAGGCAACTCCGTTCGAGGGTCTCTACGGACGGAAATGTCGATCACCACTTTGTTGGGCCGAAGTGGGCGAGAGCCAGCTCACTTGTCCGAAACTTGTGTACGAAACTTCGGACAAAATCGTGCAAATTCGTAACCGTTTGGCTGCTGCGCGGGATCGTCAGAAGAGCTATGCCGATCGTCGTCGCAAACCTCTGGAGTTCCAGGTTGGGGACAGGGTACTTCTGAAAGTTTCACCATGGAAGGGCGTCATACGCTTTGGAAAGTTTGGCAAGCTTAACCCTCGTTATGTCGGACCATTCGAAATCTTGGATCGGATTGGACCGGTGGCATACAGACTGGATCTACAGACGGAGCTCGGTAGCGTTCACAACGTCTTCCATGTGTCTAACTTGAAGAAGTGTTTGGCTGATGAATCTCTCATTGTACCACTAGAAAAGATCAAGGTTGATGATCTTCTTCGTATCGTGGAACTCGAATCGTGGACCGGAGTTCACGTGGGAATGGGAGGATCAGATGAAAGCTAAACATCGTCATCTTTTTCCGAAACGCGCATTCGAGTCGAGGCATGTTACTGATGAAGCGGAATGAATCTTGGGTCGAGATTCCTTTCAACGTGGGGATGATGTGACAACCGGTAAATTTTCTTTTCGATTCGTTCTTTCCGTCTCTTTTATTTTTGGGCTTTGTGCAATTTTCGGGACGAAAATTCTTTCAACGTGGGGATGATGTGACACCCGACATATTTGGCTTAAACATTTTAGTAACATCTAAGTCTACCGTAGCGAGAAACGTTTATAAACGGACTTAAATAGGTTAGTTGAGTCGGGTCAAGTTAGGATTGTCCAGGGTTCAATGATCTGGAGGATCATTGGGAGTCATTTTGGGAATACACTAGTACCGGGTCCCGTTGTTGGTGAAATTACATAAACTAATTAAGTGTATGTGTAGATTATTGGTCGTGTGGTGGATTATATACATAGATGTGTTTAAATGATTTGTAGATGATTATCCATGCTTAAATATGTTAAACATAGACTAAGGTTGCATGCTCACATGTTAAGGTGCGTTAAAATGCGTTAAACACGACAAACTGGAAAACTAGATAAACATAGGTCCTGGTTCGACCACTTCGAGTGGTCGAAGGTGGAAACATGTCTTTGTTCGACCCTTTGTAAAGAAGAGAACCTGGGATATGGAATTGGAAGAATTTCATTCGACCAAGTCAGGTTACATTCGACCCTGTGAAAGGATCGAAGGAGGCTACTACATTCGACCACTGACAGGGGGCGAAGGTGGAATAGTATAAATACCAAACTTTGTCATTTTTCACCATTTCACAAACCCTAACCGTCTCAAAACACTCTCAAATGATTTTAATCACTAAGGAAGGAGTTTTTGCTCTTCTTTATCATAATCTAACCTATCAACAACATCTAAACAAGAATCCAAGGTGTGTTCTTAATCCTAAGTCTTTTTAAAGAATTTTGTGTTATGTGATGTTATGTGTTGTTTAATGATTTGCTGCTGTTCTAATGCTAGAAACATGATTTAGGGATGCTATGATGATAGTTTAAGATTGCAAAAGGTTATAATTATATAGATGGTGATATTATGGGTATTTTGGGAATTTTATGAAATCTAGGGCTTGTGCATGTTAAGTATTATTAATAAAATGAATGGGGGTTTTCAATTACAAGATAAGCTGAGCATTTGTAGATGATTATGGATTGGTATTGAAAAGTTTCCAAATTGGGTAAAAATTACATGCATGATGTGACACTTCCATGATATTTGCCATTTTGGGAAAGGGCTGAAACGGATAAGTTTTGGGGCAAAATTTGTGGGGTTCAGTAGGGATAAGTTATTCATACTTGATTGCTGTGTTTGATGACGTTACGCGATGTTTCGAATGTGTTTGAAGCGTTTCTAGGAAAATTTATGTAACAGGGGCGAACCTGGGCTCATTCAACCAAACGAGTGGTCGAAGGAGAGATTCCAGGGTCGAACCTGGGAAATGTTTGGGCGAACCAGATCAAACGGTCGAACGTGGCATCAAACGGTCGAACGTGGCACTAAACAGGCGAAGGAGAATTAAAAAGGGGTGAAGGTGGCTTTATCTGACTGGTTCGACCGTTCTGATGTATAAATGAGATTTTTGATACAAACTAAGTATTTTATGCTTGAACATTGTGTGTAATCTATGTGTACTTGATTAGTTAGGGTAATGAGTCACCAACAGGATGTCGGGTCGGTCTAGTGTGTCGGTTGAACACTTAAACACGCTTTGAAACATATTTGGTTACGATCTGGACAATCGGGGACTAGATAACCTTATGATTATTAGTCGGAACACTTATGTGAACATTTTGATAGATCTCCGGTAGAGGGATTATCAAGGGATTAGCATTTTACTAGTTACCGAAGAACGCTATCTAAGGTGAGTTCACGGCCCCACTTTTACAGCTTTAACTTATGGAGGAGAAAACATGCGCTAAACTATTTTGGTAACATATATCATACTATGGTTTTAACTTTGTATTGCTATACGATCATTAGAAGTCCCGGGGGAAACCATGAATGTGCGGGGATACACAACGGGGGAAATGTGGATAGATCTATTGGGCGTGACCTGCCCCACTCGACGGCTTAGAGGGCCGGGCGGGAGCATGTTGTCTCGAACTTTGCTAAACATGCTGAACATTATTCGGGCTGCTTAAACATATGCTAAACATTGCTAAACGTGTCCAGTAATGGTTTCCAATCGTAGTAGTAATAAAACATACGCCTAGCTAGCGTACTTGGTGACATTGGTATAGTATGGACATGGTAACGTTCTGATAACTTTGGTAACTTATTAAACAAACCTGTGAACTCACCAGCTATATATGCTGACGTCTTTTTGGCATGTTTTTCTCATGTCGCTAAGGTACAGAGGACTAGGCGCACGAGTCTGCATGGCGTCTAGGCTTAGTTTCATGTTTTTGAATCAAATAATTTGAACATTATCGTACATGGTTTTGTAACTGGTTAAATGCTTCCGCTATGGTTTATAAATTGAGAACTATGTTTTGAGTTTACGTATTTCATATAGTGTTGTTTATTGTGACCGTTGACTTGGATCCTGGTTTGTCATGCGCCTCGCGGTAAAACTCCGCAAGTGGAAATTTGAGGGTGTGACAAGAAACGGTTACAGACACTGTCATCAGTAGGATAAACATCTATCTCGAGGCCAGGGGAGGTCGGGCATGACCTCCCCCTTGAGAGCATTCAAAGCATAAACTCAAATCTACAATTAAAAACCAACACATGAGATTGCAATTTATAGTCCAAAATCATAAACCCACTTTCGCCCATTTAAGGAGGTCGAATGTGGAACTTTTCCACATTCGACCCTTTAGAAAGGTTGAATATAGCTTATGATTATGGTCTATATTTACAAATGCATCAGATCCATAAAATGCCCTTATGGATCACCACAATCTCATGTAATACAATACAAGACTCAACCCTAGTCTATTCGACAGTGACGTCCACATAATAGTGCATCAACAAAATGCCTTACATTTCTTTAAAGGGAGAAAAATGTAGGTTAGCAAATTGTGAGATCAATGACACCATGTTTAAATGGTAGGAACGGTCCGGTTTGAAACACAAGTGAGCCATTGTAAGGCTTCATATATAAGAAATCAAATTATGGTACATTATATTTCCACTTAGGGGGTGTTTGGGATTGATTATTTAAAACAGATTATGCGTTTTGGAAAAGCAGGGGTGGAGCTGCTTATAGATTATTGCGTTTTGGTAGCCTAAAAAACTGATTATATGCGTTTTCAAAGCGCAATCTAAACACTAAAAACTGATTATCTACGTTTTCAAAACGCAATAATCTAAAAATCAGATTCAAAACGCAATCCCAAACAACCTCTTAGTCGGTGTTATTGTGTATGCTTTTAAAAGAGAGTAATTAAATAGATATGGAGTAAGAGTACATTCTTATTTAACGGATTTATAAAGCTAAAACACGTCACTTTTAAAAAGCGAGTCATTAAATCGACACTTAGACAAAATAATTTTAACAACAATCAAAATCAAAGTTTAGAAATTTAAGCCTGAAAGTTAAGTAAACAACCTAAGATAAGCTTTTCGAGAGGTATATAACACTATACCACACTACTCTTCTAATGTACAAGTCATAATGAGTTAATTGGGGGAGGGACAAAATTGGCAAGAAAACAAATTAAAGATGAAAGGACAAAAATTCCACTGACTTAACGCCATTGGAACAGACAAAGTTATAGGGGGAGGATGGGAATGGCAAGGAATACATCATAGGGGTCCAAATGAGAAAAATAAAGTTTTTGTGTTATTTAAGAAATTTGACTCTAACAACCGGGACGATTTTGGTAATTAACCTTATTTGTATATTATAAACAATTTCAAATATGTTTTTTTGGTTTGTGTATGCATATAGATAGATTGAATGAGCAATGGGAGAATGGCACATTCCAAGACCCTTTGTAAAGGGTACATCGATTACAGTGAGAAATGGAGCAGAAACCATGAACATCAACATTCTAATAAAACACATTGATTTCATGTTTTAAATCATGTGCAGAAACATGTATTGTGATTGTTACACACCCATCGTTTAGTAATTCCAACTATATTTTTATCTAGAAAGTCTTCATATGCATTTTGATTTGAAGCGCCGCAACGTGACGCCGACTTAAAAACCTAGTTAGATTGAACTTTAAAAACTAAACTTTTTTTTATGTGGTTTGATAGTTTAAAAATAAAGTTATTGTATTATTTAAGCAATTTGGCTCTAACAACCGGGACGATTTTGGTAATTAACCTTATTTGTATATTATAAACAATTTCGAATATGTATTTTTGTTTGTGTATGCAGATAGATAGATGGAATGAGCAAGGGCGGAGGTATTCAAATCGAATCGCAGTCACAGGACATCATTGTTTTTTTTGTCGCATATAGCCATTTATGCATGATGTTTTTAAGTGACATCATTGTTTCTAAGGATGGTGACTCCATTAGTTATATATATAAAAAAAATAGAACAGACATAGCTTACTGGATTTTTTTCTGGCCCGAAATTCGACTTGTGAACGGCAAAATACAAGTGAAGAAGATGCCTAAAAGGTACAACTTTCATTTATAATATATATATATATATATATATATATATATATATATATATAGTATAAGGTTATATTGGAAACCCTTGTTATATGGTAAACTCTGGAAACTCTAACTTCCCGACTTTTTTTTATATAAAAATTTTAGGGTATGTAATATACATGATTTTAAGCATTTTGGGCTAAAAAAATGGAAAAAACGCCGAGCCATTTTTTAAAAAATAAATAAAAAGCCGTCTTCGGGTAACAAATGGTTAACACGTGTTAGTTTCGCTTAACACGTGTTAGTTTCGCTTAAAATGCTTAAAATCATGTATATTACATGCCCTATTTTTCAAAAATAAAAAAAAATTGGGAAGTCAGAGTTTCCAGAGTTTACCATATAACAGGGGTTTCCACATTATCCTTTCCATATATATATATATATATATATATATATATATATATATATATATATACTAGGGGAGATACCATGTGGAAACACACGGGAAGACCCGGCCAACACTTATCTGCCCTATGCTAACCACTGACGCGTCAGCAGACCAAACGCCTGTTTATATTAACACATCAACAGACCAACGCATTACTTAATAATACTGAGGAAATAGATCGTTTGTAATTCAACTGTTTGTAATTGAACTATTGATTCAAACAGTTGTTAATTTAACGGTTTCTTTCAAAACAGTTGTTGCATCAAACAGATCTTACTAACAATGACATCACATATATTTTTAATGATTTATTTGCTAAATACCAATCATTTATTCAGTTTAACAATTGACTATTGATATATTCTAATCCCTATTTTTCATCATATAAGTATAAAAAATTAAATATAAAAGACATAATATATAAAATAAAATTTTCATTATAATTATAGCCATAAAAATATAAAAATACATTTAAATAACTATTCTGTGGTACTCAACAATTCCTTCAATCTCTTGTTCTTCTCTTTAACAGTTTCTATAGGACATACATATTTTTTGTATGTCCTCACTGAACTTTTCGTTTGACCTTATGTTTTCCGGTAGAAATAAAGAGGCATTCCATCTTTCCCTTGATACATCGGTAGCGATGACTTGATTCAATTTGAGATTTGTCTTCCATATATGATGTTCCAACAGGCGTGTAGCACCTTCAATAACTTGAAGAATCTCAAATTCTTCATCTTCTTTAAAACAATCTAAAACGATTTTTTAAACATCTGACATTTTAGACCACTGGCTGCTGCTGGAATCCATGTTGCTAATATTTTTAGAAGGTTGATAAACCTATAAAGATGTAGAAAATATGTTTGAATAGTGTGCTATACAAAGAAATGAAAATCGAGTTTTATAGTAAAAAATATACATTAACTATATAATGAATCTATTAACTGTAGTGAATTAACTATAATGAATTTGTTAATTACGATGAACTTTTTATTAATCTTGGATACACATGGTATTAAATCGTTTATTTTCCCACTAAGAAAACTTTTAAAATTCTTTTTTTTTAATAGAAATTTCAAGATAAAAATAAATACGTAGTACTATTTAACAATATTTGTAGAAATATGAAAATGAGATATTTAGGTTTTTTATATTATAAATCATTGTTAAATACGTAGTACTGTCAATACAAAATATATTAATCTTAATTTGATTAAAAACTTCTCGTCTTTTATAGGATGAAGGAATACACTAACTATTCTTAGAGTTGGTTTTCAACTTTATCAGTTGGATTTAAAGTAAATATAAAGTTGCAAGTTACTTTCTGTACTTTTTATATATTTTTAATAGAAAGAAAGACAATTAAAACAAATAATAATAATAAAATAATATTATTAATAAAGTAACTTCAAAAGCGTAATCATTATTTTTGGGCCTTTTTATAAAATCTGTTGAGTTTATAACTGTTGTTAAAAAAAGTCCTTCAGTGTTTAACAGCGGATTGTGTAATAAAAAAACGTCAAAAGACTTACTGTAAGAACATCTTTTATTACACAATTAAATTTGTTATTAAAGTATCACTATAAAGTTAAATTTCAGTAATCTTTTCAAGTCGATAAATTAAATCTTGATTATGTGTAATATATGATGAAGCAAAACAGGAAATGCATTGGTAATTAGTCCTTAGAAGTTTTATAGATAATAAATATCAAGTTTAATATTAATATACTGCTCACTATGAGAAATCATAAATATAATAATCAAACTAACTAAATTACAATAATATTCATATTTGAAATTGTAAACATATAAAAACTGTATTTGCGTAGGATCGTCAATCTACAAAGATAATGATCAAACAATTTTGATTCAGGTGCGGAATCCCTGAATCAATCACAAAATGATAACAATACTAACAAAACGCAGAAATCATCTTTAAAAGCTACATTTCATTGATAAACAAACTCAATTACACGTTATAATAAGCTTTACAATCAAAACAAGACGTGAATTAAGTTTACACAAAACCCTAGGGAGATACTCAAACAGGAGGGAAACAAAAATGACAAAAACTTACTTTCAAAATGAACTTGACCTTTATATAGGCCTGCACATTCGCCCACTTTGCTTGGTCGAATGTGCAGGTTCGCCCAATCATGATGGTCGAACCAACCAATACATTAACATCTAAAACTACCTTCGACCTCCTTCTCTCCTTCGAACCTTTAACTCTCCTTTGCCCATTTAGAAACTATCATTCGACCATAATATTCCTCCTTCGACCGTTCGACAAAACACAAAAACATATGTTAAATGTAATCCAAAGCATTAGTCGCACAAAATGCATCTACAAACTCTCCCTCGACTATTGCTTGGATTGTTTACGCTCTTGGTCCATCCTTTTGTTCATAAGCTTTATGTGTAATTGTTTCTTTTGTTCTAGGGTCATCACCGGTGCATAAACTTGTTTCGGCTTTTTCTTCTTGACATCAGGAACATCTTGAATCTTCACGAACTTACCAAGCTTCTTGTCATAATCACATCCAGCATTTATTTCATGAGCAAAGCACATAAATATCACACGCTGGTATTTACTTGCTTGTTCAACATCCTTCACCTCACTGTATATCGGATTGTAATACAACATAATGATATCCTCATGTGAACAATTAACCAACCACATAGGATAAAATATGTGTATCTTCTTGAAATTCTTTTCTCCGTCCTTCAAAACAATCACAGCCTCTGCAATCTTCCAATCATAATACCACCAGATAAAATCTTTCGCAAAGTGTTGTGGAATTTGCAATAAAGGAATGTGTTTCAACACTTTCGGTGGTTTGTACTTCAAAGTCACCTTGGGCAAACCTGTAATAGTATCAATATCTTTCTTGTGAACAATTCGCTTCGGATACTGAGGTTCAAATAAATTCCATCTCGTCCTGCTTTCCCTCGCCATTCGATCAGCAAAATAATCAATGTGATCGTTCGAAGATCCAGTCAACCGATGTGTACATATATCACGAATTGCCCAGTACGGAAGAGTCTTCAGATCATGAAGTCTGTCAAAATAAAGTATCCCCTTCTCCCACTTAACAGCAACACATTTCAACTGTTTTATAAACTTCCATCCCAACGCTCTTCCTTTAAACATCTCGTTGTGTAACTTATAAAAACTTCCCTGGATCTCTGCTTTTGGACGATTTGCTTCTTTCTCTTTCAGTTTCCTCGGTAACTCTTTTAAACTGTCAGATTGTTCAATATTCGGTTTATCATGTCCCTTGAAAACTTCTTCAACAAACTTCTCACTCTTTTCTTAAGCAAGTTTCTCGGCTTCTTTCAGTAACTCATCAGTGAACTCAGCAAATCCAGAATCTTTATCTTTCTTGAAATATTCTGGATACTCTTCACTGGTTATATCTTTAATTTCAATCTCCTCAAATGCAGGTACATCACGGTCATCAGAATGATTACCGGCTTCCTTTTCAGGTATATTGGGAATTTGATTATCAATCAACAATTCTTCCAATGTTTTCCCAACCTGCTTTGCTAAACCTTCTAAAATCTCTCGCGACATAGCCGCAGAAACTTCACCCTCCTCCAAATCTGGATCGTTATACTCCAATTCAAGCATCCTGTCACTGGATTCAAAGATCTCAGAAAATCTGCTGGTCATGTCTATCATCCAGACTCGATCAGTTAGCATCTGGCGATACATCAGTTTATCATCCTCAGACAATGACCTCAGCTTCTCATTCCAAAATATCGTATCATCATCAACAGATCCTCCAGGAGCTTTTGAACTGGATTCACCTCCTTTTCCAGATCCACGTTTCTCACATTTGTACTTATCGGTATTATCATCATCATCGTCATCACTATCAAAGCTTGCAGAGCTGTCCCCTCCACCAGATTCACCATCCGAACCATCATCATCTCCATCATCTTTCTTTTTCTTCTTTTGAGGAGCATTTCCAGCATCTTCATCTAGATCCTCATCTTCCTCCTCCTCATTATCCGACGGTTCAAAATCGACCTGCTCCTCATCTTTTTCTTTGTCTTCTTCACCTTCTTTTAGTTGAGGAGCTCGAGAGTACAAATCTTTAATCATGTTGTCCATGTTTTTGTTGCTCTCTTTTAGCTTTTTGTTCTCTTCTTTCAAAGCGATGTATCGTCTGGTGTTTCTTTGCTCATGTTTCAATAACTTATTGTTTTCTTTACTGAGTCGTTTAATCTCAGCTTCAAGTGCTTCCTGATTGTCATGAGATGTTTCAACAACGTCTAGCATCTTCGTGTCGTTGTTTTTCAATTGCTCAATCTCTGCTTGCTGCTGATTGATTATCTTCATCATGTCAGCTAGCTTCTGGTTCACAGTGTTCATCACATCACTATCAACTGTAATCTTTGGTGTAGAAGCTTCAGCAACAGCAGGCAACTTTCCTTTCTTAATCTTCTTTAGCACTCTATCCAGTGCATCATTAAATTTATCAACAGGTAAATCAGTCTCTTACTCAGTACCTGATGTCGTCTTCTGCTTCTTTGCAGCTGGACTAGCAACCGGTGATTTTGAGCTAGATGCTGGTGGTAGTTTCTTTCCAGCAATCAGTGATTCAATTTCTCTAGCTCTCTTTTCCATAGGTTTCAATACTTTCTCCTTCTTCTTGAATTGGGGTTTCTTCTGTTTCTCCCCTTGCATTAGCGATCCAGGAAAATCTCCTGATCCCAAGCCTAAACCCTCATCAGTTTCATCTAAATGAATTGGGCTTTTAGTTCTCTGTTCCTCCAACGACTTATTGAGACTGACAGACTCACCAGCCACAGTGGCCTTGGGCGTGGTGCTCTTCACTGTCTCTGCGTCAGAATCCCATCTCTCATCTTCTTGCGTCTCCTCTGAATCAACAGACGCTTCATCCACCAAGTGCAATCCCTTTTTCGCCATACTCTTATGTCATCTTGAAACTTTCTTCTTAGCTGGTTCAACTTCTGCTTCAGTTTCTTTTTCTTTACCTTTACCACTCTTTGCTCCTACATTCACCACATGACGCTTTCGTTTAGCGTCAGGGTCTACCGGATGTAACGGATTGTCTTCATCTGATCCACTATCAGCATGTCTCACCTTATCCTTACCTGGGTCTGCATAATCTATCTTGATCAGATGACCAAATAGATTCTTCAACGGTGGTCGTTCGTTCACTGGCACACCCTTATACGCCTTCATTCTTGCCAGAGTGTTCAAATTCATATGCTCCTGAACAATAATCTGTTTTGGATCTCTCTTCAACTTCTTATACTTCATATCAAATATCATCTGAAGAAATCGAGGATATAACAAGAATTTCCTGCTCCTTATCCCTCTCACTGGTTCCAACATATGTTCCATCAACATTCCTAAAACATTGAACGGTTTGTTCAATATCAAAGCGACCCTCAATGAACTTTTACTCTTTCTCATCAAATCGTATCCACCAGCTGCTGATCCGAAAACATTAATCATCACATGTGCCAATACTTGAACTGAGGACAAAGCTTTCCTTTATGTAACGAACCATCAGTGATTGGTCCGTTATACTTCATTCTTAGAAAGCATTTCCGTTGTTTTGTCCATGTCAACTCTCTGGGGTCTGTCTTCTCATCCTCTAGCTTCAATGCCTCTCTGATATCGTTCTCAGAGACGATCACTAGCTCCCCCTGAATCTTACTAGCAAGTGACGATTCATTATCCCAGAAGTCCATCTTCGCATTAGCCCAGAACTCTTGATGGTGATCACGGTAAATAATAGCTGGCGTAGCAATCGCATCTATCACTATACTCCTCTTCAAGAATTCTATGATCCCGGCAAACTCAGTGTGTTTCTTCACATCGCCTAAATATGCACAGCAATTATGTGCAGATTCAAACGGTAGATCGACAATCTTTTCCTTCTCAGCTGCCTTAGAAGATGATCCAGCAGGAACACTCGCGCTTTCCTGTTCAGACATTGTAAAGCTGCAAAACAAATCAAAACAAACATGTTAAAAACGGACAAAACAAAAACTTGAAAAATCTTGGTTTTCAAATCCTACATTCGACCAGTTCGTTGGTGCGAATGAGAGATTCTAGGTATGAAGGTGAAGAAATAAAGGTTCGAATGTAAAAGTTTTTGAAAAATATCTTCATTCGACCGTTTATTCTTCTTTCGCCCAAATAAACACTCTCCTTCGCCCAAACTGTCACATTCGACTGTTTGTTAAGGGGCGAAGGAAGACTGTTCATCTTCCTCAGATTTCAAACTTTGATTTTGGTCATTTTAATCTGCCATTTTGATTTGGATAGCATCTAAACTAACCGATAATGCTTTTCCAATTATCAATTTCAACAATTATACATTGATTAAGTGTTTTAAATCAAAAATTAGGGTTCATAAGGTTTAAACAATTGATTATACGATCTGATGATGTTTAACCCTATGTTTTTGGATAATCTCCCCTAAAACAGTTAATCAATGAATCCTAATAAAAAACAAGTCCTATTATCATAGTTGAATCCATGTTTTGAGGCTGTTAGGGCTCGAACTGAAAATCAGTGATTAAACACTGAAAAATGGATGAAAACCTGTAAAAAGTGGTGCAAAATGATCAGTAGATGTAGATGAACACAATGACACAATCTAAATATCACGAGCAACAAGTGGACTTATCACAGAAATTTTGAATTTTTTTTTAAATGGGGTCGAATGAGCAGACCTTGGGTTATATAGGCTGTTCCTTCGCCCGTTTATACCGGTCGAATGTGAAACTTTTGCCTCCTTCGACCCTAATCAAAGGTTCGAATGTGGCAAAAGGGTTCGAAAGTGAACTTTTCTCATGAACACTCACATTCGCACAATCTTAAACATACGAAAGAACAGAAAAATTCCTCCTTCGACCTAACGAAAGGGCAAAAGTAATCTGGATTTTTTGAAAATTTTACCAAATCTCAAAATCGAATCCCGTTCAAAATATTTTCCAACTTTTAAGCATCCGACAATCATTATTTCTCATTTAAAGATTACAAAGCTAAAATGGTCTATCAAGTTTTAGAAAATCGTCATCAACCACCATCAGCTATCAAAAATAAGATAGAAATGTAAAATCTTTTTGGATTTTCTAAAATTTATGCTAAAACACACCTAAAATCTTTTTGAGTTTTGCAATTTTTGACGAGAAATATAAAATGCAGAAATGTAAAGATAAAGCAGTAAATGTTTTGGGATTTCCGGTAAAGGGATCATATCAGTTATTGAGAAATCTGATCACACCGTTGATCTTTTTGATTTATTGTCATTAAAGACAATGTGTGATCTGGTAACTGCTGATATTGTGATCCACATAAACTCACATGCAGACTTTTGTGCAATGCTTTAAACTGATACGATTATGTATAGTATAAACGTGATTGTCTGTGGTTCCCAAGCACACGACATACTCCCGTATCAAGAAGTAAATGCACAAAGACTTATTGTAAAGCGTGATTATGGTTTCGTCGTCTGTAATTTACAAGGTATGAGGCACAGAGGTATACGGGTCAGCAAATTAATGCAGCAAAGTAACATGTGCACTCTACCAGGTTGAGGACTGATATCAAACATGATTTGCATCAGTGATTGATACGATGTAATAGATAATCTTTGATTATCATAAAACATGGAAAGTTCCTCAATTCGGTAACTTTAGGATTTGGCTTAAAGCTCTTTTATAAAGACACCCTATCTGATCTAGGTCCGTAATGACTTACAGCAGAAGATCAGAGAGGCTATCCCCAGACAACTAATAACATAACGACCCAAAACCTCCGAGTTTTGTACAAATACCCTATCAAACGAAATTACGGTACTAAGACCATATGCCCATGAGGTGTTCATCCACATAACCATTCGTTTGATATGTATGTATCAGGCACGCAGTAATAGGTCTACGAAGCCTATCAGCACATCACTCAGACTCAGACACACGCCCTATATTGCATTACATTTCTTTAGAATGTGTCAGATCCCCACTGATGTACTATCATTTCCCTTTTTTCTCCAGGAAATCATTTTGGGTTTTTCTGATTTTTTATGGATTTTTGAGTTTACTGTTCCCAAGGATAAGCTGGAGCATTTCAAATATGTGACTGCCCAGATATCGTTTGTTCACAGAAATCTGATGGAATTAATCTAAGGGAAGAAGATATAGCAGTCAGCAAAAATTTTCAAATTTTTATGCGTTTTGGAATTTTTTAATGTTTTTGGATTTTCGAATTTTTCTGAAAAGCAATAAAACTAAACTAAAAAGCAATAAACTGAGGTGGTGATCAGTCTTGTTTTTCTTTAATACCATTAGCTTTCAAAAGATATTCAAATCTTGATTTATCACAAGCTTTGGTAAAAAGGTCTGCACGTTGATAGTCAGTGTGGATTTTGACCATATCGATCAACTCTTTAGCATAACAATCACGGATAAAATGGTATTTGATCCGGATATGTTTAGCCTTTGAGTGATTTACTAAGTCTTTTGTTAATGGAATTGCGGCTTCATTATCACAGTAAATAGGGGTTTTAAGAAATTGCAAACCGTAGTCCACCATCTGTTGTTGTATCTAAAGAACCTGTGACCAACAGCTCGATGCTGAAACGTATTCTGCTTCACATGTGGATAATGCAACTGCGGTCTGTTTCTTGCATTGCCAGGTCACGAGCCTGCTCCCCATAAACTGGCATCTAGCCGTTGTGGATTTGCTGTCTTTGTCACAGCCACCCCAATCTGCATCACTAAAAGCGATTAGGTCAAAATTATCATCATTAGGGTACCATAGTCCTCTCAACGGACAACCCTTCAGATATCTAAGGATACGTTTAACAGCTGCAAGATGACTCTGTTTCGGCTTTGACTGATAACGTGCACAGAGACATGTGGCAAACATTATATCTGGTCTGGAGGCGGTGAGATACATTAGAGATCCGACAATTGCTCTGTATGTAAATGGATCAGTTAGCTCCCCCTTAGCGTCAACTCCAATCCCGTGATTAGGTTGTATTGGGGTATCCATCGGCTTCGAATCATCCATCTGGAATCGGCTCAAGACTTCAGAAACGTATATCGTCTGGTGAATAAAAATCCCCATTGGTGTTTGTTCCACCTTCAAGCCTAGGAAAAACTGCATCTCTCCTATTGCGCTCATCTCGAACTTTTCCTGCATAACATGTTCAAATTCTCTGCAAAGAAGTTCGTTAGTAGACCCAAATATAATATCATCAACATAAATCTGGACTAGAAGCAAGTCATCGCCTGTTCGTTTAGTGAACAGTGTGCAATCTACCAAACCTCGCTTGAATCCTTTTGAAAGAAGATATGTGCTCAGCTCCTCATACCAGTGCCTTGGAGCCTGGTGCAACCCGTAGAGAGCTTTGTTTAAAACGTAGACCTTATCCCGGTGAATAGGATCTTCAATGCCTGGTGATTGACCTACGTATACTTCCTCCTTGACCACACCGTAGAGAAACGCGCTCTTGACATCCATTTGATACATTTTAAGTTTCTTGTATGATGCAAACGCCAGAAACATTCGTATTGCCTCTAAGCGTGCAACTGTTGCATAGATCTCGTTGTAATCGATTCCCTCAACTTGATGAAATCCTTGTACAACCAAACGAGCTTTGTTCCTTACGATCACTCCTCTATCATCCGTTTTGCATTTGAATACCCATTTCGTTCCAATCTTCTTTCTTCCTGGGGGCAAATCTGTCAGTGTCCAAACGCCAAGTTTCTGAAACTATAACAACTCCTCTTGCATTGCTTCCACCCAAGCGTCATCCAAAAGAGCATTCTTTTAAGTTCGCGGCTCGACCTGCGAAACATAACAAGCAAAAGGCAAGTCATTCTGAAAACCTAATTTTTGTATTTTGGCATATAAAGCAAGATTGCCAAGATTTTCCGGTGAGTTAGCATTCCTTAATTGACCTCTCGCCATTACACTACTACCAGGATCACCAATAACCTGCTCGATCGGGTGAATTCGATGTATCAGAGATTCCAGATAATCTGGTACTTGGACTCCCGTCTGAGTAGTTAAATTCTCTGCAGAAACCAGATCATTACCCACATTCGATGATGAAGCACCATTTGTATTTGGGTTCACTGGTGGTGTCACTGTAGCATGATCTAAGATAGCTTCACTTGTAACCTCATCGTCGTCATCTTCGGATTCTGATGAATTCAAAGTTGTGGAAGCTTCTTGGAATACCTCTTCTTCAACGACAGGAACATTGGTATCATTAGAAGCTGTTTGGGGGTTCACGGTGATCGGACGCACCAACGGTGATGTCACTGCGTTTTCGATCTCGTAATATAAACGTAATACAGCCTTTTCAACCAAGCTATCTAGGTTGAATGATTCAAAGAAATCTTTGTAATCAAACATCCAGTCTGGACCGCTTCCCTGTAAAATCTGAGTATACCGTTGCACTTCAACGTTAGCCCACTCCTCGACCTGACGAGTTCTTTTGTTGAATACCCGTTTGAGCGGGGTTGCATATCCAACAAAGTATCCTTCCTCAGCCTTCGGTGCGAACTTCTCAGATGGATTAAGCATAGTACAAGGAGCTCCAAACGGTTCTAGATACTCTAAATTCGGCTTTCGACGATTCAACAGCTCATAAGAAGTTTTGCCAAACTTCTTCACCGTTAAAACACAATTAAGAGTATAACAAGCTGGGTAAATTGCTTCGTTCCAGAACATTACTGGAAGATTTGAGTCCGCAAGCATTGTTCTCGCCGTTTCAATTAGAGTCTTGTTTTTGCGTTCGGCGACACCGTTCTGTTGTGGGGTATACGGAGCACTGTATTCATGATGAATACCTTTGTTTTCACAAAGATCATCCATCTGTGCATTCTTAAACTCCATCCCATTATCACTCCTAATCCTCTTGATCTTGAGACCATAGATATTTTCCAGTCGGGTGAACAGAACTTTCAAATTATCAAAAGTGTCGCTTTTTCGGTGTAAGCACAAAACCCATGCAAATCTTGAAAAATCATCAGTCACCACAAGACAGTACAATTCCCCAGCATGACTCTTACGCTTGACTGGTCCGAACAGATCCATGTGCAAACGTTCAAGTGGCAGTTCAACGGAATTGACTTTCTTTGGCCTATGGGATTGTTTGTGTTGCTTACCCTTCTTACAACTCACACACTTGTCGTTTAAGTGAAAATGTTTAACGTTCACGCCTATGACAAGTTCATTCTTCACCAATTGATTCATCTTTCTTAGGTGAATGTGTCCCATTCTCCTATGCCACATAATTGATTCTTTTTCTGTAGCCCTGGAGAGAAAACACGTGACTTGGCCTTGGGTGGTCATTGCTTTCGACATATCGAGAATGTACAAGTTGTTCACTCTCGGCGCCTTTAACATCACCCACTCTTTTGGTAACTCGAAACCCGGCTTGAGTATATAGCAAGATTTGTCGTCAAAGTACACAGAAAATTGTTTGTCACATATCTGACTGACACTGAGCAGATTGTAATCGATTTGCTTCACATAAGATATTCTCTCGAAACTCACTATTCCATTGCTCACACTACCCTCCATGGTAATATAACCTCCCTTGTTTCCTGCAAACGCTACATAACCTCCATTGATGTTTCTAATATCAAATAGTAGCGAAAGATCCCCTGTCATGTGACCAGAAGCTCCACTGTCAACAATCCAAAGACTGCTCACAGGGCCAGCTGAAGCTCCCTGCACATATCAAGTAAAGAAGTTAGATTTTTCGGGGGACCCAAGCCTGTTTGGTCTTGGGTCTTTGAACAATTTGTTTCAAAGATTCAGATTTCTCACAAACATTTTGATTTTTATCAACCTTTTTCTGATCACACAAACCTATTTCATTCTCGGATTTCACATTTTGTTGTGAAGTTGAAGCACCTTCAGAACCCTTTGGTGACCAAGATTGTTCAGACCGTTTCAAGATCCGGACTTGAGATTTTGGAGTCTCAGCCGGTTTCTTTACTTCTTCCTTGAACGAGACTTTCTTGATTACCTTCTCTGATTTAACAGAGACAGGTCCAACTGTTGGTTTGACATTAGGTTTAACAGGAACCTTTTTGTTGTCAACAGTTGCGTTCACCATTGGTTTCTTAAACAGTTTCTCAGTGGCTATCCGGTTGCGGCGATCATATGTCATCGGGCGATTTTCCCTCCTTTTGAAATAATTGCTTTGATTATAAAAAGGTGCTGGTTGAGGGACAAATCGTCTCTGTGGATAACAATGATTATCGACCGGACATTCATACTTTTGCTTCATCTCCACCTCGTGCCTCTTGTGTCTTACGTACGGGCAGTCGGCAAGTAAATCCCCTCTCTCCCCGCACTTAAAACACGCACGGTACTCTTCAAAATTATTCTTAGCATTCGACATTGAATAACTAGTAATAGGATATTGATCATCCATACACCTTCTTCTTAAACTCTCAGGAGCTGGGTCCTTTGAGTAAGTCGGCTCAAGAAAACCATTTGACTTATCTTTTGGTTTAATAAATTGTGTGACATTGACCTTTGGCTCTTTAGGAATATCCAAATGAATTTTCTTTAAAATTGCTGGAGGTATATCATTTGTTCGCTCATGTTTCGGGAACCAAATGGTACTTTCCTGCCAGATCTTTTCAATTTTTGAATAATTTGCAAATTGGATTGGATATTCTTCATCAGAAATGATCTTTCCTGCCAAAACTTTAACAGGTTTATCACACGATTCATTTTGCTTTTCATCTATATTTTCAATTTTCTTTTCATTTTTCTTTTCAATTTTCTTTTCAACTTTCTTCTCAACATTAACAGGCTTAACTGATTGATTCTTTCTATGAGCGTTAGCCATGGGATAGACAATCTGAGATGGTGAAACAAGTTCAGTAGTGATTATGTGATTTTCATCAGGAATATCACACACTTTTTCAGAAACCTTCTTAGAGTGTTCATCCTCTTCATCAGAATCATCAGCAGCAACCACACCCTCATTATTTCCCAGAACAGGTCTAACATCAGAATAAGGGTCTCCCACACTAGATGTGTTTGACTCGTCATCTGATGTAGAGTCAGATTTTACTGAGCTCTCCGATGCTATTGAGTGCAAATTATGGTTTTCAAACAACACCGGAGCTGGGACAGCTTTGTAGTTTACACTACTAGACTGTGAAGGCTCTTCTATTATGTGGTCAACAACATAAGCGGTATGCTGATAACTCTCAAGCTTTTTGTTTACTTTTTTTGCAAAGCACTTGATGGTGGCCATTTCAAGTTTTGTGTTTTCTAAATCATTGATATAGTTATTTATGGCCATTTGTTTTAAAGACAAAGTCTTTTTCAATTCTAAAACGTCTTTCTTATAGCCATCAAG
Source organism: Ambrosia trifida (assembly GCA_028751855.1). Classification (NCBI taxonomy): domain Eukaryota; kingdom Viridiplantae; phylum Streptophyta; class Magnoliopsida; order Asterales; family Asteraceae; genus Ambrosia; species Ambrosia trifida. The sequence continues at coordinate 132,688,459 of CM054128.1, read as the reverse complement.
TACTCTGTTAAACTCTTTTGCTTCTTTTTGATACGATTGACAGTTGATTTTTGCACTCTCAAGTTGAACCTTGAGTTGCTTATTCTCATCTGTCAATTTATCACAAGCTTTGCAATGTTTAACACAATTTGAATTTGAATTAACAGCAGATTCAGTACTTACCTGTTTTGGAGGTTCTGTCATGGCCATCAATGCAAAGTATGCTTCCTTCCCAGCAAAAAACTTGGAATAAGCAATCCTGGTACAAGCATCATCCACTATGCATGATTTCCGGGTAATCAAAAAGTCAGCTTCAGCAAGCAACTGATCAATGTCATCATCCGGTGAGTTAACACTAGATTCAGAATCAGACTCACTCTCCTCATCAGAATAAGTAGAATCAAACTGCTCTGGAATATCAGTAACCGAATCTAGAATCATCTCGGACTTCTTCTCAGTACAAACAGCATTCATCTCTTCATTCAACTCCTCAATCTTCAACTCAGTCATCTTTTCAGTCACAATTTCCTCTTCAACCTCCACCGGCTCATCCAAATTCATTTGCTGTGCCACACAAGCCACATTACCAGTTGTGATTTCTTCAACACCTAACTGCATGCCAGTCCAATCAAAACCCTCATCCTTTTGTATCACCAAAGCTTGATTTGGATTCTCAGCTTGGGTTTGTGTGTTTGGTGTAGAAATGGGAATGATTGTTCGGTTTGAATTCTGTTTTATTTGGTTTTGTGCTGTGGTTTGTCTAGCATTGTTATTTTGTTGGGTATTTTGACGGTTTTGATAGTTGTTTTGAGGTTGAAAACTTGAAATGTTGGGACTTTGGTATGAAACCTGATTTTGGGTTTGTCGGTTTTGGTAGTTAGAGTTGAATGGATTTCTATTACCTTGTTGTGCTGGCTGTGTGCACTCTCTTTTGAAATGACCTTTCTCACCACAGTTGAAACAAGTGACTTTGGCTTTGTTGAAGCCATAAGTGGTGTTAGGAGAAGTAGAAAGATCAGTTCTCCCGGTCTTTTGAATAAAATCAGTGGCACTTCTCATGATACTTGCAAAGGCCCACTGAATATCCATGAGTTCCATTTCTTCCTTGTCAATCTGTGCGTAGTCCTCATTGATCAAGTTGTTGTTCCCAATTTGACTAGCAACCAATCCATTGTACGATGCTACCATTGCTGAAACTAATGCTACATGTTGAGCAATCTCAACAGTAACATTGTTTAGATTTGATGTCTCCAACACAATCGGGCTTTGGTTAGTTTGACTTTGGGTAATTTGCATCTGGTTCATTTGAGGATTGTATGGTTATTGTTGAGGTTGGCTAGCAGAGTAACATGCCGCTTGTTGCATGGGTGAAAATGGTGGAATGTAAGTAGTTGTTGAATATGATGGTGAGGTATATGAAGATGTTTGAGCAAGGTAATTAAATGGTGTTTTGGGTGGTTCAACAATGTTTGATACGCACGCAATGTGTGGAGCAACATTAGAAGTAGAACTGGAAGTAGAATGGGAAGAAGATGTACCACCAAGATACAATTCTGGATTCTGAGGAATTTGAGCTCTTTTAGCTTTTCTCTTCTCCTCCATCTCCTTGTTTTCCAGTGTCTGAATTGTGACACCCGGCAAATTCTGGTTAACAACGTTGTCTAGATGAAAGTCTACCTTAGCGAGTCACGCGTATATTGTACTTAACTGGGTTAGTTAAGTCAGGTTATGGTTCGGGAACTATCGGTTTAGTCTAGAGGATCATTGGATGTTGGTCTAGAGGTTCATTAGATGTCGGTCCAAAACCAAGTGTACAAACGGTGACGATTTGTAGGATCGTCAGGGCATACGGAACATACGAGTCTCGAGTCCTGGGAATTGGTGAACGAGTGTGAACATGCGTATTTACTTGTGTTATGTGTTTACAATCATTATGTGACTTGTCGGTACGTGAATATGTGTTAACATATGTTAAAACGGGGTTTAACGCGCAAAACACATGAAACCAGCCCCTATAGGCGATTAGGAAGGCCTAATCGCCTATAAGGAAGGCGAGTAGGAAAATATAGGGGCGAGTAGGGGCTACTCGTGTGCCCTAGGGGGCGAGTAGGCCCCAATTGCCTGAACAATCATGCGATTAGGATTCCTAATCGCGTGTAAGGGCTGCATAATCGCTAGTTACGTGCTGGACGACTAAAAACGACTATAAATACCATACTTGACCTCATAAACTTCATTATACAAACCCTTGTCGTCCCATAACCTGCCCCAACACACACACAACCTCTGGAACGCGATTTTTGATCAAAACACAAGGATTCAAGCATAATCCTTCATTCTTTCACAATTCTAAGGTTTGGTTTCCATCCATGAATCTTTATAAACGTTTTTAATCAATCCCTAATGGTCCAGACCTGTTCATAAACGAAAAGTTTTCCGAAAATCATTAATAAGGGTTGTTAATCGGATTCTAACTAGTATACATGTGTTATGGGTGTTTATGATTAGAAAGCTAAGGTTTTTATGATTCATGATGATAGATTAACATGTCATTAGGATTAATTCAGAATACTAATAATATTATGATGATAATATCTGAGTAATTGATTATTAGGGTTGTTGTTATGCATGTTAGTGATGATTGCATGCTATGTGAATGGTGTTTGGATTATGTGATTTGCATGCAGGGCTGATAATACGAGGCAAAACGAAGGGTTTTTGTTGAAACATGTTTAGAATAGTGTTTGGGATGATATTGGGTAGTTACACACGTTCTGGATCTGATTTGGAGCGTTAAACGCGCGAAAAACCGGAACAGCAAGGTTACAGGCGAGTAGCATTCCTAATCGCCTATGTTATAGGCGAGTAGGGTGCTAATCGCCTATAACTCATGCGAGTAGAAGCCTACTCGTGTGACCTTAGGGGCGATTAGCCCTAATTGCTAGTTTTTACATGCAATCAGCCCTAATTGCTAGTTTTTACATGCAATTAGCCCTAATTGCTAGTTGTTACATGCAATTAGCCCTAATTGCTAGTTTTTATATGCAATTAGCCCTAATTGCTAGTTTGGATCCTGGTTTGTCATGCGCCTCGCGGTAAAACTCCGCAAGTGGATTTTGAGGGTGTGACAGATTGGAATCAGAGCCAATGGTTATAGTGAACTAGGACTGCATGTAGAGTCTAGTCTATAGCCGAGTCGCACACACTAGACGATCACATGGTACTAAATGTTATAATGGGTTACGTATGGTCTTGTCGGAGTGTCTCTAAATCATTTGGTCTCTCTATGTTACATCATCCGTTCTATCTTAGGTCAGGTTACTTGCTTTCTAGGCAGTGTAGTATATTGGAGTAACTCGTATACTCTTGAGATTTGTCCAAGGCTCGGACATCTCCCTTTCGTACTTCAATAGAAACACTTGCCATAAACTACCGTAGTATTACGGTGTGTAGTTAAGAGTCTATGTTCGGTGATTTGAACTTTGTACTAGGAGAACACTTGGAGGACCATGTAGAGCGGTTTATCATTTTGGGTGCACACAAAATCATAAACCGAAATGCATGGAAGTCCTGGTGAACTCTAGGTTTGGAGGGATAGTCCTGGATTGGATCTAGCTTTGATCTTGTGAACATTAGTGGTTATCTTTAACTGCGAAACTAAATTTTCTCGTTCTTTCTGCCAGAATCATGTCTGGAGTACGAGGAGGACGTGGAGGTGGTCGCAATGGTGGACGTGGTGGTGGTCGCGGTGGTGCTGGTGGTCGTGGTGGAGGTATTAACCTATCGCAGGCTGATCTGAACAACTTGCTCCAAGCTGCCTTTCAGCTAGGGCACAACGGTGGTGGTAAGTTGATTTATCCATTTTCTTTGCCTCATTGGTGAACCTTGTTTACGTTCTTCGTGGTTTCTCATACGTTTCATTTCAGGTGGTCCTGTTGACCCACCCCCACCCATGTGCACCTACAAGATGTTCCGGGACTGTAAGCCCCAGGAATTCTCTGGCACTGAGGGTGCGGTGAGTTTGCTTAGGTGGTTGGAGAAAGTGGAGTCAGTATTTCTGATGTGTAACTGTCTCCCAGAAGATCGGGTTAAGTATGCTGCTGCGTTATTCCAGGATGTGGCATTGACTTGGTGGAATGGCATCACCCAGAATATGGGTATTGGGGAGGCATATGCTATGCCATGGGAGAATTTTGTGCAGTTGCTGAAGCGTGAGTATTGTCCGAGGGAAGAGGTACAGAAGCTGGAGCACGAGGTATGGAACCTCAAGATGACTGGGTCGGAAATTGAGAAGTATACTGTGAGGCGGAATGAGTTGGCAGTGCTGTGTCCCGATCTGCATGTGCCAGAATACCGTAGGATTGAACACTATGTCTCGGGGTTAGTACCGGAAATTGCAGGATTAGTGGCTGCGGGAAATCATCCTACATACGCAGAAGTGGTTCGATCGGCTCATAGGATGACTAACTTAAAGGTGAATGAGGGTATTTTGCCTGCGAAGGGTTCGACTGTTAAGGCCCCAGAGAATAACAAGCGCAAGTGGGAAAATGACGGGAAAGGATCTGGGCCAGCACAGCAGGGTAAAAGGTTTGATAATGGGGGTTCTTCTTCTTCGGGTAACAAGCAGGGTGGTTATGCGGGAAAACTGCCCAAATGCAACAAGTGTGGACGCCATCATCAAGGGAACTGCGACAGTAACCGTTGTCACCGCTGCCAGCGAATTGGGCATTATGCTAAAGATTGTCGGGTTACACTTCCATCGACCCAGGCCCTGACTACTAACTCAGCTTCGACTACTCAGGGGACTACAGGAAAACAGGGATGCTACAACTGCGGTGACACTGGGCATTACAAGAAGGATTGCCCAAAACTGAAGCAGGGTGGGAACAACGGTAATGGGAACAACGGGGGCGGCGGCAGAAATGCACGTGCCTTCGTCATTGGAGCCGCTGAGGCTAGGCAGGACCCTGACACAGTCACCGGTACGTTTCTTCTCAATAATTGTTTTGTTAGTGTGTTATTTGATTCTGGTGCCGACAAGAGTTTTGTATCCATGGATGTTAGTCGACTGCTAGATGTAGTACCCGTACCATTAGAGACCAAGTATATTATTGAGTTGGCTGACGGTAAAAAGATTGAAGCTACTAGTATCCTTTGGGAGTGTCAATTAGAATTGTCGGGTTTATCGTTTCCCATCGACCTTATGCCGGTACCATTGGGTAGTTTTGACGTTGTGGTAGGAATGGATTGGTTATCTTTGTATCGTGCGGAGATTGTCTGTTACGATAAGGTTATTCGGATTCCTCTCCCTGATGGAGAATTCCTTTCTGTGTACGGTATCAAGGGTGGTGTTCCGTTAAACATCATCTCTAGCATGAAAGCCCTTAAGTGTCTTCGAAAGGGTTATCCAGCCGTTTTGGCACTTTTATCTGTTCCCTCTTGTGATGAGAAGAAGATCGACGACATTCCGGTGGTACGCGAGTTTCCTGATGTTTTTTCCCGATGATTTATCTGGTCTTCCTCCTCATCGTCGAGTCGAGTTCGGTATTGATCTTGTACCAGGGGCTGCTCCTATTGCTCGGGCCCCCTACCGTCTTGCACCTCCCGAGATGCAGGAATTGTCTAGTCAGTTACAGGAACTCTTGGACAAGGGTTTCATCCGACCAAGTTCTTCCCCTTGGGGAGCCCCGATTCTATTTGTTAAGAAGAAGGATGGAAGTTTCCGATTGTGTGTAGATTACAGAGAGCTGAACAAATTGACCGTCAAGAACCGTTATCCTCTTCCACGTATTGATGATCTATTCGACCAGCTTCATGGTTCTAGTTATTATTCCAAGATCGACTTGAGGTCCGGTTATCACCAGCTGCGCGTCAGGGAGGCTGACGTTGCCAAGACTGCCTTTCGAACACGTTATGGCCATTTCGAATTCTTGGTCATGCCTTTCGGTCTCACGAACGCACCGGCGGTTTTCATGGACTTGATGAACCGCGTCTGTAAACCATATCTTGACAAGTTCGTCATTGTATTCATTGATGACATTCTGATCTACTCTAAGAACAAGACCGAACACGAGGAACATCTGCGGTTAGTTTTGGAACTCTTGCGACGGGAACAACTTTACGCCAAGTTCTCAAAGTGTGACTTTTGGTTACGCGAAGTTCAATTCCTAGGACATGTAGTTAATGAACTAGGAATTCATGTCGATCCAGCTAAGATCGAAGAGATCAAGGACTGGGGAGCACCAAAGACGCCAACTGAGGTGCGGCAATTCCTAGGCCTTGCGGGCTACTATCGTCGTTTCATTCAGGGGTTCTCGAAGATTGCTCAACCCCTCACCACTCTCACTCAGAAGGATAGGAAATTCGACTGGGATGAACCACAAGAGTCCGCGTTTGAGGAACTAACGTCTAAACTGTGTTCTGCTCCTATTTTGTCTTTACCTGAGGGTCCTGATGATTTCGTTGTTTACTGTGATGCTTCTATTCATGGTCTCGGTTGCGTGTTGATGCAACGCGAGAAAGTGATCGCGTATGCTTCTCGTCAACTCAAGGTGCACGAGAAGAACTACACCACCCATGACTTGGAGTTGGGTGCCGTGGTATTCGCGTTGAAAATTTGGAGACATTACTTGTACGGTACCAAATGCACCATCTACACCGATCACAAGAGTCTCCAACACATTTTCGACCAACAACATTTGAACATACGGCAGCGTCGTTGGATTGAACTCCTGAACGACTATGATTGTGCTATTAAGTACCATCCTGGCAAGGCGAATGTTGTAGCAGACGCCTTGAGCAGGAAGGAATATACTAAACCTCGTCGCGTTCAGGCGTTGCAGCTCACCATTCATTCATCTTTACCTGATCAACTCCGTTCTGCTCAGTTGGAAGCTTTAAAGGAGGAAAACCTTAAAGCTGAAACTATGCACGGTGCCGACAAGCACCTAGAGCGAAGGCCTGATGGCCTGCACTATTTCGCAGAACGTATATGGGTTCCTTTATTCGGGGGACTACGGGAGCTTGTCCTTGATGAGGCTCATAAGTCCCGGTATTCTATTTATCCTGGTTCGGATAAGATGTACCAAGATCTGAAGGTGCTTTACTGGTGGCCAAACATGAGGTCGGACATAGCCTCATACGTGAGCAAATGCTTGACCTGTGCTAAGGTCAAGGTGGAATACCAGAAACCGTCGGGTCTCTTGCAACAACCTGAAATTCCGGAATGGAAATGGGAACGGATTACTATGGATTTTGTCACACAACTTCCTAAATCACCAAGCGGGAATGACAAGATATGGGTGATTGTCGATCGGTTGACGAAATCAGCCCATTTTCTCGCTATTAAGGAGACCGACACCATGGATCATTTGGCTCGTCTTTACTTGAAAGAAGTTGTTTCTAAACACGGGGTGCCAGTTTCTATTATCTCGGATCGTGACTCCCATTTTACTTCTCACTTCTGGAAGTCTTTGCACAAGGCTTTGGGTACCCAACTAGACATGAGTACGGCTTATCACCCACAGACTGACGGTCAGAGTGAGCGTACGATTCAAACTTTAGAAGACATGCCGCGGGCATGTGTGATCGATTTTGGCAAGGGATGGGAAGCTCATCTACCGTTAGTAGAATTCTCGTACAATAACAGTTATCACACGAGCATCAAGGCGGCTCCGTTCGAGGCACTGTACGGACGGAAATGCCGTTCTCCTCTTTGTTGGGCTGAAGTGGGTGAGAGTCAACTCACTGGGCCTGAACTAGTGTACGAAACTTCGGAAAAGATCGTACAGATTCGTAACCGGTTGGCAGCGGCACGGGACCGGCAAAAGAGCTATGCCGATCAGCGTCGCAAACCATTGGAATTCCAAGTCAATGACAAAGTACTTCTAAAAGTCTCACCGTGGAAGGACGTCATACGCTTTGGGAAGCGTGGCAAACTCAATCCGCGGTATGTCGGCCCATTTACGATCCTAGAACGGATTGGACCAGTGGCATATCGTCTTGATTTACCGACGGAACTCGGTAACGTACATAACGTCTTCCACGTGTCAAACTTGAAGAAGTGCCTGGCTGACGAGTCTCTCATTGTTCCACTGGAAGAGATCAAGGTTGATGATCGTCTTCGGATTGTGGAAGAACCTGTGGAGATCCTTGATTACAAGATTCGTAGCCTACGTCACAGCAAGATTCGTATTGTTAAGGTTCGGTGGAACTCGAACCGGGGACCGGAATATACGTGGGAACGGGAGGATCAGATGAAGTCTAAATATCCTCACCTCTTTCCTAAGGAAGCGTTCGAGTCGAGACATGTCTCTTCTGCAGCTGAATGAATCTCGGGGCGAGATTCCTTTTAACGTGGGGATGATGTGACAACTCGGGTAAATCTCTCTTTTGGTTCCTATCTTTTGTTTATTTCCTTCGTTACTTCTTTTGTTCTTTTGGTACTTGTGCAATTTTCGGGACGAAAATTCTTTTAACGTGGGGATGATGTGACACCTGGCAAATTCTGGTTAACAACGTTGTCTAGATGAAAGTCTACCTTAGCGAGTCACGCGTATATTGTACTTAACTGGGTTAGTTAAGTCGGGTTATGGTTCGAGAACTATCGGTTTAGTCTAGAGGATCATTGGATGTTGGTCTAGAGGTTCATTAGATGTCGGTCCTTAACCAAGTGTACAAACGGTGACGATTTGTAGGATCGTCAGGGCATACGGAACATACGAGTCTCGAGTCCCGGGAATTGGTGAACGAGTGTGAACATGCGTATTTACTTGTGTTATGTGTTTACAATCATTATGTGACTTGTCGGTACGTGAATATGTGTTAACATATGTTAAAACGGGGTTTAACGCGCAAAACACATGAAACCAGCCCCTATAGGCGATTAGGAAGGCCTAATCGCCTATAAGGGAGGCTAGTAGGCAAATATAGGGGCGAGTAGGGGCTACTCGTGTGCCCTAGGGGGCGAGTAGGCCCCAATTGCCTGAACAATCATGCGATTAGGATTCCTAATCGCGTGTAAGGGCTGCATAATCGCTAGTTACGTGCTGGACGACTAAAAACGACTATAAATACCATACTTGACCTCATAAACTTCATTATACAAACCCTAGTTGTCCCATAACCTGCCCCAACACACACACAACCTCTGGAACGCGATTTTTGATCAAAACACAAGGATTCAAGCATAATCCTTCATTCTTTCACAATTCTAAGGTTTGGTTTCCATCCATGAATCTTTATAAACGTTTTTAATCAATCCCTAATGGTCCAGACCTGTTCATAAACGAAAAGTTTTCTGAAAATCATTAATAAGGGTTGTTAATCGGATTCTAACTAGTATACATGTGTTATGGGTGTTTATGATTAGAAAGCTAAGGTTTTTATGATTCATGATGATAGATTAACATGTCATTAGGATTAATTCAGAATACTAATAATATTATGATGATAATATCTGAGTAATTGATTATTAGGGTTGTTGTTATGCATGTTAGTGATGATTGCATGCTATGTGAATGGTGTTTGGATTATGTGATTTGCATGCAGGGCTGATAATACGAGACAAAACGAAGGGTTTTTGTTGAAACATGTTTAGAATAGTGTTTGGGATGATATTGGGTAGTTACACACGTTCTGGATCTGATTTGGAGCGTTAAACGCGCGAAAAACCGGAACAGCAAGGTTACAGGCGAGTAGCATTCCTAATCGCCTATGTTATAGGCGAGTAGGGTGCTAATCGCCTATATCTCATGCGAGTAGAAGCCTACTCGTGTGACCTTAGGGGCGATTAGCCCTAATTGCTAGTTTTTACATGCAATCAGCCCTAATTGCTAGTTTTTACATGCAATTAGCCCTAATTGCTAGTTGTTACATGCAATTAGCCCTAATTGCTAGTTTTTATATGCAATTAGCCCTAATTGCTAGTTTGTATATGCAATCAGTCATAAATGCTAGTTTACGTTTCCTAATCGCGTGTACTGCTGCTGTAAGTGTAAATTAGCATTCCGAGACCCGATTTGACATGTAGTAACATGCTAGGAACCTCGTAACATATATAATAACTTAGTAACATATGTTTGGATGTAATTCGGTGATACGTGAACTATGTGCTAGGACTTGTTGTGCGTTAACGTATGTTAAGTGTAATTGCGTTATTGTATGTTTTGGAGCGTAAACATAACACGGGGAGTCTCGGGTCACCAATGGGATGTCGAGTCTTGTACTTTGGGTCAGTTAAACAGTCACGGTGTTTTCAAACGAACTTGGTTATGGTCTGGACATCTAGTGTGACAACCGGCAAATTTCGTACAACGATTAACGTGATTCTAATCATGTTTTAGAAATAATTAACATGGTTTAAGGTTAATTATGGTTAGTTGAGCTAATATGAGTCCTACGATGTCCTTTTGAAAGTTCGTTGAAGCCTTGATGCCTTTAAAGAAAGACTTCGCGTGTTTAACGTAACGAACTGACATCAGCAAAAAAAAATTTGTCAAACTGGAATAACATAAGCTTATTCTATGAAAATACGACACGTATTTACTATCGATGCGATCGAATGAGAAATCGACGTGGTAAACGGCCAAAAACGCAGCGTTTTGGAGAACGCGGAGAGGAACTGACGTGGGATTCGAACGTCAAAACGCGTGGTTTTAACCGTTATCGAACTTCCGGAATAATTATTTATTACAAATAATTTCATTATTTAGTTTCGAAAGCGAACAGGTCGCCTAAATGAAGTATAGCTCGACCGGATCGATTAACGCGATTTTAACGCGTGTTCCGTTTTCACGCGTCGAGTTATGAAAATAACAATTAAATTGCTCGGTTTAGTTATGTTTTTAATTTCGAACAAAACCGAATGATTTTTATAACTTATCTTCGAGCCTAATAACAAACCGAAGCGTTTTCGTTTAAAACGGGTTCGATTCGCGGTACAAGTCACCTACCCCAAACCCTAAGTATAAAAGGCTTGAGATGGTCTTCCCCTTCACTTGAACCAGCCGCACATCTCAGCTCTCTCTCTCTCTACTCTCTCTCTAAAAACTCCCCATCTCTCTCTCTAACCGCGTCCCTCTCTCTCTCTCATAAAAACAACCGGCCACCACCGTCCATGGTGGTGGCGGCGTCGTGTTTCAAGCTCAAGGCAGGGGGCAGAGCGGGTGGAGGGTGGTTGACGAGGGTTGGGTCCGGCGAGGAGGGAAGGGGTACGGTGGTGAGGGTTTTGGTTCGAGGAGGGTCGCAGATGGTTGTTGGGGTGGTTGTGGAGGCCGCTTGGTGGCCGGTAGCGGTGGTTTAAGCCCGAAAATGGGCATGGGGCGGATGGTGATGGCTGTGCGGTGCAGAGACAGCAGCGCAGAAGTGGTGGTGACGGGATGAAGTGGCTGTGCGGTGGTCTTGCAGCCCAAAACGGGCAGAAACAGTAGCAGGTGGTGGTTGTTTATGGTTTTCCGGTTGGTCGTGGTCCGGGGTGATGGTTGGTCGGCCGTGGTTCAGTCTCGTTTCGGGTCAGATCCGAGTGTTTCGGGTTGACTCAACCTTGGTCCGGGTCAGTTTTGGATGCTCGGGTAGTTCGGGTCTTGACTGTGGGTTTTGGTCAAGGTTCGGGTTCGTTTTGCGAGTCGGGTTCGGCTCGGGATCTCAGTTACGGGTCAGATCTAGTCAAAACAGGAGTCCGGTCAACACGCGGGCAAGCTCGGTCAGCTGGCCAACGGGTCAGACCGAGTCAACTCGGTCAAACATGTCGACTCGGTCGAACACGTCGTTCTAGACGCATCAAGTCGCGCGCACGTGTGGTATAATTATTTGTGTTTACTTTGCATTGCATATTATAAATTATAAACACAAATAAAACCGGAGTTAACTCGCGAACGGACCGAAAATAATAAACAGAAAGTATAAGTCGGATGTTCGGTTTCGTATATTAGCGTGACATGGCTAATTATCGGACTTAAATTGTGTATATTTTGATAAATAGTAAAATTTATATAATTGTCGAAACGTATAAAGTCTCGTGGATTGAGATTGCGGATAAATGAATTTGACGCCTTGTGATTTGAAATTGATTTTGGGAAATTGTAGACGACTTGTGTCGTCTGGTTTGTACAAAAACAGAGGAAACTCTGCCGAAATTTTTATAAAATCCGAAGCGCAAAGGCGTTATTGTGGTGCGTCCTTATCAACTATTTTCAAGTGTTTGGCCAGACTAATTCCATACAAAGTCGTGACGTTTTGACAAGGATTATTGGAAACAATAATAGTCGATCCCGAACAATATTTGAAAACAAATATATAGTTTTGTCGAGCGTCAATTGTGTCAACTTCAATGGTTTTTGGTAACCAAAACATTGTTAAATGTACGGATTTGAAATACGCAGACGCTTAACTTATTGGGGAAAAATTATTGGAAAATAATGTCTCGAAAGCACTTAAAACACTCGGATTTGGTGAAAAGAAATAACAAATGTTATTAAAAGGATTTTAATAACTATATTACATTTCCGCAAGGTATATTATCCAAAAATAATTATACAAGACAATTATATTTATCTGATTTACGATATGAGCTACGGCTCAGGGATGAGTTATACGTTTCGTGGTGTTAGTCCAACATGGTTTACACACGCAGAGTAACAGGTGCGCAACTTGGGGTACTATGTCGTATGTGAACTCATGAACTATGATAAGTCACGATCGGTTCGTCGAGTTAAAACACTTAAAGACTCGGGTTACTACACACGAGTCGGGATAGTTGAATAAACTATCTTTTAACCGGAAATTAAGCTAGGTTTATATATGATAGGCTTTAAGGTGTCCTTTATTGGTAATTAGGGCACGAGGAAGTCGGTCAAAGCTTTGGGCCTTATTTGCTAGCTAAGCATGGAAATTAAGGTGAGTTTCACGGCCCCATTTTACTGTTTTTAACTGGGGGAAAGATATGTTTGTCAAAAATTATCACATATTGAAATGTTTTCAAAGGTTAAAATGTGGTAAGTGGCATGACGAGTACTTGAGTTTTTGGTCGCCACTCGGGGTTGGGTCCTCGCTACTGTAACCATTAATTCAGGTAAAATGAAACCAAAGGAATATTTGGATAGTACTATTGGTGCCTGACGAGGCCCACCTCTGGTTGATAGCGTCAACCCGGTAAAGACAAGAGGTGCACGTATTCTGAACTTAAGTCGTTGGGTTCCGAGAAACGACTTGGAGCGGGGCAAATTTATTAGTCTTGGTTTGGTTATGGGACTCAGGGGATTGCTTATCATCATAGTTTGTAGGAGCTCGCTACTCCGTACAAAGGCCACAAAATGTGCTGGATTGCACAGGATGTAAAAATGTGCTGGATTTGCACAGGAAGTAAAAACGTGCTGGATTTGCACAGAATGTAAAAATGTCGTATTTACGAAACTAAAACCTGTGAACTCACCAATATTTTATATATTGACGTCTTTTTAAACATATCTTTCAGGTAACTAAGTGCTGAACAGGTATGCGGCTAGTACGGTGGAATTTGGGATGTCGGACACTGGTTGGGGGTTTCATCTATTGTTACCATCGGGTTGGGACATGAACGGAAACGCCCCACTTTAAACTTAATGTTTGTGATTTTAAGTAATGTTTGAAACCAGGTATCCTTTCCCGACATCTTAATATAATGATCTTTTCTAATTAAATATAGTTTGTGTTAATCTTGACTTTGATATGCTTTCGAGCGTCGCGCCACGTGTTTCCGCCGTTGGCGTGGTGTGACAGAAGTGGTATCAGAGCCAAGGTTATAGCGAACTAGTATTTTTGAAAAATCTAGACTATAACCAGTTTTGGCTCGAAAACGGAGTTTTCAAAAATAAAACACAACGAAATATTTTTAGAAAAGAAAGAAAATTGTACATGGATTGTACAAGGGGAAATTCCGACCGACTAGCCATGCGTGTCAATATATAAAAAGTTAGAAAATAAGGATATGAATGTTTAAATTGTGTAGAGATCCGATTTTCTAACTAGTGCTAGTTAATGCATATAAGTAGTACAGATAGCTTGCCTGTAAGGATATCGTCTCACACTTCACTTTAGTCCGCACTTTTGCATCGGTTACCGACATCGACAGGCGGGAAGGACAAGCGGTGGTCTACGACGAACTCACCCGCTTACCTGCGGACGGGATGATCGGAAGGGCTAACCTTTATCGTGCTAGTGGACGTTGTCGTGTTGCTGATGATGGGAAGGCAAAGCTAGTCTAGGTCCTTTATTGTGCGAAATCTTTGTTTTGGATCAGGAAGCTCGGAACTAGCGGGCACCAAAATTACCTGGCAACACCGATTATCATTGCGGGTGCACACGTAATAATAACTTGTGGTGCACGGTAACCTAGGTGGGCGCTAGGACTGGGGTTGGTGATCACTTCTTGCCTTGTCTATTCTTGTACTGTAGGGTCAGTCTTAGAGTTTGATTGGCCAACGGGCTAGAAGGGAGGTCTTGTTGATATCCCTTGACTTAAATCCTCGCAAACTGAATGAGCTTTCTTCAGCATTACCTCTAAGGTACGAACACGGAAGAGCTCGAACGTCTACTTCATATGAGTAATCTGACGTAAACCCTCGCATCGGATAGGGACAGGAGATGAAAACTTCCTTGTATAGGAGTTGAATGCCTCCACTCAAGGTTCCTCCAAGGAGCGGACATACGAGGATGCGCTGCCTACCAGAGAGATGAATGCTTGGTACGATGCGTGGAATGCTAAACTTGGAACCGAGTGAAGACTTAGGGTGCGTCCCTGCAAAACCAGTGCGTTTTGAGCACGGGACCCAGTACGGATCAGTATTGAGATTAGTTGCCCGTGTGCTGCTATATGATTACTATGAGTAAGTCATTCTTGATCTAACACATGCCCAAGTTGTCTTCAAGGGTCAGGCGTTCCTTCCCCTATTGGAGGGCAAAATCGTCCTTGCGGAGTTAATAGGCTTGATCATCTTTATCTAGAAGGCATGATAGCCCGCGTCTAAATCAACAAGGTCGAATCGGCAAGATCATAGTATATTTATTTAAATGGGAAAATAAATATATGGTAAAGTGAGCCGAGTCGGGTGTTGAAAATGAATTATCGATCGGCAAGATCCTAGTATATTTATTTAAATGGGAAAATAAATATATGGTAAAGTGAGCCGAGTCGGGTGTTGAAAATGAATTATCGATCGGCAAGATCCTAGTATATTTATTTAATGGGAAAATAAATATATGGTAAAGTGAGCCGAGTCGGGTGTTGAAAATGAAATATCGATCGGCAAGATCCTAGTATATTTATTTAATGGGAAAATAAATATATGGTAAGGTGAGCCGGGTCGGGTGTCGAAAACGAAATATCGACCGACAAGACCCTAGTATAATTATTTAATGGGAAAATGATTATACGGTAAAGTGAGTCGAGTCGATGGTCGTAAAATACAATGTCGAATCGACAAGAACCTAGTATAATTATTTAATGGGAAAATAATTATACGGTAAAGTGAGTCGAGTCGATGATTGTAAAATGTAATGTCGAATCGACAAGAACCTAGTATAATTATTTAATGGGAAAATAATTATACGGTAAAGTGAGTCGAGTCGATGGTTGTAAAATGTGGTGTCGAGTCGACAAGATCCTAGTATAATTATTTAATGGGAAAATAATTATACGGTAAAGTGAGTCGAGTCGATGGTGGTAAAACGAAATGTCAAATCGACAAGATCCTAGTATATTTATTTAATGGGAAAATAAATATATGGAAAGGTGAGTCGAGTCGATTACGGGAAAAATGAAATCTCGACTGACAAGATCCTAGTATGACTACTTAATGGGAAAGTAGTTATATGGTAAAGTGAGTCGAGTCGGAGATAATTTTACCCAAGTCAGTTAATATATATGGAGACATACATATATATTGAATATAGGATCACGACGTGCGTTTTGCGTCTGAATCCGTCTTAATACTCGGGGAGTGAAACCACATTTCGGGAGCCGAAATTGTAAAGCGTGTGACTCGTAATTGTCGAGTGTCACGGAACGCTCTGGCTGACGTTGAAATCCCCCTTGAAAAGGCAAATAACGGACTACTGGAATTGGTCACGTTATTCTGTCAACTAAACTTACCCATGGGACGGCAATTCCATTGCTCATGTTGCAATATTGAACGTCTACTACCCTCGTCAGGACGACGAGACTGGTTGTCTATTTGGGGTGGCAATTGATGCGAAGTGTATTCCATCGATCCCCATAGATATTGAGACGTTGCGTCCCTGTGTCACGGTGTTTTATAAACCAAGGTTGCGAGATCCATTCGTCATGGACAATGTGACTTGTCTAATCCCTTGTCATATTTCGAAACTCTCACTGCGTGGCCTATCAAGAAGGAAGTTCGCTGGCCTTGCTTAAGTGTCGGAGAGGCATTTCGGTTGATGACTATCGGTGCTAGGACCAAAATAACATGCAAGAGGACCCTAATGAGAAGGATGACTCGGTTGAATTGCCAGAGTCTGTATCGTTTTATTTTATCGTGGTGTCTCGATAAATCATGATCCTTCTACCTCTACTATTCTTGTTGTGACCAATGTTTTGATACTGGAAAAGATGTTGGTTGGTTTCTAGGTCCCATGGATACTATTTACCGCAAATCTAATAACTACGGTGGGTCTAAGGCTCCCACCGAGCCTGATGTTGCTCCTGCTGTAATTGTTCTATGGCCCAAGCGAATCATGTCATCGTTGCTGAGAGTGTAGCTCATACTGAGCGTGTTAAGGATGTTTCTATGGCGTTTGCCAAGTTGATGTTGTTGTTGCTTCGAAGGCTCCTACTAAGATCACTGTCATTGACATAGACGTCTATAAGACCCTTGCCAAGCCGCTATGACCATGGTTGTGTCACAATGGAGTTCGTTGCTGTTAACTCCATTTTCTTCGAGGTTTTCGTTGAACCGCTCGTTATCATTCCCTGGCTCCTACCAAGAATGGTTCTCAAGCTTGGGTTAAGTCTGTCAATGGTACAGTCGCCATTATTCGAGTGACTTATATCGAGCCTGCAGTCGTTTTCCCTAAGGACGATGTCGGCCTAATAAGTCTACTAAATTATGTGGAACCCATTGTTCCCATTTCTGTTGTGATGGCGGATGCCTTTGGTGATCCAATCGTTCCTACTAATGAGCCTATGGAGTATAGGTTTGTGGCTGAGGATACGAATAAGGATTCTATCACCATAAGTGAGCTGAAACGCACCGGGGTGCGTGCTCACCGTAATGGAGCTTCTTGTAGTTATGTATAGTGGACTCGCTAGGTTGTGTGTCGTCCTGCTGTCGTGAATTCATGTTGTGGTGTTACCCCTAACGATTGTGCATTCTTGTAGCTGCACAGTTTTGCCGACTGCATATCCATGCGGTTGCGTTTCACTGTCGGCGGTGCAGTCCTGTTGTTGTGCTGCTCCTGCAGTGGTGTAGCCTTGTTGTCGTATTTCTCTGTGTCATGCAGTCCATGTTGCGGTGTTGCCTTGTTGTCATGCTTCTTTGTCGTCGTGTTGTTCCTGTGCGGTGTTCCCTTGTTGATGTGTTCGTGGATGTGTTGTTGTCATGTCATGTTATTTCTACTATCGTATTGCACCGTGAACGTATTGCTACAATTGTTGGATTGACTTGATGATGTGATGACTTGTCGTTTGTTTCACTCTTGGTTCCCTTGGAATAGAGACATTACCCCAAACCCACGTAGCTGTTGTTATATTGCTGAATGGTTGTGTAGTGATGCCATCGATAATGTGGGAATTCGGGTGTCTAACGGACTTTCGGGAAGTCATGACAAGACACTCTAATCCTAGTATTAGCACATGTATCTCTCTAAAGCTCGAACCTCGTAAGTTGAGTAATTGACCGAATCACGTGTCGACCTCTTTATATGCTCGCGCGTTTCGTGAGCATTACCTCTTCAAGATCTAAGGCATCAGTGACGCCATGTCCAGCCTTTACCTTTACGCGCATTTTGGTCGACTAACCACTCTCGAATCATGTCGGAAGGAAATCCCATGATCCACACACGACGGGGTGAGGCTCGTCTTCGTGATAAGGGATTTTGAATACATCTCGAACGTGAAGGAATCGAGTAAATGTGAGCGATATTATGACCCATACCTTTGGGCTAGTAAGAGTTGAAAGACTCAATTTATTATTGCTCATCCCAGTGGATTGTTTAACATCATACCTGCCGACGTGTCGTGCTGACGATTATGGAAATACCAGTGTGGACCCACCCACGGCGAGTGCATTGGTGGAGTCCCCGGTACGTGATTCGGAAGTCTTATGAAACCCTGAATCTAGAAGGGCATGTAGCATTGTCTACTCTGTGAGGGTGCTACCCTACCGTGATGAAATCTTCGATCAACTCAGCCCTGCGAATGGTGTTATCCTGCCAAGGGTAGGTTCATCTTGTCTTGGTGTCGTTGCATAGATTCTTGGGGTTGTGGAACCCTTTCGACCTTGGGTCGACATGGGTGATCCCAGTTATTTTACAGTAGCATTGCTCGTACTAGAGCAAAATCCCCTGTCCTTGGCAAACACTGTTGGAGACACCAAAGTAATATGAGCTGCCAGGTCAGTGCGTTTAGCACCTGACTAACCAAGATGAGCTCGAAAGCTTACATGTTGCACCCATGCGTGTGACTACCTGAGTCGTTGAATGGGATGCCTTATTGGAAGGCTCAAGACTACTTCTTGTAGGGCGATCTCGGTCGTTTGTTGTTTTAAGTAACGATTTTGGCGCATGAAGCCGTCAAGCCCAAACGTGAGATCTATGCCAGATGTATTCATTATGACTCAATTTCACCTCTTACCTCGAGAGACCCCGAAAGATGGAACCTTTGGCGAGTGAGGGATTCCAGTTTCAGGACTCCTTTCACTCAGATCTCTGCATAGGATCTGAAAGTCAAATTAAGGGCGTGTGTCCTGTATTGTTCAGAATTGACTTACTATGTTGCTAATAACGATAGGACACCAGTGCTCGTGAGGCACCTATAGCAGGATAAGCACTGGGTACCCTTGTTTTGGGTGGTTACCAATGCTCTGCTTACCGTTTCGAGGAAACCAACGTGTTGAAATGTTGTCGAGACCTTATCCTTTGTTTGTTGCTGCAACCACATCATGATGATTCATATACATCATTCCCGTGTTGACCAACGTGATGAGTTGATGTGAGCCTCTAGACATTTGCGTTTAAGTCGGCTTAAATCCTCGCGTATTGTGGAATTGTACGGCTGTGTGTTGAATATACACTGTCTACTGCCTGGGGAACTGAGGGGTGGAAGTGACGCAAAAACTTTCGACCTCCATCAGTCCATATTAGGCGTCCTAGTACCACTAACCATAATCGCTCATACGAAAAGGTTGTAAGTGGATGCATAGTGAATTTCGGTCCATGTGAGGACACGGGATTACCATCCGCTACTATAAACAACCTCGAGCGTCCTCAAGAATGTCGACTGCTTTGTGATCTGGTAAGATCACCCGATTAGTGAAATTCAACGAGCAAACCTAATGGTCATGTCGCCTGGGGTGTCCGGTGGCTGTGATGGGACACAGGCAAAGATCGATCGATGTTTGGAACCTTCTCATCCCCCCTGCTCGTTTGCAGTCATAATATGAGGCATACGGGTAGCCATCTATACTCTTGGAGAGTCATGGCTAGACACTAGATGCCAACGTTCACAATATCGGATTTTAGTAGTTATCCTGCCCCAGGGTGTGCCAAACCTTGAACGCTAGTCTGGGATACTCAATTTGAGATGAGTATGGATTACCATTCTCGAACGAATGAATTATTGTCCTGGACGGAAGTGTCCTGTGTGATACGATTAGTGTCGGTGACAAATCAAACTCGTGTACCTCATCGCCAGAATTTCCTGTGTGATAGGAATTAACACCCTAGTGTTCGGGGTGCACTGCTCGAAGTCCTCTGGAGTGCATATGTGTACGTCTCTAGTACATTGAATGACAGATAGAGAATATACACATGATCTGGCTTGAGTTCAAGAGATGACCAACGAATCTGGTAGATTCAAATCTGCTTGAATAAGTGGCCAAACCGATCGGGAAGTTGTACTAACAAGGAGTTAGCCTTAGGAACTTCAAATCGGTATAGGACTTTGTTGAGTGTTATACTCTGAAGGGGTGTTGTTAAGCACGAAAACGGTGAGGGAGTGACTTCGCTTAGTACTCCAGTGACTCGGATATGTCAGTTAAAATTGGCCTTGCAACGAACAAGCTCGAACTATCGCAAGAGCTTAGTGGGACTCTCGACGAATCCCGCAGTTCTGGCTTGAAGAAGCATTGTCAATTCCTCAACCGACAGGATTCAGGTTGACGCAAAGCTCTACTATTCCGGGAAAACCGATATTTGTGCCGGATTGCGATACCCAAGAGCTCGGCCGTAGCCGACTCATGACATTGTGTTCGTTAGGACGCTAAGCGTGAACTGGAGTTCACGAAGAAAAGGGGTAATCGTGTGAGTTGCAAACATCCCGCCCTGTTCAAGGATACTAATGTATCGGATGACTTGAACTGAATTCCGGGACGGAATTCTCTTAACGGGGGGAGAATGTGACAACCGGCAAATTTCGTACAACGATTAACGTGATTCTAATCATGTTTTAGAAATAATTAACATGGTTTAAGGTTAATTATGGTTAGTTGAGCTAATATGAGTCCTACGATGTCCTTTTGAAAGTTCGTTGAAGCCTTGATGCCTTTAAAGAAAGACTTCGCGTGTTTAACGTAACGAACTGACATCAGCAAAAAAAATTTGTCAAACTGGAATAACATAAGCTTATTCTATGAAAATACGACACGTATTTACTATCGATGCGATCGAATGAGAAATCGACGTGGTAAACGGCCAAAAACGCAGCGTTTTGGAGAACGCGGAGAGGAACTGACGTGGGATTCGAACGTCAAAACGCGTGGTTTTAACCGTTATCGAACTTCCGGAATAATTATTTATTACAAATAATTTCATTATTTAGTTTCGAAAGCGAACAGGTCGCCTAAATGAAGTATAGCTCGACCGGATCGATTAACGCGATTTTAACGCGTGTTCCGTTTTCACGCGTCGAGTTACGAAAATAACAATTAAATTGCTCGGTTTAGTTATGTTTTTAATTTCGAACAAAACCGAATGATTTTTATAACTTATCTTCGAGCCTAATAACAAACCGAAGCGTTTTCGTTTAAAACGGGTTCGATTCGCGGTACAAGTCACCTACCCCAAACCCTAAGTATAAAAGGCTTGAGATGGTCTTCCCCTTCACTTGAACCAGCCGCACATCTCAGCTCTCTCTCTCTACTCTCTCTCTAAAAACTCCCCATCTCTCTCTCTAACCGCGTCCCTCTCTCTCTCTCATAAAAACAACCGGCCACCACCGTCCATGGTGGTGGCGGCGTCGTGTTTCAAGCTCAAGGCAGGGGGCAGAGCGGGTGGAGGGTGGTTGACGAGGGTTGGGTCCGGCGAGGAGGGAAGGGGTACGGTGGTGAGGGTTTTGGTTCGAGGAGGGTCGCAGATGGTTGTTGGGGTGGTTGTGGAGGCCGCTTGGTGGCCGGTAGCGGTGGTTTAAGCCCGAAAATGGGCATGGGGCGGATGGTGATGGCTGTGCGGTGCAGAGACAGCAGCGCAGAAGTGGTGGTGACGGGATGAAGTGGCTGTGCGGTGGTCTTGCAGCCCAAAACGGGCAGAAACAGTAGCAGGTGGTGGTTGTTTATGGTTTTCCGGTTGGTCGTGGTCCGGGTGATGGTTGGTCGGCCGTGGTTCAGTCTCGTTTCGGGTCAGATCCGAGTGTTTCGGGTTGACTCAACCTTGGTCCGGGTCAGTTTTGGATGCTCGGGTAGTTCGGGTCTTGACTGTGGGTTTTGGTCAAGGTTCGGGTTCGTTTTGCGAGTCGGGTTCGGCTCGGGATCTCAGTTACGGGTCAGATCTAGTCAAAACAGGAGTCCGGTCAACACGCGGGCAAGCTCGGTCAGCTGGCCAACGGGTCAGACCGAGTCAACTCGGTCAAACATGTCGACTCGGTCGAACACGTCGTTCTAGACGCATCAAGTCGCGCGCACGTGTGGTATAATTATTTGTGTTTACTTTGCATTGCATATTATAAATTATAAACACAAATAAAACCGGAGTTAACTCGCGAACGGACCGAAAATAATAAACAGAAAGTATAAGTCGGATGTTCGGTTTCGTATATTAGCGTGACATGGCTAATTATCGGACTTAAATTGTGTATATTTTGATAAATAGTAAAATTTATATAATTGTCGAAACGTATAAAGTCTCGTGGATTGAGATTGCGGATAAATGAATTTGACGCCTTGTGATTTGAAATTGATTTTGGGAAATTGTAGACGACTTGTGTCGTCTGGTTTGTACAAAAACAGAGGAAACTCTGCCGAAATTTTTATAAAATCCGAAGCGCAAAGGCGTTATTGTGGTGCGTCCTTATCAACTATTTTCAAGTGTTTGGCCAGACTAATTCCATACAAAGTCGTGACGTTTTGACAAGGATTATTGGAAACAATAATAGTCGATCCCGAACAATATTTGAAAACAAATATATAGTTTTGTCGAGCGTCAATTGTGTCAACTTCAATGGTTTTTGGTAACCAAAACATTGTTAAATGTACGGATTTGAAATACGCAGACGCTTAACTTATTGGGGAAAAATTATTGGAAAATAATGTCTCGAAAGCACTTAAAACACTCGGATTTGGTGAAAAGAAATAACAAATGTTATTAAAAGGATTTTAATAACTATATTACATTTCCGCAAGGTATATTATCCAAAAATAATTATACAAGACAATTATATTTATCCGATTTACGATATGAGCTACGGCTCAGGGATGAGTTATACGTTTCGTGGTGTTAGTCCAACATGGTTTACACACGCAGAGTAACAGGTGCGCAACTTGGGGTACTATGTCGTATGTGAACTCATGAACTATGATAAGTCACGATCGGTTCGTCGAGTTAAAACACTTAAAGACTCGGGTTACTACACACGAGTCGGGATAGTTGAATAAACTATCTTTTAACCGGAAATTAAGCTAGGTTTATATATGATAGGCTTTAAGGTGTCCTTTATTGGTAATTAGGGCACGAGGAAGTCGGTCAAAGCTTTGGGCCTTATTTGCTAGCTAAGCATGGAAATTAAGGTGAGTTTCACGGCCCCATTTTACTGTTTTTAACTGGGGGAAAGATATGTTTGTCAAAAATTATCACATATTGAAATGTTTTCAAAGGTTAAAATGTGGTAAGTGGCATGACGAGTACTTGAGTTTTTGGTCGCCACTCGGGGTTGGGTCCTCGCTACTGTAACCATTAATTCAGGTAAAATGAAACCAAAGGAATATTTGGATAGTACTATTGGTGCCTGACGAGGCCCACCTCTGGTTGATAGCGTCAACCCGGTAAAGACAAGTGTTGGGTCTTAATTTGGTAGTCTAATGTTATCAACAAGTTAAAGTCAACAAGTCAAAGTTTGGTCAACAAAAGTCAAAGTCGAACGAGTCGCGGTCAACACGTAAGGCGACTCGAGAAATCCAGATAATAGATCGATGAGTGAAGCTCAAGTTATGATCAAGAAAGGCGCTATGGATAATAAATATATTTTGTTTAGATAAAATATATTTATTACTTTAGAAAAATAGTTTTCTTGTTTAGTGGGTGTTTTAGTAATTTATTAACCCTAGGGACCTAAGTGTAATTAGCCTAATTATGGTTGGGCTATAAATAGAATGCTAGATTAGGGTTTTGAGGCAACACACATGCTAGAGATTTTGGGGGTTTTATTGTATTCATCTATGCAAATCATCTAGTGGGTTTTTATTGTCATATTTAAGTGTGTGTTCATCCCTATTTTCATCTTGTTCTTCATCAAAATCAGATTCAAGCTCCAAATCGATCCTACAATTTGGTATCAGAGCTTGGTACTCGAATTTGGGATTTAACCATCTACAAATTCGTCATTTAATCTGATTTCTGTTGAAGATTTTATAGATTGTTTAAAGTTTTTTTTGGGTTTTTCATCAAGTTGCATACTTATTTGTGCACTTAACTCATAAGTTGTGCACTTGTTTCTTATTCTGCATACTTTTTTTTTTTTTTTTTTTTTTTTTTTTTTTTTTTTTGAAGATGAATAACCTTGGAATATGATTAAGTACGCACGTATGCAAAGTGTGCTACAAAGATAAAACTCCAAAACCCCAACCCTAGAGCTGTGCACACACATTCTTTATATAGGACAGCACCTGGGCCTGCGCACTTAACACAAGTGCGCAGGGCCCGTCCAAATAAGTGCGCAGACTAGGGTTTGAGCACTAAACATTGTATTAATTACATACTAAGTCCTTCAACTATCAAACTATACAATAAACACTCAAAAGTCTCTATTCTGGTAACTGTGGTCTCAAAATAAGTTAATCGTGTATAAATATCTAACGTAACACAATCATATACAACAAATAGTAAAACAATAGATTTATTATTACACATGAGAAATGTTGTTAGCTTCTTTTAATAATATTTTATGTATTTGAAGTATATAATAACTAATTATTGAAACATATTTAAAACGTACACTTTTAGTTATAAATGTATATAGGAGGATGAATTATAACAAAAATAATAAAACATAAACTAACTAAAAGGAAAGATAAATAAGTGAAAAAATTATTAAGTTACTTTACAAAGGAATAAAAAAACAGATAACATAATATAAATAATCTAACATAAACTAATTAAAGGATAGATAAATAAGTATAAATTATTACCTTACCCAATAAAAGAAAAAAATAAATAAATAACTAATATTAACATATGGTTTGACTTTTTGTTTTTTACTTTCTGTAGACCTTGTAATTCCCCACATTTCATTTCAAATATCAATCAAATAATCTATACTTTCCATAATAGGAGAAGCGTGAGTGACGTCAGAAAGCTGATGTGTCAGCCGGAGAAACTGGCCACCAATGCACGTATGATGCAAAAACTGACGTCACATTAAATAATAAAAAATCCCACTTGCCTGAACAGTGGTAATAATGCCACTTGCCTAACAGTGGTTGTTAATAAATTAGTTAAATACTGTCACTTGACACAACAAACTTTTGTATCACTGTTGGTTTTAAATATGAGCTCCAAATTCAAATTCAAATTTCAAATTCGATACCCCATTACACAACTATATAAAGGTATCATGTGCCTCTCTTTCTCCCAAATAATTTATAAATCTCTCAAATAATTTTTAAATCGTAACAGATGGCTCTCTCACTTTTACGTTTACGTCGAAGCACTCGAGCATCAGGCAAAATAATTCTAATATATGCTATAAATAAGATTAAAATTTATCCATTTTGTTCTTCAATAACCTCAATGTTCTTCAATAACCTCAATATTTTTTGTGCTCCATTAGCAACTAGAGCATTTACGTCGAAAAAGTTTTCGACTTTTGAAGATTCTTACAATCAAGGAAAATATCAGTCTTGCCATTACGAACGGTTGTAGATTGGCAGGCTCAAACTCAAGAGGGTATGTCTTTGCATTTTTAAATTCATTTATTCGAGTGTTTATGTGACACCAGGCAAATTCTGGTTAACAACGTTGTCTAGATGAAAGTCTACCTTAGCGAGTCACGCGTATATTATACTTAACTGGGTTAGTTAAGTCGTGTTATGGTTCGGGAACTATCGGTTTAGTCTAGAAGATCATTGGAAGTTGGTCTAGAGGCTCATTAGATGTCAGTCCTTAACCAAGTGTACAAACGGTGACGATTTGTAGGATCATCAGGGCATACGGAACATACAAGTCTCGAGTCCCGGGAATTGGTGAACGAGTGTGAATATGTGTATTTACAAGTGTTATGTGTTTACAATCATTATGGGACTTGTCGGTATGTGAATATGTGTTAACATATGTTAAAACGGGGTTTAACGCGCAAAACACACGGAACCAGCCCCTATAGGCGATTAGGGAAGCCCAATCGCCTATAGGAGGGGCGAGTGGGCAATCTTATAGGCGAGTAGGGGCCAAATGCATGAAGTTTCATGCGATTAGGCCCCAAATGCATGAAGTTACATGCGATTAGGATCCCTAATCGCGTGTAAATGCTGCACAATCGCTAGTTACGGGCTGGACGACTAAAAACGACTATAAATACCATACTTGACCTCCTAAACTTCATAATACAAACCCTAGTCGTCCCATAACCCGCCCCAACACACACACAACCTCTGGAACGCGATTTTTGATCAAAACACAAGGTTTCAAGCTTAATTCATCATCCTTTCACAAATCTAAGGTTTGGTTTCCATCCATGCAATCTTTATAAACGTTTTTACTCAATCCCTAATGGTCCAGACCTGTTCTAAAACGAAAAAGCTTTCTGAAAATCGTTAATAAGTGTTGTTAATCGGATTCTAACAATCATACATGTGTTATGTGTGTTTATGATTAATATCTAGGGTTTTTATGATTCAAGATGAGTGATTAACATGTTATTAGGTTAGTTTCAGAATAATATTGATGTCATGATAATAAAATCTGAGTAATTGGTTATTAGGGTTATAGTTATGCATGTTAATGTGATGTTGCATGCTATGTGAATTGTGTTTGGATTACGTGGTTGCAATGCAGGGCTGATAATACGAGGCAAAATGAAGGATTTTAGTTTAAACATGTTTAGAATAGTTGTTGGGATGATATTGGATGGTTACACACGTTCTGGATCTGATTTGGAGCGTTAAACGCGCGAAAAACCGGAACAGCTGGGTTACTGGCGATTAGCAACCCTAATCGCCTATGTTAGGGGCGATTAGGAGGCTAATCGCCTATGTTTCATGCGAGTAGGGGCTAATTGCTAGTAGATACATGTCTTATGAGCTAATTGCTAGTAGATACATGTCTTATGACCTAAATGCTAGTAATTACATGTGGTATAGCCCTAAATGCTAGTAATTACACGTGGTATAGCCCTAAATGCTAGTAATTACATGTGGTATAGCCCTAAATGCTAGTAATTACATGTGGTATAGCCCTAATCGCCTATAATAGAGGCAATTAGCCTTCCTAAATGCTAGTTGACCAACCTAAACGCTAGTTGACTTTTCCTAATCGCGTGTACTGCTGCTGTAAGTGTAAATTAGCATTTCGAGACCCGATTTGACCTGTAGGAACATGCTAGGAACCCCGTAACATATCTAGTAACTTGGTAACATATGTTTGGATGTAATTATGTGATACGTGAGCTATGTGCTATAACTTGTTGTGCGTTAACGTATGTTAAGTGTGGTTGCATGATTGTATGTTTGAGAGCGTAAACATAACACGGGGAGTCTCGGGTCACCAATGGGATGTCGAGTCTTGTACTTTGGGTCAGTGAAACAGTCACGGTGTTTTCAAACGAACTTGGTTATGTTCTGGACATCTAGGGACTAACTAACCTGCGGGTTATTAGCCTAAGTGCTTGTAACTGTCATATGTTAGGTCGCCGCTTTACGGGACTAGCATAGCTGCTGAGTTATTCGTATTACGAAGTAACGCAACTTAAGGTGAGTTTACGGCCCCTCTTTTAAACTGGTTTCACATTTTCGGGGGAGAAAACATGTGTTAAAACGATTATTTGGTAACTACTGTCATACTATGGGTTTCTATTGTGTACTACACGATCTTTGGAAGTCCCGGGGGGAACCATGAATGTGCGGTTAAACATTTAAACACGTTTTAAAACATGCTCGGTCAAGATTTGGACAATCGGGGACTAGTTAGCCTCCGGGTTAATAGTCATCAAACTTATGTAAACTCGTTGATAGGTCGTCGTTAGTTGGGATTACCATACACGTGTTGAAATTCTAGTTATCAGAAGACGCACTCTACGGTGAGTTTCACGGCCCCACTCTTTTACTGGTTTTACATTTTCGGGGGAGAAAACATGCTGTGTTCTTTAAACGTGTTTCAACTATGTTTTCATAAAAGGCGTTTCAACTAAGTTTTCATGAAAGGTGTGTCAACTACGTTTTGGTATTCATGAATTCATTGGGTTTTGGAGTATTCATTATGTTTTCACGTATTCATTATGTTTTAGAGTATTCATTATATTACTATGCGATCTTTGGAAGTCCCGGGGAGAACCATGAATGTGCGGGGATGCACAACGGGGAAAATGTGGATAGCGCTATTTGGGCTTGACCCGCCCCAGTCGTCGACTGGAGGTCGGACGGGTGCATATAGGTATTCAGTATTCAGTATGCAGTATTCAGTATTCAGTATTCATTCGGGCACGTATTCAGTATTCACAGTATTCGAGTCCAGTAATGGTTTTCCAATCGCAGTAGTAACAGGTATTCATATGATTTGCATGCATGTGGTCTGGATTGATCATGGGTATTCATTTGGGAGTTAGTATTCAGTTGGAGTCGATTTTCACTTGGAATTGGTATACATTTGGAGTCGGTATTCATTAAAAACCTGTGAACTCACCGGCATTATTTGCTGACGTATTTAGCATGTTTGTCTCAGGTCGCTAAGGTAGCAGCTGTCGATAGGCGCACGGAGTCTCACGGCGTCTAGGATTCATGTGCATCTCATTTAGTATTTTCAGACTTTCGTACTTTTGATTTCATGTTGTAATAAAGTTTTACGCTTCCGCAGCGTTGGATCATCTATGAAAACTTAATGGTTTGATTATGTCATTTTTACGTATCATATAGTGTTGTTTATTGTGACCGTTGACTTGGATCCTGGTGTGTCACGCGCCTCGCGGTAAAACCCCGCACGTGGAAATTTGAGGGTGTGACAGATTGGTATCAGAGCCAATGGTTATAGTGAACTAGGACTGCATGTAGAGTCTAGTCTATAGCCGAGTATCACACACGTTAGACGGTCACACATAGTTACGGGTCGTGTCATTTGGTAAACATACTAATCTTGTCGGGGTGTCAGTGTCCTCATCACACGGTATCACATTATCCATCTTTTGTTATTCCTACCTTGGTTCTATCTTCTTCTTCGGGTTTGAAGATGAAGGGGCTTATCGCTTATACTTGGCAGTAGTGTACATTGGGGTGGCTTCGGCGCATTCTTGAGATCTTTCCGGGTTTTGGATATCTCCCCTCTATGCTCTAATGTACATACTTGCCTGCACACACACTATCATGCACTAGTACATGTCATAGTACACTCCTGAGTGACTGTTCACTTTGGGATCTTCGTGCGATAACAGTTTCTTTTAGGAATGTGGGTATCGGGTGATTCGAAGTTCTAGCTAGGAGCACGCCTAGAGGACCATGTAGAGCGATTTGTTATTTCGGGTGCACACGAAATCATAAATCGAAATGCATGAAAATCTTGGTGGACTTCGTGTTCGGACTAATGGTCATGCTGGAACCACGTTCTGAATTCGTTTGGTCACTTGTAGCTCGATCTGTTGGTGGTTTTGAGTATCTTATCTCATGTTTGGCAGAACATGTCTGGTCGCGCTGGTGGACGTGCTGGTGGACGCCGTGGTGGCGGCGGGGGTCGCAATGGCGGTGGACGAGGTGGTGGGAACATCACCATGACTCAGGCGGAGTTGGAGAACATGTTGCAGCAGCAGTTGAACGTTGCGTTGGCTGCTTTCCAGGCTGCTCAGCAGACCCTGGGAAACACTAATCAGGTGCAGTCTGGGTGCACCTACAAGAAGTTTATGGACTGTAAGCCTCATTTCTTCAATGGGACAGAAGGGGCAGTGGGTTTGCTCCGGTGGTTAGAAAAGATCGAGTCGGTGTTTGCTATGTGTAACTGTCCTGAAGCTGATCGTGTCAAGTATGCTTCTGCTACTCTAGAGGGACACGCTTTGACCTGGTGGAACTCCACCACTGCGAATCTTGGCCTGGGTGAGGCCAATGCTATGTCGTGGTCCGAGTTAGTTCAGATGTTGCGAGCGGAGTATTGCCCGAGGGACGAGATCATGAAGTTGGAGCATGAGTTTTGGAATCTGAAGATGGTTGGGTCGGAGATCGAGGAGTTTACTGCTAGGCACAACGAGTTGGCTGTGATGTGCCCCGGTTTGGCTACACCGGAGTACCGGAGGATTGAGCACTACGTTGCTGGGTTAGTGCCGGAGATTGCTGGGCTTGTTGCCGCTGCTGATCACACTACTATGTTGGCCACTGTTCGGGCAGCTCACAAGCTGACCAACATGAAGGTTGCTGAGGGCGTTCTACCTCCGAGGGGTGCTGCTGTGAAGACCCCTGCGGACAACAAGAGGAAATGGGAGAGTGCTGGAAAGAACATTGGGTCGTCTCAACAGCAGGTTAAGAGGCAGGACGTTGTGGGAGCGTCATCTGAGCAGAGGACTGGGGGTTATACTGGGAAACTCCCGAAGTGTGGTGAGTGTGGATTTCATCATACGGGTGATTGTGAGAAGTTTCGCTGTCGTCGGTGCCAGCGTTTTGGTCATCATGCTAAGGACTGTAGGACCACTCTTCAGCTACAACCGGCACAGGTCACTACTGCTACTACTACTGCCACTGCTCCTCAGGGGAGGCAGGGATGTTATCACTGTGGAGAAACTGGACACTTCAAGCGGGATTGTCCTAAGCTGAAGCAAGGGACTGCAGGTGGTGCTGGGAATGAAGGTGCCGGTCGAACTACTCGTGGTCATGTCTACGTCATTGGCGCTAGGGAGAACCAGGAGGATCCTGACACTGTTACTGGTGAGTATTCTTTTCTTGATTCTCGTTATACTTGTATTCATTCTCATTCACATTGTTTGGCGATTCCTATTCATTGTGTGCATTCAGTTTGGTATTTGGTCATCGTTTTGCATTCATGGGTCTGATGTGGGTCCTCTGGAGATGCTACTTGGACGGTACCGGTGTGTCATTTATACCGATCACAGTAGTCTCTAGTAGGCCTTCGATCAGGAGGATTCATTGTTTTGTATTCACTTTGGGGAGGGCGGTTCCCCGGCATAGAGTATTCGTTGATATCATCTTTCGTTCGTGGTTATCATTTCCTTTGTGTTCTGGGAAACGTTACATGGGTTAGGTCGACACTCATTATTGTCGAAGAGTGAATCTCGGGGCGAGATTCCTTTCAACAGGGGGATGATGTGACGACCGGGAAAATTTTTCTTTTTATCGCTTCGTTCTCTTTGACTTCGGGAAATTTTCGGGACGAAAATTCTTTCAACAGGGGGATGATGTGACACCCGGCATGTTTGGGTCAACATTTTATAAACACATAAGTCTACCTTAGCGAAAAACGTTTATTAAACATACTTGACGGGGTCAGTAGAGTCGGAACACAGTCCGTATTGTCCAGTCCAGGGTCCAATGATTCGGGAGATCATTGGGATTAGTCACACACACACACGATACGAGTCCCGTTGTTGGTGAATTCCATAAACTAATTAAGTGTATGTGTAGACTAATTGCCGTATGGTGGATTATATGCTTAGATGTGTTTAAATGATGTGTAGATAATCATCCATGCTTAAATATGATAAACATAGACTAAGGTTGCATGCTCATGTGTTAAAATGTGTTAGAATGCGTTAAACACGACGAACTGGAAAACTAGATGAAAGGGTTCTGGTTCGACCACTTCGAGTGGTCGAAGGAGGGATTTTGTTTGGTTCGACCCTTTGTAAATGGGCGAACCAGGGAAGTGGAATTAAAGGAATTCCCTTCGACCAGAACAGGGCTCATTCGACCCTGTGAAAGGGTCAAAGGAGACCACCTTCGACCATTGAAATGGTGCGAAGGAGGATTAGTATAAATACCACACTTTGTCATTTTTCACCATTTCACAAACCCTAACTGTCTCAAAACACTCTCTAGCAACTCTAAACATTGGGGAAGGAGTTTTTGCCCTTGTTTTCTATAATCTAACCTACAAACATCTGCTACACAAAGATCAAAGGTGTGTTCTTCATTCTAAATCATTTTTAAAGCATTTCAATTCGTTTTTATTAAACCCCAAGAGTCCAGATCTGATACAAACATGTTTTCATGAATAAAAACCTTCCTAATATCTTTCTAAACAAAACCTATTCATAAACAATGAGTTTTCATACAAAATAACATGTGTTAATGGTGTTTTATGTGATGTTATGCATTGTTTGATGATTGATTGCTGTATAGATGTTATGACAATGATCTAGGACTGTTATTGATGATGATTTATGATTGAGATAGGTTACAATTGATTATTGATGATGTTATGTTCATTTTGGGGATTTTGGGTTAGATCTAGGGCTTGTTCATGATGATAGTGATAAGGATATGATTGGGGGGTTTATTGTTCATGATAATCTGAGTATATTAAGTTGATTATTGATTGATTTCATAAAGTTTCCTAATTGGGTAAAGATTGCATGCGTTTGATGTGACATCTCCATAATTTGCTATTTCGGGTAACTCGTAAAACGGACGGATTTCGGGACAAAATTGGTAGGGTTATGTAGGAATATGTTAATGATAGTTGACTGCTGTGATTGGTAATGTTTCGTGATGTTTTCGGACCGTTTAGATGCTTTTTGGTGCGTTTTATAAAATGCTGATGAAAACGGGCGAACGTGGAATAAAATTGGTTCGAATGGGCGAACGTGGAATAATATATGGGCGAACGTGGAAAAACGGGCGAACGTGGAAAAACGGGCGAACGTAGGAAAAACGGGCGAACGTGGAAAAACGGGCGAACGTAGGAAAAACGGGCGAACGTAGGAAAAACGGGCGAACGTGGCTCAAACGGGCGAAGGAGACTGAAAAGGTGCGAAGGAGACTTAAAACTGACTGGTTCGACCGTTCTGATGCAGAAATGGGATTTTTGATACAAACTAAGTGTTTTATGCTTGAATCTTGTGTGTAATCTATGTGTACTTGATTAGTTGGGGTAATGGGTCACCAACGGGATGTCGGGTCGGTCTAGTGTGTCGGTTAAACATTTAAACACGTTTTAAAACATGCTCGGTCAAGATCTGGACAATCGGGGACTAGTTAGCCTCCGGGTTAATAGTCATCAAACTTATGTAAACTCGTTGATAGGTCGTCGTTAGTTGGGATTACCATACACGTGTTGAAATTCTAGTTATCAGAAGACGCACTCTAAGGTGAGTTTCACGGCCCCACTCTTTTACTGGTTTTACATTTTCGGGGGAGAAAACATGCTGTCTTCTTTAAACGTGTTTCAACTATGTTTTCATAAAAGGCGTTTCAACTAAGTTTTCATGAAAGGTGTGTCAACTACGTTTTGGTATTCACGAATTCATTGGGTTTTGGAGTATTCATTATGTTTTCACGTATTCATTATGTTTTAGAGTATTCATTATATTACTATGCGATCTTTGGAAGTCCCGGGGAGAACCATGAATGTGCGGGGATGCACAACGGGGAAAATGTGGATAGCGCTATTTGGGCTTGACCCGCCCCACTCGTCGACTGGAGGTCGGACGGGTGCATATAGGTATTCAGTATTCAGTATGCAGTATTCAGTATTCAGTATTCATTCGGGCACGTATTCAGTATTCACAGTATTCGAGTCCAGTAATGGTTTTCCAATCGCAGTAGTAACAGGTATTCATATGATTTGCATGCATGTGGTCTGGATTGATCATGGGTATTCATTTGGGAGTTAGTATTCAGTTGGAGTCGATTTTCACTTGGAATTGGTATACATTTGGAGTCGGTATTCATTAAAAACCTGTGAACTCACCGGCATTATTTGCTGACATATTTAGCATGTTTGTCTCAGGTCGCTAAGGTAGCAGCTGTCGATAGGCGCACGGAGTCTCACGGCGTCTAGGATTCATGTGCATCTCATTTAGTATTTTCAGACTTTCGTACTTTTGATTTCATGTTGTAATAAAGTTTTACGCTTCCGCAGCGTTGGATCATTTATGAAAACTTAATGGTTTGATTATGTCATTTTTACGTATCATATAGTGTTGTTTATTGTGACCGTTGACTTGGATCCTGGTGTGTCACGCGCCTCGCGGTAAAACCCCGCACGTGGAAATTTGAGGGTGTGACAGATTGGTATCAGAGCCAATGGTTATAGTGAACTAGGACTGCATGTAGAGTCTAGTCTATAGCCGAGTATCACACACGTTAGACGGTCACACATAGTTACGGGTCGTGTCATTTGGTAAACATACTAATCTTGTCGGGGTGTCAGTGTCCTCATCACACGGTATCACATTATCCATCTTTTGTTATTCCTACCTTGGTTCTATCTTCTTCTTCGGGTTTGAAGATGAAGGGGCTTATCGCTTATACTTGGCAGTAGTGTACATTGGGGTGGCTTCGGCGCATTCTTGAGATCTTTCCGGGTTTTGGATATCTCCCCTCTATGCTCTAATGTACATACTTGCCTGCACACACACTATCATGCACTAGTACTTGTCATAGTACACTCCTGAGTGACTGTTCACTTTGGGATCTTCGTGCGATAACAGTTTCTTTTAGGAATGTGGGTATCGGGTGATTCGAAGTTCTAGCTAGGAGCACGCCTAGAGGACCATGTAGAGCGATTTGTTATTTCGGGTGCACACGAAATCATAAATCGAAATGCATGAAAATCTTCGTGGACTTCGTGTTCGGACTAATGGTCATGCTGGAACCACGTTCTGAATTCGTTTGGTCACTTGTAGCTCGATCTGTTGGTGGTTTTGAGTATCTTATCTCATGTTTGGCAGAACATGTCTGGTCGCGCTGGTGGACGTGCTGGTGGACGTCGTGGTGGCGGCGGGGGTCGCAATGGCGGTGGACGAGGTGGTGGGAACATCACCATGACTCAGGCGGAGTTGGAGAACATGTTGCAGCAGCAGTTGAACGTTGCGTTGGCTGCTTTCCAGGCTGCTCAGCAGACCCTGGGAAACACTAATCAGGTGCAGTCTGGGTGCACCTACAAGAAGTTTATGGACTGTAAGCCTCATTTCTTCAATGGGACTGAAGGGGCAGTGGGTTTGCTCCGGTGGTTAGAAAAGATCGAGTCGGTGTTTGCTATGTGTAACTGTCCTGAAGCTGATCGTGTCAAGTATGCTTCTGCTACTCTAGAGGGACACGCTTTGACCTGGTGGAACTCCACCACTACGAATCTTGGCCTGGGTGAGGCCAATGCTATGTCGTGGTCCGAGTTCGTTCAGATGTTGCGAGCGGAGTATTGCCCGAGGGACGAGATCATGAAGTTGGAGCATGAGTTTTGGAATCTGAAGATGGTTGGGTCGGAGATCGAGGAGTTTACTGCTAGGCACAACGAGTTGGCTGTGATGTGCCCCGGTTTGGCTACACCGGAGTACCGGAGGATTGAGCACTACGTTGCTGGGTTAGTGCCGGAGATTGCTGGGCTTGTTGCCGCTGCTGATCACACTACTATGTTGGCCACTGTTCGGGCAGCTCACAAGCTGACCAACATGAAGGTTGCTGAGGGTGTTCTACCTCCGAGGGGTGCTGCTGTGAAGACCCCTGCGGACAACAAGAGGAAATGGGAGAGTGCTGGAAAGAACATTGGGTCGTCTCAACAGCAGGTTAAGAGGCAGGACGTTGTGGGAGCGTCATCTGAGCGGAGGACTGGGGGTTATACTGGGAAACTCCCGAAGTGTGGTGAGTGTGGATTTCATCATACGGGTGATTGTGAGAAGTTTCGCTGTCGTCGGTGCCAGCGTTTTGGTCATCATGCTAAGGACTGTAGGACCACTCTTCAGCTACAACCGGCACAGGTCACTACTGCTACTACTACTGCCACTGCTCCTCAGGGGAGGCAGGGATGTTATCACTGTGGAGAAACTGGACACTTCAAGCGGGATTGTCCTAAGCTGAAGCAAGGGACTGCAGGTGGTGCTGGGAATGAAGGTGCCGGTCGAACTACTCGTGGTCATGTCTACGTCATTGGCGCTAGGGAGAACCAGGAGGATCCTGACACTGTTACTGGTGAGTATTCTTTTCTTGATTCTCGTTATACTTGTATTCATTCTCATTCACATTGTTTGGCGATTCCTATTCATTGTGTGCATTCAGTTTGGTATTTGGTCATCGTTTTGCATTCATGGGTCTGATGTGGGTCCTCTGGAGATGCTACTTGGACGGTACCGGTGTGTCATTTATACCGATCACAGTAGTCTCTAGTAGGCCTTCGATCAGGATGATTCATTGTTTTGTATTCACTTTGGGGAGGGCGGTTCCCCGGCATAGAGTATTCGTTGATATCATCTTTCGTTCGTGGTTATCATTTCGTTTGTGTTATGGGAAATGTTACATGGGTTAGGTCGACACTCATTATTGTCGAAGAGTGAATCTCGGGGCGAGATTCCTTTCAACAGGGGGATGATGTGACGACCGGGAAAATTTTTCTTTTTATCGCTTCGTTCTCTTTGACTTCGGGAAATTTTCGGGACGAAAATTCTTTCAACAGGGGGATGATGTGAAATGTGTTAGAATGCGTTAAACACGACGAACTGGAAAACTAGATGAAAGGGTTCTGGTTCGACCACTTCGAGTGGTCGAAGGAGGGATTTTGTTTGGTTCGACCCTTTGTAAATGGGCGAACCAGGGAAGTGGAATTAAAGGAATTCCCTTCGACCAAAACAGGGCTCATTTGACCCTGTGAAAGGGTCGAAGGAGACCACCTTCGACCATTGAAATGGTGCGAAGGAGGATTAGTATAAATACCACACTTTGTCATTTTTCACCATTTCACAAACCCTAACCGTCTCAAAACACTCTATTGCAACTCTAAACATTGGGGAAGGAGTTTTTGCCCTTGTTTTCTATAATCTAACCTACAAACATCTTCTACACAAAGATCAAAGGTGCGTTCTTCATTCTAAATCATTTTTAAAGCATTTCAATTCGTTTTTATTAAACCCCAAGAGTCCAGATCTGATACAAACATGTTTTCATGAATAAAAACCTTCCTAATATCTTTCTAAACAAAACCTATTCATAAACAATGAGTTTTCATACAAAATAACATGTGTTAATGGTGTTTTATGTGATGTTATGCATTGTTTGATGATTGATTGCTGTATAGATGTTATGACAATGATCTAGGACTGTTATTGATGATGATTTATGATTGAGATAGGTTACAATTGATTATTGATGATGTTATGTTCATTTTGGGGATTTTGGGTTAGATCTAGGGCTTGTTCATGATGATAGTGATAAGGATATGATTGGGGGGTTTATTGTTCATGATAATCTGAGTATATTAAGTTGATTATTGATTGATTTCATAAAGTTTCCTAATTGGGTAAAGATTGCATGCGTTTGATGTGACATCTCCATAATTTGCTATTTCGGGTAACTCGTAAAACGGACGGATTTCGGGACAAAATTGGTAGGGTTATGTAGGAATATGTTAATGATAATTGACTGCTGTGATTGGTAATGTTTCGTGATGTTTTCGGACCGTTTAGATGCGTTTTGGTGCGTTTTATAAAATGCTGATGAAAACGGGCGAACGTGGAATAAAATTGGTTCGAATGGGCGAACGTGGAATAAAATATGGGCGAACGTGGAAAAACGGGCGAACGTGGAAAAACGGGCGAACGTAGGAAAAACGGGCGAACGTAGGAAAAACGGGCGAACATAGGAAAAACGGGCGAACGTGGCTCAAACGGGCGAAGGAGACTGAAAAGGTGCGAAGGAGACTTAAAACTGACTGGTTCTACCGTTCTGATGCAGAAATGGGATTTTTGATACAAACTAAGTGTTTTATGCTTGAATCTTGTGTGTAATCTATGTGTACTTGATTAGTTGGGGTAATGGGTCACCAACGGGATGTCGGGTCGGTCTAGTGTGTCGGTTAAACATTTAAACACGTTTTAAAACATGCTCGGTCAAGATCTGGACAATCGGGGACTAGTTAGCCTCCGGGTTAATAGTCATCAAACTTATGTAAACTCGTTGATAGGTCGTCGTTAGTTGGGATTACCATACACGTGTTGAAATTCTAGTTATCAGAAGACGCACTCTAAGGTGAGTTTCACGGCCCCACTCTTTTACTGGTTTTACATTTTCGGGGGAGAAAACATGCTGTGTTCTTTAAACGTGTTTCAACTATGTTTTCATAAAAGGCGTTTCAACTAAGTTTTCATGAAAGGTGTGTCAACTACGTTTTGGTATTCATGAATTCATTGGGTTTTGGAGTATTCATTATGTTTTCACGTATTCATTATGTTTTAGAGTATTCATTATATTACTATGCGATCTTTGGAAGTCCCGGGGAGAACCATGAATGTGCGGGGATGCACAACGGGGAAAATGTGGATAGCGCTATTTGGGCTTGACCCGCCCCACTCGTCGACTGGAGGTCGGACGGGTGCATATTGTCTCTAAGGTATTCAGTATGCAGTATTCAGTATTCAGTATTCATTCGGGCACGTATTCAGTATTCACAGTATTCGAGTCCAGTAATGGTTTTCCAATCGCAGTAGTAATAGGTATTCATATGATTTGCATGCATGTGGTCTGGATTGATCATGGGTATTCATTTGGGAGTTAGTATTCAGTTGGAGTCGATTTTCACTTGGAATTGGTATACATTTGGAGTCGGTATTCATTAAAAACCTGTGAACTCACCGGCATTATTTGCTGACGTATTTAGCATGTTTGTCTCAGGTCGCTAAGGTAGCAGCTGTCGATAGGCGCACGGAGTCTCACGGCGTCTAGGATTCATGTGCATCTCATTTAGTATTTTCAGACTTTCGTACTTTTGATTTCATGTTGTAATAAAGTTTTACGCTTCCGCAGCGTTGGATCATTTATGAAAACTTAATGGTTTGATTATGTCATTTTTACGTATCATATAGTGTTGTTTATTGTGACCGTTGACTTGGATCCTGGTGTGACACGCGCCTCGCGGTAAAACCCCGCACGTGGAAATTTGAGGGTGTGACATCTCGGGTCACCAATGGGATGTCGAGTCTTGTACTTTGGGTCAGTGAAACAGTCACGGTGTTTTCAAACGAACTTGGTTATGGTCTGGACAACTAGGGACTAACTAACCTGCGGGTTATTAGTCTAAGTGCTTGTAACTGTCATATGTTAGGTCACCGTTTTACGGGACTAGCATAGCTGCTGAGTTATTCGTAACGCAACTTAAGGTGAGTTTACGGCCCCTCTTTTAAACTGGTTTCACATTTTCGGGGGAGAAAACATGTGTTAAAACAATTATTTGGTAACTACTGTCATACTATGGGTTTCTATTGTGTACTACACGATCTTTGGAAGTCCCGGGGGGAAGCATGAATGTGCGGGTTTGCACAACGGGGAAATGTGAATAGCGCTATTGGGAGTGACCAACCCCGCTCGTCGACTTGGAGGGTCGGCGGGTGCATATTGTCTCAAACAGGAACAACAGGAACAACAGGAACAACAGGTTTACTACATCGGGCACACATTTGGTTTACGAGTTAGTAATGGTTTTCCAATCATGGTAGTAACAAAACATACGCCTAGCTAGCGTACACTGGTTTTCGATTTGTTATAGTATGGACAGGTTGACTTGGTACTTGGATTACAAAACCTGTAAACTCACCAGCATTTTTGTGCTGACGTATTCTCTTACATGTTTTCTCAGGTCGCTAAGGTAGCACGACTGGACTAGGGCGCACGCGTCTGCACGGCGTCTAGTTAGGGTTGCATGGTTTTACAAACGTTGAACATTGGTTTACTATTGAATATTGTTTTGAATAAGCTTCCGCTGTAAACGGGAATTTTAAACATTGTTTTGAAATTGCATTATGTTCATGTTAGACTTGTTTATTGTGATCGTTGGTTTGGATCCTGGTTTGTCATGCGCCTCGCGGTAAAACTCCGCAAGTGGATTTTGAGGGTGTGACAGATTGGTATCAGAGCCAGGTTATAGTGAACTAGGACTGCATGTAGAGTCTAGTCTATAGCCGAGTCGCACACACTAGACGATCACATGGTACTAAACATTTTGATGGATTACGTATGGGTTGTCGGGGTGTCTCTAAATCATTTGGTCTTCCTATGTTACATCATCCGTTCTATCTTAGGTCGGGTTACTTACTTTCTAGGCAGTGTAGTATATTGGAGTGAATCGTGTACTCTTGAGATTTGTCCAAGGCTCGGACATCTCCCTTTCGTACTCCAATAGAAACACTTGCCATAAACTACCATAGTATTACGGTGTATAGCTAAGAGTCTATGTTCGGTGATTTGAACTTTGAACTAGGAGAACACTTGGAGGACCATGTAGAGCGGTTTATCATTTTGGGTGCACACAAAATCATAAACCGAAATGCATGGAAGCCCTACTGAGCTCTGGGTTCGAATGGATAGTCCTGGATTGGATCTAGCTTGATCTTGTAAACATTAGTGGTTATCTTTAGCTGCGAAACTAAATTTTCTCGTTCTTTCTGCCAGAATCATGTCTAGAGTACGAGGAGGACGTGGTGGTGGTCGCAATGGTGGACGTGGTGGTGGTCACGGTGGTGCTGGTGGTCGTGGAGGTGTTAACCTATCACAGGAGGACCTGAACAACTTGCTACAAGCTGCCTTCCAGTTAGGGCACAATGGTGGTGGTAAGTTGATTTATCCATTTTCTTTGCCTCATTAGTGAACCTTGTTTACATTCGTCGTGTTTCCTCACGCGTTTCATTTCAGGTGGTCCTGTTAACCCACCCCCACCTATGTGTACCTACAAGATGTTTCGGGATTGTAAGCCTCAGGAATTCTCTGGCACTGAGGGTGCGGTGAGCTTGCTTAGGTGGCTGGAGAAGGTGGAGTCAGTGTTTCTGATGTGCAACTGTCTCCCAGAGGATCGAGTTAAGTATGCTGCTGCGTTATTCCAGGATGTCACTCTGACCTGGTGGAATAACATCACCCAGAGTATGGGTATTGGGGAGGCGTATGCTATGCCTTGGGAAAACTTTGTTCAACTGTTGAAGCGAGAGTACTGTCCGAGGGAAGAGGTGCAGAAGTTGGAGCACGAGGTGTGGAACCTCAAGATGTCTGGGTCTGAAATTGAGAAGTATACTGTGAGGCGTAATGAGTTGGCAGTGCTGTGTCCCGATCTGCATGTGCCAGAGTACAGGAGGATTGAGCATTATATCTCGGGGTTAGTGCCAGAAATCGCAGGGTTGGTAGCTGCTGGAAATCATCCTACATACTCAGAGGTGGTCCGATCGGCTCATAGGATGACCAACTTGAAGGTGAATGAGGGTATTTTGCCTGCTAAGGGTTCGACTGTCAAGGCCCCAGAGAACAACAAGCGTAAGTGGGAAAACGAAGGGAAAGGATCTGGGCCAGCACAGCAGGGTAAGAGGTCCGATAATGGGGGCTCTTCTTCTTTGGGTAACAAACAGGGTGGTTATGCGGGGAAACTGCCTAAATGCAACAACTGTGGGCGTCATCATCAGGGGAACTGCGACGGTAATCGTTGCCATCGCTGCCAGCGAATTGGGCATTTTGCTAAAGATTGTCGGGCTACGCTTCCATCGACACAGGCCCCAAGCAATACCTCGGCTCCTACTGCTCAGGGAACAACAGGAAGACAGGGATGTTACAACTGTGGTGAGACCG
Source organism: Ambrosia trifida (assembly GCA_028751855.1). Lineage (NCBI taxonomy): Eukaryota > Viridiplantae > Streptophyta > Magnoliopsida > Asterales > Asteraceae > Ambrosia > Ambrosia trifida. The sequence continues at coordinate 132,646,898 of CM054128.1, read as the reverse complement.
GTCATTACAAGAAGGATTGCCCGAAACTGAAGCAGGGCGGGAACAACGGTAATGGAAACAACGGGGGCGGCGGCAGGAATGCATGTGCCTTCGTCATTGGAGCCGCTGAGGCTAGACAGGATCCTGACACACTTACCGGTACGTTCCTTCTCAATAACCGTTCTGTTAGTGTGTTATTTGATTCTGGTGCCGACAAGAGTTTTGTATCCATGGAAGTTAGTCGACTGCTAGATGTAGTACCCACACCATTAGAGACTAAGTATATTATTGAGTTGGCTGACGGTAAAAAGATTGAAGCTACTAGTATCCTTCGGGAGTGTCAACTAGAGTTGTCGGGCTTGTTTTTCCCCATCGACCTTATGCCGGTACCTTTGGGTAGTTTTGACGTGGTGGTAGGCATGGATTGGTTGTCTTTGTATCGCGCGGAGATTGTCTGTTACGATAAGATTATTCGGATTCCTCTCCCTGATGGAGAATTCCTTTCTGTGTACGGTATCAAGGGTGGTGTTCCGCTAAATATCATCTCTAGCATGAAAGCCCTTAAGTGTCTTCGAAAGGGTTACTCGGCCGTTTTGGCACTTTTATCTATTTCCTCTAGCGATGAGAAGAAGATCGACGATATTCCTGTTGTACGCGAGTTTCCTGATGTATTTCCTGATGATTTATCTGGTCTTCCTCCCCATCGTCAGGTTGAGTTCGGTATTGATCTTGTACCAGGGGCTGCTCCTATTGCTCGGTCCCCCTACCGTCTTGCACCTCCCGAGATGCAGGAATTGTCTAGTCAGTTACAGGAACTCTTGGACAAGGGTTTCATTAGGCTGAGTTCTTCCCCTTGGGGAGCCCCGATTCTATTCGTCAAGAAGAAGGATGGAAGTTTCCGATTGTGTGTGGACTACAGAGAACTGAACAAATTGACCGTCAAGAACCGTTATCCTCTTCCACGTATTGATGATCTATTCGACCAGCTCCGGGGTTCTAATTACTATTCCAAGATTGACTTGTGGTCCGGTTATCACCATTTGCGGGTAAGGGAAGCTGATGTTGCAAAGACTGCCTTTCGTACACGTTATGGCCATTATGAGTTCTTGGTCATGCCTTTCGGTCTTACAAACGCACTGGCGGTTTTCATGGATTTGATGAACCGCGTTTGCAAACCATATCTTGACAAGTTCGTCATCGTGTTTATTGACGACATCCTGATTTACTCTAAGAACAAGACCGAACACGAGGAACATCTGCGGTTAGTGTTGGAACTTTTGCGACGGGAACAACTTTACGCTAAGTTCTCAAAGTGTGACTTTTGGTTACGCGAAGTCCAATTCCTAGGACATGTGGTAAATGAACTGGGAATTCATGTCGATCCAGCTAGGATCGAAGCGATTAAGGACTGGGAAGCACCAAAGATGCCAACTGAGGTGCGGCAATTCCTAGGCCTTGCGGGTTACTATCGTCGTTTCATTCAGGGGTTCTCGAAGATCGCTCAACCCCTCACCACTCTTACGCAGAAGGATAGAAAATTCGACTGGGGTGAACCACAAGAGTCGGCATTTCAAGAACTGAAGTCTAAACTATGTTCTGCTCCTATTTTGTCCTTACCTGAAGGCCCTAATGATTTCGTTGTTTACTGTGATGCTTCTATACATGGTCTCGGTTGTGTGCTGATGCAACACGAGAAAGTGATTGCGTATGCTTCTCGTCAACTCAAGGTGCACGAGAAGAACTACACCACCCATGACTTGGAGTTGGGTGCAGTGGTATTCGCGTTGAAAATTTGGAGACATTACTTGTACGGTACCAAATGCACCATCTACACCGATCACAAGAGTCTCCAACATATTTTCGACCAACAACATTTGAACATACGGCAGCGTCGTTGGATTGAACTCCTGAACGACTATGATTGTGCCATTAAGTACCATCCTGGCATGGCGAATGTTGTAGCAGACGCCTTGAGCAGGAAGGAATCAACTAAACCTCGTCGCGTTCGGGCGTTGCAGCTCACCATTCATTCATCCCTACCTGATCAACTCCGTTCTGCCCAGTTAGAAGCTTTGAAGGAGGAAAACCTTAAAGCTGAAACTATGCACGGTGCCGACAAGCACCTCGAGCATAGGCCTGATGGCCTGCACTACTTCGCAGAACGTATATGGGTTCCTTTATTCGGGGGACTTCGGGAGCTTGTCTTAGATGAGGCTCATAAGTCTCGATATTCTATTCATCCTGGTTCGGATAAGATGTACCAAGATCTGAAGGTGCTGTACTGGTGGCCAAACATGAGGTCGGATATAGCTTCATACGTGAGTAAGTGCTTGACTTGTGCTAAGGTCAAGGTGGAATACCAGAAACCGTCAGGTCTCTTGCAACAACCTGAAATTCCGGAATGGAAATGGGAACGGATTACAATGGATTTTGTCACGCAACTTCCTAAATCACCGAGCGAAAATGACAAGATATGGGTGATTGTCGATCGGTTGACAAAATCAGCCCATTTTCTCGCTATTAAGGAGACCGACACCCTGGATCGTTTGGCTCGTCTTTATCTGAAGGAAGTTGTTTCTAAGCACGGGGTGCCAGTTTCTATTATCTCGGATCGTGACTCCCATTTTACTTCTCACTTCTGGAAGTCTTTGCACAAGGTTTTGGGTACCCAACTAGACCTGAGTACAGCTTATCACCCACAGACTGACGGTCAGAGTGAGCGCACGATTCAAACTTTGGAAGACATGTTGCGGGCATGTGTAATCGACTTTGGCAAGGGTTGGGAAGCTCATCTACCGTTAGTAGAATTCTCGTACAACAACAGTTATCACACGAGCATCAAGGCAGCTCCGTTCGAGGCACTGTAGGACGGAAATGTCGTTCTCCTCTTTGTTGGGCTGAAGTGGGTGAGAGTCAACTCACTGGGCCTGAACTAGTGTACGAAACTTCGGAAAAGATCGTACAGATTCGTAACCGGTTGGCAGCGGCACGGGATCGGCAAAAGAGTTATGCTGATCAACGTCGCAAATCATTGGAATTCCAAGTTGATGACAAGGTACTTCTGAAAGTCTCACCGTGGAAGGGCGTCATACACTTTGGGAAGCGTGGCAAACTCAACCCTCGATATGTCGGTCCATTTACGATCCTGGAACGGATTGGACCGGTGGCGTATCGTCTTGATTTACCGACGGAGCTCGGTAACGTACATAACGTCTTCCATGTGTCCAACTTGAAGAAGTGTCTGGCTGACGAGTCTCTCATTGTTCCACTGGAAGAGATCAAGGTTGATGATCGTCTTCGGATTGTGGAAGAACCTGTGGAGATCCTTGATTACAAGATTCGTAGCCTACGCCACAGCAAGATTCGCATCGTTAAGGTTCGGTGGAACTCGAACCGGGGACCAGAGTACACTTGGGAGCGGGAGGATTAGATGAAGTCTAAGTATCCTCATCTCTTTCCTAAGGAACCGTTCGAGTCGAGATATGTCTCTTCTGCAGCTGAATGAATCTCGGGGCGAGATTCCTTTTAACGTGGGGATGATGTGACAACTCGGGTAAATCTGTCTTTTTGGTTTCTATTTTTGGTTTCTATCTTTTGTTGTTTCCTTCGTTATTCCTTTTGGTACTTGTGCAATTTTCGGGACGAAAATTCTTTTAACGTGGGGATGATGTGACACCCGGCAAATTCTGGTTAACAACGTTGTGTAAATGAAAGTCTACCTTAGCGAGTCACGCGTATATTATACTTAACTGGGTTAGTTAAGTCGTGTTGTGGTTCAGGAACTATCGGTTTAGTCTAGAAGATCATTGGATGTTGGTCTAGAGGCTCATTAGATGTCAGTCCTTAACCAAGTGTACAAACGGTGACGATTTGTAGGAACGTCAGGGCATACGGAACATACAAGTCTCGAGTCCCGGGAATTGGTGAACGATTGTGAATATGTGTATTTACAAGTGTTATGTGTTTACAATCATTATGTGACTTGTCGGTATGTGAATATGTGTTAACATATGTTAAAACGGGGTTTAACGCGCAAAACACACGGAACCAGCCCCTATAGGCGATTAGGGAAGCCCAATCGCCTATAGGAGGGGCGAGTGGGAAATCTTATAGGCGAGTAGGGGCCAAATACATGAAGTTTCATGCGATTAGGCCCCAAATGCATGAAGTTACATGCGATTAGGATCCCTAATCGCGTGTAAATGCTGCACAATCGCTAGTTACGGGCTGGACGACTAAAAACGTCTATAAATACCATACTTGACCTCCTAAACTTCATAATACAAACCCTAGTCGTCCCATAACCCGCCCCAACACACACACAACCTCTGGAACGCGATTTTTGATCAAAACACAAGGTTTCAAGCTTAATTCATCATCCTTTCACAAATCTAAGGTTTGGTTTCCATCCATGCAATCTTTATAAACGTTTTTACTCAATCCCTAATGGTCCAGACCTGTTCTAAAACGAAAAAGCTTTCTGAAAATCGTTAATAAGTGTTGTTAATCGGATTCTAACAATCATACATGTGTTATGTGTGTTTATGATTAATATCTAGGGTTTTTATGATTCAAGATGAGTGATTAACATGTTATTAGGTTAGTTTCAGAATAATATTGATGTCATGATAATAAAATCTGAGTAATTGGTTATTAGGGTTATAGTTATGCATGTTAATGTGATGTTGCATGCTATGTGAATTGTGTTTGGATTACGTGGTTGCAATGCAGGGCTGATAATACGAGGCAAAACGAAGGATTTTAGTTTAAACATGTTTAGAATAGTTTTTGGGATGATATTGGATGGTTACACACGTTCTGGATCTGATTTGGAGCGTTAAACGCGCGAAAAACCGGAACAGCAGGGTTACTGGCGATTAGCAACCCTAATCGCCTATGTTAGGGGCGATTAGGAGGCTAATCGCCTATGTTTCATGCGAGTAGGGGCTAATTGCTAGTAGATACATGTCTTATGAGCTAATTGCTAGTAGATACATGTCTTATGACCTAAATGCTAGTAATTACATGTGGTATAGCCCTAAATGCTAGTAATTACACGTGGTATAGCCCTAAATGCTAGTAATTACATGTGGTATAGCCCTAAATGCTAGTAATTACATGTGGTATAGCCCTAATCGCCTATAATAGAGGCGATTAGCCTTCCTAAATGCTAGTTGACCAACCTAAATGCTAGTTGACTTTTCCTAATCGCGTGTACTGCTGCTGTAAGTGTAAATTAGCATTCCAAGACCCGATTTGACCTGTAGGAACATGCTAGGAACCCCGTAACATATCTAGTAACTTGGTAACATATGTTTGGATGTAATTATGTGATACGTGAGCTATGTGCTATAACTTGTTGTGCGTTAACGTATGTTAAGTGTGGTTGAATGATTGTATGTTTGAGAGCGTAAACATAACACGGGGAGTCTCGGGTCACCAATGGGATGTCGAGTCTTGTACTTTGGGTCAGTGAAACAGTCACGGTGTTTTCAAACGAACTTGGTTATGTTCTGGACATCTAGGGACTAACTAACCTGCGGGTTATTAGTCTAAGTGCTTGTAACTGTCATATGTTAGGTCGCCGCTTTACGGAACTAGCATAGCTGCTGAGTTATTCGTATTACGAAGTAACGCAACTTAAGGTGAGTTTACGGCCCCTCTTTTAAACTGGTTTCACATTTTCGGGGGAGAAAACATGTGTTAAAACGATTATTTGGTAACTACTGTCATACTATGGGTTTCTATTGTGTACTACACGATCTTTGGAAGTCCCGGGGGGAACCATGAATGTGCGGGTTTGCACAACGGGGAAATGTGAATAGCGCTATTGGGAGTGACCAACCCCGCTCGTCGACTTGGAGGGTTGGCGGGTGCATATTGTCTCAAACAGGAACAACAGGAACAACAGGTTTACTACATCGGGCACACATTTGGTTTACGAGTTAGTAATGGTTTTCCAATCGTGGTAGTAACAAAACATACGCCTACCTAGCGTACACTGGTTTTCGATTTGTTATAGTATGGACATGTTGACTTGGTACTTGGATTACAAAACCTGTAAACTCACCAGCATTTTTGTGCTGACGTATTCTCTTACATGTTTTCTCAGGTCGCTAAGGTAGCACGACTGGACTAGGGCGCACGCGTCTGCACGGCGTCTAGTTGGGGTTGCATGGTTTTACAAACGTTGAACATTGGTTTACTATTGAATATTGTTTTGAATAAGCTTCCGCTGTAAACGGGAATTTTAAACATTGTTTTGAAATTGCATTATGTTCATGTTAGACTTGTTTATTGTGATCGTTGGTTTGGATCCTGGTTTGTCATGCGCCTCGCGGTAAAACTCCGCAAGTGGATTTTGAGGGTGTGACAGTTTAATATGTGTTCATTTTATTTTCTGATCAAACTTTGTGTTTGATTAATTAGAGTCATGTTTGATTAATGTTATTGTGAATATTTCTCCGTTAACAGATAGAGGCGTTAGCTTAAGCAATGAAGTGTTTTTCCAGATGGCATTAGGAAAGACATTGATTGCGATAATGCTTTTACGCCACTATGCTTATCTTTTGAGGAAGTCGTCTGCGTCTACTTCCGTTTTCGTGGTTCCCGCTGTTGTGCTTGTCAACAGGTATGTTTGTTAAATATCTTATTTCTTTACTTTGTTTTGAAGGCCTGTAGTCGAAATCTAACTTTGAATGTTTTTTCTGTTCTATTAGCAAGCAGAGTATGTGAGGAAGCACCTTGAGTATGTTGAAGATTCAAGGTTAATCTTTTGTAGATTAATAATGCTTCTATATATACAACACACAACTTCAACCATTCCTGCCAAGAAACAAACATATGTGTTGAAGACTCATGGGTGTATAAAGACATGTTATATTCAAAGTTGATTTTGATGTATTAGCAACATTAGTTTGAGGTTTCTGAAGAGTATTAAAAGATATATTAGAATTATTTTAGTAGTTGTTTGTAATATGTGTCTACGCTCAAGACATGTTTGTAAATAGCTTATGGTATAAATTCAAGTTGTATTCGATGACAATTGTTTTGTGAACTTTTGTTTAACTTTTCGGAACATTGGATTACACTTATTGTCAAAGCATGTTTGTAAATCATCAATAGTATAAATTGAAGTTATATTCGTTGACAGTTGTTTTGTGAAGATCTCTCCAACTTTTGTGAATATTGTATTACAGCTACGGTAAAGACATGTTTGTAAATAGTATTAATTTAAAATGAATTTGTATTCGATCACAGTTGGTTTGTGAAGATCTGTTCAACTTTTTTGAAAATTGTATTACAGTTGTTTCATTACAGATTTTACGATTTATAATAAATAATACAAATAAGTTGTAATAATTTTTTTGGGAAGCGTGTTTACGATTTTGAATTTTTAAGAAGGAAAGTTTTGGTTTTTTAAGAATAAAGTTTTAAATTAACATTGGGAAGCGTGTTTATCAATTTTGAACATTAACTTTGTTCAGTAGCAGATAATGACAGTTTTGAGAGCAAATATTGATATTGTTATTTATTTTTAATTAATTAATATATGTACGTGACATATTACAAATTCTAAGTGAAACTTTATTTGATAACAGTTGTTTTAACAACATTTGTTGCAAAATAATGACAGTTTTGAGAGCAAATCACACACTCTCTATTTTTATTGTTTACCTATACGTTAGTTTACAAACTCTCATCAATAGTGTTTGAAGCATTGTTATTAATCAATTACTTAATTAATTGATTTATATAAGATATAACATTGCAAGCTCTAAGTGAAATTCTATATGATGACAGCTGTTTTAACAACATCTGTTGACAAGTTAATAGTTGTTGTAAAATAGATATTCCAATTATAATAATAAATAATATATTTAAGCCTAAGTTTTGAATATTCAAGAGAGAACTTTTTAAATTATGATAGGAAGTGTATTTACGATTTCGAACGTTAACTGTGTTAGTTCCAAATAATAAGTTTTTTGAGATGAAATATTTTTATTTTTATTATTATTAATTAAATAATTAATTTTTTTAAAAATATCTTTAATAAGTAAGCCCTAAGTTTTTAATTTTTAGGAGGGAAAGTTTTAAATCACATAGGGAAGCGTGTTTAGGAATTTTAACATTAACAGGGTCCAATTGGAAATAATAAGAGTTGTGTGAGCAAATATTGATATTGTTATTATTAATTAATTAATTAATTAATTAATTCATCAACATGACATATTGCAAATTCTAATTGAAACTCTATTTTGATGAAAGTTGTTTTAACAACATTTGTTCGCAAATAAGGACAGTTTTGAAACTCTATTTTTATTCTTTACCTATATCTTAGTTTACAAACCCTCATCAATAGTGTTTGTAGCATTATTATTAATTAATTAATTAATTGATTTATATAAGATATAACATTGCAAGCTCTAAGTGAAATTCTATTTGATGACAGCTGTTTCAACAACATTTGTTGACAAGTTAATAGTTGTTGTAAAACAGATCTTCCAATTATAATAATAAATAATACATTTAAGCCTAAGTTTTGAATATTAAAGAGGGAACTTTTTAAATTATAATACGAAGTATATTTACGATTCTGAACATTAACTGTGTTGAGAGCCAAATAATAAGTTTTTTGAGACGAAATATTATTATTATTATTATTATTATTATTATTATTATTAATTAAATAAATAATTGATTTATATAAATTAAAACATTGTATCATTATTTATATAGTTGGCTGTATTGTTCAATAATATTCAAGTTGAGAGCTTATATTTAATAAAAAAAACATTTTTCAAACCGGCTGGTTATTTTCAAAAGATTTTGTATTAGCATCATGTCATTTTGATAATTAAATAATTATAAAAATTATTTTGAAACTATCTTTAATAAGTAAGCCCTAAGTTTTGAATTTTTAGGAGGGAAAGTTTTAAATCACATAAGGAAGCGTATTTAGGAATTTTAACATTAACAGGGTCCAATTGGAAATAATAAGAGTTGTGTGAGCAAATATTGATATTGTTATTGTTATTAATTAATTAATTAATCTACGTGACATATTGCAAATTCTAATTGAAACTCTATTGTGATGAAAGCTGTTTTAACAACATTTGTTGGCAAATAAGGACATTTTTTAAACTCTATTATTATTCTTTACCTATATGTTAGTTTACAAACTCTCATCAATAGTGTTTGTAGCATTATTAATTAATTAAATAATTAATTGATTTATATAAGATATAACATTGCAAGCTCTAAGTGAAATTCTATTTCATGACAGTTGTTTCAACAACATCTGTTGAGAAGTTAACTGTTGTTGTAAAACAAATCTTCCAATTATAATAATAAATAATACATTTAAACCTATGTTTTGAATATTCAAGAGGGAACTTTTTAAATTATTATATGAAGTGTATTTATGATTCTGAACATTAACTGTGTTGAGTGCCAAATAATAAGTTTTTTAAGACGAAATATTATTATTATTATTATTATTATTATTATTAATTAATTAAATAATTAATTGATTTATATAAAAGAAAACATTGTATCATTATATATATAGTTGGTTGTATGGTTCAATAATATTCAAGTTGAGTGCTTATATTTTATAAAAAAAAGCTTTTTCAAACCGGCTGGTTGTTTTCTAAAGATTTTGTATTAGCATCATTTCATTTTGATAATTAAATAATTAAAACAATTATTTTAAAACTATCTTTAATAAGTAAGCCCTAAGTTTTGTATTTTAGGAATGAAAGTTTTAAATCACATAGGGAAGCGTATTTAGAAATTTTAACATTAACAGGGTCCAATTGGAAATAATAAGATTTGTGTGACCAAATATTGATATTGTTATTATTATTAATTAATTAATTCATCTATGTGACATATTGCAAATTTTAATTGAAACTCTATTTTGGTGAAAGCTGTTTTAACAACATTTGTTGACAAATAAGGATAGTTTTGAAACTCTATTTTTATTGTTTACCTATATGTTAGTTTACAAACTCTCATCAATAGTGTTTGTAGCATTATTATTAATTAATTAATTAATTGATTTATATAAGATATAACGTTGCAAGCTTTAAGTGAAATTCTATTGGATGACAACTGTTTCAACAACATCCGTTGACAAGTTAACAGTTGTTGTAAAACAGATCTTCAAATTTTATTAATAAATAATACATTTAAGCCTAATTTTTGAATATTCAAGAGGGAACTTTTTAAATTATGATAGGAAGTGTATTTACGATTCTGAACATTAACTGTGTTGAGTTCCAAATAATAAATTTTTTGAGACGAAATATTTTTATTTTTATTATTATTAGATAAATATTTAATTAATTTATATAAGATAAAACATTGTATCATTTTATATATAGTTGGTTGTATTGTTAAATAATATTCAATTTGAGAGCTTATATTTTATAAAAAAACATTTTTCTAACCGGCTGGTTATTTTCTAAAGATTTTGTATTAGCATCATTTCATTTTGATAATTAAATAATTATAAAAAATATTTTAAAAATATCTTTAATAAGTAAGCCCTAAGTTTTGAATTTTTAGGAGGCAAAATTTTAAATCACAAAAGGAAGCGTGTTTAGGAATTTTTTCATTAAAAGGGTCCAATTGGAAATAATAAGAGTTGTGTGAGCAAATATTGATATTGTTATTATTATTAATTAATTAATTCATCTACGTGACATATTGCCAATTCTAATTGAAACTCTATTTTGATGAAAGCTTTTTTAACAACATTTGTTGGCAAATAAGGACAGTTTTGAAACTTTATTTTAATTGTTTACCTATATGTTAGTTTACAAACTCTCATTAATAGTGTTTGTAGCATTATTATTAATTAATTGATTTATATAAGATATAACATTGCAAGCTCTAAGTGAAATTCTATTTGATGACAGTTGTTTCAACAACATCTGTTGACAAGTTAACAGTTGTTGTAAAACAGATCTTCCAATTTTAATAATAAATAATACATTTAAGCCCCAGTTTTGAATATTCAAGAGGGGACTTTTTAAATTATGATAGGAAGTGTATTTACGATTCTGAACATTAGCTGTGTTGAGTTCCAAATAATAAGTTTTTTGAGACGAAATATTTTTGATTTTATTATTATTAATTAAATAATTAATTGATTTATATAAGATAAAACATTGTATCATTATATATATAGTTGGTTGTATTGCTCAATAATATTCAATTTGAGAGCTTATACTTTATAAAAAAACATTTTTCAAACCGGCTGGTTATTTTCTAAAGATTTTGTATTAGCATCATTTCAGTTTGATAATTAAATAATTATAAAAATTATTTTAAAATTATCTTTAATAAGTAAGCCCTAAGTTTTGAATTTTTTGGAGGGAAGTTTTTAATCACATAGGGAAGCGTGTTTAGGAATTTAAACATTAACATGGTTGAGTTGCAAATAATAAGAGTTGTTGTAATAAGAGTTGTTGTATATGATATAACATTGCAAGTGAAATTCTATTTGATGACAGCTGTTTTAACAACATCTGTTGTTATTATTAACAGTTGTTGTAAAACAGATCTTCCAATTATAATAATAAATAATACATTTAAGCCTAAGTTTTGAATATTCAAGATGAAACTTTTTAAATTATGATAGGGAAGTGTATTTACGATTCTGAACATTAACTGTACTGAGTGCCAAATAATAAGTTTTTTGAGACGAAATATTTTTATTTTTATTTTTTTTATTATTAATTAAATAATTAATTGATTTATATACAATAAATCATTGTATCATTATATATATAGTTAGTTGTATTGTTTTAAAAGATTTCTATTCTCTATTTAGTTTTTAAGTTAATATTTTAATGAAATTGTATTATTGCAATAATAAGTTCGAATGATATAAAACTCTTTCACAGATTTGTTAATAAGTAAACACACGTGGTAAACAGTATTTAGAATAAAATAAACATAGTCTCAAGAATTTGAATATATAAACCAGAGACAATTTGAAGAAATTTACGACTATATGAGTATTATAGATGAGTCAAAGTTATTATTATTTGACTTCTTTTATGTTAAAGCCCACGTTAACCGCTGTTAACCGAGACAATTTGAATATATATATATATATATATATATATATATATATAACTATGAGTACTATAGTTGACAGTTTCCCTTGAAGCTTTCATTATAAGCTTCCTTTTATTTTTATATATTTTGTATTTAAATAATGTTTGATATCAGTAGTAATTTTGAATTCAAATAATAGTCCAAATGGATTTACATTTGTATACACAGAAGTATAAAGCTTTCAAGAACAATGAATTTCGTTATTCTGAAGAAATCTTCTTAATGGAAATTTTGAGTCAAACTGTCGGTGATGTAATTTTTTTCAAGTCACTTCATGTTGTAAGTTGGTTTTACTGTCATGAATTTGATATAGATATAGTTATCTTTGAGCATGGTTTTGAAAAATTATTTCACCGAGGGAAGATAAAGTATTACAATAATTTGCGTTTTCTTGAAGAACTTGCCCAGAAAACAATGAGCAACATTAATCAGAATACATTTCATCCTAATCTGGAACAAATGATCAGAGCAAGGATAGTGTATTTGAAGGAGAAGGTGGAACAAGTTATCGAAGAATCAATCTCTTATTGGAGTTCAACTGTTGAAGATGATCAAGTTTAAATGTTTTTGTAGATGCATTTTGTGTGACTAATGCTTTGGATTACATTTAACATATGTTTTTGTGTTTTGTCGAACGGTCGAAGGAGGAATACTATCGTCGAAGGAGAGTTTCTAAATGGGCGAAGGAGAGTTAAAGGTTCGAAGGAGAGAAGGAGGTCGAAGGTAGTTTTAGATGTTAATGTATTGCTTGGTTCGACCATCATGATTGGGCGAACCTGCACATTCGTCCAAGCAAAGTGGGCGAATGTGCATGCCTATATATAGGTCAAGTTCATTTTGAAAGTTAATTTTTTGTCATTTTTGTTTCCCTCCTGTTTGAGTCTCTCCCTAGGGTTTTGTGTAAACTTAATTCACGTCTTGTTTTGATTGTAAAGCTTATTATAACGTTTAATTGAGTTTGTTTATCAATGAAATGAAGCTTTTAAAGATGATTTCTGGGTTTTGTTAGTATTGTTATCATTTTGTGATTGATTCAGGGATTCCGGACCTGAATCAAAATTGTTTGATCATTATCTTTGTAGATTTGACGATCCTACGCACATACAAAGTGGTATCAGAGCCATATGGATCAAACAACCACAAACTGATAATTTTACAACTGATTTGGACCCTATTTTGATAAAAAACTTTTTGTTTTCATTGATAAAACTGAATTGATGATAATTTGATTGATTAGAGCTTGTTTTCATGGATAAAATGCATAAATCTCTTTGATAAACTTGTTGCAAATCAAATCCGAAGCAAAACCTGATTAGAATCATCAAATTCTTTCAACTTTTGAAAAAAATGATCAAAATTAACTGATTTTCAAAGAATAACCGTTTTTGAATGGGCAGGGTCGAACCTAGGGAGAATGGTCGAACGTGTGTGTTAATTTGGTCGAACCAAGGGATTTTTGGTCGAAGGTGGTGTTTTAACTAGTCGAATCTAGAGTTTGTTAGGGTATTATTGTACATTCGACCATAGTTGTCTCATTCGACCATTCGGGCGGTCGAAGGTGAAATCAAACGGTTGAAAGAGGGTGTAAAGGGTCGAAAGAGATTAGTGTTGGTTGTATTCCTCATTCGTATCTTTTCAAACGGTCAAAGGAGAATATTTTGGCTCATACGACCACTCGCTACATACGAAGGTAGAGTCTGTGTATAAACTTTTCTAATCTTTTCGTGTTTAATCATTTTCAGATCAAGATGTGGAACTTTCCTACTACACCACGACCTAACACGACACCACACCAGCAGACAACCAGGGATCCTTGGTCGGTTGCTGCCCAAATGTCTAGTCAACCATCATAACCAATCAATTATATGGCAATGACTAGTACTATTCCTCAACATGTTGCGCAACCACAACCGCAACCGATTGGTGACTATTGGGGAGTAGCAGCAGCTGCGGTTCACTCACAGACGACTAATGCCATATCAACACTTATCCAAGACTTGTCTTTGGGGAGTGGAAACCGTCCACCTAAGCTTATGGAGATGGTCGATTACAACACGTGGAAGACAAAATTCAAGATCCATCTGGAGGGAATGGGTTTAGAGGGAACTGAGGCGTGGCAGATGATTGCGAAGGGCTATGTTGCTCCGATCTTGGAGAACACGGGAGAGCGTATTCCATTGGAAAATCTTGCAGATGATGAAAAGAAGAAATTTGCTATTGAGAAGAAGGCGTTTTCTCAATTGTCTCAAGCTATCAATACTGATTTGTTGCATCAGTTTGGTTCTTGCACAACTTCTAAACAGTTGTGGGACATGTTGAAGAACAGGCATGATGGAAATGAGAAGACTAGGAAGCTAAGAATGGAAGAGCTTCGGAAAGAGTTTGAGAATTTTAGTTACATGGGTAATGAGAAGTTGAAAGAGTTGGTCCCAAGGTATTGCCACTTACTCACAGAGCTTTCAAGCTATGAGATAATCATACCTATGTCTGAATTGGTGGACAAATTTGCCGATGCATTGCCACCGTATTGGAACCAACATATTGAGGTGTTAAAAGAAAAGGATGCATACCAGTATTGGACTATCAATGAGTTCATTCATGTCACACCCTCAAAATCCACTTGCGGAGTTTTACCGCGAGGCGCATGACAAACCAGGATCCAAACCAACGATCACAATAAACAAGTCTAATGAATATAAATGCAATTTCAAAACATAGTTTAAAATCCCCGTTTACAGCGGAAGCTTATTCAAAACAATTATTCAATAATAAACCAATGTTCAACGTTTGTAAAATCATGCAACTCTAGCTAGACGCCGTGCAGACGCGTGCGCCCTAGATCCACTGTGCTACCTTAGCGACCTGAGAAAACATGTAAAAGTTTACGTCAGCACAAAAATGCTGGTGAGTTTACAGGTTTTGTATCCAAGTACCAAGTCGACCTGTCCATACTATAACAAATCGAAAACCAGTGTACGCTAGCTAGGCGTATGTTTTGTTACTACCACGATTGGAAAACCATTACTAACTCGAATACCAGATGTTGTGCCCGAAAAGTACCAGTTGTTCCTGTTGTTCCTGTTTGAGACAATATGCACTCGCCCGGCCCTCCAAGCCGACGAGCGGGGTTGGTCACTCCCAATAGCGCTATTCACATTTCCCCGTTGTGCAAACCCGCACATTCATGGTTCCCCCCGGGACTTTCAAAGATCGTGTAGTACACAATAGAAACCCATAGTATGACAGTAGTTACCAAATAATCGTTTTAACACATGTTTTCTCCCCCGAAAATATGAAACCAGTTTAAAAGAGGGGCCGTAAACTCACCTTAAGTTGCGTTACTCCTTAACCCGAGTAAACTCAGCTGCTATGCTAGTCCCGTAAAGCGGCGACCTAACATATGACAGTTACAAGTACTTAGACTAATAACCCGCAGGTTAATTAGTCCCTAGATGTCACACCACGCCAACGGCGGAAACACGTGGCGCGACGCTCGAAAGCATATCAAAGTCAAGATTAACACAAACTATATTTAATTAGAAAAGATCATTATATTAAGATGTCGGGAAAGGATACCTGGTTTCAAACATTACTTAAAATCACAAACATTAAGTTTAAAGTGGGGCGTTTCCGTTCATGTCCCAACCCGATGGTAACAATAGATGAAACCCCCAACCAGTGTCCGACATCCCAAATTCCACCGTACTAGCCGCATACCTGTTCAGCACTTAGTTACCTGAAAGATATGTTTAAAAAGACGTCAATATATAAAATATTGGTGAGTTCACAGGTTTTAGTTTCGTAAATACGACATTTTTACATTCTGTGCAAATCCAGCACGTTTTTACTTCCTGTGCAAATCCAGCACATTTTTACATCCTGTGCAATCCAGCACATTTTGTGGCCTTTGTACGGAGTAGCGAGCTCCTACAAACTATGATGATAAGCAATCCCCTGAGTCCCATAACCAAACCAAGACTAATAAATTTGCCCCGCTCCAAGTCGTTTCTCGGAACCCAACGACTTAAGTTCAGAATACGTGCACCTCTTGTCTTTACCGGGTTGACGCTATCAACCAGAGGTGGGCCTCGTCAGGCACCAATAGTACTATCCAAATATTCCTTTGGTTTCATTTTACCTGAATTAATGGTTACAGTAGCGAGGACCCAACCCCGAGTGGCGACCAAAAACTCAAGTACTCGTCATGCCACTTACCACATTTTAACCTTTGAAAACATTTCAATATGTGATAATTTTTGACAAACATATCTTTCCCCCAGTTAAAAACAGTAAAATGGGGCCGTGAAACTCACCTTAATTTCCATGCTTAGCTAGCAAATAAGGCCCAAAGCTTTGACCGACTTCCTCGTGCCCTAATTACCAATAAAGGACACCTTAAAGCCTATCATATATAAACCTAGCTTAATTTCCGGTTAAAAGATAGTTTATTCAACTATCCCGACTCGTGTGTAGTAACCCGAGTCTTTAAGTGTTTTAACTCGACGAACCGATCGTGACTTATCATAGTTCATGAGTTCACATACGACATAGTACCCCAAGTTGCGCACCTGTTACTCTGCGTGTGTAAACCATGTTGGACTAACACCACGAAACGTATAACTCATCCCTGAGCCGTAGCTCATATCGTAAATCGGATAAATATAATTGTCTTGTATAATTATTTTTGGATAATATACCTTGCGGAAATGTAATATAGTTATTAAAATCCTTTTAATAACATTTGTTATTTCTTTTCACCAAATCCGAGTGTTTTAAGTGCTTTCGAGACATTATTTTCCAATAATTTTTCCCCAATAAGTTAAGCGTCTGCGTATTTCAAATCCGTACATTTAACAATGTTTTGGTTACCAAAAACCATTGAAGTTGACACAATTGACGCTCGACAAAACTATATATTTGTTTTCAAATATTGTTCGGGATCGACTATTATTGTTTCCAATAATCCTTGTCAAAACGTCACGACTTTGTATGGAATTAGTCTGGCCAAACACTTGAAAATAGTTGATAAGGACGCACCACAATAACGCCTTTGCGCTTCGGATTTTATAAAAATTTCGGCAGAGTTTCCTCTGTTTTTGTACAAACCAGACGACACAAGTCGTCTACAATTTCCCAAAATCAATTTCAAATCACAAGGCGTCAAATTCATTTATCCGCAATCTCAATCCACGAGACTTTATACGTTTCGACAATTATATAAATTTTACTATTTATCAAAATATACACAATTTAAGTCCGATAATTAGCCATGTCACGCTAATATACGAAACCGAACATCCGACTTATACTTTCTGTTTATTATTTTCGGTCCGTTCGCGAGTTAACTCCGGTTTTATTTGTGTTTATAATTTATAATATGCAATGCAAAGTAAACACAAATAATTATACCACACGTGCGCGCGACTTGATGCGTCTAGAACGACGTGTTCGACCGAGTCGACATGTTTGACCGAGTTGACTCGGTCTGACCCGTTGGCCAGCTGACCGAGCTTGCCCGCGTGTTGACCGGACTCCTGTTTTGACTAGATCTGACCCGTAACTGAGATCCCGAGCCGAACCCGACTCGCAAAACGAACCCGAACCTTGACCAAAACCCACAGTCAAGACCCGAACTACCCGAGCATCCAAAACTGACCCGGACCAAGGTTGAGTCAACCCGAAACACTCGGATCTGACCCGAAACGAGACTGAACCACGGCCGACCAACCATCACCCGGACCACGACCAACCGGAAAACCATAAACAACCACCACCTGCTACTGTTTCTGCCCGTTTTGGGCTGCAAGACCACCGCACAGCCACTTCATCCCGTCACCACCACTTCTGCGCTGCTGTCTCTGCACCGCACAGCCATCACCATCCGCCCCATGCCCATTTTCGGGCTTAAACCACCGCTACCGGCCACCAAGCGGCCTCCACAACCACCCCAACAACCATCTGCGACCCTCCTCGAACCAAAACCCTCACCACCGTACCCCTTCCCTCCTCGCCGGACCCAACCCTCGTCAACCACCCTCCACCCGCTCTGCCCCCTGCCTTGAGCTTGAAACACGACGCCGCCACCACCATGGACGGTGGTGGCCGGTTGTTTTTATGAGAGAGAGAGAGGGACGCGGTTAGAGAGAGAGATGGGGAGTTTTTAGAGAGAGAGTAGAGAGAGAGAGCTGAGATGTGCGGCTGGTTCAAGTGAAGGGGAAGACCATCTCAAGCCTTTTATACTTAGGGTTTGGGGTAGGTGACTTGTACCGCGAATCGAACCCGTTTTAAACGAAAACGCTTCGGTTTGTTATTAGGCTCGAAGATAAGTTATAAAAATCATTCGGTTTTGTTCGAAATTAAAAACATAACTAAACCGAGCAATTTAATTGTTATTTTCGTAACTCGACGCGTGAAAACGGAACACGCGTTAAAATCGCGTTAATCGATCCGTTAAAATTCTCCTATTGTGGGACAAACAGTAAGCGACGGCTGTAACACACCTTGGTGAGCACAGCTTTGATTTTATTTCAAGTGGAATACTTACCAGGTCTCTCTCCTCAACCTTCTTCTGCATACTCTGCGGTGGTTGATCAGCCTTGCTTGTGGAAGTCTTCTCAGCAACTAAAGCTTCCTCGGCAGCAGCCTCCTTTCCTTTGTTTTCACTCAACACACTTTTTAGACCAGCCTTCTCCATCCCTCCTCCTTTTGGTATCTCCGCTGATGACCCTTCCAAGGAGCTCACACCAAGTGTTGATTTTGTGCAGATCTTTGCCATCAGTGCCTTGTTGTTGTCGACTTCTGCAACCGTAACTTCTTCACCCCAGTCACAATCCTCCCCAAATGCCTTTGGTGCTTGTGTTTCAGCAGTCTCATTTTCATCTGTTACTACCACAGATCCTTTTGTAGGCTTGATCTCATTTCTAGACTTTATTGAAGAACTATTAACATTTTCAGGTGAAATAGAGGATGGAGTGGAGCTTTTCGCACTAATAGGAGCAGTGAAAGCCATGTTTTTAGACATTGATGTTGGTGGACTTGATAATGGAACGTAACCGACTTGATTCATCTCACCCTTTGTGACATCATTTTCATACGACTTTAAGGTATTTATCACATCTGACAAAGTCATTGGAAAAATCATAAAGTCCTTCTTGACCGTCATGAATTTCAAGCTCCATTCCTTTGGGAGTGAATTGAACAACTTCTAGATTGAATTGCGGTTGTTAACAGGAATCCCGACTTTCTTCATCTTTGTGAGCATATTCATGAAACGATCGATGTGACTGCTTAAACTTTCACCACGAATGCTTCCAAACATGTCATACTCCTTTTGAACCATGTCTTGCTTCTTCTGAATCATGTCCTGATTTCCTTCATAGTAGTCACACAAGGCATACCACAAAGACTGAGCAGTGGTATACTCTTCGAACATGTTAAAAACATCATTCGACAGAGCCTTGGTAAGAGCATCGTAGGCTTTGTGATCACGTTGAATCAACTGCTTGTCAAGGTCTGTATAAGTAGTTGGATCAGTGTTGAACACCTCTCCTGCCTCTGTGGTCCTCATTGGGATGTGTGGTCCGAGTTGAACTGAGGTCCATTGGGTGAAATCATTCACATAATAGAAGGCTTTCATACGGTTCTTCCAGGTTCCATAATCTTGTGCACCCATTAACTTAGGGATTCGAGATATGGTTCCAGTTTCCAGTTCAGCTTGGGTTATAGGATTCATGGTTAAGTTGTTATTGTTACCAGCCATTGATTAAAGTTGATTTTGAGATTGATTTTCTGAATTTAGAGTTTTAAAGTCCAATACTAAGTCCAAGTCCTTAAGTGCGCAGTCCTTAAGTGCGCAGATTTAAGTATGCAGAATTTAAGTATGCAGATTTTAAGTATGCAGATTTTAAGTATGCAGAATTTAAGTATGCAGAATTTAAGTATGCAGAATTTAAGTATGCAGATTTTAAGTATGCAGAATTTAAGTATGCAGAATTTAAGTATGCAGATTTTAAGTATGCAGAATTTAAGTATGCAGAATTTAAGTATGCAGATTTAACGGTTTGTTAATCTGATGGCACAAGAAACTTCGGGCAGAATAACGACTAGAACACACGAATAAGTACACCGTGATAAAGCCACAGAAGGCTAAATCACTGTCTCCCAAAGTTTCCTTTGGTAAGTGCTCAAATAAGTATGCAACTTATGAGTTAAGTGCACACATCAAGAAATAAGTATGCAGCTTATGAGTTAAGTGCACACAACAAGAAATAAGTATGCAGCTTATGAGTTAAGTGCGCAAATAAGTATGCAGAATAAGAAACAAGTGCGCAATTTATGAGTTAAGTGCGCAAATAAGTATGCAACTTATGAGTTAAGTGCACACAGCAAGAAATAAGTATGCAGAATAAGAAACAAGTGCGCAACTTGTGAGTTAAGTGCGCAAATAAGTATGCAACTTGATGAAAAACCCAAAAAAACTTTAAACAATCTATAAAATCTTCAAGAAATATGTATGCAACTTATGAGTTAAGTGCACACATCAAGAAATAAGTATGCAGAATAAGAAACAAGTGCACAACTTATGAGTTAAGTGCACAAATAAGTATGCAACTTGATGAAAAACCCAAAAAAACTTTAAACAATCTATAAAATCTTCAACAGAAATCAGATTAAATGACGAATTTGTAGATGGTTAAATCCCAAATTCGAGTACCAAGCTCTGATACCAAATTGTAGGATCGATTTGGAGCTTGAATCTGATTTTGATGAAGAACAAGATGAAAATAGGGATGAACACACACTTAAATATGACAATAAAAACCCACTAGATGATTTGCATAGATGAATACAATAAAACCCCCAAAATCTCTAGCATGTGTGTTGCCTCAAAACCCTAATCTAGCATTCTATTTATAGCCCAACCATAATTAGGCTAATTACACTTAGGTCCCTAGGGTTAATAAATTACTAAAACACCCACTAAACAAGAAAACTATTTTTCTAAAGTAATAAATATATTTTATCTAAACAAAATATATTTATTATCCATAGCGCCTTTCTTGATCATAACTTGAGCTTCACTCATCGATCTATTATCTGGATTTCTCGAGTCGCCTTACGTGTTGACCGCGACTCGTTCGACTTTGACTTTTGTTGACCAAACTTTGACTTGTTGACTTTAACTTGTTGATAACATTAGACTACCAAATTAAGACCCAACAATCTCCCCCTTAGTCTAATGTTATCAATCTCTTGTATCATCTTCAGAATCGTCAATCTCTACATACTGTGATCTTCAATTTAGGAAGCTTCAGTCTCAATTCCAGTACCCAACAATACTCCCCTTAGACTGATGCTTTCCAAATTTTCTTTGCTGAAGGTGTTCTTGTCACTTTGCTCTTTGAGAACTCATATCTCATAATCTCCCCCTTTTTGCATGCATCATCTTTGAAAATCAAGAACAAACTTTTTCAACTCTCGGTAGCTTGAGTGGTTTAAAAGACGTAGGAGGAGGATTCCTATCTTGGTGTCTTCTGCAAACTTGAGGAAACAGGTGCTTTGATTTGGTATCTTGCTCAACTGATGATCGGCCATCATTGCAGCAAGTAGTCCAAGAAACCTATCCACAATCACAAACACAACTCCGAATTTTCTTTAGACAAATTCAACATACAGACAAAACCGTATACATCTGTGGTGTGCAATCAGGTAATTATCTCAAACGGCTTGAGACAAAAATAATGTGACATGGAAGACTTAAAAATAACTGTACACAAATAAAGATTTTTTTTTTAATTTTAATCCTTTTTTTTAAACAACCATTAACCTTCGAGATATAGAAGGGATCAGATATGGGATCACACTAACTTGAAAAGCCTAGCCACGTTTCAACTTTCATGAGGAGAGCTACAACCCAAGAACGATTGTCGGTATGTTTGTCCTCTTAAGTCCATGCCTCTCGTCTTTCAACATACTTTTGGTGATGAGATTATCATGTTTTTGGTAATATTGATGAAAATTTCGTGGACCCCACTTGTGCTAGGTATAAGCCTACCAATCCTCAAGGTTTATCGAGATATAATGATGAGAGCTTCAGGTCTATGTTTCCATAAGCAGAGAAGATGATCATTATTTCAATCAGATGATGAGAGCTTCAGGTCTATGTTTCCATAAGCAGAGAAGTTGATCATCTGATTGTTGAGCTATTTATATATATTTGCACGTCACTAACATTGCGTGTCTTTTGGTGCTCACTTGATTTGTTGGCCCCGCATTGGTAGCCTGCACTCTTAGGTGTCTTTTGAATATATATGCACAAAATTTTCTGTGTCTTTTAATCTCTCAACCTATGTATGACCGGACTCAGCCTGTGCAGACCTAAAACACAGTGGGAATCTAGCTTTTCTTGTAGATTTATTACTATTCACCTTATCGCAGTTTACTCAACTTGAAGGCTGAACCTACCGACATATCATTAACTTGTAGTTGGAACGTCCTTCAGATCCTATTCATGTGCAGACATAAACAAGTTAGTTCCTATCATTTCCCATATAAGATCAGGATTATTTGCATTAATCACATCTCATGGCCGCGACTATATTTTCATACTCCCCCTAAACTTTAATTTTTGTACAACCCCTTTTTTTTGTAATTAATTTTTTTTTTAAATAATATTTACAAAAAATAAAGTCTTCCACATCAGACACACATAAACATATATCAGCAAGAAAATGAGTGTGTGACAACGGTGTCAATTGTGCCATCAGGTTAGATACCATAACCAAACCTGTGAGATTTCCGCTCCAACCCTATTCTTGGAACAACCACTGTTACTAACCGTGTTACTAACAGTCCTCCATGGTAGTTCCTGCACTCATGAGTAAATTAATTAGAGAGTGGAACCCAGGCCATCGTGGTCCTGGTTTGTCCTTTTACATCAATGTAAGTAACTTCTTGAAACACCATACCTTTTCCCTCATTAGTTTCTTGTTCAACTTTTGTTTTGATTTGCCAAACCTGTTTTGGTTCAAAAAATTTGTTTGTGAAAGATTTAATTTTTGAAACAATTTTTTGTTTAAAACCTGGAGGAATAGATTGTGGTTTTGATGCTTTGGTCCTTTTAATCTTTGAATCATGTGAAACCGGCTTCACATGTGGAGATCTTGATGGAATATGAGTCATCCTAACATTCAAAGATGTGTGCATTTTATCCTTTGATCCAAAGAAGCAATCCGCATTACCTTTTCCGCTTGGATTTTGTCGTTCTGGACATTGCTTGAGCACATGACCTTCTTTACCACACCTAAAGCAAGCCTTGAATGGCTTTTGATAATTTGTTGTCCTGCGTGAAGCAACTGGGGATGTAGATTGTTTTGAGCTTGATTCGGCTTGTTGAGAAGCTTTGGGTTTTACAACACCTTTTGACTCTCTGATCTTTGACCCCGTGTGATTTCCATTCATCACTGATTCATCATCTGAAGTTGAGCAATCTTCTATAAACAGATCTTCTTCCAGTGAATCTTGATGGAGTTGATTTGTAGTGTCAACTCTATCATCAAGTTCTGACACTGAAGTTTCTGAATCATTTGAGCTTTCCCATTCTCTCGATGAACAAAACTCCGAATCACTTTGTGAATCATCTTTGCATGATGTTGACGGAGTAAACTCTGGAATTTCTTCAGTTAAGAACTTTCCAAACCTGTTATTCTCAAGAGCGGGAACAAAAACAGGTGGAGCACAAACGGTTTTATCATCACAAAATGCAGATTTTAAATCAGCACATTCATGCACAATATCATCATGACAAACATCAGAACGTGAGATAGGTTTCTGCCTATCACAAACATTTACCACACCATTCGAATCAACATTAGGTCTAGGTCCAGTACAACCATCCAAATTTAAGACGGTCTTAGTCTTTTCATTATTCCAAATAAACCAATTAACTGTTGAGTAACTGGCTTCTGGGTGACCCAACCCCAAAGTCTTTCCACCACAACTGTCATCATCTTCAACTTCTGCCTTTTGTGTCGCTTCTGCATTGCTTTTAATCATATTAGAGTTTGATTCAGGCGTGACACATTCTTTTTCGAAAAGATCATTTTTTGGATGTGGTTTTGGAATGGGTATATATTCACTTTTGCTCAAGGGTAAAAATAGAGATTTTACAATTCCCTTTTTATCCTTATACCCAATTCCATCCTTGACGAAAGATTTCCTTGAACAATCAAGGATATCTGTATGAGCATGCTTGCTTACATTCCATTTGTCCACAACAATTTGGAGATGATTTGTTTCATTTCTAGATATTTCTAGTTTTTCAGTTAAGTCATTTATTAAAAAATCTTTTCTGAGAACAAATTCTTTTAGAGTGTGCATTTCAGCTATTGTTGCATTTAACTTTCGCTGATATGCTAACTCATTTTCTTTCATTTCAGTGTTAATTTTTCGGATGTCATCCATCTCTCTTAAAATTCTCCTATTGTGGGACAAACAGTAAGCGACGGCTGTAACACACCTTGGTGAGCACAGCTTTGATTTTATTTCAAGTGGAATACTTACCAGGTCTCTCTCCTCAACCTTCTTCTGCATACTCTGCGGTGGTTGATCAGCCTTGCTTGTGGAAGTCTTCTCAGCAACTAAAGCTTCCTCGGCAGCAGCCTCCTTTCCTTTGTTTTCACTCAACACACTTTTTAGACCAGCCTTCTCCATCCCTCCTCCTTTTGGTATCTCCGCTGATGACCCTTCCAAGGAGCTCACACCAAGTGTTGATTTTGTGCAGATCTTTGCCATCAGTGCCTTGTTGTTGTCGACTTCTGCAACCGTAACTTCTTCACCCCAGTCACAATCCTCCCCAAATGCCTTTGGTGCTTGTGTTTCAGCAGTCTCATTTTCATCTGTTACTACCACAGATCCTTTTGTAGGCTTGATCTCATTTCTAGACTTTATTGAAGAACTATTAACATTTTCAGGTGAAATAGAGGATGGAGTGGAGCTTTTCGCACTAATAGGAGCAGTGAAAGCCATGTTTTTAGACATTGATGTTGGTGGACTTGATAATGGAACGTAACCGACTTGATTCATCTCACCCTTTGTGACATCATTTTCATACGACTTTAAGGTATTTATCACATCTGACAAAGTCATTGGAAAAATCATAAAGTCCTTCTTGACCGTCATGAATTTCAAGCTCCATTCCTTTGGGAGTGAATTGAACAACTTCTTGATTGAATTGCGGTTGTTAACAGGAATCCCGACTTTCTTCATCTTTGTGAGCATATTCATGAAACGATCGATGTGACTGCTTAAACTTTCACCACGAATGCTTCCAAACATGTCATACTCCTTTTGAACCATGTCTTGCTTCTTCTGAATCATGTCCTGATTTCCTTCATAGTAGTCACACAAGGCATACCACAAAGACTGAGCAGTGGTATACTCTTCGAACATGTTAAAAACATCATTCGACAGAGCCTTGGTAAGAGCATCGTAGGCTTTGTGATCACGTTGAATCAACTGCTTGTCAAGGTCTGTATAAGTAGTTGGATCAGTGTTGAACACCTCTCCTGCCTCTGTGGTCCTCATTGGGATGTGTGGTCCGAGTTGAACTGAGGTCCATTGGGTGAAATCATTCACATAATAGAAGGCTTTCATACGGTTCTTCCAGGTTCCATAATCTTGTGCACCCATTAACTTAGGGATTCGAGATATGGTTCCAGTTTCCAGTTCAGCTTGGGTTATAGGATTCATGGTTAAGTTGTTATTGTTACCAGCCATTGATTAAAGTTGATTTTGAGATTGATTTTCTGAATTTAGAGTTTTAAAGTCCAATACTAAGTCCAAGTCCTTAAGTGCGCAGTCCTTAAGTGCGCAGATTTAAGTATGCAGAATTTAAGTATGCAGATTTTAAGTATGCAGATTTTAAGTATGCAGAATTTAAGTATGCAGAATTTAAGTATGCAGAATTTAAGTATGCAGATTTTAAGTATGCAGAATTTAAGTATGCAGAATTTAAGTATGCAGATTTTAAGTATGCAGAATTTAAGTATGCAGAATTTAAGTATGCAGATTTAACGGTTTGTTGATCTGATGGCACAAGAAACTTCGGGCAGAATAACGACTAGAACACACGAATAAGTACACCGTGATAAAGCCACAGAAGGCTAAATCACTGTCTCCCAAAGTTTCCTTTGGTAAGTGCTCAAATAAGTATGCAACTTATGAGTTAAGTGCACACATCAAGAAATAAGTATGCAGCTTATGAGTTAAGTGCACACAACAAGAAATAAGTATGCAGCTTATGAGTTAAGTGCGCAAATAAGTATGCAGAATAAGAAACAAGTGCGCAATTTATGAGTTAAGTGCGCAAATAAGTATGCAACTTATGAGTTAAGTGCACACAGCAAGAAATAAGTATGCAGAATAAGAAACAAGTGCGCAACTTATGAGTTAAGTGCGCAAATAAGTATGCAACTTGATGAAAAACCCAAAAAAACTTTAAACAATCTATAAAATCTTCAAGAAATATGTATGCAACTTATGAGTTAAGTGCACACATCAAGAAATAAGTATGCAGAATAAGAAACAAGTGCACAACTTATGAGTTAAGTGCACAAATAAGTATGCAACTTGATGAAAAACCCAAAAAAAACTTTAAACAATCTATAAAATCTTCAACAGAAATCAGATTAAATGACGAATTTGTAGATGGTTAAATCCCAAATTCGAGTACCAAGCTCTGATACCAAATTGTAGGATCGATTTGGAGCTTGAATCTGATTTTGATGAAGAACAAGATGAAAATAGGGATGAACACACACTTAAATATGACAATAAAAACCCACTAGATGATTTGCATAGATGAATACAATAAAACCCCCAAAATCTCTAGCATGTGTGTTGCCTCAAAACCCTAATCTAGCATTCTATTTATAGCCCAACCATAATTAGGCTAATTACACTTAGGTCCCTAGGGTTAATAAATTACTAAAACACCCACTAAACAAGAAAACTATTTTTCTAAAGTAATAAATATATTTTATCTAAACAAAATATATTTATTATCCATAGCGCCTTTCTTGATCATAACTTGAGCTTCACTCATCGATCTATTATCTGGATTTCTCGAGTCGCCTTACGTGTTGACCGCGACTCGTTTGACTTTGACTTTTGTTGACCAAACTTTGACTTGTTGACTTTAACTTGTTGATAACATTAGACTACCAAATTAAGACCCAACAATCTCCCCCTTAGTCTAATGTTATCAATCTCTTGTATCATCTTCAGAATCGTCAATCTCTACATACTGTGATCTTCAATTTAGGAAGCTTCAGTCTCAATTCCAGTACCCAACAATACTCCCCTTAGACTGATGCTTTCCAAATTTTCTTTGCTGAAGGTGTTCTTGTCACTTTGCTCTTTGAGAACTCATATCTCATAATCTCCCCCTTTTTGCATGCATCATCTTTGAAAATCAAGAACAAACTTTTTCAACTCTCGGTAGCTTGAGTGGTTTAAAAGACGTAGGAGGAGGATTCCTATCTTGGTGTCTTCTGCAAACTTGAGGAAACAGGTGCTTTGATTTGGTATCTTGCTCAACTGATGATCGGCCATCATTGCAGCAAGTAGTCCAAGAAACCTATCCACAATCACAAACACAACTCCGAATTTTCTTTAGACAAATTCAACATACAGACAAAACCGTATACATCTGTGGTGTGCAATCAGGTAATTATCTCAAACGGCTTGAGACAAAAATAATGTGACATGGAAGACTTAAAAATAACTGTACACAAATAAAGATTTTTTTTTTTAATTTTAATCCTTTTTTTTAAACAACCATTAACCTTCGAGATATAGAAGGGATCAGATATGGGATCACACTAACTTGAAAAGCCTAGCCACGTTTCAACTTTCATGAGGAGAGCTACAACCCAAGAACGATTGTCGGTATGTTTGTCCTCTTAAGTCCATGCCTCTCGTCTTTCAACATACTTTTGGTGATGAGATTATCATGTTTTTGGTAATATTGATGAAAATTTCGTGGACCCCACTTGTGCTAGGTATAAGCCTACCAATCCTCAAGGTTTATCGAGATATAATGATGAGAGCTTCAGGTCTATGTTTCCATAAGCAGAGAAGATGATCATTATTTCAATCAGATGATGAGAGCTTCAGGTCTATGTTTCCATAAGCAGAGAAGTTGATCATCTGATTGTTGAGCTATTTATATATATTTGCACG
Organism: Ambrosia trifida; assembly: GCA_028751855.1. Classification (NCBI taxonomy): domain Eukaryota; kingdom Viridiplantae; phylum Streptophyta; class Magnoliopsida; order Asterales; family Asteraceae; genus Ambrosia; species Ambrosia trifida. The sequence continues at coordinate 132,618,545 of CM054128.1, read as the reverse complement.
TCACTAACATTGCGTGTCTTTTGGTGCTCACTTGATTTGTTGGCCCCGCATTGGTAGCCTGCACTCTTAGGTGTCTTTTGAATATATATGCACAAAATTTTCTGTGTCTTTTAATCTCTCAACCTATGTATGACCGGACTCAGCCTGTGCAGACCTAAAACACAGTGGGAATCTAGCTTTTCTTGTAGATTTATTACTATTCACCTTATCGCAGTTTACTCAACTTGAAGGCTGAACCTACCGACATATCATTAACTTGTAGTTGGAACGTCCTTCAGATCCTATTCATGTGCAGACATAAACAAGTTAGTTCCTATCATTTCCCATATAAGATCAGGATTATTTGCATTAATCACATCTCATGGCCGAGACTATATTTTCATACTCCCCCTAAACTTTAATTTTTGTACAACCCCTTTTTTTTTGTAATTAATTTTTTTTTTAAATAATATTTACAAAAAATAAAGTCTTCCACATCAGACACACATAAACATATATCAGCAAGAAAATGAGTGTGTGACAACGGTGTCAATTGTGCCATCAGGTTAGATACCATAACCAAACCTGTGAGATTTCCGCTCCAACCCTATTCTTGGAACAACCACTGTTACTAACCGTGTTACTAACAGTCCTCCATGGTAGTTCCTGCACTCATGAGTAAATTAATTAGAGAGTGGAACCCAGGCCATCGTGGTCCTGGTTTGTCCTTTTACATCAATGTAAGTAACTTCTTGAAACACCATACCTTTTCCCTCATTAGTTTCTTGTTCAACTTTTGTTTTGATTTGCCAAACCTGTTTTGGTTCAAAAAATTTGTTTGTGAAAGATTTAATTTTTGAAACAATTTTTTGTTTAAAACCTGGAGGAATAGATTGTGGTTTTGATGCTTTGGTCCTTTTAATCTTTGAATCATGTGAAACCGGCTTCACATGTGGAGATCTTGATGGAATATGAGTCATCCTAACATTCAAAGATGTGTGCATTTTATCCTTTGATCCAAAGAAGCAATCCGCATTACCTTTTCCGCTTGGATTTTGTCGTTCTGGACATTGCTTGAGCACATGACCTTCTTTACCACACCTAAAGCAAGCCTTGAATGGCTTTTGATAATTTGTTGTCCTGCGTGAAGCAACTGGGGATGTAGATTGTTTTGAGCTTGATTCGGCTTGTTGAGAAGCTTTGGGTTTTACAACACCTTTTGACTCTCTGATCTTTGACCCCGTGTGATTTCCATTCATCACTGATTCATCATCTGAAGTTGAGCAATCTTCTATAAACAGATCTTCTTCCAGTGAATCTTGATGGAGTTGATTTGTAGTGTCAACTCTATCATCAAGTTCTGACACTGAAGTTTCTGAATCATTTGAGCTTTCCCATTCTCTCGATGAACAAAACTCCGAATCACTTTGTGAATCATCTTTGCATGATGTTGACGGAGTAAACTCTGGAATTTCTTCAGTTAAGAACTTTCCAAACCTGTTATTCTCAAGAGCGGGAACAAAAACAGGTGGAGCACAAACGGTTTTATCATCACAAAATGCAGATTTTAAATCAGCACATTCATGCACAATATCATCATGACAAACATCAGAACGTGAGATAGGTTTCTGCCTATCACAAACATTTACCACACCATTCGAATCAACATTAGGTCTAGGTCCAGTACAACCATCCAAATTTAAGACGGTCTTAGTCTTTTCATTATTCCAAATAAACCAATTAACTGTTGAGTAACTGGCTTCTGGGTGACCCAACCCCAAAGTCTTTCCACCACAACTGTCATCATCTTCAACTTCTGCCTTTTGTGTCGCTTCTGCATTGCTTTTAATCATATTAGAGTTTGATTCAGGCGTGACACATTCTTTTTCGAAAAGATCATTTTTTGGATGTGGTTTTGGAATGGGTATATATTCACTTTTGCTCAAGGGTAAAAATAGAGATTTTACAATTCCCTTTTTATCCTTATACCCAATTCCATCCTTGACGAAAGATTTCCTTGAACAATCAAGGATATCTGTATGAGCATGCTTGCTTACATTCCATTTGTCCACAACAATTTGGAGATGATTTGTTTCATTTCTAGATATTTCTAGTTTTTCAGTTAAGTCATTTATTAAAAAATCTTTTCTGAGAACAAATTCTTTTAGAGTGTGCATTTCAGCTATTGTTGCATTTAACTTTCGCTGATATGCTAACTCATTTTCTTTCATTTCAGTGTTAATTTTTCGGATGTCATCCATCTCTCTTAAAATTCTCCTATTGTGGGACAAACAGTAAGCGACGGCTGTAACACACCTTGGTGAGCACAGCTTTGATTTTATTTCAAGTGGAATACTTACCAGGTCTCTCTCCTCAACCTTCTTCTGCATACTCTGCGGTGGTTGATCAGCCTTGCTTGTGGAAGTCTTCTCAGCAACTAAAGCTTCCTCGGCAGCAGCCTCCTTTCCTTTGTTTTCACTCAACACACTTTTTAGACCAGCCTTCTCCATCCCTCCTCCTTTTGGTATCTCCGCTGATGACCCTTCCAAGGAGCTCACACCAAGTGTTGATTTTGTGCAGATCTTTGCCATCAGTGCCTTGTTGTTGTCGACTTCTGCAACCGTAACTTCTTCACCCCAGTCACAATCCTCCCCAAATGCCTTTGGTGCTTGTGTTTCAGCAGTCTCATTTTCATCTGTTACTACCACAGATCCTTTTGTAGGCTTGATCTCATTTCTAGACTTTATTGAAGAACTATTAACATTTTCAGGTGAAATAGAGGATGGAGTGGAGCTTTTCGCACTAATAGGAGCAGTGAAAGCCATGTTTTTAGACATTGATGTTGGTGGACTTGATAATGGAACGTAACCGACTTGATTCATCTCACCCTTTGTGACATCATTTTCATACGACTTTAAGGTATTTATCACATCTGACAAAGTCATTGGAAAAATCATAAAGTCCTTCTTGACCGTCATGAATTTCAAGCTCCATTCCTTTGGGAGTGAATTGAACAACTTCTTGATTGAATTGCGGTTGTTAACAGGAATCCCGACTTTCTTCATCTTTGTGAGCATATTCATGAAACGATCGATGTGACTGCTTAAACTTTCACCACGAATGCTTCCAAACATGTCATACTCCTTTTGAACCATGTCTTGCTTCTTCTGAATCATGTCCTGATTTCCTTCATAGTAGTCACACAAGGCATACCACAAAGACTGAGCAGTGGTATACTCTTCGAACATGTTAAAAACATCATTCGACAGAGCCTTGGTAAGAGCATCGTAGGCTTTGTGATCACGTTGAATCAACTGCTTGTCAAGGTCTGTATAAGTAGTTGGATCAGTGTTGAACACCTCTCCTGCCTCTGTGGTCCTCATTGGGATGTGTGGTCCGAGTTGAACTGAGGTCCATTGGGTGAAATCATTCACATAATAGAAGGCTTTCATACGGTTCTTCCAGGTTCCATAATCTTGTGCACCCATTAACTTAGGGATTCGAGATATGGTTCCAGTTTCCAGTTCAGCTTGGGTTATAGGATTCATGGTTAAGTTGTTATTGTTACCAGCCATTGATTAAAGTTGATTTTGAGATTGATTTTCTGAATTTAGAGTTTTAAAGTCCAATACTAAGTCCAAGTCCTTAAGTGCGCAGTCCTTAAGTGCGCAGATTTAAGTATGCAGAATTTAAGTATGCAGATTTTAAGTATGCAGATTTTAAGTATGCAGAATTTAAGTATGCAGAATTTAAGTATGCAGAATTTAAGTATGCAGATTTTAAGTATGCAGAATTTAAGTATGCAGAATTTAAGTATGCAGATTTTAAGTATGCAGAATTTAAGTATGCAGAATTTAAGTATGCAGATTTAACGGTTTGTTGATCTGATGGCACAAGAAACTTCGGGCAGAATAACGACTAGAACACACGAATAAGTACACCGTGATAAAGCCACAGAAGGCTAAATCACTGTCTCCCAAAGTTTCCTTTGGTAAGTGCTCAAATAAGTATGCAACTTATGAGTTAAGTGCACACATCAAGAAATAAGTATGCAGCTTATGAGTTAAGTGCACACAACAAGAAATAAGTATGCAGCTTATGAGTTAAGTGCGCAAATAAGTATGCAGAATAAGAAACAAGTGCGCAATTTATGAGTTAAGTGCGCAAATAAGTATGCAACTTATGAGTTAAGTGCACACAGCAAGAAATAAGTATGCAGAATAAGAAACAAGTGCGCAACTTATGAGTTAAGTGCGCAAATAAGTATGCAACTTGATGAAAAACCCAAAAAAACTTTAAACAATCTATAAAATCTTCAAGAAATATGTATGCAACTTATGAGTTAAGTGCACACATCAAGAAATAAGTATGCAGAATAAGAAACAAGTGCACAACTTATGAGTTAAGTGCACAAATAAGTATGCAACTTGATGAAAAACCCAAAAAAAACTTTAAACAATCTATAAAATCTTCAACAGAAATCAGATTAAATGACGAATTTGTAGATGGTTAAATCCCAAATTCGAGTACCATGCTCTGATACCAAATTGTAGGATCGATTTGGAGCTTGAATCTGATTTTGATGAAGAACAAGATGAAAATAGGGATGAACACACACTTAAATATGACAATAAAAACCCACTAGATGATTTGCATAGATGAATACAATAAAACCCCCAAAATCTCTAGCATGTGTGTTGCCTCAAAACCCTAATCTAGCATTCTATTTATAGCCCAACCATAATTAGGCTAATTACACTTAGGTCCCTAGGGTTAATAAATTACTAAAACACCCACTAAACAAGAAAACTATTTTTCTAAAGTAATAAATATATTTTATCTAAACAAAATATATTTATTATCCATAGCGCCTTTCTTGATCATAACTTGAGCTTCACTCATCGATCTATTATCTGGATTTCTCGAGTCGCCTTACGTGTTGACCGCGACTCGTTCGACTTTGACTTTTGTTGACCAAACTTTGACTTGTTGACTTTAACTTGTTGATAACATTAGACTACCAAATTAAGACCCAACAATTAAGTTTGTTAAAAAGAAGTTTGTATTATTAAATAAATGGTTTGGTAAAAAGTAACTAATATACAATTGTAAACGTAAAAGAAAAATTTATGTTGTAGCTCTCCAGTCAAATGTTCTGGCTTCGCCACTTTGTATGGTTTTATATTACATGTTGATTAAATTCTATTGACGATGTGTTTTTATTATTGTATCGTATCTTTATTACGTGACCAACCGACCCGAACTATTGAACCGACTCGAAATTTGTTATGTGCGGTTCTATGAAATTGAAATATCTAAAAGTGTGACATCATTCAAATAAATTTCTGGATCCGCCACTGGAAAAGAGCAAAGGCAGAATGGCACATTCCTAGACCCTTTGTAAAGGGCACATCGATTACAGTGAGAAATAGAGCACAAACCATCAACATCAACATTCTGATTAAACACATTGATTTCATGTTTTAAATCATGTGTAGAAACATGTGATGTGATCGTTACAGACCCATCTTTTGTAATTCCAACTATATTTTTGTCTAGCAAGTATTCATATGCATTTCGATTTAAAGAGCCGCAACGTGACGCCGACTTAAAAACCTAATTAGATTGAAATTTAAAAACTAAACTTTTTTATGTGGTTTGATAGTTTAAATATAAAGTTTTTGTGTTATTTAAGCAATTTGACTCCAACAACCGAGACGATTTTGGTAATTAACCTTATTTGTATATAATAAAGAACTTGAAATATGTATTTTTGATTGTGTATGCAGATAGATAGATGGAATGAGCAAAGGGAGAATGACACATTCCGATACCCTTTGTAAAGGGCACATCGATTATAGTGAAAAATGGAGCAGAAACCATCAACATCAACATTATAATAAAACACATTGATTTCATGTTTTAAATCATGTGTAGAAATATGTAATGTGATCGTTACACGCCCATCTTTTTGTAATTCCAACTATATTTTTTTCTAGCAAGTATTCATATGCATTTCGATTTGAAGAGCCGCAACGTGACGCCGACTTAAAAACCAAGTTAGATTGAACTTTAAAAACTAACCTTTATTATGTGGTTTGATAGTTTGAAAATAACCAAAATACACCCCCCAAGGTTTATATTTTATTGCTACTTTGATCCACGCATCAAATATCACAAGGGTGTTTTGGTAATTTTTGGATAAACAATTAATCATTTAATTTATTATAAAATTTACAACTTTAATGTATTTATTTTGAATTTAAGATACACACGCACACACATACACTTCAAACTTAAGTTAGTGTCTGTAACACCCCGAAAATCGGTTTCGTTTAAATATGCCATATAACATGATTAACAAACGAGTCATTTAATCTAGCAATCAAAGAAATTAGAACTTGAGGGACCTAATGTGTCATTTGGGCAAAGTAGAGATATGAGAATAATAAAAACAAAACTTGGTAAAACTGATCAGTGTTTTGATCGACCAAAACACCTTCAAAAACACACACATAAGAAGTTCATCCAAATCAGCCCCAAAACATGCTAAAATCAAGAGTTCTTGTCATTGCATGATGGGAATTATGATCATCTAGTCTTCTAAACATCCTAAGGTAACTATAGAACTCTTTTGATTCATTAAAATCCATGAATTTTGGAAGATGATGATTCTAGGGTTTTTATAAAAACGTGATTGATGAGCTTCTATAGGTTGCTATGTGTTAGTAGACATCAAAGAAGCTATAAAAACGTGATAATGTGTTATATTTTGTTAATCCACATGAAATAATGAATGTGTGTTATGTATGAGTAGTGGGTCTTCATCCTAAGCATGAATTACACAAGTATGTGGTTATCTTGCAACTTCTATGCGATTGATATGATGTATGTGTGCTAATTGATGAGATGATCATGTGCAAATGGTTAATTAAGCCATGGTAAAATCGAGGAAGCTTTGGACACCTTGAATTAACATGATGAAAATGGTGCATACAAGGTGTTTGATGAAATTCCAATTAGGTGAGAACTAGTGAAACTAAGAAATTAGAATCATGTGAATGTTATCATTTACATGTAATGTTGGTTAGCAATATGCTAAATTAATCGCATACTTAATATGAGAGGATGGTTATGGATTTAGCTAGAATTGATAATGAATACATGATGCCATGGATAATGAAAGGATCCTATATTATGTATTCTAACAAGAACAAGTTTGGCTCATTCCCAAGTTAGGTACAACAGGGGAGCAAACGGGTCAAACGGATACAAGGTGGATACTTATGGAAACAAGAATGGATGCAAGGTAAGTAACACTGACACTACTAGTCTACAAATACAATTCTTGTATTAATATAAGTGTTTAAACTTTGAAGTGGGAGATAGGTATGACCTCAAGGGGTGAAACCTATTAATCGGGTGATTTATGCAAATTCATGTCAAAACAAAATTCATAGTCATAAATGAGTCATATAGTGTTGATCAAATGATGGAAATCATCAATTGGGTCAACCAATAAAGCTATGTGGTAAATAAGAGTCTAAACTCAAGTTTTAGATAAAACTCACACGAATAAGGAAGTTATGTAATCATGAGTCTTAAAGGGTCGAATGGGTGATTCCCTCACTATTCAAACCCAACATTAAAAGATGGTTATCTATGCTTTAAGAAACTTGTGGATAACGGGTCAAATGGTAAATGCATTACTATTGAGTCCCAAGAGACTAATGTGGTCAATCTAGAGTGTATGCAGGAGGACAGTTGGAAATTGGGCACCCGTTGCCAAAGTAATCCATATGGGTGCAAGGTATGGGTCAATGCCACCCGGTAAGTCCATAGCTAAATAAACGCCTTCGGGCGATGCAACGTGGGTACTAAAGCTACTCACATGAAGTGTGGGTGTCAACCAAGTAAGTTATTTCCATAACTATATCTAATGCGCGCTAATGCGCTTAGAATTGAATAAATAGGAGAAATCTTGAGGAAAGGTGGAAATCTAAGTCCGGAAGGACTTAGAGGTTTTTAAACAAGTTATTGTTTAAATGGCCAAATTGAAAGATTTGACTATAAGGGGCATTTTGGGAATTTAAAAGATTACTAAAAGTTGATTCTAAGAACTGAGTCATAATGAAACAAAACGGACAATGCTTTTAGTTGAAAATGTGTCTAATGAGATGACAATATGATTTCTATGCCTTGGGTGTGCTTAATAAGTGTCTTGTATAGTCCAAGGTCTTAACGGGTCAAATTGGGTAAAAATCGACATAAACATTTAATACTGGGAACCAGGTCTTAATGAGATAAACCGGATGAAGTTTTTAGTTAAAAAAAAAAGAGTCCAATGAGTTCACAAAATGATTATTATACTATTTGAATGGTCTAATGAGGTTTTGTAAATCCTATGGCCTTAACGAGACGTGGTTCCCCTTTTTGGATATGATCCAGAACCTAAAAGGGGATCCAGAACCTAAAAGGGGGATCCAGGATCTAAAAGGGGATCTAGAACCTAAAAGGGGGATCCAGAACCTATAAGGGGATCCAGAACCTAAAAGAGGATCCATAACCTAAAAGGGGATCCAGAACCTCAAGGAGGATTAATGCTGGAAATTATAGTAACAAAACTATTTTTTCTTATACTTTCCATCCTACTCGATTCTAGTAACGTTTAATGGGTTGTTTACTCGTGATTAACCCTCAGGTACTCGGGTGCACTGAATAGAAGATGATCAAGACTTGTTAGAAGAACCGAACACACCCGAGCACTCGTGAAGCTTCCGCATTTGAAGCTCCCGATTAAAATGCAGGCTTAGTACATGTTTTTTTTTTTTTTTGTAAATCTAATTACAAAAATTTTGTTGGGACCTATAATGTGGAAATCATAATGGGTTGGATTTCACAGATATCAAAGTTTTAAATCGGGAGTGGTATTCATTAAGACCAAAGCCCTAAGTTTTAAAGTTAATCGCGTGTTTACGGGTTAGGGTCTTACAAGTGGTATCAGAGCCATAGGTTTGAGGGATCCAAGTGTCGGGAAGGATACTTGGACTCAAACTGTGCGCTCGAAGTATGAAGGGTGTTCGGTTTGAGGCTTGATCGAGAAATCTGGTAAGTAATACCTGCAATAACATCCGATTTGGTCGGAAATTGTTATGGGTAATCAAAGGTGATATCGTGTAGACACACGCTATCTCAAAAGCTTGGTAAGGAAATGGTTAGGTAGCATGGGGGCCTATCCAAAGTTTAATTCTGGCAACGAAATTCTTGTATAACAAGAATTCTAACATTTCTATTGCAATGATGCATGCTAATACTAAGATGACATATTACTAATCAATTGTAATCGTAAACGTGACAGGGATGAGAACATGTTATTAGATCCAGATAGGATCGAATGATTCATCCAATGAGGTGATGGAGGGTTCGGGAGCACGGCTGATAGCATGCTCACTAAGGACCAAGTCAAGTAACGACTCAGACTAATGGATCAATGACGAAAGGGAAACACAAGGGCAAGTATCAATCAGGTACACACTCTGAATCATAGTAGGTGCATTAGTATGCAATTATCACATGAAGAGTGGTAATTACATACACAAGCAAGAAGCAAAATGAGAAATGTGCATTGTGCGCGATAGTGAACAATCAATACACAAAGGTAACTTGAACACCGAAATTGGGATGTGGGTAATCTTCCCAAACTAACGCTTGAAAATAAAGAATGCTAGAGAAGCATTGTGGTCATGCTAATGGGTGTGATCACACAAAGTATTACGAAACGGAAACACATCGTTGGTTTTAAATTAATAAAGGTAAGACCAAATATCAAATAAATATCCAGAAAAAGGATTACTAAATAAAATAGGGGACACAAGCACAAGCTAAAAATTTTCATGCATAGGATGTGATGCCTTAATTATAAAAAGTCCGTGTGTACCATATGCGAATTTCTTACCCTGGCCAGGTAAGTGTTAAACATATGATACAATGGGTTTCTTATAATTAATACATATGCAATCTATGTAGCAAAGGCTTAGTAAGTGTGAGGTGTCAGGGGATTTTAGACGTAGTCCACTGTCTAACACGGCAGGGATGCGATCCATGCAAGACCTTGAGCAAGGCACCAGCTTATACGCTGGGCTAGCAAAGCGGGCAATATACTATACGAGTTACCTTTTGCTGTTACAGAGATAGACTCGAAACTTAATCAAGATTGAGTCATAAGTAAATTCGGTTTGTAAATAGACTTGAACCTTAATCAAGGTTGAGTCATAAGTAAATTTTGTTTGTAAATAGACTTGAACCTTAATCAAGGTTGAGTCATAAGTAAATTCGGTTTGGAAATGAACTTGAACCTTAATCAAGGTTGAGTCATAAGTAAATTCGGTTTGGAATAGACTTGAACCTTAATCAAGGTTGAGTCATAAGTAAATTCGGTTTGTAAATGGACTTGAATCATAATCAAGGTTGAGTTATAAGTAAATTCAGTTTGGAAATAGACTTGAACTTTAATCAAGGCTGAGTCATAGATAGATTTAATTCGTAAACAGCCTTGGACCTTAATCAAGGTTAAGCTATAATTAAACTTGAATTTTTATAGAAGGATAAATTCGTAAAAATGGGACTTGAACCATAATAAATGGTTGAGTCATAATCACATTCGGGTAAGTTGTAAATCTTCGGATTAATAACATAAACAACGGATTTGGGCCGTAATAAATCAGTAAATCATTCAACCCTCGGGTTAAGGATGAAAAAGTGTAAACTATGAAAACATTGGGTTGTATAATTGGTACAATCTAATGCAATTGGTGATAATAGAAGATTAGTCGATACAATTCGTTGTAAAGACCAAATCGACACCGCGTAATATGAAAAGAAAAATGACCTCAACTTATATTGAGATCAGTAAACCAGAAAAAGGTTTTTTTTTTTTAGAAACTAAGCGTTCTAAATATGCAAACAATTTGAAATCTGAAACACAAAAGTCTTTAAACGGGTCGGTTGGAGCAATGACCACCAATCGAAATGGCAAAACAGGAATTTAGGGGAAAACCCTAGTTCAAATTCTCGGACACAAATTAGATATGTTACGGGTGAGCCCGAGCATAGTAAACCGGATAACTCACTTGGTGTGAGGTCAAAGAAAAAGGGGGGCAGGGTGAACCATAATGGATCATACCTTAGAATGCGATACTTGAAACATGGAGTCTAGTAAACCGACTGGGTAAAATGTGGGAAATCGGTACGATTCCCACAACAAACACGAAGGGTAAGGGAAACCCAATAAATGGCGAATTCTTAAAATAGGATTAGCCAAAGAATGGAAAGTGTAAAACAAAGTATGTTATAACATACTAGCAAACCAAAAAAAAAAGGACAGTAGTTGGATTTGGGGATGAATCCAAGGGGGTTAAAAAATGGCTATGTTGAAAAGACGGGTTAGTCTTGGAAATCAAGACAAATTACTTGTTAGTAATCGATGCATAGACATGTATGCATATGCATGTTACAATCATGGTGTCACAGTAGATGCCCTAAGGTGCATGATAGAATGGACCATTAAATCATTACATCCTTCAGGATAATAGTAGACGGGGATAGTATGCGGTTCTAAAAGCGAATCTATTAAAACTACATGAATAGCTTGAATACCCTGTAAGGGTATGTAAATAGATGTTATGCAAAGCAATAACGTCTAGTTAAACAGAAGAGTAGCGTGACTCAAAGTAGTGGTATAAAGTCGAGGCCTTCATACAAAAAATCAAAAAAGTTAGAAGGTCGAGTAAAGGGGTACCAACCCTAATTACATAGTACTAATTGTTAGACAACAGAATGTCATGGGATTGAGCGGCACTCAAATTTGATTGTAGACACTAAGGTTCTTTAGTGTGACCAAAGCAACAACACAAGAAAGGTTTCGGTGACGAAACCTCTTTAAGGGGGGTAGACTTGTAACACCCCGAAAATCGGTTTCGTTTAAATATGCCATATAGCATGATTAACAAACTAGTCATTTAATCTAGCAATCAAAGAAATTAGAACTTGAGGGACCTAATGTGTCATTTAGGCAAAGTAGAGATATGAGAATAATAACAAACAAAACTTGGTAAAACTGATCAGTGTTTTGATCGACCAAAACACCTTCAAAAACACACACATAAGAAGTTCATCCAAATCAGCCCCAAAACATGCTAAGATCAAGAGTTCTTGTCAATACATGATGGGAATTATGATCATTTAGTCTTCTAAACATCCTAAGGTAACTCTAGAACTCTTTTGATTCATTAAAATCCATGGATTTTGGAAGATGATGATTCTAGGGTTTTTATAAAAACGTGATTGATGAGCTTCTATAGGCTGCAATGTGTTAGTAGACATCAAAGAAGCTATAAAAACGTGATAATGTGTTATATTTTGTTAATCCACATGAAATAGTGAATGTGTGTTATGAATGAATAGTGGGTTTTCATCCTAAGCATGAATTACACAAGTATGTGGTTATCTTGCAATTTCTATGCGATTGATATCATGTATGTTGGCTAATTGATGAGATGATCATGTGCAAATGGTTAATTAAGCCATTGTAAAATCGAGGAAGCTTTGGACACCTTGAATTAACATGATGAAAATGGTGCATACAAGGTGTTTGATGAAATGCCAATTAGGTGATAACTAGTGAAACTAAGAAATTAGAATCATGTGAATGTTATCATTTACATGTAATGTTGGTTAGCAATATGCTAAATTAATCGTATACTTGATATGAGAGGATGGTTATGGATTTAGCTAGAATTGATAATGAATATGCTAAATTAATCCTATATTATGTATTCTAACAAGAACAAGTTTGGCTCATTCCCAAGTTAGGTACAACAGGGGAGCAAACGGGTCAAACGGATACAAGGTGGATACTTATGGAAACAAGAATGGATGCAAGGTAAGTAACACTTACACTACTAGTCTACAAATACAATTCTTGTATTCATATAAGTGTTTAAACTTTGAAGTGGGACAAAGGTATGACCTCAAGGGGTGAAACCTATTAATCGGGTGATTTATGCAAATTCATGTCAAAACAAAATTCATACTCATAAATGAGTCATATAGTGTTGATCAAATGATGGAAATCATCAATTGGGTCAACCAATAAAGCTATGTGGAAAATAAGAGTCTAAACTCAAGTTTTAGATAAAAATCACATGAATAAGGAAGTTATGTAATCATGAGTCTTAACGGGTCGAATGGGTGATTCCCTCACCATTCAAACCCGACATTAAAAGCTGGTTATCTAAGCTTTAAGAAACTTGTGGATAACGGGTCAATTGGTAAATGCATTACCATTGAGTCCCAAGAGACTAATGTGGTCAATCTAGAGTGTATGCAGGAGGACACTTGGAAATTGGGCACACGTTGCCTAAGTAATCCATATGGGTGCAAGGTATGGGTCAATGCCACCCGGTAAGTCCATAGCTAAATAAACGCCTTCGGGCGATGCAACGTGGGTACTAAAGCTACTCACATGAAGTGCGGGTGTCAACCAAGTAAGTTATTTCCATAACTATGTCTAATGCGCGCTAATGCGCTTAGAATTGATTAAATAGGAGAAATCTTGAGAAAAGGTGGAAATATAAGTCCGGAAGGACTTACAGGATTTTAAACAAGTTATTGAGTCAAAGACAATGGATTTGAGACAAGAAGTGTCGCCATAAATGGCCAAATTGAAAGATTTGACTATAAGGGGCATTTTGGGAATTTAAAAGATTACTAAAAGTTGATTCTAAGAACTGAGTCATAATGAAACAAAACGGACAATGCTTTTAGTTGAAAATGTGTCTAATGAGATGACAATATGATTTATATGCCTTGGGTGTGCTTAATAAGTTTCTTGTATAGGCCAAGGTCTTAACGGGTCGATTTGGGTAAAAATCGACATAAACATTTAAAACTAGGATCCAGGTCTTAATGACATAAACCGGATGATGTTTTTAGTTAAAAAAAAAAAGAGTCCAACGAGTTCACAAAAATGATTATTATTCTCTTTGAATGGTCTAATGAGGTTTTGTAAATCCTATGGCCTTAACGAGTCATGGTGTCCCCTTTTTGGATATGATCCAGAACCTAAAAGGGGATCCAGAACCTAAAATGGGGATCCGGGATCTAAAAGGGGATCCAGAACCTCAGGAGGATCCAGAACCTAAAAGGGGGATCCACAACCTAAAAGGTGGATCCAGAACCTAAAAGGGGATCCAAAACCTAAAAGAGGATCCAGAACCTAAAAGGGGATCCAGAACCTCAAGGGGGATTAATGCTGGAAATTATAGTAACAAAACTCTTTTTCTTATACTTTCCATCCTACTCGATTCTAGTAACGTTTAATGGGTTGTTTACTCGTGTTTAACCCTTAGGTACTCGGTTGCACTGAATGGAAGATGATCAAGACTTGTTAGAAGAACTAAACACACCCGAGCACTCGTCAAGCTTCCGCATTTGAAGCTCCCGATTAAAATGCAGGCTTAGTACATGTTTTTTTTTGTAAATCTAATTACAAAAATTTTGTTGGGACCTATAATGTGGAAATCATAATGGGTTGGATTTCACAGATATCAAAGTTTTAAATCAGGAGTGTTATTCATTAAGACCAAAGCCCGTAAGTTTTAAAGTTAATCGCGCGTTTACGGGTTAGGGTCTTATAGTGTCTCTCCCTCCCTCTCTCTCACACACACACCTCTACTCACCACCGCATGCCGTCACCCCCGCATGCCGTCACCACCTGCAGCCACCGCATATCTTTATCTTTATCTATGACACCCGGCAAACTAAGGTTAGTAATTTTTATCATCTAGTATGTCTACCTTAGCGAGTCAGGCATATGTTACACTTAACTGAGTCAGTTGAGTCATGTCGATGATTCGAGGAATCATCGGGAGTTGATTTACACTTACGTATTGTCCAGGGATCAATGATTTGGAGGATCATTGGGGGTAACATACATACACACGAGTCTTGAGTCCCGTTGTTGGTGAAATTACATAATGGGATTAAGTAACAAGGATGAAATGTTCCATATATGATATACAATGTGTAAATACATGTTTATATGATTATATCGGGTTAACATATGTTAGAAATGCATGTTTATGTGTTAGAATGTGTTAACATGTGTTAAAATGGTTTAAAATGGCAAAATCATGAAAATTTGCATAATAGAAAACTGGTTCGACCTAGGGGAGGGTCGAATGAAGTCTGGTTCGACCCTGCAAGGGTGCGAACCAATGCTGACTATAAATACGATACTTTGCAACTTTTTCATCATTTCACAACCCTAACTCGCCCCTAAGTGCTTTCTCTCAACCCCAAACCTGTAGGGAGGAGTTTTTTTATCACATTTTTCAGATCCTAACATAAAAACACATTCCATAACATAAACAAGAGAAGATTCAAGGTGTGTTCTTCATCTAAACCCATTTTAATCAAATTTCATTCGTTTTTATCAAACCCTAATTGTCTAGATCTGATTTAAATGAGTTTTCATGGATAAAAACCTTTCTAACATCTTTTAAAACCAAACCTATTCATTAATAATGAGTTTTCTTTCAAAAACTCCAATATTAAAGGTGTTAAATGATGTGTTTGTGTGTTATGTGACATGAAATGATGAATAGATGTTATGTTAATGATCTAGGGTATTTTAGATGATGATGTATGGTTATTATAAGGTGCAAATGGTGATTGATGGATTTTCACCCATTTTGGGGGTTCTATGTTAGATCTAGGGTTTTGTTTTGTTAAGTGTTAATGATAATATGATTGGGGATTCATTCTGCACATTTAAATTGTGAATATTGACCAGAATATAAAGTTGTTTTGATAGTTTCCATTTTAGGAAAGTTTACATGCATTGATGTGACATTTCCATAATTTGCTATTTTGGGTATGTCGTGATTGCTACTTGAAATAGACGGATTTCGAGGCATAAATGGTAGTGTTTTATGGGATAGATCAAATAATATCAACTGCTGTGATTTATGATGTTTCGTGATGTTTTCGGACTGTTTTGATGAGATTTTGTGTCACACCACGACAACGGCGGAAACACGTGGCGTGGACGCGAAAGAGAAATGTTTCATAGCCAAGATTAAACAAACACATAATTTAGAAAATAAACATTCATTAGATGGCGGAAAGTACTTTGTTTAGGTACATGTCCCAAAATGTAGTTTTTAACAAAATAAGGATTTTCAACTATTTCCCAATCCCATAGGAAATATTAGTAAATCCCTAACAAAAGTCCGTCTCGTCTTTATTTCGCCCGCCGTAGCCATTGCACGCCTTCACACTCTTAGTTACCTGAAAGATATGTTAGGGAAAACGTCAATATATAAATATATTGGTGAGTTTCACAGGTTTTGACACACAAATAAATTAACATTCATTTGTAAATAAGTGCGCATAACGAAATAAGAAATGTGCCACATATGCTATTAGGGTTGCAAGTCCTAATACCGATGGAATCCTCATAGGCCCGTAACCAAAACCGGACTATTTTACTTTGCCCCGCAAGTTGTTTACATGGTAACAACTAATTTAGAATATCGTCGCACCCCGTGGTCCTTCCGTGTTGATCGCTAATCAACCGGGGTGGGTCTCGTCAAGAACCAATAGTACTATTCCCATATTCTACGGCTACATCCCTTTGTATAAATGGTTATAGTTAACTGCGGAGATTTCACGTCCCATGTGACTTTACCGTTACCCATGTACCCATCTTATGTACCATTTCATACTTTTACATGTTATCCCACATTTAATTCTTTCTTGCATATCTTTCCCCCAATGTTAAAAACAGTAAAACATAAAAGGGGCCATGAAAACTCACCTCAAGCGTGTCACGAAATTAGAAAATAGTCTTTGCCAAGTCCAATGCGAGACCACCTACATGTGTCCTAACTATAAGGCACCGGTCTCAAAGTGCGTGTCTTACTGGCAAGTTGTCTTTCCCCAACTCCCGACACCACGTTTATACTTAAGGTTTAATTAGGAATATACCCTAGTCTTAGGTCCGTTGGTGATGATTTACCCCGTTACAAGCTTCACTTAATCTTATAATATAACCGTTGATATTAATTACCAAGTTAGTTGGTTTCGTCATCGTGAACCCCGATCATTGCCCGTTTTCCTTACACGTCATGATCTTTAAACATATTTATCAATATGTATTTACTAACTTGTATTAATATTTCGTTATATCTTCCAACTCGACTCACTTTTATTATATATTTATTTCCCCATAAAAATAAATATACAAAGATCTTGTCGAACGAGATTCATTTTATGTTAAGTATTTATTTTTCACATAAGTATACATATACTTGTAATAACATACTTAACTTATTTTATTTCTTACAAATTCTCCCATCTTACTTCCAACACTTAGGAAAGTGTTTATGTTTATTTTTCACCCTTAATCATTCGTACATATATTTTGTTCACAAAATATATACTTATTTTCTTACTTGGAATAATTAGTCCGTAATCGCCGCAATAACGTATACTCGTATCTTGTAGGAAGTTATACTTGTATACTTATCCGTCCAATTTACTTTTTGTCGGATTTATGCTTTGTTCGTTTTACACGTAGTCCGATAGCTCGCCGCATTGACATACGCCCGCTTTCCCGATTTCTTAACTTATATATATATATTTTGTAGGTAATCATACGTCTTGCCGGTTTACGCATTTTCCTACTTTCGAATATATATATTAACTTGGATGTTTTATTCCAAAAAAAAAATTCTTACAACACTTTTACATCCCCATAAATGTAAAAATGTTCATTTTTATATAAAACATCCCAATTTATTTAAATTACCATTTTTCTTTCAAAAATGTTAATGTTTATATCTTCCAACACTTATGGTAAATTTATATTTTTATAAAATACTTTTTATAAAAATATCAATCTTACAAAATAAATATTTGTGTAAGTTTCCTTACTTTTACAAAAGCAACCCTTTTAGAATATAACTTTTCATTCTTAGCCTTTTACTTTCCAAAGTTACATTTTTCAACATAAGGTTTCCAAAATCACATTTTATACCCATGGACTTTCCAAACCTCTAACTTTACAAAAGTCACATATTATTCCCAAGGCTTATAAAAATGACGATTTCTACTAAAACTTGTAAACTTTAACATGTCAAAATATACAATAAGTGTTCTTTTCACCATCCAACACATTTATTAGTCTCATATGGTCATTTTAAGCCTACTAACATGTTTGATTTAAGTTTTGGAGTCCATTTGTTCATACTTGTATTTTTAAAGTCTACAACTTTTATTTTGTGATTTTAGCTTCATTACATTTTGTTACAAATATTTCATGTTCAAATGGTTCCATTAGTCATAATATAATTATCAAAACCATTTTTAGGTGTATTAGGTGTTACTTTATGTTTTTCATCCAAAACAACTTCTAAAAATACTAGAACTTATAATATTTTTGTAAAAAAATAATTTCACCAACCATCCTAAAACTTATGTTTATGATCATCTTTATAAACATTTCATTTCATTTTAAAAAAAGACACACAAAACCTTGTTTCAAAACTTTGGTTAAAAACATCCCAAAAACAACTTGCAAGTTAAACACATAAATAAATAAAACTTAAACAAGATGAGTTTTAAGAAACTTACTACTAGCACAAGGCTTGAGAAGTCACAAAAATACAAGATAATGATGGGGTTTAATTGTGTCTTCCAAGGGTTAAGCTCCAAGCACTTGAACACACTTGAAAATGGGTTGGAAACACTACAACAAAAATGGGTTTTTAGTACGCACAAAAGCGTCCTAAAATGGTATTTTATAGGACATTTTATTTAATAGGACCAACGGTAAAAGCGTTTCATGTAAAGGGGTCGTAATAAGTCCAAAAACTTAAAAAGCGTCCTATTATCTCAAATAAGATTATAAAACCAATTTTATGGTCGCATAATATGTCTATGAACAACCCAAAAAAACTCCTAATAAAAACATATTAGGACACTTTTACAATGTTCTAACATGTGATTACCTACTTCTAGTCTTTTAATACACATACAAGCATCCTTAAAAATTAATTTATAGAACCCTTATGATGTAACATTTTAGGTACTTTAGTACCAAGAAAAGGGTTCTAATATCCCAAAAAAGATTATGAAACCAATTTTATGGTCGCATAATGTCTATAAACAACCCATATAGCGTCCTAAGAAAAGCATATTCGAACACTTTTATAATATTCTAATAAGTTTAATAGGACGAAATTTCAAAGTCCTAACAAGTCATATGATACAACGTTTTTTTTAACATCCACACACAATTTTACGATATGGTTATGGACATCCAAATAATAATTTTTATTAAACAATAAAAATCCCATCAACATATAAAATCCTAATAGTTACACTGCATTAAGCAATAAGTATATTATATTTCACTAAAATAACCTAGACATTTTAACTTGTTGCAACAAATATACAACATAACATGCTGCTTCTTTGAGTGCTCTTCCACAATCTGCACAACCATCCAGCCTTCTCTGACAGCAACCTCACTATAAACATCAACAACTAAATTATTATAATGTGTTAAACCTTTTAAATAAAATTAAAGCACGGTGGGGGTGTTAGAATGGTAGCATCAATGAAAGCCCAAAACATACATATTAAAGATCTTACAAAAATTTGGACTTGGTGCTTTTTGTACAAATATATGCATTGACGATTAATCAACTATTTAGTTACAAATACACCCACTTGCACCTAAACATTAGTGTTCATTTTCTTTTTATTAAGTATTTACTGCTTCACATGGCTTAATCCCAAGGTCCCATGTTTTATGCCCTGGTGTTTATCACCCAACAGTCAGTTAATGACAACACCTCTGAATAAACCTCTTCACCAACACCCCCAAATAAACATTAAAATAAAAAACAAGTATTTTTTTATAAAAATCAAGCCTTTATACAATTTTACCTGTATCATTCGGAACAAGATTATTATTATTATTATTATTATTATTATTATTATTATTATTATTATTATTATTATTATTATTATTATTATAATAATAATAATAATAATCATCCGTTAATAAGAGTTTTTGAAGCAAAGGGAGCAAGTAAGCAAATGTTTTACCTGACCTAGTTTTAGCTCGAGCAACATCTTTTCGCTCCTGTTATTATATCACACAAAAATATTTATTAACTAGATTTAAATGAATGAAACTATAAATGTTAAGAAAAAAACTTACAGGGATTAATAGGATTCCATTTTGTTGAATGGGAGTTAGGTTTTGGAAGTTTTTCTTGGTTTAGCCACGGATTAGACGGGGTCTTATCCAATTCATTCAAAGGTGAGTTCATGTGCTTCTTCCTCTTGTTCTTGATTATTATCTTTGTTGGGGTTAGGGTTGACAAATATGGAGCAATTGTAAATGGTCTGATTGGGGTTAGGGTTGAAAGAAGGTAGGGAATGACGGTTAAACGTGTGGAGAATGGGGATTTGAATCGTCAGAGTTTTTTGAGGGTTAATCGAGTGGAGCAATGGTGGTTAGGGTTTCAATCGTCTGTTTTTTGGGATGATTATTTGGTGAGTGAATATGAGAGGGAATTTTGAGGATATTTTTGAGGTAATTTGAAGGAGGGGCGGGGGAATAAATTCAGTGAGAGGGAATTTAAATTTTGGGTTGAAAAAAAAAACATGACTCGCAATATTTGATACCATCATATATTGAAAGTCTGAAACTAAATTGTTGATACACAAAAATACATGTTATAAATTTATCGAATTTCACAAACTATAACATTTTTTATGGCAATCACCACCGTCCACCATCCACAACCACCGTCTACCACCATCACCGACCACCATCCACCACCACTCACCACCCACCGCCTACCACCACCATCCACCGCCTACCACCACCTTCCACCACCACTATAAAGGTTAAAGTTATAAAACCCAAGTGTCAAGTGTCCTATTAAGTTATGTTATAATAAAACTCTAGCGAATAAGCGTCTTATAAAACTGATGTTTTATGACTCAAATATCAAGTGTCCTATTACGGTGTATTATAATAACACCACTATGATTAAGTGTCCTATAAATGTTAATGTTATAACCCCTAAGTGTTAAGTGTCCTATTAAATTGTGTTATAATAAAACTCTAGCGAATAAGCATCCGATAAAACTCATGTTTTATGACTCAAATATCATGTGTCCTATTATGGTGTATTATAATAACACCACAATGATTAAGCGTCCTATCAAGGTTAAAGGCATAAGACCCAAGTGCCAAGTGTCTTATTAAGTTATGTTCTAATATGACTTCGACCAGAAAGGGTCCTATAACATCGAATATTTATGACTTAAATACAAAGTGTCGTATTAAGTTATGTTATAATAGGACCCCAGTAATCAAGTGTCATATTACATTACCACATAATGAGACACCAACAACTAAAGGTCTTATAAATTACTTTATTAGGATCTACCTTTTAAGTGTCTTATTAAGTTGTATGATAATAGGACCCCATAGAATCATCCATCCTATTAAATACCTTTTTAGGACACCGGTTTAGTAACGTATATTATAAAAGGACCCCAAAAGTTCATTTGTCCTATTAAATTGTTTTTAGGACCCTATTTTACAAGCGTCCCACACTAAAGGTCCTTAAAAGCCATTTTTGTTGTAGTGAAAGGATGATTATTATGTGTTTATTTGCTTAAAAAAAAAACAAAGGTGGTAATGTAAAAGGGTGTTTTGCCGTGAGTTTAAAGACAGAGAGAGAGAGAGGTGATGTTTTATTTTTGAAGTGTGAGTATATTATAAGAAGTTAGGATGCTATATGAAGTGAATAATTCTCATGTGTTTAAACCTTAATAATATAATAAGTATACGCATGCATGAACAAGATCATTACATGTAGTACTTTGGAGACAATAAGGTGGCTTAAGCCACCTTTAAAAAACGGCTAAAAGGCCTTTTATGGGTCCCATTTCTTGCAAAAAAATATCTCATAACCAATCTAGTTAGTTTCTAACCAAACCGTTTAGGGTTTTTGGGTTTTTGCGCGTTCTCATTACGAGCTATTTTGGACATATAATTAGCTTTATTTATCCTTAAACGTAGCCTAGTTTAAGTATTGGTAAGTTATTTAGGCTCTTACTGTAACATCGCAAATTCTTCCTAAATTTTGTATAGGTAAGATCATCACTTTACTTGTATTAAACTACTTTTGTACAAAAATAACCATGGCAAATTTTTATTATGTCAAAACATTTTATTTTATTTTAATAATAATAATAATAATAATAATAATAATAATAATAATAAAACAAACATAACTAAACCTCTAATCAAATCTACAACCCAACCCAACACCCTAAACCTTTAATCATTAGAGCCCACCTGCAGCCCATCTGGTCCAGCCCAAGAGACACCCGGCCCAAACCCCCCTTGCCCCTTTCCTTCACTGCAAAAAAATAAAAAAAATGTTGATGTTGGCCGGACTCGAACCCGCATCCCATCAATTATCACACAACAACTCAAACCAACTGAGCCACAGCTCATTCCTGATATAATCCCAACCCGAATTATATAAAAGGCTTTCTAAAATACCTATTTTCTTTCTTTTGCTCTGGTTCGCTGCTGTATATCAGCCGAACACCCATTTTTTTTGCTTTTGTTTGACTTTTGATTGAACCTATGAATGGAAACAAATGATTAATTGATTCGTGTTATGGAATGGACAGAGTATTACGCGTATTATACACAATAATACGGTCAAAACATACTCGATTTGGACCTATACGCGATTTATTTAATAACATGGTCAAACCTTCTAAAATCGATTAATCATACATAATAGTATAAATTGAGGCATCCACAACGACCTAACAGTGCCGAAAACATTATCCCTACCGTCAATTTCCGTAAACAAATCATTCTTGTGCAAGATTATTATCGCGTTTGATTTTTCTTTCTTTAACTCACGAATTGAAGCTTGGTAATAGGTATGAATCTGATTCTTGTTTTTCTATGGGTTAATCGGCTCTCATACGACATTTACCCTATGATTAATTCGACAGTGGCAGCGTTTTTAATCGGATTAGGAATCTAGGGTTTCATTCATATTGATTTGGGGAAGATGACTCTCGCAGTCATCACACTTATTTTTAACAATCTGAAATAAATCACCAACTGACCTTTAGAGCAGTTGGTGAAACCCTTGTTGTTTAAATCATTGAACCGGGTGGGGACTGGGGTTCGATCCTCATAACCACCACATTTTTTTTGCCTATTTCTAATAAGATTTAAACATATATTTTTATTCTAAACTCTTATTATACATTTAAAATACCAATACAACTTTATAAATTCTACAAAAATTATTTTTAGTTATTCTTATGATAAAGTTTATCATACAATTTTTAGTTTTTCAAAAAAAATCTTTTATTTATTATATATAATTAATATTACAAATTTATTCAATTATAATTATGAAATTCTATAAATATATCAAAACGACTTTATAAAATTCCACAAAAATTATTCTAAGTTTATAAAACAATAGACATTCCAGAAATGATTTTTATTTATGAAAAATCATTTATTTAATATTTTTAATGGATTTTTGCTATTTTAATCATAAATAAATCATAATAAATTCGTTTTTCATTATTTTTGCATCAAAATTTCACATAAATTATTATTATTCATTTAGATCAGAAGTATAAATTTTTTATTCGAAATTTATAATTTTTAATATTTTTAAATATTAAGTCCATAATTTTGTCAAATAGTTATAAATATATAAATATTCATTAATTAAGAAAATAATTTTATAAAAATTATTTTTACATTTGTTACGATATAATTCAATTACTTTTAGATAATTTTGGCCAGAAAACATTTTCATTAATTATTTCTTTATTTATTCAAATTTAATCATAATCAATTATTAATCCCCAAGTTAGGAACCCTAGCATATTTTAGACTAGAAAACTTAGAATTATTAAGTTTTCCTCAACATTTATTTATTACCTTGAAATAGGGTGATATTTGGATACACACAAGCCACATTTACTTATATAACAAGGGTCATCATTCTAACACTAAGGTGAGTTTACATAGCCCCTTTTTCTGTTTAACATTTTGGGGTGAAACATGTTTAAACATTTTTACACTATCATTTACTCATTCTTACATTGTTGAAACTTGTGATTCAATTACACTATCATTTACTCATTCTATCATTTGACTGTAACAAAAAGACACAATACAATCATTAACATTGATCAAGCCACCTATTTAGATTATAGCGCTATAGGTCTGACAAACCCATCCCCCCGCATAAATTCAGGGATGATCGATAACAGTTACACTTTTACTAACTTGCGAGTTAGGTCTCAGTCGACACAAGGTTTTATTGTACAAAGACGCATTGTTACATGTCAGACTCATATTCTATGATTACTCATTATTATACTTCAACTATGATTGCAAAACAACATATTGCTTTCAACTATATGCCAAACCTATGTATTCTCACCAACTTTTGTTGACCCAAAATATTTCAAACTTAACATGTTTCAGGTTCTACTTGCTTGAAGATTAGAGTTAATGCTTGAAGATGTGTAGCTAGTATTTTTCATCTTGAGATGTACAAATCCTTAGAACAATTGTATGTAAATTATTTAAATCATTTAGTGAAATTTATTATTCACCATGAGCTACTGAACAATCGTCAATACGTGACATCCGGATGTTTCCGCCATCGGTTGGGGTGTTACACTTACAGGGTGAAATTATATATTTTATGCGCACCGGGTGCGATATGCGAACTTTATTCGCTACCGGGAGATTTTAATTTGGAGTTTTCATTTATAGTTTTGGGGTTCCAAAACACTTTATATTTTATAAAAATACCCTTTATTTTATATTCCGAACATTCGGGATCGTTTTTGGTTATATGATTATTGCCGAGTAATCACCAACGTCCGTTTCGGACTAGTTTATTCTTATGCGATTCTGTCGCATTTCTAATTAACCTATGGCATTCCTATGCCATCTATTGGACTCCGCTATTTTCTGAATACTCTAGTATACTTAATTGATATTAATTCTTGCTTAGAACAGTTAATTACATATATTAATTGCGTACAGATTTACCTTAATTTTGCCGAACGTCACATTCTCCCCCTGTTTAAGGAGTTTCGTCCGCGAAACTCGGCGTGAGCCCTTCTTTCGAGGATTTTTCTTAAACAAGGTGGGATACTTCTGCTTCATTTGATCTTCCCTTTCCCATGTGAACTCCGGTCCACGCTTTGCGTTCCAATGCACTTTCACCAACTTGATTCTGCTACGCCTAAGCTTTTGAACTTCCAGTCCGTTACTTCTATCGGTTCTTCGATAAAATGAAGCTTATCGTCAACATGAATCTCATCGGCGGGAATGATCAAATTTTCGTCCGAGAGACATTTTTTCAGATTAGATACATGGAAGGTATCATGGACTCCACTAAGCTCTTCAGGCAACTTGAGCTTATAAGCAACGGGACCAATGAACTACACCCTTCCAGGGTGAAACCTTCAACAGGACCTTATCATCGACTTTAAATTCTAGGGGCTTACGCCTATTATCCGCATAGCTTTTCTGTCGGTCGCGAGCCGCTTTCAAACGATCTTTTATCAGAAAGATCTTGTCATTCGTCTATTGAATAATTTCTGGTCCGGTTAATTGCTTGTCACCAACCTCTGCCCAACACAAAGGAGATCTACACTTACGTCCATACAGAGCTTCGAACGGAGCAGCTTGAATACTAGAATGATAACTAATATTATATGATAATTCAACCAGACGCAAATGTGAATCCCAGTTACCACCAAAATCAACTGCACAGGCCCGCAAAAATGTCCTCCAATGTCTAAATAGTCCTTTCACTTTGACCATCAGTTTGAGGGTGATATGCTGTACTCATATCTAAGTGAGTACCCAGAGCATGTTGCAATGTTCGCCAAAATCTTGAAGTGAATCGGCTATCTCGATCCGAAATAATAGATACAGGCACTCCGTGCCTAGATACCACTTCTTTGATGTACAAACGAGCCAATTTTTCCATTCTGTCTGTTTCACGAATGGGCAAGAAATGAGCAGATTTCGTTAAACAATCAACGATTACCCAAATAGTGTCGTGACCACTAGATGTTTTGGGCAACTTTGTAATAAAATCCATAGAAATCTGCTCCCATTTCCATTCAGGAATTTCAGGTTGTTAGAGCAATCCAGATGGTTTTTGATACTCGGCTTTTACTTTGGAACAAGTTAGACAACGAGCCACATAGGCCGCAATGTCTCGTTTAAAGTATGGCCACCAATAAAATTCCTTCGGATCCTTGAACATTTTATCAGTTCCAGGATGAATCGAATACCTTGATTTGTGAGTTTCATGCAAAACTAATTCACGCAGGCCACAATACAGAGGTACCCAACTCGATCCATAAAATACAAAGTTCCATCCATCTTAGACACCAACGAATCAACCATGCCGCGAAGATTTTCCTTCTTCACGTTTTTAGGTTTTAGCGCGTTACTTTGGGCTTCACGGATACGATCGGTCAAATTGGTATGGATCGTCAAGCCCAATGCACGAACACATAACGACTTGCCCCTTTCTTTCCGACTTAAAGCATCCGCTACAACGTTTGCCTTGCCAGGATGGTACTTGATTTCACAATCATAATCATTTAACAATTCCACCCAACGTCTTTGCCTCATGTTCAGCTATTTTTGATCAAAGATATGCTGTAAAGACTTATGATCAGTGAAAATTGTGCATTTGGTACCATAAAGATAATGCCTCCAAATTTTTAGAGCAAAAACCACGGCACCAAGTTCTAGATCATGTGTCGTGTAATTTTCCTCATGAACTTTCAACTGTCTGGAAGCATAAGCGATTACTTTATCATGTTGCATTAATACACAACCCAAACCTTGATGCGAAGCATCACAGTATACCACGAACTCTTCCTTTTTGGGTAGGGAAAGAATAGGAGCATCACACAACTTTTGCTTCAATAATTGGAAAGCTGACTCCTGTTTATTGGTCCATTCAAACTTCTTGCCTTTTTGGGTTAACATTGTCAATGATTGTGCTATCTTAGAAAAATTCTCAATGAATCTTCTATAATAACCCGCAAGACCAAGAAATTGATGCACCTCAATAGGGGTCTTTGGTGATTCCCAATTTTTAATCGCTTTAATTTTTGTAGGATCGACATGTATACCCTTCTCATTATCAACATGGCCCAAAAAGTGGACTTCCCGAATCCAAAAGTCACACTTAGAGAATTTGGCATACAACTTTTCATTCCGCAAAAGCTCGAGAATTAACCTTAGGTGATTTTCATGCTCCTTTTTGGTTCGCGAATAAATAAGAATATCATCAATGAATACGATCACGAATTTGTCCAAATAAGGTTTGCACACCCGGTTCATCAAATCCATGAAGCCAGCAGGAGCGTTCGTTAGTCCAAAAGGCATGACAAGAAACTCATAGTGACCGTAGCGAGTTCGGAATGCAGTCTTCGGTATATCTTCTTCCTGAATACGCAACTGATGATGCCTGGACCTTAGGTCAATTTTCGAATAATAACTAGAACCTTGAAGTTGATCGAACAAACCATCGATTCTAGGCAAGGGACAACGATTCTTGATGGTAAGTTTGTTCAACTCACGATAGTCGATATACATGCGAAACATACCATCTTTCTTTTTAACGAACAAGACCGGCGCTCCTAAGGTGAGAAGCTTGGTCGAATGAAACCTTTGTCCAACAATTCTTGCAATTGGTTGGACAATTCTTGCATTTCGGAGGGAGCTAGTCGATATGGCAATCGTGCCACAGGAGCAGCTCCAGGAATAAGATCAATACAAAACTCGACTTGTCGGGGAGGCGGCAATCCCGGCAAATCTTCAGGGAAAACTTCAGGAAAATCTCTTACCATGGGAATATCTTCGAGCTTACGCTCTTTGGACTTCTTATCAACAACATGCGCTAAGAATGCATAACAACCTTTCCGAAAGTACTTCTGGGCTTTCATGCAAGTAATGATTCGCAAGGGCGTTCCACGCCTTTCCCCTTGAATAAAGAGAACTTCATCGTTCACCAGAGGGATTCGAATTAACTTTTCGTCGCATACCACGACTGCACGGTTTGTTGACAACCAATCTATACCAATAACGACGTCGAAACTACCCAGGACGATCGGTAGAAGATCAATACTAAACTCATGCCCACAAAGACCCAATTTACAATCCTTCGCTACTTCATCCGTTTCTATAGTTCAACCATTGGCCAATTCTATGGAGTAAGGTGTATCTAGTTTACTAGTCTTTAAACCAAGAGAGCGTTTAAAATCAATAGACACAAAACTAAAATCGGCTCCGGTATCGAATAGAATAGAAGCATAGTGATTGTTAAGGAGGAACGTACCAGTGACAACATTGGGATCCTGACGTGCTTCACCAGCACCGATAACAAAGGCTCTTCCCTGGGCTTGATTTCTAAGTTTTGGACAATTCTTCCTCCAATGGTCAGTGGATCCACATTCATAGCACGGACGCTTGTCACTAGGAACCACAGGCGTACCCGTATAGCATTTCTCACCAATATGACCAACCCTTTTGCACTTCCAGCAAACAGTTTGGTTTCCACCACCATTACCTTGGGAACATTGTCTTTTACCGCCATTTTGAGTAGTGGAAATAAAACCTTTGCCCTTTCGATTAGACCCAAATTTGTTACCAGAAGAGTTGCGGGTCTTGTTCCCTGAAAACTTTCTTTTACGACCAGAAGACTGACCTTCAACCGTAGTGTTCTTGGCCTCAGAACCTTTCAACTCAGAAACTTTACCATCAGTAGCCTTTTTCGACAGTGTGCCAATACGTATAGCATCCTCTGTCAGGCTGAGAGCAAGATCAATTGCTTCACGCATAGTAGCAGGCTTTGAGGAAGCGACCATGCCACGAATTTGAGGGGCCAAACCATAAACATACCTCTCAATTTTCTTCGACTCATGAGTGACAAGGCGGGGTACCAAACGAGAAAGATCGTGGAATCGGGAGGTATAGGTAGCAACATCTGCCCCGATCATGGAAAGGTTCCAGAATTCAGTTTCCAACTTTTGAATTTCGCTAGTTGGACAGTACTCCTTAATCATTAGTTCCTTCAAATTAGGCCATGAAAGAGCATAGGCTGGTTCATCGCCCATGGATTGCACTTGACTGTTCCACCAAGACAGTGCGTTGTCCAGAAAAAGGTTTGTAGCATACATGACTTTTTGTTCATCAGTACACTTGCTGATACGAATCACAGCTTCAGTTTTCTCAAACCATTTCAGAAGACCAATGGATCCTTCAGTGCCGTGGAAGTTGATTGGCATGCAATCGAAGAACATTTTGAAAGTACAGGGGTAACAGGATTGCCAGATTCTGCAACATTACACAATAATGTCATCATAAGATAAGTCAATTTGGGACGTAACCTAACATATACGACATATCAATGATATATACCTTACGTGGATCTTTCGCGAGTATTGTCGCCTCGACTACCAGTTCTGCCAGAGCCCCCGCTTTGAACGGTGCGGTTGGCCTCAAACTGGGCCAGGGCGGCAACAATTTTGTCAGCAATTAGTTGGTCTAGTTGTGCATGAGAAGTAGGCAACGGGTCTTGCGTTGTTTGTCTTGCCGCAGGCGGCATTTTTATACTTCAATATAAAATATCAAAGAATAATTAGACATATATTTAACCAATATTGTCATGCACGTCATACTCATAAAATAAACATCCCACAAGATTCGTAACTCATCACCAAATAATCACCACATCAGAATATGAGAATCTCATGGCATGAATAAATAATAGTTATAATCATAACAATAATAACAACCATAACGGAAAATAACCACAATACAATAATATATTTTACCATAATACATCATGATTTTCATTCATTTTCATTAATAACGATTACATTATTTGTTCATACAACAAAAGGTGGTGATATCTAATCCCACATACATCGTTTGAAAATAACAAAATATCATAACATACTACGCTAGTCATAACTAGTCTAGCTAGGCAAAATACAAAAGATACAACATCCATCACTACTACAACCATCTCTAATAGCTACCACGATCCACCATCATCTGGAAACTTGACTAAGGCTGGGAAGGAGGCCGACAAGCGTACTATGGAGCATTAAGCCGAATGGCTGCGTCCATGGCAGCAATGTGATCATAAATCTGTTTGGTGCGATCCATATGCTCACCAAAAGGAAGACCACGTAAGCTATCCATGCGAAGTAGATCATCAGCGACGCGAGTCAGCATAGAGTTTGTCTCTATGATGCGCGCCCAAATGGACCGCATCTGTGCATCAACGTGGGAGACAGTGGAAGAAAACGTCTCTGTCAGGGTCAAAAAGTCTTGCTCAAGAGCGAGCAAAGAGGAAACAGCAAAAGCAGGCATACGTGCAGCCTCACGAGGCGGACCGGGAGATAAGCTAACTGGTTGAGACGGACCTACCATCTTAGGGACACCAGGAAAGACAGGAGCTGGAGGGGAAGAACCAGCCTCAAAAGGTACACTGGGAACCACAGGGGTAGTAGGGACAACGGCAACAACAGGGACAACTGGGATAACAGGAGCAACAGGGACCTTAATGGGAATAGGATCCTCTGCAGGAATAACTGGGTCGACAATAGGCAACACGGGGGAGTGAGGTGGTGCCTCCACATCGGGACTGGAAGGGACAACATCCCTGGGAGCATCATCACTATCAGTAGCGTGGGCACGCAACCCAGCGCGTCTAAGCTCGCTACTGCGGGCAGGACTGCC
The DNA here is from genome assembly GCA_028751855.1 of Ambrosia trifida. Taxonomy (NCBI): domain Eukaryota; kingdom Viridiplantae; phylum Streptophyta; class Magnoliopsida; order Asterales; family Asteraceae; genus Ambrosia; species Ambrosia trifida. The sequence continues at coordinate 132,587,617 of CM054128.1, read as the reverse complement.
CTCCAGAATAACAGCAGGATGATCACCCTCCATGGGCTCATCCTCGTCATCCGAAACAAATGCACCATGAGGCGCTACCGGCACCTCACCAACAACATGAAAAGGCTCAACAGGAGCCATGAGAGTAGGGGCAGGAATCGGCTCGATGGGAGCCTCTGACACGACAGGCACACTCGGGCCAGCCTGACCCGATGGCCCAACACTAGAAGATGGGGCGACTGAATCAAAGAATCCCGGAGGGAAGGTACAAATAGCAGGGACATGGTAAACAGGGAATGTGGGTGTGGGAGCGACGAGTGGTGGGGAAGTGACTGACGCCTCAGACATCGCATCCTCCTCACTAGGGCCCTCCTCCTCATCCTCATCCTCCTCATACTCACCGTCGACCATCATCTCGTCCGGCTCGACCTCATCGTCCGAACTCAATACCACAACCACATGGGCATTGGGAAAGTTCTCCACAATCTGAACACTGCTATCGGAGTCAGACATGTACTCGAATTCTTTAGAAGCAGACATTTTCTTTCCTGGCAAAGTACCGTACTATATATGTATGAATATTTAATTAATTTAAGCAAGAACATCTATACTTCCAAAATTTTACCATCTACTTTTTGTTACTTCCCTTGGCATGCTAGGCTAGGAGATTCGGGACTTCCTTTTCTAATATATTTTCGTGTTTGTTTTTAAGAAAATATATTTTTTTCTCTCTTTCAAACCAAAAACCGGTTATAGTCTAGATTTTTCCAAAATACTAGTTCGCTATAACCTTGGCTCTGATACCATTTCTGTCACACCACGACAACGACGGAAACACGTGGCGTGGACGCGAAAGAGAAATGTTTCATAGCCAAGATTAAACAAACACATAATTTAGAAGATAAACATTCTTTAGACGGCGGAAAGTACTTTGTTTAGGTACATGTCCCAAAATGTAGTTTTTAACAAAATAAGGATTTTCAACTATTTCCCAATCCCATAGGAAATATTAGTAAATCCCTAACAAAAGTCCGTCTCGTCTTTATTTCGCCCGCCGTAGCCATTTCACGCCTTCACACCCTTAGTTACCTGAAAGATATGTTAGGGAAAACGTCAATATATAAATATTTTGGTGAGTTTCACAGGTTTTAACACACAAATAAATTAACATTCATTTGTAAATAAGTGCGCATAACGAAATAAGAAATGTGCTACATATGCTATTAGGGTTGCAAGTCTTAATACCGATGGAATCCTCATAGGCCCGTAACCAAAACCAGACTATTTTACTTTGCCCCGCAATTTGTTTACATGGTAACAACTAATTTAGAATATCGTCGCACCCCGTGGTCCTTCCGTTTTGATCACTAATCAACAGGGGTGGGTCTCGTCAAGAACCAATAGTACTATTCCCATATTCTACGGCTACATCCCTTTGTATAAATGGTTACAGTTAACTGCGGAGACTTCACGTCCCATGTGACTTTACCGTTACCCATATGCCCATCTTATGTACCATTTCATACTTTTACATGTTATCGCACATTTAATTCTTTCTTACATATCTTTCCCCCAATTTTAAAAACAGTAAAACATAAAAGGGGCCGTGAAAACTCACCTCAAGCGTGTCACGAAATTAGAAAATAGTCTTTGCCAAGTCCAATGCGAGACCACCTACATGTGTCCTAACTTAATAAGGCACCGGTCTCAAAGTGCGTGTCTTACTGGCAAGTTGTCTTTCCCCAACTCCCGACACCACGTTTATACTTACGGTTTAATTACGAATATACCCTAGTCTTAGGTCCGTTGGTGATGATTTACCCCATTACAAGCTTCACTTAATCTTATAATATAACCGTTGATATTAATTACCAAGTTAGTTGGATTCGTCATCGTGAACCCAGATCATTGCCCGTTTTCCTTACACGTCATGATCTTTAAACATATTTATCAATATGTATTTACTAACTTGTATTAATATTTCGTTATATCTTCCGACTCGACTCACTTTTATTATATATTTATTTCCCCATAAAAATAAATATACAAAGATCTTGTCGAACGAGATTCATTTTATGTTAAGTATTTATTTTTCACATAAGTATACATATACTTGTAATAACATACTTAACTTATTTTATTTCTTACAAATTCTCCCATCTTACTTCCAACACTTAAAAAAGTGTTTATGTTTATTTTTCACCCTTAATCATTCGTACATATATTTTGTTCACAAAATATATACTTATTTTCTTACTTGGAATAATTAGTCCGTAATCGCCGCAATAACGTATACTCCTATCTTGTAGGAAATTATACTTGTATACTTATCCGTCCGATTTACTTTTTGTCCGATTAATGCTTTGTTCGTTTTACACGTAGTCCGATAGCTCGCCGCATTGACATACGTCCGCTTTCCCGATTTCTTAACTTATATATATATTTTGTAGGAAATCATACGTCTTGCCGGTTTACGCATTTTCCTACTTTCGAATATATATTAACTTGGATGTTTTATTCCAAAAAAAAATTCTTACAACACTTTTACATCCCCATAAATGTAAAAATGTTCATTTTTATATAAAACATCCCAAGTTATTTAAATTTCCATTTTTCTTTCAAAAATGTTAATGTTTATATCTTCCAACACTTATGGTAAATTTATATTTTTATAAAATACTTTTTATAAAAATATCATTCTTACAAAATAAATATTTGTGTAAGTTTCCTTACTTTTACCAAAGCAACCCTTTTAGAATATAACTTTTCATTCTTAACCTTTTACTTTCCAAAGTTACATTTTTCAACATAAGGTTTCCAAAATCACATTTTATACCCATGGACTTTCCAAAGTTACTTTCCAAACCTCTAACTTTACAAAAGTCACATATTATTCCCAAGGCTTATAAAAATGACAATTTCCACTAAAACTAGTAAACTTTAACATGTCAAAATTTACAATAAGTGTTATTTTCACCATCCAACACTTTTATCAGTCTCATATGGTCATTTTAAGCCTACTAACATGTTTGATTTAAGTTTTGGAGTCCATTTGTTCATACTTGTATTTTTAAAGTCTACAACTTTTATTTTGTGATTTTAGCTTCATTACATTTTGTTACAAATATTTCATGTTCAAATGGTTCCATTAGTCATAATATAATTATCAAAACCATTTTTAGGTGTATTAGGTGTTACTTTATGTTTTTCATCCAAAACAACTTCTAAAAATACTAGAACATATAATATTTTTGTAACAAAATAACATCACCAACCATCCTAAAACTTATTTTTATGATCATCTTTATAAACATTTCATTTCATTTTAAAAAAAGACACACAAAACCTTGTTTCAAAACTTTGGTTAAAAACATCCCAAAAACAACTTGCAAGTTAAACACATAAATAAATAAATAAAACTTAAACAAGATGAGTTTTAAGAAACTTACTACTAGCACAAGGCTAGGGAAGTCACAAAAATACAAGATAATGATGGGGTTTAAGTGTGTCTTCCAAGGGTTAAGCTCCAAGCACTTGAACACACTTGAAAATGGGTTGGAAAGGATGATTATTATGTGTTTATTTGCTTCAAAAAAAAAAACAAAGGTGGTAATGTAAAAGGGTGTTTTGCCGTGAGTTTAATGAGAGAGAGAGAGAGAGAGAGAGGTGATGTTTTATTTTTGAAGTGTGAGTATATTATAAGAAGTTAGGATGCTATATGAAGTGAATAATTCTCATGTGTTTAAACCTTAATAATTTAATAAGTATAAGCATGCATGAACAAGATCATTACATGTAGTACTTTGGAGACAATAAAGTGGCTTAAGCCACCTTTAAAAATGGCTAAAAGGCCTTTTATGGGTCCCATTTCTTGCAAAAAAATATCTCATAACCAATCTAGTTAGTTTCTAACCAAACCGTTTAGGGTTTTCGGGTTTTTGCGCGTTCTCATTACGAGCTATTTCAGACACCTAATTAGCTTTAATTTATCCTTAAACGTAGCCTATTTTAAGTATTGGTAAGTTATTTAGGCTCTTACAGGGTGAAATTATATATTTTACACGCATCGGGTGCGATACGCGAACTTTATTTGCTACCAGGAGATTTTAATTTGGAGTTTTCATTTATGGTTTTGGGGTTCCAAAACACTTTATATTTTATAAAAATACCCTTTATTTTATATCCCGGGCATTCGGGATCGTTTTTGGTTATTTAATTATTGCCGAGTAATCACCAACGTCCGTTTCGGACTAGTTTATTCTTATGCGATTCCGTCGCATTTCTAATTAACCTATGGCATTCCTATGCCATCTATTGGATTCCGCTATTTTCTGAATACTCTAGTATACTTAATTGATATTAATTCTTGCTTAGAACAGTTAATTACATATATTAATTGCGTACGGATTTATCTTAATTTTTCCGAACGTCACATTTTGTCTATTTTATGAGTTTCTGCAGCAATTGGGTTGAACCAATTTTTGGTTCGCCTTTTCGAAGGGTCGAACCAACCCATAAAAGTCCATTCGAACCTACCATAGCGTCGAACCAGATTTCTGATGCCCATTCGACCTTTCGACCATAGAAATGTGTTTTTGATGCAAACTAAGTGTTTTATGTTTAATTATTGTGTGTATACTATATGTACTTGATTCATTAGTGTAATGGGTCACCAACCGGATGTCGGGTTTGTCCGGTATGTCGGGTCAACATTCATATGCGTTTTCAAACACACGTAGTCATGATCTGGACAACCGAGGACAAGTTAACCTATGGGCTATTAGTCAAAACACTTATACAAACTCTATGATAGGTCGCCAATAGTTGGGACTATCAGCTCGTGCCGATTATTCTATTGTTTAGAATACGCAATCTAAGGTGAGTGTCACAGCCCCACTTTTACTGATTTTACTTTCGGGGGAGAAACATGCTACGTACATGGATTTATAAAGATCATGTTATGGTTAACTTTTGTTTACTATACGACATTTCATCTTAACTCCTAGGGGTAAATCATGAATGTTCGGGGTAGCACAACAAGGATGGCGGTAGCCCAACAGTCTGGGCGGTTTACACATTGGTACATGTCTAGTAATGGGTTCCCAATCGTAGTAGTATTCGTACTTGATGTCTAGCTAACATTATTATAACATAGTAGTAACGGGAATGATCTTTAAAACTTATGGAAACGCTTTAAAAAAACCTATGAACTCACCAACATTATATGTTGACATTTTTGGCATGTTTTCTCAGGTCGCTAAGGTAGCAGCACATGGATTAGGCGCACAGGGTCTTGCACGGCGTCTAGGGTTTTAGTTGCATTGTTTTCAGACATTTTCAAACTACGTTATGTTATTTGGGTTGTAAACATATTCAAGCTTCCGCTAATGGTTATTGTTATGAAACATTGTGATTTTGGTTTACGTATCTTTTACATATAGTTGTCGTTTATTGTGATCGTTGACTTAGATCCTGGTATGTCACGCGCCTCGCGGTAAAACCCCGCACGTGGAATTTGAGGATGTGACATTATCTTGATCTTTATCTTCTCCAACTCATCAAAACCCTTTTATAGATCTCAAACCAGATCGGAGATATCACTGTGCTTACCTTCAAATTTAGTTTGTAAGGTTTTTTTGCATCTAATTCTTCAGGTGATAATCTTCACCAGATATGAACATCGGGATATTGCTCTAGGGTTCAGATAAGAGGGATTTGAAGCTCTTGTCCAACTCACCACCCTTCTTCTTTTCCCCTTTCTCTCATTTCCATCTACCATATCGGTGTTTTGAGCAAGTTCTAAAAGCAGATATGAAAATATTAAGATTGGAATGCAAATCTGAAAGAATCCAAGCCCTGCAGAACAAGTTACACTGTGGGTATTGCCGCAAAACGGTTTTGAAATTGAAACGGGGGGGGGGGGGGGGGGGGGATTAGTGATTAAGGTTTGGAGGGTCACAATTTGACGAGTGTAGATTAGGGTTTATACATTGTTGTAGTGGTGATGGTGGTGGTAGAGTGAGAGAGAGAGAGAGAGAGAGAGAGAGAGAGAGAGAGAGAGAGATGTTAGAAGTGAAAGAAATGATTTATGTTATATATATATATATATATATATATATATCAATATGTACATGTATATTGTGTTTATTTTTTATTTTTATTATCATTAAAAATGGACTTTAGGTATTAATAATAATTAATTAATACTTATATGTAAAATTACAGAAATACCCATACTTTTAACTAAAATTTTCAGCTGAGTTAGAGTCGCGGAGCAAATTGGCAATAAAATGAAAATCTTGCCAAGTATTTTGGTGATTGTCAACCTATTGGAGAAAAAAATAAGTTAAAATTGTTAAAACAAAGGGAGTAAAAACAAACTTAACTTTATTTAAATTTATTCAATATCAATGGAATTTGGGAAGCAAAGGAACCGACCCAAAGAACAGATGTCGATCAAAAGAAGAATACATCAATTGTTTTACCGTTTCAAGCAATTCCAGAAAACATAGCCTTGCAAGACAAAGAATTTAGGATGCATTAAAGGTTTGATTTGTATGAGTTAATATGGTTAAGGAGGTGTGGATACAGAGTCTTGATAATTTGAATCTGTAAAGACGAATTTTTGCACCACTTGATGTCTATCCTATTGGATGTTATTATTATGTAAGCTAAATATACAAACCGGTTCAACATAGTTCGATATTATCACACCGTTTCGATAAATAAGTCACAACGTTTCATATCAAAGACATGTCGGTTAGGATTAGTTATGACGGTTACTATCAAATATCATATGTATATATAGTTCTAGTATCTATCATTTGTTCGGTTATCAAGTTTTGTTATTCAAACCAAAACAAGTGAAACATTCATTTGTATTATATACGATTATTCAATAAAATCTTTATCAATATTTATCAGTTTTGTTATCAATTTGCACATATCCTATGTAAATCATCCAACAAAATTGGTATCCGATCCAGAAACGAAGAATCAAACGTAATCGATTGTTGTTCTTGATCAATCCGGTTGAAACAGAAAAGAGAGGAACGCTCTAATCATCAAAGAAGCATCCCAAGGAACAGTAAAAACACAGAAGGATTTGCACATATTTTTTCAACAAAGAATCTTCATCAAATCACAAGAGAAATTGTCTGTAAATTCCTTGATCTCCTTATTCATATTACAATTCTTTTATACATAGAACATAGTATATCGTACTTCGATTATAATAATTTTTTGGTGATTGTTAAGCAGTTACTGATTATAAAAGGAACCGCATACAATCGTTTTATTGAAATTGATTTATTGGATCAGGGAATCAAATTTAGGAAGTCACTCCGTTTTTTTGTCTTTTGAACACTGCGCTGGAAAATTATTGGCAAGAAAGAAAGGAAAAAGCAATAATATTATTTTAAGTGTTTTTTTTTTTTTTTTTTTTTGCTTCTTTGAAAACATTTGACCGAAAAAGAAAACAAAAGTCAAACACACCTTCTTTTTGAAATTAAAGTTTTTTATACTGTTTAAAATTGTTTTTATATATATATATATATAAATTTATTTTAAAGAAAATATGACAACACAAGCAGGTGTACAAACCCAAATTCCAAAATTATTAGGACAAAATTAATACCATCGGTACATTCAAATGAAAGTGCTTTTGGAATCCCAAGACTTGGAATGTGGTAGAAGATGGTGTAGGGAATTATCCACCGATGCAAGTGATGCCTTGTGAAAGGAGCACAAGGAACAAAATAAGCGAGAGAAGAAGGTACTACATTATTTATTCCAAGCATCCACTGAAACAATATTTGAAAGGATTGCTAATGCTAAATCATCTAAGGAAGCATGGAAATATTATACAAATCATATCATGGAGAGCGACGTGTAAAAACGCTAAAACTGCAAACCCTTAGATGTGAATTTGATACCCTAAGAATGCTAGAAATGAAAACAATAGAAGGATACTTTGATAGAGTTACTACAATCGTCAATCAATTAAGGATGAATGAAGAAGAGTTGAGTGATAAACGGGTAGTTGAGAAGATATTACGTAGCATGACTAGAAAGTATGAATCGGTAGTAGTAGCTGTAGAAGAGTCCAAGGATTTAGAAAACGTATCAATTGAAGAACTTATGGGAATACTACAATCCCATTAATTAAGACTTAAACAATATGATAAACATGTCGTTGATCAAGCTTTTCAAGTACAAAGTGGGACTCAAGGAAGAAATAAAGGAGGAAATAGCTACAATAACAGTTACAGAGGATGTTGGATCACTGTTTCCTTTAACAGTTCTTATTCATGAACACTTATGTGCTGTAAGTTTATCAAAGCAGTTTGCACAGCGGAATAAGTGAAGTGTTCAAGTTAAAGATTCACTTTCAACAGGAGTTATTACTCCCCCTAGATATAATGAGCTAAAGGCAGTTAATGAGAATCTAAACAATTGAATGTATATAACAATAAATATGATAAGAGATTCTCATATGTGAAATGGTATTTCAATTAAAAGCATTTGAAGGATTTCAGTCTAATAAAATCGATGTCTAAAATAGTGGGATCAACCCATCTATATATAGACCAGCAAACACATGCAACTTGATACAAAAGCAATCCTACAACAGGCTGTAGTCTTGGAACTTGTACAAAGACTTTGACAAAAGCATAAAGTAATACTATTATACTAAACTACTGAAACATAAAGCGGTGGGAAGATTCCATTACAACTGCTGATGAGTGACAAACTACTGATGAGTAGTTTATCTTCAATAGTTTTTCAGTTTGACTTCAGAACTTCTGATCATTTACTCTTCATCACTTGATGTATTCTTCTTCAGTACTTTCATTCTTCTTCTTCTGTAGTTCTATACTTGGCATATTTTGGCAGAAATAGGAATTAGACTAAAGTTAGCAAAAGTGGTTTCTTCAATCCTTTTTGTCCTTACAGAGGAAGAGAAAGACGAGGCAGGTCAGGGTGATATGGACCCATCGTATGTTATAATTGTCAAGGGTTACGTCATATAGCTAGAAATTGTCCACATAAGGAAGAAAATGAAGGGAAAGATAAATCCGCAATGGTGTGTAAGGAAGAAAATAAGAATCAACCAGAACAAGATAGTATGTTTATCTATACTACATTATAAAGGAGGAGACATTGGTAAATATGTCCAAATTATCCACAGTTAAGATGGTATACCAAGGGTCCTTTACAAGTCTCTATTTTTTTTTGCCATTTTCTTCCTTTTATGCCCCCATGTACAACGTTTAATACTAATTGTATATATCTCTTATGCACTCTTTGTATCCACATGAATATGTAACCCCTTCATAAACACCATAAACACCCAATTGAATATTGTAATCCTTGAAACCCCACAATGTTCTTCACCTTAACTATGTTTTTTTCCTTCTAAAAGTGGTTAAAAATATAATATATGAATATTTGGTAAAATAGTGACCCTTTGTGCTAATGCATATCACCAAAAGAAGAATACATCAAGTATTCATGGTCTGACTTGAATAATTTTTTTTTTTATTATTTTATTGTTGGATTGTCCTAATATGACAACCTGCGCCCTTCACTGTTCATAAATGTGCATAATTGTTCCCTCAACTATTTCAAAATTTTCATTTTTAACCCTTCTATTTTAATAGGACCAAAAGTCACAATTTAATAAAACATATAATTTTTATAAGTAAAAGAATTGCACGTTTTATACTCACATCTACACCCGAGCACGTATGTTTCAGACCTTGATACTCAAAACCCGTAATCTTCGGTCCTAAAACAACTTAGAAACTGAAGAAAACAAGTCCGGAACTTAAAATCGATTAAATTAGAAAATTTGATTTTTTTAGTTCTCGCTGTCTGCGAAGAAAGTCAAATAGTCAAAGTCTTGGTCAAAGACCTAGTCAAAGTCTTAGTCAAACAGTCAAAGTCCTAGTCAAATAGTCAATTCATCATAAAACCTTACTTTATGGTGTTGACCAATTTTAATGGCTAATTGAATCCAAAACTAGTATAAAAACCCACCTATGAACCATTACACTTGCCACCTCTAAATCGATTGTTTCAATCCGATTAAAGTTTCCCTCATACTTTTCTTCTATAGTCTATTACTTCTACAATTGAAGCTTTGATTATAAGCTCTTGTAATTGGCGAATTGGAAGAATGATATTCTTTCTTTTTTTTTTTTTGGATTTCTTATTTCTTCAAATTGGACTAGCTACGTTGTTGAGTCTTTGGGATTCCCCTCATATACATTCATAACGCTTAGAGGATAATTCAGCTTAGCGAATGTGAGTTTACATAGCCCCTTTTTCTGTTTTACATTTTGGGGTGAAACATGTATAAACATTTTATACACTATCATTTACTCATTCTTACATTGTTGAAACTTGTGATTCAATTATAAACATTTTATACACTATCATTTACTCATTCTATCATTTGACTGTAACAAAAAGACACAGTACAATCATTAACATTGATCAAGCCGCTTGTTTAGATTATAGCGCTAGAGGTCTGACAAACCCATCCCCCCGCATAAATTCAGGGATGATCGATAACAGTTACACTTTTACTAACTTGCGAGTTAGGTCTCAGTCAACACAAGGTTTGATTGTACAAAAGACGCATTGTTACATGTTGGACTCATATTCTATCATTACTCATTATTATACTTCAATCATGATTGCTATACAACATATTGTTTTCAATTATATGCAAAACCTATGTATTCTCACCAACTATTTATAGTTGACCCCCCATCTTTCCAATTCAACATGTTTCAGGTTTTTATGTGCTTTTGGAAGTTGTACAAGTCTTGGATCACATAGGAGCTTTGGATCTAGTTTACGTAAATCAAGTAGATGTAATTATTAAATTGTATGATAAATTGTAAATTGTTTAGTAATATTCAACTTCCATTTAGTACCATGAGCTATTGAACAATCATCACTATGTGACACCTCGATGTTTCCGCCATCGGTTGGGGTGTTACAGATTGGTATCAGAGCCATGGTTATAGGGAATTAGGTTATTAGAAAATAATCTAGTCTATAACCTTAGGATTTTAACCAGCATTTGTTTCTCTTACTTGCAACTCTACTTGTTTCTATTCTCTATCTCCACCCTACTTCTTATCCCTACCCCTACAAGATGATTGCTTTCCATCACTAGGTCTACCCTTAGACTAATAGAACAAAATTCTCAAGTCCTAACCTAAACTGCCTTGAAGATCCCGTTGAAGTTCTAGATTTTGATAACGAACACGTGCAATCTGGAAGGGTGAATGCTTGTATTTTGAGTTTTCTGTCTAGGACTGGCATTGCGCATAAATCCCAGTTAGACGAGGGACCCGGATGCCTACCTGGGAATTCTTGGGATGAGTGTTTACTTATACGCTAAAGCATGTCTTCACTATGTTATTAGAATTTAGAAACTTTGATACGTCAACGTTTTCGTTTATTCGTTTTAATTAATGAATAAATGATTACACTCGCTTTCCTTAAAACTAAGCTCTAAAATCTCAAAATTTTACAGCTTAATCATATATAGATTTCACAATCACACTTCATCTTACCATCTTAGCCACATGTTTGATTATTTTCAACACCCTATCCAAATCATATTATTTCCTTTCTCAACATGTTATATATTTTTAAAATGTAACATCATAATCTGAGTATACCCTAGCACAACACTAAAGATTTCTTAATCTTGTTGGATTTTTATTATCTTGAAACTTAACAAAATACATATTTTTGTCAAAAGATGCCTCAAACTTAAATTCAATTGTTTATTTATTGACATAACAAACGATTTTTTCTATATAATGCTTTAATCTATTAAAAATCACTTAAAGGAACCTTGATCTTCAAAACCTAATGTCATGTTTAAAATCAACGGGAATATTTTAATCAAAGCTCACTTAGTTTGTACTATTTAACGACTTTTGTTTTAGGTATAAAACCAATTTTAAAACCTTTCTAACCTCATGTACAAAAATTTAATCTCTAACTCCCTATTGACACCTACTTATTTTCAACAAGTTCGAAACTTTTACAATTTTTGGTATTGCCGCAATCATGTTATCTCATACACTTGATTCTAACCTTTGATCCAAACCCCACAATTTACATTGCTACATAATCCCCTTACTATAAAATAAACTATTTATCAACTATCTTCACATTCACTTTCTCTCACAACCCTGGTCTTGCTTCAAGATTTTTCCTCTCAAGAATTAGATTCATATCCTTCACCTTCTCAAACATGAACTAGATACTCATGACAACCAAACTATCATACATGAGGATTTGTTTATCTACTTGAACATTTGATTATTCATGATACTTGAAAGCATGGAATATAAACTATTTGCTACAAACACACCTAGAGTCATTAACCTTGTCTAGGGCAACTCTATGCTATACTTGATATTTGATGCATTTACAAACTTGCTTACATGTATGTATTATCAATTTGCAATTTATGTGTGTAATAATTGTTACACTTAATCAAACAACTAATAGAGGATGAAGTACTTGCTCAACAGTTAGTAGAGTACCAAATAACCTGCTCAACGATTGGTAGAGGCCCCACAACCTGCTCAACGACTGGTAGAGGCTATCGCACCTGCTCAACAATCGGTAGAGGTTCTTACTCACTGACTGATAGAGGTCTTTTCCTGCTCAACAATTGGACTTATTTTTAGGTACATTGTATACGATAAAACCACAAGGTTAATTGTATTATTTTACATGTGTGTTTAGAGTCATAGAAGGACACAAAACTCTAATGTAAGGTAAATTGGTGATTGCGGTCCGGAACGTAATCATGAATTTACAGGTACGTTAAGGTAGTGTGACATTCTAATAAGGTTTTGGTAGTTCATTTGGTTTTTATATAGTCAATCAACTTATGCATTTCTTTTATGATTCCTAAAAATTAAAGTTTAGCGTTTTACTAGATTCTCCTTGCTAACTCATGTCGTGCCTTAACCCAAACCACAGCTGCCCTAATTTCTACCTAAACACCCTCAACCCTGTGTTTTTAATAATTTCGGGACGAAATTTTCTAATGTAGGGGAGACTATGACAACCTGCACCCTTCACTGTTCATAAATGTGCATAATTGGTCCCTCAACTATTTCAAAATTTTCATTTTTAACCCTCCTATTTTAATAGGACCAAAAGTCACAATTTAATAAAACTTATAATTTTTATAAGTAAAAGTATTGCACGTTTTATACTCACATCTACACCCAAGCACGTATGTTTCAGACCTTGATACTCAAAACCCGTAATCTTCGGTCCTAAAACAATTTGGAAACTGAAGAAAACAAGTCCGGAACTTAAAATTGATTAAATTAGAAAATTTGATTTTTTTAGTTCTCGCGGTCTGCGAAAAAGTCAAATAGTCAAAGTCCTGGTCAAAGTCCTAGTCAAAGTCTTAGTCAAACAGTCAAAGTCCTAGTCAAATAGTCAATTCATCATAAAACCTTACTTTATGGTGTTGACCAATTTTAATGGCTAATTGAATCCAAAACTAGTATAAAAACCCACCTATGAACCATTACACTTGCCACCTCTAAATCGATTGTTTCAATCCAATTAAACTTTCCCTCATACTTTTCTTCTATAGTCTATCACTTCTACAATTGAAGCTTTGATTATAAACTCTTGTAATTGGCGAATTGGAAGCATGATATTCTTTCTTTTTTTTTTTTTGGATTTCTTATTTCTTCAAATAGGACTAGCTATGTTGTTGAGTCTTTGGGATTCGCCTCACATACATTCACAACGCTTAGAGGATAATTCAGCTTAGCGAATATGAGTTTACATAGCCCCTTTTTCTGTTTTACATTTTGGGGTGAAACATGTATAAACATTTTATACACTATCATTTACTCATTCTTACATTGTTGAAACTTGTGATTCAATTATAAACATTTTATACACTATCATTTACTCATTCTATCATTTGACTGTAACAAAAAGACATAGTACAATCATTAACATTGATCAAGCCGCCTGTTTAGATTATAGCGCTATAGGTCTGACAAATCCATCCCCCCGCATAAATTCAGGGATGATCAATAACATTTACACTTTTACTAACTTGCGAGTTAGGTCTCATTCGACACAAGGTTTGATTGTACAAAAGACGCATTGTTACATGTTGGACTCATATTTTATCATTACTCATTATTATACTTCAATCATGATTGCTATACAACATATTGTTTTCAATTATATGCAAAACCTATGTATTCTCACCAACTATTTATAGTTGACCCCCCATCTTTCCAATTCAACATGTTTCAGGTTTTTATGTGCTTTTGGAAGTTGTACAAGTCTTGGATCACATAGGAGCTTTGGATCTAGTTTATGTAAATCAAGTAGATGTAATTATTAAATTGTATGATAAATTGTAAATTGTTTAGTAGTATTCAACTTCCATTTAGTACCATGAGCTATTGAACAATCATCACTACGTGACACCTCGATGTTTCCACCATCGGTTGGGGAGTTACACCTAACAACTTCTTGTATATATTCTTTTAGTTCAAGTTGTAACAAAGCTGCTTGTTACATTACTTATGTTCGGAAACAATGAAGCATTGATCTATGCATTATATAACATCCCTAATTTGCATTATGTGTTGGTTGGTTTCACTTAAATTTATAAATTTAAATTAGTGGATTTTGTGTGTATACCAGTTTAAATTACTATATTTGTGTGATTGCCACCCATCACCACCACCTACCCATTGTCACCTACACGACCATGACCTTACCACCTACACGTCGTTGTTGCAACTAGCCACTATAAAAAGAAATAAGAAATGTAGCGGGAGAACACTATTTTGGAACATCTTTGTCGTTCCTAAGATGACCATTTTGTAAAAATTGTACATCTTGTAGAAATTTATGCGGAAGCCATTTTGTGTTTGGGTTGGGTTTGGTTTCAGCCCCGCCGCCAAGGGCGGATCGGTTTCAAGTAACATACAAGAAGAAAAGTCGGATTATTTGAGCCCGCGAGAGAAAAAAATCGGGTTAATTGAACCTGCAAGAAAAAGAAAAATCGGGTTATTTGAACCCGCAAGAAAAGTAAACACTCCAATTTGAAGGGGAGTGTCCAAAAAAAAATATTACTTGGCAAATTGGGCGTTCATAACCTTCACGCTCCAACTTGAGAGGGAGTATTGGAGATAATTTCTCCTTCAATGACTATGCAGTCAAGTCAAAAGTCAATAGTCAATAGTCAAAGTCTCCTCCTTATTCTATGCCTCAACACTTGTGCCTCCAAGATTTGTTCCTCAAGACTAGCACCTTATTTTATGCCTCTATATTAGCTCTTTTCTCTTTTACATTCTTGTATTTATAGAGGAGGTTGTCTTCTCATTTGATGAATCAGTATCAAATAAAAATTATACATCTTCCTTGTTCTATCTCTATACTTCTATACAAATAAACCGACTTGCCGTTTTGAGAGTCAGTGACTAGAAACCGAGCAGCCATCGGCTGCAACAGTACTGAAATAAAACCAAATAGAAAATCGCTTCTGCTTGAATTTCTATATGGTATCAGAGCAGTGTTTCTGATCCTGCTCGTAAAAAAATGTTTTTCTACTTTTTGAAAGGAGCTAAAAAAAAGGAGGTGATGAGGGGCGAAAGCAAGATGAAGAAGAAAGGAGACCAAGAAAAGAAAAGTCGGGTTGTAATCTTTGAACTCGCAAGAAAAAGAAAGTCGGGTCCTATGAACACGCAAAAAAAAGGAAAGTCGGGTTCTAATCTTGAACTCGAAAGAAAAAGAAAAGTCGGGGTCTTTGAGCCCGCAAAAAAAAAGAAAAAAAAAGTCGGGTTTCATTGAACCCGCAAGAAAAGAAAAGTCGGGTTCAAATATTTCACTACTAGAAAACTGAGCAATTGCGACCGAAATTTGCGACCAACATAAGGCGGTCACAAAGTTAGCAACTAGGTTGCTACAAAAGTAAAAATAGTCGCAAAATTAAAGACCAACCTAAAGTCAGTCGCAAAACGGTCGCAAATTTTCTGACCGCATGATTCAGTCGCAAATACAAGACAAATACAAAGAGATATAGTTGCGACTGTTTATAATAGTCGCAAATACGAGAAATATATAAAAAAACAAAAGCTGCGACCGTCTAAAGCGGATGCTAAAAATAAAAATAGTATAATCACTTGTGGCCCACATAGCTTGGGCCTTTGGTTCAACCCCGTGTTCGTGTGTCAACAGTAGGCACACTGTAAGCTCATTGAGATCTAGGTTTATAAAATTCATTTAGGGGCACTGGTCAAAATTCGTGGCTCCACAAAACACCTCTGTATAAAAAAATGAATTTCTCTCAAGAACCCTCTCTAAAACACGATCCAATGATGATTCCCCTAACTACACGTTATCGATCGATGATGATTAACCCTAGATACACGTTATCGATCGAACGTAGCTAATCAAGAATTCATGAAAAGCCTTCGTTCCACATTATCATAGCTTCAATCGATGTCTCGATTTAGCTTCAATCGGTGTTGCACTTATTTAGGTTTTTTCTAGATTATTCTCTCAATTCGTGATAATCTATAAGTTAGGTTTCAAGGAATCTAATCATAGACTTAGGATATAAATAGTTTATTTTGAATATGTATCTTGTTATGATAACTCGGGTATTGGATATTTTAAGTTGAATGTTTTATATAATTGTGAAAATTTGATAAATGCTTAAATTTAAAAAATATGACATTAAGCAGGTCAAAATAGCATACGGCTAAAAAATAATAAACAATAATACAAAATACATTTTGCGACCGCAAAGACGGTCACAATTTTGTAAAATGCAAGCAGTCACAAAACAGTCGCAAAAACGTCGCAACACGATCGTCTCAAAACAAAGTGGAGCGGTCGCAATATTTGCGATCATTCTAACAGTCGCGAAATCCGAGTCGCAAAAAGTAGAAGCGGTCGCAACTTAGTCGCAATAGGGCATTTGCGTCGAGTGTTTTTCCGACTACATTTCCAGTCGTAAAACGGTTGCAAAAGGGCAATTGCAACCGTTTTGCGACAGGAAATGCGGTCGCAATTGCTCAATTTTCTAGTAGTGTTTGAGCTCGCAAGAAAAGTCGAGTTCTTTGAGCTCGCAAAAGAAGAAAAGTCGAGTTCTTTGAACTCGCAAGAAAAAAAAAATTAGGTTCTTTGAACCCGCAAGAAGAAAAAGCCGGGTTCCTTTGAACTCGCGAGAAGAAAAGTCGAGTTCTTTGAACTCGCAAGAAGAAAAGTCGGGCCCTTTGAGCTCGCAAGAAGAAAAGTCGGGTTATTTGAGCCCGCTAGAGAAAAAAATCGGGTTAATTGAACCCGCAAGAAAAAGAAAAATCGGATTATTTGAACCCGCAAGAAAAGTAAACACTCCAATTTGAAGGGGAGTGTCCGAAAAAAAATATTACTTGGCAAGTTGGTCGTTCATAACCTTCACGCTCCAACTTGAGGGGGAGTATTGGAGATAATTTCTCCTTCAATGACTATGCAGTTAAGTCAAAAGTCAATAGTCAAAGTCTCCTCCTTATTCTATGACCCAACACTTGTGCCTCCATGATTTGTGCCTCAAGACTAGCACCTTATTTTGTGCCTCTATATTAGTTCTTTTCTCTTTTACATTCTTGTATTTATAGAGGAGGTTGTCTTCTCATTTGATGAATCAGTTCCAAATACAAATTATGCATCTTCCTTGTTCTATCTCTATACTTCTATATAAATAAACCGACTTGCCGTTTTGAGAGTCGGTGACTAGAAACCGAGCAGCCATCGGCTGCAACAGTACTGAAATAAAACCAAATAGAAAATCGCTTCCGCTTGAATTTCTATAACATATATCATGACCACTTTACAAATACTGTTTTCAGATATATCAATTAATGATTACCATGGTTTGAACATTGGAATAATTATATTTTTTTACTACATGTAATGTAGGACAAGTAAAGGACAAAGTACAACCGATAGAAAATTTTGATGGGCAAAAAGAAGTACTAATAAAAGAAGTGTCTGCACTTTTGCTTGATTAACTGAAAGAGAAAACAAGGATTTTGGATCAAATGTATTGATTGGTGAAGGTTCTATTGGAAGGATTTGCCAATGATAGTGAAGAAGAGTGGTGTTTACCTAAAAAGACGCCCATGAAATTTTATTCCACCTAATGTACTTGTAAGATGGTTTTTTTTTCCTCTGTTGTTTCTCTTGACATAAATTTTATGATTTCATATCACTAGGCTTGCTAGCTATATTCATTTAAGTGAATTAAGGTATTGGCTTATTTCCATGTCACATGCTTTCAGCTATTATGAGCCATTCATGGTAAGCCGACAGTCTATATGGTTTGAGACTTTGAGATAACGGTACGGATTTGGATATTTCAATGCTCGGTCAACAGTTTATAACCTGGATCGGGGTGGTGTAAAGTGTAAATGTGACACCCGGCATATTCAGGTTAATACTTTTCATACTTTACATACATAAGTTTCATACTTTGCATACATACGAGTCTACCTCAACGAAAACATTGAAAACAACTACTTAGTATCGTACTTGACCGGGTCGGTTGAGTCGTGTCGATGATTCGGGAATCATCGGGAGTCGTTACAATGGTCCGAGGGATCATTGGGTGTCGGTCCATAACCATGTGTACAAGGATTGGCGATTCGTAGAATCATCGGGTTATTGCACACACGCAAGTCATGAGTCCTGGGAATTGGTGATCGGATGGGAACGTGTTAGTTATCATGCATTGGATACTTATAATCATTACATGACATATCGGTATATGAAAACGTGTTTACATATGTTAAAATAGGGTTTAACGCGCCAAAAACCCGGTTAAATAGGCTACAGGCGATTAGGCCACTGTGGACAGCCTAATCGCCAGTATAAGAGGCGATTGGGGAGACTTATGGGCGATTACGGGCCAATCGCTAGAAGCTACAGGCGATTGGAGGCCCTAATCGCCTATAGCTGCTGTACACTCGCCTGTTCTGCATATGACGACTAAAAATGCCTATAAATACCACCCTTATGTTTTAAAACATCATTTGTGAAACCCTAATACACCCCAAAGCCACCCCACACCTTATTCAACCTCTGAACCACGTTTTTTTATCAAGAAATCACATTTCCAAGCTTTACACCTCATAATCTCACAATTTCAAGGTGTGTTCTTCATCCCAAACCTTTGTAATGATATTGTTTTGATCCCTAAAGGTCCAGACCTAATTTCTAAACATTTATGTCTTTGAAAACTCATTAAAATCAGTTTCTAAACAAACCCAAACCTCTATACTTGTTATATGTGTTGTATTCATGCAAGATAGGATTTTTATCGTTTAAACATGATTGTTCTTGTATTATTAATATGTTTCTGATCTATATGAGTTAATATGATGTTAACCTAGGAGTTTGAAGGTTTATAGATGTGTAATATTGATAATAGGCATTTTGACCCGTTTGAATGATTATGGAGGATTAATGATGATATGTTGTGTTTTGTTGATTGTTTGGGGTTAGGGTTTACCCTAGGATGGTGCTAGAATAGTAGGATATTGTCGGACAACGTCATTATGTGATGAAATCTAGACATATGCTATTTAGGGTAAGTTTTGCATGATGATGTGATGTTTACATGATAGTTATGCTATTTTGGGAAAACACTTGCATTCGGGACAACTAGGATGATGATAAATTGGGGGGGTTTTGCTTGAAATAGTTGGATTAATGTTTTGGGTTTGATATTGGGCGTTTCCACATGTTTCGGATCTGATTTGGAGGGTTAAATGCGCAAAAAGATGACACAGTGCAGTAGGGGCGATTAGGGAGTCCTAATCGCCTGTGCTAAGGGCGATTGGCAAATACAATCCTAATCGCCAGTTTGACTCTCCTAATCACCAGTTGACTTTTCCTAATTGCATGTTTGATTTCTAATCGCGTGTACTACTACTGTATGTATATTTTAACATCTCGAAATGCGGATTGACGCCTAGGGACATGTTTGGAACCCCGTGACATGTCCAATGACTTAGTAACACGTGTTCGGACTCGTTTGTGCATTAATTGAGCGTTATGCTAGACTTAGTGATTTTTCGCGCATGCTAAGTGTTTAATTGCATATGTTACATGATATCTTGCTTTCGGCTAACACGTGGGATGTCGGGTCACCAATGGGATGTCGGGTCTTGTCTGCTGTGGTCGGTTAAACGTTTAAACATCATTTCAAAATGTACACGGTTATGGTCTGGACTGTTGGGGACTAATCAACCTATGGGTTGTTAGTCTAACACCTTATACGCTTGTCATGATAGGTCACCGGTATTTGGTGTCGTCTATTGAGCAGGTTTACATATCATAGAGGGGGAGCAGTATCAGGTGAGTTTCACGGCCCCACTTTAAGTCTTTACATTTCGGGGGAGACACATGCTTTATACATATTTCATAAATTATCATGTTATACCAGTGTTAAATTCATTTGTGCTATACGATACGTAAAGTCCTGGGGAAACCATGAATATGCTGGATAGCATAGTGGGGGAAATGTGGATAGATCTATTGGGACTGACAGACCCCACCCGTCGGCTGGGAGCCAGGTGGGTGCATATTGTCTTGGTCATAAGCATATCGTTTTGGGCAAAATCATATATCGTTGTCTGTAATGGTTTCCGGTCGTAGTAGTATTATTCATGTGTCTAGCTAACGCTATCATTTCTAACATAGTGATAACATGATGGCTTTTATTACTTAAACGTTTAACATAAAACCTGTGAACTCACCAGCATTATTTGCTGACGTTTTTAGCATGTTTGTCTCAGGTCGTTGAGGTAGCAGCATTTTGTAGGCGCACGGAGTCTCACGACGTCTAGGATTCATATGCATCTTATTTAGCATTTTCAGACTTTTATACTTTTACCTACGTGTTGTAATAAAGTTTTACGCTTCCGCAGCGATGGATTATTTATGAAAACTTAATGGTTTGCTTATGTCGTTTTACGTATCATATAGTGTCGTTTATTGTGACCGTTGACTTAGATCCTGGTTTGTCACGCGCCTCGCGGTAAAACCCCGCACGTGGAATTTGCGGGTGCGACAGATTGGTATCAGAGCCAATGGTTATAGTGAACTAGGACTGCATGTTGAGTCAAGTCTATAGCCGAGTCGCACAGACTAGACGGTCACATTCATATAAGTCATATCATATGGGGAATTGCCGGGGTGTTAGTATTACATTCGTTATTACCATTTATGCTTACATCATCTATCTATTACCCGTATTTCTTATCCTATTCTTCATCTTCGTGCTGAAGACGAGAAGGCTTACTATCCTTGCATGGCAGTGGCGTACATTTGAGTGGCTTCGGCATCCTTCGGAGATTTGTCCAAGATTCGGGCATCTCCCCTTCCTATACTCCAATGGACACACTTGCTCGCACATATTATCGCACACTCGTACTTGCTGTTTTACATCTTGGGTGTTTTATCACATAGGGGTTCTTATCTATTCTAGAACGTGGGTGCCTTGTGGTTTGAAAGTCAA
Source organism: Ambrosia trifida (assembly GCA_028751855.1). NCBI lineage: Eukaryota > Viridiplantae > Streptophyta > Magnoliopsida > Asterales > Asteraceae > Ambrosia > Ambrosia trifida. The sequence goes on along the minus strand of CM054128.1, from coordinate 132,566,037 downwards.
GCTAGGAGCACGCCTCGGGGACCATGTAGAGCGACTTATCATTTCGGATGCACACGAAATAATAAGTTGAAATGCATGGAAATCTTGGTGGACTCTGTGTTTGATCTGACAATCATGATGGAATCCAGTTCTCTGGTTTGACCTTGTTACTTATGATTTCTTGTTGTCTGTTCTGAAATCTGATGTCTTGTCTTTGGCTTTGACAGAAGATGGCAGGACGATGTGGTGGTCGCGTTGGTGGTCAAAATGGCGGTGGACGCAATTGGGGTCGTGGTAACATCAGCATGACCCAGGCTAAGCTGAATAATCTTATTCAGGAGCACGTGGCAGCCACTATTGCTGCGCAGCAGGCCGCCCAACAGGGCCATGGTGGTAATTTAATTACCCCTACCCTCATTCCTTATCTTTTGTTGTGTGGTGTTCGTTTTCTGACCCGTGTTGCTTGTTGTAATAGGGAATGCTTTTCATCCTCCACCACCTCCACCTCCTCCAGTCCACTGTACTTACAAGATGTTCCAGGACTGCAAGCCCCATAACTTCAGTGGGACTGAGGGAGCTGTGGGACTACTTCGTTGGTTGGAGAAGGTTGAGTCTGCTTTCTCCATGTGTAGCTGCCCAGAGGAGTTTCGTGTGAAGTATGCTTCAGGGACATTCGAGGGACATGCCTTGACTTGGTGGAATTGGACTGTGCAGACTATTGGTTTACTTGAGGCCCATGCGTTGCCATGGACCGATTTTATGTTTCGTTTGAAGATGGAGTATTGTCCCAGGGATGAGATTAAGAGTTTGGAGCACGAGCTGTGGAATCATCAGATGGTGGGATTTGAGGTTGAGGAGTATACCACTCGTTATCATGAGTTGGCACTTTTGTGCCCGGATTCTGTGACTCCTGAGTATAAGGCTATTGAGTTCTACATTAGTGGGTTGGTACCTGAGATTCGCGGGTTGGTGACCGCGAATGATGCTACTACACTTCGGGATACCATTCGGTTGGCTCATAGGCTAACCAAACAGAAGGTTCAGGAGGGTGTTTTGCCTCCTAAGGGTACTGTGGTGAAGACCTCTGATGGCAACAAGAGGAAATGGGAGAGCGCGGGTAAGGGTACAGTTCAGCCTCAGCAGCAGCAGCCGAGGAAGTTTGAGACTATGGGTTTGTCTTCTTGACAGAGGCAGGGTGGGTATACTGGTAGACTGCCTAAGTGTGATTGTTGTGGGTATCATTATGTTGGGAATTGTAGTTATTGTACCCGTTGTAAGTGGAACGGGCATCAGGCCTAGAGCTGCAGGGTGAATCTTCAGGCTCAGCAACAGGTGGTTGCCCCTACTACTGCTACTACTACCAATGCTGCACCTAGGGGTAATCAGGGATGCTATAACTGTGGGGAAACAGGGTACTTTAAGAAGTACTGCCCCAAACTGAAGCAGGGGAATGCTGGGAGGAATGACAGGGGTAACGGGGGTGGCGGCAGGAACGCGCACGCCTTTGTCATTGGGTCGGGCGAAGCCCGTCAGGATCCGGATACTGTTACTGGTACGTTTCTTCTTAATGATCGTTATGCCTCTGTTTTATTTGATTCGGGTGCCGACAAGAGTTTTATATCTGTTGAGTTTAGTCGATTGTTAGACATAGTACCGACACCTTTGGAGGTTAGGTACTTGGTTGAATTGGCTGATGGTAAGAAAATTGAGGCAATTCATATTCTTAAGGGATGCCAATTAGAACTTTCCGGGTTATCTTTTCCTATTGATCTCATGCCAGTGTCCTTGGGTAGCTTCGACGTTGTTGTGGGTATGGATTGGTTATCTTTATATCGTGCGGAAATCGTTTGCTTTGATAAAATCATACGCCTTCCTCTCCCGGATGGAGAGATTCTTTTGGTTCATGGAGAGAAAAGTGGTGTTCCCTTGAGCATCATTTCATGTATGAAAGCCTATAAGTATTTACGTAAAGGGTATTCTGCTATCTTAGCTCTTGTTTCGGTCTCATCTGACGTAAAGGGTATTCTGCTATTTTCCCGACGATTTTCCTGGTCTTCCACCTCACCGTCAGGTTGAATTTAACATTGATCTTGCGCCCGGTGTTGCACCTATTGCCCGAGCTCCTTACCGCCTTGCACCTCCCGAGATGCAGGAATTATCTAATCAACTACAGGAGTTGTTGGAAAAAGGATTCATTCGGCCTAGTTCATCCCCGTGGGGAGCTCCTATCTTATTTGTCAAAAAGAAAGATAAGAGCCTTCGTATGTGTATTGACTACCGGGAGCTGAACAAGGTAACCATCAAGAATCGTTACCCACTTCCCCGTATTGACGATTTATTCGACCAATTCCAAGGCTCTAGTTTTCATTCTAAGATAGATCTGAGGTCTGGATATCATCAGTTGAGGGTGCAAGAAGCTGACACCCCGAAGACCGCCTTTCATACACGTTATGGCCACTTCGAGTTCCTGGTCATGCCCTTCATTCTCACGAATGCACCTGCTGTTTTTATGGACTTGATGAACCGCGTTTGCAAGCCTTATCTTGATAAATTCATCATCGTATTTATTGATGATATTTTGGTTTATTCCAAGAATAAGACGGATCATGAGGAACACTTACGGTTGGTCTTGGAACTTTTGAGACGGGAGCAGTTGTATGCTAAGTTCTCAAAGTGTGATTTCTGGTTACGTGAAGTTCAATTCCAAGGATATGTAGTTAATGAACTGGGAATTCATGTCGATTCGGCTAAGATCGAAGCTATTAAAGACTAGGAAGCACCAAAAACGCCATCTGAGGTGCGACAATTCCTAGGTCTTGTTGGGTACTATCATCGCTTCATTGAGGGATTTTCGAAGATCGCTTAACCCCTCACCACTCTTATCCAGAAGGACCGAAAGTTTGACTGGGGCAAACCACAGGAATCAGCATTTCAGATGCTGAAGCTTAAACTTTGTTCTGCACCTATCTTATCCTTACCTGAGGGTACGGATGATTTCGTTGTGTACTGTGACGCTTCTATTCGTGGTCTCGGTTGTGTGTTAATGCAACGCGGGAAGGCTATTGCCTATGCTTCTCGTCAACTTAAAGTTCATGAGAAGAACTACACTACTAATGATTTGGAATTGGGCGTAGTGATCTTTGCGTTGAAAATCTGGAGACATTACTTGTACGGTACCAAATGCGAAGTATACACCAATCATAAGAGTCTCTAGCATATTTTCGAGTGTTAAACATGCGGCAGCGTTGTTGGGTTGAACTCCTGAACGATTATGAATGTGCTATCAAGTACCATCCTGGCAAGGCGAACGTTGTGGCGGACGCCTTGAGCAGGAAGGAGTCTGTGAAACCTCGTCATGTTCGAGCCTTACAGCTCACCATTTATTCCTCATTGCCTGACCAAATTCGTTCTGCACAATTGGAAGCTTTGAAGGAGGAAAACCTTAAAGCTGAAACCATGCACGGTGCCGATAAGCACCTCGAGCTCAGGTCTGATGGCCAGCATTATTTTGCCGAACGAATTTGGGTTCCTTTATTTGGAGGTTTGCGGGAGCTCATCATGGACGAAGCTCACAAATCCCGGTATTCTATTCATCCGGGCTCCGATAAGATGTATCAGGACCTAAAGATACTCTATTGGTGGCCCAACATGAAGGCTGACATAGCTTCGTATGTCAGCAAGTGTCTGACCTGTGCTAAGGTCAAGGTCGAGTACGAGAAGCTGTCTGGTCTTCTACAGCAACCAGAAATTTCGGAATGGAAATGGGAACGGATTACAATGGATTTTATGACCAAACTTCCGAAAGCGCCCAGTGGTTGTGACATGATCTGGGTGATTGTCGATCGGTTGACAAAGTCTGCACACTTCCTCGCTATTAAGGAAACCGACAGTTTGGAGCGGTTGTCTTGTATCTATCTTAAGGAAGTGGTTCCAAGCACGGGGTGCCCGTCTCTATCATCTTCGATCGTGATTCCCGTTTCGCTTCCCGTTTCTGGAAGCAATTGCATAAAGCGTTAGGTACTCAACTGGACATGAGCACCGCATATCATCCGCAAACTGATTGCCAGAGTGAGCGGACGATTCAATCGCTTGAAGACATGCTTCGAGCATGTGTCATCGATTTCGGTAAGAGTTGGGAGATTCACCTGCCGCTAGTGGAATTCTATTACAACAATAGTTACCACTGTAGCATCAAGGAAGCACCGTTCGAGGTTCTGTATGGACGGAAGTGCCGGTCTCCTCTTTGTTGGGCCTAGGTGGGCGAGAGCCAACTCACTAGTCCAGAAATGGTGTACGAAACCTCCGAAAAGATCGTACAAATTCGAAATCGTATGGCGGCAGCTCGTGATCGCCAAAAGAGCTACGCCGATCGTCGTCGCAAACCTATGGAGTTTCAGGTCGGAGACAGGGTCTTATTGAAGGTATCTCCATGGAAGGGCGTTATACGCTTCGGGAAGCGCGACAAACTTAACCCTCGTTATGTCGGGCCATTCCCAATCCTGGAACGTATTGGGCCGGTGGCATACAGACTTGACTTACCAGCCGAGCTTAGTAGCGTGCATAATGTCTTCCATGTCTCGAATCTTAAGAAGTGCTTGGCTGACGAATCTCTCGTTTTTCCTCTTGAAGAAATCAAGGTTGATGATCGTTTACGTATTGTGGAGGAACCGGTTGAAATTCTTGATTATAAGATTCGTAGCCTTCGTCGGAGTAAAATCCGCATCGTCAAGGTTCGTTGGAATTCAAATCGTGGACCGGATTTCACATGGGAACGGGAAGATCAGATGAAGGCCAAGTACCCTCATCTATTTCCTAAGCGTGCTTTTGAATCGAACGATGTTGCTTCCAAAACTAATTGAATCTCGAGTCGAGATTCCTTTCAACTGAGGGATGATGTAACAACGGGAAAAAATTTCTTTCTTTCTTTTTGTCGTCTTCTTTCTTTCGTCTCTTCATCTCCGGACTTCATTTAATTTTCGAGACGAAAATTCTTTCAACTAGGGGATGATGTGACAAACGACATATTCAGGTTAATACTTTTCATACTTTACATACATACGTTTCATACTTTGCATACATACGACTCTACCTCAATGAAAACATTGAAAAGAACTACTTAGTATCGTACTTGACCGGGTCGGTTGAGTCGTGTCGATGATTCGGGAATCATCGGGAGTCGTTACAATGGTCCAAGGGATCATTGGGTATCGGTCCATAACCATGTGTACAAGGATTGGCGATTCGTAGAATCATCGGGTTATTGCACACACGCAAGTCTTGAGTCCCGGGAATTGGTGATCGGATGGGAACGTGTTAGTTATCATGCATTAGATACTTATAATCATTACATGACTTGTCGGTATGTGAAAACGTGTTTACATATGTTCAAATAGGGTTTAACGCGCCAAAAACCCGGTTAAATAGGCTACAGGCTATTAGGCGACTGTGGACAGCCTAATCGCCAGTATAAGAGGCGATTGGGGGGGGGACTCCTGGGCGATTAGGGGCCAATCGCTTGAAGCTACAGGCGATTGGAGGCCCTAATCGCCTATAGCTGCTGTATACTCGCCTGTTCTGCATATGACGACTAAAAATGCCTATAAATACCACCCTTATGTTTTAAAACATCATTTGCGAAACCCTAATACACCCCAAAGCCACCCCACACCTTATTCAACCTCTGAACCACGTTTTTGATCAAGAAATCACATTTCCAATCTTTACACCTCATTATCTCACAATTTCAAGGTGTGTTCTTCATCCCAAACCTTTGTAATGATATTGTTTTGATCCCTAAAGGTCCAGACCTAATTTCTAAACATTTGTGTCTTTGAAAACTCATTAAAATTAGTTTCTAAACAAACCCAAACCTCTATACTTGTTATATGTGATGTATTCATGCAAGATAGGATTTTTATCGTTTAAACATGATTGTTCTTGTATTATTAATATGTTTCTGATCTAAATGAGTTAATATGATGTTAGCCTAGGAGTTTGAAGGTTCATAGATGTGTAATATTGATATTAGGCGTTTTGACCCGTTTGAATGATTATGGAGGATTGATGATGATATGTTGTGTTGTTGTGCTAGACTTTAGAGGTTTGCGTTGTCTTTGGTTTTATTAGTGGGTTTCGGCCTAAGTGGCCTATGTAATGTGACCGCCCTATGCTACTATAAATAGGGGGTTCTTAAGCCAATTTTGGGTTGCTAGCTTTTGTTATGTTTTGCTCTCGTGTACTAGACTGTTCCTAGAAACCGTGTGCACCTTATTAATCAAATCATTTATTTCAGGTATCTTCTTTGTTCTTAGCATACAATCATTGTTTCCGCCTTTGATTGTCTGTTGTTTGATACCCGGTAGAGAGGATTCTGGACTTACAATTGGTATCAGAGCCTAAGAAGTCTTTCGAAGGGTCGGTTGTGGTATCAAAAAGGAGAAGCTCAAAAGAAGATATTGCTGCGAAAAAGAAATGGATCAAATGGTTAACCAAACAAATTTGAACGGACTTAATACTGATCAATTACTTGTAGCTGCTCAAGTGGATAAAGCTATGGAATCTGTCATTGGCACACATCAAAAGATACCTATTCTTCAACTTGGAATGTCCTATTCTGAGTGGAAGTTCAGATTTATTCAAGTCATGAAAATTAAAGATGCAAAGGCTCTGAGATCTAACCTGAACGGACCCTATGTGATCACTTATGTGGTTAACGAAATAACTGGAGCCACTGCCATCAAACCAAAGAGTATGTATACTAATGAAGATCATGAAAAGACTGATATTGATGAAAGGGCAATTGCTTATCTTCATAAAGGACTTTCACCAATTGGAGTTCGTGACAATGCCACTGCCAAAGAACTTTTGGAAGCTCTTGAGAATCTGTACGAGGGAAATGAAGAAATGAAGGAAATCAGAAGGGAGATGCTGAGTCAGAAGTTTAATGCTTTCAATCACATTCTTGGAGAATCACTCGAAAGTCAGATCCAGCGTTTTGTGGCCTTAGTGAGTGAAATGAAGTCAAATGATATGGTGGTAGACAACTCCGTTATGAACAAAAAGCTGCTAAATACTCTTCAAAGGAGTTGGGACTCAAATGTAACCCTTATCAAGAGAATCAAAGATCTAGCAAGACTCACTCTTTTTGAGACCATATCTTTGATCAAGTCCTATGACCATGATGACAGGCAATGCTACATGACTCAGACTGCCAGTTATAATAATGCAATCATTGCAACTCCCAGCAATGCTCTAATGTCTCAGCAAGAACCTCAGCGTCCCTCGTTGTACTCCTACCCAGCAAGTGGATCTTCGTATCCACCTATGTTTGAACCCAGTGTGTCAAAAGGGTCAGCTATCCCTGCTTCCTCTGTCGCCACCTCTGCTGGACCTTCGTTATCTGCTTCACTTTCTTCAGCTGCACCTTTGTCAGTAGTCAAAATTCCAAAGGAGCTTGAAGGTAACTTAGGTTTACTTGCTGGATTCATGAATTGCTATAATGCATTTCTGACAGGTCAACTTAGTGCGAAAGATGTTGGAGCATGTGACTTAAATGACGTTAATCAAGATGATATTGAAGAGATGGACTTGACTTGGCAGATAGCTATGGTGGTGCATAGGCAAATAAGTTTGTGAAGAGGACGGGAAGAAATGTGTGGGAAAACCCAAAAAAGAAATTGGGTTGGGACAAGATGAAGATGCGTTGTTACAACTGTGATGAACTTGGACATTTTGCTCGTGAATGCACCAAGCCAAAGAAAGAGGTAGACAATTCTATTCCTATAGCCGCTTCTCCCACTGCAACTCCGGGAAGTCAATCATCTACCACTCACACTGGATCTGAATCCTCTAACTCCAATAAAGCCATGGTCGCTCAATCAGGAGGTGGATGGGATTGGTCTTCTCAAATGGAAGATCTGAATATTGTTGAAGATACTGTGTACAAGGCTCTTATGGCACAGATGGATGATGACTATGTTCCGTCAGCGGCTGACGTACATTCTGAAACTTTAGTTGAATCATGTTGCACTGAAAGGTGTAAACTTAAAATTAAGGGTTTTATAGAAGAAACTCTCTCCGCATACAAACAACTTGAATACGAAAAGATGGCCACTTGGGACATTAAAAAGAAATTTAACTCCTATAAAGAAATGGTCGAAAAACAAAAACTTGATATCAAGCGTTTGCATCAGGAGGTGAGTGATCATAAATGCCGATATTTACACTTCAAACAACTGTCTGACACTTTGACTGTAACACCCCAACCGATGGCGGAAACATCGGGATGTCACGTATTGATGATTGTTCAGTAGCTCATGGTGAATAATAAATTTCATTAAATAATTTAAATAAGTTACATACAATTGTTCTAAGAATTTGTACATCACAAGATGAAAAATACTAGCTACACATCTTCAAGCATTAACTCAAATCTTCATGCAAGAATAACCTGAAACATGTTAAGTTTGAAAATATTTTGGGTCAACAAAAGTTGGTGAGAATTACAGAAGTTTTTGGAATATGATAGATAATAATAGTTTGTACAACAATCACAGTTGTATGATGATAGAGTATGAGTCCGACATGTAACAATGCGTCTTTGTACAATCAAACCTTGTGTCGACTGAGACCTAACTCGCAAGTTAGTTAAATGTTGTTACTGTTATCGATCATCCCTGAATTTATGCGGGGGGATGGGTTTGTCAGACCTATAGCGCTATAATCTAAACAGGCGGCTTGATCAATGTTAATGATTGTACTGTGTCTTTTTGTTACAGTCAAATGATAGAATAAGTAAATGATAGTGTAATTGAATCACAAGTTTCAACAATGTAAGAATGAGTAAATGATAGTGTATAAAATGTTTAAACATGTTTCACCCAAAAATGTAAAATAGAAAAAGGGGCTATGTAAACTCACATTGGCTAAGGTGAATTATCCTCTAAGTGTTGTGAATGTATGCGAGGCGAATCCCAAAGACTCAACAACGTAGCTAGTCCAAATTGAAGAAAACGAAAAAGAAAGAATATCAAGCATCCAATTCGCCAATTACAAGAGCTTATAATCAAAGCTTCAATTGTAGAAGTAATAGACTATAGAAGAAAGGTATGAGGGAAAGTTTAATCGGATTGAAACAATCGATTTAGAGGTGCAAAGTATAATGGGTCATAGGTGGGTTTTTATACTAGTTTTGGAGTCAATTAGCCATTAAAATTGGTCAACACCATAAAGTAAGGTTTTATGATGAATTGACTATTTGACTAAGACTTTGACTGTTTGACTAAGACTTTGACTGTTTGAATAAGACTTTGACTAATCAATTTAATGAACGTGTTAAGTTTATTTTCTTCTGAAATACTACACAAGATGATAGTTGGCTCAGTTGGTTTTCACTGTGTGTTGGTTGGCTGTGGACGCGGGTTCGAGTCCCGGGTCCACACAAATCTTTTTTTGGCAATTATTTCCCTAAAACTATATTATTCTAAATTCATAATATGATTATATAAGCCCGAAAGTGACTCGAAATATTTTTAAAACGTACAAAAGTGTCGAGATACAAATAATTATTAGTTTAAGGTATTTAAAAACATATATTGTATAAAACAATACATTCTTTTTATCAAAAAAAAAATTAGGGGAAATTCGCGATGTTACATTGACCACGGAATTGATCGACTTAAAATCAAAATTTGAAAATGCAGATTTTCATTTCAAAAAATTCGATTGTTCTAGTCCTAAAGTTGAAAAAATGATCAATACCCAGTTAAAGTACAGACCAAAGGAAGCGAGGAATAAGGGAATTGGCTTTGTGGAAATTCCTCCACTTTTCAATGAAAATAATTCCTCAATTCCTATGTCGGATGAAAAACTGTTGGCTCTTCCTGTGAAAGGATATGGTCCACCAATAGAAGAGCCAACCAGTCGACCATCACGGGATCAAGTTGAAGTCACTAAACCTGCATCAATCCCAATTAGAATCTCTAAACCTAAACAAAAACAATCTAAGCAAGAGCAGGCTCCCTAAAAAACATTTGTCAAGTCTCAAGATGTTTCAAAGCAGACTGAGACATTAAATTATGAGAAAAATAAAGAGGTTGATAGAGTTTTTGAGGTTAGCAAAGATGAGGTTTCCTCCTCATCTGAATCTGATGAATCATTATGTGTGTCTAAAGAGTCTAAACATGAAGACATACAAGTTAATGAACCAATTCCTGCTCCGACCACCCAGCAAAACTCAAGTGTGAGCTATGAGTTTGATTTCATGAAGCAAATTAGGGAGCTTTGTCTAAAGCAAAGAGGAAACAGTGAAAATAATCTGACCGATTCTAAGTCTCACTCAGATGATTCGTCAGTGACTGAACCTGAGTCTGACATTGATCCAGACTCAGGAAAGACCGACTCATCTACCTATCAGTCATGTGAAACCACAACATCATCTGAAGACATGACCAGAGTGAATGAATATGTTTCTGTGTCTACTTCAAACTCATTTGATTCAGAAAAAACGTGCTCAATATCTTCTGAATCTCCCACCTCTTTTGTGGCTGAAAACTTCTCTATAGAAAATTGCTTAGATGTTTCTGATAATGTGAATATTACTAATTTGGTTGATTCTTGTGCAGACAATGTGATTGTTGAGGATTGGGTAGATGATGGGGATGAAGTCGATGACACTGATTCACTTGCATTTAATAATAAAAATCAGAAATCAGAAAAACAATTTCTCAATTTCTGATAAGGACAACAATATTTGTGTGGGCTCGTTTGTTTTGAGCATAAAACCTTGTGACTTTTCATCTGACTCTTTGTTTGTTCATTCAGATTCTGTTATTTTGACACATGCTTGTGATAAAACGAAAAATCTTTTTGTTAAACAATCCAGTAAGGACCGGATAGGGAAATATGTCCCACCAAAACAGGTTTTACCAAAATATGAAAAACAGAATTTTTCAAAACAAAGGACACAGTATTCCAAAATAGCATCACACAGGTATAGAGATGTCTCCAAGCTCTTTGAGCCTGGAAAGTATGCAAGATTTCAGGGGGATCCACATGTAAAACGTCAGACATGTTACACATGTGGAATCTCAGGACATATTGCCAGAAATTGTAAAACAAATCAACAAAATCTTGCAAGCTGGAAACATCAGAAGGCTCCAAACGGGAATCATAATCATACCAAGCCAATGAAGGTTGAGAAGCCTAAGGCAATGCGGAATGACAAATCCAAGGTGAAGCCTTCTGATGGTGATTGGAATAGAAATAAAATGTTTAAACAGTCTGGTAAAAGGTTAAATTCTCAGACTCTGACTGACTTGACAGAATCCAGTTCGAACAAAAGAATGTTTTCTAAACACAAATTTTACTGGAAACCAAAATGCTCTATTCCAATCTCTTTCCCGTTTGTAGGTTCTTCTTGTTCTGTGAATGATAAATCTAATCTATGTGCTAATGTTTCACCTGTTGACATGCAATGGATAAAAGCCCAATATATGGATCCCAACGGTGTACCCAAAACAACTACGACCTGGGTACCTATGACTAACTAATCCTGCATCATGTGTGGGAACGACTGTGGAGGACTATCATTCGTCTCTGGTACATTGATAGTGGCTGTTCAAGGCACATGACATGAGACTTATCCCAGCTTACCGATGTTGAATTTTTCAATGGTGGATTTGTCTCCTTCGCAGGAGGTGAGAATGGTCAGATAACACAAAGTGGAACGGTAAGAATTGGTGCTCTTCAGTTTAATAAGGTAAATTATGTTCCTGAATTAAAGCATAGTTTACTAAGTGTGTCACAAATCTGTGATAATGGCTACTCAACTCATTTCACTGATAAAGGACGTCTAATATTGAAACCTGGAGTCGTCATTCCAGATGAATGGGTATTACTGAAATCGGATCGTCGAGGTGACGCTTATGTCATTGACATGAACAAACCTCCCTTCGATAACGTCACATGTCTTTTCTCAAAAGTTTCTCAAAATACTACCATTTTATGGCATCGTCGTCTTGGACATGCAAATGCTAAAAACTTGAACCGAGTGGCTAAACTGGGATTGGTAAGGGACCAGCCAGTACGTGATTTTATAACAATTGAAAAATGTGTTGCATGTGCCAAAGGAAAACATCATAGAAAACCACATCACTCCAAGTTGGTAAACACTATTGATTCTCTGCTGCAATTACTCCACATGGACCTATTTGGCCCAGTGAATGTACTCAGCATTTCTCGTAAAGCATATTGTTTAGTAATAACTGATGACTACTCATGTTTTACTTGGGTTTTCTTTTTGGCTAACAAGAGTGAGACTGCATAAATAGTAAAACAGTTTATCATATTGATGGAGAATCAAACCAACTTGAAGGTAAAGGGCATTCGATGTGACAATGGAACTGAATTCAAGAATGCAGAGTTAAACTATTACTGTGCTCAGAAAGGGATTGCGCGTCAGTTCAGCTCAGCAAGGACGCCACGGCAGAATGGAGTTGCTGAAAGAAGAAATCGCACCTTAATTGAAGCTGCCCGCACAATGTTGTGTGACTCACAGCTTCCGACATTCTTCTGGGCGGAGGCTGTCAACACAGCCTGCTATGTGCAGAACCGAGTTCAAGTCAACAAAGCTCGAATGAAAACACCCTACGAAGTGCTGTTTGGTACTAAACCCTCCGTCAAGCATTTTTGTGCTTTTGGTTGTCCCTGTACACTGTTGCTTCTGGACGCTACACCAAAGTTTGATGCAGAAGCTGACGACTATTATTTTGTCAGTTATGCTGGCAAGACTGCATATAGGGTCTACAACAAACAAACTAGGCAAATCGTAGAGTCGTTTGACATACGTTGGCTTGAAGAAAATGCAACAGATGCTACAGTGGGTCCAGACTGGTTATTTGACTATGAAACTCTCTTTCGATCTTTTCATATTTTTGATGATGTTTCTAGTGGTGTGAATACAGGTTTCGCAGATTCCTCAACTTCCACTGCTGGAACCTCATCCTCGGTGATTGATGATGCAAAGGATGAGGGGGATGCTATACCTACATCTCCATTACCACAGCCACTCTCAGTTCCTGCCGAACCATTCATTCCCACTACGGATCCTATGCAACAAGCCGATGATGAAAATTTGTCTGATGATACTTCAGTTCCTACATTCCATGATCCCATTCCTATTGAGTGCACGATGGAGCATGGTGACGCAGTCGAAGTTGATCATGATACTGTAGAAGAGACTGTAACAGGTGGTGCTACAATCCTACCTGGAGATTCTTCAGTTCCAGACATAGCCATTCCTACAAGCATTCAACGAGATCACCCACTGGAAAACATCATTGGTCTAGTAGACGCAGGTGTTCTCACAAGGAGTCAAACTGGTGACATCAACAAATGCTTGTACTCGTTCTTCATTTCTCAAATTGAGCCAAAGTCTACTGCTATGGCCATGCGAGAACCAAGTTGGGTTGATGCGATGCAAGATGAACTAAATAAGTTTGAGAAACTGAAGGTTTGGAAGCTAGTTGAATTGCCTCCAGGAAAACGAACGCTTGGCACGAGGTGGGTCTACCGAAACAAAAGAGATTATAGCGGGGTCATTGTAAGAAACAAAGCTAGGTTGGTTGTGCAAGGGTTCAGACAGATTGAGGGACTCGATTATGATGAGGTATATGCACCGGTTGCGAGATTGGAAGCAATCAGAATTTTCCTTGCGTACGCATCGTTTAAGGGATATACTGTCTATCAGATGGATGTCAAAACTGCGTTTCTTTATGGAACTATGAAAGAAGAAAACTATGTTGGTCAACCACCGGGTTTCACAAATCCAAAATATCCAGAGCATATGTACAAACTAGACAAAGCGTTGTATGGGTTACATCAGGCACCTCGTGCTTGGTATGCTACCTTGACTGAACACCTGCTTGCTAATGGATACACTCGTGGTGTTATTGATCAGACTCTATTCGTCAAGACAGTGAATGACGATCGTATTCTGGTGCAAATTTATGTGGATGATATCATCTTTGGTTCCACCAATGATGCTCTGTGCAAGGAATTTGAAGAGGTGATGAAAAAGCAGTTTGAGATGAGTGCTCTTGGGGAAATGACCTTTTTCTTGGGTCTGCAAGTTCGTCAAAACTCTAAGGGTATCCTGATTCATCAAGGAAAATACGTGCATGACATTCTTGCAAAATTCAGCTTCAATGATGTAAAGCCAGGCGACACACCAATGTCTGAGAGACCAGGTCTCACTCAAGATCTGGAAGGAGAAGCCGTAGAAAAAACACTTTATCGTTCAATTATTGGTTCGCTTATGTACCTGACTGCTAGTAGACCAGACATCATGTTCGTCGTGTGTCAATGCGCACGTTATCAGGCTAATCCTAAAACTTCACATTTACATGCTGTCAAGAGAATCTTTAGATACCTTAAGGGGAAACCCAGATTTGGTCTTTGGTATCCTAGGGATTCTCCTTTTGAATTACATGCTTTTTCTGACAGCGATTTTGGAGGATGTGACATTGACAGGAAAACTGCTTCTGCGGGGCGTCAATTCTTAGGCGATCAGCTTATTGCATGGCAATGTAAGAAACAACAAACAATATCCATTTCAACAGCGGAAGCTGAATATGTGGCTGCCTCCGCATGTTGTTCTCAGGTTATCTGGATACAACATCAATTGGTAGATTATGGTTTGGATTTCTCTCTTACTCCTATTTACTGTGATAATGATGCTGCTATCCAAATTGTGAAAAATCCAGTTCAATTTTCAAAAGTAAAACACATTGCCATGAAAGAAAATTTCATCCGAGACTCTTTTAACCAAGGTTTAATTGTGCCTACACACATTCACACTGACGACAATGTCGCATATCTGTTTACAAAACTTGTTAATCGAGCTCGTTTTGAAGCTCTCTCTGCACTGCTTAAACTGGTCCATTTTGAGGACTGAACTGGTCTTCATGTTAAAAAAAAAATCTTTTGTTTTTTTTCTTAGTCTTAGGTTTGTAAATTTGTTCTTTAAATTTCTCTTTTAAGCACAAATTTTGGGGGATGTGTCCTAAGAAAAGATCAAAGCATTTTTAGTCTCAAAACGAGAGATGAAATGAACTTTCACAAGTTGGATTAAGGCTGACACACGTAAGACATGTATCGAAACAGTTTGGCTCCAGTGTGATATGTTGGTAGGTTTAGTCCTGAAGGCTGAAATGTTAATGATCTTGTGAAGCACTTAAAGACAAAGACACGACCTCAGTAAGGAACATCACTTGGAACCAGGTACAATCTCTATTTGAATGCTTGTGTGATGTCCCGAAGCATAACACTGTGGTCTAGGTCTGAAACCTTTTCTGAAAAACTCGTGTATCTCCTCTGTTTTGTGTAAGTAAAGACCTGGAGATGCTAGGCAACGAAAACTTCTGCTACATCCAAATATATGCTGACCTAGTTTTTCGTTTTCATGCTATAGATCATCCTTCACCTAAAACAGACCACAGTGTCCGAAGATGTCCTGGCTGCTCCTCTGCTGCATCCAGATATATGCTGACCTGGACACAGCCAGGATATCATAAAAGAGACCCTCTAGAGTCCAAAACCCAAAGCCCTTGTCATTTGATAAATCATCTGACTTGTATATTATCCTAAATCTCTCATTGATCTTTCTTTTCTGCTCTCAATCCAGTCCCAGTCAAGGTTTCAGAATTCTAGAACAGATACTGTGAAAAATATGCGGTAGGGAAACTTCTTGCATGATAGAGTGTACCACTTACTACTCTATGATTTGATTGTGACTTGCATGAGTGTTCGTACTAAGTACACCAAAACATGATAAATAATATCACAGATCGTCGTACGAGAAGGCCTAAGGAAATAAGTTTAAGGGGACAAATATACTGGCAATTGCTAAGACCAACTGAAGTAGATTAGAGTTGATAAGTGTAGCTCGGCCAGAAACACAGTGAATTGATCTCGTTGACAAAAATATTTTTAAGTATTTCGTTTAGATAAATTTTAGCTAAGTTTACGTTAGGCCAGTTCACGATCTGACTTGGACCCGGTCACAAAACACACCTAAATTGATTTCAAGCGGGCATTGGGAAACGAGATGGGCCCACCACACGTTTGGTGGGCCACACAAATCTCAGTCTGACAAAAAGGGGGGCGGAGAGGGGTTGTTTTCAAAATCACAAGAATCTAAAAAAATTTGATCTCTCATATTCTCTCACACACATACACATCGCCGGTTTCTCATTGTTCTTGTTCATCGAGATATTCAGGAATCAAAAGAAGGTAAATCTTCGTTTAATGATTCTTGTTATGATTGTGGTGTTTGTTAAGTGATTTGTAGGTGTGGAAGGATGTTAGAGGCGTTGGAATGGTCATCGGCGACAAAATGGTGAAGTTTGATCATCTCAGACGGCGGCGCGTGAGTCTCACGCGCCTGGGAATTCGAGTTCAAAGTGGTGAAGTTTGACTTCCACACGCTGGGAGTTCGACCTTAGATGAGGGAAAATTACCAAATTACCCTTGAACTCAGACATGGTCATCAAACTCAGCTGGCAAATGACCAAAATGCCCTCGAATCCAAATCTGGTCGTCACACTCAGACGGAAAATGACTGAAATGCCCTTGAACTCAGACTTACTCATCGAACTCAGACTGCAAATTACCAAAGTACCCTTGAACTTAATCCAGCACCTCGAACTCACTTGTGATTGTTGAAGGATCGATTTGACAAAAACAATTGCATTGATCAAACAAGTCTACTAATTCAAGTGCATAATCCTTGAATCAGTTACAAAATGATAATAATATCAACAAAACGCAGAAATCATCATTAAAACATTCATTTCATTCATAATCATACTCAATTACACGTTAAAAGATGTTTATAATCAATAAAAGACGTGTACAAAGTTGACTCAAAACCCTAGGGAGAACACAAACTGGAGGGAAAACAAAATGACCAAAACTTACATCTCAAAAATGAACTTGACCTTATATAGGCCTGCACACTCGCCCATATAGTACGGTCGAATCTGCAGGTTCGACCAAACATACTGGTCGAACCAAGCAATACATTAAAATCTATTTCTACCTTCGACCTACTGTTCTCCTTCGACCTCCTGAGCTTCCTTCGACCGTTCAAAAACTTTCCTTCGACCATCTGGAGACTCCTTCGACCATTCGATAATGAACAAAAACATGTGTTAAGTACAATCCAAAGCACTAGTCGCACAAAATGCATCTACAAACTCCCCCTCGACTATTGCTTGGATTGTTTGAGTCGACGTTCTTCATCCATCCTTTTGTTCATCAGCTTAATTTGCAATTGCTTCTTCTGTTCTTTGGTCATCACCGGTTCATAAGCTTGTTTAGGTTTCTTCTTCTTGACTTCAGGAACATCTTGAACCTTCACAAACTTACCAAGCTTCTTTTCATAATCACATCCAGCATTGATATCATAAGCAAAGCACAGGAATACCACACGTTGGTATTTGCTTGCTTGATCACAATCCTTCACCTCACTATAAATCGGATTATAATACAACATAATAATATCCTCATGTGAGCAGTTAATCAACCACATAGGATCAAATATGTGTATCTTCTTGAAATCTTTCACACCATCTTTCAACACAATCATAGCCTCTGCAGTTTTCCAGTCATAGTACCACCAGATAAAATCCTTTGAAAAGTGTTGAGGGATCTGCATCAACGGAATATGTTTCAACACTTTAGGTGGTTTGTACTTTAACGTTACCTTGGGCATACCAGTTATATCATCAATATCCTTTTTGTGAATAATCCGTTTAGGATACTGAGGAGTAAATAGATTCCATCTCGTCCGGCTTTCTCTCGACATACGATCAGCAAAATAAGCAACATGATCGTTTACAGATCCAGTCAACTGGTGTCTACACACATCTCAAATCGCCCAGTATGGAAGTGTTTTAAGATCATGGAATCTTTCAAAATAAAGTATTCCTTTCTCCCATTTAACAGCTACACACTTCAACTGTTTCACAAACTTCCATCCCAACGCTCTACCTTTGAACATCTCATTGTGTAACTTGTAAAAACTTCCCTGAATCTCTGTCTTTGGACGATTTGCTTCTTTTTCCTTCAGTTTCCTCAATAACTCCTTCAAACTATCAGATTGTTCTGTGCTCGGTTTATCATGCCCTGGAAATACTTCTTCAATGAATATCTTACTCTTTTCATGAGCAAGTTTCTCGGCTTCTTTCAACAATTCATCAGTAAATTCAGCAAATCCAGAATCTTTATTCTTCTTATAATATTCTGGATATTCTTCACTCGTTATGTCTTCAATCTCAACCTCCTCAAATACAGGCACATCTCGATCATCTGAATGATTACCTGCTTCTTTTTCAGGTACATTGAGAATCTGATTATCAACTAATAAATCTTCCAACGTCTTCCTAACTTGTTTTGCCAAACCTTCTAATATCTCTTTTGACATCACCACAGAAACTTCTCCATCCTCCAAATCTGGATCATTATACTCCAACTCATATATCTTGTCACTGGATTCAAAAATCTCAGGAAATCTGCTAGTCATATCTATCATTAAGACTCTATCTATTAACATCTGGCGATACATCTTCTTATCATCGTCTGGTAATGATCTTAGCTTCTCATTCCAAAAGATCGTATCATCATCAACAGATCCTCTAGGAGCTTTTGAGCTGGATCCTCCTTCACCTTTTCCAGATCCTCTTTTCTCACACTTGTATTTATCAGTATCGTCATCATCATCATCACTGTCTGAACTTGCAGAGCTGTTACCTTCACCAGAATAATCATCAGAACCATCATTGTCACCATCATCTTTCTTTTTCTTCTGAGAAGTATTACCAGCATCATCATCTAACTCCTCATCGTCTTCCTCTTCATTATCAGATGGTTCGAAATCAACTTCTTATTCATCTCGCTCTTTATCCTCTTCACCAGCTTGCAATTGAGGAGCTCTAGAGTACAAGTCTTTAATCAGGTTTCCATGTTCTTGCTACTCTCTTTCAGCTTCTTATTCTCCTCTTTTAATGCAATAAATCTCCTGGTGTTCCTCTGTTCATGCTTTAACAACTTCTTGTTTTCTTTTCGATGTTGTTTAAGCTTGGCTTCAAGAGCTTCCTGATTCTCGTGAGATGTTTCCACAATGTCTAACATCTTTTTGTCGCTGCTTCTCAATTGCTCTATCTCTGCTTGCTGTTGATTGATTATTTTCATCATGTCAGCTAGCTTCCGGTTCACAGCATTCATCACATCATTATCAACTGTGACCTTTGGTGTAGAAGCTTCAGCAGCAGCAGGCAACTTTCCTTTCTTTATCTTCTTCAACACTCTATCCAGTGCCTCATTAAACTCATTAACAGGTAATTCAGTCTCCTTTTCAGTACCTGATGTAGTCTTCCGCTTCTTAGCAGCTGGAGTTGCAACCGGTGACTTTAAGCTAGACGCTGTTGGCAATTTCTTACCAGCAATCAACGTTTCTATGTCTCTAGCTCTCTTCTCCATTGGTCTTAAAACCTTCTCCTTCTTCTTAAATTGGGGTTTCTTTTGTTTCTCCCCTTGCTTTGGCGATCCAGGAAAATCCTCTGATCTCAAGCCTAAACCCTCATCAGTTTCATCCAAACGAATAGGACTTTTAGTACTCTGTTCCTACAAGATCCAAACAAGATCAAACAAACCAGACAGTAGATAGTTGTCTCACAAATATCCTAATAGGACGAAACTATGTCAGTGCTACAGATCATGGGTTCATCACTCAAAAGGTGCCCACACAGTTCTTAGCACAGAAGCCCCTTATTAACTATTATATTATATACGTATATAATATCAACAAGACAAGACAGATCAAGACAAGCCACCAAGACAACAATGTCGGTCCATCCTAACCCGGCCAAGACTCATAGACACAAATGAATAGAAAACAATAAAAGAACGATATCACAGTGAGGGGAACCCAAGTTAGGACCTTCACTTAGGGTGCTGAGTTATGGGAGCAATTTTAGCAATAAAACTCCAATCCAATGCACCAGCTGATCCTTAGCCAACACACGTTGACAACAACAACTTGTTCAATCAATAACAAGTAGATACAAAGAATAATAGACCAGATCTACTAATCAAGATTAGATCTACTATCTACAACCAACCAAGAACCAGATCTATAATACAGATCAGATCCTTGAACACAAACAACAAAAGACTCAGCGGAAGACAACGAAAAGACCAAGATCAAGAGCCTTAGGCTCTAATACCATGTAGAATTTTAGGGTTTGATAAACAAAACAACAACAATAATGGAGCCAACACAAACTTACAAACAGATCAACACCAGATGTAGGCGACAAAACGCTGACAAAGCTCTTATTAACCCAAACCAAATCAGTACCCCCAATACCCAAAGATGTTCTCAGCAAATCACTGAGATCTTAGAACAGAGTACAATACACATATTTGTTGATTGATAAGATCAGCAGATCATTGAATAAGAAATAATACAAAGAAATAAGACTACAGACTTACAAACCCTAGACGAAAACTGAGACTCAGAGAGAAAATAACAAAAAATAAAGTGAACGAATGAATGAGAACTTGTGCACTATTCTTTTTATACCTAATCTCGAACTTTCCAGCTAACAAGCATCCGACGATTGAGATAAGATTGATCCAACGAACATAATACATCCAGCTCAGCAATCTGTGTGAAACAAACACAAACCCCAACTAACATATACACCAATAACCCAGTTCATTATACCAGACCTATATCAACTGACCTAGGCCAAAGGCCAATGGGCCAATACAATTATCAACTGGGCTCCTGATATAAACAAGCCCAATATCCAAAACCCAATATCTTTTAGTAATTGAATTATAGTATGTTTATAACTTAGAGAGGACTAAATCATTGCTACAGACAATGGCCCATGAACGAAGCCATGTCACACCTGCCCGGATTTTGTCCTACAAACACACACGGATGCAACCCTCACTCTCTCCTTCCTCTCACTATTTATGATTGTCTGTAGCAACGATTTAGTCCTCTCTAACACAACGACTCCACGAGGACACAAATATCTAACAAACGAGCTAATGGCTACATCAGGTACAACAGTTGTATATGACAATACATGACAATGTGACATCAACATATATATCTACAAACATGGCTTGTCTATTTTCCATATAAATCAATTTTTCTACAAACACAATTGAAGTAAGCATGTGCAACTTAACCTTTTGGTCCATATGAAAAGGTTAAAAGAAATATGATGCAATCAGTGGCATGGCGGATCTAAAAATAAAACAAGGAGTAACATTATATAAAAATTATTTTAAGGGGTAACAAAAAATTTGTTTTAGGGTTAACATTCTATAAAAATACCTTAAAAAACAAAAAAAAAAATCACTCCGCCCGGAAAATCAAGGGGTAACAGATGTCCCCCCTGCTTCTATGTTGCGTCCGCCCCTGGATGCAATTATGTGCAAACATGAAGTAACCCTAGAGGTCCTACCATGCAGAGACCGAACTCAACAAGTAAAAGAGTATAATGCCCAAAATCTCTATGTGTCTGGTCGCATTATTGTAGGAGACTGTTGATATATTGTTCATTGTTCAATTCTTTCGCACCTTCTAAAACACTCCTTCGCACCAACGACATTCACCAAAACATATGTATTGTTCAATCCGAAGCATTAGTCGCACTTTTGCATCTACAAACTCCCCCTCGACTATTGCTTGGATTGTTGTCATTGTTCGTCCATTCTAATGTTCATCAGTCTGATATGTCGTTGAATCTTCTGTTCTTTTGTCATCACCAGTTCATGAAATTGCTTTTGCTTCTTCTTTTTCAGTTCAGGCACCTTTTGCTTTTCAACAAACTTTCCCAGCTTCTCTCCATAGTCACATCCAACATTGATATCGTACGCAAAGCACAGAAATACCACACGTTGGTACTTACCTGCTTGCTCAGCATCTTTCGCATCTGAATAGATCGGATTGTAGAACAACATGATAATATCCTCATGTGAACAGTTTATTAACCACATGGGATCAAAGATGTGTACTTTCTTGTAGTTCGTCTCTCCGTCTTTCAACACAATCACGGCCTCTACAATTTTCCAGTCATAATACCACCAGATGAAATCTTTGGCGAAGTGTTGTGGGATAGTCAGCAAAGGAATCATTTTCAACACTCGCGGTGGTTTGTACTTTAACGTCACCTTGGGCATACCTGTAATCTGATCAATATCCTTTTTGTGAACAATTCGCTTAGGATATTGTGGTTTAAACAAGTCCCACTTGGTTCGGCTTTCTCTAGTCATTGTCTCAGCAAAGTTGGTAATCTGACTATTTGACGCTCCCGTTAAACGGTGACGACAAATATCACGGATTGTCCAATAAGGAAGAGTCTTCAAGTGATGAAACTTGTTGAAATACAAGATCCCCTTCTCCCACTTTACTTCAAAGCATCTCAATTCTTTAACAAACTTCCAGGCCAATGCACGACCTTTGAAAATTCCATTATGAAGTTTGTAAAAGCTTCCTTGAATATCAGCTTTCGGACGATTGTTTTCTTTTTCTTTTAACTTCCTCAAGAATTCTTTCAGACTCTCCGACTGCTCGAACCGTGGTTTGTCATGCCCTTTAAAGATTTCGTCTTCAAACGCTTTGCTCTTCTCTTTAGCTAGTTTCTCGGCATGGTTTAGCAATTCATCTGAGAAGGAAAATCCACAATCTTGATTAGTCTTGAAGTATTGTGGATACTCTTCACTCGTAATGTCTTCCATTTCAACTTCCTCAAACGCAGGAACGTCACGGTCATCAGAATGATTCCCGGCTTCCTTCTCAGTTATCTTAGGAATGAAGTTGTCAGCAAGTAATTCTTCTAAAGTCTTTCCTACTTGCTTTGCTAAACCCTCAAGTATCTCTTTTGAAATTGCCGCAGAAATTTCCCCATCTTCAAGATCAGGGTCATCAAACTCCAACTCGAATAGTTTATTGTTCGATTCAAATATCTCTGGAAACCAGCTAGTCATGTCGATCGTCCAGACTCGATCAGTGAGCATCTGGCGATACTTGTTCTTATCATCTTCAGACAGTGACTGCAATTTCTCGTTCCAGAATATATCATCATCAACATTCTCTCCAGGAGCCTTAGAGCTCGACTCACCACCCTTATCTGAGTCACGCTTCTCATATGTAAACTTGTCAGCGTCATCATCATCGTCATCACTACTATCATCAAAAGCAGAGCCGTTTCCATCACTCGAACCATCATCTGAACCTCCATCATCCTTATCATCTTTCTTCTTCTTCTTTGTATCATTTCCTGCATCTTCATCAAGTTCATCATCTTCTTCTTCATCAAATAGTTCGTAATCAACCTGTTCTTCTTCTCTTTCCTTTTCTACTTCACCAGCTTGAAGTTGAGGAGCTTGAGAGTACAAGTTCTTGATCAAATCATCCATATGCTTGTTACTCTTCTTCAACTGTTTGTTCTCCTCCTTCAAGAGTATGATTCTCCTGGTGTTTCGTTGCTCGTGCTTCAGCAACTTCTTATTTTCTCTCTTTAATCTCTTGATAGTTTTCTTCAAAGCTTCATTATCATCTGCTGATGTGACTACGACCTCCAACATCTTCTTATCATTTGACTTTAACTGCTCGATCTCAGTTTGTTGTTTGTTGATCAAATTCATCATTTCAGACAATCTCTGATTCACAGCACTCATAATGTCACTGTCCACCGAAACTTTCGTCTTCTTTGGCGGTTCAACAACATCAGGCAGTTTGCCTTTTCTGATCTTCTTGAGCACGTTATCCAATGCCTCATTAACCTCATCCATATGCATTTCTTCAGTCTGTGATGTGCTCGATGTTGTCCCAGTCTTTTGCTTCTTTTGAGCTGGTGTAGTAACCGGTGATTTAGAACTAGTAGCCGGTGGTAGTTTCTTACCAGCTATCAAAGATTCAATCTCTTTCTTCCTCTTGATGCTCGGCTTCTCCTGTTTCTTCTTCTCTTTCCTAGCAGCTTGCACAGGAGAACCAATAAACGTCTCATCTACATTTATACCCAACTCTTCTTCATCAACAGGAATAGGACTTTTGTTCCCTTGATCTTCAACGTTCTGGCTAGCAGACGCACCAGCCTCAGTGGCCTTGGGCATGGTTGTCTCTACCGTTTCAGCATCTGAATTCCAACGTTCATCCTCTAGCGTCTCTTCTGAATCAATAGACGCTTCATCAACTAAATGTAATCCCTTTTTCGCCATCGTCTTGTTTCTTCTTTGCGTGCTTTTCTTCTTCTCAGGTTCAGAAACCTCTAACCTTATCTCCTGTTTCTTTGTCTTCCCACTCTTTGCGCCGACATTCACAACTTGTCTTTTGCGTTTAGCATCAGGATCAACATGATGTAACGGGTTATCAGGATCAGAATCACTATTTACATTCCTCACAAGCCCTTCACCCGGATCTGTATAATCGACTCTAGCTGGGTGTCCAAATAAACGTCTTACTGGAGGACGTTCATCAACTGACAATCCCTTATACGCTTTCATCCTAGCGAGTGTATTCAGCGAAATATGTTCCTGAACAACAATGTGCTTAGGATCTCTTTTCAACTCCTTATACTTGTTGTCAAACACCATCTGGAGGAAACGAGGATAAAGTAGAAACTTAAAATTCCTCGTGCCGTTCCCAGGCTCTAGTAAATGAGACATCAGCATGCCAGAGACATTGAACGGTTTGTTCAATACTAAAGCAACCATCATGGAAATGATGCTCTTCCTCATCAAATCATATCCTCCAGCTGCAGATCCGAATACGTGAATCAAAACATGTGCCAGATATTTAAATTGAGGGTACAGTTTTCCCTTATGCAATGAACCGTCAGTGATTGGTCCATTGTATTTCATTCTGAGGAAGCACTTTCGCTGATCCATAAAAGTAAACTCCTTTGGATCTGTCGGCTCATCATTCAAGTTCAACGCTTCTCTCAGATCTTCTTCACAAACAATGACTCTTTGTCCTTGAATCTTGCTCGTCAAACACGATTCGCACTTCTAGAAATCAAGCTTAGCATTCGACCAGAATTCTTGTATCATATCCCTGTAGATAACCGTCGGAGTAGCAATGGCATCTATCACCCTGCATCTCTTCAGAAAATCAATAATGCCAACGAACTCTGTATGCTTCTTTACATCACCAAGATACGCACAGCAGTTATGCGCATTTTCAAAGTCTAACTGTTTGGCAGGCTGTGTTGATGATCCAGCTTGTTCCGTCGTCTTCTCTTGTTCAGACATCGTTAAATCTGCAAAACAAACAAAAACACACGTTAAAAAATCGACAAAATTTCAAATTGAAAAATTTTGGTAACAAACCTTCTCTTTCGCCCAAACGGGGGTACGAAAGAGAATGTGCAAGGTGCGAATGTGAAATATAAATGGTACGAATGTATGAATTTTGAATAAAAGTTTCATTTGCCCACTTATTCTTCATTCGACCGTTTTAACTTCTCCTTCGCCCATTCGTACTGGTCGAAGGAGTCTGTTCATAATTTTGAAATTTCAATTTTGAAATTGTGTGATTCTGAACATGTCCATTTGATTGAAACAAAACCTAATGATGCCGATTAACTTTCCTAAACTAGCAGATTCATTGATTATGTATTGTATTTGTGTTTTCACTTAAAAACTAGGGTTTAAACACAGATTGATCAAACAGTCGAGTTTTAAACC
The DNA here is from genome assembly GCA_028751855.1 of Ambrosia trifida. Lineage (NCBI taxonomy): Eukaryota > Viridiplantae > Streptophyta > Magnoliopsida > Asterales > Asteraceae > Ambrosia > Ambrosia trifida. Next base: position 132,540,288 of record CM054128.1, on the reverse strand, counting down.
AATGTTTTTGTTATATCTCCCCCTAAAACACACATACAATAAACCCCAATCAACAATTGTTACTATTATGGTGATTTTAAACAGTTTTGATCAGTTAGGGCTTGGAATATTAAACAGCGATTAAATCCGATAATCCTTGATGAAAACCTGTGAATAAGATGGCAAAATGATCAGTGTGAAGTCCCGAACACAATGGAATGATTCAAATTAAACAAGCAACAAAGTGAGTTTAAGATGAAAAATCTGAAAAAAAATATGGAATGGAGTTCGAATGAGCAGATGGGTTTATATAAGCATGCTCCTTCGCCCATTCTATACATACGAAGGAGAAACTTTTGTCTCCTTCGACCCTAGTGAAAGGGTACGAATGAGGCAAAAGGGTTCGAATGAGATAATGATCATGAACACTCTCCTTCGCCCAAATAAAACATACGAAGGAACATGTAAAATCCCACATTCGACCAACCGAATGGGCGAATGAGAAATGGGATTTTTGAAAATTTTCCAAATCTCAAAAACGAGTCCCGGTCCAATTATTTTCCAACTTTTAAGCATCCACACAATTATGGTTTCACATTTTAACAGTTACAAAGCTCAAATGGTGTATCAAGGTTTAGAAAATCGACATCAACCACCATCAGTTAACAAAAATAAGATGAAAAAGAAAAATCTTTTTGGATTTTCTAAAGTTTATGCTAAAACACACCTAAAATCTTTTTGAGTTTTGTAATTTTTGACGAAAAAATAAAATGCAAAAATGTAAATGAAAAACTGTAAATGTTTTTGGGATTTCCGGTAAAGGGATCATATCAGTTTTTGAGAAATCTGATCACACCGTTGATCTTTTTGAAATTATTATCATTAAAGACAATGTGTGATCTGGCAATTACTGATATTGTGATCCACATAAACTCACATGCAGACTTTTGTGCAGTGCTTTATGCTGATACTGATATTTATAGTATAAACGCAATTGTCTGTGGTTCCCACGCACACGACATACTCCCGTATCAAGAAGTAAATGCACAAAGACTCATTGTAAAGCGTGATTATGCTTTCGTCGTCTGTAATTGTACAAGATATAATGCATAGAGGTATACAGGTCAGCAAATTAATGCAGCAAAGTAACATATGCACTATACGAGGTTGAGGACTGATATTAATCATGATTTGCATCAATGATCAATACGATGTAATAGATAATCTTTGATCATCATATAACATGGAAAGTTCCTCAATTCGGTAACTTTAGGATTTGGCATATAGCTCTTTTATAAAGACACCCTGTCTGATCTAGGTCCGTAATGACTTACAGCAGAAGATCAGAGAGGCTATCCCCAGACAACTAATAACATAACGACCCTAAACCTCCGAGTTTTGTACAGGTACCCTATCAAACGAAATTACGGTACTAAGACCATATGCCCATGAGGAGTTCATCCACACAACAATTCGTTTGATATGTATGTATCAGGCACACAGTAATAGGTCTACGAAGCCTATCAGCACATCGCACAGACTCAGACACACGCCCTATATAGCATTACATTATTTAGAATGTGTCAGATCCCCACTGATGTACTATCATTTCCCTTTATACTCCAGGAAATCATTTTAGATTTTTCTGATTTTTATAGATTTTCGAATTTACTGTTCCCAAGGATAAGCTGGAGCATTTCAAATATGTGACTGCCCAGATATCGTTTGTTCACAGAAATCTGACGGCATTAATCTAAGGGAAGAAGATATAGCAGTCAGCAAAGAAATTTTCTAATTTTTATGGATTTTGAAATTTTTCAATGTTTTTGGATTTTTGAAATTTTTCTGAAAAACAGTAAAAATTTAAACAAAACAAAAAAAATGATAGACTGAGGTGGTGATCAGTCCTATTTTTCTTTAATACCATTAGCTTTTAAAAGATAATCAAATCTGGATTTGTCAAAAGCTTTGGTAAAAAGATCTGCGCGTTGGTAAAAAGATCTGTATGTAAATGGATCAGTCAGCTCCCCCTTAAGGTCAGCTCCAATCCCGTGATTGGGCTGTATCGGGGTATCCATCGGCTTCGAATCATCCATCTGGAATCGGCTCAAGACTTCAGAAACGTATTTCGTCTGGTGAATAAAGATCCCCGTTGGTCATTGCTCCACCTGCAAGCCCAGGAAAAACTGCATTTCTCCCATTGCGCTCATTTCGAACTTTTCCTGCATAACTTGTTCAAATTCCCTGCACAGAAGTTCGTTAGTTGACCCGAAAATAATATCATCAACATAAATTTGTACAAGAAGCGAATCATCTCCTGCTCGTTTCGTGAACAGTGTGCAGTCTACCAGTCCGCGTTTGAATCCTTTCAAGAGAAGATACGTGCTCAGCTCCTCATACCATTGTCTCGGAGCCTGGTGCAACCCGTAGAGAGCTTTGTTTAACACATAAACCTTATCCCGTTGAATAGGGTCCTCAAAGCCTGGCGGTTGACCTACGTAAACTTCCTCTTTGATCACACCGTAAAGAAATGCGCTCTTTACATCCATCCGATATACCTTAAATTTCTTCCATGATGCAAACGCTAGGAACATTCGGATAGCTTCCAAGCGTGCAACCGGTGCATAGATTTCATTGTAGTCGATTCCCTCAACCTGATGAAAACCTTGAACGACCAAACGAGCTTTGTTTCGCACTATGACTCCTCTGTCATCCTTTTTGCACTTAAACACCCATTTGGTTCCAATTTTCTTTCTTCCAGGGGGCAAATCTGTCAGTGTCCATACACCAAGTTTCTGGAATTGTAATAACTCCTCCTGCATTGCTTCCACCCAGGCATCATCCAAAAGAGCATCCTTGTAAGTTCGCGGCTCGACCTGCGAAACATAACAAGCAAACGACCAATCATTTTGAAAACCAGATATCTGTATTTTGGCATATAAAGCAAGGTTGCCAATATTTTCTGGTGCTTGAGCATTTCTCAGCTGCCCTCTTGTCATCACACTGGTACCAGGATCACCAATAACCTGTTCAAGCGGGTGTATCCGATGTATTCGAGATTCCGGATAATCAGGTACTTGTACTCCTGTTTGAGTTGTCAAATTCTCTGTAGAAACCAGATCATTACCCACAGTCGATGTTGAAGCATCAGTATTAGATGGGTTCACTGGTGGTGTCACTGTAGCATTGTCCAGAATAGCTTCACTTGTTGCATCATCATCTTCATCTTCTGATTTTGATGAATTAAGCGTTGTAGAAGCCTCTTGGAACACCTCTTCTTCCATCACAGGAGCAGTGGTATCATTAGAAGCTGCTTGAGGATTTACCGTGATCGGACGCACTAAAGGTGATGTTACGGCGTTTTTGACCTCGTAATATAAACGAAGTACAGCTTCTTCAACCATGCTATCTAGATTGAATGATTCAAAGAAGTCTTTGTAATCAAACATCCAATCTGGTCCTCCACCCTGTACATTTTGTGTATATCTTTGAACTTTGACGTTAGCCCACTCCTCGACTTTTCTAGTTCTTTTGTTGAATACCCGTTTTAATGGGGTTGCATATCCAACAAAATAACCTTCTTCAGCCTTTGGTGCAAACTTCTCCGAAGGATTCAGCATAGTACACGGGGCACCAAATGGTTCTAGATACTCCAGATTCGGCTTGCATCGGTTCAACAGCTCATAAGAAGTCTTGCCAAACTTCTTCACTGTCAAAACACGGTTAAGAGTATAACATGCCGCGTAAATAGCTTCGTTCCAGAACATGACTGGAAGATTTGAATCCGCAAGCATAGTTCTCGCCGTCTCTATTAGAGTCCTGCTCTTTCTCTCTGCGACACCGTTCTGCTGGGGTGTATACGGAGCGCTATATTCATGATGAATTCCCATGTTTGCACAAAGATCCTCCATCTGAGCGTTTTTGAACTCCGTCCCATTGTCACTCCGGATTCGTTTGATCTTTAGACCATATATATTTTCCAGACGTGTAAACAGAACCTTCAGGTTATCAAAAGTGTCGCTTTTCTGATGCAAGCACATTACCCATGAAAATCTTGAATAATCATCAGTCACCACAAGACAGTACAACTCCCCTGCATGACTTTTACATCTGACTGGACTGAATAAGTCCATATGCAAACGTTCAAGTGGCAGCTCAACGGAATTGACTTTCTTTGGTCTATGGGATTGTTTGTGCTGCTTTCCCTTTTTGCAACTAACACACTTGTCGTTCAAATGGAAGTGTCTCACATTAACTCCCGTGACAAGTTCATTCTTCACTAACTGGTTCATCTTTCGCAAATGGATGTGTCCCATTCTCCTGTGCCACATAATGGATTCTTTTTCTGTAGCCTTAGAGAGGAAACACGTGACTTGGCCATGGGTGGTCATTGCTTTGGACATATCGAGAATATACAAGTTGTTTACTCTCGGTGCCTTCAGCATCACCCATTCTTTCGGAAGTTCAAACCCAGGTTTCAAGATGTAGCAGGATTTGTCATCAAAATACACAGAAAATTGTTTATCACAAATCTGACTAACACTGAGCAGATTGTAATCTATCTGTTTCACGTATGATATCCGCTCAAATGTCACGACCCCATTGCTTACACTACCCTCCATCGTAATGTAGCCTCCCTTATTACCAGCAAATGCCACATAACCTCCGTTAATGTTTTTGATATCAAAGAGTAGCGTGAGGTCCCCTGTCATGTGACCAGAAGCTCCACTGTCAACAATCCATAGGCTGCTAACAGGGCCGGCTGGAGCTCCCTGCACATATAAAGTAGAGCAGTTAGATCTTTCGGGGGACCCAAGCCTGTTTGGTCTTGGGTCTTTGAACGGGTTGTTTCAAAGAGTCTTTCAATTCACAAACATCTTGGGTTAACTTAACCCCTTTCTTCTCACTCATAATTTTCTTTTTCTCACTCTTCTCATTCTGTGAAGTAGATGCTCCTTCAGATTCCTTAGATGACCAAGATTGCTCAGATCTTTTCAAGATCCGGATCTGAGATTTTGAAGTCTCAGTCGGTTTCTTTACTTCATCTTTAAATGCAACCTTCTTGGTTACCTTCTCTGATTTAACAGAGACAGGTCCAACTGCTTGTTTTCCATTAGGTTTAGGAGCAACCTTTTTGTTATCAGCAGTTGAGTTCATCACAGGTTTCTTAGCAGATTTATCAGTGGTCATCCGGTTGCGTTTATCATACGTCATCGGACGGTTTTCCCTCTTGTTGTAAAAATTATTTTGATTATTATAAGATTCTTGCTGAGGGAAATACCATCTTTGTGGATAACTGTAATTGTCAACCGGATAATCATGATGTTGCCTCATATCCACCTCGTGCCTTTTGTGTCGTACGTACGGGCAGGCGGCAAGTAAATGTCCCCGTTCCCCGCACTTATAACACGCACGGTATTCCTCATAGTTTTCTTTGATCGGCGACTTGGAAAAGCTAGCAATGGGATATCGATCGACCATGCATTGTTTCCTTAAACTCTCAGGAGCTGGTTCCTTCGAGTAAGTCGGTTCAATAAAACTGTTTGCTTTATCAACGGCAAAACAAATTGTGTGACATTGACCTTGGCATCTTTATCCGAATAAATTTTATCTAAAATTTCTTGAGGAATGTCATTGGTTCTTTCAAATTTTGGAAACCAAATCCTACTTTCCTGCCAGATCTTTTCGATTTTTGAATAATTGACAAACTTAATCGGATATTCATCATCGGACAAAATCTTATCGGAGCCTTGCATCCGATAGAAGATTTTGACAGGTTTGTCACACGATTCGTTGCTCATATCATTAGATTTTTCAGATTTAAGCTCATTTTTCTTTTCAACCGGTTTCACCACATTTTTCTCAGATTTAGTTTCATTTTTCTTTTCTACCGGTTTAACAACATGTTTCTCAATTTTCTTTACCTCTTTCTTTTCAAAACACTTACCAACAGACTTTTCATTTTTCTTTACCACATTCTTACGATGAGCATTTGCCATTGGATGAATGATCTGAGACGGTGAGACAGGCTCAGTAGTGATTATGTGATTTTCATCAGGGATATTACTTTCATTTTCAACCGTCTCAGATGGTTCATCTTCTTCATCTGAATCATCAGCAGCGACCACACCCTCATTATTTCCCAGTACTGGTCTCACATCAGAATACGGATCCCCGACACTGGAAGTGTTAGGCTCGTTTTCTGATGTTGAGTCAGAATTGACTGAAGTCTCCGGTGGTATTGCATGTAAGTTGTGGTTCTCAAACAATACCGGAGATGGAACCGCCTTATAGTTTGCACTATTCGACTGGGAGGGTTCTTCTATGATATGGTCAACTACATATGCTATGTGCTTGTAGCTCTCTAACTTCTTGTTTACTTTTTCAGCAAAGCACTTGATGGTTGCCATTTCCAATTTAGTGTTTTCCATTTCATTGATGTAATTATTAATGGCAAGTTGTTTAATTGACAATGTCTTTTTAAGTTCAGACACATCCTTTTTATAACCATCAAGAACTTTGTTGAAATCTTTTAAATCTTTTTGATAAATCTGACAGTTGATTTTGGCACTCTCAAGTTGGACCTTGAGAAACTTATTTTCATCAGTCAGTTTTTCAAAATCAGCACATTTATCACATTTAACACACACTTGAGATTGAGATTCAGAACTTACCGGTTTAGGAGGTTCTGTCATGGCCATCAAAGCAAAGTGAGCTTCCTTCCCTGCGAAGAATTTGGAGTAGTCAATCTTGGTGCACGCATCATCCACCATACATGACTTGCGTGTCGTCAGGAAATCAGCTTCAGCTAGCAGTTGGTCAATGTCATCATCTAGTGAATTCACACTAGCCTCTGAATCAGATTCACTCTCCATATCCGAGTAAGCTGAATCGTAGTGGTCTCCAACATCCGTGACAGAATCAAGAATCATCCCTGATTTCTTGTCTTCACTCTCAGCAATCACATCCTCATTCACTTCCTTAATTTTCAACTCCGACACTTTTTCAATCACAACCTCCTCTTTAATCTCCTCATTCTCATCCATACTCATCTGCTGTGCCACACAAGCCACGTTCCTAGCAGTAATCTCCTCCACCCCCAATTGCATACCCATCCAATCAAAACCTTCATCCTTTTGGATCACAAGTGCTTGGTTTTGATTGTCAGTTTGGTTTTGGTTTTGTGTGTTAGGTGTAGAGATAGGAACAATAGTTCGGTTTGGATTTTGTTGAGGTTGGTTTTGAGTTGTGGATTGTCTGGTGTTGGTAGTTTGTTGACGGTTCTGATAATTGTTTTGGGGTTGAAAGCTTGAGATGTTGGGACTGTTGTATGAAACTTGATTTTGGTTTTGATTTTGTCTGTTTTGGTATGTAGAATTGAACGGGTTTCGATTACCTTGCTGTGCTGGCTGTGTGCACTCCCTTTTAAAGTGACCCTTCTCTCCACAATTAAAGCATGTAACTTTTGCTTTGTTGAATCCGTATGTGGTGTTGGGAGAAGTTGAGAGGTCAGTTCTGCCAGTCTTCTGAATAAAGTCAGTGGCTCTCCTCATAATACTTGCAAAAGCCCACTGAATGTCCATAAGCTCCATCTCCTCTTTGTCGATTTGAGCGTAGTCCTCATTGGTGAGATTGTTATTTCCAATTTGACTCGCAACCAAACCGTTGTAAGAAGCAACCATTGCAGATACAAGAGCAACATGCTGTTGAGCAATTTCAACAGTCACATTGTTAAGGTTTGAGGTCTCTAACACAATCGGGCTTTGACTTGATTGTGCTTGAGTAATCTGCATCTGATTCATGTGAGGAGGATATTGTTGTTGTTGTTGTTGAGGTTGACTTGATGTGTAGCATGCAGCTTGTTGTAATGGTGAAAAAGGTGGAATAAAGTTTGGTGTTTGATAAGGTTGTTGTGTGTATGATGGTGTATAAGATGATGTTTGGGCAAGGTAGTTGATGGGTGCTTTTGTTTGTTCAACAACGTTGGATACACATGCTATGTGAGGAGCAACATTAGAAGTGGTGCTTGAAGCAGAAAGAGAGTTAGATGTACCACTCACATACAGATCAGGATTCTGTGGAATCTGAGCTCTCATAGCTTTTCTCTTCTCCTCCATCTCTTTGTTTTCCAGCTTTTGAATGAACTCGTTAATAGTCCAATACTGGTATGCATCCTTCTCCTTCAACACTTCAATGTGTTGGTTCCAGTAGGGTGGTAAAGCATCAGCAAATTTATCTACTAATTCTGACATTGGTATGCTGATCTCATAGCTCGACAGTTCAGTGAGCAAATGGCAATACCGTGGAACCAACTCTTTTAGGGTCTCATTACCCATGTAACTGAAGTTTTCAAATTCCTTCCGAAGCTCTTCCATCCTCAGCTTCCCTGTCTTTTCATTACCATCATGTCGGTTTCTCAGCATATCCCATAGTTGTTTAGATGTTGTACACGATCCAAACTGATGCAATAGATCAGTGTTCATCGCCTGGGATAGCTGAGAGAATGCCTTCTTCTCTATCGCAAACCTCTTCTTCTCATCATCCGCCAAATTCTCCAAAGGTATCGGTTCTCCAGTATTCTCCAGGATAGGAGCAATGTAACCCTTCACAATCATTTGCCATGCCTCGGCTCCCTTAAGTCCTTGTCCCTCAACATGGATCTTAAACTTCGTCTTCCAAGTATTGTACTCCTTCATGTCCATTAGCTTTGGTGGACGATTGCCGCTTCCAGAGGATAGATCATGAATAAGAGTGGATATGGCATTGGTCGTCTGCGAATGAACTGCTGCTGCTGCGACTCCCCAATAGTTGTCAATTGGTTGTTGTAATGGTTGAACAACTTGTTGAGGAGCCGAACTAGTCATTGCCATATAATTGATTGGCTGTGATGGTTGACTAGTCTTTTGGGCTGCAACGGACCACGGATCTTGTGTTGTCTGCTGTTGTGGTGCTTGAGTAGGTCTAGGCGTTGTTGGGAAGTTCCACATCTTGTCCTGCAAACGATTAAACACGAAAAGATTAAAAATGTTTTAAAAACAGGATGCTCCTTCGTACAGTCGAACGTGCGAATGAGAAATAAGGTTCTCCTTCGACCGTTTTGATTGATACGAATGTGGACAGAAATAACAAAATCTCCTTCGACCGCTTTCGTCTCTCTTTCGACCGTTCTCCTGCTCCTTCGACCGTTCGATCAGACGAAGGTGATGCAACTGGGCGAATGAATAAAATAAGCAATCAAAGTCTTCTTTCGACCACTATAACACCTCCTTCGACCACAAAATCCCTCGTTCGACCCAAAGAAATTTCACTTTCGACCAAACTCTCTCTTTCGACCCCTGAGATTTCAAAAACGGTTATTCTTTGAAAATCAGTTAATTTTGATCATGTTTATCAAATGTTGATGGATTTTGATGATCCAAATCAGGTTTTGAATCGGAATTGATTTGGAACAACTTTAATGAAGAGAATTATCCAATTTAACCTCAAAATCAAGTTGTAATCAATCAAAATCTTATCTCATCAGTTTGTTCATTGAAAACATAAACTTTTTGACCAAAATTGGGTCCAAATCAACTGAGAAACTATTAATTTGTGGTTGTTTGATCCAGAATGGCTCTGATACCACTTTGTATGTGCGTGAAAGGATCGTATAACAACAATGAATGATCAAACAAGTTAGTTTTAGGTGCGGAAACCCTAAAACTATCACAAAATAATAGTCAAACAGATTAAAACACACAGATCATCATTTTCAAAGGTTTTTCATTAATTAATCACTCGATTACACGTTGAAATATAGTTACAATCAAGGTATGAACGATAAACGAGTTAAACAAAACACTAGAGAGAGTTTCAGAAAGTGGAGGGAATAATAATGACCAAAAGTTACATTCAAAAATCAAACTTGTCTATTTATAGACTGCACATTCGCCCAAATTGATTGTGCGAATGTGCAGGTTTGCCCAAATCATCTGGTCGAACCAAGTTCTACAATAAAGTATATTCACATTCGTCCATGTCTTCTACCTTCGCACCTTTTATCTTCATTCGCACCTACAAAAAGTCTCCTTCGCACCTTCTAAAACACTCCGTCGCACCAACGACATTCACCAAAACATATGTATTGTTCAATCCGAAGCATTAGTCGCACTTTTGCATCTACAGAGACTGACAGACTCACCAGCCACAGTGGCCTTGGGCGTGGTGCTCTTCACTGTCTCAGCATCAGAGTCCCATCCCTCATCCTCTTGCGTCTCTTCAGGGTCTACAGACGCCTCATCTACCAAATGTAATCCTTTATTCGCCATACTTTTCTTCCTCCTCCAAACTTTCTTCTTCTTAGCTAGTTCTGCTTCAGCTTCAGCTTCAATTTCTTTTTCCTTACCCTTTCCACTCTTTGCTCCAACATTCACCACTTGACGCTTTCGTTTAGCATCAGGGTCTACTGGATGTAATGGATTGTCTTCATCTGATCCACTGTTGTCATGTCTCACCTTATCCTGACCGGGGTCTGCATAATCTATCTTGATCAGGTGACCAAAAAGATTCTTCATCGGTGGTCGTTCATTCAATGGTACACCCTTATACGCCTTCATCCTAGCAAGAGTGTTCAGATTCATGTGCTCCTGAACAATAATCTGTTTAGGATCTCTCTTCAAATTGTTGTACTTAGCATCAAAGATCATCTGAAGAAATCGAGGATATAACAAGAATTTCCTGCTCCTTAACCCTCTCACAGGTTCTAACATATGTTCCATCAGCATACCAGACACATTGAACGGTTTGTTCAATATTAAAGCCACCATCAATGAGCTAATGCTTTTTCTCATCAAATCGTATCCACCACTTGCTGATCCGAAAACATGAATCATCACATGTGCAAGATATTTGAACTGAGGACATAGCTTTCCTTTATGTAACGAACTGTCAGTGATAGGTCCGTTGTACTTCATTCGTAGAAAGCATTTCCGTTGTTCAGTCCACGACAACTCTCTGGGATCTGTCTTCTCATCCTCTAGTTTCAACGCCTCTTTGATATCGTTCTCAGAGATGATCACCAGCTCCCCCTGAATCTTACTAACGAGTGACGATTCGCCTTCCCAGAAGTCCATCTTCGCATTAGTCCAGAACTCCTGTTGGTGATCACGATAACTGATAGCTGTTGTAGCAATCGCATCAATCACTCTACTCCTCTTCAAGAACTGTATAATCCCAGCAAACTCTGTATGTTTCTTCACATCGCCTAAATATACACAGCAGTTGTGTGCAGATTCAAACGGTAAATCAACATTCTTTTCCTTCTCAGCTGCCTGTGAAGATGATCCAGTAGGAACACTCGCACTTTCCTGTTCAGACATTGTTAAACTGCAAAACAAATTAAAACAAACATGTTAAAACGGACAAAATAAACAAAATTTGTAAAATTTGATTTTCAATTTCTACATTCGACCAATCAATGGTTCGAATGTAAAATTATAGATTCGAATGTGAAAATCTAAAGGTTCGAATGTAAAACATTTTAAAAAATTTCTTCATTCGACCAATTAATCTTCATTCGACCAATTAAACATTCTCTTTTCGCCCAAACTGTCTCATTTGACCGTTTGTGATGGGGCGAAGGTGTCTGTTCATCTTTTTTCAAATTTCAGAATTTGATTTTGGTCGTTTTAAACTAACATTTTGATTTGGAAAGCACCTAACACTACCGATTAAGCTTTTCCAATGATCAATTTCAACAATCATTCATTGATTATGTGTTTTTAATCAAAAACTAGGGTTTGAAAAGTTTAAACAATCGATTATGCCTTCTGTTGTTATTTAAGCCAATGTTTTTGGATATTCTCCCCCTAAAACACTTAATCAATGAAACCTAATAAAAAACTAGTACAATTATGATGGTTTAATTCAGTTTTAAAGTTAGTTAGGGCACGAACACAAACTCAGTGATTAAACACTGAAAAATGGATAATAACCTGCAAATAATGGTGCAAAAGGATCAGTGAAACACAACGAAGACAATGAAATGGTCTAGAAATCATGAGCAACAAAGTGACTTTATCTCAGAAAATTTGAAAATTTTTCGAATGGGGTCGAACGAGCTGAGAAAGGGTTATATAAGCTTCACATTCAACCGTTTGACTAGGTCGAATGTGATGCTTTTTCCACCTTCGACCCTACTGAAAGGTTCGAATGTAGAAAAAGGGTTCGAATGTGAAATTTTCACATGAACACTCACATTCGACCGTTTAAAACATACGAATGAGCAGACAAAATTTCTCCTTCGACCCAACGAAGGGGCGAATGAAACATGGAATTTTTGAAAATTTTTCCAAATCTCAAAATCGAGTCCCGTTCAAAATATTTTTCAACTTTTAAGCATCCGATAATCATTATTTCTCATTTTAAAGATTACAAAGCTCAAATGGTCCATCAAGTTTTAGAAAATCGTCATCAACCACCATCAGCTATCAAAAATAAGATAGAAATGTAAAATCTTTTTGGATTTTCTAAAGTTCACTACTAGAAAAATACCCCTATCTTGACGTGCATTGCGCGTCATAAAAGGGTGTTTATGACACACAGCAAAGTGTCAAGGATGAACATGTCATTAAATTTTTATGACATGCAAGCGCGTGTCATCTTTTAATGACACGCGTTAATGACACTCTTTTTTGACACGCATTTATGACACACTTTCATGACACTCTTTAATGACATACATCTTTGACACTCATTTACGACATTCATTTTGCGTGTCATAGTTTTTTTTAGCTAAAAAAAAAAATTTCCTGCAAAATGACTAATATCCCTGGATTTATATTTATAATTACAAAATCAATAAATTTGATAATAAAGTTGCATATATTATATATACCACCAAAAAACCCATTACAATCATTTGTCGAATCCTACCACAAGTATTAATGGTTACAAAAACATTGTGTCAATACATTACGTTAGTCGATATAGACCTAAACATACGGATCACTTGAAAATGAAGGTCGCGGCATAACTTGACCATAAACCTGCATTAAATAATACAGTAAAGAGAGAAATGAACTTCTAAACCAATATCAACTTTACTTATAAATATCAAATAGTACTGATAGTTAAAAAAAACTAGTGTTTATCACCATCGCGCGTTGCGCGATTGAAACATTACACTAGTTAAAAGGTTACCTCTGTCAATCAACAGATAGCAACGATCCGATCTGTATCCATCAGTTATCCATGTCCTCAGTATTTTAACCTCAATTGGGTCAGCTGCTTCATGTGGCTCAATTGCAGCGAGACTCTTTTATTGCAAAGCTACAGCTACACAAAGAAGCGTTAATGTAAACAACTATTTTTAAGTGCACAACGGTGAACATAAAACTATTCTGCTTGTTAATATATGACAATAGATAGGCCGTTTCTTATAAATAGTAACATGTGTTAGTTTAACTCGTATTATTAGTACCTATGTTCTAGTAACTTCAAAAAGTAATTTGCTTGTTAATGAAGTGTCAGGTAGCAGCATCTTTAGCCTACGTTCTGGGGTTTTAATATATAAATTAAGTAGCAACAAAGCGTACATATTGAAAATTTTATTCAGTTGATCAGAGAACAATTATAGTGCCTATAGCTTATGTCAGTTGACTTTCTTATTTTGAACAAAATAAAGCTTTCTCTTTGACAAAATTGAAACCATTCATTGACTCCATTAAAAAAGCTACAGAGCCATTCAATAGTAGTACCTAATATAAAGCAAATGAGAAAACAAAAAGTCATAACGTTGTTAAATATAAAAAGCTAACCCGTTGTTGAACTGAGTTGTCACTAACTTCCAATCAAAGAGTGAACGATGGATACACTGGTTACAGCGAAGGTTGCAACAGTTGCTGTTCGTCGAAACACAGTCACAAAACAGCGAAAAAAGTAAATACGTTTACGCTACATAAGACGTAAACAGTGAAAGTATACCTGTAGCATTGCTAGTGCAGACCTAGAAATCAGCCTCCTCTTATCTGTCCTTGTTAGCCGCAGCAGCTGATACGGTTGTCTTTCCAGCTAATAAACCATTTGCCGCCATTTATGCACCTGCCATAGACAGTTCAAATACGTAAAACCAGCCAAAAAACTATATAAAATATTGGAGCAACAATAATGTAACCTAGGAAAACAATGTTGTTGCTTCATTCTGTAATGTTTGAACCTTGGTTTCCAGTTCTGCATTGTACCGCATCTTCCTTTCTTTAGAAGGAGCAGCTGATTGTCGATTAGCCAAAATCCTTTTGACCCTCTTCGGATCAGTTAACGCCATCTCAGCAACGTTCTCACTGATTGTCGATTAGCCAAATTCTCTAACTCTCCGCTCTTTCGTTCTACCGCGACACACCCATTGGTTATTCCGGTTGACAACTACTCGCTTTGATCAAGCCACTATTCATCTTCTCTGGTTCACTTAAAACTCAACCCCGAACTGAACTTGTAACTTAGTCCGAAACACTCAAACATACTGCCAAGTTCACGGTTCTATTATGGCAGCCACTACCGCCACCATTCGATGTTATTTTGCCATCGTTTCCAGTCCCGTAATAACACCTATGCAGCTTCCAAACATCTCGTTTCACTGCTGTCCCGTTCGCCACAAATTGGTACCGAAACCATACCCTAACGCGTGACATTATCATCTGCTCTGACAGGTTAATGCTGCACCTTTGAGACTTACTACAGCTGCACTTTTGGGTCTGTTGTACTATCAAGGCAGCCCGAAACACCTCTCAATCAAACACAGAGCTCCACCTACATAATCACGGCCCATATACCTCGATTCAGCCCCTAATTCGATCCTGAAACGCCTGACTTGCTTCGCTATTCGCAACACTTTTATGGCAGCTCAATACTCCTTTTCTTTACGGTCTTTTGGCCATCAATTGCAGCCTAGAAGACTAGTGATCTTAGCCCGATACATCTCCCGATCGGTTACCAACACCATTGAATGTTATCATAAGCTAACAACTCGTACACGTCTCACCACGACGTTTGAGCCACCGGAATATCCAATTGTAGGCACAACCACTGCCCACAAATCATCTTATGCGCCGCTGGTACTTGCAATTGGTTCCCCCCTTTCAATTACTCCACAATAATCCATGCTTGTTCCTTCCACGTGAATGTATTAATTCACCCTTATTTGACAACATGGTCATAAAGGATAGGGAGAGCACTCATATTGAACTCTTTCACTAGATCTCCATCTTCAATACGTTTGTCAACTTCGACAAATATTTCGTTGATAACCCTGAAGCAAAAAGAAAGTTGTAAAAATCCATTTTCTTGATTAAAAGTTGTATTAAATACAACTTCATTGACAAAAGTTGTAAAAATCCATTTTGATGCTTAAAAGTTGTATGGAACAAGCAAGAGGTTCATTTCCCTGTAGCCACAAAAAGCTTTTCTTCAAAAATAAAACCTGCGTACTCAACTAAACACTTTACACAACATCAAATTTATCTATAATTAGTTTCAGATCCATGAAAACAAGCAACCAATGCACGAATCGATCTCATGGATTCCACAATTCGATTAACCAGATAGTTCGATAGATTCACTACATAATTCTTTAAAAAAGATCATGAACAACAATGAATCATTAAATTCACAACATACCTCAATGAATCCTAATCAGATCTTGAGCTCCTTCAATAATATTTCCTCTCAGACGTATGATTCTTCCCTATTGTTATTGCAACATTATTTAAACTTCAATCGATTACAGAAGATGGATATACGATTACAGAAGATGGATATAGTCTTAGGGTTTTTTTTAAAGGATTGATTTGGGGTGAAGGGGTAGAAGTGTTACAGGGAGGGTTTATTGGGAATAATAATAGATGAAGAGAGAGAGGGCGCGGGATGTGTGTCCGGGGAGGGAAATGAAAAGTGTGAAATTTTGACATTAAACATGACACTCAATTCTTATAGTATCATGTTTTTTAAACTCTTGACATTAGATCGTTGACACGCAAAAAAGAGTGTCATTGTTTGACCATTTTTTTTAAAAGATGACGATTTTTTAATGACACGCGCTTTTGCGTGTCATGAGTTCTCGTGTGTCATTAAATGTGTGTCAAGATAAGTCATTTTTCTAGTAGTGGTTTATGTTAAAACACACCTAAAATCTTTTTGAGTCATGCAATTTTTGACGAGAAATATAAAATGCGGAAAATGTAAAGATAAAGCAGTAAATGTTTTGGGATTTCCGGTAAAGGGATCATATCAGTTATTGAGAAATCTGATCACATCGTTGATCTTTTTGATTTATTATCATTAAAGACAATGTGTGATCTGGCAACTGCTGATATTGTGATCCACATAAACTCTCATGCAGACTTTTGTGCAGTGCTTTATACTGATACGATTATGTATAGTATAAACTCAATTGTCTGTGGTTCCCACACACACGACATACTCCCGTATCAAGAAGTAAATGCACAAAGACTCATTGTAAAGCGTGATTATGGTTTCGTCGTCTGTAATTTACAAGGTATGAGGCATAGAGGTATACAGGTCAGCAAATCAATGCAACAAAGTAACATGTGCACTCTACCAGGTTGAGGGCTGATATCAATCATGATTTGCATCAATGATTGGATACGATGTAATAGATAATCTTTGATTATCATAATACATGAAAAGTTCCTCAATTCGGTAACTTTAGGATTTGGCATTAAAGCTCTTTTATAAAGACACCCTATCTGATCTAGGTCCGTAATGACTTACAGCAGAAGATCAGAGAGGCTATCCCCAGACAATTAATAACATAACGACCCAAAACCTCCGAGTTTTGTACAAATACCCTATCAAACGAAATTACGGTACTAAGACCATATGACCAAGAGGAGTTCATCCATACATCAATTCGTTTGATATGTATGTATCAGGCACGCAGTAATAGGTCTACGAAGCCTATCAGCACATCACACAGACTCAGACACATGCCCTATATTGCATTACATTTCTTTAGAATGTGTCAGATCCCCACTGATGTACTATCATTTCCCCTTTTTCTCCAGGAAATCATTTTGGGTTTTTCTAATTTTTATGAATTTTTGAGTATACTGTTCCTAAGGATAAGCTGGAGCATTTCAAAGATGTGACTGCCCAAGATATCGTTTGTTCACAGAAATCTGACAACATTAATCTAAGGGAAGAAGATATAGCAGTCAGCAATGTTTTTCTAATTTTTATGGGTTTTTGAAATTTTTCAATGTTTTTGGATTTTCTAAAAATATATTCTATCTAAAAATTGTAAAAACATTTTTTTGGATTTTTGTATTTTTCTGAAAAACAATAAAAACTAAACTAAAAAGCGATAAACTGAGGTGGTGATCAATCTTGTTTTTCTTTAATACCGTTAGCTTTCAAAAGATAGTCAAATCTTGATTTATCAATGTCACACCCTCAAATTTCCACTGCGGGGTTTATACCGCGAGGCGCGTGACATACCAGGATCCCATAGCCATAAGTCATAAGAACGACTCTAAATGCCCAAACCATTTAGTTCGTATTTGAAAATCATGTTTAACGTTTACCAAAAAGTTCAGTTAAGTTGCGGAAGCGTAATTCAAACATAACCAATTAAGTTCATGCGCAAAACAACGCGCCCAAAATAAAACCGTTTAAATGCAAAGTAAAGTATAAGTTTAAATAGTGTTCACAGCCCATGACACAATGATGCATGTCCTATCGTGCTCCGTACCTAGGGACCTGCAAAAGCATGCTATCGTGTGTCAACATAAAGTTGGTGAGTTCACAAAGTAAAGTAACTTGATATGTAAAAGCGCTGGTTTTCAAAACCACGTAAGTAAGTAAGTTATGTTGGTGCCCCGCACCGTGTAACCACTAATTCATCGCATGTCAAGGGTAGCTAACCCATTCATGATAACTAACCGATTATACCGAACTGCTATGTACGTGTAGCCACATAAGTGTGTCGTATGCCTAACATCATTGTCTATCCGCAATGATAATGTTTCGTAGTTATAGTTCACGCCCGCGCTCCCCGAGCCGGTGTGAGGTTTGTAAGACCTAATAGCGCTATCAACCAATAACCCGCTTGCCAACCCTGGCAACTCATTCGGTACGTGAGGACTTACAAAATGATAGAGATGGTTCAGTTTCTCAAGGACACAATTGCGAATTAGCAAAGTGACCGACCCTCATAAGGATCCATGGCATCCCAACCCGGGATGTGTAAGTAGTCCCAAACCGGACTAGAAAATGTTAAGTAAAGTGTCTCATACCTGAGACGCATGCTTTTGAGAAAAAGAGTAGTGAAACTCACCTTAGGTCGCAAGTGAAAATCCAAATTCCATGAATAGTAACGTGCTACCGACTCCCTATTACAAATGTCACTAGGTGAGTATACGTGCGTAACCAACACACCATGTAACTCGTTTATTCAAGACTTTTAAAAGTTCAAAACCGTGTAGTGACACCTAATGACTCTACATGCTCAAGTATGTCCTATGTATCCCGTTGGTGATCATTACAATTATTATTAGTTTAATGCATCAAATACATCTCATACAAGTTTCCACACAAGTACATGTCAATTACATAGCACATAGAACTCCAAATAGTCACTTAAAGACCCCGTACACAATCTTTGTTTTTAGGACAGATTGTGGGCTGTGAAAAACAATTTATTTAAAATACTTAACAAATGAATTAGAGTCCCAAATTTTTACTGAATTTTATTTGGGATTAACTTGACAATACCTATTTTTGTTTTGTCTTAATTCCAAACACAAAAATTATAAAATTTCGTACGACACAGCAGTGTCCAGAAAATTTCCTCAACAGGTCAGTTTAGTAGGAAAATTCTTAAAAATTGTGTATTCATCCAAACGAGATGAATCCACTTGGAAAAGCTCTATTTTTCCAGTATTGACCTACTGTAAAAATTTCATAACCTAACTCCTTGTAAATCTCAAGTTATGACCATTTAAAGTTAGCCCAATTTACAAATCCGAAAATCTGATATGACCCCTAATCAATTGAAATTCCAAAAACGACTCATACGGTGTCCAAAATCGATGGTTTTGCCCATTATGAAGAGCTAAGACCTTGTACATTACAATCATGCAAAGAAATCATCAAAAAAATCAATTTACCAACCCGTTACAGCCCCTTCAACACGTTTAAACAAATCTGTCAGAATCTGAAACTTGCATCCCAAGTAATCTACAAACCCTAATTCTTCATAAACATCCCTAATACATGTATAACACCTATAGTACTGATTAAACGCCATATTAATCATATCAAAACACATATATTATCATGTGAAAACCCTAATCATGGCTGCTAATAACAATCATCATCATCAATCATCAAGAACATTCAAGAACTCCTACATATGCATGTATGCGATTTTTATATATATTCTTTTTAGGGTTTTTAAAGTTTTTCAATCATTATAATTTATCAAGAATCGTAAAAACGTATACCTTGTGAAAGATTAAACTCCCTAGAGCCTTGAAATCAAACCCGAACTAGCTTGATTAGTGAAAGATTGCTTGATTGCTTGAAAACAAAGAGAGAGAGAGGGGGTGGGGGTTTCGCACGGCATCAAGGGGGCAAGGGATAGGGTTTTTATCTTTTTCCTTGCCTCCTAATTGTAAATGGGCTTTGCTTGTTCCCCAAGCAATTGGTATTAGGGCCCTTCTAGTCCATTAACTTAACCCGTTAACCATGTTCTAGCCCAATACCGAACCCAATATTATTAACCATGCTAAATTATATAAAAACCATTATTTTTATTATTACATAGCATGTCATTCATGTGTGCACGTAATTTGCATAATCTACGCATTACCTTTCAGTTAGGCGATCATTCACAAAAACATGTAATTCACATAAGCACGTACTTCATGTTCACCAAAATTCACTTGTATATATTATTGCTATGTATGTCACATAATTCACCAACGTTTGGGATACAGGACTCATGTGTGTGTTTAACAAGGATTTTCCTACGTATAACATATGTTAGCATCTTCTCACATATGTTAAACCTACTTAACTAACCCTAGTTAAGTATCTAGCCATGTATAAACATGTAAGTTAACTAGAGTTCAATAAAAGTATTTAACCTGAAAATGCGGGGTGTCACATCATCCCCAAGTTGAAAAGAATTTCGTCCCGAAATTCAGCAAGTAAACAGTAAAGCCAGCTATAAAAATGTGTGCTTGGTTCCCGGATGTCACATCATCCCTAAGTTGAAAGGAATTTCGCCCCGAAATTCACTTTGAAAGAGCTGCTTTATGTTCCGCGTTTGATCTATGTACGATTTCAGGTTCAGTAAAGAGGTGTGGGTATTTGAGCCGCATCTGATCTCTGCGCTCCCACGTGTATTCCGGTCCTAGACGGGAATTCCACCGTACCTTAACAATAGGTATAGTGCTTTGTCTGAGTTTCTTGACGCCCTGCTCAAGAATCTCCACTGGTTCTTCCACGAACCGTAGCTGATCGTCCACCTGGATCTCCTCCAGTGGCACTACCAGTGTCGTATCTGATAAGCATTTCTTCAAGTTTGAGACGTGGAATACATTATGTACTCCACTGAGTTCATCCGGTAGATTTAGCTGGTGAGCTACTGGACCAATCCTTTTAACAATCTCGAAAGGTCCGACGTATCGGGGATTTAACTTCCCTCGTTTCCCAAAGCGTATCACTCCTTTCCAAGGTGACACCTTTAACAAAACCTTGTCCCCAACCTGGAACTCCAAAGGTTTTCTACGTTTGTCAGCATAACTTTTCTGTCGGTCCCGAGCAGCAGCCATCCGGTTTCTAATTTGCATTATCTTCTCAAAAGTTTCCTGCACGACTTCGGGACCTGTTAGTTGGCTATCCCCAACCTCAATCCAACAAATAGGAGACCTACACTTGCGCCCGTAAAGTGCCTCGAAAGGCGCACACTGTATCGAAGTGTGGTAACTGTTGTTGTAAGAGAATTCGATTAAGGGCAAGTGCTTATCCCAGTTATTACCAAAGTCCACCACACATGCTCGTAGCAGATCCTCTAATGTTTGGATGGTGCGTTCACTTTGTCCATCCGTCTGTGGGTGATAGGCTGTGCTCATATCAAGACGAGTTCCTAAAGCATCTTGGAGAGTAGTCCAGAAACGAGAAGTGAATCGCCCATCGCGATCAGATATAATGGAAGTAGGCACCCCATGCCTAGAGACTATCTCCTTGATGTATAGGTTCGCCAGCTTTTCTAACGAATCCGTTTCTTTTATTGCCAGGAAGTGGGCCGATTTGGTTAAACGGTCCACGATAACCCAAATCATGTTATGGCCCGTTGGCGTTCTAGGAAGCTTTGTAATGAAGTCCATGGAAATTCCATCTTATTTCCACATTGGAATTTCTGGTTGTTGGAGTAGGCCTGAAGGTTTTTGGTATTCAATCTTAACCTTCGCACAAGTCAAGCACTTACAAACATAAGTGGCTATCTCGGCTTTCATGTTTGGCCACCAGTACAGAGTCTTAAGATCTTGCTACATCTTGTCCGAACCAGGATGTACCGAATAGCGAGAGGTATGTGCTTCATCGAGCACCAGTTGTCTGAGATCCCCAAATCGTGGTATCCAGACTCGATTCATGAAGTACTGCAGACCGTCTGTTCCCAGTTCCAAGTGCTTATCCGCACCATGTAGGGTCTCAAGCCCAATGTTTTCTTCCTTTAATGCCTCACTCTGGGCTTCACGTATCTTATCAGGAAGGTTAGAGTGAATGGTGAGTTGTAAAGCTCGCACTCTTTTGGGTTTCGTTTCCTTTCGACTGAGGGCATCAGCTACTACGTTAGCTTTCCCTGGATGATATTTGATGGCACAGTCATAATCGTTCAAAAGTTCAACCCAATGACGTTGCCGTATGTTTAGTACCTTATGGTCAAATATATGCTGAAGGCTCTTGTGGTCAGTGAAAATTGTGCACTTGGTTCCATAGAGGTAGTGCCTCCAGATTTTGAGAGCGAAAACTACCGCTCCCAGTTCCAAATCATGAGTGGGGTAGTTCTTCTCATGGACCTTCAGTTGTCGCGATGCATATGCAATTACCTTATCACGTTGCATCAGCACGCACCCTAAGCCTTGGATAGACGCATCACAATATACTACAAAGTCCTCTGTACCCTCAGGCAACGATAATATCGGTGCACTGCAAAGTTTGGACTTTAGTAGCTGAAAGGCAGTTTCTTGGGCATCTCCCCACTTATACGTAATACCTTTCTGCGTTAGGGCGGTGAGAGGTTGAGCGATCTTAGAAAATCCCTCAATAAACTTGTGATAATATCCCGCGAGACCAAGAAATTGGCGCACTTCAGTAGGGGTCTTAGGAGCCTCCCACTTTTTGATAGCGTCAATCTTGGCTGGGTCCACATGTATTCCTGCCTCGTTGACCACATGCCCAAGGAATTGGACTTCCCGAATCCAAAAATCGCATTTAGAAAACTTTGCATATAGCTGCTCATCCCTCAGTAGTTCCAAGATTAACTGCAAGTGCTGCTCGTGCTCCTCTCTGCTCTTGGAATAGATCAATATGTCATCTATGAACACTATGACGAATTTGTCCAAGTAAGGCTTGCACACACGGTTCATTAGATCCATGAACACCGCAGGTGCATTAGTTGGCCCAAATGGCATAACCAAAAACTCATAATGTCCGTAACGGGTTCGAAACGCCGTTTTCGCCATATCCTCTTCTCGGACTCTCAGCTGATGGTACCCCGACCTCAAATCAATCTTAGAGTAGAAGCTCGACCCTTGCAGTTAGTCGAACAAATCATCAATACGAGGTAAAGGATATCGGTTCTTAATCGTTACCTTGTTCAACTCCCGATAACCTATGCACATACGAAAGCTCCCATCTTTCTTCTTAACAAACAGAACTGGAGCTTCCCATGGCGAAGAACTGGGTCTAATGAAACCCCTATCCAATAGCTCTTGGAGTTGGGTAGATAGTTCTTGAAGTTCACCTGGTGCTAAACGATATGGTGCGCGTGCAACTGGCGCTGCTCCAGGTGCAAGGTCAATCTGGAACTCCACTTGACGAACGGGTGGGAGTCCAGGTAGTTCCTCTGGGAAGACATCTTGGAAGTCTCGGACCACTGGGATGTCCTCAATTCTAGTTTCGGTTTCGGCTCGAGTATCAGATATGTTGGCCAAAATGGCCGGACAGCCCTTGCGAATACACTTCTGGGCCTTCATATAGGAGATGATACCCACCATGGCACCACCTCGATCACCCTGTATGGATAATAGTTCTCCACTTGGGAGAGGAATGCGAACAATTTTCTCCTGACAGAGAATTTCCGCGTGTTGCTTGGACAACCAGTCCATGCCAACCACGAGATCAAAGCTACCTAGGGTGATAGGTAAGAGGTTGATGGCAAACAATTGCTTGTTCAACTCAAGCTTACAGTCACGATGTATATGGGTTACCTCGACAGGCTTCCCATCGGCCAGTTCAATAGAGTATGGGGTATCTAGAAGAGTAGGAACCATCCCTAATTGTTTACTAAGTTTTGATGAAACAAAACTATAGTCCGCACCAGTATCATATAAAACAGAAGCAAGAGTGTCGTTCAAGGAACACGTACCCGTCACGACGTTGTTATCGGTCCTAGCCTCCCCAGAGCCAATCACGAATGCTCTACCACGAGCCCCATTGTTGTTCCCGTTGTTGTTGTTCCCAGCATTGGTGGCGTTGTTGTTTCCTGCCCTGTTACCACCACCATTGTTGTTGTTACCCCTGTGGTTGCCATTTCCATTACCATTCCCCTGACCATTCAGCTGTGGACAGTCTTTCTTGAAATGATTCTCACTCCCACACTGAAAACAACCCTTACCATTGCCCTGCTGCTGTCCCTGCTGAGTTGTTGGCTGGTTTCCACGAGGGTTACTCCTACATTCCCTAGCCAGATGTCCCATCCGACCACAGCGATCACATTTGTTGTAGTTACGTGCCCCAGTGTGATGCCTGTAACACTTATTGCACTTGGGTATGTTTCCATGATAACCTCCCTGGTTGTTGTTGCGATTGTTATTACTACCATGGCTGTCATGTTTCTTATTCTGTTGCTGCTGTTGACTTCCATTTCCTGGGGGTTTGCCAGATGCATTCTCCCATTCCCTCTTGTTATCAGTAGTGCCAGAAGATGAGGTGCAACGAGGAGGTAACACTCCCTCTTCCACCTTCTGGTCAGTCAGTTGATGAGCCATCCTAATAACCTGCTGGATGGTATTGAGATTAGCAGCAGTGACCATGCTCTTAATCTGGGGCACCAAGCCCTTAACATACAGCTCAATCCTCTTGTAGGGCGGGTTGGAGTAATTCGGGCACATAGCTGCCAATTCATGCGATCTGGTGGTGTACTTCTCAATCTCCGATCCCACCATCTTTAGATTGAGATACTCAGTTTCTAACTTCTGGATTTCGTCTCGAGGACAGTATTCCTCCTTCATCAGTTCCTTAAAATCTGCCCATGGTGTTGCGTTAGCCACTTCCACACCTAGCATCTGCACTTGAGAGTTCCACCAGGTTAATGCCAAGCTCTCGAGAGTAGCAGTGGCGTACTTCACCCTGTCAGCTGGTGGACAGTTACACATTGCAAAGCAAGATTCCAGTTTCTCAAACCACCGCAGTAGTCCGCCAGCCCCTTCAGATCCACCAAAGTTATGAGGCTTGCAGTCCATGAAGGACTTGTAGGTGCAGGCTGGAGGGTGATGTCCAGGTTGTCCTGAGAGTAAAAGCGAAGGATTCACGAATGAATAAAAGAGCGTAACGTTGGAGCATAGAGGAAAGTTTAGAGCAAGGTAAAGTTACCAGCTTGAAAAGCTGCGATAGCCTCTACTATCCTGTCATTGATAAGGGCATTCAGCTCTGCTTGCGTCATGTTAATGTTGCCTCTTCCGTGTCCTCTTCCCGCCATCGTGATTCTACATTTACACTATACTCATGAGAAAACAATAATATGTCCCACATACAATCGTTCACACAGTACAAGTAAACTAGAATATATAAAACATGCGCGAGAATAGAATAAGGAATTTTTAAGTGAAAGTAGTAATTAAGAATCCAACCACAAAACAAGGAGTCCTCAAATCTCACAACGTTAGGAATGAACAAAAGTCATAATACTAATATACGAATATAAAAAAATAAATAAATAAGAAATCAGTCGTCGTCGTGATCCATGGAGATGCATGAGCCCTCATCCTCGCTCACATCCTCAATCTCTACCTCCAATGGCTCCTCCTCCTCGGGCTCAAATTCTTCCTCGAGTTCCTCATCCCATGCTGCCTTGGGGTCATCAAATCCCCCAACTGCAGGCTCCTCTTCTGGATCCTCTTCCGGATCCTCCTCTGGATCCTCCTCTGGATCCGCTCCATTCTGAGCCAGAGCTTCCTCAAGCTTGTTACTGACCAGGGTTAACTCTTCCCTCAATAAAGCTGTCTCCTGAATAGCAATCGATCTCTCATGCCTGTCTTCTGCAGCTTCCCTTTCAACCCTTTCCAATTTACTACTAACCTTTGCCAATTTACTGTTAGTCTTTTCCAGTTCCCCAAACAGGTGGTCGATCTCTCTTTCCATGCGCTTAATCGATCCATCGGCGTTCTGCCTCCATGACTGAAATTGCCTTACTGCATTATATGCATTTTCTAGCTCGGTGTGTACGTGTCTAACCATCCCTGCCAGAGACCTCTCCAGCAAGTCAATGATGGGAGGGACCTGGTCTGGCACTCCGTACCCTACTACCCACGAATGTAACATATTTGCAAACCATGCCCAGCGATTTGTATTCTCCTCCGAGCTCCCCGTCTGAGCTGGCTGTTCGTACGAGTTCAATGACGTGTTCTGTGAACTTCCGAGAGGGTGATAAGAAGAATAATTACGGTGAGCGGGGTTAGTCATGTTTCCCTGCAATACATTAGATCAGCATATGTATCCAAGAAATAACTAGTAGTGTGCTGCGAACAGTGAGTGTACTAATACTTATGCTATGATGGTTATAGTCTAGATGCAAATCCTGGTTCACTATAACCAATGGCTCTGATACCAATTTGTCACACCCTCAAATTTCCACTGCGGGGTTTATACCGCGAGGCGCGTGACATACCAGGATCCCATAGCCATAAGTCATAAGAACGACTCTAAATGCCCAAACCATTTAGTTCGTATTTGAAAATCATGTTTAACGTTTACCAAAAAGTTCAGTTAAGTTGCGGAAGCGTAATTCAAACATAACCAATTAAGTTCATGCGCAAAACAACGCGCCCAAAATAAAACCGTTTAAATGCAAAGTAAAGTATAAGTTTAAATAGTGTTCACAGCCCATGACACAATGATGCATGTCCTATCGTGCTCCGTACCTAGGGACCTGCAAAAGCATGCTATCGTGTGTCAACATAAAGTTGGTGAGTTCACAAAGTAAAGTAACTTGATATGTAAAAGCGCTGGTTTTCAAAACCACGTAAGTAAGTAAGTTATGTTGGTGCCCCGCACCGTGTAACCACTAATTCATCGCATGTCAAGGGTAGCTAACCCATTCATGATAACTAACCGATTATACCGAACTGCTATGTACGTGTAGCCACATAAGTGTGCCGTATGCCTAACATCATTGTCTATCCGCAATGATAATGTTTCGTAGTTATAGTTCACGCCCGCGCTCCCCGAGCCGGTGTGAGGTTTGTAAGACCTAATAGCGCTATCAACTAATAACCCGCTTGCCAACCCTGGCAACTCATTCGGTACGTGAGGACTTACAAAATGATAGAGATGGTTCAGTTTATCAAGGACACAATTGCGAATTAGCAAAGTGACCGACCCTCATAAGGATCCATGGCATCCCAACCCGGGATGTGTAAGTAGTCCCAAACCGGACTAGAAAATGTTAAGTAAAGTGTCTCATACCTGAGACGCATGCTTTTGAGAAAAAGAGTAGTGAAACTCACCTTAGGTCGCAAGTGAAAATCCAAATTCCATGAATAGTAACGTGCTACCGACTCCCTATTACAAATGTCACTAGGTGAGTATACGTGCGTAACCAACACACCATGTAACTCGTTTATTCAAGACTTTTAAAAGTTCAAAACCGTGTAGTGACACCTAATGACTCTACATGCTCAAGTATGTCCTATGTATCCCGTTGGTGATCATAACAATTATTATCAGTTTAATGCATCAAATACATCTCATACAAGTTTCCACACAAGTACATGTCAATTACATACCACATAGAACTCCAAATAGTCACTTAAAGACCCCGTACACAATCTTTGTTTTTAGGACAGATTGTGCGCTGTGAAAAACAATTTATTTAAAATACTTAACGAATGAATTAGAGTCCCAAATTTTTACTGAATTTTATTTGGGATTCACTCGACAATACCTATTTTTGTTTTGTCTTAATTCCAAACACAAAAATTATAAAATTTCGTACGACACAGCAGTGTCCAGAAAATTTCCTCAACAGGTCAGTTTAGTAGGAAAATTCTTAAAAATTTTTCCAGTATTGACCTACTGTAAAAATTTCATAACCTAACTCCTTTTAAATCTCAAGTTATGACCATTTAAAGTTAGCCCAATTTACAAATCCGAAAATCTGATATGACCCCTAATCAATTAAAATTCCAAAAACGACTCATACGCTGTCCAAAATCGATGGTTTTGCCCGTTATGAACAGCTAAGACCTTGTACATTACAATCATGCAAAGAAATCATCAAAACAATCAATTTACCAACCCGTTACAGCCCCTTCAACACGTTCAAACAAATCTGTCAGAATCTGAAACTTGCATCCCAAGTAATCTACAAACCCTAATTCTTCATAAACATCCCTAATACATGTATAACACCTATAGTACTGATTAAACGCCATATTAATCATATCAAAACACATATATTATCATGTGAAAACCCTAATCATGGCTGCTAATAACAATCATCATCATCAATCATCAAGAACATTCAAGAACTCCTACATATGCATGTATGCGATTTTTATATATATTCTTTTTAGGGTTTTTAAAGTTTTTCAATCATTATAATTTATCAAGAATCGTAATAACGTATACCTTGTGAAAGATTAAACTCCCTAGAGCCTTGAAATCAAACCCGAACTAGCTTGATTAGTGAAAGATTGCTTGATTGCTTGAAAACAAAGAGAGAGAGAGGGGGTGGGGGTTTTGCACGGCATCAAGGGGGCAAGGGATAGGGTTTTTATCTTTTTCCTTGCCTCCTAATTGTAAATGGGCTTTGCTTGTTCCCCAAGCAATTGGTATTAGGGCCCTTCTAGTCCATTAACTTAACCCGTTAACCATGTTCTAGCCCAATACCGAACCCAATATTATTAACCATGCTAAATTATATAAAAACCATTATTTTTATTATTACATAGCATGTCATTCATGTGTGCACGTAATTTGCATAATCTACGCATTACCTTTCAGTTAGGCGATCTTCACAAAAACATGTAATTCACATAAGCACGTACTTCATGTTCACCAAAATTCACTTGTATATATTATTGCTATGTATGTCACATAATTCACCAACGTTTGGGATACAGGACTCATGTGTGTGTTTAACAAGGATTTTCCTACGTATAACATATGTTGGCATCTTCTAACATATGTTAAACCTACTTAACTAACCCTAGTTAAGTATCTAGCCATGTATGAACATGTAAGTTAACTAGAGTTCAGTAAAAGTATTTAACCTGAAAATGCGGGGTGTCACAATCAAAAGCTTTGGTAAAAAGATCTGCACGTTGATAATCAGTGTGGATTTTGACCATATCGATCAACTCTTTAGCATAACAATCACGGATAAAATGATATTTGATCCGGATATGTTTAGCCTTTGAGTGATTTACTAAGTCTTTTGTTAATGCAATTGCGGCTTCATTATCACAGTAAATGGGGGTTTTAAGAAATTGGAAACCGTAGTCCACCATTTGTTGTTGTATCCAAAGAACCTGTGAGCAGCAGCTCGATGCTGAAACGTATTCAGCTTCACATGTTGATAAGGCAATTGCGGTCTGTTTCTTGCACTGCCAGGTCACAAGCCTGCTCCCCATAAACTGGCATCCAGCTGTTGTGGATTTGCTTTCCTTGTCACAGCCACCCCAATCTGCATCACTAAAAGCGATTAGGTCAAAATTATCATCATTAGGGTACCATAGTCCTCTCGACGGACAACCCTTCAGATATCTAAGGATACGTTTGACAGCTACAAGATGACTTTGTTTCGGCTTCGACTGATAACGTGCACAGAGACATGTGGCAAACATTATATCTGGTCTGGAGGCAGTGAGATACATCAGAGATCCGACGATTGCTCTGTATGTAAATGGATCAGTTAGCTCCCCCTTAGCGTCAACTCCAATCCCTTGATTAGGTTGTATTGGGGTATCCATCGGCTTCGAATCATCCATCTGGAATCGGCTCAAGACTTAATAAACGTATTTCATCTGGTGAATAAAGATCCCCGTTGGTCTTTGTTCTACCTGCAAGCCTAGGAAAAACTGCATCTCTCCCATCGCACTCATCTCGAACTTTTCCTGCATAACATGTTCAAATTCTCTGCAAAGAAGTTCGTTAGTAGAACCAAATATAATATCGTCAACATAAATCTGGACTATAAGCAAGTCATCGCCTGTTCGTTTAGTGAACAGTGTGCAATCTACCAAACCTCGCTTGAATCCTTTAGAAAGAAGATACGTACTCAGCTCCTCATACCATTGCCTTGGAGCTTGGTGCAACCCATAGAGAGCTTTGTTCAGAACAAAGACCTTATCCCGGTGAATAGGATCTTCAAAGCCTGGTGGTTGACCTACGTATACTTCCTCCTTGACCACACCATAGAGGAACGCGCTCTTGACATCCATTTGATACACCTTAAATTTCTTGTATGATGCAAACGCAAGAAACATTCGGATAGCCTCTAAGCGTGCAACAGGTGCGTAGATCTCGTTGTAATCGATTCCTTCAACTTGATGAAATCCTTGTACAACCAAACGAGCTTTGTTCCTTACGATCACTCCTCTATCATCCTTTTTGCATTTGAATACCCATTTAGTTCCAATCTTCTTTCTTCCTGGGGGCAAATCTGTCAGTGTCCAAACGCCAAGTTTCTGAAACTGTAATAACTCCTCTTGCATAGCCTCTACCCAAGCGTCATCCAATACCCTGTTCGATCGGGTGAATTCGATGTATCCGAGATTCCAGATAATCTGGTACTTAGACTCCCGTCTGAGTAGTTAAATTCTCTGCAGAAACCAGATCATTACCCACATTCGATGATGAAGCACCATTTGTATTTGGGTTCACTAGGGGTGTCACAGTAGCATGATCTAAAATAGCTTCACTTGTAACATCATCGTCATCATCTTCAGATTCTGATGAATTAAGAGTTGTGGAAGCTTCTTGGAATACCTCTTCTTCAATTACAAGAGCATTGGTATCATTAGAAGCTGCTTGGAGGTTCACGGTGATCGGACGCACCAACGGTGATGTCACTGCGTTTTCGACCTCGTAATATAAACGTAATACAGCCTCTTCAACCAAGCTATCTAGGTTGAATGATTCAAAGAAATCTTTGTAATCAAACATCCAGTCTGGACCGCTTCCCTGTACATTCTGAGTATACCGTTGCACTTCAACGTTAGCCCACTCCTCGACTTGACGAGTTCGTTTGTTGAATACCCGTTTGAGCAGGGTTGCATATCCAACAAAGTATCCTTCTTCAGCCTTTGATGCGAACTTCTCAGATGGATTAAGCATTGTACATGGAGCTCCAAACGGTTCTAGATACTCTAAATTCGGCTTTCGACGATTCAACAGCTCATAAGAAGTTTTGCCAAACTTCTTCACCGTTAAAACACGATTAAGAGTATAACAAGCTGCGTAAATTGCTTCGTTCCAGAACATTACTGGAAGATTTGAATCCGTAAGCATTGTTCTCGCCGTTTCAATTAGAGTCCTGTTTTTGCGTTCGGCGACACCGTTCTGTTGTGGGGTATACGGAGCACTGTATTCATGATGAATACCTTTGTTTTCACAAAGAGCGTCCATCTGTGCATTATTAAACTTCGTCCCATTATCACTCCTAATTCTCTTGATCTTTAGACCATAGATATTTTCCAATCGAGTGAACAGAACTCTCAAATTATCAAACGTGTCGCTCTTATGGTGTAAGCACATAACCCATGAAAATCTTGAAAAATCATCAGTCACCACAAGACAGTATAATTCTCCAACATGACTTTTACGCTTGACCGGTCCGAACAGATCCATGTGCAAACGTTCAAGTGGCAGTTCAACATAATTGACTTTCTTTGGCTTATGGGATTGCTTGTGCTGCTTACCCTTCTTACAACTCACACACTTGTCATTTAAGTGAAAATGTTTAACGTTCACGCCTGAGACAAGTTCATTTTTCACCAATTGATTCATCATTCGTAGGTGAATGTGTCCCATTCTCCTATGCCACATGATTGATTCCTTTTCTGTAGCCTTGGAGAGAAAACACGTGACTTGGCCTTGTGAAGTCATTGCTTTAGACATGTTGAGAATGTACAAGTTGTTCACCCTCGGTGCCTTTAACATCACCGACTCTTTTGGTAACTCGAATCCCGGCTTGAGTATGTAGCAAGATTTGTCATCAAAGAATACAGAAAATTGCTTATCACATATCTGACTGACACTGAGCAGATTGTAATCGATTTGCTTCACATAAGACATCCTCTCAAAACTCACTATTCCATTACTGACACTACCCTCCATGGTAATGTAACCGCCCTTGTTTCCTGCAAACGCTATATAACCTCCATTGATATTTCTGATATCGAATAGTAGCGAAAGATCCCCTGTCATGTGACCAAAAGCTCCACTGTCAACAATCCAAAGACTGCTCTCAGGGCCAGCTGAAGCTCCCTGCACATATCAAGAAAAGAATTAGATTTTTCGGGGGACCAAAGCCTGTTTGGTTTTGGGTCTTTGAACATTTTGTTTCAAAGATTCAGATTTTTCACAAACAATTTGATTTGAATCGATCTTTTTCTGATCACCCAAATCTTTTTTATTCTCTGATTTCACATTTTGTTGCGAAGTTGAAGCACCTTGAGAAACCTTTAGTAACCAAGATTGTTCAGATCGTTTCAAGATCCGGATTTGAAATTTTGGGGTCTCAGCCGGTTTCTTTACTTCTTCTTTGAACGAAACTTTCTTGGTTACCTTCTCTGATTTAACAGAGACAGGTCCAACTGTTGGTTTGACAGCAGGTTTAACAGGAACCTTTTTCTTGTCAACAGTTGAGTTCACCATTGGTTTCTTAAGAGATTTTTCAGTAGCTATCCGGTTACGACGATCATATGTAATCGGACGATTTTCCCTCTTTTGAAAATATCTGCTTTGATTATAAAAAGGTGGTGGTTGAGGGACAAATCGTCTTTGTGGATAACAATGATTGTCGACTGGACTTTCATACTTCTACTTCATTTCCACCTCGTGCCTCTTGTGCCTTACGTACGGGCAGTGAGTAAGTAAATGCCCTCTCTCCCCGCACTTAAAACATGCACGGTACTCTTCAAAGTTATTCTTGGTGTTCGAGTTTGCATAACTAGTGATAGGATATTGATCATCCACACACCTTCTTCTTAAACTCTCAGGAGCTGGGTCCTTTGAGTAAGTCGGCTCAAGAAAACCATTTGACTTTTCTTTTGGTTTAATAAATTCTGTGACATGGACCTTTGGTTCTTTAAAAACATCCAAATAAATTTTCTTTAAGACTTCTGGAGGTACATCATTTGTTCGCTCATGTTTTGGGAACCAAATGGTACTCTCCTGCCAGATCTTTTCAATTTTTGAATAGTTGGCAAATTTTATTGGATATTCTTCATCAGAAATTATCTTATCAGATCCTTCCATCCGATAGAAAATTTTAACAGGTTTATCACAAGATTCATTTTGCTTTTCATTTTTCTTCTCATTTTTCTTCTCAACAGGCTTAACTGATTAATTCTTTCTATGAGCATTAGCCATGGGATGCACAATCTGAGATGGTGAAACAGGTTCAATAGTGATTATGTGATTTTCATCAGGAATATCACACACCTTTTCAAAGACCTTCTCAGACTGTTCATCCTCTGAATCAAGAATCATTAGTTACAGCAACTACACCTTCATCATTTCCCAATATAGGTCTAACATCAGAATAAGGGTCTCCCACACTAAAAGTGTTTGACTCGTCATCCGATGTAGAGTCAGATTTAACTGAGCTCTCCGGTGCTATTGAGTGCAAATTATGATTTTCAAACAACACCGGAGCTGGGACAGCTTTGTAGTTGGCACTACTAGACTGTGAAGGCTCTTTTATTATATGATCAACAACATAAGCAATATGCTTATAACTCTCAAGTTTCTTGTTCACTTTTTCTGCAAAGCACTTGATGGTGGCCATTTCAAGTTTTGTATTTTCTAAATCATTGATATAATTATTTATGGCCATTTGTTTCAATGATAGAGTCTTTTTCAGTTCTGAAACATGTTTCTTATAACCATCAAGTACTCTGTTAAACTCTTTTGCTTCTTTCTGATAGGATTGACAGTTGATTTTAGCACTCTCAAGCTAAACCTTGAGCTGCTTATTCTCCTCTGTCAATTTATCACAAGCATTGCAATGTTTAACACAAGTTGAATTTGAATTAGAAGCAGATTCAGTGCTTACCTGTTTTGGAGGTTCTGTCATGGCCATCAATGCAAAGTGTGCTTCCTTCCTGGCGAAAAACTTTGAATAATCAATCCTGGTACAAGCATCGTCCACCATGCATGATTTTCGAGTCATCAAAAAGTCAGCTTCAGCAAGCAATTGATCAATATCATCATCCAGTGAATTAACACTAGATTCAGAATCAGACTCACTCTCCTCATCAGAATAAACTGAATCATACTGCTCTGGAATATTAGAAACCGAATCAAGAATCATCCCAGACTTCTTCTCTGTACAATCATCACTCTCTTCATTCAACTCCTCGATCCTCACCTCATATAACTTTTCAGTCACTAATTCCTCTTCAACCTCTACCGGCTCATCCAAATTCATCTGCTGTGCAACACAAGCCACATTCCCAGTTGTAATCTCTTCAACACCTAACTGCATCCCTGTCCAATCAAGCCCTTCGTCTTTCTGTATCACCAAAGCTTGATTTTGATTATCTGTTTGGGTTTGTGTGTTTGGTGTAGAAATAGGAATGATTGTTTGGTTTGAATTTTGTGGTGTTTGGTTTTGGTTTTGGTTTTGTGTTGTGTTTTGTCTAACAGTGTTATTTTGTGGGGTATTTTGGCGGTTTTGGTAGTTATTTTGTGGTTGAAAGCTTGAAATATTAGGACTTTGGTAAGATACCTGATTTTGGGTTTGACGGTTTTGGTAGTTAGATTTGAAAGGATTTCTATTTCCCTGCTGAGCTGGTTGTGTACATTCTCTCTTAAAATGAGCTTTCTCACCACAATTGAAACAACTCACTTTGGCTTTGTTGAAGCCATAAGTGGTGTTCGGAGAAGTAGAAAGATCAGTTCTTCCAGTTTTCTGGATGAAATCAGTAGCTCTTCTCATAATACTTGCAAATGCCCATTGAATATCCATGAGCTCCATCTCTTCTTTATCAATCTGTGCGTAGTCTTCATTGGTCAAGTTGTTATTACCAATTTGACTCGCAACAAGCCCATTATAAGATGCTACCATGGCTGACACCAATGCTACGTGTTGTTGAGCAATCTCAACAGTAACATTTTTTAGGTTCGATGTCTCCAACATAATCGGGCTCTGATTTGTTTGACTTTGGTTGACTTGCATCGGGTTCATTTGGGGGATGTATGTTTGTTGTTGAGGTTGGTTAGCAGAATAACACGCTGCTTGTTGTATGGGTGAGAATGGTGGGATATAAGTTGTAGTAGGATATGATGGTGGGGTATATGATGATGTTTGAGCAAGATAATTGATTGGTGTTTTGGTTGGTTCAACATGGTTAGAGACGCACGTGATGTGTGGAGCAACATTTGAACTCGAACTAGAACTAGAAAGAGTAGAAGAAGTACCACCATGATACAAATCTGGATTCTGAGGAATTTGTGCTCTTTTCGCCTTCCTCTTTTCTTCCATCTCCTTATTTTCCAATTTCTGAATAAACTCATTAATAGTCCAATATTGGTACGCATCCTTTTCTTTCAAAACCTCTATATGCTGATTCCAGTATGGTGGCAATGCATCGGCAAACATGTCCACCAACTCTGACATAGGTATGCTTATCTCATAGCTTGAAAGCTCAGTGAGTAAATGACAATACCTTGGAACCAACTCCTTCAGCGTCTCGTTCCCCATGTAGCTAAAATTCTCAAACTCTTTACGAAGTTCC
Source organism: Ambrosia trifida (assembly GCA_028751855.1). Lineage (NCBI taxonomy): Eukaryota > Viridiplantae > Streptophyta > Magnoliopsida > Asterales > Asteraceae > Ambrosia > Ambrosia trifida. The sequence goes on along the minus strand of CM054128.1, from coordinate 132,504,841 downwards.
TCCATCCTCAACTTCCTCGTCTTTTCATTTCCATCATGCCTATTCTTTAACATGTCCCACAGCTGTTTAGATGTTGTGCATGAACCAAACTGATGTAACAGATCAGTATTGATGGCTTGGGACAATTGAGAAAACGCCTTCTTCTTAATAGCAAATTTCTTCTTTTCATCATCTGCAAGATTCTCGAACAGAATAGGCTCACCCGTGTTCTCCAAGATCGGAGCAACATAGCCCTTCGCAATCATCTGCCAAGCCTCTGTTCCCTCTAAACCCATTCCCTCCAAATGGATCTTGAATTTGGTCTTCCAAGTGTTGTAATCAACCATCTCCATAAGCTTAGGTGGACGACTTCCACTCCCCGAAAACAAGTCTTGGATAAGAGTTGAAATGGCATTTGTCGTCTGAGAGTGTACCGCTGCTACTGCTACACCCCAATAGTCAGTCAACGGTTGTGGTTGTGGTTGTGCAACATGTTGGGGAATATTACTAGTCATCGCCAAGTAATTGATAGGTTGTGATGGTTGACTAGACTTTTGAGCAGCTACTGACCAAGGATCCATGGTTGTTTGCTGTTGTGGTGTCGGATTAGGTCGTGGTGTAGTAGGAAAGTTCCACATATCTATCTTCAAATGATTAAACACGAAAAGATTAGAAAAGTTTTATAACAGATTCTACGTTCGTATTGATCGAGTGGTCGAACGTATAAAATTGTTCACTTTCGACCGTTTAAGAAGATACGAATGTAGAAAATAACAAACTCAAATCACTTTCGACCGTTTACACCCACGTTCGACCGTTTAAACTCACTTTCGACCGTCCGATTGGTCGAATGAAACTAATATGGTCGAATGAACAACTAACCACTGAAAAATTCTAGATTCGACCAAAAACTCCTTGGTTCGACCAAATAAACACACACGTTCGACCAGTCTCCCTAGGTTCGACCCTGCATATTCAAAAACGGTTATTCTTTGAAAATCAGTTAATTTTGATCAAATTTTTCAAAAGTTGATGAAATTTGATGATTCTAATCAGGTTTTGCCTCGGATTTGATTTGGAACAAGTTTAACAAAGAGAATTATGCATTTTATTCATGAAAAAAAGCTCTAATCAATCAATTTATCATCAAATCAGTTTATCAATGAAAAACAGAAAGTTTTTGATCAAAATATGGTCCAAATCAGCTGTAAAATTATCATATTGTAGTTGTTTGATCCATATGGCTCTGATACCACTTTGTAGAAGGATCGAATTGAGAAAAACAATTGTGTTGATCAAACAAGTCTACTAATTCAAGTGCGGAATCCTTGAATCAGTTACAAAATGATAATAATATCAACAAAACGCAGAAATCATCATTAAAACATTCATTTCATTCATAATCATACTCAATTACACGTTAAAAAGATGTTTATAATCAATAAAAGACGTGTACAAAGTTGACTCAAAACCCTAGAGAGAACACAAACTGGAGGGAAAACAAAAATGACCAAAAACTTACATCTCAAAAATGAACTTGACCTTATATAGGCCTGCACATTCGCCCATATAGTATGGTCGAATGTGCAGGTTCGACCAATCATACTGGTCGAACCAAGCAATACATTAAAATCTATTTCTACCTTCGACCTCCTCAGCTTTCTTCGACCGTTCAAAAACTTTCCTTCGACCAACTGGAAACTCCTTCGACCATTCGACTGATGACAAAAACATATGTTAAATGTAATCCAACGCTATAGTCGAGGGGGAGTTTGTAGATGCATTTTGTGCGACTAATGCTTTGGATTAAATTTAACATATGTTTTTGTCATCAGTCGAATGGTCGAAGGAGTCTCTAGTTGGTCGAAGGAAAGTTTTTGAACGGTCGAAGGAAGCTCAGGAGGTCGAAGGAGAACAGTAGGTCGAAGGTAGAAATAGATTTTAATATATTGCTTGGTTCGACCAGTATGATTGGTCGAACCTTCACATTCGACCATACTATATGGGCGAATGTCCAGGCCTATATAAGGTCAAGTTTATTTTTGAGATGTAAGTTTTTGGTCATTTTTGTTTTCCCTCCACTTTGTGTTCTCCCTAGGGTTTTGAGTCAACTTTGTACACGTCTTTTATTGATTATAAACATCTTTTTAACGTGTAATTGAGTATGATTATGAATGAAATGAATGTTTTAATGATGATTTATGCGTTTTGTTGATATTATTATCATTTTGTAACTGATTCAAGGATTCCGCACTTGAATTAGTAGACTTGTTTGATCAACACAATTGTTTTTGTCAATTCGATCCTTCTACAGTGATTTTACCAAACTACCCTCGAACACTCCTGGATGACTCGAACTTTCATATTTTGGGCCTGTTCGTTGATGTGAAGCCAAATAGACTTTAAACAGACATCAATATGGACCCGAATATCCTTGGAAATCTAAAAGAAGGGGGGCCCATAAAACCATGTTTTTGATTTCTTAAAAATTCTTGACATTTAAATCTTGATGTCTAATCCAATTTGTTTTGTGCAGAAATGACAACTCCTCATGTGCCCAAGTTCGAGAACAGTCACAATGTTGTGTGCTATCTATCTGATCCTCCTGAAGAGTATGTGCAGGAATTCAAGTCTTTGATTGTGGGGCTCAACATATGTAGAGTTCCACACGCTATGAGAGAAAATCCAGTCGTTCTCACTGACTGAATCACTGAATTTTGGAACAACTCAGCGGCAAACAAGGGAGACACTTTAATTCGTTCAAGGGTTCGGGGAACTGAGGTGACTATTTCGGAGCAAGATGTTTGAGACGTTATACTTTTTGGTGACTCTCCAGATGATCCTGTAAGTTTTTCGAAAGATAAGCTTGTTCCTATGTTGCAAAGGATGGGGTATGAAGGTGAACTGTCAACACCACCATACTTGAAGATATTGTTTCCGAGTTATTGGAGACTACTGGTACATATGTTTTTGGCTAGTTTGGGTGGTAACAAAAGTGGACTAGATCAGATGGGAGTGAAATATGCTTCTGGGATAGCGGCATTGATTGAGGGATGGGATTACAATTACTCAAAGTGCATCTTTGAGGACATGTTGAAAAATGTGAAGACTCTCAACAAGAAGTATTTTTACAAGTTTTCGAGATTTGTGTAGATGATTCTAGAATTCAAGTATCCCAAGATCAAGAGGACAATTGAAACTTATGATAATAAATGCATGTCTTCTCTAATCTTTGGATTACTTAGGCAGGTCCGTAAAGACTCAAGGCAGGTGTTTACCGGGAAACTTCCACTAATAAAGTTTGGAAAGTTTAAGTGAGATTGTGGAAGAAACATCAGACTTGTCATCTGCTCTTGTTGCTGATGAGCATGATGTTCAGATTATCGAACCACCACCCACTGAACAATGTTCTCCCCCTGAAAACATTGATTTGACTGAGGTGGAAATGAGGATGAGGTTGAAAGTAAAGATGATGAGAAGACCGTGGGAGATGACGACGATCAGTTTGAGAATTTTGAGTTTGATGATCTAAATGACGATGAGATAGATGACTTTATTATTGAAAATGCTGAAATAAAGTCAGTAACCGAAGCTAAGATAGAGTTGATTGGAAAAGAGATCGTGACTGAAGCTACTGACACTACTGCTTCTGAAACTGTCATTCCTCAAGCAGAAGTGCTTTCAAGCATATTAAATACCGTTCGAGAGGCTGAACAAAGGATTCCTCCATCCGATGATGCAGTTAAGACAGTTGTTGATACTGAAGTTGCTGAAGACCCAAGTTCTGATTTAAGGCCAAGGAAGAGAAGTAGAAGAGATCCAAGGTTGAATGTTACTGCTGATGTTTCTGTTTCTGTTGATGAGACTGTTCCTGCTGCTGCTGACACTGTCATGACTGATGCTGGTGTTTCACCTGATATTCCCGTTGGTACTATTAGCTCCACTACTTTGCCTATGACTGCAACCGAAGCTTTTTCTCAATTCATGAGCAAGGCACCAATCACTGGGAGACTAAATGAGGAAGCTGGATCTTCTGGTGCTTCTGGTTCGGGTAAGGTTTTGTTTGATGAAGAAGCATTTCAGAGAGCTCAAATGGCCTTTCTAGCTGATAAAGAACAGGGAAAACGTGTGGATGTTGAATTTCTAACAACAGAAGAGAGAGAGGCAAATCAAGAAGAGATTGACAGTGATGAAGATGTTTTTGCTGAAGTGGATGTTCACCGGTTGTAAGCTAGAGTGCTGAATTTAGAGACTGAGAATGTATGGCTAACTGCCCAGGTGCAGAGTTTGATGGAGACGGTCACTGAAAAGGTGCAGAAGATTACTGAATTGGAAACTGGATTGGGTGATGTTTCAGCTAGATTACTCAACTTGACTCAGAAACTAGAAAACAAGTTTGGAAAAGAATTTTCAGAGACATCATCTTTTGTTGACAAAGTATTGACTCCTGCTGAATGTAAAAGATCTGAAAAGGAACATGAAGAACACATGAAGAAATATTTCGAAGATCAGGTTCCCGGAGTGAGAGATCGTCGTCCTGGAAGTGCCTATGTTCTCAAGAACTTAGCTGAGCCATCTATTGACCCAATGGAGGAGCATCCTGAAAGATTTGTTACAATTACCAGTGATCGTTACGATACTTATGGTAATCAAACTAGAATTGAGTGTTGGAGATATAACAATGATAAGGGAGTGTTTGCAGTTCATAGAGGCAATGAAGCAGTTGAGTACTATGCTTCTACTTCTGCTTTCAACTCCTGGACCAAGATTGATTTGACAGAACTTGCAAGAGCTCCTTTCATAAATCAGACGAGAAATCCAAAAAATAAGATTGGCCTCATGTTTCATAAGAAGATTCAGGAGCAAGCGAAAGTGAATTTCAGGGATATGAAGATTGCTAGCTCAATGTTGGTGGAATATAAAGGTGTGCGAGGTGCTGATGGAAAGCCATTCAAGACGGTTCAGTGGCCACCTACTGAGAAATTGAAGACCCTTCCCTTGACCAAGCCAATGGATAGGTGTTGCTTGAAGGATATGAGGTTCTGGGTTTATGATCCTACTTCTGCATCTGTAGTGATTGTCTGTGATAGTGGTGAGTTTAGAATATCTGACGCTAGAGATCTGATGAGTTTGCATTCTGAAGACATTCAAGTTCTAGCTAGACATCAGATTCAGTGTGATCCCACTTATGAAGTTTGTGCGAAATCATTCACCAGTGCTGTAGCTCAAGTTGATAGACTGGGGTTGGCGTCTGATAAAAGAGGACGAGTGGAGACGGAACTGTTTGGTCCATATGTTGGCAAGTCGCCTGAAGAATGGAAGAGAACAATGGAGGAAAAGAAGAAAAGTTCAAAGAAGCGCAGCAAGAAGCGGTAGAGACACCACAAGTCAACACAAACCTAGGGGGATATTGTTGGGCTAGACTTTAGAGGTTTGCGTTGTCTTGGGTTTTATTAGTGGGTTTCGGCCTAAGTGGCCCATGTAATGTGACCGCCCTATGCTACTATAAATAGGGGGTTCTTAAGCCAATTTTGGGTTGCTAGTCTTTTGTTTTGTTTTGCTCTCGTGTACCAGACGGTTCCTAGAAACCGTGTGCACCTTATTAATCAAATCATTTATTTCAAGTATCTGCTTTGCTCTTAGCATACAATCATTGTTTCCGCCTTTGATTGTGTGTTGTTTGATACCCGGTGGAGAGGATTCTGGACTTACATGTGTTCTGTTGATTGTTTGAGGTTAGGGTTTACTCTAGGATGGTCCTAGAACAGTAGGATATTGTCAAACAACGTGATTATGTGATGAAATCTGGATATATGCTATTTAGGGTAAGTTTTGCATGATGATGTGATGTTTACATGAGAGTTATGCTATATTGGGAAAACACTTGCATTCGGGACGGCTAGGATGATGATAAATTGGGGGGTTTTTGCTTGAAATAGTTGGATTAATGTTTTGGGTTTGATATTGGGCGTTTCCACATGTTTCGGATCTGATTTGGAGGGTTAAACGCGCAAAAAGACGGCACAATGCAGTAGGGGCGATTAGGGAGTCCTAATCGCCTGTGCTAAGGGCGATTGGCCTCTAATCGCATGAACTATAGGCGATTGGGAGCCCAATCGCCATTATGTCTGGCAAATACAATCCTAATCGCCAGTTTGACTCTCCTAATCACCAGTTGACTTTTCCTAATTGCATGTTTGATTCCTAATCGCGTGTACTACTGCTGTATGTATATTTTAACATCCCGAAACGCAGATTGACGCCTAGGGGCATGTTAGGAACCCCGTGACATGTCCAATGACTTAGTAACACGTGTTCGGACTCGTTTGTGCATTAATTGAGAGTTATGCTAGACTTAGCGCATGCTAAGTGTTTAATTGCATATGTTGCATGATATCTTGATTTCGGCTAACACGTGGGATGTCGGGTCACCAATGGGATATCGGGTCTTGTCTGGTGTGGTCGGTTAAACGTTTAAACATCATTTCAAATGTACACGGTTATGGTCTGGACTGTTGGGGACTAATCAACCTACGGGTTGTTAGTCTAACACCTTATACGCTCGTCATGATAGGTCATCGGTATTTGGTGCCGTCTATTGAGCAGGTTTACTTATCTTAGAGGGGGAGCAGTATCAGGTGAGTTTCACGGCCCCACTTTAAGTCTTTACATTTCGGGGGAGACACATGCTTTATACATATTTCATAAATTATCATGTTATACTAGTGTTAAATTCATTTGTGCTATACGATACGTAAAGTCCCTGGGAAACCATGAATATGCTGGATAGCATAGCGGGGGAAATGTGGATAGATCTATTGCGACTGACAGACCCCACCCGTCGGCTGGGAGCCAGGTGGTTGCATATTGTCTCGGTCATAAGCATATCGTTTCGGGCAAAATCATATATCGTTCTCTGTAATGGTTTCCGGTCGTAGTAGTATTATTCATGCGTCTAGCTAACGCTATCATTTCTAACATAGTGATAACATGATGGCTTTTATTACTTAAACGTTTAACATAAAACCTGTGAACTCACCGGCATTATTTGCTGACGTTTTTAGCATGTTTGTCTCAGGTCGTTGAGGTAGCAGCATTTTGTAGGCGCACGGAGTCTCACGGCGTCTAGGATTCATATGCATCTTATTTAGCATTTTCAGACTTTTATACTTTTACCTATGTGTTGTAATAAAGTTTTACGCTTCCGCAGCGATGGATTATTTATGAAAACTTAATGGATTGCTTATGTCATTTTTACGTATCATATAGTGTCGTTTATTGTGACCGTTGACTCAGATCCTGGTTTGTCACGCGCCTCGCGGTAAAACCCCGCACGTGGAATTTGAGGGTGTGACAGTAAACGCCCGTTTATTTTTCGTAGATATTCTTTTTGGAATGTGGTTATGTTTAGAATTCACCCACAAACCCCACACACGTGCCACAAACCCCAACAACTAGAAGGCAGCAAAACAGACGCACCCGCTACAACGCGCGGACATTCACACTAGTGATATTTAATATGGAAGAAAATAAGGATTCAAGTTGTTGGTACTTATATAGTGGATTTAGTAACCACATGACAGGAAATAGGAGTATATTCACTACCTTTAATGATCAAGACAAACGAGAAGTGAGAATGGGAGATGATAAAAGGTTACAAGTATTAGGTAGTGGCAAGGTATGCATAAGAGTAAACGATGGAGTAAATAAGATACCGAATGTATTCTATGTAGAAGGTTTAAGACATAATCTCCTTAGCGTTGGACAGTTACTGTAGAAGGGATACAATGTGTTGCACATATCTATGAAAAATAATTCTGATTTATGGCATCGAAGGTATGGTCACATTAACTATGAAACATTTATTGAGATGGAACACAAACAAGCTGTGAAAGGTCTACCTAAGATATATAAGACGGAAAACGTATGTGAAGGATGTGCATTAGGAAGACATGCTAGAAAACCATTTAGCAAACAAGCAAAATGGAGAGCAGGAAATCCTCTACAACTAGTTCACTCAGACATATGTGGACCAATGAGAACCCAAACGATAGGAGGATGCAGATATTTCATTACTTTCATTGATGACTTTACAAGGAAAAACATGGATATACTTCCTCAAGGAAAAATCACGGGCACTATACTTCTTTAAAATATTTAAAGCCTCAGCAGAAAATCAAGCAGACAAAAGAATCAAATGCCTCAGGACTGACAGAGGTGGAGAATATTGTGGGAATGTCTTCCAAGAGTACTTAAAATAACATGGAATACATCATCAACTGACCACAAGTTACACACCACAACAAAATGGAGTTCCTGAACGAAAGAACAGGACTATAATGGAACTGAGTAGGAGCATGTTGAAGACAAAGAAACTTCCTAACGAATATTGGGGAGAAGCTGTAAGTTGCACAACATGTCACCTAAATAGAACTACTTCTAAAAGTATTAGTGACAAAACTCCTGAAGAAGCATGGACTGGAATAAAACCAGATGTGTCAAATTTACGAGTATTTGGTTGTCTTGCCTATGCACATGTTCCAGAACAAAAGTGTAGTAAACTTGATGGTAAAACGGAAAAAGCAATATTTGTTGGATATAGTGAAAATTGTAAAGCCTGCAAGTTATATAATCCGATTACAAGGAAGACCATAGTTAATAAAGATGTCATATTTGATGAGAAAAAGAACTTAGGAAGAAAATGAAGAAGAAGATATTTTACCTTTAAATGAAAATGAAAACATGGAAAGTAATGAAAGCAAGACAGAAGATCATGCCTCAAGAAATGAAGAAAATTCAACATTACAAAATACCTCAGAAATGGAAAGACAGGAAGAGCAAGATGTACAAATTGAAGATGAAAACCTGGATGCTACAACATCCTGTCAAAGTCCACCTTTAAAGATACGAACCTTAGATAACATTCATAGCAAAACTCAACCATTGAGCAGTCCAAAAGTACGAGATTCATATAAGAGACATCAAGAAGCTGCGAACTTTGCATTCTACACCGACTCAGATCCAATTAACTATGATGAAGCAAGCAAGGATGAAAAGTGGAAGGAGGCAATGAAGAGAGAAATAGAATCTATACAAAAGAATGAAACCCGAGAGTTAGTTGATTTACCAAAGGATCAAAAGCCCATAGGAGTAAAATGGATATACAAGACCAAATATGATGAACATGGGAATATAGATAAGCATAAGGCTCGCCTGGTAGTAAAAGGCTTTAAACAAAAGTATGGTGTAGATTATCAAGAAGTTTTTGTGTAACATCACGAAATTCCCCTAATTTTTTTTTTGATAAAAAGAATGTATTGTTTTAAACAATATATGTTTTAAATACCTTAAACTAATAATTATTTGTATCTTGACACTTTTGTACGTTTTAAAAATATTTCGAGTCACTTTCGGGCTTATATAATCATATTATGAATTTAGAATAATATAGTTTTAGGGAAATAATTGCCAAAAAAAGATTTGTGTGGACCGGGACTCGAACCCGCGTCCACAGCCAACCAACACACAGTGACAACCAACTGAGCCAACTATCATCTTGTGTAGTATTTCAGAAGAAAATAAACTTAACACATTCCTTAAATTGAACAGTCAAAGTCTTAGTCAAATAGTCAATTCATCATAAAATCTTACTTTATGGTGTTGACCAATTTTAATGGCTAATTGACTCCAAAACTAGTATAAAAACCCACCTATGACCCATTATACTTTGCACCTCTAAATCGATTGTTTCAATCCGATTAAACTTTCCCTCATACCTTTCTTCTATAGTCTATTACTTCTACAATTGAAGCTTTGATTATAAGCTCTTGTAATTGGCAACTTTGGGGCAACACATTATTCTATTTTTCACGAGACATAACATTTTGCTAAGGTGAGTTTTACATAGCCCCTTTTCTATTTATCACTATTTTTGGGATGAAAAATATTACAACATTCTATATGCAATTCAATCATCAAAGTGTCTATGTGTTTTTCTATGTTGCATTATGTCTTGAACATGATTAGGGTAAGCACAATTCTAGCATAATCATTAACATTGATCAGCCGACGGTATACATTGATAGATCTATTGGCCTGACAATCCCACCCGGATACGTGCCTCCTACAAAGGTAGCGTGGGTGTTTGTTATCGCATAACATATTCGAGTGAACCATGAGCGTATGGGATGTACCACATTATAACAGTCACAAGGGTTGATTATGCACTCAATTTACTTCTAGTATGTTTTCACATATGGACTAGATTTGCCATGACACTTGAATTGTACAAGTTTTATTCGATTATCAAAACCTATGTAATTCTCACCAACTTTTGTTAACCCAAAATATTTTCAAACTTAACATGTTTCAGGTTATAGCTTACTTGAAGATTAGAGTTATTGCTTGAAGATGAGTAGCAAGTATTTTTCATTTTGATGTACAAAATTCTTAGAACAATTGTATGTAATTTATTTAAATCATTTATTGGAACTTATTATTTATCATGAGCTACTGAACAATCATCAATACGTGACATCCCGATGTTTCTGCCATCGGTTGGGGTGTTACATTTTGCACCTGTGATTCGTTTCAAAACTGCAAGACTAGTACTGGCCTTAGCAGCTCAACATAAATGGTACCTATATTAGATGGATGTAAAAACTGCATTTTTGAATGGAGAATTAAAAGAAATAGTGCATGTTGAGCAGCCTCTAGGATTTATACAAAAGGGAAGTGAAAATAAGGTATGTCTTATAAAGAAAGCACTATATGGTTTAAAACAAGTACCGCGAGCATGGTACAGTTGAATCAGTCACTATTTGGAACAGCATGACTTCAAAAGGTGCATATTTGAACATACCTTATTTTTAAAGAAAAGAAAGACCTCCAGACTAGTAGTATGCCTATATGTAGATGATCTAATCATAGCTAGTGATTGCATGGAGGAAATTACCTTATTCAAAGATTCTATGAAAAGGGGATTCGAAATGACAGATATGGGAAAACTACATTATTTTTTAGGAATGGAAGTAACCTATGATCAAGAAACTATAAAAATTTCCCAAACCAAATATGCAAGGGATATACTTGAAAGGTTTTGGATGATGGATAGTATTAAAGCTTCAACTCCACTGGAATATGGACTTAAGTTAATCAAGAATAGCGATGATGAATGTGTTGACCCAGGTCTATACCGTAGTCTAGTTGGAAGTCTCATGTACTTGACAAATACAAGACCTGACATAATGTTTGCAGTTAGTAAAATCAACAAATTCATGGATCAACCAAAAAGGTCACATTGGGAAGCAGGAAAGCACATACTAAGATATATAAAGGGCACTTCAGAGTACGGGATAGTATATGGAAGAAACAAATTCGAATTGAAAGGCTTTAGTGATAGTGATTGTTGGTGGTGAAATCTTCAGGATAGCACTAACCTATATTTTCTGTAGCATCCTTAGGATACTGAAGGACTGGTCAGGCTTCAGGATGTAACAGCATTCTGACCTATGTGCATCCTGAGGATAGACTAACAAACTATCTTATTGTTATATAAATGCAGGATGATTTTACCTCATATTCTCTGAGTAACATCCTCAGGATGCTAAAGGACTAAGTAGGGTTCAGGATGTAACAGTGTTCTCACCTCTGTGCATCCTGAGGATGGACTAACGAATTATCTTATTATGATATTATTGCAGGTACACTTTGTCACACCCTCAAATTCCACGTGCGGGGTTTTACCGCGAGGTAGGGGTGAGCAATAAACGGTTCCGACCCGCGAAAACCGTGAAACCGACCCGAAACCGCTAGAACCGAACCGAATTAATGTTATAGGTTCCGGTTCCGGTTCTCATATTTTGGCATAATCGGTTCCCGGTTCGGTTCCGGTTAGAACCGACGGGTCCGGTTAAGAACCGTTAGAACCGTTTTGAATTAAATTAAATATTTAAATATTCTATTATAGTTTGAAATAGAATGTGTTGTTTCCTTCTTTATAGTTCTTAACACTTTTAAATTGTTTTACTAGGTAGGAATGTAGAGTATTGCCTTATGTGATGGTCGGCAGTCTGCACAGCTTGTTCTGACCCGTTTAATCTGTATAAAAAGAATGATCTGATCCGAACAAAACATATTTTGATACGTAAACTACTATACTTTTAGTAACCATGTTTAACACAAACTGTTGATAATTTTTTTAAGAAAAATCATTGTTTTTGTTTATTTTTTTTATTTAATTGTTAATGTTAATTTTAGGATTTTATTGACAAGCGGTTCCGGTCTAGAACCGTTCATGAGAACCGTTTCACCCGGTTCTGGAACCGAACCGTTTAGTAATTATCGGTTCCGGTTCCGGTTCTCATATTTTGGAATAAACGGTTCGCGGTTCGGTCCGGTTCGGTTCGGTTCGGTCCGGTTCTGAACCGTTGCACAGCCCTACCGCGAGGCGCGTGACACACCAGGATCTCAGTCAACGATCACAATAAACATACAACAAACATGCATTCATCATTATATTTAAAACCAAAAAAACATGCTTTGAGCTGTAAACCAGCAGCGGAAGCATTCTTGTTTACAACCAAAAGACATATCATTGTTTACAAAACATTGTTTAATATGCTTCAAAATATTAGACGCGGTGCATGACTCCGTGCGCCTAGCCCATTGACTGCTACCTTAGCGACCTGAGAAAACATGCCAAAAATGTCAACATATAATGCTGGTGAGTTCACAGGTTTTCTTTTATAAAAGTGTTGTCACAAGTTCACAAAGATCATTTCCGTTAATACTATGTCATAAGAACGTTAGCTAGACGTTAAATGTTTTTACTACTACGGTTGGGAACCCATTACTAAACATGAACCAAAAGATGATACCAGCCCAGACGACTGGGCTACCGATGCCTCGGTAACCCGATAGGTAGAGACAATATGCACCCGCCCGGCCCCGCCGTCGAGTGGGGCTTGTGAGGCCCGATAGATCTATCCACATTTCCCCCGTTGTGCGTTCCAGCACATTCATGGTTTCCCCCTGGGACTTTCCATAAAAGCCGTATAGTAACATAAAGTGCCCATAGTATAACATGACCTTTAAATAGTTCGTACAAAGCATGTTTCTCCCCCCGAAAGCAAGACAGTAAAAGTGGGGCTGTGAAACTCACCTCGGATTGCGTTACTCGAAAACAGTTAAGTAATTATGTTATGATAGCCCCAAATAGCGGCGACCTATCATAAGATGTTTATAAGTATTGGACTAATAACCCGCAGGCTAACTAGTCCCCGAATGTCCAGACCGTGACCATAAACGTTTGAAAACATCATTAATTGTTAAACCGACCGTGCCAGACAAGACCCGACATCCCATTGGTGACCTGACATTCCACTTGTTAGATAAATACAAGACATCATGCAACATATGCAATTAAACACTTAATACGCGCAATAGTTCACCTAGTCTAGCATAATGTTCGATTAACGCATAATCAGGTCCGAACACGTCTTACCAAGTCATTGGGTGTATCCCGGGGTTCCTAGCATGTTCCTAGGTGTCAAATCATGTTCCGGGATGTCAAAACGCGTTCACGGCAGCAGTACATGCGATTAGGAAAGTCACACGCGAGTAGGCTTCAGCCTACAGGCGATTAGGGGCCCAATCGCATGAGGTATCAGGCGATTAGGGTCCTAATCACCCCTATGTCTGCATAATCGCCATTAGCATCAGGCGATTAGGATTCCTAATCGCCTGCTGCTGCTGTGTAACGGATTTTCGCGCGTTTAACCCTCCAAATCAGATCCGAAACATGCAACAACACCCAATATCAAACCTAAATCATTTACCAACCCATTCCAAGCAAAAACCCCCAGCATATCACTGATCTATCATGTTCTAAGCAATTATTTCCTAAAATGGCAAAGTACTAGGTTTCACCAACCAACCTTATCTTTCCTTAAATGGAAACAATCAGATTTCAACCTCTACAAACTTGTAAATCATCAAACCCCTGATCTAACATCTTCCTAGTATGAATTCTAACAACATTGCATCAACAATCATACCATAATCATCCTAAATCTACAAGAACATTAAAATGGGTCAAAATACACATTTTCTTCAAAACACAACAATAATGGCTAAAACTCTAAGACAACCTTCCTAATAATCTCTATATGCATGTAAACTTCACATATAACAAGCATTAAGGTGTAGACTTGGTTTAGAACTCTTTTGAAAGGTTTTTAAAGACACAACTTAGCAAAACAAGGCCTGGACCTTTGGGGAACCCAAAATAACAACTTTACAAAGGTTAGGGATGAAGAACACACCTTGGGTTTTGTCAAAGAAAGGTGTGTAGGCTTGGAGATGGTGATTTTTGTAGCAAAATGAGTTCCAGAGGTGTTTCAAGGTGTGTGGGTGGCTTGGGATCAGCTAGGGTTGTTCTAGAGGTGTTTGGAGAGTTAAGGGTTCTATTTATAGGTGTTTTGACCCGGACCCTGCTGTATAGGCGATTAGCAGTCAGTGTCATGCGATTGGGGGCCTAATCGCATGATACATCAGGCGATTAGGTCCCAATCGCCTGTTATATCTCCTACTCGCCCCATGTATACGCGATTAGGGGTTCCTAATCGCCCCTGTGATGCTGGAACGAGTTTTTGGCGCGTTAAACACTATTTTAACATATATAAACACGTATTCACATACCGATAAGTCACATAATGATTTCAAACATATAATGCATGATAACTAACACGTTTACATCCGTTCACCAATTCCCGGGACTCGAGACTCGTGTGTGCATTAAACCCGGCGATTCCACGAATCACCAATCCTTGTACCCATGGTTATGGACCGACTCCCGATGACCCCGCGGATCATCGTAACGACTCCCGATGATTCCCAGAATCATCATACCGACTCGACTGACCCCGTTAAGAACGTAATATGCATGACTCGCTAAGGTAGACTTACTAGTTTAGTCAACATTACTAACCTGAGTTTGCCGGGTGTCACACACTTAATCAATATTAAGGCTTGTAACTCCTCCCTAACGGCTATATTGACTCATTTAAGTCAGAGGAGCTGATCATTGAAGAGCTATGCGTGTGAAACAAGTCCAAGCTCAAAGAAGAAGTCAAAACTTGTAACCGACAAGCATTAAATATAGGAGAGAAAGGAGGAAACAGCCATTTAACAACTATATTCAGGTGAAACAACTGCTACAACGATCATATTCAGTTGTAACAACACAACGGTCATCTGAAACAGCCCACAAGATCATTAAAGATGGCGGATGTCATGGGATTCATTATTTACTTTCGTGTAACTATAAATAGGGGTGATCAACGAGTAATAGGACACTTCTCACTTGTTTAACACTTCATAGAACACCTGATACTCTCTACACACACACAACACTCTTATTGTAATCTTAGATACTCGTTCATCACCTATCCAAAGTTGTGCTATTTTTACCTTATTAATATTAATAAACAAGGCAGGGGCTTAGACTCCTCCCGAGGTTTTGTGCCGGCGATCTACATTGATCAAGGGCTTTCCTCGTACATCGAGTGTCTTTCCTTTATTGCATTACAATTACTTTCATTATTTTTGCCTATTTCATCATTCTGTCAGACAGTTACATCCTCATGATATAACTATCCATCCTGACCAGTTTCTTTGCCATCCTGAGCATAGTTGTCATATATTTACTTCTTTTGCATCCTGATACACCATTTTCAGAATACAACTGAGTCTTTAATATATTTCACACATTTAGCACTCTACCTCACTTTTACTAATTTGGAATACAAAATTATTTCTACTAGGTAATTTTTGACCAAAACAGTGATTATGCAGGAAACATAGATGATAGTAAAAGTACATCAGGATATAAATTCAATATAGGATCAGGAGCAATTTCATGTCAATCAAAGAAACAAAAGGTGGTGGCATTATCATCAACAGAAGCTGAATCCATTGCTCTATCACTTACTGGATGTCAAGCACTATGGATTAAAGGAATCTTGAAAGAATTGGACTTTGACACAAATAAAGCAATCACATTGTATTCTAATAACAAATCTTCCATCAATCTAGCAAAAGATCCAATTTATCATGGGAAAAGCAAACACATAAGAGTAAAATATCACTTTATACGGGATATATTCAAGACTGAAGACGTGGGGATAAAGTTCTGTAATAGTAAAGATCAAGTGGCAGATATATTCATCAAAGCATTACAACCAAAGGACTTCACAAGACTACGCAATATGTTGAATGTACTACCAATCTAGCTTAAGGGAGGGTATTGGACGTTATTATTATGTAAGCTAGATATACAAATTGGTTCAAAATGGTTCGATGTTATCACACCGGTTCGATAAACAAGTCACAACGTTTCATATAAAAGACATGTCGGTTACTATTAAATATCATATGTATATATAGTTCTAGTATGTATCATTTGTTCGGTTATCAAGTTTTGTTATTCAAACCAAAACAACCGAAACACTCATTTGTATTATATACGATTATTCAATAAAATCTTTATCAATCTTTATCAGTTTTGTTATCAATTTGCACATATCCTTTGTAAATCATCCAACATATCCGGGAAGAATTAGCAGGTTGCATCCTGAGCAAGCAGTCTTTGGCATACATTGGATGACAAAAGATTGGTTTGAAACCTTTTGGGTTCGGTACCAGAAAACTACATTCAGATAGTTGCGGCAATTGTACAGTTTGTTGACCTAAATACAATGCCACTTCAAGAAACCGTAGGGAGATTAAATGCTTTTGACGAATGCATCAAGCAGCCAAATAAGTAGTGAGGCGTGTATAAGAAATTTCTTTTCACCAAAGTCGATAGAAAAGAGAAAGTAATAGACCATAAATGTGAGCATTGTGGGTTTGGGAGTTCAATCCTAAAAGACTTAGGTTAGGTTGTGGCCGAGGTAGAGGTCTTGTAAAGGTGCGGAAGGTGACAAGGTCCAACGGGTTAAAAGCCACATGAGATGTTACAAATGTAACCAACTTGGAGATTTTTATAATGAATGTCCAAATGGGAGTAAACTGAGGAGGGAAGCTTGACCTGGCACGAGGATGTCGAACCGACGTTATTGTGAAGGCAAACTAAGTCTTGAAGATCTTCCTTGGAATTAGTTTTACTTCAAGTGGGTGTTGTTCTATGTGTCATTTGTGTAAATTATATTTTAGGGTTAAAGTTCTATATTGTGTTAGACAGGGGTTAAACTATAACTAGTGTTTAGGTATACCGCTATTTTACCCAAATATTGTGACGTTTGAGAAGGTAATGATAGAAAATATGTCAAGAATATATATTGTAATCAAGATTAAATATTTGTGTTATACTTGTTCTTATTCAATCAACTTCACATTTATTTTTAACAGACCGATTAAAAACTATAACCGACGCTTTTTTTTTAACGGCAAAACGCTTTATATATATATATATATATATATATATAAAGAGCCAGCAAGGGGCTGGAAACCCGAAGTACAAAACCCCAAAACAAAACCCCAAGAGAACAAGCCACAAATAGAAAGAAGATTACAAGAGAGAGGACAAATCAAACTCTATCCACTTATCCCAAGCAAATTTGCGGGTATTCGAACGAGTCGTTATCCAAACAAAAGCATCTTCTTTAATCCGATCCACTGTGACCATCGGCACTGTGAATTTACCATCAAATACTTTTGTGTTGCGCGCCATCCATATTCTCCAAGTAGTAGCGTAGACGACCGTAGAGACGCTCTTCCTCCAAACTTTAGAACCGGGACAATGATTTACATAGCTGAGCAAGTCTTTGAAGGTAGACACGTTTAGCGTGTACGGTATCTTCATCCACACCAAAACATGCCACCACACAATTTTGGCCACCGTGCAATTGACAAATAAGTGATCCGAGTCTTCATCCGCAATCCCACAAGACACACAGCAGCAGCTCTGCAAGGAGATACCTCTATTAACAAGTTGAACCATAGCCGGTAACTTTCCCATAGTCGCTCTCCACACAAGAATGTTAGCTTTCGGGACCGCCCAAGAATTCCAACAAAAGGAGCCCTCAAACTGATCAATATTTGCAGCAGCAGTGATTACTTTTCTAACCGTCTTTACCGAGACGTCTTCACCTGCCCACGTCCAATGGTCTTTTTGAGCCGAACGAGTGCAGCCTTGTAACATTTGCAATAGCGCAGCAGTAGAATCCGCAGTAGCAGAATCCGCAGCAGCATCCAAAACGTCCCCAACCCTAAATCCCAGCCCAACAGTTCTGAACCCAACCCTATTAACAAGCCCAGCAGGATCCGACGTCGCCAACAAACTGTTCCCAACCCCACAGCCCAGCCCAGCAGCCCTATTCCCAGCCCTTTCCCTCAACCCAGCAGACCCGAGCCCAACCCAGTTGCACTGCCCAGCTTTCAGATGAGACCCAACCCCACTGCCCGAACCCACAGACCTGAACCCAGCTCAGAAGTCCCCAACCAACCCATGTTTATTCACCGCAGCCCCGTACAAATCCGAAAACAGTACCCGAAGCGGGTCAGACGCAATCCACCGGTCTTCCCAGAAGCGGACCGACTTGCCATTACCCACCACAACTCTTAGTTTCTCATGGATCCGAATACCTACTTTAAAAACCTTCTCCTCCACTCCACAGATATCCTTCCACGCCCCGGTTATCGTTTTCTTTAAAGGCACCAATTAGTTGATGTTGTGATTGTTAGCCGAGGAGTGTATACTATGAACCACTTTAACCCATAATTGTTCCGGATCTTCCTTCATTCTCCACCACCATTTGACGAGCATCGCGAGGTTGAAATCTTCAATCCCTCCAATTCCAAGGCCTCCGGACTTCCTATTTTTTATCATTTTACTCCACTTAACCCATCTCATCTTTTGTTTCGTGCCCTTCATACCCCACACAAAGTCCCTACGGATACCTTCAAGTTTTTTAATGATCGCCTTCGGGGCTGAATACAACGAGAGATAGTACGACGGGAGACTTCCTAACACCGCTTTGGCAAGTGTCACCCTACCCGCCAACGTTAAGTTCCTAGCCTTCCTGGTTGAAAGCTTACTATTGAACTTGTTCACTATAGGCTGCCAAACTTTTGGGCGTTTCATATTGACTCCAATGGGTATACCTAGGTACACAAAGGGGAACTTCCTGGGCTTACAATTAAGTCTAGTCGCCATCCTATAACCGACACTTTTAATTATGGTTTAGTTAAAGAGTAAAACCTAATCAAACCCGTTGACTCTCACCTTAACATTCATACTCCATGCATGCACGATAAAGTTATTGATGGATTTGACACCCTTTGCACGCTGCCTAAATTACTGAAAAAAAAAAGGTGAAAAATGGTGACTTAAACCTAACTTGAAGTGACTGGTGCCCTTGGAATACAAACGAACGTTTCATGATGCTTTTATTTTAGTGTACAAATATTTTCCAAGGATAGTATAAAAAAAATAGAACCCACACAAAAGCATGCTTTTGTTTGTCATCATCAAACAGATTGGGAAAAGATCTTTTTATTTTTTTTACCAATTTGGTTAATTACACCCACATATCCCTTTCACCTAAATATGGACATATGGTGGAAATTCTTAGTGGTTTGTTCATTTAATTTATGTCTTATTTTCTCTCACTTTTGCGATTTTTTTATAAGAGAAATAGCACTTTTAGTGAGTTGTTTGTCTATGAATACATATTTGGGGATAGGGGTTTTAGAGACACAACTAGGGCCGCAAACGAACTGAATTTTCAGCAAACCGTTTCGTTTGTGTTCGTTTAATAAATGAACGAACACGAACAAACAATTCCGTTCGTTTAGTTAAACAAACGAACATGAACAGAGGTCGTGTTCGCAGTGATTGTGTTCGTTTGTTTATGTTCGTGAACGTTCGTTAACAAAAAATAAAAATTTTTGTTTATTTTACCCAATAAATAATATATATGATGTAAATATATGACTATATGAGATCAATAAACCTACTTTTTGTATCCAAACTCTGTATATGTTTTCACGTTCCAGCGTTGATACCCTCTACCCCCAACGCTCTCTGTCATCCACCTCCAATGCTCTTTTTCAGTACTAAGTATGTTGGACAATTAGGTTATATTTTGGGTGGATCTAGTTAATGTCTTAATGTATTTGAATTCGATGTTATTCAAAAGTTAATATATGCCCGTTTGTGTTTGTTTCCGTTCATGAACACTTGTTTATGTTCATTAATATCTGTTTGTGTTCGTGTGCGTTCATGAACAAAATTAACAAACGAATACGAACATGAATGTTTTCTTAACAAACGAACACGAATATAAAATCTTGTTCAGTAAGTGTTCATGAAATGTTCATGAACACATAATTTTCTTAACAAACAAACACGAACAAGGCCTTATTCGTGTTCGGTCGGTTCGTTTGCGGCCCTTCACACAACATTAAGGTTATTAACTTTAGAGGAGTGTATAGAGTTGTCTTAATTTTTTTCTACAATTTTGGTTGTCTTAGCTTCAGTGTGGTTTTGGTGTATAGATCATTTTTAGGGAAGCGTACGTATAAGTGCTTTTGAAGGGACTTTTGCTGAGTTTTTCATGCTTATTTGCTCTTTTATATGTTACTAGTGTAGTTTTTCCACCATTTTGTTATCAGTAGATTACTGCTATTATTTTTAGTACTTCTAGGATTGTTGTTGTTTAGATTCCTTGTGCATCACTTTATACTAGTAGGAATGCCCGCGCGTTACGGCGGGTGCATCTGTTTTGCCCCTTCTGCATTGTGTTTGTTGGTTATTCGTTATGTTAAAGTAGAAAAGAATGATGTATAAAATATATGTTATCAAAAACTGAAACTCATAAGTATATCTTCTGAATATTTTAAATGGGTACATCACAATAGGTCGTACTATTCCTTACAACACCCTTAGATTGGCCCACGTCCTTCGGTGGGACCCTTTTATGTATCTCGAAGGCAGATAAGTATGTCATCGTAGAGCGGTACTTAGCGTAGTGAAGTGGCGTTGTATCTCTTAATGACCATAAGATTGTAGTGGAAGTGATGTAATTACTAAAATGCAGTTTGTAGTGTGCAACATATTTCTATTATTTTAGGGCACCCGCGAGATGCAGCGGAGTCAATGATTTACATAGATAACTCTTGTTTTATGTTAGTTTGACAAGCGTGGTAACAAATATATTGGACCAAACAAATTAGTAATCAATATAGTTAAAACTACCAAATCGACTGATAAGAACTTGTCTTCTTTTGGATATGTAAACAAGTGGTGACTTCGTGAGATCAGAAACTTAAATTCTATTCCTAGAATCTTATAGTAGCGGAGAAAACAAAAAACCATCGAGGAAGATGATGACGTTGCTCATGAAGTATCTCTACCATATTTGCTTGTATAAAAGTCAAGTCTACATATATCGCTCACTTTAATGGGTTGAAACGTGTCATGGGTTGGGTGTGTTGGCAAACTTCAAGCCTACATATTCATTTGTGTGCAGAAGTGTCACTTCATACCATCCTCCAGCCACATAAATTTAAAAAGAAGATATAAATACATAATATATGATGTAATTTATTTACTATAAACATTGAAAGATATGTAAGTTATGTATGTGAAGAGTCACCACATTATTTATGTACTAAATACATGACAGCTATTTATAAGACTTTAACATTGATACAAACATAATAAAGACATGGAGGTTATGAATGTAAAGAGTCACCACATTATTGTTAATTTCCTCATCAATTTTATAATTATGTTTAAATTAATTTCTTCAACAATTTAATATTTAGGTAGAAAGACAAATTTACGCTCTAAATGACTTCAATAAGCATTGTACTATAAGCAATAAAGGTTGTATTGACTTAAATTTTGCGGGTATCCTTCACTGATGCTTTATAATATATAGTATAGAAGATAAAGATTCGGGTTGATTCATTAGCGTGAGCGTGAATTTATGGCGTTTTGATTTCTTATTTCTTAACACAAATAACATAAGTAACTAACACATAGTTAAGTTTTTGTTTTCTTTTTATGCTAGTTTTTAATTTATTTTATTAATTAGAATTAGAATTACAACTTAAACAATATACAATTGCCGAAAGCAAAATAATATTGTGAACCACACTTCATACAACGTTTAACAAGAACATTAAATAGATAAACAAATACCTTAAAAGTCTTAGAACAAATATAGTTTACGTATAAAGTTATATTTGAGCATGCATATATAGATTTATAGAGTTAACTATTTCATGGCGTTCAAGGAGATCATGTTGATTGAAATTGAGGAATGTCTCCATACCCTTCTCCAACCATCCTCTCCATCATCTGTCCTTCATGTCCATTTGTTCCCTGCAACATCAGGTTTCTTCCCATGCAGTAAGTGGAAGTAATATTTATAATATATTAGAAACGTATTAGCAAATCTGGAATGTTATATTTATAATTTTGTCCGTTGTATTTATTTAACAATATATATGATTCAAGATAAACAATTTCTTAACAAGGATAGTTAAGAAAGCCACCTGTCACCTTCATAGGGGCCATATCATTCAATTTAGTAGAGTTGAGGTCAATAGGTCATAGAACATCCTAGCTTCTGAAAGCTTCATAAAGAAAAACTAAAAATGCACAAAGAAGAGAAAAACTGTACTAATTAATGTTGAAAAATATTTTCTCATCAATAATTTTGAATGTTGTTTGTTTATTGTTTTAATTGTTAGCTGCACAATTAAATTACCTCAATTTGATTCTGCAACGATCCAACATAGTTGATTATTACATCCAACATCACTGGCATTCCTATTGCTTATAGCAAATAACTAAATTTAAATGGAGCAAAAAAATGATATATTATGAAGATAAATTTTTGTAATTGTCAAAGAAAATATGAACAAGTAGAAAAAAAATGCATATATGTATAAAGACTAACTCATATCTTTATACCTTGTAGCATCCGGGAACCATATCTTGCAAGCGTCTTAACTTCTCATTGATTTTTTTCTCTTCTCATCTAATGAAGACATAAAATTTTTGGACAAAACAATGTTTCAAAGCATGAAATTAGCTCTAAGATTTTGTTTGGGGTTATGAAAAGACTATTAGAATTCATGAAATTGATTATAATGAAGTATATATAATAATATAGATGGGGGGTTGAAAGGTCTCACATTTAAGATGCATCATAAGTTAAGTTGTATTTTGTGTTTTAAAAGTTGGACATAAGGGCATAATTGGGATAAGATTTTAAGATGTGAGGTATTGGATTATGTTAAATTTACTAATCTACCCTCCTAAGTGTCTGAATTGGTACAACTATGCCAATAATACCCTTAATTTTTTTGCTTAAATATGTTGTACATGTTGCTTCTTAAGTTGTACAGAGGTGAAAATGACCATGTTGTACATCACTCCTCCTTTATAATGAATTATGAATATGAATTATGAATTATGAATTATGAATTATGAATTATGAATTATGAATTATAGATTATCTTGATATTATACTTCACATGTCAATAAAACGTTTTTGGAGTTTGATATTTCAACAGGAGCAACTTCTTTCGTCTTTCAGGATATAGAAAAGGTTTGCTTCATCGCATTCTCCAACATACCTTACCAATAGCTTTGCTCTGTATGAAATATTGGATAACATATGTTTGTTTAGTGAATTGTTTAAATGGAAGTTCGCCAAAGTACATGAATAACCCAGGGCGAACTAATGTGGTTGGTAGGGGTAGCGTTTGTTACCCCTTAACTTTTCCGTCGTGCAATTTTTTTTACGTTTTTTGTATTAGATTACCTTTTGAAATTATGTAACGTTACTACTCATTTAAATAAAAAGGCGAAACACTATAAAAGTTTTCAATATAAGCACAACATCAAAAAATAGAAGCCTATATGCCAGAACTCTTTTCATTTGCAATTTCTTAATTAAAAGATACATGTCCATGGATCATGGTTAAGGCTTTAAATGGGTAAAACAAAATAAAAGAATCAAGAGCAGGAAAAATAGAAGCAACAGAGAACAGACGACCCCTCACTCCAACCAGCACAGCCTCCCAGCAACCGCCGAAAGTGCCGATCAGAGACCGCCCGAGCCGACCCTGCCCTCGCGTCTTTGCCCTATCGCCACTGTTTGCCTCCCCAAATTCTAAATATGGTATCTATTATTCTTGTTCTAAAACTAGTCAGGTGTCTGCGCGTTGCGGCGGGAAACAACATTTAGTTAACATGTGCATTGTGTGTTGTAATTTAAGCAATTATACTGTAAAACTTAAATTTAAGAGGTCAATAATAAATGTATTATAATATAGTATAGATGATTTCGGTTCATTTTCATTTGGTTTCGTTTCGGTTATTACTTAACCATAACATATCATTTTTAAATTTAAAAAAAAAAAACTATAGCAAGACTATACTAAAATTAAAGAGAAAAAAATGTTCGTTTATACGGCATAATAATATTAGGAAAATATTAACGTATAAAAAAATTATGGACGTTTAAAAATCGTGGGAATAGTTGGTTAAGTAAGGGTGAAAAGTGTAATTGTTATTTAAATACAAAAAAAAGTTGAGTAAAGTTGGGGGAAATGTGTAAATATTTGTGAAAAAGACATATTTACCCTCAAAAGTAGTTAACAGGTACATTATGTGTTGTACTCTAAGGAATTATGCTTGTAAAACTTAAATTTTAAGAGATTATTATGAAATGTATTATAAGATAGTTGAAGAAACAAATAGTCTTACCACCAGATAGGGATGATAAGATTATTGTATCTACAGGGTTGATCCTTCACTAGCAGCTTCAGATTGAATGACCTGCAAACAAGAGTTGATGTGGGTGTGGAGACGACTACACAAGGTAGCATTTATGACAAAAAACGGGGTGAATGGGGATACTATCTTTAGTGATAGCTCTCCGGATTAGCAGAAAGTGTCCTTCCTATTAGGGATGTGATCCCTTATATAGGAGTGGACGTATGCCACCATTACCCAAGTCCTAACCTTGGTGGGCCTAAGCCTGGTTAGGTTGTCTCCACTACCCTCAATTGTGTTAGTAAGGCAGTTATGAAGAGCTAAGTTTAAGGGAATGATGGAACGGTTTACCGCCTTTAATGTTGATCTTACGAGATTGTCTCCTTGATTCATGCATGGTTATTGACCATGCATGATATTTGTCACACCACACCTATGGCGGAAACACGTGGCGTGACGGTTCAAGAGGATTAAGCCAAGATTAATGCAAATCACAAATTAATTAAAGAAACGGGCATTTATTTAAACGTTGAAAATCATGTCAAATTATTCATACATAACTTAAAATTGTTTTTAATATAAATAGGGAGGCTCCTCCCTTTATCCCGAATTCCTTGGGATAGAGAGACGAGACCCCTTCACGACATCCAACGCCCAAATTGGAGATTCCCCCGACCCTGCTTGCCATGCCATCCTTCATCTGTCAATTACCTGAAAGATATGTTTAAAAATCGTCAATATATAAATATTGGTGAGTTCATAGGTTTTGGTTTAGTAAAACTTTATCTCATGGGAATATCCTTGTTATGACATTTATAGGAGTTGCAAATTCCTACAATTCTACTTGAGCCTATAACCAAACCAAGACAATTAATAATGCCCCGCCCCAAGTCGTTACTCGGTATTCCTACGACTTGATTTCAGAATACGTGCACCCCAGGCATACGCCGATGCATAATCGACGCTATCGATTAGGGGTGGGCCTTGTCAGGCAACAATAGTACTATCCAAATATTCCTTCGGTTTCACTTTCCTGAATTAATGATTATAGTAGAGAGGTCTCAACCCCGAGTGGCGATCACAACTCAAGTATCCAACCCGTCAAACAATTCCCAACATATCTTTCCCCCGTAAAAACGTTAAATAGTTTAGAAATGGGGCCGTGAGACTCACCTGTAACTGTGCTCGGCTCAAAGAAGAAATTAGCAAAGTTAGTGATCTCGCACCTAAAAATGTTTTAGGCGTATAAGTCACTACACCTATGGTGCATGTGCCTTGGCAAGTTGTACACCCAACTTCCCGACCACGTTTTATCCCCATTTCCGTTTAATGGTTTCGTATCCTAGGTTCATTGGCGATGGATTACCCTTTTCTTACAAGTCATATAATATTCTTGTTAATATTCTTTGTGGCTTGTATACTATTATTCTCGACACGACTCTACCCAACGTATAATTATTTTCCCATTTAAATAATTATACTTAGGATCGTTTCGCTCGATATAATATGATTTCTTATTACCCGACCCGACTCACTTTGCCACATACTTATTTTCCCATTCAAATAAATATGCTAAGTTCTTGTCGTTTGGTAATATATTCTTAACGCCCGACTTGACTCACCATGCCGTACATTTATTTTCCCATTCAAATAAATGTACCAGGATCTTGTCGGTATTCACATGTTCGTAGATATACTTCACCTACTCGTCTCGGTTTTCTTTCTCGCATATCTACTTTCCCATTCAAATAGATATACTAGAATTTCGTCGAAACGAGCATGTGTACACGTATACCCATGCGTGAATTCTACTTGTTAAGTTCATGTGTCATTTAGCGTTTTTAATTCATTACGTTGTGTTTTCTCCCACGAATATTCTTCCTACACTTAGGAAAGTGTTACGCACGTTTCACCTTTTTTATATATATTTTATTTCTTAAAATATATATATATTTTCATCTTGTCGTAATGGCATTTTTCTCATATGTCCGTTTATCCGTTTTCGTTAGTTCATGTAACTAAGTCCGTTAGTTAGCTTTTTCCACATTTTCTTCCAATATGCGTTCTATGGAAATATTATTCGTACTTCCAATTCCGAACGTATATTTCTTGGAAAAATATACTTTTGTACTTTTTAGCCCAACTTGTTCAACTTGTAACCCAAAAATGTTTCCGATACTTTTATATTCCCATTTATATAAAAGTATCCATTTTTGTACAAGTTTTCCCAAGTCTTTACTAATATTTTATAAAACCTTATTTTTATAAAATCCTTATGTTAACTTATCCTCTTATTTTTATAAAACTTCTATTTTTATAAAAATACATCTTTTAATTTATACATAAGTAAGCTTCTCATGTTTATCAAAACTACACTCAGAAAAACTATTATTTACGTTTTTGACACCGAACTTTCCGTTAATGCGTTTTTGGACCAACGTTTCTAAAATACATATTTTAGTCCCTCAACTTTCTAAGTTATAATATTAGTTCCTTAACTTGTACTTGTTGCATTTTTCATCTCATCTTTCAAGGTTAGCATTTTTCTTCCATTTTAGTGGACTTTGAAGAATTATTTTCTTAATGCTTGATTATTTTTACTTCATTCCTCCTCTAATAATCTTATAATCCATCCTAGATGCTATTAACATGTGTGTTTCATATTTTTATCCAAAATATCAACTTTTCACTCATCCAAGTGAGTAGACTTTGAACATGGAACTTTTTCACCTATGATCATCTAACCCATTTTAATATATTTTTGACATTAACTAGTCATCTTATGATGATTAAAATCATCTTTCATCACATTCAAGTCCTTTTCACAAATCATGTTCTAATCATCTTTCAACTCAAGTGTATGTTCATTTTCTTATATTTCTCAAAATATTACATTTATTAATATCCATCCATGTTTTATTCATATTATTATTGTTTCATTTTCATTCTAGCAAGACACATTATTTTTATGTTTCAAAACCATATCTTTACCCATCAATGTACAACTTGCTTACAAAAGCACATAATATGAACATTAATAATCAAACAAGGTAAAACTTACTACTAGCTCAAGGCTAGGGAAGACAAAAACCTTGGATTGGATGGGGTTTAGTGTGTTCTTCCAATGGGTTAAGCTCCAAGCTCTTGAACACACAAAGGGGGTTTTGAAGGATAATGATCTAGAGGTGATTTGGAAGTGTAAAAATTGAAAGAATAATGTTTGTGGGTGGGTGCAATGTTACGGCCACAAGAAGAAGGAAGAAGAAATTTTTGTGATTTGTTTCAAGTGTCTTCTCAAGTGGCTTATAATCTTCTCTTTCAAATCTTCCAAAGATCACTTGTATCTTGATTAGATTGGATGATATCTTTATGTAAGATTATGGAAGATTATGGAAGATACTTGAAAATCTTGGAGGATATGGTGAGGGGTGCTTGGGCCGAAAATTAGAGAGAGGAAGAGAGGTGATTTGATTAATTTTTCTTACCCAATACAATTACATGCAATCTTATGATTATTATGTTAATTATTGGATATTAAGGAGATGAAGAGTTAAAGGAGATAATTAAAAGGTTTTACCCATTTGGGTGGGCCATAGGCCGGCCCCCAAGGGGTGTTTGGTGGGGTCCACTTTGCTAAATAATACCCCTTTATTAGTTAAGTTAATCTTGTGCGGGTACTGTCCGGGTATTCTTGGGTTTTTAATCGCGTGTCACCCGAATATTAATATACCCTTAATATTCCTTAAATATAGTCCAGTTTAATTACTGATGAATTATTTTGGCTTTTGCCGGGTGAAATTACGTGTTACGCGCGTATCGGGTGCGGTACGCGCACTTTACTCGTTACCAGGAGATTTGTACAATAAGCTTTCACGTATGGCTTTGGGTTTCCAAAACTCATTATATTTTGTGAAATTATCTTTTATTATATATTCCGGGTGTCCGGGGTTCGTTTCGCTTATTTAATTTTTACCGGGTAATCGCCAGTGTCCATACCGGATAGATTTGCTTGCGCATGATCCTATCATGTTTTGTCATTAAACTTATGCATTCCTATGCATTATTTGGGAATTGCTATCTTTCTAAGGCCTCAGTTAGACAATCAACACATAATTACGTTTAATTACGTTAATCGCGTTTAATTAATTAGTACGGAATTACCTTAATTTTGCCGGTTGTTACAATATTCTCCTTTGACCATTATGTGATTGTTGACCTGGCGTAATTTACTCCCTTGGTTTGTGCATAGCTGTTGACCATGCACGATATACTCCTTTGCTTTGCCGCGCAGTCCTAGAGTCGGGTTTGGGTATGACCACTAGTCGGTTTAGTACCCAATCCCATCAAGTCCCCCAGTCCAGTGTGCTTCCTATTTCCGAGTATGTGGGGGGAGAGGATGGATGTTGGACTCATAATAGTGATTCTTGGATGACAACTCATCCTTTCTTGGTAGTGAAAACTGGACCTTGGTGTGGCAAGTGTAATGCGTAAATGTAGATGCGGAGTGGATTGCTTTAAGTAGACAAGAGCATGCTCCGCGAAAGACGCCTTTTAAGGCTGTATGTTAGTCCGAAGCAATGCTCCATGATATCCGTGAAGTGCTTTGCGGTGGCGTATGCTAGCCAAGACTGCGCGAAGTGCTTGTTGTTGGCGGATGATAGCAATTCGTGGGTGTATGCGCAGATTGAGCTGTGAACGCCTCTGAGGGCCACACGAGATGTGGAACACCTCTGACGCTCACGCGAGATGCGGAACGCCTCTGACGCCCACGCGAGATGCATAGGGAGTTACCGACAAGTGGAGTTACCGGCAAGTAAGGAGTTACCGGCGAGCACGGAATTACGTCATGTTTGCACGGATTAACACAGGTGGAGTTACTGGCGAGTGCGGAGTTATCATTGAGTAAGGAGTTACCATCAAGCGTGGTTACCCGTAAGCGTGGAGTTACCGCCTTGCGCGGGGTTACCGTTCTGTAGGGAGTTACCGTCAAGCGGGGTTACCCGTAAGCGTGAAGTTACCGGCTTTTCGCGGATTACCACAGGTGGAGTTACCGGTGAGTGCGGAGTTACCGTTGAGTAGGGAGTTACCGTCAAGCGGGGTTACCCGTAAGTGAGGAGTTACCGCCTTGCGCGAGGTTACCGTTGCGTAGGGAGTTACCGTCAAGCGGGGTTACCCGTAAGAGTAGAGTTACCGGCTTTGCGCTGGTCACCACAGGTGGAGTTACCGACGAGTGCGGAGTTACCGTTGAGTAGGGAGTTACAGTCAAGCGGGATTACCCGTAAGTGAGGAGTTACCACCTTGCGCGGGGTTACCATTGGTAGGGAGTTACCGTTAAGCGGGGTTACCCGTAAGCGTGGAGTTACCGGCTTTGCATTGGTTACCACAGGTGGAGTTACCGGCGAGTGCGGAGTTACCGTTGAGTAGGGAGTTACCGTCAAGCGGGGTTACCCGTAAGTGAGGAGTTACCGCCTTGCGCGGGGTTACCGTTGCGTAGAGAGTTACCGTCAAGCGGGGTTACCCATAAGCGTGGAGTTACCGGCTATGCGCGGGTTACCACAGGTGCAGTTACCAGCGAGGAGTTACCGGTGAGCACGGATGCGCACAGATCTAAAGCTGTGTAATTTTTGCATGCTTCAACTGTGAGCAAAATTTGTTCTAAGAAATGGCGAATAGGACAAAAACGTAGTGTTGTCTTTCCCTCATAATTAACATTATATTTATTTGACTGATTAAGAGTTCAAGAAAAGTAGATGTCCCTCCTCTTGTAGGATTTTTTTTTTTTTATATATATTCCCCTTTCATAAGGAATCTTGCAGTGGAGAAGAGAAAAATCTCTACAACGCATGAAATTTATGTAGTGGGGGGCAACCCAAGATTGGATGGACCATGAAGTCAAAAAGCAATATATTCCTGACATGCTTTTCAGTAATGTCTGTTGAGATAAGACAAAAATATAAATGAATGATGGAGTATGCATCGAGATGTGTAGCCTTGACTTAAAATGTGCACCCACTTATGCAATAATAGTGGTACGGCGACACCTTTCCCCTTTTCTTCTCTTTTTTGATTTTTTTTCTTTTTTATTCTTGAGTAAAGAAGATTTGACGGTTGGGGAAGAGAAAACCGAGTGTAGTTTGTTGCCGGGTCCATGAGTACTAGTTTGAAAGATGAAAGAACTGATAGGGATGGCACCAATGAAGAAACAAATAGTCTTACTGTAACACCCCAACCGATGGCGGAAACATCGGGATGTCACGTATTGATGATTATTCAGTAGCTCATGGTAAATAATAAATTTCATTAAATGATTTAAATAAATTACATACAATTATTCTACAAAAAATCGTACATCAAAATGAATAATACTATGTACACATCTTCAAGCATTAACTCAAATCTTCAAGCAAGTAGAACCTGAAACATGTTAAGTTTGAAAATATTTTGGGTCAACAAAAGTTGGTGAGAATACATAGGTTCTTTGACTATAATTGATAATAATAGTTTGTACAACATTCATAGTTGTATAATGATAGAGTATGAGTCCGACATGTAACAATGCGTCTTTGTACAATCAAACCTGGTGTCGACTGAGGACTAACTCGCAAGTTAGTTAAATGTTGTTACTGTTATCGATCATCCCTGAATTTATGCGGGGGGATGGGTTTGTCAGACCTATAGCGCTATAATCTAAACAGGCGGCTTGATCAATGTTAATGATTGTACTGTGTCTTTGTGTTACAGTCAAATGATAGCATGAGTAAATGATAGTGTAATCGAATCATAAGTTTCAACAATGTAAGAATAAGTAAATGATAGTGTATAAAATGTTTAAACATGTTTCACCCCAAAATGTAAAACAGAAAAAAGGGGCTATGTAAACTCACATTGGCTAAGGTGAATTATCCTCTAAGTGTTGTGAATGTATGCGAGGCGAATCCCAGAGACTCAACAACGTAGCTAGTCCAAATTGAAGAAAACGAAAAAGAAAGAATATAAAGCTTCCAATTCGCCAATTACAAGAGCTTATAATCAAAGCTTCAATTGTAGAAGTAATAGACTATAGAAGAAAGGTATGAGGGAAAGTTTAATCGGATTGAAACAATTGATTTAGAGGTGCAAAGTATAATGGGTCATAGGTGGGTTTTTATACTAGTTTTGGAGTCAATTAGCCATTAAAATTGGTCAACACCATAAAGTAAGGTTTTATGATGAATTGACTATTTGACTAAGACTTTGACTGTTTGACTAAGACTTTGACTAATCAATTTAAGGAATGTGTTAAGTTTATTTTCTTTCGAAATACTACACAAGATGATAGTTGGCTCAGTTGGTTGTCACTGGGTGTTGGTTGGCTGTGGACGCGGGTTCGAGTCCCGGTCCACACAAATCTTTTTTTGGCAATTATTTCCCTAAAACTATATTATTCTAAATTCATAATATGATTATATAAGCCCGAAAGTGACTCAAAATATTTTTAAAACGTACAAAAGTGTCGAGATACAAATAATTATTAGTTTAAGGTATTTAAAACATATATTGTTTAAAACAATACATTCTTTTTATCCAAAAAAAAATTTAGGGGAAATTCGCGATGTTACACTTACCACCGAATATGGATGATAAGATTATTGTATCTACAGGGTTGATCCTTCCCTAGAAGCTACGGATTAAGGAACCTGCAAACAAGAGTTGATAATGGATGTGGAGACGACTACACGATGTAGTAGTTTATGACAAAAACGGGGTGAATGGGGATACTATCTATTAGTGATAGCTCTCCGGGTTAGCAGAAAGTGTCCCCTCCTACTAGGGATGTGATCCCTTATATAGGAGTGGACGTATGCCACCATTACCCAAGTCCTAACCGTGGTTAGGTTGTCTCCATCACCCTTAATTATGTTAGTATGGTGATATAAGGAAAGCTACATTAATGGAAATGGTGGAACGGTCTACCGCCCTTAATGTTGAGTCCACGTGATTGTTTCCTTGATTCATGTATGGCGGTTGACCATGCATGATATCCGCCTTTTACCATGGCTTGACTTTTGACCAGGCGTGTGCTTGCTTTGATGATTCCTTGCGCGCAGGCTTTCTCCGTGTGGTAGTGCTTTTCCAGGTTTGGGTATGCGGAATAGTCCGTTTAGTACCCAATCCCATCAAGTCCACCCAGTCCAGTGTGTCTTATATCTCTGAAGTTATGATGATAGGGGGTGGGAATGGTGGACTCATAAAAGATAAGTTCTTGACGACAGCTCATCGAGATTGTATTTCGTGCGGATGATTGCTTGAAGTAATGTTGGTAGGCATTCTCTCTAAGAAATGAAAGAGTTTTTTCAAGAATATGTGAAGGAACTGATTGCATGCACTTACTATTTATAGAAGAGAGAGAAGATAGCAACTAATTACCATTAATGGTAATCACTTAATTACCCTAGAGAAGTGTGACAGTCGCCTGACGCTAGCCGTCATAACTGTCACATCTATTAGATAACAGACTAACATACACTTGTGCCAGAGACGGATGACATCACCTCATTATTGGCACACGTGTGGAAATAAAAAAGCATACCCAACATGCGCAATATAAAGGAATACGAAAGATCATTCAGAAACATTACAAGTTTAAGAAAATTCAAAATGTTTAGAACAAAACAATATCTTGATTCAAGATTTAAATACTGAGAAACATCATCAGTATGCGGAGCTTCCTCTCGCGTTTCACCAGCTGTGGACGATGTACCTACTCCGCCAGTTGAAACAGCCTTTTTGGCTTCTTCTTCTTTGCGCGCCTTCTCAGCCAGCTCCGCACCAAGACGATCTGATTCCCTAAAATAATTGTGCAACTCACCAACGGGGTCATCAGTGTTCATACATGCGTCCAACAAGTCAAACACCTCAAACTTCAATGTCTCATAATCATCCTGGGCCTGTATCATTTCATCGTCATAAAATTTGTTATGATATGGCCCATCTTCCATCTTCTTCCCATCCGCATGATGACAGAAACCTTCACAAAACCCTAGGCTAAGACCTTGTTTCACGGAGGTACTAGAAATGCGAGCAATAACTTCCGTCAACTTGGGATCATTCCACACACGCTTAAATATCTGAAAGAAAATGACACTACAATTTTACACAAGCAAAAACAAAACAAAACAAAACAAACAAAGTTTCTATGAAGGTAAAGGATAGCTTACCCCTTCAACACCATCCTTCATCAACCAAGCAATCCTCTCGTTGGTAGCAATAGCAATATCCGTAGAGTCTTGGCATGCGGTCCGCATTTCGTCTAAGTCTACTTTAGCTTGAGAGCAGGAGGATTTAGCCAAAGCTTTTTCTTCTTATAACTTGGACTTCTCCGCGCCAAGTTGCTTTATCTTTATCTCCGCATCAGACAACGGCGAAGTGGCTTTTATGAGATCATCGTGTTGACGGCTATATTTGTCAATTGTGTCAGCCAACTCCACCTGCTTCCCCTCGCAAGTCTTTCGACTCTGCTCCGCCTCCATGACAAGCCGGGAGTTTTCAGTCTTTAGCTTCTCAACAGTCGAATGCAAGTGTTCAGTCTCTTGGTTGGTCAGTTGGCACGCAATAGTCCACACTTTAGACGCTTCAGCTTTCTCCTTTTTTAGTCTGTTCACCTCTTCCGCCGCTTCACGAGCTAATTTCTTATGATGATCAATTTCCGACTGGATGTCATGGCGCGCAAGCTGGAACTCCTCTTCGCGCTTCAAAAGGCTAGCCTTTGACTCCTTCAAGTTCTGCCAATCACGCATGAACTCATTCTCACGTCAGATAAGGGAACCAAGACCACTCACACCTAGTGCAAGGTTCATAGACATATCAATAAACAAAGACCTGCGATCAACATTGTCTTGATAATCACGCTCAGCCGGCGGAACGGACAACGTTGCAAACTGCTGAGCATCAAGTCAGTTTGTAAACCGGGTTGTATCCATAATGTCCCAGCGCGGTTGATACGGCCTTGGTTGATCAGAATCACGCGAGGAAAACTTTCCTCGTCCATGACCTGACTGGCTAGACTTCCAACTCCCCTCCGAATATGCTTTCCTATACACAACCGTGGAATCTTCCACAGTTCGCACAAAGGCAGAGGGATTTTCCTTAATATTTTCAGCTGCTTTCCCACTCCGCAAACTTGTAGCAGCATTTAGTCCTTGCGAAGAACTTTTCTCTAGCATCTGCTCCAATACGACAGCAGGCTCTTCAACATTCAAGTTAGGAGTTGAGCTTTCATCCACCTTCTTCCCGGCCGCCTTTTCCAAAGCAATAACAACATCATCTGCGGCCGGCTCTATCTAAGGTGTTACATTCTCCTCAATCACTAGCACTGATACATTCAGACTCGTCACATTCTCCACAGAATCATCAACTACACCAACACTCTCAGTAATAGGGGGATCCAGACATAATTCTTTCTCAATAACAGAAGTAGTCCGCTACGAGGGAGACTCCGCAAACGGCAAAGAAGCTACAAGAAAGACTATTATAAGTCATACGAAATCACAGTCAAAACATTCAATCCAGACTAAATCACTCATACCTGACAAATGCCTCAGAGTCTTCATAGGAAGATTCTGGCGAACAGGTGGTGGCTTCACAACCATCTCAAGCTTACCCAAACCTTTTGATACAGGAAGGGGCTTAAAAACTGTAGATGCGTTTTGCGACTAGTGATTGGATACTAACACATGTTAAGTTTTGGTAATATGGGCGAAGGTATGATAAAGTGGGCGAAGGAAGATTACTTATGGGCGAAGGTAGACTGGAAGCTGACAAAGATGTTCATTCGTACCATTAGAATGGGCGAATGTGGAAGAACTCCACATTCGACCATATCAACTGGGCGAACGTGCAGAGCCTATATATAGATTTTGTGTTTTTGTGAATGAAATAGAGTTGTTAGTTGTGTGTGTGTTCAGGTCAAGTTTCAGGTTATTTTGTGAAAGTCTGTAATTGATCTAGATTAACGTGTGTGTGATTGTAATTGAATATTTGAGAAAGTTAATCTATGAAAAAAGCTTTGAAAATGATATTGATCGTGTTTTGATTAGAGTTTTATCAGTTTGTTCAGAACTAGGGTTTCCGCACCTGGTTTTGTAACTTGTATGATCATATAATCCTGTTTTAGTCAAAATCTTTCGCTTACAAAGTGGTATCAGAGCCATACGGATCATACAACAACAAATTTGATAAACTCAGAGCTGATTTGGACATATTTTTGATCAAAATACATCTGTTTTTGCATGAAAATGGTTTTTGAGTGTTTTTGATTGATTTGAAGTTGATTTTGTGGTTAAAATTCAAAATTCCAAGTATTAAAGTTGCTCCAAATCAATTCCGAATCATAACCTGATCAAGATCATTCAAATCCACAAACTTTTGAAAATCAGAGATCAAAATAACCGTTTTTCAAAGTGTAACCGTTTTTCAAATCTGAAAATTTCTGTAAAATGGGCGAACCTGGAACCAGTGGACGAAGGTGAGTTGTGTTTTGGTCGAATCTAGAAAATTTTGGGCGAACCTAGAATTTGTTGGGTAAATTTTTCACTTTCGGGTCACATTTTTCACCTTCGGTTGATAAAACGGGCGAACCTAGATTCATACTGGGCGAACCTAGAATTTTTCTGGACGAACGTGAAAAGTGTTAGTGTGTTTTTACATTCTGGTGAGTTTTTTACTTTCGAGTGGTACTGTTTGGTCGAACTTGAATCAGAAAGGGACGAACGTGAGACTTTTTGGGCGAACCTAGGCTTAGTTTTTGGAAAAATTTTCTAAGTGTTGGATTTTTCGAAGTTCGTGATCATGTGGAATTTTCCGACTACTCCGAGACCAGCAACGACACAACCACAACAGCAAGTGATGGACCCATGGACAGTGGCAGCACAAAAGACGAGCACACAGTCTTCGCAACCGATAAACTACATGGCGATGACGAGCTCGATGCCTCGCTCGATGCCTCAAAGTGTAGCACCTCCAGCACCACAACCTGACTACTGGGGAGTAGCAGCGGCGGTGGTAAGCACTCAAACTACAAATGCTATTTCTACATTGATTAACGATTTGTCTTCAGGTAGCGGGAATAGGCCACCGAAGCTCATGGACATACAAGAATACAATCAGTGGCAGAACAAGTTCAAGATTCATTTAGAAGGCATGGGAGTGGAAGGAGCAGAGGCATGGAGTATGATTGCTAAAGGTTACACAGCACCTATTTTGGAGAATACAGGTGAAATGATTCCTTTGGAAAGCTTAACTGAGGATGAGAAGAAGAAATATGTGGTGGAAAAGAAAGCCTTTTCCCAATTGACTCAGGCAATCCCAAATGATCTGTTGCATCAATTTGGGACTTGTACAACGTCTAAGCAATTGTGGAATGTGCTTAAGAGGAGGCATGATGGGAATGAGAAAACGAGAAGTTTGAGGATGGATGAACTGAGAAAGGAGTTTGTGAATTTTTCTTATATTGGAAACGAAACTTTAAAAGAATTAACTCCTAGATATAGTCATTTGCTAACTGAATTGTCTAGTTATGGTATACAGATTCCTATGAAGAATTTGGTGGATAAGTTTGCAGATGCACTACCACCTTACTGGGATCAGCATGTGGAAGTTCTCAGGGAGAAGGATGCATATCAATACTGGACTATTCAAGAGTTCATACAGAAGCTGGAAAACAAGGAAATGGAAGAGAAGAGGAAAGCTAGAAGAGCACAGGTTCCTCAGAATCCTAGCTTATACTTTGGAGGCACTTCAGTTCCTGTGAGTAACTCAAGTTCAGGAGGGTTAGTTGCACCACATGTTGCTTGCATTTCCAATGTGATGGAACCACCAAAACCTACCATCAATTACATGGCACAAACTTCATCCTACTCACAACCATCATACACACAACCACCACCACAACAACAATACAACAATTCCTACATTTCACCATTCTCCCCAATACAACAAGCATCTTTCTATACTGCTAGCCAATCTCAACAACCAATGAACCAAGTTACTCAACCTAATCAACAACAAGTGGTTTTGGAGACTTCTAACTTGGGCAATGTAACAGTGGAAATTGCTCAACAACATATTGCACTAGTCTCAGCAATGGTTTCATCCTACAATGGACTTGTTGCTAGTCAAATTGGGAATAACAACTTAACCAATGAGGACTATGCACAGATCGACAAGGAAGAGTTGGAACTAATTGATATCCAATGGGCTTTTGCAAGCATCATGAGAAGAGCAACAGAGTTTATAGAAAAGACAGGTAGAACAGATTTGGGAACTTCTCCTAACACAACCTACGGGTTCAACAAGGAGAAAGTTACTTGTTTTAACTGTGGAGAAAGAGGTCACTTTAAACGTGAATGCACCCAGCCACCAAAACAAGGTAATAGAAACCCATTCAATGCAAGCTACCAGAATCGTCAACAACAAAACCAAAACCGAGTTTCTTACCAAAACAACAACAATTACCAAAACCGTCAAAACAACTCTAACAACAACCAAAACAGACAACCTAACACATCAAACCAGATCCAAAACCAATCTCCTAACAACACTAACCGAACAGTTATACCGATCACTACACCAAATGAGACACAACAGAACACGAGTCAAAATCAAGCATTGATGACTCAACAAGATGAAAGGTTTGATTGGTCGGGATTGCAAATAGGAGTGGAGGAAGTCACTACTGGTGGCAATGTGGCTTGCGTTGCATGCAAGGTTGATATTGAAGAGTCGGTGACGGTGGATGAAAAGAAAGAAACTGAGTGTGAAAGTGATGAGTCTGAGGCTGAGATGGATGTGGAGAATGAACCTGTTGAGGTTAAGGTTGAAGAAACTAATTCTGGAGTTGTGATTGATACTGTTTCTGATGTTCCTGAGGAGTGTGAATCGGTTTATTCTGATTCAGATAGTGAATCGGATACGGAAGCAAGTGTTACATCACTAGATGATGACATAGATCAGTTGCTAGCAGAAGCGGATTTTCTGATGACAAGGAAGTCGTGCATTGCTGATGACGCTTTCACCAAAATTGACTATTCCAAATTCTTTACTGGAAAGGAAGCTCATTTCGCGTTGATGGCCATGACTGAACCGCCAAAACCTGTAAGTTCTGAATCTAGCACTGATATTAGAAGTGATAAATATTGTGGAACATGTGATAGATTGACTGAGGAGAATAAACAACTCCGAATTCAACGTGATAGTGCTATCATAAACAGTCAATCTACTCGCAAAGAGTTGAATGCTTTCAACAAGGTATTAGATGGCTATAAAAAGGACATTTCCGACTTGAAAAACACTTTATCATTGAAACAATTGGCAATTAACAACTATATCAATGAAATTGAAAATACCAAGTTGGAAATGGCAGCCATAAAATGCTTTGCTGAGAAAGTAAACAAAAAGTTGGAAAGTTATAAGCACATTGCTTACGTGGTAGACCACATCATAGATGACAACACCACTAATTACAAGTCTGTGCCATCTCCGGTTCTTTTTGAAAATCATAACTATCACCAAGTTATACCGGAGAGCTCGGTAAAATCAGACTCATCATCGGAAATGGAATCTAATACCTCGAGTATTGGTGATCCTCATTCCGATGTGAGACCGATTTTAGGCTTGAATGATGAGGGTGTTTATGCTGAAAGTGTGGATTCAGACTCAGAGAGTGCTGATACTGGTAATGACCAAACTGTTAATGCATGTGAAATTCCAAAAGAAAATCACATCATTACTACTGAACTAGTGCCACCATCTCAACATGTGCATCCGATGGCAAATACTCATCGTGAGAAAAAGTCTGAAAAGAATGAGATTAGAAAGGACCTTGAGAATGAACCATGTGACAAACCTGTCAAGGTGTTTTATCGGATGGAAGGATCCAATAAAATCATCTCTGATGAGGAATTTCCAATCAAAAATGCTAACTATGCTAAAATAGAAAAGATTTGGCAAGAAAGCACTATTTGGTTCCCAAAACATGAGAGAACAAATGAAATTCCACCAGAAATTTTAAAGAAATTGTTTTTGGATGTTCCTCAAGAACCAAAGGTCCATGTCACAGAGTTCATCCGACCAAATGACAGAGCTAATGGTTTTCATGAGCCCACTTACTCAAAAGGACCACTTCCTGAGAGTTTGAGGAATCAACAGTATAATGATCAATATCATGTTAGATCATTTGCTCAACCAAATGCTCAATATGTTTTTGAAGAGTATCGAAAATGCTTTAAATGTGGGGAACGTGGGCATTTACTTGGTCAGTGTCCATATGTAAGGCATAAAAGACATGAGGTTGAAGTGAGAAATTCCATGAGAAAACCGATTGATCATTATGTTCCACCACACAGACGAGTTGTTCCTCAACAACAACAGTTTTATAATCAAAACAATTTTCATCAAATGAGGAACAATCGTCCAATTCAATATGATCAAAGAAATCGGATTGCTATGGAACAATCATGGAGGAAGCCTGTGGTGAACGCAACAATTGATAGGCAAAAGGTTCCACAAAAACCAATTGTCAAATCAAATGTTGGACCTAAGTCTGTTAACTCAGATAAGGTAGCCAAGAAAGTTACTTTTGCTAACAATGTTTAGAAACCAACTGAGAATCCAAAAACTCAGATTCGCATTCTTAAAAGATCTGAACAATCTTGGTCACCCAATGGTACTCCAGGAGCTTCTACTTCTAAGGTCAATGAGAAAAAGGAAAATGTTTTGAAC
Source organism: Ambrosia trifida (assembly GCA_028751855.1). Classification (NCBI taxonomy): domain Eukaryota; kingdom Viridiplantae; phylum Streptophyta; class Magnoliopsida; order Asterales; family Asteraceae; genus Ambrosia; species Ambrosia trifida. The sequence goes on along the minus strand of CM054128.1, from coordinate 132,464,307 downwards.
AATCAGAAAAAGATTGATCCAAAACAAAAAGTTGTTGAAAATGTAAATGAAAATGTTTCTTTGAAAGCTGATGTTCAAAGGCCCAAGACTCAGGCTTGGGTCCCCCGAAAGAACTAAATTATTTACTTTTTGTGTGCAGGGAGCTTCAGCTGGCCCTATTAGCAGTCTATGGATTGTTGATAGTGGAGCTTCAGGCCACATGACAGGGGATCTCGCATTGCTGTTCGACGTGAAAAACATCAATGGAGGGTATGTAGCATTCGCTGGTAATAAAGGTGGATATATCACAATGGAGGGGAGCGTGAGTAATGGGATAGTGAGCTTTGAGCGGATATCTTATGTGAAGCAGATAGATTATAATCTACTGAGTGTCAGTCAAATATGTGATAAACAATTTTCTGTGCATTTTGATGACAAATCCTGCTATATTCTCAAACCGGGCTTCAAAATTCCAAAGGAGTGGATAATGTTGATGGCACCTCGCGTCAACAATCTCTATATTCTTGATATGTCCAAGGCGACATCACAGGGGCAAATAACATGTTTTCTATCCAAAGCGACTGAAAAAGAATCGATAATGTGGCACCGAAGAATGGGGCACATTCATCTGAGAAAAATGAATCAACTTGTGAAAAATGGGCTTGTCGATGGAGTAAACGTGAAACATTTCCATCTGAATGACAAGTGTGTAAGCTGTAAGAAAGGAAAGCAACACAAACAGGCCCACAAAGTGAAGAAAGTCAACTCTGTTGAGATGCCACTTGAGCGATTGCACATGGACCTATTCGGACCGGTCAAGCGCAAAAGTCATCTTGGAGAGCTTTATTGTTTAGTTGTCACTGATGACTATTCACGATTTTCATGGGTGATGTGTTTGCAAAATAAAAGTGACACCTTTAACAACTTGAAAGTTCTGTTCACTCGACTGGAGAATCTCTACAATGTGAAGATAAAGAGAATTCGGAGTGATAATGGGACGGAGTTCAAAAATGCTAAGATGGTTGAACTTTGTGAAAGCAAAGGGATACATCATGAATATTCGGCTCCGTACACCCCACAGCAGAACGGTGTTGCTGAACGAAAGAATAGGACTCTAATTGAAGCGGCTAGAACAATGCTTGCTGATTCAAATCTTCCGGTAATGTTCTGGAATGAGGCGATTTATGCAGCAAATTATACATTAAATCGGGTTCTAACAGTGAAGAAGTTTGGAAAAACATCTTATGAACTGTTACACCGACGAAAGCCCAACTTAGAGTATCTAGAACCTTTCGGGGCGCCATGCACGATGTTGAATCCAGGTGAGAAGTTTAGTCCTAAAGCTGAGGAGGGATATTTTGTTGGATATGCAACCCCGCTCAAACGGGTATTCAACAAGCGAACTCGTCAAGTGGAGGATTGGGCTAACGTGGAAGTTCAACGATATACTCAAAATTTGCAAGGCACGGGTCCTGATTGGATGTTTGATTACAAAGATTTCTTTGAATCATTCAACCTAGATAGCTTGGTTGAAGAAGCTGTTATCAGATTACTTTACGAGTGTGAAAACGCGTCGACTTCATCGTTGGTGCGTCCAATCACCGTAAACCCCCTACCAGCTTCTGATGATACCAATGCTCCTATACAAGAGGAAGATGTGTTTCAAGAAGCTTCAACTTCATTAGACTCTTCAGAATCTGAAGTTGAACAATTTGAAGAAGTCATTCTTGAACATGCAGAAGAACCAGAGGCAATGCCAGTGAACCCAACTCCAACTCCAGAAGTTGCTTCATCATCAAACACGGGTCATGATCTGGATGCTGTAGAAAACTTAACTGCTCAGACAGGAGTTATTGTACCTGTTTATCCGGAATCTCGGATTCATCGTATTCACCCGCTGGACCAAGTTATCGGTGATCCTGGAAGTGGTGTTATGACCAGAGGGCAGCTGAAAAGCGTTAACTCGCCAGAGAGTTTTGGTGCTTTAGCATTATATGCCAAAATTCAAAAATCTGGTAGTCAAAATGATTGGTCGTTTGCATGTTATGTGTCGCAGGTAGAGCCAAGGACATACAAGGACGCTTTGAATGAAGATGCCTGGGTTGAGGCAATGCAGGAGGAGTTATTGCAATTCCAGAAATTGGGAGTTTGGACGCTCACGGATTTGCCGCCGGGAAGGAAGAAAATAGGCACTAAATGGGTGTTTAAGTGCAAAAAGGATGATCGTGGGGTTATTGTTCGTAACAAAGCCAGATTGGTCGTGCAGGGTTTCCATCAAATCGAAGGAATTGATTACAACGAAATCTATGCACCAGTAGCACGAATTGAAGCTATTCGGATGTTTCTTGCGTTTGCTTCATACAAGAAATTCAAAGTTTATCAAATGGACGTCAAGAGCGCATTTTTGTACGGGAAAGTCAAGGAAGAGGTTTATGTCGGGCAGCCACCAGGCTTTGAGGACCCAATCCACCGGGATAAGGTCTACGTGCTGAACAAAGCTTTATATGGTTTGCACCAGGCTCCAAGACAGTGGTACGAGGAGCTAAGTACATACCTCATCTCCAAAGGATTCAAGCACGGCCTCGTCGATTGCACCCTATTCACGAAGAAGACGGGAGATGATTTGCTTCTAGTACAGATTTACGTTGATGATATTATATTTGGTTCAACTAACGAACTTTTATGCAGGGAATTCAAAACTGTCATGGAAGAAAAGTTTGAAATGAGCGCAATGGGGGAGATGCAGTTTTTCCTCGGCTTACAGGTGGACCAAAGACCCGACGGAATCTTCATTCACCAAACGAAATACGTATCCGACATCTTGAGCCGATTCCAGATGGAGGACTCTAAGCCGATGGATACCCCGATTCAACCCAATCACGGGATTGGAGTGGACGTTAAGGGGGAGCTGACAGACCCATTTACATACAGAGCAATCATCGGATCTCTGATGTATTTGACAGCGTCTCGACCAGATATTATGTATGCAACGTGTCTCTGTGCTCGCTATCAATCGAAGCCGAAACAAAGTCATCTGACGGCAGTCAAGCGTATCCTTCGATATCTGAAGGGTTGTCCATCAAAAGGACTTTGGTACCCTAATGATGATGATTTTGATTTTATTGCTTTTAGTGATGCAGATTGGGGCGGCTGTGACAAAGATAGCAAATCTACTACAGCTGGTTGCCAGTTTTTAGGGAGCAGGTTAATTACCTGGCAATGCAAGAAACAGACTTCCGTGGCGCTGTCTACCTGTGAAGCTGAGTACATTGCAGCCTCGAGTTGCTGTTCACAAGTACTCTGGATCCAACAACAGATGGTGGATTACGGTTTGCAGTTTCTTAAAACCCCTATACACTGTGACAACGAAGCCGCAATTGCATTAACTAAAAATACTGAAAATCATTCTAAAGCTAAACATATCCGGATCAAATATCATTTTATCCGTGATTGTTATGCTAAGGAATTGATAGATATGGTCAAAATCCATACTGACTACCAACGTGAAGATTTGTTTACAAAAGCTTTTGACAGATCCCGCTTTGAATATCTTTTAAAAGTAAACAATATAAAAGAAAAACAGGACTAATCGGCACCTCGGTTTATCGCTTTTTAGTTTTAGTTTTAGTTTTTAAATTTTTCCTAATTGGGAATTTCTCTTTGCTAATTTGGGAATTTCTCTTTACTATCATAATCCTCAAAGAAGTTGATGCTTTCGAGGGGATTGTTTAATCCTCAAAGAAGTTGATGCTTTCAAGTGGATTGTTTCTTTCAAATTTTTGTTTTGTTTTTTCAGAAAAATTAAAACCCAAAATATGTTCTTTATTTTAGGGGGAGTCATTTTATCAGAAAAACCAAAAACATTGAAAAATTTCAAAAGACCTAAAAATTAGAAAAACCAAAATGATTTCCTGGATAAAAAGAGGAAATGATAGTACATCAGTGGGAATCTGACACAGGCTAAAGAATTGTATAGTATAATGAGACGTATGTTGATTACGTGTGATATGCTGATAGGCTTCGTAGACTAAATATTGCGTGCATTAGTGATACAAACATAACAAACTACGCGTTCGTGGCTGAACACCTCATGGGCATATGGTCTTAGTACCGTAATTTCGTTTGATAGGATTGCCAAAATCTGAGGTTTCGGGTCGTTATGTTATGGTTATCCAGGATATTCTGATTAAACTTCTGTCGTATTGATTTACGGACCTAGTTTCATCAGAATATTTGCAAAAAGAGCTTATTGCCAAAACCGAAAGTTACCGAATTGAGGAAATTTATGTTTTATTGATCAAAGATCATTATTACATCGTATTGACTTTCTGATGCAAATCAGTGGTTAATATCACCCTCAACCTAGTGTATACGCACATGTTACTTTGCTGCATTCATTTGCTGACCTGTACACCTCTGTGCTATATACTTTGTAAATTTTACGGATAACTTTGGCATAATCACGCGTTACGATGAAGCTTTGTGCAATTACTTGATACGGGAGTATGTCGTGTGTATGGGAACCACAATGTGTTAGTCTAAAACACCTAATTCGTATCATTTTAAAGCATTGCGTAATTGTCTGCATGTGAGCTTACGTGGACCACAATATCAGCAATTGCCGTGTCACATATTGTTTCTAATGATAATATTAAAACAATCAGATCAACGCTGTGATCAGATTTCTCAGAAAACTGATATGATCCTCTTACCGGATATCACAAAATCTTTACTGCTTTCATTTACTTTGATGCATTTTACTTTGTTGCATTTTACTTTTATTGTCAAAAAGATACAAAATCCAAAAAGATTTTAGGTGTGTTTTAATAAAATTTCAGAAAACCCAAAATTTTTGCATTTCTGCTTTATTTTTGATAACCGGGGATGCTTGATGGTCAATTTCTGAGATTTGATAACACCATCTGGGCTTTGTATCATTCAAAAAGTGAAAATTTGAGTTTTTGGAAGTTTAACAGCTTGAAAAATGTTGAACGGGATTCGAATTCGTGATTTGCTAATTTTTCAGATTTTTCCATTTCACATTCGCCCCTTAATTGGGACGAATGTGGAAAAATCTTTACCTTCGGCCGTTTCAAAATGGACGAATGTGGGTTCTTCATTACACAATTTTACCTTCGGGTACTGTTTCACCTTCGGGTCATTAATTTGGGGCGAAGGTGGAATATCATCACATTCGCCCACTATAAACGGGCGAAGGTACCTTGTCTATATATACCATTTTCACCTTCGAACCTTCAGTTATAATTTTTCAGAAATTTTTCTTCATTACCAAACCTTGTTGCTTGGATTCTTTGTTCTTGCATAATTGATTCTCTATCAATCACTGATCATTTTAAACCTAATTTCACAGGTAATGGAGCTCTACACAGTCTGGAATCATCGTTTTTATATTCAAACCTAGGGTTTTAGGTTTAGGGTCTTAGAGTGTGTTTTAATGTTTGTTTTTGATTGCATTTCAATCCACATCAGTTTTAGGGGGAGAAGATTGATAGAATTAGGATAATAACATGTTTTGATTGATAAAATGATCGTATAAAACTGTTTTAACCTAATTCTGTTTTAAAACTGATGTAAATTGAAATTTATGGACAATTGATGATAGACGAAGGTTGATCAGCCATATTAGAATGTATCCTAATCAAAATCAAGGGTTAAAAACAATTTTGGCAAAATTTTAAATTTTTGGGGATGAACAGGTCTACCTTCGGGTTCATCATAACGGGCGAAGGTGCATTTTGTGGACGAATGTAGATTGAAATCGGGCGAATGTGTTTTTAATTCAAAATTTTTCACTTTCGTCCAAAATATTTTACATTCGACCAAAAATACTCACATTCGTCCAGATCAAAAGGGGCGAATGTAGAACCTTTAAACCTTAAAATTTTTAACTTTTTGTCGTTTTTGTATTTTGACGTTTGTTTCTGTTTTTGATGTGCAGATGACTGATCAGACTGAGAATGTTGAAACTCCAGTGGAGAATATAGTTTCAGAATCTGTTCCAGAGAACGTTCAGGAAGGAGAATCGTCAAGTACAAGCAGTTGGTTGTTTGAGAAAACGCATAACTGTTGTGCTTATCTGGGTGATGTAGAAAAGAATGTCGAGTTTACTAGAATCATTGAATTCTTGAGGAGGAGCAGAGTTGTCTATGCTTTAGCCACTCCGACTATCATCTACAAAGACATAATTGAAGACTTTTACAAGAATGCGAAGTATGATTTCTGGGATGATCAGACTATCATAAAGAGCAAAATCCAAGACATGGAGATGTTTATTACAGAGTCTGACATTAGAGAAGCACTCCAGATAAATTTTGAGGTGAGTGAAGATCCCAGAGAATTGTCATGGACTGAACAGAAGGCTTGTTTCTTAAGAATGAAGTACAAAGGTCCGATCACTGATGGATTTATGTATAAAGGGAAGCTGAGTGTGCAGTTCAAGTACTTTGCACATGTCATTATCCATGTATTTGGATGTGTGAGTGGAGGTTATGATGTTATGAGGAAGAGTTTAAGTTCGATGATGGTTGCTTTGACTCTCAACAAACCATTCAACGTGTCTGGGATGATTTTGGATCATATGCTTGAGATGTTAAAGGGTGTGAAGAAGAAGCAATTCATGCTATATCCGAGATTTATCATGATGATTTTTGACCACAAGTATCCAGAATTGAAGAAGGATCCGACTATGATTCTAGGTCAAGATCATATGAACATTCGTACTTTGGTGAGAATGAAAGGATACAAAGGTGTGCCAGACAATGAAAAGCCACCTCACAGGAGACTCTTTGGAGCTTTGGCTAGTCAGGATTACACTGATCCTGGCAAGAACAGAGCAAGACATGATGACAGTGATTCTGATAATGATGATCCCTTGGTGTATGTTGATGCAAGTACTAAGAGGAAGAGACAGGTAGTCAATCCCGGAGCCAAAGGGAAGGGTAAGGGAAAGACTGATCAAGAAAGCTCTAAGCAACAGGTGGTGAGGAAGAAATCAACTGCAAAGAAAGGTACTGGTTTGATTGATGAAGAATCAGTGGATTCAGAGGAGACAGAGGTAGAAGAACGATGGGATTCTGATACTGAGAATGTTAGGACCACCAAACGTAAGGCCACTATGGTTGGTGAGTCTGAATCTTTGAACAAATCCATTGAAGAAGCTGAGAAAAGAAAGAAGTCAGTGAATGTTGAAGATGAAAGTCTAGGTGTTGACTTGGAAGAGTTGAATATTGGAGAGACTGTGGTTGTTAACTTGCCCAAAGCCAAGCACAAGACCATGTCTAAGAAGACAAGCACTAAACAGTTGAGAGAGAAAGAACTAGCACAACTGTTGAAAGGAAAAAGAGTGCCCGATGCTGGTACATCATCAAAGCTATCTTCACCTGTCACCAGAAGCAAAAGAAATCCAAAGAGGCAGAACCAATATCAGCTGATCAACTTAGTGTTGCACTGGACAATGTACTTGACATGTTCAGAAAGCCTCAGAAAGAAAAGGAAGTTGAGCCATCCAGATCCAAATCCAAGAAAGTCAATGTGGATGATGTGATGAAGCAGGTGAATAGGAAAATGGATGATATGATGAAAATGATTGTAGCTCAACAAGCTGAAATAGCTAAATTTAAGCAAAATGAAGAGAAAATGCTTCAGATTGTGGTTGCTTCTAAATCTAATCAAGATGAGATCAATGAGAAAGTTAAGATGCTTGAAGCAAAGAATGAAAAGCTTGAAGGAAAGTGTGCAAGAAACAAAAGCAGGATTAAGTTGATTAAAGCAGACAACAAAGAACTAAGGGCTGAGAACAAACGCCTTAGTGATTTGATTGATGATTTATATAATACTGCACCCAAGTTGAAGGAGGGTGAAGAAGATAAAGGAGAAGAAGAAGAGAAAGTTGACTATGAAGATTCTGAATCGGATAAAGAAAAAGATGATGATGAGGATGATGATGAGTCAGATAAAGATGATGATGAGGATGAAAATGATGATGATGATGATGCTGAAGGGTCTGGGAGACAGAAAGAAGATGATAGTGAGAGTGATGATGATGATGATGATGGAGGTGATGATACTTCAAAGTTTACATTTGAAGAAAGAACATCCAAAAAGAAGAGTACTGGAGAATCAAGTTCAAAGAAGAAGAAAGGTGAGAACGTTGATTCAGATGAAAGTATCTTCTGGAATGAGAAGGTGAGGTCTTTATCAGATGATGCTAAACGAGTGTATAAAGACATGTTGGAAAAGAGAGAATGGACCATTGAGTTCACAGGATGTTTCGCTGAGATATTCCAAACTGATGATTTGAGATATGAATTGGAATACGAAGATCCTGATCTTGAAGAAGGAGAAGTACCTGCTTCTGTGGCAAAGGAAATTTTGGATAGACTTGCACAGAGAGTAGGGAAAACATTTGAGGAGTTTATGGTAGATGAGTCGATTCCAGACATTTCTGAAAAAGATGTTGGAAGTCACTCAGATGATAAAAATACTCCTGAGCTTGATGAAGTGGAGGTTGAAGACATAACTCATGAAGAGTATCCTCAATACTTCAGAGAAACAGATGAAGATGAAATATTTCCTGATTTCACTGAGACACCGAACAATTCAGCAAAGCAGAAAGCACAGCAAAGGAGTGCAGAGTTTGTGGAGAAGGTGTTTGGTGCTGATAAGCAAGAATCTTCAAATCAATCTGATGAATTGAAGAGTTATTTGAAGAAGTTGAGAGAAATGGATGAGAACCGACCGAAGCCTGAAGCTCAAGGAAACTTTTATAGATTTCACAACGCCAAGTTTAAAGGTAGAGCTCTCGGGTGGACATATTTGGGAAGGCTGAAGTGCATAGCTGCTAAATGGGAAACAGGAATCTTGTATTTTAACAGATTCATTGACTTGCTAACTCTACCGTACTGGGCGGTCAGAGATCTATGCAGATTCCCTATGTCTGGTGCTTCAGTTAGTGGTACTCATGTCGGTTGGTGTGCAGACAAGTTGGTTTGGGAGAGTAGAACAAGATGGAATAGATTTAAGCCTCAATATCCCCGAAGGAAAGTTCATAGGGATATTGATCCTCAAACTAATATGAAACAGGTTACTTTGATATACAAAGCACCTGAAGTGATGAGAAAAATACCTTTGATGCCTATGCCACAACATTTCAGTGCTGATTTTATTTTCTGGTATTATGATTGGAGAAAGGCTGAAGCGGTGATTGTGCTGAAAGACGGAAAGGACAAATACAAGCATGTTCATGTATTTGATCCTATGTGGTTGATCAATTGCACTTTTGAAGACATCATCATGCTTTTCTATAATCCGATTTACTTTGAACCGAAAGATGCTGCTCAAGCAAGGAAATATACTCAAGTGGTTGGAGTTTGTTTTGCTTATGACATTAATGCGGGAAGTAATTTGGAGAATAAACTTGGCAAGACGGTGAAGATGGCAAATGTGTCGAAACCAGTGAAGAGAACATTTGAGCCTGCAATGACTACTGAGCAGAAGAAACAGCTCAAAATTAAGTTGATGAACAAAGCAATGGACGAAAAGAGAAGACAATCCAATCAATAGTCGAGGGGGAGTTTGTAGATGCGTTTTGCGACTAGTGATTGGATACTAACACATGTTAAGTTTTGGTAATATGGGCGAAGGTATGATAAAGTGGGCGAAGGAAGATTACTTATGGGCGAAGGTAGACTGGAAGCTGACAAAGATGTTCATTCGTACCATTGGAATGGGCGAATGTGGAAGAACTCCACATTCGACCATATCAACTGGGCGAACGTGCAGAGCCTATATATAGATTTTGTGTTTTTGTGAATGAAATAGAGTTGTTAGTTGTGTGTGTGTTCAGGTCAGGTTTCAGGTTATTTTGTGAAAGTCTGTAATTGATCTAGATTAACGTGTGTGTGATTGTAATTGAATATTTGAGAAAGTTAATCTATGAAAAAGCTTTGAAAATGATATTGATCGTGTTTTGATTAGAGTTTTATCAGTTTGTTCAGAACTAGGGTTTCCGCACCTGGTTTTGTAACTTGTATGATCATATAATCCTGTTTTAGTCAAAATCTTTCGCTTACAAAAACATCAACAGGAACCGCCGCAATGGGCTTAGGGCGGGGCATCACAGCAGTTTCTCAAGTTGGCTGCAGAATCTGAACTTGCTTCTGCTTCAAAGCATCAATTCTCTGCTGGAACAATTCCGTAGGAATATCCTTCGTCTGACGCACAGGCGACTGACGCCTTTGGCGTTTATGCTCCAGCGCTGTATCAGATTCTGTAACTTCATCATCCTCCTCTTCAACGATGATGGGAGCAGTTGGTGGTTTTGTTTTCTTACTCGCCTTGACACGCTTCTTGGAAGTACTCGTGCATGCTGCGGAAATCACATCTGTATACATCAACCCATACGTAAGAAAATAAACAACAATTCCAATACTAACCAACGGATTCCCGACGCTCAGAGGTAACTTCTTCAACTTCGACGAAAACCCTCCTGCGGAGTTGAATACCCGCACCTGTCACGAAGGACGCGCAAAATCAGCACGCGGATTACGTACCCACCTGCGCATCCTTTGCACATGTATGATACTTAGAAAATTAAAAAGACACAAAGAAATATTCTAACCTGTCCTAGCATAATGCCTGGGAGGATTAACGAGGTTTGGAAACAAAAAATTGGAACTCATCCTCTCCACCAGTCCTTGCGCACCCTCAGCAATTTGAGTATATAAAACCTTCGCCTCACCACTCTACGCAAATAAATCAAACAAAGATACACCTGCAAGCAGTTACAAAAATAACAACCTTAGAACAATACGCAAGATACTTAAACAAAACATAGAGACAGTAGTATCACCTTCAGGAAGACAAGGATCATGCCCTTCTGGACTTATAAGGCTGAGCCCTAACAACGCCAGCACACCCTCCGGACACTCATCCATCACCAGCGGAGTAGCATGATCACAAAGTGACTTATACCATTTATGTTCTTTATACCCCTCCATCGGTGATAACTCAACAATCTTTTCCTTTAAACCGATTGCCATCCACTGAAAAGAGGCAGGGAGAACTCTGCGGTGGATATAGAAGAATTTATCCTTCCATTCATACATGGATTTCAGATTCTCACACACTAGCTGCTTCACCTTCCTGCGTGTACCTAAGCTATACCAACCATTTCCACCACGAGCAGCCTCCAACACGTAGGACACATTCAACCTTTCAAATGTAGGCTTGATATTTAACGCCCTACATGTGGACTCAAAGTGAATTAAACGACACCACCCAAATGGGGTCAATTGTGTAGGATGAATGCCATATGTCAGAAGAGCATTCACTAGAAACCTTGTGGCTGGAAGACGGAAACAACACTTAGAAAATGCCGCTGCATACAGAGTAATTTTGCCAAGAGGTGCCTGCAATGCAGTCTTGCCCTCTACCGGAAGCTCTGGCTCCCACTCCTTCAAAATTTCATACTGATCAAGAAAGCCAGAAAAAGAGGCTTCATCCCACTCAATCGTCGTTGCATCAATACTTTTGGACGACTCTTTTCCAGATTCTTTTACAGAATTAGACGTCTTGCTTGAGTCAGGAATGTTTTGTGTATCTTGAGACATGGCTAAAGTTTAAAAAAAATGCAGAGAAGGCTAGAGAAAAAGACGTTAAAAGGATTTTTGAATATGAAACGAATGGTATAAAGGGAAATGGGAAACTGCAATTTCAAAATTGATTATATAGGCTTGGTAATTAATGTAGATGACGTCAGGACAAGTGGGCCAGCCACACCTTTTTGTACATGAGCCCAACAGGGAGATGACACGTGTACAATAGGAGACAAACAGACGCCACACGCGCTTCACGCGCCCACTCGCCTGACAACTGCCGAACAACATGTTTGTACATGTCTCAACTGTTACCAGTCATGTCAACCGAACAACATGTTTTGTTCTAAACATTTTGAGTTTTCTTAAACTTGTAATGTTTCTGAATGATCTTTCGTATTCCTTTATATTGCGCCTGTTGGGTATGCTTTTTTATTTCCACATGTGTGCCAATCATGAGGTGATGTCATCCGTCTCTGACACAAGTGTATGTTAGTCTGTTATCTGATAGATGTGACAGTTATGACGGCTAGCGTCAGGCGACTATCACACTTCTCTAGGGTAATTAAGTGATTACCATTAATGGTAATTAATTACTATATTCTCCTTCTTCTATAAATAGTAAGTGCATGCAATCAGTTCCATCACATATTCTTGAAAAAACTCTTTCATTTCTTAGAGAGAATGTCGACCAACATTACTTCAAGCAATCTTCCGCACGAAATACAATCTCGATGAGCTGTCGTCAAGAACTTATCTTTTATGAGTCCAGCATCCCCCCCCTCTCATCATAACTTCAGAGATAGAAGACACACTGGAGTGGGGGGACTTGATGGGATTGGGTACTAAACGGACTATTCCGCATACCCAAACCTGGAAAAGCACTACCACGCAGAGAAAGCCTGCGCGCAAGGAATCGTCAAAGCAAGCACACACCTGGTCAAAAGTCAAGCCATGGTTAAAGGCGGATATCATGCATGGTCAACCGCCATGCATGAATCAAGGAAACAATCACGTGGACTCAACATTAAAGGCGGTAGACCGTTCCATCATTTCCATTAATGTAGCTTTCCTTATATCACCATACTAACATAATTAAGGGTGATGGAGACAACCTAACCACGGTTAGGACTTGGGTAATGGTGGCATACATCCACTCCTATATAAGGAATCACATCCCTAGTAGGAGGGGACCCTTTCTTCTAACCCGGAGAGCTATCACTAATAGATAGTATCCCCATTCACCCCGTTTTTGTCATAAACTACTACCTCGTGTATTCGTCTCCACATCCATTATCAACTCTTGTTTGCAGGTTCCTTAATCCGTAGCTGCTAGGGAAGGATCAACCCTGTAGAAAACTCATAATCTTATCAACCCTAACCGGTGATCAGATTATTTGTTTCTTCAATAGTATAGTTGTATTTGGCTATGTAGATTGGGTTCACGTGCAACTTATTTAAATTTTCAGGGTTTAGGTGAGTTTGATTTGTTTATGGCTTATGTGCAATTAATTTTAGGTTTGATTTTAGATTTTTAGGGTTTATCAATATTGTGATATACATTTGGCTATGGAATGTGGTTTATGACTTTATGTGCAATTTATTATGGTTTTGGTTTATGTGCAATTGATTGGGTTCTTGGAAGATGAAATATGTTTTTTTTTCTAAAATGAAGCTAGCAAAGGGGAATTTATGCAATCGAATGGATGGGGAATATTTGAACAATGCTCTAATTTGTGTGGTTAAAAGATAAGCTATTTATAAAGTAAAAAGAGGATGTAATGGCCTTGGTATTAAAAACGCGACTAGGCACAAGGCGCCAACCTCAGTGTCTTATGCAACCTGAGGCGCAAGCTATACAAAAAGCGTAGCCGGGGCGCGCCTTATTAGTGAAATTGACTTTGAGGCATGTGCCTCACGTACGTGCCATTTTTTTGTGTAGCAGATTGTGGTACATGTTTTTCAGGTTATACATGTATGTAATTCCAATATTAAAACATACATAAAGCTTATTTGTATCTAAATATTTGGAAAATGATCTTAGAAACCTATAGAATATATACAAAAATAGATAATAGTCTTGTACCTCACATACGGAAAGCTCAGCGCATTTGTGTTTTCCGCCTTGGTTTTAGACCACGTCGCTTTTGTATGCTTCGCACCTTTTAAAACCAAGGTAATGGCTCGATTTCTAGCTTTCGAAAACCGAAGAGGAGAAATATATTCGGTATGTGATAACTCTATTTATTATCTTATTTAATTTTGACAAAATTGCACATTGTGCCCTTTATGTATGACAGAAATTATGGAACGTGTCATTTATTTTTATTTTTTTCATTTTACGTCCAAAATATCTTTATTTCTTGCACATTGTGTCCTTTATCACTAACTGGGTTAAAAAATTGAGTTAAGTTTATTAAACCCAGGGGTAAAATAGTTCATTCACGTCCCTTCATCATCTTTTCCCCTTTATAACACATGTGCACATATTTGATACCCTAATCGACCATTTTTCTTCATTTAATCAAGACTAGATCACAAGTTTTGTCCTTTATGTTTATACCTGATTACAAAGCATGTCCTTTGCCTTTAAAATTGACGAGTTTTGTACTTTATGTTCCAAAATCTTGCACGTTACGTCCTTTGACACTAGCCTAGTTAGATTTTAACTCTAATACAAGGGTAAATTTGTCTTTTTACTATTCTAGGGCCTATTTGTGTAAATAAGTTAAAGTTTTGGACAAAAAGTAAATTTTAGAAATTAATATAAACCCCACTCTCTCTCATAATACATGCCACCACCACAACCTACCACCATTGCTTGCCGCTGGCCACCACCACCACCTGTGTTCTCCAATCAAATAACCATCACCATTCACCTTCTCCACCTCCAAACCATCAATTTTTATCTACATCTTGAAATAAAACACAGATCTAAACCCTATCCTGGCAGTGGCCCCGTCTTAGTGGTAGACAGGAGTTTCAGGCGCAACGAGGTTCAAGTTGCAGGTTGTTGTATTGATGGGAAGGCAATTACGGGTTTGAAAATGGGGGTCATCTAAGACTTGGTGGTCGGACCGTCGTCGTCCTCTGCATTGCCTTTGTCTTCACCGTCGACTGTTTCCACTCCTCAATTAGGGAAGCAACAAAAGCAACAGCAGAGCCATGTTAAGACTTTTTTTTTAGTTTATTGATTTTTTATATTTTTTATGTATTTTTTTTGTTTTAGATGCACTTAGTTTTGTTTTTGTGTGGAATTATTTGTATGGTAGACTAGTGGTGGACAATGTTGGATTCACAGGTTTCAGGGTGAAGATGATGGTGGTGAAGTGGTGGTGCACAGCAGTGGTGTGGAGATGGGTTTATAATAGGGTTAAAGGTATTTGGTTAAGGAAGATGGTGATGGTGTGGGGGTGGGTGGTGGCTGGTGATGGTATGGTGGTGGCATTGGTTACAGTAGGTTGTGGTGAGGGTGGGAGTTTACCCTAGGGAAAGATAATAGAGAGAGTAGGTGGTTGCTTATGGTGGCAGTGGTAGAGGGTGGTGGTGGTGGTAGGTGGGGGGGTGGTGGAGTACATTAAAGAGATGGGTGGTGAATATATATATATATATATATATATATATATAATTAAAATAGTTTTCTTAAGTAATCGGGTAAAAAGACCAATTTACCCTCCATTTAACAGTAAAAATTAACCGGGTTAGTGTCAAAGGACAAAACGCGCAAGATTTTGAAACATAAAGTACATAACTCATCAATTTTGAACGTAAAGGTATGACCGTTTCACCTCCTTTTGTAACGCTCCATAATACGCTCTTTGTTTTCAAAAACAACAACAACAATAATAAACTCTAAAACCCTAAATTCTTCTAAAATCTGTTCATAAAATCACCAAGATTTCATGAACCCACTTCAATCGTGACCCATAATACCAGTTCCATCAAAATCTTATTCAATTGTTGATAAAAGGGGGAAAAGATGATGAAGGGATGTGAATGAACTATTTTACCATTGGGTTTAATAAACTTAATTGAATCTTTTAACTCAGATAGTGATAAAGGACACAATATGCAAGAAATAAAGATATTTTGGATATAAAATGAAACAAAATAAAAATAAAGGACATGTTTTATATTTTATGTCATACATAAAGAACACAATGTATAATTTTGTCTTTAATTTTTCTTTCGTTTACATTGTATGTACATGAATAATCAAATAAAAAAAGTCTAAAACGGTATATGTATATGTACCACATATAAGTATACAAAGTGTATCCGTATATGTACATGGATAATCAAATAAAAAAGTCTAAAACTGTTAAGAAATTTAGGAAGGTCTCATGTGTAGTTTCTAAGGCGAAGGGTACTTGCCTACATGGGTCACATAAACAATATGCAATATTTCCATTGACATACAAGTGTTAAGGTAATTACGATGTTGTTGAAAAATAGTTATACATGTAAAAGCAACCGAAGATATGCCGTCATATGTTTGAAAATAGTTGTTTTGTTAGGGTTTTATTCGTCAATGTTATTTTCTCGTTTATTTTTCTCAATGTAACACTCTTCAAGTTCTCATAATCCCTTTTTTGACGATGAATATATTTTTCCTTATCTTCACCATAGATTGACAGCGACAACTTAGAGAGGACAGGCACTCGCGGGTATGGGTTTTGGGCTTAGTTAGCTTTGCGGCTACACTACCCCGTGTCATTGGGCTACTTTGCGCGGCTTGGAAATGAGGCTAAGTCTGGTGCAATCGGCTTCCTTCTCTACAACAGTCATGAGACCGTTACAAGCATTAAAATAAAAAAAAATAAAAAACCTTTTTAACTTATTTTTTTACATAAATAACACACCTTCACATCATTTCATACCAAATTTCACATCATTCTCTCATGCACAAAATATCACACCATTCTCTCATACCAAATTTCACACTTTCACAATTATCTTTTCAAATGGCAAATAAATTACCTATGATTATTCCACCAATGGAGTCAGATGACGATATTTCAAACGATAGCAATATTCTTTTTTTTTTAAGATGTGATCGAGCAAGTGTTGACGAGGAAGACACGGGATCATAAAAAAAAAGTCGGTAAACGAGATCGCAAAAAAGGTAACCAAATCCTTATGAACGACTATTTTGTTGCCGAATCCAAATATAATGATGATGTTTTCCGCTATCGGTTTCGTATGTCGAAAGAATTGTTTTTAAAAATTGTTGACGACATCAAAACCAAATATCCATGATTTCAAGAGGGTTACGATGGAAGGATGAATAAAAGTTTTACACCTATTCAAAAAACCACTTCTGCCATTAAACAACTTGCATACGGTAACACACCGGACAAATATGACGAGTATTTGTGCATGTCTGAAAGGACTTCACGTGAGTCCCTTTATTTTTTTATTTTTTTGCAACGCCATAATTCAAACTTACGGCGAGGAGTTTATGCGTCGACCCACAAGTCACGATGTTGCAAATTTATACCAAAACCATGAAGAAAAACATCATATTCCCGACATGTTGGGTAGCATTGATTGTACACATCTATAATGGAAAAATTGTCCATGAGAGTTGAAAGGAACATTTACGAAAGTTACCTACAATCACCCAACAGTTGTACTCAAGGCGGTTGCGTCATAGGATTTGTGGTTTTCGCATGGTTATTGTGGTGCGCCCGGTTCACTCAACGACATCAATGTCCTCCAAACTTCTCCTATTTTTCTTAATGAACGGAATGGAACGGCGCATAAATGTCCATTTATTGTCAATGGGCACACATTCAAACGTGCATATTATCTAACCGACGGGATATACCCTACTTGGGCGTTATTTGCGAAAACATTTCCACATCCAATAGACCTAAATGAAAAGAAGTGGAAGAGATTTGCATGAAGGCGCAAGAAAAGATGTTGACGCGCTTTTGAGGGTGGTTGTGGTGGTTGATGGTGATGGGTTTCGACTGCTGCTGCTGTTGTTGTTGTTGTTGACAATGATGAAGGTGATGGGTTTTTTATTTTTATTTTTTTTGTATAAGGTAAGTAAACATGGTTTTTACATTGATGTAATACAAATTTGGTTGATGTTGTGGGACATTTACAGTGGTGTAAATACAATGTTATAGATGGTACTAGTTATTTTACACTAGTGTAATATGAATGTATAGATGTTTGGTTATATAGATGTGAGTAAAAACTGGTGTAAATAATTACACCAGTGTAAATCATACAAATTATAGACGTTTGGTTTATATAGATGTAAGTAAACACTAGTGTAAATAATTACACCAGTGTAAATCATACAGAATTATGGATGGTTGTTTTATAGGGATGTAAGTAAACACTAACACCAGTGTAAATCATACAAAAATTATGGATGGTTGGTTTATATAGATGTAAGTAAACACTGGTGTAAGGGTAAAACGGGATGGAGATAACAGAATGTACAATTTGATTTTTTGTTTTAAAAAAGTAAGTTAATTAAAAAAAATTAAGTTTAAAAAACATGAATATTTTAATAAAGGAATAAAAAACTAACATGATATTATATTAATTTTTCTCCCCGTGGCATTTTACCCAAATACCCCTTCTTTGACTTTATCATAATAAAAAATACTTAATAAACATCTCAAGACAAAAACAACCCATCAGTTGATCTCAACCATTTGATCATCAAGATCAATGGCTCAAAAGAGTTCATATGGTTCCCACAAGTCACATGAGTTCTCAAACTATCCCATCCCTATATGATTTACAACGATTAGAGATTGTGAAATTTGTACTTAGCGGTAACTTCAACACTACTAGACATGCATTTGTAATGGACTAATCGGTTCGATACACTGTCACATACAATAAATATGTCCAAGTGTTTCGACTTCGGTTAGCGACATCCTTGAACACATATAGAAGGAACCCGCGCGTTGCAGCGGGGCTGCACTGTGATTTGCGGTTGTGTCTGGTCAATCACGTTGCGGGTGTTGTACATCATACAGACATATTTACAATGTGTAATATATGACTGGAGGATGCACAATTTTTGTAGGAAATAGGTATAGACATGGGAGTAGAGTAAAAAAGTTATGTTTGTAATAAGTATCATGCGATGTAAAACTAACCCAAAGTAAGAAGTAGGTATTAACGTTGCAAAGCACAAAAATAGTTAGTACATGTATGGCAAGGCTGGGTTTTCATACAAGTTGACATACATTATATTGAAAATGCCAAGCGGTCAAATACATATAAAATGTTGGGAGCACG
Source organism: Ambrosia trifida (assembly GCA_028751855.1). Taxonomy (NCBI): domain Eukaryota; kingdom Viridiplantae; phylum Streptophyta; class Magnoliopsida; order Asterales; family Asteraceae; genus Ambrosia; species Ambrosia trifida. Next base: position 132,445,441 of record CM054128.1, on the reverse strand, counting down.
GGTAAAATAATACACCGATCAACTATGTTTAAATACCGAAGAAACATCATAAACAATGCAAGGCATGTACATACCCCTAGCTTTAGCCATACACAATTATTTTCTTACCAGTATTATATATCTTTTGGTTTATGATCTGCTTTTACACACGCTTTCATGTTATCTATTTGGATTGTTAATTAATGGAATCGTGTAATAGAAATGTTTGGTTCATGTTATATTTTTTGAGAAGCTTTGTTTTTTTTTCTTTTAAACATATACATATTGTTCTTATAGAATTAAAACTTGATACACATTTTGCTGCGTCTATTCATTACTGATATTTAGTCCTTTTTTAAGCATACCCGTATAACCATGCTGAAAATTTACATATGTGTCAAAGCGGACTGGAAAATCTTAATAAACGGCCATAGTAACTCCATATAGAGTGTTTGTGTTTGTTTTGTCAATTGTGACATAGTATCTTAAAAAACGAAGATGTCATTCTCTACTCTAGCTTTATTTTAGTTTTTCGGTTTTTTCTTTTCGTAAAAGAGGGTTACCAAGGAGAATAAGCAATAAAAACCGATCTCACTCTATGTGACGAGTAAAACCTCTTGTGTGCATGATAGAACAATAATGTGCATGACTTGTAAATCTCATTATTTTCACACAAGACATTTGTTATTAGATTTATAACTTATTTATTTGTTGTTCTCATTTATGCTATTTTGGTAAGAGATGTTTAGTACATGTGACACCCGGCAAACTCAGGTTAATAACGTGGTTTGAGTCAAAGTCTACCTTAGCGAGTCACGCGTACAGTATACTTAATTAGGTCGGTTAAGTCGTGTTATAGTTCGGGAGTCATTAGTACAACCTAGAGGATCGTTAGATGTCGGCCATTTAACCAAGTATGCAAGGATTGACGATTCATGGAATCGTCAAATCTTAATAGAAACACGAGTCTCGAGTCCCGGGAATTGGTGAACGAGTGTGAATGTGTTTGTTTACATGTATTATGTGTTTATAATCCTAATGTGACTTGTCGGTATGTGAAAACATGTTAACATATGTTAAAACAGAGTTTAACGCGCCAAATACGCTGAATCAGACCCTATAGGCGATTAGGCAAAGGCTGAAGGCGATTAGCCTCTGTAATCGCCTATAGGGAAGGCGAGTAGGGGTTTTCTTTGGGCGATTAGGCCCTAATCGCCCATGCTATAGGCGATTAGGAGCCATAATCGCCTGATACTGCTGCATAATCGCCTGATGTGTTCTAAACGACTAGAAACGCCTATAAATACCACCCTTGACCTCCAAAACACCTCTAATGCAACCCTAGTTGTTTCATAACATATCCCAACTTCCAAACACCCTCTGGAACACGTTTTAGCATCAAAACACTCATTTTCAAGCCTTACACATCAAATTCTCATAAAACCAAGGTGTGTTCTTCATCCCCAAACCTTTATATGATTGTGTTTTACTCCCTAAAGATACAGACCTGGTTTATAAACATTTGTGTCTTTGAAAACCTATGAAAATCGTTTTTAAATAAGTCCAAACCATTATGCATGTTATATGTGTTAAATATGTTTAAAAGATAGGATTTATATGATTCAAAAAGGATTGTTATCATGTTATCAAGGTGATCACAGCTTGTTTATGATAGGATGATGATGTCTTAGGAGTTTGGATGATTTTAGGGGTGTATTGTGAATATTGAGTATTTGACCCATTTGAATGAATTTGAATGATTTTGTATAATATGAGGTGTCTTGCTAATTGTATGATGTTAGGGTTTGTTGTAGAGTGATGCTAGAACAGTAGGGGATGATCGGACAATGTGATAACATGATGAAATCTGAGTATTTGCTATTTAGGGTAAAGTTATGCATGTTGATGTGATGTTTTCATGCTAAGTATACTATTTCGAGAAAAGTCTTGCATTCGGGACTGGTAGGACGATGATAAGCTAGGGGTTTTGCGTGAAATATGTTTGATAATGTGGTATGATTGATAATTGGTGTTTCCACACGTTCCGGATCTGATTTGGAGGGTTAAACGCGCGAAAAAACCGGAACAGATCTGCTGGAGGCGATTGGGGACCCTAATCGCCTATGCTATAGGCGATTCGGAGCCCAATCGCCTGATATGGGAGCCTAATCGCCTATTGTATAAGCTATTGGGGGTCTAATTCCTTCATTTCATGCGATTGCGATCCTAATTGCTAGTTAAGCCCTGAATTGCATGTCTTACGACCTAATTGCCTAATAAACTCCTGAAATGCATACCACATGACCTAATCGCCTATGGTATAGGCGATTAGCCCTCATAATCGCCTGTTGACTTTCATAATCGCTAGTTGACTTTTCCTGATCGCCTGTACTGCTGCTGTAAGTGTATTTTGACATTCCGAGACCCGATTTGACACCTAGGAACATGCTAGGAACCCCGTATCATACCTGATAACTTGGTAACACGTGCTCGGGCTTATTTACGTACTGTTTGAACTATGTGTTAGACTTGTTGAACCTTAACGTATGTTATGTGTGATTGCATGATTTTATGTTTGAGAGTGCAAGTATAACACGGGGAGTTTCGGGTCACCAATGGGATGTCGAGTCTTGTACATTGGGTCAGTTTAACAGTCAACGTGTTTTTCAAACGAACCTGGTTATGGTCTGGACATCTAGGGACTAACTAACCTACGGGTTATTAGTCTAAGTACTTGTAACTGTTATATGTTAGGTCGCCGCTTCACGGGACTAGCATAGCTTGCTGATTTTATTCATTAATCGAAGTAACGCAACCTAAGGTGAGTTCACGGCCCCACTTTAATTTGTTTTACTTTGGGGGAGAAAACATGCGTTAAACTTGTGTTTGGTAACAACTGTCATACTATGGGTTATTTTTGGGTTACTATACGATCTTTGGAAGTCCCGGGGGAAACCATGAATGTGCGGGGTAGCACAACGGGGAAATGTGGATAGATCTATTGGGCGTGACCTGCCCCGCTCGTCGGCTTGGAGGGCCGGCGGGTGCATATTGTCTCAAACAGGAACGATACATTATTCGGGCAATGCTTCTGGTATGCGTGTTAGTAATGGTTTGCCAATCGTAGTAGTAACAAAACATACGCCTAGCTAGCGTACTTTGGTTTACATTTTTGCATAGTATGGACAGGGTGAACTTGGTACTTTATTTACAAACCTGTGAACTCACCGGCATTTTGTGCTGGCGTATTTTTGGCATGTTTTTCTCAGGTCGCTAAGGTAGCAAACGAGGACTAGGGCGCACGCGTCTGCACGGCGTCTAGTTTAGGATCATGTCTTTCTTACGTTGAACTTTTGGAACTACTGTTGGGTTTTGATTTGTAAACAAGCTTTCGCTACTCTTTTATGGTTTCAAACTTATGTTTTTAAATATGCATGTGTTCATATAGCGTGGTTTATTGTGATCGTTGACTTGGATCCTGGTTTGTCACGCGCCTCGCGGTAAAACCCCGCAGGTGGATTTTGAGGGTGTGACAGTACAAATTACTAAAATATCATTATAAAGGTCTAATAAAATAGGTAGAAGAGATGTACCAATGAGTGAATAAAACAGGGAAAATGCACAAAAAAGAGGAAATAATGATGCATATCTTAAGATTAAAATGCAATTGAGCAACTCCAATCTTTCAAGCATGAAGTTAGTGTCCTACAAAACATTTAGTCGAGTATTATACTTGAGAGTTAATAGGTTCAAAAGTAGCATGTATGTACAACTCATAAACTATATACTAATTAAGCGTTCTAGACTAAAACCAAATTAATGAAATATAATTCCATCCAAAATTAAAAAAAAAAATAGTCAATTGATTATCAACCCAAATTCACAAAATTTCGATCCTACAATATTTTTGTTCATAAGTTATGATAGGTTATGTTTAATAGTTGTTATTATTTACTAATTTTATAGCGGTGACCCTTTATATTCTTAATTGATTCTTTGTTATTACGCTTTCAAATATTTCATAAATCTTAAATAAAATTTAGCAACAAGTTAATTTTTTTTATTTCATATATATTCCAATGATAACACTTGTATATAAGCAAATTTTATATTAGTGTAATACATGCCATACTTTAAACCAAGTTATGTATTTATTTTTTTCTCAATGGAATATATAAATATTTCTGTCTAGTATCTATCAATTCATAAAAAATACTGAGTATATATTAAATAAAAGCGTAATTAACTTAAATAGAATTCTTTGCTGTGCAAAATGTATGTTTATTACATATATAGTAAATGCTATTTACTTGTTCCTATAGATTTTCATATTCTTCCCAACATAAACCTCAGATACACTACTGTATATCTTCTTTTTTTACCCTAAAGATTTTAAATGAATTTCGAGTAACTGGTATTAAATGATCGTTTGTAGCAATTGAGATAAAGGTTTGATTTGTTAACTGGAACCAAGATTACGAGCAATGTCACTTGACAAAATGAAAGGCGAACACAACCCTTATCTCAATCGGAAGTTGGTTATCAAAAAAAAAAATAGTTGGTCGGTCTTCTGGCCTAGTGTGTTCTTTTGCGACATGGTTGACATAAGTTTCAAGTCGCCGATAAATTACGAGGATACGAAACTCTAATGAGATGTTGAAGGTTTAAAGAGTGGAAAATATGTAACACGCGATCTTTGTATATACAATCATGAGTTATAATCGGTTACAACTTTTAATCTACAATTGCAAGTAAATAAATTGTTTGACTTTCTCAAAACAAGATGCATGTGGATGTATAGTAGTGAAGTTTATAAAAAGACGTTGAGGATGCAATTGTAATTTGGTCAAAGAAAGTTATAGAAACCTATGAAAACAATACAAACCTATTTACAACATTAAGAAGCACAAATAACCCATAAAGCATGATGTACAAGACCATATTGCATAAACCATTTGTATCTTAATATTATATAAACAATTAATAATAATAATAATAATAATAATAACAACAACAACATTCATTATTAATTTAGATGTGTTAATTAATTGTTGTATTGAATTTGTCTTGCCAATTTATTGAAATTACAAATTTACCGTAATATAAATAAATATGAAATGACTACTTTGTCAATCTAGCACCCATTATATAGTATTATAGATTATAGATTATAGATATTTGACAATAACCATGGGGTTCCACCCCTTGACCTCTCTTTATACATCTATATCTATATCTATACTACATTATAAAGGGGAAGACATGGGTAAATATGTTCAAATTGTCAAAGTTAAAATAACATTTGAAAAGACACATAACCTATAATGTTATATAGATATTTCCAATATTACCCATTGATGCATTGTTACTTATACATTAATTGCCTTCACTCTTCACATATCATTTTACATGAATTTTAAGATGGCATAAATGTCATGTAATTGTTTTCCTTTCTACTCTTCATGCAATACCTACTTGTACATATTCTTTTAGCATAACCTTCAATTACCATTAATCTATATCTATAATATCCTTATGTCTATGTTTGTACCACAAAAAACTACACGATTTCACCTCTGCGATGATATCCACCGCAATTTCATGTTTATTTAGAAAGATAGTTTTCGGTTGTAGTATAGACGGACTTGTGCCATATGATCACACATCATGTTTTAAGAAAAAAAATTAAAGTGGAATTACTATATATGGTGTAAGAAAAAATATTAACATTTTTCATATAAACAATGCATTTAATTACATACTTTGTTGGTTTTAAAAATATATACTACACAAAATCTGTTTTCGACGACATTTAAAAGTTTCATAAATAACCTATATTTATGAGTTGCACCCTACTTATACGTTGTTTCTTACTACATAGTTCACATTACCGTAATGGATCACCAATAAACACCACAAACCCCGACAACATCTACGAGGCAACAAAACATACGTATCCGCCGCAACGCGCGTGCATTCCCACTAGGATATATATGTATATGTATATAGACGGCCTCTGATACTCCACCTTGACTTTAGCACAAGTCAAGCATTTGCTGACGTAAGCAGCTATATCAGCTTTCATGTTCGGCCACCAATAAAGTATCCTCAAATCTTAATACATCTTATCGGAGCCAGGGTGAATAGAATACCGGGATTTGTGAGCTTCATCCAAAACAAGCTCGCGCAATCCCCCGAACAATGGGACCCAAACACGTCCCGCAAAATAGTGTAAGCCATCGGTCCTGAGTTCAAGATGTTTGTCAGCACTGTGCATAGTCTCAGCCTTAAGGTTTTCCTCCTTCAAGGCTTCCAACCGTGCAGAACGGATTCGGTCAGGCAGCGACGAATGAATGGTGAGCTGTAAGGCTCGAACACGGAAAGGATTCACAGACTCCTTCCTGCTCAAGGCGTCCGCCACAACGTTCGCCTTGCCAGGATGGTATTTGATAGCACAGTCATAATCGTTCAGTAGTTCAACCCAGCGACGCTGTCGCATGTTTAACACCTTCTGGTCAAAAATATGCTGAAGACTACCGCACCCAGTTCCAAGTCATGAGTAGTGTAGTTCTTCTCATGAACTTTGAGTTGACGAGAAGCATAAGCGATAACCTTCCCGCGTTGCATCAACACACAACCGAGACCACGAATAGAAGCGTCACAGTACACAACGAAGTCATCCGTACCCTCAGGTAAAGATAAGATAGGTGCAGAACAAAGTTTAAGCTTCAGCATCTGAAATGCTGATTCTTGTGGTTCATCCCAGTCGAACTTTCGGTCTTTCTGGGTAAGAGTAGTGAGGGGTTGAGCGATCTTCGAAAATCCCTCAATGAAACGACGATAGTAACCCGCAAGACCTAGGAATTGCCGCACCTCAGATGGCGTCTTTGGTGCTTCCCATTCTTTAATAGCTTCGATCTTAGCCGGATCGACATGAATTCCCAGTTCATTCACCACATGCCCTAGGAATTGAACTTCACGTAACCAAAAATCACATTTTGAGAACTTAGCATACAACTGCTCCTGTCTCAAAAGTTCCAAGACCAACCGTAGATGTTTCTCATGATCCGCCTTGTTCTTGGAATAAATCAGAATATCGTCAATAAACTCGATGACGAACTTATCAAGGTAAGGTTTGCAAACGCGGTTCATTAAATCCATGAACACCGCCGGTGCGTTAGTGAGACCAAAAGGCATGACCAAGAACTCAAAATGGCCATAACGAGTGCGAAAAGCAGTCTTCTGAATGTCAGCTTCCCTGACGTGCAACTGGTGATAACCGGACCGTAAATCAATCTTCGAATAGTAGCTGGAACCCTGGTGCTGGTCAAAGAGATCATCAATGCGAGGAAGAGGATAACGATTCTTGATGGTCACTTTGTTCAGCTCACGATAATCAATACACATGTGAAGACTTCCGTCCTTCTTCTTCACAAACAAAATTGGAGCTCCCCATGGGGAAGAACTCGGTCGGATGAAACTCTTTTCCAAGAGTTACTGCAACTGGCTGGACAACTCTTGCATCTCGGGAGGTGCAAGACGATACGGGGCTCGAGCAATAGGAGCTGCGCCCGGAGTAAGATCAATACCAAACTCAACCTGACGATGGGGAGGAAGACCAGGCAAATCATCAGGAAACACATCGGGAAAGTCACGAACCACAGGAATATCCTCGATCTTCTTCTCATCGTCAGTAGAAACGTTAACAAGTGCCAGAATGGCCGAACAACCCTTCCGAAGGTACTTACGGGCTTTTATGCTAGAAATGATACTCAGCGGAGCACCGCTTTTCTTGCCATGAACCGAAAGAATCTCTCCATCAGGGAGAGGGATCCGAATAACCTTATCGAAACAAACGATCTCCGCACGATACAACGATAACCAATCCATGCCGACAACGACATCAAAACTACCCAGGGGTACCGGCATAAGGTCAATGGGGAAAGACAAACCCGACAGTACCAAGCGACATTCCCTAAGGGTGTGTGTCACTTCGATTTTCTTACCATCAGCCAATTCTATTAAGTACTTAGCCTCTAAAGGTGTGGGTACTATATCTAGCAATCGACTAATGTCCATAGATACGAAACTCTTATCGGCACCAGAATCAAATAAAACAGAAACATAGCGATCGTTGAGAAGGAACGTACCGGTAACCGTGTCAGGATCCTGTCTGGCCTCTGCAGAGCCAATGACGAAAGCACGCGCATTCCTGCCGCCGCCTCCGTTGTTCCCGTTACCGTTCCCGTTCTTCCCATTGTCGCCCTGTTTCAGCTTGGGACAATCACGCTTGAATGTCCCGTGTCACCGCAGTTATAACACCCCTGCCTCCCCTGAGTCCCCTGAGCAGCAGGAGCAGGAGCAGGAGTAGGGGTACGAGCCTGGGCCGACGGAAGTGTTGCCCTGCAATCCTTAGCCAGGTGTCCAAGCTGGTTGCACCGATGACAGCGTGCCTTATCACAGTTCCCCGAGTGATGGTAACCACACCGGTTACACTTGGGATGCTTCCCGATATACCCACCTGTCTTCTGCCCCAAAGACGATCCAGACGAATCAAACTTCCTTGCCGGCTGAGACGGCGCCGGTACAACACTCTTCCCCATACCATCCCACTTCCTCTTGTTCCCCTCAGTAACCTTCACAGCAGCACCCTTAGGTGGCAAAACACCTTCTGCCACCTTCAGGTTAGTCATCCAATGAGCTGATCGGACAACTTCAGCAATAGTGGGAAGATTCCCAGCAGCCACCAATCCAACAATTTCCGGTACTAGCCCAGACACATAGTGCTCAATCCTCCTATACTCGGGTGTGTGCAAGTCAGGGCACAACACCGCCAGCTCATTCCTCCTCACAGTATACTCTTCTATCTCAGACCTAACCATCTTGTAGCTCCAGACCTCATGTTCTAACTTCTGTATCTCCTCTCTCGGACAGTACTCACCTCTCAACAGTTGCACAAACTCTGCCAAAGGCATAGCAATAGCCTCCCCCAATCCCATGTTCTGAGTAGTAGCATTCCACCACGACAGTGCAGGCCCCTCAAATGTCGCAGTAGCATACTTCACCCGGTCCCCAGCAGGACAGTTACACATGACGAACACAGACTCAACCTTCTCCAGCCATCGGAGCAGTCCCACCGCTCCCTCAGTTCCAGCGAAGTTATGGGGCTGACAGTCCCGAAACTTCTTATAAGAGCACTGAGGTGGAGGTGAATTGGCACCCATACCACCCATGGCATTAATCCCAGCCTGGAAATTAGCCATAGCCATGTTCACTTGCTATTGTAGCACGTTGTTCAGTTCCGCTTGGGTCATGTTGATGTTACCACGATCACCGCCTCCAGCACGACCACCGCCGCCAGCACAGCCGCTGCCGCCACCACGACGTCCACCACCGCGAGCACCAGACATGATCTAAAAAATCAAGAAATCGAGGGATTCAGATTCACTTCTAGTGTCAACCACTAGAAATTTTCATGAGTTAACTTAGGGACAAATTCAGGACCATACATCCAAACTAGAAGTCCATCGGGATTTTCATGCATTTCAGTTTATTATTTCGTGTGCACCCGAAATGATAAACTGCTCTACATGGTCCTCCAGATGTACCCCTAATCCAGATTCTGGTCTCCGAATATCATCGCCTAGTAATGTGATACGATAGGTGCAAGTGTAAGAAGGCACGTGTGTGCTAGAACCAACAGATCAACCCCTTCTTCTTCAATCCCGAAGAATAAGACAAGAGTAGGTAAGAACCCAAATAAAAGCGGATGATGTAACGGAGAAGCATGATGATGATGTACACCCCGACAATGTTAGTACGTATCCCACTAATAGACTCAAAGTATGTGACCGTCTAGTGTGTGCGACTCGGCTATAGACCAGACTCTACATGCAGTCCTAGTTCACTATAACCATTGGCTCTGATACCAATCTGTCACACCCTAAAATTTCCACTTGCGGAGTTTTACCGCGAGGCGCATGACAAACCAGGATCCAAGTCAACGATCATAATAAACAACTCTATATGAAGATTCATGACATTCAAAAAGACATAGTTTTCATAAACTTAAAACCAGTAGCGGAAGCATTAATCAAGTTACAGACCATAAACCAAAAGTACCAAGTGTTATTACAAAACATGAACTAAGCCTAGACGTCAATGCAGACTCGTGCGCCTAGTTCCATTTGTTGCTACCTTAGGGACCTAAGAAAAACATGCCAAAAAGACTTCAACATATAATGCTGGTGAGTTCACAGGTTTGTTCAATATGTTGCCAAGTGTTACCAAAACGTTACCATGTCCATACTATATCAATGTTACCAAGTACGCTAGCTAGGCGTATGTTTTGTTACTACTACGATTGGAAAACCATTACTGGACTGTTACCATGTGTTCAGCTACGAGTGTTACCAGTTCGAGACAATATGCACCCGCCCGGCCCTCCAAGCCGTCAAGTGGGGTTTGTCATGCCCAATAGATCTATCCACATTTCCCCCGTTGTGCATCCCCGCACATTCATGGTTTCCCCCGGGACTTTAAAAGATTGTATAGTACACAAGTTTAAACCATAGTATGACATATGTTACCAAAATGGTTTAGCGCATGTTTTCTCCCCCCAAAAGTTTAAGCAGTAAAAGTGGGGCAGTGAACTCACCTTAGATAGCGTTCTTTGGTTATAAGTAAAAATGCTACGCCCTTGATAATCCCTCTACCGGAGATCTATCAAAATGTTCACATAAGTGTTCCGACTAATAACCATAAGGTTATCTAGTCCCCAATTGTCCAAATCGTAACCAAGTATGTTTTAAAACGTGTTCAAATGTTCAACCGACACACTAGACCGACCCGACATCCCGTTGGTGACCCATTACCCTAACTAATCAAGTACACATAGATTTCACACAAGGTTCTAGCATAAAACACTTAGTTTGTATCAAAAATCTCATTTCTGCATCAGAACGGTCGAACCAGTCAGATTAAGTCTCCTTCGCCCGTTTTAAGTCTCCTTCGCCCGTTTTATGTTTCGTTCGACCGTTTGATGTCTCCTTCGACCGTTATACCACGTTCGCCCAAACATAACCCAGGTTCGACCCTGGATTCTCTCCTTCGCACCTTCGATAGGTCGAAGGAGTCCAGGTTCGCCCCTGTTGTGCAAATTTTCCTAAAAACGCTTCAAACACATTCAAAACACCTCGAAACATCATCAAACATAGCAGTCAAGCATGAATAACTTATCCCTAAAAAATCCCCATCCATTTCTCCCGATAATACTTCCATTTCAGCCCTTTCCCAAAATGGTAAGAATTATGAAAATGTCACAATCATGCATGGATTCTTTACCCAATTTGGAAATTTTTGAAATCAATCCATATTCAACTTAAAATGCTCAGTTTATCGAGTGTTCGATTTCTCCTTATTAGTTCTATTGATCATAAATATCATTTATCAAGTCTAAATTCGTTAAAACCCCCAAAATACCCATAACATCACCATCTATCCAATCCTAACCCTAAACAACAATAACCTAGCAACAATAATAATCCTATATCATGTTTCTATCATAGATACAGCAGCAAATCATTGAACAACACATAACACCACATAATACATAATTAACATATGTTCATTATCATGAAAACCTATGTTTAATGATAAGGTTTTGGTTTAGAAAGATGTTTAAAAGGTTTTTAATCATGAAAACACCCTTAGAACAGATCCGGACAATTAGGGTTAGATGAAAACGAACTAAAATGCTTTAAAAAGGATTTAGGATCAAGAACACATCTTGGATTCTTGTTTAGATGTTGTAGATAGGTTAGATTATGAAAAAGAAGAGCAAAAACTCCTTCCTTAGTGATTAAAATCGTTTGAGAGTGTTTTGAGATGGTTAGGGTTTGTGAAATGGTGAAAAATGACAAAGTTTAGTATTTATACTGATCCTCCTTCGCCCCCTGTAAGTGGTCGAAGGGAATTCTTTCAATTCCACATCCCAGGTTTGCCCATTTACAAAGGGTCGAACCAAACAAAATTCTTCCTTCGACCACTCGAAGTGGTCGAACCAGAACCCATGTTTATCTAGTTTTCTAGTTTCTCGTGTTTAACGCATTCTAACACACCTTAACATATGAGCATGCAACCTTAGTCTATGTTTAACATATTTAAGCATGGATAATCATTTACACATCATTTAAACACATCTATGCATATAATCCACCACACGACCCATAATCTACACATATACTTAATTAGTTCATGTAATGTCACCAACAACGGAACCCGGTACTAGTGTATTCCCAAATGACTCCCAATGATCCTCCAGATCATTGAACCCTGGATAATCCTAACTCGACCCGACTCAACTAACCCAGTTAAGTCTGTTTATAAACGTTTCCCGCTAAGGTAGACTTAGATGTTACTAAAATGTTTAAGCCAAATATGCCGGGTGTCACACATTACATAAACTAATTAAGTGTATGTGTAGATTATTGGTCGTATGGTGGATTATATACATAGATGTGTTTAAATGAGCTGTAGATGATTATCCATTCTTAAATATGTTAAACATAGACTAAGGTTGCATGCTCATATGTTAAGGTGCGTTAAAATGCGTTAAACATGACAAACTAGAAAACTAGAAAAACATAGGTTCTGGTTCGACCACTTCAAGTGGTCGAAGGTGGAATTGTGTATTGGTTCGACCCTTTGAAAAGGGGTGAACCTGGGATATGGGATTGGAAGAATTCCCTTTGACCAGAACAGGGTGCATTCGACCCTGTGAAAGGGGCGAAGGAGGCCACATTCGACCATTGATAGGGGTCGAAGGTGGAATAGTATAAATACCAAACTTTGTCATTTTTCACCATTTCACAAACCCTAACCGTCTCAAAACACTCTCAAACGATTTTAATCACTAAGGAAGGAGTTTTTGCTCTTCTTTTTCATAATCTAACCTATCTACAACATCTAAACAAGAATCCAAGGTGTGTTCTTAATCCTAATTCTTTTTAAAGCATTTTGATTCGTTTTATCTAACCCTAAAGGTCCAGATCTATTCTAAGGATGATTTTATCAATAAAAACCTTTTAAACATCTTCCTAAACCTAAACCCTATCATTAAACATAGGATTTATATCAATAAACATATGTTAATTATGTGTTATGTGATGCTATGTGTTGTTTAATGATTTGCTGTTGTTCTAATGCTAGAAACATGATCTAAGGTTGCTATTGATGTTGGTTTATTGTTGTTTAGGGTTACAATTAGATAGATGGTGATATTATGGGTATTTTGGGGATTTTATGAAACCTAGGGCTTGCGCATGTTAAGTATTACTAATAAAATGAATGGGGGTTTTCGATTTCAAGGTAAACTGAGCATTTGTAGATGATTATGGGTTGGTATTAAAAAGTTTCCAAATTGGGTAAAGATTTCATGCATGATGTGACATTTCCATAATTTTGCCATTTTGGGAAAGTATTAAAACACGCTGGTTTTGGGGCAAAATTGGTGGGGTTTTGTAGGGATACGATAATCATACTTGACTGCTGTGTTTGATGATGTTTCGAGATGTTTCGAATGTGTTTGAAGCGTTTTTAGGAAAATTTATAAAACAGGGGCGAACCTGGACTCATTCGACGAAACGAATGGTCGAAGGAGTGATTCCAGGGTCCAACCTGGGATGTGTTTGGGCGAACCTGATAAAACGGTCGAATGAGACATCAAACGGTTGAACGAAACACAAAACGGGCGAAGGAACTTAAAAATAGGCGAAGGAACTTAAAACGGGCGAAGGAACTTAAAACGGGCGAAGGAGATTTAATCTGACTGGTTCGACCGTTCTGATGCAGAAATGAGATTTTTGATACAAACTAAGTGTTTTATGCTTGAACCTTGTGTGTAATCTATGTGTACTTGATTAGTTAGGGTAATGAGTCACCAACGGGATGTCGGGTCGGTCTAGTGTGTCGGTTGAATATTTAAACACGTTTTAAAACATACTTGGTTACGATCTGGACAATCGGGAACTAGATAACCTTATGGTTATTAGTCGGAACACTTATGTGAACATTTTGATAGATATCCGGTAGAGGGATTATCAAGGGCTTAGCATTTTTACTAGTAACCGAAGAACGCTATCTAAGGTGAGTTCACAGCCCCACCTTTACTGCTTTAACTTTTGGGGGGAGAAAACATGCGCTAAACTATTTTGGTAACATATGTCATACTATGGTTTTAACTTTGTATTGCTATACGATATTTGGAAGTCCCGGGGGGAAACCATGAAAGTGCGGGGATGCACAACGGGGGAAATGTGGATAGATCTATTGGGCGTGACCTGCCCCACTCGACGGCTTGGAGGGCCGGGCGGGTGCATGTTGTCTCGAACTTGCTAAACATGCTGAACATTATTCGGGCTGCTTAAACATATGCTAAACATTGCTAAACGTGTCCAGTAATGGTTTCCAATCATAGTAGTAATAAAACATACGCCTAGCTAGCGTACTTGGTGACATTGGTATAGTATGGACATGGTAACGTTTTGGTAACTTATTGAATAAACCTGTGAACTCACCAGCATTATATGTTGGCGTCTTTTTGGCATGTTTTTCTCAGGTCGCTAAGGTAGCAACATTGGACTAGGCGCACGAGTCTGCATGGCGTCTAGGCTTAGCTTCATGTTTTGAATAAAACTGTTTGAACATTGTCATACTTGGTTTTGTAACTGGTTAAATGCTTCCGCTACGTTTTTGATAATTTAAGAACTATGTTTTGGGTTTTACGTATTCATATAGTGTTGTTTATTGTGACCATTGACTTGGATCCTGGTTTGTCATGCGCCTCGCTGTAAAACTCCGCAAGTGGAAATTTGAGGGTTGGACAAATCCTACCCTCAAGACCATACTAATAGACTATTCATTTATTGTCTTTATGAATTGTTTTTAATGTGTTTATTATTTTAAATATTTATTACTAATAGCACTATAAATTCCCACTTTACATCCCTATCACATGCGTGTTAAAAATCAATACATGCACATATAAAGTTTATATTGTATTATAAAGGAGGAGTGATGTACAACATGGTCATTTTCATTTCCATACAACTTAAGAAGCAACATTTACAACACATTTAAGCAAAAAATTTAAGGATATTATGGGAATAATTGTGACAATTAAGACACTTAGGAGGGCATGTTTGTAATTTTACCATCATCATCTCACTCACAACTTAAAATTTTATTCCAATCCTACCCTCAAGACCATACTAATAGACTATTCATTGAATTGTCTTTAAGAATTGTTTTTAATGTGTTTATTGTTTTAACTGTTTATTACTAATAGCACTATAAATTCCCACTTTACATCCCTATCACATGCGTGTTAAAAATCAATACATGCACATATAAAGTTTATATTGTGGTGTACTACTTTACTTTGTAAAATAATATTCTAATAAGGAGGAGTGATGACCATAATCTATATTATTATTATCTTATTAAGGAGGAGTGATGGCCAACATGGTCATTTTCATTTCCATACAACTTAAGATGCAACATGCACAACATATTAAAGCATGAAATTTAAGGGTATTATGAGGATAGTTGTGACAATTAAGACACTTAGAGGGGCAATGTAGACATTTTACCCACCTCATGCTTTACAATATCAAAACACTTTTACAATACTACCCTCCTTCTTCCATCCCTACCCTCACAAACATCCTTTGCCTTATGGTTTTCCTTCTTCATCATCAATGTTACCAATGAATGTTTCATTCAAGAAGATGTTTGAAATTACAAAAATTTAATAATATGATGAATGGAATTTAATTGATTTTAGTGAAATTATTAAGGAGGCTATTGAGTAGAGTTCTTTATTTCACTTTATTAGAGTTTATGGCTCTAATTAAGTTAGTCTCTTCACTCATCCTTAGGTCTTGTATACATAGAAGACTTTGTGCCTCATTTTAAAGACTAGAAAAAAAATACAAGAAAAATAAAGAAAATGATTCATAAAAGAATTCTTGAAGAAGAAGAAAAACTTGACACATATGTTGGGAACTTATAGAGATTAGTTTTTCTGTACTTGATTCCATCACATTTCCATTATTATTTGTTCCACAAGTTTTAACACCACGATTAAAATCAATTATGTGCTTCTCATAGTTTCTCTACTTAATGTTGGTTATGTTTCAACAAACCTCTATATTTGTGTGTGTGTGTGTGTATGTTTATACATATAAACCAAAAGTAGCTGCCCTTTAGGAAGTTAAGCTAGAATTTGCATGTAGTGGTTAATTTAATCTTTACTCGTATCTTATGTAGCTAATTTGATTCTTCGTATCAACTTTAGTTGATGATCGGATTTACTTATGCCATTTTTTTTATTGTAGCAGGTAGTATAGTCCAAACAGTGCTTCAAGTTCTCCGGTATGCTTTTTTTCATGGACCTTTATGAATGCCTTGAGTCCATAATCAGGCTTATTACCCAATCTGAGAATTAGCTTTATTAGTTGACAGTTTGACCGTATTTTGTCTGTGATACACTCATTGCAACAAAAAGTTAATGTGTGTGCTTTGCAGGTTGTTTGGCAGGATGATATCGATTCAGACAATATGACATACGAGGTTTGCTATTTAGTGTTCATTGGTTAATGCTAATGTTAAGGTTTTCTTAATAAATTACTGCAAGAACGGATTTAAAATACCCTTGTTTAATTCATGCAGGAATTACTTGATTTAGGCGAGGTTATTGGGACTGAGAGTCAGGGTCTTTCTGAAGATCTTATTAATTCACTTCCAACTACAAAATATAAGTCGGGCGGCTTCTTTTTGAGGAAAAAATCTGGTGAGAGGTACGTTTAGGTTAAAAACAATTTATTTATGTTTCTCTTTGTTTCCTTCTCTATTATATTTATGAATCATTATAGTTTGATTATTAAAATGAATGAATGTGTGACAAAAGGTGGATGCTGGTACACTAAACCTACCAAATTTATTAACTACATGTACGGAAAAGATCAAGACACCAACAGTCAACATGTCTCTTTGTGAAAAAGAATTTTTAAAATGATGTTAGGCAAGTTATTAAGATGTGTTACTATTACCCTGTACAAGATTCTTTTCATTTGAGTCATTCGACTCCATATGTTGTGCTGCTAATCTGCTATTACTCTTGCAATAATGAGATATTAGTGATGTTTATTTCTTACCAGCATACTCAGTTAATATTCAGGCGAACCTTGGAGCAATGTCCACGACAGATTTAGAAGTTTTTTTTGTCAGTGGGTGCCTAAATGAACCACGTTAGAAAGAACTGAGTAATGCCAAAACGGGTCTTTTAAAAGCTAAATTCACAATTAAATTAAAATATATAAGTTAAATGGTTTCTTGATCATCAATAAGGTTGTCTTTCTCTCTTTGTTAGTCTTTTTTTTCCTAATTAAAAATTAAAATTCAAATTAGTTCTTATCATGTTTTATATGTAGTATCAAAATTTGGTTGACGTATGTGTAATTGTTTTCCATTATTTTTCCTATATTTGGTATTTTATTGAAAGATTCAAATTATTATGTTAAATGACTTGTACCTGATTAGTTTGCATTGAATATGACCAACCAGCAAAAAAGATCCTCATTAGCCTAATAATTCACATAATGTTTTTTTCTATAGCTTCCATGTATATTCACATTATGTACCTAAACAAACTGTATTTTATTCATTGCTAACGTTTTACACACCTCTTGGTAGTTTTTATTAGATAATAGGTTACACTTTGGTGGTAACAAGTAAAATTGCATAACCTTATAAAGGTGCCTATTAACATGAGTGTTCGTTTGTAAAGGTGTTCAACCCGCAAGTTTAAGACCTCGATATAACAGATCAAGTTAACACTGTACACATATGAAACCCCGCCGTAACGCGCGGGTAAACCTACTAGTACTTTAATTCATGGAAAGTATTTATGTTCAAATTTGAAAAAGTCAAAGTTTACAGTTGTCGACACAATTAAAAAGTAATTCGCCTTCAAGATTTAAAAAAAAAAAAAAAAAAAAAAAAAAAAAAAAAAAACTATATCTCTATGTCCACTTTTGTGCCGATCAATAAATAATTAACCTCATACTAGTTAAAATTAAAATAAACCTTCACCAATGTATGAAGGCATCCTAAGGCGGTATGTGTTCGCAAGTTTACGAGAAATGTGTATTTGTGTTTATTAAAGCACGCATAGATTGATATTGATGTACATACGGGTGTTCGTTGGGTCAGGTTTCGAGTCATTCGAATTTGAAAATTTTGAAACTAAATTCGATTTAGAGAATTTGAATTTTGAATTCAGGTTAATTCAAAGTTGTCTTAATTATTAGACTATCCACGATGCAAAGGGATAAAAACATCTACAAAGTATCAAGTTAACATAATATCAGATTATTATAAATCCTTAAAAAGCCCTCGTTTTCTCTTCAACTCTACAAATATCCTTACAAAATCCTTCTAATTCTACATCACATCTTTTACATTTATCACCTAGTTGACTTTCGTTAGAATAAAAGCAACCGGTTAGGAACTGAAAATAACTCAATTAGTGCAACTATAATTGTGTATGGTCTTGAAAAAGGATCCAATGGCAGTCACATAAAAGAGAAAATATTCAACATCCAAATCGTATCCAACAATTATATAAAGGATCAAAATCACTTCAAAATGTTCAAATATAGAATTCAACAACATAAAGTTAGAAACATCACTCCCAAAAGTCTAACAACCCAAAATAGTAATTAAGAAAAACACCAAAATGGTGATCAATAATTTAACAATAGCCCATCGTTAATTTTTTGCTTCACCACATGGCTTGAGCCCACAGCACTAGGGCTGTACATGAGCCGAGTCGAGCTGAGCCAGGCTGAGCTCGAGCTCGAAATTAAACGAGCAAGCTCGGCTCGGCTCGTTTCTCTGGTCGAGCTGAATAGTCGAGCTCGAGCTCGGCTCGTAAATGTTAGAACCGAGCTCGAGCTGGCTCGAGCCAGCTCGTTATTTTTCTTTTTTCTTTTTTTTATGTTTTTTTTTATTTTTTTACAAATATTTATAAACTAAAAAACAAAAAAAAAAATTACACATATACATGTATATTTTTTATTTTTATAAGTTATGGTTTATTGGATTATCAAATGGGTGAGGTAGATAGGTAGTATGAGTGGGATTTCAAAATTTGAATTTTAGAATTGGGTTTTGAGCCAAAATATATTACTTTCATCTATATATTAATTACACATACACAAGCCTGAGTCAAGCCATATGTCGAGCCGAGCCACGAGTCGAGCTATCAAGCCGAGCCACGAGCTGAACACCCCTGGCTCAAGCTCGGCTCGATTACAAAACAAGCCAACTCGGCTCGGCTCGAAAACAAAACGAGCCTTTTCGAGCGAGCTTTTTTCGAGCGAGTTTCGAGCGAGCTCGAGTCACGAGCTTTTTGTACACCCCTACACAGCACACTACTTAATGCTGATTGTCCATGTGACACCCGGCAAACTCAGGTTAGTAACGTTGACTAAACTAGTAAGTCTACCTTTGCGAGTCATGCATATTACGTTCTTAACGGGGTCAGTCGAGTCGGTATGATGATTCTGGGAATCATCGGAAGTCGTTACGATGATCCGCGGGGTCATCGGGAGTCGGTCCATAACCATGGGTACAAGGATTGGTGATTCGTGGAATCGCCGGGTTTAATGCACACACGAGTCTCGAGTCCCGGGAATTGGTGAACGGATGTAAACGTGTTAGTTATCATGCATTATATGTTTGAAATCATTATGTGACTTATCGGTATGTGAATACGTGTTTATATATGTTAAAATAGTGTTTAACGCGCCAAAAACTCGTTCCAGCATCACAGGGGCGATTAGGAACCCCTAATCGCCTATATATGGGGCGAGTAGGATTTATAACAGGCGATTGGGACCTAATCGCCTGATGTTTCATGCGATTAGACCCCTAATCGCGTGACATGTATTGCTAATCGCGTGTACAGCAGAGTCCGGGTCAAAACACCTATAAATAGAACCCTTAACTCCCCAAACACCTCTAGAACAACCCTAGCTGCTCCCAAGCCACCCACACACCTTAAAACACCTCTGGAACTCTTTTTGCTACAAAAATCACCATCTCCAAGCTTACACACCTTTCTTTAACAAAACCCAAGGTGTGTTCTTCATCCCTAACCTTTGTAAAGTTGTTATTTTGAGTTCCCCAAGGGTCCAGACCTTGTTTTACTAAGTTGTGTCTTTAAAAACCTTTCAAAAGAGTTCTAAACCAAGTCTACACCTTAATGCTTGTTATATGTGAAGTTTACATGCATATGTTGGCCTTCTTGATAATTATAACATGATTGTTTCCAAGATATGATTGTACTTCTGCTATGTAGAGATTATTAGGAAGGTTGTCTTAGAGTTTTAGCCATTATTGTTGTGTTTTGAAGAAAATGTGTATTTTGACCCATTTGAATGTTCTTGAAGATTTAGGATGATTATGGTATGATTGTTGATGCAATGTTGTTAGAATTCATACTAGGAAGGTGTTAGGTCAGAGGTTTGATGATTTACAAGTTTGTAGAGATTGAAATCTGATTGTTTCCATTTAAGGAAAGATAAGGTTGGTTGGTGAAACCTAGTACTTTGCCATTTTAGGAAATAATTGCTTAGAACATGTTAGATCAGTGATATGTCAGGGGTTTTTGCTTGGAATGGGTTGGTAAATGATTTAGGTTTGATATTGTGTGTTGTTGCATGTTTCGGATCTGATTTGGAAGGTTAAACGCGCGAAAATCCGTTACACAGCAGCAGCAGGCGATTAGGAATCCTAATCGCCTGATGCTATGCGATTATGCAGACATATGGGGCGATTAGGACCCTAATCGCCTGGAACTTCATGCGATTGGGCCCCTAATTGCCTGTAGGCTGAAGCCTACTCGCGTGTTCCAAATCGCATGTACTGCTGTCGTGAACGCGTTTTGACATCCCGGAACACGATTTGACACCTAGGAACATGCTAGGAACCCCGGGATACACCCAATGACTTAGTAAGACGTATTCGGACCTGATTATGCGTTAATCGGACATTATGCTAGACTAGGTGAATTATTGCGCGTATTAAGTGTTTAATTGCATATGTTGCATGATGTCTTGTATTTATCTAACACGTGGAATGTCGGGTCACCAATGGGATGTCGGGTCTTGTCTGGCACGGTCGGTTTAACAGTAAAAGGTGTTTTCAAACGTTTATGGTCACGGTCTGGACATTCGGGGACTAGTTAGCCTGCGGGTTATTAGTCCAATACTTATACACATCTTATGATAGGTCGCCGCTATTTGGGGCTATCATAACATAATTAATTAACTGTTTTCAAGTAACGCAATCCAAGGTGAGTTTCACAGCCCCACTTTTACCGTTTTACTTTCGGGGGGAGAAACATGCTACTTACTTACCTATTAAAGGTCATGTTATACTATGGTTAATTTACATATACTATGCGGCTTTTTACGGAAAGTCCCAGGGGGGAAACCATGAATGTGCGGGGATGCACAACGGGGGAAATGTGGATAGATCTATTGGGCCTCACAAACCCCACTCGACGGCTGGGCCGGGCGGGTGCATATTGTCTCTTATTACTGGCTCGCCGAGGCATCGGTTATAGCCAAAACTACTGGGCAAGCTTCAACAACTTATAAACGTATAGTAATGGGTTCCGAACCGCAGTAGTAAACAAACACTTAACGTCTAGCTAACGTTCTTATAACCTAGTAGTAACGGATATGATCTTCACAACTTATAACAAACGCTTTATAAAAGAAAACCTGTGAACTCACCAGCATTATATGTTGACATTTTTGGCATGTTTTCTCAGGTCGCTAAGGTAGCAGTCAATGGGCTAGGCGCACGGAGTCATGCACAACGTCTAATACTTTGAAGCATATTAAACAATGTTTTGTAAACAATGATATGTCTTTTGGTTGTAAACAAGAATGCTTCCGCTGCTGGTTTACGGCTCAAAGCATGATATTTTGGTTTCAAATATAATTCTGAATGCATGTTTGTTGTATGTTTATTGTGATCGTTGACTGAGATCCTGGTGTGTCACGCGCCTCGCGGTAAAACCCCGCACGTGGAATTTGAGGGTGTGACAGTCCAGATGGGCCAGGAGGAATATAGATGATTTTGAATGTTAAAAGCCTAAAATGATTGTGTAATCTATGGATGATGGGAGGGGGTTGCTGGGCTGGGTTCAATTCCCAGAGTTATTGAAATTAAGGTGTTGCTACCTTGAGGTCGAGCCTCACTAAAGACGGGGCTGGTGTAAAAAACTTGTAGCTAAAAAAAATCTATGGATGATAAATAATAAATAACTAATGTATTACGCCACGTGTCACGTTTATCTAAGTGCGGGATTCTTTTTTAATTAAGAAATAGAATATGAAGGGGGAAGAAAGGGGGATAATTATTTTTTAATTAAGAAATAAAACGAGATCCATAAATTACGTGTCTATTGTTTCACTCTTCATATCATACTAGTAGGAATGCCCGCGCGTTGCGGCGGGTGCATCTGTTTTTCCCCTCGTGCATCGTGTTTGTTGGTCATTCGTTATGATAAAGTAGAAAACAATGATATATAAAATATATGTTATTAAAAACTGAAACTCATAAGAATATCTTCTGAATATTTTAAATGGGTACATCACAATAGGTCGTACTATTCCTTGCAACACCCTTAGATTGGCCCACGTCCTTCGGTGGGACCCTTTTATGTATCTTGAAGGCAGATAAGTATGCCATCGTAGAGCGGTGCTTAGCGTAGTGAAGTGGCGTTGTATCTCTTAATGACAATAAGATTGTAGTGGAAGTGATGTAATTACTAAAATGTAGTTTGTAGTGTGCAACATATTTCTATTATTTTAGGGCACCAGCGAGATGCAGCAGAGTCAATGATTTGCATAGATACCCTCGTTTTATGTTAGTTTGACAAGCGCCGTAACAAATATAGTGGACCAAACAAATTAGTAATCAATATAGTTAAAACTACAAAATCGACTGATAAGAACTTGTCTTCTTTTGGATATGTAAACAATTGGTGACTTCGTGAGATCATTAACTTAAATTCTATTCCTAGAAGCTCATAGTAGCAGAGATAACAAAAAACCATCGAGGAAGATGATGACGTTGCTCATGAAGTATCTCTACCATATTTGCTTGTATAAACGTCAAGCCTACATATATCGCTCACTTTAATGGGTTGAAACGTGTCATGGGTTGGGTGTATTTGCAAACTTCAAGCCTACATATTCATTTCTGTGCAGAAGTGTCACATCATACCATCCGGCAGCCACATAAATTTAAAAAGAAGATATAAATACATAATATATGATGTAATTTATTTACTATAAACATTGAAAGATATATAAGTTATGTATGTGAAGAGTCACCACATTATTTATGTACTAAATACATGACAACTATTTATAAGACTTTAACATTGATACAAACATAATAAAGACATGGAGGTTATGAATGTAAAGAGTCACCACATTATTGTTAATTTTCTCATCAATTTTATAATTATGTTTAATTTAATTTCTTCAACAATTTAATATTTAGGTAGAAAGACAATTTTACCCCCTAAATGACTTCAATAATCATTGTACTATAAGCAATAAAGGTTGTATTTACTTAAATTTTGCGGGTATCCTTCACTGATATTTTATAATATATTATACAAGATAAAGATTCGGGTTGATTCATTAGCGTGAGCGTGAATTTATGGCTTTTCGATTTCTTATTTCTTAACTTAAATAACATAAGTAATTAACACACAGTTAAGTTTTTGTTTTCTCTTTAAGTTAGTATTTAATTTATTTTATTAATTAGAATTAGAACTTAAACAATATACAATTGCCGAAAGCAAAATAATATTGTGAACCACACTTCATACAACGTTTAACAAGAATATTAAATAGATCAACAAATACCTTAAAGTTCTTAGAACAAATATCTACCTTAAAAGTTTTTGTATCTCTACCGTATTTGCTTGTATAAACGTCCAGCCTACATATATCGTTCACTTTAATGGGTTTAAACGTGTCATGGGTTAGGTGTATTGGCAAACTTCAAGCCTATATATTCATTTGTGTGCAGAAGTGTCACATCATACCATCCTGCAACCACATAAATTTAAAAAGAAGATATAAATACATAATATATGTTATAATTTATTTACTATAAACATTGAAAGATATGTAAGTTGTGTATGTGAAGAGTCACCACATTATTTATATACCAAATACATGACCACTATTTATAAGACTATAACATTGATACAAGCATAATAAAGACATGGAGGTTATGAATGTAAAGAGTCATCACATTATTGTTAATTTTCTCATCAATTTTATAATTATGTTAAAATTAATTTCTTCAACAATTTAATATTTAGGTAGAAAGAAAATTTTACCCCCTAAATGACTTCAATAAGCATTGTACTATAAGCAATAAAAGTTGTATTTACTTAAATTTTGCGGGTATTTCACTGATGCTTTATAATATAGTATAGAATATAAAGATTCGGGTTGATTCATTAGCGTGAGCGTGAATTTATGGCTTTTCGATTTCTTATTTTTTAACACAAATAACATAAGTAATTAACACATAGTTAAGTTTTTGTTTCCTCTTTATGCTAGTGTTTAATTTATTTTATTAATTAGAATTAGAACTTAAACAATATACAATTGCCGAAAGCAAAATAATATTGTGAACCACACTTCATACAACGTTTATCAAGAACATTAAATAGATTAACAAATACCTTAAAAGTCTTAGAACAAATATGGTTTATGTATAAATTTATATTTGAGCATGCATATATAGATTTACAAAGTTATCTATTTCATGGCGTTCAAAGATACCATGTTGATTGAAATTGAGGAAAGTCTCCATACCCTTCTCCAACCATCCTCTCCATCACCTGTCCTTCATGTCCATTTGTTCCCTGCAACATCAGTTTTTATCCCATGCAGTAAGTGGAAGTAATATTTATATATATTAGAAACGTATTATCAAATCTAGAATGTTATATTTATAATTTCGTCCGTTTTATTTAGTTAACAATATATATGATTCAAGATACACAACTTCTTAACAAGGATAGTTAGGAAAGCCATATGTTACCTTCATATGGGCCATATCATCCAATTCAGTAGAGTTGAGGTTAATAGGTCATAGAACATGTTGGCTTTTGAAAGCTTCATGGAGAGAAACTAAAAATGCATAAAGAAGAGAAAAAACTGTACTAATTAATTTTGAAAAATATTTTCTCATCAATAATTCTGAATATTGTTTGTTTATTGATTTAATTGTTAGTTGCACAATTAAATTACCTCAATTTGATTCTGCAACGATCTAACATCACTGGCATTCCCATTGTCTATAGCAAATAACTAAATTTAAATGGAGCAAAACAATGATATATTATGAAGATAAATTTTTGTAATTGTTAAAGAACATATGAGCAAGTAGGAAAAAAATGTATATATGTATATATGTATATAAAGATTAACTCATATCTTTATACCTTGTAGCATCCGAGAACCATGTCTTGCAAGCGTCTTAACTTCTCAATGATTTTTTGTCTCTTCTCATCTAAAGAAGACATAAATTTTTTGGACAAAACAATGTTTCAAAGCATGAAATTAGCTCTAAGATTTTGTTTGGGGTTATGAAAAGACTATTAGCATTCAAGAAATTGATTATAATGAAGTATATATAATAATATAGATGAGGGGTTGAAAGGTCTCACATTTAAGATGCATCATAGGTTATGTTGTATTTTGTGTTTTAAAAGTTGGACATAAGGGCATAATTGGGATAAGATTTTAGGATGTGAGGTATTGGATTATGCTAAATTTACTAATCTACCCTCCTAAGTGTCTTAATTGTCACAACTATGCCAATAATACCCTTAATTTTTTTGCTTAAATATGTTGTACATATTGCTTGTTAAGTTGTATAGAAATGTAAATTACCATGTTGTACATCACTCCTCCTTAATAAGATAATATAGATGTATTTGAACATTTCACTGTTTGTGTATAATATTGTTTATGTTTATTAAAAGTTTTTAATTTTAACGAACCCACATACTTATTTTCTTAACAAATGAAAACGAGAAAACTCTATGTATACAAGTGTCTGAGCTCATTCATTATTTCGGTCAAACGAACGAACAAGCAAGCCCTATCGATAATCTAATTTGTTTTAAGATAAGATTAAAGACATAATGCATATTTCTTTTTCTAAGTTTCTTCTAAAATACAACACATGAAGATGAAAGCTTTTAATATATATATATATACATATATATATATATATATATATATATATATATATATATATATATATATATATATATATGTAGGTCCGACCGTACCTTTCACCGTCTCTAAATGATTAAAACCTTGGTTTGAAATGTGCATTGTGGGATTCTATTTAGGTCAAATATCATTTGATGCACTCACGATTGGTGTCTTAAAATTCTAGGTTCACCTAACATTTGTCTATCCTTCTGGGGATCGTGATTCATCTATGTATGAAAAGGATATATTAAAGAATAAAGACACTTTCAAAACCCATTCAACTTGCAATATTCAGTGTGTCTAATTAAATAGGGCTTCTCATTGGCCATTCAAGATCAACTCAGGAAAGGCTCAATTTGAGCAAGGTTTGAACGTGCTCTAATGTCTAGCTCATTCAAAAAATGAACCTGAATCTGAACACAGGGTATGAATGATGAATTCTAAGAGAACCAACTCCTATTCGAAAACTGAAAAAAATCATTCTGAACCACACGTTTCATATAAAGGCAAAAAAAAAAAAAATATAATCGCACATTTTTATGAAAGAAAAAAAATTTATTTTTTTTTTCATTTATACATGTGCGTATATAGCAATTATACATATGTGTATATAGCATTTTCAGCTATACATATATGTATATTTCAGTTATACATATGTGTATATTGCATTATACATATATGTATAATGCAATTATACACATGTGTATATTGAAAAAAAATACAAAAAAAAAATGAAATTTTATTCCTGCATATAAAGCAGCGATTAAGGCCAAAAAAAAAAAAAAAAAAAAAAAAATGCCTTAGAAAAATTTGTGGTCTAGAATGGTTCTCACAGTTCTCAATTTGGGAAAAGGGTTCTCATTTAAACCTAATCATATATATATATATATATATATATATATATATATATATATATATATATATATATATATATATATGGGATGGTTCAATAGAAAACTCATTTTATTGAGAGAACTCGAGAACTTTATATTACATATGTGCAATATATCATATATTGCATATGTGTAATATATATTGCACGTGTGTAATATATCATATGTTACACATGTGTAATATATATTGCACATGTGCAATATATCATATGTTACACATGTGTAATATATATTACACATGTGTAATACACTCAATATATCATATATTGCACATACGTAATATATCATATGTTACATATGATATATTACGTATGTGCAATATATGATATATTGAGTGTATTACACATGTGTAATATATATTACACATGTGTAACATATGATATATTGCACATGTGCAACATATGCAATAGTAATATATTACACAAGTGTAATATACAACATATGATATATTACATATGTGTAATATAGAGTTCTCGAGTTCTCTCCCTAACTATGAGTTCTCAATTGAACCTTCCCCTATATATATATATATATATATATATATATATATATATATATATATATATATATATATATTTTCCATAATAGGAGAAGCGTGAGTGATGTCAGCAAGGCTGTGTTGTCAAGATTTTAGACATAAGAAAGCTGATGTGCCACCCATTGAGAAGGCTTCAGTGATGCAAAAGATGATGTGATAACATCTAATTAAAATATTCAAGAAAAAACGTCAGCCACTCATTTAAAGGAATTAAATAATGCCACTTGCAAAATGTGGGCCAACCATTAAGTAAGTTTAGCATCTGTTGTTTACAGAGGAACACTCAACAACATCTGTTTAGCATAACGAGTCAAAATCGACAGATGTTTAGAGAGGGGAAAAACATACAACTTTTATTTTTAAGCTCCAAATTCAAAATTTTAATTATTCTGGCCTCACTCAATTACTCTCATCTATATAAATGGACAGAAAAGGCAAGAATCATCAGACCAGCTAAAACCTCCGCTCTCTCACAATTCTTTTTTAATATAAATATAAATAATATAAATATATGAAAACATAATCGTCTTCAAATTGATGATTATAAACAATGAAGGTTTGATCCTATTATTTATTTTATTAAATTAATAATTTACATGTTTTGTGTTTCATACTAATTTTTTGTTTATGATTATTTTCAGGTTCATAACTTTCAATTTTCTATTAGAAAAGTGTAATCATGATGTTTTTGTTTATGCTTATTTTCAGGTTCATGGATGTTTTTGTTTATGCTTATTTTCAGGTTCATCTGTTGGTTTTTTATTATACATGTTTTGTGTTTCATCTTGATGTTTTTGTTTATGCTTATTTTTAGTTTTATATGATTCAGTTTTGTAATAAAGAAAGTTTTTTGGTTTTCGGTTATTCTCTTTAATTAAATAAATTTACATGTTCTGTTATTCATGCTAATTTTTTTTCTTATGGTTTTTTTTTCAGGTTTATACGCTTCAATTTTCTATTAGAAAAGTGTTGTGTATTTTTTAAAAAACTTTTTGAATTTTAATAAATTTATATGTTATTTGTTCGATCCTAATGTTTTTGTTTATTTTTATTTTCAGGTATGTAAAATTCAAGTTTCTATGAACAATGTTTTGTGTGTTTCTTCAAATCTATTGGTTTTTTATTACTCTCTTCAAATCATTTGGTTTCTGTATTATTATTTATTTAATATATATTTTTTTTAAATTCAAATTTTATTAAAACATCATCGCGAAAAATTACATTAAGATAGCGGGCAGGCGGGCAACAAGCTGCGCCGCCACCCCTTTCTGGACGGCAAACCCTAGCCTACTAAAAACGAACCCCTGCCCCCCGGAGTCGAGACACTGCTATGAATAACCTGTTGGACTTTGGACAGGAAACGGATGGCTTCCGGTGCCAAGGAGCCGAAGGTATCAAAAGCCAGAGGTACGAAAACGTGTTGGTTCTCCTCACAAGCTTTAGCATGCTTCTCAACTTTCTTCGTCTCTGCTTTCCGCACCGCTTACCCTACTACAAAACCATTGTAACATCGCAAAATTTTCCCCAAAATTTTAATACATAAAAAGCCCTTATATATATATATATATATATTTTTTTTTATTACACCTTTATCATTAATATTATACAAATGTGCCTAAGTCTTTATTTATCCTAACTCACAACTTATATACATACATAAATGTATATAAATAATAATAATAATAATAATATGATTCTAAATTCTTTTTTTTTTTCACATACAAGATTTTTTTTTTAAATAAAGCCTTGAGTCAAATAGTCAAACTCCTAGTCAAAGTCTTAGTCAAACAGTCAAAGTCTTAGTCAAATAGTTAATTCATCATAAAACCTTACTTTATGGTGTTGACCAATTTTAATGGCTAATTGACTCCAAAACTAGTATAAAAACCCACCTATGACCCATTATACTTTGCACCTCTAAATCGATTGTTTCAATCTAATTAAACTTTCCCTCATACCTTTCTTCTATGGTCTATTACTTCTACAATTGAAGCTTTGATTATAAGCTCTTGTAATTGGCGAATTGGAAGCTTGATATTCTTTCTTTTTCGTTTTCTTCACTTTTGACTAGCTACGTTGTTGAGTCTTTGGGATTCGCCTCGCATACATTCACAACACATTATTCTATTTTTTTTTTACGAGACATAACATTTTGCTAAGGTGAGTTTTACATAGCCCCTTTTCTATTTATCACCATTTTTGGGGTGAAACATGTTACAACAATATTTATGCAATTCAATCATCAATGTGTCTTTGTGTATTTCTATGTTGCATTATGTCTTGAACATGACTAGGGTAAGCACAATTCTAGCATAAACATTCATCAACCAAACGGTATACATTGATAGATCTATTGGACTGACAATCCCACCCGGATACGTGTCTCCTACAAAGGTTGCGTGGGTGTTTGTTACTGCAATATAAATGAGTGAACCATGAGCGTATGGGATGTACCACAATACAACAGTCACAATGGTTGATTATGCACTCGATTTACTTCTAGTATGTTTTCACATATGGACTAGATTGCCATGACACATGAATTGCACAACAATTTTATTCGATTATCAAAACCTATGTAATTCTCACCAACTTTTGTTGACCCAAAATATTTTCAACTTAACATGTTTCAGGTTCTACTTGCTTGAGGATTTGAATTAATGCTTGAAGATGTGTGCATAGTTTTATTCAATTTGATGTATGAATTATTGTAGAACAATTGTATGTAATTTATCTAAATCATATAATGAGAATTATTATTTACCATGAGCTACTGAACAATCATCAATACGTGACATCCCAATGTTTCCGCCATCGGTTGGGGTGTTACAGATTGGTATCAAAGCCTTGGTTATAGGGAATTAGGTTATTAGAAAAATAATCTAGTCTATAACCATAGGATTTAACCAGTACTTGCTTCTTTTACTTGCTGTTTGTGACACCCGGCAAATTCTGGTTAACAACGTTGTCTAGATGAAACTCTACCTTAGCGAGTCACGCGTATATTGTACTTAACTGGGTTAGTTAAGTCGGGTTATGGTTCGGGAACTATTGGTTAGTCTAGAAGATCATTGGATGTTGGTCTAGAGGTTCGTTAGATGTCAGTCCTTAACCAAGTGTACAAACGGTGACGATTTGTAGGATCGTCAGGACATACGGAACGTACGAGTCTCGAGTCCCGGGAATTGGTGAACGAGTGTAAATATGTGTATTTACTTGTGTTATGTGTTTACAATCATTATATGACTTGTCGGTACGTGAATATGTATTAACATATGTTAAAACGGGGTTTAACGCGCAAAACACACGAAACCAGCCCCTATAGGCGAGTAGGAAGGCCTAATCGCCTATAGGGGAGGCGAGTAGGCAAACTTAGGGGCGAGTAGGGGCTACTCGTGTGCCCTTAGGGGCGAGTAGGCCCCAATTGCCTGAACAATCAGGCGATTAGGATTCCTAATCGCCTGAAACTGCTGCATACTCGCTAGTAACGGGCTGGACGACTAAAAACGACTATAAATACCGTACTTAACCTCCTAAACTTCATTATACCAACCCTAGTCGTCCCATAACCCGCCCCAACACATAAACAACCTCTGGAAGGCGATTTTTGATCAAAACTCAAGGTTTCAAGCTTGAATCATCATATTTTCATAATCCTAAGGTTTGATTTTCATCCATAACTCTTTATAAACGTTTTTAATCAATCCCTAATGGTCCAGACCTGTTCTTAAACGAAAAAGCTTTCTGAAAATCGTCAATAAGGGTTGTTAATCGGATTATAACTAATATGCATGCATTATGGGTGTGTATGATTAGAAAGCTAGGGTTTTTATGATTCATGATGATGATTTGATATGTTATTATGATAGATCAGTATTGATATTGATAGTATGATGATAGGAATCTCAGTAATTGGATATTAGGGTTATGATTACGCGTGTTAGTATGATGTTGCATGCTATGTGAATGGTTTGGATTACTTGGTTGCATGCAGGACTGATTATACAAGATTAAACGAAGGATTTTGGGTTAAACATGTTTAGGATAGTGTTTGGGATGATATTGGGTGGTTACACACGTTCTGGATCTGATTTGGAGCGTTAAACGCGCGAAAAACCGGAACAGCAAGGTTACAGGCGAGTAGCATTCCTAATCGCCTATGTTATAGGCGAGTAGGGTGCTAATCGCCTATAACACAGGCGAGTAGAGGCCTACTCGTGTGAAAGATCAGGTGATTAGCCCTAATTGCCTATAAGTTCATGTGAATAGCCCTAATTGCCTATAAGTTCATGTGAATAGCCCTAATTGCTAGTAAGTTCAGGTGAATAGCCCTAATTGCCTATAGTATAGGCGAGTAGGATTTCTAATTGCTAGTTGACCAACCTAATTGCTAGTTGACTTTTCCTAATCGCGTGTACTGCTGCTGTAAGTGTAAATTAGCATTCCGAGACCCGATTTAACATGTAGTAACATGCTAGGAACCCCGTAACATGTCTAATAACTTGGTAACATATATTTGGATGTAATTCGGTGATACGTGAACGATGTGCTATAACTTGTTGTGCGTTAACGTATGTTAAGTGTAATTGCGTTATTGTATGTTTTGGAGCGTAAACATAACACGGGGAGTCTCGGGTCACCAATGGGATGTCGAGTCTTGTACTTTGGGTCAGCTAAACAGTCACGGTGTTTTCAAACGAACTTGGTTATGGTCTGGACATCTAGGGACTAATTAACCTACGGGTTATTAGTCTAAGTACTTGTAACTGTCGTATGTTAGGTCGCCGCTTTACGGGACTAGCATAGCAGCTGAGTTTACTCGGGTTAAGGAGTAACGCAACTTAAGGTGAGTTTACGGCCCCTCTTTTAAACTGGTTTTATACTTTCGGGGGAGAAAACATGTGTTAAAACGATTATTTGGTAACTACTGTCATACTATGGGTTTCTATTGTGTACTACACGATCTTTGGAAGTCCCGGGGGGAACCATGAATGTGCGGGTTTGCACAACGGGGAAATGTGAATAGCGCTATTGGGAGTGACCAACCCCGCTCGTCGACTTGGAGGGTCGGCGGGTGCATATTGTCTCAAACGGGAACAACAGGAACAACAGGAACTACATCGGGCATACTTTTGGTATTCGCGTTAGTAATGGTTTTCCAATCGTGGTAGTAACAAAACGTACGCCTAGCTAGCGTATACTGGTTTTCGATTTATTATAGTATGGACAGGTGGACTTGGTTCATGGATACAAAACCTGTAAACTCACCAGCATTTTTGTGCTGACGTAAACTTTTACATGTTTTCTCAGGTCGCTAAGGTAGCACGAATGGAACTAGGGCGCACGCGTCTGCACGGCGTCTAGCTAGAGTTGCATGATTTACAAACATTGAACATTGGTTTATTATTGAATAATTGTTTTGAATAAGCTTCCGCTGTAAACGGGGATTTTAAACTATGTTTTGAAATTGCATTTATGTTCATTTAGACTTGTTTATTGTGATCGTTGGTTTGGATCCTGGTTTGTCATGCGCCTCGCGGTAAAACTCTGCAAGTGGATTTTGAGGGAGTGACAGATTGGTATCAGAGCCAATGGTTATAGTGAACTAGGACTGCATGTAGAGTCTAGTCTATAGCCGAGTCGCACACACTAGACGATCACGTGGTACTAAACATTATAGTGGTTTACGTATGGTCTTGTCGGGGTGTCTCTAAATCGTTGGTCTTTCTACGTTGAATCATCCGTTCTATCTTAGGTTGGGTTACTTGTTTTCTAGGCAGTGTAGTCTATTGGGGTAACTCGTGTGCTCTTGAGATTTGTCCAAGGCTCGGACATCTCCCTTTCGCACTCCAATAGAAACACTTGTCATAAACTACCGTGGTATTACGGTGTGTGGCTAAGAGTCTATGTTCGGTGATTTGAACTTTGAACTAGGAGAACACTTGGAGGACCATGTAGAGCGTTTTATCATTTTGGGTGCACACAAAATCATAAAACGAAATGCATGGAAGCCCTAGTGAGCTCTGGGTTTGAGGGGATAGTCCTGGATTGGATCTAGCTTTGATCTTGTGAACATTAGTGGTTATCTTTAACTGCGAAACTAAAATTTTCCCGTTCTTTCTGCCAGAATCATGTCTGGAGTGCGTGGAGGACGTGGAGGTGGTCGCAATGGTGGACGTGGTGGTGGTCGCGGTGGTGCTGGTGGTCGTGGTGGAGGTATTAACCTATCGCAGGCTAATCTGAACAACTTGCTCCAAGCTGCCTTTCAGTTAGGGCACAACGGTGGTGGTAAGTTGATTTATCCATTTCCTTTGCCTCATTGGTGAACCTTGTTTACGTTATTCGTAGTTCTCATACGTTTCATTTCAGGTGGTCCTGTTGACCCACCCCCACCCATGTGCACCTACAAGATGTTCCGGGACTGTAAGCCCCAGGAATTCTCTGGCACTGAGGGTGCAGTGAGCTTGCTTAGGTGGTTGGAGAAAGTGGAGTCAGTATTTCTGATGTGTAACTGTCTCCCAGAAGATCGGGTAAAGTATTCTGCTGCGTTATTTCAGGACGTGGCATTGACTTGGTGGAATGGCATCACCCAGAATATGGGTATTGGGGAGGCATATGCTATGCCATGGGAGAACTTTGTGCAGTTGCTGAAGCGTGAGTATTGTCCGAGGGAAGAGGTACAGAAGCTAGAGCATGAGGTGTGAAACCTCAAGATGACTGGGTCGGAAATCGAGAAGTATACTGTGAGGAGGAATGAGTTGGCAGTGCTGTGTCCCGATCTGCACGTGCCAGAATACCGTAGGATTGAACACTATGTCTCAGGGTTAGTACCGGAAATTGCAGGGTTAGTGGCTGCTGGAAATCATCCTACGTATGCGGAGGTAGTTCGATCGGCCCATAGGATGACCAACTTAAAAGTGAATGAGGGGATTTTGCCTGCGAAGGGTTCGACTGTTAAGGCTCCAGAGAACAACAAGCGCA
Organism: Ambrosia trifida; assembly: GCA_028751855.1. NCBI lineage: Eukaryota > Viridiplantae > Streptophyta > Magnoliopsida > Asterales > Asteraceae > Ambrosia > Ambrosia trifida. The sequence continues at coordinate 132,410,651 of CM054128.1, read as the reverse complement.
AGTGGGAAAATGACGGGAAAGGATCTGGGTCAGCACAGCAGGGTAAAAGGTTTGATAATGGGGGTTCATCTTCTTCGGGTAACAAGCAGGGTGGTTATGCGGGAAAACTGCCCAAATGCAACAAGTGTGGACGCCATCATCAAGGGAACTGCGACAGTAACCGTTGTCACCGCTGCCAGCGAACAGGCCACTATGCTAAAGATTGTCGGGCTACACTTCCATCGACTCAGGCTCCGACTAACAGTTCAGCTCCGACTACTCAGGGGACTACAGGGAAACAAGGATGCTACAACTGTGGTGACACTGGGCATTACAAGAAGGATTGCCCAAAACTGAAGCAGGGTGGGAACAACGGGAATGGGAACAACGGGGGCGGCGGCAGGAATGCACGTGCCTTCGTCATTGGAGCCGCTGAGGCTAGACAGGACCCTGACACAGTCACCGGTACGTTTCTTCTCAATAATCGTTCTGTTAGTGTGTTATTTGATTCTGGTGCCGACAAGAGTTTTGTATCCATGGATGTTAGTCGACTGCTAGATGTAGTACCCGTACCATTAGAGACCAAGTATGTTATTGAGTTAGCCGACGGTAAAACGATTGAAGCTACTAGTGTCCTTCGGGAGTGTCAATTAGAGTTGTCGGGTATATCGTTCCCCATCGACCTTATGCCGGTACCTTTGGGTAGTTTTGACGTTGTGGTAGGAATGGATTGGTTATCTTTGTATCGCGCGGAGATTGTCTGTTACGATAAGGTTATTCGGATTCCTCTCCCTGATGGAGAATTCCTTTCCATGTGCGGTATCAAGGGTGGTGTTCCGCTAAACATCATCTCTAGCATGAAAGCCCTTAAGTGCCTTCGAAAGGGTTATCCAGCCGTTTTGGCGCTTTTATCTGTTTCCTCTGTTGATGAGAAGAAGATCGACGACATTCCGGTGGTACGCGAGTTTCCTGATGTTTTTCCCGATGATTTATCTGGTCTTCCTCCTCATCGTCAAGTCGAGTTCGGTATTGATCTTGTACCAGGGGCTGCTCCTATTGCTCGGGCCCCCTACCGTCTTGCACCTCCCGAGATGCAGGAATTGTCTAGTCAGTTACAGGAACTCTTGGACAAGGGTTTCATCCGGCCAAGTTCTTCCCCTTGGGGAACCCCGATTTTATTTGTTAAGAAGAAGGATGGGAGTTTCCGATTGTGTGTAGACTACAGAGAACTGAACAAATTGACCGTCAAGAACCGTTATCCTCTTCCACGTATTGATGATCTATTCGACCAGCTTCAGGGTTCTAGTTATTATTCCAAGATCGATTTAAGGTCTGGTTATCACCAGCTGCGCGTCAGGGAGGCTGACGTTGCAAAGACTGCTTTTCGAACACGTTATGGCCATTTCGAATTCTTGGTCATGCCTTTCGGTCTCATGAACGCACCGGCGGTTTTCATGGACTTGATGAACCGCGTCTGTAAACCATATCTGGACAAGTTCGTCATTGTGTTTATTGATGACATTCTGATCTACTCCAAGAACGAGACCGAACACGGGGAACATTTGCGGTTAGTTTTGGAACTCTTGCGACGGGAACAACTTTACGCCAAGTTCTCAAAGTGTGCCTTTTGGTTACGCGAAGTTCAATTCCTAGGACATGTGGTTAATGAACTAGGGATTCATGTCGATCCCGCTAAAATCGAAGCGATCAAGGACTGGGGAGCACCAAAGACGCCAACTGAGGTGCGGCAATTCCTAGGCCTTGCGGGCTATTATCGTCGTTTCATTCAGGGGTTCTCGAAGATTGCTCAACCCCTCACCACTCTCACTCAGAAGGATAGGAAATTCGACTGGGGTGAACCACAAGAGTCAGCGTTCGAAGAACTGAAGTCTAAACTGTGTTCTGCTCCTATTTTGTCTTTACCTGAGGGTCCTGATGATTTCGTTGTTTACGGTGATGCTTCCATTCAAGGACTCGGTTGCGTGTTGATGCAACGCGAGAAAGTGATTGCGTATGCTTCTCGTCAACTCAAAGTGCACGAGAAGAACTACACAACTCATGACTTGGAGTTGGGTGCTGTGGTATTCGCGTTGAAAATTTGGAGACATTACTTGTACGGTACCAAATGCACCATCTACACCGATCACAAGAGTCTCCAACACATTTTCGACCAACAACATTTGAACATACGGCAGCGTCGTTGGATCGAACTTTTGAACGACTATGATTGTGCTATTAAGTACCATCCTGGCAAGGCGAATGTTGTAGCAGACGCCTTGAGCAGGAAGGAATCTACTAAACCTCGTCGCGTTCGGGTGTTGCAGCTCACTATTCATTCATCGTTACCTGATCAACTCCGTTCTGCCCAATTGGAAGCTTTGAAGGAGGAAAACCTTAAAGCTGAAACTATGCACGGTGCCGACAAGCACCTAGAGCGAAGGTCTGATGGCCTGCACTATTTCGCAGAACGTATATGGGTTCCTTTGTTCGGGGGACTACGGGAGCTTGTCCTTGATGAGGCTCATAAGTCCCGGTATTCTATTCATCCTGGTTCGGATAAGATGTACCAAGATCTGAAGGTGCTTTACTGGTGGCCAAACATGAGGTCGGACATAGCCTCATACGTGAGCAAATGCTTGACCTGTGCTAAGGTCAAGGTGGAATACCAGAAACCGTCGGGTCTCCTGCAACAACCTGAAATTCCAGAATGGAAATGGGAACGGATTACTATGGATTTTGTCACACAACTTCCTAAATCACCAAGCGGGAACGACAAGATATGGGTGATTGTCGATCGGTTGACGAAATCAGCCCATTTTCTTGCTATTAAGGAGACCGACACCATGGATCGTTTGGCTCGTCTTTATTTGAAGGAGGTCGTTTCTAAGCACGGGGGTACCAGTTTCTATTATCTCGGATCGTGACTCCCATTTTACTTCTCACTTCTGGAAGTCTTTGCACAAGGCTTTGGGTACCCAACTAGACATGAGTACGGCTTATCATCCACAGACTGACGGTCAGAGTGAGCGCACGATTCAAACTTTAGAAGACATGCTGCGGGCATGTGTGATCGATTTTGGCAAGGGTTGGGAAGCTCATCTACCGTTAGTAGAATTCTCGTACAACAACAGTTATCACACGAGCATCAAGGCTGCTCCGTTCGAAGCACTGTACGGACGGAAATGCCGTTCTCCTCTTTGTTGGGCTGAAGTGGGTGAGAGTCAACTCACTGGGCCTGAACTAGTGTACGAAACTTCGGAAAAGATCGTACAGATTCGTAATCGGTTGGCGGCGGCACGAGACCGGCAAAAGAGTTATGCTGATCAGCGTCGCAAACCACTGGAATTCCAAGTCAATGACAAGGTACTTCTAAAAGTCTCGCCGTGGAAGGGCGTCATACGCTTTGGGAAGCGTGGCAAACTCAATCCGCGGTATGTCGGCCCATTTACGATCCTGGAACGGATTGGGCCGGTGGCATATCGACTTGATCTACCGACGGAGCTCGGTAACGTACATAACGTCTTTCACGTGTCAAACTTGAAGAAGTGTCTGGCGGACGAGTCTCTCATCGTTCCACTAGAAGAGATCAAGGTTGATGATCGTCTTCGGATTGTGGAAGAACCTGTGGAGATCCTTGATTACAAGATTCGTAGCCTGCGTCACAGCAAGATTCGTATCGTTAAGGTTCGGTGGAACTCGGACCGGGGACCGGAATATACATGGGAACGGGAGGATCAGATGAAGTCTAAGTATCCTCATCTTTTTCCTAAGGAAGCGTTCGAGTCGAGACATGTCTCTTCGGCAGCTGAATGAATCTCGGGTCGAGATTCCTTTTAACGTGGGGATGATGTGACAACTCGGGTAAATCTCTCTTTTGGTTTCTATCTTTTGTTTGCTTCCTTCGTTATTTCTTTAGTTCTTTTGGTACTTGTGCAATTTTCTGGACGAAAATTCTTTTAACGTGGGGATGATGTGACACCCGGCAAATTCTGGTTAACAACGTTGTCTAGATGAAAGTCTACCTTAGCGAGTCACGCGTATATTGTACTTAACTGGGTTAGTTAAGTCGGGTTATGGTTCGGGAACTATTGGTTAGTCTAGAAGATCATTGGATGTTGGTCTAGAGGTTCGTTAGATGTCAGTCCTTAACCAAGTGTACAAACGGTGACAATTTGTAGGATCGTCAGGACATACGGAACGTACGAGTCTCGAGTCCCGGGAATTGGTGAACGAGTGTAAATATGTGTATTTACTTGTGTTATGTGTTTACAATCATTATATGACTTGTCGGTACGTGAATATGTATTAACATATGTTAAAACGGGGTTTAACGCGCAAAACACACGAAACCAGCCCCTATAGGCGAGTAGGAAGGCCTAATCGCCTATAGGGGAGGCGAGTAGGCAAACTTAGGGGCGAGTAGGGGCTACTCGTGTGCCCTTAGGGGCGAGTAGGCCCCAATTGCCTGAACAATCAGGCGATTAGGATTCCTAATCGCCTGAAACTGCTGCATACTCGCTAGTAACGGGCTGGACGACTAAAAACGACTATAAATACCATACTTAACCTCCTAAACTTCATTATACCAACCCTAGTCGTCCCATAACCCGCCCCAACACATAAACAACCTCTGGAAGGCGATTTTTGATCAAAACTCAAGGTTTCAAGCTTGAATCATCATATTTTCATAATCCTAAGGTTTGATTTTCATCCATAACTCTTTATAAACGTTTTTAATCAATCCCTAATGGTCCAGACCTGTTCTTAAACGAAAAAGCTTTCTGAAAATCGTCAATAAGGGTTGTTAATCGGATTATAACTAATATGCATGCATTATGGGTGTGTATGATTAGAAAGCTAGGGTTTTTATGATTCATGATGATGATTTGATATGTTATTATGATAGATCAGTATTGATATTGATAGTATGATGATAGGAATCTCAGTAATTGGATATTAGGGTTATGATTACGCGTGTTAGTATGATGTTGCATGCTATGTGAATGGTTTGGATTACTTGGTTGCATGCAGGACTGATTATACGAGATTAAACGAAGGATTTTGGGTTAAACATGTTTAGGATAGTGTTTGGGATGATATTGGGTGGTTACACACGTTCTGGATCTGATTTGGAGCGTTAAACGCGCGAAAAACCGGAACAGCAAGGTTACAGGCGAGTAGCATTCCTAATCGCCTATGTTATAGGCGAGTAGGGTGCTAATCGCCTATAACACAGGCGAGTAGAGGCCTACTCGTGTGAAAGATCAGGTGATTAGCCCTAATTGCCTATAAGTTCATGTGAATAGCCCTAATTGCCTATAAGTTCATGTGAATAGCCCTAATTGCTAGTAAGTTCAGGTGAATAGCCCTAATTGCCTATAGTATAGGCGAGTAGGATTTCTAATTGCTAGTTGACCAACCTAATTGCTAGTTGACTTTTCCTAATCGCGTGTACTGCTGCTGTAAGTGTAAATTAGCATTCCGAGACCCGATTTAACATGTAGTAACATGCTAGGAACCCCGTAACATGTCTAATAACTTGGTAACATATATTTGGATGTAATTCGGTGATACGTGAACGATGTGCTATAACTTGTTGTGCGTTAACGTATGTTAAGTGTAATTGCGTTATTGTATGTTTTGGAGCGTAAACATAACACGGGGAGTCTCGGGTCACCAATGGGATGTCGAGTCTTGTACTTTGGGTCAGCTAAACAGTCACGGTGTTTTCAAACGAACTTGGTTATGGTCTGGACATCTAGGGACTAATTAACCTACGGGTTATTAGTCTAAGTACTTGTAACTGTCGTATGTTAGGTCGCCGCTTTACGGGACTAGCATAGCAGCTGAGTTTACTCGGGTTAAGGAGTAACGCAACTTAAGGTGAGTTTACGGCCCCTCTTTTAAACTGGTTTTATACTTTCGGGGGAGAAAACATGTGTTAAAACGATTATTTGGTAACTACTGTCATACTATGGGTTTCTATTGTGTACTACACGATCTTTGGAAGTCCCGGGGGGAACCATGAATGTGCGGGTTTGCACAACGGGGAAATGTGAATAGCGCTATTGGGAGTGACCAACCCCGCTCGTCGACTTGGAGGGTCGGCGGGTGCATATTGTCTCAAACGGGAACAACAGGAACAACAGGAACTACATCGGGCATACTTTTGGTATTCGCGTTAGTAATGGTTTTCCAATCGTGGTAGTAACAAAACGTACGCCTAGCTAGCGTATACTGGTTTTCGATTTATTATAGTATGGACAGGTGGACTTGGTTCATGGATACAAAACCTGTAAACTCACCAGCATTTTTGTGCTGACGTAAACTTTTACATGTTTTCTCAGGTCGCTAAGGTAGCACGAATGGAACTAGGGCGCACGCGTCTGCACGGCGTCTAGCTAGAGTTGCATGATTTACAAACATTGAACATTGGTTTATTATTGAATAATTGTTTTGAATAAGCTTCCGCTGTAAACGGGGATTTTAAACTATGTTTTGAAATTGCATTTATGTTCATTTAGACTTGTTTATTGTGATCGTTGGTTTGGATCCTGGTTTGTCATGCGCCTCGCGGTAAAACTCCGCAAGTGGATTTTGAGGGTGTGACACTATTCTCTATCTCCCTCCTACTTCTTATCCCTACTTTCATCCTTACAAGAAGGTTGCTCTCCATCACTGGATCTACTCTCAGACTAATAGGACAAAACCCTCAGGTTTAACCTGAACCACCTTGAGATCTCGTCGAAGTTCTAGATTTTAATAACGAACACGTGCAATCTGGAAGGGTGAACGCCTGTATTCTGAGTCTTCTGTCTAGGCTGGCATTGCGCATATATCCCAATCAGACGAGGGACCCGGATGCCTACCTGGGAATTCTCGGGATGAGTGTTCACTTATAGGCTAAAGCATGTCTTCATATGTTATTAGAATTTAGAATCTTTGATAAGTCAACGTTTTAGTTTATTAGTTTTAATTAATGAATAAATGATTACATTCCTTATATCACCTCATTCATTTCATGCCACATTGAACCTTCATTGTGTCCCTTATAGATCATGTCTCCACGTCGCAGCACTCGCAATAACAGTGGTGAAAACCAAGAGGAAAGTAACAACAACCACAACACCAACCACAACAACAACAAAAACAACAAAGGTGTTGATGCCCAACTGGCTGCGATTATTTCTGAACAAATGGCGCAACAAATCACAACTCTGGTTTCTAACTTGTTGGCTCAAGTCATCCCAATGAATGGGAACGGCAATGGAAATGGAAATGGCGATGGAAATCACATAAAGAACGGGACCTTAGTTCGGAAAGGCGAGAAAACAAGTATTGTGGCCGCGGTAACTACCGAGAACCAGAAGCGCAAGACCAGGGATCCTAATGTAAACCTCACTACACAAGCTTCTAACAAGAAACCCTATACAAGAAACTTTCCATTGTGTAACACATGCAAACGACATCACCCCACTGTTTCAGTGTGTCGCCTGTGCACCAATTGTGGTAGGTATGGCCATCTGGTCAACACATGTCGTGAGTCCCCAAACCCTAACACCAACCAACCAACATACCCTGCTCAGGTTGCTAATCTTAATCGTCCTGGTAAATACAACTATGGTCAATGCTATGAATGTGGAAACCCAAATCATTTACGTAACCGATGCCCTAAACTAAATCGAGATCAAGACCCTCCAGCTACTTAACAGCAAACCCCACCATTTGAATGATGTCTACTTTTTAATTCTATGTATTGACACTTTTTGATTCACGTAATAAATTCAAGTATTATCATAACATCTGAGTGCATGCTTGTTTGAATGTGAACTAATTGCTATATCTATAATCATACTTGCTTACTTGTACAACAATTAGTTGACTACCAAACAACCTACTCAACGATTGGTAGAGGTCATCATGTCTTTCCAACAGTCGGGAGAGGCCCTACAACCTGCTCAACGACTGGTGGAGACTATCGAACCTGCTCAACAATCGGTAGAGTCATAAAAGGACGCAAAACCCTAATGTAAGGTAAATTGATAATTACGGTCCGGAACGTAATCATGAATTTACAGGTACGTTAAGGTAGTGAGAAATTTTATCAAGGTTTTCGGTAGTCGACCAATTGTATACCTGGTGTTTTTCATTTAACTTCGGGACGAAGTTCCTAAAAGTAGGGGAGACTGTAACATCGCAAAATTTTCCCCAAAATTTTAATACATAAAAAGCCCTTATATATATATATATATATATATATATATATATATATATATTTTTTTTTATTACACCTTTATCTTTAATATTATACAAATGTGCCTAAGTCTTTATTTATCCTAACTCACAACTTATATACATACATAAATGTATATAAATAATAATAATAATAATAATAATATGATTCTAAATTCTTTTTTTTTTCATATACAAGATTTTTTTTAAATAAAGCCTTGAGTCAAATAGTCAAAGTCCTAGTCAAAGTATTAGTCAAACAGTCAAAGTCTTAGTCAAATAGTTAATTCATCATAAAACCTTACTTTATGGTGTTGACCAATTTTAATGGCTAATTGACTCCAAAACTAGTATAAAAACCCACCTATGACCCATTATACTTTGCACCTCTAAATCGATTGTTTCAATCCGATTAAACTTTCCCTCATACCTTTCTTCTATAGTCTATTACTTCTACAATTGAAACTTTGATTATAAGCTCTTGTAATTGGCGAATTGGAAGCTTGATATTCTTTCTTTTTCGTTTTCTTCAATTTGGACTAGCTACGTTGTTGAGTCTTTGGGATTCGCCTCGCATACATTCACAACACATTATTCTATTTTTTTTTTACGAGACATAACATTTTGCTAAGGTGAGTTTTACATAGCCCCTTTTCTATTTATCACCATTTTTGGGGTGAAACATGTTACAACAATATTTATGCAATTCAATCATCAATGTGTCTTTGTGTATTTCTATGTTGCATTATGTCTTGAACATGACTAGGGTAAGCACAATTCTAGCATAAACATTCATCAACCAAACGGTATACATTGATAGATCTATTGGGCTGACAATCCCACCCGGATACGTGCCTCCTACAAAGGTTGCGTGGGTGTTTGTTACTGCAATATAAACGAGTGAACCATGAGCGTATGGGATGTACCACAATACAACAGTCACAATGGTTGATTATGCACTCGATTTACTTCTAGTATGTTTTCACATATGGACTAGATTGCCATGACACATGAATTGCACAACAATTTTATTCGATTATCAAAACCTATGTAATTCTCAACAAGTTTTGTTGACCCAAAATATTTTCAACTTAACATGTTTCAGGTTCTACTTGCTTGAGGATTTGAATTAATGCTTGAAGATGTGTGCATAGTTTTATTCAATTTGATGTATGAATTATTGTAGAACAATTGTATGTAATTTATCTAAATCATATAATGAGAATTATTATTTACCATGAGCTACTGAACAATCATCAATACGTGACATCCCGATGTTTCCGCCATCGGTTGGGGTGTTACAGATTGGTATCAGAGCCTTGGTTATAGGGAATTAGGTTATTAGAAAAATAATCTAGTCTATAACCATAGGATTTAACCAGTACTTACTTCTTTTACTTGCTATTCTCTATCTCCCTCCTACTTCTTATCCCTACTTTCATCCTTACAAGAAGGTTGCTCTCCATCACTGGATCTACTCTCAGACTAATAGGACAAAACCCTCAGGTTTAACCTGAACCACCTTGAGATCTCGTCGAAGTTCTAGATTTTAATAATGAACACGTGCAATCTGGAAGGGTGAACGCCTGTATTCTGAGTCTTCTGTCTAGGCTGGCAGTGCGCATATATCCCAATCAGACGAGGGACCCGGATGCCTACCTGGGAATTCTCGGGATGAGTGTTCACTTATAGGCTAAAGCATGTCTTCATATGTTATTAGAATTTAGAATCATTGATAAGTCAACGTTTTCGTTTATTCGTTTTAATTAATGAATAAATGATTACATTCCTTATATCACCTCATTCATTTCATGCCACATTGAACCTTCATTGTGTCCCTTATAGATCATGTCTCCACGTCGCAGCACTCGCAATAACAGTGGTGAAAACCAAGAGGAAAGTAACAACAACCACAACACCAACCACAACAACAACAAAAACAACAAAGGTGTTGATGCCCAACTGGCTGCGATTATTTCCCAACAAATGGCGCAACAAATCACAACTCTGGTTTCTAACTTGTTGGCTCAAGTCATCCCAATGAATGGGAACGGCAATGGAAATGGAAATGGCGATGGAAATCACATAAAGAACGGGACCTTAGTTCGGAAAGGCGAGAAAACAAGTATTGTGGCCGCGGTAACTACCGAGAACCAGAAGCGCAAGACCAGGGATCCTAATGTAAACCTCACTACACAAGCTTCTAACAAGAAACTTTCCATTGTGTAACACATGCAAACGACATCACCCCACTGTTTCAGTGTGTCACCTGTGCACCAATTGTGGTAGGTATGGCCATCTGGTCAACACATGTCGTGAGTCCCCAAACCCTAACACCAACCAACCAACCAACCCTGCTCAGGTTGCTAATCTTAATCGTCCTGGTAAATACAACTATGGTCAATGCTATGAATGTGGAAACCCAAATCATTTCCGTAACCGATGCCCTAAACTAAATCGAGATCAAGACCCTCCAGCTACTTAACAGCAAACCCCACCATTTGAATGATGTCTACTTTTTAATTCTATGTATTGACACTTTTTGATTCACGTAATAAATTCAAGTATTATCATAACATCTGAGTGCATGCTTGTTTGAATGTGAACTAATTGCTATATCTATAATCATACTTGCTTACTTGTACAACAATTAGTTGACTACCAAACAACCTACTCAACGATTGGTAGAGGTCATCATGTCTTTCCAACAGTCGGGAGAGGCCCTACAACCTGCTCAACGACTGGTGGAGACTATCGAACATGCTCAACAATCGGTAGAGTCATAAAAGGACGCAAAACCCTAATGTAAGGTAAATTGATAATTACGGTCCGGAACGTAATCATGAATTTACAGGTACGTTAAGGTAGTGAGAAATTTTATCAAGGTTTTCGGTACTCGACCAATTGTATACCTGGTGTTTTTCTTTTAACTTCGGGACGAAGTTCCTAAAAGTAGGGGAGACTGTAACATCGCAAAATTTTCCCCAAAATTTTAATACATAAAAAGCCCTTATATATATATATATATTTTTTTTATTACACCTTTATCATTAATATTATACAAATGTGCCTAAGTCTTTATTTATCCTAACTCACAACTTATATACATACATAAATGTATATAAATAATAATAATAATAATAATATGATTCTAAATTCTTTTTTTTTTTCACATACAAGATTTTTTTTTAAATAAAGCCTTGAGTCAAATAGTTAATTCATCATAAAACCTTACTTTATGGTGTTGACCAATTTTAATGGCTAATTGACTCCAAAACTAGTATAACAACCCACCTATGACCCATTATACTTTGCACCTCTAAATCGATTGTTTCAATCCGATTAAACTTTCCCTCATACCTTTCTTCTATAGTCTATTACTTCTACAATTGAAGCTTTGATTATAAGCTCTTGTAATTGGCGAATTGGAAGCTTGATATTCTTTCTTTTTCGTTTTCTTCAATTTGGACTAGCTACGTTGTTGAGTCTTTGGGATTCGCCTCGCATACATTCACAACACATTATTCTATTTTTTTTACGAGACATAACATTTTGCTAAGGTGAGTTTTACATAGCCCCTTTTCTATTTATCACCATTTTTGGGGTGAAACATGTTACAACAATATTTATGCAATTCAATCATCAATGTGTCTTTGTGTATTTCTATGTTGCATTATGTCTTGAACATGACTAGGGTAAGCACAATTCTAGCATAAACATTCATCAACCAAACGGTATACATTGATAGATCTATTGGACTGACAATCCCACCCGGATACGTGCCTCCTACAAAGGTTGCGTGGGTGTTTGTTACTGCAATATAAACGAGTGAACCATGAGCGTATGGGATGTACCACAATACAACAGTCACAATGGTTGATTATGCACTCGATTTACTTCTATTATGTTTTCACATATGGACTAGATTGCCATGACACATGAATTGCACAACAATTTTATTCGATTATCAAAACCTATGTAATTCTCACCAACTTTTGTTGACCCAAAATATTTTCAACTTAACATGTTTCAGGTTCTACTTGCTTGAGGATTTGAATTAATGCTTGAAGATGTGTGCATAGTTTTATTCAATTTGATGTATGAATTATTGTAGAACAATTGTATGTAATTTATCTAAATCATATAATGAGAATTATTATTTACCATGAGCTACTGAACAATCATCAATACGTGACATCCCGATGTTTCCGCCATCGGTTGGGGTGTTACAACCATTATCCCTTAAACCAACCAGGGGAGATACACCTATTAGGTCGACACAAACGTGTTTCCCCCGGCCCACCCAAAGACAAGCAGGTCTGCTGGACGTAGGGTGGATCTCCCTTCTGCGGGGTCCGAGAGGAAATTCACCGGAGCCTCCTTCTTGGCTGAGATCTCAGCCCTTCTTAAAATGTCCCAAAGAACGTCCCAGACCCAGTCATGCCTATATTTGAAACCAGGCAGCTCCTTACAGTAGACTGCGTGTTCCCCGTATTTGTCCAAGCATGCCTTACGGCAAATCAGACATACTTCATATTCATGGTACATGGGGATCACCAAAAGATATTTAAGAATTGCTCTATATTCAACCCTAGACATGGTTTGGCCCAAACCTTGAATTGGGATAACATTCAGGAAATCTTGGGCATGGGGGCTTTGCAAGCATTCAATCACTGCCTTTTGGCCGGGGGACAGATCAAAAGTTTCACCCAGGCTCTGTACGATTTTCCCAAAAAAGGGCATTCGCCAAAGTTTTCTGAGGCTTTGGGGGGGGGGTGTCCTTGTTAGAAAAACTGCTAATATCAAAACCTGGGAGATAGTCATTTATCCTTTCGAGGGCATGTACGTAGTCCAAGTCCATGTCGGCAACCCCGCTATTCCTTAAGATGTGGTCTTGGAGATTCCAAGACTGAGCTCGCGATGCCACAAAAGCATACACCCCAACATCCTTTGCTGAGAGGAGCCCTAATCCTCCCAAACGCATCGGCAAGGATGCCAGTCGCCACTGTAGGTCACCAAAGAACGGACCCCCACATACCACTATGTCTTCGATGGCTCCCCGCAGACCCTTGTCAAAACATGATACCGCTTCATCCGTCATGGCGGGTTGGCAGGTCCGCAAACCAAAAAGCAACTTAGCGACCCCCATACAAGATCTGAGCAAGAGGAGTTCACTCTAGGGATCCCTAAGGCAGGGTAAAAGTTTCATAAGATCAACCGCGCGCGAGGCTCTCTGCCCTGCCAATCCCCGTATAAGGTATGAGTCCCGACTAACAGCCCCTCCAAATATAAATTAAATTAATATTTAATTATTTAATTATAAATGTTTTGTTATTGATCTTCAAGTTTTTATTTATGGTTATTTTCAAGTTGATATGATTCAGTTTTGTATCTAGAAAGTGTTGTGGTTTTCTTCAAAGCTTCAAGTTTCGTTCACAAAAGGTTTTTTGTTTTTTTAAATCTTTTGGAGTTTTAATAAATTTACATGTTATCTGTTTGATCCTTTTGTTTTTTTTATTTTTATTTTCAGGTATTTAAGATTCAGGCTTCTATTCTGAAGAAATCATGAAATACTTATTTTAATATTTTTTATCAACATCTGTTGTAGTATTGTTTGATGTTCCGTTCTGTTTTCAGCTGCTTTATTATTTGTTAACAATAGATATTGTAGAAAAAAAAATTGTATGATAACAATGTTTTCAGAGTATTCTATAACATCTATTTGTTACATTTAATTAGCATTCAAATATTATTTTAAGATAGTAGAAGTTTAAAATTTAGCAGAGTGTTATAATGAGTTATATATTAACATCTGTTATGAACAGTTGGAATACAGAATATCTGTTCTTGCTAAGCTGGTTTAAATTTGACATGTTTTAATATTCTGTTACCGTACATCTGTTGTAGAATATAAATTTAGCAGAATTTATAGCAACAAACAATGTGGAAAACAATTTGTTGTAAATTTCAAACTGTTTGATGAGAATAGACCTTTTGAAGCTATTAACAGTTGTAAAAACAATCCAGCAGGCCTTTTGACATTGTTTTTTTAAACAGACTTTGGAGTTTTATGGATCTTTTTACAGCGTATTGCATAACATATTTTAATGCTAAGATCATATTGAATTCAGTTTATGAATTCAGTAGATGTATTTTTAGAAAAAAAAATAGAAAAATATAGATTAACAAACAAATTGTCACAATCAAACAGATTATTGATTTTACCTATGTCTTAAACAAAAAAGGCTTATCATACTATCATTAACAAAAAGTTGGGCATTAAATCAGAAGATTAAATTAGTCATTAAAGTCAAAAGATAAAAAAAATGCACAAACCAACATAAACTCGAAATTCTAATTCACTAACTATTGCCCATTAAAAAGATTAAACCGTAAAGTCTGTCTCATTCCCACAGATCTACTTGAGCTTCATCATCTTCTCCAAATAAATAAGTACTTATATAAATTGAAAAGAGATAGTTTTTAAGCAATATATCTTAGAGAAATATTTTAAATAACAGATGTTATTTAACAAATGTTGTGAGAAAAGACATTTTGGCTGTTAAAGAGTTTCCAATGTTTAAAAAATTGAGAATTCTGAAAAATATTGTTCAATATTGGTTTCTATAAAGAGTAAAGTGTAATTATTTAGTAATCTTGACAGAATTTGTCATTATTACTTCTACTATTAAAATATTGAATTGCACTTATTGTTTTGGACTCTTTTTTTAATGACATGTCTTTTCAATTTTGCTGACATATTATGATTCTATTTTTTCTTATTTAATTTATCGTAAATAACATCTGTTATCTAACAGTTTTTGTTTGAAAACATATGTGCTGTAGATGTTTTATAGTATTCTTCGTCTTATAGGAATTTTGTAGTGGAATATGGGAATTGATTTGGAATTTAGAGCGTTGTGCTTTGTAATTAAATGGCTATTAGTTTTTAGAAGATATATATTTAAATAAATTTAGACGATTTGTTACGATTTTTCAAATATGTCTTTTTAATTTTGCCAAGATGTTATATTTATATTTTTTCTTATTTAGTTTATCGTTATTTTTTTATTTTTTATTTACTAAACAAATTAACAAGTTATAGAAGATATGCTTAAATTAATTCAAACGGTTTGTGTGTGGGGGCTGGAAGTTAAGGCGATGTGGATGGTAATCAAATCGTTGTTAGTTTTTAGAAAATATGTTTAAATTAATTCAAACGATTTTTGGCGGTTTTTAAATATTTGTCTTTCCAAAATTTATGAAATGTTATCATTATAATATCTATGTAAGAATTTACATAAATTAAAAAGATACGTTTTTTAAGCAATATCTCTTAGACAAATACTTTAAATAAGATCTTTTATTTAACATATGTTTCGTAGATAGACATTGGACTTTAAAAGATATTTCAACAGTTGAATAATTGAAAAGCCTGTCAAATATCGTTCAATATTGTTTAGTATAGTGACTAAACTTTAATTCATGAGTAGTATTTCCAGAAATCATCATTCATTTGTTAGTATTTTTAATATTAAATTATTAAATTGCCTATTATTTGGGTGTGTTTTTTAAGCCATGTCTTTTCAATTTTCTGACATAGTACGATTATATTTTATCTTATTTAATTTACCTTCAAGATATTAATTTTGTATTTTTTAAAATGAATAACAAATTACATAAATTGAAAGGACATAGATTTTGATCCACATCTGTTACACATATATTTTTCATAATATCTGTTATTTAATGGGTGCTGTTTGAACAAACTTTTGATTTTAAGATTCCTTTTTACATTTAAATAATTGAAAATATTGTAAAATAGTGTCCAATATTGGTCATGTAATTAATACGTTTAACATCATCAATAATTTCATTAGTAGACGATTTTTATTTAATAAAATAAAAAATAAGTTATATAAATTGAAAGATTTAATAAAATATACAATAACTTATATAAATTTAATAAAACTATTGAGCAACATCTGTGTCACAAACATTTTAAATAACATCTGTTATTTAACAGTTGTTGTGTCAACATACTTTTAATTGTTTGTAATATTATAATATTAAATTGCAGTTATCGATGAATTGTGATCATTTCTTTGTTCATTTTTATTTTTGTAAACTTGTCTCTAAATTTTCTGTTCTTTTTTTTCTCTGTTTTTGACTGTACAATTCCTCACATTACCATCAACAATCAAGCTCCTTTCTTCTGATAGATATCCAACAATTCTTTCAAAGCAGGTTTTATTTTGAAACTTTTTTTTTTAATTTTTTTACTTTATTTTTATATTTTTTGATTTTAATGTTATGTAATTATAAATCAAATCTTTATTATCAAATATCTTTACTTAGGGAATGTCTGTAATAAATTGGATGTGTGTATGTGTACATGTTTTAAAAAAATTGATATACAGAAACTGTTATTATTAGTTTTTTAATAAAAGTAGGTCTATGATGTTTCCTTATTATTTTTTTATTTCTCATGTTACAATTATTGATTACAATAATTTGTTTATTAGATAAAGAAGCATGAGTTATTTGTTCTTTGAAATTCTTCACATACCAGAACTCCTACATTTGGTAAATTATTCATTATCAAATAATAAACGTAATTTTAGTTATTTAAAAATGTTTGTTATGATGAAATTTTTTTGATGTTTGTTGTAGACAATAAGTCCATCTTATGGAAGGAAGCATCTGCCTAAGTCAGATAAAGATAGTTCTGTAAATATAACAGTTCATGATGGTCGTTCTTGGAAACTAGATTTGGGAATCATTGATTTAAATTGGGTTTTCTGTAATGGACGGAAATCTGTAGTTGATGATCTACAGCTGACAGCAGGAAGTTTTTTGATGTTTGATCATGTTAACCATGATACATTTAAATTGACTGTGTTTCCTGTTACACCTGAAAATGCAAAGTTGTATGAATGGAAGATATTGTTAACATTTATTCCAAGTGATGCTGAAGGAAAACATGTCGACTCTTTTTGTCATAGATGTGTTGCTTCATCATTGAAATACCTGGTAAGTAGTTTACGTACATTATACATTATTCTCTTTGCTATTATATATATATTTTTAATGTAATTAAAAATGTAGATGTTACCAAAAGGTTATGTTGATAAGGCAATTGGACGAAAGTAGAACCAAGGTCGTTTTAAGGTTTTCATAAACAATTTTGTTGAGATGAAAGTTACTATTGAAACGAAGGTGGATTCGCAGTTTTATATAACAGAAGGATGGGAGCAAATAATTAAACTCGTGAAGATAGAGGATGGTCAATGTATTGTTATGAAATATATTGATGATTTTTCTTTTAAGTTAATTGTATTTGATTTTATGCATTATCGACTTACACTTGAGGATGTAGAAAGTAGTGAGTCTGATAAAGTTGATGATGATGAAGATGATCCAGATGATATTCAAATTTTAAGTGATGAAGTTGGTGGAAATAATGTGGGTGGTGAAAATCAACAACGACTAGTAGCTCAATATGAGTATACAGTTCCAAGCAGAAAACTCTTTGTAAGTTACTTTTATTTATGTATTGGCTTTTAAGGGAAATTTATATAATATAATCTATTTTTATGTAACTAATAATTGTATGTAATTTTTGCCAATAATTTGAAAGTGTCTTCCTACGGAGTATGCAAGGAGGCTTGGAGTTGCTGATACAATGAGAGTTAGGATTTTAAATTTGGCAGGAGAACTTTTAATCATGGATTTGAGAGCAGAAAAATCCAGAACAGGTGTATGATATGCTATTAAGAATTGGCGAGTTTTCTTAGCTGATAATGGAATTGCTGTTGGGGATTTATGCATATTTGAGCTAGATGAAGATGAAAATAATTTGTTACTAATTGATGTTCAAAAGCCTTGAAAAGTTTAAAAGGTTATTAGAAAATTAACATTTGTTTTCAAACAATATTTGTGATACAAGTTTGTTTGTTTACAACAATGTACAATATTTGTGATACAAGTTTGTTTGTGTGACACCCGGCAACTTTCGATAACTAACTTTTGAAAACTTAGTAAGTCTACCTTAGCGAGTCGCGCATACGTTACACATAACAAGGTCGGTCGAGTCGAGTCGCACATCATTAGGGTTTTAACATACACAAGTCTCGGGTCCCGGGAATTGGTGATCGGGCGGGAACGTGTTATTTATCATGCATTATATGTTTACAATCATTATGTGACTTGTCGGTATGTGAATATGTGCTAACATGTGTTAAAACGGGGTTTAACGCGCAAAACACACGAACACAGAGGCTGCAGGCGATTAGGCTCTTGGGGAATAGCCTAATCGCCTATAAAGGGGCGATTGGAGGGTGATTATAGGCGAGTAGGGGCCAATCGCATGAACTGTCATGCGATTAGGCTCCCTAATCGCGTATAAACCTGCATACTCGCGTGATACGTGCTGAACGACTAAAAACGCCTATAAATACCACCCTTGACCTCCAAAACATCATTTGTGCAACCCTAGCCGTCCCATAACATAACCCAACACACAAACACCCTCTGGAACTCGTTTTTGCATCAAAACCACCATTTTCAAGCTTATTCCATCATCACCTCTTGATTACAAGGTGTGTTCTTCAAACCCAAACCTTTAAATGATTATGTTTTACTCCCTAAACGTCCAGACCTGACTTATAAATGTTTTTGTCTTTGAAAATCCATTTAAAACCGTTTTTAAACAAACCCACACCTTTACATGTGTTATGTGTGTTATATATGTTTAAAGATAGGATTTTTAGGATTGAATCATGGTTGTTCTTGTGTTATTATGATGTTTATTGCTGATACAAGTTAGTATGATGATATCCTAGGAGTTTGAATGGTTTTGGTGGTGTATTGTTGATACTTGATGTTTTGACCCATTTGAAGGATTTTTGATGATTAAGGATGATATGAGGTATGTTGTTGATTGTATGATGTTAGG
The DNA here is from genome assembly GCA_028751855.1 of Ambrosia trifida. Taxonomy (NCBI): domain Eukaryota; kingdom Viridiplantae; phylum Streptophyta; class Magnoliopsida; order Asterales; family Asteraceae; genus Ambrosia; species Ambrosia trifida. Next base: position 132,391,483 of record CM054128.1, on the reverse strand, counting down.
GTTTGTTATAGGATGATGCTAGAACAGTAGGATGCTATCGGACAACGTGGTTATGTGATTTAATCTGGATATTTGCTATTTAGGGCAAGTTCTTGCATGTTGATGTGATGTTTTCATGCTAGGTTACTATTTTGGGAAAACGCTTGCATTCGGGACTGTTAGAATGATGAAAACTTAGGGGTTTTGCTTGAAATATGTTTGTTAATGTGTTAGGATGATTATTGGGTGTTTTTACACGTTTTGGATCTGATTTGGAGGGTTAAACGCGCGAAAAACCAAATCAGCTGCACTATAGGCGATTGGGCATCCTAATCGCCTATGCTATAGGCGATTAGGGGTATAATCGCCTGAATGGGAACCCTACTCGTGTATATATAGGCGATTAGCCCTTGTAATCGCCTGTTGACCAACCCTAATCACATGTTGACTTTTCCTAAATGCTAGTTTGATTCCTAATCGCGTGTAACGCTGCTGTATGTATATTTTAACATCCCGGAACATGATTTGACGCCTAGGAACATGATAGGAACCCCGGGATTCACCCAATGACTTAGTAACACGTGTTCAGACCTGTTTATGCGTTAATCGGACATTATGCTAGCCTAGGTGAACTGTTGCGCGTATTAAGTGTTTAATTGCATATGTGGCATGATGTCTTGTATTTATCTAACACGTGGAATGTCGGATCACCAATGGGATGTCGAGTCTTGTCTTACGTAGTCTGGTTGTCGGTTAAACATGCTTTTCGGACACATAATGGTCATGGACTGGACTTAGGGACTAATGAACCCGATGGGTTATTAGTCTAACTTGACACATATCTTATGATAGGTCGCCAATAGTTGGGGCTATCATATCTCACAGACGGTTTACTCATATCACGCATACGGTTTACTCTTAAACGGAATACGCAACTTAAGGTGAGTTCACGGCCCCACATTTTACTGTTTATGTTTTCGGGGGAGAAACATGCTTAAAACTCTTTTATGACTTATGACTTGTTAAACTCTTATGGCTCATGACTCTTTATCACGTTATACTATGGCTCACTTATCGTACTATACGGTTCATCGAAAATCCCTTGAAACCACTAACATGGGTAAATGGCGGGGAAATATGGATAGCGCTATTGGGAACTGACAAACCCCACTCGACGGTGGGACCGGCGAGTGCATATTGTCTCTAACAAAACAAGGTCTACCGGCGATGACGGTAGCCCATAGGAACTAAGGGTAACACACGGCTCAGTCAGTAATGGTTTCACCCGTATGAGTATCTCATTCTGCGCCGGGTTGGCGTTCTCATAAGCATAGTAGTAACTGTGATGGTAACGGTTTTCGATGGAACACTTTAAACGTTTAATTAAAACCTGTGAACACACCAGCATTATATGTTGACTCTTTTAGCATGTTTTCTCAGGTCGCTAAGGTAGCAGCTGTCGGATAGGCGCACGAGGTCGCACTGGAGTCGTCTCGCGTCTAGGGTCTCATTTGCACGTTTTGGAATTGTGAACTTTTGAACTTATGTTTTACTTATGCATGACTTTTGTAAACTTTAAATGCTTCCGCACTGTTGAATGTTGGTTTTAAACTTATGCATGGTTCTTGTTTACGTATGTTTTTACATTTAGATGTCGTTTATTGTGACCGTTGACTTGGATCCTGGTGTGTCACACGCCTCGCGGTAGAACTCTGCAGGTGGAAATTTGAGGGTGTGACAGTTTGTTTACAACAATGTACAATATTTATGTAGTACAGTGTAACGTTATGTACTTCAGTTGATAATTTTATGTAGTTTACATCATATTTTTTATTTAAAAGAATAACATAGATATATCAATTATTATGATTATATATATAAGTATTAAATAATATTAAATTGTTTTTTACACAGTTTTTACTCATGCTCAACTATTTTTAATACAAAACATATAGATTGCATATATATTAGGAAATTTTTTTACCAACAATCTTTTCCTACCTGGTAGTTTTTCAACACTTTTTGCAACATATTTTATCAACATTTGTTATACTACTGATTGATGTTCTGTCCTCTTTCATCTGATACATTATCTGTTATCAACAGATATTATAGCCACAAAGTTGTATTATAGCAGTGGTTTCATAGTGTTGTGTAATAGATGTTTGTTACATTTTTACTAATCAATTTGTGAAATTTATTCATTATCTCAAAAGTATTAGAAGTTCAAAAGTAGAATACAAAATTAAAAAAATACAGCAATCATAACATTAAATAGATTGAAGTTTACTGGCTTTTGTTCAATATAAAATATAACAATTTTCAAATGGTAGGCTCCACTATGTCAAGAATCAGAAGTTGTCTTGATTTTATAAAACTGAAGTAGAGGGCATCACCTTTTGTTATGCTATCATCTTTTGAAAAAATAGCCCAATCCTTCAACATATCTCTTTGTATTCCCATTCTTCTCAAACTTGACAGGTAACAATTTTTATTCTCTTTTTAAATTATGAATTTTAATTGGTTTTAAATTTGTCTTCAATTGGGCTGATTCTGTGTCACACCCTCAAATTTCCACTTGCAGAGTTTTACCGCGAGGCGCATGACAAACTAGGATCCAAGTCAACAGTCACAATAAACAACACTATATGAAATACGTAAACTCAAAACTTGGTTATCAAACCATTAAACCATAGCGGAAGCATTTAAAGATTTAAACAACTACAAAACTGTGTTCCAAAATATTCAAGACACTTATCTAAAATATGCCACTAAGCCTAGACGCCAATGCAGACCGGTGCGCCTAGTCCAACCGATGCTACCTTAGCGACTTGAGAAAAACATGCCAAAAAGACGTCAACATATATAATGCTGGTGAGTTCACAGGTTTGTTCAATATGTTACCAAGAGATACCAAAGTGTTACCATGTCCATACTATACCAATGTTACCAAGGTAGACTTAGGTGTTACTAAAATGTTTAAGCCAAATATGCCGGGTGTCACATCATCCCCACGTTGAAAGAATTTTCGTCCCGAAAATTGCACAAAGCCCAAAAATGAAAAAGACGGAAAGAAAATATACCGGATGTCACATCATCCCCACGTTGAAAGGAATCTCGACCCGAGATTCATTCAGCTTCAGTAGTAACTTGCCTAGATTCGAATGCGCGTTTCGGAAAAAGATGAGGATGTTTAGCTTTCATCTGATCCTCCTGTTCCCACGTGAATTCCGGTCCACGATTCGAGTTCCAATGAACTTTGACGATAAGGATTTTACTCCGATGAAGGCTACGAATCTTGTAGTCTAGAATCTCGACAGGTTCCTCCACAATGCGAAGGCGATCATCAACCTTGATCTTTCCCAGTGGTACGATAAGAGATTCATCAGCCAAACACTTCTTTAAGTTAGACACATGGAAGACGTTGTGAACACTACCGAGCTCCGCCGGTAAGTCAAGTCTGTATGCCACCGGCCCAATCCGTTCCAGTATTGCGAACGGTCCGACATAACGAGGGTTAAGCTTGCCACGCTTTCCAAAGCGTATGACGCCCTTCCATGGTGAAACTTTCAGAAGTACCCTGTCCCCAACCTGGAACTCCAAAGGTTTGCGACGACGATCGGCATAGCTCTTCTGACGATCCCGTGCAGCAGCCAAATATGGTTACAAATTTGTATGATTTTCTCCGAAGTTTCGTACACCAGTTCTGGACTAGTGAGCTGGCTCTCGCCCACCTCGGCCCAACAAAGAGGTGATCGACATTTCCGTCCGTAGAGAGCTTCGAACGGATCTGCCTTGATACTAGAGTGATAGCTGTTGTTGTAGGAGAACTCTACCAACGGTAAGTGAATCTCCCAGCTTTTGCCAAAATCGATAACACATGCCCGAAGCATGTCTTCCAAGGTTTGAATCGTCTGCTCACTCTGTTCATCAGTTTGCGGATGATAAGCCGTACTCATATCCAACTGAGTACCCAAAGCCTTGTGCAGAGCCTTCCAAAAACACAAAGCAAAACAAGAATCACGATCAGAGATAATAGAAACAGGCACCCCGTGCCGAGCAACCACCTCCTTAAGGTAAAGTCGAGCTAACCGCTCGAGTCCATTGGTTTCCTTAATAGGTATGAAACGTGCCGATTTTGTCAACCTGTGAACGATGACCCAGATCATATCATAACCACTTGGTGACCTGGGTAGCTTGGTGACAAAATCCATCGTGATTCGCTCCCACTTCCATTCTGGAACCTCTGGTTGTTGCAGGAGACCAGACGGCCTCTGATACTCCACCTTGACTTTAGCACAAGTCAAGCATTTGCTCACGTAAGAAGCTATATCAGCCTTTATGTTTGGCCACTAATAAAGTATCTTCAAGTCCTGATACATTTTATCGGAGCCAGGGTGAATAGAATACCGGGATTTATGAGCTTCATCCAAGACAAGCTCGCGTAATCCCCCGAACAAGGGAACCTAAACACGTCCCGCGAAATAGTGTAAGCCATCGGTCCTGAGTTCAAGATGCTTGTCAGCACTGTGCATAGTTTCAGCTTTAAGGTTCTCCTCCTTCAAAGCTTCCAACTGTGCAGAACGGATTCGGTCAGGCAATGAGGAATGAATGGTGAGCTGTAAGGCTCAAACACGACGAGGTTTCACGAACTCCTTCCTGCTCAAGGCATCCGCCACAACGATCGCCTTGCCAGGATGGTACTTGATAGCACAGTCATAATCGTTCAGGAGTTCAACCCAGCGACATTGCCGCATGTTTAACACCTTCTGGTAAAAAATATGCTCGAGACTCTTGTGATCGGTGTATACTTCACACTTGGTACCGTACAAGTAATGTCTCAAGATTTTCAACGCAAAGATCATCGCACCCAATTCCAAGTCATGAGTGGTGTAGTTCTTCTCATGAACCTTGAGTTGACAAGAAGCATAGGCAATAACCTTCCCGCGTTGCATTAACACACAACCGAGACCACGAATAGAAGCGTCACAATACACAACGAAGTCATCCATACCCTCAGGTAAAGACAAGATAGGTGCAGAACAAAGTTTAAGCTTCAGCATCTGAAATGCTGATTCCTGTGGTTCACCCCAATCAAACTTTCGGTCCTTCTGGGTAAGAGTGGTGAGGGGTTGAGCGATCTTCGAAAATCCCTCAATGAAACGACGATAGTAACCCGCAAGACCTAGGAATTGCCGCACCTCAGATGGCGTCTTTGGTGCTTCCCAGTCTTTAATAACTTCAATCTTAGCCGGATCGACATGAATTCCTAGTTCATTAACCACATGCCCTAGGAATTGAACTTCACGTAACCAAAAATCACACTTTGAGAACTTAGTATACAACAGCTCCTATCTCAAAAGTTCCAAGACCAACCGTAAGTGTTCCTCATGATCTGTCTTGTTCTTAGAATAAACCAGGATATCGTCAATAAACACGATGATGAATTTATCAAGGTAAGGTTTGCAAACGCGGTTTATCAAGTCCATGACCACCGCCAGTGCGTTAGTGAGACCAAAAGGCATGACCAAGAACTAAAAATGGCCATAACGAGTGCGAAAAGTATTCTTCTGGATGTCGGCTTCCTGAACGCGCAACTGGTGATAACCGGACCACAAATCAATCTTCGAGTAGTAACTAGAGCCCTGGAGCTGGTCAAAGAGATCATCAATGCGAGGGAGAGGATAATGATTCTTGATGGTCACTTTGTTCAGCTCACGATAATCAATACACATGCGAAGACATCCGTCCTTCTTCTTCACAAGCAAAATAGGAGCTCCCCACGGGGAAGAACTCGGTTGGATGAAACGCTTTTCCAAGAGTTCCTGCAACTGGCTGGACAACTCTTGCATCTCGGGAGGTGCAAGACGATACGGAGCCGGGGCAATAGGAGCTGCACACGGAGTAAGATCAATGCCAAACTCAACCTGACGATGGGGAGGGAGACCAGGTAAATCATCAGGAAACACATCGGGAAAATCACGAACCACCGGAATATCCTCGATCTTCTTCTCATCGTCAGTCGAAACGTTAACAAGTGCCAGAATGGCCGAACAACCCTTCCGAAGATACTTACAGGCTTTCATGCTAGAAATGATACTCAGCGGGGCACCGCCCTTCTCGCCATGAACCGAAAGAGTCTCTCCATCAGGGAGAGGGATTTGAATAATGTTATCGAAACAAAAGATCTCCGCACAATACAACGATAACCAATCCATGCCGACAACGACATCAAAACTACCCAGGGGTACCGGCATAAGGTCGATGGGAAAAGACAAACCCGACAGTTCCAAGTGACACTCCCTAAGGGTGTGTGTTGCTTCGATTTTCTTACCATCAGCCAATTCTATTAAGTACTTAGTGTCTAAAGGTGTGGGTACTATATCTAGCAATCGACTAATGTCCACAGATACGAACTCTTATCAGCACCAGAATTAAACAAGACACAAACATAGCCATCATTAAGAAGGAACATACCGGTAAATGTGTCTGGATCCTGCCTACCCTCTGCAGATCCAATGACAAAAGCACGCGCAGTCCTGCCTCCGCCTTCATTGTTCCCGTTACCGTTCCCGCCCCTCCCATTATCACCCTGCTTCAGCTTAGGACATTCACGCTTGAAGTGTCCCGTGTCACCACAGTTATAGCACCCCTGCTTTCCTGGAGTCCCGTGAGCAGCAGGAACAGGAGTAGCAGCAGGAGTCTGAGTTGAGGTAAGTGACGCCCTGCAATCCTTAGCATGATGCCCCAACTGATGGCATCGATGACAGCGAGCCCGATCACAATTCCCAGAGTGGTGATAACCACACTTGTTGCACTTGGGATGCTTCTCAACATACCCTCCCGACTTCTGCCCCGAAGAAGACCCAGACGAATCAAACTTCTTCACTGGCTGAGATGGCGCTGGCACGGCACTCTTCCCCACATTATCCCACTTCCTCTTGTTCCCTTCCAAACCCTTCACAGTAGTACCCTTAGGAGGCAAAACACCTTCTGCCACCTACAGGTTAGTCCTCCGATGAGCCGATCGAACAACTTCAGCAAGAGTGTGAAGATTCCCAGCAGCCACCAACCCTGCAATCTCCGACACTAACCCAAATACGTAGTGCTCAATCCTCCTATACTCGGGTGTGTGCAAATCAGGGCACAAACCGCCAGATCGTTCCTCCTCACAGTGTACTCCTTAATCTCGGACCCAACCATCTTGTAACTCCAGACCTCATGTTCCAACTTCTGCACCTCCTCCCTCGGACAGTACTCACTCCTCAATAGATGCACAAAATCCGCCCAAGGCATAACAATAGCCTCCCCCAATCCCATGCTCTGGGCAGTAGCATTCCACCATGACAATGCAGGCCCCTCGAATATCGCAGTAGCATACTTAACCCGGTCCCCAGCGGGACAGTTACACATAACGAACATAGATTCTACCTTCTTCAGCCATCAGAGGAGTCCCACCGCTCCCTCAGTTCCAACGAAGTTATGGGGCTGACAGTCCCGAAACTTCTTATAAGAGCACTGAGATGGAGGTGGATTAACAGCGATACCTGAAACACGATACACGAATAAAATACAAACGAAAGAACATGGCACCCAAGAATGAGGCAAAGTCGATAGAAATCAACTCACCACCCATGGCATTAATCCCAGCCTGGAAAGTAACCATAGCCATATTCACTTGCTGCTGTAACAAGTCATTCAGTTCAGCTTGGGTCATGTTGATGTTACCACGGCCACCGCCGCCACCACGGCCGCCGCCGCCACCACGACGTCCACCACCACGAGCACCAGACATGATCTAACAAATCAAGAAATCGAGGGATTCAGATTCACCTCTAGTGTCAACCACTAGAAATTTTCAAGAGTTAACTTAGGGACAAATTCAGGACTGTACACCTAAACTCAAAGTCCACCGGGATTTTCATGCATTTTAGTTTATTATTTTGTGTGCACTCTAAATGATAAACTGCTCTACATGGTCCTCCAAATGTACTCCTAGTCCAGACTCCGGTCACCGAATATCATCGCCTAGTAACGTGTTACGATAGGTGCAAGTGTAAGAAAGCATGTGTGTGCTAGAGTCAATAAATCAGCTTCTTCTTCTTCAATCCCGAAGAAGAATACAAGAGTAGGTAAGAACCCAAATAAAAGCAGATGATGTAACACAGAAGTATGATGATGATGTAAGGACACCCCGACAAAGTTAGTACGTATCCCCCTAGGAGACTCAAAGTATGTTACCGTCTAGTGTGTGTAACTCGGCTATAGACCAGACTCTACATGCAGTCCTAGTTCACTATAACCATTGGTCTCTGATACCAATCTGTCACACCCTCAAATTTCCACTTGCGGAGTTTTACCGCGAGGCGCATGACAAACCAGGATCCAAGTCAACGGTCACAATAAACAACACTATATGAAATACGTAAACTCAAAACTTGGTTATCAAACCATTAAACCATAGCGGAAGCATTTAAAGATTTAAACAACTACAAAACTGTGTTCCAAAATATTCAAGACACTTATTTAAAATATGCCACTAAGCCTAGACGCCAATGCAGACCCGTGCGCCTAGTCCAACCGATGCTACCTTAGCGACTTGAGAAAAACATGCCAAAAAGACGTCAACATATATAATGCTGGTGAGTTCACAGGTTTGTTCAATATGTTACCAAGAGATACCAAAGTGTTACCATGTCCATACTATACCAATGTTACCAAGTAGGCTAGCTAGGCGTATGTTTTATTACTACAACGATTGGAAAACCATTACTAGACACGTTTAGCAATGTTTAGCAATGTTCAACCAGAATGTTCAGCATGTTATCAATGTTACCAATTCGAGACAATATGCACCCGCCCGGCCCTCCACGCCGACGAGTGGGGCAGGTCACGCCCAATAGATCAATCCACATTTCCCCCGTTGTGCATCCCCGTACATTCATGGTTTTCCTCGGGACTTTAAAAGATCGTATAGCAATGCAAAGTTAAAATCATAGTATGACATATGTTACCAAAATAGTTTAGCGCATGTTTTCTCCCCAAAAATTAAAGCTGTAAAAGTGGGGCCGTGAACTCACCTTAAGTTGCGTTCTTCAGTAATATAATAGAAAGCCAAGCCCTTGATAATCCCACTACCGGAGATCTATCAAAATGTTCACATAAGTGTTCCGACTAATAACCATAAGGTTATCTAGTCCCCGATTGTCCAGATCGTGACCAAGTATGTTTTAAAACGTGTTTAAGTGTTCAATCCGACACACTAGACCGACCCGATATCCCGTTGGTGGCTCATTACCCTAACTAATCAAGTACACATAGATTACACACAAGGTTCAAGCATAAAACACTTAGTTTGTATCAAAAATCTAATTTTTGAATCAATAGGGTCGAACCAGGAAAATAAATCCACCTTCGCCCCTTTTTGAACCACCTCCGACCGTTTGAAAGCCACCTTCGACCGTTTTTAAACAGATTCGACCAAACTGTCCAGGTTCGACCCTGGGATTCCACATTCAACCACTCGATCGGTCGAATGTGCCCAGGTTCGACCCTGACATATTACTTTTCCCAAAAACGCTTCAAAAACATCCGAAAACATCCCGAAACATTATAAAACACTGCAGTTAAACATGAATAACTTATCCCTACAAAACCCCACCAATTTTGCCCCAAAACCTATTCGTTTTAATCCTTTCCCAAAATGGCAAAGATTATGGAAGTGTCACATCATGCATGTAATCTTTACCCAATTTGGAAACTTTTCAAAATCGACCCATAATCATCTTAAAATGCTTAGTTTATCATGTAACTGAAAACACCCAATAGTTCCATTGATAATACTAACATGCAACAAGCCCTAGATTCAATAAAATCCCCAAATTAGATTTGATATCATCATCTATCTAATTACAACCTTCAATAATTCTAAACTATCATCAATAGCAGCCTTAGACCATGTTTCTAGCATTAGCACAACAGCAGATCATTAAACAACACATAATATCACATAACACATAATTAACATATGTTTATTGATATGAAAACCTATGTTTAATGAAAGGGTTTAGGTTTAGAAAGATGTTTAAAAGGTTTTTATTAACAAAAACATCCTTAGAACAGATCTGGACATTTAGGGTTAGATAAAAACGAATTGAAAATACTTGAACAAGGTTTAGAATTAGGAACACACCTTGGATTCTTGATTAGATGTTGTTGATAGGTTAGATTATGAAAAACAAGAGCAAAAACTCCTTCCTTAGTGATTAAAATTGTTTGAGAGTGTTTTGAGACGGTTAGGGTTTGTGAAATGGTGAAAAATGACAAAGTTTGGTATTTATACTAGTCTACATTCGCCCCTTTCACAGGGTCGAATGTGCCTTGTTCTGGTCGAAATGAAATCCTTTCATTTCCACATTCCAGGTTCGCCCCTTCAGTAAGGGTCGAACCAAGAGTATTTTCCAGGTTCGCCCCCATGTGGTCGAACCTGGACATATGTTTTTCTAGTTTTCCAGTTTGTCGTGTTGAACGCATTTTAACGCACCTTAACACATGAACATGCAGCCTTAGTCTATGTTTAACATATTTAAGCATGGATGATTATCTACACATCGTTTAAACACATCTTTGCATTTAATCCACCATATAACAATTAATCTACACATACACTTAATTAGTTTATGTAATTTCACCAACAACGGGACCCGGTACTAGTGTATTCCCAAAACGACTCCTAATGATCCTCCAGATCATTGAACCCTGGAGAATCCTATCTTGACCCGACTCAGCTAACCTAGTTAAGTCCGTTTATAGATGTTTCCCGCTAAGGTAGACTTAGGTTTTACTAAAATGTTTAAGCCAAATATGCCGGGTGTCATATTCTGCAACATCATTTGGCAGTCACTGCATTGATTATTTTATTATTTCATTTGTCAGATTTTATAGTTTATTATATAAATCATATTTAAAATTAAAAATAACTTATTACAATTAATATAGTACCATTTTGTTTTCTCCATGTTCAACTCGAGTAAAGTTTATCACATCATTAACAGTTTGATGTGAATCGTGTTTCTTTTCTTTGTTAACCTGTTTAGATCACTTCTAAACCTCTTTCTTCCTGCAGCAGTTACATAAAGTTAGTTTACAATTTATAAAAATAATTAAGTAGTCAACATTTTATATAGGATAAGTACCTGTTGTAAATTTTTTATATGCTTTGGTTTTGGATCTTCAGGTTGTTGTTTTAGAGAATATTTAACCTTCAATTCAGTGTCCTTTCTATAAACTGTTAATTTCCATGTCTCGTTGTCAATAATATTAAATATAAAAGTGTCAGTTAACTCCAACTCAAATGCTTCTAATAGATTCCATCCTTCCTTCGGAATATAAGATTTATACATTTTATTCAATTTGACATTGAACGTCAATCCACTTGCGTTAATTTTAATGCTGGCTGGAATGTATTTGCCTTCATAGTTATTTTCAATAAAGTCCTTTGATACTACCAGATAAAAATATACATATATTCATTAAATTATTATACTATTTCACTGTATAATTTTGTTCATTAACTAATAATTCATTTAAATATATTTTCATTTTACTTACCATTACTCCCAACTCATGGTGCATGTTTAGGCTGTAAAATGACTTTTCCCTTGCTTCATCCTCAAAGTATGAAAGTTCAAACGTTTTTGCATCAATTGGTGTAAAAAGCAATAGAGTGTATTTTATCAGTTTTACTTCACTGACAATCTTTATCCAACCGTCTGTAAAGATAACTTTATTAGGTCTTTTTCTCAACCATAACTTCCATGCTTTAACATTTTTTAGTCTTATCTCTATTAATGTAGGCTTCCATTGTTGTCCCGAAAATTGTGTTGCAAAATCACATGGTATCTCCTACAAATAATATGTTTGCTTAAATTTATGTTCTTTGTTATAAATATAAATATTTGACATATTTGAACTTGAACATAATTTTTCACTTGAAATTCATACCAGTTTAAACGAATCAACTTCCATTAACATCTTTATAAATGATACTTCCATGATGGTATCCTGTTTTTATCCATGCATGGTTAACTTTAAATGTTCTAAAAAGTTTCCTAAAAAATATGTGGATGAGACTTGTGTTGATTCTGATGGTTATCCAGTCTACCGTCGTCGTGAAACAAGTAGTAGAGTTGAAAAGAAGGGCGTCCAGCTTGATAATAGGTATGTAGTTCCTCACAATCCTGTTTTGCTCCGAAGATACCAATGTCACGTGAATGTTGAATGGTGCAATCAGTCAAGTTCTATTAAATATTTGTTTAAGTATATTAATAAGGGGCCTGATAGAGTTACGGCTTCTGTTTTCCAATCCAAGTCTGGTAACAATGATACTGAGCAAAACAATGACGTAAATGAGGTAAAGACATACCTTGATTGTAGGTATCTTTCTACCTGTGAGGCTGCTTGGAGAATATTCAAATATGACATACATAATAGATTTCTAGCTGTTGAAGTGTTGCCTTTCCATTGTGAAGATGGTCAGACTATTGTTTATGATGATGATTCTAATTTACGTGAAATTGTCAATAATCCAACGTTGAAAATGTCAATGTTCACAGAGTGGATGGAAACTAATAAAGCTGATGATTTTGCCAGGAAATTGAAATATATATATTTTCCGAAATACTATGTTTGGTCACGTAATGATCGAAAGTGGACTCCACGAATAAAAACTTTGCAGTCTATTGGCAGGATACATTATGTGCCTCCATCTCTTGGTGATTGTTACTACCTAAGAATTTTATTAAATCATGTTACTGGATCTACCTGTTACAATGATATAAAAACAGTTGATGGTGAAGTGTTTGAAACATTCAAAGATGCTTGTTTTGCACGAGGTCTGTTAGATGATGATAAAGAATATGTTATTGCTATTAAAGAAGCAAATGATTGGTCAACTGGAGAGTTTTTGCGATCCTTTTTTGTAATGTAGCTATTGTCAAATTCAATCTCTCGTCCTGGTGACTTTTGGTGTCAAACCAAAGCTGTATTATGTCAAGACATATAAAGAAGGAAAGGGAAATAACTGATATAGAAGGTAATTTCATTAGTTTCACAAACTAATTAGTTTAAAATAAAAAAATATTAAATAAATTTTAAATTCAATGTTACTAATACTTTTTAATATTTTTTTAGTGTTAAATCTTAGCCAAGAAGAAGTTGAAAACATTTGTCTGTCAAAGATTGAAACATTGTTGTTGAACAACGGTAGTTCACTAAAAAACTTTCCAGACATGCCAAATGCTCCTGAAAATTATGTTTCGGCAGTAAATAATCAATTGATATTGAAAGACCTTTCTTATGATAGATCATCTCTACGAATTGAACATGCTTGGTATTTAAACTGTTTAACTTCTGAACAGCTCAGGGTTTACGAAATTGTTATGTATGCGGTTGCAAAAGGTGAAGGAGGTGTGTTTTTTGTTTATGGATATGGTGGCACTGGGAAAACTTATCTTTGGAAGACTTTTTTAGCCGCTTTAAGGTCAAAAGGTGAAGTAGTTTTGAACGTTGCTTCCAGTGGAATTGCATCACTTTTACTAGATGGTGGTAGAACGGCTCATTCAAGGTTTGTAATTCCAATAAACATTAATGAAGATTGTATATGTTCAATAGAACCTAACAGTGAATTAGATGAGTTAATTAGAATGACAAAATTGATTATTTGGGATGAAGTACCTATGATGCATAAACATTGTTTTGAAGCTCTGGATAGAACAATGAGATGTATTACGTTCCAGTTAATCAACTTTGCAGAGCAAGCCTTTTGGAGGAAAAGTTGTTCCTTTTGGTGGTGATTTTAGACAGATTCTTCTAGTTATTATTAAAGGTACCAGGAGTATGATAGTTAATGCTTCTCTGAATTCTTCTTATATATAGAGACATTGTAAAGTATTAAAACTAACTGAAAATATGAGGTTAAGGGTTGGATGCAAAGAAAAGGATTTTGAAGAGACTAAACAATTTGCAGAGTGGATTTTAAAGCTTGGGGATGGCGTCCTTAGTGATCAAAATGATGGTGAGACAGATATTGATATACCAGATGATTTACTAATTCATGATCAAATTAATCCTATTTCTTCTTTGATTTCATTCACGTATCCGGATATGAATAAGTCATTATGGGATTCAAATTATTTCCAAAAAAGAGCCATTCTTTCTCCAACCAATGATGTTGTTGATTCAATAAATGGTGAGTTGTTAAAAGCTTTGCCTGGTGAAGAAAAAGTTTATCTTAGTTCAGATAGTTTACTTGAATGTGAACAAGAATCAGATATTAATGCAGCATTATTTTCTCTGGATGTGCTAAACAGTTTTCATTTATCTGGTTTACCTAACCATAAGTTAGTATTGAAAGTGGGAGCTCCAGTAATGTAACTTAGAAATATTGACCAGACGAATGGATTGTGTAATGGAACACGTTTACAGGTTACCAAACTTGAAAAAGTTGTTATTGAGGCGAAAATTATCATAGGAAGTAATATTGGTTATACTGCGTTGATTTCTAGATTGAAGATGTACTGACGAACAAGAGAATACCTATCAAAATTTCTCGTAGACAATTTCCCATTTGTCTGTGTTTTGGAATGACAATAAACAAAAGTCAAGGACAGTCGCTTGAACGTGTTGGTTTATATCTTCCACGTCATGTTTTCAGTCATGGGCAACTCTATGTGCCATTTCCAGGGTCAAAAGTAGGAAGGGTCTGAAGATTTTGATTTGTGATACAGAAAAAAAAGTTTCTACAGTTACCACTAATGTAGTTTTCAAAGAAGTTCTACAACTTCTTTAAATAACTAACTTTGTTATTTCTTTTTTATTTTGTAATTTAATTGTTTATGTTCTTTAATGAATTTAACTTGCTTTTTTAACATTTGATGTGTAATGATTCTCTGTTTCTTTTCTATATTTCTTTATTCTTGTAAAGGCCGTTTATGTTCTGGATGTGCAATGTTTGTTTCTTTGATACTGTTGAAATAACAACTGTTTATAGCAACAACTCTTTGTACTAAACCTGTTTTTATAAAATCATTTTCTGAAATTAAGTAATTTTAGTTGTTTAATAAAAACAAAAACAATAATATGTAAATTTATAGTAACATTTTTTAATTGTTTAATAATAGTAAAAATAAGGACATCTAGCATTAATGACCGTCATGTTGTGTAAGTTTCAATCTAAATCCTTCATTTGTATACTTACTTCATAAAGTTTTACAGATCCCACCTGTTTGTGATAATGATAACATAACATCTCTTGATAAGTCCACAGATATTCTACAGTCGGCATTATAGACTTTTAGGGGTCTACTTTGTTTGTAATTATGAATTTTGAAAAATTGATAGAATTTAAATTTTATTTATATTAATATTAATAGACAGCCAATATCAGTGATTAAGATGACAGTTTTTTAATAACATCTGTTATCAAATATACTTTAAATTTATTTCCATTCCACATTGTTATTACTTTAATATTCATTTAATATTATTAAACAAAAAATTTCAACTATAATCGATGACAGTTGTTTTATAACATCTGTTGACAAGTCAAAAGATACTATTTAGTTTTCAATTCAATAGATGATCGAATACTCAAGTTAATCATTACAATTGAAAATTACGTTATTCATTTTTTTAGAGTTACTTTATTCAATTTTTAATTGCAATAATATAATTTTTATATATTATAATTTTAGAACTTATAGATTTAGGTATCTATACAGTCTATAAAAAGGGGAGCAAACGGTCATTTCAATTTGCAACTTTATATACCTTCAAGCATTTGTAAAACAAAATATCTTTCAATATTTACAACATAATCATATTTCCTTTAAAACTTCTTATCATCATTATTCTTCAAAATCATTCCAATGAACGAAAAATTTCTTTGGAATAAAGCTTTCAAATTAAGTTGGAATTCGTGTACTGGGAAGATTCTTACAATCGAAGGAAAATATTATTTGTGTCATTACCATAACTAGAGCCTGTCTTGAGAAAGATGGGTGTATAAAAAATAATATGTCTCCCTCTCTTCTTGACGTTATAGAGATATTATGCTCTGTTTTTTGTTTTGTTTTCAGTTCTGTGTTAAATTAGTTTTCTTTTCTTTGCTTTGTCTTTAGTTTTTTTATGTATTTTGTGGTTTGATAGAAGAAATGTGTTTGTTGGTATTAGTTCACTTTTGTAGCGATATTGTATTTTTTTTTATCCGAATACACTATCTTGCATGTTTTGTTAACAGTTTGTGTTATGATGTGTTGCCTGTAGTTTGTTTCTTATATATTTGTGTAACTTGTATATTTTCAGTGAAATTATTGTTATAAAATATATTTTTGTTTTTAAGTTATAATATAAAGAAAAGAATTCAAATCATATACCGATTCAAATGAATATAAAATAAAAATAGTAAATTATAATGACAATATTCAAACTTGTGGTCATATTTTGTAGTTGTCTAATAATAGTAAAATAAAGTACGTCTATCATTAACTATTGTTGTATTTTGCAAGTTTCTATCTACTTGATTTATCTGTGCAGTTGTCATGGTAAAGTTATAACTTCTCAACTATTTTCATAATTATGAATTTAAAAAACTAATATTATTTAAAGTTGAAAATCAACTGATACCGTTGAAAACCAACTTTAGGAGTTATTAGTTTATTCATCCTATAAAAAATGGAGAGATTTCCAATATTCTATGTTTATATAACACAGAACTTAAATATTATAATGTTAAAAACGTTAAACGTATATGTTCATTTCAAATTTAAGAGTTTTTATAAACTTGCATTTTCAAATATGAATATTATTTTAATGTTAAGTTTTATTATATGTAAAACTTTTAAGCAATAATTTCTAATCCTTTGTCTGTTTTGCTTCATCATTTATTACAAATATTATGATTTTATTTATGAAGTTGTAAAGGTTTATGAAATTTAACTTTATCGTGATAGTTGAATAACAAGTTTTATAATAATCGTCTAATAAATGATGTGTTACAGTCAGTTTTTTACCGGTGTTTTTCCTTCCATAGATTACACAATATGTTGGCAAAAATATTGTTTAACTTTGTTGTGATAACAGGTGTTTTTACTGTCAACAGATGTTATTAAAAAGCCCCAAAATAATGATTACGATTTTGAAGTTACTTTATTAACATTATTATTTTATTATTTATTGTTGTGAAGCAATTGTCTTTCATTATATAAAAATTAAATAAAAAGTCACAAAAGTCATTTCGAAATTTAGATTTACTTTTAGTCCAACTGATAAAGTAAATAAAAAGTCACAAAAGTCATTTCGAAATATTCACACTATAAAAGGGGACGAATTCTCAACAGATGATTGATCTTTAGTAAACAAAAATTAAAAATGTAAATTTGTTATAGTTGTTAGTAGCAATTGTTTAAGTCAACAATTGTTTGAACCAAACAGTTGAATTTACATCTGTTTTAATCAACAGTCTTTTAAACACGGTTCTTAAAAAAATCTTCTATATTGACGGCTTGCTTTTAAAGATGTTACCAAATAGGGTTTTTCTTTCAACTTTACATTTACTTTTTAATTTGATCATCCTCTTTTCTGTTTTGATATGTGTTATTTCAACAGAGCTTTAATTTGTCTGCACATCTAACTAGTATTGTGAATGGAACAGACCTTAGAAAATACAGTTTTTATTTTAACAGTAAATTGACTCTTTAATTTGGTTTTTACCAAACAGAGCATAACAGTTGGTGTGTTTATTTTTTATATATATTTGGTAGTAATTGTTTTAAAGAAAGAAACAGATGTTACTAAACAGGTTTACTTTACAGCAGACGATTGGCTTCATAATGTTGGTATAAGTAAACAGACCTTAAATAATTGTTTTAAAGAATCAAACAGATGGTAATAAACAGATGTTGTCAAACAACAGACGGTGGGATTCATAATGTCGTTTTTACTAAACAGAGCTTAACATTTAAAATTAAAACTTACATAATAAAAATCATATCTACTATGCAAACTACTTAATTAAAATTTCAAAAATCCTTTGTTTCTTTTTCAGAATCTCGTTTGAAAGATCTTTTTTTAATTCTGTCAATCCTTCATGGATGTTGTCGATTCGTAGTTGTTGAGTCAAATAGTTTTCTATCCTGTCTCTTAAACCACTTGCTGGTTCATGCAACACCATATCTAGCAGGGCGATGTTTGCCCATGATTGTTCCTTAACAGTTTCTTCGATCATCTCAACTTCATTGAAAATATCTTCATCTTTTATCTTTTCTTTTAGCGACCAAGTGCTGGATAAAGATTTAGCATTTGATGTATCAGCAAAATGATAGTATGATCTGTTTGCCATTTTTGTAGATGAAGTTTAGAATATGTACTGTGTGGAATTTATAGATAAATTTTAGGTTGGATATTAACATATTTTAGTAATAATTTCGAAATATAATTAATTTCACGCGATATTTGGTGTAATTATATAACCCGGTTCATTTGTTAAATTGATAGTTGATTATTTCGTCTATTCATTTTCCAAAGCATTCGTTCATTTATGTTTCACAACTTGTATCGACTTTTTAGTTACTATAAATGTTTTGAAATTAAATAGTCATTATAAGAAAACCTTTCGTTTAACACGTTAACCTAAGTATAATAACTACTGTATCGTATGACCTTTCATCTTCACGCGTTGTCAGTGTATAAAATAGTAAAGACATCCGAAAGTTCATCATGAACGATTTTAATTACTATTAACATTTACATTTCAGTCTTCAGAAATTGCATCAATGGTAGCCCCAAGTGATAACCGTGAAGATAAAATGAAGGAATTTGTTTTTAATCAAATTACAGCACAATACTATGAAGATTTGAAGACTACAAGAGACTTGAAGATTTGTTTTGACCTTTTGCACCTGGGCACCTTTGACTGAGACGATGTGCAACGTAATTTGAAGTCAATGCCTTCGACTGATGTTCGTGATTTGTCTGTGCTGTGCAATTCAGAGTCCGGGATTAAGGACGTAGAGTTTTTGGCAAGATTGAAAGATCTGCATGCACAGCTTGAAGTTTCAATGGAATTTAAGCTTAAGTTTATTAATTCCTTTAACTAGGCAACTAGCTATGTATATTGATGTTTAAGATTGATTATGTTTGTTTTGTTTAACGTTGATTATATATGGTTTTTTATATATTGCTACATATTGACTACAACTTTTTAATCCGTCTGTAGACTTTTTATTCCTTGGTTGTAACATTTCAGTTATTAAACATCCGATCAGTGTTATTATCTATTATTGTTGAAGGAACAACAGTTAACAGTGGGTCTGCTTATGCTTTTTTATGTATATAATAATAATTATTATTATTATTACAAAAAGATATAAACAGACGTTGATAAACAGCGCTTCTTCGCAGCAGACGTTTGGTTTGTTGATGTGTCGGTGTTTACCAAACAGCGGATAAGGCTGGGCTGACTCCTCCCGTGTGTTTCCACACGGGATCTCACCTAGTATATATATATAGTACAAAGGAAATATTACATATATCATTTATTTTTATTTTTTTGGTGGTTTTAATTGAGGAGAGATTTTATGGATTTAGTCAAAATTTTATCATATTTAAAAATATCAATCCGTATTAATATCGCTAGATTATTAGACAAGTTTCAAAATCAAATACTTATACATATGTGTTCTTGAAGTTGTGTTTTATCATCATAGACAATTCTATGGCTGATGACTTATCATGTATGTATATGATTGTGTTTTAGGTGAATCTGCATGAAAACATGTATTAGAAAAACATATACAACTTACATAAAACACATTCAATCAATGATTAAAAAACACACAGCACACCCCCAAAAAACACTCATAAATAAAACACATAACTACTATAATAAAATGTGTTTTTTATTCAGACATATACAACTTAGTACAACATAGTTAGGCATAAACAAAACACATAAAAATTATACCTAAATGTGTTTTTACATCAACCAAACAGTAAATGTATTTTCTCAGGCGTATCATTTGTGAAATACAACATTCAACATAAATGAGTTTTCAAGAATACATAATATTGTGTTTTGCATCAACCAAGCAATAAATGTGTTTTATATGCAACTGAAAAACCCTAGTGTTTTACCTTCAATCAACAAGCAAGCATCATTCAACACACTTCATCCTCGTTCCATACCAAAAAAAAACACACACACTCAAATAAAAAAGAAACAGACGATGAAGATGAATTTGTAATTGTTACATAATATCATTCTTCCTTTAAGGTCCACCTTTTTTCTTCAGACGTTGACTTTGCAGCTCAATTTGTTTGTGACTAATATCATACTCGGTCAAAGATTATTGTTATCTCTTTTCTTGTACAATTGTATGCAAGACTTATGTTTATAAAACACCCAAATCCTTTATCCGATTACATTGAAGGAGAGAGAGAAGAGATTATAGTTTCTTATAATTGTGAAGGTTTGTTTTAGAAAGATGCGAAAATCAAGGGTAGGTGTGTGTGTGTATATATATATATATATATATATATATATTTAATTCTCATTTAAATGCACCTCGTGTTTTACTATATGCCCCTAGTTAGTCTATTTTATTAAAAAAATTATAACACTATTTACCAAAATGTCACCCAATTAATCTACACCATAGATATAACACATCCAAGGGTCATTAATCTTTCTTAGCCTTCCTACAAAACACCCATTTTGTACCATAACCTTACCCTATATATATATATATATATATATATATATATATATATATATATTACTATAATTACAAAAATATATAAAATTATGATAAATAAAACAACTATATAAAATATAGAGTTAAGTTCACGTACAAATAGGCTTATCGTACGAACTGAAGAAAAAAACACGCGGTGGCATTTCTGTAAATATTGGAGACTTTATATAACTAGAGTAATTATATAATTACTCTAGCTATATAACTAGCGTAATTGTGTAACTAGAGTAATTATAAAATTACTTTAAGTAATTATATAGCGTAGTTATATAACTAGAGTAGTTATATAATTATTTTAGAATAATTACTCTAGTGTGATTATATAACAAAAGTGGTTGTCATTATTTACGAAAATGTCACTGTCACTTTTTTTGGTTTCATTCAGTTCGCACGCTTCACACGTTAATTTTGTTTCTATTTGATTTTTTTGTCATAAAATATATTATGTTATAAAATCGAACATAATATTTTATATTAAAAAACAAGTTGGGATTGTGAGGAGGAAATACTGTAACTAATAATACCACTTAACTCTCAACGACTAGTAAATTACGCGCCACGCTAAGCGCGGCCTAGAAACATAATCGACACCGATTCGTAAAAACCTGCAGCTTTTTTCGACGAACAGTGGAGTTACACCGGCGGTATTGCCAGGGTCTGCTAATCGGATAACACAACGTAGAGAGTCGTATTGTTCTGTCGATACGACGGTGCGCGTTGCAGCGAGCAAAACGCCTAAACCGCCAAAAAACAATTGATAAAAGAAAACATCTACGATCTTGCCCACCAGCCGACGTCGTCGCTGTCATCGCGATTGCAACGAACCGCCGCTTGAAAAAAGGATTTAGTGATAAAAGTATTGCGATGGCATTTTCGTAATTACCTCGAAACTAAAGGCTTTTTATTTTCGTTTTAATATAAAAACAACTGCAATGGCATTTTCGTAATTACTTCAAAACTGAAGGCCTTTTATTTCGCAGTTACTGTTGCTAAGGATGGGAAATGTTATATATATAATTTGGTATGCTTATTAGCTTTAACCTACGTGTACAGTGTTAACACCTCACTTCCCACTTGACCCATCTTCGACTAACTCTCATACACCACAACGTTTTGAACGAGAGAGAATGGAGAGAGGAGGACATGGCTTTGGAGGTCTTCTTCATTGATCCTCTTTATCGTTGTACCTCTGCTTGTTTCAATCGACCTTTCGACGTCTCGCACAACCATCATCTCCCGCCAACTATAGGTTGTGTATTTAGGTTCCCCAGTTTCTATTGTTTCTTTTAAACCTAATTCGAGTCTTTGATGTAGATGCATCGTTAAAAAGTTCTATAAATCTGCCATTTCTTAGTATTCATGTACAAAACAATTATAATTAAACACCCATATATATAATAATAATAATAATTAAAATATCTAATATTTAATAAATAATAAATGAAACTAGTTGAGTCGTGCTTGAGTTTGAACATTAATTTTATTTATTTATTAATTTATTTATTTTTTTTTTTTTTGTGTGGGGGGGGGGGGGGGGGGCTCTAGGCAAGGTACGCTAGCCCCAACCAATCCTGCAGTACCCAAGTACCATGAACCATCAAAACGCTAGTGGCACTCTAGGCAAAGTACCCTTAAAACTTTTTTTTCTAGTTTAAAAAAACATTAAACAACTAAATCTAATTAAAATTAAAAGGTTACATAATTGGAAAAAAAAAAACATAATTCAATTTTTTTAAAAAAATCAAACTAAATAAAAACATAATATACATTAAAAAAAACATAGATGTAAAATGAAACTATTCCTTATCTTGCTCTTGAAAGTATGGTAGATCTTGAGTTACAAGATGTGTCACAAGATCAACTCAAAGCCGACACAAAATATATGCCAAAACGTTGAGTCAACCGGGCGAACCACAATACCATGCCAAAACCATAAATCTTGTGACTGAACGCTTCGAGCATGATCGTTAGGTATTTGTGATCAGCTCTCATAAATTGGTCTCATAAGTGTTCGGGACACATCCTCCAAACCAGATGAGTACAATCGATACTAGCTAACTTCCTAGGAATATAATGTTTTTCTTTGTGTTGTTGGTACAAAATTGCTACATCGTGGCTTGTCGGCCTGCGCAAGAACTCATTATTATACATTTGATTCACGAAGTTGCTCAGAAATTGTAGGCATTCTGGCTAAGTCGTTTCGGACATTTGTAAATATACGTTGCCTTCGTTAGGAGAATTACCAACCGCGAGTTGTTTCATGGTGGATGTAATTTTTTTGTACCGTCGTAAAATTCTTTTTAAAGCTCTCGTCATATCTCTCTTTAAACCAACAATTTTTAAGCGTACCCATTTCGACATATGAAACCGGTAGCATAAAACATCGGCATTTACTTTGGTTCTTCAACAAGAATTTTGTTACCTTTTTCGCGATCACGTTTGAAGATTTTTTAAGGAATGCTCGACGATGTTGTTGTGCCTTCTGCTTTGGCTTGTTCGATTATATCTTTGAAAAAAGTTAAGGCTACTATCGTTTGAGAAAATATCGTTGTCCGGCGGTAAGAATATCCAGAGCTCATCGCTTGAAAAAATAATAAAAGTCATTGGGTATGGTAAAGGTTTGAGTGAATAAAATTGTGAGTTGGTTAGAAAAAGAGCAGAGGTTTTTTTTTTGTTTTTTTTTTTTTTTTTTTTTTGTGAGTGTAAATTGGAATTGAGGGGAAATGGTTTGTGTTGGTCCAGAAGTATCAGCCGATCTTTTAATCAAATGGCAATGTGATTTCAACAAGAAATGAAAATAGTGTGCGGAATAAGAAATCAAACTTTTAGAAAGAATATAACACAAAGATTTTAAGAAGTTTTTTAAGTATATGTATTGATCACCTTATTCAAGATCTCATTTAATCTTTACAAAAGAATGACTCAAAGAATTTCTTATAGCTAGTGTGAATGTGGTGTGGAGTTTATGTTTTAAAAGATGTATCTAAGAATTAGCTCTTCTAACTTTGTTTATCACACAACACACATTCACACTTGGCACTCTTCCTCGATGTATGGTCTCTTCTATTTATAGAAGAGAGTTGACTCAAGTTGATGAATAAACAATTAGTTTATTCACAACTTGTGTTCACACTTTTTGCATGGTTGATTGTGTCCAAGTTGAGGTGCATGTATCTATACCACTTCTCAAGATTTCAGATTTCATTCCAGAAATCTGAAGTCTGTTGTTGGAGAAGAAAGACTTAGTCTTTTTTTCTTGTCTTCTAGAAATATGGTCCTTCTGTCCCAGATTTTAGTCTTTCCTTCCAAATTTCATCAGTTAGGAGTTCTTCTTATCTTTGATCGTCTATTTCTTCAAGGGGATCTTGTTCTTTGATCATCATAGGCTTTAATCTCCTTATCTGTAACATGTTCTGAATGTTCTTCATTAGTCAGATTCTGGTTCCAGCTTTAGTTTTCTTCAACACTTCATCATTAGTTTTAACAGTTTGATTTGGTTAGTATATAGAGGTTTTAAATTAAAAAAATAATAATTAAGTGACCATTGCCAACTTTGTTTGGTTTGGTTTTTACCATTAACCATTACTGCTAATTTCTATTATGGGATTTCCTTAAACATAAACGTAATCGAACTTTGGTTATGGTTAATTAGTTATGTATTCGGTTATGGTTATTTCGATTATTAACCAAAAACTTCAACTAAAACTAACTTTTGGCTAAAGTTTAAAAATTAAAATCCAATGGGTCTTCAAAATAAAAAAAAATGGAGCCTACTATATTGGACATGTCTTTTTTATAAGACTAACAAGACTATACCTTTTGGTTAAACTATCAATGTTTGATCCTGTTTAATAAGATAATTCTCAATCTATACAACTAATATATGAAACTCAATGTGGACACTTGTCAATCCCACATTGAGCCTCCAATTACATAGCCAATCAACTTATGCCAAGTGTCCCATTGTGAGAATTTATAAAATTTTCGATTTTATTTAAATCAAAAATCGAGTAAATATATAAACCTAATAACAAAACACGGACATAAGCTAATCGCCATAATCTTCATCGCCTCCCTAACCAACCCTCAACCCTAATCAGGCGATTCAAGGTTTTCCTTCATCTCCAATCCAAGGTAATCTCCATTCGATTCTTTTTTCAATAAATCGATGTTCATCCATGTTTTTTTCTGTCTTGAGTTTCAGTGATTTTCCATATCTGAGCGATTCAAGGTTTTCATTCATCTCCAAACCAAGGTAATCTCCATTCGATTCTTCTTTCAATAAATCGATGTTCATCCATCTTTTTTTCTGTCTTGTGTTTTAGTGATTTTCCATATCTGTTTTTAAATGTATGATTCTGCAGGCCGATTACATCTAGGGTTTTGTCTTTGGTTGATTTTAGTATGTTACGGTTTGTGTTTCTTTGTTATGGAGTTTATCTTTCTATTCTTCTTTCAATAAATCGATATTCATCCATCTTTTTTTCAGTCTTGTGTTTCAGTGATTTTCCATATCTGTTTTTAAATGTATGATTCTGCAGGCCGATTATATCTAGGGTTTTGTCTTTGATTGATTTTAGTATGTTACGGTTTGTGTTTCTTTGTTATGGAGTTTATCTTTGGATGATTAAATAACTAGGGTTTCATATATAGCATTATCACTAATTATCTTCATAGCTTTGAAATGTTGATGATCACATAACTAGGTATTGTTCAGGTTATTATCGATTTTTTGGTTTTATGGTTGATGGTAGTGGAAACTTGGATGAACATTGTAATCTGTTTTCATAACGATTGTATGGGTTTTACTTTATGTTATTTTAATCTGTTTTCATAACGATTGTATGTGTTGTTACTTTTATGGATTGTTGTTTGATTAGCATTTATTATGTTTCAGCTACATGTTTGTTTACTAATACAGGTTTTTCTTATGTTTCAGCTATATATATATATATTCGGTAATAATGGTTTACGGATTTTGGGTCAAGTCTGAAGGCAACGACCGTGTAAACCTGGTAAGCAATGTAACAATCTTTGTTATTTAATACTTTTATATTTCTTGGAGTCACTCGACTATCCTAGATGTCATTTTATTCAGATTCGTTATATTTACATATGACTGTTTTTTTTTTGTGTGTAGGCCTTACCTTCTGAGTATAATGAATGGGTTAAGTAGTACAACTACCCAACTGGGAAAACCAGAATTCACACATTGGATGAGAATCTTTGATGTTAAAGTGATGCAGATTGCTGGAAGGTGGTTCTTTTTCAATGGATGGAAGCACATGATTAAAACACTAAATTACCCGTCTGATTGCAACTTTGTTTTCAAATACGAGGAGATTATCAACTGTTTTAGAATGATCACCTTTCATCAGGATGCTGTAGCTGCCCCTGGTAAATTTTTCTACTGCAAGCTGGACGACCCACTGACTGATGAAAGACGTCTGGTATGCGTTTTTTACTATTAGTTTATACATTATATAAGACATAAAATAGAGTTAATCGTATTAACTTTGAAAACATTGTTTACCAATTTTCAGCATATCAGTTGCTTTGTTTTTCATGGATTCACTACTAGAAAAATACCCCTATCTTGACGCGCATTGCGCGTCATAAAAGGGTGTTTATGACACACAGCAAAGTGTCAAGGAAGAACATGTCATTAAATTTTTATGACATGCAAGCGCGTGTCATCTTTTAATGACACGCGTTTATGACACGCTTTTTTGACACGCATTTATGACACGCTTTCATGACACTCTTTAATGACACTCTTTAATGACATACATTCTTGACACACCTTTGTGACACTCATTTTGCGTGTCATGATTTTTTTTATCTAAAAAAAATTCTGTAAAATGGCTAATATCCCTGGATTTATATTTAAATTTATAATTACAAAATCAATAAATTACATAATAAAACTGCATTTATTATATATACCACCAAAAAATCCATTACAATATAAGCATTTATCGAAACCTACCACAAGTATTAACGGTTACAAAAGTATTGTGTTAATACATTACGTTAGTCTATACCTATACATACGGATCACTTGAAAATGAAGGTTGCGGCATAACTTGACCATTCTTCACGGCTGACATCAATATCCGCATCCGTGTAAACATCTACTCCTCCCCCAACCTGAGACAACAATTAAATTAAAAAGATGAAGGTTAAGGTTCATGATGGTTTTAGTATCAAGAAAACAAGGTTGGCTAGAATTTGACTCGAATGAGAGATGTTGAGATGCTAATTAAAAACTAAAAAATATCATGATCAATAACGTAGAGCCTAGTTAAGAAAAAATAATAACACATTAGAAAAACTCACTTGATGAAATGTGCATGGTATTGTTGTTGTTGTTACTGTTGTAGACACCCACCATTCTATAGCCTATTATACAAAAAAAAATAGTATTTTTCATAAAGAGAACCCATATGAATAAGGATCAAAGTGTTACGATCCATCAATTTAATGTGTGCCAATTTCAAGATATGGGTCACCAATTAGGATGTCCATTGTGGACGTGCGAGCCACCAACGTGACTATCAAGTTATCCGGTCACTTGACCAGTTCTGGCTGGGGTGAGCACCAACGCGACCAAATGTCACTTTCTCCGGTTAACCCACGTGATCACCATCGCTTGTGCTCACGCCGGAGTTGTTCGCGTGGAGCCGTTGTGTCTGTGTGAGCACCAGCGCTGAAACCTCATTCGCGCCATGCCGCTCGCGCGTCCACAACGGACAGTCTTAAAGACATAAACGGTGACCTGTTGTCGATTTAAGGTTTATGTGTCACACCCCGACTTTTCCCTCGTCGGTTGCGACGTTTGGTGCCTTTGCCAGCGCAGCGGAAAGTTGCATCTAAGACTCTTACTTCCTGAACGCCAATTCTAATCCTCTAGGATCCCCGATCCCAAGACGTCGCCCACTCCAACCGTGCCGTTACCAAAGCTTAAACCTGAAAGACATGCTTAAAAAGTCAACATAAAGCTGGTGAGTTCATAAGTTTGCGAAACCAAAAGTTAAGTTTAATCCAAAAATCATTTCAACCGAAATCTATGTAGTCCGAATCCAGGAACTAGTTGTGTAACCCCAAACCAGGGAATAAAGTTATGTTATTCCAAACCAGGAATAAAGTTTTACAAAAACATTTCCATAAGTTTTGAAAGCCATCATGTTATCAATATGTTAGAAATGATAGCGTTAGCTAGACGCATGAATAATACTACTACGACCGGAAACCATTACAGACAACGATATATGATTTTGCCCGAAACGATTATGCACTACCATTCCCCGGTAGCGTTATGACCGAGACAATATGCACCCGCCCGGCTCCCAGCCGACGGGTGGGGTCTGTCAGTCCCAATAGATCTATCCACATTTCCCCCGTTATGCTATCCAGCATATTCATGGTTTCCCCGGGACTTTACGTATCGCATAGCACAAATGAATTTAACACTAGTATAACATGATAATTTATGAAATATGTATAAAGCATGTGTCTCCCCCGAAATATAAAAACGTAAAGTGGGGCCGTGAAACTCACGCAACCCATTTGATTTCCCATGTACGATTTTTCAAAGTGTTTGAAATGTTAAACTTTTCCCAAAACTTGATCACTTTAATTTCATCAGATTTTCATAAAAGAAGCATGTCTTCCCCCCGAAAGCATTTATAAAACGATAAAAAGTGGGGTCATGAACTCACCTTAATTTCCATGCTAAGCTAGCAAACAAGCCTGAAACCTCGACCGACTTCCTCGTGCCCTAAATACCAACAAAGGACACCTTAACAGTCTATCACACATAAGCCTAGCTTATTAACCGCTTACAAGATAGCCTACTCGACTGTCTAGACTCGTGTGTACCAACACGAGTTTAAATACGTTTCAACTCGACGAACCGACAATGACTTAACTTAATTCACATATACAACATAGCACCCAAGTTGCACACTTGTCGCTATTTGTGTATAAACCATGTTGGACTAATACCCCGAAACGTATAATTATCCTGAATCGTAGCTCGTCTCGCAAATCATGTAAATGTATTTGCTTTGCGTAATTATATTTTAGAAAATACCCTTTGAGAAATTACAAACTTAGTTATTAAACCGATCAATAACATTTGTTACTTTATCCCAAATATTGTTTGAAAATCATCTTTATCGTTACGAATAAACAGACCTTGAAAGCATTTCGATTTGTTTGTCCAAACACTTAGGGGAATTTATTTATAGAAATAGTAGTTCGTTACGTTTTGATTTTATAAAAATTTGGGCAGAGTTTCCTCTGTTTTTGTACAAACCAGACAACACCCGTTGTCTACAATTTTCCCCAAAATCAACTTTCAAACACAATTCGTCAAGTCCTTTTATCCACAACTTCGATTCACGAGACTGTATACGTTTCGTCACATATGTATAGTTATATATATATAGCAATATATATAATATAGTCCGACGATATAGTCCAATGTTATTTAGTCCGATGTTCGATATCATAAGTCATATTAAGTTAACCATTTACCAAGTCGTTCAATATATAACGTAGTTACCGTTTATTATTATTATTCGGTCCGTTCGCGAGTTAAAACTACTTTATGAATATCAATATATTTATAAATATATATATAATATCCACAACAATAATAACAAATACGAATTAAAGTATACCGATTCGTACGCGCGCAATCCGTGCCCGCTCGAACTATGTGTAGACCGGAACCGAGGTTTGACCAGTTTGACCGCGTGTTGACCGAGGCTTGATCATCCAGATCTGACCCGAACAAGACCCTAACTGAACCCGATCTCGCACCGAATCTGACCCGAAGACCAAAACCGCCAAACTTTGACCCGAGACCAACCACACGACCCGAACCGGGCCTGACTATATCTTGCATGACTCGGACCACCAAAATGAACCCGAGACCCGTGACCGAACTGAGATGAAGCAATAACGAAACAATAACCACTTACTCGAAACCCATCTCCTTAACACACCAGTAATCAGCAACCACGAACCAAACCATCTCGAACTAGAACCAAGGTTGCACCAAGGACCCGAATAGTTAACCAAAACGAGACATGAGGCTTAAACGAACCTGGTTCCAGAACACGACCCGGACCAGACCCTGACCGAACCATCTGACGTGAACAACCCCCATCTTCGTCGTCTACCTAACCATCACTCAAACCATACCCACCAACGCCATCCCTGCCCTCGCAAACACAACCATCTGACCAGAAATTACCCTAATCGGACCACTACAAACCAGCCACAACTCGAGTCCCAAACCTGATCAGAACCCAAACCAAACCCAACCCGACCCCTGTGGGTTTTCCGAGCCACCACGCCGCCGCCACCACCCCCATGGTGGCCGGCCGGCTTCTGAAACAGAGGGGAGGAGGAGAGGGGGACAAGGGAGATGAAGAGAGAGAGTAAAGAGAGAGAGAAAGAGCCCGTGAGAGAGAGAGAGAGAGTTTTAGAGAGAGAGTAGAGAGAGAGAGAGGGTAGCGGCTGCAGAAAAAAGGGAAGGAAGAAGAAGAATATTAGCTTTTATAGTTAGGGTTAGGGTTAGGTAGGTGTATACCGCGTATCGAACCTGTTTTAAACGTAAACGCCTCGGTTTCTATTCTAGGCCCGCTAATTAATTATAAAAAGTAGTCGGTTTTGTTCGAAATACAAAACCGAGCATAAATATAATTACTTTCGACGTCCGACGCGTGTTTTCAGAACACGCGTTTAAATCGCGTTAATTTAACCGGTCATAGTTTCGATCATAAAAACAGTCAGTAAACTTCCGAAACTTAATAACTAGAAATATTTAAAATAAATATTTAATTTTTAATAATAAAAATCACATCGATATGGATCGGAAATGGCCGGGTGTCACATCCTCCCAATGTTACAGGAATTTTGTCCTCAAAATTTGAGGTAGGATATCATCCAAGAACCAATGGTAGTACAACAAAAATAGTCAACGGACTTGCCGGTATAAATGGCACGAAATAAGGTTTCAGAATCAACTGAATGCAAAGCGTAAACAATAACTCTATCAACAAATACTATTGGCACACCTCAAACGAAGCAACTAGTGCACCAACTTTTCATTACACACCACAAGGTGTGTCTGCATTTAAGGCAATAACAAACACGTTGAGGAAAGTGAGACATGTCAATAAAAATCATTCGTTATTCCAAGTAGATTGAATATTCACCGCAAGGTGCTGTATCAAATTCCAACAATTCGATTCAACTGAAATGTCGACTTTGAAGAAACTCATCGACGAAATATCAAGGGATTCATTGCCCACAATGGCCTGGCACATCAAGATTAGAAAACAAGCATTACGAGCAACGTAATGATAAAACAAATCACTAATGAAACAATTGTTTGATGCGAAGCCCTACAATGGACCTTCACAGGTTTAAAGAATTCAAACATATGACAATTGACACGTGTACAAAAATACGTGTCTAATTTGGTGAAAAGAATAAGGAATCAACAAAAATTAAATTCCTTTACGATTGAATGTTGAAAGCCACAAATACAAAAGAAGAGAGATGTAGATCGTACTCAAAAGATATATCTAGGTTCTACAACATGAACCTTAGAAGTTCAAGAAACAAGATCATCAAGATCTTAAACTGGTTTAAGAAAAGCAAGGTCACAAATGACACGAACATGGGAGAATCGACAATCACGTCCGTAACAACAAAATAATGAAAAACCCTTATCCATTATTTATACATATAAATATATATACAACAACTCATAGGATACCCTCATGATAGAATTTCTTAGAACTATCAGGTGCCTGTAAATTTGCAATAACGTGACGTCTACGTTATCAAAAATTTACCTCACCAGATCATCCTATTAACCTCCATCATAAGTTGTATCACGAGCACTCGTCACATTCATATCATAACACGTATATATATACAACATAATATAATGTTCGTCGTGTGCGCCACCTTTCCGAGTGCTCTTCCCGTCCGCATTCCCGCTTCTCAGCATCATCAGCAAAACGAGGTGCCTCATCAAGACGCCTTCGGCCCAACCCAACCTTGATGACATAGCATACTCCGAACCGGGGATGTGAGACCGCAGATGCTGCAACGATCCCTTTGCCAACTCGTCCAACTAACGCGACACGTGTGAGCGTTCTAGATACGTCCAAGCTAGAGTCAACAACCATCGGCGATACGTACTATATATACTTTACATAAATACACGTAGTATACAACAAGTAGATTGTTCCTCATACCAAGAAACAATGACTCAGCTAACTCTATGTGAATAACCGCTCTGAAGTCTAAAACGATGACTCGCCAGTCACCAGTGAGGTATGCCTAACCACTACATACCAATGTCCTTTCTATATACCACTACAGAAAATACCGACTTCCTATTCACATAAGAAAAATAAATGTTCCTTGCGCCGAAGGAATGTATGCTGAGCTAGTGTGATACACTAATAGTCATGTAACATACTTGGCAACGGTTGGAATTCCAGTTCCTAGGCGTTCATACTAAATATCATGTCTTAAAAATTTTGGTCCCACTTCAAAACAAACTCAGGTTAAAGCCTAGATATCTACCCAGACACCTAGTTCGCTAAAACCTATGGCTCAGATACCAAACTGTCACACCCCGACTTTTCCCTCGTCGGTTGCGACGTTTGGTGCCTTTGCCAGCGCAGCGGAAAGTTGCATCTAAGACTCTTACTTCCTGAACGCCAATTCTAATCCTCTAGGATCCCCGATCCCAAGACGTCGCCCACTCCAACCGTGCCGTTACCAAAGCTTAAACCTGAAAGACATGCTTAAAAAGTCAACATAAAGCTGGTGAGTTCATAAGTTTGCGAAACCAAAAGTTAAGTTTAATCCAAAAATCATTTCAACCGAAATCTATGTAGTCCGAATCCAGGAACTAGTTGTGTAACCCCAAACCAGGGAATAAAGTTATGTTATTCCAAACCAGGAATAAAGTTTTACAAAAACATTTCCATAAGTTTTGAAAGCCATCATGTTATCAATATGTTAGAAATGATAGCGTTAGCTAGACGCATGAATAATACTACTACGACCGGAAACCATTACAGACAACGATATATGATTTTGCCCGAAACGATTATGCACTACCATTCCCCGGTAGCGTTATGACCGAGACAATATGCACCCGCCCGGCTCCCAGCCGACGGGTGGGGTCTGTCAGTCCCAATAGATCTATCCACATTTCCCCCGTTATGCTATCCAGCATATTCATGGTTTCCCCGGGACTTTACGTATCGCATAGCACAAATGAATTTAACACTAGTATAACATGATAATTTATGAAATATGTATAAAGCATGTGTCTCCCCCGAAATATAAAAACGTAAAGTGGGGCCGTGAAACTCACGCAACCCATTTGATTTCCCATGTACGATTTTTCAAAGTGTTTGAAATGTTAAACTTTTCCCAAAACTTGATCACTTTAATTTCATCAGATTTTCATAAAAGAAGCATGTCTTCCCCCCGAAAGCATTTATAAAACGATAAAAAGTGGGGTCATGAACTCACCTTAATTTCCATGCTAAGCTAGCAAACAAGCCTGAAACCTCGACCGACTTCCTCGTGCCCTAAATACCAACAAAGGACACCTTAACAGTCTATCACACATAAGCCTAGCTTATTAACCGCTTACAAGATAGCCTACTCGACTGTCTAGACTCGTGTGTACCAACACGAGTTTAAATACGTTTCAACTCGACGAACCGACAATGACTTAACTTAATTCACATATACAACATAGCACCCAAGTTGCACACTTGTCGCTATTTGTGTATAAACCATGTTGGACTAATACCCCGAAACGTATAATTATCCTGAATCGTAGCTCGTCTCGCAAATCATGTAAATGTATTTGCTTTGCGTAATTATATTTTAGAAAATACCCTTTGAGAAATTACAAACTTAGTTATTAAACCGATCAATAACATTTGTTACTTTATCCCAAATATTGTTTGAAAATCATCTTTATCGTTACGAATAAACAGACCTTGAAAGCATTTCGATTTGTTTGTCCAAACACTTAGGGGAATTTATTTATAGAAATAGTAGTTCGTTACGTTTTGATTTTATAAAAATTTGGGCAGAGTTTCCTCTGTTTTTGTACAAACCAGACAACACCCGTTGTCTACAATTTTCCCCAAAATCAACTTTCAAACACAATTCGTCAAGTCCTTTTATCCACAACTTCGATTCACGAGACTGTATACGTTTCGTCACATATGTATAGTTATATATATATATAGCAATATATATAATATAGTCCGACGATATAGTCCAATGTTATTTAGTCTGATGTTCGATATCATAAGTCATATTAAGTTAACCATTTACCAAGTCGTTCAATATATAACGTAGTTACCGTTTATTATTATTATTCGGTCCGTTCGCGAGTTAAAACTACTTTATGAATATCAATATATTTATAAATATATATATAATATCCACAACAATAATAACAAATACGAATTAAAGTATACCGATTCGTACGCGCGCAATCCGTGCCCGCTCGAACTATGTGTAGACCGGAACCGAGGTTTGACCAGTTTGACCGCGTGTTGACCGAGGCTTGATCATCCAGATCTGACCCGAACAAGACCCTAACTGAACCCGATCTCGCACCGAATCTGACCCGAAGACCAAAACCGCCAAACTTTGACCCGAGACCAACCACACGACCCGAACCGGGCCTGACCATATCTTGCATGACTCGGACCACCAAAATGAACCCGAGACCCGTGACCGAACTGAGATGAAGCAATAACGAAACAATAACCACTTACTCGAAACCCATCTCCTTAACACACCAGTAATCAGCAACCACGAACCAAACCATCTCGAACTAGAACCAAGGTTGCACCAAGGACCCGAATAGTTAACCAAAACGAGACATGAGGCTTAAACGAACCTGGTTCCAGAACACGACCCGGACCAGACCCTGACCGAACCATCTGACGTGAACAACCCCCATCTTCGTCGTCTACCTAACCATCACTCAAACCATACCCACCAACGCCATCCCTGCCCTCGCAAACACAACCATCTGACCAGAAATTACCCTAATCGGACCACTACAAACCAGCCACAACTCGAGTCCCAAACCTGATCAGAACCCAAACCAAACCCAACCCGACCCCTGTGGGTTTTCCGAGCCACCACGCCGCCGCCACCACCCCCATGGTGGCCGGCCGGCTTCTGAAACAGAGGGGAGGAGGAGAGGGGGACAAGGGAGATGAAGAGAGAGAGTAAAGAGAGAGAGAGAAAGAGCCCGTGAGAGAGAGAGAGAGAGAGTTTTAGAGAGAGAGTAGAGAGAGAGAGAGGGTAGCGGCTGCAGAAAAATGGGAAGGAAGAAGAAGAATATTAGCTTTTATAGTTAGGGTTAGGGTTAGGTAGGTGTATACCGCGTATCGAACCTGTTTTAAACGTAAACGCCTCGGTTTCTATTCTAGGCCCGCTAATTAATTATAAAAAGTAGTCGGTTTTGTTCGAAATACAAAACCGAGCATAAATATAATTACTTTCGACGTCCGACGCGTGTTTTCAGAACACGCGTTTAAATCGCGTTAATTTAACCGGTCATAGTTTCGATCATAAAAACAGTCAGTAAACTTCCGAAACTTAATAACTAGAAATATTTAAAATAAATATTTAATTTTTAATAATAAAAATCACATCGATATGGATCGGAAATGGCCGGGTGTCACATTATGAATTACAGGAAATTGATTCAATGCTTACCCGTGAAGACATGAATTCGTGAATGATGGTAGCCACTAGTTTGGCAATAGTATACTGTATACATCATACAAAACCAAAGTCAAAGACAAATCCAAAGTCAAAGTCATAGAAATAATTTTTCTAATTTAGTTCCCACAACAATCACACACACTCACGAAAGCAAATAAGAAAGACACGAGAATTATAGTTGTTCGGTCTAGGTGACCTATATCCACTCTTGCAAGTTGCAACTAGGTATTTTGTATTAGGCTCAAGGCATATTAGATTACAATTACAATGGTTCTAAAAAGCGCAAAGCGCATAAAAGCGAACAGGAACAACAGAACTGTTCTCCGCCAATCTTGGTTTTAAAAAGCGCAAAGTGCACAAAAGCGACGGGGTCTAAAACAGAGGTGCAAAGCGCCTAGCGCAAAAGCGGTGCGCCTGAGTGTGAAAAAACATTGCCAATATAGAATAGCTAGTCTCAAAATATAATGTTTGTTAACATTTTCGCAAGACTGCGACCACAAAATACTTTGTGGATCAGTGTGAAAAGAACATCTACTGAACACTTCATTTTGATCAGAACATCTACTTGAACACTCAAAAGAAACTTTGTTTGGTGTGTGTTCTCAATTAGGATCCAAATCTTATTATGTATTTGGCCTAAATCTTAACAAATAAGAGGAGGGTACCCAACGAAAATTTATCCAATGTGTCTACTTATCAAATGTATCATATTCACCCAAAACCTGACCAAAGAAAATTCATAAAATAAAGCCTAAAAAATAATAAATCACAGTTTAACTAACAAAGCAAAAAAAATATATACATATAGCAATTACGAACAATAATTCATGAAATAAACAGTTACTGATTGGGGCTGAGTTGCTCTTAAAAGTGCGTCCAAACAATATTGGTCCGATTGGGGTTATGGTTTGAACCAGCGAAGCTACTATTACCCTACCTTTAACGAGCTGATAATTTGCAAAAACACGAACCAGCAAAGATATTGTTGCCTGACTGTATCATTTTTTCAACGAGCCGATAATGTGCGATTCAGGTTTTTGAGAATACGATCAATTCGGGTTTTTCTTCAGCAAAGCTTCTGTTACTTGCAAGCAATCCCACCACACAACACTATCAAAAGTTCAAAACCCAATATTTAATTTATTATTCCAATCACCCAAAACCCAATATTCTTTTCATAGATACGTACAATATAGATTGATTATACACACATATATACTTATAGTGATTCTTTAACAGCCTTTATCGTTGGGGTTTGCTTCAGAAGAGAAAGAAAACATATGTGCGAATGCGCGATTAGGGTTTTTTCTTTTATCAGAAAGAGAGAATTATGATCGATTGGGTTTTTTGTTGCATCGATTTATGGGCTGGGAGATTATTCAATATTTTAAAGAAAGGGTGCGCGGGAGACATAATTACATGGTAGGGAAGTTAAATTTTTGAAATATTTTGTTATGACACTAAGGATGACACTCAATTTTTATAGTGTCGTGATTTTTGAATTCTTGACATTATATTGTTGACAAGCAAAAAAGCATGTCATCGTTTAACTAAATTTTTTAAACCATGACAGTTTTTTTATGACACACTATTTTTTATGTCATAAATAAGTGCGTGTCATAAAGTGTGTATCATGGTATGTCATTTTTCTAGTAGTGATTACACAATAGAGCCGTTCCTGCCAATTCAATTTTGTGCAGCTCATTTCCAGGTCATGTTTTCAAATCCATATTTCTAAACTGATTTGATATTTGTGCGAAGACATAGGTACATGTCATGTATAGATTAATTAGGGTTCAATGATTTGTCATGAAAATTGTTTAGAAATAATATACAGTTGCTTCAGTTGCCTTTTGTTTCGTTGATATCAACATGTTGACATATTGTTTTCCAATACTTATGTATCTTTGCTTCAGAACATGCTTTCCAAATCAAGCTTGAAAACGATCGTGGTGCGCTTTACATAACAAAAGGATGGCCTTATATGAAGAAGACGTTTCAGATAACAAGCGATCATCTAATTGTGTTTGAAATTTACAATGAGGTTTGTTTTTCAATTTCTAAATAGTTGTTGTTCTATTTATCCTAATGTAAATCGCAATACAAGATGCTTTCTATTTTTAATTAATTTGTATTTTTTTCATTTTTTTCTTTGTTAATAAAATAGAAATCATATGAGGTGTCGTTTTCTAAGAAAAACAAGCTTACTCTGCCTCCAGAGCTTTGGGAATACAATTACAAGGTCGAGGATGATGAAAATAAGGATGAAGAAATCGTTTTTGTTTCCGATAATGATACTGAAGAGATGAGTGTAGGAGATGATATAGAGGAAGAGATTGATGAATCGGATGATGACGAGGAGGAAGAAGCTGTTGATGATGTTGGCGTTCCAGTTGTTTTCACTGTTGACAGGCATTTTGTAAGTCTTATCTATTCAATTCCTTATATTATATAGCGATTTATGTATACGTACCTTTTTATTAAAATGCAAATTGTTTTTATTTTTATAGCGTATGAAGGTAGATTGGGCAAGGGATAATGGTTTGAACAGGAAGAGGGCTTTGACTATTAAAGATTGTGAGGGTTGTACTTGGGGAGTTTCTGTTGGTATTGAAGGTTCGAGAAGCAGTTACCGTTACAACATTAGAGGTATGTCAGTCTTTGCTGCCGATAAGGAGTTGCAGTCAGGTGATCAGATGCATTTCCTTTTTTTCAACAAACAAGGTCTGTTCCAGCTAACTAAAGTAGTTAGGGTTGATGGTAATTAGTTATGGTTGTGGTGGTAGTTTTTTGATGAACATTAACATGTTTGGTTGGTAACTTTTTGCACCTTAGTGGTGGTAGGTTTTTTGAACATGATTAACGAATGCTGGTCACATACTTTATGCACCTTTTACTGCTGATGTAGTAAAATGTGTGTTTTTTTGGTATGTTATGTCTTTTAAACCGAATATCTTGGTATGGTTTATTGATAGATGATCATCAATATTATGTTCGTAGGAGTAGTCTAAAATTGTAAATGTTAATTTAGTCAACTTTTAATTTGGTCAACTTTTAATTTAGTCAAGTCAATTATTAATTTAGTCAACTTTTTGAATTAAGTATGAAATTTTAAATTTGTATCTTTCTAAAAAAAAGTTTTTTTTTTTTTTTTTTTGTTATTTCAAACTTAAAACTTATAAATAATATTTTTTTCATAAAGAATTTCAAAGTTAAAACTCATAGATTTAAATCATATTATTAACTACAATTCTAAAAACTTTAGTTTTGCATAAGTCATTATTATCAAAAGCACAATAAAACGGTTAAATAAAAAGGTTTACAATCATAAAAACAGATAATCGTTATGCTTGAAAATATCAAACTAATTGGTTGTATAGATTGATATAGACACGGGATTTCATTTTTTAGTGTTTTATATGAGGCCACTTTTTTTAACATATTAAATCATATTAAACATGTCAAATTTTTCAAATTTCTTTCAAGAGTAAACGCATTTAATAAAAAAAATCAAAGTCAAAAGTTGTGTATAATTAGCCTTCCAATTTTTTGAATAACATAATAAACTTAATTTTTATTAATCTAATTTAGAAATTTTTTGATTTCCATTAACATAAATTGGTTTCCATTGTGACACCCGGCATATTTGGCTTAAACATTTTAGTAACATCTAAGTCTACCTTAGCGAGAAATGTTTATAAACGGACTTAACTGGGTTAGTTGAGTCGGGTCAGGTTAGGATTTTCCAGGGTTCAATGATCTGGAGGATCATTGGGAGTCGTTTTGGTAATACACTAGTACCGAGTTCCGTTGTTGGTGACATTACATGAACTAATTAAGTATATGTGTAGATTATGGGTCGTGTGGTGGATTATATACATAGATGTGTTTAAATGACGTGTAAATGATTATCCATGCTTAAATATGTTAAACATAGACTAAGGTTGCATGCTCATGTGTTAGGATGTGTTAGAATGCGTTAAACACGACAAACTGGAAAACTAGATACACATGGGTTCTGGTTCGACCACTTCGAGTGGTCGAAGGAGAACATTTTGTTTGGTTCGACCCTTTGTAAATGGGCGAACCTGGGATGTGGAATTGAAAGAATTCCCTTCGACCAGGACAGGGCTCATTCGACCCTGTGGAAGGGTCGAAGGAGGCTACCTTCGACCACTTACAGGGGGCGAAGGAGGATTAGTATAAATACCAAACTTTGTCATTTTTCATCATTTCACAAACCCTAACCGTCTCAAAACACTCTCAAACGATTTTAATCACTAAGGAAGGAGTTTTTGCTCTGCTTTTTCATAATCTAACCTATCTACAACATCTAAACAAGAATCCAAGGTGTGTTCTTAATCCTAAACCTTTTTAAAGCATTGTAATTCGTTTTCATCTAACCCTAATTGTCCGGACCTGTTCTAAGGGTGTTTTCATGATTAAAAACCTTTTAAACGTCTTTCTAAACCAAAACATTATCATTTAACATAGGTTTTCATGATAATAAACGTGTGTTAATTATGTGTTATGTGGTGTTATGTGTTGTTCAATGATTTGCTCTGTATCTATGATAGAAACATGATATAGGATTGTTATGGATGCGAGTTTATTGTTGTTTAGGGTTAAAAAGAGATAGATTATGATATTATGGGTATTTGGGGGTTTTAACGAAACTAGACTTGATGCATGATATTTATGATCAATAGAACAAATAGGGAAAGATCGAACACTCGAAAAACTGAGCATTTTAAGTTGAATATGGATCGATTTCGAAAGTTTCCAAATTGGGTAAATAATCCATGCATGATTGTGACGTTTCCATAATTCTTACCATTTTGGGAAAGGGCTGAAATGGACGTATTATTGGGGGAAATCGGTGGGGTTTTGTAGGGATAAGTTATTCATGCTTGACTGCTGTGTTTGATGATGTTTCGAGTCGTTTTGAATGTGTTTGAAGCGTTTTTAGGAAAATTTGCACAACAGAGGCGAACCTGGACTCCTTCGACCGATCGAAGGTGCGAAGGAGGGAATCCAGGGTCGAACCTGGGTTTTGTTGGGCGAAACTGGCAAAACGGTCGAAGGAGGCATCAAACAGTCGAACGAAATACAAAACGGGCGAAGGAGACTTAAAAAGGGCGAAGGAGACTTAAACTGACTGGTTCGACCGTTCTGATGCAGAAATGAGATTTTTGATACAAACTAAGTGTTTTATGCTTGAACCTTGTGTGTAATCTATGTGTACTTGATTAGTTAGGGTAATGGGTCACCAACGGGATGTCGGGTCGGTCTAGTGTGTCGGTTAAACATTTAAACACGTTTTAAAACATACTTGGTTACGATCTGGACAATCGGGGACTAGATAACCTTATGGTTATTAGTCGGAACAATTATATGAACATTTTGATAGATCTCCGGTAGAGGGATTATCAAGGGCTTAACATCTTTACTTGTAACCGAAGAACGCTATCTAAGGTGAGTTCACGGCCCCACTTTTACTGCTTTAACTTTTGGGGGAGAAAACATGCGCTAAACTTGTCACACCCTCAAATTTCCACTGCGGGGTTTATACCGCGAGGCGCATGACAAACCAGGATCCCATAGCCATAAGTCACATGAACGAACTCTAAATGCCCAAACCATTTAGTTCGTTTTCAAAAACCAAGTTTAGTTAAGCTGCGGAAGCGTAAACCAAATTTAAACCTTTTTTAAAAACCATGCGCAAAAAAACGCGCCCAAATTAAAACCATATGAGAGAAAGGTAATAGCATAATATATAATTTATGTGTATGTCCAAGACCCCAAATGCAGTGAAGTGTACAGTGCTTTCTAATCCTGGCACCGGAAGCTAACTACTTGCAAAAGCATGTAAATCGTGTGTCAACATAAAGCTGGTGAGTTCACAAAGTAAAGTAATTGAGTGTGTAAATGCACTGGTTTCCAAAACCACGTAAGTAAGTAAGTTGAGTTGGTGCCCCGCACCGTGTAACCACTAGTTCATCGCATGTCAAGGGTAGCTAACCCATTCATGATAACTAACCGAATATACCGAACTGCTATGTACGTGTAGCCACATAAGTGTGCCGCATGCCTGACATCATTGTCTATCCACAATGATAAAGTTTCGTTAAGTTATAGTTCACGCCCACGCTCCCCGAGCCGGTGTGAGGTTTGTAAGACCTAATAGCGCTATCAACTAATAACCCGCTTGCCAACCCTGGCAACTCATTCGGTACGTGAGGACTTACAGATGATAGAAATGGTTTAGTTTATCAAGGACACAATTGCGAACTAGCAAAGTAACCGACCCTCACAAGGATCTATGGCATGATGTGTAAGTAGTCCCAAACCGGACTAGAAAATGTTAAGTAAAGTGTCTCATACCTGAGACGCATGCTTTTGAGAAAAAGAGTAGTGAAACTCACCTTAGGTTGCAAGAGAATAATCCAAATTCCACAAATAGTGAAGTGCTACCGACTCCCTATTACAAATGTCACTAGGTGAGTATATGTGCATAACCAACACCATATAACTCGTTTATCCGAGACTTTTAAAAGTTCAAAACCGTGTAGTGACACCTAATGACTCTACATGCTCAAGTATGTCCTACATATCCCGTTGGTGATCATAGTGATTATTATCAGTTTAATAAATCAATTACATCTCATACAAGTTTTCGCACAAGTACATGTCAGTTACATACCACATAAAACTCCAAATAGTCACATAAAGACTCCGTACACAATCTGTGTTTTTAGGACAGATTGTGCGCTGTGAAAAACAATTTATTTAAAATACTTAACGAATGAATTAAAGTCCCAAATTTTTACTGAGTATTTATGGGGATGCGGTTGCAAACCTATATTTTTATTTTGTCTTAAAACTAAACACAAAAATTATGAAAATTTGTACAACACAGCTATGTCCAGAAAATTTCCTCAACAGGTCAGTTTAGTAGAAAAATTCTCAAACATTGTGTATTCATCCAAACGGGATGAATCCCCTTGGAAAAGCTCTATTTTTCC
Source organism: Ambrosia trifida (assembly GCA_028751855.1). Taxonomy (NCBI): domain Eukaryota; kingdom Viridiplantae; phylum Streptophyta; class Magnoliopsida; order Asterales; family Asteraceae; genus Ambrosia; species Ambrosia trifida. The sequence goes on along the minus strand of CM054128.1, from coordinate 132,348,852 downwards.
AATATTGACCTACTGTAAAAATTTCATAACTTAATTCCTTGTAAATCTCAAGTTATGACCATTTAAAGTTAACCCAATTCACAAATCCGAAAATCTGATATGACCCCTAATCAAATAAAATTCCAAAAATGACTCAAACGATGTCCAAATCTGATTGTTTTGCACATTATGAAAAGCTAAGACCTTGTACATTACAATAATGCAAAGAAATCATCAAAACAATCGATTTACCAACCCATTACAGCCCCTACAAAACGTTTAAACGAATCTGCCAGAATCTTAAACTTCCATCCCAAGTAATCTACAAACCCTAATTTTCCATGAACATCCCTAATACATGTATAACACATACAATACTGATTAAACACCATATTAACATAGCAAAACACATATATTATCATGTGAAAACCCTAATCATGGCTACTAATAACAATCATCATCATCAAATCATCAAGAACATTCAAGAACTCCTATACATACATACATGCGATTATATATATGTTATTTTTAGAGTTTTTAAAGTTTTTCAAGTATCATAATTCATCAAAGAGCATAAAGATGTATACCTTGCAATGCAAAAACTCCCTAGAGCCTTGAGATTAAACCCGAACTAGCTTGATTAGGTGAAAGATTGATTGGTTGCTTGAAAACTAAGAGAGAAGGGGGGGGGGGTTTCTCACGGCTCAAAAGGGGAAGAAGGGGTAGGGTTTTTTTTTTTGTCTCCTAATTATAAGAGGGCTTTGCTTGTTCCCCAAGCAATTGGGTATTAGGGCCCTTCTAATCCATTAACTTGACCCGTTAATCATGTTCTAGCCCAATACCGGACCCAATATTATTAATCACCCTAAATTGCATAAAAACCATTGTTTTCATTATTACATAACATATTCATCATGTTGTGCACGTAATTTACATAATTTATGTATATCTTTCAGTTAGGCGATAATTCACAAAAACATGTAATTCACATAAGCACGTACTTCACGTTCACCATAATTCAATTGTACGTATTATTCTTATGTATGCCACATAATTCACCAACGTTTGGGATACAGGACTCGTGTGTGTGTTTAACAAGGATTTTCCAAATTATAACATATGTTAACATCTTCTAACATATGTTAAACCTACTTAACTAACCCTAGTTAAGTATCTAGCCATGTATGAACATGTAAGTTAACTAGAGTTCAGTAAAAGTATTAACCTGAAAATGCGGGGTGTCACATCATCCCCAAGTTGAAAAGAATTTCGTCCCGAAATTCAGCAAGTAAACAATAAAGCCAGCTATAAAAATGTGTGCTTGGTTCCCGGATGTCACATCATCCCCAAGTTGAAAGGAATTTCGCCCCGAAATTCACTTTGAAAGAGCTGCTTTATGTTTCGCGTTTGATTTATGCACGATTTCAGGTTCAGTAAAGAGGTGTGGGTATTTGAGCCGCATCTGATCTCTGCGCTCCCACGTGTATTCCGGTCCTAGACGGGAATTCCACCGTACCATAACAATAGGTATAGTGCTTTGTCTGAGTTTCTTGACGCCCTGCTCAAGAATCTCCACTGGTTCTTCCATGAACCGTAGCTGATCGTCCACCTGGATCTCCTCCAGTGGCACTACCAGTGTCGTATCTGATAAGCATTTCTTCAAGTTTGAGACGTGGAATACATTATGTACTCCACTGAGTTCATCCGGTAGATTTAGCTGGTAAGCTACTGGACCAATCCTTTTAACAATCTCGAAAGGTCCGACGTATCGGGGATTTAACTTCCCTCATTTCCCAAAGCGTATCACTCCTTTCCAAGGTGACACCTTTAACAAAACCTTGTCCCCAACATGGAACTCCAAAGGTTTTCTATGTTTGTCAGCATAACTTTTCTGTCGATCCCGAGCAGCAGCCATCCGGTTTCTAATTTGCACTATCTTCTCAGAAGTTTCGTGCACGAGTTCGGGACCTGTTAGTTGGCTATCCCCAACCTCAGTCCAACAGATGGGAGACCTACACTTGCACCCGTAAAGTGCCTCAAAAGGCGCACACTGTATCGAAGTGTGGTAACTATTGTTATAAGAGATTTCGATTAAGGGCAAGTGCTTATCCCAGTTATTAACAAAGTCCACCACGCACGCTCGTAGCAGATCCTCTAATGTTTGGATGGTACGTTCACTTTGTCCATCCATCTGTGGGTGATAGGCTGTACTCATATCAAGACGAGTTCCTAGAGCATCTTGGAGAGTAGTCCAGAAACGAGAAGTGAATCGCCCATCGCGATCAGATATAATGGAAGTAGGCACCCCATGCCTAGAGACTATCTCCTTGATGTATAAGTTCGCCAGCTTCTCTAACGAATCTGTTTCTTTTATTGCCAAGAAGTGGGCCGATTTGGTTAAACGGTCCACGATAACCCAAATCCTGTTATGGCCCGTTGGCGTTCTAGGAAGCTTTGTAATAAAATCCATGGAAATTCCATCCCACTTCCACATTGGAATCTGTGGTTGTTGGAGTAGGCCCGAAGGTTTTTGATATTCAATCTTAACCTTCGCACAAGTCAAGCACTTACTAACATAAGTGGCTATCTCGGCTTTCATGTTTGGCCACCAGTATAGAGTCTTAAGATCTTGGTACATCTTGTCCGAACCAGGATGTACCGAATAGCGAGAGGTATGTGCTTCATCGAGCACCAGTTGTCTGAGATCCCCAAATCGTGGTATCCAGACTCGATCCATGAAGTACTGCAGACCATCTGTTCTCAGTTCCAAGTGCTTATCAGCACCATGTAGGGTCTCAAGCCCGATGTTTTATTCCTTCAATGCTTCACCCTGTGCTTCACGTATCTTATCAGGAAGATTAGAATGAATGGTGAGTTGCAAGGCTCGCACCCGTTTGGGTTTCGTTTCTTTTCGACTGAGGGCATTAGCTACTACGTTAGCCTTCCCTGGATGATACTTGATGGCACAGTCATAATCATTCAAAAGTTCAACCCAGCGACGTTGTCGTATGTTCAGCACCTTCTGATCGAATATATGCTGAAGGCTCTTGTGATCAGTGAAAATTGTGCACTTTGTTCCATAGAGGTAGTGCCTCCAGATTTTATGAGCGAAAACCACCGCTCCCAGCTCCAAATCATGAGTGGGGTAATTCTTCTCATGGACCTTCAATTGCCGCGATGCATATGCGATTACCTTATCACGTTGCATCAGTACGCACCCAAAGCCTTGGATAGACGCATCACAGTACACTACAAAGTCCTCCGTACCCTCAGGTAATGATAGTATCGGTGCACTGTAAAGTTTTGACTTTAGTAGTTGAAAAGCAGATTCTTGGGCGTCTCCCCACTTATAAGTAATACCTTTCTGTGTTAGGGCGGTGAGAGGTTGAGCGATCTTAGAAAACCCCTCGATAAATCTGCGATAGTATCCCGCGAGACCAAGAAATTGGCGCACTTCAGTAGGGGTCCTAGGAGCCTCCCACTTTTTGATGGCGTCAATTTTGGCTGGGTCCACATGTATTCCTGTCTCGTTGACCACATGCCCAAGGAATTGGACTTCTCGAATCCAGAAGTAACATTTAGAAAACTTTGCATACAGCTGCTCATTCCTCAGTAGATCCAAGATTAACCGCAGGTGTTGCTCGTGCTCTTCCCTGCTCTTGGAATAAATCAGTATGTCATCTATGAACACTATGACGAATTTGTCCAAATAAGGCTTGCACACACGGTTCATTAGGTCCATGAACACAGCCGGTGCATTAATTAGCCCGAATGGCATAACCAAAAACTCATAATGTCCATAACGAGTCCAAAACGCCGTTTTTGCCACATCCTCTTCTCGGACTCTCAGCTGATGGTACCCTGACCTCAAGTCAATCTTAGAGTAGAAGCTCGACCCTTGCAGTTGGTCAAACAAGTCATCAATACGAGGCAGAGGATAACGGTTCTTAATCGTTACCTTGTTCAACTCCCGATAATCTATGCACATGCGAAAGCTCCCATCTTTCTTCTTAACAAACAGAACTGGAGCTCCCCATGGCGAAGAACTGGGCCTAATAAAACTCCTATCCAATAGCTCTTGGAGTTGGGTAGATAGTTCTTGAAGCTCCCTTGGTGCTAACGGTACGGTGCGCGTGCAACTGGCGCTGCTCCAGGTGCAAGGTCAATCTGGAACTCCACTTGACGAACGGGTGGAAGTCCAGGTAATTCCTCTGGGAATACATCTTGGAAGTCTCGGACCACTGGGATGTCCTCAATTCTAGTTTCAATTTCAGCTCGAATGTCAGATATGTTAGCCAAAATGGCCGGACAGCCCTTGCGAATACACTTCTGGGCCTTCAGATAGGAGATGATGCCCACCATGGCACCACCTCGATCATCCTGTATAGATAAGAGTTCTCCACTTGGGAGAGGAATGCGAACAATTTTCTCCTGACAGAGAATTTCCGCGCGTTGCTTGGACAAGGGTAGCTAACCCATTCATGATAACTAACCGAATATACCGAACTGCTATGTACGTGTAGCCACATAAGTGTGCCGCATGCCTGACATCATTGTCTATCCACAATGATAAAGTTTCGTTAAGTTATAGTTCACGCCCGCGCTCCCCGAGCCGGTGTGAGGTTTGTAAGACCTAATAGCGCTATCAACTAATAACCCGCTTGCCAACCCTGGCAACTCATTCGGTACGTGAGGACTTACAGATGATAGAAATGGTTTAGTTTATCAAGGACACAATTGCGAACTAGCAAAGTAACCGACCCTCACAAGGATCTATGGCATCCCAACCCGGGATGTGTAAGTAGTCCCAAACCGGACTAGAAAATGTTAAGTAAAGTGTCTCATACCTGAGACGCATGCTTTTGAGAAAAAGAGTAGTGAAACTCACCTTAGGTTGCAAGTGAATAATCCAAATTCCACCAATAGTGAAGTGCTACCGACTCCCTATTACAAATGTCACTAGGTGAGTATATGTGCATAACCAACACCATATAACTCATTTATCCGAGACTTTTAAAAGTTCAAAACCGTGTAGTGACACCTAATGACTCTACATGCTCAAGTATGTCCTACGTATCCTGTTGGTGATCATAGTGATTATTATCAGTTTAATACATCAATTACATCTCATACAAGTTTTCACACAAGTACATGTCAGTTACATACCACATAAAACTCCAAATAGTCACATAAAGACTCCGTACACAATCTGCGTTTTTAGGACAAATTGTGCGCTGTGAAAAAAAATTTATTTAAAATACGTAACGAATGAATTAAAGTCCCAAATTTTTACTGAGTATTTATGGGGATTCGGTTGCAAACCCATATTTTTATTTTGTCTTAAAACTAAACACAAAAATTATGAAAATTTGTACAACACAGCTATGTCCAGAAAATTTCCTCAACAGGTCAGTTTAGTAGAAAAATTCTCAAAAATTGTGTATTCATCCAAACGGGATGAATCCCCTTGGAAAAGCTCTATTTTTCCAATATTGACCTACTGTAAAAATTTCATAACTTAATTCCTTGTAAATCTCAAGTTATGACCATTTAAAGTTAACCCAATTCACAAATCCGAAAATCTGATATGACCCCTAATCAAATAAAATTCCAAAAATGACTCAAACGATGTCCAAATCTGATTGTTTTGCCCATTATAAAAATCTAAGACCTTGTACATTACAATCATGCAAAGAAATCATCAAAACAATCAATTTACCAACCCATTACAGCCCCTACAAAACGTTTAAACGAATCTGCCAGAATCTTAAACTTCCATCCCAAGTAATCTACAAACCCTAATTTTCCATGAACATCCCTAATACATGAATAACACATACAATACTGATTAAACACCATATTAACATAGCAAAACACATATATTATCATGTGAAAACCCTAATCATGGCTACTAATAACAATCATCATCATCAAATCATCAAGAACATTCAAGAACTCCTATACATACATACATGCGATTATATATATGTTATTTTTAGAGTTTTTAAAGTTTTTCAAGTATCATAATTCATCAAAGAGCATAATGATGTATATCTTGCTAGGCAAAAACTCCCTAGAGCCTTGAGATTAAACCCGAACTAGCTTGATTAGGTGAAAGATTGATTGGTTGCTTGAAAACTAAGAGAGAAGGGGGGGGGGTTTCTCACGGCGCAAAAGGGGAAGAAGGGGTAGGGTTTTATTTTTTTTTTTGTCTCCTAATTATAAGAGGGCTTTGCTTGTTCCCCAAGCAATTGGGTATTAGGGCCCTTCTAGTCCATTAACTTGACCCGTTAATCATGTTCTAGCCCAATACCGGACCCAATATTATTAATCACCCTAAATTGCATAAAAACCATTGTTTTCATTATTACATAACATATTCATCATGTTGTGCACGTAATTTACATAATTTACGTATATCTTTCAGTTAGGCGATAATTCACAAAAACATGTAATTCACATAAGCACGTACTTCACGTTCACCATAATTCAATTGTACGTATTATTGTTATGTATGCCACATAATTCACCAACGTTTGGGATACAGGACTCGTGTGTGTGTTTAACAAGGATTTTCCTAATTATAACATATGTTAACATCTTCTAACATATGTTAAACCTACTTAACTAACCCTAGTTAAGTATCTAGCCATGTATGAACATGTAAGTTAACTAGAGTTCAGTAAAAGTATTAACCTGAAAATGCGGGGTGTCACAAAACTATTTTGGTAACATATGTCATACTATGGTTTAAATCTTGTGTACTATATGATCTTTTAAAGTCCAGAGGGAAACCATGAATGTGCGGGGATGCACAACGGGGGAAATGTGGATAGATCTATTGGGCTTGACAAACCCCACTCGACGGCTTGGAGGGCCGGGCGGGTGCATATTGTCTCGAACTGGTAACACTCGTAGCGTAGCTACAACACATCGGGCTGAACACATGGAAACAGTCTAGTAATGGTTTTCCAATCGTAGTAGTAACAAAACATACGCCTAGCTAGCGTACTTGGTAACATGGATATAGTATGGACATGGTAACATTTTGGTAACATCTTGGTAACATATTGAACAAACCTGTGAACTCACCAGCATTATATGTTGACGTCTTTTTGGCATGTTTTTCTCAGGTCGCTAAGGTAGCAACTAATGGAACTAGGCGCACGAGTCTGCATTGGCATCTAGGCTTAGTTCATATTTTGTAATGACATTTGGTACTTTTGGTTATTGGTCTGTAACGTGGTTAATGCTTCCGCTACTGGTTTTAAGTTTGTGAAAACTATGTCTTTTGAATGTCTTGAAACTTCATATAGAGTTGTTTATTGTGATCGTTGACTTGGATCCTTGTTTGCATGCGCCTCGCGATAAAACCCCGCAAGTGGAAATTGAGGGTGTGACATCCATTTCTTAAACCTATACTAAAAATACATTTCTTTAAAATTTCAATTATTAAATACGATTGATATTATTATAAATCGGTTTCTATTTCTTAAGCCTATACTAAAAATACATTTAATTTTTTCAAAATTACAATATTAAGTATGATTTACATTATCATAATTCTGTTTCCATTTATTAAACCAATACTAAAAATACATTTTGTGTGTATGTTTCTTATTACAATATTAATAACATTATAAATAGACTGATCTAATCATCATCTTTTGAGTGAAATTTTTCTTTTTTTGCAGACTTGCTAAGGTAGTATCTACTCTTTTTTTCTTTCATTATTTATTTATATAGGGTTAGGATCAAATACACAAGATACTTTTTCTAGGAAGGGTGAGAAGGATTGTGATCCATTGATCATATATTTGAAGGGTTGAGATTAGTTTGTTTGAAAAAATAAATAATAAATTAGAGAAAGGGCATAAGAGGAAAACCACATTTGTTGACTTTCTCTCTCCACATGCAATGCACATGTCAATTCCCCCCATCATTTTAAAACGTCTATAACTTTTTCATACGACATTTTTTTTTCAAAAAAATTTCACCATATTAACGAGCGTTTTTTTATCTTTAATATGAGTACCACATTGCTACATTAAAATTGAAAAAAAAAATCATGCTAAATGGGTTTTTTTTTTCTCCGTTGTGTCTTCTGCACGTTCATTGTGTTATAGTATGCATGTGTGCTTTATAAATATGTTATTTATGTTTTTTTTAGTCTACACATGATTTAACTTTGTCCATTGTGTTTTTAGTATGATTTTAATTGTGTTTTACGCAAATGAGTTTTGTATTTAGGTGTACATTGTGTTTTATTATGTTGTTCATTGTGTTTAAGTCTATTATTCATTGTGTTTTAGTCTTCTGTTCATTGTGTCTTTAGAATGTCGTCCATTATGTTTTATTAGACTGTTCATTGTGTTTTATATCCTATTGTTCATTGCATATTTAATTGGTACTCATTGTGTTTTACATTATCTCCATTGTGTCTTACGCAACTGGGTTTTCAACTTTTTTTACAAAAGTATTCATTGTGTTTTAATCTTCTGTTCATTGTATCTTTATTATGTCATCCATTGGGTTTTACACAATTGGGTTTTTAACTTTTTTTTCAAAGTATTCATTGTATTTTAGTCTTTTGTTCATTGTGTCTTTCGTATGTCATCCATTGTGTCTTATGCAACTGGTTTTCAACTTTTTTTTTCAAAAGTATTCATTGTGTTTTAGTCTTCTATTCATTGTATCTTTAGTATATCGTCCATTGTGCTTTACTAGACTCTTGATTGTGTTTTATACCCTATATTTAATTGGTGTTCATTGTGTTTTACATTTTATTATGTCTTACGCAAGTGGGTTTTGAAAAAAAAAATTCAAAAGTATAGCAATATGGTACTCATATTAAAGATAAAAAGACGCTCAATTTTATGGTATAATTTTTTTTAAAAACGGATGACGTATAAAAAAGTTATGGGCATTTAAAAATGAATGTGGAAATGGCATGTGACTTGCATGTTCATATGTTTTTGACAAAATTACCCCTCCCACTTGTTAATCCTTTGGACACATGTCATTTTCTAGTGGCTTCTCACCCTTCTCATTTTTGTAGCCTTTGTAGCCTTTGTAGAATAACCCAACCCTATTTATATTTTTTTTGAACGTTGACTTTCATTAAAACAAGGGGCAGTCCTCAAAGCGAGGACAAACACCCAAAACTATAACATGTACACGGGGTTTTTACACCAATCCTCCCAACACAAATCCGGATATTGGGATCTATTCTTTAACCACAAAAACGAAGTAGTTTTTATACTACCTATCACACTATTGGTCTTCGGCTCTACCTTGTTGAACAACTTGTTGTTTCGAGCTTTCCAAATCATCCAAAGCGTAACCAGAATAATCCCATGAACGATCTTCTTTCCCCGCTTTCCACCCGTCGCTTGATTGTATAGTAAAAGGAGATCGCTCAGTTGGGATGCCAAGATGGCGTTGAGGCCACACCAATTTCCAATGTGAATCCACACCCCACAAGCAAACCCACAATCGCAAAATAAGTGTTTCGCCGTTTCTGTTTCAACGTCACAAAGCTTGCACCTATCATTGGGAATAAAAACATTGCGATTACGAAGAGCATCAACCGTAGGAATTCTATCCATCTCTGCCCTCCAAGCGAAAAGAATACACTTCAACGGCACCCAAGAGACCCACTTAAGCTTGAACCCGCGGACTAAATTCGGAGGAGCCTTCAGTTTCTTCTTTACCTCAGCCACTGAAAAAGAAGCCGATCCATCCCACACCCAAAAATCTTTTGTTTCCGATAACTGGGCCTGTCCCAATAGATCAGCCAAACCCAACCATTCTTGGACTTCAGCAAAGGACCTAGGCCGGCTATAATCGACAGGGGCCCAGCAGCCATTCAAATTGCAATTGCTCACTGTTTGATTTTTAGTGTTAGAGGTCTTATAAAGCAGTGGGAATTGTTTCATTAAGGGGACTTCTAACAACCAAATATCCTCCCAAAACCGTAAAGAACACCCGTTTCCAAGCCTCCCATGAAAGAGATCAAGAAAACTTTTGTCCCCACAAGTCATTCTCTCGCAAGTCTTTACAATAGCCGCCCAACAACCACTCGTCCCCGAAGCAAGAGGGAGGCCGGACCAACGACGTCTCCCTTGGTGGCACGATAAAATAGTGGTTTTCCAAAGAGCCCCTTCCTCAACTTTGAACCTCCATGCCCATTTCGAGAGCAAAGCTTCATTCACATCTTTAAGGCGACTAATCCCCAAGCCACCTTTATCTTTATCCAAAGTAGCCGTCTCCCAAGAAACCCAATGGATCTTATTTTTTTCACTAGTGGCGGACCAAAGAAAACGTTTCATTAGGCTCTCCAATTTGTTGATGACACCCCCGGGAGCTCTATATAACGAGAAGAAATAAATGGGAAGACTTTGTAAAACCGATTTCAATAAAGTAAGCCTCCCACCCATAGAAAGCAATCTAGCCTTCCAAGATGAAAGTCTTTGTTCGAACACTTCAACAATTTTCTTCCAATTATTAATTCTATTCATATTTGCCCCCACCGACACTCCCAAATACTCGAATGGGAAAGAACCCACTCTACAACCCACTTCGGTGGCCATGAAAACCACCTCTTCATCCTCCACTCCCGTACCATATAGAAAGGACTTGTTAATGTTTATTTTAAGGCCCGAACATAGATGAAAGATCCTTAAAATTCTGGCCGCCGTCTTAATGTTACCAATAGACCACTTCCCCATTAATAAAGCATCATCCGCAAAAAATAAATGGGATAAAGAAGGCCCATTCGCAGAAAAGGTAATTCCCTCAAAAGCACCCAACTTGGCGGCCTTATTAAACAAACAAGTCAAAGCCTCCATAACAATTAAAAATAGGAAAGGCGAAATTGGGTCACCTTGACGAAGCCCTTTAGAACATTGGAACTCAAACGTCGGCGACCCGTTAACTAGAACTGCCGATCTAGCGGAAAACAAAATACCCTTTATCCATAACCTCCATTTAGCCGGAAAACCCATTTGTTCCATGATAGATAAAAGAAAAGACCAATTGACATTATCGTAGGCCTTTTCAAAATCTATCTTCATAAAGAAAACATTCTTACTTCTTCTCTTGCACCAAGCCAATAATTCATTAACCATGAGAGGACCGTCAAGAATATTCCTTTCGCTAAGAAAACCCGATTGATTTTCTGAAATAATATGTCCAATAACCATCTTCAGACGAAAAGAAAGAACTTTAGAAATGGTTTTACTAATCATTCCCACCAAAGTAATGGGTCTAAAGTCTTTTAACCCGAGTGGGTTTTGGACCTTAGGAATAAGGGTAATAAACGAAGACCCACACCCTTTATTAATCGTGCCAGACTCGAAAAATTCAGACATAATCTTCAAAAAATCCTCCTCAAGCAGGTTCCAAAAATGCCGCACAAAATTAAAGTTAAAGCCATCCGGAACCGGGGCTTTGTCCTTACCACATTCAAAAACCGCTTTCTTAACTTCCTCTTTGGTAAACGGAGCAATGAGGGCGTCCACCAGATGTGATGGAACACGCTTAATATCTTCACAATCTAGCCGAGGCCTAGTAACCATCTTTTCCTTAAAGTGATTGCTGAAAAAATTAAGAACCTCCTTTTTAACCAAAGACGGCTTAGTCACCCACTCCCCGTTGACCATTAGACCTTGGATGGAGTTAGTGGCTTTCCTACCGTTAATAACGCTATGGAAAAAAGCAGAATTATCATCCCCATATTTTGCCCATTGCACCCGCGATTTCTGCATCAAGTCTTTAGCCATACGAAACTCACCCTCCTCAATACCTTTTTTGCATTCCAACCAAGACCACTCTTCTTCCTCTAATAAATCCCTTTGTTCCATCTCGGATTCGAGTCTCTCTAAATCGGCTTTCATAACATTTATCTCCTCCCCCTCTTTGGCATCAAGATGTTTCTTCCAATCCCTTAGAACCGTCTTCAGGTATCTCAATTTAGCCGCTAAAACTGTGTCAGCAGCCCCTATACCTTCGTAATTTGATAAAGCTTGAGTCACGACAGACTCACAACTCTCCCTATCCAACCAAGAATTAAACCAACGGAAGGGGCGAGACCCAAAATTATCATTCACTAAAGTAAACAACAAGGGTCTATGATCGGACAAGTGTCTAGGAAGGGCTCGTAAGCAAGCCTCGGGCCAACGGTTCAGAAAGTCATAACATACCAAAACTCGATCAATTTTGCTGAAGCGAAAATTCGAGCCTTTTTTAGTTAAACAGGTGAACAAACTACCTTTCATACCATACTCAAAGAGACCCGCAGAATCAATGAAGGAATTAAACAAATCGGCATCCGATTGATCAAAAAAAGAGTTCTTGCGTTCTTCGCTGCACCGAACAGAATTAAAATCCCCGAGAATAACCCACATCCCTGAAGACTCGTTAATCAAGTTTTCAATCAGATCCCATATCGGCCGTTTGTCGTTCATCTTCTGAGGAGCATATAAATTTAAAACATTAACCTGAGAACCGTCTTCTTTCAAGAAACCTTTAACAACAATAAAATTCTGGTGAATATAAGACGAACTCTTCGAGAACTTAGCTGGGTCCCATAAAGAAACCAAGCCTCCCGAATGACCCCTGGCTTCCACCATATCCATCTCGAACAACTCTTTACCCCAAAACTTAGAAAAATCGACACGTGACAAATCACTAAACTGAGTTTCTTGAAGAGCCACAAAAGAAACGCCATTTTCTAGCTTCAAACGCCTGACCCAAGAGTCCTTTCCTTTAACACCCAAACCCCTAATGTTCAAAGATAAGAAATTCATACCTGAACCTTTTGTAACCCTTCTTCAGCTATAACACCAGTAACTAAGTCAACACTTTCCTGTAAATGGGCTCCTAGGGATACACCGAGCTTAATCGTCTCTTCAACTTCACAAGCTCCATGACCCGGTTCCAAAGAAGCGTCTGAAAGAGGCAAGCAGTTAAGATCCTTCGGCAAGGGATAAGACCCCATCGAGTGATCTCCCTCCTCCGCTTCCCCAAGTAATTGCTCAAAAGATTTTAACCCTGAAGAGGTCTGCCTCTCCTTGTTGACTCCACCATCCTCTGTATTCTGGGACAAATCTTCAGTCGGCAAAGGGAGGGCCTGAGCAGCTTCTTTACGACTTTGGACTAGAACCTGTGTTGAGCTCATAGGCCCAATGATATCATCCAAGTTAAAGGGATCTCCATCTCCACTAGTGGGCTTACTTTTGGTCTTCTTTTTCATTGGGCCAGAAGAAGACTTTGACCCAGTACTTTGTCTCTTAAACCGAATGTTCTTCCTTTTTTTAGACATAATACAGACAAACCCCTTCTTCTTTTGCCTTGTGTCACATGCAGTCCTTGAATTACCATAACTCTCTGTCTTCCTTTGAGTGACTTTTGAAACGCAGATTCCATCCGGAGAAGTCGCACCAACATAACTAACATCATCATTAGTCGCTGATTTGACGGGAGAGTTTCCATGATTAATGGGGGTTACCAAAAAAACCTCTTCGACATTTAATGAATCTGTCGGACCATCACCGCTGACTGGAGTTTCCGATTCCGGCGAACGAACCGGATTCCCATCAGCATCTTCTTTAGATAAAACTGCCTCTTCCTTATCCAAGTGTTCCGTATCCTCTTCCATAGCTGAATCAGCTTCGTTGCCGGTTTGGACCTTATCAACAGCCACGAACTCCGGCACCCAATCAGTTTGATCTTCCTGGATCCAAACCCTATACTTCCTTGTCTTCCAAGTTAGAGTATATTCATCCGAAATTCGCTTCCCGTCACCCACCAGAATTCCGACGTACTCGAAAGACAAATCCCTATCCGTCTCAGAGATATTAGCCTGGTGCACTATCTTGCCAAACTTGCCCCCTATAAGATTATACACCTCATTAGAACACAGGTGCAAAGGGACGCCTTGAATCTTGATCCAGGCCAACCGTTCAAACCCTAATGACTGCCCTTCCCACATAGTTGCTACTAAAAAACGCTCCTTCATCGAAGTTACGTCCTCAAGAGCCTTCTTAGCCTGTTCATTATTCTTAAAAGAAATCAACACATCCAAGCCTCCCAGGTATTGAACACCTCCATGTCCAGGACAAATAACATTCAAAGTCACGTAAATGTTTTTAACCTCCTGGACATTAACCATTCTAGCAACAATAGCCGAACCATGCTTAGAAGAAAAAGCATTCACACTGCTCTCAATAGAAATAGTCTTGTTTTCAAAGAGATCCTTAAACGATTTTGAACTGGACACAAAAGGAGCAGGACAGGCTCCTTGGAAACCCTCTTTCTGTTGTGTATTATTATCATTATGCTGGACATGAGTACCTCTCTTATTATTGTTTATATTATTATCATTATTCGGAAAAAACCTCTCTTCATGTGAACCTATCTCTCCATCTTCTAAAACAAAACGAGCAATGTTAAACCAAAGTTTTGAATCCCCCAAGCGAATCCCTCTCAGATTTCTAATCATCTCTGTCTTATCTTTAACATCTAAAGCAGAAATAAAGCCAAAACGATTACCACTTTTGTCGCGTTTTCTTGCGATATACAGATCAAAGATCTGTACGAACGGCCTGACTTGAGCTGCGAGATCCGCCCCGCTACATCCCTCGGGAAGATTAGTTACAAAGAGCTTGGTGATACGGGATTGCACATTTTCCGGGATAGGAACACGCCGGCGACGATGCTCCATGTCTTACGTGTTTTTCAGCTTTTGAACGTACCTATAGTTTTCACTGGTTTTGTTTGCTCGGCCTCCCCTATTTATATATCACTAAAAACCAAACAATGTAGCATTAACTCTGTTGTTTGTTACATAGTATAAAATTGCAGAATCATGGATCCAAATAATGTCACGTTTCTAAATGACATTACTTAGCGGCTTAATGATTATACAATAAAAGTGAGGGTACTTAAAATATGGAAGAGAGCAAATCGTAAGATACCAGGGGAAACTCTTGCAATTGATATGGTTGTTATGGATGAACAGGTTAGATTTTCTATCATCAGTTCTGTTTTCATTTATTGTTTATACAAGTGTTGTTATATTATTTCTGATTATAATTCGTTGTTTTTTTTAATGTTTTAACAGGGTTCTAAAATGCAAGCTATGGTGTGGAATCGCTATATGAAGAAACACGAAAATTTTTTAAAAGAAAATGAAGCTTACTATATATTTAGACCACAACTAGCAGATAATAAATCTACAAAACACTTTGCTAAGAGTGACATACTTTCATTTACTTTTGAAACTAATATAACCATATGTAAAAATTTTCAAGGCAGCCTTTATGGTTTTAATTTTTCTTCATTTGAGACAATTAAATCTGGTAACCTGTCTGCAGAAAATAGAATTGGTTTGTTTACTCACTGTAAAGTTTCATATACGTTTGGTTTTATTCGTTTATACTATTTTAGTAAACTTTTTATCTTTTTAGATTTCATTGGGTTTGTTGATGAATGGACTTCACCAGAGCCAACAGAAACTAAATCTGGGTGGAAGAACAAGATGAGTCTTGTGTTGATTGATCTAGAGTATGTGGTTCATCTTTTCAATTAAATGGTTTATTATTTCATCATCTATAACATTATTTTAATTTAGGTGTGTACTATCAATTGGTAGCAATCCATATTTGAATGTTTTCCATTTAATAACCAATGTATTTTTATGTAGTGGTGTAAAATTTAGCTGTACTTTGTGGGATGAGTATTCTGACCAGATGTTTGACTACATCAAGCATAATGAAGTGGAAGTCCATGTGGTTGTGGTTGTTCAGTTTGGTAGTTTTAACAATTACAAAGGTTTGTACTTTTTTAATGTTTTTTAGATTGTACATATTTTTACTTTTTTAATATATATAACCGTTTGTTAATTTTAATCTATTATAGGGAATATAACTGTTCAAAATGGATTTAATATCACTTGGCTGTTTATCAACGAAGCCATTGATGATATTTTTGCTTTTAAGAAAAGGTAAAATATTTATCTATCTTTTTGTTATAATATATATACATATATTTTTTTCTTATATATACTAAACTGATAGTCTTATTTGAATTTTAACAGTTATATTGAAAAGTTTATTGCTACCGAATCCTCCTTTGCTCAACGATCTCTCGGATCTTCTGGGAGCATGAATTTGGCAGATGAATTTCTGAACAAGACCCATTTCAGCACTATTCGTGATCTTCCGTTAATAACAGAGGTATATCAGTTTCGACTTATAATAATCTAATATGAATGTTTATATTCCATTCAAAATATTATCACTTATGTATTTTAATGTATACACTATTAGTCATTTTGTGTTAAATTATTTTTATATTAAATTTTGACATTAATATTATATTATTTTGCAGATCAACAAACAAGTCATTGTTGTTGGTACAGTGAAGGGTGTGGATGCCAACGATGATTGGTATTACTTAGGTTGTGAGGCATGTAATCGTAAGGTTGAGCCAACTCTCATGTTACCTGATGACGAGGAGGAAAAAGATGTTAATTCATTTAAACATGTTTTGGTTTGCACCAACAACGACTGTCCAAAGCATATTGTATCTGCTGAACCTGTGTAAGAATTATTTTTCATAAACATAAATTAAAATTTTACGATATCATTTATTAAATAATTTGTTGTTATTACTTCCTTTAGGTTTAGAATTCCAATTAGGGTACAAGATTGTACTGGAATAACATCACTCACATTGTTTGATCGAGAATCGAAAAAAATGTTGGGCATGTCAGCGATGCAACTCCTGGAAAAATCCAAGTAGGTAATTTATTTTTTTTCTGCCTTAAACAATATATCTTATTATACCTAATGTTACTTATGAAAATTTTTATCTAGGTTTCTGACCAGTCAGAGAAAATAACTCCTCCTGAATTTGCTTCATTTGAAGATAAAAAGTTTGCTTTCAAAATTAAAATTGGCCAATTTAACATTGATAAGCATATGTTATGGTATACGCAAACTTACCGATGATTCTTCAATAGTTGCTTCGCTGGAACAAAGGTTCCCAGACATTCAGGTTATTATTATCATTGAAATATTCCTTTATTATTACTCTTATGAATCATTAGTACATTTTTATTATTCTTCTTATTAATTTTTTTTTGTGTTGATGCGTTTTGCGACTAATGATTGGATAAACATTATTAACATATGTTAGAGAAGGGCCGAAGGTAGATATTATGGGCGAATGTAGATAAAAGTGGGCGAAGGTAGATTAATCTGGTCGAAGGTACAAGGTTGCTGATCAGAAGAACATGTTCGACCATTGGTTATGGGCGAATGTGGAAAATGTCCACATTCGACCAGCAGCGAGGGGCGAACCTGCAGTATCTATAAATAGGTTTTGTGTTTTTGAGTATGTAATAGAGTTGTCAGTTGTGTCTGTGTTCAGGTTAGGTTCCAGGTCATTTTGGTGAAAGTCTGTAATTGATTAGATTAACGTGTGATTGATTGTAATTGAATATTTGAGAAAGTTAATCTATGAAAAAGCTTTGAAAATGATCTTGATTATGTTTTGATTAGAGTTTTATCATTTTGTTCAGAACTAGGGTTTCCGCACCTGGTTTTGTGACTTGTATGATCATATTATCCTGTTTTAGTTAAAATCTTTCGCTCACAAAGTGGTATCAGAGCCTAGAGGATCATACAATAACAAATTTGATAAAATCAGAGCTGATTTGGACATGTTTTTGACCTAAATACATCTGTTTTTACATAAACATTGTTTTTAAGTGTTTTTGACCGATTTAAAGGAGAATTTGTGGTCGAATTCAAGTTTTCCAAGAATTAAAGTTGCTCCAAATCAATTCCGAAACATAACCTGATTGAGATCATTCAAATCCATGAACTTTTGAAAATCTGAGATCAGAATAACCGTTTTTCAAACAATAACCGTTTTTCAAAAGTGAGATCTGATCGTGGTGGGCGAACCTGGAACCTGACTTGAGTTTAGTGGTCGAAAGTGTTGTAGAGTGGGCGAACCTGAGTAGTTAGTGGTCGAACCTAAAAATTTGTGTAGAACTTTTCACTTTCGGGTACAGATTTTCACATTCGACCGGGTTATATTTGGGCGAAAGTGGAAGGGTGTTATTTTGTTTTTACATTCTGTTGATATCTACGTTCGGGTGTTACTGTTTGGGCGAACTTAGAATCAGAAGGGTCGAGAGTGATAAAGTTTGGACGAATATAGAATTTTCTGGTCGAACTTAGAATATTTCGGGCGAACCTAGGTTTTTGTTGAAAATTTTTCTAAGTGTTGAGATTTTTCTTAGTTTGTGATCATGTGGCGTTTTCAAACTACTCCGGGATCAGCAACAACACAACCACAACAGCAAACGATGGACCCATGGACAGTGGCAGCGCAAAAGACGAACACACAGTCTTCACAACCACTTAACTACATGGCAACGACGAGCACGATGCCTCAAAGTGTAGCACATCCGGCACTACAATCTGATTACTGGGGAGTAGCAGCAGCGGCGGTAAATACTCAAACTACTAATGCTATTTCTACTTTGATTAAGGATTTGTCTACAGGTAGTGGAACTCGGCCACCGAAGCTCATGGAAATGCAAGAGTATAATCAGTGGCATACCATGTTCAAGATCCATTTGGAAGGCATGGGAGTAGAAGGAGCAGAGGCTTGGAGAATGATTGCTACGGGATACACACCACCAGTGTTGGAGAATACCGGTGAACCAGTTCCGTTGGAGAGTATGTCGGAGGAGGAGAAAAAGAAGTTTGCGGTGGAGAAGAAGGCTTTTTCCCAATTGACACAGGCAATCACAAGTGACCTGTTGCATCAGTTTGGGACATGTACTACATCAAAGCAGCTTTGGGATAAGCTTAAGAGGAAGCATGATGGTAATGAGAAGACTAGGAGCTTGAGAATGGAAGAATTGATCAAAGAGTTTGAGAATTTTTCTTTTATTAATAATGAAACTCTAAAAGAACTAACTCCTAGATATATGCATTTGTTGTCTGAATTGTCTAGTTATGGTGTACAGATTCCAATGACTAAGCAGGTGGATAAGTTTGCAGATGCTTTACCACCACAATGGGATCAGCATGTGGAAGTTCTCAGAGAGAATGATGCTTATCAATTCTGGACTATTTCAGAGTTTATCGAAAAGCTGGAGAACAAAGAGATGGAGGATAGGAGGAAAGCTAGAAGGTCACAGATTCCTCAGAATCCTAGTTTGTATTTTGGAGGCACTTCAGTTCCAGTTGGTAACTCGAGCTCAGGAAGCATTGAAACACTTGTTGCATGTATTTCCAATGTCATGGAATCATCAAAACCAACCACCAACTACTTGACACAAACATCATCCTACTCACAACCATCATACACACCACCACAATACAATTCCTACATTTCACCACTCTCCCCAATGCAACAAGCAGGTTTTTACACCGCTAACCAATCACAACAACCAATAAACCAAGTTACTCAACCTAATCAACAACCGGTGGTTTTGGATACATCTAACTTGGGAAATGTGACTGTGGAGGTTGCTCAGCAACACATTGCATTAGTCTCAGCAATGGTTTCATCCTACAATGGGTTAGTTGCTAGTCAGATTGGGAACAACAACTTAACCAACGAAGACTATGCACAGATTGACAAGGAAGAGATGGAACTCATTGACATCCAATGGGCTTTTGCGAGTATCATGAGAAGAGCAACAGAGTTCATTGAGAAAACAGGTAGGACTGATTTGGCAACTTCTCCCAACACAACCTACGGATTCAACAAGGAGAAGGTTACGTGTTTTAATTGTGGAGAAAAAGGATACTTTAAAAGGGAATGCACCCAGCCACCTAAACAAGGTAATCGAAACCCTTTCAATGCAAATTACCAGAACCGTCAACAACAAAACCAAGTTTCTTACCAAAATAACAACAACTACCAAAACCGAAACTTTAACAACCAAAACAGACAACCAAACACTCAAAACCAGATTCAAAACCAATCTCCTAACAACACAAACCGAACAGTTATACCTATCACTGCACCTAATGAGACTCAACAGAATGCGAGTCAGAACCAAGCTTTGGTGACTCAACAGGATGAAAGGTTTGACTGGTCGGGTATGCAAATAGGAGTTGAGGAAGTGACTACTGGTGGGAATGTGGCATGTGTTGCTTATCAGGTTAATATGGAAGAGTCGGTGGCGGTTGATGAGAAGAAAGAAACTGAGGAGTGTGAAAGTGATGATTCTGAGACTGAGATGGAAGTGGAGAATGAACCTGTTGACGTTAAGGCTGAGGAAACGAGTTCTGGAATGGTGATTGATTCTGTTACTGATGTTCCTGAAGAGTGTAGATCAGTTTATTCAGATTCTGAGAGCGAATCAGACACAGAGGCAAGTGTTGATTCTTTAGATGATGATATTGATCAGCTGCTGGCAGAAGCTGACTTTTTGATGACGAGGAATTCGTGCATTGCTGATGATGCTTTCACCAAGATTGACTACTCCAAGTTTTTCACTGGAAAGGAAGCTCATTTTGCACTAATGGCCATGACTGAACTGCCTAAACCTGTAAGTTCTGATTCTAGCACTGATGTTAAAACTGTTAAACATTGTGAGAAATGTGATAGATTGACTGAGGAGATTAAACAACTCCGTATTGAACGTGATAGTGCTATCATGAACAGTCAATCTACTCGCAAAGAGTTGAATGCTTTCAACAAAGTATTAGATGGATATAAAAAAGACATTTCCGACTTGAAAAACACTTTGTCATTGAAACAATTGGCAATAAACAACTATATCAATGAAATTGAAAACACCAAGTTGGAAATGGCAACCATAAAATGCTTTGCTGAAAAGGTTAACAAAAAGTTGGAAAGTTATAAGAATGTTGCTTATGTGGTAGATCATATTATTGATGACAAAACACCTAATTACAAGTCTGTACCATCTCCGGTTCTTTTTGAAAACCATAATTGTCACCAAGTGACACCGGAGAGTTCGGTAAGATCAGACTCATCATCGGACAATGAATCTAATACCTCGAGTATTGGTGATCCATATTCCGATGTGAAACCAATTCTAGGTTTGAATAATGAAGGTGTTACTGTTGAGAGTGTTGATTCAGACTCAGAATGTGATGATACTGGTTGTAATCAAACTGTTAATGAATGTGAGATTCCAAAAGAAAATCACATCATTACAAATGAACCAGTGTCACCATCTGATCATGTTCATCCGATGGCAAATGCTAATCGTGATAAAAAGTCTGAAAAGAATGATGTTAAGAAAGATAATGGTGTTAAGAATGTTGTTAAAAAGAATGAGTTGAATGAACCAAGTGACAAACCTGTCAAGGTATTTTATCGGATGGAAGGATCCGATAAAATCATCTCTGATGAGGAATTTCCAATCAAAAATGCTAACTATGCTAAAATTGAAAAGATATGGCAAGAAAGCACTATTTGGTTTCCAAAACATGAGAGAACAAACGAAATTCCACCAGAAATCTTAAAGAAATTGTTTTCGGATGTTCCTCAAGAACCAAAGGTCCATGTCACTGAGTTCATTCGACCAAATGACAAAGCAAATGGTTTTCATGAGCCCACTTACTCGAAAGGACCACTTCCTGAGAGTTTGAGGAATCAACAGTATAATGATCAATATCCTGTTAGATCATTTGCTCCACCAAATGCTCATTATGTTTTTGAAGAGTATCGAAAATGCTTTAAATGTGGAGAACGCGGGCATTTACTTGCTCAGTGTCCATATGTAAGGCATAAAAGACATGAGGTTGAAGTTAGAAATTTCATGAGAAAACCGATTGATCATTATGTTCCACCACATAGACGAGTTGTTCCTCAACAACAACAGTTTTATAATCAAAACAATTTTCAAATGAGGAATAATCGTCCAATCCAATATGATCAAAGAAATCGGATTGCTATGGAACAATCATGGAGAAAGCCTGTGGTGAACGCAACAATTGATAGGCAAAAGGTTCCACAAAAACCGATTGTTAAATCAAATGTTGGACCTAAGTCTGTTAATTCAGATAAGGTTGCCAAGAAAGTTACTTTTGTTAACAATGTTCAGAAACCAATTGAGAAACCAAAATCTCAAATTCGTATTCTTAAAAGGTCTGAACAATCTTGGTCACCCAATAGTACTCCAGGAGCTTCTACTTCGAAGGTAAGTGAGAAAAATGAAAGTGTTTTGAACAATCAGAAAAAGATTGATCCAAAACAAAAAGTTGTTGAAAAAGTTAATGAGGATGTTTCTTTGAAAACCGATGTTCAAAGGCCCAAGACTCAGGCTTGGGTCCCCCGAAAGAACTAAATGTTTACTTTTTGTGTGCAGGGAGCTTCAGCTGGCCCTATTAGCAGTCTCTGGATTGTTGATAGTGGAGCTTCAGGCCACATGACGGGGGATCTCGCATTGCTGTTTGATGTGAAAAACATTAATGGAGGGTATGTCGCTTTCGCGGGTAATAAAGGAGGATATATCACGATGGAGGGAAGCGTGAGTAATGGGATTGTGACTTTCGAGCGGATATCTTATGTGAAACAGATAGACTATAATCTGTTGAGTGTCAGTCAAATATGCGATAAACAATTTTCTGTGCATTTTGATGACAAATCCTGTTATATTCTCAAACCGGGCTTCAAAATTCCAAAGGAGTGGGTAATGTTGATGGCACCTCGCGTCAACAATCTTTATATTTTTGACATGTCCAAGGCGATGACATCACAGGGGCAAATAACATGCTTTCTATCCAAGGCGACCGAGAAAGAATCGATAATGTGGCACCGCAGAATGGGGCACATTCATCTGAGAAAAATGAATCAACTGGTGAGAAATGGGCTTGTCGATGGAGTAAACGTGAAACATTTCCATCTGAACGACAAGTGTGTAAGTTGTATGAAAGGAAAGCAACACAAACAGTCCCATAAAGTGAAGAAAGTTAACTCTGTTGAGATGCCGCTTGAGCGATTGCACATGGACCTATTTGGACCGGTCAAGCGCAAAAGTCATCTTGGAGAGCTTTATTGTTTAGTTGTCACTGATGACTATTCGAGATTTTCATGGGTGATGTGTTTGAAGAACAAAAGTGACACCTTTAATAACCTACAAGTTCTGTTCACTCGATTGGAGAATATCTACAATTTGAAGATAAAAAGAATCAGGAGTGACAACGGGACGGAGTTCAAAAATGCCAAGATGGATGAACTTTGTGAAAGCAAAGGGATACATCATGAATATTCGGCTCCGTATACCCCACAGCAGAATGGTGTTGCTGAACGAAAGAATAGGACTCTAATTGAAGCGGCTAGAACAATGCTCGCTGATTCAAATCTTCCGGTAATGTTCTGGAATGAGGCGATTTATGCAGCAAATTATACATTAAATCGGGTTCTAACAGTGAAGAAGTTTGGAAAAACATCTTATGAACTGTTACACCGACGAAAGCCCAACTTAGAGTATCTAGAACCTTTCGGGGCGCCATGCACGATGTTGAATCCAGGAGAGAAGTTTAGTCCTAAAGCTGAGGAGGGATATTTTGTTGGATATGCAACCCCGCTCAAACGGGTATTCAACAAGCGAACTCGTCAA
This sequence comes from Ambrosia trifida, assembly GCA_028751855.1. Classification (NCBI taxonomy): domain Eukaryota; kingdom Viridiplantae; phylum Streptophyta; class Magnoliopsida; order Asterales; family Asteraceae; genus Ambrosia; species Ambrosia trifida. Next base: position 132,325,241 of record CM054128.1, on the reverse strand, counting down.
GTGGAGGATTGGGCTAACGTGGAAGTTCAACGATACACTCAAAATTTGCAAGGCACGGGTCCTGATTGGATGTTTGATTACAAAGATTTCTTTGAATCATTCAACCTAGATAGCTTGGTTGAAGAAGCTGTTATCAGATTACTTTACGAGTGTGAAAACGCGGCGACTTCACCGTTGATGCGTCCAATCACCGTAAACCCCCCACCAGCTTCTAATGATACCAGTGCTCCTATACAAGAGGAAGAGATGTTTCAAGAGGCTTCAACTTCATTAGACACTTCAGAATCTGAAGATGAACAATTTGAAGAAGCAGTTCTTGAACATGCAGAAGAATTAGAAGTGCAACCTGTAAACCCAACTCCAAATCCAGATGTTGCTTCATCATCAAACACGGGTCATGATCAGGATGCTGTAGAAAACTTGACTGCTCAGACGGGAGTGATTGTACCTGTTAATCCGGAATCTCGGATTCATCGTATTCACCCGCTAGAGCAAGTTATCGGTGATCCTGGAAGTGGTGTTATGACCAGAGGGCAGCTGAAAAGTGTTAACTCGCCAGAGAGTTTTGGTGCTTTAGCATTATATGCCAAGATTCAAAAATCTGGTAGTCAAAATGATTGGTCGTTTGCATGTTATGTATCGCAGGTAGAGCCAAGGACATACAAAGACGCTTTGAATGAAGATGCCTGGGTTGAGGCAATGCAGGAGGAGTTATTGCAATTCCAGAAATTGGGAGTCTGGACGCTCACATATTTGCCGCCGGGAAGGAAGAAAATAGGCACTAAGTGGGTGTTTAAGTGCAAAAAGGATGATCGTGGAGTTATTGTTCGTAACAAAGCCAGATTGGTCGTGCAGGGTTTTCATCAAATCGAAGGAATTGATTACAACGAAATCTATGCACCAGTAGCACGAATTGAAGCTATTCGGATGTTCCTCGCGTTTGCTTCATACAAGAAATTCAAAGTCTATCAAATGGACGTCAAGAGCGCATTTTTGTACGGTAAAGTCAAGGAGGAGGTTTATGTCGGGCAGCCACCAGGCTTTGAGGACCCAATCCACCGGGATAAGGTCTACGTGCTGAACAAAGCTTTATATGGTTTGCACCAGGCTCCAAGACAGTGGTACGAGGAGCTAAGTACATACCTCATCTCCAAAGGATTCAAGCGCGGCCTCGTCGATTGCACCCTCTTCACGAAGAAGACGGGAGATGATTTGCTTCTAGTACAGATTTACGTTGATGATATTATATTTGGTTCAACTAACGAACTTTTATGCAGGGAATTCGAAACTGTTATGCAAGAAAAGTTCGAAATGAGCGCTATGGGGGAGATGCAGTTTTTCCTCGGCTTACAGGTGGACCAAAGACCCGACGGGATCTTCATTCACCAGACAAAATATGTATCCGACATCTTGAGCCGATTCCAGATGGAGGACTCTAAGCCGATGGATACCCCGATTCAACCCAATCACGGGATTGGAGTGGACGCTAAGGGGGAGCTGACAGATCCATTTACATACAGAGCAATCATCGAATCTCTGATGTATTTGACAGCGTCTCGACCAGATATTATGTATGCAACGTGTCTCTGTGCTCGCTATCAATCGAAGCCGAAACAAAGTCATCTGACGGCGGTCAAGCGTATCCTTCGATATCTGAAGGGTTGTCCATCAAAAGGACTTTGGTACCCTAATGATGATGATTTTGATTTTATTGCTTTTAGTGATGCAGATTGGGGCGGCTGTGACAAAGATAGCAAATCAACAACAGCTGGTTGCCAGTTTTTAGGGAGCAGGTTAATTACCTGGCAATGCAAGAAACAGACTTCCGTGGCACTGTCTACCTGTGAAGCTGAGTACATTGCAGCATCAAGTTGTTGTTCGCAAGTACTCTGGATCCAACAACAGATGGTGGATTACGGTTTGCAGTTTCTTAAAACCCCTATACACTGTGACAACGAAGCCGCAATTGCATTAACTAAAAATACTGAAAATCATTCTAAAGCGAAACATATCCGGATTAAATATCATTTTATCCGTGATTGTTACGCTAAGGAATTGATAGATATGGTCAAAATCCATACTGACTACCAACGTGCAGATTTGTTTACAAAAGCTTTTGACAGATCCCGCTTTGAATATCTTTTAAAAGTAAACAATATAAAGGAAAAACAGGACTAATCGGCACCTCGGTTTATCGTTTTTTTGTTTTTTTTAGTTTTTAGTTTTAAATTTTTGCTAATTGGGAATTTCTCTTTACTATCATAATCCTCAAAGAAGTTGATGCTTTCGAGGGGATTGTTTAATCCTCAAAGAGGTTGATGCTTTCAAGTGGATTGTTTCTTTCAAATTTTTGTTTTGTTTTTCAGAAAAATTAAAAACCCAAAAATATGTTCTTTATTTTAGGGGGAGTCATTTTATCAGAAAAACCAAAAACATTGAAAAATTTTCAAAATACCTAAAAATTAGAAAAACCAAAATGATTTCCTGGATAAAAAGAGGAAATGATAGTACATCAGTGGGAATCTGACACAGGCTAAAGAATTGTATAGTATAATGAGACGAATGTTGATTACGTGTGATATGCTGATAGGCTTCGTAGACTAAATATTGCGTGCATTAGTGATACAAACATAACAAACTACGCGTTTGTGGCTGAACACCTCATGGACATATGGTCTTAGTACCGTAATTTCGTTTGATAGGGTATTTGTACAAAACTCGGAGGTTTAGGGTCGTTATGTTATTAGTTGTCTGGGGATAGCCTATCTGATCTTCTGCTGTAAGTCATTACGGACCTAGATCAGACAGGATGTCTTTATAAAAGAGCTATATGCCAAATCCTAAAGTTACCGAATTGAGGAACTTTCCATGTTATATGATGATCAAAGATTATCTATTACATCGTATTGATCATTGATGCAAATCATGATTAATATCAGTCCTCAACCTGGTATAATGCATATGTTACTTTGCTGCATTAATTTGCTGACCTGTATACCTCTATGCATTATATCTTGTACAATTACAGGCGACGAAAGCATAATCACGCTTTACAATGAGTCTTTGTGCATTTACTTCTTGATACGGGAGTATGTCGTGTGTGTGGGAACCATAATGTGTTAGTCTAATACATTTAATTCGTATCATTTTAAAGCATTGCGTAACTGTCTGCATGTGAGCTTATGTGGACAACAATATCAGCAATTGCCGTGTCACATACAGTTTCTAATGATAATGTTAAATGAAAAGATCAACGCTGTGATCAGATTTCTCAGAAAACTGATATGATCCTCTTACCGGAAATCACAAAATGTTTACTGCTTTCATTTACTTTGATGCTTTTTACTTTGTTGCATTTTTACTTTTACTGTCAAAAAAGATACAAAATCCAAAAAGATTTTAGGTGTGTTTTGATAAAATTTCGGAAAAACCAAAAAATATTTGCATTTCTGCTTTATTTTAGATAACCGGGGATGTTCGATGGTCAATTTCTGAGATTTGATAACACCATCTGGGCTTTGTATCATTCAAAAAGTGAAAATTTGAGTTTTGGAAGTTTAACGGATTGAAAAATGTTGAACGGGATTCGAATTCGTGATTTGGCGAAATTTTCAGATTTTTCCATTTCACATTCGCCCCTTAATTGGGTCGAATGTGGAGAAAACATCACCTTCGACCATAATGATTTTGGACGAATGTGGGATATTTCACTTCCGGGTGTCAATTCCACTTTCGGGTACATTTTTCACCTTCGGGTCTTTAATTTGGGGCGAAGGTGGACTTGTTTTACATTCGTGCCATTTATTTGGGGCGAATGTGGACTTCACCCACATTCGACCACCACCAACGGGCGAAGGTGACTTCTATACATAACCAGTTCACCTTCGAGTTCTTCATTCTGAAAAATTTTCAAAAATTCATCCATAACCAGACCTTGTTGCTCGTGTTTCTTTTGATTCACTGATTTAATCCCTGACCTTTACTGATCAATTTGAGACTAAATTTGCAGGTAATGGACCATGATTCAGATCAGAATCGATCGTTTTATGGACAGCACTTAGGGTTTTAATTTTAGGGGTCTAGGATGTTTGTTAAATGCTGGTTTTGATTTCCGTTCACTTTTCATAAGTTTTAGGGGGAGAATATAAAAGGAATTAGGTTTATAACAATGATTAGATGTTCGTTTGATCGATTGAACCAGTTAAAACCTAATTCTACTTTAAAACTCATGAAAACTGAATAATTTTGACAATTGGTTTTGAACAAGTGTTAATCGGTCATGTTAGGTCATATTAGGATCAAAATTACATGTTAAAAACTGAATTGGCAAAATTTTAAATTTTGGGCAAAATCTATTTCACCTTCGGTTCAAAAACCGGGCGAAGGTGGAATTGGTTTGGGCGAATGTACAATTATCTGGACGAATGTGATTTTTACTCAAGATCTTGTTCACATTCGACCACAATTTTCACATTCGACCATAGAATCTCACATTCGACCATTCTAAAACGGGCGAATGTGCAGAATGTTTTTGACCAGAATTTTTGTAATTTTTGTCGTTTTTGTATTTTGACGTGTTTGTTTGATTTTAATGTGCAGATGGCTGATCAATCCGAGAACGTTGAAGCACCAGCAGTTAATGTTGAAGTTCCAACAGAGATTATTGTTACAGATCCGGTGCCAGAGGCAGAAACTTCGGTTCCAAGCAGTTGGCCGTTTGAAAGGTCGCATAACTGTTGCGCATATCTCGGTGATGTAGAGAAGAATACGGAGTTCACCGGGATCATAGAGTTTCTGAAGAGGAGCAGAATAGTTCATGCATTAGCCACACCGACGATCATATACAGAGACATTATTGAAGATTTCTACCGAAATGCGAAGTATGACTTCTGGGAGAATCAAACGATCATCAAGAGCAAGATTCAGGATATGGAGATGTTCTTGACTGAAGCTGATATTCGGGAAGCGTTACAGATAAAGTTTGAAGATAGTGAAGATCCCAGGGAGTTGTCATGGACAGAGCAGAAAGCGTGTTTCTTACGGATGAAATACAAAGGTCCAATTACTGACGGATCTATGTATAAGGGGAAGCTGGGAGTGCAGTTTAAGTATTTTGCACATGTTCTTATCCACGTATTTGGGTGTGTGAGCGGTGGATATGATGTCATGAGAAGGAGTTTAAGTTCGTTAATGGTTGCGTTGACACTCAACAAACCATTTAACGTATCTGGGATGATTCTTGATCATATGCTGGAGATGCTGAAAGGAATGAAGAACAAGAAGTTCATGTTATATCCGAGATTTCTAATGATGATCTTTGACTATAAGTATCCTATGTTGAAAAAGGATCCGACTATGATCCTAGGTCAAGATCATATGAACATTAGAACATTGATGAGAATGAAGGGTTACAAAGGTGTGCCTGATAGTGAGAAGCCACCTAACAGGAGATTATTTGGGGCTTTGATTCGTCAGGATTACACTGATCCTGGACAGAACAAAGCTAGACATGATAACAGTGACTCGGACAACGATGATCCTTTAGTGTACGCCGATGCAAACACTAAGAGGAAACGGCAAGTAGTCAATCCTGGAGCCAAAGGGAAGGGCAAGGGAAAGACTGTGGATCAGGGAAGCTCTAAGAAACAAGCGGTTAGACAGAAATCGACAGCGAAGAAAGGATCAGGTTTGGTGGACGAAGAGTCGGTAGATTCAGAAGAGACTGAAGTAGAGGAACAGTGGGATTCTGATACTGAAAATGTGAGGACCACCAAACGTAAGGCCACTATGGTTGGTGAGTCTGAATCCTTGAACAAGTCGATAGAAGAAGCTGAGAGAAGGACAAAGTCGTTGAATGATGACGGTACAGGTATTAATATGGATGATTTACATATTGGAGAGACTGTAGTGGTTAATTTGCCCAAGACAAAGAAGCAAAAGACCATGGCCAAGAAATCGAGTACAAAAGAGCTGAGGGAGAAAGAGTTAGCTCAGTTATTGAAGGGTAAAAGAGTACCTGATGCAGGTACATCATCTAAGCTGTCTTCACCTGTTTCTAAAAAGCAGAAGAAAACGAAAGAGGCAGAGACTTTACCAATCGATCAATTCAATGTCGATTTGGATAAAGTGCTCGATATGTTCAGAAAGCCTCAGAAGGAGAAAGTAGCTGAAGTTGAGCCATCTAAATCAAAGTCGAAGAAAGTAACTGTGGATGACGATGTCATGAAGCAAGTGAATAAGAAAATGGAAGATATGATGAAGATGTTAGTTGCTCAACAGGCTGAGATTGCTAAGTTTAAGCAAAATGAGGAGAAAATGCTTCAGATCGTGGTTGCTTCGAAATCTAATCAGGATGAGATAAATGATAAGATTAAGATGTTGGAAGCAAAGAACAAAAAGCTTGAAAGAAAGTGTGCACGAAACAAGAGCAAGATTAAGCTGATCAAGGCAGACAACAAAGAGCTAAGGGCTGAAAACAAACGCCTTAGTGATTTGATTGATGACTTGTATAACACTGCACCCAAGTTGAAGGAGGGTGAAGAAGAGGAAGAAGAAGAAGAAGAGAAAGTTGATTATGAAGATACTGAATCTGAGAAAGAACAAGATGATGATGAATCGGAGAAAAGTGATGATGATGATGACAAGAATGATGATGATGATGATGCAGAAGGTGCTGGGAGACAGAAAGGTGATGAGTTTAGCAGTGGTAGTGATCATGATGGAGGAGATGATACTTCCAGATTCACTTATGAGAAGAGAACATCAAAGAAGAAAGATACTGGAGAATCAAGTTCTAAGAAGAAAGGTGAGAACGTTGATTCAGATGAAAGTATTTTCTGGAATGAGAAGGTGAGATCTCTATCTGATGATGCTAAACAGTTGTATAAAGATATGTTGGAAAAGAGAGAGTGGACCATTGAGTTCACAGGATGCTTCGCTGAGATATTCCAAACTGATGATATGCGATATGAATTGGAATATGAAGATCCTGATCTTGAAGAAGGGGAATTACCTGCATCTGTGGCAAAGGAAATACTAGATGGTCTTGCACAGAGGGTAGGGAAAACTTTTGAGGAGTTTATGATGGATGAATTGATTCCAGATATTCCTGAAAAGGATATTGGAAGTCATTCAGATGATATGCAGACTCCTGAGAACAATGAAGTGGAGATGGAAGATATAACTCATGAAGAGTTCCCTTAGTACTTCAGACAAACGGATGAAAATGAAGTATTTCCTGATTTCACTGAGGTACCAAATAAGTCAGCAAAACAGAAAGCTCAGAAAAGGAGTGAAGAGTTTGTGGAAAAGGTATTTGGTGTTGATAAACAAGGACCTTCAAATCAGTCTGATGAGTTGAAGAGTTATTTGAGGAAATTGAGGGAAATGGATGAGAACCGACCAAAGCCTGAAGCTCAAGGTAACTTTTATAGATTCCACAATGCCAAGTTCAAAGGCAGAGCTCTTGGGTGGACATACTTAGGCAGGCTGAAGTGCATAGCTGCGAAATGGGAAACAGGAATCTTGTACTTCAATAGATTCTGTGATTTGCTTACTCTACCGTACTGGGCGGTTAGAGACTTATGTAGATTCCCAATGTCAGGTGCAGAAGTGAATGGTTCGCATGTTGGTTGGTGCGCAGATAAGTTGGTTTGTGAAAGTCGAACAAGATGGAATAGGTTCAAGCCTCAATATCCCCGAAGAAAAGTTCATAGGGATATTGATCCTCAAACCAATATGAAGCGAGTAACTTTGATATATAAAGCACCTGAAGTGATGAGAAAGATACCTTTGATGCCTATGCCACAGCATTTCAGTGCTGATTTTATCTTCTGGTATTATGATTGGAGAAAGGCTGAAGCGGTGATCGTGTTGAGAGATGGAAAGGATAAATACAAGCATGTTCATGTATTTGATCCTATGTGGTTGATTAATTGCACGTTTGAAGACATCATCATGCTTTTCTACAATCCGATCTACTATGAACCAAAAGACTTTGCTTAAGCAAGAAAATATACTCAAGTGGTTGGAGTTTGTTTTGCCTATGACATCAATGCGGGAAGCAACTTGGAGGGTAAGCTTGGTAAGACAGTGAAGATAGTGAATGTGTCTAAACCAGTGAAGAGAACATATGAGCCTCCAATGACTACTGAGCAGAAGAAACAGCTCAGAATCAAGTTGATGAACAAAACGATGGACCAACAGAGAAAACTATCCAATCAATAGTCGAGGGGGAGTTTGTTGATGCGTTTTGCGACTAATGATTGGATAAACATTATTAACATATGTTAGAGAAGGGCCGAAGGTAGATATTATGGGCGAATGTAGATAAAAGTGGGCGAAGGTAGATTAATCTGGTCGAAGGTACAAGGTTGCTGATCAGAAGAACATGTTCGACCATTGGTTATGGGCGAATGTGGAAAATGTCCACATTCGACCAGCAGCAAGGGGCGAACCTGCAGTATCTATAAATAGGTTTTGTGTTTTTGAGTATGTAATAGAGTTGTCAGTTGTGTCTGTGTTCAGGTTAGGTTCCAGGTCATTTTGGTGAAAGTCTTTAATTGATTAGATTAACGTGTGATTGATTGTAATTGAATATTTGAGAAAGTTAATCTATGAAAAAGCTTTGAAAATGATCTTGATTATGTTTTGATTAGAGTTTTATCATTTTGTTCAGAACTAGGGTTTCCGCACCTGTTTTGTGACTTGTATGATCATATTATCCTGTTTTAGTTAAAATCTTTCGCTCACATTTTGTTTTTATTATCAACGTTTCCTTTGAAGTATTACATGTATATTTTTTTCCAGCTCGATCAACCTGTTTTTGAACACACTGATATAGATGAATCTTCAACACAGAATGCATTGTCTTTGAAGGTTGTTCTTTTACTTACTTAATCATATATTATATTTAACTTTTTTATGTAGTTTATTTTAACAAAATTTACATGTCATTTAATATTGTAGGATTCTGTTGGAGATAACAATACTCCTGAGTCATCTTCTAGAGTTGGTGCTGTTCGTGATGATGAGGAAGTCAAGTGTAGCCTAGATCAAGTGTATGACCTTGATGATGATACAAGTGAATCTACAACAAAAGCTGCAAAGAAATCACCCGAGATCCCCCTTTTGGTTCCTAAGGTTGAGAAATAGGGACAATGAACAATTTCTTTAGACATTTATGCTTCGTTTGGTTTTGTTGGACAATTTAGTTTTTTTATGCTTGGTTGTGTTTTTTGGATAATTTGTTTTTGTTTATGGTTTATGTGGTTTTTTGAGACTATTTTTACATGTATAAATGACATGTGGTTGCATTTTATGTTTCTTTTTATCAAGTTGTTTACAAATACAACATTTGTAGTTTTTTTTTTAAAAAAATGTAATACACTCAATAATATTAATCAAACAATTTTACAAAAACTATTATTACATTTCATTTATAACTTTATACTTAAAAAAACTATTTTTAGTAGTTTAATATACAATTTCAAAATAATCAAATTAATTTATTACCTTCAAATTATAAAGTTTCAATCATACCCTTCAATTTAAACACAATTATTGTAATTAATGAATCAGCAAAAATCGAGTTTAAAAAATTCATTCAATTGTAAATACGAATTATTTAAAAAATTTCAATTTTAAGTTTTAATTACACCAAACATTCAATTGTGTAGAAATATTTAATAATGGTAAGTAATTATACCATACAGTTACTAAAATTCTAATAAAAAAAAAACCGAAACTTAATTTTGGAAAAGATTCAAAATTTTTAAATTTTAAATTCAAATTACACCAAAAATTCAAATTTTTAGTCTTCTTTAATAATGGTAGGTAATTAAACATATTAATTATCATTATTAATTAGTAATTTAATTCTGAGTCTATATAAACCATACTACTTTAAAAAAAAATAATCACACCAAGAAATCAAATCAATCAAACCTTCAAGAGTTCTCCCTGGCAGTTTTTATTCTTGCTCAAGTCTTCTATCGTACAAGTTGAATGTATGTCCTTCTTTTATTTCAATATCAATTATTTTATTAAAACATGATCATCGTGATGTGTGTTTATTTTTCTTGAATCCATATTCCTCAATAATACTTCACTATTGGTAGCCTAACTCTTGAAGATCAATCGTTAGTTTATTATTATGTATCTTTAAATCTTTATATGTATTACTGTTATTAAACATTTTATTTAGAAATTTCCTCTTTTTAGTTGAAATGGGACGTAAAAGACTCTCTAATACTTCAAAAGGTAACTTTTTTATTCTATCTATAATGTTTTTATATTTCTATTATTTGTGTTGTCTCATTTAACTTTCCAATTTTTGTATAAGGTGATGACAAACGAACGCCGTTATCTAATATCTCCAACGGTACACAAATTTCATATTATTGACATCTTTATTTACATTATCTTAGTTTTGTGTAAGTAATTAAATTTTTTTTCACAGCTTTGTCTGATGAACAAAAAAGAAATAATGCGGCCGAGTGTCGCCGAATTAGAAAATTACACTTGGATGCAAAGAGATGCAAGGTCACTAATCATACTAATGTACTACAACATTTACCGTCACCTAGAATATTCAACGGTGATTCAATTCAATGTTCCAACCATTCTATTCCGCAAGGCTCAACCTTCCAAACTACATTGAATGTTTTTACACCAGGTAAATGAATAACAATTTTTAATTTATATCTATATATAAAGTTTCAACTTCCAATCCCTATTTATGATTAGAGTAAATTTTGTTTGTGTCTGTTTTTTTATAGGTCAATTGCAACCAACGCCTTTGTCTACTATCTCAAATTGTATTTTTATTTATTTAAATAACATATTCCATCTTATAAGAAATAACTACTTTGTTATTCACTTTATTATATAAACTAATATTACTTTATATGTTCTTTATACGTTTGAAGTCAACGTGAACATTGCATCGGATTCTCGAAAATCCAGAAATATGCAAATGGATGCTAAGAGAAAGAGTGTTAAGCAATGTGAAAATACAAATCCCTCACAATTCAAAAATAGTTTGGTTTCAATCTATATATCATCCGTTACAACAACCTTCAACAACCCTTTTAACGCATCTTTTTCGGGTAATAATTGTTTGTAACATTTAATAATTTTAAGCGTTAATTTTTTCACTTTATGTCTTTTTTTTTTACTTTACCCCGTTATTTTTTTTTATTTTATGTATCAACAGGTTCTACAGAACGCACTCCTTTGTCCAATATTACAAACGGTATTGTAATTCTATCTTACTTAAGTTTTTATCATACTTCAGTCCAAACATATTTTATTTTTATCTATTGTTTCAGTGCCTGAACTCACAACACAACATTCTGTAGAGTTTCGAAAGTTCAGAAAATTACAACTTGATGCAAAAAGACGTAAAGTAAATTCTATTACTGGAACTCAAAAACAATCTAATTTTCAACTCCTACTTATCCAACCACATCTGGTACAACTTGCTATGTGTCTATTAATTTTCAAAATTTTTAATTTTTTTAATATAAAATTTGAAATAGTTAATATTAATTTCAGGTGGACTCACTAATGATTATACAGTTTCACTTGCATCATCTTCTGTGCAATCAGAAACCATGAATACATCAAGAAGTAATCGACGTTGCATCTCACCTGTTCACATGGTTAGTTTGTCTGACGAAGAAGCTGTCAACCCTCAACCAACTAAAGACTTGCAATATAAGGGTGTCTCTAAAGGTAAATATTAAGTTTACAAAACAGTTACAACTATATTGATGTCTTTTATGCGTTAATTATTTTATTGGTTTATATTTGCCAGATTATCTGGATCACGGTGATCAAACGGTTGTATGTGAGATGTGTAACGCAAAATTGTGGAGATCAGAAGCTGGTAAAGGCCTTAAGGTTTCTGGAAGAACAACTTACATGCTATGTTGTTTTTATGGAAAGGTACAACTTTCAGATTTCAAAGAGAGCAGTTTAGATTCTCAGAATCTTTTCAAAAACACAGAATCGAAGAGCAAATATTTCTTAAAACACATTCGCCGCTTCAATTCCATGTTTTGTTTTACTTCAATGGGAGCCAAGGTTGACTCAAATATCAATAGAGGAAAGGCTCCATTCATATATAGAATAAGTGGAGAAAATTATCACACCTTGGGTGGTCTTATTCCTAAAGATGGTTCTAAACCGAAATTTTCTCAGTTATATATATATGACACTGAAAATGAAGTCTCAAACCGGGAAACGATTTATAGGTAATATTCTTTACTTTGTTACTTATTTTTTAGTTTTTTAGGTAAATATTAATTTTTCTCAATTTTTTTTTTTTTTTTTGATCTTTTCAGTAATGAAAAAGGAGAGTCTAAGGATATTTCTCACGAACTTGACATTGAAATCATTCAGTACTTGAAGTCGATGTTAGACTCAAATAATCAGCTTGTGAAAAGCTATAGGATTGTACGTGATCTATTTCAAGAAAATCCTGAAGTTAACCTTAAATTACGTCTTATTGGTAGGAGATCTAAAGACAGCCGAACATACAATTTACCCACTTCATAAGAAATTGCCGCCCTTATTTTGTCAAACGATGATGACCAGCTTGACAATAGAGATATTGTTGTCGAGTCAAGAACAGAGGGTCTTCAGCGTATAAGTGAACTTCATCCGTCATATCTAGCTCTCCAGTATCCATTGATTATTCCCTTTGGAGAAGATTGTTATAGGGTTGATATACCACACAGGGAAGAAAGGAAATCTAAAAAGAAAGTAGATTCAAAATGTTCAATGAGAGAGTATTTTGCATATCATATCCAAGACAGAGTTGGTAAGTTCTCATTGATTTTGAATGCAAGGCGACTACTTCAACAGTTTTTGGTTGACGTTTATACCATGATAGAGAGTGAGCGCTTATTTTATGTCCGTTTCCAGCAACATAAACTTAGGTGCGAGACTTATACCAATCTTCAAACGTTGAACCAAAATGGACCTACTGATTTGTCAAAAGTAGGGACGCCTGTAATTTTACCCTCTTCTTTTACTGGTGGTGCACGTTACATGAGGGAAAATTATCTTGATGCAATGGCTATTTGTAAAAAGCATGGATACCCTGATTTTTTTATTACAATCACATGCAATCCCAAATGGCCTGAAATTAGAAGGTTTCTTAAGGACAAGAAGACAAATCCAGAAGATAGGCCAGACATTTTAGCTAGACTATTCAAAGTTAAGCTAGACTCAATCATGAAAGATTTACGTGAAAAATCATCATTGGGCAAGACATCAGCAGGTATAATTATTTACAGAAAAAATTAAGTTTCAATACGTATTCATACATTATCATGTTTATATAATTACTATCATGTTTTGTTAGGACAAAAAGGATTGGTGAAACCACTTTTGCAAACCTTAGTATAATTCACTTCTGTCAAATAATCTAAGTATAGAACTGCTGAAGAAGAAGGATCAAACTGCTGAAGAAGAGATTCACAAGTGCTGAAGAAGAAAAGTCATCAGAAGTTCTGAAGTTCAAACAAGACACTTCTACTGAAGAACTACTGAAGACAAACTACTCATCAGTAGTTTGTCATTCATCAGTACTTATGTGAAGATCTTTTCCACCGCCTTTTTGTATCAGTAGTTTATTACTTTAGTATTACTTTTGCTTTATGTACAAGTTCCAAGACTGCAACTTGTTGCAACTTGTTTCTGAACTTGCTTTTTGGCAAGGTTCATGTATTTGTAAAGTCTATAAATAGAAGGGTTCATCCCTCTGTTTTAGACATTGATTTTAATACAGAAATCCTTCAACACATATTATTGTTATTTCCATTTCATATTTATTGAGAATCTGTCGAAGTGTTTCATTCTCATTCAATACTTAGATTCTCAATAAATACTTATCATTTATTAGTTCTTGAATCCAGGGGGAGTAATAACTCCTGTTGATAAGTGTAGCTTTAAACTCATAACATTCCGCTGTGCTATCACTGATCAAGAACTTGCTAAACACCTAACTGTTCACTAGAAAGTTCATACAAAAGAGCAAATTCTGATCCAACAATTGGTATCAGAGCACTGGTTTATCTGATCACATATCAATCTAAAACATTGAGAATCAGACACAGGCTCTTATTGATATTCAATAAAGGATTATAAGCTCACTTTTATCAACATCCATCACTTTAAGAGATATTTGACAAATCAATACTCTTTAAAATGGATCCTCATAATACTGGTTCTGTCAATAAACCTGCTATGCTAGTAAGAAATGAATATAACATCTGGCAAAGGAGAATGGCACATACATTATCACAGACCAACACAGGTTGCTGGAAATCTGTGATATATGGTCCTCATAAACCAGTAAACATTAATCTTAAAACTAAAGAAGAGATTCCAAAAGACCCAAAAGACTATACAGATGATGATTTCCTAAAACTTGAGCTTGATGCTAAAGCTTTCTCTATGTTGGCAATGGCACTCCCAAATGAAATCTACTCTGGCTTATTACATTGTGATAGTGCCAAAGAGCTTTGGGATTGCCTCAAAGAACAGTTTGGAGGAACTGAAGAGGTGATTGCCAACACCAGAGAAATCCTGGCTCAACAATATGAAACTTTTGCTCACATTAATGGGGAAACTTAACACAACAATTTGAAAGATTCTCCACATTAATATCTGAGCTAAAACTAAATGGTCAGACCTACACAACTGTATCTATGCTTCATAGATTTTTAAGGTCTTTACCTGAAAAATGGGAAACATACTCTATAGTCTTAAGATCTTCACCAGACTTTAGCTCTCTCACTCTTACAAAACTTCATGGGAGATTACTTACTTTTGAAAGAGAAATTGATCAAAAGAAAAAGTTACAAAGTTCTGGCAAAACTGCTGATGACTATCTACCAGGTAGTACAGCACTATTGGGACAAGACTCACCAACTTGTTCAAATAGTTTTGGATCTTTTGACCATATTGACATAACTGCTGGGATCTCATCTGAAAGATCATTCCCAGGTTATGACAATAATGATTTTGGTCAAACTGCTGATAACATGTGTTTTATCATGGATGATTTAAATAGTTTCAGCAGTGATGACCTAGAAGAAATGGATATTTTGCACCAACTGGCCATGTTAAGTTTAAAAACAAATAAATTTTACAAAAGGTCAGGAAGGAAGTTTCCAGGACTCAACAGTTCCACAAAAATTGGTTTTGACAAATCTAAACTTAGATGTCACAAGTGTCAAAAGTTGGGACACTTTGCTAGAGAGTGTAGAAGCTCTGGCTGTAACCAATCTCAGTCTGGAAACAATTTTAACCCCAATTATAACTGGAATAATGGAACACAAGGGAGGGCACATTTTGTACAGGCACAAGCTCCACAACACCAATATGTGCCACAAGTACAATATGTACAGATGCCTGCTCAATAGATGCAGAGCCAACAATCAATCCCTCCCTTTCCAGCTGCTCAACAACCTCCACAGCCTCAGCAACCCTCTCAACAAAGTTTATTTACTTCAGGGTATGTTGACTGGAGCAGTCTTCCTTTTGACACCAAAGAGTGCAATCCTGATGCAGACAACAAAATGTTTGACATCAACTGGGGAGAGCCTGACAACGGCAGAAAGAACTTTGCCATAATGGCATTTGAGGGATGCACCTCAAAATCTGCCTTGTCACAGGTATCAAAAGAATCTTTGACAAAACTGCGTTCAAATTCTTGCAAAGAATCTTTTGCTCTCATAAGAGAGACCAATGTGCACTTACAAGGAAAAGCAAATGACTCTGAGAGAAAATTCACTCAGATGAAATGTGATTTAGAAAGAAAACTTTCTGCAAAAACAAAAGAAGTTTCTAAATTAACTAACACTACTATTGAAACCCAAGCACAAATTAAAATCATGATAAATGACCTAGGAAATGTCAGACAAGAGCTTGCTGACACCAAGGTCACATGTGAAAAATGGGTTGAATCTTGTAAGGGGTACCAATTATTGCTAAACAAACAAAGTGCTTCAAATGTTAGGTTTGGCATAGGGTACAATCACACTGAAACACCAACAGATTTTTCCCCCAAAACTGCTGAAGATGGAAGAAAAATTGTTTCAGGTGAAACTTCTGAAGAGGAAGAATGCACATCTTTCCATGAGAACTTTCTAAAAACTCACAAAGAAAGTTCTTCAGAAGTACTGATTAATTCTGACTTTAAGCCATCAGTAGTTTCAACTACATCAGGAGTTGAGAACCTGAAAACTACTGATAACCTAAAACCAATCAAAACAGTTAGAAACTTGTCTTTGAAAGAAAAGACAAAAGAATGTGAAATCTGTGGTCTGTTCAACCACAAAACAGAATTTCGTAGATATAGAAAAGGTATTCAGTTTAACAAGAAAAATCAACAACTGGTTGTGGGAAAACAAATCAAAAATGATTTTGTAAAAACTTTTTCTCCCAAGAAACAACAACCAGCAAACACCTTTTCTCAGAAAAAGACAAAATCTCAACAAAGATCTTTTTCTCAAAATTCTCTTTCAGTAGTTAGACCTGAATCATCAGCAGTTTCACAAACTGCTGAGATTAAAGATCTTATAAACTTGGTACAACTACTGATGACCAAAGTTGATGGTGGTCCTCAAAAGGATACCACCATTGTTCTTAATGAAAAATCCATTGCCAAAAAGACATGGATTTCTCAACTTGGTCAAGAACAAACTGTAAATGTTCTTAAGAGCAAACCCAAAGCCAAAGTGGCTTGGGTTCCTAAATCTAACTGATTTGCTATCTTGTGCAGAGAGTTTCCAGAGGCTTAAATAGCATTTGGTATGTAGATAGTGGAGGCTCAATGCACATGACAGGATGCAGATACCTGATAAACAATTTTATCAGTCAAAGAGATGGATCTGTATCCTTTGGGAACAATGCTAAGGGATATGTGCTAGGACATGGCAATGTCTCCTCTGGCAAAATACAGTTTGACAAGGTCAATCTGGTTGAAAACCTTGAGTACAACTTGCTGAGTGTGTCACAAATGTGTGATAAAGGATATTCTTCCTTTTTCACAAAGACAGCATGCAAGATCATATCACCAGAAGGCCAGAAGTTGATAGAGAAGATTATTGAAGATCATACTTTGTTAATAGCCAAAAGATGTGGCAATGTCTATGCAGTGGACATTGAAAAAGACAAAGTACTGAACAACACTGCCTATTTCTTCTCAAGGGCATCAACTTCAGAAACTGATCTCTGGCACAGGAGACTTGGCCATGTGAACTTTAAAACCATAAATAAAGTCACAAAAATGGGCTTGGTCAGAGGTCTACCCTTAAAAGTATACCAGTGTCAAGAACACTGTGTATCCTGTTTAAAGGGAAAACAGCATAAGTCCTCCTATAAGTCTATTGAAGAATCAAAAACAACTGCATGTCTTCAACTACCCATATGGACTTATTTGGGCCTGTAAAAATCATGAGCCTTGGTAAAAAGAAGTACTGCTTAGTCATCATTGATGACTACTCAAGATTTACATGGGTATACTTCTTATTTTCCAAGGATGAGGCTGCTGAAATCATCAAGTTCTTCATTCTACAAGTAGAGAAGCAATACTCTCTACCTGTCAAAACCATTAGAAGTGATAATGGGACAGAGTTCAGGAACAAAACTCTGGATGAATTCTATTTGTCTAAAGGGATTATTAGACAATTCAGTGTTCCCAGAACTCCTGAACAAAATGGTGTGGTAGAAAGGAAGAACAGAACTTTAATAGAAGGAGCAAGAACAATGTTAGCTGATTCTGGCGTACCATTATACTTTTGGGCAGAAGCAGTTAACACATCATGTTATGTTCAAAATAGAGTTCTTATTGTCAAGAGACATTCAAAGACTGCCTATGAAGTTCTTCATGGCATGAAGCCCCTTATATCCTTTTTTAGGGCTTTTGGGTGTCAATGTTTCATCTTGAACATCAAGGAATCTATTTCAAAGTTTGCTGCCAAAGTTGACTCAGGTTACTTTCTTGGTTATTCATCAACTAGAAAAGCCTACAAGGTTTTTAACTCAAGAACCAGGATAGTAGAAGAAACACTGAATGTCAAGTTCAATGAGTCAAAATACACTCTCATTCCAGCACATCCTGCTGAACTTTTTGACCTTGACAGCTTCCACTTTGGACCTGAAAAGACTGTCACTTCATCCAAACCTACTTATTATGGTGATCAAAGGTTTGATGATGAGGATCCAGCACCATGGACTCCTCAAACAATCATTAAGTCAACTTCAAATACTGAGGGACAAACTCAAACATCTGCTTCAGCACCTGCAACTACTGAAGACACTGAAACTGCTGAACCAGATATAATAGACCTCAGTAGTTTGTTTGAAGAACATGAGCCACCAACACCTGCCAGTGGTTTACAACAACTGATCGAACACAAAGACCATCCACTTGATCAAATCATGGGTGATATTGCATCAGGTGTTCTTACAAGAAACCAGCTTTCCAACTTTTGTCTCTTCTCAGCATTTATTTCACAGTTGGAACCAAAGAAGTACCAGGAAGCCCTCAAAGACAACAATTGGGTGCAGGCAATGCAAGATGAATTGCTTCAATTCAATAAGCAACAGGTTTGGGAAATCTTTCCCTTACCACCAAACATGCAACCAATTGGCACAAGATGGGTTTTCAGGAACAAACAAGATGAAGCTGGTATTATAATAAAGAACAAGGGAAGACTGGTAGTACAAGGTTACTCTCAAGAAGAAGGAATTGACTATGATGAAACCTATGCTCCAGTTGCAAGGCTTGAAGCCATCAGGTTATTTCTGGCCTATGCCATTTCCAACAAAATAAAATTTTATCAAATGGATGTCAAAAGTGCATTTTTGTATGGAAAAATAAAAGAGGAAGTGTATGTTTGTCAGCCACCTGGGTTTGAGGATCCTTCTCATCCTGAGTGGGTGTACAAACTAGACAAAGCTCTTTATGGGCTCAAACAGGCTCCAAGAGCCTGGTATGACACACTTTCAACGTTTTTACTCAAAAATAACTTCACAAGAGGTGCCATTGATAAAACTCTTTTCATAAAACATGTTGGAAATCATGTCTTACTTGTTCAAATATATGTTGATGATATCATTTTTGGTTCAACAAACACAAAATTGTGTGATGAATTTAAGAAACTCATGTAATCAAAATTTGAGATGAGTACAATGGGAGAACTGCAGTACTTTCTGGGACTGCAGATTAAACAACAATCAAATGGAACTTTTATACATCAATCAAAATATGTTAAAGAATTATTAAACAAATTTTCTTTACAAGACTGTAAATCATGTTCCACTCCCATGACACCAACCACACAAGTTGAACCAGATGATCAAGGAAAACAGGTTGATCAAACCATGTATAGATGTATGATAGGTTCCCTTTTATATCTAACTGCTTCTAGACCAGATATTATGTTTTCAACATGTGTCTGTGCTAGATATCAATCAGCTCCTAGGGAATCACACCTCATTGCAGTCAAAAGAATCTTCAGATATCTGAAAGGAACTCCAACTCTTGGAATTTGGTATCCTGCTTCAAGCAATACCAAGTTATCAGCTTTTTCAGATAGTGACTATGCAGGGTGTAAAATGTCAAGAAAATCAACATCTGGTGGTTGTCAATTCTTAGGAAACTGTCTAGTGTCCTGGCAATCAAAGAAACAAACATCTGTTGCAACTTCAACTGCTGAAGCTGAATACATTGCAGCTGCAAGTTGTACATCACAGATACAATGGCTCCAATATCAACTTCTTGATTATGGAATCAAAGAGACCAAGACACCATTGCTTGTAGACAGCAAATCTGCCATTAGCATCATTCAAAATCCTGTTCAGTTTTCAAAGACTAAACACATTGAAATCAGGTATCATTTCATAAGAGATTGCTATGAAAAAGGCAAGATTGAAGTGAAACATGTAGCAACAGCTAATCAAATAGCTGACATATTCACTAAACCCCTTGACACATCAACATTTCAGAAGTTAGTATCCATGCTAGGGATGCTAAATTTGTAAGTGTTTCTCTTTATTTTTCTGCACAAATTTTTTTACTTTTCACTTACATCTGTTTTCAAAAATTGAAAAACTTCTGAAAAACAAACAAGAGAGAAACTACTGATGAACAAAACATCAGTATGGGGATATTTTCTGAAAAGTGATTAACTTCTGATAAAACAACCTTCAGAAGTTATGAATAAAGTATTTATAAAATATTTCTCAACAGTTGTTCTAAACTACTGAAGAGAAAGTGGGAACTACTGATGAATCAATTTATTCATCAACAGTATAGTCAAAAAGGGCAAATCAGACTTTTCCCACATCAGAAGTTTGACCTAGGCGGTTTAAAACTTCTGATAAAGAAGCTTTTTGACCTAGGCGGTTTAAAACTTCTAATAAAGAAGTTCTAAGCGGTTTAAAACTTCTGATAAATATCTTTATCAACACTTATCCATTCAAAAACAAAAATTCCCTCCTTCTCTCTCAAGAAAGCTCTCAAACCCTGAACCTGCAAAAACAATGTTCGATTCATACACACACAAACCACATGGCTTTAGTTCTTAAACAGGGACACAATCTCAGAGCCTACTTAGAAAAACAAGAAGGCTGGTCCCAATACGATGAGATCATTGATCTCGTCGTCAAATCCCAATATTTCACTGCTCTCACAATAGACCCACCAATACATCCTGAAACTCTCAATGAGTTCTGGGCTAACGCTGAGACAGTAATGGTGGATGATGAAGTTATCTCTCTCAACTCAATAATTAAAGGGATACAAATGGCCATCACACCGGCCATACTTGCAGACAGGCTGGGGTTGAATGATGTAAATGCCCCTGAAAAGTTTGACAACTCTGCAATCCACCTAACCATGACTGAATGTGGTTATCAAGGTACTCTCTCACAAGCCACCATCTTTAAAAAGTATTTTGAACCAAAATACAAACTTTTGTTTCATTATATAATTATGTGCTTGAGTCCTAAAACTGGGTCTTATGACCAGATGCCCTCAACCTTTCAACCAATTTTTCATTCCATTGTGAATGAAACAAATTTCAGGGCATCAAAACTTTTCTTTAATGAGTTGGTGTTACATCATAATAACACTAAAAAGAAGTTTTTGTTATATCCAAGGTTCATTATGCAATGCATAATAAAAGAACTGGGTGATGAGGTGCTTGTGGGTAAAACTGAAATTTTAAAACCCTTAACCTCACAAGCATACTCTAGGCACAACAAACAGGCTGCCTGGCCAGAAGATGACCAAGGGGAACCAGAACCAGTCCCATGGAACCCTCATCTTCCAAACCTACACCCCCAAAGGCCAAGAAACCCAAGGTACAAAAACAAAAACCCACCAAACCTAAAAGAAAAGATGTTCAGGAGGTTGAGATGCATGAACAACCTATTGTCCAATCTACACTTCTTAAAGATGTAACTGAAACATCCTCTCAGTCTCATCCATCTCAAACCCCACCAAGAGCACCAATCACAATCCTTTTCAAAAGAAAAAGACTTAAGAAAACTATTCCTATTGATGCTTCTTTTGAAACTGCTGAACCCACTGCCCAAACTACTGAACCAGCACCCCAACTTTCTGAACCAGATATTGAAATAGCCAAACTTCTCTCTGGGCTAAAAGAGAAAGTCCCATCTACACATGTCAGTCCCCAACAACCACATAAAACAGGGGACATAGCCTCAGAATTTGACATGGATGTGGACACTCAAAGCCCTAACCAAAGAGATGAGGATGAACCAGGGTCTCTAAGCCCAAACTTAGAAACTCTTGGTACTTTTGAGGCTGCTACTACTCATTTACCACCCAGTGGTGGACCTGACGATAGAAGTAACATAGCTAAGACCTCAACTGTGGCAACTACTGATGAAGGCTTAATGCCTGAGGTAGGAAATCCTCTGAACCAAGAAAAAGAGGTACATGAGACAACTGAGTTGGGCTCAACTCATGATGTAACTGATACAATCCTCATTGAGGATGTAATCAGGGATTCAGATGATTCCATTGACTTGGATGATGTTTCAAAACACCAAACTACTGAATTGACGGCTACAAGTGAAGGTCCTGCACCTGGTGTATCTAAGCTCAAGAAGCTAGTCACACCAGATCAGGTTAAAGCCCACTCAATCCATGATTCCCCTAGAGTGGCATCTTCTGTACAACAAGAAGATCAACCAAAAACACAGCCCTCACTACAAATGCCTACCCAATTCCCTGGGCAAACAAGCATAGACATGAACCAACTATGCAACCCAGATGGTCCCTTATACCACATGATGAACACCCTCATCAAGAATCACTTCCAAACATACACAGCTAACTTGGAGCTGTCCATGAAGAACCAATTTGGAGTGATACAGACAAAGATGAATGATCTGTCCAACAAGATTGACTACAACAGCAAACAGATTGCTAATCTTACAGGTCAGTTCTCCCAAGCTTCAACTTCAAAAACTGATGAAGCCAAAAAGGGGGAGAAATCTAAGGAACCAATGGATACACTTGAATCCAGGAGAAAGGCAAGAGTGGCTATCCTAGAAAGAGATCAAAAAGATCAAGCCAGAAAAGAAAAACTGGCCCAACAATTTGGTGTCTCTATTCAAGAAATAGAAGATACTGAAAAGTCTGATGAATCCCAAGGGCACAATGAAGAAACCTCTGATAGACAAACTTCTGATGAAGAATCAGAAAGTACTGAAGACAATCCTTCAGTAGTTGACAAACCTTCAGTTGTTGTCAACCCATCAGAGGTTAACACTTCCGAAACTCAAACTGCTGAACAAAAGCCTTCCAGATCAACTGCACCTATTCAACCAACTCCTGTTCCTCCTAGGCCTATTACAACTATGACTGTACTAAACCCTTCTCCAATCTCTCAATCAGCAGAACTTCTTGAGAAGAGTTTAGTGGCAGCCCAAAAGAAGGCCAAAGAAGATCAGATTTTGAAAACACTGGAAGAAAGGGATGACTTGGATCTAAGCCTGGATGAAAAGCTACAGGCTTATGAAGCTGAACTCCAAAGGCAGGCTAGCCTAGACAAGATTGCTGAGGAAGATAAAAGACATCAACTGATGTCTTTCATTACTAAGAGCAGCAAGATTAAAGCCAACACATTAAAGAGACTCTCCATGGAAGAGCTGACAAGAAGAGCTCAACTTATTGCAGACAAACTTGCAACAAGTAAAGATACAAAAGCCAAGAGAGCTCAGATGATAGAGGAGTTAGTAGCAAATAGTTATGGTTCAAAAGCCTTTGTGTCCAAATGGAAAGAAGAAAGATTGGTGGACACTTATAGAAAATATAAGGCTGCAAGGGCTGCAAATCCAGAGAAGTTTCAAACTGCTGAAGTATCAACTTCAGTAGTTAGAACTTCTGGTGTTCAAAGAAGACCAGCTACTCAGAAGAAGAAATCAGAGGAAAATGTGAAGACTGATTTCAAAATGGTACTACTAGAAGGTAGTACAGTAGTCCATTCTGATTTTGACATAGAAGAAAAACCTCTGATCACACAATTCAGGGATCCTTCCACCTTTGCCTATCAAATTCAGAAAACCATCAAAGACAAACTGCACACTAAGGTAGTTACTGAACATCATTTACCAACATTTCAACTACCTAATGTGATGCAACAACAACAAGGAAGTGAATCCCACCTGAGAGTCACTGAAGTTGAAAACATCCAACACTTAGGAGAATCCCAGGGTACCACCATGGTTCCCTACACTTTAGACTTTGACAAGTCTAAAGTACCAATCATCAGATGGTCCTTTACTGATAACAACTCAGTACTTGTGACAAGAAGAGACCAGACAAGCAGAGCCTATAGGTCGATGAATGATCTGAAGAAGCTATCAACTAAAGACCTGCTTACAATCCAACATCTAGAACCACAGAAAGGGTCTCTCACTGATGAACAGCTGAACCAGCTGAAGAATTCCATGTTCAAAGGAATATGGAAAATTGTGAAGGACAGAATAGAACAATAAGGAATTAGTAAGGTTTTGGCTTCATCAATCCAGGGGGAGATTGTTAGGACAAAAAGGATTGGTGAAACCACTTTTGCAAACCTTAGTCTAATTCACTTCTGTCAAATAATCTAAGTATAGAACTGCTGAAGAAGAAGGATCAAACTGCTGAAGAAGAGATTCACAAGTGCTGAAGAAGAAAAGTCATCAGAAGTTCCGAAGTTCAAACCAAACACTTCTACTGAAGAACTACTGAAGAAAAACTACTCATCAGTAGTTTGTCATTCATCAGTACTTATGTGAACATCTTTTCCACCGCCTTTTTGTATCAGTAGTTTATTACTTTAGTATTACTTTTGCTTTATGTACAATTCCAAGACTGCAACTTGTTGCAACTTGTTTCTGAACTTGCTTTTTGGCAAGGTTCATGTATTTGTAAAGTCTATAAATAGAAGGGTTTATCCCTCTGTTTTAGACATTGATTTTAATACAGAAATCCTTAAACACATATTATTGTTATTTCCATTTCATATTTATTGAGAATCTGTCGAAGTGTTTCATTCTCATTCAATACTTAGATTCTCAATAAATACTTATCATTTATTAGTTCTTGAATCCAGGGGGAGTAATAACTCCTGTTGATAAGTGTAGCTTTAAACTCATAACATTCCGCTGTGCTATCACTGATCAAGAACTTGCTAAACACCTAAGTGTTCACTAGCAAGTTCATACAAAAGAGCAAATACTGATCCAACATGTTTATATTTATTAAGTTTCTAACTACATTTTTTAACTTAATATTGCAGCTGTTTATACTATAGAGTTCCAAAAACGTGGTTTACCACACGCCCACATCTGTTTGTTTCTCAAAGATGACAGTAAGCTTCCCACGATTGACCATGTTGATCATTTTGTTTCTGCTAAAATCCCTGATAAGAAAGAAGATCCGGAGTTGTTTAGTCTTGTGAGTGACTTTATGATTCATGAACCCTGCGGACGTGAATATCCCAACTGTCCGTGCATGTTTGACGGTAAGTGCTCCAAGAAATTTCCAAAGAAGTTTTCTTCTGCATCAACGTTAGATTCAAATGGATACCCGGTTTATAGAAGAAGAGACTCAGGGCTAATTGTTGAAAAAGGAACTGCTAAGTTAGACAACAGAAATGTGGTTCCTTATAACGCAAAACTTTTAAAGCGTTACCAAGCACATATCAGTGTTGAATGGTGTAACCAGGCTGCTTCAATTAAGTATTTATTCAAATACATTAATAAAGGACCTGATAGGGCTAAAGTTGCTTTTGTTGAAGATGATGGAGAAGGTCAAGAAGTGGTTCAAAAAGATGAAATCAAAAAACATTTTGATTGTAGGTTCCTTTCTGCATGTGAAGCTTCATGGAGGATATTTAAAAACGAAGTGCATTATAGATACCCTCCAGTTATAAGGCTTTCATTTCATCTGCCCGGTGAGCAAAGTGTTGTATATGGTCCAGAAGAAAATCTTCAAAACGTTCTCGATAAACCAACAGTGTCTTCAACAATGTTTCTAAAATGGATGGAACTAAACCAAAGTGAGATTGTGGCACGTGAACTAAGTTACATTGAAATCCCAAGTAAATTTGTTTGGAAAACAGAAGAAAAAAATGGGACTTTCGAAAGATAGGTAAGTCAATTGGTCGTGTTCACATGGTTACTCCATCCATGGGCGAGGCGTATTTCTTGAGAGTTCTTCTCAATAAAGTAAAAGGCCCTAGATCATTTGAGGAGATAAGAACGGTCAATGGAAAAGTTTTACCAACATTTCGTGATGCATGTTATGCTCTTGGCCTCTTAGACGATGACAACGAATATGTAGAAGCTATCGAGGAAGCTCATTATACTGGTTCAGGATACTCTCTTCGTAATTTGTTTGCGACGATGTTGGTGTCTAATACCTTATCTAGGCCTGAGCATGTTTGGGAAAAAACATGGAAATACCTGTCAGATGGTATTATGCATAGACACGAAGATTTATTCGATATTGAAGGTAAATAATTTACGTTTAAATTTTTTTTTTGTCCCTTTTGTTTTATATTAATAATTACACACTTTATCATTATCAGGGTTGTGTCTCACTGATGATCAAATCAAGAACATTACATTGCTTGAGATTGAGAAACAGTTGCTTCGGAATAACTCAAGCCTACGTAGATTTCCTTCTATGCCGTATCCTAATACTAATTCTATAGCAGCTGCAAATAACCGTTTGATTCTTGATGAGCTGAATTATCAAGTAGGTTCGCTTGCTGAGGAATTTGCTACAAACTCACGTTCTTTAACTGATGAGCAGCGCTCAATTTTTGATGAGATCATTCATGCGGTTGACTGTAACAAGGGTGGTCTATTCTTTGTTTATGGTTTTGGAGGCACTGGTAAAACCTATTTATGGAAAACTTTGTCTGCTGCTATAAGATCTAAAGGACAAATTGTTTTGAACGTTGCATCCAGTGGTATTGCTTCTCTTTTGTTATCCGGTTGAAGGACGGCGCATTCTAGGTTCCGTATACCTTTGAATGTTACTGAACAGTCCTTGTGCGGTATAAAGCCAAATAGTGATGAGGCTGCTTTATTGAAACAAACTAAGTTAATTATTTGGGATGAGGCTCCAATGATTCATAAACATGCTTTTGAAGCACTTGATCGTACAATGAAGGATGTCTTGAAGTCAACTTCTTCACTTAATTCTGAGTTGCCTTTTGGTGGTAAGGTTATGGTTTTAGGTGGTGATTTTAGACAGATCCTTCCTGTTGTTCCCAATGGTAGTAGAAGAGATATTTTAAATTCCTCAATAACTTCCTCTCCTATTTGGAATAGTTGCAAAGTGCTTACATTAACCAAAAACATGAGGTTAACGTTGGGTAACAACACATTTGAAACCGCAGAAACAAAGCTATTTGCAGACTGGCTTCTTGAATTAGGTGAGGGTAAAGTTGGTGATTCAATTCATGATGATGAGGCAGATGTGGAGATACCAGATGATCTTCTTATTGTCACACCCTCAAATTACCACTTGCGGAGTTTTACCACGAGGCGCATGACAAACCAGGATCCAAGTCAACGGTCACAATAAACAGCTCTATATGAAGATACATGACATTCAAAAAGACATAGTTTTTATAAACCCAAAATCAGTAGCGGAAGCATTAGACAAGTTACAAACCATAGACCCAAATGTACCAAGTGTTTATTACAAAACATGAACTAAACCTAGACGCCAATGCAGACCCGTGCGCCTAGTTCCAATTGTTGCTAACTTAGCGACCTGAGAAAAACATGCCAAAAAGACGTCAACATATAATGCTGGTGAGTTCACAGGTTTGTTCAATATGTTACCAAAATGTTACCAAAACGTTACCATGTCCATACTATATCAATGTTACCAAGTACGCTAGCTAGGCGTATGTTTTATTACTACTACGATTGGAAAACCATTACTAGACACGTTTAGTAATGTTTAGCAATGTTCAGCCCGAATGTTCAGCATGTTACCAATGTTACCAGTTTGAGAAAATATGCACCCGCCCGGCCCTCCAAGCCGACGAGTGGGGCAGGTCACGCCCAATAGATCTATCCACATTTCCCCCGTTGTGCATCCCCGCACATTCATGGTTTTCCCCGGGACTTTAAAAGATCGTATAGCAATGCAAAGTTAAAAACCATAGTATGACATATGTTACCAAAATAGTTTAGCGCATGTTTTCTCCCCCAAAAGTTAAAGAAATAAAAGTGGGGCAGTGAACTCACCTTAGATAGCGTTCTTCGATTACAAGTAAAAATGCTAAGCCCTTGATAATCCCTCTACCGGAGATCTATCAAAATGTTCACATAAGTGTTCCGACTAATAACCAATAGGTTATCCAGTCCCCGATTGTCCAGATCGTAACCAAGTATGTTTTAAAGCGTGTTTAAATGTTTAACCGACACACTAGACCGACCCGACATCCCGTTGGTGACTCATTACCCTAACTAATCAAGTACACATGGATTACACACAAGGTTCAAGCATAAAACACTTAGTTTGTATCAAAAATCTCATTTCTACATAAGAACGGTCGAACCAGTCAAGTTAAATCACCTTCGCCCGTTTTAAATCTCCTTCGCCCGTTTTTAAGTTCTCCTTCGCCCGTTTTTCCACGTTCGACCGTTTGATCAGGTTCGCCAAACATGTTCCAGGTTCGACCCTGGATTTTCTCCTTCGCCCACCCGATTGGTCGAAGGAGTCCAGGTTCGCCCCTGTTGTACAAATTTTCCTAAAAACGCTTCAAACACATTCGAAACACCTCGAAACGTCATCAAACACAGCAGTCAAGTATGAATAACTTATCCCTACAAAACCCCACCGATTTCCCCAAATAATACGTCCATTTCAGCCCTTTCCCAAAATGGTAAGAATTATGAAAACATCACAATCATGCATGGATTCTTTACCCAATTTGGAAACTTTTGAAATCGATCCGTATTTAACTTAAAATGCTCAGTTTGTCGAGTGTTCGATTTTCCTTATTAGTTCTATTGATCATAAATATCATGCATCAAGTCTAGATTCGTTAAAACCCCCCAAAATACCCATAACATCACCATCTATCCAATTCTAACCCTAAACAACAATAACCTAGCATCAATAACAATCCTATATCATGTTTCTATCATAGATATAGCAACAAATCATTGAACAACACGTAACACCACATAATACACAATTTACATATGTTTATCATCATGAAAACCTATGTTTAAATGATAAGATTTTGATTGAGAAAGATGTTTAAAAGGTTTTTAATCATGAAAACACCCTTAGAACAGATCCGGACAATTAGGGTTAGATGAAAACGAATTAAAATGCTTTAAAAAGGATCTAGGATCAAGAAGACACCTTGGATTCTTGGTTAGATGTTGTAGATGGGTTAGATTATGCAAAAGAAGAGCAAAAACGCCTTCCTTAGTGATTAAAATCGTTTGAGAGTGTTTTGAGACGGTTAGGGTTTGTGAAACGATGAAAAATGACAAAGTTTGGTATTTATACTAATCCTCCTTCGCCCCCTATTAGTGGTCGAAGGTAGCCTCCTTCGACCCTTCCACAGGGTCGAATGAGCCCTATCCGGGTTGAAGGGAATTCTTTCAACTCCACATCCCAGGTTCGCCCATTTACAAAGGGTCGAACCACAACCAATGTGTTTTTAGTCTTCCAGTTTATCGTGTTTAACGCATTCTAACATACCTTAACATATGAGCATGCAACCTTAGTTTATGTTTAACACATTTAAGCACAGATAATCATTTACACATCATTTAAACACATCTATGCATATAATCCACCACACGACCCATAATCTACACATATACTTAATTAGTTCATGTAATGTCACCAACAACGGAACCCGGTACTAGTGTATTCCCAAAATGACTCCCAATGATCCTCCAGATCATTGAACCCTGGACAATCCTAACTTGACCCAATCCTAACTTGACCCGACTAAACTAACCCAGTTAAGTCTGTATATAAACGTTTCCCGCTAAGGTTGACTTAAATGTTACTAAAATGTTTAAGCCAAATATGCCGGGTGTCACATCATCCCCACGTTGAAAGAATTTTCGTCCCGAAAATTGCACAAAGCCCCAAAGTGAAAGGAACGAAAAGAACGAATACGAAAAGAAAATTACCGGTTGTCACATCATCCCCACGTTGAAAGGAATCTCGACCCGAGATTCATTCCGCTTCGGCAGTAGCATGCCTTGATTCGAACGCGCGTTTCAGAAAAAGATGAGGATGTTTAGCTTTCATCTGATCCTCCCGTTCCCACCTGAACTCCGGTCCACGATTCGAGTTCCAACGAACTTTAACGATGCGGATTTTACTCCAACAAAGGCTACGAATCTTGTAGTCGAGAATCTCGACAGGTTCCTCCACAATGCGAAGACGATCATCAACCTTGATCTCCTCCAGTGGTACAATGAGAGATTCATTAGCCAAACACTTCTTCAAGTTAGACACATGGAAGACATTGTGCACACTACCGAGCTCCGCCGGTAAGTCAAGTCTGTATGCCACCGGTCCAATCCGATCCAGGATTGCGAATGGTCCGACATAACGAGGGTTAAGCTTGCCACGCTTTCCAAAGCGTATGACGCCCTTCCATGGTGAAACTTTCAGAAGTACCCTGTCCCCAACCTGGAACTCCAAAGGTTTTCGATGGCGATCGGCATAGCTCTTCTGACGATCCCGTGCAGCAGCCAAATGGTGACGAATCTGTACGATTTTCTCCGAAGTTTCGTACACAAGTTCCGGACCGGTGAGCTGGCTCTCGCCCACCTCGGCCCAACAAAGTGGTGATCGACATTTCCGTCCATATAGAGCCTCGAACGGAGCTGCCTTGATACTAGAGTGATAGCTGTTGTTGTAGAAAACTCCACCAACGGTAGGTGAATTTCCCAACTCTTGCCAAAATCGATAACACACGCCCGAAGCATGTCTTCCAAGGCTTGAATCGTCCGCTCACTCTGTCCATCAGTTTGCGGATGATAAGCCGTACTCATATCCAACTGAGTACCCAAAGCCTTGTGCAGAGCCTTCCAGAAACGCGAAGCAAAACGAGAATCACGATCAGAGATAATAGATACAGGCACCCCGTGCCGAGCAACCACCTCCTTAAGGTAAAGTCGAGCCAACCGCTCGAGTCCATCGGTTTCCTTAATAGGTATGAAACGTGCCGATTTTGTCAGCCGGTCAACAATCACCCAGATCATATCATAACCACTAGGTGACCTTGGTAGCTTGGTGACAAAATCCATCGTGATTCGCTCCCACTTCCATTCCGGAACCTCTGGTTGTTGCAGGAGACCAGACGGCCTCTGATACTCCACCTTGACTTTAGCACAAGTCAAACATTTGCTGACATAAGAAGCTACCCTGGGGTACTATTGACCAACTATGGAGATAGTTAGTAAACTACCTCCGGTCGAAAAAACGGTTTATCAGCTTTCATGTTCGGCCACCAATAAAGTATCTTCAAATCCTAATACATCTTATCGGAGCCAGGGTGAATAGAATACCGGGATTTGTGAGCTTCATCCAAAACAAGCTCGCGCAATCCCCCGAACAAGGGAACCCAAACACGTCCCGCAAAATAGTGTAAGCCATCGGTCCTAAGTTCAAGATGCTTGTCAGCGCTGTGCATAGTCTCAGCCTTAAGGTGTTCCTCCTTCAAGGCTTCCAACTGTGTAGAACGGATTCGGTCAGGCAATGACGAATGAATGGTGAGCTGTAAGGCTCGAACACGGCGAGGATTCGCAGACTCCTTCCTGCTCAAGGCGTCCGCCACAACGTTCGCCTTGCCAGGATGGTATTTGATAGCACAGTCGTAATCGTTCAGGAGTTCAACCCAGCGACGCTGCCGCATGTTCAACACCTTCTGGTTGAAAATATGTTGAAGACTCTTGTGATCGGTATATACTTCACACTTGGTACCGTACAAGTAATGTCTCCAGATTTTCAACGCAAAGACTACCGCACCCAGTTCCAAGTCATGAGTAGTGTAGTTCTTCTCATGAACTTTGAGTTGACGAGAGGCATAAGCAATAACCTTCCCGCGTTGCATCAACACACAACCGAGACCACGAATAGAAGCGTCACAGTATACAACAAAGTCATCCGTTGTAACACCCCAACCGATGGCGGAAACATCGGGATGTCACGTAGTGATGATTGCTCAATAGCTCATGGTACTAAATGAAAGTTTAATAATATTAAAGAATTTACAATTCATCTGACAAGTAAGGATTACAAAAGTTGATTAATTTAAACTAAGTCCAAAGCTCCTATTTGTTCCAAGACTTGCACAACTTCCAATAGCATATAAACCTGAAACATGTTAAGTTGGAAAGATGGGGGGGTCAACTATAAATAGTTGGTGAGAATACATAGGTTTTTGCATATAGTTGAAAACAATATGTTGTATAGCAATCATAGTTGAAGTATAATAATGAGTAATGATAGAATATGAGTCCGACATGTAACAATGCGTCTTTTGTACAATCAAACCTTGTGTCGACTGAGACCTAACTCGCAAGTTAGTAAAAGTGTAACTGTTATCGATCATCCCTGAATTTATGCGGGGGGATGGGTTTGTTAGGCCTATAGCGCTATAATCAAAACAGGCGGCTTGATCAATGTTAATGATTGTACTGTGTCTTTTTGTTACAGTCAAATGATAGAATGAGTAAATGATAGTGTATAAAATGTTTATAATTGAATCACAAGTTTCACAATATAAGAATGAGTAAATGATAGTATATAAAATGTTTAAACATGTTTCACCCCAAAATGTAAAACAGAAAAAGGGGCTATGTAAACTCACCTTAGGTGCGTAATGAGTTCGTGCGTTTTATTGAGCGTGCAAACACTTAGTAATAATGCCTTGGAAAACTCGAAACTAGCTAGAGGAGATAATGACGGATGAAAACTTTAGTATATGGGAGATGGGATAATAATGTTTTTTTTTTAATTGTATAAAGAGTTGAATGGTAGGCTAGTGTATTTATAGTGTAAAATTTGGAGTTGTAATTAGAGACTACTTTGACTAGGCTAGAATTTAGGAACAACTTTGACTTGACTAGAAGACCATATTTACTAACACTTTGACTTGACTAGGAGACCATATTTACTAACACTTTGACTTGACTTGACTTGACTAGGAGACTACGTTTGACTTTTCAGGTTTGACTAAGGGACCTTGAAAGGGTTTAAGTTTAATTGGTTTTAATTAACATCACAAAACACCAAATGGTGTAGTGGTTTGTATGGTGTGGTTAAGGTTTAGCCCGCCAGGGACTCGGGTTCGAATCCTGGCATAGGCAAACATTTTTTTTTAACGTTTTTAAATCAGAATTTAATACAATCCAATTTAATATTGATTATACGTCATTATTTAAACAAAAAAAATAATTAACAAAATGGATGGTAAAGATACTGTAAACATGAATCGGATGAATAAACGAGGGAGTTCTCTATATATATATATATAAAGAAAATTTGTGTGAAGTTACATCCGTACCCTCCGGTAAGGATAAGATAGGTGCAGAACAAAGTTTAAGCTTCAGCATCTGAAATGCTGATTCTTGCGGTTCATCCCAGTCGAACTTTCGGTCCTTCTGGGTAAGAGTAGTGAGGGGTTGAGCGATCTTCGAAAATCCCTCAATGAAACGACGATAGTAACCCGCAAGACCTAGGAATTGCCGCACCTCAGATGGCGTCTTTGGTGCTTCCCAGTCTTTATCAAGGTAAGGTTTGCAAACGCGGTTCATTAAATCCATGAACACCGCCGGTGCGTTAGTGAGACCAAAAGGCATGACCAAGAACTCAAAATGGCCATAACGAGTGCGAAAAGCAGTCTTCTGAATGTCAGCTTCCCTGACGCGCAACTGGTGATAACCGGACCGCAAATCAATCTTCGAATAGTAGCTGGAGCCATGGAGCTGGTCAAAGAGATCATCAATTCTAGGAAGAGGATAACGATTCTTGATGGTCACTTTGTTCAGCTCACGATAGTCAATACACATGCGAAGACTTCCGTCCTTCTTCTTCACAAACAAAATAGGAGCTCCCCACGGGGAAGAACTCGGTCGGATGAAACCCTTTTCCAAGAGTTCCTGCAACTGGCTGGACAACTCTTGCATCTCGGGAGGTGCAAGACGATACGGAGCTCGGGCAATAGGAGCTGCACCCGGAGTAAGATCGATACCAAACTCAACCTGAAGATGGGGAGGAAGACCAGGCAAACCATCAGGAAACACATCAGGAAAGTCACGAACCACTGGGATATCCTCGATCTTCTTCTCATCATCAGTAGAAACGTTAACAAGTGCCAGAATGGCCGAACAACCCTTCCGAAGGTACTTACGGGCCTTCATGCTAGAAATGATACTCAGCGGAGCACCGCTTTTCTCGCCATGAACCGAAAGAGTCTCTCCATCAGGGAGAGGGATCCGAATAATCTTATCGAAACAAACGATCTCCGCACGATACAGCGATAACCAATCCATGCCGACAACGACATCAAAACTACCCAAGGGTACCGGCATAAGGTCAATGGGGAAAGACAAACCCGACTGTTCCAAGCGACATTCCCTAAGGGTGTGTATCGCTTTGATTTTCATACCATCAGCCAATTCTATTAAGTACTTAGCCTCTAGAGGTGTGGGTACTATATCTAGCAATCGACTAATGTCCATAGATACAAAACTCTTATCGGCACCAGAATCAAACAAGACAGAAACATAGTGATCATTAAGAAGGAACGTACCGGTAACTGTGTCTGGATCCTGCCTAGCCTCTGCAGATCCAATGACGAAAGCACGTGCAGTCCTGCCTCCACCGCCGTTGTTCGCATTACCGTTTCCGCCCCTCCCATTATCGCCCTGCTTCAGTTTAGGACATTCACGCTTGAAGTGTCCCGTATCACCACAGTTATAGCACCCCTGCTTTCCTGGAGTCCCCTGAGCAGCAGGAGTAGGAGCAGTAGCAGGAGTCTGAGTTGAGGTAAGTGCCACCCTGCAATCCTTAGCATGATGCCCCAACTGATGGCACCGATGACAACGAGCCCGATCACAACTCCCAGTATGATGAAAACCACACTTGTTGCACTTGGGATGCTTCCCAACATACCCACTCGACTTCTGCCCAGAAGAAGACCCAGATGAATCAAACTTCTTTGCCGGCTGAGATGGCGCTGGCACAACACTCTTCCCTGCACTATCCCACTTCCTCTTGTTCCCTTCAGTAACCTTCACAGCAGCACCCTTAGGAGGCAAAACACCTTCTGCCACCTTCAGGTTAGTCATCCGATGAGCTAATCGGACAACTTCAGCAATAGTGGGAAGATTCCCAGCAGCCACCAACCCCGCAATCTCCGGCACCAGCCCAGACACATAGTGCTCAATCCTCCTATACTCGGGTGTGTGCAAATCAGGGCACAACACCGCCAGCTCATTCCTCCTCACAGTGTACTCTTCAACCTCTGACCCAACCATCTTGTAGCTCCAGACCTCATGTTCTAACTTCTGTACCTCCTCCCTCGGACAGTACTCACCTCTTAACAGTTGCATAAACTCCGCCCAAGGCATAGCAATAGCCTCCCCTAATCCCATGTTCTGTGTAGTAGCATTCCACCACGACAGTGCAGGCCCCTCGAATGTCGCAATAGCATACTTCACCCGGTCCTCAGCAGGACAGTTACACATGACGAACACAGACTCAACCTTCTCCAGCCATCGGAGCAGTCCCACTGCTCCCTCAGTTCCAGCGAAGTTATGGGGCTGACAATCCCGAAACTTCTTATAAGAGCACTGAGGTGGGGGTGGATTGGCACCAATACCTGAAACACGGTATACGAGTAAAACACAAACGAAAGGACATGACACCCAAGAATGAGACAAGGTCGACAGAAATCAACTTACCACCCATGGCATTAATCCCAGCCTGGAAATTAGCCATAGCCATGTTCACTTGCTGCTGTAGCAAGTTGTTCAGTTCAGCTTGGGTCATGTTGATGTTACCACGACCACCGCCTCCAGCACGACCACCGCCGCCAGCACGGCCACCGCCGCCACCACGACGTCCACCACCGCGAGCACCAGACATGATCTAACAAATCAAGAAATCGAGGGATTCAGATTCACTTCTAGTGTCAACCACTAGAAATTTACAAGAGTTAACTTAGGGACAAATCCAGGACTATACATCCAAACTCGAAGTCCATCGGGATTTTCATGCATTTCAGTTTATTATTTCGTGTGCACCCGAAATGATAAACTGATCTACATGGTCCTCCAGATGCACCCCTAATTCAGACTCCGGTCACCGAATATCGTCGCCTAGTAACGTGTTACGATAGGTGCAAGTGTAAGAAGGCATGTGTGTTATGTGCTAGAGCCAACAAATCAACCCCTCCTTCTTCAATCCAGAAGAAGAAGACAAGAGTAGGTAAGAACCCAAATAAAAGCGGATGATGTAACAGAGAAGTATGGTGATGATGTAAGGACACCCCGACAACATTAGTACGTATCCCACTAATAGACTCAAAGTATGTGACCGTCTAGTGTGTGCGACTTGGCTATAGACCAGACTCTACATGCAGTCCTAGTTCACTATAACCATTGGCTCTGATACCAATCTGTCACACCCTCAAATTACCACTTGCGGAGTTTTACCGCGAGGCGCATGACAAACCAGGATCCAAGTCAACGGTCACAATAAACAACTCTATATGAAGACACGTGACATTCAAAAAGACATAGTTTTTATAAACCCAAAATCAGTAGCGGAAGCATTAGACAAGTTACAAACCATAGACCCAAATGTACCAAGTGTTTATTACAAAACATGAACTAAACCTAGACGCCAATGCAGACCCGTGCGCCTAGTTCCAATTGTTGCTACCTTAGCGACCTGAGAAAAACATGCCAAAAAGACGTCAACATATAATGCTGGTGAGTTCACAGGTTTGTTCAATATGTTACCAAAATGTTACCAAAACGTTACCATGTCCATACTATATCAATGTTACCAAGTACGCTAGCTAGGCGTATGTTTTATTACTACTACGATTGGAAAACCATTACTAGACACGTTTAGCAATGTTTAGCAATGTTCAGCCCGAATGTTTAGCATGTTACCAATGTTACCAGTTCGAGACAATATGCACCCGCCCGGCCCTCCAAGCCGACGAGTGGGGCAGGTCACGCCCAATAGATCTATCCACATTTCCCCCGTTGTGCATCCCCGTACATTCATGGTTTTCCCCGGGACTTTAAAAGATCGTATAGCAATGCAAAGTTAAAAACCATAGTATGACATATGTTACCAAAATAGTTTAGCGCATGTTTTCTCCCCCAAAAGTTAAAGCAGTAAAAGTGGGGCCGTGAACTCACCTTAGATAGCGTTCTTCGGTTACAAGTAAAAATGCTAAGCCCTTGATAATCCCTCTACCGGAGATCTATCAACATGTTCACATAAGTGTTCCGACTAATAACCAATAGGTTATCCAGTCCCCGATTGTCCAGATCGTAACCAAGTATGTTTTGAAGCGTGTTTAAATGTTTAACTTACACACTAGACCGACCCGACATCCCGTTGGTGACTCATTACCCTAACTAATCAAGTACACATAGATTACACACAAGGTTCAAGCATAAAACACTTAGTTTGTATCAAAAATCTCATTTCTGCATCAGAACGGTCGAACCAGTCAGGTTAAATCACCTTCGCCCGTTTTAAATCTCCTTCGCCCGTTTTTAAGTTCTCCTTCGCCCGTTTTTCCACGTTCGACCGTTTGATCAGGTTCGCCCAACATTTTCCAGGTTCGACCCTGGATTTTCTCCTTCGCCCACCCGATTGGTCGAAGGAGTCCAGGTTCGCCCCTGTTGTACAAATTTTCCTAAAAACGCTTCAAACACATTCGAAACACCTCGAAACATCATCAAACACAGCAGTCAAGTATAAATAACTTATCCCTACAAAACCCCACCGATTTCCCCAAATAATACGTCCATTTCAGCCATTTCCCAAAATGGTAAGAATTATGAAAACATCACAATCATGCATGGATTCTTTACCCAATTTGGAAACTTTTGAAATCGATCCGTATTTAACTTAAAATGCTCAGTTTGTCGAGTGTTCGATTTTCCTTATTAGTTCTATTGATCATAAATATCATGCATCAAGTCTAGATTCGTTAAAACCCCCCAAAATACCCATAACATCACCATCTATCCAATTCTAACCCTATACAACAATAACCTAGCATCAATAACAATCCTATATCATGTTTCTATCATAGATATAGCAACAAATCATTGAACAACACGTAACACCACATAATACACAATTTACATATGTTTATCATCATGAAAACCTATGTTTAAATGATAAGGTTTTGATTGAGAAAGATGTTTAAAAGGTTTTTAATCATGAAAACACCCTTAGAACAGATCCGGACAATTAGGGTTAGATGAAAACGAATTAAAATGCTTTAAAAAGGATCTAGGATCAAGAACACACCTTGGATTCTTGTTTAGATGTTGTAGATGGGTTAGATTATGCAAAAGAAGAGCAAAAACTCCTTCCTTAGTGATTAAAATCGTTTGAGAGTGTTTTGAGACGGTTAGGGTTTGTGAAATGATGAAAAATGACAAAGTTTGGTATTTATACTAATCCTCCTTCGCCCCCTATTAGTGGTCGAAGGTAGCCTCCTTCGACCCTTCCACAGGGTCGAATGAGCCCTGTCCTGGTCGAAGGGAATTCTTTCAACTCCACATCCCAGGTTCGCCCATTTACAAAGGGTCGAACCAAGACAAAATTTCTCCTTCGACCACTCGAAGTGGTCGAACCAGAACCCATGTTTGTCTAGTCTTCCAGTTTGTCGTGTTTAACGCATTCTAACATACCTTAACATATGAGCATGCAACCTTAGTTTATGTTTAACACATTTAAGCACGGATAATCATTTACACATCATTTAAACACATCTATGCATATAATCCACCACACGACCCATAATCTACACATATACTTAATTAGTTCATGTAATGTCACCAACAACGGAACCTGGTACTAGTGTATTCCCAAAATGACTCCCAATGATCCTCCAGATCATTGAACCCTGGACAATCCTAACTTGACCCAATCCTAACTTGACCCGACTCAACTAACCCAGTTAAGTCTGTTTATAAACGTTTCCCGCTAAGGTAGACTTAAATGTTACTAAAATGTTTAAGCCAAATATGCCTGGTGTCACACTTATTAAGGATTCATCAGATCCGATTTCAAGATTAATTGACTTCGTCTACCCTTCACTTCTTCAACTTTACAAAAATAAAGATTACTTTGGAGAACGAGCAATACTTGCACCTACAAACGAAGTAGTACATGAAATTAATGAAAGGTTGCTTGCATTGTTTCCTGGGGATGAAGTCGAGTATCTAAGCTCTGATAGTATATGTCAGATTGAGAACGCTAATAATCGTTCGCAGGAAGACTTATATTCTCCTGATGTCCTTAAAGGTCGGTGTTCCCGTTATGTTGTTGAGAAACATAGATCAACAAAATGGATTGTGTAACGGTACGCGATTACGAATCACCAAACTTGCAAAGCGTGTTATTGAGGCCGAAATCATATCAGGTGGAAACATTGGTATCAAAACTCTTATTCCTAGAATAAATATGATACCATCTGATATCAAGATTCCTGTAAAGTTCCAAAGGCGTCAATTTCCAATAAGTGTATGTTTCGCCATGACCATCAACAAAAGCCAGGGTCAGTCTTTATCTAAGGTTGGATTGTATTTAAGAGAACCTGTATTCTCACATGGCCAACTTTATGTTGCTTTGTCAAGAGTAAAAAGCAGGGCAGGAGTGAAGTTACTTATACTGGATGATAATGGGAATGTGAAAACTAAAACCAGAAACGTGGTGTATAAAGAAATATTTAGTGATATTTGAATAAAATTTGTATTCGTTGTTTTATACTTTAAAACAAAATTTTTACTGTATTTTTCTTATACGTTATAATTCCCTAAATAGATGTACGTTGGTGAACCGCGTGTACACGCGGGCAAAAATCTAGTTATAATAAAAAAAAAACTTACCTATGCCTTTGATTAGAAGTTCAATTCTTCATCAAAATAAAGCGCACTTACATCAATATCATTTTGTTACTAACATACTTTTATTTTAGTATGAACCCTCTATATGGTTAGTGAGGTTGTTCAAAACATTTGTCACTTGTAGCTCACTTGTCGCTTGCTTGGAAAACGTTCAAAGGATGCTCGCTTGATCGTACGCTCAGATATAAATGAGCCAATAAGCTCGGTTAGGCTTGTAAACGAGCCTAGCACGAGCAAAGGTCCACTCGGCTCGGTTAGGTTTGAATAAATTATTATCTATTTATTATATATACACACACAAATCACAGTAATATTTATTGCTTTATACATAACATTTTGTCCAATATATGCAAATAAAATATAACTAGACTGTTTAGTTCAATAAAATTTAACACTAAGTTTAATAGTAAAACCCTAAGTCGTTAAGTGACACTATTTCCTTCTTTATGTTATTAGTCTTCTGTTCTCTGCAATATGCTCATTGCCTCACCGTCCTCAAACCTGGCTCTGATACCATTTGTAACACCCGGCCCCTCTTACCACCAATATTGTCCGCTTTGCCCTCCCAGAGCTCACAGATTTGTTTTTGGGTGCCCCGGTGGAAACTTCCCAGGAGGTCACCCATCCTGAAACTGCTCCCACCTGAGCACGCTTAACTGTGGAGTTCTCCTCTCATCCACTAACATTAAGCCCCAAAACGCGTTGGTGATTTAAGAGGCAAGACATTACTTATGAACCAAGGATCTCTCCTGGCCACGGCCGATGTGGGATTTTCCTAGGGTGTCACATTCACCCCCCGTTAGAGTCTCATCGTCCCTGATGAGGTTAGAGTCTCATCGTCCCTGATGAGGTATGCACCCACCATCCCGAACGGCACAGGAGTGGCTCTGATACCATCTGTAACATCCGGCCCCTCTCACCACCAATATTGTCCGCTTTGCCCCGATGGGTTGCCCATCCAGAGCACACGGATTTGTTTTTGGTTGCCCAGTGGAGACTTCCCAGGACGTCACCCATCCTGAAATTTCTCCCACCTGAGCACGCTTAACTGTGGAGTTCTCCTCTCATCCACTAACATTAAGCCCCAAAACGCGTTGGTGATTTAAGAGGCAAGACATTACTTATGAACCAAGGATCTCTCCTGGCCACGGCCGATGTGGGATTTTCCTGGGGTGTCACATTCACCCCCTGTTAGAGTCTCATCGTCCCTGACGAGGTGTGTTCCTGGGGTGTCACATCCTCGGATACTCGGACCTTAATATCAGTTCATCATTGGATAGTTTTACCTTAGTTGTCACCTGATAACAAGAACATTGAACGAAACATTCCAATTTTATGGCTGGCCAAATATACTCCCCGCTCGTTGCTCGCTTGAAAAAATTCATGCTCGAAAAGTGATCGCTCAGTTTTTGGCTCGGTGGTAAACGAGCCGCTCAGCTTGGTTCAATTTGTAAATGATTCAAGCACGAGCAAAGGCCCGCTGGGTTCAGCTTGGCTCAGCTCATGAATAGCTTTAATGGTTAGTAACAAAATGATATTGATGTAAGAGCACCCACAATGCATGTGGGTTGGACGGGTAAGAGTTGCCAGAGTGAGAATCCGGATGCACAACTCTTACCCTTAGTAATTGTCAGAAAGCGATGTGAGTAAATATGCTATTGTGATACATGTGGTATAGGTGAAGGGCCTCAAAAATTGTTTCATCCTCCATTCCGCTTAGTCGGTTAAAGAAATTTCATAGACATAACCATAACCATAACCACTTAGTCGGTTAAAGAAATTTCATAGACATAACCATTGGTTATGTCGGTGACCGGTTAAAATCAGTTCGGCTATATCGGTTATGGCGATTAATTTGCTCACCCCTATTTAAAACAATCTGAGCTCGAACTCAAGCTTTAAGAAGTTAAACAAGCTAAGCTAAAGCTCAAAGCAGTTGGTTTACACCACTAGTACTCAACCTTCTTGTTGGATCAGTATTGCTCTTTGTATGAACTTGCTAGTGAACACTTAGGTGTTTAGCAAGTTCTTAATCAGTGATAGCACAGCGGAATGATATGAGTTTAAAGCTACACTTATCAACAGGAGTTATTACTCCCCCTGGATGTTTGATAAATCTAAAGACAAGTATTTAATTAGAATCTAAGCAATGAATGAGAGTGAACACTTAAACAGATTCTCAGTAAATGAAATGGTAATAACAATGATAAACTTTGAAGGATTTCTTGTAGTAAAAATCAATGTCTAAAACAGAGGGATGAACCCATCTATTTATAGACTTTACAAATACATGAACCTTGCCAAAAAGCAAGTTCAGAGGCAAGTTGCAACAAGTTGCAATCTTGGAACTTGTACAAAAAGTAAAAGTAATAATAAACTAATAAACTATTGAAACATAAGAGGGTGGAAAAGATTCTTGAACAAGTGTTGATGAATGACAAACTACTGATGAGTAGTTTGTCTTCAGTAGTTCTTCAGTGATATGTCTGGTTTGGACTTCAGAACTTCTGATGTATTTCTTCTTCAGTACTTGTAGAATCCTTCTTCAGCTGTTTGGTCTTCTTTCTTCAGTAGTTCTATACTTAGAATAATCAGACAGAAGTGAATTAGACATAGGTTTGCAAAAGTGGTTTCACCAATCCTTTTTGTCCTAACACTTCTAAATTATTTTATTAAAAAAATTCATTTCTTGAGATTCATTGGTGAACATGAAAGGGTTATATGTTAACATGTTAACGAAATGTCAAGAGATTTAATTATTTTTGTTTTTTTTTTTTAACTAAAAACCACTAAAAAAAATAGTATTAGATGGAGTTAATAGAATTAAACCATTTTCTTGAGGTGAAATAGAGAAAAATGAGTGATTTGAAACCAATGCGAAGTTAAGGAAGATTTAAGTATACCCAAGACCTTACTATCATAATATAGTTTTTTAATTATCTTTAATGCCTTAATTATCCATAGCAAAGTCTAATAAAAAATGGGTACATCATAACATTTTCACACTTGAAAATTGTCATCTTGTTACCTTTGTTTGTAGTAAAAACTAGAAAAAAAATTTTAACTATGAGAACCCATTGATAGAATATTTACTAAGTACCCCACTAATAATATTGTGCATGTGACCTTCAAAGGTTATGTTATGGTAAGAAACTAATGGAAACAAGATTTGAATAATTTAGACATTTACCGCTACATTGTTAGGCGTTAGCTATGGAGAAAGTCAGAAAGAAAGAGAAACAGAAGGAGAATTGGATCAAACATAGCTATGTTTAATGGCTATTTAATCAGCTAAATATACAAGATCTACTACAATTGTTTTCCCACCTAAACCAACTAACTATAACCAACTTCTAAAACTCCTACAACTGACAACTTTAGTCCCTGACAATTGATTACTATTACACTATAGACCTTCTACTTTTAAAACTGCACGTAGGAAATAAAATATAAAAATGGGAAAATTGCCAAAGTGGCCTTTGACCGAAGCCTTTTGCCAAAATAGCCCTCTCAGCCGACTCGGGAAAGACGGCTCCCGATTCCCGAGACACCTCAGCCGGCTTTTGTTTCAAATCCCCCACGGACCAATTATCGTCTGCCACGTGTCCGACAAGCCTGCAGCCGTCTCCGAAGACGGCTGAGATCTGTCAAAGAGGGCTCCGGATATATTGGAGCCGTCTTCGTGACGGTTCCCACATTGTACCGTTATTATGTTTTATATTTTAAGTTGATTGTTTTTTATAAGTCTAAAAGTAAATATAAAAACATAAATAAAAACATTTCATTAAAAATTAAACATAATAATAGGAAAACATAAAAAAAATACATAACAAAGAAAAAAAACTTAAAGTTGGGGGCGCAACAATCGTCATGCCTCGACATGTTCGAAATCGTTGTCGTATCGAACCCCATACTCATACTGAGTGAATTCAATAGCCTTTTCATCAAGCTCCGAGTCTTCGGTAACTTGTTGCTCGTATATGGTGTTCCACCTCTCACATTTGATGTTGAGGTCGCCCCATTTGAACTGGAAGTCACGGACGGTCTTGGTGGTGTTGGTGCCAATGTGTTCAACGAAGTCGCTAAACACCCGAACTCAAAACCCCTCCGAGGGGAAGGCTGACCCATCGTCCCGGGGGGAGGGG
Source organism: Ambrosia trifida (assembly GCA_028751855.1). Classification (NCBI taxonomy): domain Eukaryota; kingdom Viridiplantae; phylum Streptophyta; class Magnoliopsida; order Asterales; family Asteraceae; genus Ambrosia; species Ambrosia trifida. The sequence goes on along the minus strand of CM054128.1, from coordinate 132,281,370 downwards.
GGGAAGAAGTTGAATTTCCGGGTCATTCGAGGCGTCCTTATGGCAGACCACAAGGGCCATCTCTTCCTCTTCGGTCCATGTGATCATATTTTTGGCGGGTGTGTGTTTTTTTAGTTTTTATCGTTTGTGTAAGTTGTGAGTTTTAACCACAGTTCTTCTATTTATATACAAAAAATTTGCACACGGTAAATAATGCGACGGTTTCCAAAGCCGTCTCGAGAACCCTCAAAGAATTTGCACACGGTAAATCAACCGGCTTTGAACCGTCTCTGGAGCCGTGAGACGTCTCAAAGACGCCCCGGGAACCGTGAAACGACTTTGAGTCGTCTTGGGAATCGTCTCTGCAATGTGTATAAATACCCCATTTCACTTCACAAAATTTGTACCCTCTCTCAATCATCTATACTAAACCTTCATCAAACCTTACAACTTTCCGATCAATGACATTTTTATTTTTAAATCCTCCACTTTTCCAACCGAAGCCGACCGGCTTACGAATATATTGTCTGGTTCGATTATACTTGGATCGTTGTTACATCTGCGTACAGCTACTTGGATCGTTGTTGCATCTGCGCGTGGGTTAACCCGTGTAGAATGCATCGATGATGTGGTGGTCTACATTATTGGGTGACGTGTGCAATGGATAGGTCTCGGTCGACGACGTGTGCAACGAGTTTGTGTATTTTTCGTGTAATAGTTCAGTTTTTGTAATTGTTGTTGTGTTACAAATTGTAATATTGTAATATTTGGATTAATAAAAACATTAATATTTATAAAAACATAAATATTTTTCGTGTAATATTTCAGTTTTTGTAATTGTTGTCGTGTTACAAATTGTAATATGTAATATTTGAAAAAGTTGTCTCCGTGGTGACTTTTGGAGATATAAAAATACAAAGTCGTCTGCCGAGTTTAAAGTCGCTTCCCGAAATTTAAAGTCGCCTCGGTAATTCAAAGTCCCTTGGTTATTTAAAGTCGCCTCGGTAATTTCAAACCCGCCTTGGGAAAAGTCGTCTAGGTATTTGTGTTAAGTCAAAGTCGCCTCGGTAATTTCAAAGACGGCTCGGGTGTCTCCGGAATCGGGAGCCGTCTTTCTCGAGTCGGCTGAGGGGGCTATTTTGGCAAAAAGCCTCGATCAAAGGCCACTTTAGCAATTTTCCCTATAAAAATTAGTGGGGTCAAAGTCAAAGAATGATTATGATAGAGGCTTACTATTGTCAAGTCATCTCCTGAATATTTAGTCTCTTCTGATTATGCTGGCATAGGGAAATTTGTCATAGAGGCTTATCGAACCCGAGCTTGAGCTTAAAACAAAGCTCGTTTACTAATTGAATCCGAACTCAACCTAGCATGCGAAGCTCGTCAGGCTCATCGAGCCTTAGTGTCATATTATGTTTATTAATATTTAATAATATCCACCCCCTCATTTAAGCTTGTTTACTAAACCAGCTCGAGCCAAACTTCATTTATCGAGCTCCGAACATATTATTTATATTACTTTTATTTAAAATATTAACTAATAGATAGTAAACGAGCCGAGCTCGAGCTCTCATAAGTTTTTCGACCTTGAGCCTGGTCGAGCTCCGGCTTAGCTTGGCTCGTTTGCCCCTATCCATAATTGAAGAACTCAAAAATCTTAAAGGGGTTGAACTATAATTCTTCATCCAGGTAACAACTATTTGTCTCATTTTTAATGGTTTAGTGTCTTTGTTCAATTGTTTGTTAAACAATGCTTAGGACTTTAATGTTTATTGTATTTAATGTTTGACTCGACGCGACCCAAATCGAATCACCGACGCAAACATATCACCCGAACAATAGCTACAGAAAAAAATTTTGGGTCATGTCCCGTGACCGCTGACTTCCGACCCCCGGTCCAAATTTTCAAGCTTCGCCACTACAACTGATACCGATCCCAAAAACTCCTAAAACCCAATACCGATAGCGATACCGAAAGCATGCATTACGGTACGGTATCGGTTCGGTACCGGTATGGTATCGGTATTTTAAAGTAAAATACCGATACCATACCAATCCCGTACCGATACCGCTAATACCGAAACCAAAAACCTCTAAATGTGGGTACCGATACCGAACACCCTCGGTTCGGTATCGGTTCGATACGGGATCGGTATTCGGCGCTATGTGCTCATCCCTGACCCGAACAGTCTCCTATTTATTTTCATTGAGTTATATGTAATTTGTCATGCCAAAAGAAAAAGGAAAGGAAGATGTTACAGAATTGACAAACATATGATACATTGAAAGATGAATTAGTTTGGTAAACATAAAATCTTTTGAAACCATTAAATATTGGATTGTTTTTATCTATATATTATTTATAACCAAATCTTGAAGAATATATACATGGGGATGGAAGTTTCTTTGTTAAAATCATGCATAAGTTAATAACAATGTCTAGGCTATGCTACACATGTGTAGTGTAAATTATGTGTGAAATCCAAATCCCCATTACTTAAACCTTTTGAGCACTAAATATATATGTCAGCAGCACTAGACAAGAGGAATTATTATTATTATTATTATTATTATTATTATTATTATTATTATTATTATTATTATTATTATTATTATTACTACTATTTTATTTTTATTTTTATTATTATTATTATTATTATTATTATTATTATTATTATTATTATTATTATTATTATTATTATTATTATTATTATTATTATTATTATTATTACTGTGATTGTTAACTGTCAGTACTTGTCCTAAACTATCACTAGTTGGTAAGCAGAAATGCAAGAAATATTAAACAATTTTCTAACAAAATATAACTTAAAAGACAGAAAACAAATCAAGTGTGAAATTTGGATTAGTTGAAGAAAGAATCATTTTACCTTGAAATCATAGTGAAAATTCCAAGCTCATGCGCCTCGCAGGCGGTATAAAAATAAGGCCACTCAGATTCCATTTTGTTACCCTTTCTTCGGCGAAGTGTATCAACGAATGAAAGAATTACTCACGCATACTGTAACTTGGTTGTATTGTATCGCAATCAGAGACTTTAACCACAAGTGCTCCACGCAATGTATTAACACTCAGGAAACAAATCAATATTACAGTACAGACAGATTATGGTGGGACAACTCGGTATGCTGCACTATACTTTGCTTGGTGTTATCAGTCAAGAAAATAAACCTTCTTATTTGTTTTTTGAAGTCGCATTAAACTCCCTCCTGATTATAGTGGGACAACTCGTATGCTGCACGCCATGTTACTGACCAAACTATAATCAACAGAACACATGGCTGTCCTGAAAATGGTAAATAACATGAAAAACAAATAAGTAGAGTTTGTATCTTATATATATGTTGTTACGGTCAATGCTCGCCCATCAAGTTTGTTTCCACATAATTTCCAAGTTTTTAAGATATTTAATGTGTCAAGTACATAGATTACACATGAAAACCTCTTTTGACCCGTACTAAAAGATGACTAAGTTAGACCTGTTACCCAACCAACCCATATTTCTATCTATAACATATATGTGCATGTAATAGATAGCAAGATGCCAAGATGGGTAGGTTCACTAGGTTGAGTAACAGATCTAACTGGTCATTTTTTAGTACGGGTCAAAACAGGTTTTCGTTCATTTTAAAACTTTTTATACAAAATTAGTAAACCAAATATATATTAATTACGTTGGACGACTTTTGACATGTTCTACCCATCTAACCCATTGTTAATTAAGCTATATTCTTACCCATTTAGACCCGTTAGAGATGAAACATAATCCAAATCGACCCATTTATAAGTATATGGGTCAAAATTGCCACCCTGATTACGTATTCATGTACTTAGTGTACCACATATCCATATGAGACACCAAATGTGATATCACCATGAATCCCATAGAAATCGCAAAGCCATCACCACATGTAACATTACTGGAATGAAGCGTGAAGTAAATACCTTATGTTCGGCCAGTACACTTAGTGACACTATGTTTTCAGTCATCAAATCATAACTCAAATCAAACGACTAGAGCAATTAGCATAAATCACATTATCGTTGCTTAAGTAACACGCATTGCACTAAATCATGTTGTGAAAGGACCATTCTCCATATACAAAAAAGAGATCAAAAGGAAAAAAAAAGGACAAGCATGTTCCACTTATTCCTCAAGTTCATAAATGAATCCACTTACTAATAAGAATGCATTTCATCAAAATGATTGGTCAAGCTAGAAGAAATGTCACATGACAGATATCGACTTTCGCACTTACTTATGTTTGATATCTGATGGATACTTACATGTATATAAGATTATAAGTTGCATCTCCACAACTCAACTTGCATAAAAACATCTTGCTTGTTCATATAGCGAAAACTGTTGCTTAGGAACACTTAACCATGAGCACCACTATACACATTTCCAACGAAATAAACTCTCCTAACGATAAGAAACATAACAAACTATCGTGTGTCCATATTTTCTCATCTCTCATAAAAAAACAATGTGAGCAAGATATGAATAAAATCATTCATGGCATTAAGGTTGGAATTGCTTTGGTTTTAGTTTCGCTTCTTTATCTCCTTGATCCACTTTTTGAGCAAGTTGGCGAAAACGCCATGTGGGCCATCATGACCGTTGTGGTTGTATTCGAGTTCTTTGCAGGTTTACCATCATTTCTTTAGATCTATATTAATATCCTAAATCAGTTACCGTGATAATCGATACATGTACATTTGCAGGTGCCACATTAAGCAAAGGGTTACTCCGTGGACTTGGAACTATACTTGGAGGTGGATTAGGGTGTGTGGCGAGTATTTTAACAGACAACTTGGGTAAGATTGGGAATGCAGCAGTGATTGGTTCTTCGGTGTTTATTTTAGGTAACGAAAAATATTAACACATACTTTTGTTAACCAAAATTGTCATAGCTATCCAAGAATAAAAAGGAAATATGTGCAAAATACTTTGTGATGTGTAGGTGTTGGAGCAACGTATTGTCGATTAATTCCAAGAATAAAAAGGAAATATGATTACGGGTTCATGATATTCATCCTCACTTTTAATCTAGTAGCAGTATCTGGTTTGCGCGCTGATAAAGTTATTGCATTAGCCCGTGAACGTCTCTCAACAATTGGCATGGGTTTTGCTGTATGTGTTTTCAGTAGTTTACTCATTTTTCCAATGTGGGCTAGTGATGAACTTCACCGTTTGACGTCCTCTAAGTTTGACAAGCTAGCTTGCTGCATTGAAGGTAGTCACACTGTTGCAGACAGTCACATGAAATGAGCTTTTAATGTTATTTTGGTATTATTATCTGAAAGCCGCATAATGCATTGCAGATGGCATGAAAGCGTACTTTAGCGCAGTCAGTGAAAACGAATGTGCGCCAAGAATTAATGTCGGGGATTGTAAGTCAGTATTGCACTCCAAATCAAGTGATGAATCATTGGTAACATCTCTTACAGTCTTACTAGTTATGATTTATTTTTACATGCACTTCATCATATAATTTTTCGCTTAATTGTATAAATAAAATGATGTTTGATTTTTGTGTGTCAAGAAGCAAATAATCTAAAGATCTTTTACTCAAAATTTCAAATGCAGCCAATCAAGCTGCAGACGAAAAATATAGTAAAATTTTCCGGTTTATTATATAACGAAGAAACCTACATTCATCATCTTATGCACGGGGGCGAAGGATTTAAAGGGCCACGGGTGGCCCTCCCCCCCTCTCTTTTTTTGACGCAGTAGTAGAAATTTGCTGAGTCCGGCCCCCGCCGATTTTCCACTACTGATCGAAAAAAAATTGAGCCCCCCCCCCCCCCCACCCCCCCACATTTGAGAACCAAGCTTCGCCCCTGCTTATGCATTGGAAACATAATTTTCTAAACTTCTTAAGTCATTTATTCTTAGGCGAATTTCGCAAGATGGGAACCATGGCATGGAAGATTCGGACTCTATTATCCTTGGGAGAAATATATACAGATAAGCGAGCGCATAAGAGAATTGGCTTCAATTATTCTATCAATGCAAGAGTGCCTTAAATCACCATTACAGGTTCGTGCGTAGTTAACTCATCGTCACTTTCTAATCTCCCTAATGTGACTTCAAATATAGTCAACTTACATTGCTACCTTGTTGTACTCAGCCCTCAACACCGTTACAGCATGTAATCAAAGAGCCATGCACAAGTGTCGCGTTGTCACTAGGACTAACGATGCGTGAGCTAGGAAAAAGTATCATGAATATGAAGAGATGCCAGGCAAAGGCCATAGCAGTGCCAAAGCTACAAGCCATCAAACTAGAACTTATCGCACTTTCAACTTCATCAAATCTAGAAGGGACCGCAAATGCTGAATCTCTTGCCGTAGCAAACTTCTTGTTTCTTCTAATGAAGATTGTTGATAAAGTGGAAGTTCTGGCAAAAGAAGTGGACGAACTTGGAGAGGCTGCTGGTTTTCAATCGAAATAGCCTAACCGACAGTATATATAGCTAAATAGAGTATTAGAGACCATAAGCTGCAAGTTTTACATGTATGATGATGCGAGTGTCCACATACATACTTGTAGATTGTATGAACGAGAAAATAACTACTTTGGGTCGACAGGCGCCATATGTTTAGCACTAGTGACAACTATTTTGTACTTTAGGTGTTTAGTAGTGGTTCCAAAGGATAGTTAATCCTGGATCACATACGGCGAAAGGCGATCTAATGAGTTGATTACCATTTTGGTGTCTTTAACCTTCTTGTTAATTCTACTTCTGCTACACTAGAGAATGAAAGTTTATCTTATCTATATACCTTGCCCATAACCCCCCCCCCCCCCCCCCCCCCCCCCCCCCCCCCCCCCCACAAAAGAAAGAAATAAATAAATAAATAAATAATAATAATAATGAATAAAATAAAATAAAAAGAAGTTAAAATACAGAATTGCATTACTTTGATAAAGAATTCAAAAGATTAAAATCAGCTAAATTTATCTACATCAATAAAGATAAAGATGGCATCTTCCCATGGTTACAAAAATCGCGCTAACCTCCAAATAATCGCTAATCGGATGTTCACCAAGTAATCACCGATTAATCGCTAGTTAGTGGCTGTCTAGCGATTCCAGCCAAATTCTGGCCAGAATCTGTAAATTTCGGTCAGATTTCGACCAAAACCTGTAAATTTTGGCGATTAATCCTATATACTTAAAGATATGGGTCGAGGAAGGGGTTTAAATATGCCTACTTATAAAAATAACATATAAAAATGTGTTTGTGTGTGTAGCTAAAAATTACGTATAAAATCCAATCCGATTAATCACTATTAATCCCTACTAATCCCGACTAATTGCTAGTCAGTACCTCACCGACCGACCAGCGCCTAGTGATTCTTACAACACTGCATCTTCCAAAAGTTCACAACTTCATGTAATTCAGTAACTACAAATAGCATCATATAACTGGTCAAAATAAAGGACCAACCAGAATAATTGAGATTAATTCGTATACCTTATTATCAATGAAGTGGTCCTCCCAAAATAAAGGCAACTGTCCCACATGCATCACCTCTTTATAATTTAAAACAAAGGTGCATTCAGCTGTACAAAAAAAGACAAGCAAAAGGGCCAATAAAGGAGACTTGGAGGCATTGTTAAATAATACAAGTTGTTATTATTATATATATCATTATAGATGAAAAAATCCACAAATAATTAGAGATCATTCAGAAGATAAACCATGGCTTTTCTCCGAATTAAGACGCTGATTATCACCGCGTTGGTATAGGATTATTCGGTTTATGCAACGTGGTACAAAGTGCACCAAACACTAACGTGATCAGTGTTCTTTGTAACTCAGGCACGTATACTAAAGGTGACCCGTTTACCATAAGTCTAGCATATGTTCTTGATGAACTGACAACGGTTACACCTTCGCAACAAGGTTACAACTACCAAAACATCTCTCCTTATCCTAACGCGTTCGCCTATGGTCATGCTTCTTGTGATAAAAACATTACAAGTGCAGATTGCAAAACTTGTCTTGATGCAGCAGAGGGACAGATGTTAAGCTCTTGCAGCAATGCGATTGGCGCTAGAGCGCTGCTTAACGATTGTTCTATTAGGTATGAGCAATATCCGTTTGAAGATTAATCGTTGGAAACAAACTTATTACTTTGTTGTCTAGTTTTATGGCTTTTATTTCACTGTATTTGGAATCAAATTATGCATATTATGATCTTAATCTCTCATCCTTGTTTGTGTTCTGAATTCAACTACTGATGTCAATACATGTTAAGCAGCAGCAAAGTTTAAAAGCACGGAAACGAGCCTCAAGGCGTTTTCCCTTCGCCTCGAGGCGCAGTCAAAAAAATTAATATGAAAATTATGTGTCTGTAAAAAATAAAATACTTGACCTACAAAAGTCTAAAACATAAAAAATAAAATAGATCCAAAAAGTCTAAAACACCAAAAAAAAACATGACATACATCAAAAACACTATAAACCACCCGAGGCGCACATTTTCTTAGCGCCTCAGCCCTTAGAGGCGTATGTAAAATTTGAACCCATGAGGCGCGCCTCAGACTCGTTTGCTTAGAGTTTCGCCTCGAGGCGTATGCCTCACCCGTTTTTTTTTTAACCATGTGCAGCAGAATTAGAAGCAAAAAAAAAAATTATTTACAAATTCAATCTCTGTGGTATGTTCATATTATGACTTTGATACATATGTATTGAAAACTACATTGCTTGTCGTTGATCAGTTTAAAGGTTTTAAATACATCTACTTAGACTACCTATGGTTGGTTTAAAGACGGTATCAACGTTGGTTCAAAGACGGTATCAATGTAATAGTCGACTAAGTTATGGTTGTTGCGTTGTACTTTCGCTTTCTAACTTCTTGCTAGAAAGCTTTTTGTCGTTATAATAAAGTGGTCTTTTTTCTGTTAAAAAAGTAAAAAAAAAAAATACTACTTTAACTACCCACTATCCCAACCTACAAAACCCAACTCAAACCAACATTTCATACCCATTATAGCACCATCAATAGGTGTTTTTTTAGCCCACGAGGCTATTTTTGTTCGTTTTTCTTGCTGTGTGGTTAGTTTTTAGCATTTGTTTTTGGAGGGTTGTTTTTGTGAAAAACAAAAAAAAAAAAGGCGAGGCCGAGCAGAGCGGAGCGATTGGGTGTGATGTTACAAAAGTTATAAGAAACGTGGAATGCGGCGATGATGTGACAATGTTTTTAGGATTTCTATTGGTTTTTAATGTTTTTAAAGAATGAATGTTTACCTATTATGGTTTATTTTGTGAGGTTTGAAAACTTCGGTGAGAGGAGCTTGACTCAGATTTGAATAAACGGAGTGTTTGATGGGATTGACTATTCGGGTATCTATATCTATATCTATATCTATATCTATATCTATATCTATATCTATTATATCTATATCTATATCTATATCTATATCTATATATATAATAAACCAAAGCATTTTTAATGACATGTCATAATATTATGCAATCTCTCTTTTGAGAGATGCCACATAGGATGTGATGTGGCAACTCTAGACCAATTAAAAAAAAGGAATAAATATGGTTTAAATATGATTTAACATAATCTATTAAATACCTAATCTACTAAATGTAAATATTAAAACTTTATTATTTTCTCTCTCATGTTTCCTCTCATAACTTTTAAATGTTAATATTTTTTATATACGAGATTTTTTAAAGAAAAAAATTACACCAAATTAACGAGCGTTTTATTATCTTTCCAACGAGTACCATAATGCTATATAAAAAACGGAGAAAAAAAACGACTATTTTTTGTAACCCGACAGGTATTGTGTTAGGTTTGGAATTAGTTTAAAAAAAATTGTGGGTTTGGGTTGGGCCTGGGATTAGGTGATACCCGACCCAATTACCTTTTTTTTATATTAGAATATGATAACTTATGGTAGAGATTTGTTTAAAATAATAATAATAATAATAATAATAATAATAATAATAATATTCATTAATCATATATTGACAGATGCCATTTTTATAGTTTAGATATTTCTAATTTTATTCACTTTACTTAGATTTCTCAACACGGGACGCTCCCGGGGGTATAAACTAGTTCTATATAATCTTAAGTTTCAAATAAAAGTTTGGAAACAAGGATCCATGGTATAAAATACAAATCAAAAGAGATTAGAGATAGAGAATCAGAAGTGGATATGAAAGTATGTCACTTTTTCCATACACAGTTTGTAAACTTTTCATCAATTTTCTTTATGTTAAATCATTTGCTCGACCAACCTAAGCTTCAGGTCACCATAGTGGATCGTCTTATAGATCCTTCGGGATTAGATAGATAGACTAGAAGGTATTTCGTGTTGACTCTCTACGCTCGTCACCCAAGCTTCTCTTCAAGTTGATAATCAGTTGAGTGGAACTAGAAGGGATTCTGAGACGAGATCAAAGGGATTCCACAAATCTTTGTTATTCAAAGTAGCGAATAGTCGAGCTTGTCGACAAATAACGCCAACATTGTCACCAACTCGCTTGTCGACAAGAGGTTTAAAAAATTTGGAGGGGGCGAAAGTCACAGGACCCTTAAAACAGGAGGAGCCGAACCCAATACATTAAAAATTTTCGGACAAAAACGCATAAATTTACATTGCTGAGCAAAGGAGAGGGGCGGGGCCACGCACCTCCCGGCCACTTAAAAGCTTTGCCCCTGTTGTCGCCTGATTCCATTGGAAGGATGAAGCCATCTAATCCCAGGGCTTCATAAATCACCATGAGGTTTTTACAACTATTAACTCTCATCAGTATACGCGTACATGATGTATTCCAATCTTCATAGAGCGAGGAATTCAGGTAACCTTTAATCTGCAATATTCTCTAGATATTGCAGCTTAAATCTAGATCTGGGAGTCAATAATTACAACACAACAAATTGCAACAATATAAGTTGAAACATGTTCTCATTCCATAAGAGTGATACATGTTTAACATATCACTACTTAAGGGTATCAATATTTAGCAAACATTTCAAATAAATATCCAACAAAAGTCGAATAAAAGAATGTTACAAGAATCTTTGGCACTTCCACCACCTATGCAGAGCTAGAAATAGGTTATTCAAAGGGCGGGCACAACAGAAATAAGTTTACATCCCGTTACGTTTTAGCTGGTACAAGCATAAGCTAACTATTTACACAGGTTGTAATGGCAGCTCGAGCACGCCTACCAAAAACCATCTTTCGCCATCTTCAGGAACTCACAAAGCGTGATGGTTGGTAGCTCGTTGTTGCCCGCTTTCTTCTTCTTGATTTTGGTCATCTTCAACACCTTTTTACCTTTGGTCTCGGACTCGGTTGTTGACACCAAGTTGTAGAACTGTCGATTATAAAGAGAATTTGGGGGGTATTTAGATGTGCAGATTTAAAATCATTTTAAAAGTAACTATTTGATGTTAAATAATTGTTGTCAGATAATTATTTTTTTCCTCTTGTTTGGCAACCGTGAGAACTCGATAGGCCGATACCATGAATCACAGGTCCCACCTTGCTAATCAATGAGATCATATAAAATGCAGCTTGCAATAAGCAGGTGGCATTCAAAGAATAATTAGAGGGTGTTTGGGATTGCGTTTTGAATCTGGTTTTTAGATTGCGTTTTGAAAACGCAGATAATCAATTTTTTAGGCTATCAAAACGCAATAATCTATAAGCAGCTCCACCCCTGCTTTTCCAAAACGCGTAATCTGTTTTGAATAATCAATCCCAAACACCCCCTTGGATGTAATAAAAGCGGATCCAAACACCCAGGGTTCGGGTTATCGTTCTAAATGTGGATAAGACAATTTAAGTTCGAAAACATCCAAGATCAAGATTGCGGTAGTACTAACAATAATTTATATAAAAACTTTCTGAAGAAGATTTATATTTTACCTCACAAACACCATGAAGCAACAACCTGTGGAAAGGATCTTGAGCATACATCATAAGAACCTCCTCATTCGTTGCCTCTGAGACAAAGGCTCGTATGTTCACCTGAAAACAGTACATTCCCAGGTTATGTGCCGATCAAGAAAAGCACAGATTTTAAGGTAAAGATAGCAAAATGAGACGGTCAGTTGAGTTGGGTTACATGTTAATTTTGTATGGGTCAAAACCAGACTGGACGGGTTGAGTTGACTGGAAGCGCTTTTGTCCAAAACTTTTTGTTATTTCATAAACAATCAGTATGATCAACAATGAATGCAAAAATCACATTACTTTACCAACAGATTAACAATTAAATTTATTATTAGAATAATTGAGGAGGTTAATCCATTGGACCCATTTCCTAAATGGGGCCAAAACCGTCATCTTTGCTTTTAAAAGAACCTCACAAAAATTCAGATATTTCAATTGCAACGATTTTAATGCACAGCCATTTTACAAGCAAATATTGGAGGTGTATATTATAGGTTGTAGAATACCTCAAAACTGTTAACAAGCTCAGGAAGAAAGCTTCGGCGAAACGCCTCTCTAGTTCTGCAATCAACCCTGTGCCATGCAGTCAGCGCAGCTATCTTATCAGCATCCACGTTGCTTTTCTTCTTTGATGAGGAACCTTTAAGGGCCTCTATTGCACCAGCCTACAGGGGAAAAACTTTGTACGCTAAAATATTTTTACAATTACAAAAACATGAAATATAACAGATCATGTCTTCGCTCAATTTTGTTTAAATAATAATAAAATCGTTAAATACAATTACAAAAACTTTTTCTGATCATAATAGGATTAATAGCTAACTAATAGCAGATAAACAGAGTAAGATAGTATTCTCGTTGCTATGATATAAACTTTTTCAAGCCAACCGACCATATTAAAGGAATTAACTGAAAAGAGGAAGCAGAGTTAAATTCAGCAATAGGGTGTTGACATCAGCGTCAGAAGAAAGACCAGATTTAAAATCATTTTATCCCTAGATTAGAAGTGATGGGAAAGATAGATTGACAAACAAGAGAAGTGGAAAACCTCTTTATCCATGTCTATATTCCTAAACTTGTCCCACTCCCCCACATTTGTCATGGAAAATGGCGAAGGCTGTGCCTCGTCACCTGTAAAGTGAACCATAAATGAATGATGTATCATGCTGGCAAACTAAAGAAGGAAAGATAAAAGGGGAAACAAAATGCAAATGTATTTATTTAACTTTACACGAATTATTATTTTGTTTGTATTGGAATTTTAAAACAATGAATTAACTTCTAAGAATTACCTAAACTTATACAGGGAAATGTATCCAGTTTTACCTCATTTTGCATCATGAGGCAAGTTTGGAATTTGGTTACATCAAACCGTAAAACTTAAAGTTCAATATATACAACAACAATAGATGTAAAGTTGTTAAGTTGGATAAACTTTTACGCAGTTTGCCCAAAAAATAGAATTGTATATAGATAGCATGCAAACTCTAAAAGGTTCTAAATAAAAGGCATTTTAGTTATGTCGCAGTGGCGGCCCTTTTAGTTAATACTAAAGATGATGTTATAAAACTGACATTACAAGTCTTCAATTCATCTGGTCAACAGTTGGTTATGCAGATAAATCCAACTTTGCATTGCGTTCGTGATTAGATTTAAAGTAGGAAAGAGATAAAAGCCAATCCACTACTATCCAATTACACACAGTCACACACGCGCACATATATACTAATTACTAAAGTGCCTTACCAAAAGGCGGTGGAGCAAACAACCCTCTAATTTCATCTCCAGTCAAACGAGGTACAAGCTCCAGCAATATACGATCATTTATCCATCTACGTGCCCGTCTATTGCTAACCTGGGAAAATTTGATTACGTGAGTCAAGTGTCAACGACGTTTTTTTTCAGAAACACAGTCCATAAGCCTGATTAAAGGTTACATACAATCCAAATCACAGCAAAATGTTTATTTAAGATTGTGCAAACCCCCAAATAGTTCATAAATCATGAAACTCCAGTCATTTAAATTAAAACAAGAAAGAAAATGAGTTACAAGTTAAGAACAGGTCACATATGTAGAAAGTATCCATTAATTGTCAATTTACTAAACTGGAACACGATTAACCACATCTAACTTCCATATCAGGCGCAGATACATGGTTAATATGTCAAAGATGACCAGTTTTTTTAGCAAATACAGAATTAACTCAGTAGATCGAAACTTTCAATAGCTAAGTCAACAAGATCATAATTTTGCATTGGCAATTAGAATAGTTCAAACTGTATACAAGTTTATTCGGTAAAAGATATCAATCTAATCCAATCAAATCATACACAAGGAATTTCTTCTACGGTTAACACAGGATCACAATTTTACACTCAGGAAAACGAAAAACAGATCTATAAATCCAGATCACAATCAAAAATTAAGAACATGTTCAACTAGCAATTTACTAAACTAAAACTGCAACAAGATCAACAAGATCTAACTTCCATACCACGCGCATATTACATCTTTAATAAGTCAAAAGTATCCATTTTTTACCGAATACAGAATTAGCTCACTAGATCAAAACATTCAATATATAATTTATAAACATGTCACATATGTACAAAGTATCTATCAACTATCAATATACTAAACTGCAACAAGATTAACAACCTCTAACTTCCATATCAGGCACATATAACCATGGTTTAAAAAAACGAGTGAGGCGTGCGCCTCAAGGCGAAACGCTAAGAAAACGAGTCTGAGGCACACCTCATGGGGTTCAGATTGTACATACGCCTCAAAGGGCTGAGTGCGCCTCTGGTAATTAAGGGTGTATTTGATGTTTTTTTTGGTGTTTTAGACTTTTCTAGGTCAAGTAGTTTATTTTTTCTAAGATACATAATTTTTATATTTATTTTTTGACTACGTCTCGGTTCGCCTCAAGGCTCGTTTCTGTTCTTTTAAACTTTGCATATTACATCATTAATATGTCAAAAAATACCTTTTTTTAATACATAAACAACCCACTAGATGAAAACATTCATTAGCTAGTCATCAAGATCAAAAGTTTTTCCATTAAACCACAATTCTTTCTGTTTATTTATTTAATTTGTCAAAACACTTTCAAATATACATATCAAAACCAAAACATTATACATACAAATCCAATCAACAAAAAAAACACAGTTTTTTACTACAGAAAATCAAACCCAGATCTAGAAATAATAATAATAATAATAATAATAATAATAATAATAATAACAATAATAATAACAATAAAAATAATAATAATAATAATAATAATAATAATAATAATAATAATTACCCTATCGTTCAAGCTCTCAAGGTACTCAATCTTTTTCTCCAGCGCTAATCCACGTGATTTCCCATCGCCTGAAAACATCGAAAGATTAAATCTTGCATTTTAGTTTATTATTGTCTAATTAAAATAAAATAAAGGGGAAATTAATAATAATAATAATAATAATAAAACCTTTGGGATGATCAAATGGGAAATGATCGTGTTCGCCCTGAAGAATGACATCAGGAGTTGCCATCGATTGGAAATTAAGTGATTGGGGAAGGTGAAAGGTGTTGGAGATTATTATTATTATTAGGGGAAAATATGAGCCCTAGAAATAATATGAGCAAAAGGGGGGAATAATAATAATATTCTGTCAGATGGGATCAAGTCGTATGCGGTATATGCTTCTTTAATCTTGTTTCGGTTTCGGGTATGTTTGGCAAAATTAGCTGGAGGCTGGTAGCTGAAAGCTGCAAGCTGGTAGCTGGAAGCTGTTGGCTGGAAGCTTTTTAAATATATTTTGGTGTTTGTCAGAGTAGCTGAAGCTTTTAATAAAATGTATAAAATGACCAAAATGATCATAATCAAAAGATTGTAAAGAAGGTTTTTATTTTAATTTTAAAATAGAATGGGTGTTTGTATCATTTACTAACTAAAAGCTTGTAGCTAGTAGAGCTTTTTCTTAAAAGCTACTACTAGTAGCTTTTCACTGTAGAGCTTTTTCTCTAACCTAAAAGCTTCCAGCCCCTTCAATCAAACAAAGCTTTTTATTAAGTAGGAGTTTTTTCTTAAAAGCTTGAAGCTTGAAGCTCCTAAAAGCTCTTAAAAGCTTCTTACCAAACATACCCTTCGTAAGTCGCCGACTTTGCTCCTCCAAATTTTTTTTTTTTATTTTAATGAATAACGAAATTCACTAAGAACTCTCTTCGGAGTCCCTACTTTAAATCAGGACCCCTTCCACCAGCATAGCCAGGCATGTAAGGGAGCTCCTGGTTTCACCAAGTCCACCAGTTTCGGGGAAAACCCGACTATCCACCCGCCCAAAAGCACGACAATGGAATAATTGATAAAACCCGGCGCTCTCAAGAATCGAACTCATGACCTTTCAGCTATGGGTCTATCATTGAGCCTCCATACCACTCCACCATAAGGTGGTTGGTTGGTCCTCTAAACTATGAGGGTGTTTGGGATTGAGTTTGGAAATGACTTTTTGTTCAAAAGTGCTTATTGGCTTATGACTTTTTGAAAATGAGTTTTAAAAAAAGTGTTTGGATTGGGTTTTGGATGAGAAACGTCAAAAAGACGATAGATTGTCTTTTTTTAAAGTGTTTCGCTTAACTTATTATGAATATTGGTTGTATGGGTGATAGATTTGTAATTTTTTTCCAAAAGCTAAAAGCCATGATTTCTAACTTTTCAAAAACAGTTTTTCCACCTTTAAAAGCCAAAAGTCACAACAGAAAATGTTTTTGAGTTACACAAACAACTTATTGAATTCTTGGAATAGTCAATAAGGCAATAAGTTGTTTTGAAACTCAATCCCAAACACCCTCTATGAAAACATGGCTATTAGCCTCGTATATAAACACGCGTTGTTGCGGGATTTTATGTGTACAATATTTTTTATGTGTGTATGTCGTTATCGTTGATGTTACTAACTTGGATCGGGTGATATCATGGAAAAGGAAGGATATAGTCTTAACATTTAACGTTTAATAACAAACGTACAATTTGAGTACAAATCAAACCGGACACAAAAAGACATAAACCCTAGACGTAAACTTAATAGTAACTACTTACCAGAACATAATGATAGCCATAAAACCAACGATGTGTGTTCGCTAAACCCAGTCGTTTTCGTCTTAGTTCACAACTCTACACACTTGAATGGTGTAACACCCTGCCCCTCTCATCACCAATATTGTCCGCTTTGCCCATCCAGAGCTCACGGATTTGTTTTTGGTTGCCCAAGTGGAGACTTCCCAGGAGGTCACCCATCCTGAAATTTCTCCTACCTGAGCACGCTTAACTGTGGAGTTCTCCTCTCATCCACTAACATTAAGCCCCAAAACGCGTTGGTGATTTAAGAGGCAAGACATTACTTATGAACCAAGGATCTCTCCTGGCCACGGCCGATGTGGGATTTTTCCTGGGGTGTCACATTCACCCCCTGTTAGAGTCTCATCGTCCCTGATGAGGTGTGTTCCTGGGGTGTCACATTCACCCCTTGTTAGAGTCTCATCGTCCCTGATGAGGTGTGCACCCACCATCCCGAACGGCACAGGAGTGGCTCTGATACCATCTGTAACACCCTGCCCCTCTCATCACCAATATTGTCCGCTTTGCCCATCCAGAGCTCACGGATTTGTTTTTGGTTGCCCAAGTGGAGACTTCCCAGGAGGTCACCCATCCTGAAATTTCTCCTACCTGAGCACGCTTAACTGTGGAGTTCTCCTCTCATCCACTAACATTAAGCCCCAAAACGCGTTGGTGATTTAAGAGGCAAGACATTACTTATGAACCAAGGATCTCTCCTGGCCACGGCCGATGTGTGACACCCCAGGAAAATCCCACATCGGCCGTGGCCTGGAGAGATCCTTGGTTCATAAGTAATGTCTTGCCTCTTAAATCACCAACGCGTTTTGGGGCTTAATGTTAGTGGATAAGAGGAGAATTCCACAGTTAAGCGTGCTCAGGTGGGAGAAATTTCAGGATGGGTGACCTCCTGGGAAGTCTCCACTTGGGCAACCAAAAACAAATCCGTGAGCTCTGGATGGGCAAAGCGAACAATATTGGTGATGAGAGGGGCGGGGTGTTACAGATGGTATCAGAGCCACTCCTGTGCCGTTCGGGATGGTGGGTGCACACCTCATCAAGGACGATGAGACTCTAACAGGGGGTGAATGTGACACCCCAGGAACACACCTCATCAGGGACGATGAGACTCTAACGAGGGGTGAATGTGACACCCCAGGAAAATCCCACATCGGCCGTGGCCTGGAGAGATCCTTGGTTCATAAGTAATGTCTTGCCTCTTAAATCACCAACGCGTTTTGGGGCTTAATGTTAGTGGATAAGAGGAGAATTCCACAGTTAAGCGTGCTCAGGTGGGAGAAATTTCAGGATGGGTGACCTCCTGGGAAGTCTCCACTTGGGCAACCAAAAACAAATCCGTGAGCTCTGGATGGGCAAAGCGAACAATATTGGTGATGAGAGGGGCGGGGTGTTACAAATGGTTAGTTTAAAGAGACTGTAAATGTGATTTTCTATGGTTGAGGAGTATCGAATGGCCAAGACCCTGATGGATAAATCAAAGAATGTTTGAACAAACATGAGGACCAAGGGCAGTATGAGGAGAAAAAAGAAAAGAACAATGATTTGAACATGGACCTTTCATATGGTAGGACCCCGCCCACCTCCTCATCAATCCATTGCATGTGATTAAAAGCCTTCCTAAGAATATGACATCCGACTTTATTCTTTCATTTTATCCTACACACTAAAACACACACATAACACTTCCTTTCTCCCTCTCTAAAACCGTATGCTACCTCCCTCTACCCCTTTTTTTTGTTCACTATGTTTGGACTTTAATCTTTGGTATTTTGAGTGTCTTGGGTGATTAAAAAGCAAAACTTGCAAGAAACTTAAGGATTTTGGAGAGAGTTGGCATCAAGTGTATCATTTTAACAAGTGTTCTTTAAGGGTGTGAAACTCATGCTAAAACTTGTTTTGATTCTTGTTTAATTTCTGATTTGGTATAGTTTTTCACCAAACAAAATGGTTTTTACAAAGGGATTTTGTTAAGTTAACAAATGAGATGAGAAAAGAGGATGAAA
This sequence comes from Ambrosia trifida, assembly GCA_028751855.1. Classification (NCBI taxonomy): domain Eukaryota; kingdom Viridiplantae; phylum Streptophyta; class Magnoliopsida; order Asterales; family Asteraceae; genus Ambrosia; species Ambrosia trifida. The sequence goes on along the minus strand of CM054128.1, from coordinate 132,262,297 downwards.
ATGTGTAAAATGTATGTGTGTGTCTCATGATGTGTAGGTGTTTTGTGTTGTTGAAATCTTGTATAAATGTGACTATATTTAGGATATTTGCTTGCATGGATGATCCATTGAAGGATTGTGATGAATCCGATCTAAAGTGTATTTTGGCTTAAAATAATGTTTTCATTTAGGGGATATAAGTTGGGTGCTTGTTTGCGGGTTCTATTTGATGATTAGTAGCTAAATGTTTGATAGTTTGTGTGATACCCCGCATTTTCAGGTTAAATACTTTTACTGAACTCTAGTTAACTTACATGTTCATACATGGCTAGATACTTAACTAGGGTTAGTTAAGTAGGCTTAACATATGTTAGAAGATGCTAACATATGTTATACGTAGGAAAATCCTTGTTAAACACACACATGAGTCCTGTATCCCAAACGTTGGTGAAATATGTGACATACATAGCAATAATATATACAAGTGAATTTTGGTGAACATGAAGTACGTGCTTATGTGAATTACATGTTTTTGTGAATGATCGCCTAACTGAAAGGTAATGCGTAGATTATGCAAATTACGTGCACAACATGAATGATATGCTATGTAATAATAAAAATAATGGTTTTTATATAATTTAGCATGGTTAATAATATTGGGTCCGGTATTGGGCTAGAACATGGTTAACGGGTTAAGTTAATGGACTAGAAGGGCCCTAATACCAATTGCTTGGGGAACAAGCAAAGCCCATTTACAATTAGGAGGCAAGGAAAAAGATAAAAACCCTACTCCCTTGCCCCCTTGATGCCGTGCGAAACCCCCACCCCCTCTCTCTCTTTGTTTTCAAGCAATCAAGCAATCTTTCACTAATCAAGCTAGTTCGGGTTTGATTTCAAGGCTCTAGGGAGTTTAATCTTTCACAAGGTATATGTTTTTACGATTCTTGATAAATTATAATGATTGAAAAACTTTAAAAACCCTAAAAAGAATATATATAAAATCGCATACATGCATATGTAGGAGTTCTTGAATGTTCTTGATGATTGATGATGATGATTGTTATTAGCAGTCATGATTAGGGTTTTCACATGATAATATATGTGTTTTGATATGATTAATATGGTGTTTAATCAGTACTATAGATGTTATACATGTATTAGGGATGTTTATGAAGAATTAGGGTTTGTAGATTACTTGGGGTGCAAGTTTCAGATTTTGACAGATTTGTTTGAACGTGTTGAAGGGGCTGTAACGGGTTGGTAAATCGATTATTTTGATAATTTCTTTGCATGATTGTAATGTACAAGGTCTTAGCTTTTCATAATGGGCAAAACCAACGATTTTGGACACCGTATGAGTCATTTTTGGAATTTTAATTGATTAGGGGTCATATCAGATTTTCGGATTTATAAATTGGGCTAACTTTAAATGGTCATAACTTGAGATTTACAAGGAGTTAGATTATGAAATTTTTATAGTAGGTCAATACTGGAAAAATGGAGCTTTTCCAAGTGGATTCATCTCGTTTGGATGAATACACAATTTTTAAGAATTTTCCTACTAAACTGACCAGTTAAGGAAATTTTCTGGACACTGCTGTGTTGTACGAATTTTTATAATTTATGTGTTTGGAATTAAGACAAAAAAAAAATTAGTATTGTCGAGTGAATCCCAAATAAAATTCAGTAAAAATTTGGGACTCTAATTCATTCGTTAAGTATTTTAAATAAATTGTTTTTCACAGCGCACAATCTGTCCTAAAAACACAGATTGTGTACGGGGTCTTTAAGTGACTATTTGGAGTTCTATGTGGTGTGTAATTGACATGTACTTGTGTGGAAACTTGTATGAGATGTATTTGATGCATTAAACTGATAATAATTGCTATGATCACCAACGGGATACGTAGGACATACTTGAGCATGTAGAGTCATTAGGTGTCACTACATGGTTTTGAACTTTTAAAAGTCTTGGATAAACGAGTTACATGGTGTGTTGGTTACGCACGTATACTCACCTAGTGACATTTGTAATAGGGAGTCGGTAGCACGTTACTATTCGTGGAATTTGGATTTTCACTTGCGACCTAAGGTGAGTTTCACTACTCTTTTTCTCAAAGGCATGCGTCTCGGGTATGAGACACTTTACTTAACATTTTCTAGTCCGGTTTGGGACTACTTACACATCCCGGGTTGGGATGCCATGGATCCTTATGAGGGTCGGTCACGTTGCTAATTCGCAATTGTGTCCTTGATAAACTGAACCATCTCTATCATTTTGTAAGTCCTCACGTACCGAATGAGTTGCCAGGGTTGGCAAGCGGGTTATTAGTTGATAGCGCTATTAGGTCTTACAAACCTCACACCGGCTCGGGGAGCGCGGGCGTGAACTATAACTACGAAACATTATCATTGCGGATAGACAATGATGTTAGGCATACGGCACACTTATGTGGCTACACGTACATAGCAGTTCGGTATAATCAGTTAGTTATCATGAATGGGTTAGCTACCCTTGACATGCGATGAATTAGTGGTTACACGGTGCGGGGCACCAACATAACTTACTTACTTACGTGGTTTTGAAAACCAGCGCTTTTACATATCAAGTTACTTTACTTTGTGAACTCACCAACTTTATGTTGACACACGATAGCATGCTTTTGCAGGTCCCTAGGTACGGAGCACGACAAGACATGCATCATTGTGTCATGGGCTATGAACACTATTTAAACTTATACTTTACTTTGCATTTAACGGTTTTATTTTGGGCGCGTTGTTTTGCGCATGAATTTAATTGGTTATGTTTGAATTACGCTTCCGCAACTTAACTGAACTTTTTGGTAAACGTTAAACATGATTTTCAAATACGAACTAAATGGTTTGGGCATTTAGAGTCGTTCTTATGACTTATGGCTATGGGATCCTGGTATGTCACGCGCCTCGCGGTATAAACCCTGCAGTGGAAATTTGAGGGTGTGACAGTTTGTGTGTAAAATGAGTTTGTTAAATGGGTTTTTTTATAGATATGAATATGAACATGTCTAAATGGTAAAAATCTTGTGGAAAATATTGGTTTTCATGTTTACAAGTAATCTTGAGGAGTAGATGGTCTTGCATGTAGGATCTATGCTTGAAAACGACTTAAAAATGGGGAAAATTGTCTTATATTAGGGGTTTTATGTGACAACCGTCACCTTCATATTTTAACAAGTTGCCATTTAAAGTCCTTATAGTTTCTATCGTTTCAACTTTAATAAATGAGTTTCGTTCGATCATTATATATATATATATATATATATTACTTGGAATTGCTTACATTTTAATCGAACACGTAAATAGAATACATATTGACAATTGTAAACTTTGTTGATATTAATCTTGTTTAAACACTTAAAGTTTATAAAAGTTAAATTTTTATAAAAGTTTAAAAAAAAATTTCTTTCCCTCCCTCGTTTTTTCCGGCTGGAGTCGCCGGTGGCGACACAAAATCCGGCCAAAGTTCGGCGAGGCCCTTAAACGCACCTTTAATGCTTTTCAATCGTTCCAAATGGTTTTAAAACGTTTCTTCATCAATTTCCAGTCGTTTCCCATCATTATATCGAGTCATTAACTTGTTTTTATGAGTCTTTAACCGAGTTTATTAGGTGTAACCGCCGGAATATTTGTTCTTCAATAACGACCCTTTGTAACGTAAACACTATAAAATTCTCGATGCCAAACCGTTCCTGCACATTCACGCTTCATAAACCCACCTTAATAATGGTCTAATTGCGTCCAGAAGTTCATGCAATCGGCTCCAAGAAATCGTTTTTGTTTTCGTTCTTTTTGTTCCATAATCGCAGTGTAAGTTTGAATATTATATGCCGTTTGGTTTCTGGGTTAGTACTCTTTAAAAGCCCTATGATTTTGAGGGCCTATACTTTTGGATTTACGTTATTGAGGTGCTAGGGTTAGGGTTTATGTTCAAGGAGAATTGAGGAACAAGATGATAAAGTAGGTGTATTAGTTATATATTTACTTTCTAAATAAAATCACAAAACAAGGTTTGGTCTAGTGGTTGCCTTGAAAGAGTTGGGTTGTGGATGACCCAGGTTCGAACCTAGTCTCCTATCCTCTTTATTTCATTTTTTTTCTCATATAACTTTAATTTTTTTTAGTTTTATTTACATAAGTGTTTATATTTACTTAGTCACGTATTTGATCTTAAATCATGATATATTTTATTCAAAATTATTATTAATTTAAGTTATCATAAAACTTCATCTTCTTCCCTATCTAGCCTAGCAAACCCTAATGCCTTAGAACCTTAGATACCTTAGACTTTTAAGAAATTTCCTTATTAGTATTCTTATACATTATAAGTTGAATTCCTCGGAATTCCCACTACTTATCTCACGACCGCTTAAGTTGGATTTTGATCGCTTTCGCAAACTGTGAGTATATCTTTCCCCTTTTTCATGTTTTACTCTTTTGGGGCTATTCATGTACACTATGACTAAATGTTATTCTTTCACTAAATGCAATTCTCATGTGTGTTTGCTTTATGTTAATTTGTGTGTCTATGACTTGTCAAAATCATTAACCTTTCAGGGCTTGGCATTTCAATGAATAGTACTATGGTATATACCCCTTGTTGACTTACGTGTTCGAGTTAAGTCCTCGGTCATTGTTGTGTGATTCATTATACTAAAAATGGTTTTCATGTGTTAGTTTCATTCTATTAGGGTTGATTTTGAACGGATATTACTTATTACATAATTGTAAATGGTACCACACATGAATTGCGAAATGTTTTTATACTATATGTATTCAAAACAAGGTATGCTCACCAATACATTTTTGTATTGACATATACTATTTTTGTACATGTTTTAGGTTATTTATGAGATGACTTTTTAAGCTTTTGGAATTTTTACTTAGATTTTGGATTCATTGTATTTCAGTTTAGTTGTCACTTTAGACTTATTGTATCTTGTATTTTTCTTTCAATGTAATAAACCACTAAATCAATGTATCAATATTTACACTTTTAGTTCATGAGCTATTGAACAATCGTCACTACGTGACACCTCGATGATTCCGCCATCGGTTGGGGTGTTACATATTGGTATCAGAGCCATGGTTATAGGGAATTAGGTTATTAGAATGCCTTTTAGCCTAGTCTATAACTAAGCTTGCATTCACGAGTCCTCTCATGTATATTTCTCTTTATCTTTATATATATTTTCTTTCAAGATATTTTCGCTATGATTCTTTCTCATTATTCTTTCGGTATTTTGCTTGGAGAAAAGAACACTCATATTTCACAAACGAAACAATATCACCAAGTTAGGAGTGGCATCCATACCTTAGTGATTAGTTTCACTCCTTTATATGCTATATATCTTTGAAATATATCTTTGAAATATATCTTTGAGATAGGAGTGACATCCACACCTCAAGGAATATTTCCTCCAAAAAGAAACTTCACCACTAAGCTAGGAGTGATATCCTTTAACTTAGTGACTAGTTTTACTCATCCGTATTGCTTGTTTAAAATACATCTTTGAGTTAGGAGTCATATTCGTACCTCAAAGGTTTATTTCAATACCTCGTTTTTAATCTCGCTAAAGTTTTGGATTTGACTAGTGGCGGGGCACGTGCAATCTGGAAGTGTGAGCGCCTGTATCCTGAGTTTTCTGTTTAGGCTTGGTATTTCGTATAAATCTCAATCAGACGAGGGACCCGTATACCTACGTGGGAACTCTTGGGATGAGCATTCACTTATAGGCTAAAGTACGCCCCCACAAGTCAATAGGAAATTTCAAATACTTGGGTTAGTCAAAGTTTCCTAAACAATCTCAATGTTTTATGATATTGATATTTATGTTTTGTTAATCATTTGAAGACTCAATTTCATCGCTTGTTGTTTCATATGCTAATTATTCATTAGTCATTCTCTTTTGGATTCTTCATCATCATTATTAAAACTTTTGTACACTATATTATCACACTAGACTATTGCCTGCGTGGACACGCGGTTCAACAACTAACAATTATTTGAAGCGGTATAACCTATAAACAAAATATAGTAGAAATATTTTATTAAAATTTAAAAGCAACGAGTACACATTTTATTCAAATATCACTAAATATTTCCTTATACACCACATTTTTTGTTTTAGTCTTGAGATTCCCATCACCATCTAGTATAAGTAATTTCACCTTGCCCTGCTTTTAACTCTTGACAATGCGACATAAAGTTGGCCATGTGAGAATACGAGGTCTCTTAAACACAATCCAACCTTCGATAAAGACTGTCCTTGGTTTTTATTGATGGTCATTGCGAAACATGGGGATATTGGGAATTGGCGCCTTTGGAACTTCACTGGAATCTTGTTATCTGATGGTATTTGAGGAGTATTATCTAGTAAAAAATAAATAGTAGTGAAAAATATTTCTGATAAAATGTTAAAAGTAAGACACCGTTTGAGTTAGATCATTCAAAATTCGAATTAAATGTTATAATTAAGTCTAATTGTTACCATTATAAATATTAAAATGTGAAATTATATACTTAAATAGAACATTTAATATTTGAATATTTATAAATTTTAACTGAAATATATCAATTGAATTTCTTGTATTCAAAATTTGAATTTTAACTTGTAACTAATTTGAGAAATTTATAACTAAAACTATTAATTATTAAATTTTAAATTAGGAAATATCTAATTATTATATCTCTATTTTAAAGGTAATAGTAGGATTGTTTATTACAGTTATTAACTTAACTTCAAAAGTTTAAAATTTTTTAAAATATTCAAATCATTCAAAATTCGAATTAAATGCTATAATTAAGTCTAATTATTACCATTATTATCTAGAATTCAAAATGTATAATTTTTTATAATATTAACAAAATTTTAAAATTTATATTATAAATATTGAAATATGAAATTATATACTTAAATAGAACATTTAATATTTGTATATTTATAAATTTTAACTACAATCTATCAAATCAAATTCTAGTAAGCAAAATTTGAATTTTAAGTTGTAACTAATTGGAGAAATTTATAATCAAAACTATGATTTGTTAAATTTTAAATATATTAGGAAATCTCTAATTATAATATCTCAATTTTAATGGTCATAGTAGGATTAATTGTTACAATTATTAATTTAAATTCAAATTTTGATTTTTTTTAAATATTCAGAAAATTCAAAATTTGAATTAAATGTTATAATTAAGTCTTATTGTTACTATTATTATTATCCAAAATTTAGAATTTTTATAATGTTAAAAAATGTAAAAAATAAAATTATAGATATCAAAATATGAAATTATATACTTAAATAGAACATTTAATATTTGAATATTTATAAAGTTTAATTGAAATCTATCAATTCAAATTCTAGTAATCAAAATTTGAAATATTCAAATCATTTAAAAATTTGAATTAAATACTTTAAATGTGTTAATTAAATCTAAATCTAAATGTTACCAGAAATCTTAAATTCACACTTTTGAGATTAAATATTTAAATAAAACATTTAGTGGTGAAATATTTTTAAAGTTTAATAGAAATCTATAATTTCAAAGTCTAGTATTTAAAATTTTAATTTTTACTTGTAATTAATTTGAGAAAGTTACAACCAAAATTATTAACTGTTATATTTTAAATATATTAGGAAATCATAATTTAAAGATAATAAATATGTGTATTGGTTACCATTATTAACTTTAATTCAAAATTTTATTTTTTTAAAAGATTAAGTCATTAAAAATGTTTAATTAAAAGGATAATTAGTATGTATAATTTCTTACCATTATTAAACAAAATTTGAAATTTTGTCTAATTCGAATTTTAATTTGAAATTGATATTTTGTTATTTAATTGATTACCAATATAAGCTAAACTAATATTAGGATAATATAGGACAATTAATAGGACCGATTAATGTATTAATAAGAGTTGACACAACTTTTATAGGGACTTTGAATCATATCAACCGTGTAAATAAAAGGATAATTAGTATATGTACTTTCTTATAATTATTAACCAAAATTTGACAAAATTTTATATTTTTTCAAATTCGAATTTAAACATTTCGAACTATAATTTGAAATTTGAAATTCAAAATTCGATATTTAATTGATTAGCAATATAAGCTAAACTAATATTAGAATAATATAACACAATTAATAGGATCAATTAATGTATTAATTGGAGAGTTGACACTACTTATGTAGAGACTTTGAATCTTATTAAATGTGTAATTAAAAGGATAATTTGTATATGTAATTTCTTACCATTATTAACCAAAATTCAAAATTTGAAATTTTGTATATTTTGAACTAGGTTATGTACCCGTGTGATACACGGGTTGAACAATTTAAATTATATATATATATATATTATATATAAATTTAAAATATAATTAAGAAAAATTAGATTACATATTTTATTTAAAATAAAAAAAGTTGCCTTTACAACCGAAAAAATATTAAATATTCATCAGCCCCTAAATGATTTATTGTAAAAAACATTTCTATTCATATAAAACTTTTTTCAAACATTCCAAAATATACCTTCATATACCATGGCTATTACCTTATAGGACTGCATGTACAACAAAACAAAAAAAATAAAAAAGAAATAATGGTAAATCTATTTAGGCTAGGATATAAAAAATGAAATTAATTTAAAACTATCTCTTCATCCGTTAAACCATCCCAATCGAGTATTGTTCATTTTGAAATTTGACATCAAGTTTATTCCAAAGCCAAAGTATTTATAACCTTGAGTGTATAATCATTTATTGGTTCAATTTTACTATATTATAAAAAAGAATGTGTGAATTAATAGCATGAAAATAAAGATTGAAACGAATTAGTAATGGAAAGACTGTTTAGATATTGCATTAACTTGAAAAAACAAAGTCAATGAAGATTTCAAATAATGATTTTTCATAAATAAAATGTATTTATATATGAAGGTATTATAATACGAAAATAGCCAAACATATTTAGTTTTGTATTAAATCAAATATTTAATTAATGTGAATTGATTTATTTTATTTTGTTTGTTCAGAATATTGTAAGAAATATAGTTTTAAACTTAGAGTGAAAGACCACATATTAAAAACACGTTTTAAGGTACACGATTTAAATTTAGTAACACATAAATACGTTATCTTAAAAAAACAAATAATTTTTAATAAAGATTACTATTGTTAGTTCATAAACATTTTCAAATTATGTCTAATAATTTATTTCTAATTTTGTATTATAATATAATTATATTAATTGATTTACAAAAAACATAGAATATACATATTAAACTGAATTCCAGTAATTATACTAATAATTATAGTTGTAACAAATAAAAACTGAATAAGTAATAATTATTAAATAAAGAAAAAATTAAAATAAATGTATTGTTTAAAATAATAAAATGGGAGGCTTTGTGATGGAGTTCTATGTACTCCATGTGCTGTCTTTTATTACTATAAATAGAAATCGATTAATGTTGATTGATTTATTTTATTTATTTGTTTTGAACAACATGAAAGTCTCACAAAAAAGCTTGACTAATTGCATTGTGTTATTCTTAATTTGTTTATTTGACATTTGAATTTTAAGTATTAAAATTAATATGTATTTGTTGAGCATAGTTTAACATCTAAAACAATGACCAAAATAAAAAAAAAACTTAATAATCATTTGTCAAATATTGTAGTAAACTTAATTTTAAACTTAGAATAACAGATCAAATTTTGTAAAAAGAATCATGTGTTTTCTTTTATTAATGATTTCAGTTACAACTATGATTATTAATATAATTAATGAAAGTCATTTTAATAAATTTATAATATGCTTTTGCAAATCAATTATTATATTTAAATTTGAATTTATTGTATTAAATTAATTAAATAATATAATGAGAGAATTCATGAGGGAGTGCCATGTGTCCCTCATGTGTTTTCTTTTATTATATAGTGTAGATGTAGATGTAGATGTAGATGTAGATGTAGATGTAGATTTTCATTTGAGTTTTGAAATTCAAAATTCAAAATTTAACTTATTACCAACATAAATTACACTAAATTTAGAAAGTGAGTAATTTAAATGTAATAAAGAAGTTTAATGTGTTTCTAATTTACGTCAGTTTCCTTTCTCATTCTCATTTATTGTTTTTTGTTAAAAAAAAAAGGTAAAAAGACTAAAACGTGGATATTTCTATTAGATATTCTAAAACATGTAAATAGATAAATATATAAGGAATAAAGAGATTACCTAAGTAATTTGTAGCAAAAGTCATCTCAAATTTGTCTTCTGAGAATTCCAGCTTTTGAGAAAATTTGCCTGCGTTATTTCTAATATGAAAATTATATTCTTCGTCAGTAAGTTACTTAGATATTTAAATATTAGAAATTACAAGTGAAAGATCCACTAAAAATGATTTTTTTTTCCATTTAGAATATCTTATAGAAATATCCACTTAAAAATATTTCTACTATATTTTAATCTCTCCCTTCTTAAAACCCACGATAATCATTCCATATTATTGGCCTCCAATATATGAAACTCATTTAAATTTTCAATCAATTCATGGATTTTGAATTTCGAATGAATGATCCAAACCGGAGCCCCATATCCGAATACACTAACCCATTATTCATTTATTCTAGAATCAAACAATAAAAACACATTCACTCCTGATGAAGAAGATCCAAAAAGAGATGATCCTCAAGAACACATGAAATAACACTAACATGAACATTCTTGAACACATACATCATCATCATCATCATCATCATCATACTCAGTTAGTCCCACCTGTAGGAAAGCTAAGGTAGGGTCTGAGGAGGGTAAGATGTAGATAGCCTTACCTCTACCCCTAAGAATAGAGAGGATGCTTCCAGTGAGACCCCCGGCTCGATGTGGTTTGGTATCAAGCCTTGGACATAAGGCACAGAACACTCAGCAATCGGGACAAACCCAATCGGTGCATGTACCCCTTTGTCTTTTGGCTATCCACGCCACCACATGATGCATGATTAACCGTCCGTCGTTTTTAACATTATTTTCACGAAATTAGTAAAATAACGTCAAAACTAGTGCAACTTTACTTTTGCCCCCCAATGGCCACACTGTAACACCCCGGACCTAGGGCCCAAAATTTTTCACACAATATTATTATTTTATGTCACACCCTCAAATTTCCACGTGCGGGGTTTTACCGCGAGGCGCGTGACATACCAGGATCCAAGTCAACGGTCACAATAAACGACACTATATGAAGTGTAAAAATGACATAAACAAACCATTAAGTTTTCATAAATGATCCATCGCTGCGGAAGCGTAAAACTTTATTACAACACTAAATCAAAAGTATGAAAGTCTGAAAATACTAAATGAGATGCACATGAATCCTAGACGCCGTGAGACTCCGTGCGCCTATCGACAGCTGCTACCTTAGCGACCTGAGACAAACATGCTAAAAACGTCAACAAATAATGCCGGTGAGTTCACAGGTTTTTAATGAATACCGACTCCAAATGTATACCAACTCCAAGTGAAAATCCAAGTATGAATCGACTCCAACTGAATAACCATGGTCAATCCAGACCACATGCATGCAAAACATATGAATACCTGTTACTACTGCGATTGGAAAACCATTACTGGACTCGAATACTGTGAATACTGAATACGTGCCCGAATGAAAATTGAATACTGAATACTGCATACTGAATACTGAATACCTAAGAGACAACATGCACCAGTCCGACCTCCAGTCGACGAGTAGGGCGGGTCAAGCCCAAATAGCGCTATCCACATTTCCCCCGTTGTGCATCCCCGCACATTCATGGTTCTCCCCGGGACTTCCAAAGATCGCATAGTAATATAATGAATACTCTAAAACATAATGAATACGTGAAAACATAATGAATACTCCAAACCCAATGAATTCATGAATACTCAACGTAGTTGACACACCTTTTATGAAAACTTAGTTGAATCGCCTTTTATGAAAACATAGTTGAAACACGTTTAAAGAACACAACATGTTTTCTCCCCCGAAAATGTAAAACCAGTAAAAGAGTGGGGCCGTGAAACTCACCTTAGAGTGCGCCTTCGGATATTAAGAATACCAACACGTGTATGATGACCCAACTTAGTGACGACCTATCAATGAGTTTACATAAGTGTGATGACTACTAACCCGAAGGCTAATCAGTCCCCAAGTTGTCCAGACCGTGACCGTGTATGTTGAAAACATGTTTAAACGTTAAACCGACCAACCCAGACAATACCCGGCATCCCATTGGTGACCCAACATCCCACGTGTTAGCCGAAAGCAAGATATCATGCAACTTATGCAATTAAACACTTAGCATGCGCAAACATTCACCCTATCTAGCATAACGCCCAATTAACGCATAACAAAGTCCGAACACGTGTTACCAAGTCATTAGACATGTCCTGGGGTTCCTAACATGTTCCTAGGTGTCAATCCATGTTTCGTGATGTTAAAATATACATACAGCAGCATTACACGCGATTAGGAATCAAACTAGCATTTAGGATTGTATTTGCTAGTAAAAGTGGCATTTAGGATTGTATTTGCTAGTTGTTGAGGTGAATAGGGCTCTATTCGCCTATATATAGGCGATTAGGATTTGTAATAGCATGAACTTCAGGTGATTAGGAGCCTATTCGCATGAAGCTTCATGCGAGTAGGATCCTACTCGCCTCTGCACCTCTGTAGTGCGTTTTCGCGCGTCAAACTCTCCAAATCAGATCTGAAACATGTAAAAACACCCAATATCCAACCCAAAACTTTAACCCAACTATTTCAAGCAAAAACCCCTAATTTATCATCACCCTAGCCGTCCCGAATGCACGCTGTTTCCCAAAATAACATATCTTGCATGTAAGCATCACATCAACATGTAAAACTTACCCTAAATAGCAAATACTCAGATTTCATCACATAACGACGTTACCCGACATTATCCTACTGTTCTAGCATCATCCTAGAGCAAACCCTATCTTCAAACAATCAACAAAACACAACATATCATCATCAATCCACCATAATCGCCCAAACGGGTCAAAACGCCTAATATCAATATTACACATCCATGAACCTTCAAATCCCTAGATTATCATCATATTAACTTATCTAGATTAGAAACATATCAATAACACAAGAACAATCATGTTTAGGCGATAAAGATCCTATCTTGCATGAATACATCACATAAAATAAGTATAGATGTGTGGGTTTGTTTTGAAACCGATTTTAATAAGTTTTCAAAGACACAAACGTTTATAAATCAGGTCTGGACCTTTAGGGATCAAAACAATACTATTATAAAGGTTTGGGATGAAGAACACACCTTGAAATGGTGAGATTATGGGTTGTAAGACTTGAAAATATGATTTCTTGCTCAAAAACGAGTTGCAGAGGTTGGATAAGGTGTGGGGTGGCTTTAGGGTGTATTAGGGTTTCACAAATGATGTTTTGAAACATAAGGGTGGTATTTATAGGTGTTTTTAGTCGTGACCTGCAGTATAGGCGAGTACGCAGAAGCTATTGGCGAGTAGGATCCTATTCGCTAGTAGCAACTAGCATTTAGGCCCTACTCGCCCCAAGGAACTAGCATTTAGGCCCTACTCGCCCCAAGGGGCCTCCTATTCGCATCAGTAGGGGCGATTAGGGCTATCCCACATGCCCTAATCGCCTATAGCCCAAGTGTCCGAGTTTTTGGCGCGTTAAACCCTATTTTAACATATATAAACACGTTTTCACATACCAACAAGTCACATAATGATTACAAACATATAATGCATGATAAATAACACGTTTCCACCCGATCACCAATTCCCGGGACCCGAGATTTACGTGTGTGCGTTAAACCCGGGGATTCTACAGATCACCTATTCGTGTTCATGTGGTTATGGACCGACTCCTAATGATCCCGTGGATCATTGTAACGACTCCCGATGATTCCCGGAACCATCGTAACGACTCAACTTACCAAGTTAAGTATGTTTTGAAAACGTTTTTCGCTAAGGTAGACTTATGTGTTTTGTAAAATGTTAACCTAAACGTGCCGGGTGTCACATCATCCCCCCGTTGAAAGAATTTTCGTCCCGAAAATTTTCCGAAGTCAAAAAGAATGAAGCGATAAAAAGAAAAATTTTCCCGGTCGTCACATCATCCCCCTGTTGAAAGGAATCTCGTCCCGAGATTCACTCTTCGACAGCGATGAGTGTCAACCTAACCCAAGTAACGTTTCCCAGAACACAAACGAAATGATAACCATGAACGAGAGATGATATCAACAGATACTCCAAGCCGGGCAACCGCCCTCCCCAAGTTGAATGTAAAACAACGAATCCTCCCCCTGATCGAAGGCCTACTGGAAACTACTGTGATCGATATAGACGACAAACCGGTACCGTCCAAGTAGCATTTCCAGGGACCCACATTAGACCCATGTATGCAAGATGATAAGACTGAATGCACATGATTAATACGAAACGCCAAACAATGTAAATGGAAATAAATACGAGTATAACGAGAGTCAAGAAAAGAATACTCACGAGTAACAGTATCAGGATCCTCCTGGTTCTCCATAGCACCGATGACATAAGCTCGAGCCGGAACAGTTCGACCGCCACCCTCGCCTTGCTTCAACTTGGGACAATCCCGTTTGAAGTGTCCAGTCTCTCCACAGTGATAACATCCCTGCCTCCCCTGAGGAGCAGTAGCAGTGGTAGTAGCAGTAGTGACCTGTGCCGGTTGTAGCTGAAGAGTGGTCCTACAGTCCTTAGCATGATGACCAAGACGCTGGCACCGACGACAGCGAAACTTCTCACAATCACCCGTATGATGAAATCCACACACACCACACTTCGGGAGTTTCCCAGTATATCCCCCAGACCTCTGCTCGGATGATGCTCCCACAACCTCTTGCTTCTTCGCCTGCGGCTGGGACGACCCAGCGCTCTTTCCAGCACTCTCCCATTTCCTCTTGTTGTCCGCAGGGGCTTTTACAGCAGCACCCCTCGGAGGTAGAACGCCCTCCGTAACCTTCATGTTGGTCAGCTTGTGAGCTGCCCGAACAGTGGCCAACATAGTAGTGTGATCAGCAGCGACAACAAGCCCAGCAATCTCCGGCACCAACCCAGCAACGTAGTGCTCAATCCTCCGGTACTCCGGTGTAGCCAAACCGGGGCACATCATAGCTAACTCGTTGTGCCTAGTAGTAAACTCCTCGATCTCCGACGCAACCATCTTCAGATTCCAAAACTCATGCTCCAATTTCATAATCTCGTCCCTCGGGCAATATTCCGCTCGCAACATCTGAATAAACTCGGACCATGGCATAGCATTGGCCTCACCCAGGCCAAGATTCGCAGTGGTGGAGTTCCACCAAGTCAAAGCGTGTCCCTCAAGAGTAGCAGAAGCATACTTGACGTGATCAGCGTCGGGACAGTTACACATAGCAAACACCGATTCGATCTTCTCCAACCACCTAAGTAGTCCTACTGCCCCCTCAGTCCCATTGAAGTAATGGGGCTTACAGTCCATGAACTTCTTATAGGTGCACCCAGACTGCACCTGATTAGTATTTCCCAGGGTCTGCTGAGCAGCCTGGAAAGCAGCTAATGCAACATTCAACTGCTGCTGTAACATGTGCTCCAACTCCGCCTGAGTCATGGTGATGTTCCCACCACCTCGTCCACCACCATTGCGACCCCCCGCCGCCACCACGGCGTCCCCCAGTACGTCCACCAGCACGACCAGACATGTTCTGCCAAAACACAAACAAGATACTCAGCATCACTATTAGGTCAAATTACTAGTGACCAAACGAATTTAGAACGGGGTTCCAGTATGATCGTACATCCGAACTCAAAGTCCGCCAAGATTCCCATGCATTTCGATTTATGATTTCGTGTGCACCCGAAATAACAAATCGCTCTACATGGTCCTCTAGGCGTGCTCCTAGCTAGAACTTTCAATCACCCGTCAACCACATTCCTAAAAGAAATCGTTATCACACGAAGGTCCCCAAAGTGAACAATCACTCAAGGGTGTACTATGACAAGTACTAGTGCAAGATAGTGCGTGTGTAGGCAAGTATGTACATTAGAGCATAGAGGGGAGATATCCAAATCCCGAAAAAATCTTAAGAATGTGCCGAAGCCACTCCAATGTACACTACCGCCAAGTATAATCGATAAGCCCCTTCATCTTCAAACCCGAAGAGGAAGATAGAATAAGTGTAGAAATAGTCCAAAGGTAGATAATACGATACCGTGTGATGATGATACTGACACCCCGACAAGATTAGTATGTTTACTAAATGACACGCCTCGTAACTAAGTGTGACCGTCTAACGTGTGTGAAACTCGGCTATAGACTAGACTCTACATGCAGTCCTAGATCACTATAACCATTGGCTCTGATACCAATCTGTCACACCCTCAAATTTCCACGTGCGGGGTTTTACCGCGAGGCGCGTGACATACCAGGATCCAAGTCAACGGTCACAATAAACGACACTATATGAAGTGTACAAATGACATAAACAAACCATTAAGTTTTCATAAATGATCCATCGCTGCGGAAGCGTAAAACTTTATTACAACACTAAATAAAAAGTACAAAAGTCTGAAAATACTAAATGAGATGCACATGAATCCTAGATGCCGTGAGACTCCGTGCGCCTATCGACAGCTGCTACCTTAGCGACCTGAGACAAACATGCTAAAAACGTCAGCAAATAATGCCGGTGAGTTCACAGGTTTTTAATGAATACCGACTCCAAATGTATACCAACTCCAAGTGAAAATCCAAGTATGAATCGACTCCAACTGAATAACCATGGTCAATCCAGACCACATGCATGCAAAACATATGAATACCTGTTACTACTGCGATTGGAAAACCATTACTGGACTCGAATACTGTGAATACTGCATACGTGCCCGAATGAATACTGAATACTGAATACTGCATACTGAATACTGAATACCTAAGAGACAACATGCACCCGTCCGACCTCCAGTCGACGAGTGGGGCGGGTCAAGCCCAAATAGCGCTATCCACATTTCCCTCGTTGTGCATCCCCGCACATTCATGGTTCTCCCCGGGACTTCCTCTGCACCTCTGTAGTGCGTTTTCGCGCGTCAAACTCTCCAAACCAGATCTGAAACATGTAAAAACACCCAATATCCAACCCAAAACTTTAACCCAACTATTTCAAGCAAAAACCCCTAATTTATCATCACCCTAGCCGTCCCGAATGCACGCTGTTTCCCAAAATAACATATATTGCATGTAAGCATCACATCAACATGTAAAACTTACCCTAAATAGCAAATACTCAGATTTCATCACATAACGACGTTACCCGACATTATCCTACTGTTCTAGCATCATCCTAGAGCAAACCCTATCTTCAAACAATCAACAAAACATAACATATCATCATCAATCCACCATAATCGCCCAAACAGGTCAAAACGCCTAATATCAATATTACACATCCATGAACCTTCAAATCCCTAGATTATCATCATATTAACTTATCTAGATCAGAAACATATCAATAACACAAGAACAATCATGTTTAGGCGATAAAGATCCTATCTTGCATGAATACATCACATAAAATAAGTATAGATGTGTGGGTTTGTTTTGAAACCGATTTTAATAAGTTTTCAAAGACACAAACATTTATAAATCAGGTCTGGACCTTTAGGGATCAAAACAATACTATTATAAAGGTTTGGGATGAAGAACACACCTTGAAATGGTGAGATTATGGGTTGTAAGACTTGAAAATATGATTTCTTGCTCAAAAACGAGTTGCAGAGGTTGGATAAGGTGTGGGGTGGCTTTAGGGTGTATTAGGGTTTCACAAATGATGTTTTGAAACATAAGGGTGGTATTTATAGGTGTTTTTAGTCGTGACCTGCAGTATAGGCGAGTACGCAGAAGCTATTGGCGAGTAGGATCCTATTCGCATCAGTAGGGGCGATTAGGGCTATCCCACATGCCCTAATCGCCTATATCCCAAGTGTCCGAGTTTTTGGCGCGTTAAACCCTATTTTAACATATATAAACACGTTTTCACATACCGACAAGTCACATAATGATTACAAACATATAATGCATGATAAATAACACATTTCCACCCGATCACCAATTCCCGGGACCCGAGATTTACGTGTGTGCGTTAAACCCGGGGATTCTACAGATCACCTATTCGTGTTCACGTGGTTATGGACCGACTCCTAATGATCCCGTGGATCATTGTAACGACTCCCGATGATTCCCGGAACCATCGTAACGACTCAACTTACCTAGTTAAGTATGTTTTGAAAACGTTTTTCGCTAAGGTAGACTTCTGTGTTTTGTAAAATGTTAACCTAAACGTGCCGGGTGTCACATTTTATCATTATTAAATGACCAAAGAAGAATAATAAACCATATGATTTGGTACGAAACTGAAAACCGAACTATTATTAATAAGTATTATACGTGAGCATACGATACGTAACCGAACTAATACCCGTTAACGAACCCGACTCGAGCTTAAGTGATTAGTCATCCCTTGGGGGACACATGTCACCTCTTTAGAGGGACACATGTCCCCATTCTAAGTATGACAACTCAATTCTTAAACCATTTGAGTTACAAATGGTTTTAGTAAAAACCATTTATTCTACCCATTATAAATACCCAACCCTATCCCTTCCTTTTCTCCCTGATGAGAGTCACACACACACATATCCATCCATATGAAAGGAAAGAGAAGCAGAGGTGCTTTTGGTAATCACCACCACAAGGGTGGAGTACGGTGGTGACACCACCATTTCCGGCGGCGATACCCCTACCCCCTTCCCCTTTTATTGTCTGCTAACCGAACCACACACCCACCACCGAAGAGAGAGATATCTGTTAGAGAGAGAGTGAGACCAGAGATTAGAGAGAGAAAGGAACGGAGAGAGAGAGAGAGAAGATCCATGGAGAAATAACCGGAGAAGGAAGGGGGCCGAACCCGGTACCTGACCGGTCGGCATTCTTGGATCCAGAAGCAGAAAGGTGCAGGAGACCGGTACCGCTGATGAAGGTGGATGTTTAAGGTTCTATGGAAGCGACTAGCTGTGTAAGTTTTCAGATCCCCCTAGATACATTCCGTTTATTGGATATTAAGATGTGGTAGTAAGTATTGTGATGGTTATTGTTGTTGTTACTAAGGTTATTAGAAACCACAGATGGCTAGGGATCGATGCAAAGAAGATGATGTGACAAAACTCGAGTCAACCCAGTTTACTCGGTCAACGTTGGTCAACAGATGGTCAACGATCAGTCAACTTGGTCAGCGTCAGTAAAAGGCCAGTCAACAAAAGTCAACGGACAGAAGGCTCGGTCAAACTGAGAAGACCCGAGAGGTATAGACGAGAACCCAAACTATATCGACTTAAGTAGTGATTGTCGTGCAACACGTGTGGGACTTGGATAACACATTGAACCCGAACTGACTATTTAGACTAGATATCGAGTTGTTATTTTGACATATACATCTAATGAACTAATAAGAATATGTGTTAAAAACGACAATTGGATACACATAGTTTGATTATATCGATATAGGATATTAGCAAAACGTATAAGGCATTGAACGAGATGGACCTATGGAGCATTGGATCTTAGGTGGATCACTTGGACATGAATATGATGTGTAACTTGAATGTTGATTATATCTAGACATGGAAATTAATGAATAGCTTAGTTATTGATTTCGGACTTCGGACAATAGATATGACATATATATGTATGAACTAATAAAAGTGACTAATTGCTCGAGACTTAGAGAATCCAAAAACATAAGCGGATATATGACTCTTTAAAACCATAAACATATAACCATGATACTCAAGACTAGAGATATTCAATGAAACGCTTGACTCGACACTTGGAACTTGAGGGACTATGTAAACGCCCCATTATAGACATGGGTTATTAAATACAATTAGGACATAAGATA
The DNA here is from genome assembly GCA_028751855.1 of Ambrosia trifida. Taxonomy (NCBI): domain Eukaryota; kingdom Viridiplantae; phylum Streptophyta; class Magnoliopsida; order Asterales; family Asteraceae; genus Ambrosia; species Ambrosia trifida. The sequence goes on along the minus strand of CM054128.1, from coordinate 132,242,248 downwards.
GTAAAACCGACGAATAGAAGTTTGGATAAAGAACCTAAATGTGCCCACACGTGTAACCACGATATTGGTTACACGCGCTAATATTTATATACTCGAATAGGATCTTGCCACTGAATGATAATCGGATCTTGACTTGGAATGACATGTGACAGTGAGATGTGATCGTATGAAACGCTACTAAGGTGAGTTCCGTGTATCACTCCCCTTTTTTCTGTTTTACTGTTTTGGAGTGAATGCATGCTTCCTTTTTATAACTGTTGTGATGTGACAAGATACTAGCTGCCGGATAACACTGACACTCATTAACTCAGAGGTGAGCCGCTTAATATATGGGTAGTACTACTTGGGGAAACCCCCACGCACAGTGGACCCGGGACGTTGGGCCCGGGAAACCCTCCACTGAGGCCTGCGGACCGTTGCGGCATATATTATGCCTTGTAGATCTATAATGGCAGTAGATAGATCTAGTGTTAGGGTTGAGGGGTCGCTTGTACATCACGTGTGTTAAACCATCTGAACTATGTAAACTTGTTTATGAAATGATGAAACTGTTTTGGATCCACTTATTACTTACACGGACTCACCAGCGTAATTGCTGACCCAAAACTCTTTTAAGCATGTGTTCAGGTACTGCAATTGGATGGATGGCAACTGCGAGGTATATGCTTGCTAGTAGCGGATTAGAGGTTATCTGGTTAGAAGATTCGGCTATATATGTTGCGGATTAGAGCACCTAGAGATATGTACGGATAGAGATCGGATCGACTAGTGGATTACACTCCTCAACTGCTTCAACGACCGCCGCGTCTCGTCCCTGCATAGTTATTAGTATATTTATTTAAGTTATGTATTTATATTTTGAATTAGAAATTGTATAAACAAATAAATATTTGTTAACATTGCTTCCGTTGTGCAAGTCTGTTACCAAACTGTCGTAACGTCCAGCCCCCCTCCTGGTCGGGTTGTTACAGTTGGTATCAGAGCAACGGTTGTAAAAAAAAAAGAAGAAGAAATACAACATCAAAACATAGAACTTAAACTAGCGTGAGTTTCTAGTCCAATCCTAAGTAATTTTTCTTGAAAATCCTGCATTAAACATTTCCTGCAACATGTATAAAATATTCGTCAACACATAAAGCATTGGTGAGCATACTAGTTTTGGTTTACATACGTAATAATTAGAATGATTTACTCGAATCTCATACTATAGCATCGCACATACATACCATACAAAGAACATAACTCAAACCCGCGATTTCCACTGCGTATACCTAACATATTCATGCTTGGTACGTTTGATTCTTAACAATGACCCATAATGGGGGCGGGGTGCTACCCCTATAGCGCTATACATGTTAAGTGGGCTAATAATAGTTAATGAATTATGTTTAAGTATCATGAATCGTAAGCATGGCAATTAGCATATAAGTATGTTTAATAGATTGAGCATGTGTGTTTATAAAAGAATTAGTGTGTTTTGCATACGATACATGGTCCCAAAAGTGATAAAAGAAAAAGGGACAAGTTGTAACATCGCAAAATTTTCCCCAAAATTTTAATACATAAAAATCCCTTATATATATATATATTTTTTTTTATTACACCTTTATCATTAATATTATACAAATGTGCCTAAGTCTTTATCCTAACTCACAACTTATATACATACATAAATGTATATAAATAATAATAATAATAATAATAATAATAATAATAATAATAATAATAATAATAATAATAATATGATTCTAAATTCTTTTTTTTTCACATACAAGATTTTTTTTTTTAAATAAAGCCTTGAGTCAAATAGTCAAAGTCCTAGTCAAAGTCTTAGTCAAACAGTCAAAGTCTTAGTCAAATAGTCAATTCATCATAAAACCTTACTTTATGGTGTTGACCAATTTTAATGGCTAATTGACTCCAAAACTAGTATAAAAACCCACCTATGACCCATTATACTTTGCACCTCTAAATCGATTGTTTCAATCCGATTAAACTTTCCCGCATACCTTTCTTCTATAGTCTATTACTTCTACAATTGAAGCTTTGATTATAAGCTCTTGTAATTGGCGAATTGGAAGCTTGATATTTTTTCTTTTTCGTTTTCTTCAATTTGGACTAGCTACGTTGTTGAGTCTTTGGGATTCGCCTCGCATACATTCACAACACATTATTCTATTTTTTTACGAGACATAACATTTTGCTAAGGTGAGTTTTACATAGCCCCTTTTCTATTTATCACCATTTTTGGGGTGAAACATGTTACAACAATATTTATGCAATTCAATCATCAATGTGTCTATGTGTATTTCTATGTTGCATTATGTCTTGAACATGACTAGGGTAAGCACAATTCTAGCATAAACATTCATCAGCCAAACGGTATACATTGATAGATCTATTGGACTGACAATCCCACCCGGATACGTGCCTCCTTCAAAGGTTACGTGGGTGTTTGTTACTGCAATATAAACGAGTGAACCATGAGCGTATGGGATGTACCACAATACAACAGTCACAAGGTTGATTATGCACTCGATTTACTTCTAGTATGTTTTTGCATATGGACTAGATTGCCATGACACATGAATTGCACAACAATTTTATTCGATTATCAAAACCTATGTAATTCTCACCAACTTTTGTTGACCCAAAATATTTTCAACTTAACATGTTTCAGGTTCTACTTGCTTGAGGATTTGAATTAATGCTTGAAGATGTGTGCATAGTTTTATTCAATTTGATGTATGAATTCTTGTAGAACAATTGTATGTAATTTATCTAAATCATATAATGAGAATTATTATTTACCATGAGCTACTGAACAATCATCAATACGTGACATCCCGATGTTTCCGCCATCGGTTGGGGTGTTACACAAGTATGACTCACCTGAAGTGCATTACGAAAGAATAACAAACAATGTCTGAAGCTGGATTGACTGAATCTCTTGTGTCCTATTACAAGTAAAGGATGTCTTAAATTCTAATGCAAATGAACTTATTTTGTTTACTGGTTGAAAGATAGTTTATTCAACTACCTAGACTCATATTGTACACAATACGTGTCTTAATGAGTGTATGACTTAACGAAACAATAAGAATTTGGTTTTGTTTTCTCGAAAGTAGGCGGGTACGTATAGTTATGATAAATATATACTTTAATGTAGTATTCAAAGTTTTGTTGAGTTAATTATACATATTTATAGGTTTAAATGCCCGATATGTTTATTATATTTTGTAAAAATTTGGGCAGAGTCTCCTCTGTTTTTGCATAAAACCCGACAACTAAAGTTGTCTATATTTTCCCAAAATAAATCAAATGCGTAGTTACATGACACATGATTTAACTTACTAAAACTATAAAAGCAAGGAAATATACTTTTGACGCGTAACGTTTATATAGTCAAACATATGATATTCGCCATAAAAATTTATGTAATTATAAGTTACTTATAATTTGAGAGTCTGAAAACAAAATAATTAATAGACTAGTATTAAGACTTGAGTAATTGAGTTTGATAATATAAATATACACATAAAATTTTATAGACCTTGACTAATCGATTGTCCTACATATTACTACCCATATTAATCGTCTTTCTTCAAAACACGCAACATAGGCTAATGCGGCCTTTAAAATTAAGGAGGTAAGGTATGTTTCGCTAAATAATAAGCTTGTAAGTATAATTATATTAATTATATAGATATTTCATATTGGAAAAGCATAGGCGCATATAAACATTTACCATTTTCACATCAAACATCTTATTTCCATTCTAAGCGTTTTATTTGCAAGTCGGTTCGGTTCGATTTACACTTTTAATTATATGCAAGAATTGAATCAACAAAAAGAAAACGAGTGCGCGATATACCTTTCCGGAGATAAGCTCGCGAAGCAAACCGAGTGCACCTTGAATCGAACGCCGACTGATCTGGACAGGTTGGGCTGTTGGCTATCGTTGACCAGGTTTGACTACGGTTGACCGAGGTCCAAAGCCCATCCCAAGCACCACAGCCGGCCCTCCTGTCGTCGTGACCATCACCGAGACCCACACCAAATCTGTAACACCCCAACCGATGGCGGAAACATCGAGGTGTCACGTATAAATGAGTATACAGTAGCACATGGTAATCCAAATTTTAATTGAAATAAATTTAAATTGCAAATATCCAAAAATAGAAATACATAAGAGTTTTAAATGTGAAAATCTAATATATCACACAAGAATCAAGCATGCATAGACTCCTTATTGTCTTCATAAACACTCTAATCTTCATGCATCATTATTCCCTGTTGAGTTGTAAAAATGGGGGGGGGGGGTCAACTAGAAGTTGGTGAGAATACATAATCCATGTTAAGCAAATAGTTTAAGTATAAAAGTCTAGCAATTCGTATGTCTATCGTAAATTTAAGTCTACAAGAATAGTATAATATGTTGACATAATCAAACCTCCGACTAGTTTAGGTCCATCCCGTCATCTATGGTTCACCTTAGTAATATGTTGGAACGATAACAATCACCCACGCTACCTATGCAGGAGGTACGCGTATCCGGGTGGGTTTGTCAATCCAATAGATCTATTATTGAGTATCGCCGGCTTGGCCATAGCTAATGATTATGTAATGTTGAAACTCGTTGAAACTCATTGAAACTGTTGACTAATTAATGAGACAATAAAGTTTACTACTAGACATGCATGTTGAATTGCTTAAAATGTTGCAAGTATAAAGAATCGCATAAACATGGTTACGTAAACTCACCATGGTATAGTATTAGGTATTGAGGAATAGTATAAGTGTAGCCCAATAGATTGCCAAGTATTACCCTATGTATAAGGCAACAAATAAGTCTAAGTCTATCTAGTTTATAAGTATATTCTAGGGTTTCGATTTGGGGATATCCAATTGTTGAATTTATAATAAAATGTTTAAATAAATAAAGGGAAATTTGGTAATTAAATAAATGAAAGTCTTTTATAAAAATTGAATTTAGGATGTTCACAATAATGTGTTTGAAGTATAAAAATAATTTTTATAAAATTATTTTCTTTAAAATAGATTATTAAATCTATTTATTATAAATTGCCATAATTTAACTTTAATATTTAAAAAATACTAAAATTAAATAATTATTATTTTAAAAATTATATTTCTGTTCTAAATATTCAGAAATAAATTGTATAAAATATTGGTGCAAAAATATTAAAAATTGAATTTATTATGATTTAATTATAATTAAAACTAACAAAAATTGATTAAAAATATAAAATAAATGATTTTTCAAAATTAAAAATCATTTCAGTAAAGTTTATCATTGTACAAACTCAGGATAATTTTTGTAGAAATTTATAAAATTGTCTTGATATTTTAATGGATTTTTATAAATATATTAGCATAAAATTGATTTAATTATTATAAATATTAAATAAATGAATTTCAGAAAACTAAAAATTGTAGATAAAACTTTTACATCAGATTTGATAAAAATAATTTTTTTAGAATTTATAAAAAGGTTTTAATAATTAAAAATGAATTTACAAGATTAAATGTAATATATATATATATATATATATATATATATATATATATATATGGTTTGTTTTAAAAATGAAAAATGAGTGGAAAAAGGGGTGCCCAAGCCGGGACTCGAACCCGGATGGCTATGGTTACCAGCATCAGTCACAACCACTTGGCCTAGGCCTGTGGTTGTGATAAATTCCGTTGTAATTAAATTAAATAAACGATGCAGAAATCAATTTATCCCCAAATCGAATGGCACGAACCCTAGTTTTTCCAATCAAGCGATTCACACATCAATAACCTGATTAATCTTAGGGTTTTTGATGTGTGAATGCCGATGATCAAAACCCACAAAAATTATTAGACTTACAATGTTGTTTTGATCTCGATTGCTCAGTCAAGCTCAAAAGTCAAACAACAATCGTGAAATAAGAACAGAGTGTTTATTGTGGAGAATTGGAGGTTGAGAAATGATTAACGGCGAGTTGTGAAGACTCGCTGATGACCAATTTATAGAGTGGATCATTGGATTGATAAATTGGCAAGGTTTGACCACAATTCAATGCCATACGCGTATTAGGGTTAATAGATGGACAATTGATCAATAATCAACGTGTAGCTTAGTCAGACGAGGCCGGTAATCACGTATAGTTGCCATAAGTGAAACAATTACGAGTTAATTTTGATTGATTATAGTATACGCGTCCCACAGTTGACTTTTCAAGTCAACTGTAAAGGGTTAAAATCAAGTATAAAGTTAAAGCGCGCCTGGATTTATTCAAATGTGAAGGCCAGCCCAGCTGGTTAGTTCGTTGGTTGGTTTGGGCCGGTCTTGGGCGCGGGTTCGAATCCCGGCCCAAGCAGTTTTATTTTTTGTTAATTATCCCACATTAACCACATATATATGATATATATATAGTATTAAGGTTTCAATAATGCGACAAAAATAATTATTACACACAAGAATATCGAACTTGACGTTTTATTAAAGATAATTATGTAACGTACAAGTTTAAATGCGAAATGTTACAGTCTCCCCTACTTTTAGGAACTTCGTCCCGAAGTTGGAGTTGGAGAGTCTGGTGGAAAAAGATGCGGATACTTCGATTTCATCTGGTCTTTACGTTCCCAAGTGAATCTGGGCCTCATTTAGATTCCCAACGAACCTTAACGATCGGAATGCGACTGCGCTTGAGTTTCTTGACTCCAGTATCAACAATCTCGACGGGTTTCTCGATAATGTGCATGCTTTCATCAATTTGCACATCTTCAAGAGGAACATGAAGGTTCTCATCCGCTAAGCATTTCTTGAGATTCGAAACATGGAAAGTCGGGTGAACATTGCTTAGCTCAGGTGGAAGATCAAGTTTGTAAGCCACTTTTCCAACTCTGTCAAGAATTTTGAAGGGGCCTACGTATCGAGGAGCTAGTTTTCCCTTTCTACTGAAACGAATTACTCCTTTCCAAGGGGATACCTTAAGTAGTACAAGGTCCCCAACTTGAAATTCCAAGGGTTTACGACGTCTATCAGCATAACTCTTCTGACGACTTCTAGCCTTGAGAAGATTATCCTGTATAAGCTGAATTTTGTCTGTGGTTTCCTGGATTAGTTCGGGTCCAGTGATACGAGCTTCACCAACCTCAGTCCAACAGACAGGTGAACGACATTTACGACCATAGAGTGCCTCAAAAGGAGCCATGTTAATGCTGGCGTGATAACTGTTGTTGTATGAAAACTCAACCAAAGGGAGATGAGAATCCCATGCGCCACCAAAATCGATGATACTTGCCCTGAGCATATCCTCAAGAGTCTGGATGGTCCGTTCAGTCTGACCATCTGTTTGAGGGTGATAAGCAGTACTCAGGTTCAACTTGGTACCCAAAGCATCTTGTAGAGAATCCCAAAAGTGAGAGGTGAAACGACCATCGCGATCAGAAATAATATCCAAAGGTATACCATGACGACATACGATTTCACTTACGTACATCTTTGCCAACCTTTCCACAGAATACTTCTCACGAATAGGTAAGAAGTGAGCTGACTTGGTCAAACGATCGACGATTACCCAAATACTGTCAAAGCCTTTAGGTGTACGAGGGAGTTTGGTGATGAAGTCCATAGCTATGCTCTCCCATTTCCATACAGGAATCTCTGGTTGTTCAAGCATACCAGATGGTCGTTGATGTTCAGCCTTGACCTTGGAACAAGTGAGGCATTTTGCAACGAAAAGAGCAATGTCTTTCTTCATACCAGGCCACCAATAAGAATAACGAAGATCTTGGTACATCTTGTCAGCTCCAGGATGAATAGAATAACGAGACTTATGAGCCTCGTTCATGAGGAAGGTACGAAGATCATCACGGTCGGGAATCCACAGTCGATTAAGAAAATAAAGAAGGCCATCAGGTTTGGTTTCAAGTTGAGTTTCAGCGCCACAAGACATTTCATCGTACATGTTACCTTGGGTGACTGATGTGTGTTGAGCCTGGAGAATGCGATCTTGAAGATCAGTACGAACTCTCGCACAATGGAGTTTGATACGCTCTTTACGACTAAGTGCGTTAGCCACTACATTCGCCTTGCCAGGATGGTAGCGAATTTCGCAATCATAGTCGTTAAGTAACTCAACCCAACGTCGTTGTCTCATGTTAAGATTCTTTTGGTCGAAGACATGTTGGAGACTTTTGTGGTCCGTGAACACCACACATTTGGTCCCATAAAGATAATGTCTCCAAATCTTGAGTGCAAAGACAACAACGCCCAATTCAAGATCATGGGTGGTATAATTCTTTTCGTGAGTCTTGAGTTGTCTAGACGCATAAGCAATAACCTTTCCTCGTTGCATGAGAACACAACCAAGACCTTGGTTCGATGCATCACAGTAGACCACGAAATCATCATTACCATCAGGTAGAGACAAGATAGGAGCTTCACAGAGTTTCAGTTTAAGAGTTTCAAATGCTTCCTCTTGCTTTGGTCCCCACTCATAGGGTTTACCCTTGTGAGTTAAGGTAGTGAGAGGAACAGCGATCTTGGAGAAATTGGCGATGAATCGACGATAATAACCAGCCAAACCAAGGAAAGAACGGACTTCAGTTGGAGTTTGAGGAACACTCCAATTTTTCACAGCTTCGATCTTTGCGGGATCTACATGAATCCCATTCATATCAATGACATGTCCCAAAAATTGAACTTCCTTAAGCCAAAATTCACATTTTGAGAACTTGGCATACAGTTGTTCTTTCTTTAGGAGACCCAAGATGGAGTGAAGATGTTGCTCGTGATCGGATTTTGATTTAGAGTAAATCAAAATATCATCGATGAAAACGATCATGAATTTGTCGAGATAGGGTCTACAAACCCGATTCATCAAATCCATAAATACTGCGGGAGCGTTGGTCAATCCAAAAGGCATAACCATGAATTCATAGTGACCGTAGTGTGTGCGAAAAGCTGTCTTGGGAATATCTTCATCGTGGACTCTAAGCTGATGATAACCAGAACGGAGATCAATCTTCGAGAAGTGGGTTGCTCCTTGAAGTTGATCGAAGAGATCGTCAATCCTAGGCAGTGGATAACGATTCTTGATGGTGAGTTTGTTGAGTTCACGGTAGTCAATACACATTCTAAGAGAACCATCCTTCTTTTTAACGAATAAGACAGGGGCTCCCCATGGAGAAGAACTAGGGCGAATGAACCCTTTATCAGAAAGTTCCTGTAATTGACTGGCGAGTTCTTGCATCTCAGAGGGTGCAAGACGATAAGGAGCTTTGGCGACAGGATTAGCACCCGGGACAAGGTCAATTCTAAATTCCACTTGTCGAGCAGGAGGCAAACCAGGTAAATCCTCTGGGAAGACTTCAGGATAGTCTCGAATAATAGGAATGTCTTGGATACTTTTGCCTTTGTCCTTCTTCTCTATCACGTTAGCTAAGAAAGCTGTATACCCCTTTCGTAAGTACTTTTGGGCAGTAGTACAAGACATAAGCTTAAGCTCGCCACAGGGTTTCTCACCATAGATCCTCAAAATCTCACCAGATTCGAGAGGAATGCGTATGACTTTCTCGAAGCACAGAATTTTGGCACGATGAGTTGACAACCAGTCCATGCCTACTATAACATCAAAACTTCCAAGATGCATGGGGATGAGATCGATAGAGAAGGTATGATCGTCGAGGTTCAACAATCAGTTACGAATAATAGAGTCGATCGAAATAGACTTCCCGTTAGCTACCTCTTCTACTAAAGGTTCCTCTAGATTAGTGTGGGGTAAGTTAAGTAAAGGTTCAAACTTCAGTGACACAAATGACTTATCAGCTCCCGAATCAAATAATATGGATGCATAGTGGTTATTAATGAGGAACGTACCATTCACCACTTCGTTGTTGTCACGAGCCTGGTTAGCGTTAAGATTGTAGGCGCGACCTCGAGCACCTTGGTTCTGGTTGCGGTACTGGTTTTGGTTTTGGTTTTGGTTTCGGTTTTGGTTCTGGTTACGATTAGGGCAGTTGTTGATGTAGTGATCAGGGCTGCCACACTCGTAGCATTGACCACGAGTAGGCCTGTTGTTTTGTTGGTTGGGAGCTGGATTGTTTCTGGCTGGGTTGTTTTGGTTGTTTTGGTGGTTTTGGTTGTTTTGGGCAGCAGGGGCTTGACATGCGTTGGTGTAGTGTCCATACCGTTTACAGTTATTACACTGGCGGCACGGTCTACCAGGAAGATGATGGAACTGACAGGTGTTGCAAAGAGGGTGAGTCCCGCCATATGGCTTCTTGGCTGGGTTTTGGGCAGTAGGTGGAGTAGCAGCAACCATGTAGTTTCTAGCCTTGCGCTTTTTGTTGCTTGAGGTCTCAGGCTTGACTTCAATTGCAGGCTGTGGAGTGTCTTTGGCAACCGTCTTCTTAGTGCCCTTGCAGAAGAGAGTACCGTTCTTCACGTGATTATCAGTAAGGGTGGCCGCTAGACGTTTGGCCTCTTCCAAAGTTGCAGGATTTCTTCCCCAAACGGTGTCCTGGATTTGCATGGGCAGACCACCGATGTACTTCTCGATGGCTACCGGCAGAGGAGTAACTTTGTGAGGCAACAATAAGCTAAGCTCGTGAAAGCGGGTGTTGTAGGCAAGGTTTTCCCCACTATCTTGAGCTAGGGTGTGGAACTCATCCTCAAGCTTCTTAACCTCATTGCGAGGACAAAACTCTTCCTTCATGACCTCCTTGACTTGGTCCCATGTCATAGCAAGAGCTACTTCGGCCCCACGAGTGTGCTTTTCTTCATTCCACCAAGTGAGTGCTCGTTTGTGGAGAACACTCATGGCGTAACGAACCTTGAAGTTGTCGGGGCATTCACTGTTGATGAAGGCATTCTCAATACCCTCGAACCATTGGAGGAGTCCTGTAGCTCCTTCTTCACCACTAAACTTTGGAGGGTTACAAGAATTGAAGTGCTTAAGGGTACAGGCTGGGGGTCCATTTCCATTACCATTGCCGTTCCCGTTGCCGTTCATTTGGATGACCTGAGCGAGTAAATTGGGAACCAGAGTTGCGATTTGCTGCGCCATTTGTTGAGAAATGATCGCAGCCAGTTGGGCATCGATACCATTGTTGTTGTGGTTAGGACCTTGGTCATGGTTATGGTTGTCACCACCTTCTTCGTGGTTCTCACCATTGCTGTTGCGAGTGCTGCGACGTGGAGGCATGATCTGTAATAGACACAATGAAATGAATGAGACTATGTAAGGAATGTAATCATTTATTCATTAATTAAAACGAATAAACGAAAACGTTGACTTATCAAAGATTCTAAATTCTAATAACATATGAAGACATGCTTTAGCCTATAAGTGAACACTCATCCCGAGAATTCCCAGGTAGGCATCCGGGTCCCTCGTCTGATTGGGATATATGCGCAATGCCAGCCTAGACAGAAGACTCAGAATACAGGCGTTCACCCTTCCAGATTGCACGTGTTCGTTATTAAAATCTAGAACTTCGACGAGATCTCAAGGGGGTTCAGGTTAAACCTGAGGATTTTGTCCTATTAATCTAATGGTGGATTAGGATTGCAGCAGACGAATAAGAGTAGTCACATGTAGGCTTAGGGTTATATAAGGTATAGGATAAGGATAGGATTAGGGAAGCAATTAGGGTTACAAGTAAGAGAAGCAAGTACTATTTAAGTCCCTAAGGTTATAGTCTAGATTATTTTCTAATAACCTAATTCCCTATAACCAAGGCTCTGATACCAATCTGTAACACCCCAACCGATGGCGGAAACATCGAGGTGTCACGTATGAATGAGTATACAGTAGCACATGGTAATCCAAATTTTAATTGAAATAAATTTAAATTGCAAATATCCAAAAATAGAAATACATAAGAGTTTTAAATGTGAAAATCTAATACATCACACAAGAATCAAGCATGCATAGACTCCTTATTGTCTTCATAAACACTCTAATCTTCATGCATCATTATTCCCTGTTGAGTTGTAAAAATGGGGGGGGGGGGGTCAACTAGAAGTTGGTGAGTTTACGTAACCATGTTTATGCAATTCTTTATACTTGCAACATTTTAAGCAATTCAACATGCATGTCTAGTAGTAAACTTTATTGTCTCATGATATAGTCAACAGTTTCAACGAGTTTCAACGAGTTTCAACATTACATAATCATTAGCTATGGCCAAGCCGGCGATACTCAATAATAGATCTATTGGATTGACAATCCCACCCGGATACGCGTACCTCCTGCATAGGTAGCGTGGGTGATTGTTATCGTTCCAACATATTACTAAGGTGAACCGTAGATGACGGGATGGACCTAAACTAGTCGGAGGTTTGATTATGTCAACATATTATACTATTCTTGTAGACTTAAATTTATGATAGACATACGAATTGCTAGACTTTTATACTTAAACTATTTGCTTAACATGGATTATGTATTCTCACCAACTTCTAGTTGACCCCCCCATTTTTACAACTCAACAGGGAATAATGATGCATGAAGATTAGAGTGTTTATGAAGACAATAAGGAGTCTATGCATGCTTGATTCTTGTGTGATCTATTAGATTTTCACATTTAAAACTCTTATGTATTTCTATTTTTGGATATTTGCAATTTAAATTTATTTCAATTAAAATTTGGATTACCATGTGCTACTGTATACACATTCATACGTGACACCTCGATGTTTCCGCCATCGGTTGGGGTGTTACAAAAACCGACCTAACCAGATTGACTAGAGCTTGCCTCAAGACCTGAGACGACCATAAGAAATCAACTAATCGGAACATGTCGTGAACCATAACTAAACTGAATCGCAGGGACAAAATAATCAAACGAATCCCACCAATGGTCACCGGATTGTAGCCACTTTGGACCAAACGCCGACCGGAAATCCAAAAAAAAAAGGAAAGACATGGCGTTTCTGCTCATCGTCGATTGGCTCACAGAATTGAGTCATAACCGAGACCAAACAATTAACTATCACCCCTGGTCATTGTTGCTGTTAATAGGGACGAGAGGACGGGGAGGGAAGGATTAGAAGTTAGAGGGGGCTGTCGTGAAAAACCACAGGGTTGGTGGTGCTTGGCGGCGGCTCAGGTGGTTGTGGGTGGCTGAGGTGGTGGTCGGCGGCGGTGGCCGCCTGCTGCATCTAGAGTGAGAGAGAGCAGCGAGATTGAAATGAGAGAGAGCAGGGGGTTAAGGTGATGGATGGTTCAAGTGGTGGTGGTGGCTAGGGTTTGGGGATGGAGGAAGTGAAGAAGGAAGGTGATGTTATGAGGTTTATATAATTAGGGTTAGCTAGGTAGGTTAGATGGATGCCAACTACGTATACGAGCTAGTTACTGACTCGGTCTCGTTTAGGATTTAGCTCGTTTAATCAATAAGATGATTATTTTAAGTAATTCGTTTATATAAAACAATTCAAAACGAGTATTTGGACTATATATTAATTTGAATGTGTTTTAACTATCTTGAATGTTTATGCTTAGACTTAGGGCAAGGCTTATTGTGATTTGGTCAGGTTGACTAGAGTTGGTCCTTAGTCCAACCATCAGTCGCATCTTTGAAACACCATTAGTGTTTGTATATAGGGTGTACCGCAGCTAACCCACCACACCATTGGTATTTTGAATCCGTACTGAGCATCTACCAACAACTCTAAATAGAATTTCATCTCACCTTAACGTACCTATAAATTCATGATTACGTTCCGGACCGCAATCGTCAATTTACCTTACATTAGGGTGTTATGTCTTTCTATGACACTAACTCAAAATAAATCGACGGATATGACGTAATTATGTCCTAACTCTAAGAGCTAGTAATTATATTTGTGAAACAAACTCGTAGATATGCGACGACATAATGATGATGTATGCATGTAGGCAAGCACGTATTAACGTAATAAAGCATGTATAAGAATATAAGCACGTATGAATTTAGGTATGAACCAAAACTGGTTGTCTGGAAGGCTACATCCCTAGGAGATGTATTCCTATAATTGTTGTAAGTGTAAGTCATGAAGTAATGTTTATGCATCTATTGAAATTGAAAGAGGTCGTTTACTTTTCCAAGTTTAAAGGAGATTTAACATGAGTGCTAGAATTCTTCGAGTTTTACGTATGAGCGAGTACAAATTTGTGGGTAGAATGTTTTTAAGACGATTCATATGCATCAAGTGAAAAATTAAGATTATAGAATGTTACAAGTATTATAGGGTACCCATTTTCAATGGGAAAATCTAGTCATACGCAAAATCAAGTCTTAGGTTTCATGGATAAACATGTTTCATGTATGATCAAGTTGCGGTAACATAGAATATGTATCGAATTTCAAGTATCATGTTTCATAGTTTATGGAAAGATGTATGTGTATCACAACATATCAAGTAATGTATTATAGATATAATTGTATCTAAGAAGATGTATCTAGAAGTGTACCCAACTGTCGAGAGGACATATAGACTTCTACTAGTTGTTGGATAGATAAACATATTAAAATTGCAAATCTATTTGTAAAGGTGTTTAGATGCGAGTGTAAACGTATATGTAGAGGTAGTTTCGATCGCATCGTACAAGGATAAACGTATACGGACAATCAGGATGGAAAAACCATGTTTAGAGTTTATTGAAACTGGAATAGTCATTCCCTTGACAGGAGTAATTAATGAGTAATTATGCTTTGTAGGAGATGAAGGTGTAGAATGTGTTGGAGAATATTAAAATATGTAAGACAATGATTGTAGAAATGGAGGACATATATCGTAAGTGGATGATGGATTATAAGAAAATTCTGATATTGGAAAAAATTTTTGAAGTTTTTGGTCGATAAATAATCAAATTTCGTAGGGAATGATGTATATGGAATACAACTGAAATTTAAGCCTTGGTTGTGGAAAATGAAAATGTTGTTGGTAAATAGTTTAGCTCATTAGGCTTGCAAATTTGTGGATATGTAGGTATAGACTAGTTGACATGAAATCAAGTTTATGAAAATGATTGGTCTTACAAAATAAATGAATATATTATAGATGTTTGCTTGCGAAAATAACTTATGATTCTTATTATAACCCATATATGGGTAGGTCAAGTTTCATATGTTGTCAAAAAAATTTCAATTGTAACACAGGTATAAACTAGGTAAATAAAAGGACTTCATGTTTCATGAAAGAAAAATTCATACTTGCAAAAAATAAAAATAATAAATAAACATTACAAAATCACACATAACGAAAATAATTGTGTACATGTTTCGAACAAGATTGTTTTTTTTTTGTTTTTTTTTAAAATACATGGGAGATTTAGAACGGTAACAAGAAAATACGAAAGATAATTAAATCGTTAAGTATATGTAATTTTTTAAACTTTTGAGCATATTGTGAAGAGATTTATATGGGTTGAATCAAATATAGCATATGTAGGATAATGTAAAATAATAATTGACATTATACGTTTCTGTAAATTAGATGTCAACAATGTTAGAAGGTATAGAAAAATATTTGGATTATTAATTCATATTAAAATGAATTTGTTATAATGTAAAGTAGATAAGAATAAAATGTAACATATGATAATGTCAGTGAAAAATTTCATGAGTTAAGGTCTTTGATTTATAAATATTTTGGAATATTTATGATAATAATAATAATAATAATTTATAATACCCGAAAATATTTATTCGATATTTTATTTGAACACATTGTCATAAACGTGGAAATTTCAGTTTGTTTAGAATATAACTTTTTATAGAATCAATTGCCAATCGGTGTATAAGGTTGGAGAAAACTTTGTAAAGTGCATAATTGAAAATACTTGATAATAAAACGCTTTGATATGAAACAAAATTTATTATGAAATATTTGATAAAAAAATATTTGGAGATATTAAAAATTAAATATTTTCAGAAATGATGATGTTTATCGATACTTTTGAGAATTTCAAAACTAGGATTAGGCAGAAGTGAGAGAGATTGAAGTAACGCATCTAATAAAATGGACTTGAAGTTGGTTGCAGAATGTAAAAGGTATTTACAAGGGTTGGACTGTTCCTGAATGGAACCACGACTAACCAAAGTGGTCGAAAATTCTTTTGAGCTAGGGAATCATGGTTTGGCTTAATAGGTGGAATACTCTCGCCGAGATTTTGGTTAACGGTTCCAGTTACTACATGTCCTTTGTCAATCGAAGGTTCGAGACTTTGCAGAGATTGAAAAATGGAGAGATTGAAAAAAAATCAAGGAATGGAACTAATCACCAAGGTAAAGGGAATCACTCCTAGCTTGATGATAAAGTTACTATGTTAATGTATAGGAATGAAGCGCTACCAAGATAAAGGAATTCACTCTTAACTTGGTAGTGGAGCTTCTACAAATGAGGGAATATGAAACTAGTCATCAAGATGTGGATATCACAAACGTTACGCGTCAAAAGTATATTTCCTCGCTTTTATAGTTTTAGTAAGTTAAATCATGTGTCATGTAATTGCGCATTTAATAGGAAATTCCATAACCAAAACCTATTGGTTAAAGTCTATTGTTGGGCTATTTTGTTTAACCAAAAATTAGCATAAAATCAAATATATAAATTATGCCGAAAAAGTTACTAGCCAAAACCTATTTTTTATTATCATTTTTTTGTTCCAAAGAAAATGCCTGCTAAAAGCATTCTACACGTTAATTAAGTTAATCTTTTCACAATTGACCACTAAATAAATATTTTAAGTTTGCCTGCACAAGCTATTCCTTTTGTTAAGGCTAAGACCAACACAAAGTAATAGACTAGTATTAAGACTCGAATAATTGAGTTTGATAATATAAATATACACATAAAATTTTATAGACCTTGACTAATCGATTGTCCCACATATTACTACCCATATTAATCGTCTTTCTTCAAAACACGCGACATAAGCTAATGCGGCCTTTAAAATTAAGGTGATGTATGTTTCGCTAAATAATAAGCTTGTAAGTATAATTATATTAATTATATAGATATTTCATATTGGAAAAGCATAGGCGCATATAAACATTTACCATTTTCACATCAAACATCTTATTTCCATTCTAAGCGTTTTATTTGCAAGTCGGTTCGGTTCGATTTACACTTTTAATTATATGCAAGAATTGAATCAACAAAAAGAAAACGAGTGCGCGATATACCTTTCCGGAGATAAGCTCGCGAAGCAAACCGAGTGCACCTTGAATCGAACGCCGACTGATCTGGACAGGTTGGGCTGTTGGCTATCGTTGACCAGGTTTGACTACGGTTGACCGAGGTCCAAAGCCCATCCCAAGCACCACAGCCGGCCCTCCTGTCGTCGTGACCATCACCGAGACCCACACCAAAACCGACCTGACCAGATTGACTGGAGCTTGCCTCAAGACCCGAGACGACCATAAGAAATCAACTAATCGGAACCTGTCGTGAACCATAACTAAACTGAATCGCAGGGACCAAATAATCAAACGAATCCCACCAATGGTCACCGGATTGTAGCCACTCTGGACCAAACGCCGACCGGAAACCCAAAAGAAAAAGAAAGACATGGCGTTTCTGCTCATCGTCGATTGGCTCACAGAACTGAGTCATAACCGAGACCAAACAATTAACTGTCACCCTTGGTCATTGTTGTTGTTAATAGGGACGAGAGGATGAGGAGGGAAGTGATTAGAAGTTAGAGGGGGCTGTCGTGAACCACCACAGGGTTGGTGGTGCTTGGCGGCGGCTCAGGTGGTTGTGGGTGGCTGAGGTGGAGGTTGGCGGCGGCCCACTGCATCTAGAGTGAGAGAGAGCAGCGAGATTGAAATGAGAGAGAGCAGGGGGTTAAGGTGATGGAAGGTTCAAGTGGTGGTGGTGGCTAGGGTTTGGGGAAGGAGGAAGTGAAGAAGGAAGGTGATGTTATGAGGTTTATATAATTAGGGTTAGCTAGGTAGGTTAGGTGGATGCCAACTGCGTATACGAGCGAGTTATTGACTCGGTCTCGTTTAGGATTTAGCTCGTTTAATCAATAGGATAATTATTTTATGTAATTCGTTTATATAAAACAATTCAAAACGAGTATTTGGACTATATATTAATTTTATATAGTCGCGTTATAGTTTTATAAGAGTTAACTTGTTTTTCGTTACTTGGCAAGTTTAGTGATTATTATTTTCGACATTATATAACTAAATAAATATGGTTATTAGCGAGTAGGAATGTGTTCGTGGTAACGATATGTTCTTGTTAACGAATTCACGAAACGTTTTTATGAATAAAATATTATTATTATTATATTATTCGAAAGCGCTGGGCGTTACACAATAACTCCCATTAGCAAACCCACCCTAGAATTAACATTTTAAATCATAAATAAAAGTCAGAACAAAACAATGTACAAATCAACAAATACATACATATGAAACCTCTTATTTTTACTGTTATCAAGATCATACCTTTAAAAGCAAGTCGGTCCAACCAATCAATTCGTTCAATTAACATTTTCATATCCAAACGCTCATCTTTAAGAACACCTACACATATTAATTGCATATCATTGTTGAGAAATTCGACATCAGAGATTGTGTTACAGGAGAATGGAAAGATGATACCTTGCAGAAGAAGATGAGGAGACGATGGAGAATTATGTATAAAATCATTGAACCCTAAAACTGAAAACTTATTAAACATAAAGAATAATACACAATACATTAAGATTGAAACCTAAAGTATTCAAATCAGTATGAAAAAGAAAGAAAAACATGAACCCTAAAACTGAAAAATTATTAAACCTAAACAATAATACACAATAAATCAAGATTTGAAACCTAAATCATTAAACTCAGTTAAAACAAAAACCGAAAAATATTAATCGGCCACGATAATGTTACAGAAAAAAACAAAAACAAAAACAGAGGAACGTGATAGATGAAGAACGATAATGTTACAGAAGAATGGAAGAGACGATACCTTGAAGGAGATGAGACGAAGGAGATGGCTTTGATGGTTTGATTGGTTTAGTGTTTGAAAGAGATGATAATAATTGGTTGTTATGTATGATTGAGAATGGTTTAGGAAAGTTAATATTACTAAATGATTCTTGACCAACATTAATTGAGAATGATTTTTTATTTAAAAAAAAGAAAATTTTATAAATTCTCACCTTTTGCCATGTGGCACAATATGGGAGGAGAGAAGATTGAGGGTGCAATGTGGGAGTGCCATGTGTCCAAAATTGCTTTTGTTTATTATATGTACTAGGAGAGATCCCGTGTGGAAACACACGGGAGGATCAAAACCTACTTTAAGGCCAACCAATAGATTGCCTCCACATTAACCAATGACGCGCCGGCAGACCAAACCTCTATCTCGAAACGTCTGTTTATATTGACACATCAAGAGACCAAAACATTAGTTAATACTGAGGCAATAGATCGTTTGTAATTCAACTGTTTGTAATTGAACGTTTGATTCCCTCGCAACTCTGTTCATTATATAAATTAAGCATGTTTTTAAAAACACCTGTTTAGCAACGCTTTAGCAACATCTGCTGCGAAGAAGCGCAATTTAGCAAGCCTTATCCATTGTACGATAACCACCGACGCGTCAACACACCAAACGTTTACTGAGAGGAACCGCTGTTTCGCAACGTCTATTTATATCTTTTAACACTGATCAGATGTTTAATAACTGAAAGGTTACAACCAAGGAGCAAAAACTCTACAGACGGATTAAAAAGCTGTAGTCAATATGTAGCCTTATATAAAATATCATATATAATCAAGGTTAAAACAAAACAAACAAAATCAACTTTAAACAACAATATAACACATATCAAAACAAAAAAGAGTAAGATATGATTAAAAAGTAAATGTAAGGTTGAAAGAAAAACCTTATTTGGTAACATCTTTAAAAGTAAGCCGTCAGTATAAAAGAATTTTTTAAACATTGTTTAAAAGACTGTTGATTAAAACAGATGTAAACTCAACTGTTTGCTCAAACAGTTGTTGACTTAAGCAATTGGCAATAACAACTATAACACATTTAAAAGAAATATCATATTTGGTAACGTCTTTAAAAGCCCGCCGTCTATATAATAGAATTTTTAAAACAGTCTATTTAAAACAGCAGAATGTTTTATTATACATAATTTGTATCTAGAGCAATAATAATATCAAACACATTTCAATAATGAATCTGTGATTAACAATTGATGAAATCTTTTTTCTTCTTTTTAACAAAGTCTCTGTCAAACAGCTGTTATACGATTCAACCATATTATTATAATTCAATAATTTGAGTTAAATATTTAACTTAAGAAAAATAAATACAAAATACAAGACTTATAATAAAAGAAATACAAATGTATTTAAAACACTACTTTAATGACAATAGAATTACAATATATGACTTTACAAACTACCTAAAGATCCAAGGATCTAGATGGAAAGATACCATATCATTATAATATTATTATTTTATATTAATAAAACAATTAAAAGTATTGTTCTTACAAATAATTTGAACTCTTTTATTGTTCCTATATCTTTAAAAAAATGAACATATATTTTATATCAATAAAAATTCTACAAAAATATCATCATCTATAAAAGGTGTAATAATAGGTTTTATTGATGACTTATTATGTTTTAAATAAATAATATTTCCATAACAAACATTTTTAAGAAATGACATGAAATATACTCAGTGTAACTAATATTTAAACATATATCTAAACTTCAAATTTACATATAACTCAGTTAAGAGCATGTTTGGGATTGAGTTTGGAAACAACTTATTAACTTATTAACTTTTTGAAAAAGCCAATAAGTCAATAAGTCATTTTGAAAAGTCAGGATTTGGTGCTTTTCCAAATGACTTATTGATTATTCAAAGGCTGAAGGCGATTAGCCTCTGTAATCGCCTATAGGGAAGGCGATTGGGGGTTTTCTTTGGGCGATTAGGCCCTAATCGCCTATGCTATAGGCGATTAGGAGCCATAATCGCCTGATACTGCTGCATAATCGCCCGACGTGTTTTAAACGACTAGAAACGCCTATAAATACCACCCTTGACCTCCAAAACACCTCTAATGCAACCCTAGCCGTCCCATAACATATCCCAACTCCCAAACACCCTCTGGAACACGTTTTAGCATCAAAACACTCATTTTCAAGCCTTACACATCAAATCCTCATAAAACCAAGGTGTGTTCTTCATCCCCAAACCTTTATATGATTGCGTTTTACTCCCTAAAGGTCGAGACCTGGTTTATAAACATTTGTGTCTTTGAAAACCTATGAAAATCGTTTTTAAACAAGTCCAAACCATTATGCATGTTATATGTGTTAAATATGTTTAATAGATAGGATTTTTATGATTCAAAAAGGATTGTTATCATGTTATCAAGGTGATTACAACTTGTTTATGATAGGATGATGATGTCTTAGGAGTTTGGATGATTTTAGAGGTGTATTGTGAATATTGAGTATTTGACCCATTTGAATGAATTTGAATGATTTTGGATAATATGAGGTGTCTTGCTAGTTGTTTAATGTTAGGGTTTGTTGTAGAGTGATGCTAGAATAGTAGGGGATGATCGGACAATGTGATAACATGATGAAATCTGAGTATTTGCTATTTAGGGTAAAGTTATGCATGTTGATGTGATGTTTTCATGCTAAGTATACTATTTTGAGAAAAAGGCTTGCATTCGGGACTGGTAAGACGATGATAAGCTAGGGGTTTTGCGTGAAATATGTTTGATAATGTTGTATGATCGATATTTGGTGTTTCCACACGTTCCGGATCTGATTTGGAGGGTTAAACGCGCGAAAAACCGGAACAGATCTGCTGAAGGCGATTGGGGACCCTAATCACCTATGCTATAGGCGATTGGGAGCCCAATCGCCTGATATGGGAGCCTAATCGCCTATAGTATAGGCGATTGGGGGTCTAATTGCCTTCATTTCATGCGATTGTGATCCTAATTGCTAGTTAAGCCCTGAATTGCATGTCTTACGACCTAATTGCCTAATAAACTCCTGAAATGCATACCACATGACCTAATCGCCTATAGTATAGGCGATTAGCCCTCATAATCACCTGTTGACTTTCATAATCGCTAGTTGACTTTTCCTAATCGCCTGTACTGCCGCTGTAAGTGTATTTTGACATTCCGAGACCCGATTTGACACCTAGGAACTTGCTAGGAACCCCGTATCATACCTGATAACTTGGTAACACGTGCTCGGGCTTATTTACGTACTGTTTGAACTATGTGTTAGACTTGTTGAATCTTAACGTATGTTAAGTGTGATTGCATGATTTTATGTTTGAGAGTGCAAGTATAACACGGGGAGTTTCGGGTCACCAATGGGATGTCGAGTCTTGTACATTGGGTCAGTTTAACAGTCAACGTGTTTTTTCAAACGAACCTGGTTATGGTCTGGACATCTAGCGACTAACTAACCTACGGGTTATTAGTCTAAGTACTTGTAACTGTTATATGTTAGGTCGCCGCTTTACGGGACTAGCATAGCTTGCTGATTTTATTCATTAATCGAAGTAACGCAACCTAAGGTGAGTTCACGGCCCCACTTTAACTGGTTTTACTTTGGGGGAGAAAACATGCGTTAAACTTGTGTTTGGTAACAACTGTCATACTATGGGATATTTTTGGGTTACTATACGATCTTTGGAAGTCCCGGGGGAAACCATGAATGTGCGGGGTAGCACAACGGGGAAATGTGGATAGATCTATTAGACGTGACCTGCCCCGCTCGTCGGCTTGGAGGGCCGGCGGGTGCATATTGTGTCAAACAGGAACGATACATTATTCGGGCAATGCTTCTGGTATGCGTGTTAGTAATGGTTTGCCAATCGTAGTAGTTACAAAAACATACGCCTAGCTAGCGTACTTTGGTTTACATTTTTGCATAGTATGGACAGGGTGAACTTGGTACTTTTATTACAAACCTGTGAACTCACCGGCATTTTGTGCTGACGTATTTTTGGCATGTTTTTCTCAGGTCGCTAAGGTAGCAAACGAGGACTAGGGCGCACGCGTCTGCACGGCGTCTAGTTTAGGATCATGTCTTTCTTATGTTGAACTTTTGGAACTACTGTTGGGTTTTGATTTGTAAACAAGCTTCCGCTACTATTTTATGGTTTCAAACTTATGTTTTTATATATGCATGTGTTCATATAGCGTTGTTTATTGTGATCGTTGACTTGGATCCTGGTTTGTCACGCGCCTCGCGGTAAAACCCCGCAAGTGGATTTTGAGGGTGTGACAGATTGGTATCAGAGCCAATGGTTATAGTGAACTAGGACTGCATGTAGAGTCTAGTCTGTAGCCGAGTCGCACACACACTAGACGGTCACATGGTACTAGACGTCATAGTGGGTAACATATGGGCTTGTCGGGGTGTCTTTAAATCATCAAATTCCTTGTGTTACATCATCTGCTCTTATGAGTATTTGACAGTTAGTTTCTTGGGCAGTGTGGTGTATTGGGGTGGTTTGTGTACTTTTGAGATCTGTCCAAGGCTCGAACATCTCCCCTTCGTACTCCAATAAACCTACTCGCCCCTGAACTGCCGTGATGTTTATGTCATTGTGGTGTACGGCTAAGCATCCGTGTTCGGTGACTTGAACTTAGACTAGGAGAACGCTAGGAGGACCATGTAGAGCGGTTTATCATTTCGGGTGCACACGAAATCATAAACCGAAATGCATGAAAGCCCTAGTGAGCTCTGGGTTTGAAGGGATGGTCCTGGATTAGATCTAGCCTTGATTATGTGAACACTAGTGGTCATCACTAGCTGAGAATCTGAATTTTTCCTTCGCTCTTGTTGCCAGAATCATGTCTGGAATTCGCGGTGGACGTAGAGGTGGTGGTCGTACTGGTGGACGTGCTGGTGGAGGTGGTCGTGGAGGTGTGAACCTAACTCAGGAGGATCTGAGCAACTTGCTGCAGGCTGCCTTTCAGGCAGGACACAATGCCCATGGCGGTAAGTTGATCCTATCAGCTTTGCCTTGCTGTGAGCATGGTATCTTTCTTTTTGTGGTTTCCTTACGTGTTTCGTTTCAGGTGGTGTTGTTAATCCACCCCCAGCCATGTGCACATACAAGATGTTCCGGGACTGTAAGCCCCATGATTTCTCTGGCACTGAGGGGGCTGTAGGCTTGCTCAAGTGGCTAGAGAAGGTGGAGTCAGTGTTCTTGATGTGTAACTGTCTTCCTGAAGACCGAGTCAAGTATGCTGCCGCACTCTTCCTGGATGTTGCTTTGACTTGGTGGAACTCTACTACTCGGAATATGGGTTTGGGGGAGGCGTATGCCATGCCATGGGAGGATTTCGTTCAGCTGCTGAAGAGAGAATACTGTCCCAGGGAAGAGATTCAGAAATTGGAACATGAGGTTTGGAACCTCAAGATGGTTGGGTCTGAGATTGAAGAGTACACTGTGAGGCGTAACGAGTTGGCAGTGCTGTGTCCTGACTTACACGTACCAGAATACAGGAGGATCGAGCACTACATTTCGGGGTTAGTACCAGAGATAGCGGGGTTAGTCGCTGCGGGAAATCTTCCCAACTATGCAGATGTGGTTCGGTCGGCTCACAGGATGACCAATCTGAAGGTGAATGAGGGTATTCTGCCTGCTCGTGGTGCAACTGTCAAGGCTCCAGAGAGTAACAAGCGCAAGTGGGAGAATGTGGGTAAGGGTTCAGCGCCAGCTCCGGCACAGCAGGGTAAGAAGTATGATGTTGGGGGTTCTTCTTCGTTGGGTTCTAAACAGGGTGGTTATGCGGGGAAACTTCTAAAGTGCAACAAGTGTGAACGACATCATCTGGGGAACTGCGACCATGGTCGTTGCCATCGCTAAGCAGATTGGGCATTATGCTAAGGATTGTAGGGTGAATCTGTCGTCTTCTTAGGGTCGTGCTGCTGTCCCTACCCCTACTGCTCAGGGGACTTCAGGGAAGCAGGGTTGTTACAACTGTGGTAAGGTTGGTCATTTCAGGAAGGATTGCCCGAAGCTGAAGCAGGGCGGGGATGCGAAGAACGGGAACGGTAACGGGAATGGTGGGGGCGGTGGAAGGAACGCACGCGCCTTTGTCATTGGAGCCGCTGAGGCTAAACTGGATCCCGACATAGTTACCGGTACGTTCCTTCTCAATGATCGCTCTGTTATTGTTTTGTTTGATTCCGGTGCCGATAAAAGCTTTATATCTTTGGAAGTTAGCCGAATGTTAGATATAGTGCCTGTTCCTTTAGAGGCTAAGTATTTGATTGAGTTGGCTGACGGTAAGAAGATTGAGGCGACTTGTGTCCTTCGGGAATGTCACCTAGAGTTGTCAGGTTTGTCGTTCCCCATTGACCTTATGCCTGTACCCTTGGGTAGTTTTGATGTCGTTGTTGGCATGGATTGGTTATCGTTGTATCGCGCGGAGATCGTATGTTTCGACAAGGTTATTCGGATCCCTTTCCCGGATGGAGAATTTCTTTTGGTACGTGGTGAGAAGAGCGGTTCTCCGCTGAGTCTCATCTCTAGCATGAAAGCCCTTAAGTGTATTCGTAAGGGTTATTCGGCCGTTTTGGCACTTCTTTCTGTTTCCTCTACCGAGGAGAAGAAGATCGAGGATATCCTAGTGGTTCGTGACTTTTCTGATGTTTTTCCTGATGATCTACCTGGTCTTCCTCCACATCGTCAGGTTGAGTTCAGTATTGATCTTGTACCGGGCGCAGCTCCTATTGCTCGGGCCCCCTACCGTCTTGCACCTCCCGAGATGCAGGAATTATCTAGCCAGTTACAGGAACTTTTGGATAAGGGTTTCATCAGACCGAGTTCTTCCCCGTGGGGAGCCCTGATTCTATTCGTGAAGAAGAAAGATGGAAGTCTCCGGATGTGCGTGGATTACAGAGAGCTGAACAAGGTGACCATCAAGAACCGTTACCCTCTTCCTCGCATTGGAGATCTCTTTGACCAGCTCCAGGGTTCTAGCTACTACTCCAAGATCGACTTAAGGTCCGGTTACCACCAGTTGCGCGTGCAGGAAGCTGACATTATAAAGACTGCCTTTCGTACACGTTATGGCCATTTTGAGTTCTTGGTCATGCCTTTCGGTCTCACTAACGCACCGGCAGTTTTCATGGATTTGATGAACCGCGTGTGCAAACCTTATCTTGATAAGTTCGTTATTGTGTTTATTGACGACATTCTTGTCTACTCCAAGAACAAAGCTGAACATGAGGAACACTTGCGTTTAGTTCTGGAACTTTGCGACGGGAACAACTTTATGCTAAGTTCTCAAAGTGTGACTTTTGGTTACGTGAAGTTCAATTCCTAAGGCATGTGGTTAATGAACTAGGGATTCATGTCGATCCGGCTAAGATCGAGGCAATTAAAGACTGGGAAGCACCAAAGACGCCATCTGAGGTGCGGCAATTCCTAGGTCTTGCGGGTTACTACCGTCGTTTCATTAAGGGGTTTTCGAAGATCGCTCAACCCCTCACCTCTCTTACTCAGAAGGACAGAAAATTCGACTGGGGTGAACAGCAAGAATCAGCGTTCCAAAAGCTGAAGTCCAAACTCTGTTCTGCTCCCATTCTATCCTTGCCTGAGGGCACTGAGGACTTCGTTGTTTACTGTGATGCTTCGATTCGGGGTCTCGGTTGCGTGTTAATGCAACGCGAGAAGGTGATTGCCTACGCTTCTCGTCAACTTAAGGTTCACGAGAGGAACTATACAACCCACGACTTGGAGTTGGGTGCAGTGGTGTTCGTGTTGAAAATTTGGAGGCATTACTTGTACGGTACCAAATGCACCGTTTATACCGATCACAAGAGTCTCCAGCATATTTTCGACCAACAACACCTGAACATGCGACAGCGTCGCTGGGTTGAACTCCTGAACGACTATGATTGCACCATTAAGTACCATCCTGGCAAGGCGAATGTGGTGGCAGACGCCTTGAGCCGGAAGGAATCAGCAAACCCACGTCGTGTTCGGGCGTTGCAACTCACTATCCACTCTTCTCTTCCTGACCAAATCCGTTCTGCGCAGCTAGAGGCTTTGAAGGAGGGAAACCTTAAAGCTGAGACTATGCACGGTGCTGATAAACACCTCAAGCAAAGGCCTGACGGCTTGCATTACTTCGCAGAACGCATATGGGTTCCGTTATTCGGGGGATTTCGGGAGCTTGTTTTGGATGAAGCTCACAAATCCCGGTATTCTATTCACCCTGGCTCAGACAAGATGTACCAAGACCTAAAGGTACTCTACTGGTGGCCAAACATGAAGGCTGACATTGCCTCCTACGTGAGCAAATGCTTGACCTGTGCCAAGGTCAAGGTGGAGTATCAGAAGCCTTCTGGTCTCCTGCAGCAGCCGGAAATTCCGGAATGGAAGTGGGAAAGGATCACGATGGACTTTGTCACTAAATTACCTAAGTCACCTAGTGGTTGTGATAAGATTTGGGTGATTGTGGATCGGTTGACGAAGTCAGCCCATTTTCTTGCCATTAAAGAAACCGACACTATGGATCGTTTGGCTCGCCTTTACCTTAAGGAGGTTGTTTCTAAGCACGGGGTGCCGGTCTCTATCATTTCGGATCATGATTCTCATTTCACTTCGCATTTTTGGAAGTCCTTACACAAAGCCTTGGGTACCCAGCTGGACATGAGTACAGCTTATCACCCACAAACTGACGGGCAGAGTGAACGAACAATTCAAACATTGGAAGACATGCTTCGGGCATGTGTGATTGATTTTGGCAAGACTTGGGAGATTCACCTGCCGTTAGTGGAGTTTTCCTATAACAACAGTTACCATGCGAGTATCAAGGCAGCTCCGTTCGAGGCACTGTACGGACGGAAATGCCGGTCTCCTCTTTGTTGGGCTGAGGTGGGTGAGAGCCAACTCACTGGGCCTGAGCTAGTGTACGAGACTTCGGAAAAGATCGTGCAGATTCGTAACCGTTTGGCAGCGGCGCGGGATCGGCAAAAGAATTATGCTGATCGACGTCGCAAACCTTTAGAGTTCCAGGTTGGGGACAGGGTGCTCCTGAAAGTTTCACCATGGAAGGGCGTCATACGCTTTGGAAAGCATGGAAAACTTAACCCTCGGTACGTTGGACCGTTTGCAATCCTGGAACGGATTGGACCGGTGGCATATCGACTTGATTTACCGGCGGAGCTCGGTAATGTGCACAACGTCTTCCATGTATCTAACTTGAAAAAGTGCCTGGCTAACGAATCTCTTATTGTTCCACTAGAAGAGATCAGGGTTGACGATCGTCTTCGCATTGTGGAAGAACCTGCTGAAATCCTCGATTACAAGATTCGTAGCCTTCGTCGGAGTAAAATCCGTATTGTTAAAGTTCGCTGGAACTCGAACCGTGGACCGGAATACACTTGGGAACGCGAGGATCAAATGAAGTCCAAGTATCCTCACCTCTTTCCTAAGCGCGCTTTTGAATCGAGACATGTTACTACCGCAGCTGAATGAATCTCGGGGCGAGATTCCTTTTAACGTGGGGATGATGTGACAACTCGGGTAAATTTTCTCTTATGGTTCCTATTCTTTGTCGTTTTCTTTTTGACTTGTGCTAATTTTCGGGACGAAAATTCTTTTAACGTGGGGATGATGTGACACCCGGCAAACTCAGGTTAATAACGTGGTTTGAGTCAAAGTCTACCTTAGTGAGTCACACGTACAGTATACTTAACTAGGTCGGTTAAGTCGTGTTATAGTTCGGGAGTCATTAGTACAACCTAGAGGATCGTTAGATGTCGGCCATTTAACCACGTATGCAAGGATTGACGATTCGTGGAAACGTCAAACCTTAGTAGAAACATGAGTCTCGAGTCCCGGGAATTGGTGAACGAGTGTGAATGTGTTTGTTTACATGTATTATGTGTTTATAATCCTTATGTGACTTGTCGGTATGTGAAAACATGTTAACATATGTTAAAACGGAGTTTAACGCGCCAAATACGCTGAATCAGACCCTATAGGCGATTATGCAAAGGCTGAAGGCGATTAGCCTCTGTAATCGCCTATAGGGAAGGCGATTGGGGGTTTTCTTTGGGCGATTAGGCCCTAATCGCCTATAGGCGATTAGGGGCCATAATCGCCTGATACTGCTGCATAATCGCCCGACGTGTTTTAAACGACTAGAAACGCCTATAAATACCACCCTTGACCTGCAAAACACCTCTAATGCAACCCTAGCCGTCCCATAACATATCCCAACTCCCAAACACCCTCTGGAACACGTTTTAGCATCAAAACACTCATTTTCAAGCCTTACACATCAAATCCTCATAAAACCAAGGTGTGTTCTTCATCCCCAAACCTTTATATGATTGTGTTTTACTCCCTAAAGGTCCAGACCTGGTTTATAAACATTTGTGTCTTTGAAAACCTATGAAAATCATTTTTAAACAAGTCCAAACCATTATGCATGTTATATGTGTTAAATATGTTTAAAAGATAGGATTTTTATGATTCAAAAAGGATTGTTATCATGTTATCAAGGTGATTACAGCTTGTTTATGATAGGATGATGATATCTTAGGAGTTTGGATGATTTTAGAGGTGTATTGTGAATATTGAGTATTTGACCCATTTGAATGAATTTGAATGATTTTGGATAATATGAGGTGTCTTGCTAGTTGTTTAATGTTAGGGTTTGTTGTAGAGTGATGCAAGAACAGTAGGGGATGATCGGACAATGTGATAACATGATGAAATCTGAGTATTTGCTATTTAGGGTAAAGTTATGCATGTTGATGTGATGTTTTCATGCTAAGTATAATATTTTGAGAAAAGGCTTGCATTCGGGACTGGTAAGACGATGATAAGCTAGGGGTTTTGCGTGAAATATGTTTGATAATGTTGTATGATCGATATTTGGTGTTTCCACACGTTCCGGATCTGATTTGGAGGGTTAAACGCGCGAAAAACCGGAACAGATCTGCTGAAGGCGATTGGGGACCCTAATCGCCTATGCTATAGGCGATTGGGAGCCCAATCGCCTGATATGGGAGCCTAATCGCCTATAGTATAGGCGATTGGGGGTCTAATTGCCTTCATTTCATGCGATTGTGATCCTAATTGCTAGTTAAGCCCTGAATTGCATGTCTTACGACCTAATTGCCTAATAAACTCCTGAAATGCATATCACATGACCTAATCGCCTATAGTATAGGCGATTAGCAATCATAATCGCCTGTTGACTTTCATAATCGCTAGTTGACTTTTCCTAATCGCCTGTACTGCTGCTATAAGTGTATTTTGACATTCCGAGACCCGATTTGACACCTAGGAACATGCTAGGAACCCCGTATCAAACCTGATAACTTGGTAACACGTGCTCGGGCTTATTTACGTACTGTTTGAACTATGTGTTAGACTTGTTGAATCTTAACGTATGTTAAGTGTGATTGCATGATTTTATGTTTGAGAGTGCAAGTATAACACGGGGAGTTTCGGGTCACCAATGGGATGTCGAGTCTTGTACATTGGGTCAGTTTAACAGTCAACGTGTTTTTCAAACGAACCTGGTTATGGTCTGGACATCTAGGGACTAACTAACCTACGGGTTATTAGTCTAAGTACTTGTAACTGTTATATGTTAGGTCGCCGCTTTACGGGACTAGCATAGCTTGCTGATTTTATTCATTAATCGAAGTAACGCAACCTAAGGTGAGTTCACGGCCCCACTTTAACTGGTTTTACTTTGGGGGAGAAAACATGCGTTAAACTTGTGTTTGGTAACAACTGTCATACTATGGGATATTTTTGGGTTACTATACGATCTTTGGAAGTCCCGGGGGAAACCATGAATGTGCGGGGTAGCACAACGGGGAAATGTGGATAGATCTATTGGGCGTGACCTGCCCCGCTCGTCGGCTTGGAGGGCCGGCGGGTGCATATTGTCTCAAACAGGAACGATACATTATTCGGGCAATGCTTCTGGTATGCGTGTTAGTAATGTTTTGCCAATCGTAGTAGTGACAAAAACATACGCCTAGCTAGCGTACTTTGGTATACATTTTTGCATAGTATGGACAGGGTGAACTTGGTACTTTTATTACAAACCTGTGAACTCACCGGCATTTTGTGCTGACGTATTTTTGGCATATTTTTCTCAGGTCGCTAAGGTAGCAAACGAGGACTAGGGCGCACGCGTCTGCACGGCGTCTAGTTTAGGATCATGTCTTTCTTATGTTGAACTTTTGGAACTACTGTTGGGTTTTGATTTGTAAACAAGCCTCCGCTACTATTTTATGGTTTCAAACTTATGTTTTTAAATATGCATGTGTTCATATAGCGTTGTTTATTGTGATCGTTGACTTGGATCCTGGTTTGTCACGCGCCTCGCGGTAAAACCCCGCAAGTGGATTTTGAGGGTGTGACAGTTTAAATTATTAAGATGAATAATATCATTATGTTCAATATCCTAATAATAACTGTCACACCCTCAAATTTCCACTTGCGGAGTTTTACCGCGAGGCGCATGACAAACCAGGATCCAAGTCAACGGTCACAATAAACAACACTATATGAATACGTAAAACCCTAAACATAGTTTCTCAAATTATCAAAATCGTAGCGGAAGCATTAAACTAGTTACAAAACCATGTAAGACAATGTTTTAACAATTTTATTCAAAACATGAAACTAAGCCTAGACGCCATGCAGACTCGTGCACCTAGTCCTCTGTTGCTACCTTAGCGACCTGAGAAAAACATGCCAAAAAGACGTCAACATATAATACTGGTGAGTTCACAGGTTTGTTCCATTAGTTACCAAAGTTACCAAAACGTTACCATGTCCATACTATACCAATATCACCAAGTACGCTAGCTAGGCGTATGTTTTATTACTACTACGAATGGAAACCATTACTGAACACGTTTAGCAATGTTTAGCATATGTTTAAGCAGCCCGAATAATGTTCAGCATGTTTAGCAAGTTCGAGACAACATGCACCCGCCCGACCCTCTAAGCCGTCGAGTGGGGCAGGTCACGCCCAATAGATCTATCCACATTTCCCCCGTTGTGCATCCCCGCACATTCATGGTTTCCCCCGGGACTTCCAAAGATCGTATAGCAATACAAAGTTAAAACCATAGTATGACATATGTTACCAAAATAGTTTAGCGCATGTTTTCTCCCCCAAAAGTTAAAGCTGTAAAAGTGGGGCCGTGAACTCACCTTAGATAGCGTTATTCGGTTATTTGTAAAATACTAAGCCCTTGATAATCCCTCTACCGGAGATCTATCAAAATGTTCACATAAGTGTTCCGACTAATAACCATATGGTTATCTAGTCCCCGATTGTCCAGATCGTAACCAAGTATGTTTAAAACGTGTTTAAATGTTCAACCGACACACTAGACCGACCTGACATCCCGTTGGTGACTCATTACCCAAACTAATCAAGTACACATAGATTACACACAAGGTTCAAGCATAAAACACTTAGTTTGTATCAAAAATCTCCTTTCTACATCAGAACGGTCGAACCAGTCAGATTAAGTTTCCTTCGCCCGTTTTTAAGTTTCCTTCGCCTGTTTTGCCACGTTCGACCGTTTGATGTCTCCTTCGACCGTTTTATCAGGTTCGCCCAAACACATCCCAGGTTCGACCCTGGAACCTATCCTTCGACCATTCGAATGGTCGAATGAGTCCAGGTTCGCCCCTGTTTATAAATTTTCCTAAAAACGCTTCAAACACATTTGAAACATCTCGAAACATCATCAAACATAGCAGTCAAGTATGATTAACATATCCCTACAAAACCCCACCAATTTTGCCCCAAAACCAGCTTGTTTTAATACTTTCCCAAAATGTCAAATTATGGAAATGTCACATCATGCATGAAATCTTTACCCAATTTGGAAACTTTTTAATACTAACCCATAATCATCTACAAATGCTCAGTTTATCTTGTAATCGAAAACCCCCATTCATTTTATTAATAATACTTAACATGCACAAGCCCTAGATTTCATAAAATCCTCAAAATACCCATAATATCACCATCTATCTAATTGTAACCCTACACAACAATAAACCAACATCAATAGCAACCTTAGATCATGTTTCTAGCATTAGAACAACAGCAAATTATTAAACAACATATAACATCACATAACACATAATTAACATATGCTTATTGATACAAAACCTATGTTTAATGATTAGGTTTAGGTTTAGAAAGATGTTTAAAAGGTTTTTATTGATAAAATCTTCCTTAGAACAGATCTAGACCTTTAGGGTTAGATAAAAACGGATTAAAATGCCTTAAAAGATTTAGGATTAGGAACACACCTTGGATTCTTGTTTGGATGTTGTTGATAGGTTAGATTATGAAAAAGAAGAGCAAAAACTCCTTCCTTAGTGATTAAAATCGTTTGAGAGTGTTTTGAGATGGTTAGGGTTTGTGAAATGGTGAAAAATGACAAAGTTTGGTATTTATACTAATCCACCTTCGACCCCTATCAATGGTCGAATGTGGCCTCCTTCGACCCTTTCACAGGGTCGAATGTACCCTGTTCTGTTCGAAGGGAATTCTTCCAATCCCATATCCCAGGTTCGCCCCTTTTCAAAGGGTCGAACCAAGACACAATTCCACCTTCGACCACTCGAAGTGGTCGAACCAGAACCTATGTTTATCTAGTCTTCCAGTTTGTCGTGTTTAACGCATTTTAACGCACCTTAACATATGAGCATGCAACCTTAGTCTATGTTTAACATATTTAAGCATGGATAATCGTCTACACATCATTTAAACACATCTGTGTATATAGTCCACCATACGACCAATAATCTACATATACACTTAATTAGTTTATGTAATTTCACCAACAACGGGACCCTGTACTAGTGTATTCCCAAAATGACTCCCAATGATCCTCCAGATCATTGAACCCTGGACAATCCTAACTTGACCCGACTCAACTAACCTAGTTAAGTTCGTTTATAAACATTTCCCGCCAAGGTAGACTTAGATGTTACTATAAGGTTTAAGCCAAATATGCCGGGTGTCACAATAACTTTGATGACAACTGTACAAACGAAGAATATAGATGGAAATATATCATAAATATAAATATAATTATTTTTTATATTAGAATTAAAAGTATTGTTCTTACAAACGATTTAACAAAATAACTATGATAAATTACAATTTTCAACTAAAGAATGATGTAACCAGAGTTTTAAAAACAGACTTTCAAACTTAACTTGTAATCAATATCTAACAAAACACCTATAAATTTAAATTAGATTAGTCTTTTCAAATTCATAATTACAAACAGTCGGCCCAGCTCTAAAGTCGTTGATGGCACTGTACAAACGAAGGATCTAGAGGGAAAGATACCATATCATTATAATATTATTATTTTATATTAATAAAACAATTAAAAATATTGTTCTTACAAATAATTTGAACTCTTTTATTGTTCCTATATCTTTAAAAAATGAACATATATTTTATATCAATAAAAATTCTACAAAAATATCACCATCTATAAAAGGTGTAATTATAGTTTTAATTGACGACTTATTATGTTTTAAATAAATAATATTTCCATAACAAACTTTTTTAAGAAATGACATGAAATATACTGATTGTAGCTAATATTTTAATATATGTAAACTGAATATTTATATATAACTCAGTACTGTTATTAT
Organism: Ambrosia trifida; assembly: GCA_028751855.1. NCBI lineage: Eukaryota > Viridiplantae > Streptophyta > Magnoliopsida > Asterales > Asteraceae > Ambrosia > Ambrosia trifida. The sequence continues at coordinate 132,207,528 of CM054128.1, read as the reverse complement.
AACCATATGTTTAAATTATTAATACAAATATTATTATTATCATGTTCAATGTCCAAATAATAACTTTGGTATAGAAATCTAATCTAAGTTCAAGTTATACAGTATTTCATGAGTTGTCAACGGATGTTGCAAACAACTATGATACATTACAATTTTCAACTAAAGGATGATTTTAACAGAGTTTAAAAACGGACTTTCCAGACTTAACTTATAATCAATATCTAACAAAATACCTATAAATTTAAATAAGATCAGTATTTTCAAATTCATAATTACAAACAGTCCGGAGAGCCCTAAAAGTCTTTGATGAGCACTTTACAAACGAAGGATCTAGATGGAAATATAACTTAAATTTAAAGATTATTCTTTTATATTAATTAAACAATTAAAAGTACTGTTCTCACATATGAATTGAAGTCTTTAATTGTTCCTATGTATTTAAAAAATGAACATATACTTTATATCAATAAAAAATCTACTAAAATATCACCATCTATAAAATGGGAAATTATATTTCTATAGAAATCCATGACAAACTTTTATAAGAAATGACAGAAATATAGTCACTGTAAGTAATATTTTAATATATGTAAACTGAATATTTACATATAACTCACTTAAGTTATTATAACCATCAGTTTAAATTATTAATATGAATATTATCATTATGTTCTGTTGATGCGTTTTGCGACTAAGGATTGGATATACATAATTAACACATGTTAAAGCTTGGCCGAAGGTAAAGAGAATGGGCAATTGTAGATAGATATGGGGCGAAGGAAGACTGATGATGGGCGAAAGAAGAATGGACATGAACAAAAGACACATTCGACCACCTGAAGTGGGCGAATGTGGAAATCACTCACATTCGACCAGTTGAAACGGGCGAATGTGCAGTGCCTATATATAGTTTTTGTGTTTTTGATAATGTAAGTGAGTTGTCATTTGTGTCCAGGTTCAGATCAGGTTCAGAGGTGTTTTTGAGAAATAGTGTGTGTGTTCTAGATTAACATAAACAGATTGTAAATGCTTTTTGAATGAAGTTAATCTATGAAATGATATTGAAAATGATCTTGATTGTGTTGTGATTTGTGTTTTATCAATTTGTTCAGAATTAGGGTTTCCGCACCTGGTTTTGTGACTTGTATGATCGAATAATCCTGTTTTAGCTAAAATCCAACGCTCACAAAGTGGTATCAGAGCATAGAGGATCATACAACAACAAATTTGATAAAATTAGAGCTGATTTGGACATGTTTTTGACATAAAATCATCTGTTTTTACATAAACATTGTTTCTAAGAGTTTTTGATCGATTTAAAGGTGAATTTGTGGTCGAATTCAAGTTTTCCAAGACTTAAAGTTGTTCCAAATCAATTCCGAAACATAACCTGATTGAGATCATTCAAATCCATGAACTTTTGAAAATCTGAGATCAGAATAACCGTTTTTCAAACAATAACCGTTTTTCAAAAATGAGATCTGACTGTTTTGGGCGAACCTGGAACCTGATCTGAGTTGAGTGGTCGAAAGTGTTAAATAGTGGGCGAACTTGAGTAGTTTTTGGGCGAATCTGAATTTTCTTGTTGAAATTTTTCACCTTCGAGTAAAATTTTCACCTTCGACCGTTTTAATTTTGGACGAAAGTGGAAAATCTGTTGTCTGTGTTTACATTCTGATCAAGACTACATTCGGTTGTTCCTGTTTGGACGAAAGTAGAACCAGAAGGGACGAGAGTGTGAAAGTTTGGACGAACATAGGATTGTTTGGACGAACTTACTGTTTTTTTGGGCGAACCTAGGATTTTTGTTGAAATTTTTTTTCTAAGTGTTGAGATTTTCAGATTGAGATCATGTGGCGTTTTCAAACTACTCCGGGATCAGCAACAACACAACCACAACAGCAGACGATGGACCCATGGACAGTGGCAGCGCAAAAGACGAACACACAGTCTTCACAATCACTTAACTACATGACAACGACGAGCACGATGCCTCAAAGTGTAGCACATCCAGCACTACAATCTGATTACTGGGGAGTAGCTGCAGCGGCGGTAAATACTCAAACCACTAATGCTATTTCTACTTTGATTAAGGATTTGTCTACAGGTAGTGGAACTCGGCCACCGAAGCTCATGGATATGCAAGAGTATAACCAGTGGCACACCATGTTCAAGATCCATTTGGAAGGCATGGGAGTTGAAGGAGCAGAGGCTTGGAGCATGATTGTCAAAGGATACACAGCACCGATTCTGGAGAATACAGGTGAGATGATTCCTTTGGAAAGCTTAACTGAGGACGAAAAGAAGAAATATGTGGTGGAGAAGAAGGCGTTTTCTCAACTGACACAGGCAATCACAAGTGACCTGTTGCATCAGTTTGGAACATGTACTACATCAAAGCAGCTTTGGGATAAGCTGAAGAGGAAACATGATGGTAATGAGAAGACCAGGAGTCTGAGAATGGAGGAATTGGTCAAAGAGTTTGAGAATTTTTCTTTCATTAATAATGAAACTTTGAAAGAACTAACTCCTAGATATATGCATTTGTTGTCTGAATTGTCTAGTTATGGTGTACAGATTCCAATGACTAAGCAGGTGGATAAGTTTGCAGATGCTTTACCACCACAATGGGATCAACATGTGGAGGTACTCAGAGAGAAGGATGCTTATCAATTCTGGACCATTTCAGAGTTTATCGAAAAGCTGGAGAACAAAGAGTTGGAGGATAGGAGGAAAGCTAGAAGGTCACAGATTCCTCAGAATCCCAGTTTGTATTTTGGAGGCACTTCAGTTCCAGCTGGAAACTCGAGCTCTGGAAGCGTTGCACCACATGTTGCATGTATTTCTAATGTCATGGAATCATCAAAACCATCCACCAACTACACACCACCACAATACAATTCCTATTCACAACCATCATATACACCACCACAATATAATTCCTACATTTCACCAATCTCTCCAATGCAACAAGCAAGTTTTTACACCGCTAACCAATCACAACAACCAGTAAACCAAGTTACTCAACATAAACAACAACCTGTGGTTTTGGATACATCTAACTTGGGAAATGTGACTGTGGAGGTTGCTCAGCAACACATTGCATTAGTCTCAGCAATGGTTTCATCCTACAATGGGTTGGTTGCTAGTCAGATTGGGAACAACAACTTAACCAACGAAGACTACGCACAGATAGACAAGGAAGAGATGGAACTTATTGACATTCAATGGGCTTTTGCGAGTATAATGAGAAGAGCAACAGAGTTCATCGAGAAAACAGGAAGGACTGATTTGGCAACTTCTCCCAACACAACCTATGGATTCAACAAGGAGAAGGTTACGTGTTTTAATTGTGGAGAAAAAGGACACTTCAAAAGGGAATGCACCCAGCCACCTAAACAAGGTAATCGAAACCCTTTCAATGCAAATTACCAGAATCGTCAACAAAACCAAGTTTCTTACCAAAATAACAACAACTACCAAAACCGAAACTTTAACAACCAAAACAGACAACCAAACACTCAAAACCAGATTCAAAACCAATCTCCTAATTACCCAAACCGAACAGTTGTACCTATCACTACACCTAATGAGACTCAACAGAATGCGAGTCAGAACCAAGCTTTGGTGACTCAACAGGATGAGAGGTTTGACTGGTCGGGTATGCAAATAGGAGTTGAGGAAGTGACTACTGGTGGGAATGTGGCATGTGTTGCTTATCAGGTTGATATGGAAGAGTCAGTGGCAGTTGATGAGAAGAAAGAAACTGAGGAGTGTAAAAGTGATGATTCTGAGACTGAGATGGAAGTGGAGAGTGAACCTGTTGAGGTTAAGGCTGAGGAAAAGAGTTCTGGAATGGTGATTGATTCAGTTTCTGATGTTCCCGAAGAGTGTAGATCAGTTTATTCAGATTCTGAGAGCGAATCAGACACAGAGGCAAGTGTTGATTCTTTAGATGATGATATTGATCAGTTGCTGGCAGAAGCTGACTTTTTGATGACGAGGAAGTCGTGTATCGCTGATGATGCTTTCACTAAGATTGACTACTCCAAGTTTTTCACTGGAAAGGAAGCTCATTTTGCGTTGATGGCCATGACTGAACCGCCAAAACCTGTAAGTTCTGAATCTAGCACTGATGTTATGAGTGATAAATATTGTGGAACATGTGATAGATTGACTGAGGAGAATAAACAACTCCGAATTTAACGAGATAGTGCTATCTTGAACTGTCAATCTACTCGCAAAGAGTTGAATGCTTTCAACAAAGTATTAGATGGCTATAAAAAGGACATTTCTGACTTGAAAAATACTTTGTCTTTGAAACAATTGGCCATAAACAACTATATCAATGAAATTGAAAACACCAAGTTGGAAATGGCAGCCATAAAATGCTTTGCTGAAAAGGTTAACAAGAAGTTGGAAAGTTATAAGAATGTTGCTTATGTGGTAGATCATATCATTGATGATAACACCACCAATTACAAGTCTGTACCATCTCCGGTTCTTTTTGAAAATCATAACTATCACCAAGTTATACCGGAGAGTTCGGTAAAATCAGACTCATCATCGGAAAAGGAATCTAATACCTCGAGTATTGGTGATCCATATTCCGATGTGAGACCGATTTTGGGCTTGAACAATGAGGGTGTTTATGCTGAGAGTGATAATTCAGACTTAGAGAATGATGATACTGGTAGTGATCAAACTGTTAATGAATGTGAGATTCCAAAAGAAAATCACATCATTACTACTGAACCAGTGTCACCATCTGATCATGTTCATCCGATGGCAAATGCTAATCGTGATAAAAAGTCTGAAAAGATTGATGTTAAGAAAGATAATGATGTTAAGAATGTGGTCAAAAAGAATGAGCTGAATGAACAAAGTGATAAACCTGTTAAAGTGTTTTATCGGATGGAAGGATCCGATAAGATCATTTCTGATGAGGAATTTCCGATCAAAAATGTTAACTATTCTAAACTTGATAAAATCTGGCAAGAAAGCACAATATGGTTTCCAAAACATGAGAGAACTAATGAAATTCCACCAGAAATCTTAAAGAAATTGTTTTCAGAAGTTCCTCAAGAACCAAAGGTCCATGTCACTGAGTTCATTCGACCAAATGATAAAGCAAATGGTTTTCATGAGCCCTCTTACTCGAAAGGACCACTTCCTGAGAGTTTGAGAAATCAACAGTATAATGATCAATTTCCTGTTAGATCATTTGCTTCACCAAATGCTCATTATGTGTTTGAGGAATATAGAAAATGCTTTAAATGTGGAGAACGCGGGCATTTACTTGCTCAGTGTCCATATGTAAGGCATAAAAGACATGAAGTTGAGGTTAGGAATTCCATGAGAAAGCCGATTGATCATTATGTCCCACCACATAGACGGGCTGTTCCTCAACAACAACAATTTTATAATCAAAACAATTTTCAAATGAGGAACAACCGTCCATTTCAATATGATCACAGAAATCGGATAGCTATGGAACAATCTTGGAGAAAACCTGTGGTGAACACAACAGCTGATAGACAAAAGGTTCCACAAAAACCAATTGTCAAATCAAATGTTGGACCTAAGTCTGTTAACTCAGATAAGGTTGCCAAGAAAGTTACTTTTGGTAACAATGTTCAGAAACCTATTGAGAAACCAAAATCTCAAATTCGTATTCTCAAAAGGTCTGAACAATCTTGGACACCTAATGGTACTCCAGGAGCTTCTACTTCAAAGGTGAGTGAGAAAAATGAAAATGTTTTGAGCAATCAGAAAAAGATTGATCCAAAACAGAAAGTTGTTGAAAAAGTCAATGAGAATGTTTCTTTGAAATCTGATGTTCAAAGGCCCAAGACTCAGGCTTGGGTCCCCCGAAAGAACTAAATGTTTACTTTTTGTGTGCAGGGAGCTTCAGCTGGCCCTATTAGCAGTCTCTGGATTGTTGATAGTGGAGCTTCAGGCCACATGACGGGGGATTTGGCATTGTTGTTTGATGTGAAGAATATTAATGGAGGATATGTCGCGTTTGCGGGTAATAAAGGAGGATATATTACGATGGAAGGAAGCGTGAGTAATGGGATTGTGACTTTCGAGCGGATTTCTTATGTCAAGCAGATAGACTATAATCTGTTGAGCGTCAGTCAAATATGCGATAAACAATTTTCTATGCATTTTGATGACAAATCCTGCTATATTCTCAAACCGGGCTTCAAAATTCCAAAGGAGTGGGTTATGTTGATGGCACCTCGAGTCAACAATCTTTATATTCTTGATATGTCTAAGGCGATGACATCACAGGGACAGATAACATGCTTTCTATCCAAGGCGACCGAAAAAGAATCGATAATGTGGCACCGCAGAATGGGGCACATTCATCTGAGGAAAATGAATCAGTTAGTGAGAAATGGACTTGTCGATGGAGTAAACGTGAAACATTTCCATCTAAACGACAAGTGTGTAAGCTGCATGAAAGGAAAACAACACAAACAGTCCCATAAAGTGAAGAAAGTTAACTCTGTTGAGATGCCGCTTGAGCGATTGCACATGGATCTTTTTGGACCGGTCAAGCGCAAAAGTCATCTTGGAGAGCTTTATTGTTTAGTTGTCACTGATGACTATTCACGATTCTCATGGGTGATGTGTTTGAAGAACAAAAGCGACACCTTTACCAACTTACAAGTTCTGTTCACTCGACTGGAGAATATCTACAATTTGAAGATAAAAAGGATCAGGAGTGACAACGGGACGGAGTTCAAAAACGCAAAGATGGATGAACTTTGTGAAAGCAAAGGGATACATCATGAATATTCGGCTCCGTATACCCCGCAACAGAACGGTGTTGCTGAAAGAAAGAATAGAACTCTGATTGAGGCTGCTAGAACAATGCTTGCTGACTCAAATCTTCCGGTAATGTTCTGGAATGAGGCGATTTATGCAGCAAATTATACATTAAATCGGGTTTTAACAGTGAAGAAGTTTGGAAAAACATCTTATGAACTGTTACACCGACGAAAGCCCAATTTAGAGTATCTAGAACCTTTTGGGGCGCCATGTACGATGTTGAATCCAAGCGAGAAGTTTAGTCCTAAAGCAGAGGAGGGATATTTTGTTGGATATGCAACCCCGCTTAAACGGGTATTCAACAAGCGAACTCGTCAAGTGGAGGATTGGGCTAACGTGGAAGTTCAACGATACACACAAAATCTGCAAGGCACGGGCCCTGATTGGATGTTTGATTACAAAGATTTCTTTGAATCATTCAACCTAGATAGCTTGGTTGAAGAAGCTGTTATCAGATTACTTTACGAGTGTGAAAACGCGGCAACTTCACCGTTGATGCGACCAATCACCGTAAACCCCCCACCAGCTTCTAATGATACCAGTGCTCCTATACAAGAAGAAGAGATGTTTCAAGAAGCTTCAACTTCATTAGACACTTCAGAATCTGAAGATGAACAATTTGAAGAAGCCGTTCTTGAACATGCAGAAGACTTAGAAGAGCAAACTGTGAACCCAACTCCAAATACAGATGTTGCTTCATCGTCTAACACGGGTCATGATCAGGATGCTGTAGAGAATTTGACTGCTCAGACGGGAGTGATTGTACCTGTTAATTCGGAATCTCGGATTCATCGTATTCACCCGCTGGAGCAAGTTATCGGTGATCCTGGAAGTGGAGTGATGACCAGAGGGCAGCTAAAAAGCGTTAATTCGCCAGAGAGTTTTGGTGCTTTAGCATTGTATGCCAAAATTCAGAAATCTGGTAGCCAAAATGATTGGTCGTTTGCATGTTATGTGTCGCAGGTAGAGCCAAGGACTTACAAAGACGCTTTGAATGAAGATGCCTGGGTTGAGGCAATGCAGGAGGAGTTATTGCAATTCCGGAAATTGGGAGTCTGGACGCTCACAGATTTGCCGCCAGGAAGAAAGAAAATAGGCACTAAGTGGGTGTTTAAGTGCAAAAAGGATGATCGTGGAGTTATTGTTCGCAACAAAGCCAGATTGGTTGTGCAGGGTTTCCATCAAATCGAAGGAATAGATTACAACGAAATCTATGCACCAGTAGCACGAATTGAAGCTATTCGGATGTTCCTTGCGTTTGCTTCATATAAGAAATTCAAAGTCTATCAAATGGACGTTAAGAGCGCATTTTTGTACGGTAAAGTCAAGGAGGAGGTTTATGTCGGGCAGCCACCAGGCTTTGAGGACCCAATCCACCGGGACAAGGTCTACGTGCTGAACAAAGCTTTATATGGTTTGCACCAGGCTCCAAGACAGTGGTACGAGGAGCTAAGTACATACCTCATCTCCAAAGGATTCAAGCGCGGCCTTGTCGATTGCACCCTCTTTACGAAGAAGACGGGAGACGACTTGCTTCTAGTACAGATTTACGTTGATGATATTATATTTGGTTCAACTAACGAACTTTTGTGCAGGGAATTTGAAACTGTTATGCAGGAGAAGTTCGAAATGAGCGCTATGGGGGAAATGCAGTTTTTCCTCGGCTTACAGGTGGATCAAAGACCCGACGGGATCTTCATTCACCAGACGAAATACGTAGCCGACATCTTGAGCCGATTCCAGATGGAGGACTCTAAGCCGATGGATACCCCGATTCAACCCAATCACGGGATTGGAGTGGACGTTAAGGGGGAGCTGACAGACCCATTTACATACAGAGCAATCATCGGATCTCTGATGTATTTAACAGCGTCTCGACCAGATATTATGTATGCAACGTGTCTCTGTGCTCGTTATCAATCGAAGCCGAAACAAAGTCATCTGACGGCAGTCAAGCGTATCCTTCGATATCTGAAGGGTTGTCCATCAAAAGGACTTTGGTACCCTAATGATGATGATTTTGATTTTATTGCTTTTAGTGATGCAGATTGGGGCGGCTGTGACAAAGACAGCAAATCAACAACAGCCGGTTGCCAGTTTTTAGGGAGCAGGTTAATTACCTGGCAATGCAAGAAACAGACTTCCGTCGCACTGTCTACATGTGAAGCCGAGTACATTTCAGCCTCGAGTTGCTGTTCGCAAGTGCTCTGGATCCAACAACAGATGGTCGATTACGGTTTGCAGTTTCTTAAAACCCCTATACACTGTGACAACGAAGCCGCAATTGCATTAACTAAAAATACTGAAAATCATTCTAAAGCTAAACATATCCGGATTAAATATCATTTTATCCGTGATTGTTATGCTAAGGAATTGATAGATATGGTCAAAATCCATACTGACTACCAACGTGCAGATTTGTTTACAAAAGCTTTTGACAGATCCCGCTTTGAATATCTTTTGAAAGTAAACAATATAAAGGAAAAACAGGACTAATCGGCTCCTCGGTTTATCATTTTTAGTTTTTAGTTTTAGTTTTAAATTTTTGCTAATTGGGAATTTCTCTTTGCTAATTGGGAATTTCTCTTTACTATCATAATCCTCAAAGAAGTTGATGCTTTCGAGGGGGTTGTTTAATCCTCAAAGAAGTTGATGCTTTCAAGTGGATTGTTTCTTTCAAATTTTTGTTTTGTTTTTCAGAAAATTAAAAACCCAAAAATATGTTCTTTATTTTAGGGGGAGTCATTTTATCAGAAAAACCAAAAACATTGAAAAATTTTCAAAATACCTAAAAATTAGAAAAACCCAAAAATGATTTCCTGGATAAAAAGAGGAAATGATAGTACATCAGTGGGGATCTGACACAGGCTAAAGAATTGTATAGTTTAATGAGACGTATGTTGATTACGTGTGATATGCTGATAGGCTTCGTAGACTATATATTGCGTGCATTAGTGATACAAACATAACAAACTACGCGTTTGTGGCTGAACACCTCATGGGCATATGGTCTTAGTACTGTAATTTCGTTTGACAGGGTGTTTGTACAAAACTCGGAGGTTTAGGGTCGTTATGTTATTAGTTGTCTGGGGATAGCCTATCTGATCTTCTGCTGTAAGTCATTACGGACCTAGATCAGACAGGATGTCTTTATAAAAGAGCTTTATGCCAAATCCTAAAGTTACCGAATTGAGGAACTTTCCATGTTATATGATGATCAAAGATTATCTATAATATCGTATTGATCATTGATGCAAATCATGATTAATATCAGTCCTCAACCTGGTATGGTGCATATGTTACTTTGCTGCATTAATTTGCTGACCTGTATACCTCTATGCATTATATCTTGTACAATTACAGACGACGAAAGCATAATCACGCTTTACAATGAGTCTTTGTGCAAATTACTTCTTGATACGGGAGTATGTCGTGTGTGTGGGAACCACAATGTGTTAGTCTAATACACCTAATTCGTATCATTTTAAAGCATTGCGTAATTGTCTGCATGTGAGCTTAGGTGGACAACAATATCAGCAATTGCCGTGTCACATATTGTTTCTAATGATAATATTAACCTAGATCAACGCTGTGTTCAGATTTCTCAGAAAACTGATATGATCCTCTTACCGGAAATCACAAAATGTTTACTGCTTTCATTTACTTTTATGCATTTTACTTTGTCGCATTTTACTTTTATTGTCAAAAGATACAAAATCCAAAAAGATTTTAGGTGTGTTTTGATAAAAATTTCAGAAAATCCAAAAGATTTGCATTTCTGCTTTATTTTTGATAACCGGGGATGCTTGATGGTCAATTTCTGAGATTTGATAACACCATCTGGACTTTGTAACATTCAAAAAGTGAAAATTTGAGTTTTGGAAGTTTAACGGATTGAAAAATGTTGAACGGGATTCGAATTCGTGATTTGGCGAAATTTTCAGATTTTTCCATTTCACATTCGCCCCTTAAATGGGTCGAATGTGGAAAAATCATCATATTTGACCGTTTTGAAAATGGGCGAATGTGGACTTTTTCACTTCCGGGTGAAAATTCCACTTCCGGGTACATTTTCACCTTCGGGTCTTTACAAAGGGGCGAAGGTGGAATGGTTTTTACATTCGTGCCATTCACTTGGGGCGAATGTGGAATTAACCCACATTCGTCCACAACAAACGGGCGAACGTGGCTTTCTATATATAAGCCTTTCACCTTCGAGTCTTCACATTCACAAATTTTTCAAATTTTCTTCAATACCAGACCTTGTTGCTCGTGTTTCTTAGGATTCATTGATTTGTTCCTTGATCATTACTGATCATTTTAAGACTAAACTTGCAGGTAATGGACTTCATATCAGATCAGAATTGATCGTTTTCAGCACAGGACCTAGGGTTTCAATTTTCTGGGTTTATGTTGATTTTTGATGCTTGTTTTTGATTACCGATCAGTTCTCATAGGTTTTAGGGGGAGAATGTAGAAGGAATTAGGTTTTTAACACATTTAGATGTTAGTTTGATTGTTTGAACATGTTTGAACCCTAATTCTACTTTAAAACCAATGAAAACTGATTAATTGTCAAAATTGGTAATGAACGAGTGTTAGTCGGACTTGTTAGCACACATTTGAATCAGTTTTATGGTTTAAAAACAAATTTGGCAAAAATTTAAATTTTTGGGGAAAACCATTTCACCTTCGGTTCAAAAACCGGGCGAAGGTGGAACTGGTTTGGGCGAATGTACAACAAAATGGACGAATGTGATTTATACTCAAGTTCATGTTCTCATTCGACCAATATTTTCACATTCGACCAGATTTAATCACATTCGACCAGTTCAAAACGGGCGAATGTGCAGTTTATTTTGACCAGAATTTTATAATTTTGTCGTTTTTGTATTTTGACGTGTTTTATTGATTTTCATGTGCAGATGGCTGATCAACCCGAGAACGTTGAAGCACCAGCAGTCAATGTGGAAACTCCAGCTGAGATTACAGTTCCAGATCCAGTGCCAGAAGCTGAAACGTCTGTTCCGAGCAGTTGGCCGTTTGAAAGATCGCACAACTGTTGCGCTTATCTCGGAGATGTTGAGAAGAATACGGAGTTTACCGGGATTATAGAGTTTCTGAAGAGGAGCAGGATTGTTCATGCTTTAGCCACACCAACCATCATATACAAAGACATCATTGAAGATTTTTATCAGAATGCTAAGTATGACTACTGGGAGAATCAGACAATCATCAAGAGCAAGATTCAGGATATGGAGATGTTCTTGACTGAAGCTGATATTCGGGAAGCTTTACAGATTAAGTTTGAAGATAGTGAAGATCCCAGGGAATTGTCATGGACAGAGCAGAAGGCGTGCTTCTTACGAATGAAATACAAAGGTCCAATCACTGACGGATCTATGTATAAGGGGAAACTGGGAGTGCAGTACAAGTATTTTGCACATGTTCTTATTCATGTTTTTGGATGTGTGAGTGGTGGTTATGATGTCATGAGAAGGAGTTTGAGTTCATTAATGGTTGCGTTGACACTCAACAAACCATTTAATGTTTCTGGGATGATTCTTGATCATATGCTGGAGATGCTGAAGGGAATGAAGAATAAGAAGTTTATGTTGTATCCGAGATTTCTGATGATGATCTTTGACTACAAGTATCCTATGCTGAAAAAGGATCCGACTATGATCCTAGGTCAAGATCATATGAACATTAGAACTTTAATGAGGATGAAGGGTTACAAAGGTGTGCCTGATAGTGAAAAGCCACCTAACAGGAGATTATTTGGCGCTTTGGCTCGTCCGGATTATACTGATCCTGGCAAGAACAAAGCAAGACATGATGATAGTGACTCGGACAACGATGATCCCTTAGTGTATGTTGATTCAAGCACTAAGCGGAAACGGCAAGTAGTCAATCCTGGAGCCAAAGGGAAGGGCAAGGGAAAGGCTGTGGATCAGGGAAGCACTAAGCAACAAGTGGCTAGAAAGAAATCAACGGCAAAGAAAGGATCGGGTTTGATGGATGAAGAGTCGGTAGATTCAGAATAGACAGAGGTTGATGAGTAGTGGGATTCTGATGATGAGAATGTAAGGATCACCAAACGTAAGGCCACTATGGTTGGTGAGTCTGAATCCTTGAATCAGTCGATAGAAGAAGCTGAGAGAAGAAAGAAATTGGTTGAAGATGAGGGCCTAGGTGTTGACCTAGCAGAACTGAGTGTTGGAGATACTGTAGTGGTGAATTTGCCCAGAAAGACAAAGAAGCAAAAGACTATGGCCAAGAAATCAAGTGTAAAAGAACTGAGGGAGAAAGAGTTAGCTCAGTTATTGAAGGGAAAGAGATTACCTGATGCTGGTACACCATCTAAGCTATCTTCACCTGTTGCCAAGAAGCAGAAGAAAGCGAAAGAGGCAGAGACTTTACCAATCGATCAATTCAATATCGATATGGATAAAGTGCTCGATATGTTTAGAAAGCCTCAGAAGGAGAAAGTTATTGAAGTTGAGCCATCTAGATCTAAGTCAAAGAAAGTGACTGTGGATGACGATGTCATGAAGCAAGTAAATAAGAAGATGGAAGACATGATGAAGATGTTGGTTGCTCAACAAGCTGAGATTGCTAAGTTCAAGCAGAATGAGGAGAAAATGCTTCAGATAGTGGTTGCTTCGAAATCTAATCAGGATGATATAAATGATAAGATTAAGATGATTGAAGCAAAGAATGAGAAGCTTGAAAGAAAATGTGAAAGAAACAAGAGCAAAATCAAATTGATTAAGGCAGATAACAAAGAACTAAAGAAGGAAAACAAACGCCTTAGTAATTTGATTGAAGAGCTTTATAGCAGAGCACCCCAGTTGAAAGAGGGTGAAGAAGATGAAGAAGAAGATGAACAAAAAGTTGATTATGAGTATTCTGAATCTGAGAAAGAAGAAGATGATGATGAGGATAATGATGAATCGGAGAAAAGCGATGATGATAATGATGATGATGATGACAATAATGATGATGATGATGGTGCTGAAGGTGCTGGGAAAAAGCAAGGTGATGAGTTTAGCAATGGAAGTGATCATGATGGAGGAGATGATACTTCTAGATTTAGTTATAAGAAGAGAACACCACAGAAGAAGGATACTGGAGAATCAAGTTCCAAAAAGAAAGGTGAGAATGTTGATTCGGATGAAAGTATTTTCTGGAACGAGAAGGTGAGATCTCTGTCTGATGATGCTAAACAGCTGTATAAGAATATGTTGGAAAAGAGAGAGTGGACCATTGAGTTCACAGGATGCTTCGCTGAAATATTCCAGACTGATGACTTAAGATATGAGTTGGAATATGAAGATCCAGATCTTGAAGAAGGGGAATTACCTGCATCTGTGGCAAAAGAAATTTTAGATGGTCTTGCACAAAGGGTAGGGAAAACGTTTGAGGAGTTTATGATGGATGAATCGATTCCTGATATTCCTGAAAAGGATATGGGAAGTCATTCAGATGATGTGCAGACTCCAGAGAATAATGAAGTAGAGGTAGAAGATATAACTCATGAAGAGTTTCCCCAATATTTCAGACAAGATGATGAAAATGAAGTATTTCCTGACTTCACTGAGATACCAAATAAGTCAGCGAAACAGAAAGCAAAGAAAAGGAGTGAAGAGTTTGTTGAAAAGGTATTTGGTACTGAAAAGAAAGATTCTTCTAACCAGTCTGATGAGTTGAAGAATTATATGAAGAAATTGAAGGAAATAGATGAGAACCGACCAAAGCCTGAAGCTCAAGGTAACTTTTACAGATTTCATAATGCCAAGTTCAAAGGCAGAGCTCTCGGGTGGACTTACTTAGGCAGGCTGAAATGTATTGCTGCAAAATGGGAAACCGGAATTCTGTACTTCAACAGATTTTGTGACTTGCTTACTCTACCGTACTGGGCGGTTAGAGACCTATGCAGATTCCCAATGTCAGGTGCCGAGGTAAATGGATCACATGTCGGTTGGTGCGCAGACAAATTGGTTTGGGAAAGTCGTACAAGATGGAACAGATTCAAGCCTCAATATCCCAGAAGAAAAGTGCATAGGGATATTGATCCACAAACCAATATGAAGCGTGTTACTTTGATCTACAAAGCACCTAATGTGATGAGAAAGATACCGTTGATGCCGATGCCACATCATTTTAGTGCTGATTTCATCTTTTGGTATTATAATTGGAGAAAGGCAGAAGCGGTGATCGTGTTGAGAGATGGAAAGGATAAATACAAGCATGTTCATGTATTTGATCCTATGTGGTTGATTAATTGCACCTTTGAAGACATCATCATGTTGTTCTACAATCCGATCTACTATGAACCTAATGACTTTGCTCAAGCGAGAAAGTATACGCAAGTGGTTGGAGTTTGTTTTGCGTATGATATAAATGCAGGAAGCAACTTGGAGGGTAAACTTGGCAAGACAGTGAAGATAGCCAATGTATCTAAGCCTGTGAAGAAAACATTTGAGCCGCCAATGACTACTGAGCAGAAGAAACAGCTCAGAATCAAGTTGATGAACAAGACAATGGACCAACAGAGAAAACTATCCAATCAATAGTCGAGGGGGAGTTTGTTGATGCGTTTTGCGACTAAGGATTGGATATACATAATTAACACATGTTAAAGCTTGGCCGAAGGTAAAGAGAATGGGCAATTGTAGATAGATATGGGGCGAAGGAAGACTGATGATGGGCGAAAGAAGAATGGACATGAACAAAAGACACATTCGACCACCTGAAGTGGGCGAATGTGGAAATCACTCACATTCGACCAGTTAAAACGGGCGAATGTGCAGTGCCTATATATAGTTTTTGTGTTTTTGATAATGTAAGTGAGTTATCATTTGTGTCCAGGTTCAGATCAGGTTCAGAGGTGTTTTTGAGAAATAGTGTGTGTGTTCTAGATTAACATAAACAGATTGTAAATGCTTTTTGAATGAAGTTAATCTATGAAATGATATTGAAAATGATCTTGATTGTGTTGTGATTTGTGTTTTATCAATTTGTTCAGAATTAGGGTTTCCGCACCTGGTTTTGTGACTTGTATGATCGAATAATCCTGTTTTAGCTAAAATCCAACGCTCACATGTTCAATGTCTTAATAATAAATTTGATATGGAAACCTATTCTAAGCTCAAGTTATATAATATTTCATGAGTAGTCAAACGGATGTTAACAAACAACTGTCATAAAATTACAATTTTCAACTAAAGAATGATGTCACCAGAATTTTAAAACAGACTTTGCTATAGTTAACTTGTAATCAATATCTAACAAAACAACTATAAATTTAAATTAGATCAGTGTTTTCAAATTCATAATTACAAACAGTCTTCACAGCCCTAAATGTCTTTAATGATCAATGTACAAACGAAGGATCTAGATGGAAACATAACATATCATTATAATATTATTATTTTATATTAATAAAACAATTAAAACTATTGTTCTTACAAAAATTGAACTCTTTTGTTGTTCCCATATCTTTAAAAAATGAACATATATTTTATATCAATAAAAATTATACAATAATATCATCATCTATAAAAAGTGTAATTATAGTTTTTATTGACTACTTATTATGTTTTAAATAAATAATATTTCCATAACAAACTTCTTTTAGAAATGACATGAAATATACTAACTGTAGCTAATATTTTAATATATGTAAACTGAATAGTTATATATAACTCAGTAATGTTATTATAAACATCTTTTTAAATTATTAATATAAATATTATTATTATGTTCAATGTCCTAATAATAACTTTGGCATAGAAACCTACTCTAAATTCAAGTTATAGAGTATTTCATGAGTTGTCAACGAATGTTGCAAACAACTATGATACATTACAATTTTCAACTACATGATGATTTAAACACACTTTAAAAACAGACTTTCCAAACTTAACTTGTAATCAATATCTAACAAAATACCTATAAATTTAAATTAGATCAGTCTTTTCAAATTCATAATTACAAACAGTCGGCATATCCCTGAAAGTCTTTGATGAGCACTGTACAAACGAAGGATCTAGATGGAAATATAACTTAAATTTAAATATTATTATTTTATATTAATGAAACAATTAAAACTATTGTTCTCATATATGATTTTAAGTCTTTTATTATTCCTATATATTTAAAAAATGAACATACACTTTATATCAATAAAATTTCTACTAAAATGCCATCATCTATAAAACGTGAAATTATAGTTTTTATTGAAGACATATTATGACTTAAATAAATAATATTTCCATGGCAAACTATTTTAAAATATGTAAATTGAATATTTACATATAACTCAGTTAAATTATTATAACCATCTTTTTAAATTATTAAGATGAATATTATCATTATGTTCAATTTCCTAATAATAACTTTGATATGGAAACCTATTCTAACTTCAAGTCATACAATATTTCATGAGTTGTCAATGGATATTTTCAAACAACTGTGATCAATTACAATTTTCAACTAAACAATGATATCACAAGAGTTTTAAAACAGACTTTGCAAAGTTATTGTTAGAACAGATATTGGATAACAGAAGTTAAAACAGTTGAGGATGACAAAGTAACATAACATCCACGCCAACAGATGTTAAACAACAGTTGTTAACTAAAATGTATTCACACCAAGTTGTTGAATCATTGTGTACAAAATTAACATACATATCTTTGAACTTCAAAGATGTTATCAAAAGCTTACAACTCGAAAAACTTAACAAACATCTGAATACGTTAATAATAAGTTCTTAACTTTCAAATCTAGCTGCCTTCTTCTTCAATCTTTTGCCCCTAGAAGTTTGATTACTAAAATTTACATTACAACAATCTTCAAGACTTCTTTTTCCATTGGGACTTGTGGCAATATCAACAAACGCATCAACACATACAAGATCCTTCAAACAAACCAAGAAACAACTAATAAAATGTTATATAAGAATACAAGATGTAGAAACAACCTAGACATACTTGCAAAAAGTATAAATACCTTAGAAGTAACTTGAAACCCAAGTTGCGAAGATTCTAAAGGCTTAACAGACACTTTTCGACAAACTTCCTGAAAGACCTAAAAAGTGCTCAAATATAAAGAAGCATAATAGATTTAAAGGTCTATTAAAAATAAATGCTTATTAAAAAAAATTAGAATAAATACCTCGGAAGATGTACCCTGTACATTCTCATATCCATCAACCAACTCTTGATTTATAATACGCTGACAATTAATCTTAACGACAATGTACACATGGTACTCATTTACAAGACTGTAATCACAAACCTCAATATTGAAAGTCACTTTGTTTTCAATAACTGGAGACAATGCAAGCGGGAAACTATTTGTTTTGCTTTGCTTCAACACCCTTTCCCTAATATACCATGCAGCAGCTCCAATGATCATCATCACATCTTTATCAAACATCACAAATAATACATCTCCTAATTTGTCACACCCTCAAAATCCACTTGCGGAGTTTTACCGCGAGGCGCATGACAAACCAGGATCCAAACCAACGATCACAATAAACAAGTCTAAATGTAATTAATGCAATACCAAAACATAGTTTTAAAATCCCGTTTACAGCGGAAGCTTATTCAAAACAGTATCTCAAAAGTAAACCAATTGTTCAACATATGAAAACCATGCGACTCTATCTAGACGCCGTGCAGACGCGTGCGCCCTAGTTCCATTGTGCTACCTTATCGACCTGAGAAAACATGTAAAAGTTTACGTCAGCACAAAAATGCTGGTGAGTTTACAGGTTTGCAGTTCAAGTACCAAGTCCACCTGTCCATACTATAACAAATAGAAAACCAGTATACGCTAGCTAGGCGTACGTTTTGTTACTACCACGATTGGAAAACCATTACTAACACGTATACCAGTTTTGTGCCCGAATAGTTCCAAATGTTCCTGTTGTTCCTGTTTGAGACAATATGCACTCGCCCGGCCCTCCAAGCCGACGAGCGGGGTTGGTCACTCCCAATAGCGCTATTCACATTTCCCCGTTGTGCAAACCCGCACATTCATGGTTCCCCCCGGGACTTCCAAAGATCGTGTAGTATACGTTAGAACCCATAGTATGACAGAATTTACCAAACAATCGTTTTAACACATGTTTTCTCCCCCGAAAGTATAAAACCAGTTTAAAAGAGGGGCCGTAAACTCACCTTAAGTTGCTTTACTCCTAATCCCGAGTAAACTCAGCTGCTATGTTAGTCCCGTACAGTGGCGACCTAACATACGACAGTTACAAGTACTTAGACTAATAACCCGCAGGTTAATTAGTCCCTAGATGTCCAGACCATAACCAAGTTCGTTTAAAAATACCGTGACTGTTTAACTGACCCAAAGTACAAGACTCGACATCCCATTGGTGACCCGAGACTCCCCGTGTTATGTTTACGCTCCAAAACATACAATAACGTAAGTATACTTAACATACGTTAACGTACAACAAGTTATAGCACATAGTTCACGTATCACCGAAATACATCCAAATATATGTTACCAAGTTACTAGATATGTTACGGGGTTCCTAGCATGTTACTACATGTCAAATCAGGTCTCGGTATGCTAATTTACACTTACAGCAGCAGTACACGCGATTAGGGAGCTAATCGCATGTGATGTCACACGAGTTGGGCTAATCGCCCTTAATATTAAGCGAGTAGGGCTACTCGCCTTTGCTTCCATGCGATTTGGGCTACTCGCCCTTTATGTCCTGCGAGTGGGCTAATCGCCCTTAATACCACGCGAGTGGGGCTACTCGCCCCTGTTATCATGCGAGTGGGGGCTACTCGCCCCTAATACAGGCGATTAGCAAGGCTACTCGCCTGTAACCTTGCTGTTCCGGTTTTTCGCGCGTTTAACGCTCCAAATCAGATCCAGAGCGTGTGTAACTACCCAATATCATCCCAAACACTATCCTAAACATGTTTAACCCAAAACCCTTCGTTCATCCTCGTAAAATCAGTCCTGCATGCAACCAAAGCAATCCAAACACATACACGTAGCATGCAATCATCATACCAACATACATAACAATAGCCCTAATAATCAATTAATCAGATTTCTATCATCATACTATCCATATTAATTCTGACCTAGCATGATTACACATCAAAACATCATCAAGATTCATAAAAATCCTATCTTTCTAA
This sequence comes from Ambrosia trifida, assembly GCA_028751855.1. Lineage (NCBI taxonomy): Eukaryota > Viridiplantae > Streptophyta > Magnoliopsida > Asterales > Asteraceae > Ambrosia > Ambrosia trifida. The sequence goes on along the minus strand of CM054128.1, from coordinate 132,187,498 downwards.
TCATGCATACCCATAACACATGTTTATTAATTATAATCCGATTAATAACTCTTATTGACGATTTTCAGAAATCTTTTTCGTTTATGAACAGGTCTGGACCATTAGGGATTGATTAAAAACATTTACAAAGTATTATGGATGAGAATTAAACCTTGGTATTGCAAAAGGATGATGATTAGACCTTGAAACCTTGTGTTTTTGATCAAAATCGCCTTCCAGAGGTTGTTTAAGTGTTTGGGGCGGTTATGGGACGACTAGGGTTTGTCTAATTGAGTTTAGGAGGTTAAGTGTTGTATTTATAGGCGTTTCTAGTCGTCCAGCCCGTTCCACGCGATTATGCAGGTTTATACGCGAGTAGGGTGCCTAATCGCATGACTTTTCATGCGATTAGCCCTATTCGCATGTAGGGATCCCCCTACTCGCCCCTAAGTCATGCGATTAGGCTATCCCCCAAGCCTAATCGCCTATAGTCCCTATGTTGGTGTGTTTTGCGCGTTAAACCCCGTTTTAACATATGTTAATGCATATTCATGTACCGACAAGTCATATAATGATTGTAAACACATAACACAAGTAAATACACATATTTACACTCGTTCACCAATTCCCGGGACTCGAGACTCGTATGTTCCGTATGTCCTGACGATCCTACCGATCGTCACCGTTTGTACACTTGGTTAAGGACCGACATCTAACGAACCTCTAGACCAACATCCAATGATCTTCTAGACTAACCAATAGTTCCCGAACCATAACCCGACTTAACTAACCCAGTTAAGTACAATATACGCGTGACTCGCTAAGGTAGACTTTCATCTAGACAACGTTGTTAACCCGAATTTGCCAGGTGTCACATCATCCCCACGTTAAAAGAATTTTCGTCCCGAAAATTGCACAAGTACCAAAAGAGCAAAAGAGTAACGAAGGAATCAAACAAAAAGATAGAAACCAAAATAGAGATTTACCCGAGTTGTCACATCATCCCCACGTTAAAAGGAATCTCGACCCGAGATTCATTCAGCTGCCGATGAGACATGTCTCGACTCGAATGCTTCCTTAGGAAAGAGATGAGGATACTTAGACTTCATCTGATCCTCCCGTTCCCACGTATATTCCGGTCCCCGGTTCGAGTTCCACCGAACCTTAACGATACGAATCTTGCTGTGACGTAGGCTACGAATCTTGTAATCAAGGATCTCCACAGGTTCTTCCACAATCCGAAGACGATCATCAACCTTGATCTCTTCTAGTGGAACGATGAGAGACTCGTCAGCCAGACACTTCTTCAAGTTTGACACGTGAAAGACGTTATGTACGTTACCGAGCTCCGTCGGTAGATCAAGTCGATATGCCACCGGCCCAATCCGTTCCAGGATCGCAAATGGGCCGACATATCTTGGATTGAGTTTGCCACGCTTCCCAAAGCGTATGACGCCCTTCCACGGTGAGACTTTTAGAAGTACCTTGTCATTGACTTGGAACTCCAGTGGTTTGCGACGCTGATCAGCATAACTCTTTTGCCGGTCCCGTGCCGCCGCCAACCGATTTCGAATCTGTACGATCTTTTCCGAAGTTTCGTACACTAGTTCAGGCCCAGTGAGTTGACTCTCACCCACTTCAGCCCAACAAAGAGGAGAGCGGCATTTCCGTCCGTACAGTGCCTCGAACGGAGCAGCCTTGATGCTCGTATGATAACTGTTGTTGTACGAGAATTCTACCAACGGCAGATGAGCTTCCCAACCCTTCCCAAAATCGATCACACACGCCCGCAGCATGTCTTCTAAAGTTTGAATCGTACGCTCACTCTGACCGTCAGTCTGTGGATGGTAAGCCGTACTCATGTCTAGTTGGGTACCCAAAGCCTTGTGCAAAGACTTCCAGAAGTGAGAAGTAAAATGAGAATCACGATCCGAGATGATAGAAACAGGTACCCCGTGTTTAGAAACAACTTCTTTCAAGTAAAGACGAGCCAAACGATCCATAGTGTCGGTCTCCTTAATAGCAAGAAAATGAGCTGATTTCGTTAACCGATCGACAATCACCCATATCTTGTCGTTCCCGCTTGGTGACTTAGGAAGTTGTGTGACAAAATCCATAGTAATCCGTTCCCATTTCCATTCCGGAATTTCAGGTTGTTGCAGGAGACCCGACGGTTTCTGGTATTCCACCTTGACCTTAGCACAGGTCAAGCATTTGCTCACGTATGAGGCTATGTCCGACCTCATGTTTGGCCACCAGTAAAGCACCTTCAGGTCTTGGTACATCTTATCCGAACCAGGATGAATAGAGTACCGGGACTTATGAGCCTCATCAAGAACAAGCTCCCGTAGTCCCCCGAATAAAGGAACCCATATGCGTTCTGCGAAATAGTGCAGGCCATCAGGCCTTCGCTCTAGGTGCTTGTCGGCACCGTGCATGGTTTCAGCTTTAAGGTTTTCCTCCTTCAAAGCTTCCAACTGGGCAGAACGGAGTTGATCAGGTAGCGACGAATGGATAGTGAGCTGCAACGCCCGAACGCGACGAGGTTTAGAAGATTCCTTTCTGCTCAAGGCGTCTGCTACAACATTCGCCTTGCCAGGATGGTACTTAATAGCACAATCATAATCGTTCAAAAGTTCAATCCAGCGACGCTGCCGTATGTTCAAGTGTTGTTGGTCGAAAATGTGTTGGAGACTCTTGTGATCGGTGTAGATGGTGCATTTGGTACCGTACAAGTAATGTCTCCAAATTTTCAACGCGAATACCACGGCACCCAACTCCAAATCATGAGTTGTGTAGTTCTTCTCGTGCACTTTGAGTTGACGAGAAGCATACGCAATCACTTTCTCGCGCTGCATCAACACGCAACCGAGTCCATGAATGGAAGCATCACAGTAAACGACAAAATCATCAGGACCCTCAGGTAAAGACAGAATAGGAGCAGAACACAGTTTAGACTTTAGTTCCTCAAACGCGGACTCTTGTGATTCACCCCAGTCGAACTTCCTATCCTTCTGAGTGAGAGTGGTGAGGGGTTGAGCAATCTTCGAGAACCCCTGAATGAAACGACGGTAATAACCCGCAAGGCCTAGGAATTGCCGCACCTCAGTTGGCGTCTTAGGTGCTCCCCAGTCCTTGATCGCTTCGATTTTAGCAGGATCGACATGAATCCCTAGTTCATTAACCACATGTCCTAGGAATTGGACTTCGCGTAACCAAAAGTCACACTTTGAGAACTTGGCGTAAAGTTGTTCTCGTCGCAAGAGTTCCAAAACTAACCGCAGATGTTCCCCGTGTTCGGTCTCGTTCTTGGAGTAGATTAGAATGTCATCAATAAACACAATGACAAACTTGTCCAGATATGGTTTACAGACGCGATTCATCAAGTCCATGAAAACCGCCGGTGCGTTCGTGAGACCGAAAGGCATGACCAAGAATTCGAAATGGCCATAACGTGTTCGAAAAGCAGTCTTTGCAACGTCAGCCTCCCTGACGCGCAACTGGTGATAACCGGACCTCAAATCGATCTTGGAATAATAACTAGAACCCTGGAGCTGGTCGAATAGATCATCGATACGTGGAAGAGGATAACGGTTCTTGACGGTCAACTTGTTCATCTCTCTGTAGTCTACACATAATCGGAAACTCCCATCCTTCTTCTTGACAAATAAAATTGGGGCTCCCCAAGGGGAAGAACTTGGACGGATGAAACCCTTATCCAAGAGTTCCTGTAACTGGCTAGACAATTCCTGCATCTCGGGAGGTGCAAGACGGTAGGGGGCCCGAGCAATAGGAGCAGCCCCTGGTACCAGATCAATACCGAACTCGACTTGACGATGAGGAGGAAGACCAGATAAATCATCGGGAAAAACATCAGAAAACTCGCGTACCACCGGAATGTCGTCAATCTTCTTCTCGTCACTAGTGGAAACAGATAAGAGCGCCAAAACGGCTGGATAACCCTTTCGAAGACACTTAAGGGCTTTCATGCTAGAGATGATGTTTAGCGAAACACCACCCTTGATACCGTACACAGAAAGAAATTCTCCATCAGGGAGAGGAATCCGAATAACCTTATCGTAACAGACGATCTCCGCGCGATACAAAGATAACCAATCCATTCCTACTACCACGTCAAAACTACCCAATGGTACCGGCATAAGGTCGATGGGGAACGATAAACCCGACAACTCTAACTGACACTCCCGAAGAACACAAGTAGCTTCAATCGTTTTACCGTCAGCCAACTCAATAATATACTTGGTCTCTAATGGTACAGATACTACATCTAGCAGTCGACTAACGTCCATGGATACAAAACTCTTGTCGGCACCAGAATCAAATAACACGCTAACAGAATGATTATTGAGAAGAAACGTACCGGTGACTGTATCAGGGTCCTGCCTAGCCTCAGCAGCTCCAATGACGAAGGCACGTGCATTTCTGCCGCCGCCCCCGTTGTTACCATTCCCGTTGTTTCCACCCTGTTTCAGCTTTGGGCAATCCTTCTTGTAATGCCCAGTGTCACCGCAGTTGTAGCACCCTTGTTTCCCTGTAGTCCCCTGAGTAGTCGGAGCTGAACTGTTAGTCGGAGCCTGAGTCGATGGAAGTGTAACCCGACAATCTTTAGCATAGTGGCCTGTTCGCTGGCAGCGGTGACAACGGTTACTGTCGCAGTTCCCTTGGTGATGGCGTCCACACTTGTTGCATTTGGGCAGTTTTCCTGCATAACCACCCTGCTTATTACCCGAAGACGATGAACCCCCATTATCAAACTTTTTACCCTGCTGTGTAGACCCAGACCCTTTCCCGTCGTTTTCCCACTTGCGCTTATTGTTCTCTGGAGCCTTAGCAGTCGAACCTTTCGCCGGCAAAATTCCCTCGTTCACCTTTAAATTGGTCATCCTATGTGCAGATCGAACTACCTCCGCATAAGTAGGATGATTCCCAGCAGCCACTAACCCTGCAATTTCCGGCACCAACCCTGAGACATAATGTTCAATCTTACGATACTCTGGTACGTGCAAATCGGGACACAGCACCGCCAACTCATTCCTCCTAACCGTATACTTCTCGATTTCCGACCCATTCATCTTGAGGTTCCACACCTCATGTTCCAGTTTCTGTACTTCTTCTCTCGGGCAATACTCCCGCTTCAGCAACTGCACAAAGTTCTCCCACGGCATAGCATATGCCTCCCCAATACCCATATTCTGGGTAATACCATTCCACCAAGTCAATGCTACGTCCTGAAACAACGCAGCCGAATACTTCACCCGATCTTCTGGGAGACAGTTACACATCAAGAATACCGACTCCACTTTCTCTAACCACCTAAGCAAACTGACCGCACCCTCGGTGCCAGAGAATTCCTGGGGCTTGCAGTCCCGGAACATCTTATAGGTGCACATGGGTGGGGGTGGGTCAACAGGACCACCTGAAATGAAACGTATGAGAAACCACGAATAACGTACACAAGACTCACCAATGAGGTAAAGAAAATGGATAAAACAACTTACCACCGCCGTTGTGCCCTAACTGAAAGGCAGCCTGGAGCAAGTTGTTCAGATCAGCCTGTGACAGGTTAATACCTCCACCACGACCACCAGCACCACCACGACCACCACCGCGTCCACCATTGCGACCACCTCCTCGTCCTCCACGCACTCCAGACATGATTCTGGCAGAAAGAACGAGAAAATTTAGTTTCGCAGTTAAAGATAACCACAAATGTTCACAAGATCAAAGCCAGATCCAATCCAGGACTATCCCCTCAAACCCAGAGCTCACTAGGGCTTCCATGCATTTCGTTTTATGATTTTGTGTGCACCCAAAATGATAAAACGCTCTACATGGTTCTCCAAGTGTTCTCCTAGTTCAAAGTTCAAATCACCGAACATAGACTCTTAGCTACACACCGTAATACTACGGTAGTTCATGACATGTGCTTCTATTGGAGTGCGAAAGGGAGATGTCCGAGCCTTGGACAAATCTCAAGAACACACGAGTTACTCCAACAGACCACACTGCCTAGAAAACAAGTAATCCAACCTAAGATAGAACGGATGATGTAACGTAGAAAGACCAACGATTTAGAGACACCCCGACAAGACCATACGTAACCCACTATAACGTTTAGTACCATGTGATCGTCTAGTGTGTGCGACTCGGCTATAGACTAGACTCTACATGCAGTCCTAGTTCACTATAACCATTGGCTCTGATACCAATCTGTCACACCCTCAAAATCCACTTGCGGAGTTTTACCGCGAGGCGCATGACAAACCAGGATCCAAACCAACGATCACAATAAACAAGTCTAAATGTAATTAATGCAATACCAAAACATAGTTTTAAAATCCCGTTTACAGCGGAAGCTTATTCAAAACAGTATCTCAAAAGTAAACCAATTGTTCAACATATGAAAACCATGCGACTCTATCTAGACGCCGTGCAGACGCGTGCGCCCTAGTTCCATTGTGCTACCTTATCGACCTGAGAAAACATGTAAAAGTTTACGTCAGCACAAAAATGCTGGTGAGTTTACAGGTTTGCAGTTCAAGTACCAAGTCCACCTGTCCATACTATAACAAATAGAAAACCAGTATACGCTAGCTAGGCGTACGTTTTGTTACTACCACGATTGGAAAACCATTACTAACACGTATACCAGTTTTGTGCCCGAATAGTTCCAAATGTTCCTGTTGTTCCTGTTTGAGACAATATGCACTCGCCCGGCCCTCCAAGCCGACGAGCGGGGTTGGTCACTCCCAATAGCGCTATTCACATTTCCCCGTTGTGCAAACCCGCACATTCATGGTTCCCCCCGGGACTTCCAAAGATCGTGTAGTATACGTTAGAACCCATAGTATGACAGAATTTACCAAACAATCGTTTTAACACATGTTTTCTCCCCCGAAAGTATAAAACCAGTTTAAAAGAGGGGCCGTAAACTCACCTTAAGTTGCTTTACTCCTAATCCCGAGTAAACTCAGCTGCTATGTTAGTCCCGTACAGTGGCGACCTAACATACGACAGTTACAAGTACTTAGACTAATAACCCGCAGGTTAATTAGTCCCTAGATGTCCAGACCATAACCAAGTTCGTTTAAAAATACCGTGACTGTTTAACTGACCCAAAGTACAAGACTCGACATCCCATTGGTGACCCGAGACTCCCCGTGTTATGTTTACGCTCCAAAACATACAATAACGTAAGTATACTTAACATACGTTAACGTACAACAAGTTATAGCACATAGTTCACGTATCACCGAAATACATCCAAATATATGTTACCAAGTTACTAGATATGTTACGGGGTTCCTAGCATGTTACTACATGTCAAATCAGGTCTCGGTATGCTAATTTACACTTACAGCAGCAGTACACGCGATTAGGGAGCTAATCGCATGTGATGTCACACGAGTTGGGCTAATCGCCCTTAATATTAAGCGAGTAGGGCTACTCGCCTTTGCTTCCATGCGATTTGGGCTACTCGCCCTTTATGTCCTGCGAGTGGGCTAATCGCCCTTAATACCACGCGAGTGGGGCTACTCGCCCCTGTTATCATGCGAGTGGGGGCTACTCGCCCCTAATACAGGCGATTAGCAAGGCTACTCGCCTGTAACCTTGCTGTTCCGGTTTTTCGCGCGTTTAACGCTCCAAATCAGATCCAGAGCGTGTGTAACTACCCAATATCATCCCAAACACTATCCTAAACATGTTTAACCCAAAACCCTTCGTTCATCCTCGTAAAATCAGTCCTGCATGCAACCAAAGCAATCCAAACACATACACGTAGCATGCAATCATCATACCAACATACATAACAATAGCCCTAATAATCAATTAATCAGATTTCTATCATCATACTATCCATATTAATTCTGACCTAGCATGATTACACATCAAAACATCATCAAGATTCATAAAAATCCTATCTTTCTAATCATGCATACCCATAACACATGTTTATTAATTATAATCCGATTAATAACTCTTATTGACGATTTTCAGAAATCTTTTTCGTTTATGAACAGGTCTGGACCATTAGGGATTGATTAAAAACATTTACAAAGTATTATGGATGAGAATTAAACCTTGGTATTGCAAAAGGATGATGATTAGACCTTGAAACCTTGTGTTTTTGATCAAAATCGCCTTCCAGAGGTTGTTTAAGTGTTTGGGGCGGTTATGGGACGACTAGGGTTTGTCTAATTGAGTTTAGGAGGTTAAGTGTTGTATTTATAGGCGTTTCTAGTCGTCCAGCCCGTTCCACGCGATTATGCAGGTTTATACGCGAGTAGGGTGCCTAATCGCATGACTTTTCATGCGATTAGCCCTATTCGCATGTAGGGATCCCCCTACTCGCCCCTAAGTCATGCGATTAGGCTATCCCCCAAGCCTAATCGCCTATAGTCCCTATGTTGGTGTGTTTTGCGCGTTAAACCCCGTTTTAACATATGTTAATGCATATTCATGTACCGACAAGTCATATAATGATTGTAAACACATAACACAAGTAAATACACATATTTACACTCGTTCACCAATTCCCGGGACTCGAGACTCGTATGTTCCGTATGTCCTGACGATCCTACCGATCGTCACCGTTTGTACACTTGGTTAAGGACCGACATCTAACGAACCTCTAGACCAACATCCAATGATCTTCTAGACTAACCAATAGTTCCCGAACCATAACCCGACTTAACTAACCCAGTTAAGTACAATATACGCGTGACTCGCTAAGGTAGACTTTCATCTTGTACCCTTATCTGCAACTTGAACCTAAAAGAAATAAAACATAAAAAACAGTGTATACATAAAAAACATGAATGAAATGAAATGAAAATCCTGAAGAAAAAAAAACAGTGTATACATCTACTGATTTAACCTAAAACAAATAAAACATACTTTATCTAAAAAACCTGAATGAAATGAAATGAAAAACCTGGAAAATAAACAGTGTATACATCTACTGATTTACATACTTTGTGGTACTGGAAGTACATTCCCAATCGCATTTCCCACAACCCAAAGCAGTAGCAGGCAATTTGAGAACTGTTTCACACACTTCTTCAGCATTTTGCAAAAACTCATATTTACTTAAAACTTTCTTGTTACAATTGCGGCACGCAACATAAAACCAACCATAGCTTTCTTCAACACTTTTTATGGTGGCAACAACAACAAAAGACATCGGCTGCACACACAATGTATATTAAACATACACTTTTAAACAATACAAAAATATAGTAAAGTGAAGACATATAAAAGTTACAAATAAAATATTGAAACCTCTTGAATTCCTGGTACAATGACTTCATCAATAGGCTTCTTCTTCTGTGTCCCAACGGTTTGAGAAGTACAACCACACTCTTCTTCTTGTTTCAACATCAAACTCCGCAATGGATAAGCGCACTTCCACTTTCTTATAACTCAAGCCTCCGTGTACCACATGTCTTTGGCTGGATACAGATCACAACGGCTTTCTTCATCGTATATTGAGGTGGACATTGTTTTAAATTTTAAGAGGGAAATTTGAAAATCTTTTTTAGAAAATTCAAAGCTGATATAAGAAATGGGTGCATTGGTTATGTGCTTATATATAGGGAGCTAATGAGGCACGTTTCCCTATGTGGATTTAAATTTCCCCCCTTAAAATTCAAAAACTTAGGGCCTAAAACAACTGAGAGGATATTAGTAAACGTCTGCTGTTGGTTGGCAGACCCAGGGATTAAGAACCACTGTTGAGGGCAACAGCGGTGGTTTCACGTGGCCCACCCCTTTTTTTTAATATTTTAATGGGATTAATGACGTCAGTTTTTGCATCATACAGGCATTGGTGGCCAGTCTCTCCGGCTGACACATCAGCTTTCTGACGTCACTCACGCTTCTCCTATTATGGAAAGTATAGATAGATTAAAATTTAGATTATTTCATTTATGTTTTGTAACTTCTACACTACAAAGCATTTATCCCTTGAGTTAAAACATTTTTACCCACGACTTAAATTTTTAAACTTTGTGTTTAACTTCGACCACATCCTGATTTTGGAAATGTTGCGTCATTACACAGTTAAAAATGAATATGGTTTCCCAAACTTTATAATCAACCTGTTTTATATCATCATGCTTAAAAACTCATTTGATCGATGTCACAGTATATCCCTAAACTATGACCTTTGTATCCGCTTGTGCATCCACAATACTCTCAACACAATATACCCTCATTTACCCAGTACTAATTTACTGATATAGCTACACCCAATCTCCAAAGCCATAGCCAAGTACCATTAGTTAACTCCTCTTGATCAGACTAAATTCATACATAAACGCCATCTACACAATACACACCAGTACACTACTCTCTAAAACGATTGACTTAGCAACTTTTTCTTGTGTTAACTTTTCACAAGAGTTCAAAGTACCCAGTCTTGGAGGAGTCTATTCACCAGATTAGTACACATGGTATACACCTTATACCTTGAAACAAATAGCACACTATGAGCCCTAAAGAGATGCCTTAACGATCTTCACAAGCAAACGGTCTTTCAATGAATAAATTTCGTAAAATTTTTTCTAAAAGGTTTCAAACTTAGCCAATCCTAACGGGTAACATTTAACTTTCTCAAACATTTCATAAAAATCGAAAATTTTCAACTTTAATGAAATTTTAACTTACAAGTTAAAGAAATGTTTGAATACAGAAAGTCTTATTTTCCAAAAATTCGTCGAGGCATCCGGGATCAGACTCAACCTCATACATATCCTGCCCATACTTTCTAAATATTATCAAGGAGAATCAACACAAACCAAACCGGATTCCGTATTGTCTTTAAAATGATTCATGAACTCCTACAATATTTATCAAAAAAATATCGAGCTGATTCATTCAATCAACGTAGCACGAGAAATTTGTGTGCTGTGGACTTTCAACGTTGATTTGGGTGTCTGAAGCTAGGATACCAGCTCATAGTTGAAGCACAAACCCTACACGTTATTCATAACCCTTAGCATTTCATTTGCTGTGACTCGATCATCCTTTTTAAAACTTAAAGTCTATCTTCAGAAATGTTATATTTTTAAAACTTTTCACATCCACATTATTTCGAAGCCTCAAACTATCTTAAATATTTGGGAATTTATTCGTGTCATATACGTTGACTTTATCATTCACGTCATTTCAAAATCTTGGTCTTTTGAAACACATTTGGTTTATATGGTTTCCTCTTGCATTTTATAAACTCGTTTTGCATATTTACAAGTCAAATGTAAACCCTTTTGTTTTCATATAACGAATCCAATACATGTTTTCGGGAAAAAGAAAATGAGGAAACTTGCGACTGATAATATGCCTTATGCCAATTTGCGACTTGACTTCTCATTTTTTTTATAAACAAAAATTTATTTATTTTTACACTTGCACTCTCTCAGTCGCAAAAATTTTTGGTCCAAAAAAATATTGGACAAATCCTCATCGGAATGTTACTAAATGTATTTTATTGTATAGAGCATATATGTAAAAATACTATATTTAAACCCTCATGCCAGTGGACTATATGTCTGTTCTGCGCACTCTAAATTGCAGTAAATTTCATTATTTTATTCTTACACCATTTTATTTATAGTTATGTTCGCGCATTATCTTATTTATGATTATTCTCACATTATTCTTTTATTAGTGGTTATTCTTACGCGTTATTTGCGGTTATTCTAGCACTATTTATTAGCAGTTATTCTTACATCACTGATTTTGAACTTTGATTCAACTCATTTACTCTTATTTTGCGTAATCGTGATTTACTCAATTTATGTTATATCATTCTTTCAATCGAAATTTTATGATATACTTATATACTTACATGAACGCATATTTTGTATGCATATTTTTCCTGTTTTGAGCAAGACCCTGTTATACTTTCTCATTATTTTGTTCAACACCATGGTCAATAAACATACTAATTGATAACTCGTATGTGATCTACGCCAGAGCCCACGTACGACTCAGATCGGAGTGTTTTTCTAACCCGAGGGGAACGGTGTAATCCTCAGAGTTTATCAATATGGGTGTTTAGAACTCAACGATGTGAGCAAAATTTACTAGTTAAGGGTGAACCTGAAAGGTGAAGGACCCCTAATCATGTCTTATACTTACATATTATTCTCATTACGGTTAAAGGGTGAACCTGAAAGGGAAGGACCTCTAACCATGTCATGCTTGAATATTATTTCATTGCGGTATCTATTGTTTAACATATTTTGGTTGCACGCATTTGTTTCTTGTATTACTTATGTTAGTGTTATGGAAAAGCATAACACCCTAGTGTAAGGTAAATCGATGATTACAGCCCAGAACACAATCATGGGTTTACAAATACATGGGGGTGGTGTGTGATTCTACTTAGGCTATTGGTAGACAATCAGTACGAGTCCAAAGTATTAGTAGTGTGGTGGGTTATCTGCGGTACACCCTATATATAAGCACGAGCGATACTGCGGGAGCGGACTAGGAGCAAGAACCTAACCCATTATTTTCTATTGCATATTGTGCTATTTAATAGCGTTGGGCCGGATCTCTTTAATAGGTCGTTGATCAACGGCTATCATTTTCGTTAAGAAAATTATTACACAAGCTTCAATTCGTCTTCTTGGAGTCTTTCTTTTGACCACCCACACAGAAAACCCAAACCTTGTGTACTCTACACTCTCGGTTATGTGAATTCTTGTCGCATACCGTAATAAAGTTCAGTCAGAAACATTTCTAAAGTAGGGGAGACTGCTTCATCAGTGCCTCTGCCCTCACCAGTTACATACTTTCCCAAAACTGTTCTCATTGTAAACTCTCAACTTCCTAACCTTGGGTCAACTGCCAAAGATTTTGAAACTTTTACTTTTACTTTGGATAATAATTAGACAACTACTATAATTTTTTTAAAAACAAATCATAACTGATGCAATTTTTTTTAAAAAAAAAAAAAATCTACTTGACTTTACAACATCTTTTGTTTCATAGAAACCCCCACTTGAAAGGAATTTCAAGACGAATTTTTATAAACTAGGGGAGACTGTGACAATCGTCACCTTCATATTTTAACAAGTTGCCATTTAAAGTCCTTATAGTTTCTATCGTTTCAACTTTAATAAATGAGTTTCATTCGATCATTGTATATATATATATATATATATATATATTACTTGGAATTGCTTACATTTTAATCGAACACGCAAATAGAATACATCTTGACAATTGTAAACTTTGCTGATATTAATATTGTTTAAAGTTTAAACACTTAAGTTTATAAAAGTTAAATTTTTATAAAATTTTAAAAAAAAATTATTTCCCTCCTTCGTTTTTCCGGCTGGAGTTGCCGGCGGCGACACAAAATCTGGCCAAAGTCCGGCGAGGCCCTTATACGCACCTTTAATGCTTTTCAATCGATCCAAATGGTTTTAAAACGTTTCTTCATCGATTTCCAGCTGTTTCCCATCATTATATCGAGTCATTAACCTGTTTTTATGAGTCTTTAACCGAGTTTATTAGGTGTAATCGCCGGAATATTTTTTCTTCAGTAATGACCCTTTTCAACGTAAACACTATAAAATTCTCGATGCCAATATTCACGCTTCATAAACCCACCTTAATAATGGTCTAATCGCGTCCAGAAAGTCCATGAAATCGGCTCCGAGAAATCGTTTTTTTTTCGTTCGTTTTGTTCCATAATCGCAGTGTAAGTTTGAATATTATATGCCGTTTGGTTTCTGGGTTAGTACTCTTTAAAAGCCCTACGATTTTGAGGGCCTATACTTTTGGATTTATGTTATTGAGGTGTTAGGGTTAGGGTTTATGTTCAAGGAGAATTGAGAAAGAAGATGATGAAGTAGGTGTATTAGTTACATATTTGCTTTCTAAATAAAATCACAAAATAAGATTTGGTCTAGTGGTTGCCTTGAAAGAGTTGGGTTGTGGATGACCCAGGTTCAAACCTGGTCTCCTACCCTCTTTATTTCATTTTTTTTTCTCATATAACTTTTTGTTTTGAGTTTTATTTACATAATATGTAGAAACTTATAATATTCATAATAAATCCATTTTTGGTCCTAAAATCATAAAAATTTAGGTGTAGTATCTTGACACCTTAAAAAAAATTACTACATTTTTAGTTTCTGGAAATTAGCTTATTTTCGTATTTTATTAATTTAAAATGATTTAATCATAATAAATGGATTAAAAATTTATTTTAAATGATTTTAACCTCAAAATTTTTGTGCAAATATTTCCATGTATCAGAAACTTTATTATAATATATTTGGCCCAAAACCATTATTTTGTATAGATTTTCCTATTTTTTTATCAATTAAACATGATTTAAATTCATTAAATCTGTTTTAAATGCAAATAAATTGAGAAAATATATGGAAAAATTATTTTCACTATTTTACATCATACAATAATCATTTTTTTATAAAAATATTATTCTTGGACCATATCTTGTATTTTTAGCTTATTTATATTTAAATAGTCATAATAAATTATTTAATTAAATATAAATTATAAAATCTGTTTTATGAATATTTTCATATAAAACATAAATATTTTCTAAGTGTGGAAAACATAAGTGTTTATATTTACTATGTCACGTATTTGATCTCAAATCATGATACATTTTATTCAAAAATATTATTAATTCGAGTTATCATAAAACTTTATCTTCCCTATCTAGCCTAGCAAACCCTAATGCCTTAGAACCTTAGATGTCTTAGACTTTTTAGGCATTTCCTTATTAGTATTCTTATACATTATAGGTTGAATTCCTCAGAATTCCAATTACTTAGCTCACGGCCGCTTAAGTTGGATTTTGATCGCTTTCGCAAACTGTGAGTATATCTTTCCCCTTTTTCATGTTTTACTCTTTTGGGGCTATTCATGTACACTATGACTAAATGTTTTTCTTTCACTAAATGCAATTCTCATGTGTGTTTGCTTTATGGTAATTTGTCTGTCTATGACTTGTCTAAATCATTAACCTTTGAGGGCCTGGCATTTCAATGAATAGTACTATGGTATATACCCCTTGTTGACTTACGTGTTCGAGTTAAGTCCTTGGTCATTGTTGTATGATTCATTATACTAAAAATGGTTTTTATGTGTTAGTCTCATTCTATTAGGGTTGATTTTGAACGGATATTACTTATTACATAATTGCAAATGGTACCACACATGAATTGCGAAACGTTTTTATACTATATGTATTCAAAACAGTGTATGCTCACCAATACATTTTTGTATTGACATATACTATTTTCGTACATGTTTCAGGTTATTTATGAGATGACTTTTTAAGCTTTTGGATTTTTTAGTTAGATTTTGGATTCATTGTATTTCAGTTTTAGTTGTCACTTTAGAATTATTGTATCTTGTATTTTTCTTTCAATGTAATAAACTACTAAATCAATGTATCAATATTTACACTTTTAGTCCATGAGCTATTGAACAATCGTCACTACGTGACACCTCGATGATTCTTGCCATCGGTTGGGGTGTTACATTTTAACACAAATATGTTTTTGTACAGAAATAACGGTTTATTTGGAAGGGAAAACTTAATTTATTGTTTACGTTTGAAGATCATAGCTTGTAGGCTCGCTTGTGTTTGCAAAAGTGCCAAAATATGCATCATTTAATGGGTTTTGGCATGTAGTAACTCTTCATTTTTAAATCTGATGCAAAACAGGTTTTGAGCAGGTTTTTGGACTATTTTTAGGGTAAATAAGACATGTTAAAGAGATTGTTGGATCTGTATTGCTCTTTGTATGAACTTGCTAGTGAACACTTAAGTGTCTAGCCAGTTCTTTATCAGTAATAGCACAGCGGAATGATATAAGTTAAAGCTACACTTATCAACAGGAGTTATTACTCCCCCTGGATGTTTGATAAAACTAAAGACAAGTATTTAATGAGAATCTAAGCATTGAATGAGAATGAATACTTAAACAGATTCTCAGTAATGAAATGGAAAATAACAATGATAAGCTTTGAAGGATTTCTGTATTAAAAATCAATGTCTAAAACAGAGGGATGAACCCATCTATTTATAGACTTTACAAATACATGAACCTTGCCGAAAAGCAAGTTCAGAGGCAAGTTGCAACAAGTTGCAATCTTGGAACTTGTACAAAAAGTTAAAGTAATAATAAACTAATAAACTACTGAAACATAAGGCGGTGGAAAGATTCTTGAACAAGTGCTGATGAATGACAAACTACTGATGAGTAGTTTGTCTTCAGTAGTTCTTCAGTGAACTGTCTGGTTTGGACTTCAGAACTTCTGATGCATTTCTTCTTCAGTACTTGTAGAATCCTTCTTCAGTACTTTAGTCTTCTTTCTTTAGTAGTTCTATACTTAGAATATTTCAGACAGAAGTGAATTAGACTTAGGTTTCCAAAAGTGGTTTCACCAATCCTCTTTGTCCTAACAATCTCCCCCTGGATTGATGAAGCCAAAACCTTTCTAATTCCTTATTGTTTTCTTCTGTCATTCACAATCTTCCATATTCCTTTGAACATGGAATTCTTTAATTGATTAAGCTGTTCATCAGTAAGAGATCCCCTTTGAGGTTCCAGATGTTGAATTGTAAGCAAGTCCTGAGTTGATAATTTCTTCAGTTCATTTAAGGACTTGTAGGTCTTGCTTGTAAGATCTCTCCTTGTCACTAATACTGAGTTGTCATCAGTAAAGGACCATATGATGATCAGCACTTTAGACTTGTCAAAGTCTGAAGTATAGGGAACCATGCTGGTCCCTTGGGAAGTTCCTGAGTGTTGAATATTTTCAATTTCAGTGACTCTCAGGTGGGATTCACTTTTTTCTTCTTGTTGCACCACATCAGGTAGTTTGAAAGTTGGCAAGTGATGTTCAGTAACTACCTTAGTGTGCAGTTTGTCTTTGATGGTCTTCTGGATTTGGTAGGCAAATATAGAAAGATCCCTGAACTGTGTTATTAGAGGTTTTTCTTCAATATCAAAGTCTGAATGGACTACTATGTTTCCTTCTAGTAGTACCATCTTGAAGTCAGTCTTTGTATTGTCCTCTGTCTTCTTCTTCTTCTTGGTAGCAGTTCTTGTAACACCAGAAGTTCTAACTACTGAAGTTGATACTTCAGAAGTTTTGAACTTCTCTGGATTAGCAGCCTTTGCAGCTTTGTACTTCTTGTATGTGTCTAGTAATCTTTCTTCTTTCCATCTTGACACAGAAGCTTTTGAACCATAGCTGTTTGCTACCAGTTCTTCAATTATCTCAGCTCTCTTAGCTTTACCATCTTTATTTGTTGCAAGTTTGTCTGCAACAATTTGAGCTCTTCTTGTTAGCTCATCCATGGAGAGTCCTTTCAGTGAAGAGGCTTTAGTCTTGCTGTTCTTTGTAATGTAAGACATCAGTTGTTGTCTTTTGTCTTCTTCAGCAACTTCTTCAAGGTTAGCCTGCCTTTGTAACTCAGCTTCATAAGCTTGTAATTTTTCATTGTAGCTCAAGTCATCCCTTGCTTCCAAAGCATTCTAGATCTCATCTTCCTTAGCCTTTCTTTCGGCTGCAATTAAACTCTTCTCAAGTAGTTCTTTGGACATTGATAAAGGAGAAGGGTTCAGCACAGTCATTGTTGTAGTTGTAGTAGGCTTTGGAATAGGAGTTGGTTGTTGTTCAGTTGGTTTGGAAGGCTGTTCTGTTGGTTGTATATTGGAAGTGTTAACTTCTGATGTGTTGACAACTGCTGAAGGTTTGTCAACTACTGAAGGATTGTCTTCAGTACTTTCTGAATCATCATCAGAACTTTCAGCATCAGAAGTTTCTTCATTATGGCCTTGGGATGTTTCAGCTTCTTCTATTTCTTTCTCAGAGACACCAAATTGTTGAGCCAGTTTTTGTCTTCTGTCTTTGTCTTTGAGTTCTCTTTCTTGGAGAGCCACTCTTGCTTTTACTCTAGCTTTGAATGACTCCTTTGGTTCACTAATTTTCTCCCCCTTTTTGGATTCATCAAGTTTGGAAGATTTGGAGAAAGTACCAGTAAGAATGTTGATCTGTTTTGAGTTGTAGTCAATTTTGTTTGACAGATCATTGACTTTTGTTTTGATCACTTCAAGTTGGTTCTTGACAGACAGCTCCAAAGCAGCTGCGTAGTTTCTGAAGTGATTGGTGATGAGTGTGTTCATCATATGGTATAAGGGACCATCTGGGCTACATAGCTGGTTCAAGTCTATGCTTGTTGACCCAGGGAATTGGGTAGGCATTTGTAGTGAGGGGTGTGTTTTGGGTTGATCTTCTTGTTGTACAGAAGATGCCACTTTAGGGGAATCAGGGATCAAGTGGACTTTAACCTGATCTGGTGTGACCAGCTCTTTGAGCTTAGATACACCAGGTGCAGGACCTTCACTAGCAGCCGTCAATTCAATGTTTGGTTGTGAAACATCATCCAAATCAATGGAATCATCTGAATCCGTGATTACATCCACAATGAGGACAGTATCAGTTACATCATGAGCTGAGCCCAACTCAGTTGTCTCATGTACCTCTTTTTCTTGGTTCAAAGGATTTCCTACCTCAGGTATTAAGCCTTCATCAGTAGTTGCCACAAATGAGGTCTTAGCAATGTTACTCCTTTCCTCAGATCCACCACTGGGTGGTATGTGAGTAGTAGCAGCCTCAAATGTACCTAGAGTATCTAAGTTTGGGCTTAGAGACCCTGGTTCATCCTCATCTCTTTGGTTAGGGCTTTGAGTGTCCACATCCATGTCAAGTTCTGAGGCTATATCCTCTATTGGATGTGGTTGTTGGGGACTGACATGTTCGGATGGGATTCTCTCTTTTAGCCCAGAGAGAAGCTTGGCAATTTCAATTTCTAGTTCAGAAGTTTGGGGTGCTGGTTCAGTAGTTTTGTCTATGGGTTCAACAGTTTCAAAAGAAGGGTCTATTGGGATTGTTTTCTTGAATTTCTTTCTTTTGAAAAGGATAGTTATTGGTGCTCTTGGTGGGGTTTGAGATGGATGAGACTGAGAGGATGTTTCAGTCACATCTTTATCAAGTGCAGATTGCACATTAGCGAGTTTAGGCATCTCAACCTCCTGAACTGCCTTTCTTTTTGGGTTGGTGGGTTTTTGTTTTTGTTGCTTGGGTTTCTTGGCCTTTGGGGGTGTAGGTTTGGAAGATAAGGGTTCCATGGGGACTGTTTCTGGTTCCCCTTGGTCATCTTCTGGCCAGGCAGCCGGTTTGTTGTGCCTTGAGTATGCTTGTGAGGACAAAGGGTTTAAAATTGTAGTTTTACGCACAAGCACCTCTTCTCCAAGTTCCTTTATTATGCAATGCATAATAAATCTTGGGTACAACAAAAACTTCTTTTTAGTATTGAGATGATGTAACACCAACTCATTAAAGAAAAGTGATGATGCCCTAAATTTTGTTTCATTCACTATGGAATGAAAAATAGGTTGAAAAGTTGAGGGCATCTGATCATAAGATCCAGTTTTTGGATTCAAACACATAATAATATAATGAAAAAGCAGTTTATACTTTGGTTCAAAATATTTCTTAAAAATTGTAGCATGTGAAAGAGTACCTTGGTAACCACACTCTGTCATGGTTAAGTGAATCTGAGAGTTTGGAAATTGGTCTGGGGCGTTTACATCATCCAAACCCAGCCTAATTGCCAAAGTAGCCGGTGTGATTGCCATTCTTCTCCCTTGGATGGTTGAATTGAGGGAGATCACTTTGTTGTTCACCGTCACCGTCTCTGCGTTTGCCTAAAACTCATTTAGAGTTTCAGTGTGGATTGGAGGGTCGATGGTGAGGGCGGTGAAGTATTGGGATTTGACGACCAAATCAATGATTTCATCGTATTGGGACCAGGGTTCTTGTTTTTCGAAGTAGCCTCTTTGATTGTGTCCCTGTTTCAGTACTAGAGCCATGTGGTTTGTGTGTGTGTGGATCAAACAGTGTTTTTGTAGGTTTAGGTCTTGAGAGTGTTTTGAGAGAGAAGGAGGGAATTTTTTCTTTTTGAAAGGATAAGTGTTGGAAAAGGTATTTATCAGAAGTTTTTAACCACCTAGGTCAAACTTCTGATGTGGGAAAAGTCTGATTTACCCTTTTTGACCAAACTACTGATGAAGAACAGATATCATCAGTAGTTCCCGCTTTCTCTTCAGTAGTTTTGAACAGCTGATGAGAATGTTTTTATAAATACTTTATTCATAACTTCTGAAGTTTATTTTATCAGAAGTTAATCATTTTTCAGAAAAATATTCCCATACTAATGTTTTGTTCATCAGTAGTTTCTCTCTTGTTTGTTTTTCAGAAGTTTTCAGACTCAAAAACAGATGTAAGTGAAAAATGAAAATATGTGTAGAGAAATAAAAACACTTACAAATTTAGCATTCCAAGCATGGATACTAACTTCTGAAATGTTGATATGTCAAGGGGTTTACTGAATATGTCAGCTATTTGATTAGCTGTTGCTACATGTTTCACTTCAATCTTGCCTTTTTCATAGCAATCTCTTATGAAATGATACCTGATTTCAATATGTTTGGTTTTTTAAAACTGAACAGGATTTTGAATGATGCTAATGGCAGATTTGTTGTCTACAAGCAATGGTGTCTTGGTCTCTTTGATTCCATAATCAAGAAGTTGATACTGGAGCCATTGTATCTGTGATGTACAACTTGCAGCTGCAATGTATTCAGCTTCAGCAGTTGAAGTTGCAACAGATGTTTGTTTCTTTGATTACCAGGACACTAGACAGTTTCCCAAGAATTGACAACCACCACATGTTGATTTTCTTGACATTTTACACCCTGCATAGTCACTATCTGAAAAAGCTGATAACTTGGTATTGCTTGAAGCAGGATACCAAATTCCAAGTGTTGGAGTTCCTTTCAGATATCTGAAGATTCTTTTAACTGCAATTAGGTGTGATTCCCTAGGAGCTGATTGATATCTAGCACAGACACATGTTGAAAACATAATATCTGGTCTAGAAGCAGTTAGATATAAAAGGGAACCTATCATACATCTATACATGGTTTGATCAACCTGTTTTCCTTGATCATCTGGTTCAACTTGTGTGGTTGGTGTCATGGGAGTGGAACATGATTTACAGTCTTGTAAAGAAAATTTGTTTAATAATTCTTTAACATATTTTGATTGATGTATAAAAGTTCCATTTGTTTGTTGTTTAATCTGCAGTCCCAGAAAGTACTGCAGTTCTCCCATTGTACTCATCTCAAATTTTGATTGCATGAGTTTCTTAAATTCATCACACAGTTTTGTGTTTGTTGAACCAAATATGATATCATCAACATATATTTGAACAAGTAAGACATGATTTCCAACATGTTTTATGAAAAGAGTTTTATCAATGGAGCCTCTTGTGAAGTTATTTTTGAGTAGAAAGTTAGAAAGTGTTTCATACCAGGCTCTTGGAGCCTGTTTGAGCCCATAAAGAGCTTTGTCCAGCTTGTACACCCACTCAGGATGAGAAGGATTCTCAAACCCAGGTGGCTGACAGACATACACTTCCTCTTTTATTTTTCCATACAAAAATGCACTTTTAACATCCATTTGAGAAACTTTGATTTTGTTGGAAATGGCATAGACCAGAAATAACCTGATGGCTTCAAGCCTTGCAACTGGAGCAAAGGTTTCATCATAATCAATTCCTTCTTCTTGAGAGTAACCTTGTACTACCAGTCTTGCCTTGTTCTTTATAATCATACCAGCCTCATCTTGTTTGTTCCTAAAAACCCATCTTGTGCCAATTGGTTGCTTGTTTGGTGGTAAGGGACAGATTTCCCAAACCTGTTGCTTTTTGAATTGAAGCAACTCATCTTGCATGGCTTGCACCCAATTGTTGTCTTTGAGGGCTTCTTGGTACTTCTTAGGTTCCAACTGAGAAATAAATGCTGAGAAGAAGCAAAAGTTGGAAAGCTAGATTCTTGTAAGAACACCTGATGCAATATCACCCATGATTTGTTCAAGTGGATGATCTTTGTGTTCAATCAGTTGTTGTAAACCACTGACAGGTGTAGGTGGCTCTTGTACTTCATCAAACAAACCACTGAGGTTTATAATGTCTAGATCAGCAGTTTTAGTGTCTTCAGTAGTTTTAGGTGCTGAAGCAGATGTTTGAGTTTGTATATCAGCAGTTCTTGAATCAGAAGTTTGTGAAACTTCTGATGGTTTGGAAGTTGACTTAATGACTGTTTGAGGAGTCCATGGTGCTGGATCCTCATCATCAAACCTTTGATCACCATAATAAGTAGGTTTAGATGAAGTAACAGTCTTTTCAGGTCCAAAATGGAAGCTGTCAAGGTCAAAAAGTTCAGCAGGATGTGCTGGAATAAGAGTGTGTTTTGACTCATTGAACTTGACATTCAGTGTTTCTTCTACTATCCTGGTTCTTGAGTTAAAAACCGTGTAGGCTTTTCTAGTGGAAGAGTAACCAAGAAAGTAACCTGAATCAACTTTGGCAGCAAACTTTAAAATAGAGTCTTTGATGTTTAGAATGAAACATTGACATCCAAAAGCTCTGAAAAAGGAGATAAGGGGCTTTATGCCATGAAGAACTTCATAGGCAGTCTTGGAGTGTCTCTTGTTGACAAGGACTCTATTTTGAACATAACATGCAGTGTTAACTGCTTCAGCCCAGAAATATAATGGTAGGCCTGAATCAGCTAACATTGTTCTTGCTCCTTCAAGTAAGGTTCTGTTCTTCCTTTCTACTACACCATTTTGTTCAGGAGTTCTGGGAACACTGTATTGTCTAATAATCCCTTTAGACAAACAGAATTCATCCAGAGTTTTGTTCCTGAACTCTGTCCCATTATCACTTCTAATGGCTTTGACAGACAGAGAATATTGTTTCTCTACTTGTAGAATGAAGAACTTGATGATTTCAGCAGCCTCATCCTTGGAGAATAAGAAGAATACCTATGTAAATCTTGAATAGTCATCAATGATGACCAAGCAGTACTTCTTCTTACCAAGGCTCATGATTTTTACAGGCCCAAATAAGTCCATATGGAGTAGTTGAAGACATGCAGTTGTTTTTGATTCTTCAATAGACTTATAGGAGGACTTATGCTGTTTTCCCTTCAAACAGGATACACAGTGTTCTTGACACTGGTATACCTTTAAAGGTAGACCTCTGACCAAGCCCATTTTTGTGACTTTATTTATGGGTTTAAAGTTCACATGGCCAAGTCTCCTATGCCAGAGATCAGTCTCTGAAATTGATGCCTTTGAGAAGAAACAGGCAGTGTTGTTCAGTACTTTGTCCTTTTCAATGTCCACTGCATAGACATTGCCACATCTTTTGGCTATCAACAAAGTCTGATCTTCAATGATCTTCTCTATCAACTTCTGGCCTTCTGGTGATATGATCTTGCATGCTGTCTTTGTGAAAAAGGAAGAATATCCTTTATCACACATTTGTGACACACTCAGCAAGTTGTACTCAAGGTTTTCAACCAGATTGACCTTGTCAAACTGTATTTTGCCAGAGGAGACATTGCCATGTCCTAGCACATATCCCTTAGCATTATTCCCAAAGGATACAGATCCTTCTCTTTGACTGATAAAATTGTTTATCAGGTATCTGCATCCAGTCATGTGCATTGAGCCTCCACTATCAACATACCAAATGCTATTTAAGCCTCTAGAAACTCTCTGCACAAGATAGCAAATTAGTTAGATTTGGGAACCCAAGCCAGTTTGGCTTTGGGTTTGCTCTTGAGAACATTTACAGTTTGTTCTTGACCAAGTTGAGGAATCCATGTCTTTTTGCCAATGGATTTTTTATTAAGAGCAATGGTGGTATCTTTTTGAGGACCACCATCAACTTTGGTCATCAGTAGTTGTACCATGTTCATGAGATCTTTAATCTCAGCAGTTTGTGAAACTGCTGATGATTTTGGTCTAACTACTGAAAGAGAATTTTGAGAAAAAGATTTTTGTTGAGATTTTGTCTTTTTCTGAGAAAAGGTGTTTACTGGTTGTTGTTTCCTGGGAGAAAAAGTTTCTACAAAATCATTTCTGATTTGTTTTCCCACAACCAGTTGTTTAATTTTCTTGTTATACTGAATACCTTTTCTGTATCTGCAAAATTATGTCTTGTGGTTGAACAGACCACAGATTTCACATTCTTTTGTCTTTTCTTTCAAAGACAAGTTTCTGACTGTATTGATTGGTTTTAGGTCATCAGTAGTTTTCAGATTCTCAACTTCTGATGTAGTTGAAACTACTGATGGCTTAATGTCAGATTTTATCAGTACTTCTGAAGAACTTTCTTTGTGATTTTTTTAGAAAGTTTTCATGGAAAGATGTGCATTCTTTCTCTTCAGAAGTTTCACCTGAAACAATTTTTCTCCAACCTTCAGTAGTTTTGGGGGAAAAATCTGTTGGTGTTTCAGTGTGATTGTACCCTATGCCAAACCTAACATTTGAAGCACTTTGTTTGTTTAGCAATAGTTGGTACCCTTTACAAGATTCAACCCATTTTTCACAAGTGACCTTGGTGTCAGCAAGCTCTTGTTTGACATTTCCTAGGTCATTTATCATGATTTTAATTTGTGCTTGGGTTTCAATAGCAGTGTTAGTTAATTTAGAAACTTCTTTTGTTTTTTGCAGAAAGTTTTCTTTCTAAATCACATTTCATCTGAGTGAATTTTCTCTCAGAGTCATTTTCTTACCTTGTAGGTGCACATTAGTCTCTCTTATGAGAGCAAAAGATTCTTTACAAGAAGTTGAACAAAGTTTTGTCAAAGATTCTTTTGATACCTGTGACAAGGCAGATTTTGAGGTGCATCCCTCAAATGCCATCAAGGCAAAGTTCTTTCTGCCATTGTCAGGCTCTCCCCAGTTGATGTCAAACATCTTGTTGTCTGCATCAGTGTTACACTCAGTAGTGTCAAAAGGAAGACTGCTCCAGTCAACATACCCTGAAGTAAATAAACTTTGTTGTGAGGGTTGCTGAGTCTGTGGAGGTGGTTGAGCAGCTGGAAAGGGAGGGATTGATTGTTGGCTCTGCATCTGTTGAGCAGGTATCTGTACATATTGTACTTGTGGCACATATTGGTGTTGTGGAGCTTGTGCCTGTACAAAATGTGCACTCCCTTGTGTTCCATTATTCCTGTTATAACTGGGGTTAAAATTATTTCCAGACTGAGATTGGTTAAAACTAGAGCTTCTACACTCTCTAGCAAAGTGTCCCAACTTTTGACACTTGTGACATCTAAGTTTAGATTTGTCAAAACCAATTTTTGTTGAGCTGTTGAGTCCTGGAAACTTCCTTCCTGACCTTTTGTAAAAATTGTTTGTTTTTAAACTTAACATGGCCAGTTGGTGTAAAATATCCATTTCTTCCAAGTCATCACTGCTGAAATTTTTTAAATCATCCATGATAAAACACATGTTATCAGCAGTTTGACTAAAATCATTATCGTCATAACCTGGGAATGATCTTTTAGATGAGATCCTAGTAGTTATGTCAATATGGTCAAAAGATCCAAAACTATTTGAACAAGTTGGTGAGTCTTGTCCCAATAGTGCTGTACTACCTGGTAGATAGTCATCAGCAGTTTTACCAGAACTTTGTAACTTTTTCTTTTGATCAATTTCTCTTTCAAAAGTAAGTAATCTCCCATGAAGTTTTGTAAGAGTGAGGGAGCTAAAGTCTGGTGAAGATCTTAAGACTATAGAGTATGTTTCCCTTTTTCAGGTAAAGACCTTAAAAATCTATGAAGCATAGATACAGTTGTGTAGGTCTGACCATTTAATTTTAGCTCAGATATTAATGAGGAGAATCTTTCAAATTGTTGTGTTAAAGTTTCCCCATTAATGTGAGCAAAAGTTTCATATTGTTGAGCAAGGATTTCTCTGGTGTTGGCAATCACCTCTTCAGTTCCTCCAAACTGTTCTTTGAGGCAGTCCCAAAGCTCTTTGGCACTATCACAATGTAATAGGCCAGAGTAGATTTCATTTGGGAGTGCCATTGCCAACATAGAGAAAGCTTTAGCATCAAGCTCAAGTTTTAGGAAATCATCATCTGTATAGTCTTTTGGGTCTTTTGGTATTTCTTCTTTAATTTCAAGATTGATATTTACTGGTTTATGAGGACCATATATCACAGATTTCCAGCAACCTGTGTTGGTCTGTGATAAGGTATGTGTCATTCTCCTTTGCCAGATATTATATTCATTTCTTACTAGCATAGCAGGTTTATTGGCAGAACCAGTATTATGAGTTAATAATATGACTATGTGAAATTTGTGTGTTATATGACGGAAATTATCTTTGAAAGTGTGTTGGATTTTACTAATTTTAATGTGTGAACACTACCTGGAATGCTAGTATGTGTGTGGACATATAACTAAAACTTTAGGGTCAATGTATTCGGACGCGAAAAATATTTTCAGTGTGTGACACCCGCCGAATTCACTAGTCGAAACCGTACAATTAACAGTCTTTATTTCACCGTGCGTTTAGAATAAGTGTGTCAGTGTGCCTCATTTTTTTGAACGATTATGAACTCTACTTAAACATCATTACCATCATAAGGATCAGCAAAAGAGTATGGTTTTTCACATAATATTTTATTTAGCCAAAACTATATATATTTTTATATACTTGTGTGCATGATCAAACATGAAAACAATATTATTCATACACACATACATATACATGCATATATATAAATACATATACACAAGTGCACACAAGAAAGCATTAAACATGTGCACAATTCTTGTTCCTTGACATGTCTTTTTCCATGACAACTAATACCTTATAGATGAAAAGGACTTAACATGAGACAACTAGGTGACAACCATGTGCACATTCATCCTTGAAAGGGACAAGACCATGCATACATACATATGCATACGTATATATGTGTGTGGAAAAGAGACAAAATAGCCATTCATGCAATGTAGGACATAGACACCACAACCATCTCAAGTCTCTTTCAACTCATATGTCCACATCCTATACTAAATAGACATGTGAAAATTTCAACTCACACATTTACAATCGGCCAAAACCACATGAAAACTAGGAGTTGTCATTTTCACCAAACCATGATAAGTCATTTTCATGGCCAACTAGCAAACAAATCCTAGTTCTTGAAGTGTCATTGTCCTAGATCACTAGCCACCTAATGGGTTTGTCTCCTTCCCTTTGGCCGATCGTATACACACAAGACTCCTCAATGATCACTTTCAAGGAACTATCAACATCAATGAGAAAAGACAAACCTAAACCTTTCTTGATTCATTGAAATGTCACCATCCACAAACATTCCCATTCTTTGCTTCTTAATCGGCCGAAACAAGGAAGACACATCAAGAGTCTTGTCACTTTAACTAAGGTATGTCCAACTTAATCACAAAAATGGCAAGACAACTCCATTCCCTCTCATCCCTAGAACACAAAGACTTCCCCTTTTGAACTATGCCAACTCACGGCTACCATGGAAGCTAGGAACAATCATTATCAACCTATGATTAGTACACCTACTTCCTATGTATTTCGGCCGATGCATACATGTATATAAACGTCATGTGCACATTTTAGTATTACACCAAAATGGGTAATCAAACAAAACTCTTAATCACCTCTCATGCTAGCCAACCCTCCCACTTATAACCCACTAATTATAATCGGCCAAGAAGCTTGCAACATCACTATCAACCAACACTACCTATCACTTGGTCTTCTCACTATCTTACCACATTTAGGCAATGCACTAGCTTAGATTACACCCTTACACAAGATATTCTACTCCTTCCATGAATGATTTACAACCGGCCGAAGCCTATGGAGGATCAAAAGAATGCATTCGACCAAAGACAAGGTGTAGACAACTCATTTACACTAAACTAGCATGTACTCTTCAAAATTACACTCCCAAGTAGACTTGATCACCTATAATTGCTACTATATAAAGGGGTCCTTGGATCACTCTCAAACTCACACCACAAATTCCTTCACTTCCTCTTGCTCTTGTTCGATCACTAACACACCCAAAACCATAACCATTTTCCTTATCAAGCATCAAGACTAGGGCTGCAAACGAACTGAACTTTCAGCGAACAGTTCATGAACCGTTCGGCGGGAAGTTCGTTTGTGTTCGTTTGTTTAATAAATGAACGAACACAAACAAAAAATATGTTCGTTTAATTAAACAAATGAACATGAATGAGGTCGCGTTCGTTCGTTTATGTTAGTGAACGTTCGGTAACATGTTAGTTTATGTTTGTTTGTGTTTGGTAGTTTATTAAGGTTTTAATATTTATATGTTTTTATTTTTATTTATTTCCCCAATAATTAGTATATATGAGGTAAATATATGACTATATGAGATCAATAAACCTACTTTTTATATTCAAGCTCATTATATGTTTCCACGTTCCAGCGTTGATGCCCTACACCTCCAACACCTTTCTCCAGTATTAAGTATGTTTCAACAATTAAGTTATATTTTGAGTGGATCTAGCTAATATCTTAATTTATGTGAAATTAGTGTTATTCAAAAGTAATGTATGTCGTTCGTGTTCGTGTGCGTTCATGAACAAAATTAACAAACAAACATGAACATGAGTGTTTTCTTAACAAACGAACACGGAGAAAAAATCTCGTTTGGTAAGTGTTCATGAACTGTTTGTGAACACATAATTTTCTTAACAAACGAACACGAACAAGGCCTTGTTCGTGTTCGTTCGGTTCGTTTGCAGCCCTAATCAAGACTCAAGATTAGGAAGCCCGCTTAGAAGCCGAAGGTCCAAGCATTTGATCACATTCTTGCACCAACTAGGTACATTGTCAACTCGCCATTACTTCTAGTTTCATCGACCCTCTTGTTACCCGACCCTCGACCCCTAATCGTCTAGTAATCGACCATATCTTGCATATAAATGATTTTCTAAAGCATTGTCTTGTTTATTGTTGATTTATTTTGAAAAACACACATCTACACTTATATACAACCACATACCACACACTTATGTGACACAATTCAATTTAGTGAACGCACCCACATCATGATTAATATTTTATAAACTGCACTCGGCCTTAATAGTTGTCACGTGCATAAACATGGCCCCACATGTACATGACACGAGGGTCCACAAGTCGGGTGAACAACTTGTATGGTAAACAATAAGTACACACAACTTAATATGTCTTCGACGTTATAGGGCACTTTTTGTGTAACGATCCCACATCGGTTGGGAAGGAGAACTAACACTTCTTTATAAGAGGTGGGATACCTTCCCTATCGTGATGCGTTTTGGCGTGGGAATTGCCTACGACCAATGCAAAATCGGGACATGCCCGGACAATATCGCGGTACGGGAGTGGGCTGTTACAAATGGTATCAGAGCCAGAGTCGGGTCGTTGTGCCAGCGAGGACGCTGGGCTCCTTAAGGGGGTGGATTGTAACGATCCCACATCGGTTGGGAAGGAGAACTAACACTTCTTTATAAGAGGTGGGATACCTTCCATATCGTGACGCGTTTTGGCGTGGGAATTGCCTACGACCAATGCAAAATCAGGACATGCCCGGACAATATCGCGGTACGGGAGTGGGCTGTTACATTTTGTCGGAACAATAGTTACTTCTGCTTTTCTAGATCATATAACGAGACATCAGGTGAGTTTTGTGGCCCATGTTACTGTTTAACTGTTTTGCAACTTTGGGGGAGAAACATGCCACAGATCAACATATATACATGACAACAATATGTGTTACATGAGTTAGACCCACAATTATCGCAGATCAACAAAAATTCCTCGGACAACTATAACCATTAGCTTAGCAATAAGCCGTGGATCATACGAATAGTACTATTTTGGTTGACATCCCCTTTCATTGTTAGTCGCACTAACACATATGAATGCATATTATCCATACTTTACAATGTCTCGCGATAAGGCATTGGGGCTGGGTGAACACGAACGTCGTGGTTTGGTTATGGTGCTCATGGTAACTATATTCTGCATGGACACAGACAACGAAATTTTCTGAGCAACAAAACTATTTTATCGAGTCAACAAAACCTGTGGACTCACCAACTTTTTAGTTGACACTTGTAAGCATGTTTGTCAGGAAACCAAGTAAAGATGTTAAGGAGCCAAGTTTAGGACTGCATAAAGAAGGCCTTGTTTTGTGGTTTCGACATAGTTGTTTGAAACATTTGTTAGGGTTTGTAATTTGTATTCGACTATGTGACTTATGTGTTTGATGGAATAAATGACTTTTAGAATTTTTCATATAAACAATGTTTGTGATCACCATGTTCGTCTCACCTTGCGTTTTTGCCTTAGGCGGGGTGTGACACAGTGTCTCAAAACTTAACTATTCGTCATGGTCACCAACGGGTCCTTTGGGTAACGTGTTTTTTGTGGAACATAAACCTTTTTTTCTAAGTCTTGAAAGTTTGGTAAATAACTTGGGAAAGACTTGTAGTTCATTTGCTAAAATAGTCCTTCGTGTTTAGTGTATTGTTAGGAACAACTTATCGTTATTTGGACTAAAATATTTGCTAAAGTGCTACGCTACGGGGTGAGTTCACGACCCCTTTCTTTTAAATGTTTTTGAACGTTTTACTATCGGG
Organism: Ambrosia trifida; assembly: GCA_028751855.1. NCBI lineage: Eukaryota > Viridiplantae > Streptophyta > Magnoliopsida > Asterales > Asteraceae > Ambrosia > Ambrosia trifida. Next base: position 132,156,860 of record CM054128.1, on the reverse strand, counting down.
GGATTAATATGGTTGTATGATGGGGTAGACTAGAACTGTATAAAACATATTGTCACACCCTCAAATTTCCACTGCGGGGTTTATACCGCGAGGCGCATGACAAACCAGGATCCCATAGCCATAAGTCACATGAACGAACTCTAAATGCCCAAACCATTTAGTTCGTTTTCAAAAACCAAGTTTAGTTAAGCTGCGGAAGCGTAAACCAAATTTAAACCTTTTTTAAAACCATGCGCAAAAAAACGCGCCCAAATTAAAACCATATGAGAGAAAGGTAATAGCATAATATATAATTTATGTGTATGTCCAAGACCCCAAATGCAGTGAAGTGTACAGTGCTTTCTAATCCTGGCACCGGAAGCTAACTACCTGCAAAAGCATGTAAATCGTGTGTCAACATAAAGCTGGTGAGTTCACAAAGTAAAGTAATTGAGTGTGTAAATGCACTGGTTTCCAAAACCACGTATGTAAGTAAGTTGAGTTGGTGCCCCGCACCGTGTAACCACTAGTTCATCGCATGTCAAGGGTAGCCAACCCATTCATGATAACTAACCGAATATACCGAACTGCTATGTACGTGTAGCCACATAAGTGTGTCGCATGCCTGACATCATTGTCTATCCACAATGATAAAGTTTCGTTAAGTTATAGTTCACGCCCGCGCTCCCCGAGCCGGTGTGAGGTTTGTAAGACCTAATAGTGCTATCAACTAATAACCCGCTTGCCAACCCTGGCAACTCATTCGGTACGTGAGGACTTACAGATGATAGAAATGGTTTAGTTTATCAAGGACACAATTGCGAACTAGCAAAGTAACTGACCCTCACAAGGATCTATGGCATCCCAACCCGGGATGTGTAAGTAGTCCCAAACCGGACTAGAAAATGTTAAGTAAAGTGTCTCATACCTGAGACGCATGCTTTTGAGAAAAAGAGTAGTGAAACTCACCTTAGGTTGCAAGTGAATAATCCAAATTCCACAAATAGTGAAGTGCTACCGACTCCCTATTACAAATGTCACTAGGTGAGTATATGTGCATAACCAACACCATATAACTCGTTTATCCGAGACTTTTAAAAGTTCAAAACCGTGTAGTGACACCTAATGACTCTACATGCTCAAGTATGTCCTACGTATCCCGTTGGTGATCATAGTGATTATTATCAGTTTAATACATCAATTACATCTCATACAAGTTTTGACACAAGTACATGTCAGTTACATGCCACATAAAACTCCAAATAGTCACATAAAGACTCCGTACACAATCTGCGTTTTTAGGACAGATTGTGCGCTGTGAAAAATAATTTATTTAAAATAGTTAACGAATGAATTAAAGTCCCAAATGTTTACTGAGTATTTATGGGGATTCGGTTGCAAACCCATATTTTTATTTTGTCTTAAAACTAAACACAAAAATTATGAAAATTTGTACAACACAGCTATGTCCAGAAAATTTCCTCAACATGTCAGTTTAGTAGAAAAATTCTCAAAAATTGTGTATTCATCCAAACGGGATGAATCCCCTTGGAAAAGCTCTATTTTTCCAATATTGACCTACTGTAAAAATTTCATAACTTAATTACTTGTAAATCTCAAGTTATGACCATTTAAAGTTAACCCAATTCACAAATCCGAAAATCTGATATGACCCCTAATCAAATAAAATTCCAAAAACGACTCAAACGATGTCCAAATCTGATTGTTTTGCCCATTATGAAAAGCTAAGACCTTGTACATTACAATAATGCAAAGAAATCATCAAAACAATCAATTTACCAACCCATTACAGCCCCTACAAAACGTTTAAACGAATCTGCCAGAATCTTAAACTTCCATCCCAAGTAATCTACAAACCCTAATTTTCCATGAACATCCCTAATACATGTATAACACATACAATACTGATTAAACACCATATTAACATAGCAAAACACATATATTATCATGTGAAAACCCTAATCATGGCTACTAATAACAATCATCATCATCAAATCATCAAGAACATTCAAGAACTCCTATACATACATACATGCGATTATATATATGTTATTTTTAGAGTTTTTAAAGTTTTTCAAGTATCATAATTCATCAAAGAGCATAAAGATGTATACCTTTCAATGCAAAAACTCCCTAGAGCCTTGAGATTACACCCGAACTAGCTTGATTAGGTGAAAGATTGATTGGTTGCTTGAAAACTAAGAGAGAAGGGGGGGGGGGGTTTCTCACGGCGCAAAAGGGGAAGAAGGGGTAGGGTTTTATTTTTTTTTTGTCTCCTAATTATAAGAGGGCTTTGCTTGTTCCCCAAGCAATTGGGTATTAGGGCCCTTCTAGTCCATTAACTTGACCCGTTAATCATGTTCTAGCCCAATACCGGACCCAATATTATTAATCACCCTAAATTGCATAAAAAACATTGTTTTCATTATTACATAACATATTAATCATGTTGTGCACGTAATTTACATAATTTATGTATATCTTTCAGTTAGGCGATAATTCACAAAAACATGTAATTCACATAAGCACGTACTTCACGTTCACCATAATTCAATTGTACGTATTATTGTTATGTATGCCACATAATTCACCAACGTTTGGGATACAGGACTCGTGTGTGTGTTTAACAAGGATTTTCCTAATTATAACATATGTTAACATCTTCTAACATATGTTAAACCTACTTAACTAACCCTAGTTAAGTATCTAGCCATGTATGAACATGTAAGTTAACTAGAGTTCAGTAAAAGTATTAACCTGAAAATGCGGGGTGTCACATCATCCCCAAGTTGAAAAGAATTTCGTCCCGAAATTCAGCAAGTAAACAATAAAGCCAGCTATAAAAATGTGTGCTTGGTTCCCGGATGTCACATCATCCCCAAGTTGAAAGGAATTTCGCCCCGAAATTCACTTTGAAAGAGCTACTTTATGTTCCGTGTTTGATCTATGCACGATTTCAGGTTCAGTAAAGAGGTGTGGGTATTTGAGCCGCATCTGATCTCTGCGCTCCCACGTGTATTCCGGTCCTAGACGGGAATTCCACCGTACCTTAACAATAGGTATAGTGCTTTGTCTGAGTTTCTTGACGCCCTGCTCAAGAATCTCCACTGGTTCTTCCATGAACCGTAGCTGATTGTCCACCTGGATCTCCTCCAGTGGCACTACCAGTGTCGTATCTGATAAGCATTTCTTCAAGTTTGAGACGTGGAATACATTATGTACTCCACTGAGTTCATCCGGTAGATTTAGCTGGTAAGCTACTGGACCAATCCTTTTAACAATCTCGAAAGGTCCGACGTATCGGGGATTTAACTTCCCTCATTTCCCAAAGCGTATCACTCCTTTCCAAGGTGACACCTTTAACAAAACCTTGTCCCCAACCTGGAACTCCAAAGGTTTTCTACGTTTGTCAGCATAACTTTTCTGTCGATCCCGAGCAGCAGCCATCCGGTTTCTAATTTGCACTATCTTCTCAGAAGTTTTGTGCACGAGTTCGGGACCTGTTAGTTGGCTATCCCCAACCTCAGTCCAATAGATGGGAGACCTACACTTGCACCCGTAATGTGCCTCAAAAGGCGCACACTGTATCGAAGTGTGGTAACTGTTGTTATAAGAGATTTCGATTAAGGGCAAGTGCTTATCCCAGTTATTACCAAAGTCCACCACGCACGCTCGTAGCAGATCCTCTAATGTTTGGATGGTACGTTCACTTTGTCCATCCATATGTGGGTGATAGGCTGTACTCATATCAAGACGAGTTCCTAGAGCATCTTGGAGAGTAGTCCAGAAACGAGAAGTGAATCGCCCATCGCGATCAGATATAATGGAAGTAGGCACCCCATGCCTAGAGACTATCTCCTTGATGTATAAGTTCGCCAGCTTCTCTAACGAATCTGTTTCTTTTATTGCCAAGAAGTGGGCCGATTTGGTTAAACGGTCCACCATAACCCAAATCCTGTTATGGCCCGTTGGCGTTCTAGGAAGCATTGTAATAAAATCCATGGAAATTCCATCCCACTTCCACATCGGAATCTCTGGTTGTTGGAGTAGGCCCGAAGGTTTTTGATATTCAATCTTAACCTTCGCACAAGTCAAGCACTTACTAACATAAGTGGCTATCTCGGCTTTCATGTTTGGCCACCAGTATAGAGTCTTAAGATCTTAGTACATCTTTGTTGGATCAGTTTGCTCTTTATGCTAAGTAAGAACTTGCTATCTTGACACTTAAGTGTTTAGCAAGTCCTTGTAAATCAGATTATAAGCACAGCGGAATGTTATAAGTTAAAGCAACACTTCTTACACTAAGGCAGAGTTATTACTCCCCCTTGATGTTTGAAACTAATAAATGACAAAGTATTTATTATGAATCTAAGCTGTAAATGAGAATTAGATACTTAGACAGATTCACAATAAATACAGAAATGGAATAGAACAATGAGAGTGTTTGAAGGATTTTTCTATTAAAATCAATGTCTAAAATAGAAAGTTGAAGCCTCCTATTTATAGACGTTTACATGCATGTATCTTGCTCAAAAAGCAAGTACAGAAACAACAGAAACAAGTTGCACAAGTTGCAACATTGAAAGAAACAAATACAGCTAAAAAGTAATAATAAACAATAAACTACTGATGCAAAAGGCGGTGGAAAATATCTGATGCTAAGTGCTGATGAAGGACAAACTACTGAAGAGTAGTTTTGTCTTCAGTACTTCTGAAGTGAACTTGTCTGGTTTGGACTTCAGAACTTCTGCTTCTTCAGCACTTCTCAATTCTTCTAATCAGCAGTTTCTTGTCTTCTCTTCAGTACTTCTATACTTAGCAAAAATGACAGAAGTGAATTAGACTAAGGTTTACAAAAGTGGTTTCACCAATCCTCTTTGTCCTAACAATCTCCCCCTGGATTGATGAAGCCAAAACCTTACTAATTCCTTATGTGTTTCTTCTGTCTTGAACAATCTTCCAAATCTCTTTGTACATGGTGTTCTTGAGATGGTTTAACTGACCATCAGATAGAGATCCTCTCTGTGGTTCTAGATGTTGAATTGTGAGCAGGTCTTGTGTTGACAGTTTCTTCAGATCACTGATCTTCTTGTAAGCCCTGTTTGAGAGGTCTCTTCTTGTCAACAGTATTGAGTTGTTATCAGTAAGTGACCATCTGATGATAGGGATCTTTGACTTGTTAAAGTCAGAAGAATAGGGAACCAGACTTGTCCCTTGGGTTGATGGTCCTGAGTGCTGGATGTCTTCAGTTTCAGATAGCCTCAGGTGGGATTCTCTTCCTTGTTGTTGTTGCATATCAGGCATCTGAACAGTTGGGAGATGGTGTTCAGTCACTACTCTGGTATGCAGCTTTTCTTTGATGGTCTTTTGTATTTGATAAGCAAAAGTGGAAGGATCCCTGAATTGTGTTAACAGAGGTTTCTCCTCAATGTCAAAATCTGAATGGACTATTGAACTTCCTTCAAGTAGTACCATTTTGAAGTCAGTTTTGACATTGTCCTCTGCCTTCTTCTTCTGAGTAGCAGTTCTTCTAGATGCACCAGAAGTTCTAACTACTGATCTTGAAGGATCAGCAGTTTGAAACTTCTCAGGATTTGCAGCCTTGGCAGCCAAGTATTTTCTATAAGTATCCATCAGTCTTTCTTCTTTCCATCTGGATACTGAGGCTTTTGAACCATATCCTTCTGCTACTAACTCTTCTATTATCTGGGCTCTCTTGGCCTTTCCATCTTTGCTTGTGGCCACTTTGTCTGCAAGCAATTGTGCTCTTCTTGTCAGCTCTTGCATAGAGAGTCCTTTGAGTGTAAAGGCTTTGGTCTTGCTGTTCTTGGTAATGTAAGACACCAGTTGTTGTCTTTTATCTTGTTCAGCAATCTCATCAAGGCTAGCCTGCCTTTGTAGTTCAGCTGCATAAGCCTGAAGTTTTTCTTCATGGCTTAAATCCAAATCATCCCTTTCTTCCAGAGTTTTCCAGATCTGATCTTCTCTGGCCTTCTTGTTGGCTGCAATTAAGCTCTTCTCTAATAGTTCAGCTGATTGAGAGATAGGAGAAGGGTTTAATACAGTCATTGTTGTAACAGTTGTAGGCCTGATGGGATCAGATGTTGGTTGAATGGGAGCAGTGGTTCTGGAAGGTTCAGTTGTTTGAGGTTTGGAAGTGTTAACTTCTGATGTGCTGACAACTGCTGATGGTTTGTCAACTTCTGAAGGATTGTCTTCAGTACTTTCTGATTCTTCATCAGAAGTTTTGTCATCAGAAGTTTCTTCATTGTGCCTTAGGGATTCTTCAGATGTTTGGGTCTCATCTTCTTTCTCTGCTGCTTCAATTTCTTCTATTGAGACACCAAACTGTTTGGCCAATTTTTCTTTCCTGGCCTGATCTTTTTGATCTCTTTCAAGGATGGCCACTCTTGCCCTTATCCTGGCTTGGAATGACTCCTTAGGTTCCCTGATCTTCTCCCCCTTTTTGGATTCATCAATTTTAACCCTTGAAGCAGAGGGTTGGGAGAATTGTCCTTGAAGATGAGCAATCTGTTTGCTGTTGAAGTCTATTTTGTTGGACAGATCGTTCATCTTGGTCTTGATCACTCCAAATTGGTTCTTGATGGACAGCTCCAAGTCAGCTGTATATGTTTGGAAGTGATTTCTGATGAGTGTATTCATCATGTGGTACAGGGGACCCTCTGGGCTGCATAGCTGGTTCAGGTCTATGCTTGTTTGCCCAGGGAATTGGGTAGGCATTTGTTGTGAAGGGGGTGTTTTTGGGAGATCCTCATGTTGTACAGAGGATGCCACTCTAGGGGTTTTAGGGATTGAGTGGGCTTTAACCTGTGCAGAGGTGACTGGCTTCTTGAGCCTGGATACCCCTAAAACAGGACCTTCAGAAAGTGCCATCAATTCAGTAGTTTGAGTGTGTGAAACATCATCCAAACTAATGGAATCATCTGAATCCCTGATGTTGCCCTCAATGAGGACTGTCTCAGTTAAATCATGAGCTGAGCCCAACTCAGTTCTCTCATGAACCTCTTTTTCTTGGTACTGAGGATTTCCTACTTCAGGCATTAAGCCTTCATCAGTAGTTGCCACATCTGAGGTCTTAGCTATGTTACTTCTATCCTCAGATCCACCACTGGGTGGTAACTAAGTAGTAGCAGCCTCAGATGCCCCAAGAGTCTCTAAAATTGGGCTTAAAGACTCTGGTCCACCCTCATCTCTTGGGATAGGGCTAGAGATGTCCACATCCATGTCTGATGTAGTAGTTATGTCCCCTGTTTGTTGTGGTTGTAGGGGACTGACATGATCAGATGGGACATTCTCTTTTAGCCCAGAGAGAAGTTTGGCAATTTCTATTGCCTCTTGTTCAGAAATTTGTGGGGTTGGTTCAGTAGTTTGGGCAATAGGTGGTGAAAGTTGTTGTTCAGCAGTTTCAAAAGAAGAGTGTGTTTGATATGTTTTTCTAAGTCTTTTTCTTTTGAATAAAACGGTTATGGGTGCTCTTGGTGGGGTTTGAGATGGATGAGACTGAGAGGGTGTTTCAGTCTCATCTATTTGAAGAGCAGAATGCTCATGAGCATGTTCAGGTATCTCAACCTCCTGAACAGCTTTTCTTTTGGGTTGGTGGGGTGCAGTTTTTGTTGGCTTGGGCTTTTTGGCTTTTGGTGGGGTGAGTTTGGAAGATGTGGGCTTCAGGGGGACTTGTTGTTGTTCTCCCTGATCATCTTCTGGCCAGGCAGCCGGTTTATTATGCCTTGAGTATGCTTGTGATGTTAAAGGATTTAAAGTTGAAATTTTTCCCACAAGCACCTCATTACCCAGTTCCCCTATTATGCATTGCATAATGAACCTTGGGTATAACAAAAACTTTTTCTTGGTATTGTTGTGATGTAACACCAACTCATTGAAAAATAGTTTTGATGCCCTGAATTTAGTTTCATTCACAATGGAATGAAATATTGGTTGAAAAGTGGAGGGCATCTGGTCATAAGACCCTGTTTTTAGACTCAAACACATAATAATATAATGAAACAAAAGCTTGTATTTTGGTTCAAAATATTTTTTGAATATTGTAGCATGGGAAAGAGTACCTTGATAACCACACTCAGTCATGGTTAGATGAATATCAGTGTTAGCAACATTGTCAGGGGCAGTTACATCATCCAGACCCAGTCTTGTTGCTAGTGTGGCCGGTGTGATGGTCAGTTGTTTCCCTTTTATTCTTGAGTTGAGGGAAATGACCTCATCATCCATTGTAACCGTCTCAGCATTTGCCCAGAACTCATTCAGAGTTTCAGTGTGAATTGGTGGGTTTATTGTGAGAGCAGTAAAATATTGGGATTTGACGACAAGATCAATGATCTCATCGTATTGGGACCAGCCTTCTTGTTTTTCAAGAAAGGCCCTTTGATTGTGTCCCTGTTTTAGAACTAGAGCCATGTGGTTTGGGTTTTTTATCGAACAGTGGATTTGCAGGTATAGGTTATTGAGAGAGTTTTTGAGAGAGAAGGAGGGATATTTTGAGTTTGAAAGGATAAGTGTGTAGAAAAGGTATTTATTAGAAGTTTTAACCGCTTGAATCTTCTTTATTAGAAGTTTTAAAACTGCCTTTGGTTAAAAATCTCTTTATCAGAGGTTTTAAACTGATTAGGTCAAACCTCTGATGATGGGAAAAGTCAGATTTGTCCTTTTGACTTAAACTGCTGATGAAGGATTACTTCATCAGTAGTTCCCATTTTCTCTTCAGTAGTTTTAACATCTGATGAGAAATGTTTTTATAAATACTTTAATCATAACTTCTGAAGGTTATTTTATCAGAAGTTACACACTTTTTCAGAAAATTATCCCCATACTGATGATTTTTGTTCATCAGTAGTTTCTCTCATACTGATTTTTGTTTAATCAGTAGTTCTCTTTTTGTTTTTCAGAAGTTTTGTTTCAGACTTTTGTCTTTTGTAAGTGAAAACCAGAAAAAAGAAGGAAAAGGTAAACAGGATGGAATCAAGGATGGAAAAAGGAAAAAAAAAATTTGATGTTTTATGCATAACAGTAGTGATTGATGTAGAAGTTTGATGTAGAGTTGGGTAGAATCAAGTGTTAACTTGGATTCTAACTGATATGCATATAAGTTAAATAAAAAAAAATAATAAAATAAAGTAAACACTTACAAATTTAGCATTCCAAGCATGGATACTAACTTCTGAAATGTTGACGTGTCAAGGGGTTTAGTGAAGATGTCAGCTATTTGATTAGCTGTTGCTACATGCTTCACCTCAATCTTGCCTTTTTCATAGCAATCTCTTATGAAATGGTACCTGATCTCAATATGTTTGGTTTTTGAGAACTGTACCGGATTTTGAATGATGCTAATGGCAGATTTGCTGTCTACAAACAAAGGTGTCTTGGTCTCTTTGATTCCATAATCAAGAAGTTGATATTGGAGCCATTGTATCTGTGATGTACAACTTGCAGCTGCAATGTATTCAGCTTCAGCAGTAGAAGTTGCAACAGATGTTTGCTTCTTTGATTGCCATGACACTAGACAGTTTCCCAGGAATTGACAACCACCAGATGTTGACTTTCTTGTCATCTTACACCCTGCATAGTCACTATCTGAAAAAGCTGATAACTTGGTATTGCTTGAAGCAGGATACCAAATTCCCAGTGTTGGAGTTCCTTTCAGATATCTGAAAATTCTTTTGACTGCTATAAGGTGTGATTCCCTTGGTGCTGATTGATATCTAGCACAGACACATGTTGAAAACATAATATCTGGTCTAGAAGCAGTTAAGTATAAAAGGGAACCTATCATGCATCTGTACATGGTTTGATCAACCTGTTTTCCTTGATCATCAGGTTCAACTTGTGTGATTGGTGTCATGGGAGTGGAACATGATTTACAGTCATTTAAAGAAAATTTGTTCAATAATTCTTTAACATATTTTGATTGATGTATAAAAGTTCCATTTGCTTGTTGTTTGATCTGCAGTCCTAGAAAGTACTGCAGTTCTCCCATGGTACTCATCTCAAATTTTGATTGCATGAGTTTCTTAAAATCATCACACAGTTTTGTGTTTGTTGAACCAAAAATGATATCATCAACATAAATTTGAACAAGTAAGACATGATTTCCAACATGTTTAATGAAAAGTGTTTTATCAATGGCACCTCTTGTAAAGTTATTTTTGAATAAAAAGGTGGAGAGTGTATCATACCAGGCTCTTGGAGCCTGTTTGAGCCCATAAAGAGCTTTGTCAAGTCTGTACACCCACTCAGGATGAGAAGGATCCTCAAACCCAGGTGGCTGACAGACATACACCTCCTCTTTGATTTTTCCATACAAAAATGCACTTTTCACATCCATTTGATAAACTTTAATTTTGTTGGAAATGGCATAGGCCAGAAATAACCTGATGGCCTCAAGCCTTGCAACTGGAGCAAAGGTTTCATCATAGTCAATTCCCTCTTCTTGAGAGTACCCTTGAACTACCAGTCTTGCCTTGTTCTTGATTATCATACCAGCTTCATCTTGTTTGTTCCTGAAAACCCATCTTGTACCAATTGGTTGCTTGTTTTGAGGTAAGGGACATATTTCCCAGACCTGTTGCTTGTTGAACTGAAGCAGTTCATCTTGCATAGCTTGCACCCAATTATTGTCTTTGAGGGCTTCCTGGTACTTCTTTGGTTCCAACTGTGAAATAAAGGCTGAGAATAGGCAAAAGTTGGAGAGCTGGTTTCTTGTAAGAACACCTGAAGCTATATCACCCATGATTTGATCAAGTGGATGATCTCTGTGTTCAATCAGTTGTTGTAAACCACTGACAGGTGTAGGTGGCTCTTGTTCTTCAAACAAACTACTGAGGTCTATAATATCTGGTTCAGCAGTTTTAGCTTCTTCAGTAGTTGCAGGTGCTGAAGCAGATGTTTGAGTTTGCCCATCAGTATTTGTTTGATCAGAAGTTTGAGAAACTTCTGATGGTGTTGTAGTTGACTTAATGACTGTTTGAGGAGTCCATGGTGTAGGATCCTCATCTTCAAACCTTTGATCACCATAATAAGTAGGTTTGGAAGAAGTAACAGTCTTTTCAGGTCCAAAGTGAAAGTTGTCAAGGTCAAAGAGTTCAGCAGGATGTGCTGGAATGAGAGTGTGTTTTGACTCATTGAACTTGACATTCAATGTTTCTTCTACTATCCTGGTGAGAGAATTAAAAACCTTGTAGGCTTTTCTAGTTGAAGAGTAACCAAGAAAGTAACCTGAGTCAACTTTGGCAGCAAACTTTGAAATAGATTCCTTGATGTTCAAGATGAAACATTGACACCCAAAAGCCCTGAAAAAGGAGATAAGGGGCTTCATGCCATGAAGAACTTCATAGGCAGTCTTGGAATGTCTCTTGACCACAAGAACTCTATTCTGAACATAACAGGATGTGTTAACTGCTTCTGCCCAAAAGTACAATGGTAGTCCAGAATCAGATAACATTGTTCTTGCTCCTTCTATCAATGTTCTGTTCTTCCATTCTACTACACCATTTTGTTCAGGAGTTCTGGGAACACTGTATTGTCTAATAATCCCTTTAGACAAACAGAATTCATCCAGAGTTTTGTTCCTGAACTCTGTCCCATTGTCACTTCTAATGGTTTTGACAGACAGAGAATATTGTTTCTCTACTTGTAGAATGAAGAACTTGATGATTTCAGCAGCCTCATCCTTGGAAAATAAGAAGAATACCCATGTGAATCTTGAGTAGTCATCAATGATGACTAAGCAGTACTTCTTTTTACCAAGGCTCATAATCTTGACAGGTCCAAATAAGTCCATATGGAGTAGTTGAAGACATGCAGTTGTTTTTGATTCTTCAATAGACTTATAGGAGGACTTATGCTGTTTTCCCTTTAAACAGGATACACAGTGTTCTTGACACTGGTATACTTTCAAAGGTAGACCTCTGACCAAGCCCATTTTTGTGACTTTATTTATGGTTTTAAAGTTCACATGGCCAAGTCTCCTGTGCCAGAGATCTGTTTCTGAAGTTGATGCCCTTGAGAAGAAACAGGCAGTGTTGTTCAATACTTTGTCTTTCTCAATGTCCACTGCATAGACATTGCCACATCTTTTAGCAATCAGCAAAGTATGATCTTCTATAATCTTCTCTATCAACTTCTGGCCTTCTGGTGAGATGATCTTGCATGCTGTCTTTGTGAAAAAGGAAGAATATCCTTTATCACACATTTGTGACACACTCAGCAAGTTGTATTCAAGGTTTTCCACCAGATTGACCTTGTCAAACTGTATTTTGCCAGAGGAGACATTGCCATGTCCTAGCACATATCCCTTAGCATTGTTCCCAAAGGATACAGATCCTTCTCTTTGACTGATAAAATTGTTTATCAGGTATCTGCATCCAGTCATGTGCATTGAGCCTCCACTATCAACATACCAAATGCTATTTAAGCCTCTAGAAACTCTCTGCACAAGATAGCAAATTAGTTAGATTTGGGAACTCAAGCCTGTTTGGCTTTGGGTTTGCTCTTGAGAACAGTTACAGTTTGTTCTTGACCAGGTTGAGAAATCCATGTCTTTTTGGCAATGGATTTTTCATTAAGAACCATGGTGGTATCCTTTTTAGGACCACCATCAACCTTGGTCATCAGTAGTTCTACCATGTTCTTTAGATTTTGAATCTCAGCAGTTTGTGAAACTGCTGATGATTCTGGTCTAACTACTGACAAGGAATTTTGAGAAAAAGATTTTGGTTGAGATTTTATCTTTTTCTGACAAAAGGTGTTTTCAGGTTGTTGTTTCTTGGGTTTAAAGATTCTTTCATAATCATTTCTGATTTGATTTCCCACAACCTGTTGTTTAAATTTTTGATTGAACTGAATTCCTTTTTTGTATCTACAAAATTCAGTTTTGTGGTTGAACAGGCCACAAATTTCACATTCTTTTGCCTTTTGTTTTTGATCTAAAGGCAAATTTCTGACATTTGTGAAAAGATTTTGCTCATCAGTAGTTTTCAGGGTCTCAACTCCTGATGTAGATGAAACTACTGATGGCTTGTTGTCAGATTTTGTAAATACTTCTGAAGTACTTTCTTTAAAAATGCCAGGATTTCTGTTTAGAAAGTTTTCATGGAAAGATGTGCATTCTTTCCCTTCAGAAGTTTCATTTGAAACAATTCTTCTCCCATCTTCAGTAGTTTTGGGAGAAAAATCTGTTGGTGTTTCAACATGATGGTATCCTATGCCAAACTTAACATTTGAAGCACTTTGTTTGTTTAGCAATAATTGATACCTCTTACAAGATTCCACCCATTTTTCACAAGTGATCCTGGTGTCAGCAAGCTCTTGTCTGACATCACCCAGGTCATTTAACATAATTTTGATTTGTGCTTGGGTTTCAATAGCAGAGTCAGTTAATTTAGAAACTTCTTTTGTTTTAGCACACAGTTTTCTTTCTAAATCACATTTTATCTGTGTGTATTTTCTTTCTAAATCATTGGCTTTGCCTTGTAAGTGCAGATTTGTCTCTCTTATGAGAGCAAAAGTTTCTTTGCAAGAATTTGAGCAAAGTTTTGTCAAAGATTCTTTTGATACCTGTGACAATGCAGATTTTGAAGTACAGCCTTCAAATGCCATTAAGGCAAAGTTCTTTCTGCCATTGTCTGGTTCTCCCCAGTTGATGTCAAACACTTTGTTGTCTGCATCAGGATTGCACTCTGTGGTGTCATAAGGGAGACTGCTCCAGTCAACATACCCTGAGGTAAAGAGACTTTGTTGAGAGGGTTGTTGAGGCTGTGGAGGAAGTTGAGCAGCTGGAAAGGGAGGGATTGATTGTTGGCTCTGCATCTGTTGAGCAGGCACTTGAACATATTGTACTTGAGGCATATATTGCTGTTGAGGAGCTTGTGCCTGTACAAAATGAGCACTCCCTTGAGTTCCATTATTCCTATTATAATTGGGGTTATAGTTATTTCCAGATTGTGATTGGTTAAAGCTAGAGCTTCTACACTCTCTAGCAAAGTGTCCCAACTTCTGACACTTGTGACATCTCAGTTTAGATTTGTCAAAACCAATTTTTGTATTACTGGTCAATCCTGGAAATTTCCTTCCTGACCTTTTATAAAACTTGTTAGTTTTAATGCTTAGCATGGCCAGTTGGTGTAATATGTCCATTTCTTCTAAGTCATCACTGCTAAAATTTTTCAAATCATCCATGATAAAACATAGATTATCAGCAGTTTGACTTTGGTCATTATTGTCATAACCTGGGAAAGATCTTTCTGATGAGATCCCAGTGGTTATGTCAATATTGTCATAAGATCCATAGGAACAAGTTGGTGAATCTTGTCCCAAAAGTGTTGTACTACCTGGTAGGTAGTCATCAGCAGTTTTACCAGATGTTTGTAATTTCTTCTTTTGATCAATTTCTCTCTCAAAAGTAAGTAATCTCCCATGGAGTTTTGTAAGAGTGAGGGAGCTAAAATCTGGTGAGGATCTTAAAACAATGGAGTAAGTTTCCCATTTGTCAGGTAAAGACCTTAAAAATCTATGTAACATAGACACTGTTGTATAGGTCTGACCATTTAACTTTAGCTCAGATATTAATGAGGAGAATCTTTCAAATTGTTGAGTCAAAGTTTCCCCATTAATATAAGCAAATGTTTCATATTGTTGAGCTAAAATCTCTCTGGTGTTGGCAATCACCTCTTTAGTTCCTCCAAACTGTTCTTTAAGACAGTCCCAAAGTTCTTTGGCACTTTCACAATGTAAAAGGCCAGAGTATATCTCATTTGGGAGAGCCATTGCCAACATAGAGAATGCTTTTGCATCTAGCTCAAGTTTTAGGAAATCCTCATCTGTATATTCTTTAGGGTCCTTAGGGACCTTAACATTAGTTTCAAGATTAACATTTACTGGTTTGTGAGGACCATATATCACAGATCTCCAACAACCTGTGTTGGTTTGTGACAAGGTATGTGCCATTCTCTTTTGCCATATGTTGTACTCATTTCTCACAAACATGGCAGGTTTGGTGGCAGAACCAGTATTATGTGGATCCATTTTTAAAGAGTATAGATTTGTCAGATGACTCTTTTAAGTGATGGATATTGATAAAAAGTGAACTTTTGATCTTTTTATTGAATATCAATAAGAGCTTTGTGTCTGATTCTCAATTTGTTAGATTGATATGTGATCAGATAAACCAATGCTCTGATACCAATTGTTGGATCAGTTTGCTCTTTATGCTAAGTAAGAACTTGCTATCTTGACACTTAAGTGTTTAGCAAGTCCTTGTAAATCAGATTATAAGCACAGCGGAATGTTATAAGTTAAAGCAACACTTTTTACACTAAGGCAGAGTTATTACTCCCCCTTGATGTTTGAAACTAATAAATGACAAAGTATTTATTATGAATCTAAGCTGTAAATGAGAATTAGATACTTAGACAGATTCACAATAAATACAGAAATGGAATAGAACAATGAGAGTGTTTGAAGGATTTTTCTATTAAAATCAATGTCTAAAATAGAAGGTTGAAGCCTCCTATTTATAGACGTTTACATGCATGTATCTTGCTCAAAAAGCAAGTACAGAAACAACAGAAACAAGTTGCACAAGTTGCAACATTGAAAGAAACAAATACAGCTAAAAAGTAATAATAAACAATAAACTACTGATGCAAAAGGCGGTGGAAAATATCTGATGCTAAGTGCTGATGAAGGACAAACTACTGAAGAGTAGTTTTGTCTTCAGTACTTCTGAAGTGAACTTGTCTGGTTTGGACTTCAGAACTTCTGCTTCTTCAGCACTTCTCAATTCTTCTAATCAGCAGTTTCTTGTCTTCTCTTCAGTACTTCTATACTTAGCAAAAATGACAGAAGTGAATTAGACTAAGGTTTACAAAAGTGGTTTCACCAATCCTCTTTGTCCTAACAATCTTGTCCGAACCAGGATGTACCGAATAGCAAGAGGTGTAACATCGCAAAATTTTCCCCAAAATTTTAATACATAAAAAGCCCTTATATATTTTTTTATTACACCTTTATCATTAATATTATACAAATGTGCCTAAGTCTTTATTTATCCTAACTCACAACTTATATACATACATAAATGTATATAAATAATAATAATAATAATATGATTCTAAATTCTTTTTTTTTTTTTACATACAAGATTTTTTTTTAAATAAAGCCTTGAGTCAAATAGTCAAAGTCTTAGTCAAACAGTCAAAGTCTTAGTCAAATAGTCAATTCATCATAAAACCTTACTTTATGGTGTTGACCAATTTTAATGGCTAATTGACTCCAAAACTAGTATAAGAACCCACCTATGACCCATTATACTTTGCACCTCTAAATCGATTGTTTCAATCCGATTAAACTTTCCCTCATACCTTTCTTCTATAGTCTATTACTTCTACAATTGAAGCTTTGATTATAAGCTCTTGTAATTGGCGAATTGGAAGCTTGATATTCTTTCTTTTTCGTTTTCTTCAATTTGGACTAGCTACGTTGTTGAGTCTCTGGGATTCGCCTCGCATACATTCACAACACATTATTCTATTTTTTTTACAAGACATAACATTTTGCTAAGGTGAGTTTTACATAGCCCCTTTTCTATTTATCACCATTTTTGGGGTGAAACATGTTACAACAATATTTATGCAATTCAATCATCAATGTGTCTATGTGTATTTCTATGTAGCATTATGTCTTGAACATGACTAGGGTAAGCACAATTCTAGCATAAACATTCATCAACCAAACGGTATACATTGATAGATCTATTGGACTGACAATCCCACCCGGATACGTGCCTCCTACAAAGGTTACGTGGGTGTTTGTTACTGCAATATAAACGAGTGAACCATGAGCGTATGGGATGTACCACAATACAACAGTCAACAAGGTTGATTATGCACTCGATTTACTTCTAGTATGTTTTCGCATATGGACTAGATTGCCATGACACATGAATTGCACAACAATTTTATTCGATTATCAAAACCTATGTAATTCTCACCAACTTTTGTTGACCCAAAATATTTTCAACTTAACATGTTTCAGGTTCTACTTGCTTGAAGATTTGAATTAATGCTTGAAGATGTGTGCATAGTTTTATTCAATTTGATGTATGAATTCTTGTAGAACAATTGTATGTAATTTATCTAAATCATATAATGAGAATTATTATTTACCATGAGCTACTGAACAATCATCAATACGTGACGACCCGATGTTTCCGCCATCGGTTGGGGTGTTACAGATTGGTATCAGAGCCATGGTTATAGGGAATTAGGTTATTAGAAAAATAATCTAGTCTATAACCATAGGATTTAACCAGTACTTGCTTCTTTTACTTGCTATTCTCTATCTCCCTCCTACTTCTTATCCCTACTTTCATCCTTACAAGAAGGTTGCTCTCCATCACTGGATCTACTCTCAGACTAATAGGACAAAATCCTCAGGTTTAACCTGAACCACCTTGAGATCTCGTCGAAGTTCTAGATTTTAATAAGGAACACGTGCAATCTGGAAGGGTGAACGCCTGTATTCTGAGTCTTCTGTCTAGGCTGGCATTGCGCATATATCCCAATCAGACGAGGGACCCGGATGCCTACCTGGGAATTCTCGGGATGAGTGTTCACTTATAGGCTAAAGCATGTCTTCACTATGTTATTGGAATCTGAAATCTTTGATACGTCAACGTTTTCGTTTATTCGTTTTAATTAATGAATAAATGATTACATTCCTTATATCACCTCATTCATTTCATGCCACATTGAACCTTCATTGTGTCCCTTACAGATCATGTCTCCACGTCGCAGCACTCGCAATAATAGTGGTGAAAACCAAGAGGAAAGTAACAACAACCACAACACCAACCACAACAACAACAAAAACAACAAAGGTGTTGATGCCCAACTGGCTGCGATTATTTCACAACAAATGGCGCAACAAATCACAACTCTGGTTTCTAACTTGTTGGCTCAAGTCATCCCAATGAATGGGAACGGCAATGGAAATGGAAATGGCGATGGAAATAACATAAAGAATGGGACCTTAGTTCGGAAAGGCGAGAAAACAAGTATTGTGGCCGCGGTAACTACCGAGAATGAGAAGCGCAAGACCAGGGATCCTAATGTAAACCTCACTACACAAGCTTCTAACAAGAAACCCTATACAAGAAACTTTCCATTGTGTAACACATGCAAACGACATCACCCCACTGTTTCAGTGTGTCGCCTGTGCACCAATTGTGGTAGGTATGGCCATCTGGTCAACACATGTCGTGAGTCCCCAAACCCTAACACCAACCAACCCTGCTCAGGTTGCTAATCTTAATCGTCCTGGTAAATACAACTATGGTCAATGCTATGAATGTGGAAACCCAAATCACTTCCGTAACCGATGCCCTAAACTAAACAGAGATCAAGACCCTCCAGCTACCTAACCGCAAGCCTCACCATTTGACTACTAGTTGCTTTTATTCTATGTATTGACACTTTTTGATTCAAGTAATAAATTCAAGTATTATCATAACATCTGAGTGCATGCTTGTTTGAATGTGAACTAATTGCTATATCTATAATCATACTTGCTTACTTGTACAACAATTAGTTGACTACCAAACAACCTACTCAACGATTGGTAGAGGTCATCATGTCTTTCCAACAGTCGGGAGAGGCCCTACAACCTGCTCAACGACTGGTGGAGACTATCGAACCTGCTCAACAATCGGTAGAGTCATAAAAGGACGCAAAACCCTAATGTAAGGTAAATTGATAATTACGGTCCGGAACGTAATCATGAATTTACAGGTACGTTAAGGTAGTGAGAAATTTTATCATGGTTTTCGGTAGTCGACCAATTGTATACCTGGTGTTTTTCTTTTAACTTCGGGACGAAGTTCCTAAAAGTAGGGGAGACTGTAACATCGCAAAATTTTCCCCAAAATTTTAATACATAAAAAGCCCTTATATATTTTTTTATTACACCTTTATCATTAAATTATACAAATGTGCCTAAGTCTTTATTTATCCTAACTCACAACTTATATACATACATAAATGTATATAAATAATAATAATAATAATATGATTCTAAATTCTTTTTTTTTTTTACATACAAGATTTTTTTTTAAATAAAGCCTTGAGTCAAATAGTCAAAGTCCTAGTCAAAGTCTTAGTCAAACAGTCAAAGTCTTAGTCAAATAGTCAATTCATCATAAAACCTTACTTTATGGTGTTGACCAATTTTAATGGCTAATTGACTCCAAAACTAGTATAAAAACCCACCTATGACCCATTATACTTTGCACCTCTAAATCGATTGTTTCAATCCGATTAAACTTTCCCTCATACCTTTCTTCTATAGTCTATTACTTCTACAATTGAAGCTTTGATTATAAGCTCTTGTAATTGGCGAATTGGAAGCTTGATATTCTTTCTTTTTCGTTTTCTTCAATTTGGACTAGCTACGTTGTTGAGTCTCTGGGATTCGCCTCGCATACATTCACAACACATTATTCTATTTTTTTTACAAGACATAACATTTTGCTAAGGTGAGTTTTACATAGCCCCTTTTCTATTTATCACCATTTTTGGGGTGAAACATGTTACAACAATATTTATGCAATTCAATCATCAATGTGTCTATGTGTATTTCTATGTAGCATTATGTCTTGAACATGACTAGGGTAAGCACAATTCTAGCATAAACATTCATCAACCAAACGGTATACATTGATAGATCTATTGGACTGACAATCCCACCCGGATACGTGCCTCCTACAAAGGTTACGTGGGTGTTTGTTACTGCAATATAAACGAGTGAACCATGAGCGTATGGGATGTACCACAATACAACAGTCAACAAGGTTGATTATGCACTCGATTTACTTCTAGTATGTTTTCGCATATGGACTAGATTGCCATGACACATGAATTGCACAACAATTTTATTCGATTATCAAAACCTATGTAATTCTCACCAACTTTTGTTGACCCAAAATATTTTCAACTTAACATGTTTCAGGTTCTACTTGCTTGAAGATTTGAATTAATGCTTGAAGATGTGTGCATAGTTTTATTCAATTTGATGTATGAATTCTTGTAGAACAATTGTATGTAATTTATCTAAATCATATAATGAGAATTATTATTTACCATGAGCTACTGAACAATCATCAATACGTGACGTCCCGATGTTTCCGCCATCGGTTGGGGTGTTACAAGAGGTATGTGCTTCATCGAGCACCAGTTGTCTGAGATCCCCAAATCGTGGTATCCAGACTCGATCCATGAAGTAGGGTCTCAAGCCCGATGTTTTATTCCTTCAATGCTTCACCCTGTGCTTCACGTATCTTATCAGGAAGATTAGAATGAATGGTGAGTTGCAAGGCTCGCACCCGTTTGGGTTTCGTTTCTTTTCGACTGAGGGCATCAGCTACTACGTTAGCCTTCCCTGGATGATACTTGATGGCACAGTCATAATCATTCAAAAGTTCAACCCAGCGACGTTGTCGTATGTTCAGCACCTTCTGATCGAATATATGTTGAAGGCTCTTGTGATCAGTGAAAATTGTGCACTTTGTTCCATAGAGGTAGTGCCTCCAGATTTTAAGAGCGAAAACCACCGCTCCCAGCTCCAAATCATGAGTGGGGTAATTCTTCTCATGGACCTTCAATTGCCGCGATGCATATGCGATTACCTTATCACGTTGCATCAGTACGCACCCAAAGCCTTGGATAGACGCATCACAGTACACTACAAAGTCCTCCGTACCCTCAGGTAATGATAGTATCGGTGCACTGTAAAGTTTTGACTTTAGTAGCTGAAAAGCAGATTCTTGGGCGTCTCCCCACTTATAAGTAATACCTTTCTGTGTTAGGGCGGTGAGAGGTTGAGCGATCTTAGAAAACCCCTCGATAAATCTGCGATAGTATCCCGCGAGACCAAGAAATTGGCGCACTTCAGTAGGGGTCCTAGGAGCCTCCCACTTTTTGATGGCGTCAATTTTGGCTAGGTCCACATGTATTCCTGTCTCGTTGACCACATGCCCAAGGAATTGGACTTCTCGAATCCAGAAGTCACATTTAGAAAACTTTGCATACAGCTGCTCATTCCTCAGTAGATCCAAGATTAACCGCAGGTGTTGCTCGTGCTCTTCCCTGCTCTTGGAATAAATCAGTATGTCATCTATGAACACTATGACGAATTTGTCCAAATAAGGCTTGCACACACGGTTCATTAGGTCCATGAACACAGCCGGTGCATTAATTAGCCCGAATGGCATAACCAAAAACTCATAATCTCCATAACGTGTCCGAAACGCCGTTTTTGCCACATCCTCTTCTCGGACTCTCAGCTGATGGTACCCTGACCTCAAGTCAATCTTAGAGTAGAAGCTCGACCCTTGCAGTTGGTCAAACAAGTCATCAATACGAGGCAGAGGATAACGGTTCTTAATCGTTACCTTGTTCAACTCCCGATAATCTATGCACATGCGAAAGCTCCCATCTTTCTTCTTAACAAACAGAACTGGAGCTCCCCATGGCGAAGAACTGGGCCTAATAAAACTCCTATCCAATAGCTCTTGGAGTTGGGTAGATAGTTCTTGAAGCTCCCTTGGTGCTAACGGTATGGTGCGCGTGCAACTGGCGCTGCTCCAGGTGCAAGGTCAATCTGGAACTCCACTTGACGAACGGGTGGAAGTCCAGGTAATTCCTCTGGGAATACATCTTGGAAGTCTCGGACCACTGGGATGTCCTCAATTCTAGTTTCAGTTTCAGCTCGAATGTCAGATATGTTAGCCAAAATGGCCAGACAGCCCTTGCGAATACACTTCTGGGCCTTCAGATAGGAGATGATGCCCACCATGGCACCACCTCGATCACCCTGTATAGATAAGAGTTCTCCACTTGGGAGAGGAATGCGAACAATTTTCTCCTGACAGAGAATTTCCGCGCGTTGCTTGGACAACCAGTCCATGCCAACCACGAGATCAAAGCTACCTAGGGTGATAGGTAAGAGGTTGATGGCAAACAATTGCCCGTTCAACTCGAGCTTACAGTCACGATGTATATGGGTTACCTCGACAGGCTTCCCATCAGCCAGTTCAATAGAGTATGGGGTATCAAGAAGAGTAGGAACCATCCCTAATTGTTTGTTAAGTTTTGATGACACAAAACTATAGTCCGCACCAGTATCATATAAAATAGAGACAAGAGTGTCGTATCCGTCACGACCTTGTTATCAGTCCTAGCTTCCCCAATGCCAATCACGAATGCTTTCCCACGAACCCCATTGTTGTTGTTCCCGTTGTGGTAGTTGTTGTTGTAGGACTTATACCTCACACTATCCCACGTTCTCTTGCTATCACCAACAGTAGAAAATGAAGTACCATGCTTCAGAAAGGTACCATGATCAGCAGTCTCATCTGTGAGTTTGCGAGTCAAGTGAAAGATTTGTAGGTGAGCTGCAGTGGCCAAGCCACGAATCTGAGGGGCCCACCCTTTCGGTATAAAGTTCGATCCATTTGTAAGGTAGGTTAAATAGATTTGAGCCTATAGTGGCTATCTCATGTAGCTTGGTAGTGTAGGCGTCGATCTCAGACCCATCCGTCTTTATATAACAAAATTTCTAGATTTCACCACAGGGTGTTACGTTCTCCTTCCAAGTATTTGTAACTCATCGAGTGTGCATGTAGCATACATTACCCCATCCTGCCTGGGGCAAATGCACTTGGCAGAGACTTATACTATCGAAGCAATCAGACGGTCTCCTTCAGTTCCGTTGGAGTCATCGAGGATTACGATCAATAAAAGGCTTGAAGATATGATGGCAGGTTGTTGTTGTGGCATGTGCGTTCGAGAAATAAGAAAGTTCAAATGTGGAAGTCAGAGGAAAAGAACAATTTAGCAATATAGATCTTTACTAGCTGGGAAAGATGCGAGGGCCTCAACCACCCTATCGTTGATCATAAAAACTCAGTCTTATCTAAGTTAACAAGGGAAATGAAAGAAAAGATAGGTAAGAAAAGGTAAGAGCCAATCGTCGCCATGCTCTGTCTAGATAGTAGAGCCTTCATCCTCACTTTCCGTGTGCTCGTCCTGCTCAGGTTCCCCTTCCATCTCTTATCCTTCCTCTTTTGCGATGTCAGTATTATATGGTTTTCATCCTCCCTTGTGATGTTGCATTACATCGCAGGCTTTACGTAACTCCCCAAAAGTGTGTGTAACAAGTCCCGATCTAATGTGTTCCCATGAATCTACCATATACTTATGAGTAACAGGGATATGCAGTCATACGTCCGCCCGCTCATACTAGGCGTAAGGTACTAAAGTAAGAAATAAGTTCTATATGCGTAACCTAGTCCCGTCTGAGTTTCGAATGGGAGTAAGAAAGATCAAGTAACAAGGAACGGAAACTAATTGTCTCCTTGCTCAGTGAAATAGGATAAGTCTCAGTATTCGAATTCCTTCATAGTTGATTTAATGGTACCACGTCATGCGCATCGTGCAGCTTCCTGTGTACGTGCGCCATAACGCTCGCAAGGGCTCCCTCCCTTGTACTATAGTTGTCTCCTCATCCATGAGGTTAGTTAGGATATTACTCCCAGTAATGCGCCACCTGGTGTAACCCTAGGTTCCCACCATTGACGTGTTATGAATTAAGTCTAGAACTACAAGATAACATATCTCCTGAAATCATATGTTGTAGATATATGTAGCTAATAGCTAGTTGTGCACTTAAGTTGTGAGTGTACTTATGCTATGATGATTATAGACTAGACTCATCATGCAGTCCTAGTTCACTATAACCAATGGCTCTGATACCAATCTGTCACACCCTCAAATTTCCACTGCGGGGTTTATACCGCGAGGCGCATGACAAACCAGGATCCCATAGCCATAAGTCACATGAACGAACTCTAAATGCCCAAACCATTTAGTTCGTTTTCAAAAACCAAGTTTAGTTAAGCTGCGGAAGCGTAAACCAAATTTAAACCTTTTTTAAAAACCATGCGCAAAAAAACGCGCCCAAATTAAAACCATATGAGAGAAAGGTAATAGCATAATATATAATTTATGTGTATGTCCAAGACCCCAAATGCAGTGAAGTGTACAGTGCTTTCTAATCCTGGCACCGGAAGCTAACTACCTGCAAAAGCATGTAAATCGTGTGTCAACATAAAGCTGGTGAGTTCACAAAGTAAAGTAATTGAGTGTGTAAATGCACTGGTTTCCAAAACCACGTAAGTAAGTAAGTTGAGTTGGTGCCCCGCACCGTGTAACCACTAGTTCATCGCATGTCAAGGGTAGCTAACCCATTCATGATAACTAACCGAATATACCGAACTGTTATGTACGTGTAGCCACATAAGTGTGCCGCATGCCTGACATCATTGTCTATCCACAATGATAAAGTTTCGTTAAGTTATAGTTCACGCCCGCGCTCCCCGAGCCGGTGTGAGGTTTGTAAGACCTAATAGCGCTATCAACTAATAACCCGCTTGCCAACCCTGGCAACTCATTCGGTACGTGAGGACTTACAGATGATAGAAATGGTTTAGTTTATCAAGGACACAATTGCGAACTAGCAAAGTAACCGACCCTCACAAGGATCTATGGCATCCCAACCCGGGATGTGTAAGTAGTCCCAAACCGGACTAGAAAATGTTAAGTAAAGTGTCTCACACCTGAGACGCATGCTTTTGAGAAAAAGAGTAGTGAAACTCACCTTAGGTTGCAAGTGAATAATCCAAATTCCACAAATAGTGAAGTGCTACCGACTCCCTATTACAAATGTCACTAGGTGAGTATATGTGCATAACTAACACCATATAACTCGTTTATCCGAGACTTTTAAAAGTTCAAAACCGTGTAGTGACACCTAATGACTCTACATGCTCAAGTATGTCCTACGTATCCCGTTGGTGATCATAGTGATTATTATCAGTTTAATACATCAATTACATCTCATACAAGTTTTCACACAAGTACATGTCAGTTACATGCCACATAAAACTCCAAATAGTCACATAAAGACTCCGTACACAATCTGCGTTTTTAGGACAGATTGTGCGCTGTGAAAAACAATTTATTTAAAATACTTAACGAATGAATTAAAGTCCCAAATTTTTACTGAGTATTTATGGGGATTCGGTTGCAAACCCATATTTTTATTTTGTCTTAAAACTAAACACAAAAATTATGAAAAGTTGTACAACACAGCTATGTCCAGAAAATTTCCTCAACAGGTCAGTTTAGTAGAAAAATTCTCAAAAATTGTGTATTTATCCAAATGGGATGAATCCACTTGGAAAAGCTTTATTTTTCCAATATTGACCTACTGTAAAAATTTCATAACTTAATTCCTTGTAAATCTCAAGTTATGACCATTTAAAGTTAACCCAATTCACAAATCCGAAAATCTGATATGACCCCTAATCAAATAAAATTCCAAAAACGACTCAAACGATGTCCAAATCTGATGGTTTTGCCCATTATGAAAAGCTAAGACCTTGTACATTACAATCATGCAAAGAAATCATCAAAACAATAAATTTACCAACCCATTACAGCCCCTACAAAACGTTTAAACGAATCTGCCAGAATCTTAAACTTCCATCCCAAGTAATCTACAAACCCTAATTTTCCATGAACTTCCCTAATACATGTATAACACATACAATACTGATTAAACACCATATTAACATAGCAAAACACATATATTATCATGTGAAAACCCTAATCATGGCTACTAATAACAATCATCATCATCAAATCATCAAGAACATTCAAGAATCCTATACATACATACATGCGATTATATATATGTTATTTTTGAGTTTTTAAAGTTTTTCAAGTATCATAATTCATCAAAGAGCATAAAGATGTATACCTTGCAATGCAAAAACTCCCTAGAGCCTTGAGATTAAACCCGAACTAGCTTGATTAGGTGAAAGATTGATTGGTTGCTTGAAAACTAAGAGAGAAGGGGGGGGGGGGGTTTCTCATGGCGCAAAAGGGAAAGAAGGGGTAGGGTTTTATTTTTTTTTTTTTGTCTCCTAATTATAAGAGGGCTTTGCTTGTTCCCCAAGCAATTGGGTATTAGGGCCCTTCTAGTCCATTAACTTGACCCGTTAATCATGTTCTAGCCCAATACCGGACCCAATATTATTAATCACCCTAAATTGCATAAAAACCATTGTTTTCATTATTACATAACATATTAATCATGTTGTGCACGTAATTTACATAATTTACGTATATCTTTCAGTTAGGCGATAATTCACAAAAACATGTAATTCACATAAGCACGTACTTCACGTTCACCATAATTCAATTGTACGTATTATTGTTATGTATGCCACATAATTCACCAACGTTTGGGATACAGGACTCGTGTGTGTGTTTAACAAGGATTTTCCTAATTATAACATATGTTAACATCTTCTAACATATGTTAAACCTACTTAACTAACCCTAGTTAAGTATCTAGCCATGTATGAACATGTAAGTTAACTAGAGTTCAGTAAAAGTATTAACCTGAAAATGCGGGGTGTCACACATATGATGGCCTTTGGTAAGTGCCTGATGAGAGCATTGGATGCCCTTCTATTCCCGTAGGTGGATTCTTCCCTGCAGTATTAATCTTTAACTCTTTGAGAGCCCTAGAATATGTTGATAGATCTATTGGGATTTAACCACCCCCTCCCAGAACAATCGCCCTGGTTCATTATGGGAGAAGGTATTTGTGTAAAGACGCTCGCGGAGTGTAGTGGGAAGCTTGTTATGGTTTCATTCCTTAGTCTACGATCTTGCTTGTAGGACCTCGCGAGTCTACATGGTTCTTGGTTTAGTTCGTACTCGATCATACATTTTTAACAAGGAAATATTTGGATTTTCCTTAAAACCTGTGAACTCGCCAACTTTATGTTAATATTTTTAAGCATGCTTTTCAAGTATTTGGTGCATGAGGTTTGAAAACAAGATTTGGCACGCACTGCATATTGGACATGTTTTTAGGAACTAACTCATAGGGCTTTTCCCTCTTTTGATGAACTATGTTTCTCTTTGTAAAACTTAAATCTTAGTTGAACATTAATGTTTTTACATTTTATTATTAATTGGAAAACTAAACTTTTTTTACTAGAAGATTTGAAGTAAAATGTTCATTATGTATCTATTGTGTGATTGCTAAACATCTATATGTTAATAACTTCCGTTACCGCACAATAAGTCTTTTGCTGTGCATGTCAGGGTGTGACATGCAGCATGACCATACATGCCCTTGGTTAACAAGTCATCATTTCTAAGTCAGCGGGAAGAGAAAAGTCAACGTGCACGGGCGTGCACCTATGGTGCATGGTCGTGCTCCAAGTCAACAGGTCTTAGTGTCACACCCTTAAATTACCACGTGCGGGGTTTTACCGCGAGGCACGTGACACACCAGGATCCAAGTCAACGGTCACAATAAACGACAACTATATGATATGAAAACAACGTAAACTACCCATCAAGTTTCAAAACCGTTTCAACACAGCGGAAGCATAATATATTATTACAACTCAAAAGTAGAACTCAAAGTCTGAAATGTTTAACAAATATGCTTATGAATCCTAGACGCCGTGAGACTCCATGCACCTATCGATAGCTGCTACCTTAGCGACCTAAGACAAACATGCTAAAAAACGTCAGCAAATAATGCCGATGAGTTCACAGGTTTTTCATGAAGACTGACTCCAAAAAGTTTTAATGAATACCCGTGGCCAAACCAGGCCACATGCATGCAAACCATATGAATACTTGTTACTACTACGATTGGAAAACCATTACTGAACTCCAATACTGTGAATGCCTGAATACTGCCCGAATGAATGCTGAATACTGAACACTGAATACCTAAGAGACAACATGCACCCGTCCAACCTCCAATTGAACGAGTGGGGCCGGTCAAGCCCAAATAGATCTACCCACATTTCCCCCGTTGTGCATCCCCGCACATTCATGGTTCTCCCCGAGACTTCCAAAACATCGCATAGTAACCCAAATGAATGCTCCAAAATGTAATGAATACTCCAAAACATAATGAATACTTGAATACCAAAATTTAGTTGACACATCTTTTATGAAAACATAGTTGACACACGTTTAAAGAATACAACATGTTATCTCCCCCGAAATTGTAAAATAGTAAAGAGTGGGGCCGTGAAACTCACCTTAGAGTGTGTCCTCAGTAAAATAGAAATCTGATACGTGTGTGATAGTCCCTACTAGTGGTGACCTATCAATGAGTTTACATAACTGTGATGACTACTAACCCGAAGGCTAATCAGTCCCTAAATTGTCCATACCGTGACTGTGTATGTTGAAAACGTGTTTGAACATTAAACCGACCAAACCAGACAAGACCCGACATCCCATTGATGACCCGACATTCCACGTGTTAGCCAAATACAAGATATCATGCAATATATACAATTAAACACTTAGCATGCGCAAAAGTTCACCATGTCTAGCATAACGCCTAGTTAACGCATAAACAAGTCCGAACACGTGTTACCAAGTTATTAGACACGTCATGGAGTTCCAAACATGTTCCTAGGTGTCAAACCATGCTCCGGGATGTCAAAATACACATATAACAGCAGTACACGCGATTAGGAATCAAACATGCAATTATGAAAGTCAACTGGTGATTAGGATGGTCAAACTAGCATTTAGGAAAGTCAACTAGTGATTAGGATGGTCAAACTAGCATTTAGGAAAGTCAACTAGTGATTAGGATGGTCAAACTAGCATTTAGGACTGTAAATGCATGTTATACATGTGAGCGGGAGCCTAATCGCCCCTACTGTCAGGCGATTAGGCCAATCACATGTTCAAACAGGCGATTAGGACTCCCCAATCGCCCCCTGTAGGTCTGTTCCACCTTTTCGTTCGTTTAACCCTCCAAATCAGATCCGAAACATGTGAAAACACCCAATATCAAACCTAAAACATTTATAAACCTATTTCAATCAAAACCCCTAAATTGTCATCATCCCAACAGCCCCGAATGCAAGCGTTTTCCCAAATAGCATATTTATCATGTAAACATCAAATCAACATGCAAAGCTTACCCTAAATGGAAAATATTCAGATTTCATCACATAACGACGTTGTTTAATATTACCCTACTGCTCTAGCATCAACCTAGGGTAAACCCTAACCTT
Source organism: Ambrosia trifida (assembly GCA_028751855.1). NCBI lineage: Eukaryota > Viridiplantae > Streptophyta > Magnoliopsida > Asterales > Asteraceae > Ambrosia > Ambrosia trifida. The sequence continues at coordinate 132,127,639 of CM054128.1, read as the reverse complement.
ATCCACACAACAAAGCACATCATATCCTCCTAATTCCTTCAAAATCATTCAAACGGGTCAAAACACCTATTATCACCAATACACAACCATAAACGTCCAAACTCCTCAATAATCATTCTAGCAACCTATTAATCATAGAAACATATCAAACACACAAGAATCCATGCATTTACATCATAAAAATCCTATCTTTGCATGAAAATCATCACATAAAGCAAGTATGAAGGTTTAGGTTTATGTAGGAACTGTTTTTAATGAGTTTTAAAGACAAAAACTTAGAAATCAGGTCTGGACCTTTAGGGAGCAAAACAATATCATACAAAAAGGTTTGGGATGAAGAACACACCTTGGATTTGCAAGATAACTAGTTGTAAAGCTTGGAAAGGTAGGTTTCTATGCAAAAACGTGTTCCAGAGGGTGTTTGTAGGTTGAGAGAGGTTATGGGACGTCTAGGGTTGCACAAATGATGTTTTACACGCATTTCTAGTTGTTATGGGATATCAAGGGTGGTATTTATAGGCGTTTCTAGTCGTCAGACACGTTACAGGCGATTGGGAGCCTAATCGCCTGTTGTAACACGTGAGTGGGCTCCAATCGCCCCTGATAACAGGCGATTAGGCCAATCACCCCCTATTTACATGCATTTATGCCAATCACCCCATATTTACATGCATTTAGGCCAATCACCCCCTATTTACATGCATTTAGGCCAATCACCCCCTATTTACGTGCATTTAGGCCAATCACCCCCTATTTACATGCATTTAGGGTTTTTGGCACGTTAAACACTATTTTAACACATATAAGCACGTATTCACATACCGACAAGTCGTATAATGATTGTAAACACATAATGCATGATAACTAACACGTTCACATCCGTTCACCAATTCCCGGGACTCGAGACTTGCGTGTGTGCGTTTAGGGATGGCAATCAAACCCGAAACCCGACACATTTGGGACGGGTATGGGTCCGGGTATGGAATTAATTTTTATTTTTTCGCGGGTTTGGGACGGGTTTGGGATTTGATGATATACCCGTTTACCCAACCCGATTACGCGATAAAGTATACCCGTTTACCCGATTAGATACCCAATATAATTTCTTATATATCTTTTTAAATAGAGAAAATTACAATTTCTGTCCTTAAAAAATACCAAAACTATGGACTAGGTCCTTTAAAACTTTTAGTTTCATTCTTTATCCGTTATATGAAAAGTTGGCATGATTTTTGTCCTTTACACTTAACCCAGTTAGTATACCCAGATTTATAAGGGATTAAAATGGGTGGTAAAATTACGTTTATACCCTCACGTGCATTGCACGTGGGGTGACTTAACTGGGTATACTAACTGGGTTAAGTGTAAAGGACAAAAATCATGCCAACTTTTCATATAAAGGATAAAGACTGAAACTAAAAGTTTTAAAGGACCTAGTCCATAGTTTTGGTATTTTTAAAGGACAAAAATTGTAATTTTCTCTTTTAAATATGTATGCATAATATATCTAATTGTCCATCTAGATTGCCATATTATGCTAAAAATTACCAAAAATTACTGTATACTATTTGTTGTCTGTAGCTTTGAGTGTTTTTATATGATTTCAGTATGTTATATTTATACATTGTAATATTTACATATATATTTAATAATGCTAAATGTAATAAGTTAGTAGTTATCCAATAGATACCCGATGGGTTTTTGGTCAGATATACCAAATGGGTAAATTTTTAAAATTAATGGGTTTACCCGAAAACCGCGAGTATACCCGATACCCGATGGGTAATTACCCGACACAAACCCGACGGGTTTTGGGACGAGTTTGGGACAAGCATACCTAATCGGGTATGGGTTTGGGATTACCTAAACCCGTCCCAAACCCGACCCATTGCCATCCATATGTGCGTTAAACCCGGCGATTCTACAAATCACCAATCCGTGTTCACATGGTTATGGACCGACTCCCAATGATCCCGTGGATCACTATAACGACTCCCGATGATTCCCGGAACCATCATAACGACTCAACTGACCTAGTTAAGTATGTTTGAAAACGTTTTTCGCTAAGGTAGACTTATGTGTTTTATAAAATGTTAACCTAAACATGTCGGGTGTCACACTTAGAATGTTCTGAATCCAACCAAGACTAACAAGAAAGTTATCCACGTGGACAAGCACGTGCGTGCTCACCTTGAGCACAACCGTGCTCCTCAACGAACCCGACAGTATCTGCATGCAAGGACTCTACACTACTCCCAGATGTTTTTCATGGGCGTGCCTACACGGGAACATGACCGTGCTAGGCCTGCCATACAACCTATAAATAGAGGCCTCCACTTCTCATTTTTGGCATCACATTCTATCTCTTCATACCCTTCATACACGATGTTTCTGCCCTCTTTGGCTCTTGAAAGTAGTCTTTGGAGCTTGGGACCACTCCATAAACACTTGAGTTTAGAGATAAACCACCACAATCACTCAAATCAGCAAGAGATCTCCCTACAACCCTCACCATGATTACCACTCAAATCAAACCTTGTGAGTATGTTGTATCACCTATTTTCCTTAAAACCTGTCAACTAGTCAACTTTATGTTGATATTTTTAAGCATGTTTTTCAAGTATTTGGTGCATGAGGTTTGAAAACAAGATTTGGCACACACAGCATATTGGACATGTTTTTAGGAACTAACTCATAGGGCTTTTCCCTCTTTTGATGAACTATGTTTCTCTTTGTAAAACTTAAATCTTAGTTGAACATTAATGTTTTTACTTTTTATTATTAATTGGAAAACTAATTTTTTTACTAGAAGATTTGAAGTAAAATGTTCATTATGTATTTATTGTGTGATTGCTAAACATCTATATGTTAATCATCATCATCATCATCATACTTAGTTACTATATGTTAATAACTTCCATTACCGCACAATATGTCTTTCGCTGTGCATGTCAGGGTGTGACATGCAGCATGACCATACATGCCCTTGGTTAGCAAGTCATCATTTCCAAGTCAACGGGAAGAGAAAAGTCAATGTGCACGGGCGTGCACCTATGGTGCATGGCCGTGCTCCAAGTCAACAGGTCTTAGAATGTTCTGAATCCAACAAAGACTAACAAGACAGTTATCCACATGGACAAGCACGTGCGTGCTCACCTTGAGCACAACCGTGCTCCTCAATGAACCCGATGGTACCTGCATGCAAGGACTCTGCACTGCTCCCAGATGTTTTGTACGGGCGTGCCTACACGGTAACATGATCGTGCTAGGCCTGCCATATAACCTATAAATAGAGGCCTCCACTTCTTATTTTGGCATCACATTCTATCTCTTCCTACCCTTCATACATGAAGTTTCTGCCCTCTTTGGCTCTTGAAAGTAGCCTTTGGAGCTTGGGATCACTCCATAAACACTTGAGTTTAGAGATAAACCACCACAATCACTCAAATCAGCAAGAGATCTCCATACAACCCTCACCATGATTACCACTCAAATCAAACCTTGTGAGTATGTTGTATCACCTATGCTAGGCTAGATTTCTCTTGGTGCTGCTAGGGTGATGATTGAACTTAATATGAAGTAAATAGTTTATTTTTATTTGAAATGGTGTTTTGTGCTCTTAAAAATTTCTTCTACTCTTTCTTTGTTTGATTAATTAACTAATTAATCAACTTATTATTTGGTCTTGTAGGTGTTTTAGTAGGAAGTGGAGAGACTTATGAGTGTACCCATGGCGTGCAAAAACCCGCGCACTTGTAAGCTAACCATTAACTCTATGTGTAGTGATTAGCCCATTTGTGAGTGGAAACATTCACACTTTGTGGTCAATCCTCAAATATCAAAACTTCACTTAGGGTCGGTACGATCTATATACTTGGCCTTGGTGATAACGAAGATTTGGTTGATCGACTTAGCTACATGGTCTGTGTGTTAACTTTAGCGCAAACCAAATATTGGTGAATTCGTGTTAGAAGTAAACGGTCTTCATTCACTTCTATTATTATATTGTCGCACAATTGATAATATGTCAATCACTTTTTGAAAATTAGTTATTTCAAGTAAAGGATGAGCGTGCTTGGGAGGATGCGTTGCCTTTACCATATCAAGTGATAGTTTGTCAATCGCTTCGGCCATGGGCAAGTTATTCACAAAAGAAAAGAGTAGTCGAATGTGAATATTGCAACTTTGGGAAGGTGTTTTCAAGGTTGAGTGCACATATTCTTGGGTAATACGTCCCTCGCGGTTGAGAGGTGAGTTTATTGGGATGGAAAACCCTCACAATAACTTTAAGAACACGAATCATTTAAAGTATAATGCGAGAGGCTTAGTTTTAAACACACCACTTGAATAAAGATTTACTATTGTCTCATATCAAGTAAAATTAGATCCCGAAGCAACACCTTTGTTTTGATATTGTTTCTCTTACGGTTTAAATCTCTCTTTTTGCTTTTCTTTTAAGCACTTATTTTAGTGATTTAGAAAGTCGAGTAGTAAAAATCGTGTCCTTGGATTTAATACTCGGTACTTGCTCATTTTTATACCACGCTCGATCGGTACACTTGCTTATTGTTTGGGTTTTAGATCATTAAGCAACTATTGTTTTATTTATAAATTTAAAACTCGGTAGCGTTTTGGTAAAACTCTACTCTTCTTGGGTCTTAAATCTCAAAGTTTAAAGGTCTTGAAGTGTATTTTAAAATTCACGAAAACCACACGCATCACGGTCCAAAACACAACAACCTTGAACCTTGTATTTGATACATAAGCCTATTAATTCAATGGTGTAGGTTTTGATTTTAAGTGATGGCTTGTGACAAACAACGATGGATGTGGTTTGTTTAGCCGGCAATCAAGATTCTAAACGAAAATGTCGATGTGGGTTTTAATTTTTAATGCCCATTTTCTCGCTCCGCACACATATAACCAAAAGTCAATGACAATTAGCTAGGGGTATGAATTTCTAACACGATACGAACTTAACACGAAATTCGCTAGTTTAGGTTTAGGGTATGTTTGGCAAGGAGCTTTTAGGAGCTTCAAGCTTCAAGCTTTTAAGAAAAAACTCTTACTCAATAAAAAGCCTTGTTTGGTTGAAGAGCTGGAAGCTTTTAGATTAGATGAAAAAACTCTATATTGAAAAGCTACTACTACTAGCTTTTAAGAAAAAGCTCTACTAGCTACAAGCTTTTAATTAGTAAATGACACAAATACCCATTCTATTTTAAAAACAAAATAAAAATCTTTCTTACAAGCTTTTAATTATGCCCATTTTGGTCATTTTATACATTTTATTAAAAGCTCCAGCTACTCTGCCAAACACCAAAATATATTTAAAAAGCTTCCAGCTACCAGCCTCCAGCTAGTTTTGCCAAACATACCCTTAGTCTAAATGGGTTCGCGGGTTTATATTATAGTTTTTCACAATATATTTTATGTCACAAATTAAATTTGTTAGGTATTTCATGTCATAATTATAACTTAAATGGTAAATTCACATAATATTTTCTAACTACAATTGTGTTTAAAGTAAGATTTTAACTATAATATATTACTTTACGAACAAAAATTTAAAAAGTTAAAAATTTCAAGTTGAACGGGTCATGTTCGGGTCAACCCGTGAATATTCGGATCATAATAATATTTTCTAACTACAATTGTGTTTAAAGTAAGATTTTAACTATAGTATTTATGTCCCCATGATGCTATATGATGCATGCCCCACTCGTGCTTCGAACTAGTGTCCTGCAAAAAGGTATAATAATCGTGGGTCAACATAAAGTTGGTGAGTTCACAAAATTTAGTAAATACGTAGGTCCTCCAAACCATATTCTGACGAGTATACGCTAATTCACATGCCAGGTGTAGCTAGCCCACTCATGATAACTAAAACCGGTAATACCGAACTGCTAAACAACGAGATCCCACAATAGTGAGCAAAGTGCCTTGCATCATTGTCTATCAACAATGATAATATGTTGAGTTATAGTTCACACCTGTGCTCTCCAACACCCGATGTGAGGTTTGTGAGACCTAATAGCGCTATCAACTAGTAACCCGCTTGCCATCCGGCAACTCATTCGGTATTTAGAAGGACTTCAATGATATAGTTGGTTTAGTTCATCAAGGACATAAAGCATGAATTAGTGTAAGCAGATTCACCTAGTGAATCAAAGCACCCCAAACCCGGGATGTATAAAGTAGTCCCAACCAGACTATGAAAAAGTTTAGAAAGTTGTCTCATCCGAGACGTATGCTTTTCGAGAAAAAGAGTAGTGAAACTCACCTGGTATTTGTGCAAGAGATCTAGCAAGGCAGAGAAAGTAACTATCGTTCCAACAAAGATCTCCCTATGAGCATTAAAACATATTAAGCTATGTGTTCTTTGTTTAGCATACAAGTTCGGCACCTACTTTTGTGAACCACATTAATTTGTGTAGACGTTTGATCTAAAAATGTTTCATGAATCCATGTGAAATCAATTACTCTAACACTAGATAACATAATTGATTACATATGTGAAACAATTGTGTTCATAATAGAAGCTTGATTACTAATCACATAATAATCAACCTACCATGGCTAGTTAGAATCGATGCTAGTGATCAAAGAGTCTAAGTGTGGGTTCACATAAGGGCCGATTACTAATGTCTAGAAGGGTTAGTACTTACTTTGATGCTAAGCGACTAGGTGTGACCTTTATAGATTCTTGGTGGCCTTTCCTTGGCTCGGCCTTGACTCCCTTGGAGGTGGCCCCTTTTTTTTGGCCGTGGGTGATCAAGAAAGAGAGGAAGAGAGAGCAAGAGTGATTGTGTTTGTGTTGGTGTAAGTTGTTTGGATGCTCCAAGGCTCCTTATATAGACATATTCTAAGGTAAGTTGACAATCCTTTGCCATGTCTAGTTATAGGTTAGCTTCCTAATTCATGTAAGGTTTCAAGTTGTCATTTCATTCATCCATGCTTATATTTCGGCCAAAACAAAGATTTAGAAAGGTTTCATGGATTCTTGCAAACTCATTTGATGGAAAGACTAGTCATGAAAGGGCAAAGGTTGACATTGGTAGTTAGTTAGTTAGTTTTTGGCTTATATCCATTTGTATGCAAGTTCTATGCCTCCTTGTTGACTCTAGTCGATCCATAGCTCATAGGTTTGAGATCTCATTGAGCTATCACTATCTTGTTTCCTTACTTGGGAACATTTCGGCCGCTAATAGCTATTCAAAAGAGGAAAGCTTTCCTTCTTGGAAGGAAGTGTATCATTCTTGTCTCATTCTTGTTTGTATGAAAGTTAGTGTCATGTTCTTTCCTTGTCCTATAGCCGATAGGTGTAAGGGGTTCAAAAGGAGGTGTGTTGACTCTAGGGGATATAAAGCTACTTCTTGTTTTATTGCCTAGATTGGTGTAGGGGTTGACATCTAGGGATGGAGTGTTTGTTGGGTGCTTTTCGGCCGATTTTTAAGACAAAAGATTGTCTTTCTTTGATGGTGATGGATCATGGATTTAGTTGTTGATGCAAGTTCCAAGAATGTCTAGCATGTGAGTTAGTGTTTTGATTTGAAAGTGACATAAGAGGAAGCATGTGTGTGTGTAGACATAGCCGATTAGAATGTAGAATTGTAGGATAATTAGCTAGTGAAAGTGATGGATCATGCATGCCTTGTCTCACTATAATAGCTCCTAGCTTCCATGACCTTACTAAGCTTCTAGATAGCTTAGGGTGGCTACTAGGGACAAAAGGAAACTTCCATGTGTGTGTGAGTATGTATGCGTGGATTTATATATGTATGTATGTATTAGCTTCTAGAAGATATTTAATTAAACATAGTTTTTCTTATTAAGCCTAGAGTATGTACAAAGCCTAGTGTATGTGCACATATGCATACATATATAAGCACATATAGGAGTATAAGAGATCCATGTACACACATAGATTAATATTTATAACTCTCATGAGTTTAGTCATATGTTTGTCAATCCATGATAGCTCATAGATACATATATAACTAGTGTGTGCACGTATAACTTATCTAGTGAACTCTAATTAAGTAAAATGCAAGAAATCTAGGGAGAGTTTAGTAAGTTTAGGAACCTGGATTTGCGGGGTATCACACAATTTTCGAGTTCAGGTCAGTTTCGGGTTCATAAAAATTTTCGGGTTTGTGTCAAGTTGGACCCGCCACCCTGACCTGTTTAGCACCCCTAGCGACAATTAACATTGTAAAAAGATAACCAAGCCAGATAGTGTAAATGCATTTTTCTGTATATCCCTAACTAGATGATATGTTGTTATTGTCGTTTGTTTTGATTTCCGTGTAATAGGGCAGGGTTCGTTGAATTTTTGTAATGTTTATATTAGGTGTATAATAATAGCTCTAGGCAAATGGAGCCATTCTCATGGTTAGGAGGCGAATGACCTTCCATTTGGATGGTGGTTAGGGGCGAATGAGAGATGTGCCTTAGCTTCTCATTCCCCAATTTTTGTCTCTTGATTGCACTCAACGGCGAAGCCCTGCCTGTTCTTTTTTTCCAGGAATATTATTATGTTTTAATCTTTAACATGTCTAATCCTAATCAACTATCAAACACGCGTGTATTGTTTCCGCCATCATGTGCGTCGAACACCTGGAATCAATTTCTTGTTATCGTGGTTTGTCAAGGAAACGATCCTACACAGAAAGAGGGGGGGGGGAGGATGATGGAGGGGAGACTACTTCTACAATAAATGAGGGAATGAGGAGAGATGACTTAATCAAAAGTAATGAGGTGATGAACACGTTGAGTACAATCATGTATAGTACATATAAATATCAGAGCCGATCCATCAAACCGGTGATACCCACCAGACTGACTGCCATTTGTGAATCCTTCAATTCTACGGTTCAAATACTTCGTCTATTAATTAATAAGTAGTATAATAATAATAATAATATGTTTTTTTATATTTACCTATTCCATTCCATATACTTGCATTTACAAACAAGGTAGAACCGTAGAAGTAGCGGTGGGACCAGTAGGTGGTGAAGTGGAAGTGCCTTTGCTTACAAGGTTGGGTATTTGGGTTCGAGTTCTTCTTCCTCTTTTGAAGTTTATTTTCTCTATTTGGTAAAAGGAAAAAATACTAATGAACGTGAAAATCGAACCCAGGTGTGTAGGATAAAAAGCAAAAGTTTAACTAAGCAGCCTGCGTCCATATTTGATTTTACAAATGCTATTTATCCTTTAACTAACTTATTTTTTATAATTCCGTTGTTCTTAAAATAATATAATTTTCCCAATTAATATGCAAAAATTTATGTAATAACTTTAATGCGGAAAATATTACAATTTATGTAAACATTTAAAAGAGTACATTAATCCACAAATTTAAGTGTACTAGTGGGATGTCTGCGCGATGCGGCGGGGAACACAACACTTAAAGGTTGAGTCAAGCCAGGGCTAGCTCGAGTTTGACTTGCACTTCATACCGAGGTGGTTTGGGTTGACTCTAATTTAAAATAAAGATGGAATCTTAAACTCGAGCTCGGCTTAATCAAAAATCAAGTTGGTTTGCTTAACTTGATTTGATTAGACTTTACAACTAATTTATCATGAGGGTCAAACATATAAATTATTGTTGCCAAAATTCTAAAAATAAAACTTTTCCTAATTAGCCAAAGGACTAAGTATGCATATTATACAATTGAGTAAATTACGTTTTTGACCCCTGTGGTTATCTCACTTTAACCCTATCGACCCAAAAATGATTTTTTTAACATTTCAACCCCCAAGGTCAATTTTTTCTAACCTTTAATTAGTTAAAGTAAAGGGCATTTTTTGTCAAATCATTTAAGATTGTAGCTTCACTACCTTTTTATCCCATTTTATTCCAAAATAACTAAAGTAATAAAATGATTTTGCAATCTTTTGGTAGAATTTAAAGCTTGTTATGTACTGCAATAAACTTAAATTTGACAAGATCTATCATAACCCACAAGACCATTGATATTAAACTGGTTCATACATCCCAAATAGCCAAAAATACCAATTAATATTTAGTTCAAAAGTCCATTCATACTAAACTGTTTTTTAAGTACCTAATAAACCATTCAAATAACACAAAAGACCATTGTACCAAAACACCATGATTTCATCCATGAAAGTACCTAAGCTTCACTTTTGACTCAAGGCTGACTTGATTCTGTTGCTTCTTGTGAAACATACTTTGAACCTCCTTTTTCCTTGCAGCCTCTCTTGCTATGTCCCCTTTGCTTGCAAATCTTACACGTGACAGATACACCCTTCCTTGTAAGCTTCCCATCATTCTCAATCCTTTGTGAAAGGACTTCAACACTCTTTTGCTTCTTTTCTAATATCTCCTCAACACTCTTTCTCCTCACCTTCCTTGGCCTCCCAACTTGATTATGATGTTTGGGTGGTAATAGTGATGTTGGGCAGACTGATGGTTGCCACATATCCCTACCATTTATTGGATCAATGGTAAATTGATAAACCTTCTTCCAGGTGTCTAACCAGTACACCTCATCTACCCATGATTCTGGAATACCGAGTTGGACACCAAATCTAACCATATCCCAGTTAACAGCCACTGCATGCTTACATGGCATGCCTGTTAGTTCCCATTTCCTACATGAACATGACCTGGTATCCAAATTTACCACACACTGATTATGCTCTGGTCCACTCACCTCATACTTGTTCTGACCAGCATACACAACACTGTATTGAGAAGCCTCATTCTTGATTAGGTTGAAAGCTTTTGTTGCACATGGAGTCAAAGGACCATCACATTTGGCAATCATCCTATTTACCACACCAATTCTCCTCATCATGTACTCTCTTATGAATTCCAAACAAGTAATAATTGGCTTATCCCTGCCTCCCAACAACTGCTTATTAAAAACTTCACATAAGTTGTTAAAGAGAACATCACACTTGGCTCTACCTGTATGACATCAACACCAATTAAAATTTCAAATATGTGTATTACTTCAAATATGTGTATTACATACCAGTCAATTATGTAAATTCTTAATTAAAAAATTACCACTGAAATGGGATCTGGCCCAATGCTTTGGTGGGATCTCTTGCAACCACTTATGTAAAGCTTTATCTTTTTGTTTAATTTCATCCATAAATTTGTTGAAAAAAGGAATGGTAGTTGCACTAGCACATTTCCATAGCATTTCTTTGTAAAGGTCCCCTCTCCATTTATGCTTCATGTTTTTATGGATGTGCCTTAAACAGAACCTATGTTCAGCAGTAGGATACAACTTGTTGATTGCAGGTATGATTCCTACATTAACATACAACTATAAACACATAAAAGCATCACTACTACCACGTATATTATAACTCCATCCAAACAATAGCTTATATCTGAGGATCACTTGGTTCCTATAAATTCAAGTTTTTTTTTTATAATTCTTATTCAAACTACAAACGCTTCACGTGTTCTTAATCAGAGCCGCTAGGTCGGAACCGAACCGAACCGAATCCGGAAATACAAACGCTCACCCCTCTACATCCATTGTAACTTATTTTGATGTTATAGAAGCCTTACCATATACTTCAGAAGGATTAAACTCTTAAGTTTTTTCACGTATCCACCAAAGTGTCAACACCATTTTTTAATAACTTGCAATCGTTGATGATGTTATAGGGTTAGAAACTTCAAATCGTCGAATCGTTTGCTGATAAGAGAATGTAATCTAATCGTCCTTTATGGGGAGATGGTTAAGTGTCAAGGGTTTTTCAATTAATGGGTAAATAGGGTAAATTTGTTAGCATGTAAGATGATTTGACATAAATGCCCCTAGGCACATGACTGAGATTAATGAATTAAATGGACAGAGTTAGTGATAGGGGTCAAAAAGGTTAGAAAAGTTGACCTTGGGGGCTGAAACGTTATAAAAATCAATTTTGGGTTGATAGAGTTAAAGTAATATAACCGCAGGGGCCAAAAACGTAATTTACTCTATACAATTTCTTAACTCTTGTACGGGCTTATATATGCTAACGGACTCTTACATAGGTAATCTATTAACGTTTTGCTTCAAACACAAGTTGATAATTACGTCAAAAACAAATAATGAACTCCGACATTTGCATTTTTGTTTAACAAAGAAGAAGCCAAGTGAATTTGGTTGAATGCCTGTTTATGTTTGCGTGAGATCCCGACAGATGTTCAAACTATCCCACCCATGTCATATTTTGACCCAACATGGGCTCTGTTACATGTTGCGCCATCACATGCAATTCAACCACTACCTATGCTTACCATAGTATATCTAACCAATTATTATAGTTTATAAGTTGTAAAAAAAGATGAAGATTATAAAATAGATATAAGTTGTAGGAGTTACCAATTTATAAAAAAATTAAGAGTAATGAGAGTTATAGTTGCTTTAAACTACGTACGTTAATAAGATATACCAATATTAGATACAGTAAAACTTGTTGACATTCTTAACATTTCTTTATATAAATAAAATATGAATTTTATTTGGTGATCTAAACCTAGACAAGTGACGATGATGTCCAACCCAGCTGGTCGGAGGTGGGAAGGTTTACTCCTTAGGGAGGTTCCCGCCCGGGCTTGGTCTCAGGTTCGAGTCCCCCCACTCGCACTAAGGGGTGAGAAATTCAACACCCGCATTTGGCCTGGATTCGAACTGGGGCTGAGGGGTTGTGCGTCGTTTGAATTCTCCACTGAAACACACCTTCCAAAAAAACCTAGACAAGCAATGTATATAGCTTTACATACACTTAGTATTGTCATGTATTTATTATTGTTGTTTTGTTAACCTCTTCACTTCAATATCAATCTTTCTTTTGTACATGACATGATGAAGACAACGTATATTGGGAATTATAATAACTTTTACTCGTAATAAATGTAACAAATACAAGGAAAGTTAATGTATTTGGTTTTGTAACAATAACATGAAAGCCATCCATGTTGGTACGTTCTAATTCGAATGGATGTGAATTAGATTAGAGATTCAAATAACATCAAACTACCACAAATCGTCCTAGATGCTAGAGTTCCATCATCACCAACATACATGCGAAATCAAACAAACAACGGGCTTAATCATATTACAAAACAGGAGTGTTTTATTTGTGTTACATCACTAACTTGTGTCATGATGCACGAATTTTCCAACATTGTCCACAATTTCCCTCGTAATACATTTCGCTTCACATCTTGCGTGTTTCTCTTTGAGCTATATCTTAATCAGGAACATGATTGTTAAAGTTTATCGCAAGATGCTACCACTTCCCGTATTCTCAATGGTTATTCTTAGCAACTGCTATATAACGTATGTAAACAAAAGAACAAATATTATAGAGAGAAAGATATGATTGAAAATGAGAGAGCTATTTATCAATGAGTTATACCAAGTACAATAAGCCTCTATTTATAGGGACATAACATTAATACAAACTTAATGGTATATGGGAGTTAGAATATGTATAGTCACCATAATATATATGTTTATAACAAAGAAAATATTAATACAAACTTAATGGTATATGAGAGTTAGAATATAAGAAATTGTAATTATATCACAACTCTTTTTACCATCTTTTTATATTTTCAACATTTATACTTAATGCTAGATGAGTTTTAATTAATATAATTTAATAATATTGTAGAAAGACTATTTTAACCTCTTACTAACTTCATTAAGATGTTGTACCATAAGCATAAAGTATAGTAATTACTTAAATTTGGTTGGTATCCTTGCCTCATGCTTTATAATATAGTATAGATTCGAAAATACTAGATGGACTTATTGTAATGTATGTTTAGAAAAAATTGTGTGCACACATAACTTTTTTTCCAAACCTTAAGAAGTGTTGCCGTCTGATACACACTTATAAATTATTACTAGTGGGGTGCTCGCGCGTTGCGACGGGTAACAACATTTAGATTGGTTAGGTTAAACAATAATCAATTGAACGAAATATTTGTCTTAGTGTGTGGTATAATCATTAGCGGGGCCTGACTGCATTTTCGGTCAAATCGGGGGGGGGGGATACACAATATGTAAAAAATATTTGGAATTTTAAGGTAAAAAAATGCACTACAAACAAAACGGGGCTCGGGGGCCCAAAGAAGTTCTGCCCGTGCGCTTAATCGATCAAATTATATATAATGTATATACATTTTCAACTACCAAATTATACATTTTCAAGATATTTTCCTTCCATATATATATATATATATATATAACACAAAGTTGTGAACTATATTTTAGTGCTTTTCATTAAAGAAATCAAGTTGAGAATTATGTCACAACGTGTATATTCTCATTCAACATCTTATTATACAAAGATTTTCTACAAACACAAATGAGATAAAATTCTGACATTAATAAATAATATCGGCTAAGTAAGTGGTAAACAATTTTTAAACAAAATTTTAAATTCAATAAATATAAATATTTTTTTACCACAATCGAATCCTATGTGCTAGCGGAAGTGCAAACACATAAACATATTCATAGCAGTAATTTATGTGATATGCTAAACAAAAAATTAGGGTGATTGTGAGGAAGTGAGAAGTTACATGTGCAAATGTAACTTATCACTTCCTCTGTTTCCGTTCCGGTTATTACTTAACCCTAACATATCATTTTCTAAATTAAAACAACTATAGCAATACTATAATCAAATTAAAGGGAACAAAATGCTAATTTATGCGGTGTAATAATATTAATAAAATATTAATGTATGAAAAAGTTATGGATGTTTAAAAATCGTGGAAGTTGGTTGAAATAAGGGTGAAAAAGTGTTATTATTATTTAAATAAACAAAAGTTAAGGGTGCAAATGTGTAAGTATTGTATAAAAGACATATTACCCTAAAAAAATAGTTAATATGTGCATTGTATGTTGTAATCTAACAAATTATACTTGTAAAACTTAAATTATATTAGGTCCTTGGGAAATGTATTATAAGATAGTATTGATATAGAAGCTTTCGGTTCATTTTCGTTTGTTTTCGTTTTGATTATTACTTAATCTTAACATGTCATTTTTAAATTAAAAAAACTATAGCAATACTATACTCAAATGAAAGAGAAAAAAACGCTCATTTATACGGTGTAATAATATTAAGAAAATATTAACATATGAAAAAATTATGGACGTTTAAAAATTGTGAGGGGTAGTTGGTTATAATAATGGTAAAAAGTGTAATTATTATTTAAATAAGCAAAAGTTGTGTAAAGTTGAGGGGTAAATGTGTAAGTATTGTACAAAAGACGTATTTACCCTCAAAAATTAGTTATTATGTGCATTGTGTGTTGTACTCCAAGCAATTATACTTGTAAAACTTAAATTTTAAGAGGTCCTTGTGAAATGTATTATAAGATAACTAGTAGTGTGCTCGCACGATGCGGCGGGGAACCCAAATAGTTTTACGGGTATGCATGATTCGATTCAATTCATTTGACTCAACCAAAACCAATTCCAAAGTCAATGGTTAAATAATCTTATTAACTGATCGGTTAATTGGTTCGGTTTATTTGTTCAGATTGTCGTTTTTCAGTCTGGTTAAGTTAATTTTGTTAATAACCAAAACTAAACTTTGGCCAAAGTATAAATCTATTAAAGCATGGGCTTAGTGCCCCATCTTTTTGGGCCCCATTCTATGATGTTATTTTATGTTTGTATCTAACTTGTTTGTTTAGTATTGGATCGTAGTTCGTTCCAAAAAGAGGCAACACGGCTGTAACATCGCAAAAATTCTCACCGAATTTCTATACGAAGAAGCCCTTATTTTATCCTTTATGTGCCCAAATCTATATTTACATTTCCTAACTCGCAACATATATATATATATACACATATATACACATATATAATGCATTTTTTTTAATAAATAATAATAATAATAATAATAATAATAATAATAATAATAATACTCACATTTAAACTACACCCTTAACAAACCCAAAGCCCAAACCCAACCACCCTTCCCCTTTCCTTTACAAGCCTCGGATTTGGGCCCTGCTGAGCCCAAGAGGGCGGCCCAAACCAACAGCCCACATCTGCTCCCCCTCCTTCCCCCTTGTGTCTGTGTAAAAAAAAAAAGAGATAAAACAATGCCCCAGCCGGGTTTCGAACCCGAGTCAAGGCACACACACACCACACCTACACCAGTTGAGCTATGGCTCGTTCTTGTTCATGTCCCAGCCCAATTTATATTTATAAACATTCCCACAGTCTGCTGCTACTGAATCGCTGCTGAATGACCATCGAAGCCTCATTCCTTTCTTCCATTTGACTCCTAATTGAACGTATTAATGGAAAATTTGCTAAATTATGTATCTGTGATAGGTAATGGACGAGTATTACGCATGATTACACAATCCACGGTCAAACATTCTCCAATTAGATTAAAAACGCGTTTTATTTTAAGAATAAACCAAAATTTGCGATCCCTCGATTCATATGTTTTCTTATAAATTGCATTCTCTCCCATGACCTTCAAGTGCCGAAACATCCCTCTTTATCTCTAAATTCTGCTCTAGATCATCATACGAAGCAATTGGATTCGTGTTGACTTTCTGCTTTGACTAAACGATTTGCACGAAATCGTGTTTGTAAGTCCAACATTTTTGATGGTTTTTGTTATTCGGCATTCACACAACAATAGCCCTCTGATTAATTGGGTTATCGTTGTGTGAATCATTCAATTGATAAATTAGGGTTTCGTAAGGATGAATTGGGGAAGAACATGTGATTACGTATAACTATAAGTATTAATCGCACCAAGACCAAACACAACCACTGGTCTAGACCAAGTGGTTGTGCTTGGTGGCTTTCAAACAGGCCACGCGAGTTCAAGTCATGGCAGCAATATTTTATTTTCTTTTTGTTTTGTTTTACCAAGTCTTAATATATATTGTTTGTATTTTAAAAAAATAAATTTAAAATACTATAACACCTTTAAAAATTCTACAAAAATTATTTTTAGTTAAACTGATAAAAAGGTTTTAACTCACAAATTTTAGTTTTCAAAAATTTATTTATTTAATATATATAATAAATAAATCAAGTTTATTCCATTTTATTTATAAAATTCTATAAAAATATCAAAACGATCTTATAAATTTCCACAAAAATTATCCTAAGTTTTTATAACATTAAGCTTTTCAAAAATGATTTTTATTTCTGAAAAATCATTTATTTAATATTTTTAATCAATTTTTGTTAGTTTTAATCATAATTAAATCATAATAAATTCAATTTTTTAATATTTTTGCACCAAAATTTTATAGAAATTATTTCTGATTATTTGGAATAGAAATATAATTTTTAAACTAATAATTCTTTAATTTTAGTATTTTTAAATATTAAAGTTAAAGTTTGACAATTTATAAAAAAATAGATTTAATAATCTATTTTAAATAAAATAATTTTGTAAAAATTATTTTTATACTTTAAACACATTATTGTGACCATCCTAAATTTAAATTTCATAAAAAGATTTTTGGTTATTTATTTACTAAATTTCTCTCAATTGGCGAATATTTTTAATATTAATCAAACGAGCAATTATCCCCAATTCGAAGCCCTAGAAACTTATACATTTGTAGACTCGATAGACTTAGACATATTTATTACCTCATTATAGGGTGATACTTGATACATTTGGGCAACACAATTATCCAAATTTCTCAACAGATATAACATTTTACCAAAGGTGAGTTTTACATAGCCCCTTTTATTTATCACCATTTTTGGGGTGAAACATGTTATAACATCATCATTGCAATTCAATCATCAATGTGTCTATGTGTTTTCTATGTTGCGTTATGTCTTGAGCATGATTAGAGTAAGCACCATTCTAGCATAATCATTAACTCCGTACAAGCCGACGGTATACATTGATAGATCTATTGGACTGACAATCCCACCCGGATACGTGCCTCCTACAAAGGTAGCGTGGGTGTTTGTTATCGTATAACATATTTAGGTGAACCATGAGCGTATGGGAGGTACCACATTATAACAGTCATCAGGGTTGGTTATGCACTCGATTTATTTCTAGTATGTTCTCACATATGGACTAGATTGACATGACACATGAATTGCACAACATTTTTATTCAATTATCAAAAACCTATGTAATTCTCACCAACTTTTGTTGACCCAAAACCTTTTCAACTTAACATGTTTCAGGTTCTATTTGCTTGAAGATTTGAATTGATGCTTGAAGATATGTGTATAGTTTTATTCAATTTGATGTACAAATTCTAGAACAATTGTATGTAATTCAATTAAATCATTTAATGGAATTTATTATTTACCATGAGCTACTGAACAATCATCAATACGTGACATCCCGATGTTTTCGCCATCGGTTGGGGTGTTACAGATTGGTATCAGAGCCATGGTTATAGGGAATTAGGTTATTAGAAAAATAATCTAGTCTATAACCATAGGATTTAACAAGTACCTGCTTCTTTTACTTGCTATTCTCTATCTCCCTCCTACTTCTTATCCCTACATTCATTCCTACGAGAAGGTTGCTCTCCGTCAGTGGATCTACTCTTAGACTAATAGGACAAATTCCTCAGGTTTAACCTGAACCCCCTTGAGATCTCGTCGAAGTTCTAGATCTTAATAACGAACACGTGCAATCTGGAAGGGTGAACGCCTGTATTTTGAGTCTTCTGTCTAGGCTGGCATTGCGCATATATCCCAATCAGACGAGGGACCCGGATGCCTACCTGGGAATTCTCGGGATGAGTGTTCGCTTATAGGCTAAAGCATGTCTTCATATGTTATTAGAATCTGGAGTCTTTGATAAGTCAACGTTTTCGTTTATTCGTTTTAATTAATGAATAAATGATTACATTCCTTATATCACCTCATTCATTTCATGCCACATTGAACCTTCATTGTGTCCCTTACGGATCATGTCTCCACGTCGTAGCACTCGCAATAACAGTGGTGAAAACCAAGAGGAAAGTAACAACAACCACAACACCAACCACAACAACAACAAAAATAACAAAGGTGTTGATGCCTGACTGGCTGCGATTATCCACAACCCTGCTCAGGTTACTAATCCTAATCGTCCTGGTAATTTCAACTATGGTCAATGCTATGAATGTGGAAACTCAAATCACTTCCGTAACCGATGCCCTAAACTAAACAGAGATCAAGACCCTCCAGCTACTTAACAGCAAGTCCCACCATTTAAATGTTGTTTGAAATGGCGCTTTTGATTCAAGTAATAAATTCAAGTATTATCATAACATCTGTGTGCATGCTTGTTTGAATGTGAACTAATTGCTATATCTATAATCATACTTGCTTACTTGTACAACAATTAGTTGACTACCAAACAATCTACTCAACGATTGGTGGAGGTCATCGTGTCTTTCCAACAGTCGGGGAGAGGCCCTACCACCTGCTCAACGACTGGTGGAGACTATCAGACCTGCTCAACAATCGGTAGAGTCATAGAAGGACACAAAACCTTAATGTAAGGTAAATTGGATATTGCGGTCCGGAACGTAATCATGAATTTACAGGTACGTTAAGGTGGTGTGAAATGCTATCAAGATTTTCGGTAGTTAACCAAATGTAAACTCTAGATATCTAGTAGTTCATTTAGTAAATCAACTCACACGTAACACGCCGCTTACCCACATCATTCGAGACAGATTATTCTATTCATGTTGTGCCTTAACACAAACATTCACCAGGTCACACTTGTCCCAATTTCGATCCAATCCCCTTTAACCATGTGTTTTCAATAACTTCGGGACGAAGTTTCCAAAAGTAGGGGAGACTGTAACATCGCAAAAATTCTCACCGAATTTCTATACGAAGAAGCCCTTATTTTATCCTTTATGTGCCCAAGTCTATATTTACTTTTCCTAACTCGCAACATATATATATATACATATATACACATATATAATGCATTTTTTTAATAAATAATAATAATAATAATAATAATAATAATAATAATAATAATAATACTCACATTTAAACTACACCCTTAACAAACCCAAAGCCCAAACCCAACCACCCTTCCCCTTTCCTTTACAAGCCTCGGATTTGGGCCCTGCTGAGCCCAAGAGGGCGGCCCAAACCAACAGCCCACATCTGCTCCCCCTCCTTCCCCCTTGTGTCTGTGTAAAAAAAAAAAGAGATAAAACAATGCCCCAGCCGGGTTTCGAACCCGAGTCAAGGCACACACACACCACGCCTACACCAGTTGAGCTATGGCTCGTTCTTGTTCATGTCCCAGCCCAATTTATATTTATAAACATTCCCACAGTCTGCTGCTACTGAATCGCTGCTGAATGACCATCGAAGCCTCATTCCTTTCTTCCATTTGACTCCTAATTGAACGCATTAATGGAAAATTTGCTAAATTATGTATCTGTGATAGGTAATGGACGAGTATTACGCATGATTACACAATCCACGGTCAAACATTCTCCAATTAGATTAAAAACGCGTTTTATTTTAAGAATAAACCAAAATTTGCGATCCCTCGATTCATATGTTTTCTTATAAATTGCATCCTCTCCCATGACCTTCAAGTGCTGAAACATCCCTCTTTATCTCTAAATTCTGCTCTAGATCATCATACGAAGCAATTGGATTCGTGTTGACTTTCTGCTTTGACTAAACGATTTGCACGAAATCGTGTTTGTAAGTCCAACATTTTTGATGGTTTTTGTTATTCGGTATTCACACAACAATAGCCCTCTGATTAATTGGGTTATCGTTGTGTGAATCATTCAATTGATAAATTAGGGTTTCGTAAGGATGAATTGGGGAAGAACATGTAATTACGTATAACTATAAGTATTAATCGCACCAAGACCAAACACAACCACTGGTCTAGACCAAGTGGTTGTGCTTGGTGGCTTTCAAACAGGCCACGCGAGTTCAAGTCATGGCAGCAACATTTTATTTTCTTTTTGTTTTGTTTTATCAAGTCTTAATATATATTGTTTGTATTTTAAAAAAATAAATTTAAAATACTATAACACCTTTAAAAATTCTACAAAAATTATTTTTAGTTAAACTGATAAAAAGGTTTTAACTCACAAATTTTAGTTTTCAAAAATTTATTTATTTAATATATATAATAAATAAATCAAGTTTATTCCATTTTATTTATAAAATTCTATAAAAATATCAAAACGATCTTATAAATTTCCACAAAAATTATCCTAAGTTTTTATAACATTAAGCTTTTCAAAATTGATTTTTATTTCTGAAAAATCATTTATTTAATATTTTTAATCAATTTTTGTTAGTTTTAATCATAATTAAATCATAATAAATTCAATTTTTTTAATATTTTTGCACCAAAATTTTATAGAAATTATTTCTGATTATTTGGAATAGAAATATAATTTTTAAACTAATAATTCTTTAATTTTAGTATTTTTAAATATTAAAGTTAAAGTTTGACAATTTATAAAAAAATAGATTTAATAATCTATTTTAAATAAAATAATTTTGTAAAAATTATTTTTATACTTTAAACACATTATTGTGACCATCCTAAATTTAAATTTCATAAAAAGATTTTTGGTTATTTATTTACTAAATTTCTCTCAATTGGCGAATATTTTTAATATTAATCAAACGAGCAATTATCCCCAATTCGAAGCCCTAGAAACTTATACATTTGTAGACTCGATAGACTTAGACATATTTATTACCTCATTATAGGGTGATACTTGATACATTTGGGCAACACAATTATCCAAATTTCTCAACAGATATAACATTTTACCAAAGGTGAGTTTTACATAGCCCCTTTTATTTATCACCATTTTTGGGGTGAAACATGTTATAACATCATCATTGCAATTCAATCATCAATGTGTCTATGTGTTTTCTATGTTGCGTTATGTCTTGAGCATGATTAGAGTAAACACCATTCTAGCATAATCATTAACTCCGTACAAGCCGACGGTATACATTGATAGATCTATTGGACTGACAATCCCACCCGGATACGTGCCTCCTACAAAGGTAGCGTGGGTGTTTGTTATCGTATAACATATTTAGGTGAACCATGAGCGTATGGGAGGTACCACATTATAACAGTCATCAGGGTTGGTTATGCACTCGATTTATTTCTAGTATGTTCTCACATATGGACTAGATTGACATGACACATGAATTGCACAACATTTTTATTCAATTATCAAAAACCTATGTAATTCTCACCAACTTTTGTTGACCCAAAACCTTTTCAACTTAACATGTTTCAGGTTCTATTTGCTTGAAGATTTGAATTGATGCTTGAAGATATGTGTATAGTTTTATTCAATTTGATGTACAAATTCTAGAACAATTGTATGTAATTCAATTAAATCATTTAATGGAATTTATTATTTACCATGAGCTACTGAACAATCATCAATACGTGACATCCCGATGTTTCCGCCATCGGTTGGGGTGTTACAACGGTTAGGTTAAAAATGAACGCGGGAAATTGAGGAATGGAAATCGAATCGTGTAGTAATAGTTGAAGATCGTACACCTGAATCGTAAAATAACAATCTTCAAAGTCCAACTATCTTATGTTGCATTCTTGCTTTGATTCTTTTTACAATTAAAATAAAAATCAAAATCAAAATCTAAGTTATTGTAGTTAGCGACTTAGTTCATTCGAAATCGTCAATCAAAATTGTTAATTTGCTACGCATCCCTTGAAGGTAAATTGACAATCTATTAACTTTTACTACTCAACTGTTGATTTTTGCAGCTTATGAATTATATAGATAAAATATGATATAATATGGATGTTAATTCATGTTTTAAATAAAATGCTAGGTCTTTAGTGATATTTATATGTGATTAAAATAAAGATCAAAAAGAAAAATTATAATTAAAATTTGTTATGTTTATGTTATTATAACCATAGCTAATTCTTAAATTTCGATATTCAAATTATGTTTTAAATTTAAGATGTTTTTGATGTTATATACTCTTGGTTTTGTTTATATCATCTATTTTAAGTGTTTAATAAATTAACTGTTATGATTCTGCTTATAATTGATTCTTTTTACAATCACAATTCACGGTCCATTAACAATTATATATCCATTGAAGTCTGTAGCTTCTTTTAGCATCATTGTGCTAACCTAAGCATCAAGTATGTCAAAATGGCCTATTGAGGAAATAATGAAATCAATGAACGTGTAAGTCAATTGGTAAAGCTTCTTGTGTGTTATTGATTTATTATTCTCGCACCAACAAAGATGATTGTAGAAACCATAGTCTAACCTCCTAGTAGGGATGTTAGACAATTGATCCACATGGTTGATCCTTCACCGATGAAGCTAGGGCTAAGATAAACCTGAAAGATAAGGTGTAGGGTAGGGAGTGTGCTACAATCGTAGACGTCTATAGCAAAAATGAGTGATGTTGTATACTACAGTTGTAGCGTCTCGTGTTAGCAAAAAGTGTCCTCCATAAGGTGATCAAGATCCCCTTATATAGAAGTGACATACGCCAACATCACCAAACCCTAATCAGGTGGGTCGAGATTCGATTAGGTTCTTCCTAACCTAATTCAAGTTAGTAATCATAATTAGGAAAAAAAAATACTTAAATATGAAAATGGAATCAATACCGCCTTAATTGCCTAATGTATTCCGGGAAGGGACACGTGTCGCATGTTGATCGGCCATGTGTCCTAAGCTTATGTCTAATCATGTGGAAAGGTGTGGTGGAGATATCTAAGGATGTGACATGTAATCTATCATTTGTGAATGTGTACAGGCGTCCCTGTTGCACGTGTGACTTTCTGGCTCCGCGTGTACGATACACTACGCGCCCTACCATTAGGTTGTAGAGGCACAAGGCGCGTGTTACGTTTCCGGATGTCTGCGCCCAGGGCTTCCTGGCGCGGGACATCCTTAGAAACGTGTGATTATGCTCTCCCAAGTGGTCACTTTTGGGACTCGCGTTATACGGTTTGGGCCAATCCATGTAAGGATTTGTTACCCAATCCCTTCAATAATGTTATGTTTTTTACTGTGGTCTCTGTTATGCTAAAAAAGCCTCAAATTTAAAATTCATTTTAAGCCCCTAAAATGGCCGAGTCGGTCCTGGTAAATTACATAATACATCAACTTTTTAAAAATAAAAAAATATTAGCATTACTATATTCAAATTAAAGAGAGTAAAATTCTCGTTTTTATGATAATTTTTTTTTTTAAAAAAAAAATAACGTATGAAAAAATTATGCTCGTTTAAAAATCGTGGGGGTAATTTCCTTAAAACAAGGGGAAAACATGTAACTATTATTTTTCGTCTACTTCAGTTCATTTCAATTCCAGTTATTACTTAAACCTATCATATCATTTTTATATAAAAAAAATACACCAATACTATACTCAAATTAAAGAGAATAAAATGCTCATTTATATGGTGTAATAATATTAAGAAAATATTAACTCATGAAAAAGTTATGGACGTTTAAAAATCATGGGGGTAGTTGGTTAAATTAAGGGTGCAAAAGTGTAATTACTATTTAAATAAACAAAAGTTGAGTAAAGATGAAGGGGCACATCTGTAAGTATTTTTAAAAGACATGTTTACCCTTAAGTAATATCTTGCATTGTGTTTTGTACTCTAAGGAATATACTTGTAAAACTTGAATTTTAAGTGATCATTGAGAAATGTATTATAATAAAGTTTAGATGATTTTAGTTTATTTTGTTTTCTTCCTTTATTTTCGTTTCGGTTATTGCTTAACTCTAACATATAATTTTTTAAAAATTAAAAAACTATAGCAATATTATACTCAAATTAAAGAGAATAAAATGCTCTTTTATACGGTGCAATAATATTAAAAAAATATTATCGTCTAAAAAAGTTATGAACGTTTAAAAATCGTGAGGGTGGTTGGTTAAAATTAAGGTGCAAAGTGTAATTACTATTTAAATAAACAGAAGTTGAGTAAAGTTGAGGGGTAAAATATGTAACTATTGTATAAAAGACCTATTTGCCCTTAAAAAGTAGTTAACATATGCTTTATATGTTGTACTCTAAGCAATTGTACTTGTAAAACTTAAATTTTAAGAAGTCCTTGTGAAATGTATTATAATATAGTATAGATATAGATATAGATATAGATATAGATATAGATATAGATATAGATATAGATAAACTTGAGCACTCATCCTTTTTCGCTATTGTCAAAAAAACATTGGGCAGTATGGGTACTATGCTAAATCTTACCGAATAAACTTGGTACCAGTTTCGGTTCTATCTAAATCATTGTCGATGTAAAATGCGTGTCGACCTTTTTTTATATCACAACCTTTTCTTTTTGGAATTTTTATCCGATGCCAACGTCCAAGTTTCCGTCGCGTAGCGCAGGTTCATTTCTATAGTTAAGATAATAATTACTCCGTATTAATTTTGAATTTGATTTTAAACCTTTTATTATTATTATTATGAAGTATTATTATTATTATTATTATTATTATTATTATTATTATTATTATTATTATTATTATTATTATTATTATTATTATTATTATCTCAAGATGGACCGTCACATGCATGAGTTCCAATCCTAGAAATCCCCAACCCTATAAATACTTCGATTCGTCTTCTTCTTAACATCTTAACAACAACAATAACAAACAAACAAACAAACAAACCCTTTATTAATCTTCGTTCATCTATCTCTCTTTGTAGGGTTTGTTCTTTCAACACACATTTACTCGATCAGACGTAATAATAACTCATACCCTCTAACCACATTCATCGTTTTAATATTCACACATTATTCTCAGCATGAATCTTGTAACAATTTTATTTAAATATATGTTTTGCATGGTTAACCAAAGATACATAGATGCTTTTTGTTTGTAAAAAAAAGCCCATATGCAGAATGTATTTTTGTTTTATTTAATATATTTTGATTCTTTATATATTATTATTGTTATTATTAGATCAGACTTTCAGTTGTTCATATTTTCAGGATTTGGTTCTTCTTAAAAGATGGGATCCGAAAACGTTTTTAGGGTTTTACAGGAGCTTTTTCCAGAGGTACATCAGTTAGTGTTATTTGTTTTAATTTTTTTTATTTGATATTGCTATGTAATATGTAATATTGAATATATATATATATATATATATATATATATATGTGCATTAACCTATGCTAATATATGGATACATAAGTAGACTACAATTTATTCTCGAACTAGAGTAATTATTATTACGCTAGTTAGTTGTATAGCGTAATTAATAAATTAATAGTTGATCTAGTTAGTTTAAATGAAATTACTTTAGTTATTCCGGTGTTTAGTATGATAAAACCTATTTGTAGTTATTTCGGCGTATAGTATGATAAAACCTATTTGTGCTTTGTGGCGGATCTAGACCAAAATTTTAGGGGTAACATTTAGTGGTATTTAGGGGTAGTGTAATACAAAGAAACGTCAAAAATATGCAAATTTTCTGGTGTTTAGGGGTAGCGGGCG
The DNA here is from genome assembly GCA_028751855.1 of Ambrosia trifida. Lineage (NCBI taxonomy): Eukaryota > Viridiplantae > Streptophyta > Magnoliopsida > Asterales > Asteraceae > Ambrosia > Ambrosia trifida. The sequence continues at coordinate 132,101,130 of CM054128.1, read as the reverse complement.
CCACCCCTCCTCCTATACTTTTGTGGTTATTCCGGCGTTTAGTATGATAAGACCTATTTGTATTTGATCCTGACACAAGATACGTATAATCTACTATTTTTTGTAGCTTGATTCTATGCTACTGCAATCTGCGGCTTTACAACATCCGTATGATGCTGATTCAGCTGCGGAAGTAGTTCTTACTAAGATGATGGATGTTCGCCTTGCACGTCCACTTACAATTGGTTCTTCAAGTAATAGCCACAGTTCATTCTGTTTTCTTGTTTTGGGCATATATGTAGATTTGCGCAATTTTTATAGAACTATATATATGTGTTTGGCTGTAGATGGTGGAAAAAAGGCTCAAGTTGAGTCAAGTATCGATCGTGTGTTTGTTAATCCTTTCAATGCTGAACATTTAAATAAAGATCATGTTTCACACATTGATGGAAGTTTCAAGGGTAGCATTGTCGTTTATACTTTATACGTTTGTTTGATTTAGGCGTGTTTGCCTTTGATTTACGGAACATTTTTTTGATACAGTTGGTTCTTCAAGTAACAGTAAGAGTTCATTCGGTTCTTTCAATGGTTTTACTTTTCGTGCAGGTTTGTTTCTTGTTTTGTGTTATTGTAGATTTGCGTGTTTTATATAGCTAACGTTTGGTATGCGTTCTTGATTTGGTGGCTGCAGATGGTGGCAAAAAGCGCCCTGTAACTGTTAATCCTTTCTTTGCAGGACATTCAAATAAAAATCATGTTTCAAGTAGTGACAAACGTTTCCATAATGCAATGAAAGGTAGCATTATTGTTTATACTTTACATTTGTTTATTTGATTTAAGGAACCATTTTTTATTACCACATCGGTTTGTTATATGCGCTTACAGTTGGTTCTTCAAGTAATAGACAGAGTTCATTTAGTTTCTTCGATGGTACTACTTTTCGTATAGGTTTGTTTCTTGTTTTGGGTTATTGTAGATTTGTGCGTTTTGTATAGCTAATGCGTTTGGTATGCATTTTTTATTTGCTGGCTGTAGATAGTGTTAAAGAGCCTCAAGTTGAGTCAACTATGGATCATGTAACTGTTAATCCTTTCGTTGCTAACCATTTAACGAAAGATCCTGTTTCAAGCGTTGATGGAAGTTCCAAAGGTAGCATTGTCGGTTATACTTTATTTTTGTTTATTTGATTTTTAGGGGTGTTTTCTTCGATTTTTGAAACCATTTTAGTTATTACGATGTGGGTCGTTGTATTTACTTTCTCCGCTTGGAACTTGAAGGTAGTTGGCAACTAACTGTCGACTACTCAAAACCATTCGGTTGACACATGATTGTTGACTGGGTCATTACAAAGAAGCAAACTAAATTTATTACGATATGGGTTTGTTATCATTCAGATTCTGGTTATCTTAGTTTTTATTTACTTGTAGTGAACTTTATATAATAATTTATCTACGCGCCTTTCTTAACCAAATGACATATCCTGTAGTTCATTCTATCTAACACTCATAGTTGTCAAACCGCCTAGGCGCACTCAAGGCGCATAGGCCGAGCCCGGAGCCTATGCGCAAGGCGCATAAAAAACGAGGGCTTTTTATAATTAGGCGCATAGTATAAAATACATTTTTTAGGTATTTCAGAGATGTTTTAGGCTTGTTTAGGGCTACTTTAGGATGTTTTAGGGTTGTTTAGGACTTGTTCATAGCTCATTTAGGATGTTTTAGAGGTTTAGACAACTTTTAGCCTGAAGTTGGCCGGAAATCAGCTTGAAAACAGCCCTGATAGTGCGCCTCAGCGCCTAAATGCGCGCCTCACAGGTCGCAGCGCACTTGATGCGCGTCACGCTTAGGCGCGCTTTTGACAACTATGCTAACACTTATGACCTCTGATTATAACCTGACCTATCTATTTTGTAGCTTTAGATGCTGCTGCTTTTTCTACTCAATTTACCAGTCATACAGTTGAGGAGCATGTAAGTTGTGAACCATTTGTCATGTCCGTTGGCGATGAAACAAATAGTGAAACCGAAGCTAAATGTGACGGTGTACCTCTACCTTTGGAGACATTTGGAGGGAGCAATGGTATCACCGCTGATAGTGAGTCAATCGGAACAGAAAATGTTGATAACGAAGCGTTAATTGCTCATGAAAGCAAAGAATCAGATCCCATATGTTCAACAAAAACTCTTGAAAAAGATGATTTAGCCGACAATTTTCCTAACTCAGAGGACGAGTCGACTATGAGTTCTGTGCTTACTAGATCAGAACAAGTTTGTAGCACCGAATATCTGGATGAAGTTATTGAAGATGCGAAAAATAAAAAGGTAATTTTATATCCGTTCATATTATTCGCAACTTTTACTAATTTCAATTGCTTAATCTAGACGTGGAGATTTTGACCCGTTTACAGTACTGCATAAAATCACCTTTTTATGTTTATTAATCGAAGTACTGTATGGTGTAGGAAACGTTCGAGTTGGCCATGAATTCAGTTATGGATCTTATGAAAGCGGTAGAATCTAAAGAACAAGACGCTGAACAAGCAAATGAGAATGCCACGCGAGGTTGTTCTGATATTCTTGCCAAGGTGGACGAGGTTAAACACGCACTTGTAAGAGCGAAAGAGACAAATGACATGGTAGTTTTTTATTTACTTAAATTTGGTTTCATCATTACTAGTCGGTATGCTTATCGTTTTGTTCTTTCAACAGCACGCTGGAGAAGTAAACGCAGAGAGAGCCATCTTAGCCACTGAAATGAGAGAGCTTCAGGTTCGATTGTTTAATTTGTCAGACGAGAGAAACAAATCGCTTGAAATTCTTGAAGAGGTATTAATATTTTTTATTTATTGTTTAATTATATCTCAACATACATTTTCGTCATATGATAATAATATCCACTAGTCTTTACGTATTTTAGATGCGAAAAGCGTTAGAGATTAGAATGGCTGCGGCTTTAGAAGAACTTGCAACAGCCGAAGACAAAAAAATTGAACGCGAACGGTCTGCAAAAGAAGCGCTTTTGTACCAAGAAAGCCAAATGGAAAAAGTGGTTGAAGAGTCTAAGAAACTGAAGCTGCTTGCAGAGGAAAATTCGAAGGTATGTGACACCCTTCGTTATGCATAAATACCGTTATAAATAATTCACTGTCGCAGATTATTAATTCTTTTAATTTGTAAATTTTAGTTGCAAGAATTCATCACGGATCGTGGCAATGTGATTGATATTCTACAGTAAGTGTTAAGTAAATCTTTTTCGTTTAACTCATTTGACCCGTTATATACATAAACATGTTAAATATATAAGCGTGGATGTCGTGTTTTGCAGAGGAGAGATGGCTGTTAAATGCCAGGATGTGTTGCTGCTAAAAGACAAGTTTGACAAGCGAATCCCGCTTTCACAATCATCAATCTTAGTCTCCCCAAGTTCGTCTTTCAGGAGCACCACAACACCGTTAGAGCATGAGACGGAGACACCCAACTCTCCTGATAAAGAAACTGCAAGTTCTAGTAATGGTGAAGGAAACAAAGGTGATGATGAACTTAAGGGGCTTTTGGGTGATGATGGATGGGAGCTTTTTAACAATGGTGACCTTTTGGTTAGGTGATGATGACATATTGATCATAAGACGAGAGGCGTGTTAGTCGCTTATTTTCCTTTTTGCTCTCTTTATCGCGTCTTACATGCATTTTTCGTTAAAAGTTACAGTCGCGACATTGTTTATCGTTTTTGTTTGCAAGTATGGAGGATATAATAATTAGTTTTTCAAGTATGATTAAAGGTAATAAACAGGAAAAAATAATAACTAAAAAAACAAAATTAATAATACAATCTACAATTAAAACATTTATTTACAAAACTAGCTTTAAAATGAATAATAATCTAACCTACATTACTAAATCTGAAGATTGTATAATAAACTCTGCAGCTGCACCCATTGCATCCACCCCACCAATTTCCAGCAAAGCCAATGCTAACTTTTCCTCATCCCACTTCCTTAGCCCCTTGCTCAAGCTCCGCAAAACTGCCACATCGACCTCACGGACCCACTCCGGAGTACATGAAACCATTAAGCATACAACACCCGAAACGTACGCCCTCCATGTTGCTTTATTACAACCAAGCGAAATTTTACCATCAAGTGCACTCGCCATGAACTCAAGGTGGGCCCTAATGATGACGTGGCGTTTTTTAGACGCTGGGGAAGCTGAGTCGACACCCCAAGCGAATGCACCCGAAAGGACGGTGAAATAAGCAAGGCAATAGCCTTTGAGCATACCGATCATCCCACCTGAGTCAACTTTATTTAGTTCTGACCGGTGAACTGATATGAACCATGAGGGTAAAGTTTCTTTGATTAAAGTTTGTACTAAGTTTAACCCGCCAGTTATCCAAACGAGTGAAGCCCCGAGTGAGGCTGCTACTTTGATACGGGTCATGACTGCAGAAATAGAGACCTCACCATATCTTAAAACTGTTCCACTTTTCGGGGTTTTTATTTTGTCTATTGGGATACCAGTGGTTGTGATATCTTTGACTGAATGCATTAATATAGACAAGATTTCTTCGGTCATGAACAAGAGGTCTCTAAGACTACGGTGGACTCGCAAATAGAGGATTCCTGGAGCTACCGGGGTGATCCCTCCTGCACAGCGGGAGCCAAATCCATGACCTAGAAGGTTACCTGTCGAAAATGCTAGCTGATCAAATTCTGTCATTATTTGTAATGTATATGTATGCGGTTGTATATACACATACATACATATCACCCACGCATATTTATAATACATTTACACACACCCACGTGCGCCATGTATATGGGAGGGTTCTAGCGGAACACAAATTTTAGCGAGAACAGGAAGAACGAAAAAAATCATTCATTTTTTTATCTTAAAATTTTTAAAATATAAGAAGAGGGTTGAAAAGCAATGTTTATTCGTCACTATTGAAATTTTAAAAAAGAGTTGAGAAAATTTCGTTTATTTATATAACCTACACACGTGTAGGCAAGCGTTTAAAAGCAAAAATATCAAATAAAAATATTTAAACGATTTAGTTTTGTTCTCGCAATAATTTAGTGCGAACCCTACATATATGCATATATACACACACACGCGCGCACATAGAGAGAGATAGATGCTTTAGTCTCTTTGAAAAATAAAATCTGTAAGTTTGTCATTACCGACTCCACCGTTGCTTGTGATGACAGGAGAACTGAGGCCAAGAATTGACTGGAAACACACTCTCAGAAGCTGGACAACGGCATCATTGTTTTGGTGGAATACTGTCCGGGAAGCAGAGAAAACAAGAAAGTCGGTCCAACGTTTGGCCTTTTGGGTCCAGAGAGCGACTATGATGGGCATGCATGGCCATGGACAACATGCACCGAGGGTGGTCAAAGCTGGTGCAGCCAGGTTCAGCAAGGGTTCAGTGATTCTATCGACTTTGTAGGTTATTGTAAGGCTCACTAGAGCAGCAAGAGGTAATGGAAGAGTAGCTGAAGAGGTCTCACCTGCAAGGAAAGGTTTTTTTATGTAAAGATGCTTAATAGAACAGTTGATCTGTCATTTACAACAGCTTTAATCTTATATTTTAACTTCATGATATCGTTTCTCTTCAGTGAATTAGATAATAATTACTGTATAATACTAAAATTTCACTTTTGTAATCATATTTTGATGCATTAATTATATGTTATTTAAATATGCAAAAAAAATATTTGTGGGTCAACCCAACCTGGCCCGTTTCGACCCATGCCAAAAATATTCCTTCTGACTACTACCCAGTCCGCCAGTTGACCCATTTCGACCCTTGCTATATGAAATGTGGTCATACCCAGGACATCCTAAGTTGTTTACTTTTAGAAATTTGATTATCGTAGTAACATAGTCTATGCAATCATATTTAAATAAATATATAATGCATGGACCTGACCCGCTCAGATGGGGGTCACTTCGACCAGCATTACCTAACTCGGACAACCCACACATTATCCACCTCTAATTGGAGTCATTATCAAATGAATAGATATATTTCAATTTACGTAACGGTAAACACTTGACAACTAATTTGCAACAAGTCATACCTGCAAAAAGACTTGGAACGTCTACTCCAGTTTCAGCCAATATTTTATTTATATTTCTCTCCACCATGGACAAGTTTGCAGCAGGACTAGGCCAATCGGTCCCATTCATAGATGCAGGCTTCCAGAGTCCTCTTGTTGTTTCAGCTGAAAGGTAACTTACAATAGTTACCATTGAAGCAGGAAGAAAGTCAGCAAGATCTTTGAGCCCTGAAGTCAATGTCAACATTAATCGAATTCAATAAAATATCCGTTTTAGAAAATTGTAAAAGAACCATATTCTATTGTTAAAAAAAAAACTACCATGACATTGAAGGCAATACATGGACTTCACATTCTTTGGTATTGTAACAGAACAACTTTCTATTTTGAATATGTTTTTTATTCTATAAATAACGATGCATTTAACCGAATAAAAATAAGAGTAAATGGATTGAAAGTTGGCACCTCAAGTAGGAAACTAACCAGTAGTGAGTTCACGGGGCGACAATCTTCCATAGGCACAGGCGGCCAATGCAGCATCAAGTGCAAATGGAACAGCTTCCAGAATATCCCAAGCAGGAAGTTTAAGACGAAGAGTACAGTCCTCAGATAAAGAACCCGATGAGTTGCTACTTCCAGACGTTGAAGAATTCAAACTTTGACCACGTCTCTTAATTTTTCTAAACATCAAGTTCAAAAGCGCATCAAAGACCTGGTAAACGGATGTTCCAGGTTTGAGATCGGATAGAGTTGAAGCAATGCATGCTTGATGCTGTCGGTACCATAGCTTCAATTTCGGAAAAGAATCCAAAAACACTGGACCCGCAGATGAAGGATCACATTGCCTAAAAACCCTCTTTCGTTTCTGTTGGGCTTCAACTGAATTTCCACACGATGACAATTGGGAATTGCGAGTCAGTAAGAGGAACTCGGGTGTTAGCTGAGAGCCCCCAGGAGTTACATCCCCCACATGCTTAAAAGGTGGTTGATCAAACCTCCATAACTTCAACAAAAGAGTAAAAGCATTTGAGAACACAGCAAGAGGGCTTAAATGTTCCCCAGTTGGAAGAGTCCATGAAACCGCAGGTGAACATGATCCGAAAACCTCACATATGGGCATCAACACACCAGCAAGCTGTGGAACCTAGATAAAAACATATATATATATGTTAGGTATAGCCCCTGTAAACCTATTGACCTTGGCCACATAATTTACAAAACAAACATATAAACAGATTGATGTTTACTTACCAAGCCATGTAAAGAAAAAATATGAACACAGTCAATAAATGATATCCCCAGGAGAAGAACATTTAGAAAGGGAGCACAAGCTAACAAATGACTCTCGGTCCCGGAATAATCTGGGGGCACAGGAGGCGACAGCAGCTTAATGATGAAAAATCCAGTATGTTCCTGCAAATACAGCCCCCACAATATGTATGATAAATTTATAATTAATATATTTTAGCATTACTATCAGAAATAATGATATACTAATAAGATAGGTGTTATAATAAGCAACACTCACTTGTATATTCCAACCGCGAGTCCATGAAGCCCCGCATAGAATAGTAGCAGCAGAAATCTTATCAGCATTTGAACCATTGGATGCAATTCCATATAGTGTTTCAATTTCAGCTAAGCTTCCATCAAATTGCAAGAGCTTAAATTCAGTTTCCATACCACTGATTGTTTTAAAATAATACTAACGATAATGCACGGATACAAATGAACACACTAATTCAGTAATCCACCGTTTGACGTCTAAAACGGTAAAGAGAAACAATCAACTTTCCAGACACAATAGTACTCAAAACACAACAGAAAATTGTTACGTATATCCCTTCCTGTATTTTAAACACTTTGTTTCTGGTTTTATGCAATTCTTTACTTCATTAAAACCTGTGCAGCACTTTGAAGTTTAACGGTCTCAAATATTTTCATAAGAATCATTTTTTAATTGTAGATAAGCAACAAGGTAAACAGCATACCTAAATATAACAAACTCCTTGTAAAATTTTAGCATAAACGAGTCTGGAAGACACTTTAAGATGAGAACGGTTGCATATGATACATATGAAAGATGTAAAACTGATCAGTAAGTAAACTAAAACTGGTCTCCTATTGATGATGGTTTCGCCAAAGTAAAGCTAACGATAAGCTATCTGATGGAAGTAAGAATGTGGGGCGGGAATTAGCCAAGAAATCCTAAACTGTAGTAGACCGGCAGTGAGAATGTCACAGTACAAGGTTTGCTTAAAGTAGTCAATTGAACATATCTAATAAGAGCATCAAATCAAATTGCTAACAAACATAAACCAATTAATCTATCCCATTCCTATTGATTTTTTTTTTTTGTCACGGAGGAGTCTGGATCTAAAAATAACACTTTATAAGAAGCAATACTTCATACCTTGAAGCTGGAGTTGAAACCAAAGCATGCACCATTGGAGAAGTTAACGGGGACCCCTTCATCAATGATGACCAGCCAGGCATCTGGCCAGTAATGGGGTGAGGTGGTAATTGGTTGGCATGTCCCTTGACATACCCAGGCCATAGATATGCCGACGTGTCTATTAGATGGCGTGCAATACATGCTTCTACAATCAGATGCCTCAGATCACCGGCTGCATACATTAAAAAGGTAGCTGATTGACAAGTGCCTTATAACAGCCGGAAACCCATAAAAACACACGAAAAAGCACAAAAAAGTTTTATTTCATTCTCAATCGTATAACTGCCTCATAACTAAACTGGGGATGATTTATCATGGCATATATTAAAAGCGCAATTTTTAAGGAAAAAACATTTAAGACGAAAAAAAATCAAAATGTACAAGAAAATGCAAGTAAGATGGGAGAGATTTACTCACAACAGGTGACTGGCATGTCATTCAAGCTTACGCCTTCTAGGTAACCACTTCCGTTTCCTAGACCCGAGAAAAAGAACATAGCTTTTGCAGCTGCTTGATTTGCTAAAGAAGTTACAGATGATGGTGGGGTCAATAAGCCTTCAAAATCACCCAATTGTTGTAGGCTGGAAACCAGGCTCTTACGACAGTTTCCGAAAACCTGTTTTTCACTCCACGTATGCATTGTCCCATTCTCATTTTCTTCAATAAGAGCACTCTCTTCTTCATCAACAATATTGACAATTGCAAGGGTTGTTATGCATAATAGTACGCATAAACATGCATCAAGACGAGGTATTGGGCCCTCAACAGCACCCTCTTCCTAAGAAAATCAAAGTTTGGAATAAATGTTTTAGGGGCATTGCTTATGTTAGATTGTTAACATTAATCTGGATTCTAGAGATGTATTATACATGGTTTTACCCTTTGAACAAGACGTAAAGCTGCAATCCATAAACCAAGAAATGCATCCTGCCAGGAAGCCTGAGTAATCGCTTGATGGGATTTTAGTAAACCTATGACAATGACATGAACTGATTTGTTTAAGGAACCTTACAAATGACATCCCTTTAATCTTAACTTACAACTTAAGCAAAATCATTAAATCGCAACAAACATTTATTGTACCAGTAAGAGTTTCAGCAGCACTCGTAGTAGCTACGACTGTTCCCTCCATAATGTCTTCAAGAAACAGATCAAGTGGAAGCCAAATTACTGAATGACTAGCGTTATGACTTGGACTTGCAGATGATACAAGCGACCCAGAAGCCATTACTGCATGGAACTGTTGCAAAGATACCGTTTTGCATTCCAGCGACACTAGTGCACGGTTATCAGATGTTAACTGCAAAAGAGCCTCAGGAGTAATATTTTTGGAATTTCTCAAAGATATCGATTTCGCTGCCAGCAGTCTCAAATTATAAATAAAAGATCCCCAATGCGCAGGCCTAAAATGAAAAATTAGCAATATTACGGACCAGAGATGATCAAAGATAATCAGATCTCTAAAAAAACATGATAACATATATAAAGCCCTGAGCACTCACATATTTCGACGTGCCAAGTAAAGGATCCGGGAAGTTACTCTATTTCGGTAAAGCTCTCCAATAACCTCAATGGCTAATGTGGTATTACTTTTGTACAGTCTGTCATTGTAATCAATGTTCTTTGCTCCAATATTATGATCATCGATTTCCATGTCTTGTGGTGTGACTGGCCAAGTAGACTTCTTTTCGGGTACAAGTTCCAACAATCCGTCATCATCTAATGATGCATCAAGCAACTGCCACGCCATCACGAAGATAAATTCAACTAAAACAATACCGGGTTCCCTAGAGAGATTGCCAAATCTCTGGGAGAGTTGAAGAGCGTCCTCTATAGATTTCATGACTCTGCAATTGCATTGTTAAGATATGTCAATCCATCTATGTCTAAACAAACCTAACCGATTCCATGTACCATATCAGAACGCATCAAACAAATGAAGTTTTATACAAAACGCATCAGATCAACAATAGAGTCAGAATCCTACTCATGATAATTGGGACCATTAACTTCAGAAGCCGACGGAAAAACAAGTCTTCTAAGTAGCTCCAGATAAAGCCTGTACGCAGCTGGCTGGCTCCTTCGACTTGGGATGACACTACAATCGTTAACAACTTTTAGTCAGTTAAACAAAAGATTGACCAAAGAAACAATAACCACGCAACATAATCCTACTCGAAGCTTTAGAGAGCACAATGTTTAACATGACAGCTAATCAAAAAGCTCTTTCGCACCTCAACTGACTGTTTCAGTTTAAGTTCAATAGCAACTTCACTAAACTACAGAAAAAATGACTTCCCTTTAGTATGTTCCATCCCTGAAACTACATATTATAGCCTACAAGTCTACAACATGTCAATGTTTACTTATATACTACTTATCATAAGAACACTTATTTGTCCATAACTATATAAAGTGTTCATAAATTTCGGCAGTCAGAAACCATACACTCCCCTGTTCTTCTAAACTAATTACAATGCACTACATTCAACACAGCACCTCTAATTTCATACATATGTTCAACAAAACCCAAGTGTTCCTAAGTTTACTAACCGAAACGAAAAGAAAAGAAAGTAAGGGAAATTTAGGACTGAAAAGAAAGAGAGGAAAACGGAAAGAAACTAAAGATTTTATGCGTTTCCAGGTTGAAAAGAAGAGACCAGAACGGTATAATTTTGCAATTATACCTAGGGATGGCAATCAAACCCGAAACCCGACATATTTGGGACGGGTTTGGGGTCGGATAATCGGGTATGGGTCCGGGTATGGGATTAATTTTTATTTTTTTTGCAGGTTTGGGACGGGTTTGGGATTTGATGATATACCCATTTACCCGACCCGATTACCCGATAAAATATACCCATTTACCCGATTAAATACCCAATATAATTTTTAATATATCTTTTTAAATATGTATGCATAATATATCTAATTGTCCATCTACATTGTCATCTTGTGCTAAAATTACCAAAAAGTTAGTGTATACTGTTTGTTATCTATGTCTTTGATTGTGTTTATATGAATTAAGTATTTTATATTTATACATTGTAATCATTTACATATATATATTTAATAATGGTAAATGTAATTGGTTAATAGTTACCTAATAGATGCCAGTCGGGTTTTCGGTCGGATATACTCAATGAGTAAGTTTTAAAAATTAATGGGTTTACCCGACACAAACCCAACGGGTTTTGGGCCGGGTTTGGACAAGCATACCTAATCGGGTATGGGGTTGGGATTACATAAACCCGTCCCAAACCTGACCCATTGCCATCCGTAATTATACCCTCATCAAGTTTATAATACCTTAAGTGGGAGGGTAACATGATAAACGGTAAAACCTTTCCGTTTAAATAGAGTAAAGTAAACGGTTGGTCCCTGTGATTTACCAAAATTTTGAATTTAGTCTGTAACTTTCCAAAATTACACTGATGGTCCCTTTAGTTTACACTTTGTAACACATTTAGTCCCCAACTTTTTCCAAAAATTCACTGATGGTCCTTGTGGTTTGCACTTTGTAACGCATTTAGTCCCTAGCTTGGACTTGCCGAAACCTTTCGATTAGGGGTGCAAACAAGCGGCTCGAAACAAATTGAGCTTAAACAAGCTCAAACCTAAAAACACCCTCGTTTAGAAAACGAGCCTGAGCCTAAGCCTGAGCCTTACTTATCGAGCTCAAGCCTGTTCGCGAACCTAAACATGCCCACTATTTATAAAATGTTTATTTAATATATTAAACTTATATAGAAATAATAATATTTACTATTTATAAAATTATGAAAAATAACTAAATTATATATACATAATAATAATTATAACAAACATAAATTAATTAATTAATAATAAATAATATTCAAGCCAGGCTCAAGCTTGAAAAACTATCTACTAGCCAAGTTGGACAACTCGATATACATAATAGTTATAACTAATATAAATTATTAATTAATAATATATATTATTCCAGCAGAGCTCAAGCTTGAAAAACTATCTACTAGCTAAACTGGACAACTCGACTAGGCTCGTATGCACCCAACTTTAAATTTGCTCGTCGGAGACTAAATATGTTACAAATTGCAAACAACAGTACATATCAAATTTTTATAAACTATCAGTGTAATCTACTCATGAACACGTAGAAAAACAAAAACCGAACACAAACACGAACACGAAAACCTGTTGGAAAGCAACGCGAGAACGAGCAAAGGCGGAACGAGTCGAACCGCGATCGCTTTCTCTAGAAACTTCCAAGCAATGGGAACATTATTCGACCAACAGATATCCGAAACAAGCAGTTCAGCAACTTCCGTTGACGGTAGAGACACTCCTGAAGATATTAAACATGATGACACGTCAGCAGCCCAGATTAATGGATCCGTACGCTTAAGTTGAGCACACTTGGTCATCTCTGTTACTCTGTTTCTAACACATGACGTCACCTGAACCTCCATTGTTTGGTAAATGAGTAGTTGTTGTTGTTGTTGTAGAGAGCTACCTAGGGTTTGGTTATGATTATGAACCGACTGATTTCCATTGATGGAGAAGAAGAAGGAGGTTGTGTAACGATTAACGGACGACTGTTTAGATAATAATTATAATATGGAGTCAGTGTAAAGGGGCGGGGGTATATTTTATATTGAAGACGATGGATTTATTATTATTTTTATTTATTTATTTATTTATTTATTTATTATTATTATTATTATTATTATTATTATTATTATTATTATTATAATAATTATTGTTGTCATCATTATTATTATTACTAGTGAGAAACTCGCGCGTTCCTGTATGGCAAAAATTTGCAACTTGATCACTGTTATAAAACTTGCTAGTTAAAAATAGGCTGAAACGTCAAACGAGCGAGCATCACAGAAGAGATTACCCAAGGCGTGATACCGTCATTGTAAAATAAGCATGATAAAGTGGAGGTGACTGCTCCAAATATAGTACAAAAAGAATTAATGCCATGATGAAACTTTCACATAGTTATATATGCCACACAAAATAATCATCAAGATGTATTGTATATACACATTTTGATAAACTGATTAGATTATGAATATACTTTTGATGGTTTATTGGCTATTAATATGTTAGACATAACCATCAATTTCTTATTTAGTTCATTAAGCATAAGTTAATGACTTGCATTAGTCATTTGTACAATTGTAATCAAATTTTGCACATAGGAGCATAAAGGGAAGGATTTGACAAAAAGATAGTTGTTTACGTTGTGACCTTTTGTATGCCATCTTAAAATTGACATGAAGTGACTATTTTAGTCATCTCTCCTCATTTATAATGTAGTATAGATTATTATTATTATTATTATTATTATTATTATTATTATTATTATTATTATTATTATTATTATTATTATTATTATTATTATTTTAAGGATTTGGTTATTGGTATACTGCCCTACCATATATTTCACACCCTCTAAGTAAGACGTATATATGTTTTTAACATGACTTTAAGTCACAGGCATTAATTGCACATTTATTCATCTGTATCTAAGATATCTAACATGACTTTCACTTAAGTGCATTAATGACACGTAAAAGTTTGTGCAACCCCTATATGCTACGTATAGCATTATACTCGACGTATAAAAGGTGTGAAAATAATTTGGAAGGTGTGTAAATATCATCAACCTTTTTGAATATTAAGGTGCTGGAGCTGGACACATGGGATTAATGTTTTCAAAACTGGATCGGACTTTGAACTAGGGTCCTCACTGGTTCACCAATCCGTTCGTCTAGACGGATCGTCTAAAATCCATCGTAATGAGAAAAATTCATACAAATTCTGGTTCGACCTCTCTTAAATTCGCTACCAGCCGCTATCTCGGTTTGACCACCGGATTGTTGCATGACAATCCTTTGTCATCCGGGCCTGAAAATAATGCCCAGGATTGCTATGGAAATTGGATCATTTTTCCGCTTGAAGATACAATGCACTCACAACTGAAAATACCACCTGGGTTAACTTGGAATAAAATTTATTTAAGCAAGACTCAAACCCATGATCTACCATTTAGAAAGTCATGAGGAAGGTTTTGAATCTGGGGCCTTAGCCGGTCTGGTTAGGATATTAGAACCGATGATGCAAAGTGAAGGTTGGACCGAATTTTTTATTAAATTAATCTCACTATACTCTATTTTATTTATATTAACCCGACTAGTAAACCGGTAAAAAGCTCGATCTTAAGAATATTAGTCATAGACTACCGCTTAACTAAAGGATCACTCTTCCATCCGAATAACACAACATAATCCCAAAAATCCTCTTATTTATCCTAAAACAAAATTTGTTACGTGAAAGATTTCAACCTACAAACTCCTTTTTCAAAAGTTATGAGACTTGATGAGAAGGATCGGTGGCATTGAAACCGATGGATGAAAAAATATTTATAAATAAGCCACGCATTTGGAATAATATTATAAAAATGATCCTCGAGGGATTGGAACGTTGTCGTTTTGGGCGTTGGGCCCTAGAGCGGTGTGTGAGATTTTCAAAAGGTGGATATTTTTGTAATTATTAATTCGTAGTGTGGTTAATTTTTGTGGTTGTTTTATGTGTTGTGATGTGTACGGACGCCCATGGAGGAATTTAAAAGTGTGACATGTGTGTGGAATAATATTTTAACTTTAAATTTTATGAAGATGGATATGGAGATGTGATAGGTATTTAATCATTCACATTTTTGGAATCTATGACTATATGTCTATATAACTATATATTGATCTTCAATCTTTTTAAATTTGAACATTTTCTGTATTACGCGTCTACATCATACTCTGTGCTACAACAAATAATAGCCTAACGTTAGTTCTGAGTCACAGGAAGGGTTAAGGGGTTCAAGGGTTTCGATCTGCAAAACGCAGGTCGTGGTGTCCTCCTACGTTGCAAAACGTAGAAGGAGGTTCAAGATAATATTGTTTTGAAGTGTTAGAATTCTGGTCTAAGTATTACTCAATACCAAAATTGTTATTCTAAGACTTGAGTGATGTGTGCGTGTGATGGAGATAGACTCTTCACGTATGTGTGGACCAAAGGAATAGAAGATTGAGTGTAAGAGAGAATAATCAGGGATGGATCAGATCTGTGGGATTGATCCTGATTATATAGAGGAGTTGTCTTCTAATTTGGGAAGGCATATTATCTTGGACCATGTTGCAACAAGTGGACAGACCATTTTAGGTTGGTAATGGCTTTGGACCTGCGGTCCGAGCTGTGCAATGTCTACACGATAGTTGCTTTGAGCTGGCCGAGGAAAAGGTGACAAGACAGGTCATCTTTTGATCTGTGCTTATTCGTCGTTTGAACATTTGTAGGTTTCAACACTTCAAGCATATATTTGTGATGGTTGTTAACCTTTTTGCCTTGGGCTACCTACGTCATCAGCCCCCCAAGTCAGGAGTCTTTGTGGCGTAGGTAGAAGGCTTCTGACTGTTTGCTATTTTTGTTCTTGGTTGAAAGGTTTGAAGGTTCATAGGTTTTGGGCAGTTACAGTCTCTGGATTTGAATTGTGATTTGACTAGTTGATGTGACAGGTGTCAGCCGTTCAATCTTTGTATTAACTATAGGGCATCATTATCTATTTTATTTTTATAATAACTGCCCTTATATTACCTCTTTGCCATAAAATTACTTTACTCTTTTACCTTCTTCTCCAACTATTCTTCTTCACTTTCTTAGGGTTTCGATTGTGCATTCATCAGGTCAGTCTTTTCTTCTTTACTTTTCTTTGCTTTTGATCATCCTTCACGGCGCTATAGGTGCTAAGAAGGATATGTCTATCACCTTCTCTTCCCTTAAACAAGAGGAAGTTGAAGCATTCTGCTTGGAGTGGGACATTGATCTGTCCTTCAAGCCTACTGCTCCTGGTCTTACAGATCCTGTTTTCAGTTGTCCTGATGGTTCGATTGCATTATATTGTCGTCACTTTGAATTTTCCAACATTCGTCATCCTTTTTATATTTTCTTGCTCAATGTTCTTAAGTATTATAGGGTTTCGTTGGGTCAAATCCATCCTCATGGGGTTGGACGTGTTTTGCATTTTGAAATCCTTTGTATGGCTCTTGGTTATGACCCAACCCTTCTTATGTTTAGGCGTTTCTTTCGCCTTGCCAAGAATGGCGATTGGTTTACCTTTGAAGGGTCCTCGGTTGAAACTAACTTGATTTCTTCTCATGTAACAACCGTTGGTCAATGGAATACTAGGTTTTTCTGGGTTTCTGAATTCATTTTCCCCTTCAAGCCTGTGTGGAGGCATCCCGAGGCTGTTCTTAATGAAGCAGAACCGTTGGAGTCTGCCTAAGATGAGAATTTTCTTAAGGCTATTCGGGCATGTCCTTCAAGGCTTCGTCCCTTTGGCGAACCTTTTCTAGTTTTATCCGGTATTAGCACTCGTTGGGACAAACAAGGTAGAGACCCTGTGTTGATGAAGGTTGATCAGGGTATGCTTATTTTTATCATCGTTTTTACTTGGTTTCTTTTTCTTATTATTTATGTTTTTGTTTTTCTTATTGTTTGTCTTGTAGTCATGTCGGCTTTGGATTTCATTAAGGGTGATGATGCTTCAGAAGTTGTTTTCAAGGATGCTGAAGCTGCCGAGGGTGAGGATGCTTTGGCTAAGTATAAGAAGGGAAGGTATGATGGTGTTAACTATGTTGTAACATCGTGGAATTTTCCCCAATCTTTGGATTTGTAAAACCACCACTCTACCTATATCATGTTTCTTTTATACAAATATACTAACCTTGTCTAATGATATTTTTATATATAATAATAATAATAATAATAATAATAATAATAATAATAATAATAATAATAATAATAATAATAATGTTAGTAATAAATTTTTCTGTAAAAAAAATGAATGAATGAAAACTCATTTTTTTAAAACTAGAACAACATCAACCATAACCTCTCCCCTAACCAAAACGTTAACCCAAACCAAACCCACCCTCATTAGCCCAATACTGCAGCCCAACCCAAATCCAAAACCATGCCCAAAGGTGCTTCTCACCTTCCCTGCAACCAAAAGAAAAAAAAGGGTATGTTTGGCCAGGGACTCGAACCCAAGACCAAGAGTGTAATACACACACACTAAACCATATGAGCTACGCCTCTTTTAGGATGATATCCCAACTTAAAATTATAAAACACCTTCTTTAATTACACAGTTGACTATTGAAAGTCAACTGTGTTCGTGTGACACCCGGCAAACTCCGGTAACTAACTTTTTGAAAACTTAGTAAGTCTACCTTAGCGAGTCACGCATACATTACACATGACAGGGTCAGTCGAGTCGAGCCGTGCATCATTGAGGTTTTAACACACGCAGGTCTCGAGCCCCGGGAATTGGTGAACGAGTGTGAACGTGGTTGTTCTCATGAATTATGTGTTTATAATCTTTATGTGACTTGTCGGTATGTGTATACATGTTTACATATGTTAAAACAGCGATTACACGTAATTGCATGATATCATAGGTGATTAGCCCTAATTGCATGATATTATAGGTGATTAGCCCTAATTGCATGATATTATAGGTGATTAGCCCTAATTGCATGCTGATAGGGGGTGATTAGCCCTAATCGCCTATAGGGTAGGCGATTAGGAGGTTTGGGTAGGCAATTAGAGCCCTAATCGCCAATAGGGTAGGCGATTAGTAGCCCTAATCGCCTGATAAAGCTGCATAATCGCCTATAGGGTACACGATCAGGCACAACGAGCTAGCAGTGATGTGTCCAGGTTTGTCTACACCAGAGTATAGGAGGATAGAGCAGTATCTTGCGGGTTTGGTGCCAGAGATTGCGGGATTGGTGTCTGCTAGGGATCCTGCTACTATATCAGAGGCTGTGCGGTCGGCTACTAAGATGACCAACTTGAAGATTTCTTAGGGTGTCTTGCCTCCTAGGGGCTCTTCTGTGAAGGCGCCGGCAGAGAACAAGAGGAAGTGGGAAAGCGTGGATAAGAGTTCATCGGGGGTTCAGCGACAACCGGCGGCGAAGAAGGCTGAAGCTTCAGGGTCAGCATCGGACCAGAAACAAGGGGGCTATGCTGGGAAAAGCCCTAAGTGTGGGCGTTGTGGGTTTCATCACTATGGTACTTGTGAGAGTTTTCGTTGTGAGCGTTGTCAGCGGACGGGGCATCTTGCGAAGGATTGTAGGGTTAATCTTTCGTCCAGGGCGACTCAGACTGCTGCTACTACTACCCCTGCTCCACAGGGGAACCAGGGTTGCTTTCATTGTGGAGAAGCGGGGCACTTCAAGTGAAGCTGTCCCAAGTTGAATCAAGGGGGCACAGGGACTGCAGGGAAGGATGGAGACAATGAAGGCGGTGGCCGGATTACTCGTGCTCGTGCTTACGTGATCGGTGCTAGGGAGAACCAAGTGGACCCAGACACTGTTACCCGTACGTATTCTTTCTTATCTCTTGTTACACTTTGGTTTTACCTTTATCCGCATTGTTGTGGGTTCGTGTTTTCGGGTGTTTTCTTTGTGGTTTGGTCTCTGTTTCTCATTCTTTGGGTCGATGAGGGTCCTTTGGGGATGCTACTTGGACGGTACCAGTGGGTTAGTTATACCGATCATAGTAGTCTCCAGTAGGCCTTCGATCGGGGGTCTCTTGTCTCATACTCACATTTGGGAAAGTGGTTTCCCGGTTGTTACTGTCACGTTTGGTTCATGACCTTCACTTGTTGTATTTTGGGGAAACGTCACCTGGGCACACACAGAGGTCGACACTCATCACTGTTGTAGCCGAAAGAATCTCGGGACGAGATTCCTTTCAACAGGGGGATGATGTGACGACCCGAAAAATTTTTCTTCTTATTTGTTTTCTCTCTTCGACTTCGGGAAATTTTCGGGACGAAAATTCTTTCAACAGGGGGATGATGTGACACCCGGCAAACTCCGGTAACTAACTTTTTGAAAACTTAGTAAGTCTACCTTAGCGAGTCGCGCATACATTACACATGACAGGGTCAGTCGAGTCGAGTCGTGCATCATTGAGGTTTTAACACACGCAGGTCTCGAGCCCCGGGAATTGGTGAACGAGTGTGAACGTGGTTGTTCTCATGAATTATGTGTTTATAATCTTTATGTGACTTGTCGGTATGTGTATACGTGTTTACATATGTTAAAACAGCGATTACACGTAATTGCATGATATCATAGGTGATTAGCCCTAATTGCATGATATTATAGGTGATTAGCCCTAATTGCATGATATTATAGGTGATTAGCCCTAATTGCATGCTGATAGGGGTGATTAACCCTAATCGCCTATAGGGTAGGCGATTAGGAGGTTTGGGTAGGCAATTAGAGCCCTAATCGCCAATAGGGTAGGCGATTAGCAGCCCTAATCGCCTGATAAAGCTGCATAATCGCCTATAGGGTACCTGACGACTAGAAACACCTATAAATACCACCCTTGACCTCCAAAACATCATTTATGCAACCCTAGCCGTCCCATAACCTATCTCAACCCACAAACACCCTCTGGAACCTATTTTTACATCAAAACAACCATTTCCAAGCTTATTCCATCATCTCCTCTTAAATACAAGGTGTGTTCTTCAAACCCAAACCTTTAAATGATTATATTTTACTCCCTAAACGTCCAGACCTGACTTATAAATGTTTTTGTCTTTGAAAATCCATTTAAAACCGTTTTTAAACAAACCCACACCTTTACATGTGTTATATGTGTTATATGTGATTAAAGATAGAATTTTTAGGATTGAATCATGGTTGTTTTTGTGTTATTATGATGTTTATGGCTGTTACAAGTTAGTATGATGATTTCCTAGGAGTTTGAATGGTTTTGGTTGTGTATTGTTGATACTTGATGTTTTGACCCATTTGAAGGATTTTGGATGATTAAGGATGATATGAGGTGTGTTGTTGATTGTTGATGTTAGCGTTTGCTCTAGGATGATGCTAGAACAGTAGGATGCTATCGGACAACGTGGTTATGTGATTTAATCTGAATATTTGCTATTTAGGGCAAGTTCTTGCATGTTGATGTGATGTTTACATGTTAAGTTGCTATTTTTGGGAAAACGCTCGCATTTGGGACTGTTAGAACGATGAAAACTTAGGGGTTTTGCTTGAAATATGTTTGTTAATGTGCTAGGATGATTATTGGGTGTTTTTACACGTTTCGGATCTGATTTGGAGGGTTAAACGCGCGAAAAACCATATCAGCTGTGCTATAGGCGATTGGGGATCCTAATCACCTATGCTATAGGCGATTAGGGGCCTAATCGCCTGAATAGGAAGCCTAATCGCCTACCCACCATGCAATTGTGATCCTAATTGCTAGTTAACTTCAGAATAGCATGTCTTATTACCTAATCGCCTACCCACCATGCAATTGTGATCCTAATTGCTAGTTAACTTCAGAATAGCATGTCTTATGACCTAATCGCCTACCCACCATGCAATTGTGATCCTAATTGCTAGTTAACTTCAGAATAGCATGTCTTATGACTCCTAATCACTAGTTAACTTTTCCTAATTGCATGCTAAGTTCCTAATCGCGTGTAATGCTGTTATAAGTGTATTTTGACATCCTGAAACCCGATTTGACACCTAGGAACATGATAGGAACCCCGTGACATGCCTAGTAACATAGTAACACGTGTTTGGACTTGTTTGTACGTTATTTGACCTATGTGTTAGAATCATTGAACTTTAATGCATGTTAAGTACTAAGTTGCATGTTTTGTGTATGTTTGTGTATGAGATGAACACGTGGAATGTCGGGTCACCAATGGGATGTCGAGTCTTGTCTTACGTAGTCTGGTTGTCGGTCAAACACGCTTTTCGGACACATAATGGTCATGGACTGGACTTAGGGACTAATGAACCCGACGGGTTATTAGTCTAACTTGACACATATCTTATGATAGGTCGCCAATAGTTGGGGCTATCATATTTTACAGACGGTTTACTCATATCACACATACGGTTTACTCTTAAACGGAATACGCAACCTAAGGTGAGTTCACGGCCCCACATTTTACGGTTTATGTTTTCGGGGGAGAAACATGCTTAAAACTCTATTATGATTTATGATTTGTTAAACTCTTATGGCTCATGACTCTTTATCACGTTATACTGTGGCTTACTTATCGTACTATACGGTTCATCAAAAAGTCCCTTAGAAACCACTAACATGGGTATATGGCGGGGGAATATGGATAGCGCTATTGAGAACTGACAAACCCCACTCGACGGTAGGACCGGGCGGGTGCATATTGTCTCTAACAAAACAAGGTCTACTGGTGATGACGGTAGCCCATAGGAAACTAAGGGTCACTACATGGCTTAGTCAGCAATGGTTTCACCCGTATGAGTATCTTATTCTGCGCCTAGCTAGCGTTCTCACAAGCATAGTAGTAACTGTGATGGTAACGGTTTTCGAAGGATCACTTTAAACGTTTAATTAAAACCTGTGAACTCACCAGCATTATATGTTGACTCTTTTAGCATGTTTTCTCAGGTCGCTAAGGTAGCAGCTGTCAGATAGGCGCACGAGGTCGCACTGGAGTCGTCTCGCGTCTAGGGTCTCATTGCACGTTTTGGATTTATGAACTTTTGAACTTATGTTTTATTTCTGCATGACTTTTGTAAACTTTAAACGCTTCCGCACTGTTGAATGTTGGTTTTAAACTTATGCATGGTTTTTGTTTACGTATGTTTTTACATTTAGACGTCGTTTATTGTGACCGTTGACTTGGATCCTGGTGTGTCACACGCCTCGCGGTAGAACTCCGCAGGTGGAAATTTGAGGGTGTGACAGTTCGATCTTCCCAAAATAGATTATGAATCCTGCGTATTTGATAGCAATTAAGTATGGAATTTATTGACCGACTTTAATGCACTCTCCATATCAGTGTATACGCGTTATTGAACGTGATTTTCGGATCAATTTCGTGGATTATAGACTAATATAAACTTACCAAGTCTAGTTTTCAAAATCGTATATTACAACTCATCGTATCACAATTACTTTCGTCCACACGCTCTATTAGGGCCGATTTAGAGATCCCACCTATAAAATCTTGCTTTCAAACACCATGTCGATCAAATCAAAAGATGTTTTGGTTCGCTTCTTGGTGAACGAGTGCACTATAGTTAAGTTCAGGTTTGTTATAATCAAATACTTCATATTGGTCAATTTGTGCAGTTGATTAAAAGCCCCATACTCGTTTTTAGTTTCAGCATCGTTTGATGGGGCAATTAGCTCGATTTGCGTTTTAGGGTTTATAAGTATTTGGGGATAATCGTGCTAACTGTTAAAGAGTTTAATTTAGTGGAATCTAAAACAAAACGAAGCCTAGCCCAGTTGGTCGGGGCATTTGATTAAGAACAGTGAACCGGCCAGAAGGCCAGGTTCGATCCCCATCCCCTACTCTAAATATTTTAAAAACGAATTCTTATATATTATATACATATATTTTGCATATTATATCTCAAGTGTGTTTAAAAATATCAAACATGATTTATAAATTCAATAAAATTTATTTTATGTTATTCAAATGGTAAGCTTTATTATACAAATTTTAGTTTTACAAAAATCATTTATTTAATATATATATAAAATATATTAAAAGTTTATTCATTAATAAATTAAAAATTCTATAAAAATATCTAAACGATTTCATAAAATCTTACAAAAATTATTTTAAACTTATAAACCAATAAATGTTACAGAAATAAATTTTAATTACTGAAAAACGTTTATTTAGTATTTTTAATTAATTTTCGCTATTTTAATCATAAATAATTCATAATGAATTCATTTTTCACTAATTTTATACCAAAATTTTACATAAATTATTTTTGTTCATTTAGAACAGAAATATAGATTTTAATTTGAAATTTCATTAATTTTAATATTTTTAGTTATTAAAATTATATCTTTGTCAAATAGAAATAAATATACTAAATATTCAATTTTTGAGAAAATAATTTTATAAAAATTATTTTCATACTTAAAACCTTATAACATGACCATACTTAATCAAAAACCTATAATAGTCCTTTATTTAATTAGTTACCGAATTTCTTTTATTTATTAACAATTTACCTAATTAATAATTAAACAATTACTTATCCCCAAATTAGGAACCCTAGAACTACTTGAATCCTAGATAACTTAGACTCTAAGTTCATCTCCCTAAAAATTATCTATTTCTTTAGGTTATTCCTTTGGGATAATCCTAATCCACATCACGTTGTTCGGTAGAGTTTCAAGTTATTACGCGAACTGTGAGTATTTCCTATCCCCCTTTTGCTTTTATTTATTTTTGGGGTGTTACATGTACACTTATACAAATTACAAATACAAGTTCACATTTTTACAATACAATTCTAGTACTATGTGCATTTGCTTACAAACGTGCTTTATGCTTAGACATTACATGTAGAATACATTTGTAGTTAGTGAAATCATTAACATTGTACAAGCCGACCTTAACATTGGATAGCGCTATTGGATTGACAACCCACCTAGGTTGATTCTCCCCCTTTTTCATCGGAGAATCCGTGGTCATTGTTAAGTTATTATCCATTTGTTGGATAAGTACACCGCCGTTCATTTAGTACATTATACAGTCACAGGATTGATTTCGCTCATTTGTATGTTACATAGTTTACATAATTGCACTGTAACTTTGCACTTGAATTGTATACCATTTTTCTAACTTACTATATGTATTAAAACTAGGAATGCTCACCAACATTTCTTATGTTGACAAAACCTATTTTGTACATGTTTCAGGTGTAGTTTGATCTTAGTTCCATAACATTGGATTTTAGTGCTTGTTTTTAATAAGTTATTTCAAATTTCATGTTTCGTTCAGACTTTTGCATTCTTCCCATTTCATCTATGTAAGACAATTTAAATTATTCAATAATATATTTACATTTTAGTACCATGTGCTTTTGAACAATCTTCACTACGTGACACCTCAATGATTCCGCCATCGGTTGGGGTGTTACAGATTGGTATCAGGGCCATGGTTATAGGGAATTAGGTTATTAGAATGGCTTTTAGCCTTGTCTATAACCAAGCTTACATTCACGAGTCCTCTCGTGTTTATTTCTCTTTATCCTATTATTTTCATTCAAGATATTTTCGCTATGATTCTTTCTCATTATTCTTTCGGTGTGTTGTTTAAAGAAGAAGATACTCGTATTTCACAAACGAAACGATATCACCAAGTTAGGAGTGACATCCATACCTTGGTGATTAGTTTCACTCATCTATATGTTATTTATCTTAGGAATATATCTTTGAGATAGGAGTGACATCCACACCTCAAAGAGTATTTCTTTCAAAAAGGAACTTAACCACTAAGCTGGGAGTGATATCCTTAACTTAGTGATTGGTTTCATTCCACAATCGTTTTCAATTTTGAAATACATCTTTGAGTTAGGAGTGAAATCCAAATCTCAAGGATCTATTTTTTCATCTCGCTTTTAATCTCGCTAAAGTTTTGGAATTCACTATTGATGGGGCATGTGCAATCTGGAAGGGTGAGCGCCTGTATCCTGAGTTTTCTGTCTAGGCCTGGTATTTCGTATAAATCCCAATCAGACGAGGGACCCGTATACCTACCTTGGAACTCTTGGGATGAGCATTCACTTATAGGCTAAAGTACGCCCCCACAAATCACTAGGAAATTTCAAATACTTGAGTTGGTCAAAGTTTCCTATAGAAACAATTCCAATGTTTTATATCATTGATATTTATGTTTTTTTTATCATTTGAAGATTTCATTTAATCACTTGATGTTTCATATGCCATTATTAATTGATCATTCGCTTTTGAATCCCTTATCATCATTACTAAAACTTTAGTTCGATATATTATCGCGTTAAAGCTTACACTATTTCACTTATGTTCATGATTCTTACACTATAAGGTATTACTCGTTTTGCGTTAAAACATTTTTACCCACGACTTAAGTTTTAAACTCTGTATTTAACTTTGATCACATCCTGATTTTAGGAATGTTGCGTCATCATACAATTAAAAATGAACATGGTTTTTCCAAACTTATTATTTCAACCTGTTTTATACCTTCATGTTTACAAACTTACTTGATCGAAGTCACAGTACATCCTCATATACCTAATACTAATATTGTTGCACCCAGTCTCCTAAGCCATAGCCAACTACCATTAGTTAGAACTTCTTAGTCAGACTAAACTCATACATAAATGCCTACCTACACGATACGCACTAGTACACTACTCTCTAAAACGATTAATTTGACAACTTATTATATAAGTCTTTTCACAAAGCCTATTCGCCAAATTAGAACACGCTTTTCATACACCTTGTGCCTTGAAACAAATAGCCCGCTATAAGCCCAAAGAGATGCCTTAACGATCCTGTAAATAAATGATCTTTCAATGTATAAATTTCGTAAAAGTTTGAAAATTCAAAAGGTTTCAAGTTTACCCAGTCTTAACGGGTAACACTTCGATTTTCTCAACATTTCATAACAATTAAAAATTTCTGACTTTTCAACCCACAAGTTAAAGAAATGTTTAAATACAGAAAATTTTATTTTCCAAAATTCGTCAAGGCATCTGGGATCATTCACAACCTTCACATCAATTTAAATCTTGGTCTTTCGAAACACATTAGATTTACACACACTTCATGAAATGGTTTCATCTTGCATTTTATAAACCTGCATTGCATATTTTACAAATCAAATGTAAATCTGCATGTTTTCATATAACGTATCCAATATATGTTTTCGGGGGGAATTTGCAACTAATAATATACCTTATAACACTTTTCAAACTCGACTTCTCGTAAACACATGAAAATGTGTACCTACGAAATCTTTTCAAGTGAGCCTATTTTGAACTTAAAACATTCTTCGGTTTCCAAAAAGTTATCCTCATACCAGTAGACTACATGTCTGTTCTACGCACTTTCATTTACAGTAAATTTCATTATTTTTTTACACCATTCTATTTATAGTTACGTTCGTACATTTATCTTATTATTTTTTGTATTATTCTTTTGTTGGTAGTTATTTTCACGCATTATTCGCAACTATTCTCGCACTAGTTATTAGTAGTTATTCTTACAACACTAGTTTTGAGCATTAATTTAACTCGTTTACTTTCATTTTGTGCAAATTGTGCGATTTACTCGATTTACGTTATGCTATTCTTTCAATCGAAATTTTATGTTATACTTATATACTTACATGAACGCCTATTTGGTATGCATATTTTTTTTTGTTGTGAGCAAAACCCTGTTATACTTTACATTATTTTGTTCATCATCATGACCAACGAACATACTAATTGCACAACTTGCTACCCCTGGTGCCAAGGCCTTCTTGGAGGGGTTGGATGATGATGCTCTTTTGACTAAGATGATGGTTGGAACTTGCAATCTGGCTGCAATGCTTCCTGAAGGTGTGAGCAGGTTTAGGAAGATGATGGGAGAGTATAGTTATTTTGCGAAGAAAAGAAGAGAGATGAAGCAAGCTTTGGCTTCTTTGAAGAAGGATGCTTTTGAATGGGCTGAAAAAGAGAAGACCCTTGTTGGTTTGATAGATGAGTTGAAGAAAGGGCATGAAGCTGAGGTTGCTAAACATGAGGCTGCTCGTTTGAAGCTTGAGGTTGATAGGTTATCTCTTGAAGCAGAGAGGAAGGTGTTTGAACAGGAGAGGGTTGGGTTGGAGGCTTCCCTTGCTGGTGCCTTGGATGACAATAAATGGTTAATTGAGGAAGGTTTCCAGCAAGTTGTTACGTATCTGCTTCATTCTGCGGAGTTCAATTCTACTCTTGGTGAGGTTTATACCAAACTCCTCATTCATGGTAAACATACAGGTTTTGTTGCTGGTTTTAAAGCTCATGAAGCGGGTGAAGTTATGGAGGAGTCTCCTTTGTTTCAGCCTAAGTCCCTGGATGTTTTTAAAGAGACGGTGTTGAAGATGGAGCAAAAATCCTATCATTGTGTTTCCCAGGTGTCCTCCTGCTATGGAAAAACTTTGCAGGTGCTAAAATAGATGAAGCCCATCGGTTTGAATGAAGTTGTTTGTGCTCAAGTGCTTGAATCAGTTTCCAAGAAACGGGCTCGCTCTGGTAACAGCGAGGAGACTTTAGATGCTGAAGAGTTACTGTCCAAGGATGCAAGTGTTGAAGCTTCTGAGGCTGGGATTGTTGGTGAGAAGCCTTTGAAAAAGGGAAAGAAGACTAAGAAAGCAAAAGTGGCAAAGGTGGTTGGAGAGGATGAAGCCTCGAAGCCTTCGGGGTCTGGTGATGTTGCTTAGCTTCTTATCCTTTATTCGTAGCTTTGTTAGTAATTTGTCTGTAAACAATTAACTGGTGTTTGAATGGTTTGTCTTTTGTTGGAGCGTAGTGGACTCCTTTATGGTAGTAGGCTTTGATAGCCTTTTGAACAATTTGTAGTACTTGGCCTGTTAAAGCCTCTAATGTTTTAAGCCCTTAAGGCTATTTTAGGTTTACTTTCTTTGTTGGCTTTTTGACTATGTTTGTTTATTGGTATTTGTCTTTGTTATGTTTGAAAGGTTGAATGCTGCAGTCATTCATCCTAAAGGTAATCTAGGTAAACAAGTCACCATCTATCCTATACACTACTTAGTGTTTTCTATTTTTTCGTAAGTTTGTTAAAAAACTTAAGGAACAATTGATGTAGACTGCTCAGACCCATCAATGAGACATGTAAAGAGAAAGTTTGTAAGTCTCATGGAGTTGGATTGACCTAGGAACTCACCCCTTATATAGGTTCATTCAACCCTTGAACCTATTGAGCGATATGGCCTGGGAGCTCATCCCCTTACATGGCCCTTGCCATGGAGTTTCTTGCAAGGTTCTCAACCTGAAAGTAGGATAGAAAGACAAATTTTCAAAAGAGGATCTACTAATCCTTTCATTGATTTAACATGTCAATGTTACATCATTCAATAGGAGAGAAACTACATTTCTTGAAAGCCTAAACAAAGAACTTTTTAAGGTTCTTGCTGTTCCAGTGGCATAGTAGCTTCTTGCCTTCCATATTGGCAAGTTTATAGGATCCTCCTTTGTGGGATTCTAGGATGGTGTAGGGACCTTCCCATTTTGGTCCTAGCTTTCCTTGATTTTCTTTCTTGCTTGCTTCATTGTTCCTTAAGACCAGATCTCCTGGCTTGAAGCGTTCGTGCTTTACCTTAACATTGTAGTAGGACTCCATCTTTTGTTTGTATTGAGCTTCTCGAATTGCTGCTGAGTCCCTTGCTTCTTCTAAGAGGTCTCGGTTGAGCAGAGCTTCTTCCTCGTTGGTCTTAATGTCAACGTGAAGTGTTCGGGGTGTGGTAACCCCAATCTCGGCCGGGATAACTGCTTCAGATCCAAAAGTAAGACTGTATGGCGTTTTCTTTTTACTTGTTTTTTCGGTGGTTCAGATGGCCCATAAGACGCTTGGGAGTTCATCCAACCACCTTCCTCCTTTCCTGCCGAGTCTAGCTTTGATCCCTTCAACCACACTTCGGTTCATTCTTTCAACCTGGCCGTTTGATTGTGTGTATGCCACAGAACTGAAAACTTGAGTTATTCGGTATTCCTTGCACCAAGTGTTGAAGGGTTTCTCTGCAAATTACTTCCTATTATCTGTGACCAGTACTCCAGGTAAGCCGTACCGGCAGATGATGCTTTCCCAAACGAAGTCGATTATCTTTTTCCCAGATATTTTTCCTAAAGGCCTCACTTCTGGCCACTTTGTGAAGTAGGCAACGACAACCAACAAGAACTTGACTCCTCCTTTTGCAGGTGGGAAGGGTCCAACGATATCCATCCCCCATTTGTAAAACGGCCAATCTAAGTTGACTGGGATCAGGTCATGCTTGGGGCTTTTTGGGGCTGGGGCGTGTATTTGACAGGCTTCACATTTTTTCAATTGCTTTGATGCATCTCTGTGCATGGAGGGCCAGAAGTAGCCGAGATTCATGAGCTTCGCTACCACTGATCGTGGACCACAATGAGCTCCACATATGCCTTCGTGAACTTCCTTAATTAGATATCTGCTTTGTTCAGGGCCAACACTTCGAAGCAATGGAGCCAAATACCCTTTTTTTATAGAGGTTGTCTTCTTGGATGATGTATTGCCTTGACTTGATCCGGACCCTTTCGGCTTCAACATGATCTTTAGGTAGTTCACCTTTTTCAGGAATGTTATGTATGGAGTCATCCAATTCGGTTCATTTTCAGTGATTACATCCTGTACTTCGAGTTCGGATATGGAGGGATTTTGGATTACTTCAAACAACACTTTTTTGGTGAGGTGGGCAAAGTTTAATGAGGCAAGCTTGCTGAGAGCGTCTGCTTTTTTGTTGTGTGATCTTGAAATTTGCTTGATTTTGCAGGACTGGAAAGTGTTCATGATTTCTTATGCCTTTTCTCTGTATTTTTTCATGTTTGGTTCTTTGGCTATGTGGCTATCATTTACTTGGTTGGAAACCAAGAGTGAATCAGTGAACACTTGAAGCTTTTGGACGACCATCTTTTTTGCAAGCTTCAACCCTGCAATCAGAGCCTCATATTCTGCTTCATTGTTGGTGGCCTGAAATTCCAAGCGAAGAGCATATGTGAATTCTAATCCCTCGGGATTGATTAAAACAAGACCTGCTCCGGATCCTTCAACGCTGGAAGCTCCGTCAGTGTAAAGCTTCCAGGCTTCTGGATCGGAGGGTTCGTCTGTTGCAATGTTAACCTCAGTGGTTTCCACCCTTGGAACCTCAGCTATAAAATCAGCTAATGTTTGTGCCTTTATTGCCCTTCTCGGGACGTAGGTGATTTTGTGTTCACCTAGCTCGACGGTCCATTTGGCCAGTCGTCCCGAAGTTTCAGGTTTTTCAAGCACACTCTTGATGGGTTGGTCGGTGACCACTTGTATGGGGTGTGCTTGAAAATACCTTCTGAGCCTTCTAGCTGTTTGTACTAGGGCCAAGGCTAGTTTTTCTAGAGGAAGGTACTTGACCTCTGCCAACTTTAAAGTTTTACTGAAGAAGTAAACATGTACCTAGGCTTTATCTCTTTCAATGGTGAGAACAACACTGAGGGCTTCTTCAGTAACACAAAGGTAGACAGAGATAGTCTCTCCTGCTTCAGGGGCTGCAATGGTTGGGAGAGAAGCCAGATATTGCTTCATTTGGTTGAAGGCTTCCTCGGCCTCTTCTGACCATCTGAAGTTTTTCTTATCTGTGCAACCCTTGAGAGTTTTGAAGAAGGGTAGGGATCTTTCAGCTAGTTTTGACATGAAGCGTTTTAAAGCTGCGAGTTTGCCGTTCAAGCTTTCTACTTCTTTCTTGGTTTGTGGCGACTTCATGTTTAGGACGGCTCGAACCTTGTTGGGGTTGGCCTTTATGCTCTGCTTTCCCACGATATGTCCCAACAATTTTCCTTCTTTGAACCCAAATGAACACTTTACAGGGTTGAGTTTCATGTTGATTTTTCTGAGGTTGCTAAACGTTTCTTGTATGTCTTGAAACATTTGTTCCTCTGTCTTGCTTTTAATAACTAGATCATCCACGTAAGCTTCCATGTTCTTGCCGATTTGTTCAGTGAACGCTTTATCAACCAACCTTTGGTATGTGGCACATGCATTCTTAAAGCCAAAAGGCATCTTTTGGTAACAAAAGATGCCCTTGTCAGTGTGAAAGGTTGTTTTCTCTTCATCTTCCGCCTTCATCTTTATCTGGTGGTACCTTTATAGGCATCCAGGAAACACTTGAAGGGGAAACCTGTCAATGAGTAAACTTTTAAGCATGCTTCATGCAAAGATAACAATCCTTGAGGTAGTGAATTAACTTTTAAGTCAACTTTAGGCAAATGGGGAACCTGTCAATGAGTCAACTTTTAAGTCCACTTCAGGCAAAGGATAACAATCCTTGGGGCAAGCCTTGTTGAGGTCCTTGAAGTCTATGCACATTTTCCATGAATCATCGGGCTTCCTGACCATCACCGGGTTTGCAACCCAGGACTGGTATTTGACTTCATGGAGGATTCCTGCTTCGACCAACTTGTCAACCTCTTGGCATGCAGCCTTGCTTCGTTCGGGGGCAAGGCTCCTTTTCTTTTGTACAACCGGTTTGACATGTGGAGGAATCTTGAGCTCATGTTCAGCAACGCTTCAAGGGATGCCAGTCATGTCACTAGGACACTAGGCAAAAATATCAATATTGTTTCGTAGTAACCCTTCAAGTTTTGAAAGTGTTTCTGTGGGGAGATCTGTGTTGACCCGTATTCTCTGTTCTGGGTACTTTGGATTGATGCTGAGGCCGAGTTTGTTTCGGTCATTGTTATCTTCGTTCACCACTAGCACTGTAGTTGATGCTTGAAGGGTTGCGATCCCATCTTTAGTGGGGATCTTGGCATTCTTCCTACTAATGGAGATGGTCATGTCAAAAACCACTACTCCAGGTCTGCCAATGATAACATCATAATTGGATGGTAGATTCAGGACGATGAAGCTTAGAGGTTCGGTTCTTTGCATCCTCCCATCTGAGAAATTTACATCAAGTGTTATTTCTCCCAGGGGCTTGATGGGTACGTCTGCAATGCCTTTTATGGAGACCTCTGTGGGTTGGAGCTTGGAGCGTTCTTCAGGACTCAGGAGTTTGAAGTATTTTTCAAACATGATCTCGGTAGCTGCTCCTGTATCTATGTACGCCTTTTGTGTTTTCAAGGAACCAACGGAGGCTTCAAGGAGAAGGGGATCACAATGTTTGTCCTATTCGGTGTGAGTAAAATAGATGCTTTGATGTTCCCAAGCTTCCAACCTCTGACGTTTTCTTCGTGTTCCTTGTTCAAACGAGACCATAACAACTTATTTCTTCTTGTTGTCTGTCATGTTTTCTTTTGCACCCTTTACCAAGTGGGCCAGTTCCCCGGACTTAACGGCTTCTTCAATTCTTTTCTTAAGTTGGAAACAGTCGTTAGTGTGATGTCCCTTTTCTTCATGGAACTCACAATATTGATTGGTGTTTTTGTTTCTTTTGCTTTTTGGCAAGGGACGGGGAGGTCGAAAGGTGTGCTTGACTTCTTCTGTTGCTAGAATCTCTTGAGGAGTTTTGGTGAGGACTGTGAAGTTGACATTTCTGTCCCTGCTTGGAGGGTTTCTGCTTTCCGGCCTTCGAGACTCAGACCCTCTGGGTCTTCTGTAATAAGTCCCATAGTTACCCCTTTTTCTGCTAGGGCTATTGCTTCTCCAGGTGGAGCTTCTCTTTCTTTGCTCCTTGATGCCTACAGCCTCTTCTCCTCTGATATGGGCTTCAGCCCTTTCCAGGGCTTCTTCAAGAGTTCGTGGGAGACTCTTGTTAAAGTCTCTTGTAAGGTATTTCGAGTTGATGGCGTT
The DNA here is from genome assembly GCA_028751855.1 of Ambrosia trifida. NCBI lineage: Eukaryota > Viridiplantae > Streptophyta > Magnoliopsida > Asterales > Asteraceae > Ambrosia > Ambrosia trifida. The sequence continues at coordinate 132,068,219 of CM054128.1, read as the reverse complement.
CATGAACCCTGCAACCTTCATTTTTTCATCTGCACCAACATAGGTAAGGCCTTCTTTCTTGTATCTAGCAATGAAATTTCTCAGGCTTTCGTCATCTTTCTGCTTGATCTGAAAGATAACCGTTGCATCCTTGACACAACGTCTTTGTTGTGAGAAATTGGCCAGGAATCCTTTTCCTAGGTCGTTGAAAGTTTTGATGCTTTCCGCAGGTAAATCATTGAACCACATCCGGGTAGATCCGACCAGAGTCTGCATGAACATGAGGCAACATTCAGGGTCGCCCCACTTTTCGATGCGAGGAGCCTCGGAGAAGATCTGTAGATGGTCTTTAGGGTCATCAGTGCCATCATAGGTACTGATGTGAGCAGGCATCTTCAACTTGTTTGGGAACTCGTAATCTGCTATCTCTCGAGAGAAGCAGGACAGGCTATTAGGTTTATATGGTTGATGGGTGATGTGCTCCACCCTATCGTTGTTGTTTCTTGTGTCATCCGTCACCTTTCGTTTTATTTTATTCTTTTATAATAATAATAATAAATAATAATAATAATAATAATAATAATAATAAATAATAATAATAATAAATAATAATAATAATAATGATAATAATAATAATAAAGTTGCTTTTAGACATTATATTAAACAAACCAACCATCCTAAATCATTTACATAACCCAACCCAACACCCTAAAGCCCACATCTGATCCAGAAGCCCAAAACCCAATAAGAGCCCGACCCACTAGTTCCCCTTCCACCCCACTCTGTTAAACAAAAAAAAATAAAAATAATAATAGATGCTGCTGCCGTGACTCGAACCCGGGCCAGCTACCAAACAAAGCTACGACACCACCACTACACCACATAAGTTTCTTGTTCAATACTGGATCTTTTATTCTTTTAACACCTCCTAAACTCCTCACCCTTCTTCTTCTTCTTCTTCTACGCGCAAGTCAGCCCACAACCCAAAGATTTGAATTTTGACGCAAAATTGGAAACATAATATAGTTGCTGCGTGATTTATGCAACACCTCGGACTAATTCAACTCAAATCAACGCATCTTTGACCGTTAATTAAGCGAATTAAAACTAATTATTAACATTCCTAAACAACCCAGATCTAATCCGTATAAATACACGTTGTTAGCTCGATTAAATTCACACACAGACTCCTAGAGGGCCGATTAGCATAACCCCATTATAAAATTCCATGATCAAAACCTCAAAATGCCGATTTGAAGTGATTGTTGTCGCAAGCCTTGTTCAATCTAATCCACATCGATTTGAATCTGTAAGTTAGATTAAATCATATGGTTTTGTTCGGCTTTTTATATAGATTAAAAGCCCTATGGTTTTGTTCATTAACTGTATCGATTTCTTGGTCAATTGGATCGAATAAGGGTTAGGGTTTATATAGTTAATTTGGGGATAAATGGTGTTACAGGTTTTACGTTAAATAAAATTTGGATCTGATTTAACCAACAAACGAATACCCAGACCAGTTGGTCTGGGCATGCTAATACTACACGTGGGTCTCAGGTTTGAGCCCAAGGGTGGGCAAACCATTTTCAGTTTTTTTTTTTAAAACAACCCTTTTTCTTTTTATTATAACCAATATAAATCTACTAATTATTAAAAATAGTTTTAACATACTAAAAGTGCTTTATAAATTCTATAAAAATTATTTTATGATAATCTCATGACAAAGTTTATTATATAATTTTCAGATTTTGAAAAATCATTTATTTAATATATATATATAATAAATATTACAAGTTTATTCTATTATAATTATATAATTCTATAAAAATATCAAAACGATTATATAAATTTCCACAAAAATTATTCTTAGTTTATAAAACATCAAACATTTCTGAAATGATTTTTATTTTCGAAAAATCATCAATTTAATATTTTTAAACGATTTTTGACTATTTTAATCATAAATAAATCATAATAAATTCATTTTTCAATATTTTTGCACCAAAATTTTATATAAATTATTTCTATTTATTTAGAACAGAAATACAATTTTTAATCTAAAAATTCTTTAATTTTAATATTTTTAAATATTAAAGTTATATTTTGACGAGTTGAATACATAGAGTTAATATTCTATTTATTAGAAAATAATTTTATAGAAATTATTTTCATACTTAAAACTTTATATTGTGACCATCTTTAATTTAAAATTTACAAAAAGAATTTTGTTTATTTATTTATCAAATTTTCTTTATTTATTAAACAATTTAATTATTAATCAAATGAATATCTATCCCCAAATTCGAAACCCTAGAAAATACTTATAGTCTAGATAGACTTAGACTTATTTGTTACCTTATACATGGGGTGATACTTGGCAACGTGGATTACACTTATTCAATTCCACAAGACTTACCACCTTGCTAATGTGAGTATTACTTATCCCCTTTTTCATTTTTACACTTTTGGGGTGATTCATGCACAAGTATACAAAACTTGCACATTCACTTACACATACATTTTTCTTCATTTACAATTCATATACGTGTCTTATTTATCTTTGTGCTTTATGTTTGAACATGAATGTAGCTTACGTACAAAATCATACATCCAGACATAACTTATGTTATGGTGCTCTTTACATATAGACGTAACTTAAGTTACGGTGCTCATTTAGACATAACTTATGTTATGGTGCTCTTTTAGACTTGACATGTGTTAGGGTGCTCATTATCAATTTTCATCTTATCAACTTTACATTTGATCTTTGTCTTGTTTGGTTACTTGTGTGTTTACATAATGCCTTGGTAATGCTAGACACATGAATTGTACATCTTTTCAAACTTATACTATATGTACAAAGCTAGGTAGTACTCACCAACATCATATGTTGACCAAATTTATTTTCGTGCATGTTTTAGGATAAGCTGCTTGACGCTTCACATGGGACTTTGGACTTAGTAAATAAATCAACTATCTCAATTGTGTTGTGTATTTATTTTCACATGTTGTAAAACAATATTCAATAATCAAATATTTACATTTTAGTACCATGAGCTTTTGAACAATCGTCATTACGTGGCACCTCGATGATTATGCCATCGGTTGGGGTGTTACAGATTGGTATCAGAGCCATGGTTATAGGGAACTTATTAGATAAGATGGCCTAGACTATAACCGAACTTCAACTTTCATGCATAATATTTCCTTAATTACCTTACCCCTCATTTCCCTTTACTTTCCTTCCTCTATCCTTCCCTTCTTCTCTATTTCTCCTCATCTTTCATCATGGTGCATAGAGATGGTGTCCTACAAGGAGTGGAAAGTCTACATCATCATGGAACGGGAGCAATACTTTTCATGAAGACACTCTTAGGCATAATGCCTACTCTTATTTTGCTCCTTCAAAGTTGTTGAGCTTTAATGAGTGCGATGGAACACGTGCAATCTGGAAGGGTTGATGCCTGTACACTGGGTTTTCTGGCATAGGCAAGCATAGCGCATAAATCCAATAACGGACCTATTATGCTTACCTGGGGATTCCTGGAGTGAGTGTCCACTTATAGGCTAAAGCATGTCTTCTTTGATCACCATTGGGTTTAATTCCTTTGAAAAGTCAACGTTCTTGTTGGGCTTTACAGCTAGACAAGGACACTCCAAGCATTTTATGCAAACTTTTCAATAATACTCTTTCGTTTCATATACAATATTTTGTATTTCATGATTTTCATATATTGCTTACAAATTCATACTTTCATAATCATCTGTACGGTTATACACTTACATTTTCTAATCTCCTGATTATCCATTGACTGCCTCATAGATGTCTGCTCGCCGCATGCTCCGTGATGCCAGCCAACACACTGTTCGTGCTCCTGGACAACGTTCTGATCGTCGCCTCGCATCTTTAGTCGCTGAGCAAATTGCTGCAGTGATCCCAAACCTTGTCAGTGAGATAACCCAGAATAGTAACAGTGCCTACACAGGGGGTGCGACTCAATTTTGGTGCACTTTCAAACACTTTAACTCCTGCAACCCCACAAAATTTACTGGAGTAGAGGGTGCTACTGGCCTTCTCCAGTGGTTCGAAAGCATGGAGAATACCTTTGTGAACAGCGAGTGTCCTAACAAACTCCGCGTTTGCTATGCCACCAGTGTCCTTCAAAAAGTGGCATTAACTTGGTGGAACGGTGAAAAACGCAAACGGGGCACTGAAGTTGTTTTAGCACTGACTTGGGAGGAAGTTAAAGAGTTGATGATTGCAAAGTTTTGCCCTAGAAATGAAATCAACAAGTTAGAGGATGAATTTTATGAGCTGAAACAAGACAGTGGAGAAAACCTAGCGTATACTACCAGATATCATGAACTCAGCCTACTTGTTCCTCATATGGTCACCCCGCTATCCCGAGCAATTGAGAAGTATATTGAGGGTTTACCTGATCTAATTCAAGATACTGTCATTGGTAGCAAACCTGTTACGGTAGAAGAAGCAATTCAGCTCGCAGCCACTTTAACAGACAAACACGTAAGGAAAGGAAACTTGGTTAGGAAGGGCACCAAGACGTCTACTGAGAAAACCATCCATGTTGTTGAACCATCTAAGACTGTTTTAGCAAAGGCCGCCACTACTTCTTCGAACTCTAGGAAACGAATGGGCGATAATCAGAACCATGCTGTTGTGGATCCTGTGACTCAGCCTCCTATTAAGAAAGCCTACACGGGAATCCGTCCTCAATGCAACACTTGCAAGTATCATCACCCTTCAAATCTTCCATGTCGTCAATGCACTAGATGTGGAAGGTTTGGACACTTTGTCACTACTTGTCGTGTAACGGTTAGGACACAAGATAATCATCAAACAGCTGCTCAGGAACCACTGCCGATTACTAACGGCCGGGCATGTTATAATTGTGGAGACCCTAACCACATGCGACCTCGATGCCCTGAATTGAATAATGTAAACCAGGTGGCACAAGGACGAGCCTTCAATATCAATATCAACGAAACAAACGGTCAGGGTGACGTTAACCCCACTGACTAAGCCATGGATGGAATCTTCTTAATACTCGAGAATCCAATACTTGTGTTTTCATTTTCTTGATCCCATTATCATTTTGTACCCAATTGTGTCGTACTCATAAGCGTATAACATCTAGAAATTTCCTTGCATACTATTGTGTACGAACGCTGGTTGGAAATTTATAATATTTGGTTACATTTATTTTAAATCGTATAAGTTTAAGACTCTACCTCACATTTTATTGAAACATTTGGAAACTTGATACTTGATCCTACAGAATTTTTCTAAAAACATCATTGCTTGTTATATGAAACTTGATTTTTCCCTTAATTTGACTATTCATTGAACATTTAATTATTCATGATACTCGTAAACATGGCTGGCCAAATATGAGCTATTTCCATAGGCCACTAAGATAACACTTATACTTAATGGTTGTCGTACTTATAAACTTGCTTGCATGTGTGTATTATCAATTTGCATGCTGATCTATGAAAGACAACTACTACATTTATCCACTCAACTAAAACAAACATTACACTTAAAGGGGCTCCCTGGGTGAGTGGTAGCCCATACTTAAATTTTGTTATGCTTGCAAGCCGTTGCAAACCAATGAAATTGACCTCATTATTACATAGCCTCATTTCGTGGATAACGTCTCATTGTAACCCAACGTGTTTGTTGTGTCATCTTCTTGTGAAACTTATTTGCTTTAATGTGTTGTTAGATTAGGATCATAGAAGGACATAAAACCCTAATGTAAGGTAAATTGATGATTCCGGTCCGGAACGTAATCATGAATTTACAGGTACATTAAGGTGGTGTGAAATTCTATTAGAGTTTTTGGTAGACATCCAGTACGTTTTCAAGGTATCAAAGGTGTGGTGGGTTAGCTACGGTACACCCTATATATAAACACTAATGACGCATCGAAAATGAGACTGGAAGTCGAACCAGGAACACACTCTATTTACTTGGTAGTTCATTTGATCTTTTTATAAGTCAATCAACTCATACATTTATTTTAGGATTCCTAAAACTTGAAGTTTAGTGTTTTACTAGATTCTTATTCTTCTTATTATTTGAGACGAACCTAATCCAATCCTTAACTCACACCTATCAAACCTCTTATCCAAATCACAGTTTACTCTGTTACCATAATATTCACGACGTGCCTTAACTCAAATTTTCCAAACCACTGTTACCTTAATTTCTACCTAAACATCCATAACCCTATGTTCCTAATAACTTCGGGACGAAGTTTCTAAAAGTGGGGGATGCTGTGACATCCGTCACCTTTCGTTTTATTTTATTCTTTTATAATAATAATAATAAATAATAATAATAATAATAATAATAATAATAATAATAATAATAAATAATAATAATAATAATAATGATAATAATAATAATAAAGTTGCTTTTGGACATTATATTAAACAAACCAACTATCCTAACTCATTTACATAACCCAACCCAACACCCTAAAGCCCACATCTGATCCAGAAGCCCAAAACCCAATAAGAGCCAGGCCCACTAGTTCCCCTTCCACCCCACTCTGTTAAACAAAAAAAAAAATAAATAATAGATGCTGCTGCCGTGACTCGAACCCGGGCCAGCTACCAAACAAAGCTACGACACCACCACTACACCACATAAGTTTCTTGTTCAATACTGGATCTTTTATTCTTTTAACACCTCCTAAACACCTCACCCTTCTTCTTCCTCTTCTACGTGCAAGTCAGCCCACATCCCAAAGATTTGAATTTTGACGCAAAATTGGAAACACAATATAGTTGCTGCATGATTTAGGCAACACCTCGGACTAATTCAACTCAAATCAACGCATCTTTGACCGTTAATTAAGCGAATTAAAACTAATTATTAACATTCCTAAATAACCCAAATCTAATCCGTATAAAAACACGTTGTTAGCTCAAAAAAATTCACACAAAGACTCCTAGAGGGCCGATTAGCATAACCCCATTATAAAATTCCATGATCAAAACCTCAAAATGCCAATTTGAAATGATTGTTGTCGCAAGCCTTGTTCAATCTAATCCACATCGATTTGAATCTGTAAGTTTGATTAAATCGTATGGTTTTGTTCGGCTTTTTATATAGATTAAAAGCCCTATGGTTTTGTTCATTAACTGTATCGATTTCTTGGTCAATTGGATCGAATAAGGGTTAGGGTTTATATAGTTAATTTGGGGATAAATGGTGTTATAGGTTTTAAGTTAAATAAAATTTGGATCTGATTTAACCAACAAACGAATACCCAGACCAACTGTTGGTCTGGGCATGCTAATACTACACGCGGGTCTCAGGTTTGAGCCCAAGGGTGGGCAAACCATTTTTAGTTTTTTTTAAAACAACCCTTTTTCTTTTTATTATAACCAATATAAATCTACTAATTATTAAAAATAGTTTTAAAATACTAAAAGAGCTTTATAAATTCTATAAAAATTATTTTATGATAATCTCATGACAAAGTTAATTATATAATTTTCAGATTTTGAAAAATCATTTATTTAATATATATAATAAATATTACAAGTTTATTCTATTATAATTATATAATTCTATAAAAATATCAAAACGATTATATAAATTTCCACAAAAATTATTCTAAGTTTATAAAACATCAACATTTCTGAAATGATTTTTATTTTCGAAAAATCATTTATTTAATATTTTTAAACGATTTTTGACTATTTTAATCATAAATAAATCATAATAAATTCATTTTTAATATTATTGTACCAAAATTTTATATAAATTATTTCTATTTATTTAGAACAGAAATACAATTTTTAATCTAAAAATTCTTTAATTTTAATATTTTTAAATATTAAAGTTATATTTTGACGAGTTGAAATAAATAGAGTTAATATTCTATTTATTAGAAAATAATTTTATAGAAATTATTTTCATACTTAAAACTTTATATTGTGACCATCTTTAATTTAAAATTTACAAAAAGACTTTTGTTTATTTATTTATCAAATTTCTTTTATTTATTAAACAATTTAATTATTAATCAAATGAATATCTATCCCCAAATTCGAAACCCTAGAAAATACTTATAGACTAGATAGACTTAGACTTATTTGTTACCTTATACATAGGGTGATACTTGGCAACGTGGATTACACTTATTCAATTCCACAAGACTTACCACCTTGCTAAGGTGAGTATTACTTATCCCCTTTTTCGTTTTTACACTTTTGGGGTGATTCATGCACAAGTATACAAAACTTGCACATTCACTTACACATACATTTTTCTTCATTTACAATTCATATACGTGTCTTGTTTATCTTTGTGCTTTATGTTTGAACATGAATGTAGCTTACGTACAAAATCATACATCTAGACATAACGTATGTTATGGTGCTCTTTACATATAGACGTAACTTAAGTTACGGTGCTCATTTAGACATAACTTATGTTATGGTGCTCTTTTAGACTTGACATGTGTTAGGGTGCTCATTATCAATTTTCATCTTATCAACTTTACATTTGATCTTTGTCTTGTTTGGTTACTTGTGTGTTTACATAATGCCTTGGTAATGCTAGACACATGAATTGTACATCTTTTCAAACTTATACTATATGTACAAAGCTAGGTAGTACTCACCAACATCATATGTTGACCAAATTTATTTTCGTGCATGTTTCGGGATAAGCTGCTTGACGCTTCACATAGGACTTTGGACATAGACTAAATAAATCAACTATCTTAATTGTGTTGTGTATTTATTTTCACATGTTGTAAAACAATATTCAATAATCAAATATTTACATTTTAGTACCATGAGCTTTTGAACAATCGTCATTACGTGGCACCTCGATGATTCCGCCATCGGTTGGGGTGTTACATTTCTGTTAACATAATAAATGTAAGCGATTTTGTATTACTAAAAAAAACCCGGTTATGAATTGGTTATATTTATACAAATAACTAAATCCTAATTTATGTTTATATTTATATAAATATAACTTCTTATGTAATTAAGAAAACTTAAATGAACAAAATTTTTTTGTTCGTGTTTGTTCATTTATTAAATAAATGAACTTCCCGCCGAACAAGTTCATGAACATTCAGTTCGTTTATAGGTCTAATCTTTATATAATGTTTGTGAGTATTAAAAAAGAAAATTATTCTGCAAGTGAAATGGATATAGAAATGAAAAATGATATGTGGTAGGTTATAGAAATTTTTAGGTAACTTTAGATAACTATGATATTTAGTTAAATTATAAGAGAAAAAATATCTGAATGGTACATTTGGTTTAATCATATTTTACCTTTAGTCTTGTCTTTCTAAAATTACATGTATGGTCTATGTGGTTTGCTCAATTGTTATTTAGATAGTCCTTAAAGTGGATAAGAGTTAGTTTGTCCAGTTAAGTGGGGTGAAATGACAAAAATACCCATAATAATAAAAAGTATTTATTAACACATTAATATAAGATCATAGAGTTATATGAGACAGTTCCAATATTGCTAGGATGAATTTATAGAGTAATAGGTAATAGATTGAATTGGATCGAATGTACAATTTTCATTATTCACAGAAGATTATATAATGGTTACAACATTAATACAATGGCTTAATTCTAGGAATACTATTGACTAGACTATTGACTAAGACTATTGAGTATGACTAAATAATTACAAATGCATAAAGATAGCTCTTTGACTGTTGACTGTTGACTATTGACTATTGATTTGTGTTAATACGCCCCCGCAAGATGGAGGATCCATTGGATACGCCATTCTTGGAGCGAAAGGAAAGAAACGGTGATCGTGGAAGTGGTTTGGTGAGGACATCAGCTAGTTGATCCTTTGAGCTAATGTGAAAGACCTTTAAGTGACCGGCATTGATTTGTTCACGAACAAAGTGGTAGTCAAGAGCAACATGTTTCATGCGGGAATGGTACACCGGGTTGGCACAAAGGTAGGTGGCACCAGTGTTGTCACGAGACTTGGAGGAATACATGGGCTAACCCTCAGACTAGAGTGTCTTAGTATGACTTCTAGAAAGCCAGTTGGACACCCGAAATCCTACATAATCAATGTCGGCACTACACAATCAAATAAATAGAACAATGACAGCAACGAGGGGTTCAGGTGATGTCTCCATCAAGAGGGAACCAAGAGCGAAGCAAACGACAGTAATCACATCATCAAGGAAATCCTACAGCTGTAGCAATAAGTCCACGGAGCAACACGACAGTAGAAACAACAAGGCAATGGCAGCAACACATTCACAAAGCACATCAACTAGGGAACACCGCACAGGAGTGTCACGACAACAGAGAAGTATGACGACCAGTCAACACCGCAACGGGATTAGCTCAACAACAGAGAAGCAAGTCAACCGGGCAACACTGCAACAGGAACCGTATCACGACACAAGGCGACATCGCAACAAGAATAACGCGACAACAGGGAAACACGAAAACAAGGCTACACTACTGCGGGAGTAGCACGACCACAGGATTGCATCATCGGTAATGCAACACAACCACATGGGTACGCAATCGGCAAAATAATGCAACTGCAAGCACGCACAATCGCTGGGGGTAGCACGGCAGCATGAATGCACGCGGAAATATTGTAACACCCCAACCGATGGCGGAAACATCGGGATCTCATGTATTGATGATTGTTTCAGTAGCACATCGTATTTATTGAATTTTAAATACTTTATTCATAGCATAATATCCAAAAGAAACATTGTCTAAAAATTCAAAACATCTAATACAATCATGAAATAAAGCAAGTAACTTCAAATAACTTCATAAAAACTCTTCAAGCATGCTCTAAGCTTCAGCTTCATTGTTACCTGAAATATGTTAATTTTGAAAATGTTTTTGGGTCAACAAAAATGTTGGTGAGAATTACATAGGTTTGAATAAAAATGTTGTACAATTCGAGTGTCATTGCTAGTCTTGTCCATATGTGAAAACAAAACTATCAGGTAAATCGAGTGCGTAATCAACCCTTTAGACTAGAATACTGTGGTCCATCCCATACACATATGGTTCACTCGATTATGTTATGTGTTCAATAACAATCACCCACGCTACCTATGTAGGAGGTACACGTATCCGGGTGGGTTTGTCAGTCCAATAGATCTATCATTGTATACCGTCGGCTGATCAATGTTAATGATTATGCTAGAATAATGTGCTTACCCTAATATCCTTAACTTGCTCCCAAGTCAAAGCTAGTGCGACTTCAGCTCCACGAGTCCTTTTCTCTTCATTCCACCATGTGAGTGCCCTCTTGTGGAGGATGCTCATAGCATAGCGAACTTTGAGATTATTGGGACACTTGCTATTAATGAAGGTATTCTCATTACCTTTGAACCACTGAAGGAGACCAGTTGTGCCTTCGTTCCCGCTAAACTTAGGAGGGTTGCAAGTGTTGAAGTGTTTGAGGGTGCAAGCAGGGTGAGCATTCTCGTTCCCATTGTGATTACCGTTCCCATTGCCGTTTCCATTGCCATTGCCATTCCCACTCATCCGAATGACTTGAGCCACCAAGTTGGGAACTAGTGTCGCCATTTGCTGAGCCATTTGTTGGGAAACGATCGCAGCAAAAAGAACCTCATTGTCATGGTTGTTGTTGTTGTTGTTATTGTTGTAGTTGCTTTCACCATCCTGTTCGTTCTCATTGCTAAGACGAGTGATGCGACGAGGAGGCATGATCTGTAAGAGACACAATGAAGGTTCAATGAGACATGGAATGAATGAGACAATATACAGAATGTAATCATTGACTCATTAATTAAAACGAATAAACGAAAACGTTGACTTATCAAATATTCTAGATTCTAATAACATAGTGAAGACATGCTTTAGCTTATAAGTGAACACTCATCCCGAGAATTCCCAAGTAGGCATCCGGGTCCCTCGTCTGATTGGGATATATGCGCAATGCCAGCCTAGACAGAAGACTCAGAATACATGCGTTCACCCTTCCAAATTGCACGTGTTCGCTATTAAAATCTAGAACTTCGACAAGATCTCAAGGTGCTTCAGGCTAAACCTGAGGATTTTGTCCAATTAATCTAAAGGTGGATTAGGATTACAGCAGACGAGTATGAGTAGGCAACTTGTAAGGCTAGGGTAGCCTAGAGTGTAGGATAGGGATAAGGATAAGGAAGTAAGTAGGGTTACAAGTAGGAGAAGCAAGTACTGTTTTAAATCCTATGGTTATAGACTAGATTATTTTTCTAATAACCTAATTCCCTATAACCATGGCTCTGATACCAATCTGTAACACCCCAACCGATGGCGAAAACATTGGGATGTCACGTATTGATGATTGTTTCAGTAGCACATCGTATTTATTGAATTTTAAATATTTTATTCATAGCATAATATCCAAAAGAAACATTGTCTAAAATTTCAAGACATCTAGTACAATCATGAAATAAAGCAAGTAACTTCAAATAACTTTATAAAAACTCTTCAAGCATGCTCTAAGCTTCAGCTTCATTGTTACCTGAAACATGTTAATTTTGAAAATGTTTTTGGGTCAACAAAAATGTTGGTGAGAATTACATAGGTTTGAATAAAAATGTTGTACAATTCGAGTGTCATTGCTAGTCTAGTCCATATGTGAAAACAAAACTATCTGGTAAATCTAGTGCATAATCAACCCTTTAGACTAGAATACTGTGGTCCATCCCATTCGCATATGGTTCACTCGATTATGTTATGTGTTCGATAACAATCACCCACGCTACCTATGTAGGAGGTACACGTATCCGGGTGGGATTGTCAGTCCAATAGATCTATCATTGTATACCGTTGGCTGATCAATGTTAATGATTATGCTAGAATAATGTGCTTACCCTAATATCCTTAACTTGCTCCCAAGTCAAAGCTAGTGCGACTTCAGCTCCACGAGTCCTTTTCTCTTCGTTCTACCATGTGAGTGCCCTCTTGTGGAGGATGCTCATAGCATAGCGAACTTTGAGATTATTGGGACACTTGCTATTAATGAAGGTATTCTCAATACCTTTGAACCACTGAAGGAGACCAGTTGCGCCTTCGTTCCCGCTAAACTTGGGGATTAATAATTGATTTATGATTAAATTAGAATATTTAGTAATAACTTAATAAATAAAGAAATAATTAATAAAAATATTATTGACGAATATTATTTAAAGGTAGTTTTATTATAATGTAATAAATGCGAAAATAATTTTTATAAAATTATTTTCTTAATTAATGAATATATATACATTAATACTAATTTGTCAAAATATAGACTTAATGTTTAAAAATATTAAAATTTATAAATTTCAAATCAAAAAAATTATATTTCTGACCTAAATGATTAACAATAATTTATGTGAAATTTTGATGTAAAAATAATGAAAAATGAATTTATTATGATTTATTTATGATTAAAATAACAAAAATCGATTAAAAATATTAAATAAATTATTTTTCTGAAATAAAATTTATTTCTGAAATGTTTATTGATTTATAAGTTTAAAATTATTTTTGTGGAATTTATAATGTCTTTTTAATATCATTATAGAATTTTGAAATTATAAATGAATAAACGTGTAATATTTATAATATATAATAAATAAATAATTTTTGAAAAACTAAAAGTTGGATAATAAACTTTATCATCAGAATAACTTAAAATAATTTTTTTTTAGAATTTATAAACTATGTTTAGTATTTAAAATCTATTTTAAAAAAAATATAGATTATATAAGAATAAAGAAAGCCAAAAAAAATGGTTGCATGTGCCAAGGCTCGAACCCGAGTCCTTGGCCGGTTCATGGCTTTAAAATCACAAGCCAGACCAACTGGTCTGCCCCTGAGAACAATTTTTATCTGGATTCAATTGTAGGTATAGGTTAATTGAGTTAGTTTATAATTATTGAAAATAGATTAAAAAAAAGAATTACGCGTGCCAGGTCTCGAACCCACGGCCACGCAGCTGGACAGAAAACATCACAACCATCTGATCTACCTCAGTGGTAGTTTCACTTTGTTGCAGAAGACTTTTTAATACAAACATGCACTGCAACATTATCCCCAAATAACTAAGAATGAACCCTAGATTTTCTAATAATCTTTAATAACAAACAATAGCCTCTGATTTATTGGGGCTATTGTTTGTTGATTGCCGATTAACTAAACACAACAAACAATTGATGCTTACAGTGGGGATTAATGCTCGATTGATTCGAATAAGTTGGAAACCAAAAATGCGATTGAACTGGATTAAGGAGTGTGTTATAACAGAAATTGATAGTGAGAAATTGTTTATCGGTGATATTAGGCTCTAGAGGAGAGTCCTATTTATACTAGTTATAACGGATTGAATGTTATTGGCTTTGAAATTGGGATGAACGAGTCGCACGAGACTAAAACGGATTTTCTGGTTTGTTTTAGTTAAAATCATAGTAGGGATAAGGCCGAGTATAGTGCTAACAAACCTCGTTCAAATAATTATCAGATAATTCGTAGACTTTGTTGGTTAATTGAACGATTAGCTGTGGGTGTTGACTCCCAAGGTCAACTGGTATGATACAAACAAACCTTATGTTTAAAACGCGTGGGACTTAGAACGTATATGGCTCGTGGCTCAGCTGGTTTTGTGTTTGTTTGTTAATATGGTGGACGCGGGTTCGAGTCCCGGTCCACCCATTTATTTATTTTTTTTGAATTTTTTGAACTTTTTAACTATTAAGTATATATATATATATATATATATATATATATATATATATATATATATATATATATATATGTAATCAAAACTTCAATAAAATGATAGGAAAATTTTTATTATGCCCGAAATGTCAAGATTTGAAGTTTTATTTCATAACTTTCCTTATTACATAGAGGATAAAATACGAAACGTTACAGTCTCCCCTACTTTTAGGAACTTCCTCCCGAAGTTGGAGCTGGAGAGTCTGCTAGAAAGAGGTGTGGGTATTTAGACTTCATCTGGTCCTTGCGTTCCCAAGTGAACTCTGGACCTCGCTTAGATTCCCAACGAACCTTGACAATCGGGATGCGACTGCGCTTAAGTTTCTTAACTCCAGTGTCCATGATTTCAACAGGTTTCTCAACAATGTGCATAGTTTCATCGAGTTGCACATCTTCAAGAGGGACATGGAGGTTCTCATCGGCTAAACATTTCTTCAGATTCGAAACATGAAAAGTTGGGTGAACATTGCATAGCTCGGGTGGAAGATCAAGTTTGTAGGCCACTTTTCCAATCCTGTCAAGCACTTTGAAAGGACCCACATAACGAGGAGCTAGTTTTCCCTTTCTCCCGAAGCGAATCACTCCCTTCCAAGGAGATACCTTAAGAAGTACAAGATCCCTGACTTGAAATTCCAAAGGCTTTCGACGTTTATCAGCATAACTCTTCTGTCGACTTCTAGCCTTAAGAAGATTATCTTGGATCAGTTGAATCTTGTCTGTAGTTTCCTGGATCAGTTCAGGACTAGTGATCTGAGCTTCACCAATCTCAGTCCAACAGACAGGTGAACGACACTTATGACCATAAAGTGCCTTAAATGGAGCCATGTTGATACTGGCATGGTAACTGTTGTTGTACGAGAACTCGACTAAAGGAAGATGAGAATCCCATGCGCCACCAAAATCGATGACACAAGCCCTGAGCATATCTTCAAGAGTCTGGATGGTTCGTTCGGTATGACCCTATGTCTGAGGGTGTAAGCTGTGTTCAGGTTTAACTTGGTACCCAAAGCGTCTTGTAAGGAATCCTAAAAACGAGAGGTGAAACGACCATCACGATCAGAAATGATATCCAAAGGTATACCATGGCGACATACAATTTCACTCATGTACATCCTTGCCAACCTTTCCACAGAATAATTCTCACGGATCGGTAAGAAATGAGCTGACTTAGTCAAACGGTCGATGATTACCCAAATGCTGTCATAACCTTTGGGTGTACGAGGGAGTTTAGTGATGAAATCCATTGCTATGCTCTCCCATTTCCATACAGGAATCTCTGGTTGTTCAAGTATACCAGCGGGTCGTTGATGTTTAGCCTTGACCTTGGAACATGTGAGACATTTTGCTACAAAAAGAGCAATATCCTTCTTCATACCAGACCACCAATACGAATACCGAAGATCTTGGTACATTTTATCAGCACCAGGATGAATAGAATAACGAGACTTATGAGCCTCGTTCATAAGAACAGTACGAAGATCATCGCGGTCAGGAATCCAAAGTCGATTGAGTAAGTAAGGTAGACCATCAGGTTTAGTTTCAAGTTGATTTTCAGCACCACAAGACATTTCCTCATACATGTTACCTTGGGTGACTGAAGTATGTTGAGCCTGGAGAATACGATCCTGAAGATCAGTACGAACCCTTGCACAATGAATTTTGATGCGTTCCTTACGACTGAGTGCATCTGCCACAACGTTCGCTTTGCCAGGATGATAGCGAATCTCACAATCATAGTCGTTAAGTAACTCAACCCAACGTCGTTGCCTCATTTTAAGATCCTTCTGGTTGAAGATATGTTGGAGACTTTTGTGATCTGTGAAGACCACACATTTGGTACCATAAAGATAGTGTCTCCAAATCTTGAGAGCAAAGACGACTGCACCCAATTCTAGATCGTGTGTGGTATAATTCTTTTCATGGATCTTGAGTTGCCTGGACGCATAAGCAATAACCTTGCCTCGTTGCCTAAGAACACAACCAAGACCTTAGTTTGATGCATCACAAGAGACCACGAAATCATCATTTCCATCGGGTAAGGTCAAGATAGGAGCCTCACAAAGTTTCTGTTTAAGAGTTTCGAATGCTTCCTCTTGTTTTGGTCCCCACTCATAAGGTTTACCCTTATGAGTTAAAGCAGTGAGAGGAACAACGATCTTAGATAAGTTAGCAATGAATCGACGATAATAACCAGCTAGACCAAGAAAGGAATGAACTTATGTTGGAGTCTTAGGAACACTCCAATTTTTGACAGCTTCGATCTTTGCGGGATCAACATGAATTCCGTTCTCGTTGATGACGTAACCTAGAAATGGAACTTCCTTAAGCCAAAATTCACACTTTGAGAACTTGGCATACAGTTGTTCCTTCTTGAGGAGATCCAAGATTAAGTGGAGATGTTGTTCGTGATCGGATTTTGATTTGGAATAAATCAAAATGTCGTCAATGAAGACGATCACGAACTTGTCGAGATAAGGTTTACAAACCTGATTCATTAAATCCATAAACACTGCGGGAGCGTTGGTCAATCCAAAGGGCATGACCATGAATTCGTAATGACCATAACGTGTGCAAAATGCTGTTTTGGGAATATCTTCCTCATGAACTCTAAGCTGATGATAACCAGCACGAAGGTCGATCTTCGAGAAATGAGTTGCTCCTTGGAGTTGGTCAAAAAGATCATCAATTCTGGGTAGAGGATAACGATTCTTGATGGTAAATTTATTAAGCTCACCATAATCGATACACATCTTGAGAGATCCATCCTTCTTCTAGACGAATAAAACAGGGGCTCCCCAAGGAGAAAAACTGGGGCGGATGAAACCCTTATCTGAGAGTTCCTGGAGTTGACTGGCGAGCTCTTGCATCTCAGAGGGTGCAAGACGATAAGGAGATTTGGCGATCGGGTTAGCACCAGGTATAAGGTCGATTCTAAATTCAACTTGACGAGAAGGAGGTAAACCAGGTAGATCCTTTAGAAAAACTTCAGGATAATCCCGAACGATTGGAATATCTTGTATTTTCTTTCCCTTGTCTTTCTTTTCTATCTCATTAGCCAAGAAAGCCATATACCCCTTTCGTAAGTATTTTTGAGCAGTCGTACAAGACATGAGTTTAAGTTCACCACAAGGTTTCTCACCATAAATCTTCAAAACCTCACCAGATACAAGAGGGATGCGAATAACTTTCTCAAAGCATAAGATTTCAGCACGATGGGTTGACAACCAATCCATGCCTACTATGACATCGAAGCTTCCAAGATGCATAGGAATGAGATCAATAGAGAAGGTATGGTCATCAAGGTTCACCTCACAGTTTCGTATAACATAATTAATCAAGATAGACTTCCCATTAGCTATTTCTACCACTAGGGGTTCCTCTAGCTTAGTTTGGGGCATGTTAAGTAGGGGTTCAAAATTTAGTGATATAAACGACTTATCAGCACCCGAATCAAATAGTATGGAAGCATAGTGGTTATTAACAAGAAACGTGCCATTAACTACTTCATTCTTGTTGCGGGCTTGATCAGCATTGATGTTGTCCGTACGACCACGAGCACCTTGGTTTTGCTTCTGGTTACGGTTTTGGTTTTGGTTACGATTTTGGTTCTGGTTCTGGTTTCCACGATTAGGGCACGTGTTCCTGTAATGATCTGGGCTGCCACACTTATAACACTGACCACGAGTAGGCCTAACATTTTGATGATTGGGAGCTGGAGCATTTCTAGCAGGGTTATTTGGAGCAGCAGGGGCATTAGTAGGAGGAATTCAACAAACATTCACGAGATGCCCATACTTTTGACAGTTAGTACAAAAACGACAAGGCGCTCGAGTTGGGTGGCGATACTTGCAGCTATTACACAAAGGATGGGGTCCAGTATATGGTTTCTTGTCGGGTGGAGGAGCGGCAACGACTGCAAAATTTCTTGCCTTGCGTTTTTTGTTGGTTGAGGGCTCAGACTTAACCTCATTAGCGGGTTGAGGAGTATCCTTCACAACAGCTTTCTTTGCATCCTTACGAAAAAGAGTGCCATTTTTCACTTGGTTATCAGTCAACGTAGCAGCTAGGCGCTTGGCTTCCTCGAGAGTGGCAGGATTTCTTCCCCACACAGTATCCTGAATTTGCATGGGTAAACCTCCAATATACTTTTCAATAGCAATAGGGAGGGGTGCGACCTTATGTGGTAGCAAGAGGCTCAGTTCACGAAGACGAGTGTTGTAGGCCAGATTCTCCCCACTGTCCTGGACCAGAATGTGAAACTCATCCTCTAACTTCTTGACTTCATTTCGAGGACAGAACTCTTCCTTCATAATATCCTTAACTTGCTCCCAAGTCAAAGCTAGTGCGACTTCAGCTCCACGAGTCCTTTTCTCTTCGTTCCACCATGTGAGTGCCCTCTTGTGGAGGATGCTCATAGCATAGCGAACTATAAGATTATTGGGACACTTGCTATTAATGAAGGTATTCTCAATACCTTCGAACCACTGAAGGAGACCAGTTGCGCCTTCGTTCCCGCTAAAGTTAGGAGGGTTGCAAGTGTTGAAGTGTTTGAGGGTGCAAGCAGGGTGAGCATTCTCGTTCCCGTTGTGATTACCGTTCCCATTGCCGTTTCCATTGCCATTGCCATTCCCACTCATCCGAATGACTTGAGCCACCAAGTTGGGAACTAGTGTCGCTATTTGCTGAGCCATTTGTTGGGAAACGATCGCAACAAAAAGAACCTCATTGTCATGGTTGTTGTTGTTGTTGTTATTGTTGTTGTTGCTTTCACTATCCTGTTCGTTCTCATTGCTAAGACGAGTGATGCGACGAGGAGGCATGATCTATAAGAGACACAATGAAGGTTCAATGAGACATGGAATGAATGAGATAATATACAGAATGTAATCATTTACTCAATAATTAAAACGAATAAACGAAAATGTTGACTTATCAAAGATTCTAGATTCTAATAACATAGTGAAGACATGCTTTAGCCTATAAGTGAACACTCATCCCGAGAATTCCCAAGTAGGCATCCGGGTCCCTCGTCTGATTGGGATATATGCGCAATGCCAGCCTTGACAGAAGACTCAGAATACATGCGTTCACCCTTCCAAATTGCACGTGTTCGCTATTAAAATCTAGAACTTCGACGAGATCTCAAGGTGCTTCAGGCTAAACCTGAGGATTTTTTCCAATTAATCTAAAGGTGGATTAGGATTACAGCAGACGAATATGAGTAGGCAACTTGTAAGGCTAGGGTAGCCTAGAGTGTAGGATAGGGATAAGGATAAGGAAGTAAGTAGGGTTACAAGTAGGAGAAGCAAGTACTGTTTTTAATCCTATGGTTATAGACTAGATTATTTTTCTAATAACCTGATTCCCTATAACCATGGCTCTGATACCAATCTGTAACACCCCAACCGATGGCGAAAACATTGGGATGTCACGTATTGATGATTGTTTCAGTAGCACATCGTATTTATTGAATTTTAAATATTTTATTCATAGCATAATATCCAAAAGAAACATTGTCTAAAATTTCAAAACATCTAGTACAATCATGAAATAAAGCAAGTAACTTCAAATAACTTCATAAAATCTCTTCAAGCATGCTCTAAGCTTCAGCTTCATTGTTACCTGAAACATGTTAATTTTGAAAATGTTTTTGGGTCAACAAAAATGTTGGTGAGAATTACATAGGTTTGAATAAAAATGTTGTACAATTCGAGTGTCATTGCTAGTCTAGTCCATATGTGAAAACAAAACTATCAGGTAAATCGAGTGCATAATCAACCCTTTAGACTAGAATACTGTGGTCCATCCCATACGCATATGGTTCACTCAATTATGTTATGTGTTCGATAACAATCACCCACGCTACCTATGTAGGAGGTACACGTATCCGGGTGGGATTGTCAGTCCAATAGATCTATCATTGTATACCGTCGGCTGATCAATGTTAATGATTATGCTAGAATATTGTGCTTACCCTAGTAATGTTTAAGACATAATGCAACATAGAATAACACATAGACACTTATGATTGAATTGTAAATTGAATGTTGTAACATGTTTCACCCCAAAATAGTGAATGGAAAAGGGGGCTATGTAAACTCACCTTAGTGCTAGAATGGAGACCCTTGATATATAAATAAATGTGGCTCGTGTATATCCAAATATCAACCTATTTCAAGGTAATAAATAAGTGTTGGGAAAAACTTAATAAGTCTAAGTTTTCTAGTCTAAAGTATGCTAGGGTTCCTAATTTGGGGATTAATAATTGATTTATGATTGAATTAGAATAATTAGTAATAACTTAATAAATAAAGAAATAATTAATAAAAATATTTCTGACCAATATTATTTAAAGGTAGTTTTATTATAATGTAATAAATGTGAAAATAATTTTTATAAAATTATTTTCTTAATTAATGAATATATATACATTAATACTAATTTGTCAAAATATAGACTTAATGTTTAAAAATATTAAAATTTATAAATTTCGAATCAAAAAAATATGTTTCTGACCTAAATGATTAAAAATAATTTATGTGAAATTTTGATGTAAAAATAATGAAAAATGAATTTATTATGATTTATTTACGATTAAAATAACAAAAATCGATTAAAAATATTAAATAAATTATTTTTCTGAAATAAAATTTATTTCTGAAATGTTTATTGATTTATAAGTTTAAAATTATTTTTGTGGGATTTTATAATGTCTTTTTGATATCTTTATAGAATTTTGAAATTATAAATGAATAAACGTGTAATATTTATAATATATAATAAATAAATAATTTTTGAAAAACTAAAAGTTGGATAATAAACTTTATCATCAGAATAACTTAAAATAAGTTTTTTAGAATTTATAAACCATGTTTAGTATTTAAAATCTATTTTTTTTTAAAAAATAGATTATATAAGTATAAAGAAAGCCAAAAAAAAATGGTTGCATGTGCCAAGGCTCGAACCCGAGTCCTTGGCCGGTTCATGGCTTTAAAATCACAAGCCAGACCAACTGGTCTGCCCCTGAGAACAATTTTTATCTGGATTCAATTGTAGGTATTGTATGCGCTTAGGATTGTTAAATCTACAAAGAGATTGATCAAACAAGTTTGATTCAGGTGCGGAATCCCTGAATCAATCACAATAATGATAATCAACCAATCAAAACACAGAAATCATCTTTCAAAGCTTTTTCTCATTCATAAACAACTTGAATTACACATTTTAATAATGTTTACAATCAAATCTAACGTGAAAATAAGTTGATACAAACACTAGGGAGAGACACAAAACAAGAGGGAATAAAAATGACCAACAACTAACTTTCAAAAAGTGCTTAACCTATTTATAGGCCTGCACATTCGCCCATATTGCATGGTCGAATGTGCAGGTTCGCCCAAACACATTGGTCGAACCAAGCATGACATAACAATTAATTCTACATTCGCACTCCTGTCTCTCCTTCGTACCAAAAAGTCTCCTTCGCACCTTTTACAATCTTCATTCACCCACATTAACCTCCTTCGCCCATTCGATAAACAACGAAACACATGTTATTGTAATCCAAAGCATTAGTCGCACAAAATGCATCTACAAACTCCCCCTCGACTATTGCTTGGATTGTTTACGCTCTTGGTCCATTATCTTGTTCATAAGCTTTATGCGCAGTAGCTTCTTCTGTTCCAATGTCATCACTTTTTCAAATACTTGTTTCGGCTTTTTCTTCTTCACTTCAGGAACTTCTTGAACTGTAACAAACTTGCCAAGCTTCTTATCGTAGTCGCATCCGGCATTAATGTCATGAGCAAAGCATAGAAATACCACACGCTGGTATTTACTTGCTTGTTCAGCATCCTTCACATCGCTGAATATGGGATTGTAATACAACATAATGATGTCCTCATGTGAACAATTCACCAACCACATGGGATCAAATATGTGTATCTTTTTGAAGTTCTTTTCACCATCCTTCAAAACTATCACAGCCTCTGCAATCTTCCAATCATAATACCACCAGATAAAGTCTTTTGCAAAGTGTTGAGGAATCTGCAACAATGGAATATGTTTCAACACTTTCGGTGGTTTGTACTTTAGAGTCACCTTGGGCAAACCGGTTATAACATCAATGACTTTCTTGTGAACAATCCGTTTTGGATACTGAGGTGCAAAAAGATTCCACTTCGTCCTACTTTCCCTCGCCATTTTATCAGCAAAATAGGCAATGTGATCATTTGACGATCCAGTCAACTTATGTCAACAAATATCACGAATAGCCCAGTATGGGAGAGTCTTCAAATCATGAAATCTATCAAAATAGAGTATCCCCTTCTCCCACTTCACTGCAACACACTTTAACTGCTTTATAAACTTCCAACCCAACGCTTTTCCTTTAAACATTTCGTTGTGGAGTTTATAGAAGCTACCCTGAATTTCTGCTTTCAGACGATTGGCTTCTTTCTCTTTTAGTTTCCTCAGTAACTCTTTCAAGCTATCGGATTGTTTGATATGCGGTTTATCATGCCCCTTGAACACTTCATCAACAAATTTATCGCTCTTTTCTTTTGCAAGTTTCTCGGCTTCATTCAATAGCTCATCAGTGAATGCAGTAAATCCAGAATCCTTATCTTTCTTAAAATATTTTGGATACTCTTCACTGGTTACATCTTCAACTTCAATATCCTCGAACACAGGTACGTCACGATCATCAGAATGATTTCCAGCTTCCTTTTCAGCTAGATTAGGAATCTGGTTATCAGCCAATAGTTCTTCTAACGTTTTCCCAACCTGCTTCGCCAAACCTTCCAAAATCTCTTTTGTCATTGCCGCAGAAACTTCACCATCTTCTAAATCTGGATCATTATATTCTAATTCAAGCACATTGTGTGACACCCGGCATGTTTGGCTTAAACATTTTAGTAACATCTAAGTCTACCTTAGCGAGAAACGTTTATAAACGGACTTAACTGGGTTAGTTGAGTCGGGTCAAGTTAGGATTGTCCAGGGTGCAATGATCTGGAGGATCATTGGGAGTCGTTTTGGTAATACACTAGTACCGGGTTCCGTTGTTGGTGACATTACATGAACTAATTAAGTATATGTGTAGATTATGGGTCGTGTGGTGGATTATATACATAGATGTGTTTAAATGATGTGTAAATGATTATCTATGCTTAAATATGTTAAATATAGACTAAGGTTGCATGCTTATGTGTTAAGATGTGTTAGAATGCGTTAAACACGACAAACTGGAAAACTAGTTAAACATGAGTTCTGGTTCGACCACTTCGAGTGGTCGAAGGAGAACATTTTGTTTGGTTCGACCCTTTGTGAATGGGCGAACCTGGGATGTGGAATTGAAAGAATTCCCTTCGACCAGGACAGGGCTCATTAGACCCTGTGGAAGGGTCGAAGGAGGCCACCTTCGACCGTTGATATGGGGCGAAGGAGAATTAGTATAAATACCAAACTTTGTCATTTTTCATCATTTCACAAACCCTAACCGTCTCAAAACACTCTCAAACGATTTTTATCACTAAGGAAGGAGTTTTTGCTCTTCTTTTTCATAGTCTAACCTATCTACAACATCTAAACAAGAATCCAAGGTGTGTTCTTGATCCTAAACCTTTTTAAAGTATTTTAATTCGTTTTCATCTAACCCTAATTGTCCGGATCTGTTCTAAGGGTGTTTTCATGATTAAAAACCTTTTAAACATCTTTCTAAACCAAAACATTATCATTTGACATAGGTTTTCATGATAATAAACGTGTGTTAATTATGTGTTATGTGTTGTTATGTGTTGTTCAATGATTTGCTGCTGTATCTATAATAGAAACATGATATAGGATTGTTATGGATGCGAGTTTATTGTTGTTTAGGGTTAAAAAGGGGTGGATGATGATATTATGGGTATTTGGGGGTTTTGACGAATCTAGACTTGATGCATGATATTTATGATCAATAGAACTAATAGGGAAAGATCGAACACTCGACAAACTGAGCATTTTAAGTTGAATATGAATCGATTTCAAAAGTTTCCAAATTGGGTAAACAATCCATGCATGATTGTGACGTTTCCATAATTCTTACCATTTTGGGAAAGGGCTGAAATGGACGTATTATTGGGGGAAATCGGTGGGGTTTTGTAGGGATAAGTTATTCATGCTTGACTACTGTGTTTGATGATGTTTCGAGTCGTTTTGAATGTGTTTGAAGCGTTTTTAGGAAAATTTGCACAACAGGGGCGAACCTAGACTCCTTCGACCGATCAAAGGTGCGAAGGAGAGAATCCAGGGTTGAACCTGGGTTATGTTTGGGTAAACGTGGAAAAACGGGCGAAGGAAACATCAAACGGTCGAACGAAATCCAAAATGGGCGAAGGAGATTAAAAACGGGCGAAGGAGGCTTAGTCTGACTGGTTCGACCGTTCTAATGCAGAAATGAGATTTTTGATACAAACTAAGTGTTTTATGCTTGATCCTTGTGTGTAATCTATGTGTACTTGATTAGTTAGGGTAATGGGTCACCAACGGGATGTCGGGTCGGTCTAGTGTGTCGGTTAAACATTTAAACACGCTTTAAAACATACTTGGTTACGATCTGGACAATCGGGGACTAGATAACCTTATGGTTATTAGTCGGAACACTTATGTGAACATTTTGATAGATCTCCGGTAGAGGGATTATCAAGGGCTTAACATCTTTACTTGTAACTGAAGAACGCTATTTAAGGTGAGTTCACGGCCCCACTTTTACTGCTTTAACTTTTGGGGGAGAAAACATGCACTAAACTATTTTGGTAACATATGTCATACTATGGTTTTAAACTTGTGTACTATATGATCTTTTAAAGTCCCGGGGGAAACCATGTATGTGCGGGGATGCACAACGGGGGAAATGTGGATAGATCTATTGGGCTTGACAAACCCCACTCGACGGCTTTGAGGGCCGGGCGGGTGCATATTGTCTCGAACTGGTAACACTCGTAGCGTGGCTACAACACATCGGGCTGAACACATGGTAACAGTCTAGTAATGGTTTTCCAATCGTAGTAGTAACAAAACATACGCCTAGCTAGCGTACTTGGTAACATGGATATAGTATGGACATGGTAACATTCTGGTAACATTTTGATAATATATTGAACAAACCTGTGAACTCACCAGCATTATATGTTGACGTCTTTTTGGCATGTTTTTCTCAGGTCGCTAAGGTAGCAACGAATGGAAGTAGGCGCACGAGTCTGTATTGGCGTCTAGGCTTAGTTGCATGTTTTGAAATAAGTGTCTTGAATACTTTGGAATACTATTGTAGCTGATTAAATTCTTAAATGCTTCCGCTTATAAAATTGTTGTTTTTGGATTTACGTATTTCATATAGTGATGTTTATTGTGACCGTTGACTTGGATCCTGGTTTGTCATGCGCCTCACGGTAAAACTCCGCAAGTGGAAATTTGAGGGTGTGACAGATTGGTATCCGAGAGAGGAGATACAGAAGTTGGAACATGAGGTCTGGAGCTATAAGATGATTGGGTCTGAGATTGAAGAGTATACTGTGAGGAGGAACGAGCTGGCGGTGTTGTGTCCTGATCTGCACACACCCGAGTATAGGAGGATTGAGCATTATGTGTCTGGGCTGGTGCCGGAGATAGCGGGGTTGGTGGCCGTTGGGAATCTTCCCGCTATCGCTGAAGTTGTCCGATCAGCTCATCGGATGACTAACTTGAAGGTGGCAGAAGGTGTTTTGCCACCCAAGGGTGCTGCTGTGAAGGTTACTGAGGGGAACAAGAGGAAGTGGGATAGTGTGGGGAAGAGTGTTGTGCCAACTTAGCCGGCAAAGAAGTTTGATTCATCTGGGTCTTCTTCTGGGCAGAAGTCGAGTGGGTATGTTGGGAAGCATCCCAAGTGCAACAAGTGTGGTTTTCATCATACTGGGAGTTGTGATCGGGCTCGTTGTCATCGGTGCCATCAGTTGGGGCATCATGCTAAGGATTTCAGGGTGGCACTCACCCCAACTCAGACTCCTGCAGCTACTCCTACTCCTGCTCCTGCTCCTGCTGCTCAGGGGACTCAGGGGAGGCAGGGGTGTTATAACTGTGGTGATGCGGGACACTTCAAGCGTGAATGTCCTAAACTGAAGCAGGGCGATAATGGGAGGGGCAGGAACGGTAATGGGAACAACGGCGGCGGAGGCAGGACTGCACGTGCTTTCGTCATTGGATCTGCGGAGGCTAGGCAGGATCCAGACACAGTTACCGGTATGTTCCTTCTTAATGATCGCTATGTTTCTGTCTTGTTTGATTCTGGTGCCGATAAGAGTTTCGTATCTATGGACATTAGTCGATTGCTAGATATAGTACCCACACCTTTAGAGGCTAAGTACTTAATGATCACTATGTTTCTGTCTTGTTTGATTCTGGTGCCGATAAGAGTTTCGTATCTATGGACATTAGTCGATTGCTAGATATAGTACCCACACCTTTAGAGGCTAAGTACTTAATAGAATTGGCTGCTGGTAAGAAAATCGAAGCGACACACACCCTTAGGGAATGTCGCTTGGAACTGTCGGGTTTGTCCTTCCCCATTGACCTTTTGCCGGTACCCCTGGGTAGTTTTGATGTCGTTGTTGGCATGGATTGGTTATCGTTGTATCGTGCGGAGATCGTTTGTTTCGATAAGGTTATTCGGATCCCTCTCCCTGATGGAGAGACTCTTTCGGTTCATGGCGAGAAAGGTGGTGCGCCGTTGAGTATCATTTCTAGCATGAAAGCCCGTAAGTACCTTCGGAAGGGTTGTTCGGCCATTCTGGCACTTGTTAACGTTTCTACTGACGATGGGAAGAAGATCGAGGATATTCCGGTAGTTCATGACTTTCCTGATGTGTTTCCTGATGATTTACCTGGTCTTCCTCCCCATCGTCAGGTTGAGTTTGGTATTGATCTTACTCCGGGCGCAGCTCCTATTGCCCGAGCTCCGTATCGTCTTGCACCTCCCGAGATGCAAGAGTTGTCAAGCCAGTTGCAGGAACTCTTGGAAAAGGGTTTCATCCGACCGAGTTCTTCCCCGTGCGGAGCTCCTATTTTATTTGTAAAGAAGAAGGATGGAAGTCTTCGCATGTGTATTGATTATCGTGAGCTGAACAAAGTGACCATCAAGAATCGTTATCCTCTTCCTCGCATTGATGATCTCTTTGACCAGCTTCAGGGCTCCAACTACTATTCGAAGATTGATTTGCGGTCCGGTTATCACCAGTTGCGCGTCAGGGAAGCTGACATTCAGAAGACTGCTTTTCGCACTCGTTATGGTCATTTTGAGTTCTTGGTCATGCCTTTTGGTCTCACTAACGCACCGGCGGTGTTCATGGATTTAATGAACCGCGTTTTCAAACCTTATCTTGATAAGTTCGTCATCGTGTTCATTGACGATATTCTGATTTATTCCAAGAACAAGGCGGATCATGAGGAACATCTACGGTTGGTCTTGGAACTTTTGAGACATGAGCAGTTGTATGCTAAGTTCTAAAAGTGTGATTTTTGGTTACGTGAAGTTCAATTCCTCGGGCATGTGGTGAATGAACTGGGAATTCATGTCGATCCGGCTAAGATCGAAGCTATCAAGGACTGGGAAGCACCAAAGACGCCATCTGAGGTGCGGCAATTCCTAGGTCTTGCGGGTTATTATCGTTGTTTCATTGAGGGATTTTCGAAGATCGCTCAACCCCTCACTACTCTTACCCAGAAGGACCGAAAGTTCGACTGGGATGAACCACACGAATCAGCATTTCAGATGTTGAAGCATAAACTTTGTTCTGCACCTATCTTATCGTTACCTGAGGGTACGGATGACTTCGTTGTGTACTGTGACGCTTCTATTCGTGGTCTCAGTTGTGTGTTGATGCAACGCGGGAAGGTTATTGCTTATGCTTCTCGTCAACTCAAAGTTCATGAGAAGAACTACACTACCCATGACTTGGAACTGGGTGCAGTAGTCTTTGCGTTGAAAATCTGGAGACATTACTTGTACGGTACCAAGTGTGAAGTGTATACCGATCACAAGAGTCTTCAGCATATTTTCGACCAGAAGGTGTTGAACATACGGCAGCGTCGCTGGGTTGAACTCCTGAACGATTATGACTGTGCTATCAAATACCATCCTGGCAAGGCGAACGTTGTGGCGGACGCCTTGAGCAGGAAGAATTCTGCGAATCCTCGCGGTGTTCGAGCCTTACAGCTCACCATTCATTCGTCGTTGCCTGACCGAATCCGTTCTGCACAGTTGGAAGCCTTGAAGGAGGAAAACCTTAAGGCCGAGACTATGCACAGTGCTGACAAGCATCTTGAACTCAGGACCGATGGCTTACACTATTTTGCGGGGCGTGTTTGGGTCCCATTGTTCGGGGGATTGCGCGAGCTTGTTTTGGATGAAGCTCACAAATCCCGGTATTCTATTCACCCTGGCTCCGATAAGATGTATCAGGATTTGAAGATACTTTATTGGTGGCCGAACATGAAAGCTGATATAGCTTCTTATGTCAGCAAATGCTTGACTTGTGCTAAAGTCAAGGTGGAGTATCAGAGGCCGTCTGGTCTCCTGCAACAACCAGAGGTTCCGGAATGGAAGTGGGAGTGAATCACGATGGATTTTGTCACCAAGCTGCCAAGGTCACCTAGTGGTTATGATATGATCTGGGTGATTGTTGACCGGCTGACAAAATCGGCACGTTTCATACCTATTAAGGAAACCGATGGACTCAAGCGGTTGGCTCGACTTTACCTTAAGGAGGTGGTTGCTCGGCACGGAGTGCCCGTCTCTATTATCTCTGATCGTGATCCTCGCTTTACTTCGCGGTTCTGGAAGGCTCTGCACAAGGCTTTGGGTACCCAGTTGGATATGAGTACGGCTTATCATCCGCAAACTGATGGACAGAGTGAGCGGACGATTCAAACCTTGGAAGACATGCTTCGGGTGTGTGTTATCGATTTTGGCAAGAGTTGGGAAATTCACCTATCGTTAGTGGAGTTTTCCTACAACAACAGCTATCACTCTAGTATCAAGGCAGCTCCGTTCCAGGCTCTTTACGGACGAAAATGTCGATCACCAATTTGTTGGTCCGAGGTGGGCGAGAGCCAGCTCACTGGTCCGGAACTTGTGTACGAAACTTCGGAGAAAATCGTACAGATTCGTCACCGTTTGGCTGCTGCACGGGATCGTCAGAAGAGCTATGCCGATCGCCGTCGAAAACCTTTGGAGTTCCAGGTTGGGGACAGGGTACTTCTGAAAGTTTCACCATGGAAGGGCGTCATACGCTTCGGGAAGCGTGGCAAGCTTAACCCTCGTTATGTCGGACCATTCGCAATCCTGGATCGGATTGGACCGGTGGCATACAGACTTGACTTACCGGCGGAGCTCGGTAGTGTGCACAACGTCTTCCATGTGTCTAACTTGAAGAAGTGTCTGGCTGATGAATCTCTCATTGTACCACTGGAGGAGATCAAGGTTGATGATCGTCTTCGCATTGTGGAGGAGCCTGTCGAGATTCTCGACTACAAGATTCGTAGCCTTCGTCGGAGTAAAATTTGCATCGTCAAAGTTCGTTGGAACTCGAATCGTGGACCGGAGTTCACATGGGAACGGGAGGATCAGATTTAAGCTAAATATCCTCATCTTTTTCCGAAACGTGCATTTGAATCGAGGCATGTTACTGCTGAAGTGGAATGAATCTCGGGTCGAGATTCCTTTCAACGTGGGGATGATGTGACATCCGGTAATTTTCTTTTCGTTCTGTTCTTTTCGTTTCTTTCATTTTGGGGCTTTGCGCAATTTTCGGGACGAAAATTCTTTCAACGTGGGGATGATGTAACACCCGGCATGTTTGGCTTAAACATTTTAGTAACATCTAAGTCTACCTTAGCGAGAAACGTTTATAAACGGACTTAACTGGGTTAGTTGAGTCGGGTCAAGTTAGGATTGTCCAGGGTGCAATGATCTGGAGGATCATTGGGAGTCGTTTTGGTAATACACTAGTACCGGGTTCCGTTGTTGGTGACATTACATGAACTAATTAAGTATATGTGTAGATTATGGGTCGTGTGGTGGATTATATACATAGATGTGTTTAAATGATGTGTAAATGATTATCTATGCTTAAATATGTTAAATATAGACTAAGGTTGCATGCTTATGTGTTAAGATGTGTTAGAATGCGTTAAACACGACAAACTGGAAAACTAGTTAAACATGAGTTCTGGTTCGACCACTTCGAGTGGTCGAAGGAGAACATTTTGTTTGGTTTGACCCTTTGTGAATGGGCGAACCTGGGATGTGGAATTGAAAGAATTCCCTTCGACCAGGACAGGGCTCATTAGACCCTGTGGAAGGGTCGAAGGAGGCCACCTTCGACCGTTGATATGGGGCGAAGGAGAATTAGTATAAATACCAAACTTTGTCATTTTTCATCATTTCACAAACCCTAACCGTCTCAAAACACTCTCAAACGATTTTTATCACTAAGGAAGGAGTTTTTGCTCTTCTTTTTCATAGTCTAACCTATCTACGACATCTAAACAAGAATCCAAGGTGTGTTCTTGATCCTAAACCTTTTTAAAGTATTTTAATTCGTTTTCATCTAACCCTAATTGTCCGGATCTGTTCTAAGGGTGTTTTCATGATTAAAAACCTTTTAAACATCTTTCTAAACCAAAACATTATCATTTGACATAGGTTTTCATGATAATAAACGTGTGTTAATTATGTGTTATGTGTTGTTATGTGTTGTTCAATGATTTGCTGCTGTATCTATAATAGAAACATGATATAGGATTGTTATGGATGCGAGTTTATTGTTGTTTAGGGTTAAAAAGGGGTGGATGATGATATTATGGGTATTTGGGGGTTTTGACGAATCTAGACTTGATGCATGATATTTATGATCAATAGAACTAATAGGGAAAGATCGAACACTCGACAAACTGAGCATTTTAAGTTGAATATGAATCGATTTCAAAAGTTTCCAAATTGGGTAAACAATCCATGCATGATTGTGACGTTTCCATAATTCTTACCATTTTGGGAAAGGGCTGAAATGGACGTATTATTGGGGGAAATCGGTGGGGTTTTGTAGGGATAAGTTATTCATGCTTGACTACTGTGTTTGATGATGTTTCGAGTCATTTTGAATGTGTTTGAAGCGTTTTTAGGAAAATTTGCACAACAGGGGCGAACCTAGACTCCTTCGACCGATCAAAGGTGCGAAGGAGAGAATCCAGGGTTGAACCTGGGTTATGTTTGGGTAAACGTGGAAAAACGGGCGAAGGAAACATCAAACGGTCGAACGAAATCCAAAATGGGCGAAGGAGATTAAAAACGGGCGAAGGAGGCTTAGTCTAACTGGTTCGACCGTTCTGATGCAGAAATGAGATTTTTGATACAAACTAAGTGTTTTATGCTTGATCCTTGTGTGTAATCTATGTGTACTTGATTAGTTAGGCTAATGGGTCACCAACGGGATGTCGGGTCGGTCTAGTGTGTCGGTTAAACATTTAAACACGCTTTAAAACATACTTGGTTACGATCTGGACAATCGGGGACTAGATAACCTTATGGTTATTAGTCGGAACACTTATGTGAACATTTTGATATATCTCCGGTAGAGGGATTATCAAGGGCTTAAGATCTTTACTTGTAACTGAAGAACGCTATTTAAGGTGAGTTCACGGCCCCACTTTTACTGCTTTAACTTTTGGGGGAGAAAACATGCACTAAACTATTTTGGTAACATATGTCATACTATGGTTTTAAACTTGTGTACTATACGATCTTTTAAAGTCCCGGGGGAAACCATGTATGTGCGGGGATGCACAACGGGGGAAATGTGGATAGATCTATTGGGCTTGACAAACCCCACTCGACGGCTTGGAGGGCCAGGCGGGTGCATATTGTCTCGAACTGGTAACACTCGTAGCGTGGCTACAACACATCGGGCTGAACACATGGTAACAGTCTAGTAATGGTTTTCCAATCGTAGTAGTAACAAAACATACGCCTAGCTAGCGTACTTGGTAACATGGATATAGTATGGACATGGTAACATTCTGGTAACATTTTGATAATATATTGAACAAACCTGTGAACTCACCAGCATTATATGTTGACGTCTTTTTGGCATGTTTTTCTCAGGTCGCTAAGGTAGCAACGAATGGAAGTAGGCGCACGAGTCTGCATTGGCGTCTAGGCTTAGTTGCATGTTTTGAAATAAGTGTCTTGAATACTTTGGAATACTATTGTAGCTGATTAAATTCTTAAATGCTTCCGCTTATAAAATCATTGTTTTTGGATTTACGTATTTCATATAGTGATGTTTATTGTGACCGTTGACTTGGATCCTGGTTTGTCATGCGCCTCGCGGTAAAACTCCGCAAGTGGAAATTTGAGGGTGTGACACCCTGTCACTAGATTCAAAAATCTCAGAGAATCTGCTGGTCATGTTAATCGTCCAGACTCGATCAGTAAGCATCTGGCGATACATCTGTTTATCATCTTCAGACAATGACTTCAGCTTTTCGTTCCAAAAGATTGTATCATCATCAACTGATCCTCCAGGAGCTTTAGAACTAGATTCTCCTCCTTTTCCAGATTCCCGTTTCTCATACTTGTATTTATCTATATCATCATCATCATTATCATCATCATCATCAAATGCAGAGCTGCTATCATCACCAGATTCATCATTCGAACCATCATCATCTCCATCATCCTTCTTCTTTTTAGGAGCCTTTCCAGCATCTTCATCAAGATCCTCATCATCCTCCTCCTCATTATCAGACAGTTCGTAATCAACCTGCTGCTCATCTTGATCTTTTTCCTCCTCACCTTCTTTCAATTGAGGAGCTCGAGAGTATAAATCTTTAATCAGATTATCCATGCTTTTATTACTCTCTTTTAGCTTCTTATTCTCTTCCTTCAAAGCTATAAACCTTCTGGTGTTTCTTTGCTCATGTTTTAACAGTTTCTTATTATCCTTCTGCAGCCGTTTAATCTTCTTTTTCAGCTCTTCATTGTTCTCATGTGATGTAACAACGACATCCAACATCTTTGAGTCGTTCTTTCTCAATTGATCTATCTCTGTCTGCTGCTTGTTTATGATATTCATCATCTCAGTAAGTTTCTGGTTAACAATGTTCATCACAGTACTATCCACTGTAACCTTTTGAGTAGAAACTTCAGCAACCTCAGGCAGTTTACCCTTCTTCATCTTCTTCAGTACATTATCCAATGCCTCGTTAAAAGCGTCAACAGGTACATCAGCTCCCTGTTCAGTACTGGAAGTAGTTGTGGTTTTCTGCTTCTTAGAAGCTGGAGCAGCAATCGGTGATTTCGAGCTTGAAGCGGGTGGCAACTTCTTTCCTGCTACTAATGATTCAATCTCTCTAGCTCGTTTCTCTGCGGGCTTTAACACTTTTTCTTTCTTCTTGAATTGGGGTTTCTTTCTTCTTGAACCAGGAAAATCTCCTGCTCCCAAACCTAATCCCTCATCCTCTTCATCTAAGTGAATAGGGCTCTTCATTCCCTGTTCTTCCACTGATCTATTCAAACTGGCAGACTCACCAGCCACAGTGGCCTTGGGCGTGGTGGCCTTTACAGTCTCAGTTTCAGAATCCCAATGTTCATCCTCTAGCGTCTCTTCAGAATCGACTGACGCTTCATCAACAAGGTGTAAACCTTTCTTAGCCACGCTCTTCTGCCTTCTCGACACTTTCTTCTTCTTTGCAGGCTCAGTCTCAGGAACAACTTCAATCCTGATCTCTTTCTCTTTACCTTTGCCACTCTTTGCTCCCACATTCACAACCTGTCGCTTTCGCTTTGCCTCATGGTCAACAGGATGTAATGGATTGTCTTCGTCCGATGCACTGTCAGCATGCCTTACCTCATCTTTACCCGGATCCACATAATCAATCCTAGCAAATGCCCAAATAAACGTCTAACAGGTGGTCGTTCATTCACCGACAAGCCTTTATAAGCCTTCATTCTTGCCAATGTATTAATGGACATATGCTCTTGAACTATGATCTGCTTCGGATCCCTCTTCAACTGTTTATACTTGTGATCAAATATCATCTGTAGGAATCTAGGATATAACAAAAACTTCAAATTCCTAGTGCCTCTAACAGGTTCCAATAAATGTTCCATAAGCATCCCTGATACGTTGAACGGTTTGTTCAATATCAGTGCAATCATCATCAAGCTAATACTCTTTCTCATCAAGTCATAACCTCCGGCTGCTGAACCAAAGACATGAATCATAACATGCGCCAAATACTTGAATTGGGGACAAAGCTTTCCCTTGTGTAATGAACCATCAGTAATCGGCCCGTTATACTTCATCCTTAGAAAGCATTTCCTCTGTTCAGTAAAGCTAAGTTCTCTGGGATCAGTCTTTTCATCTTCATGCTTCGAAGCTTCCCTGATATCATTCTCTGAAACAATAATCAATTTTCCTTGAATTTTGCTAACCAGAGATGATTCACACTCCCAGAAATCCATCTTCGCGTTCGTCCAGAACCCTTGTAACAAGTCTCGGTAGATAATAGCAGGTGTAGCAATTGCATCTATCACCCGACTCCTCTTTAGAAACTCGATAATTCCTGTAAATTCTGTGTGCTTCTTCACGTCCCCAAGATATGCACAACAGTTATGCGCATTCTCGAACGGCAAGATCTCTTCCTTTCCTTTCTCAGCAGCTTGTGCAGATGATCCAGCTTGTTCACTAGGTTTTTCCTGTTCAGACATGGTTTATACTGCAAAATAAAACAAGTAAACACATTAAAAATCAACACAATATTCAAAAATTAAAAATTTGGTTTTTGATCTCTACATTCGCCCATTCGGAGGTGCGAATGAGAGTTTTTGGGGGTGCGAATGAGAAGTTTTAGGGGTTCAAATGTTAAAATTTTGATTAAATGTTTCATTCGCCCATTTGAACTTCATTCCCCCAAACAAAACATCCCCTTCGCCCATTTTTGTACATTCGAACATTCGAAATGGACGAAAGAAACTGTTCTTCATTTCAAATTTTAATTTTTGAAATTCAGTGGATTTAAACTTGTCATTTTGATTCATTAGGCAAGTAAAACCTCCGATTAATGTTTCCAAACAATCAATTTTATCAGTTTTTCATTGATTTATTGTTTTATTTCAAAAACTAGGGTTTATTGTTTTTAAAACAATCAATTATGCCAGCTGATGATGTTTAATCCTTAGTTTTTGCATAATCTCCCCCTAAAACATTCAATCAATGAATCCATATCAAAACTAAGATCAATTATCAACAAAAAATCCATGTTTAATGGCAGTTAGGGCTTGGACTGAAATATAGTGATTAAACATTCAAAACTTGATGTTAACCTGTAAAAATGAGGGCAAAATGATTAGGATTATCAAACGAACACAATGGTAAGGTCTAAAAGTCACGAGCAACAAGTGGACTTAAAGCAGAAATTTTGAAAAAAATTTGTAAGGGGTCGAATGAACAGATAAGGATATATATAGACTGCACATTCGCCCGTTTACCCCGGTCGAATGTGAAGCTTTTGTCTCCTTCGCCCCTAATTAAAGGTGCGAATGAGATAAAAGGGTTCGAAAGAGAAAACAACTTAAGAACTCTCACATTCGCCCAAAATGAAACGTACGAATGAACAAGAAATTCCTCCTTCGACCCAAGCGAATGGGCGAAGGTGAATCAGGAATTTTGAAAATTTTACCAAATCGAGTCCCATTCAAAATATTTTCCAACTTTTAAGCATCCGACAATCATGTTTTCTTAGTTAAAGATGACAAAGCTCAAATGGTTCAGCAAGGTTTAGAAAATCGTCATCAAAAATCTTTTTGGATTTTCTAAAGCTTATGGTAAAACACACCTAAAATCTTTTTGAGTTTTTCAATTTTTGACGAGAAAATAGAATGCAGAAATGTAAAGATAAAGCAGTAGATGTTTTGGGATTTCCGGTAAAAGGGATCATATCAGTTATTGAGAAATCTGATCACACCGTTGATCTTTTTGATTATTATCATCAAAGACACCGTGTGATCTGGCAACTGCTGATATTGTGATCTACATAAACTCACATGCAGACTTTTGTGCAGTGCTTTAGACTGATACGATTATGTATAATATAAACATAATTGTCTGTGGTTCCCACGCACATGACATACTCCCGTATCAAGAAGTAAATGCACAAAGACTCATTGTAAAGCGTGATTATGCTTTCGTCGTCTGGAATTTACAAGGTATAATGCACAGAGGTATACAGGTCAGCAAATTAATGCAGCAAAGTAACATGTGCACTCTACCAGGTTGAGGACTGATATCAATCATGATTTGCATCAGTGATTAATACGATGTAATAGATAATCTTTGATCATCATAAAACATAGAAAGTTCCTCAATTCGGTAACTTTAGGATTTGGCATAAAGCTCTTTTATAAAGACACCCTATCTGATCTAGGTCCGTAATGACTTACAGCAGAAGATCAGAGAGGCTATCCCCAGACAACTAATAACATAACGACCCAAAACCTCTGAGTTTTGTACAAATACCTTATCAAACGAAATTGCGGTACTAAGACCATATGCCAATGAGGAGTTCATCCACACAACAATTTGTTTGATATGTATGTATCAGGCACGCAGTATTAGGTCTATGAAGCCTATCAGCACATCACACAGACTCAGACACACGCCCTATATTGCATTACATTTCTTAGAATGTGTCAGATCCCCACTGATGTACTATCATTTCCCCTTTTACTCCAGGAAATCATTTTTGATTTTTCTGATTTTTATAAATTTTTGAATTTACTGTTCCCAAGGATAAACTGGAGCATTTCAAATATGTGACTGCCCAGATATCGTTTGTTCACAGAAATCTGACTGCATTAAACTAAGGGAAGAAGATATAGCAGTCAGCAAAGAAATTTTCTAATTTTTATGGATTTTGAAATTTTTCAATGTTTTTGGATTTTTGAAATTTTTTTCTGAAAAACAGTAAAAATTAAACTAAAAAGCGATAAACTGAGGTGGTGATCAGTCTTGTTTTTCTTTAATACCATTAGCTTTCAAAAGATATTCAAATCTCGATTTATCAAAAGCTTTGGTAAAAAGGTCTGCGCGTTGGTAATCAGTGTGGATTTTGACCATATCGATCAACTCTTTAGCGTAACAATCACGGATAAAATGGTATTTAATCCGGATATGTTTAGCCTTTGATTGATTTACTAAGTCTTTTGTTAATGCGATTGCGGCTTCATTATCACAGTAAATAGGGGTTTTAAGAAATTGCAAACCGTAGTCCACCATCTGTTGTTGGATCCAAAGAACCTATGAGCAGCAGCTCGATGCTGAAACGTATTCTGCTTCACATGTGGATAATGGAACTGCAATCTGTTTCTTGCATTGCCAGGTCACGAGCCTGCTCCCCATAAACTGGCATCCAGCCGTTGTGGATTTGATGTCTTTGTCACAGCCACCCCAATCTGCATCACTAAAAGCGATTAGGTCAAAATTATCATCATTAGGGTACCATAGTCCTCTCGACGGAGAACCCTTCAGATATCTAAGGATACGTTTGACAGCTGCAAGATGACTCTGTTTCGGCTTCGATTGATAACGTGGACAGAGACATGTGGCAAACATTATATCAGGTCTGGAGGCGGTGAGATACATCAGAGATCCGACGATTGCTCTGTATGTAAATGGATCAGTTAGCTCCCCCTTAGCGTCAACACCAATCCCGTGATTAGGTTGTATTGGGGTGTCCATCGGCTTCGAATCATCCATCTGGAATCGGCTCAAGAAATCAGAAACGTATTTTGTCTGGTGAATAAAGATCCCCGTTGGACTTTGTTCCACCTGCAAGCCTAGGAAAAACTGCATCTCTCCCATTGCGCTCATCTTGAACTTTTCCTGCATAACACGTTCAAATTCTCTGCACATAAGTTCGTTAGTAGACCCAAATATAATATCGTCAACATAAATCTGGACTAGAAGCAAGTCATCGCCTGTTCGTTTAGTGAACAGCGTGCAATCTACCAAACCTCGCTTGAATCCTTTTGAGAGAAGATACGTGCTCAGCTCCTCATACCATTGCCTTGGAGCTTGGTGCAACCCGTAGAGAGCTTTGTTCAAAACGTAGACCTTATCCCGGTAAATAGGATCTTCACAGCCTGGTGGTTGACCTACGTATACTTCCTCCTTGACCACACCGTAAAGAAATGCGCTCTTGACATCCATTTGATACACCTTAAATTTCTTGCATGATGCAAACGCCAGAAACATTTGGATTGCCTCTAAGCGTGCAATTGGTGCATAGATTTCGTTGTAATCGATTCCCTCCACCTGATGAAATCCTTGTACAACCAAACGAGCTTTGTTCCTTACGATCACTCCTCTATTATCCTTTTTGCACTTAAAAACCCACTTCGTTCCAATCTTCTTTCTTCCCGGGGGCAAATCTGTCAGTGTCCACACGCCAAGTTTCTGGAACTGCAACAACTCCTCTTGCATTGCTTCCACCCAAGCATCGTCTAAAAGAGCATCCTTGTAAGTTCGCGGCTCCACCTGCGAAACATAACAAGCAAAAGACCAGTCATTCTGAAAACCTGATTTTTGTATTTTGGCATATAAAGCAAGATTGCCAAGGTTTTCTGGTGAGTTTGCATTCCTCATTTGTCCTCTTGTCATCACACTGCTACCAGGATCACCAAT
Organism: Ambrosia trifida; assembly: GCA_028751855.1. Classification (NCBI taxonomy): domain Eukaryota; kingdom Viridiplantae; phylum Streptophyta; class Magnoliopsida; order Asterales; family Asteraceae; genus Ambrosia; species Ambrosia trifida. The sequence continues at coordinate 132,028,701 of CM054128.1, read as the reverse complement.
AACTTGCTTGATTGGGTGAATTCGATGTATCCGAGATTCCGGATAATCGGGTACTTGGACTCCCATCTGAGTAGTTAAATTATCTGCTGAAACCAGATCATTACCCACATTCGATGTTGAAGCACCATTTGTAGTTGGGTTCACTGGTGGTGTCACTGTAGCATGATCTAAGATAGCTTCGCTTGTAACATCATCGTCGTCATCTTCTGATTCTGATGAATTCAACATTGTGGAAGCTTCTTGAAATACTTCTTCTTCAACGACAGGAACATTGGTATCATTAGAAGCTGTTTGAGGATTCACGGTGATCGGACGCACTAACGGTGATGTCACTACGTTTTCGACCTCGTAATATAAACGTAGTACAACCTCTTCAACCAAGCTATCTAGGTTCAATGATTCAAAGAAATCTTTGTAATCAAACATCCAGTCTGGACCGCTTCCCTGTAAGTTCTTAGTGTACCGTTGTACTTCAACGTTAGCCCACTCCTCGACCTGATGAGTTCTTTTGTTGAATACCCGTTTGAGCGGGGTTGCATATCCAACAAAATATCCTTCCTCAGCCTTCGGTGCGAATTTCTCAGATGGATTAAGCATAGTACAAGGAGCTCCAAACGGTTCTAGATACTCTAAATTCGGCTTTCGACGATTCAACAGCTCATAAGAAGTTTTGCCAAACTTCTTCACCGTTAAAACACGATTGAGAGTATAACAAGCTGCGTAAATTGCTTCGTTCCAGAACATTACTGGATGATTTGAGTCCCCAAGCATTGTCCTCGCCGTTTCAATTAGAGTCATGTTTTTACGTTCCGTGACACCGTTCTGTTGTGGGGTATACGGAGCACAATATTCATGATGAATTCCTTTGTTTTCACAAAGATCGTCCATCTGTGTATTTTTAAACTCCGTCCCATTGTCACTCCTAATCCTCTTGATCTTGAGACCATAGATATTTTCCAGACGAGTGAACAGAACTTTCAAGTTATCAAACGTGTCGCTCTTTCGGTGTAAGCACATTACCCATGAGAATCTTGAAAAATCATCAGTCACCACAAGACAGTATAACTCCCCAGCATGACTCTTACGCTTGACCGATCCAAACAGATCCATGTGCAAACGTTCAAGTGGCAGTTCAACGGAATTAACTTTCTTTGGTCTATGGGATTGTTTGTGTTGTTTACCCTTTTTACAACTCACACACTTGTCATTTAGGTGAAAATGTTTGACGTTCACGCCTGTGACAAGTTCATTCTTCACCAATTGATTCATCTTTCTGAGGTGAATGTGTCCCATTCTCCTATGCCACATAATGGATTCTTTTTCTGTAGCCTTGGAGAGGAAACATGTGACTTGGCCTTGGGTGGTCATGGCTTTTGACATATCGAGAATGTACAAGTTTTTCACTCTCGGCGCCTTTAGCATCACCCACTCTTTCGGTAATTCAAACCCCGACTTGAGTATGTAGCAAGATTTGTCGTCAAAATACAAAGAGAATTGCTTGTCGCATATCTGACTGACACTCAAGAGATTGTAATCTATCTGCTTCACATAAGAAATTCTCTCGAAGCTCACAATCCCATTACTCACACTACCCTCCATGGTAATATAGCCTCCTTTGTTCCCGGCAAACGCTACATAACCTCCATTGTTATTTCTAATATCAAAAAGTAGAGAAACATCCCCAGTCATGTGACCAGAAGCTCCACTGTCAACAATCCAAAGACTGCTCACAGGGCCAGCTGAAGCTCCCTGCACATATCAAGTAGAAAAGATAGATTTTTCGGGGGACCCAAGCCTGTTTGGTCTTGGGTCTTTGAACAGATTGTTTCAAAGAGTCAGTTTTCTCACAAACATCTTGGGTTTTATCAACCTTTTTCTTATCACATAAAACCTTTTCATTCTCAGGTTTCACATTTTGTGAAGTTGAAGCACCCTTAGAACCCTTTGATGACCAAGATTGTTCAGTCCGTTTCAAGATCCGGATCTGAGATTTTGAGGTCTCATCCGGTTTCTTTACTTCTTCCTTGAACGATACTTTCTTGGTTACCTTCTCTAATTTAACAGAGACAGGTCCAACTGCTGGTTTGACATTAGGTTTAACAGGAACCTTTTTGTTGTCAGCAGTTGTGTTCACCATTGGTTTCTTCAACTGTTTCTCAGTAGCTATCCGGTTGCGTCTATCATAAGTTATCGAACGATTTTCCCTCCTTTTGAAATAGTTGTTTTGGTTATAAAAAGGTGCTGGCTGAGGGAAAAACCGTCTCTGTGGATAACTGTGATTATCAATCGGACAATCATACTTTTGCTTCATCTCCACCTCGTGCCTCTTGTGTCGTACATACGGGCAGTTGGCAAGTAAATGCCCCATTTCCCCGCACTTAAAACACGCACGGTACTCTTCATAGTTTTCTTTGATGTTCGACTTAGAGTAACTAGCAATGGGATATTGATCAACCATACACTGGCTTCTTAAACTCTCAGGAACGGGGTCCTTTGAGTAAGTCGGCTCAATAAAACTATTTGACTTGTCTGTTGGTTTAACAAATTGTGTGACATTGACCTTTGGGTCTTTAGAAATATCCGAATGAATTTTCTTTAAAATTGCTGGAGGAATATCATTTGTTCGTTCATGTTTCGGGAACCAAATGGTACTTTCCTGCCAGATCTTTTCAATTTTAGAATAATTTGCAAATTGAATTGGATATTCTTCATCAGACATGATCTTATCGGAGCCTTGCATCCGATAGAAAACTTTCACAGGTTTATCACACGATTCATTTTTCTCATTATTTGACTTTTCAATTTTCTTTTCAATTTTCTTCTCAACTTTCTTTTCAACAGACTTAACAACATTCTTTTCAACATTCTTTACAACATTCTTTTCAACATTCTTAACAACAGGCTTCTCAACTTTCTTATCAACATTCTTTACTGATTGATTCTTTCTATGAGCGTTAGCCATGGGATGGACAATCTGAGATGGTGAAACCGGTTCAGTAGTGATGATATGATTTTCATCAAGAACATCACTCACTTTTTCAACAACCGTCTCAGACTGTTCATCCTCTTCATCAGAATCATCAGCAGCAACCACACCCTCTCTATTTCCCAGAACAGGACTAACATCAGAATACGGTCTCCCACACTGGATGTGTTGGACTCGTTATCCGATGTAGAGTCAGATTTGAGTAAGCTCTCTGGTGCTATTGCATGCAAATTATGGTTTTCAAACAACACCGGAGCTAGGACAGCTTTGTAGTTTGCACTACTTGACTGTGAAGGTTCTTCTATTATGTGGTCAACGACATAAGCAATATGCTTATAACTCTCAAGCTTTTTATTAACTTTCTCTGCAAAGCACTTGATGGTGGCCATTTCCAATTTTGTGTTTTCTAAATCATTGATATAGTTATTTATGGCCATTTGTTTTAACGACAAAGTCTTTTTCAATTCAGACACATCTTTCTTATACCCATCAAGTATTCTGTTAAACTCTTTTGATTCTTTCTGATATAATTGACAGTTGATTTTTGCACTCTCAAGTTGAACCTTGAGTTGCTTATTTTCATCTGTCAATTTATCACAAGCTTTGCATTGTTTAACACAAGTTGAATTGGAATTAACAGTAGATTCGGTACTTACCTGTTTGGGAGGTTCTGTCATGGCCATCAGTGCAAAGTGTGCTTCCTTCCCAGCGAAAAACTTGGAATAGTCAATTATGGTGCAAGCATCATCCACTATGCATGATTTCCTTGTCATCAAGAAGTCGGCTTTAGCAAGCAACTGGTCAATGTCGTCATCCAGTGAGTTAACACTAGATTCAGAGTCAGACTCACTCTCCTCATCAGAATAAGTAGAATCGAACTGTTCTGGAATATCAGCAACCGAATCCATAATCATTTCAGTCTTCTTCTCAGCACAATCAACATCAACATTCATCTCATCATTCAACTCTTCAATCTTCAACTCACTCATGTTTTCAGACACAATCTCTTCTTCAACCTCCACCGGTTCATCCAAGTTCATCTGCTGTGCCACACAAGCCACATTACCAACTTTAATTTCTTCCACACCCAACTGCATACCGGTCCAATCAAAACCACCCTCATCCTTCTGTATCACCAAAGCTTGATTTGGGTTCTCGGTTTGGGTTTGTGTGTTTGGTGTAGAGATGGGAATGATTGTTCGGTTTGAGTTCTGTTGTGTTTGGTTTTGGTTTTGTGTTGTGGATTGTCTAGCATTGTTATTTTGTTGGTTATTTTGTTGGTTATTTTGGCGGTTTTGATAGTTGTTGTGAGGTTGAAAGCTAGAAATGTTGTTGGAACTTTGGTATGATACTTGATTTTGGTTTTGAGTTTGACAGTTTTGGTATGTCGAGTTGAATGGATTTTGATTACCTTGTTGTGCTGGCTGTGTGCACTCTCTTTTAAAATGACCTTTTTCACCACAGTTGAAACAAGTTACTTTGGCTTTGTTGAAGCCATAAGTGGTGTTAGGAGAAGTTGAAAGATCCGTTCTCCTGGTCTTCTGAATAAAATTAGTGGCTCTTCTTATGATACTTGCAAAAGCCCACTGTATATCCATCAATTCCATCTCTTCCTTGTCGATCTGTGCATAGTCCTCATTGGTATTGTTGTTCCCAATTTGACTAGCAACCAGACCATTGTATGATGCTACGATCGCTGAAACTAATGCTACATGTTGTTGAGCAATCTCAACAGTAACATTGTTTAGATTTGAAGTCTCCAACACAATCGGGCTTTGGTTCGGTTGGCTTTGGTTAAGTTTAATTTGGTTCATTTGAGGGTTGAAAGGTTGTTGTTGTTGAGGTTGGCTAGCAGAGTAACACGCTGCTTGTTGCATGGGTGAAAATGGTGGAATATAGGTAGTTGTTGTAGGATATGATGGTGAGGTATATGAAGATGTTTGAGCAAGGTAGTTGATTGGTTGTTTGGGTGGTTCAACGATGTTAGATACGCACGCGATGTGTGGAGCAACATTGGTAGTAGAACTGGAAGTAGTATGGGAAGAAGATGTACCACCAAGATAAAGTTCCGGATTCTGAGGAATTTGATCCCTCTTTGCTTTCCTCTTCTCCTCCATCTCTTTGTTCTCCAGTTTCTGTATAAACTCATTTATTGTCCAATACTGGTACGCATCCTTCTCTTTCAACACCTCAATATGCTGGTTCCAATAAGGTGGCAATGCATCGGCAAACTTGTCCACCAATTCGGACATAGGTATGCTAATTTCATAGCTTGACAGCTCTGTGAGTAAGTGGCAATACCTTGGAACCAACTCTTTCAAAGTCTTGTTACCCATGTAACAAAAATTTTCAAACTCCTTCCGAAGCTCCTCCATCCTTAGCTTCCTAGTCTTCTCATTCCCATCATGCCTGTTTCTCAACATGTCCCACAGCTGCTTAGAAGTTGTGCAAGAACCAAACTGATGCAGCAAATCAGTGTTGATAGCTTGAGACAACTGAGAAAACGCCTTCTTCTCAATAGCAAACTTTTTCTTCTCATCGTCTGCTAGATTCTCCAAAGGAATAGGCTCTCCCGTGTTCTCCAAGATCGGAGCAACATAGCCTTTCGCAATCATCTGCTACGCCTCAGTTCCCTCTAAACCCATACCCTCCAAATGGATCTTGAATTTAGTCTTCCACGTGTTGTATTCGACCATCTCCATAAGCTTAGGTGGTCGGTTTCCACTTCCAGATGACAAGTCGTGAATAAGAGTTGATATGGCATTAGTCGTCTGTGTGTGAACCGCTGCTGCTGCTACTCCCCAATAGTCGCCCATCGGTTGCGGTTGTGGTTGCGCAACATGTTGAGGAATAGTACTAGTCATGGCCATATAATTGATAGGTTGTGATGGTTGACTAGACTTTTGGGCAGCAACCGACCAAGGATCCATGGTTGTCTGCTGTTGTGGTGTCATGTTGGGTCGTGGTGTAGTCGGAAAGTTCCACATCTTGATCTGAAAAAGTTTAAACACGAAAAGATAAACAGTTTTCTCCTTCGTATGAGTCGAGTGGTCGAATGAGTAAACTTGTTCTCCTTCAACCGTTTTAAAAGATACGAATGAGAAGTATGTCAAACACAAATCACTTTCGACCGTTTAATTCTCTTTCGACCGTTTGATTTCTCCTTCGACCGTTCGAATGGTCGAATGAAACAAGTATGGTCGAATGAACACCAATACACTAACAAACTCTAGGTTCGACCACTTAAAACACCACCTTCGACCAAAAATTCTTTGGTTCGACCGTTTAACACACACGTTCGCCCATTTCTCCCTAGGTTCGACCCTGCACTTTCAAAAATGGTTATTCTTTGAAAATCAGTTAATTTTGAACAAATTTTTAAAAAGATGAAAGAATTTGATGATTTTAATCAGGTTTTGATTCGGATTTGATTTGTAACAAGTTTATCAAAGAGAATTATCCAATTTATCCATGAAAACAAGCTCTAATCAATCAATTTATTACCAATTCAGTTTTATCAATGAAAACAGAAAGTTTTTGATCAAAATAGGGTCCAAATCTGCTGTAAAATTATCAAATGGTGGTTGTTTGATCCATAATGGCTCTGATACCACTTTGTATGCGCTTAGGATCGTCAAATCTACAAAGAGATTGATCAAACAAGTTTGATTCAGGTGCGGAATCCCTGAATCAATCACAATAATGATAATCAAACAATCAAAACACAGAAATCATCTTTCAAAGCTTTTTCTCATTCATAAACAACTTGAATTACACGTTTTAATAATGTTTACAATCAAATCTAACGTGAAAATAAGTTGACACAAACACTAGGGAGAGACACAAAACAGGAGGGAATAAAAATGACCAACAACTAACTTTCAAAAAGTGCTTAACCTATTTATAGGCCTGCACATTCGCCCATATTGCATGGTCGAATGTGCAGGTTCGCCCAAACACATTGGTCGAACCAAGCATGACATAACAATTAATTCTACATTCGCACTCCTGTCTCTCCTTCGTACCAAAAAGTCTCCTTCGCACCTTTTACAATCTTCATTCGCCCACATTAACCTCCTTCGCCCATTCGATAAACAACAAAACACATGTGTATTGTAATCCAAAGCATTAGTCGCTCAAAATGCATCTACAAGTATAGGTTAATTGAGTTAGTTTATAATTATTGAAAATAGATTAAAAAAAAGAATTACGCGTGCCAGGTCTCGAACCCACGGCCACGCAGCTGGACAGAAAACATCACAACCATTTGATCTACCTCAGTGGTTGTTTCACTTTGTTGCAGAAGACTTTTTAATACAAACGTGCACTGCAACATTATCCCCAAATAACTAAGAATGAACCCTAGATTTTCTAATAATCTTTAATAACAAACAATAGCCTCTGATTTATTGGGGCTATTGTTTGTTGATTGCCGATTAACTAAACACAACAAACAATTGATGCTTACCTTTCAAAAAAAAAAAACAAACAATTGATGCTTACAGTGGGGATTAATGCTCGATTGATTCGAATAAGCTTGAAACCAAAAATGCGATTGAACTGGATTAAGGAGTGTGATATAATAGAAATTGATAGTGAGAAATTGTTTATCGGTGATATTAGGCTCTAGAGGAGAGTCCTATTTATACTAGTTATAACGGATTGAATGTTATTGGCTTTGAAATTGGGATGAACGAGTCGCACGAGACTAAAACGGATTTTCTGGTTTGTTTTAGTTAAAATCATAGTAGGGATAAGGCCGAGTATAGTGCTAACAAACCTCGTTCAAATAATTATCAGATAATTCGTAGACTTTGTTGGTTAATTGAACGATTAGGTGGGTGTTGATTCCCAAGGTCAACTGGTATGATACAAACAAACCTTATGTTTAAAACGCGTGGGACTTAGAACGTATATGGCTCGTGGCTTAGCTGGTTTTGTGTTTGTTTGTTAATGTGGTGGACGCGGGTTCGAGTCCCGGTCCACCCATTTATTTTTTTTGAATTTTTTGAACTTTTTAACTATTAAGTGTGTATATATATATATATGTAATCAAAACTTGAATAAAATGATAGGAAAAATTTTATTATGCCCGAAATGTCAAGATTTGAAGTTTTATTTCATAACTTTCCTTATTACATAGAGGATAAAACACGAAACGTTACCAATATGACGCTCAATATGGAAAATCCGCAGTCCATATCAACAGAATGCTCCGTTATGGTGAGCACCCATCCCGGTGCATCTCAGCTCACTTGTTGGGGCGGGATTTGTATCCATGCCTTCGACCTCAAACCTATCCTCCATAGGCTCAATGGTAGGAACGATTGAGTCAACAAAGGTGTCCGTAATCATAACAGAAATGGGAACGATGGGTTCCACATAATTCAGCAGACTTATCAGGCCAATATTGTTCTTAGGGAGAACGATCGTAGGCTTAATATAAGTCATTCGAATAATGGCAACTGCAGCATTGACAAACTCAACCCAAGCCTGAGAACCATCGTCAATATTAGTCTTGGCAGGAGCCTAAGGAAAGATAACGAGGGAGCCAATGAAAGCCTCAAAGAAAACGGAATTAACAACTACGAACTCCACAGAGATACAAACATGGTCATAGCAGCTTGGCAACGGTCATAGAGACGTCTTCGTTAACGACATTCACCTCTGCAGGAGCCTCAAATACATCAACAACATCAAACTCAAGAAGAGCCATAGAAACAACAACAAGAAGAAGCTTGACACGAGTTACAGAAACAATTGTGACAAATCTAGCAGAGATTTACGGAACAACAACAACAACAAACTCGACAAGAGTTACACACTTAGTAATGACAACAGGATTCGCTTGAGCCGTAGGACAATGATAGCAGCAACAACAGCAGGCTCGACGAAAACCTTAGACTCGTCGTAGTTATTAGATGTGTGGTAAATAGTATCCATAGGACCTAGAACCAACCTACATCTTTTTCAGTATCAAAAATAGTGGTCACAACGAGAATAGCAACTAGAGGTAGAAGGGTCATGATTTATCGAGACACCACGATAAAATGAAAACGATACAGACTCTGGCAATTCAACCAAGTCGTCTTTCTTAGTGGAATCCTCGTCCATGTTATTTTGGCACAAGCATCGAAAGTCATCTGATTAAGTGCCTTTCTGTCATCTAAGCGAGGCTGATGGACTTCCTTCATGATAGGCCACGTAGTGGGACTATCGAAATACGAAGAGAGATTAGACCAGTCACATTGTCCATAACGAATGGATCTCGCAACCTTAGTTTATAAATCACCGTGACGAGGGGACGCAACGTCTTAATATCTACGGGGGTTGATAAAAACACTTTCCATCAATCGTCGACCAGTATATAACTAGTCTCGTCGCCGTGACGAGGGTGACGAACGTTCAACATTGCAACGAGAGCAATGGAATTGTCGTCCCAAGGGTAAGTTTAATTTAACAGAATAACGTGACCGCTTCCAGTAGTCCGTCATTTGATTTTTCGAGGGGGTTTTCAATGTTAGTAGGAAGCGTCTTGATACATTTGACAATTACGGAACACACGCTTTACGATTACGGCTCGCTAAGTGTAGTTCTACTCCCTAGGATTTATGACGGATTTCAGACACAACACACGCATCGAACATACTCAGGCGTTCACCGAGTGAAAAGAGATTACCAATAATCCTTGAAAAACAAACAAGAGGTAGATAGAGGAGTCTTATGATGACTTTTGCACCCCAAGAAAGTAATATGATATAAGCACCAATATGCTAAGCCCATCACAAATCATCTTCCGGAATTCGATCCAGCACTATTGAAAAGGGGGTTGAACCACACTTGAGCACTCAATACATCGAGCAGTGGCTTCCCATGAGTTAACCGCATGCACTTCTGAGTGAGTCCATAGCCAAACGCCGACCGGGGCTTGCTGTTCCACTATACGCCGTCATCATAACACTGGCAAACGATGTCGCGGTCGTGATTAGTGGCTGAAATTTTCGACATCATCGAAGTTGTGCAACGCCCTATGACCCGCGGTTGTGCAATACAGCATGTTTGTAACGCCCCAAAATCCGTTTTGCTTAATTACGCCATTAGGCGTTATTAATAAAATAATAAAACGAAGCTGAACTCATTACTAGAAACTACTCTAGTTAATGTTATAACCTAAAAAAATGAACTCGGGACTAAACTTGAGGGGCTTTAGTTGCCAATAAGATAAAGTGGGTTTATAAATAAAAATAAAACCATAAAAACACACACATTGTGTGTGTTGTGTTTAAGGTTAGGAGATTCATCTCCTTCAACCAAACCCTAAACAATCAAACTCTTGCTCAAATCCAAGTCAAATCAAGGGGCTTTTTGATGCTTTAGCAAGAAACGGATCATCTAAGGGTTAGTAAACATCAAGGTACATTTTATTTGGTAGAATTTGATGTTATGTTCATTTTTAATGTTGATCAAAATCTAGGGTTTTGACGAAACGTGAGATTCTAAGTTGTTGGATGTTTCTCTAGTTTTAGGGAGCCTCAATCATACCTAAATTGGTTATGAATCATGTTATACACGTGTAATTGATCATGATCATATGATTATGTTAATATGTAAAATTTGGGTTTCTACCTCTAGGTTGATACCACATATGGTTAGTAGTTATTATAACTCTTAAGAGTTATTATAATTAGAAAATTAGGCTAAAGAGTCTAAACAACATGATATAAAGATGATTTGGTAAATGGGTATGTTTCGGTTAAACTTAAACTCATGAAAATCTATTGAAATTGGTGGGTGCACACCAAGTGTTTGATGAAACGCCTCAATAGTCTTGTTTGAAAATTGAGGTGATAACTTGATCTGGGTAAAAGATGGATCACACCATTCATGAAAACATAGCCTAATGATGATTGGGAAAGTGATATAATGGTGTGAATAAACTCATGATATGAGTTAGTTATTTGAAATAATGGCTAACTTGATTTATCTTGAGTATAGATAAGTGATCTTGTCAAGCTAGGTGGAAGCTTGAGGAGGAAAGGATCAAACGTATAAGCGGATCATGGAATGCACAAACAAGGCCAAGGTAAGTGACTTATCCTAAATAAGTCTCCTAGAAACAAAATGATGTTGTAAACACTTGAAAATTATGGAATTTATATTGTTTGTAAAGTATGTGGGTTTAATCACTAAAACAGATTATGGAATGTGGGATACCAGCTTGTAAAAGGGCTAGAATCGCCTAAATTGTGAAAAATAGTTAAGTCCGTCTGGGACGCCTAACTAGATAATGGCACGCCCTTGTAAAAGGGACAAATCAGTTAAAAATGTTATGTTCATTAAAACGCATGAATGTGACCAAAGAATGGAGGATTTTGTGAATAAGTAGTTAAACGGGTCAAATGATGTTGTGAGCATCAATAGAACTCGGTACTTAATGCTTCTATGCTAAGCATTTATAGTTAAAAGGGCTAGACGGGCCAATTGGTGGTGTGACACCCTTTGGATCCCGGAATTTTAATAGGGTAATGAGTTTTTGCACAGATTGATAAATTGGAATGGAATGGCATGTGATGCCAAGGATCCTTGAAGAAAATTCGAGTGGTATGGAAATGGGTCAACACTACCGGGTAAGTCTGTAGTATAAGATATGGCCATATGCGAGTAGACATGTGGATGAAACCACCCACATGAATTATGGGTGTCAAATCGGTGAGTCTTGTTCATAAAGATGTCTAATGTGCTCAAATGCGCTTAGAAGTGATTTAATAATAGAGAATTTATGAAATTGGTAATATACTAAGTTCTTATGGGCTTAGGAGTTTCCAAACATGTTAACGAGTCTAAAATGATGGTGATGACCAAATGTTGTCGCCCACGAGTGACTAAACCGGCATATAGACCTCTAAGGGTATTTTGGGAATTCTAAAGATTTACTAAAGGCTAAATCCATAAACCGAGTCATAATAAGTGAATCGGATAGTTTTGATTAGTTTAACAAGTGTTCAACGGGTTGACAATATGTTTGTTATGCTTTTTGAATGGTTAAATAAGGTTGTGTAAAACCTAAGGCCTTAACGGGTCAAACGGTTAAAACCGAACTAAGTGGTTTCTAATGGGTCAAAACCGAGAAGTGATATATATATATATATATATATATATATATATATATATATATATATATATATATATATATATATATATATATATATATATATATATATATATGCAGGTCTAAAATAATATTGGGTATGTCCTGGATGTCCAAAACCGCCCATAGTGAAGGGTTGGGCTTGAGAAGGCATAAGTTTTCATGGCTTAATAAAATTAGCAGGTCAACCCGGGCGGATAACATTCTGACCCGGACGGGTCCAAATTTGTAGATTTTAAATTAGCAGGTCAACCCGGGTGGGTCACATTCTGACCCGGGCGGGTCAAAATTCGGACATTCTAAATACCAGGTTCAACCCGGGCGGGTCACATTCTGACCCGGGCGGGTCAAAATTCGGAGATGATAAATTATCAGGTCAACCCGGGCGGGTCACATTCTGACCCGGGCGGGTCAAAATTCAGAAATTTTAAATAACAGGTTAGCCCGGGCGGGTCACATACTGACCCGGGCGGGTCACCGTTCTAACAGACATGCTGATTTTCAAAAATTCGTATAAAATCATAGAAACATCGTTAGGGGTTGTTCTTTATATGCCTGAAAAGGTATTCGAACAAAGAACATTTCTTATTTGTATGCCGAAATCAGATTACGTGTTTTAAAAGGGCTAAATGCGTCCCGAACAGCTGCTGCGCAAAAGTGCAGCAGTTTATTTTCTTGATATGGGGCCGTTTGGCCTAGTTCGTTCCGTTTCGACGCGCAACGACATTTCTAATGTAGTAAATGCAGTATTGGCAACCCACTAACCATTACTTGTGTAATGGTGCCAGGTACACATTCGATGGGAGCTCTAGAGCGCGGATTAAGTCAAGAGGAGAGCCGAACACACCCGATCACTATTACGCTTCCGCAATAAATTGTCGTTTAAAACACAAATCGTAGTATAGGTTTGTAATATTAAAGAAAAAAATGCAAAATTGAAGGTCTCTATCAAATCAAAGTCTTTAAAATGGAATGTAGTTATAAAGGTTGAAGTTTTAATTGGTCGTGATTTTCGATTAAGGCCGAAACTCATAAGTTTAAGCGACTATTCGCATGTTTTTCGGGTTAGGGTCTTACAATGCTGAATTCGCAATCAGTTCACGACTGCATGGGAACAACCTATACTCTCGATTCAGACGAGGGCTATCGAGCCTTCTAGATAACAATGATCAAGCTTCCTAACTCAGCAACTTCGATTCTGTCCTCCAAAAGGAGAAGAAAAATACTCGACCCTTGGAGACAACTTGGGCATATGTTAGAATCAAGAATGACTTATTTACAATAGCAACACAGCAACACACGGGCCACGAGTCTCATATCTGATCCACACGGGGTCCCGTTCTTAAATCACCCTGGTCTTGCAGGGACGCACCCTAGGTCCTCACTGGGTTCCGGGTATAACCTTCCACGCATCGTACTCGACATTTCTTGCTTCGGCAGGCCGTGTATTCTTGTACATCCGCTCCTTTGGAAGAACTTTGTGGTGGAGGCATTCAACTTCTATACAAGGAAGTTTTCGTCTCTTGTCCCTATCCGATATGAGGGTTTATGTCAGATCACTCACCTGAGTAGACGTTCGAGCTCTTCCGTGTTTGTACCTTAGAGGTAATGTCAAAGAAAGTTCATTAAGTTAGCTAGGATCGAAATCAAGGGACGTCGACGAGACCTCCCATTTAACCCATTGGCCAATCAAACTAAGACTGAATCTAACGAACAAGAACAAACAAGACAAGAAGTGATCACCAACCCCGACCCTAGCGCCCACCAAGGTTACCGTGCACCCCAAACTATTATTACGTGTGCACCCGTAATGATAATTTGCGTTGCCAGGTAATCTTGTTGCCCGCTAGTTCCGAGCTTCCTGATCCAAAACAGAGATTCCATACAACAAAAGACCTAGACTAGCTTCGCCTTCACAACATTAACAACACGACAACGTCCATTAGCGCGATAGAGGTTAGTCCTCCCGATCATCCTGTCCGCACGTAAGGGGTGAGTTATCGTAGACTGCAACTTCCTTCCCACTTGCTGGTATCGGCTATCGTTGCAAGAGTGCGGACTTAGGTGAAGCGTGACGCGACATCCTTACTGGCAAAATATCCGTATTACGTATATGTATTAACTAATCTTAGAAAATTGGATTCCTACGCAACGTAGACATTCTTATCCATATTTTCTAATACTTCATATATTGACACACATGGCTAGTCGGTCGGAACTTCCCCTTGTACATTCCATGTACAAATTTTCTTTCTTGTCTAAAAATATTTTGTGTTTTAGTTTTGAAAACTTCATTTTCGAGCCGAAACCGGTTATAGTCTAGATTTTTCAAAAATGCTAGTTCGCTATAACCTTGGCTCTGATACCACTTCTGTCACACCACGCCAATGGCGGAAACACGTGGCGCAACGCTCGAAAGCATATCAAAGTCAAGATTAACATAAACTATATTTAATTAGAAAAGATCAATTTATTAATATGTCAAAAATAAGTATCTTGTTACAATATTGCACAAAACAACAAACAAGAAGTTCATAAATGGGGTTTTTCCGTCCAATTCCCAATCCAGTGGGAAATATTGATGAAACCCAGACATGTATCCGACATCCCATATTCCCCCGCACTAGTTTCATATCTAATCAGCTCTTAGTTACCTAAAAGATATGTTTAAAAAGACGTCAATATATAAAATATTGGTGAGTTCACAGGTTTTAGTTTCATAACAACAACATTTTTACAACATGTACGGAACCTGCACATTTTGTGGCCTTTGTAAGGAGTAGCTAGCTCCTACAAAACTATGATGACGAGTAATCCCTTGAGTCCCATAACCAAACCAAGACTAATAAATATGCCCCGCGATCACAAGTTGTTTCTCGGCAAATAACAACTTAGTTCAGAATACGTGCACCCCAGGCATACGCCGATGCATAATCGACGCTATCGATTAGGGGTAGGCCTTGTCAGGCACCAATAGTACTATCCAAATATTCCTTCGGTTTCATGCCCCTGAATTAATGGTTACAGCCGCGAGGAATCAACCTCGAGTGGCGAAAACACAACAAAACTCAAGTACTCATCATGCCACTTATCACATTTTAACCTTTGAAAACATTTCAACATGTGACAACATTTGACAAACATATCTTTCCCCCAATTAAAAACAGTAAAATGGGGCCGTGAAACTCACCTGAAGTACTGCGTACAGTCAAATAGCAAAGAATAGCAAGTCTGTGGTCAAGCAACTACGGACGTCCTAGTGCGTGTAAGTCACTAAGTCTATGGCGTGTGTTTTTCTGGCAAGTTGTACACCCAACTCCCAACACCACCATTTACATATAATTCCCCGTTTAAATTAAACATATGTCCTAGGTCCGTTGGTGATGGATTACCCTCATTACAAGTTACACTTATACTTCCATGAATATTAATTAACTTGTATAATATTGTTCTCGACTCGACTCACTTGACGTATAATTATTTTCCCATTAAATAATTATACTAAGATCTTGTCAATCGATATAATATTTTTCAACACTCGACGCGACTCACTTTACCGTATATTTATTTTCCCATTAAATAAATATACTAGGTTCTTGTCGATCGATAACATATTTTCAACACTCGACTCGCTTTACCGTATATTTATTTTCCCATTAAATAAATATACTAGGATCTTGTCGACTCGATATAACATTTCTATTACTCAATTCGACTCACTTTACCGCATATTTACTTTCTCATTAAATAAATATACTAGGATCTTGTCGATTTGATAATATATTTTCATTGTTAAGTCCATATGTTCGTTTTAAACGTTTAATCATTAGATTATTTACGTTATTTTCCCCCACGAATAAGTTTCCAACACATAGGAAAGTGTTATGTATTTTCACCCAAATTATATATTTTAAGTCCTTAAAATATATGTTTTCATCTCCACATTTAGACGTAATAATACAACTACTTATTTGTCCGTTTTCGCGTCTTAGTCCGTTAACACGTCGTAACACGTCCATATCCGATTCACTTAATCTTGTATATATTTTGTTAATTTTTCCAAGTTTTCAACAATATGTATTCTTGAAATTGTTCATCCTTTAATTTCTACATATTTTTACTTGGAAGTTTATAAATACATTTGTATTTTTAATACAAAGACTTGGTTACTTATACAATAAAAATGCTCAACACTTTTATATTCCCATTTATATAAAAGTGTTCTTTTTTATACAAGTTTTCACCAAGTTTTTATTTTCCCTAACATTAAAAAAAAAAAAAACCTTTGTTTTTATATTTTTCCAACATGTTAGGAAATTTATATTTTTATAAATCCTTATTTTACAAAAATATTTTTATACAAGATATACACTTGTAAATTTGCTACCATTTACACAACCAACCTTGGAAAGTCAACATTTTACACCTTTGACATCAAACTTTCCAAAGTTACATTTTTAGATGCAAGTTTTTAAAAATGACATTTTATGTCCCTTAACTTCTAAAGTTGCCAAAATAGTCCTTTAACTTTTAAAAGTTACATTTTTCTTCTCAATCTTTCAAAAATGACAATTTTCTACTAAACTAATAAACTTTATTTTGTCATCTTTGTCATGATAGACTATTTTTATGATCATTCATCATCTATAGTCCATAATAAATAAGGATAATATTAGGTGTTTTTTAGTGTAATTTGTCCAATGTGTCCAACTTTATATCTTTCAAGTTTGTAACATTAATTATGTAAACTTTATGTAACTCCTTTTCTAACAAGATCAACATCATATCAAGTTTTAGATGGTTATTTTGTGAAGATTTAAACCACATTTAAGATTATTCAAGTTTTATTCTCAATCTATACTTACACTACAAGAAATTTGGGTATTTACCCATACATAGTATGTGTAGTAAAAACCATATAATGTGTTAGTAGTTACGTGTACCTACACATAAATTAAGTGTCATGATGTGTAGACTCGACACTGTGCATATAGATCATTACCTACACATTTATTATGCGTAGGTATATAGCAAGCTATACCTACTCATATATGTGTGGCTAAAACTAATATGTATGTGTTGGTAGAAGTACAAAAACTTGTTAAAATGGCGTATGACGTGGCAACTAACATGGCATCCAACGTGGCAGCTAATTATGTGTAGGTATTAATCTTAACATGTGTAGGTATGAATCTTAACATGTGTAGAAATAATATATATTGATGTGTTGGTAAAAATATTTAAATGTGTAGATAATAACCAGTTAACCACGATTTATTTAAATAATAATTTTTAAATGTATACAAACAAATACAAAAATAGTTATAATAACATACGCAACCAAATTAACATTCTTAATCAAAACACTAGTGTTCAAACAACCAAAGCAAATATTGACCATAAGTTACTAACGAGTTATATAAAATTCCTAAACGACATCACTCATCGATACTTTCATCAACCTCTCGACTATCACCTTGAGATTGTCCAGATGTGCCTGATGGAGAATGCATCAATTTATTCTCAATCGGTGGTTGTTCCATAATTGCATAGTTACTTGTCACTGTTCGAAGTACATGGACTAGCTCATCATAAGTAGGACGTTTTTTAGTTGTACCTATTGTGTTATCAACATAAATTGGATATGTCTCCACCCATGCAAACGAATAGAGCTTCGTCTAAGTACATTCTCAATAATCGACTTGTCGCTTATTGATTCCACAGTATGTTGGTTTCTCAACTTCATCATTTCTTCCTTTTAGGAAAAAAAAAGAAAGAAAACAAATACAATAAATAAACTATTTACCAAATAATGAATACTTGGCGATAGAAAAGAAAAAAGTAAACTTACGTATATTGCAGCCGCATTTCTAGATATCCAACCTTTTTCCGTATCCCAATGTGTAAGCCTCCAAGTCTTAAGTTGACCGCTTTGAGAATGATGCAGACAATACCACCAAATACATAAGCAAAGTTGTCGTTGCACACATTCAGGAAGCTCTATAGTAATTTCCTGCACAAATTGCATAGATGACAGGAGGTGAAGGGATAACAAATATATTTGCAGAGTAGTTTGTGGATTATTTGACCAAGAAGATAGTAGAAGTTTGCTATTGCATGGGACAATAACGCCGAACCTGGATGAAGGGATAACAAATATATTTGCAGGGCCTTTTTTCATTTCAAATAAATGCTTGATATACCTTAACAATTGACTGCATAGAATTCATAAGAAAAAAATCATCAGTACATCAAGTAGAAAATTTAAAAGCATAAACATAAATGTGGACTTTTTTTGTATGGTATTGTTCAAACTCATTTGTCATTTTTTATTACAAAGCTAGAAGCTATGAGAAATATAAACATACCTAGCTAATTGGGAATGATTGAGAACACTCGAGGGAATATCTTGCAATTCTGAAATAGAACATGATAGAAAACAAAGTAAGAAACATGTTACTTAAAAATAGTGTAAGTGTATAAAATTACTCAATCAATGATAAAAGTGGCACCTAACCAACACCAACAGAAAATTTTTAATCATTGGTAACTTCATTTGCATATTGGGTTGTGGTTAATCTTAAAGGGATCAATGATAAATAATAAATTCGACAATGTTAAGAATGATTTATTGCAATTCAAGGTGGTGAGATTATAGGATCCTTGGCATTTCTACATCACTAAATAGAAACTTGAAAATAATCTAATTAACTAATAAAAGGTTGGAAATATAACTGAACACTATGCCATAAAATGACACGATCTTAAGCATTTCCGCATTGTTCTTCTCCTTTGCAACATTACGAAGATGTGCACATAATTATTTATGTCAGTTTATTTGTAATTAGATTGATCTATATGATTCACGCACATAATGAACCTCTTACCTTTTTAGCACGTTCTTCATGTTCGATTGTACGATGATGGTTTTGCACCAATATCACACCCAGTTGAAAGTTGCTTCATTTTTCAACAGAGACTACACCACCAAAAACCCGATTTTCAATAGTAAAACAACAAAAGTCTAGACACTAAATCACAAAGTCGCCCCTAACAAATTTGTGATCAAATGTTTTCTTAACATCTCTTCGGATTTTTTAATAATTAAAGAAAACTAATAGTTTTGAAATGAAAAAAGCATTTTGATGACACTTAAAGAGTCAAATATATCAGCTAATAGAACATATGGCTAGCTCAAGGCAATCGCCTTGTGTAAAGGCTGCTCATCACTATACCTGGTGTGTTTTACCCACCATTGTCATTCTCTCACGCATAAGGTTTTAGTTGACTCCATCATTTCTATATCTGAGGAAATACTTCGAATCAATTTATTAACATCTCTAACATTTTGAGTTCACCAACCTCTTTAGAAATAACTCCAGAAAAATGGTTGTGAGAAAGTACGCTGATAATTGATAGAATACAAACATAGAAAATTTGATTAATTCCTCAAACTAACATTTTTAAAATTCAAGATCCATACTAATATAATTGTTAGATGCATCGACACTTACGTGCGTCTCAAGTGAGCAAGATTGCCTAACTCAACTCAAGTGCAAGTACTACTTCCAAAGATAACCTTTAAGATCACTTCAATAAAATGATATAAGTGCAACAAAACCTTTTTAAACCACATAAACATATAATATAAAATAAGAATATTGTGTATAAAGATAGATGAAGTATGATAGGGATGAGCAAATGGTACCGGGTATCGGTATCGAACCGGTACCGGTACCGAATCAATTTTGGTACCACTACCGGTACCCACATTTTTGGTTTTTCGATACCGGTACCGGTATTTACCAATTTTTACGTTCAAATAATCTAATTAGATTATTATTTTTTTCAAGTTTTTGTGAACTTTAGGAAACTACAAAAACAATACATAACCATCACCATATTTTCGGCCCTAGTATTTATTTATATCACCATTTTAGTCTTAAAAAGTATATGTTTTATCATGTAAAGTTCCATCAAGTTAACCCATGTACAACTTGCTTTATGAACATAAAAATATAAACTTTCAAGAACCAAAAGCAAGATCAAGAAACTTACTACTAGCACAAGGCTAGGGAAGATAAAAACACATGACTTTTGCTGAGGTTTTGTGTGTTCTTCCGAAGGATTAAGCTCCAAGCCTGATAACACACTAAAAAGGGTTGGATTTATGGATGATATGGATTAAATTATTAGTGTTTTGACTTGCAAAATGGATGGATATGTGTGTGTTCAAACTCACGGCCAAAAAGGGTCAAAAGAAAAAGAATTTTTGTTGTTGCAACAATTGAAAAATGGATGGATATTATAAAATATCTCACTTGTACCATAAACATATAATAATATTGAAACCATGCCTAAAATCCCCATAAATCATTGGAGTTGTACAAAAATAAGATTTTGGTGGGTTGTAAGTACAGTGGCCGATTTGGGAGGTTAGATTTGGGGGTCCCACTTGACTTTTCAACACATGCTAAATTTATAAATTAGTTTAGCGGGGTTCGGTTCGGTTTTGATTACACGATATTTCAGACACTTAATTAAGCCTCAACTACCCTTAAACAATGTTTAGTTTAACTGTTAGTTGGTTGGTTAGGCTTTCGTTGGGTGAAATTATAATTTATACGTGTACCGGGTGCGGTGCGCACTTTATTCGTTACCGAGAGATTTGTATTTGTAGTTTTTATTTATAGTTTTGGAGTTCCAAAACACATTATATTTCATGAAAATACCCTTTATTTTATATCCTGGGTGTCCGGGATCATTTTCGTTTATTTAAGTTTTACCGGGTAATCACCAACGTCCGTTCGGGACAAGTTTATTCGCACGCGATTTCGTCGTGCTTCAACAATAAACATGTGCATCTCTATGCATCTTATGGGGAATTTTCTATCCTCTAAAGGCTAAATTAATCCAATTAATTTAAATATGCGCTTAAGCCGTTAATTACATATACTAATTACGTACGGAAACACATCGATTTTTGTCGGATGTTACACGTGCGAAGACCGAGTTCTTGGAGAAGATTTTTAACCCATGAGATTTTAGCTGCGGTGTTTGCTAGTGCTTTGTATTCTGCTTCAGTGGATGAGTGTGAGACTGTTTTTTGTCTTGATGAACGCTAGGAGATGATGTTGGATCCAAGATATAATATATAACCTGTTGTAGATCTTCCTCCGTCATGTATGCTTCCCCAATCAGAATATGAGAAAGCATGTAAATCAAGTGAGAATTGTTTATTTAACAATAACCCATGCTTCAATGTTACTTTCAAATAGCGAAGAACCCGTTTAAGAGCTTGCCAGTGTGACTGTTTTGGGTGGTGCATAAACTGTGAGAGTTTGTTGACAGCGAAAGAGATATCAGGGCGGGTGAAGGCAAGGTATTGAAGTGTGCCAACAAGTTTGCGATAAGGAGTTGGGTCAACGGATGGAGAGGCATCCGAAGGGATAAGCGGATCAGAGACGCTTAGGGGGTGTGGAACTCTTTGGCACCATCCATTTTGAAAGTGGTTAAGATGTCCTAAATGTGCCTGTGTTGGGAGAGGAATAGACCATGAGGAGTTGGAATGACTTCGATTCCTAGGAAGTGATATAGAGGGCCTAAGTCTTTGATCGAAATTTTTTTGCTTAGGGCTTGAACAAAGATGTCCATGAATGGATCATTGTTTCCAGTGAGGACAATGTCGTCAACGTAGATGAGTAGGTAGCAAGTGTTACCATTTGTGTTATATGTAACACCCCAACCGATGGCGAAAACATCGGGATGTCACGTATTGATGATTGTTTCAGTAGCACATGGTATAAATTGAATTTTAAATAATTTATTCAAAACATAATATTCCAAAATAAAGTGATGTCTAGAAATTCAAAAACATGATATCAAATAAGCAACAATCTTCTAATAACTTCAAATAATAACTTCATGATAAATCCTCATGCAAACTCAAGCCTCAGCTTCATTGTTACCTGAAACATGTTAATTTTGAAAATATTTTTGGGTCAACAAAAGTTGGTGAGAATTACATAGGTTTTGATAATCGAATAAAAATGTTGTGCAATTCATGTGTCATGGCAAATCTAGTCCATATGTGAAAACATACTAGAAGTAAATCGAGTGCATAATCAACCCTTGTGACTGTTATAATGTGGTACATCCCATACGCTCATGGTTCACTCGAATATGTTATGCGATAACAAACACCCACGCTACCTTTGTAGGAGGCATGTATCCGGGTGGGATTGTCAGTCCAATAGATCTATCAATGTATACCGTCGGCTGATCAATGTTAATGATTATGCTAGAATTGTGCTTACCCTAGTCATGTTCAAGACATAATGCAACATAGAAAAACACATAGACACATTGATGATTGAATTACATATATGATGTTGTAACATGTTTCACCCCAAAAACGGTGATAAATAGAAAAGGGGCTATGTAAAACTTACCTTAGCAAAGTGTTATACTTCTTGAAAAATTGAATAGTGTGTTGCCCAAACAATGCCAAATATCACCCTATAATAAGGTAATAAATATGTCTAAGTCTATCTAGTCTACAAATGTATATGTTCTAGGGCTTCGAATTGGGGATAATGCTCGTTTGATTAATAATTAAAATGTTTGATAAATTGAGAGAAATTTAGTAAATAAATAAACAAAAATCTTTTTATAAAATTTGAATTTAAGATGGTCACAATAATGAGTTTAAAGTATAAAAATAATTTTTATAAAATTATTTTCTTTAAAATAGAATATTAATTCTATTTATAACAAATTATCAAAATTTAACTTTAATATTTAAAAATACTAAAATTAAAGAATTATTAGTTTAAAAAGTTATATTTCTATTATAAATAATTATAAATAATTTATATATTTTGGTGCAAATATATTAAAAATTGAATTTATTATGATTTAATTATGATTAAAACTAACAAAAATTGATTAAAAATATTAAATAAATGATTTTTCAAAAATAAAAATCATTTCAGAAAATTTTATTGTTATAAAAACTCAGAATAATTTTTGTGGAAATTTATAAAAATGTTTTGATATTTTAATAGAATTTTATAAATATAATAGAATAAACTTGATTTATTTATTAAATATATTAAATAAATAAAATTTTGAAAACTAAAAATTTTATGTTAAACTTTTTCATTAGATTAACACAAAATAAATTTTGTAGAATTTTTAAAAGAGTTTTAATATTTTAAAATGAATTTATAAAATATAAGTAATATATATAGTTAAACTTGATTGTTTTTAGTTAAAACAAAACAAAAAGAAAAAATGCTGCAACAGCTGAGGATCGAACCCGCGTGGCTCGGTCAGAGGGCACCAGACACAACCACTTGGTCCAGACCAGTGGTTGTGTTTGGTTTCAGTTTGTTTAAAATAAATAACGTATGGAAAATCAATGTTCTTCCCCAATTCAACCCTACGTGCCCTAGTTTCTGCAATTGATCAAATCACACAACATTAACCCAATTTATAGTGTTGGGGTCTGAATCATAAAATTGGTATGGTTGACTTCGAATTGATTATTTGACGCGTCAAAGATCAGAAATTGACGTGTGTATGACTCATATCAGGCCGGTAATCACGTTGCCATGCCAATCCCTGATCAATTACGAGTTAATGGATTGATTTTGGTAAGTCGTTGATCTCAGTTGACTTTCCAAGTCAACTGAGATGATTTTGAATCCGTGATATATTTATAACGCGTTGGTTTTAAACCAACAAGGATGTGTAGAGCAGATGGTTGTGTTGGTGTGTGTAATGAACCGGCTTGGGACGCGGGTTCGAGTCCCGGCCCAAGCTTTTATTATTTTGACATTTTTTTACTAATATATATGTATATATATAATCATCATAGTATTAGGGTTCCAAAAATGCCACAAAAATAATTAAATGCAATCAATAATAATGGAACTTGACGTTTTTATTAATGATGATAAGTAACGTACAAGTATTAATGCGTAATGTTACAGTCTCCCCTACTTTTAGGAACTTCGTCCCGAAGTTGGAGTTGGAGAGTCTGGTGGAAAAAGTTGTGGATACTTAGACTTCATCTGATCTTTACGTTCCCAAGTGAACTCTGGACCTCGTTTAGATTCCCAACGAACCTTAACGATCGGAATGCGACTGCGCTTGAGTTTCTTGACTCTAGTATCAACAATCTCGACGGGTTTCTCGATAATGTGCATAGTTTCATCGATTTGCACATCCTCAAGAGGAACATGGAGGTTCTCGTCTGCTAAGCATTTCTTGAGATTCGAAACATGAAAGGTCGGGTGAACATTGCTTAGCTCAGATGGAAGATCAAGTTTGTAAGCCACTTTTCCAACCCTGTCAAGAATTTTGAATGGGCCTACGTATCGAGGAGCTAGTTTTCCCTTTCTACCGAAACGAATCACTCCTTTCCAAGGGGATACATTAAGTAGTACAAGGTCCCCAACTTGAAATTCCAAGGGTTTACGACGTTTATCAGCATAAATCTTCTGACGACTTCTAGCCTTGAGAAGATTATCCTGAATGAGTTGGATTTTGTCTGTGGTTTCCTGGATTAGTTCGGGTCCAGTGATACCGGCTTCACCAACCTCAGTCCAACAGACAGGTGAACGACATTTACAACCATAGAGTGCCTCGAAAGGAGCCATGTTAATGCTGGCATGATAACTGTTGTTGTATGAAAACTCAACCAAAGGGAAATGAGAATCCCATGCGCCACCAAAATCGATGACACATGCCCTGAGCATATCCTCAAGTGTTTGGATGGTCCGTTCAGTCTGACCATCTGTTTGAGGGTGATAAGCAGTACTCAGGTTCAACTTGGTACCCAAAGCATCTTGTAAAGAATCCCAAAAGTGAGAGGTGAAACGACCATCACGATCAGAGATAATGTCCAAAGGTATACCATGACGACATACGATTTCACTTACGTACATCTTTGCCAACCTTTCCACAGAATACTTCTCACGAATAGGTAAGAAGTGGGCTGACTTGGTCAAACGATCGACGATTACCCAAATACTGTCAAAACCTTTGGGTGTACGAGGGAGTTTGGTGATGAAGTCCATAGCTATGCTCTCCCATTTCCATACAAGAATTTCTGGTTGTTCGAGCATACCAGATGGTCGTTGGTGTTCAGCCTTGACCTTTGAACAAGTGAGGCATTTTGCAACGAAAAGAGCAATATCTTTCTTCATACCAGGCCACCAATATGAATGACGGAGATCTTGGTACATCTTGTCAGCTCCAGGATGAATAGAATAACGAGACTTATGAGCCTCGTTCATGAGAAAAGTACGAAGATCATCACGGTCAGGAATCCAAAGTCGGTTAAGAAAATAGACTAGCCCATCAGGTTTGGTTTCAAGTTGAGTCTCAGCACCACAAGACATCTCGTCGTACATATTACCTTGGGTGATTGATGTATGTTGAGCCTGGAGAATGCGATCCTGAAAATCAGTAAGAACTCTCGCACAATGAAGTTTGATACGCTCTTTACGACTAAGTGCGTCAGCCACAACATTCGCCTTGCCAGGATGGTAGCGAATTTCGCAATCATAGTCGTTAAGTAACTCAACCCAACGTCGTTGTCTCATGTTAAGATTTTTCTGGTCGAAGACATGTTGGAGACTTTTGTGGTCTGTGAACACCATACATTTGGTCCCATAAAGATAATGTCTCCAAATCTTAAGAGCAAAGACAACAGCGCCTAATTCAAGATCATGGGTGGTATAATTCTTTTCGTGAGTCTTGAGTTGCCTAGACGCATAAGCAATAACCTTCCCTCGTTGCATGAGAACACAACCAAGACCTTGGTTTGATGCATCACAATAGACCACGAAATCATCATTACCATCAGGCAGAGACAGGATAGGAGCTTCACAGAGTTTCAGCTTAAGAGTTTCAAATGCTTCTTCTTGCTTTGGTCCCCACTCATAGGGTTTACCCTTGTGAGTTAAGGTAGTGAGAGGAACAGCGATCTTAGAGAATTTGGCGATGAATCGACAATAATAACCAGCCAAACCAAGGAAAGAACGAACTTCTGTTGGGGTTTTAGGAACACTCCAATTCTTCACAGCTTCGATCTTTGCAGGATCAACATGAATTCCGTTCATATCAATGACATGTCCCAAAAATTGAACTTCCTTAAGCCAAAATTCACATTTTGAGAACTTGGTATACAGTTGTTCTTTCTTTAGGAGGCCCAAGATGGAGTGAAGATGTTGTTCGTGATCGGATTTTGATTTAGAGTAAATCAAAATATCATCGATGAAGACGATCACGAATTTGTCGAGGTAAGGTCTACAAACCCGATTCATTAAATCCATAAACACTGCGGGAGCATTGGTCAATCCAAAAGGCATGACCATGAATTCATAGTGACCATAACGTGTGCGAAAGGTTGTCTTGGGAATATCTTCATCGTGGACTCTAAGCTGATGATAACCAGAACGAAGATCAATCTTCGAGAAGTGGGTTGCTCCTTGAAGTTGATCGAAGAGATCGTCAATCCTAGGCAATGGATAACGATTCTTGATGGTGAGTTTGTTGAGTTCACGATAGTCGATAAACATTCTAAAGATCCATCTTTCATCTTAACGAACAAGACAGGGGCTCCCCATGGAGAAGAACTGGGGCGAATGAAACCTTTATCAGAAAGTTCCTGTAGTTGACTGGCAAGTTCTTGCATCTAAGAGGGTGCAAGACGATAAGGAGCTTTAGCGACAGGATTAGCACCAGGAACAAGATCAATTCTAAATTCCACTTGTCGAGCAGGAGGCAAACCAGGTAAATCCTCTGGAAAGACTTCAGGATAGTCCCGAATAATTGGAATGTCTTGGATACTTTTGCCTTTGTCCTTCTTTTCTATCACGTTAGCTAAGAAGGCTGTATACCCCTTTCGTAAGTATTTTTGGGCAGTAGTACAAGACATGAGCTTAAGCTAGCCACAAGGCTTCTCACCATAGATCTTCAAAATCTCACCAGATTTGAGAGGAATGCGTATGACTTTCTCAAAACACAGAATTTCAGCATGATGGGTTGACAACCAGTCCATGCCTACTATGACATCAAAACTTCCAAGATGCATAGGGATGAGATCGATAGAGAAAGTATGTTCGTCGAGATTCAGCACACAGTTACGAATAATAGAATCGATCGAGATAGACTTCCCATTAGCTACCTCTACCACTAAAGGTTCCTCTAGGTTAGTTTGGGGTAAGTTAAGTAATGGTTCAAACTTCAGTGATACAAATGACTTATCAGCTCTCGAATCAAATAATATGGATGCATAGTGGTTATTAATGAGAAACGTACCATTCACCACTTCGTTGTTGTCACGGGCCTGGTTAGCATTGAGATTGTAGGCGCGACCTCGAGCACCTTGGTTCTGGTTGTGGTTCTGGTTTTGGTTGCGGTTTTGGTTCTGGTTTTGGTTACGATTGGGGCAATTGTTGATATAGTGATCAGGGCTGCCACACTCGTAGCACTGACCACGAGCAGGCCGGTTGTTTTGTTGGTTAGGAGCTGGGGCATTGTTGTTTTGGGCAGCAGGAGGAGTTCGGCAGATGTTCACAAGGTGACCATACCTTTGACACTTAGTACAAAAACGACATGGCACCTGTGCTGGATGATGGTACTTGCAAGTATTACACAAGGGGTGAGGTCCGGTGTATGGTTTCTTGGCTGGGTTTTGTGCTGTAGGTGGGGTGGTAGCAACCATGTAGTTCCTAGCCTTACGCTTCTTGTTGCTTGAGGTCTTAGGCTTGACCTCAATAGCGGGCTGAGGAGTGTCTTTGGCAACAGTCTTCTTAGTGCCCTTGCGGAAGAGAGTACCGTTCTTCACATGATTATCAGTAAGTGTAGCTGCCAGACGTTTGGCTTCTTCCAAGGTGGCAGGATTCCTTCCCCACACCATGTCCTGGATTTGCATGGGCAGACCACCGATATACTTCTCGATGGCTACCGGCAGGGGAGTGACTTTGTGAGGCAACAATAAGCTAAGCTCGTGAAAGCGGGTATTGTAGGCAAGGTTTTCCCCACTATCTTGAGCAAGGGTGTGGAACTCATGTTCTAGCTTCTTAACCTCGTTGCGAGGACAAAACTCTTCCTTCATAACCTCCTTGACTTGGTCCCATGTCATAGCAAGAGCAACTTCGGCCCCACGGGTGTGCTTTTCCTCATTCCACCAAGTGAGTGCTCGTTTGTGGAGAACACTCATGGCGTAACGAACTTTAAAGTTGTCGAGGCATTCACTGTTGATGAAGGTATTCTCAATACCCTCAAACCATTGTAGGAGTCCTGTAGCTCCTTCTTCTCCACTGAACTTTGGGGGATTACAGGAATTAAAGTGCTTAAGGGTACAGGCTGGGAGACCATTCCCGTTTCCGTTGTGGTTTCCATTTCCATTACCGTTGTCGTTACCGTTCCCGTTGCCGTTACCGTTCCCGTTGCCGTTCATCTGGATGACTTGAGCTAGTAAATTGGGAACCAGAGTCGCGATTTGCTGAGCCATTTGTTGAGAAATGATCGCAGCCAGTCGGGCATCGACACCATTATTGTTGTTGTTATTGTTGTTGTTGTGGTTAGCGTCATGGTTGTTGCTATTCACTTCATCTTGGTTGTCACCATTGTTAAAGCGAGTGCTGCGACGTGGAGGCATGATCTGTAAGAGACATAATGAAATGAATGAGGTTATATAAGGAATGTAATCATTTATTCATTAATTAAAACGAATAAACGAAAACGTTGACTTATCAAAGATTCTAGATTCTAATAACATATGAAGACATGCTTTAGCCTATAAGTGAACACTCATCCCGAGAATTCCCAGGTAAGCATCCGGGTCCCTCGTCTGATTGGGATATATGCGCAATGCCAGCCTAGACAGAAGACTCAGAATACAGGCGTTCACCCTTCCAGATTGCACGTGTTCGTTATTAAAATCTAGAACTTCAACGAGATCTCAAGGGGGTTCAGGTTAAACCTGAGGATTTTGTCCTATTAATCTAATGGTGGATCAGGATTGCAGCAGACGAATAAGAGTAGGTCACATGTAGGCTTAGGGTTATATAGGGTAGGGATAAGTTTAAGGAAGCAATTAGGATTTCAAGTAAGAGAAGCAAGTACTGTTTAAGTCCCTAAGGTTATAGTCTAGATTATTTTCTAATAACCTACTTCCCTATAACCAAGGCTCTGATACCAATCTGTAACACCCCAACCGATGGCGGAAACATCGGGATGTCACGTATTGATGATTGTTTCAGTAGCACATGGTATAAATTAATTTTAAATAATTTATTCAAAACATAATATTCTAAAATAAAGTGATGTCTAGAAATTCAAATACATGATATCAAATAAGCAACAATCTTCTAATAACTTCAAATAATAACTTCATGATAAATCCTCATGCAAACTCAAGCCTCAGCTTCATTGTTACCTGAAACATGTTAATTTTGAAAATATTTTTGGGTCAACAAAAGTTGGTGAGAATTACATAGGTTTTGATAATTGAATAAAAATGTTGTGCAATTCATGTGTCATGGCAAATCTAGTCCATATGTGAAAACATACTAGAAGTAAATCGAGTGCATAATCAACCCTTGTGACTGTTATAATGTGGTACATCCCATACGCTCATGGTTCACTCGAATATGTTATGCGATAACAAACACCCACGCTACCTTTGTAGGAGGCACGTATCCGGGTGGGATTGTCAGTCCAATAGATCTATCAATGTATACCGTCGGCTGATCAATGTTAATGATTATGCTAGAATTGTGCTTACCCTAGTCATGTTCAAGACATAATGCAACATAGAAAAACACATAGACACATTGATGATTGAATTACATATATGATGTTGTAACATGTTTCACCCCAAAAACGGTGATAAATAGAAAAGGGGCTATGTAAAACTTACCTTAGCAAAGTGTTATACTTCTTGAAAAATTGAATAGTGTGTTGCCCAAACAATGCCAAATATCACCCTATAATAAGGTAATAAATATGTCTAAGTCTATCTAGTCTACAAATGTATATGTTCTAGGGCTTCGAATTGGGGATAATGCTCGTTTGATTAATAATTAAAATGTTTGATAAATTGAGAGAAATTTAGTAAATAAATAAACAAAAATCTTTTTATAAAATTTGAATTTAAGATGGTCACAATAATGAGTTTAAAGTATAAAAATAATTTTTATAAAATTATTTTCTTTAAAATAGAATATTAATTCTATTTATAACAAATTATCAAAATTTAACTTTAATATTTAAAAATACTAAAATTAAAGAATTATTAGTTTAAAAAGTTATATTTCTATTCTAAATAATTAGAAATAATTTATATATTTTGGTGCAAAAATATTAAAAATTGAATTTATTATGATTTAATTATGATTAAAACTAACAAAAAATGATTAAAAATATTAAATAAATGATTTTTCAGAAATAAAAATCATTTCAGAAAAGTTTATTGTTATAAAAACTCAGAATAATTTTTGTGGAAATTTATAAAAATGTTTTGATATTTTAATAGAATTTTATAAATATAATAGAATAAACTTGATTTATTTATTAAATATATTAAATAAATAAAATTTTGAAAACTAAAAATTTTATGTTAAACTTTTTCATTAGATTAACACAAAATAATTTTTGTAGAATTTTTAAAAGAGTTTTAATATTTTAAAATGAATTTATAAAATATAGGTAATATATATAGTTAAACTTGATTGTTTTTAGTTAAAACAAAACAAAAAGAAAAAATGTTGCAACAGCTGAGGATCGAACCCGCGTGGCTCGGTCAGAGGGCACCAGACACAACCACTTGGTCCAGACCAGTGGTTGTGTTTGGTTTCAGTTTGTTTAAAATAAATAACGTATG
Organism: Ambrosia trifida; assembly: GCA_028751855.1. Classification (NCBI taxonomy): domain Eukaryota; kingdom Viridiplantae; phylum Streptophyta; class Magnoliopsida; order Asterales; family Asteraceae; genus Ambrosia; species Ambrosia trifida. The sequence continues at coordinate 131,997,663 of CM054128.1, read as the reverse complement.
GAAAATCAATGTTCTTCCCCAATTAAATCCTACGTGCCCTAGTTTCTGCAATTGATCAAATCACACAACATTAACCCAATTAACCTTAGGGTTAATGTTATGTATATGCCGAATAATAAAACCCACAACAAAAATCAGACTTACAAAGATGATTCGAACACGAATGACCAGTCAAGGTTTGAAGTCAAACTCAAACAAAAATTTCAAGAACAGTTGATTGCTAAGAGAATTTGGGGATTGAGAAAGGAAGATTGGCGAGTTGAGATGGTCCAGAAGTGTCCAATTTATAGTGTTGGGGTCTGAATCATCGAATTGGTATGGTTGACTTCGAATTGATTGTTTGAAGTGTCAGAGATCAGAAATGGTAATAATTGAATGGTAATTGACGTGTGTATGACTCATATCAGGCCGTTAATCACGTTGCCATGCCAATCCCTGATCAAGTACGAGTTAATGGATTGATTTTGGTAAGTCGTTGATCTCAGTTGACTTTCCAAGTCAACTGAGATGATTTTGAATCCGTGATATATTTATAACGCGTTGGTTTTAAACCAACAAGGATGTGTAGAGCAGATGGTTGTGTTGGTGTGTGTAATGAACCGGCTTGGGACGCGGGTTCGAGTCCCGGCCCAAGCTTTTATTATTTTGACATTTTTTTACTAATATATATATGTATATATATATATAATTATCATAGTATTAGGGTTCCAAAAATGCCACAAAAATAATTAAATGCAATCAATAATAATGGAACTTGACGTTTTTATTAATGATGATAAGTAACGTACAAGTATTAATGCGTAATGTTACATTGTAGACAAAAAGAGACGCATCAGAGAGTCATTTTTTTAAAACCGAAGCTAATGAGGAAGGCGGTTAATTCATTGTACCAAGATCACGGGGCTTGTTTAAGGCCGTAGAGAGATTTCTTGAGTTTGCAAATGTGATTGGGAAACGCCAAATTTGCAAATCCGGGTGGTTGAATCATGTACACATCCTCATGTAAGGTACCATGAAGAAATGCATTATTGACGTCTAGTTGGCGTAATGACCGCCCTCGAGAGAGTGCGATGGAAAGAACAGTACGAATGGTGACAGGTTTCGTTACCGGACTAAAGGTATCAAAATAGTCCTTACTGTACTGTTGATGAAACCCTTTTGCAACTAGGCACGCTTTAAATTTATCAATAGTTCCATCGGGTTTTCGTTTGGTTCAGAATACCCATTTGCATCCGATTGGATTTTGCGTAGTATGAAGGACAAGCTCCCACGTATGGTTTTGAAGAAGAGCGTTGTATTGAAGATCCATTGCTTGTCGCCATTGTGGATCTTTCATCGCTTGGATGTGAGTAGAGGGCTCAATGGATGTAGGAGTGGGTGAAGTGTGGTAGAGTTGATGAAGTTGGAATCGTAATATTTTGGGTTAGGATTGCGAGACCGTTGTGGGCGAGTAGAGGTGCTAGGAGAGGGGTTAGTTGAAGGAGATTGAGATGAGGAGGTGGTAGAGTCATTGGAAGGCTGTGTAGGTGAATTAGGTTGTGTAGTAGTGGAGGATTGTGTTGGAGATGAGGACTGTGTAGGGATAGCAGAGGACTGTGTAGAGGACAAGAGTTGTGTAGGGTTAGGGGAATGTTGTGTAGGTGTAGTAGAAGGTTGTGTAGGGTCAGATGAGTGTTGTGTAGTATCAGGCAACTGTTGTGTAGGTGCAGCAGAAGGTTGTGTAGGGTCAGGAGAGGGGTGTGCAGGAGGTATGGGTTGGGGTGTGGGATCGATGGGAGGTTATGTAGGGTGTGAAGTGTAACACCCCAACCGATGGCGGAAACATCGAGGTGTCACGTAGTGACGATTGTTCAATAGCTCATGAACTAGAAGTGTAAATTTTGATATATTGATTAAGTAGTTTATTACATTGAAAGAAAAAATACAAGATACAATGATTCTAACATGACAACGAAAACTGAAATACAATGAATCCAAAATCTAAGTAAAAATTCCAAAAGCTTAAAAGTCATCTCATAAATAACCTGAAACATGTACGAAAATAGTATATGTCAATACAAAAAATGTATTGGTGAGCATACCCTGTTTCAATACATATAGTAGAAAAAGAGTTTTGCAATTCACGTGTTATACTGTCTACAATTTAGTGTTCAAGCTATGTACAAATGCTACCCAAAATCAAACCTTTGTTTAATGAATCAAGAGTCACATATATATAGTATTCGCTCATAGTAGGCGATGAATAATCGTTCACACATAACAATAATTAAGTACTATTTATTGCTATGCTAGGCCGCCCAGCGGTTAATGATTAAGGTCATAAGTACACACTATCAGCGAATCAACAAGTAAAACACATACAAGAATTGCGATTGTGAATATATGATAAAACATGATTAAGTGAGTGAAGTAATAAGCGTACATGAGTCACCCCAAAAGTGTAAAACATGAAAAAGGGGAAAGATATACTCACAGTTTGCGAAAGCGATCAAAATCCACTTAAGCGGTTGTGAGCTAAGTAATGGGAATTCCGATGAATTCAACCTATAATGTGTAAGCATACTAATAAGGAAATGTCTAAAAAGTCTAAGGTAACTAGGGTCTAAGGCATTAGGGTTTGCTAAGTCGATTTGGGGAATTAGAGTTTATGATAAATCGAATTTCTATAAAAGTTGTATATTAAATTAATATACTAAAGTTTGTAATTTAGATTTAGGTAATATAATTATTACCAATTGAATATTTAGGTCAACATATGTTTAAATAATTAATACAAAATAATTTAGTTAATTACTTTAACTAATTATTGTAAATAAATAAATATTGAAATAAATTATTATGAGTTACACAAATATCCAACAAATTAATAATTAAGATTTTCAAACATAGAATTATTTCTATTTTATAGGAAAAGTATTTATAAAATAGACATTTAATAGTATAAATAAATAAATGATTATTACGTCTAACTAAACATAAATAAGACTAAGAATACAAGACATGACCCAAAAATTCTATTTTTATAATGAATGCTTTCTAATGTAAATCAATGAAAATAATTTTCCCATAATTTTTATAAACTTATTTATATTTAAAACTGATTTAATGGGATTAAATCATGTTTAAATGATTAAAAATAGGAAAATCAATTAAAATGAATGTTTTCTGAACCAATAATTTTTATTTCAGTTGATTATGATGAGAAATAATTACTCAAAAAGTTTGAGATGAAAATCATTAAAAATGAATTTTTAATCAATTAAATATGGTTAAAACAAATAAATTCAATAAAAATATGAAAATAAGACATTTTCCAGAAACTTAAAGTATGATAATTTTCTTTAGGGTGTCAAGATGCTACACCTGAATTTTTATAGTTTTCGGGGCAAAAATGAATTTATTATAATTATAATAACTTTATATGTCTTAATATTGATTATCATATATATAGAAACAAATAAATGAATAAATAAAAAAATCTGAAAAAGGAAGGGGACACATGGGCTCGAACCCGGGTTCCCTTGGAACATCTAGTACTCACCAACCACTACACCAAAGATCATATTTGATACTTAATTTGGAACATATATGTACTTATATAATATAACAAGTGTCATCTTCTTCCCCATTTCATACTTAGAACCCTAACCCTAACCTCAAGATTAATAATCATAACAAGACACGATTAGTGATCTGTAGTAAGGGGGTTTTGATCAGAACAACGTGAACAACAAAACGGCAATAAAACATAAGACTTACAATGTTGAATACGAGTTGAAAAGAAAGATTTTTGGCCAAAGCTCTAAGCCGATTTGCAGAATCCACAGGTCTTGAATTGGGTGTTTTGAAAGTGGGTTTTGATCGAGCAATATGCAGTAAGTATACGGGCCAACAATTTATAGGTTTTAAACGGAAACGAATCATTTGCATCCTTCGGTTACGAATCTGGCGGTTACGAAAAAAAAATTAAACTTCGAATTAACTTGGGTAATAATGCTTTAATACGTTTGGAACTCATTTGATTTTGATGATGAACGTTTTTGTGCCATTTAAACACGTTAAAACGAGGCAACGAACAAGAAATCGATTCGCCGGACTTGGTCGCCGGTCCGGTGACATTCCGGCCGGAAAAAAACGTGCAGAGGGAAAAGATGACTTGTTTATTTAAAACTTTCATACTTTGGCAGGAATGGTCCCTTGACTTTAACTAAGTTAGATTATTATGAAACTAGGTTAGTATTTCCTTTATAAAACTTAACAATACTAACCAAGTTTAACTTAAAACTTTTATAAAACTAGAATTCTTTTATAATATCCATTCCGGATGGCGTTTCAACGTACGCATTTGATTAAAATGTATACCCGATCCATAACAAATATAAATGATAAATTTTTAATTCGCTTTAAAATTAAATTTGAAAACGACGAAATTTTTAGGGATTATAATGGAAATATTTGAAGGGCTATTATTGTCAATTTGACGAAAGACGAGGGTGACGGATGTCATAGTCTCCCCTACTTTAGAAAATTTCGTCTCGAAATTCCTTTCAAGTGGAGGCTACCATTGAAACAAAGGTGTTGCAAAAGTTAACTAGGTTTTTAAAAGAAAATTTCATCATTTATGATTCGACACAATTTAAAATAGTTGTCTAATATCCGAAGTGAAAGTTCCAAAATATTTGACAGTTAACCCATAGTTAGAAAGTTGAGAGTTTAAATGAGAAAGGCTTTTGGGATGTGTAACTGGTGAGGGCAGAGATACTAATGAAGTAGTCTCCCCAGAAAGGATCCAAACCGAACTTTATTAAGGCCATACGGCAGGTTTTCGACTAACAAAGAGTGTAAGAGTATACAAAGTTTAAGGTTTTCTGTGTGGGTGGTCAAGAGAAAAGACTCTAGGAAGACGAATTGAAGCTCGTGTAAGAACATTCTTATCAAAAATTCTAGTTATTAGTCAATGATCTAATGAAGAGGTATGGGTAGGTTCTTGGTCAAACTCCTAGTCTGCTTCCGCAGTATCGTTTATGCTTATATATAGGGTGTACCGCAGCTAACCCACAACACTCCTGATACTTTGGACTCGTACTGATTGTCTACCAACAGCCTAAATAGAAATTACACACCACCCTCATGTACCTGTAAACCCATGATTGCGTTCCGGACCGTAATCATCGATTTACCTTACACTAGGGTGTTATGCTTTTCCATAACCCTAACAAGAAATATATGCGTGCAACCAATATGTACTAGCCACTGTAACGAAATAATGTTCAATCATGACATGGTTAGAGGTCCTTCCCTTTCGGGTTTTCCCTTAACCGTAATGAGAATAACATGTAAGTAATAGACATGGTTAGAGGTTCTTCCCTTTCGGGTTCACCCTTAACCGGTAACTTATGTTCACATCGTTGGCTCTAAACACTCATATTGATAAAACCTGAGATTTACACCGTTCCCCTCGGATTAAAGAAATACTCTAATCCGAGTCATACGTGGGCACTGGCTTAGATCCCATACGAGTTATCAACTAGTGTGTTCGTTGGTCATGACGATGAACAAAATAATGTAAAATATAACAGGGTTTTGCTCAAAATAGGAAAGAAAATGTGCATACCAAATGTGTGCTCATGTAAGTATATAAGTATAGCATAAAATTTCGATTGAAAGAATAGTATAATATAAATCGAGTAAATCGTTCAAAAGGAAAGTAAACGAGTCAAATTAATGCTCAAAAACCAATGTTGTAAGAGTAACTACTAATAATTAGTGCAAGTGTAATAGGATAAATTTTCGTTTATCAAAACGTAGTTCGCTCAATCTTTGTGATATAGTTGAAAGAATAGTAGTAATGCATGAGGATATATATATATTTTTTTTTTGGAATGGAAGTGCGTTTAAGATTCAAAACAGGTTCATTTAAAAAAAATCTTCGTAAATCTTCATGTGTTTACGAAAAGTCGAGTTTGAAAAATGTTATAAGGCTTATTATTAGTTGCGAATTTCTCCTAAAAACATATATTGGATACGTCATATGAAAACAAAAGGTTTACATTTGACCTTTAAAATATGCAATACAAGTTTGTAAAATACAAAATGAAACCATTTCATGAAGTATTTGTAAATCTAATGTGTTTTAAAAGACCAAGCTTTAAAATGACGTGAATTATAAAAATCAACATATGTAATACGAATAGATTACCAATATTTAAGAAAATTCATAATTTATCATTTGAGTCTTCAAAACATAAATATCAATATCATAAAATATTGAGATTGTTTCCATAGGAAACTTTGACTAACTAAAGTAATTGAAATGTTATTAGTGACTTGTGGGGGGCGTACTTTAGCCTATAAGTGAATACTCATCCCAAGAGTTCCCAGGTCGGCATACGGGTCCCTCGTTTGATTGGGATTTATGCGAAATGTCAGGCCTAGATAGAAAACTCAGGATACAGGCGCTCACCCTTCCAGATTGCACATGCCCCATCACTAGTAAATTCCAAAACTTTAGCGGGATTAAAAACGAGATGTAGAAACAGATCCTTGAGATGTGGATTTCACTCCTAACTCAAAGATGTATTTCAAAATTGAAAATGATTGTGGAGTGAAACCAATCACTAAGTTAAGGATATCACTCCCAGCTTAGTGGTTAAGTTTCTTTTTGAAGGAAATACTCATTGAGGTGTGGATGTCACTCCTATCTCAAAGATATATTCCTAAGATAATTAACATATAAAGGAGTGAAACTAATCACCAAGGTATGGATACCACTCCTAACTTGATGATATCGTTTCGTTTGTGAAATACGAGTGTCTTCTTTGCCAAGCAAAATATCGAAAGAATAACGAGAAATAATCATAACGAAAATATCTTGAAAGAAAATATAAGAAATAAGAGGAATATAAACGAGAGGACTCGTGAAAGTAAGCTTAGTTATAGACTAGGCTAAAAGGCATTCTAATAACCTAATTCCCTATAACCATGGCTCTGATACCAATCTGTAACACCCCAACCGATGGCGGAAACATCGAGGTGTCACGTAGTGACGATTGTTCAATAGCTCATGGACTAGAAGTGTAAATTTTGATATATTGATTAAGTAGTTTATTACATTGAAAGAAAAAAAATACAAGATACAATGATTCTAACGTGACAACTAAAACTGAAATACAATGAATCCAAAATCTAAGTAAAAATTCCAAAAGCTTAAAAGTCATCTCATAAATAACCTGAAACATGTACGAAAATAGTATATGTCAATACAAAAAATGTATTGGTGAGCATACCCTGTTTCAATACATATAGTAGAAAAAGAGTTTCGCAATTCACGTGTTATACTGTCTACAATTTAGTGTTCAAGCTATGTACAAATGCTACCCAAAATCAAACCTTTGTTTAATGAATCAAGATTCACATATATATAGTATTCGCTCATAGTAGGCGATGAATAATCGTTCACACATAACAATAATTAAGTACTATTTATTGCTATGCTAGACCACCCAGCGGTTAATGATTATGGTCATAAGTACACACTATCAGCGAATCAACAAGTAAAACACATACAAGAATTGCGATTGTGAATATATGATAAAACATGATTAAGTGAGTGAAGTAATAAGCGTACATGAGTCACCCCAAAAGTGTAAAACATGAAAAGGGGGAAAGATATACTCACAGTTTGCGAAAGCGATCAAAATCCACTTAAGTGGTTGTGAGCTAAGTAACGGGAATTCCAAGGAATTCAACCTATAATGTGTAAGCATACTAATAAGGAAATGTCTAAAAAGTCTAAGGTAACTAGGGTCTAAGGCATTAGGGTTTGCTAAGTCGATTTGGGGAATTAGAGTTTATGATAAATCGAATTTCTATAAAAGTTGTATATTAAAATAATATACTAAAGTTTGTAATTAGGATTTAGGTAATATAATTATTACCAATTGAATATTTAGGTCAACATATGTTTAAATAATTAATAAAAAATAATTTAGTTAATTACTTTAACTAATTATTGTAAATAAATAAATATTGAAATAAATTATTATGAGTTAAACAAAGATCCAACAAATTAGTAATTAAGATTTTCAAACATAGAATTATTTCTATTTTATAGGAAAAGTATTTATAAAATAGATATTTAATAGTATAAATAAATAAAGGATTATTGAGTCTAATTAAACATAAATAAGACTAATAATACAAGACATGACCCAAAAATTCTATTTTTATAGAAAATGAATGCTTTCTAATGTAAATCAATGAAAATAATTTTCCCATAATTTTTATAAACTTATTTATATTTAAAACTGATTTAATGGGATTAAATCATGTTTAAATGATTAAAAATAGGAAAATCAATTAAAATGAATGTTTTCTGAACCAATAATTTTTATTTCAGTTGATTATGATGAGAAATAATTACTCAAAAAGTTTGAGATGAAAATCATTAAAAATGAATTTTTAATCAATTAAATATGGTTAAAACAAATAAATTCAATAAAAATATGAAAATAAGACATTTTCTAGAAACTTAAAGTATGATAATTTTCTTTAGGGTGTCAAGATGCTACACCTGAATTTTTATTGTTTTCGGGGCAAAAATGAATTTATTATAATTATAATAACTTTATTTGTCTTAATATTGATTATCATATATATAGAAACAAATAAATGAATAAATAAAAAAATCTGAAAAAGGAAGGGGACACATGGGCTCGAACCCGGGTTCCCTTGGAACATCTAGTACTCACCAACCACTACACCAAAGATCATATTTGATACTTAATTTGGAACATTTATGTACTTATATAATATAACAAGTGTCATCTTCTTCCCCATTTCATACTTAGAACCCTAACCCTAACCTCAAGATTAATAATCATAACAAGACACGATTAGTGATCTGTAGTAAGGGGGTTTTGATCAGAACGACGTGAACAACAAAACGGCAATAAAACATAAGACTTACAATGTTGAATACGAGTTGAAAAGAAAGATTTTTGGCCAAAGCTCTAAGCCGATTTGCAGAATCCACAGGTCTTGATTTGGGTGTTTTGAAAGTGGGTTTTGATCGAGCAATATGCAGTAAGTATACGGGCCAACAATTTATAGGTTTTAAATGGAAACGAATCATTTGCATCCTTCGGTTACGAATCTGGCGGTTACAAAAAAAAAATTAAACTTCGAATTAACTTGGGTAATAATGCATGAATACGTTTGGAACTCATTTGATTTTGATGATGAACGTTTTTGTGCCATTTAAACACGTTAAAACGAGGCAACGAACAAGAAATCGATTCGCCGGACTTGGTCGCCGGTCCGGTGACATTCCGGTCGGAAAAAAACGTGCAGAGGGAAAAGATGACTTGTTTATTTAAAACTTTCATACTTTGGCAGATATGGTCCCTTGACTTTAACTAAGTTAGATTATTATGAAACTAGGTTAGTATTTCCTTTATAAAACTTAACAATACTAACTAAGTTTAACTTAAAACTTTTATAAAACTAGAATTCTTTTATAATATCCATTCCGGATGGCGTTTCAACGTACGCATTTGATTAAAATGTATACCCGATCCATAACAAATATAAATGATAAATTTTTAATTCGCTTTAAAATTAAATTTGAAAACGACGAAACTTTTAGGGATTATAATGGAAATATTTGAAGGGCTATTATTGTCAATTTGACGAAAGACGAGGGTGACGGATGTCACATGAAGGCTTTGGAGGATTTGGTATGTTGTGAAGAAATGATTCATAGGTGACAGTGGGAGAGGTGGGGTGATTGGTCTGAGATGGGAAGATGTGTGGTATGAATTCAACATGGCGAGAGTGATATAGCTTGTTGGTGACTGGATCAAAGCATTTGTATGCTGATCTGGAAGAGGAGTATCCAAGAAAGATACATGATGCGGAGTGAGATTGTAACTTGGAGGTGTTGTATGGGCGAAGCCAAGGATAGCAAAATCATCCAAACGGTTTTAGTTTGGAGTAGGAGGGAGCAACATTGAATAACACGTCATAAGGTGATTTGTTGTTCAGGATGGTGGTGGGTAGACGGTTGATGAGATAAGTGGCGGCTTGAAAGGCATGTGACCAAAATTGTGATGGGAGTTTAACATAGTGGAGGAGGGCAAGGCCCGTTTCAACAACGTGTCGATGACGACGTTCGGCCACTCCATTTTGTTCGGGTGTATGAGGGGGTGTGGTGTAGTGAGAAATTCCATGAGTTGTGAGAAATGGTTTAAGACCAATGTATTCACTACCATTGTCGGTAAATAGAAAGATAAGAGGTGTTTGAAAAAAAATCCCCTAGTGATTTGAATTATGGAAAAAGGATGGAGACGTCGGATTTTCTTTGTATTGGATATAACCAAATGTATTTAGAAAAATAATCGACAAATATGATATAGTACTTGAAGCCATCAATGGATGTTTGGACTAGACCCCATACATCTGAGTAAACGAGTTGCAACGGTTTATTTGCAACAAATGAGTTTTTACCAAAAGGAATTTTGTGGCTTTTATTTAACGAACAAGATTTGCAATGAAAGGACTTGAAGACTTGAAACGAAGGATGTCCAAGGATATGGTGCCACACAATTAAAGATCTTGTTGTTGTTGCATTGATTTGAGGAGAGAGTGTGGTTGGTCCGTAGTAAACGGCATTGACATTCACGCCCCACATGAGATGCGCCCCCTGTGCGGAGATCCTTAACCAAGAAATGATATGGAAAAATTTCAACAGAAACTTGAGTAGTACGACTAAGTTTTGCAACAGAAATAAGATTATTACGAAGAGATTGAACGATTAATACATCGTTTAAGAAAAGCGGTCGTGAGTTGGTGTGAAGGGTTGTTTGACCAATGTGTGTGATAGGAAGGGTTTTACCGTCACCTAAAACAATCTCATCCGGGCCACCATATTCGGAAAGAACATGCATTTGGTTGTTGTTGTTGTTAGTGTGATTGGAAGCGCCTGTATCCCACATCCATGGAGTGTTTGGAACCGCAGTGTGAGAAGATGTATTGTTCACAACCGGGTATGAGCAGGAATCATGAGTAGAGACTTGATGGTCGCGTAGGAAGCGACTAAGTTTGCGACACTCTTTCGTTACATGACCGGGTATGCTGCAAAAATAACAAAAAACATTAGTTTGGTTGTTGTGGGTCGGGTTGTTTTGAGTTTGGGTTGCGGATTTGTTTGACTACGAGGGTCGGTTTTGTAATGAGGGGTTTGAGGCTTGGAAACAAGGGTTCCGATTGTAGTTACGGTTCGATTGATGAACAAAAAAGGAAGCCATTGAGGCCGCAAATCAGAATAAAAAAAGATGAAAGAGTTGTATGGGCTGCGGACAGAAGGCTGTCGAAAGTTGTGATGGATCGGTTGGCTCAAGGGAGCTTTTAGGCTCTTGATACCATATAGAATAATAGGTAATAGATTGAATTTGATCGAATGTACAATTCTCATTATTCACAGAAGATTATATAATGGTTACAACATTAATACAATGGCTTGATTTTAGGAGGACTATTGACTAGACTATTGACTAAGACTAAATAATTACAAATGCATAAAGATAACTATTTGACTATTGGCTATTGACTATTGACTGTTGACTATTGATTTGTATTAATAGAATTCAGTCGAGGTTCATTTGATACCCTTTCTACGACTTCTATTTTTAAGACACTGTATTTGAATCGTTTCCTTTTACCATTCTCTGTATTTTCTACAAATTCTAAAGATAGCGTATATTTTTTTAAAACTAATACTTTTTAGGTGGTCCTAGTATAATGATCATGTAAAGTTGTTATGATATATACACTTTTTTGTACATGTATGTGACAATCATCATATTTTGTACGTATTGTTCTTTAAACTTAAAATTACAGCCATTTTCGTCCCTGAGGTTTGGGCCAGTTTGCCACTCCAGTACAAAAGTTTTTTTTTTTTGCAATTCCTTCCCTGAGGTTTGGATTTTTTTGCCAAATTCGTCCTTTTCACTAACCCAGTTAAAAAAGCTCGTTAATGTCAAGGGTAGTGTTGTCTTTTTACCTCTCAGGGACGAATTTGGCATTTAAAATTCAACCTTACCTCAGGGACGAATTTGGCATTTATAAATCATAGAGTTAAACAAGCTTTGTTTGTTAGATTTTCAGCTATACCTCCTTCATTTTAATCTAACCTTATTAAGCAAATTGCTTGAATACCTTGAATGACTATGCACATCAAACCTAATTATCTCTCACCACCTTTTTACATCACCAATATGGTGCACAAATATATTGTTCTGACATAACATACTATGTCTCTTATTGTTTTGAAAAATGGTTTGATTCATCATCTATTTTTTACATCATTAATAAATGTGATTTCCAAAACGGATTTTGTATATACGAATAGATGCGTAATAGCTTATACATAACTACAAGACCGAACCTGCTGCTGACTTTCTGCTTAATACCAAATCAATTAATATATTTGTTCCAAAATCATATACCAAAATCTAACAGCCGACTTTCAACTTACATACCAAATCAATTTGTTCCATACAAAATCAATTCGAACCAACGATTAAAATGGAACATCAATTTGTTTCAACTTACATACCAAATCATTCTGACGTGTTCTAAACTACCCACGACCCATATACATTTAATCCACCAGAATACAGGCTAACCACCAGAATGCAAATATCTAGAATTTGGTATACCATCTTTGACTGGAAAAAGTCAACCTTCATTCTAATTAAACTAGGAACAGCAATTTGAACTAAAATCATCTACCGATATGATTATAAGTATGGGTCAAGTATGGAAGAGATGGAGCTAAAGTCTTGAAGCTAGGTTACTGCGATAGCATCTATGCTGCAACAGATAAGGATGCTGGAAAGAGAACAAGGAGGAGTTCTTATAGAGTTATAGTTAAATTTAGGGTATGGCTACCAATAGAGGTTTGTGTTTATTGAAATCTAAAAGCATATCAATGATTTGTTACATTTATTCTAAGATAAATAAGGTTAGATTAAAATGAAGGAGGTACAGCTGAAAATCTAACAAACAAAGCTTGTTTAACTCTATGATTTATAAATGCCAAATTCGTCCCTGAGGTAAGGTTGAATTTTAAATGCCAAATTCGTCCCTGAGAGGTAAAAAGACAACCCTACCCCTGACATTAACGAGATTTTTTAACTGGGTTAGTGAAAAGGACGAATTTGGCAAAAAAATCCAAACCTCAGGAAAGGAATTGCAAAAAAAAAAACTTTTGTACTGGAGTGGCAAACTGGCCCAAACCTCAAGGACGAAAATGGCTATTAACTCAATTACAAAAGAAATGTGAAATTGATAAAATCATAATTGAGTTTTTATTACAACTAGTTTATGGATGTGACTAGAATCCTAACAAGAAAATTTAATTGTGTAGGGTTCTGCCTATATCTATAAGAAATAAACCATTATCGAAGAGTCCACCTTTTTAATTAAATTTTATTTATACAAAGTCTTTGGCTGTAATTAATTAAGTACGGCTATGAATGTTGCTAGTATCACTAACCTTATAGCCATACAAATGTCACATTTCTTAGCAAAGGCTTGCATATATGAAACAACTCTTATCATCTACCACCCACCCTTGTGATGGAGTGGTATCAGGTGATGAGGGAGAGACACTTGACCCTTGTGGTCATGGGTTCGACTCCTGAGCCAGCCAGGTTTTACCGGTTCGCTACCGTCGTGCTCACGGGCGGATATGCGGGCTGGGTTTTCCTTGGAACTGGCACACGGGTGGGCTAGGGGCTCTCGTGGGTGCGGGTTGGGCCGCCGTGAGGCTCGTGAGTTCGGCTTCGAGTCTGTGGGCTTCCCTTTACCATTAGGGGCCGTGTACGAGAGTACCCCACTTGTAGCCATTGGTAACCTATCGAACCTGTATCCTGTGGGTGGAAAAAGCAAGTTCGTTTAGGTTTGTGTTTTTTTAACGACAAATTCATTAATACTGTTATTTATGGGACTTAAGCCGTTACCTCATACCTTCGACACTCTTAGAGAAAAATGCATGTTGGTTTAGGTTTTGTGTTAGCATCACCTAACCAAACACAACACCTATTATTTTTTTTTCGATAAAGAAGTTAACCCTAACTCAGATACTATAAGTCAATAACTCATGTAAGTCAAAAAAGAATGTGTAACTTATAAATTACGCCAGATAAATGGGTTTACTTGTTGAAGTCAGGACAACTAAATGTTTATAATTAAGTTAAGGTAAACGAGATGGCTCATGGGGTGTGTAACGGTTCAGAAGCGGACCAAACCGACCTGAACCAAAACCGTTTAGTGATAAATATAAGAACCGGAACCGAACCGTATAAAAACCTACCGGTTTGGTTCGAAACCGAGTTAAACGGTTCTCGTGTAACGGTTCTTGCCAGAACCGGTTGTCAATCAAATCCTAAAACTAACAATTAAATCAACGGAAACTTTAGTAAACTACAGTATGGTGTCCTACTCATATTACGGACCTATGATACATGTATAGAAGTGCACGACACTAACCGCGTATATGCAATAATTGTAATTTTGACACTATGAATGATATGTGTCATGCATTCGTAATGTCATGTGTTATACTATATCATTGTCCGATACACAGTATATGCCAACCTGTGCACCTTATAAATGAATTTGTAAGCATTGATTATTAGTTTAAGCTATTTTCGTTTCCTTTATTACTCTATATGTTTTTATAGAAATTACATAATTCAAATGCAACTCCTATCTCAACAAGTTTGCTAGATATTTATAGTTAACATTACTTGAACGGTATTCTTTATAAAGATTAAACGTGGCAATTGAAAATGTGGATAGTCGGCATACAAACTACTTGAAAAACCCCACTAAATTAATAGGGTTTTAAATGTAATATTTAAAGTTTTAACCTAACCCGATTCTAGCAGTTCTTTAAACAGAACCGCGGTTCTGAACCGAACCGAAAACCGTTTTTACCAAAATTTAAGAACTAGAACCGAACCCTAAATACAAGAATGCGGTTCTAATCTAACGGTTCTGCATCGATTCCTCAGTTCTAGCGGTTCCAAACCATGAGTTACTCAGCCATACTCATAATGACACACTACAACTCTTGCTTTCGGATAGTGATCTCATATTGAAGGTAAATCCAATCCTAAGAGAATGGAGTTATCATCTAACGACACATCGTTATTCCCAAACTCCAACTGACGTGTTTTACTAAAGTCGTTATTTTTTCCTCTAAAATTACTCGAATCTACTTAGATATTTTAATACTAGCTGATTACCCCAGGAGTGTCCCGGGGTTGAAAAATCTAATATGACTTAATAAAAAAGGATAAAAGAACTAAACAGTCTCAACCACTTTTAATGCTAAAGAAAGTTTTGTCTAATGTTTATACTACAAAAAGGGGCTCTCATGCTGCGTTCCTAGCAGATTAAAAAAATCTCAACCTCTTTTAATGCTAAGCATATCGTTATAGCACATGAACATGGGCAATTCATATATGTAATAGTAGGTTTAAAAACATATATTCTATCATAACACGATTAGTACTTGCCTATATATGATTAATAAATCACCTAAACACATGTGTTTTTTTTTCTGCATGAACAAAAACTCACTAAAAAAACATTTTTTTCGTTTTTTGTATAGCACTATGGTGCTCGTTGGAAAGATAATAAAGCGGTCGTTAATTTGGTGTAAAAAAAAAATTTCAAAAAAAATGTCATACATAAAAGTTACTAACGATTAAAAATTATGAGTGGAAAATAAGGAAAAAATAAAGATAAAAATATTAATTAAAATATTTGAAATTTTAAAATAATAATTAACGTTTAAAAATGTGAGAGGAAAATAAGGAAAAGATATTAATTAACATATTTGAAATTTTAAGATAATATAGATATAGATTTTATTTAAAAAAAGAAAATAAAAATTTTTAAAATTTATCTTTTATTTAAAATAATAAATTCAATACTATCACCTCAAAGTGCCACATGGCACATTCAATGAGAGGTTAAGGCCTCCATTGAATGTTATCTCATAGAAATTCAGTTCTTTTTTTAGACCCACCGTAGTGGTGGCGTTTTTAGGCGTGAGAGGCAAAAATAGCGCCGCCCACACCATTACGGGGGGGGGGGGGGGGGTTATTTTTTAAAATCTGTTTTCGCGTTATACAAATAACGCTAATGGGGGGTTTGACCGGCCAATCACACATTGCCACGTGGTAAGGTGAAATAATCAATATTAAAAAAAAAACGACCGTTTTATTTGAACGGTAATATTTATCTATTTTTACTATATATTTATATATATATATATATATAGGGGATGGTTCAATAGAGAACTCATTTTATTGAAAGAACTCGAGAACTCCTAATTAAATACAAAAAAATATAATAAAAAAATCATAACTCAAAATTTAAGTAAAAAAATAGAAAACTAGTTCGGAGCTTCTCTTTCCCACGTCATACCCGTTCGGAAAAAAAATAAAAAAATAACCCTAAGTATTTGGATTAAATAAAGGGTCATACTATTTGGACACCCTAAAAAATTAAATTGACACCCTAAGTATGCCTCATATAGACTTATATGGGGCATATGTAAGTACAATTTTTGTCTTTTAGCTATCTGATATTGACTAACACAGAAAACAATAAACAGTGGCGAAGCTTGACCCGAAGGTTCGGGGGGTCGGAAGTCACTGGTTTCGGGGGGTCAAAAACCAGTTTCGGGGGGTCGAAACCCTATATTTTCAAAATTTTCTATACGGATACTATATAATCGGAACTTCTGCGCGAAAATCCGGGGGGGTCGGCCGCCCCTCCCCGCCCCTACAAACCTTCGCCACTGACAATAAAGTTGATACTTCTCGTATAGACCTATATGAGACATATTGAAGTATAATTTTTGTCTTTTAGCTAATTAATGTTGACCAACACAAAAAACAATAAAGTAATATGCCTCATATAGATCAATATGAGGCATATTATAGTCTATTTGTATTTTTTTATATAACTAAAAGTACTAAATTAACTTAAAAAATCCAAAAAAAATTAATTATATTCATTAAAATATTATTTTTAAAAAAATTACAACTTTTTGTTACCAAGATTATTTTATAAAAATTATAATCTTTTGTTTGGTTTTGTTTTGGTTGGTTTTGAATATGTTTGTTTTGTTTTGGTGAGTTTGAAGAAGTTATATTAATCGAGTCCAAACGGTCTGGGTTGTTGACCGTCAGGTCAAAATGGTTTGGTGGTTGTTAGGCTCGATCGGGTCGAAATGGTCTGGGTTACAAACGGGATCGGTCAGACTGAAACGGTCTGGGTTACAAACGGGATCGGTCAGGCCGAAACGGTCCGGGTCGCTACGGGACGGGTCAGGTTGAAACGATCTAGGTCGCTACCGGGCCCGCCCAGGTCGAAACTGTCCGGGTCGATACGGGACGGGTCAGGTTGAAACGGTCTGGGCCGTTACAAGGCCCGATCAGGTCGGAACGGTGTTGGTCGCTACCGGGCCCGACCGGGATCGGTACGGGACGGGTCAGGTTGAAACGGTCTGGGTTGTTACCGGCCCCGGTCGGGTCGAAACGGTCTGGGTCGTTACCGGGCCTGGTCTGGTTGAAATGGTCCGGGCCACTACCGGTCCCGTCGGGTCAAAACGGTCCGGGTCGTTATCGGGCCCGGCCAGGTCGAAACGGTCCTGGTCACTACCGGGCCCGGCTAGTTCGAAACGGTCCGGGTCACGTTGAAACGGTCTGGGTCGTTACCGGGCCCGGTCGGGTCGAAACCGTCCGGGTCGCTACCGGGCCCGGCCGGGTCGAAACGGTCCGGGTCGCTACCGGGCCCGGCCGGGTCGAAACAATCCGAGTCGCTACGGGACGGGTCAGGTTGAAACGGTTTAGGTCGTTTGTAGGATCGACGAACGTGTCACCCGACAATCACGAGGGTTATATTCAAGGTGCAGAATCCCTTGAATATGCCTTAATAACAGAAACAAACTTGAAACAATGATAAACGAGCAATTACAACACACAAACGGGTCAAAAGATTAACTTCTATATCATTAAAACAGAGCACGAGTGTTACAATGATCAAACCAAGCAATCTCAGACCTGGGGAGGGTGTTTTGAGAGTGTGTGTGGCAAAAACTGATTATTAGGGCAATGATTGGGCCCATTTATACCTCTCGTACTCGTACAAGTTAGTATAGGCGAGTAGGGGCTATGAGACATGTACCTATAGGCGATTGGGCCATAATCGCCTATAGGGAACCCCTAATCGCTAGAACAGTAATGGCGAATAGGGTGTATTCGCCTATTACCATACTCTAATCGCCTATAGCCTCAATCACACACAAAAACGCGTATAAACATCTCTAAACACCCGAAACTCGTCCAAACAACATATATACTAGCCTAGTGACATCATGCACTAACATCGTTACCGGGCCCGGTCAGGTCGAAACGATCTGGGCCGCTACTGGTCCCGTCGGGTCGAAACGGTCCGGTCGTTACCAGGCCCCGCCGGGTCGAAACGGTCCGGGTCGCTACGGGACGGGTCAGGTTGAAACGGCCGGGTCGAAACGGTCCGGGTCGCTACGGGACGGGTCAGGTCGAAAGAGTTATGGTCGCTACCCGACCCGGCTGGGTCGTAACAGTCCGGGTTGTTATCTAGCCCGATAGGGTCGAACCGGTTTGGTTCAAAATGAAATATTTCAAATCCCTTAAATTTTTATTTTTAAGTTTATTTTTGTTTGTTTTTTTAATTTTATTTTTTTTATTTTTATTTACTTTTTAATTTTTTTATTGTTATTTTAATTTTTTTTTAATTTTAATTTATTTTAATGTGAACCTATCCTAATTCAAACCATCCATACACATTATCATCATCATACTCAGTTAATCTCACCTATAGCAAAGCTAAGGTAGGGTCTGAGGAAGGTAAGATGTAGACAACCGTACCTCTACCCCTAAGAATAGAGAGGCTGCTTCCAGTGAGACCCCCAGCTCGATGTGGTTTGGTATCAAGCCTTGGACATAAGGCACAGAACACTTAGCAATCGGGACAAAGCCGATCAGTGCATGTACTCCTTTGTCTTTTGGCTATCCACGCCACCACATGATGCATGATTAACCGTCTGTCGTTTTTAACGTTATTTTCACGAAATTAGTAAAATAACGTTAAAACTAGTGCAACTTTACTTTTGCCCCAAAGGAGCACACCTATATACATTATATGCGCACAATGTAAGTGGATCGTGTCAAACCATCCATACACAAACCATCCATACCCAAATAAAAGAAATAATTTTTATAAAATAATACTGGTAACAAAAAGTTGTAATTTTGTTAAAATAATATTGGAATGAATATAACTAACTTTTTGTTAATTTTTGATTTTTTTAAAGTTAATTTAGTATTTTTAGTTATTTAAAAACAATAAAAATAAAAATAATAAAAAGACCCTAATATGCCTCATATTGATCTATATGAGACATACTTAGCTATGATATACCTCATATTGACCAATATGTGACATATTGGCATGAAGTTTCAGGTCTGAGATTCCCTTGAAATTCGTGTACAGCTTTTTGATCTAAGTATGCCTCATATAGACCAATATGAAGCATACTTAGGGTGTCAAAATAGATTTCAAGGGTGTCCAAATAGATTGAGCCTAAATAAAAACCCTTCAAAATGAAGAAACCTTGTAAATTTCATCTCTACCATCCATTGTACTTGATCAATGGTCAAGATTAAAAGTGAGTATTATAATGATAGAAGATGACAAAAAA
Organism: Ambrosia trifida; assembly: GCA_028751855.1. NCBI lineage: Eukaryota > Viridiplantae > Streptophyta > Magnoliopsida > Asterales > Asteraceae > Ambrosia > Ambrosia trifida. The sequence goes on along the minus strand of CM054128.1, from coordinate 131,977,835 downwards.
GGTTAGAAGGGTAATTTGCACCTTCTTCTCTCTCCATCAAATCAATCATCTCTCTCTCTCTCTCATTTTTTTTCTTTACAAAAAAATCAGATTTTTAGTGATTAAGAAAAAATATTTTATTTATTATTAAAAGCATGGCTTAATCAGATTCATATTATTATTCCAGCACCAGTGTTGTAACGTACGTTAAAACCGTCACGACATTTTCATATTAAATTTAAAAAAATCCTGACTTGTTAAGATTTTTTTAGACCATGTTATTTTTCGTTTAAATTTACCAGAACCAGTGATACTACGTACGTAATAAACGTGTCAGGTAGTTCATATTATTTTAAAAAAATATGCTTATTAATTTGGTACCAGCACCAGAGTTATTGCATACTTAACGAAAGGTGCATATGGTTTTTCTTTTAATATTCACTACTTTTAAAAATAAAAACATAAATATATAAAATTAAGATTCAGCTGACAACATGAAAATTATATTACAGTGAAACTATTCTAAGTTTGTAACATATGTTAAGATTCATCAGCCGACATCATTTTTGTTAAGTAGGGCTGCATTGCATGACAATACAAAAAACTTGCAATAAACATACTACTCAAAAAAAGCAATACATCATATTGTTCATCTTGTATCAACCACAAAACATAGTATTAAAGATTCATACACCACCCCTTGGCATCCAATAACCATTCTTTTCATAAAAAGCCAATTCGTAATATGTAATATGTAAACTCAGACATCCTGCATTGCAACCAATAGTAGCAGACGGCATCCAATAACCATACTTGACATAAAAAGCCCACTATTCCTCAGTATAACCTATACCCTCCCATTCTGCCCTAATACGCCCACCTTCCTGAGACGTAACCGACAGCCCAGGTTTCTTAAATTTAGGTTCATATGGTTCTTCATATTCAGCCCCTGCATCTGATTCGTAACCAACAGCCCATTCAGGTGTGTAACTTACATCATGCGCATCATCCTCCGATGTCATATAGTCTTCTGGTGGCGGATATTCTTCGGGGAAAACGTAATCAAATGCCGCATTCCAATCGAAATCTTCATCTCTTACAAACCCATCATCCGCCTGCTCTAGGGGTATAACTGTAACATCACACAAATTTTCTTTATATATAGATATAGAACTCCCTCGTTTATTCATCCGATTCATGTTTACAGTATCTTTACCATCCATTTGTTAATTTTTTTTGTTTAAATAATGACGTATAATCAATATTAAATTGGATTGTATTAAAAATTCTGATTTAAAAACGTTAAAAAAATGTTTGCCTGTGCCAGGATTCGAACCCGAGTCCCTAGCGGGCTAAACCTTAACCACACCACACAAACCACTACACCATTTGGTGTTTTGTGATGTTAATTAAAACCAATTAAACTTAAACCCTTTCAAGATCCCTTAGTCAAACCTAAAAAGTCAAACGTAGACTCCTAGTCAAGTCAAGTCAAAGTGTTAGTAAATATGGTCTCCTAGTCAAGTCAAAGTGTTAGTAAATATGGTCTTCTAGTCAAGTCAAAGTTGTTCCTAAATTCTAGCCTAGTCAAAGTAGTCTCTAATTACAACTCCAAATTTTACACTATAAATACACTAGCCTACCGTTCAACTCTTTATATCATTCAATAAAAAAAAAACACATTATTATCCCATCTCCCATATACTAAAGTTTTCATCCATCATTATCTCCTCTAGCTAGTTCCGAGTTTTTCAAGGCATTATTACTAAGTGTTTGCACGCTCAATAAAACGCACGAACTCATTATGCACCTAAGGTGAGTTTACATAGCCCCTTTTTCTGTTTTACATTTTGGGGTGAAACATGTTTAAACATTTTATACACTATCATTTACTCATTCTTACATTGTTGAAACTTGTGATTCAATTACACTATCATTTACTCATTCTATCATTTGACTGTAACAAAAAGACACAATACAATCATTAACATTGATCAAGCCGCCATTTTAGATTATAGCGCTATAGGTCTGACAAACCCATCCTCCCGCATAAATTCAGGGATGATCGATAACAGTTACACTTTTACTAACTTGCGAGTTAGGTCTCAGTCGACACAAGGTTTGATTGTACAAAAGACGCATTGTTACATGTCGGGCTCATATTCTATCATTACTCATTATTATACTTCAACTAAAATTGCTATACCACATATTGTTTTCAACTATATGCAAAACCTATGTATTCTCACCAACTATTTATAGTTGACCCCCCCATCTTTCCAACTTAACATGTTTCAGGTTTATTTGCTATTGGAAGTTGTACAAGTCTTGGAACACATAGGAGCTTTGAACCTAGTTTATATTAATCAACTTTTGTAATATTTACTTGTAAGATGAATTGTAAATTGTTTAATATTTTTCAATTTTCATTTAGTACCATGAGCTATTGAACAATCATCAATACGTGACATCCCGATGTTTCCGCCATCGGTTGGGGTGTTACAGATTGGTATCAGAGCCATGATTATAGGGAATTAGGTTATTAGAAAAATAATCTAGTCTATAACCATAGGATTATAACCAGTACTTGCTCCTTTTACTTGCAACTCTACTTGTTTCTATTCTCTACCTCTATCCTACTTCTTATCCCTACTTTAGTCCCTACAAGATGTTTGCTCTCCATAACTGGAACAAAATTCTCAGATCCTAACCTGAAATACCATATAAATCTCGTCGAAGCTCTATATTCTAATAACGAACACGTGCAATCTGGAAAGGTGAACGCCTGTATTCTGAGTTTTCTGTCTAGGACTGGCATTGCGCATAAATCCCAATCAGACGAGGGACCCGGATGCTTACCTGGGAATTCTCGGGATGAGTTATCACTTATAGGCTAAAGCATGTCTTCACTATGTTATTACAATCTAGAAGTTTTGATAAGTCAACGTTTTCGTTTATTCGTTTTAATTAATGAATAAATGATTACGCTCACTTTCCTTAAACTAAGCTCTAAAATCTCAAAATTTTACAGCTTAAATCAATCTCATTTCATAACCATCTATGGATTTCACAATCACACTTCACCTTACCATCTTAGCCACTTTTTAAATATTCAACACCCTACCCAAATCATATTATTTCATTTCTCCACATGTTACTTATTTTTTTAAAAACTATAACCTCATACCTTAGCACAAACTAAAGATTTCTAAATCTTGTTGTATTTTCATTACCTACTAACTTTACAAAGTACATATTTTTGTCAAAAGATGTCCTCGAACTTAAATTCAATTGTTTATTTATTGACATAACAAACAATTTTCTATATAATGCTTTAAACTATTAAAAATCACTTAATAGAACCTTGATCTTCAAAACCTAATGTCATGTTTGAAATCTCCAACTAACGGGAATATTTTAATCAAAGCCCACTTAGCTTGTACTATTTAACAACTTTTGCTTTATGTATAAAACCAATTTTGAAAATAAGATTTTTTTTTTAATCCATAGGAATAATATCTAGTCTCTAAATTCTCCATCGACACTCACTCATTTTCAACTTGTTCAAATTTTTACAATATTTGGCATATACCACAATCATGTTTTCTTATACACTTGATTATAACCTTTGATCCAAACCCCAAAATTTACACTGCTACATAATCTCCTTACTATAAAATAAACTCTTTATAAACTATCTTCACATTCACTATCTCTCACAACCTTGATTCTGCTTCAAGATTTTTCATCATCCTCTCAAGAACTAAATTCATATCATTCACCTTCTCACACATGAGCTAGTTACCCATGATAACCAAACTATTGAAACTTGATTGTGTGTTGCATCAAACATAATCCTTAGTTATACATGAGGATTCGACTATCTACCATATTTGAACATTTGAAACTAGAATTCATGGAATATAAACTATTTGCTATAGACACACCTAGAGTCATTAACCTTGTCTAGGGAAACTCTATTACAACTCGTATGCTATACTTGATACTTGATTGCTTACATGTACATATTATCAATTTGCAATTTATGTGTGTAATAATTGGTACATTTAATCAAACAACTGATAGAGGATGAAGTACTTGCTCAACAGTTAGTAGAGTACCAAATAACTTAATCAACGATTGGTAGAGGTCATCATGCCTGCTCAACAGTCGGTAGAGGCCCTACAACCTGCTCAACGACTGGTAGAGGCTATCGCACCTGCTCAACAATCGGTAGAGGTTCTTACTCACTGACTGGTAGAGGTCTTTTTCCTGCTCAACAGTTGGACTTATTTTTGGATACATTGTATACGATTCAATCACAAGGCTATTTTGCATTACTTACATGTGTGTTTAGAGTCATAGAAGGACACAAAACCCTAATGTAAGGTAAATTGGTGATTGCGGTCCGGAACGTAATCATGAATTTACAGGTACATTAAGGTAGTGTGAAATTCTATTAAGGTTTTGGGAGATACCCCGTATGTTTTCGAAGTATCAGAGGTGTGATGGGTTAGCTGCGGTACACCCTATATATAAACACTAATGATACGTGGAAAGGGATACTGTAGGGTCAGACCAATAACAAACCCTAGTTATTTGGTAGTCCATCTAGCATTTATGGTTATCTTATACATTCCTTAAACTCTTACCCTACTCTGAACCATAGTCACCCTAACTATCCTCAACACTATTCAAATGTTTCTTCTTAAAATAAACTTCGGGACGAAGTTTCTAAAAGTAGGGGAGACTGTAACATCACACAAATTTTCTTTATATATAGATATAGAACTCCCTCGTTTATTCATCCGATTCATGTTTACAGTATCTTTACCATCCATTTTGTTAATTTTTTTTTGTTTAAATAATGACGTATAATCAATATTAAATTGGATTGTATTAAAAATTCTGATTTAAAAACGTTAAAAAAATGTTTGCCTGTGCCAGGATTCAAACCCGAGTCCCTAGCGGGCTAAACCTTAACCACACCACACAAACCACTACACCATTTGGTGTTTTGTGATGTTAATTAAAACCAATTAAACTTAAACCCTTTCAAGATCCCTTAGTCAAACCTAAAAAGTCAAACGTAGACTCCTAGTCAAGTCAAGTCAAAGTGTTAGTAAATATGGTCTCCTAGTCAAGTCAAAGTGTTAGTAAATATGGTCTTCTAGTCAAGTCAAAGTTGTTCCTAAATTCTAGCCTAGTCAAAGTAGTCTCTAATTACAACTCCAAATTTTACACTATAAATACACTAGCCTACCATTCAACTCTTTATACCATTCAATAAAAAAAAAAAAAAAAAACACATTATTATCCCATCTCCCATATACTAAAGTTTTCATCCATCATTATCTCCTCTAGCTAGTTCCGAGTTTTCCAAGGCATTATTACTAAGTGTTTGCACGCTCAATAAAACGCACGAACTCATTATGCACCTAAGGTGAGTTTACATAGCCCCTTTTTCTGTTTTACATTTTGGGGTGAAACATGTTTAAACATTTTATACACTATCATTTACTCATTCTTACATTGTTGAAACTTGTGATTCAATTACACTATCATTTACTCATTCTATCATTTGACTGTAACAAAAAGACACAATACAATCATTAACATTGATCAAGCCGCCATTTTAGATTATAGCGCTATAGGTCTGACAAACCCATCCTCCCGCATAAATTCAGGGATGATCGATAACAGTTACACTTTTACTAACTTGCGAGTTAGGTCTCAGTCGACACAAGGTTTGATTGTACAAAAGACGCATTGTTACATGTCGGGCTCATATTCTATCATTACTCATTATTATACTTAAAATTGCTATACAACATATTGTTTTCAACTATATGCAAAACCTATGTATTCTCACCAACTATTTATAGTTGACCCCCCCATCTTTCCAACTTAACATGTTTCAGGTTTATTTGCTATTGGAAGTTGTACAAGTCTTGGAACACATAGGAGCTTTGAACCTAGTTTATATTCATCAACTTTTGTAATATTTACTTGTAAGATGAATTGTAAATTGTTTAATATTTTTCAATTTTCATTTAGTACCATGAGCTATTGAACAATCATCAATACGTGACATCCCGATGTTTCCGCCATCGGTTGGGGTGTTACAATAACCGGTTCTAGGGGCGGGATAACCGGGTCAACAGGGGGGAGGGGTTCATGTGCAGCTGCAACAGGGAGGATATCTAGTTCAACAGGTGGGGGTAATTCAGGTGCAATTGCCATGTCCGGCTCATTTTGAGGTGGCTCGTGTGCGATTGGGTTGAGATGGTGACGGGCCTCGAAAACCTCCCAAGGGGGAGTGCTGGGTTTGGAATTCATGATTTGACTAAAAAAGGACCTGTAACATATGTTATCACAGAGTAAATGTGGACATTTTTAATATGAAAAAACAAAAAAAAAACTAATGTAAGATGCGGAAAACAGCTTATTTAATATATAATAACGAGCCATGGCAAAGTTGAGTGTTACGTGTATAAACATGCGTTTTTTTTCTGCAAAGACATACAAAACTTTGTAGTCTGCAAACATCAAACATTCTGACTGCACACAACACACATTGACTGCAAAAAAAAAAAAAAAAAAAAAAAGATATGCTACACACGTAACACCTTAACTTACACACAGATATGGTATAACTAAAGACAGATGAAACACCTTAACAAATGATTCTTTAATAAAAATAATGATTCTTTATAAAGAAATACATAATACAAAATAAAGGCCATACAAAAACAGACATTTTCTGTAAAAAAACACATAGGTAACATAAAAAAACTCATACATTCGAAAACAAAAAAAAAAGACAGACATGATGCAAAAACACACGAGTGTTACATGTGTAACAGGAATACACAGCAAAAACTTTTGTGGTCTGCAGAAACATAGAGCAGAATTTGATATGCTAGAAAACATATAAACAAAATTTGGCTGCAAAAAAAACGGATATGCTACACACGTAACAGCCTAACTCAGCACAAAGATTATACGAAAATATAGACGATAAAAACACCCTAACTAAAAACACAAAGATATTACGAACATAAAACACAAAACGAAAAATCATTCTCGATGTTTAACATAATAAATCACCCATAAAAAGAGATGCTAGTAACACACAAAAAAAACAATTATTTCCAACTTAAAAAAATAAAAATATTAAACCACCTAACCCCCAAAACAAGACATTTACTGTAAAAAAGTGAAATATTCATGGTCTTTTTTTATGAATTAAAAAACGCAAATTAAAAATAAAATCAATTATTATGCTTACTAAAAATGATGACGTAAATCTTTATGGAAACAAAAATAACAATCTAAAAAGACAAATAATAACTTAAAACACCATGAATATATAAAAAACTAATAACTTGCAGCACCATGACAAAACAGACATTTTCTGTTACGTGTGTAACAGATGTTTTTTACTGCAAAACACAGACAAAACTTTGTACTCTGCAAACATCATACATTTAGACTGCATAAAAAAACATACTTTGACCGCAAAAAAAAAAAAAAAAAAAAAGATTTGCTATAACTAAACATAGAGAACAAAAAAAACAAAGAACAAATTAGTCATGAATAGGTAAAAAAACATAAAGAACTAATAATAACTTGAAACACCATGAATATATAACAAAAACCTCACTTGAACCACCATGAATACATGAATATGTAAAAATAATAATAATAATAATAATAATAATAATAATAATAATAATAATAATAATAATAACAACTTGAAACTCACATCCACCACATGAATATGTAAAAAATAAAATAAAAAAAAAACACCATGAATCTATAACTTAAAAAAAATAACAGAGACGAAAGGTCCTAATCACTAAACAAACTTAAAAAAAAAAATTAATCACTTATTTCACACTTTGATACAATACATGCACATAAAAGGGGGGGGGGGATTAATCTTTCATAACCTGGTCTGATTCGTCGGTCGTCTTCTCCGGTCGTCTTTTCCGGTCACCACCAATCATGATACGATCAAGATGACAATGATGCTGTGGTGGTGGTGGTTCGAGATGATGATGATGATGGTGGGGGGTTAAGGGTGGTCTATGATCTTTGCTTCAACAAAAAATATTATACAGAGAGAGAGAGGAAGAAAGAAGATGAGAGGAGAGGGAAATGAAAATTTGAAATGGGAGAGAGAGAAGAAGTATTATATATGTGGTGGTGGGTGCTAAATTACTATAATAGCCCTTGATTAATAAAAAAATAATAAATTTCATGGACTATGTGGATGATTGTGGTCCACTCATTGGGTTTGTGGGGGTTTTTTTCAAAATGTTGGGTTTTATGGGGATACTTAGCCTATATATATATATATATATATATATATATACACACACACACACACACAAACACCCTTCATAAACATTAAAAAAACACACTACACAACCAACACAAACACACTACAATTTTATAAAAACTTATAAACCAGCTATGGGTGGTGGATTTCCAAATGACCTTGCCGAGCCGTCGAATCTCCTACGATACGCTCGCCGGAGATGTCGTGCACCTCCTCAACAAGTGTTTTTTTCTTCTCATCCTCAACAAGTGTTTTCTTCTCCTCCTCCTCCTCCTCCTTCACAACAACTGTTTTCTTCTCCTACTCCTCCTCCTCCTCCTCCACAACAACTGTTTTTTTCTCCTCCTCCTCCATGTGTTTCCAACCCCGTCCCCTCCATTCCTCCACTCCCTGGCTACACTCCCACACACCCTGATGCTAATTTCATTGCAGAGGAGATTGTGTGGTGCGTAGATTATGTTATGGCTGAGAGAGGATTGAGGCGTCTAAAGTTTGTGAAGACCCAACCGAACCCCACCCCCACCCCAACCCCTCCTGATCGGGAGCCAACCGAGGAGGGCCTGGAAGCTTTAAGGGATGCTATAGAAAAAGAACGAAACAAGTTTTCCCCTCCACATGAGTACTGCTGCATCCCCCTCGGATGCGAGGTCCGACGGTCGCGATAGCGATCGTTCCGTGTCCCCGCCTTACTACACACTCATGGACTGGGACAATTACTCTCCATAGGGGAGAAAATTAGGATTAATTATTTAATGTTTAAATAAGTAATTTAGGATTATCTAGTGAATAAATAAGTAATTTAGGAATATGTAATGTTTAAATTAATATTAGTTGTAACTTTTTTTTTAATATTAGTTGTAACTTTTTTATATTTATTTGTCTTTTATTTTAATTATTTTGAGTTAAAAGATTAGAAAAATAATAAAATAAACAGCCAATCAGAAACAGGGACATTATAAATAACACCCTACCACTACACCCCTTTTTCACTTTATTTCCACATGCTGACTCAGCTGCAACGTGGACCAATCAGAATCAGGGGCGTTATAAATAACCCCTCCCACTACACATGATCTTATAAGTTGTAGATTGTGATTTTATTTTACAAATGTTAAGCCTTAAAAAAATTAAATGACCCAAATGAAACATAAATAAATCTTGTTTAATATTTAGTGATATTTTTTGTCGATTTGATTTAATTTGAAGAATTATGAAACTTTTTTATTATTAATTCACTTTTTTCATAATTACCTTCTACTTCAAATTATATTTGAAAAATGAATATCTAAATATTAACAATATTTCATATATGTTTTTATTCAGGTCACTTAACATACTAGTTTATAACTCGGGAGCGTCCCGGGTTGAAAAATCTAAGTAAAGTGAATAAAATTATTAAGTATCCAAACTATAAAAATGGCATCTGCCAATATATGATTAATGATTATTATTATTATTATTATTATTATTATTATTTTAAACAAATCTTTGCCATAAGTTATCATATTCTAATGTAAAAAAAAGGGTAATTGGGTCGGGTATCACCTAATCCCAGGCCCGACCCAAACCCACAATTTTTTTAAACTAATTCCAAACCTGACACAATACCTGTCGGGTTACAAAAAATAGTCGTTTTTTCCTCCGTTTTTTATATAGCACTATGGTACTCGTTGGAAAGATAATAAAACGCTCGTTAATTTGGTGTAATTTTTTTCTTTAAAAAATCTCGTATATAAAAGATATTAATATTTAAAAGTTATGTGAGGAAACATAAGAGAGAAAATAATTAAGTTTTAATATTTACATTTAGTAAATTAGGTATTTAATAGATTATGTTAAATCATATTTAAACCATATTTATTCCTTTTTTTTAATTGGTTTAGAGTTGCCACATCACATCCTATGTGACATCTCTTAAAAGAGAGATTACATAATATTATGACATGTCATTAAAAATGCTTTGGTTTATTATATGTATATGTATGTATAGATAGATAGATAGATAGATAATTACTTTAAGTGAATATTGAATTAATCTGGTGAATTTTCTGTCTTTCATTTGAAGGATTATTATTTACAATGCTATTTTGTTAACAAAATTTATATTTTAGAATGCACAATAAAAAAAACCTTGTAGGGTTATTGTTTATATCATTGTTTTAAGAAATTCTTGTTATTAAAAGCATACAAAATTTTTGTTTGATTTGTTATATATGTTTAATGAAATGTCCCCAAAGAAGCGTTTTCACGTGAAGTACTATTTTGATCATATAATTCATTAAACACATAGTTAAAGATATATAAAAAAAAATATAGTTGAATTCAGAGTGTTAGTTTATTTGTAATTCAGTCTAACCAAGATTCACTACCAAGTTATGTGTTCTAATTCCTAGTTTAGACACTTTATAAAGTTTGGCGTAATACCCAATTATTTCTTTATATGCTTGACTTTGTTGAATAATATATTATTGTATAGGTTGCTTAACAATTACAAGGTTTCATATATAAAGACCATACAAAAATAATTAGAGCTGACAAAATCATCAAATAAGATCGGTCAAAATAGATTCAGTATAACACCAAAAAGAAATTTAATACGGCCAGCTTGACCCACACATTGTTGCCTGCTTTTGGGATTGTTATATTAAAAAGATTATAAAACTTTATTATTTAATAAAACAATTCAAAAGCTTGTAAGAGTCTGAACGCACTTTGTCCCACTAAATTTCAAGCGCAAATAGCATATTGGCATCGACGGATCTTGTACTTTTAAATAGGAGGCCGAAAGTTGTAAAGAAAACAAATAGGGGGAAAGAGGTGGGTGGTAAAGAGTCGAAAATATTGAAGAATGACACGACACCTAGACGTAGGGGCGGCAATTATTGACACGACCCGAAAATCGACCCGAACCCGACACGGAAAAAAACAGGTTTGGGTCAAGTAACGCGACCCGTTTAAAAAAACGGGCCGGGTTCGGGTCGACCCGTATTAAAAATGGGTCGGGTTCGGGTTGACATATATATAAAATGGGTTGACCCGTTAACCCGTTTAAGTATTTAAAAAAATCTATTATATTTTTATGTTTATTTTTTCATTTCTATTTACATGGTTAGTTATAATTGTGTTATTTTTGGCACACTATATTATTTACTTGTCACATTTATATACTAACCATTAAACATTTTATTGATAACCCGCTTACAACCCAACAACCCGCTTATAACTCATGAACATGTATGACTCATTTAAAAATATGTGTTAAACGAGTTGTCTTCGGGTTGACCCGGATTTTATGTGGGTCGGGTTAGGGTTGAAATATTTGACACGAATAATAATATGGGTCGGGTTCGGGTTGCACATTTCAACCCATCAACTCGTCAACCCGCAACCCGTAAACCCGCCAACCCATCAACCCGACACGATTGACACCCCTATCTAGACGGAATAAATGATGCAATATCCCCTGCATAGTGCAGATTCAGGTGCAATACACGTATAAATCTCTTGGCGCTACCATCATAGTCGGGGAACAAACAAAGCGAAACTTCTAACAAATATTTAACCCACATTGGTTAACAATTTTTTTTAAGGCTAGACAGGATCTACAATTACATTCTAAGTTTCACCCTTCTACGATGAACATCACTTCCATAAAGTATGATTGCGTTTGGGTGAGTGCATATTGCAAGAGAATGCTCGTTGCTTCAAGCCACGTGTTCCAAAAGCTCTATGGACAACTTTCTTTCAATTCAAGTAGTCAAACCTGTTGGTCTGCATCACAGCTAGTAATAGCAAAAGTTTGCATTTGGTTAGATATGATTAAAGGATTTATACACGTATAAATCTCTTGGCGCTACCATCATAGTCGGGGAACAAACAAAGCAAAACTTCTAACAAATATTTAACCCACATTGGTTAACAATTTTTTTTAAAGGCTAGACAGGATCTACAATTACATTCTAAGTTTCACCCTTCTACGATGAAAATCACTTCCATAAAGTATGATTGCGTTTGGGTGAGTGCATATTGCAAGAGAATGCTCGTTGCTTCAAGCCACGTGTTCCAAAAGCTCTATGGACAACTTTCTTTCAAGTAGTCAAACCTGTTGGTCTACATCACAGCTAGTAATAGCAAAAGTTTGCATTTGGTTAGATATGATTAAAGGATTTATACACGTATAAATCTCTTGGCGCTACCATCATAGTCGGGGAACAAACAAAGCGAAACTTCTAACAAATATTTAACACACATTGGTTAACAATTTTTTTTAAGGCTAGACAGGATCTACAATTACATTCTAAGTTTCACCCTTCTACGATGAACATCACTTCCATAAAGTATGATTGCGTTTGGGTGAGTGCATATTGCAAGAGAATGCTCGTTGCTTCAAGCCACGTGTTCCAAAAGCTCTATGGACAACTTTCTTTCAAGTAGTCAAACCTGTTGGTCTGCATCACAGCTAGTGATAGCAAAAGTTTGCATTTGGTTAGATATGATTAAAGGATTTATACACGTATAAATCTCTTGGCGCTACCATCATAGTCGGGGAACAAACAAAGCGAAACTTCTAACAAATATTTAACCCACATTGGTTAACAATTTTTTTAAGGCTAGACAGGATCTACAATTGCATTCTATGTTTCACCCTTCTACGATGAACATCACTTCTATAAAGTATGATTGCGTTTGGGTGAGTGCATATTGCAAGAGAATGCTCGTTGCTTCAAGCCACGTGTTCCAAAAGCTCTATGGACAACTTTCTTTCAAGTAGTCAAACCTGTTGGTCTGCATCACAGCTAGTAATAGCAAAAGTTTGCATTTGGTTAGATATGATTAAAGGATTTAGGTTATTTTTAGATAGCTAAAATAAAAAGGGGTCAACAAGCTAAGTGGGTCAAAAGTTGCCCAACAAATTATCTTTATACATACAAACTCGTGAATTGTTTTTCTCCTATAGTTAGATTATTAGAATATGTGTTGTGGTTAGAGGTGAGCCTACACTTTATCGAATAATATTGTGCCATGTAGGCGTTGATGTGGCACTAGCTCGCGACCGCGGGCTGGTAACTTGATCTCGTTGTGGGTCAAGGTGAGCGGGTATTTTTTTTACCAAATAAATATTAAACATTTACCAAAAAAAATTTAAAAACATAACATTAAATAAAAAAAGAAATACATTGCATTAAAAAAAAGTTACATTAAAAAAAACATTACACTAAAATAATTCATTACACTAAAAAAAACATTACACTAAGAAAAAACCTAAAAAAAACCATTACACTAAAAAAAAACCTAACGTAAGGTTGAGGTTGGGCGTAACATTTGTCATGCCAAAACGTGGTGAAAGTCATGTCAACCTCCGAAAGGTACTCCACATGCGTAAAGGCGAGGAGCACGTCTTCTTTTTCCTCGGGGAAATCTCTGGTCACCTTTTTGTATGCGATTTCAATGTTTTTACACTTCGACTTCAAATCTACGTGCTTGTGAGAGATGGAGTCACAAGTACGGTTGGTACCCCGACAAGGGTACGAAACTCCTCTAGGACCTTGTGCTACTGCGGTCCGCGGCTACGAGACCTCCGACTTGTTAAGGCACCGTCACCATGCACTTGGTTATAAGCGATGATCAACGCTAATTCTTCCTCATCGGTCCATTGCACCATGATTGAATGTTGATTTTGAATATGAGGGTTATGGTTTGAAGAATGGTGATGGTTTGGTGAAGAAGAAGAAGAATGAGGAGTTAATTTATATAGTTAAATTTTGTAGTTGGGTAATAAATGTAAATAGGTAAAAAATAATAATTTTTTTTTAAATTTCAAGGACGTGATAGTGGTCGCCTGTACTCGCTCGTGGCAGCCGTCACGCATAGTTGTTACCGTGTTCACGAGCCACATGGATTAAGTTATGGCTCACAGGCAACAACAGATCATCTTAATATTTAAATGATATAGTGTTCTACTCTTATTTACTACATTATTTATTCACAAACATTTTTAAGAAAAGGGACAAATTAATCCAGGGGCAAGTGTACCATTTTGCCACTTCTAGCATCTACTCAAATACAGCATCTACTCAAATGCAATTAGCATAAAAGAGCAGGACCGAGCACAAGCTCAGATACGCTCTCACTAGTTTAAATTACGTGAGTTTAAGCTCCCACTCAGGCTTGACTCGTTAATTATTTTTCAAGTTTAAGCTCATTTATTATCTACTAAATATCTAATTATTTTATTATATAACTATTTTTATATATAACAAGCATGCTAAATATAACCATTAGAGTAGGTTCAAAATTTTCCTTATATTTATTCAATAGGTTTAAATGGATTTTAGAAGGTATTTCGTTGGTGATTAGGTAAAAATTTAAAATTTTACAAAGGGAGGTTATATTAAGATCCCTGACTTCTATTCCCACCCCCTAAAGCGCCTCGCTTTGGTTACTTTTTTAACTACCTCGGTCTGAGGTAAGTTATTCTTTTTGATTTGACCCCAAGCGCCTCGCTTTGGCCTAAGGGAGGCGCTTGGAATCCAGCTTTTATTTTTGTGGTATTTTTTGTGTTTTGAATTGGTTTTTTATTTTTTTTAATTTTTTAATATAATTATTGTAAAAAAATTATAAAAATTAAAAAACAAAATAATAACCACCAACTTTTATCGACATTGCTCCAACTCAACTCAACAAGACATTTAAGCCGAAGACACTTTTCATCCAACACATGGATTGCTCCAACTCAACTCAATAAGACATTTAAGCCGAAGACACTTTCCATCCAACACAGGGTTCACTAAAACTCAACTCAACAAGACATTTAAGCCGAAGACACTTTCCATCCAACACAGGGATTGCTCCAACTCAACTCAACAAAGACGTTTAAGCCGAACACACTTTCCATCCAACACAGGGTTCACTAACAGTGGTGTGGTCTACCTTTTTGCTTATGATCCAACACCAAATATAATTATCTGTCAACGATGAAGGCAACCTGAAAACAACCGGATGGTTGGTAGCTCTAGGTAAGAACATCGTGGATGAGGATTGTTTACCTTCCCATTGATTTCAAGTATGTTGCCTTCATCGTTGACAGATATCTCTCTGACAACAACTGAAGGCAACCTGGAACTAGGTGATGGCCATATTGACGTGAGGGTAGTCCATTGGTATTAATGGCAAAGTGATTGTAAGCGAAGAAGAAGAGAATGTTATATAATGTGGCAGAGAATGATCAGGTGTGATTAGTGATATCCAGGTGCTGGAATTGTTTACCTTCCCATTGATTTCAAGTATGTTTACCTTCCCATGGAAACTCTGAAGACCTTTACGGAGGTTTGCCAGAAGGTCATTGGTCTTCAGAGTTTCCAACCCCTAATACATTCATCAAAGGATATTCATGTGAGAATGCATAGCACAAAATTCTTTTGACAAACGTCTGGCTGATAACCAGGTGCTGGAATTGTTTACCTTCCCATTGATTTCAAGTATGTTTACCTTCGGTTTGCTATAGGACTAGCACCCTGTATGGCCCAATTGAAATGACACATGAAAAATGTAATGTCATGCACAATGTGTACTTACAGTGACATCGAACACTTTATATGAGTTTGATTAGCTTGAATCTCTCTGATCCATGGTATCCACTAACCGTAGCGATTATCGAAAGATTTATTTTAGGAATTGTTTGAGAATATATTTTCTGATCAAAGGATCCATAACTGAACAGTTATTTGGAATGTTCCTGATCATTACAGTAACGATCGCTTTACAATGCCGAAAACGACTATCATCACTCTGTATAGGTTGCTTGTTAGCGCCGATCCTACTGTCGATTTCTTTCCACAACCATTACTCCAACATAACTTGAACCGGCTTGAGATATGAGTTTGATTAGCTTGAATCTCTCTGATCCATGGTATCGACTAACCGTGTTAGTCACCCTCATAGGGAAATCTACTATCACACTTATGCGTAGATCAAGGAGATTGATGAAGATATTCATCAAGACCCTTACAGAGGGTCACTATTCATATACCATTGTTCTTGGATGTTCATGTGAGAATGCATAGTACAAAATCCTTTTTGACAAACGTCTGGCTGACCTGAAGTTCCTTTGCAACCTAGTTCCTTTTAATTAAAAAAAAACATTAAAGAAGGACTTGTGCTATTTCTTTTCAAACCCTTCCATCATATATCGATCAAATTGCCATAGGGTCATTGGTCTTCAGAGTTTCCAACCCCTAATACCATACAAAATGATCGGGTTTGAAAAACGGAGAGTTCTGACCGTGTTGGAGCACTGTTCTTCTTGATCTTGATCTTCAAACTTGCTTTTGACAAACGTCTAGCTGACCTGAAGTTCCTTTGCAACCTGGTAGAAAGGAACTAGGTTGCAAATATAAAAATCCATCACATCGCGATTTGCATCCCGACAATAATGAGTAACCTGCTAACTAACCCTTCATTTTTTCTGTTTAAAGTCCTAACAAAATGTAAACTAAAAGAACAAGGCTTCAAAACAACTTTTTTGCTCAAGCTAATATTATTGTAATAAAATATTTCAGCTATACTGGTTGTCGAAAGAAATCGACAGTAGGATCGACGCTAACAAGCAACCCATACGGAGTTCGTTGTACTGGTTGTCGAAAGAAATCGAGTGATGATAGTCGTTTTCGGCATTGTAAAGCGATTGTTACTGTAATGATCAAAAACATTCCAAATAACTGTAATGATCGCTACGGTTAGTGGATACCATGGATCAGAGAGATTCAAGCTAATTAAACTCATATAAAGTGTTTGATGTCACTATGTGATGTATTGTAAAATACATCTATTTCCAGTGTAAAGTTTGTACAATTTTTGAGTCGTTTAGATAATGCTTTTATTAGTTTTAGGCTTGTATAGGTATATTTATTTAGTATAAGTTTTTATAGATTTTTATTAGTTTTGTGTCATTTTTAGTATTTATCTATTTTATTTTATATTTTGTAGGTGTTCATGAACGTTGGAGCGTAAACGAGTAACTTTGATCAAGTCAAGAACACACAAGTCAAAAGTACGGAGCTAGAATGCTATATATAATAATAGTATATAATAATAATAATAAGTTTAATAATAAGAATAATATAAAACAAAAAAAAAACATAAACGTGACTTTGTCACAAATTGACGGCCCAAAGCCCAATCCCTTAAGGGATAGAATATTATTACGAAGGGGCACAATTAATTGGGGGATAATTAGTTTTTTCGAAGAGGAACAGACGGTAGCAGAAAAGGATCGAGCAGCAGAAGAAATAGAAGAGAGGAGAAGGTCAAGGGTTGAAGCATAGGTGCGAGCACGGGTCGGTTCTAATTCAACTATTTATTATTTATTTATTTGATACCTGTGTGAACACCATTAATATGTTTTGCTTTTATTGTTTTGATATTATCATGACTCTTAGAGGCTAAACCTTGACGTTACCTAGGCGATGATGAATACGCTTGTTTGATTATTTTTCTTTCGGGTTTTGGAACTTTTGGTTGTGGGTGAATTTTAAAGTAAAAAACTTTTTATTTTCTGGTTTGATGTGTATACGTTTTTAGTTTTGTTTAATTAATTTTTATAAACTGCACTTGCGTTTTTGTGAATGTCTATCATGTATGAATGCGGGTTAGGTTGCGGATTGGGTGTTAGCAACTAGTTTATGGTTAATTTCTGCAGGTTATCCATAGGAGTTGTAATTGTTAGTTAGGTAATTCTAAGTGTTCTACCAATTCTCAATAGCTGTAAGGTGCGGAATTGTTGGTCTGTCTAGGGTGTTAAATTGCTAGTTCTAGAGGCTTTGTGAGAAGATCTTCCTAGTTTCCCTAGCATTCCTTGTAGGCCAAGTCTTATTAGAAATATTATAGTTACCCCTTGCTCTTTCAGGTGTATTGTGACTTTCGCGCTGTGAGGTAGACTGTCTAGCGGGTACTTTAAGATTCGAGTAGGTAAGCCTGTGAAGGTAACCTCTCAACCGGTGGTTTAACAACACAAAAGTATTATAAGGTTTCCCCTTGAGAAGGGTCGAGGGTGTCTAGTTTATTCTTGATGTTTAGTATTTTAAGATCCCAGTTCCACACCAGTTACATAGTCATTAGAAACTTATCATTCATGTGTAGGATTCTAGCCTAGGTAGTGCGTTCCCATCATCTGATCTCAGTTGGACTCTCCAGCTTTTGTTTTAAGTTATTTTAGTTTTATTTTATTTATTTTTATTAGTTTATTAGAAAACCCTCATTTTAAGCAACAAAACAATTTAAGTCAATTTGTAGATAAGTAATCAAGTCTAGTTTACATTTTTCAGTAGAGTCTTGTGGGTTCAATACTTGGACTTACTTTAGCTGTACTGCACTGACCGGTACATTTGCCGGTTGTGTGGTTTACGTTTAGAGAGTCTTAGGTTATGAATTTAAAACTTAGAGTGTCTAGTTTAGGTTAATTTAGTTTGTTATCACTAAACCACTTTGAGCACATCAAGTTTTTAGCGCCGTTGCCGGGGACTCTTAGGCGATTGCGTTTATTAGCTTCGATTACACTTATCTGCTATATCCGTGCTACTTATTGTTTGTTTAGAGTCTGTTTTTTATTTTTGTTATATAATTATATTAAAGTTTTTTGTATTAATCATGTGCGAGATCTGTGGAGGACCCCATTTTACCATGAAATGCCCAAATGCATCAAGGTATCCCCCAGGTTATCGTGCGAATACGTATACCATGCCATATTTCCTGCAGCATCATTGGACAGAACTGAACACAAAAGAGGAATTTGATAAATGGCTTAGATCATACAGGGAAGAGCGAGATAGGGAACGTAAGGCCATAATCGAGCGTCTAAATAGACCAAGTCCCATAGTTCTAAAGGTTCCTTGCTATGATAAAAATGGGAACTTAGTTGGTCATCATGTTGGCTCCAGCCCGTTAATCCCACTTCCCCCAGGAACAAAGCCGCCTCCAGTGGAGATGGAAACAGTTTATCTGCACCCAGTTTGTAGCGCTCCCCGTGAATCACAATTAGCGCCGGAGACGAAAATGGACATTGAAGTCCCACCTCCGCTGCCACAAGTTACTATATATGATTTCGGGAGTGACTCTGATGAAGAAGAAACAGATGAGGAAGTAGTGATGGCTGAAGATGAGGTAAGTAATGAATCATCATGGGAGGCAGAGTTTGGTGACGAGTTGGGTGATTTGCCGATTCCAAAAGTAGACAGAGATTTTGACCCAGTGAGTGACCTCGACATCTTAGAGGCATTATTGGAAGGGTACCCAACTATGGAAATCAAAGAGTCACCAAAGGAAGTTGAAGAAGAAGTGGTTGAAGAGGAAGAGCTCCACTACTGGCCCGTGTATACTTTAGAAGATAGAGTTCCACTTGATCACCCAAAATCACGGGAGAAGGAGAAGAGGTACGTGGACCAGCACAAGCTGAGGGCTAGGTGTTGTAGGGACAACAAGTCCCCGCATTACATGTCAAGAATCAGGTTTGGTCCAGGTAAATTTAAATATTGGTGGCCCGACCCATTTAAATTCGATAAAATATTTTTCAATTCCACTAGTATATTTTTGTTATTTAATAAGGACCGGGTGGAAGTAAACGGGTTGGATCGGGTCCAGATTAAAGAGAAGTCCCCTGATTAAGTTTAAGTGTGGGGAGGCTTTGTAGAGTTTGTAAATATTTATCTATTTATTTATGAGTTTTTTTTTTATTTTTCCTTGTCGTCGGTTTTTATTTTTGTATGGAGTCGTTTATTTATGTATGAGTCGGTATTATGCTCGGGTTTTGTTTGTTTCGTTTTGCGCAGATTTGGACTGCACCACCCGTACTCAATCTCCATTCTGGTGATTCCAGAGCTGTTTAACATTTGTCAAGGCAAGGCCAGAGTTTATCATTGTGTCAGAGCCGATCGTGAATGAAATGCTATACGATCGAGCTGGATTGGACTAGAGTTTTAGATCTTACGAAGAAAAATTTAACCAGCTAAGTCCTTTCCAATTTGCCCTCGTTTTTTTTTTTTTTTTTTTTTTAGTTTTGTATTCGAAATTTATTTTTTGTTTTGAGTTGTTTTCTATTCCTACATTGAGGGCAATGTAGAGTTTAAGTGTGGGGATGAGAAACTGTCGTTTAGTCTGTATACATAGTCATTTTGAGTCCGAAAAAAAAATGTCCCTGATTTTGAAGTTTGCATTATAAAATATGGGAAATGATAGATAAAATCAGGTGTCTGGTTTTCAAATATTATATGTATTAGAAGAATAAATAATCAAAAGCGTGTTGACTTGGGATGTGTAGGTAGGCCCAGCCGGTAGAAAAGTTTTCTTTGAGCTAATACACCTAAATATATTAGGATACCTTGTGGGTTCTCATCTAGGAAAAAATGGGGAAGCTGAAACCGCCAATAATAGTATAAGGAACACCGTTATAAGTTTAAAACCATTAGAATTTCTAATCAAAAGTTGAAGAAAAAAAGAGCTGGATATAAAATAAGGGCAAGGCCAATGGTGTCGTTTCTAGGGATAGTGACTCCGGACTCGACTCCCTCGAGGATTGTCTGAAAATAAATATCTAAAAAAGCTCATGAATTAATTAGAAATCAAAGCGAAAATGCTGAAGCTTAAGGTGCATGGCCACTGGGATAACGACTTGGATTGGTCACACCCTCCGAGTTAAGTATGCTGAGATGAAAAAAAAAACAAATAATTTTAAATTCTCTCGGTTTTCTACATAAAACGGTTAGGAATAGTCAAAATTGGTTGTTCCTTTTGTTTCTTAAGCTTGAGGCGGGATTAGGTGAAACTATAGCTTCTTTAGTGTGAGACCCTAGGTAGACTAAATGAACCTAAAAATTAAACTAACATGATAAGGGGCTTAGAAACCGGCAGTTGGGTTTAAGAGGACAAGTATACCTGCAATCGCAGTTGGCACGTGATTAGATTTTTAAAATTAAAGTAACCTATGTTTTGAGGCCAGATTATTTGATTGTGATTCCATAGCATAATTCTTTTTCAGGGACGAAAAATAGATAAGTGTGGGGATATTTGATGTATTGTAAAATACATCTATTTCCAGTGTAAAGTTTGTACAATTTTTGAGTCGTTTAGATAATGTTTTTATTAGTTTTAGACTTGTACACGTATATTTTATTTAGTATAAGTTTTTATAGATTTTTATTAGTTTTGTGTCATTTTTAGTATTTATCTATTTTATTTTATATTTTGTAGGTGTTCATGGACATTGAAGCGTAAACGAGTAACTTTGATCAAGTCAAGAACACACGAGTCAAAAGTACGAAGCTAGAATGCTATATATAATAATAGTATATAATAATAATAATAAGTTTAATAATAAGAATAATATAAAACAAAAAAAAAATAAAAAAAAACATAAACGTGACTTTGTCGCAAATTGACGGCCCAAAGCCCAATCCCTAAAGGGATAGAATATTATTATGAAGGGGCACAATTAATTGGGGGATAATTAGTTTTTTCGAAGAGGAACAGACGGTAGCAGAAAAGGATCGAGCAGCAGAAGAAATAGAAGAGAGGAGAAGGTCAAGGGTTGAAGCATAGGTGCGAGCATGGGTCGGTTCTAATTCAGCTATTTATTATTTATTTATTTGATACCTTTGTGAACACCATTAATATGTTTTGCTTTTATTGTTTTGATATTATCATGACTCTTAGAGGCTAAACCTTGACGCTACCTAGGCGAGGATGAATACGCTTGTTTGATTATTTTTATTTCGGGTTTTGGAACTTTTGGTTGTGGGTGAATTTTAAAGTAAAAAACTTTTTATTTTCTGGTTTGATGTGTATGCGTATTTAGTTTTGTTTAATTAATTTTTATAAACTCCACTTGCGTTTTTGTGAATGTCTATCATGTATGAATGCGGGTTAGGTTGCGGATTGGGTGTTAGCAACTAGGTTATGGTTAATTTCTGCAGGTTATCCATAGGAGTTGTAATTATTAGTTAGGTAATTCTAAGTGTTCTACCAATTCTCAATAGCTGAATGTGCGGAATTGTTGGTCTGTCTAGGGTGTTAAATTGCTAGTTCTAGAGGCTTTGTGAGAAGATCTTCCTAGTTTCCCTAGAATTCCTTGTAGGCCAAGTCTTATTATTGTAGTTACCCCTTGCACTTTCAGGTGTATTGTGACTTTCGCGCTGTGAGGTAGACTGTCTAGCGGGTACTTTAAGATTCGAGTAGGTAAGCCTGTGAGGGTAACCTCTCAGCCGTTGGTTTAACAACACAAAAGTATTATAGGGTTTCCCCTTGAGAAGGGTCGAGGGTGTCTAGTTTATTCTTGATGTTTAGTATTTTAAGATCCAGTTCCACACCAGTTTCATAGCCATTAGAAACTTATCATTCATGTGTAGGATTCTAGCCTAGGTAGTGCGTTCCCATCATCTGATCTCAGTTGCAGCCTCCAGCTTTTGTTTTAAGTTATTTTAGTTTTATTTTATTTATTTTTATTAGTTTATTAGAAAACCCCCCTTTTAAGCAACAAAACAATTTAAGTCAATTTGTAGATAAGTAATCAAGTCTAGTTTACGTTTCTCAGTAGAGTCTCGTGGGTTCGATACTCGGACTTACTTTAGCTGTACTGCACTGACCGGTACACTTTCCGGTTGTGTGGTTTAGGTTTAGAGAGTCTTAGGTTATAAATTTAATGTCACACCCCGACAGCGCACAGCGGAATGCTAGTCATGAGGTAACGGAAGTTGTTACCGTAAAGTTTAGCAAATCACTTGAGTATACGCATGGACATCTTGCAACCACCCTCTAGCCCAACACATTTAAGCTTTTGGTCTAAGAAAGTTTTAAAAATATGTCATAGCCAAGATGGAGCGAAGTTTCATAAGTAGTGTTTTACAATTTATTTAAATAAAAGATAGTAAAACATAGTTTTATAATTTAAGGTTCCATTCAACATATCCAACGTAGTGCCTGCTAAACCCACTCTCCCCAAGAGCTTCATTCATTCGTACCTGAAAAACATGTTTAAAAATATCAACAAAAATGTTGGTGAGTTCACAGGTTTATGAATCCAGGTTTTTCGAATAGTACTAAATAGAGAGTCAAGTGGACTTGCAAGGTCCACAAGTATGATGTAATTCAAAGGCTCTTAATCAATCCATAACTTTGTTCTCTGTGGTGGCCTCTCCTTGAGAGGTACTTGTTAGAGGTTATGTTCATTTTTCAAGCAGATTTCGATCCAGTCAAATCATGAAAACGGGGGCGTCAACCCAATAGTATTATAACATAAACAACGGCCTTTTCTGAAGGCTAAAGATTAAGACGTGCTGAGAGAGAGTGTCAACCCGTCGGTCATCACTGGTGTCACGTTTGTCCTACGTAACCACCGGCGCACTTATCCTAAGGGCATCAATATTCTATATTTATAGTCTACCGTATCATATAAGCATGTTAATCCCCCGATTTATAAAACGTTCAAAAACATTTAAAAGAAAAGGGGCCGTGAAACTTACCTTTAAGCCGTAACCACAATGTTTCTCCGAATCTGTGTCACGTGCTCATTTACCAAACTAGCCCTAAATATTCATAGGGTTGTTTAGCATATATGCCTAAATTTAATCTAACATTTCACCAACCTTCTTTTACTCAGTTTCTCAATACTCATTTCCACCCATATATCCCGTTGGTGATTAAATGTTGTTAAATCCTTTTAGGCTTCAAGTGACCACACAATTCATTATATCCTTATTTCCTTGAGTCCTCTTACATATATTTACTCATTCATATAACGCTCATGTTTGTGTTCAACAACTCATTATGTTTCTACTTACATAAATTATGTTCTTTTCCACCAAACACACATTACATAATATCTAAGGTTTTCTCGTGTCTAGAGTCCTTTTGATTCCTCAAATTAACTTATCAAATAAATCTAATTTGTTATTCCAAGTTATCCATAAGTTGTGACTATTCTATGCCTCAAAACTCGCATTCCGGCGATTTCTGCGACATAGTTTTGTATTGAAATCCTTTGTTGTTAAGGTAAACATATATTGTACCTTAAATAATGACTTTTATACTCATTTTGACCTCAATCAAGCTGTTTTACATCAGCCCTAAAGCTAGATGTTCTAAATGGGTATATATTGTCGAAAACTTACGTTTTTACGCATTTTATCTCAATACTCTTAGAGTTTTAACCTAGATAACTCATTTTTACTTTATTACCTTTATTTTCACCTTTATAAAGCCTATTTGGACCTGTTCTAACTTAGATTTAATATTCTTACATTCTAGGTCCATAGTTTGGCGTTTTAAGCCTTAATATGTGTCTTGATCGTACATGCAAGACCTCCTAAGCGTGTAATTCCTACTTATACTTGTGTTGCTCAAGTTTGGGTTTATAAAAACCACTAAAACTTATTAATATTCAGATCTGAAAGTTAGATACCTTATTGTCCATTCCTTTACATAAACCTTAGCTATATGCTAAACCATTGATCCAATAGTCCACTTTTTACTATATTCATCCTTGTGCTAATAATCTAAATCATCCAAGACTTCTAATCATCTTTTAAATTCAGATTTAAAGTCTTATTATAAACTTCCTTGCATGTCCATAAAATCCATGGATCTAACCATTTCCAACATTTTATTAAACAAAGCAACCTCTTACATGTATATATTCACAATATTGATTCATACTATGCATA
Source organism: Ambrosia trifida (assembly GCA_028751855.1). Lineage (NCBI taxonomy): Eukaryota > Viridiplantae > Streptophyta > Magnoliopsida > Asterales > Asteraceae > Ambrosia > Ambrosia trifida. Next base: position 131,952,803 of record CM054128.1, on the reverse strand, counting down.
TACATATATATATATACATACACGCGATACATACATACGTATATATATACTACACACATGCATACATATTTACATCATCTTTTCCACTTCTCTCTTTTCCTTTTACTTGTTTTATCACTTTTTACCCAAAAATCTTTGAAGGTTTGGTGAATCTTAAATCAAAACCAGAATAATAAGAAACTTTTAATTAAATCATTTTGTTGAAGAACTAACCAGTAAATTCCTTGAAAATCAATGTTTTCTTGCTTTATGATCTTGGGTTCTTGAAGTATTTGATAAAAGCTCTTATGATTTTTGAAGGAATCATCAAAACATAAAATTTTAGAGAGAGAGAGGGGGTGTTTCGAATAGAGAGAGAGAGAGAGAGAGAGAGAGAGAGAGAGAGAGAGAGAGAGAGAGAGAGAGAGAGAGAGAGAGAGAGAGTGTGTGGAATGTGTAAGGTTATGTGTGTGTGGTAAGTGTATGGGATTGCGGGTATTTATAATGGGTTGGGTGAGTTAATTAATAATAATAATAATGATAATAATGGTAATAATAATAATAATAATAATAATAATAATTATTATTATTTAGTTATTCAAAACCTTTTGATTGGGTGGGGGTGGGCGGCGACCTAGGGTGGGGGGTTGGGTATTATATATTTTTTTTTTATAAATATCCAAACATAATACATTTTCCTTTCACCTTGCAATTATTTTTCCATAACAATAATTCAAGATTTTTATCCATTTAATCACTCATACCCCTTTTTCCTAGCAAATCGTCCACATCCAACTAAAATTATTATTATCGCGTTTCCTACCGCATAGAATCCTTGTTTCGAAACCATCAAACTTAGAACATTTGAGACTCTTATTATGACCCACCATTAATTCAACTACCATTTCTCTAAATGGTTTCTAATCATAATTAACACACCCTATGTGTAATATTCCATAGTCTCTGGCCAATTCCCGAATTTTTACCGGTTGTCACATTCTCCCCTCGTTTAAGAAATTTCGTCCTCGAAATTTTCCGCCTTATTCGTTAGATAATCTTTTATCATAATCTTAGGATAGATATAGGTATCCCGTAGTTCCATCATACGTACCTTATGGCTCTGTCCATTCCATTAACCCTTACTAAAAAGTGTCCATACATATTCCTTATCGAGTCGCTTAAAACTTTCCTCATACATGATCTAGTTGGAATCTTATCATTTAGTGATTACTTAATTCGAGTAATTCCTTATACACTTATAATACTTCATTAATCTTACAACTTAGTCACCTAGTTGGATACCCCTTCCCGGGAGAACCCTTTTTACCTATGATATCATAATTTACCACTGGCCCAATGAACCTAAACTCTAAGATTCTGAGGCGCAATCATATCACTTCTCATTAGGTCAAACTACATCCCTTTAAGCACAACTAAGACTTATCATACTCCCACCTAATGTATCTTACGCTACGTGGCGTCTATTATCAATCAATATTCTTACCTTCCTCTAAGAATATGCTAATTTCAATCGCATCAAATATAATTTTACTTAAATACTAAAGAACTTACCAGTTCGTTCGGAGGGTCCTGGAGAATCATGTCCATGCTCGCCTCCGGTTTCCTTTTTCTTAACATCCTTCTCACCATTTTCCGGTCATTCCCTCCTGTAATGTCCCTTCTCACCACAACCATAGCAAATAACTTCCTCCCGAGCCTTGTTACCTTTATCCGAGATATGTGCCGGGCATTCCGATACCACATTCTTAAATTGTCCGCATCTTACACAAGGCTTTACAAACTTCCACTTTCCTACCTGGTTGACCTTATTCCTCTTCTTAGAACTCTTACCACTTGAGTTCACCATTCTTTTTCTCTTTCTGTCCGACTTCTGTCCCTTTGCTTCCACGCCATTCTTGGTTCCCGCATTCAACTTTCCTTCAACCTCATCTTTCTTCCTCAATACCTCCATTCTGATCCCGCCATCGGTTAATGAGTCCGCCATTGCCATAGCACTTCGCAACGTCATTGGTTCTAAAGACATCATCATATCCCTGACCTGAGGTGTCAAGCCTCTCATATAGTGCTCAATGACAGCGAGTTCCGATGGAAATAATCTAGGAACCAAACCATCCAACTCACCAAATCTCGTCGAGTATTCCTTCATCTTTGATCCTTCCATAGTTAATGTCATAAACTCTGTTACAATCCTTCTCCAATCACTGGGGGAACAATATTCTCCCAATAACATCCTCTTCAATTCGTTCCACGTCATATTGCGCATTACTTCACTTCCCATCGTGCAAGCCTGCATATTCCACCATGCCAATGCATCGCCTCGCAAAAAACTCACTGCATAACCAATATTTTGACGAATAAATCCTTCTCCAGTCGTCATTCGTGCATCTACCTTCTTGACCCATTCGATAACCTTTGATGCATTTTTAGTTCCTGAAAAGGTACTGGGGTGACATGTCAAAGACATTCCTTGATCACCGTCCTGCTCAATTTCTCCTTGTTTGTCAAGACACACGTCTGATACATTTCCAATGGCATGTTCCTTTCTTAACTCAACTTCGTTCGATACACGTCTGATACATTTATCAAAGATAGTACGCGTGAACATGATCTACTGGTAGCTCAAGTCATTGTTTTGTACAATTAACCCTTGTGTCGATTGAGACCTAACTCGCAAGTTAGTTAAATGTTGTTACTGTTTTGATTATCCCTGAATTTATGCGGGGGATGGGCTTATCAGACCTATAGCGCTATAATCTACACAGGCGGCTTGATCAAAGTTAATAAATGTACTGAGTCGGACTATATATACCACAACCAGTTCACAAGTATATGAGTTTATTGTATGATGCGTAAATGTAATTGCACAAGTTTTAAACATGTTTCACCCCAAAAATATTGAAAACAGTAAAAATAGTGGGGATATGTAAACTCATCTCAAGCAAGCAAATAAGTATCCACAACGCAACGAACAGCTAGCAATATGATTCACGAGGAATCAACCTAGAGGATGCAAACAAAGTTTAAGGATAAACACGCCTTAAAAGTCTACGGTTTTCTAAGTCGAGCGATTAGGGTTCTCTAGTTTTGGGGAAAGACGTTTAAATGTTAAGCTCTAGTAAAGAAAAAATATAATAATATTTAAACCATTATTAATTTTTACATAGACTAAAAGATATAACTTTTAAAACTATGAAAAATATTTTTCTATAAATTATTGCCTATGCATTTTGTATTTAAAACAATTTATTTACACAAAAGATTTTAGGATAAAATATAAAAAGTATATATTTTTTTCTCGAAAATTTTATATCTTTGATCGATTAGATTAGAAATAATTTTAGAAAATTTTTGGCTTTTGAATCGTTAAAAACGGAATTTTTATGAATTAGTTATGAATAAAACAAGTTTATATTGTTATAATATATTATATCACAATTAATATATAAAATATTCAGTTTTAAAAAAAAACATGCGTCTGATATGGATCGAACCTGGGTTGGTTCTGTGTAATACCATCAGACAAACCAGCTAATCTATACGATCAGATGGTTGTTTAACTGCTTCGAATATTTTTAACATGTTGTTGTCTGACATCATCTTCCCCAAATTACTTCCCTAACCAAACCAACCATAAACGACCTCAATAACAAATACCCAAGAAAACGAATGGGAATTGTTGATTAAACTGAGGGTTTTGACGTTTATAATCAGCCGACCCTCTACCAAAACTTAATTATATTAAAGATCTAACCTGAACGCGATAAAGAGAAGAGGAAAAAAACGAGAAAAGGCTTCGATTCCGGCTTGTTGTAGCAACGAATAGAATGATTCATGTGGGGGCTTAGAATCCCAATCCAGGTCAGAGGATTAGGAAGGGGTTAATTTATAGAGGTAATTGCGATAAAGAAACCAATTTGAACTAGAAATAGATAAGGGTAAAGTCGATTGAAATTTCTTCAATTCAACCAGGTGTGATTCGAGATGACTTTGCGATAAAATTGGGATCAAGGTCAATTCTTGAGTCTAATCCTTATCTCTAACTTGCTTCTCAAAATTGATCCACACTTACGGTTATATTTGGGTTTTATAATTCCTTGGAAAAGGATAAATGGTTAAACCAAATAAAGTAGGTGTTTGGTTATGATCTGGAAATGCATAGCAAATATTTGGGTTGGGATTTTATTATATTTTGATTTTTTTGGGTGATAAAGGGAAGTTATAAACATCAAGCTTTTGCTAATAACTCTTACAAGTGAGAGGCGGGTAAACGGGTCACAAGTTGTGCAGTTACCCTTTTTACCAATAACTTTTTTTTAAAAGTCTTATTAATAGTTTGAAAATCAACATATATACATCTATAATCTATAATACATTATAAAGGAGGAGTGATGTACCATATTGGAATTTTGACATGGGTACAATTTTTAAAGCAACAAGTATAAGATAATAAGGCTTATTTCATAAGGGTATTATAGGGATATTGGGGACAATTAAGACACTTTGAGGGGCATTATAGAGATTTCAATCAGCCTTTTATTTGCAATCTTGAAAATGTATTCCAACCCTGCCCCCTTTACATCAGACTGAACTCCAGGAGCATTCAACCTTCGTCTTCAATTCGCACACATATGAATGCCCGACTTCAATTTCAGTGACTATTGGCTTCCCTTGAAACCCTACATAGTATAAAACCTCTTTATCTTCCCATGTTGAAACCCTCTTTATTAACACACAGACATAGACATCGATACATAAGAGAGAGAGAGGAATGAGAGAGACACCTACATGATGAAGATGAAGGTAACCGGCGATGCTCCAGCTTATACATCGGTGCGTGAGCGGTACTAATTCAAAAGGTTCCATCTTTTCAATTTAAATCATTATTTTTGCGATTAATTTGAGCAAACAAAGTCTATTTTGTCAGAATTTGTTAACCTTATGTGTTTGTAAATTGTAAAATCATACTGTTAGGGCTAGGTTTATCTTCATCTTGTGTTTGATTGTTATTTGTAGATCATCCTGTTATATTCTTGATGGTAAGGAGAGGGTTGAAATTGTGGCTTTGACAATTGTTTATGTTTAGGCCAGACTTCACCGTCTTTGAAAAAGTTGAATATAAACTTTGACTTCATTAATTGTATGTCGGTGAACCTTGATCATCAAGTAATATTTTGTGGGTGTCATTTGTTTTATTTGTGAAATAACTAATAGTATTTTTTTGATGTGCAGTGTGATGGCAAAGAATTTGCTTAAAAAGAACATGATCTTGGTAAGTATTTCATTGTTGTATCAATGTTTTTATATGTCAATTCTTCTTTATAAAATTTAGAATATTTTTTTGGATGTCATAAAAATCCCAATGCATTGCGCAGGGCATCCCACTAGCTATAACAATGAGGCTTACTACCTCTAATCCTGCTAATGTCATTGAACAAACTCAACCCATCAGTTCATTCGACCCATCCATTAATGTGAAGATTTAATTTTTATCAATTATTCAAATTGAAAGTCGAGAACTCGATGGAGCATTCTGTTTTCTGACATCCAAAAGGAATTTAAATCAAGTGTCTCGGATGGTATGAAGGGTTTAATTTTGTATTTCTCATCCAGATACATCGCCTGACCCATGTTCGATTGCTATTGTATCCTTCAACCCACTTATTTATTGCATATGCATTTTTTTTAATATCATACATACAAACTATTAGTTGTTCATTTACTATACATTATTGTCTATGGTTTCTTATACCAAATTAGGCAATCTACTAGACAGTTCTTAAATTTCTGTGTTGGATTATTGTTTGTAGGTTGGATACCATGAAAAGCTTCCATGTTTGACATAGAGGTATATTAGTTTGGCCATCAAATATGTAAAGTTCACATTTTTGGATAGTAAAGCGACCGATCTACTTGAGGCAATCTATCACATAGTTCTGTAATTATTGAATATACTTGTGTGTAGTAGAAGAAAATGTCTGATAAAGGAAGGAAATGGGGAAAATCTGCTATGAAGTCTCCAGGTAACAAAAAAAACCCCAATTTGATAATAATAGGGTTTATGTTGTTCATTTCGTGCTTCAATTTCAACAACTTTGATTATTTATGTTTGTAGATGGCTTTGCTAAGTTGAAGGGAAGGAAAGTTCAGTTTGATTCTGGAGGTTTATTTTCCCCCTTTATTTCACTTTGAACTGTTACACATTTTACGGGTGTTCGCTGTTCGGTTTACAAAATTTCAAACTTGATTGGATAGTTTGGGTTTATAATATTGTTTTACGGTCTTAAAATACCAAACTGGACCTAAGGTTTTTAAAAGCGAAAAGCACAAGCGACATGGTTTAAAACCAAGGCGCGAAACGCCAATGCGCACTGATTTTTTGACCTGAGGCGCATATAATTTTGTAGTTTTTTTTTTAAATCTATATCCTAAAGGTTTCCAGCATCATTTACCCAATATTTAGAGATAACTCGATATACGTTTTGATATATACATGTACAACATGTGGAAAATACATGCGGCACGTGCACCTTTAGGGTCAATATTTTGCCAATAAATCACGCCTTAGGTGGGCTTTTTTTTTTTTTTTTTTTGAAAAAAGCCCAGTAAAGTCTACCTGTGTAAGTTGTAAGGCCCAGTAAAGTCTAATCTTGATTGTATTTTATGTGTCTTTTTAATTATTAAGGCCCAGTAAAGTCTAACTGTGTAAGTTGTAACCATGGTGTTGTATAGATATGTTTGATGAGAAGTTTAAGACAAATGGGAATAGAAAGTCAAATGGGAAAGATTTTGGCAAGGGTATGATTCTAGAACGATTTGTATATTCTTTATTTTTTTTATTTAAATTTCTATTGCTTGTATTCTATTCATGCTTGTTTATTTCTCAAAGGGGCAAAGGGGGAAAGGGAGGACCTGCAAAGAAGGTTAGTGTGTCTTATTAGCTGTTCATGGTTTTATAATTGTTGATCTTGATGAAACGGATATTGAATTAAGAGAATTCATGGGTTGGTTCGGTTGGTTTTACCGAAAATTTTGGGCCAAACCGCTAACTACGGTTTTGTGGAATGGCAAACCAAGCTGTCTGGATGAGTGGGTTGGCTGGTTTAGGCGGTATGGCGGTTTAACGGTTTGGTTTTGGTGGCCTGAACCTTAAATTTTTCAAAATCATAGTTTGTATTAAATTTGCAGTTTAATGGATTGGTTTTGTTGGTCTGAACTGATCTTTTTTTTTTCTTTTCAAGTTCAGTTGTTTGTATTAATATGTTTTCAAATGATAAAGTTGATTAATGATTATGATACATATACATAACCATATGCAATCTGAAGGTGCCAAAGAACAGGTACTTACTCGTATCTATGTATGTTTTGGCATATATAAGATTGTATCGTGTGGTGTTGATTTGATCATATTTTGAGGTAATTTCTTCAGGAAGCAGAAAGAAATGCAAGAGATATTACAACTAACTCGCCAAGTGATGCTACCATTTCAACCAATGAAATACTGAAGGTATCATTTTGTGTTTTTTTCCTTAACACAACAGATGGTTTATGGTTGTGCTTGCTAATGTTCCTCTATGATGCAAGTTGAAGTATCATATCTATTAAGCCTGGTGAACCGAGTGGGTTCAGGTGACGGGTCAAAACGTGTTTGGATCAGAGCAGTTTTCGAGCAAAATGGGTTTGGGTCAACGCGGGTGGTTTTCTTTTTTTGCAAAATTGTTTTAGGCCTAAATGAACTATTTTTTTATTGAACGATTATTTATCCTTGTCCTGCATGCGTCAATTGCACCGCCAAATCTACTGAAGATGTGGATTCATGAACGATTTTTTTTAGAAATGTAATGGTGGTACTTATATGTAAAGTCATTGGTTGTTTTTTTAACTTAATTCTAAACTGTAAATTTACACAGGTTCATTTTGCTGCTACTAAGGATAGTCTTTCTATGAACTTCGAACTTTGGGGATATATTAAAAGATTTTCCATTCTCAGGTAGTCGTAATGGTGTTGTCGATAGCGTTTAATAACCGATCACCCGGTGCGACAACAAAAAATGAACCGCCAAAGCTTCGGCCGCCGTAGGGAACCCCAACATTAACCATTTGTCGGTGGGCGGTGGTAGTTATGGTCCCACCAGAAATACCACCTCAACTTAAAGAAGAGAGAGCGGTGGTGGTGGCAGATTTGTGATAATGCGCAGCCTGAACGCTTTCCCGCTGCCGGAACTGGCCTCCACCGGTGGTTCCACCCACCACTCCTCCATCTCTCTCTCTCTCTCTCTCTCCTCTCTCTGAATGGCAGATCGGTTACCGCCATTTAAGAAGATGATTTTAGAGAGGTTGGAAGATTGGCTAGAGAGACCAAAGAGTTGAGAGCTCCTATAGAGTGAGTTGAGAAAGAGTGAGATGATGGGGTTTCTATCAATCAAGTTTTGTGTACTGTATGTTGTGTTATTTTCAAAGTTTAAATTAAGTGTTCATCTAATATATACTTAATTTAAAATATATTAGATGAACAAAAATAAATTACAACCAATGATCTTGCTTTTTTTAGATGTGAACCTTTTATTTCGCAACACATTATATAACAGAAAAATTATCATCATTTTTCATTCTGCAGCGCTCCAAATCTTGAAGTTTGATATAAACTCATGGAATAAAATACAGTTTTGGTTTAACAAATTCTCTGTTAGTACGTGATGCGATGCCGGATGCATCACATTTATATAGTTTAATTTGGTATTTTTAATGTGTGTTATGTGTAGATTTATCCGGAGTTAGGTACTTATCCGAGAATGAGGAGTGACAAGCTTTATGTGCTAAAATAGCGAAATTACAAGCCAAATCTTGAAGAATCAAGCACATGGGAGAAACTACGGAGGATTGATTTAATTTTAGAGAAAACACATGGATTATAAATTAAGATATTATTTGATGATGTGAAAGAGGGCGGAAATACGAAGACGTGGCCGCGAAAATGGAGGAAAACGGAGTTGAAACGAAGAAGTTATGAAGAAAACAAGAAATTTGCGAAACTGCCCACCGTAACCTTACGCCCCTACCGTAGGGGTACGGTAGGGTCTGACGCAAAAAGCTTTAAAACACCCGAAAATTGGTCTTGCAACCCTAACTTCTTAACCAGCCGCCTTAGGGCGATTTGGGCGATTAAGGAGGCGATTTTTGGGGGTTTTTCATCATCTCAATCCATTCCATATCATCATCATCATCCAAGATCTTCAAGGGTCAATCTTCCAATCTTCTCCATCCTATGCTTGGCTAGAACTCTTGGTGACCATTCTTTGGTGAAGTTTTTCTTGAACTCTTATGTATGTTCCTATGAATTTCTAGAATGATAATCTATGTATGTTTGCTTGATTATTGTGGTGTTTGAATGATTGTTTGTAGTTGTTAATTACTTTATCAATTTTTAGTCTTATCGTACGTTCTTGGTGTTGCTAACAACCAAGATATTGCGGGTAGGATTTGGGTTGGTTAATTGATTAATTGGTCATCGGGAAACAACCTCGCATTAATATAATCCGAGTACTTCGTTCCCTTTTATCACAACAATTGTTTATGCACGAGTTATGTCTATGTAACTCTTTCTAGTGGACAACTTTTACATAAGTGTTTAGGGAAAACGGATCCTGGAATGGTCATTGCTTTTATAATCGTAAAAAAACAAATCCATTTTTGAGTAAGTAATTAGTTTACAAGTTCGTTTAAATCTAAAACAAACCGCTAGTGTGACGCTAACCACATGCTCCTTGGATTCGATACCCTACTTACCCTAGCTACCTAGGTTATTTAGGTTTTGCATGACCCGTGACGACCGCGGTCATCAAAATGGCGCCGTTGCCGGGGAGCTAGTGCGCTTGGTATTACATTGATTGTTTGTTTGTATTTTAAAAAAAAATAGTAAATCAGAAAAAATAAAAAAAAAGGGGATGTATAAAAGTGTTATTTAATTTTTTTTTTTTTTTTTTTTAGATTTCACTTTGGGTGTTCTAGTTGTGCAGGTTTTTACTTGCAGATTTAGAACAAGATGAATTGGGTCGATGACGAGTTCGAACCATGTTATAGTTGTGGAAGTTTCGCTCACTGGACCAAAGATTGTCAAGATTGTCCAAAACCCTTACCACCGGTAGATCCACATTGCTTTTGTTGTGGACAAGTGCATACAGATGATGATTGCCCAATATTTTGGAGTGATTCAGAATATTGGGATGAAATGTGGAAATCTGGGTATCGGGCAACTCCATGTCAAGAAGACTATCATAGTTACTATGACTATGACTATAAAGAGACACGTTTCACAGATAACCAGGAGAATGATTATTATTATTATGAAAACTCACAATTATACTTTTCTTCAGGTTATTCTCAAGCTCAATATCAAGTTCCTTCCCATGAATGTGTAGATGTTACATATCAAAGTGAGGAGGAAAAGCGACTAGCTCGAATAGAAGAAAAATTAGTTAAGATCGAGGAGTCGCTATCAACGCCTAACCTACCAAATTGTCAAAGAATTCGCTATTTAAATTTTAAATGCAAAATGTTATCGATGAGGGTCAACATAAACGAATCTCTTTCACCCTTGCCCGATGACATTAGAAACTATTCTCAAGATAAGGACGAGGTTGTGGAAAGTAATACCACGCCAAATCTTTCGCTTGTAGAAAAGTTACATTTGGAAGAGGTTGTTGTTGTTATTGATGCAGGTGTCACAAGTCTTACTCAAGAATCTCACAAGTCTCATCCCACACCGATTAACTTCATAAAAAAGGTGCAAGATGTAGATTCAAAAGCAAACATTAGGAAGGTGAGATTGCATGACATCGGACAAAGGCTAGTGAAATGGTTCTTCCCCAACAATCCAAAGCACCCAATTCACACGCCAATCTTTAAACAACTGTTTATTTGGCGTGTTAACTATCGAGCATACATTGGAAACTCGGTAGGCAAGTGTGCATTGAGACCACCTTGAAGGATATATGAGGTAAGGTCCGGCTGAAGACCCATAAAAACTTAGCGCTTTTGGGAGGCACCCCAAGTTTAAATTTTATTTTTGTGTGTTTTTTGTATTTGTGGCGTTTTTGTGTGTTTGTGTGTTTTGAGTGTTTTGTAGGTTCACGGACGAGCGAAGTGGGCGCAAGATGGATGCCAAGGTAAGTGGTAGGTGTTTGTTCTTGATTTGGATGTTTTCGGACAGGTTTGGAGCGATTTTGGGTTACCCGCGGCCAAGTAAAAAAAAAGGCCAGGTCCTACCGTAAGATACGGTAGGAATCGTAACGTACGGTGGAAACAATGAAACCAACGGTAGTTCAGGACTGCCTTACGGTGAGAATTTTGTGCCCAGGTGCTACCGTATAGTACGGTACCTACCGTACCATACGGTGGGGTCTGAAAATTTTTGGCCGGTTATAAAAAAAAAAAAAAAAAGTTCAATAATAACCAAACATGTCTTTCCATTTCATTCAACTACTTTCCCTTTTATTGTCAATCTCCTATTTTCATAACATTGCACTTTTGCTCGTACTCAATCTCCATTCGAGCAAACACGGATTGAAAATTGTAGATTGGCATGTTTAACATTTTGTGCATCGTGTTTTAGTGTTTATTTTTAGTTCGTGCACCTTAACCACTTTGGATTGCGAATGAAATGCTATACAATCAAGGTGAAGATTTGGACATGGCGACTCCGAGACATCATCATATCAAAAGGGGAGTTGTTCTTGTCCTTATGTTTGTTTTTGTGTGTTTTAATTACCATTTCTACATTGAGGACAATGTAATGTTCAAGTGTGGGGGTGGGGAAAAATAGTCCTTGAAAATTTTTTTTACTAAGAAAAACAAACATTTAAAATTTTGTCACGGTCAATTTTGGGTTGTTTTTGCTATAGATTCTTAATCATGGTTTAATTTGTGATAGGTAATATGAACCGTTTTCAACAAGTATTTTTAAGAAAAACGTTAGAATTACATGATTAAGTTTAGCAAGCTAGTGAAAACAATTATATGCACATATCGGTAACCTTATTCCTACTTTTGGTGAGATTTTGAGCCTACTTACATTTGAGCACATACATATATATATTTCATTTGCAGAGTGTAGGCCACTGTTACTTTGTTACAAAACTTGTGTGATTTGATACATGCTATGTGAATATGCACTAAATGTTAAAGGCAAATTAGGATACCATTTTCGTTTACACCAATTTATGTGCTATACCATGTTTACCCAAAATAGAACCATTAGTCGCCAACTTTGAGCCTAAACCGTTCGTTTGTCAAAACCATATATTTCAACCAACCATCCAACAATTTTATCAAACTTTTCTGAGATCCAAAGTGAATGTTTGTATATTTTATTTATTACTTCATGAAAAAAAAATGAAAAAAAAAAGAAGAAAAAAATGAAATGAAAATATATATATATATATGTAGATGTTTGATGTTGTAAGTCGAGTTATTCAACATGTTTATAGTTAGTAGTTGTTCAAATAAAGGATCAAGAGCGAAGTTCGGTTTCACCACATTTTTATTTTAGCCATTTTTACCCACATTTTCCTACCTTTACCCAAAGCCCAAAACCCATAAGTCCTTGACATATATGTGTATTTTTACTAAGTTTGATTGTTATACAAGTTTATATTAACAAGTTTCAGTTTTGGTCTTTGAGTGAATAATACTAGCACATCTTTTGCTAGTCCATAAATTATACCGAGAGGAGTGATGATTGCGAGGGGTGTGTTGCATATAAATGAGTTCAAGAGAATGTTAAATTTAATCTAGTTAATTTTATTTTTGGAAAATATATATATTGAGCTTGTTGAATTAACACATCTAATGCTTGTCACAAATGAGGTATGATTTTGGACCTTAAGCGAGAGCCCTAGAAAAGACCAAATTATGTTTATTGATAAAAATGTTTTCTAGAGTTTTTCAGGGACTGAAAAAGATAAGTGTGGGGGTGTGATGCGATGCCGGATGCATCACATTTATATAGTTTAATTTGGTATTTTTAATGTGTGTTATGTGTAGATTTATCCGGAGTTAGGTACTTATCCGAGAATGAGGAGTGACAAGCTTTATGTGCTAAAATAGCGAAATTACAAGCCAAATCTTGAAGAATCAAGCACATGGGAGAAACTACGGAGGATTGATTTAATTTTAGAGAAAACACATGGATTATAAATTAAGATATTATTTGATGATGTGAAAGAGGGCGGAAATACGAAGACGTGGCCGCGAAAATGGAGGAAAACGGAGTTGAAACGAAGAAGTTATGAAGAAAACAAGAAATTTGCGAAACTGCCCACCGTAACCTTACGCCCCTACCGTAGGGGTACGGTGGGGTCTGACGCAAAAAGCTTTAAAACACCCGAAAATTGGTCTTGCAACCCTAACTTCTTAACCAGCCGCCTTAGGGCGATTTGGGCGATTAAGGAGGCGATTTTTAGGGGTTTTTCATCATCTCAATCCATTCCATATCATCATCATCATCCAAGATCTTCAAGGGCCAATCTTCCAATCTTCTCCATCCTATGCTTGGCTAGAACTCTTGGTGACCATTCTTTGGTGAAGTTTTTCTTGAACTCTTATGTATGTTCCTATGAATTTCTAGAATGATAATCTATGTATGTTTGCTTGATTATTGTGGTGTTTGAATGATTGTTTGTAGTTGTTAATTACTTTATCAATTTTTAGTCTTATCGTACGTTCTTGGTGTTGCTAACAACCAAGATATTGCGGGTAGGATTTGGGTTGGTTAATTGATTAATTGGTCATCGGGAAACAACCTCGCATTAATATAATCCGAGTACTTCGTTCCCTTTTATCACAACAATTGTTTATGCACGAGTTATGTCTATGTAACTCTTTCTAGTGGACAACTTTTACATAAGTGTTTAGGGAAAACGGATCCTGGAATGGTCATTGCTTTTATAATCGTAAAAAAACAAATCCATTTTTGAGTAAGTAATTAGTTTACAAGTTCGTTTAAATCTAAAACAAACCGCTAGTGTGACGCTAACCACATGCTCCTTGGATTCGATACCCTACTTACCCTAGCTACCTAGGTTATTTAGGTTTTGCATGACCCATGACGACCGCGGTCATCAGTACGTTACAATTTACATAAAGGTTTTGCTTGATTTTATGAAGTTTCAAATACATTGCTTATTTTAATTGACGAGGCTTGAAGATTAAATCGGCTAGAGCCGGAATCAATTTCTTTATATCGGTAGGGGTCGGAATATCAAATTGGCGGGGGCCAGACTCAATTGATATAAAAATTAGCTATAAAAATCGTAAACTTCCACCAGTTAGCCAAAAAACAGTGAGGGTCGGGACACCCTATACCCCTCACTAACCTTCGCCATTACTTATTTTGTTGGTTTATAGCGCGGCAACGCGCGCGGGATAACACTAGTATATAATAAAGTTTTGTTATATTCTATAAAACCGGTAATAACTTTATTATATTTATAAATTCTACTTATTTGAACATATATATAAAGTTATAAACTTTATAAAAGTTTTAAAATTTCCTAACGTATTGAAAAAAATATAACTAATATATTTTAGAATATGAATATAAGTATTTTGATAAACCTAAATATGAAAGTAGTAAAAGTAAATGTTCTACAACTAAGAATTTAAAAATGGGGTATTTAATTTTGTGAATGCCATGACAATTATATATATATAAAAGATACAAAGATTTAATTAATAAAAGTAAATAGTTAGAAATAAACGGAGGTTTATTACATAAATTGGAAATTGAATTAAATGAAAATAATAGGGAATTATGCAACGTTACAGTCTCTCATACTTTTGGGAATTTCGTCCCGAAATTGACGTAGAAAAGACTTTGGGTAAATTCAGAAGTTCGCATAGTTATATTTTTTTAAGGGAAAAAAAACAAGGGACTTTAAATAGCAGAGTAGATAGTTTTCAGGGATCAAGGTGACAAGATTAATACCTAAGTTTATCAAATGGTGAGGATTGGACTATAATGTATAATAATCCAACTTTCGATGGACACAATCAAGGTGTTTCGAAAGCGTACTGAACATCTCCCCAGTTAACCTAAATAGAATTTCACACCACCTTAACGTACCCGTAAATTCATGATTACGTTCCGGACCACAATCACCAATTTACCTTACATTAGGATTTTATGTCATTCTATGACCCTAAACTACAACAATATATCAAAGCAAAAATAAGTTTTAAAAGAATGATGCGTCTATGTGGTTGTGAAGACAAACGCATTGGGTCACAATGGTTTGTTATCACAGTGATGAGACTGATGTGGCTATGAAAACCAACACGTTGGGTTACAACGTGTCACTTAACACAGAAATGAGATTATGTAACAATGAAAACAAACATGTTTGGTTAAAACGACTTGCAAGCATACGAAAAGTTTAAGTATGAGCTACAACCCAAACGGGGAGCCCCCTGAGTAAGATGTTTACACATAGTATACAAAAATGAGTCCAACTAATGAGCAGGTAAGAAAAACCTCTACCAGTTATTGAGTGGATAAATGTAGAAAATGTAATAAGTTTTTTTTTTTTTTTGTAGTTCAACACGTATGTTGCAAATCGATAATACACACATACAAGCAAGTTTGTAAATGCGACAAGTATCAAGTATTGAATGCGACATGTAATTGAGTTACCCTAGACAAGGTTAGTGATCCTAGTGGTTTCACTATTTGATGATTACAGCAAATAGTTATATTAGCTATCCATGTTTTCAAGTATCACGAATGTTCAAATATGTAAATAGAATAGGTAATCAAATTCTCAATTATCAAGAAGAGTCAAGTTTCACTCAACAAATAATCATTGTTGGATTAAGAATTAGGGATCAAGTTTTCAATAGTTTGGTTATCATGGAAATCAAGTTCATGTTCGAAAAGGCGAAAAATATGTGTTTAATCTTTGAGAGAATGATGAAACCCATAGTATAATCAAGGTTGTAAAGAATAGTGAATGTAAAAATAGTTATTGAATTGTTTAGTCTATAGGTCAAGAAAAGGGATAAAGTAGTCATGTTTGTGATAAAGTAGGGATGTGGATACCGAACGGTGTGATCCGAAGAGGGTTTTCAATCTTTGTTTAAAGTTGATTTTTAAATGCGGTTTTTGTTTTTAAAATTTAACTGAGCATCTGCAATGGGACCTTTATAAATAGTTTGAAAAACATTTTGGTTAATATCTTTGTGTAAATAAGTCAATTTAAAAATCCAATTTATTTGAAAAGGAGTATATTTGTAAAAAAAAAAAATAAAAAAAATCAAACTTTGCGTAGCCTACGCCATTTTTGGCGTAGGATACGCCAGCTTCAATGTGCCTACGCCAGGTTTCTCGTCAATACGCTAAATCAATGGGAGTTGCCTACGCAGTGGCGTAGCCTACGCCAATTTTAGCGTAGGATACGCCAGATTCTGGAAATATGCAAAAGGCTCGGGTTTGACCATTTTGACCGGGCCCAAATCTCACCAAACTTAATTTCAACCTCTTAAAAATCACCCTAACCTAATCAAAACATTATCAAACACCATTACAACCATACACCTTCATCTCTTTCATCCAAACCTCTTCAATTCTTCCAATCTTCAACCCTTCATAACTTCTTCAATACACCACCAAACCTAACAAAGTTTATATCAAAATCATACAACTTTTCAAGATTTACAAAACCCGTAACTTAAAATTGGGTAATTTTGACTTGTTGGGGGCGATTCAAGGCTTTGAAAAATTGGATTTGTGGGTGTTTTTGCTATTGTTCTTATTTCTTGTTTCTAGTTATTATCTTACCCAACAATCATCATGAAGGTATGTATTTTATCACCCTTACTCTTTATTTTCATCATCTATATATCATATGTTCATGTATGTTTAGGAACTTGATGTTATGAGTATTTGTGTTTAAGGAACAATTATTGTTCGGGTAGGAAGTATTTTTTGTTTGTTTGAAAAAAACAAATTTTGTAAATAATAGCAAGAAATAAGTGTGGGGAAGGGGTTATGGACATGTAAAACACATGGTCATTGGATCTAGACAATTAATGCAAAGCTTTTGATTGTTAGCAAATGATAATGACCATAGGATGTCATACTTGGGTAAA
Organism: Ambrosia trifida; assembly: GCA_028751855.1. Taxonomy (NCBI): domain Eukaryota; kingdom Viridiplantae; phylum Streptophyta; class Magnoliopsida; order Asterales; family Asteraceae; genus Ambrosia; species Ambrosia trifida. Next base: position 131,935,664 of record CM054128.1, on the reverse strand, counting down.
ATGTATTTGATGTGCATGATAGTCTTGTTGAGATTGGATACTAATAATGAATTATTGCTTATGAATGTTGTTGCAAACATCTTCAGAAGAAAGGGCAAGGAACATTGTGAATCTTCCACTCAGCCCAAACGAAGAAAGGGGATTCGGTCCAACCTACGAGATGAGTCTGATGATGATGGAGATGAGATCCAGCATGAGCTGGATCATGCTGAACAGATGGATGAAGGCCTTCCCAATTGGAAGGAGAAATCTAAGCGGTTATCTACGTTTCCCGAATCGCTTAGACCCGCATTGTAGTATCAAAAAATATCGACATTAATACATGGTACCGAGGGTGTCCTTGTTTGTGAAATGGCGTATAATGCGGAGCAAGTGAGATTGATAGGGTTGACACAAAAGTTTGAAAGAGTTGGTTGGGAGGCGGCTTTAAATTTTTGTGAGAATAGGGGAAAGAAGGTTTACATGAAGGCAATAGAGCAGTGGATGTCCACACTCGAGCAGGATTTTGGTGATAACCCACCTCACACATTACAGTTGATTGGAACTGTCAGGAAGAAGATGATCTTGTCCTTCGAGACAATGCGTCAAATCGCTAACTTTGATTCTTGTCCAGCAAACGAGTACTATTACATCGCTAAGGAGTATTTTTGGGCCAAATCACAATTAAACACTGACCCAACAAATATGTTCGACAATGTTATTCCAAGAAAAAGGGGATCCCAATATTGCAGGGAAGACATGGCATGCGAAGCTAGATTCATATTAGGTATTTCGTTTGAGAATTCAATGGCAAAACTCAGGGATAGGTCAAAGGTAGGAGGTTGGGATATTCGAGTGGTGCATGTGATAATGTTTGGTACACCGCCCCTGTCATTTAGGCATTTGATTTTGATGAACATCTGGGACAGCCGGGAAAGTCAATAAAGAAAAATGATCCCGCATGTTAGACTTTTATCATATCTGATGGAGCTCAAGGAGTGGTAACAAGATCCACACCGTCTATTGAAGTGGATATTGTTAAGATGAACTGGGGGGATTATGTTAAAGCAAAATTCACATATGAATGGACCACACAATATCATGTCCTCCTTGACAAACAAGGTAACACTCAGATGATGGCTCTGCGAGAAGATGTGGAGCAGGAGGATGATGAAGAAGTACAGACTGATGATGAAGAGGAGTTACAGGAGGAGGATCATATTGTGAGGGAACGCTCAGTTTGGGAGATGAATGAGCAAGAGATGGAAATGGTGGCAGCAATCAACAGGGCAAGGCCCGCAGGTTACTAGGGTTGGACCTCATTTAAAAATATCCTTCTGGGATAGGAGTACACGGACCATGGAGCTTTCCAGGAAACGAGAAGAAGCTGTGATAAGAAGAGAACAGGAGCGAGTGGAAAGGGAAGAAAAACAGGAATGAGATAGAGTGGCGAGAGAAGAAAGGAGAGAAGCAGAGAAGAAAGGAAGAGAGGATAAGCATTGGTGGGTGGTTAATTATGCTCAGGAGATGGACACAGTTAACAGGTTCATGGAGGCTGAACAGATCAGGCACCACCAGGATCTAGTAGTGAGACGCCCATACGTGCCCATGGTTCCATATGTTGACTACTCCACCATTAGAGAGCAGCCACAGGAGGTAATTGATCAAGTTAGGTGGCCTCAAGGGGTCTCCTCCAGTTATCTTCCCACTCCACCACCTCCACCACCTACTGAAGGCTCTTCTTCTTCTGCTGACCCATTTAGTGATTACTATGGGTGGATGGATGCGATCTTTGGGCATCCAAGCACTCCTTATCCACCGCCGGGTCCGAATGACCCGTATTACTGCTGATGTGTAGTCGAGGTAATGTTCTTTTTATATAGTTTGTTGATTGGTATGTTTGTTTCTTTTCTTTAGTTGATTTTTATTTTGTGTGTTTTGAGTATGTTAGGAATTTTCTACTTTTCAGTTTTATTCTGTTTTTGTTTGTTTTGGATGTTTTGATGTTTTTTTGTGTGAGCTCAGATTATATGTCACCAGTAATGTTAGAGTGCTCAGATGAAAAAGGGAGAAATAGGGGGAAGGAAGCAGTAAATTGTGGAAGGCAAAGACTCACCAATGGAAAGAAAGTACCAACTGCTTACCAGGTGCATCCTATTCTTTAATTATGTGTATGTTGTTTGAATAGGATTTGGGTGAACGTCTGCTTTTGCCTTAGAAGGGGTATGTAGTGGGATGGAAAAAAGGCATCCTCACATTTATTATTTGGCTATTTGGTCCCCTTATTCATGACAAATCCACATTGAGGACAATGTCATTCTCAAAGTGTGGGGATGTGGGATAGCCATTTAAATGTGAAAAATTTTAAGACCCTCATAATTTTTTTTTTGAAACAAGCTCGATCTTAAGAAAGCCGTTTCCATTAAATTATTGGATCATAAAATTCGACCCCTAGTCATGGTTATAAACTCTTTAAGTTCCTTGATGTGTTTTTCCAAGGATGATTTTTTGTAAAATGTGAATTGCCTAGTTAGAAAATACTAGGGAAGAGTATAACATTTTTGCATATCGGCAGCCCATTTTTCGCTTTAGGTTCAGGAGAGATTATTGAGCCACCACTACATACTAACACCCTAAAAAATCTCACATCCATTGGCATGTTGTGTTCAATTGAATTGAGTGTGCTATTATAGTCGCATAAGGTAGAACTTGAAATTTTTTATACGCTTGCCACTTTAGATCAATTGTGACACAAGAATGATTAAGGCATTAGGTTTGGCCTTTTTATTTTACACCATTTTGATATCCTTGACCCAAAAACAATCTCCCCTAGTTGAACAATTTTGAGCCTAAACCTTTCATTTTGATCATCCATTTCAACCCTCTTGACCCGTTTAACCTTTTCTATATTAAACCCAAGTGATGAAAGTCCGAATTTAGAATTGTGTTCTATTGGTAATTAGTTTGCAAAAAAAAAAATGGAAAAGCATGAGAAAAAGCACAAAAATATGCTGTAGTAGTTGTTGAATAAAAGGTGCAATGTGCCTTATGTTGTGTAGTTGTGCGTTGATGTAAATAAAAGTCGGATTTTCATCACTATAGTCACTTTTAAATTTCCTCTTCCATACCTTTCGCCTAGCCCCATTACAACCCTCTTAAAGACCTTTTGACTTGTGTTCACTTTTGAGAGTTTGGTGAAAGGCGATTGAGTTGCAAGCCTATACTAACATGCCTTATGATCGGTTTCGAGTGATTGGTATGAAATACTAGCGCATCACATGCTAGTCTAGATAGTAAAGCGAGTGGAGTGAACCATTATGAGGGGTGTGCAAGAATGTGAAGTCGGATCTAGTTGGATTTGGCTAGGCAGATTTTTTAGTAACATGTAAAACCTTGGAATGTAAACCTAGTGATAGGTGTAAGTCTTGTGAGTTAGGGTATGACTAAGGACCGTTTTTTGAGAATCGATAAAAAGGTTGGAATTGGTTGAATTACTGATTGAGTAAAGTTTAGTAATTTGCTTGAGGGCAAGCAAAAGATAAGTGTGGGAATGTGATTGGTTGGTTAAAAGATGTGTATAAACGCATCTATAAATGAATTTTAAGGAATGATAAGTTGTCGAATGGTGTTGCTTTGATATTATTATGCTATTACAGGTTTTGATGATTAAAGGGAGCAAATATGAAGCTTTGGAGTTGCTCGGGCGAGAAACGGAAGCTTAAACGAGTTGGGAAATCAAATTCTGAAGCAAGAAGGTGTTTTGGCGTAGGATACGCCAAAACTGGCGTAGCCTACGCCAGTTGCGTAAGCAAGACAATATGGAGTGGCGTAGGGCAGTAGCAACTTGCTCAGGCAAAACAGACTTGGCGTACCCTACGCCAAAACTGGCGTAGGATACGCCAGAAATGAGGCAAGTCCAATTGTTTCCTTTTTCGACACAATCAAGAAGGGAAAGTTTTTATAACTCGAAAATTATGGATCTTGGGGATTATTGCTTCATTCCTAAGCACAACACATCTCACTTTTCCTCCAAGAATCATTTCACCACAATCCTTCCAACACCTTTGAAGATTTTTGATAAAGAATCAAGATAGATGATTGAAGAAGAACACCAAGGCCATGCTTGGCTAAAGCATTTGTATTACATTGGGGATGTAAACTTTTGAGATCTAGGGTTAAACAAATTGGGTATTGTTCTTAAACTATTGTTTATGTTTTCGTGTGTTTGAATTAACTGTGTTGAATTGTGATTAATCTTATGTTAAACTCATTTTAGTTAATTGATCTTGTGCCAATTTCTAAATGAGATGAACATGGTTCCTTGCTTTAACACAAACATAGGATTGTATGTTCTAGGTAATGAAGTGTAGTTTAATCTATCTTTGATATTGATAAAACTTGACACCTAAGCCTATTGACCAATCACTCCGTTAACACCAATCACATTATTATTGTTTACCTAGTTGTTGAAACCCTAGTGTTCAATTGTTGAATCCCTAGTGTAATCTTTTTAATCAAATTGTTTACAAACATCATTACTTTTTATTCTTATAATTTCAATGAAATTCTTGGTATAATAAACAACAACTTTTCAATCAAACACTTAAATGATAAACTGCAATCTTCATAATTAATTTAGCATCTTCATAAGCACCGCTGTTTAATCAACTAAATAATATTCACTAACCATACGCTCCTTGGATTGATACCCTATTTACCCTATCTACCTAGGTTAATTAGGTTTTGTATGACCCGTAACGACCGTGTCATCAAGATCATTGTTAAAATAATGGTTGTTTGTAGAACTGGTGAAGATTTTGATGAAAACAGTAATTGCTGATTTTGGAATCAAGGTATATACGATACAAAGATTAGGGTAGGAATATTAGTAGTCAAATAAATAGCTTTTCAAAACAATAGGGTTAACATTTACAGTTTAAATCAACAAGTTTTCAAACAAGAGGACACAAAAAGTAATAAGGTTGTAATGTATATGAGACAGGGAGATTCGTGAGGTTTGGAGCAAGGCTGGAAATAATAAAACACATGTGACGTAAGGGATCCTTGCAAAAAGAAACAGGTTTGTGATAGACACAAGGATCATAAAACTTAGACTAGGTGATATCAACAAGTAGGGGAATGGATTTTGTAACTCAGGAATTAACATAAAGTATGAAGTCAGGATGAAGTTTCGTAAAATAATATGAAGCTCAATCCTTTGAAAGAATAGAAAATCAAGGAAGAAGGCACCAAGCCTGGGAATAAAGTCTTCAGCAGATTCCTCTTCGGGATGATGTATTGTAGTTCCACTGTGGATGATGTTGTAGATTCTTAGCATGAGGAAAGAGAGTCAAAGGAAGGAGAAAATAGCAAGACAAGAAGACACAAGATGGATTGGAGAAACACAAACAAATAGCAAGCAAGAAATAGGTCACTCATATTAGACTCTTAAGGTTATAGTCTAGGTCATGTGTCTAATAACCTAATTCCCTATAACCATGGCTCTGATACCAATCTGTAACACCCCAACCGATGGCGGAAACATCGGGATGCCACGTAGTGACGATTGTTCTAAAGCTCATGGCAACTAAATGAAGTTTCAATAGATTACTTACAATATTTACATATAATCAAATAAGTTCAAACAACAATATCATGTTCAAAATGATTGAATCTAAGACTTCAACTCCTATGTGATCCACAAGCAAATGCTAAAACTTCCAAGCAACTGAATACCTGAAACATGTTAAGTTTGGAAAATGGAGGGGGTCAACTATAAATAGTTGGTGAGAATACATAAGTTTTAAATAATATAGTGATTTAAAAGTTCATGTAGCAATCACTGTGACAAATAATTTATCAAAGATACTACGCATGAACATGATCTACTGGTAGCTTAAGTCATTGTTTTGTACAATCAACCCTTGTTTCGACTGAGACCTAACTCCCAAGTTAGTTAAATGTTGTTACTGTTTCGATCATCCCTGAATTTATGCGGGGGATGAGCTTGTCAGACCTATAGTCCTATAATCTACACAGGCAGCTTGATCAAAATTAATGAATGTACTGAGTCGGACTATATATACCACAACCAGTTCACAAGTATATGAGTTTATTGTATGATGCGTAAATGTAATTGCACAAGTTTTAAACATGTTTCACCCCAAAAATATTGAAAACAGTAAAAACAGTGGGGATATGTAAACTCACCTCAAGCAAGCAAATAAGTATCCACAACGCAACGAACAGCTAGCAATATGATTCACGAGGAATCAACCTAGAGGATGCAAACAAAGTCTAAGGATAAACACGCCTTAAAAGTCTACGGTTTTCTAGGTCGAGAGATTAGGGTTCTCTAGTTTTGGGGAAAGACGCTTAAATGTTAATGCTCTAGTAAAGAAAAAAATATAATAATATTTAAACCATTATTAATTTTTACATAGACTAAAAGATATAACTTTTAAAACTATGAAAAATATATTTCTATAAATTATTGCCTATTTATTTTGTATTTAAAACAATTTATTTACACAAAAGATTTTAGGATAAAATATAAAAAGTATATATTTTTTTCTCGAAAATTTTATATCTTTGATCGATTAGATTAGAAATAATTTTAGAAAATTTTTGGCTTTTGAATCGTTAAAAACAGAATTTTTATGAATTAGTTATGAATAAAACAAGTTTATATTGTTATAATATATTAAATCACAATTAATATGTAAAATATTCTGTTTAAAAAAAAAAACATGCGTCTGATATGGATCGAACCTGGGTTGGTTCTGTGTAATACCATCAGACAAACCAGCTGATCTATACGATCAGATGGTTGTTTAACTGCTTCGAATATTTTTAACCTGTTGTCTGACATCATCTTCCCCAAATTACTTCCCTAACCAAACCAACCATAAACGACCTCAATAACAAATACCCAAAAAACTTATGGGAATTGTTGATTAAACTGAGGGGTTTTGACGTTTATAATAAGCAAACCCTCTACCAAAACTTAATTATATTAAAGATCTAACCTGAACGCAATAAAGAGAAGAGGAAAAAAAACGAGAAAAGGCTTCGATTCCGGCTTGTTGTAGCAACGAATAGAATGATTCATGTGGGGGCTTAGAATCCCAATCCAGGTCAGAGGATTAGGAAGGGGTTAATTTATAGAGGTAATTGCGATAAGGAAACCAATTTGAACTAGAAATAGATAAGGGTAAAGTCGATTGAAATTTCTTCAATTCAACCAGGTGTGATTCGAGATAACTTTGCTATAAAATTAGGATCAAGGTCAATTCTGGAGTCTAATCCTTATCTCTAACTTGCTTCACAAAATTGATCCACACTTACGGTTATATTTGGGTTTTATAATTCCTTGAAAAAGGATAAATGGTTAAACCAAATAAAGTAGGTGTTTGGTTATGATCTGGAAATGCACAGCAAATATTTGGGTTGGGATTTTATTATATTTTGATTTTTTTTGGGTGATAAGGGAAGTTATAAACATCAAGCTTTTGCTAATAACTCTTACAAGTGAGAGGCGGGTAAACGGGCCACAAGTTGTGTTGTTATCCCTTTTTACCAATAACTTTTTTTTTAAAGTCTTATTAATAGTTTGAAAATCAACCTATATACATATATAATAAAGTTTTGTTATATTCTATAAAACCGGTAATAACTTTATTATATTGATAAATGATACTTATTTGAACATATATATAAAGTTATAAGCTTTATAAAAGTTTCAAAATTTCCTAACGTATTGAAAAAAACATATAACTAATATGTTTTAGAATATGAATATAAGTATTTTGATAAACCTAAATATGAAAGTAGTAAAAGTAAATGTTCTACAACTAAGAATTTAAAAATGGGGTATTTAATTTTGTGAATGCCATGACAATTATATATATATATAAAAAGATACAAAGATTTAATTATTAAAACTAAATAGTTAGAAATAAACGGAGGTTTATTACATAAATTGGAAATTGAATTAAATGAAAATAATAGGGAATTATGCAACGTTACATGCATGAAAAGTTGTTTTTAATTGTTTGGGAATATATTTTTTGATCAAAAAAGGCATAACTGTAATGATGAGGAACATTCCAAAATAATTGTTTAATTTCACCTTTTGTTTAACTATTTTAGCAACTTCCATATGAATTCTCCATCTCACTATCTAACAACTGAATTTTACTTGCTTGCATGAAAAGTTGTTTTTAATTGTTTGGGAATATATTTTCTGATCAAAAAAGGCATAACTGTAATGATCATTGTCCAATTCATCTTCCTTGTCTTTAAACCCTTGAAATCGCTATTTGATTATACTCGTGTTCAGCCTTTATCAGGTTGCCATCATCGTTGACATATATCTCTCCGATAACAACTAAATTTTACTTGCTTGCCTAAAAAGTTGTTTTACTAATTTCAGATTCTTGATACTTTTAATAATCGGATCGGCGCTAACGCGCAACCCATACAAAGTTCGTTGTACCGGCTGTAGAAAGAAATCAACAGTTGGATCGACTAGATATTCCTCATGATGAGCAGGAATTGTTTACCTTCCCATTGATTTCAAGTATGTTTCCTTGATCGTTGACAGATATCTCTCCGATAACAACTGACTTACTTTTAGTTCACCTACCTCTGTTTTGAATTTGTTGCTTTATAAAGTGTTCGATGTCACTGTGAGTAGATACATTTCATTGAATAGTGACTTTTTAATGTTTTTTATATATGAATACTTTCCTACCTTTGTTATGAATTAGTATATAGAGAGCAAACCGACGAACATTATTCAAAAATTTAAAGTTACTGCTAACCTCTGCGCCATCATCGACTACAGCAAACCGACGATTTTCCTCCACGGCACTCCTAATGGGCCTCTCTTTATTTCACCGTACGATTTAAGGTTCCAGTTTTGTTTTTGGTGCTTTTTAATAATAAGTTTTGTGTTTATAAACCCTAACGTCTGAAAATATGGATCTTGTTGTTTTGATCGGTTAGTGGATACCATGGATCAGAGAGATTTAAGCTAATCAAACTCATATATCAAGCTGGTACAAGTTATGTTGGAGCAATGATTTATTATTATTATTTTATTTATTGTTATTTTATTTCTGTTTTGAGGGTGTAATGATAATGATGGTTATGATTTGACAAACGATTTTTGAAAGTATCAAGATTCGGAAATTAGTGAACATTACGAAACGCGTCAAACAGAGACCGGAAGTCCAGCATGTCGATTAGACATGCAAATATCGTGTTTTGAAAAAATAAGGGTATCGACTGTATAGTCGGAGCACCACGTACAATGATTCATGAAAGTTGAACAAACTCGGATGTTTCAACCAAAATACACAAACGAGCAATAAACGAACCGTAACACCTCTAACGAATTTTGTTGTATTGGGAACAACTAAAAACATTTTAAAATGAATTAAAATTAATTTTTAATCAATAAGAAGTATTTAAAATTAATTAAATGAAATTATTTTTTTTAAAAGGCCAAAGCGCCTAGCTTTGGCCATAGCTAGGCGCCTGGTTAGCTTGATTAGACCACAAGCGCCTAGCTTTGGCCAAAGCCAGGCGGTTTGGCCTTTTTAAAAAAAAAATATTAATTTGTTTTAATTCATTTTAAATACTTGTTATTGATTAAAAATTAATTTTAATTCATTTTAAAATGTTTTTAGTTGTTCCCAATACAACAAAATTCGTTTGAGGCGTTACGGGTCGTTTATTACTCGTTTGTGTGTTTTGGTTGAAACATCCGAGTTTGTTCAACTTTCATGAATCATTGTACGTGGTGCTCCGACTATACAGTCAATACCCATATTTTTTCAAAACACGATTTTTGCATGTCTAATCGACATGCTGGACTTCCGGTCTCTGTTTGATGCGTTTCGTAATGTTTAATTGATCGTTTGTGGTTTTCAGAAGTCACATCCAATCAATTAAAACGTACCGAAACGCGGAACCTTGTTTGATTATACTCGTGTTTAGCCTTTAAAGAATTATAAAATCATTTTACTAATTCCCGATTCTTGATATTTTCATAAATCGTTTTACTAATTTTCGATTCTTAATACTTTCATAAATCGTTTGTCAAATCATAACCATTATCATCATTTCACCCTCAAAAAAGAAAATAAAATAAAAATAAATAAAATAAAAATAAATAAAATAATAATAATAAATTATTATAATAATAAAACAAAAGAACTAGGTTGCAAATATAATAATTTAAATAATAATAATGTAATATAGTCATGGTTAATGCTTAAATAGGTCAACCTTTGTTGACTCCTAGAAGTTTTGAAGACCAAATGAATTTTACAAGATACTTGAAACAATGTATGGATATGGAGAATATGCAATGAGATGATTTCATACAAGATTCCAATGCAAGCAAGTAAAATTCAGTTGTTGGACCAACTTGAGATATGAGTTTGATTAGCTTGAATCTCTCTGATCCATGGTATCCACTAACCGTAGCGATTATCGCATGTCATGGATCCTTTGAAAGTGGATAACATGGATCAGAGAGATTTAAGCTAATCAAACTCGTATCTCAAGCCGGTGCAAGTTATGTTAGTGATATCTGTCATCATCTTCTTCTTCAACCGGGTGGGTGGTAACTCTAGGTAAGAACATTGTGGATGATGATGATAATAACTTCTCTTCAGATTCTGATTGCACTGGTGGAATTGGAATTAATGTTAGGAATTGGAGTGGACATACCGAGGCCTAAGGTGAATCCGTTTGGTGATGGTAAACCTAGAGAGGTTTTGCTTCAAGAGAAAGGTGTGGATTATCGGAACTGAAAACTTTGAGATGACACGCGAAGCTTTAGACTCCAAGCGGATACCTTGATCATTCACTTATTTAATGAAATTTAACGCGCATACCGCATTCGAATTGGTTTTTTATTTTTTCTAAAAGTAGAAAAAACTATAACAACATTAACTACTAACAAAAATATTGTAGAACAAAAGAAGAAAGTGTTCCTCTCTGTTACTAAGAAAGTTAAGAAATGATAATATTCAAATATTGCAGATCAAGGTCTTCATTAGTACTTAACGGTGGTGAACAGTTTGAATAACTGTGGCCAACGAAATCTTGTGAAAAAAGTATTGTAGAACAAAAGAAGAAAGTGTTCCTCGTACACAATAGTTGTTGAAGGTAGTACTCCATAAAGAGGAGTATATGAGAAGTTGCATTAAATTTACAGTTGTTAGGAATTTAATTCTGAGAGATGATAAAGGATAACGAAGATTCATGTTGTATTTTTCCCGGAAGTACTGAATCTATTGTTAAAATCTTTGACTATACGTGGTTGATGATGTCAAGTTTAAGTCCTTGATTCATTTGGAAAATCAAAAACGCCTATATAGACGTTTGATTAGAGTTAAGACCTTTGTTTTTAATTTTTTTTAACTTTTTAAAAAATATTATATTAAAAAGAATTAAAAAAAAATAAAAAACAAAATCAAAACACCAAAACATACCCCAAAAATAAAACTTTGATCCAAAGCGCCTCGCTTTGGCCAAAGCTAGGCACTTTGGATCAAAAAATTCCACTTTTCTGCCACCCCTTGCCACCTCATACGATTTGAGCCCAAACGCCTCGCTTAGGCCAAAGCGAGGCGCTTTGGGGGGTTGTGAATAGCTGGGGCCTTTTACAAAATCTTTCTCAAGTGAATCATTAGTTTGACATGTCCTTAAAAGTTTTTTTCTTTTTCCCATACACATACAAAATTGTCACAACTCAACTGATGACAGAATATATTGAGGCGCGACTTGTGATAGATTGTTCAAAGACTTCATAACATTAAATTATGACAATATATTAATATGAATTTCATTTTGAAGGGATAGGGTGCCTAATCCTGACGCGTATTGTAGACATATCCCATAAAACACACCTACAAGAAGCTGTGGAAGGCCGATTCTGCGGAGCGCAACTTCACTCCAGCAAGGACATCAATCTCCCTATGTTCGCGGAACGAAGCCTGCGCATGATAACATGATTAAACGTAGGAGTACATCAGAAGGGTGACATCATCATCACCAAGGAATCTTAGCACGTAAACCCACGTGCGGAATATTCGGGTAACATCGTCTTTTAGTACGAGGATGTACGGACGATATGAATGAAGAAGACCTGGTCAGGCGCTAAACACACTCTGCGCCAACCAAAGGACAACATGTGTCAGGGGTGGTCAAACAACCTTTGATAATGAACGGCGACGTGACTGCTCCCATGCTTCCACCATGATGCGGTGTATAGTACCCATCAGAGTACTATACATACATGCTCACCTGTTGCCAGACGTCACATCGGACACCACCAAAGGGTCAACCATGTTGTGTTAGGGAGAAGCGCCGCCGATGCCCAATCACGTCACGACACTTGGAATTCTAGCAGGCAGATCACGCCTTCCCTCACGTCAGCATTAATTACCACGTGCTTCCCGCCCAATTCAGGGGCCGAAGATATTTGGACCCGGAGCTCGGGCTCAAGACGACCACCTCAACCATGTGCCACGATAGCTGGCCCATGCTTTCCCTATAAAAGGGAGATCACTTCTCCTTTGCAAAAGTTCGAACATCTTCACACATAAAAGTAGCATAGCGATTTAGTCTTAGAATACTTGTAACAATTATCTTTGTATTTCTCAAGTAATAAAAGATATCTCCCTTCACAGTGGACGTAGGTCGGACTAAACCGAACCACTTACATCTTTGTGCATTTATATTCAGACGCCCTTTTCTCTCTCTCTTTACGCCTTCTAGGGTTCGGACTTGGTCATTAGTGTGAGCGAAGGATTATAACCTGAGCAAACACGAGTATCAAACCAAACTTATCCATCTTTCGGGTAAGTTATACCCGTTGTTTCTTCACATTCGTATCTAAGATTCAATAAAAATACAATTTGATCCAAAGAAAATACATCAACATCAACATAAACATGAAGTAAAATACAAATTTTTTTTGTTTGTTTCTAAGGCTGAATCCTAAGTGATATTTTTTGTGTCATCTCATCAAACTTTTCTACAACATGTATAAAATATTTGTCAACACAAATATGTTGACGAGCATACAAGTTTGAATACATACATAGTATAGTGATTGCGTAAACTCAAATCCACATGTTATTGTATACTAAATTATGAATCATACTAGCATGCATTAACTAAATGTCAAGCCAAAGTGTCCACTAGAATGCATCCCTGTAACCGAAGTGATAGACCGTAAAGTATCCTTATTACCGAATCAAATAATGCATGATTGAATGATAGTGTAATCTAACACCGAAATGAAAGACCAAAATAGAATGAATGTATACCTTAACAATGACCCACAAATATGGCGGTGTGCTAGTCCTATAGCGCTATACATGTTAAGGGTGGCTAGACAGCTAAGCATAAAAACATAGCATGAATAACACATATAGCATAACAATTAAGCATGTATACGGATTGAGTGTTTGTATAAGAATGATTGTGTGCGTGGTGTGAGTTTAATAATGGTACATGTTGCAACCCAAAAGTGGTTTAAAAGTAAAATGGGTCAAGTATACTCACCTGGAGTGCATTGTGAAAGAACTAACATACAATGTCTGAAGCTGGATTAACCGAATCTCTTGTTGCGACAGTATTAATGGCAACATCTTCACAAAGATGAGATTCACATAGCTTCAAAAGCCGCTCTAAACCATACCGATCAGCAGATGCTGATACATTAACGTTGAAGCCCATTTTGTGTTCAGGCTCGTTAACTCTTCCATAATATCAGGCAGTTTGTCCTAGTATATAAAATGAAATAATGCCTGAAAAAACTGAAATTTGTAAAAAAAGTTGCATGGAACCAAAAGTTATAAATGAACCTTAAAAACAGGTGCTTCTACGTCTTCCACTACTATAGGCTGGTGATTTTGATCTTTCATTAGACCAAATAGTTGAGCTCTAAAAACAGGTGAGCGAGCTACAATAACCAATTATGGGCCGAAAATGTTTACTCCGTTTACACCAACACACAATGAATTTGATGGCAATCATCTTTTAAGTAGTCTTTTAAGTAGTCTGACGTTTCTAACGCAGACCTTTTAAAAAACCACTTGTAACCCTAACATATAACATATTATAACCAAATATCGGTGATTAGAAAGAGGTCACATTTTAATTTAGACCCTCAAAAGATAATCTATTGACAAACCAGTTCGCTACATAAGAACTGCACTTTCAACCAACTTAAATGAAAATGAGATGTTTATTATATTACTAACTGATCTGATAAATCATATTAACTTCCTACAGATTGAAGACGCGTTTTAAATGCATACACAGAAGTCCCAAAATGTTCCTGTCATTTGCTTTTGACACATTTGGATCTCTGGCCTTTGAGGCCGTGCGTTTCTTGAAACGAGTGCAGAACCGTAGAGCCCTAAAAACCAAGGGTTTGTATCTAGCAGAATAGTCTTTGCGATTCAAAAATGGGCAGCGGTACAACTTGTTACCTGTTAATTTGCCCACTATCCAAATGTAACTTGCTAAAAAAAAAAACTGATGTATTAATATAACTAGTTGTATAAAATCACGCGCGTTGCGCGTTTTACAATCAAGATTTAGATGAGGTGTTAATCAATCAATGAATTATACAATCAAGATTCCATTTTGGTTGTAAACGTTAATAAATATAAAGAAATCTACACATAAGGTAACACATGAAATTTGTAACGAAATTACATAAGATTATGTTATGTTATTTATATTAATAATATATAATATAATAAATTTTTTTAATAAAATAATATGAATAAAATAATAGTATATAATATATTAATTAGGGATGAGCATACAAGGCCGAATACTAATCCCGTCCCGTCCCGATCCCGATACCGTACCGAACCGATACCGAAACGAGTGGTTTTGGGATCGGTATCGGTACCCATATTTATGAATTTTCGGTTGGTATTATCGGTATCGGTACGGGATCGGTATGGTATCGGTATTTTAAGGTAAAATACCGATACCATACCGGTACCGTACTGATACCGGACCGATACCGTACTGATACCGGACCGATACCGTACCGTACCGTATGTGTTCGGTATCGGTATTGGTTTTTTAGACTTTTCGGTATCGGTATTGTCGAGATCGGTATTGATTCGGTACCGATACCGTCCCGAGCTCATTCCTAATATTAATAGTATATAATATAATAAAGTTTTTAAATAAAATATTAATATAAATAAAATATTAATATAATTACTATTCAAAGCATTTGGTAACCAATATAGTAAATATAATTCCAAACAATATATTGTTAAAAACAATTCTATATATTAACAAAACACATTGTTAACAGTAATAGGCCACATGGAATTATTTTAGAGGTCACAATTTAATTTTTTTTAAGTTGTATGAACTTCAAAAAAAAATTTGATTGGTCACTAATAAGTCTTTTCTCTTCTTTTATTAACTTACATTTTTTACCCTAAGTTTTAAACTTAGGCTTTATACAACCCTTAAACTTTAATAATTATTTTCTTATAAATGATTTACACTAATAGATTGTCATACGAAAGTTTAACAATAATTCTTTTTCTATAAACAATATGCGCTTTAACTCCTAAATTTTGATAGAATTATTGTACGACCCTTTAAGTTTAATAAAATTAAAACAAATTCTTCTTTTAACTAATATTTGTTCTTTATCTTTTTTTTATAAGTTTAATTCTTTTTTATTTACTTATTATTTATTTAACTTATTGTAATTAAAGCTAACTTTTAATTTTAGATATGTTTACTTAACCGGGTTACCTCCTTATTTAGCACCAACATCCTCGTATGATCAAGGGCGAAGTATTGTTGGGGCCAGGGGTGGCCCTGGCCCCCCTGTTTTTTGGCGCAGTAGTGAAAATTTGCGATTTTCATAGGTAAATTGAGGCCGGGTTGAGTCCGGCCCCCGCCAATTTTCCACTATCAATAAAAAAAATTGAGTTCAGCCCCCGCCGATTCCGAAACCAAGCTTCGCCACTGCGTATGATCCCGCCGCAAAGCGCGGACTAAAATACTAGTTATCTAACATAGTAACATCTTGAGGTTGCATGAATTAAAATAACCTTTAGCCGGCTTTCGTTTTACACCCACTTGTAAGGCTTTTTCTTTATACCCATTTGCAAAATTCTTATTTAGCGAACTATTAATGTTTAACCTTTGGCTTCTTATATAAACACTAGTGGGTTTACCCGCGCGTTGCTGCGGGGTTTAAATAAGACCCAATGACAAAGAATATGCACTGGCTAATTTTCTTAATAAGATGCCTATAACTCCTTTGTAGTGCAAAGAATGCACATCATGGTAAATGTACATATAACTCCTTTTGTTTACAAAATTGAACAAAAAAATCCATATTTTTTTCTGTTAACAAACTATAAGCAAATGTTGTAGAAGCATAGCAAAATACAACAATAAGAACAAAAATAGTAGACACAACATGTTGTAGAAGCATGGCAAAAAAAAAAAAAAAAAAAAAAACAACAACAATAAGCATAAAAAAACTGTAGACACAACTAAAATAGTTCCTTGTAAAACATCAATACCTGATAGAAATATTAGAACGTACATCAACATTAAATCACAAAGACTTGGTTACCTGTTAAGTAAACATGAGGCATGAGGAAGAAAGCAGGCACATAGAAGAGGAATGGAAGCCATTGAGTAACAAATTCATCTTCAAATACACTGAAAAATTAAAAGACATGAATGAAAAATTAGTGTTTAGGAAAAAGAACAATCGTAATTTGATCAAAGAACATTATGCTTTTAGCTGAGAGTCTATGAAGAGGAGGCACAATAAATAGGTAGGGCAATCGAAGGAGAATGACATTCAATAGTAGTGAATGCAATTGAATTAAGAAACCATTTAATTGAAAGACGATGAAGGGCCTTGAGAAGAAAACGAAGAGAACAATTTTGGTGACATAATGGCAAGAATGGAAGAAGTTTTTTATGTTTTAACTATAAAACCATGATCAAATTACTATCATGCCCTTAAAAGCATCTTAATTATGACAAATATTCTTATTATACCCTTATGAATTAAGGTTGATTCAATTGTACATGTTGCTTTGGTACTTAATAAGATAGCATAATAGATAAGAGAATGATATTTCAAGTTATCCATTCATGTGCAAATCATAGCTTATTGATTAGTTTGTGGGTAATAATGGAGGACTATGAAGTGGTTTATAATAATGAGGGGTTTCACAAAGTTAATGTGGTCATCTAATTCTCTATAAATAGAGGGTTACATGTTGGAAATGATATTAAGTGTGTATTACACACATAAACAACAAGCATGATATGTTGTACACAAGGGGCAATAAGGGAAGGAAATAACCAAAAAATAGACATTTGTGAAGAGTCTATTCAACTCTCATCTTAAAATTATGTTGAAATTACCTTATTGGACATGCTTGATACTTAATAATATATATATAAAATAAGGTAATAATAAAATAATAATAAATAAATAAATAATAGAGAAGAGATATATGTATATCCATATGTAGAAAAAAGTTTTAAAAATCTATGTAACTTAAAATTAATTAATATTAATATACATTTCAAGAGATAGCAAATTGTTGAAGCTTTTTTAGCTTCTCTGACCCAGTAAGTGTAAGACGACGTCGTAGTGGAGTCTGTGTTTTGTTTCTCTGGTGACGCTATACCACCTACTTCCATCTTCAAATTGAATTGGGAAGTTGAGGAGAATGAATGTTGTTTAATCAGAAAGAGAAAAAGTTTTAAGGTGAGTTCTGTGTTAACTTAAGAATGATGCTTAATGAATACTCAATGAAAATAAAAGTTGATAAATTTTATTTTAAAAATTAAAAACCACTTAATAAAATAATAAAACATTCTGTATTTAAGTGACAATACTATGAAGATCTTTCAAAGAATCAAACCTACCAAAAAGATAAAATCTTAGCCACCTCAAAATTTTATATATCCATAAACATGCAAAAAAATAGCTATAAAAAAATAAAAAAAAGTAACTAATTATATTTATATGAATAAAGGGTATATAAAAATAGTTAAAATCATTAATATTGGACTATATGTTTAAGAGTTGAAGGATTAAACTGGAGGATTAATATCATACATTGAATCTGGCAGCAAGCTATAGCTCCAAAAAGCACCATAAGATCAGCAAAGAGTCTTGATCACATTTGTAACAACTGAAACTGTCTTTATTGCACTCATTTTAAACAACTAAACTCTGCAAAAATAACAAAATTATTAAAGGTATACATTAAAGATAAACTTGGAGTGGTTTTCAACCAATTCGAATCGACAAGTAACACAATTTAATAATCAACATGTAGTTTATAGATTAACAATTGTTATATAGAATTAGAACCGAGAGAAAAAACCTGGACTACTGGGGTCCCTCCGGTGCGCGCTGATCATCATAAACTGCTAGAAGCATTAGCGTCTCAACTAAACGAAGATGCAACAATCAACACTAAGTAACATTGAAACAAGAATCGATAACAATACCTTATCTACAAAGGTAGAATGTGAATAGAAAAGAGATAAGTAAAGAGATAACAATGAACAGAACATGTGCATTTGAGCTTGATAGAAACTGATTAGAGAAAGATAGAATGTGAATGGTAAAGAGATAAGGGCAAGAACTTACATACATCACTTCCAATACTATCAATGGAAGTTTCTTCATGGAATGGAATAGAATTTGTTATGAATGATTAATATAAATAAAACACAATCAATGAATAATTAATCAGGAGAGCTCTTCATATGGCCTAAGAGGGAAGGTGAAGAGAGTTAGGGGTACTATAGGAATGATATTTTAGCTTTTAACTAAAAACAAAAGATAAAATTACTCTACTAACCCTCTAAGTGTCTTAATTGTCCCTAATATCCCTGTAATACCCTTATGAAATAAGCTTTATTCTCTTATACTTGTTGCTTTAAAAATTGTACCCATGTCAAAATTCTAATTTGGTACATCACTCCTCCTTTATAATGTATTATAGATTATAGATTATAGATTATAAATTATAGATTATAGATTAGCCCAAACCAACTCATTCATACGTAAATGGGTAGAAATTGTCACCTATATTAGTATGACATCTACATCTTAATTTTGAAAAGGAGTTACTGAGTTATTGACTTTGAGCTAAATCAAATGTGATACCATAAGAGCTGGCAATTTTACCTTTGGATGAAAAAGGATTAAGTTAGGTTATAGTTTATTTTTAACTAGATAATATTTTTATCCCGGGTTGAAATATCTAATATAACATAATAAAATTCTATTATTATTATTATAATTAGTTTAAACAAATCTCTGCCATAAGTTATCATATTCAAATATAAAAAAAAAAAAAAAAAAAAAACGAATCTCTGCGTTGGGGTATAAATCTAGTGCCATTACAAATGAATTCGGAAGTTTGTAATCGATCATTCTAAAAAGAACTAACATGAAATAAGAAAAAAAAAAGTTAATTATTGAAATATCGAACGCATTAGTCTAAGGGTTATGTGATGCGTTAAAAAATTCATGGGTATATGATCGGGTATGTAGTTCGGGTATTTGGGTATGTTGTTTCGGGTAATCGGGTCGGGTATCGCCTAATCCCAGACCCGACCCAAACCCACAATTTTTTTTTAAACTAATCCCAAACCTGACACAATACCTGTCGGGTTACAAAAAATAGTCATTTTTTTCTCCGATTTTTATATAGCACTATGGTACTCGTTAGAAAGATAATAAAACGCTCGTTAATTTGGTGTAATTTTTTCTTTAAAAAATCTCGTATATAAAAGATATTAACGTTTGAAAGTTATGGGAGGAAACACGAGAGATAAAATAATAAAGGTTTAATAATTAGATTTAGTAGATTAGGTATTTAATAGATTAGGTTAAAGATTATAATAGATTAGGTTAAATCATATTTATTTCTTTTTTTTTAATTGGTTTAGAGTTGTCACATCACATCCTATGTGGCATCTCTCAAAGGAGAGATTGCATACACTACAAGAATTTGGGGTGTTTACCCACACATAACTTACCTACACATGTAAACGTGTGGGTAAATATCTACACATTTTTGTACATGTGTGGGTAATTGTTGATGATTTAAGTTAAATAACAACTAACACTAAATATATGTTGGTAATACATTTTACCTACACATTGGAGTTGGTGGAAAAATACCCCCCCAAAAATGACATCAATTAAATATTAAACTACCTACACATAAGGTAAAATTTTTGTTATGTGTAGGTAAATTATCTACAAATATGTAAACAACTAACATATGTGTAGGTAAATGATTATGTTTATCAACACATAATATATTTAAACAAATATGTAGATAAATCAATTATATAAATTTGTATTTAAGTTTTGGATAATGATGTGGCAAAATAAATAACTACACATGCTTAAAATGTACAACATGTGTAGATATTGGGTACATATAAAAATTAATAATTGTATTCGGACATGCTTAAAATGTACAACATGTATAGATATTCGGTTGCTTTAGTAAGCTTTATTAGTTGTCGGTTAGAGTTAATGATAATCTATTAGCGTCCACTATTATTTACCATGACTTTTATTAACTTTTTGACATTCCGATTCGTGTACGCACTTTATAAAATCATATAAATTACATGAAATTTAACTTTTATTAACTTTTTGATTTTTGTTAAACATGAAAAATGAATTTTAATTCGAAGTGTTTCATTATTTTATTTGTGTTTATGGCCAATATCGTTCTTTTTTTAAATGGTTTGCTTTTTTCCCCTAATTCTAATTGATGCTTAGTGGTACCGGCCTGTGTATCGGTTTCGTTTCCGGTTTTTTTGGTCGGTTTTAGCATCGGTTTTAGCTCGGTTTTTTGTTCGGCTTCGGTTTTGAATTTGTTTAGTACAGATTTTGGTTTGGGTGGATTGATCGGCTTTGTCTGTTCATTTATATCTAATATAACATAATAAAGTCAATCATCGTCTATAACTCAATCTAACCTTTTTAAAATTTTTGAAAACAAATTTTAGCTTCCCGCTTAATAAGATATTTTTTCCCTCTTCCATCTCAATTTCCCTTACCCAAATTCAATCTTTTAACTCACTCCCCTATTCCATCAATATTCCTTCTCCGTAAACCCTTTCAAATTTCAATCTCTAGAAACCACAAAGAAACCCTTGACAGCCGTCGCACCGTCTACTTCCTTTTTCTTTTGTGTAGTGTTTCTTTGCCTGTCACTCAAACCTACCCTCTCTCTTATCCTGACCCTCTCCTCTGTTCTTTCTCTCTCTAGAAATCATCATATCTGTGTTGAGAAGTCACCGCCATCTTCGCACCATGCTCCTCCGGTGTGTTTGCCGATGATGTTGTTGGGGCGCCGATGTTGGTGTCGTTGTGGTACTGTTGTCGTTTGTTCTTGATGGATTGTAGCGGTTGTGGCTACCAGGTACAGAAAGCATTCTGGCCAAGGAGAAACTGACTTGGGTGGCGATGTTCAGCTTTAGGGTACGATTATTTCCTCTTTGTTGAATGCGATTTGCTTGAAATCTTGAACTTTGTTGTCTTAATCTAATCAATGGGCAAGTTTTGTGTGAATAAAGCTTTGAGCTTAATAGGGTATTTTGTCTTGAAATCTAGATTTTTTTGTGTGTTTTTACTTTTTAATCTTTCTGAAATCAATTTGCATTTGTTGTTTGAATAAAGATTTAAGGTCAAAATGTCAAATGGTTTGCAAAGGAATTTGAGGGGACTGTGTGTTTATTTGAATTATGTTTTAAATCTCATATAGCTTTAGGGGGTATGCATTTTTTACATTGACTGTGGATACAAAACTAGATGTCTTTTGTATCTTTTCATTCTTTTTTTAATTGGAGCCTCCAGATATAATATGCTGAACATTTGCGTTTTTGGAGTCGGCCAAGCCGAACAGCAGAGGAAAACAGACCCCTAATGGCCCAATTTGGGTCGAAAAGGCATGTCAAAACATTACTCCTCCTAATTTATATTAAATTTTATCAACTCTTGTCCACTGTCCCAATAATTCTCCACAACTCAAATTTATATTATTATTATTTTATTATTATACAAAACGCTAATAAAAAGTTATACAAAGTAATTAAGAATATTGTAAAACAACTTCTTTTTTTCTCATGCGAAACATATAATTAAGATTCGAATCATACCATTAAGCCACCGTGAGTATATAGTTTTGACGGAATACTAACTCGAGAGGATTGATTTACTACCATAAACGAGTATCGCATTATAAATTGTTACCCTCGCAACATTACGCGGGTAACTTACTAGTACTTGTATATGTTGATTGATGAATATGAGTTGATTATGTTACAAATACTGACCTTAAGATTTTGCCATTTGTTACTACAATGGATCCTTCTTGTATGTGTGAATTATCATGGGTGATGAGAATCCTCTTGCAATCCAGTATGCATTCATTTTCATTTATGAAGTTGTTTAGATGTGATGCAGGATTGGAGAACCACTTTGGACCCAGGTCAGTTATGTTGGCAAAGAAGTGCTTATTCCTGATGAGGATGCTAAGATGTTCCTAAGTATGATTTTCACGTAAATTGTTGAGACTGACTTGCGATATGAAGCTTCCCGCGATAAGTCAGATGTGATCATTAACAATAGCACTATGGTTGGTGCTTCTCTTGATGTAGCATGTCATTATAACTTGTTCATGGTAAATTTTTGTTTTTTTTCTGGTTTGAAAATAAATATTGGGTTAGCTTTTAATTTTATTTCTATCTAGGATTTATAGGATATTTGGATGGAGTTGTTTTCCTCAATGATCTCACGTGCGAAACGTTTAGAGTTATCACTTCTGGTGTTAGCAGGACGACGAATGCTTCCCTGTAGCTGGTGAGTATTTACATTGTTTTAATTAGAGGAGGTAACTTTAGAATTTTGAGCGAACTTCCAACTCCTTTGACTCGTTCAATTTATCTTACCGCTTGCTTTTATCCCCAGTTTGTATTGTTTTGTAAACTTGATCGTTCTACATGTAGTATTGAAAACTGGTAGTTGCTAAAAACTAGTTTGTGTTGGCTTACAATATATGATTGCTCCCCACTTCTATTCCAACACCTATTAGTCAAACTTCGACACTTTTCTGCAGATATCATTGATGACATATACAGTACGAGGACTGCTGCAATGGATGTTGTTAGCGAGTTGGTAAGAAAACCTTCAAAAGTTCATATTATTCATTGTAGAAATTTTTAAAAGGTATCCCGATCTTCTATAACATATAAGTCTGCTGCATATTCAAATTTTTTGGAATGGTAGGCTGCATGGGTTGCCAGAAAATATGCCCATTTAATTTTTCTAACCCAAATAATTTCCGTAAAGCACTACAATGTGTAGTTGCTGGGATGCGTGACCCCGAGCTTCCAGTTTGTGTTGATCCTGTTTTTGCGTTGCGTTCTTTTGATGAATCTTGTAAAGGTAATATCCGAATACACAACTTTTTCTTTTTTTTTATAGTTTTATATTGTGGTTGCGGTCTGTCAAATATCCAGAACATAAGAAAACTATATGATGCTTATATATCTACAGATCTAGGTGAAATCAGACCAATCCTTCCACAGTTACTTGATGGTATGTATTTTTATACAAGTCTTCCTGATTCATATTTTCAAATTACGGAATTGGGTATTAACTTGTTCATGCATACATTGTTGGTTTTCAGATTTTTTTCAAGCTAATGGATGAAGATGAAAATGAGGATTTGGTTTGAAACAATTGTTGACAAATTCGGAGAAGAAATGGCACCTTATGCTCTGGGCCTGTGCCAGTGGTAATTCTCTTATTATTTGTCAATCAAAATGTTAAGTGTACATATGTAAAAGTTTATGTCCTCCCATTTTGTAACTTGGTGTTTGTGTCTGATATTATTAGGCTGCTTGTCACACCCTCAAATTTCCACTTGCGGGGTTTTACCGCAAGGCGCATGACAAACCAGGATCCAAGTCAACAATCACAATAAACAACTCTATATGAAAAACATAAATAAACATAACCAAATGATTTTATAAGCGGAAGCGTTTAAGTAGCATTTAATCAACTATGCTATCATCCAAAAAGTTATTCAAGACACTTTTTATTACAAAACGTGCAACTATGCCTAGACGCCAATGCAGACCCGTGCGCCTAGTTCCATTTGTTGCTACCTTAGCGACTTGAGAAAAACATGCCAAAAAGATGTCAACATATAATGCTGGTGAGTCCACAGGTTTGTTCAAAATGTTATCAAGATGTTACCAGAATGTTACCATGTCCATACTATATCCATGTTACCAAGTACGCTAGCTAGGCGTATGTTCTGTTACTACTACGATTGGAAAACCATTACTAGACTGTTACCATGTGTTCAGCCCGATGTGTTGTAGCCATGCTACGAGTGTTACCAGTTCGAGACAATATGCACCCGCCCGGCCCTCCAAGCCGTCGAGTGGGGCTTATCAAACCCAATAGATCTATCCACATTTCCCCCGTTGTGCATCCCTGCACATTCATGGTTTTCCCCGGGACTTTAAAAGATCGTATAGTACACAAGTTTAAAACCATAGTATGACATATGTTACCAAAGTAGTTTAGTGCATGTTTTCTCCCCCAAAAGTTAAAGCAGTAAAAGTGGGGCCGTGAACTCACCTTAAATAGCGTTCTTCGATTACAAGTAAAGATGTTACGCCCTTGATAATCCCTCTACCGGAGATCTATCAAAATGTTCACATAAGTGATCCGACTAATAACCATAAGGTTATCTAGTCCCCGATTGTCCAGATCGTAACCAAGTATGTTTTAAAATGTGTTTAAATGTTTAACCGACACACTAGACCTACCCGACATTCCGTTGGTGACCCATTACCCTAACTAATCAAGTACACATAGATTACACACAAGGTTCAAGCATAAAACACTTAGTTTGTATCAAAAATCTCATTTCTGCATCAGAACGGTCGAACCAGTCAGTTTTAAGTCTCCTTCGCCCGTTTTCAGTCTCCTTC
Source organism: Ambrosia trifida (assembly GCA_028751855.1). Lineage (NCBI taxonomy): Eukaryota > Viridiplantae > Streptophyta > Magnoliopsida > Asterales > Asteraceae > Ambrosia > Ambrosia trifida. Next base: position 131,910,578 of record CM054128.1, on the reverse strand, counting down.
GCCCGTTTTACATTTCGTTCGACCGTTTGATGCCTCCTTCGCCCGTTTTACTACATTCGCCCAACAAAAACCCAGGTTCGACCCTGGATTCCCTCCTTCGCACCTTCGATCGGTCGAAGGAGGCCAGGTTAGCCCCTGTTGTGCAAATTTTCCTAAAAACGGTTCAAACACATTCAAAACGACTCGAAACATCATTAAACACAGCAGTCAAGCATGGATAACTTATCCCTACAAAACCCCACCGATTTCCCCCGATAATACGTCCGTTCCAGCCATTTCCCAAAATGGTAAAGATTATGGAAACATCACTTTCATGCATGAATAATTTACCCAATTTGGAAACTTTTGAAATCGATTCATATTCAACTTGAAATGCTCAGTTTGTCGAGTGTTCGATCTTTTCTTATCAATTCTATTGATCATAAATATCATGCATCAAGTCTAGGTTCGTTAAAACCCCCCAAATACCCATAATATCATCATATCCAATCCTAACCCTAAATAACAATAATCTAGCATCAATAACAATCCTATATTATGTTTCTATCATAGATATAGCAGCAAATCATCGAATAACACATAACACCACATAATACACAATTTACATATGTTATTCACCATGAAAACCTATGTTAAATGATAAGGTTTTAGTTTAGAAAGATGTTTAAAAGGTTTCTAATCATGAAAACACCCTTAGTAGAGATCCGGACAATTAGGGTTAGATGAAAACGAATTAAAATGCTTTAAAAAGGATTTAGGATCAAGAACACACCTTAGATCCTTGCTTAGATGTTGTAAACGGCTTAGATTATGAAAAATCAGAGCAAAAACTCCTTCCTCAGTGTTGAAAATCGTTTGAGAGTGTTTTAGAACGGCTAGGGTTTGTGAAATGGTGAAAAAAATGACAAAGGTTGGTATTTATACTGTCCCACATTCGCCCCTTTTTGATGGGCGAATGAGCCCTCCTTCGACCCTTCTCAGGGTCGAATGAGTCCTTCTGTGGTCGAAGGAAATTCTTCCCATCCCAGTTCCCAGGTTCGCCCCTTTACAAGGGTCGAACCAAGGCAAATTATCTCCTTCGACCATTCGAAGTGGTCGAACCAGAGTTCTTTGTTTAGCTAGTTTTTCCAGTTTGTCGTGTTTAACGCATTCTAACACATCTTAACATACAAGCATGCAACCTTAGTCTATGTTTAGCATATTTAGGCACGTATAATCATTTACGCATCATTTAAACACATCTATGTATATAATCCACCACACGACCCATAATCTGCACATATACTTAATTAGTTCATGTAATGTCACCAACAACGGAATCCGGTACTAGTGTATTACCAAAACGACTCCCAATGATCCTCCAGATCATTGTACCTTGGACAGTCCTAACTTGACCCGACCCGACTCAACTAACCCAGTTAAGTTCGTTTATAAATGTTTCTCGCTAAGGTAGACTTAGATGTTACTAATATGTTTAGGACAAACATGCCGGGTGTCACATCATCCCCACGTTGAAAGAATTTTCGTCCCGAAAATTGCGCAAAGCCCCAAAAGAAAGAAACGAATAAGAACAGAACGAAAAGGAAATTACCGGATGTCACATCATCCCCACGTTGAAAGGAATCTCGACCCGAGATTCATTCCGCTTCAGCAGTAACATGCCTCGATTCAAACGCGCGTTTCGGAAAAAGATAAGGATACTTAGCTTTCATCTGATCCTCCCGTTCCCATGTGAACTCCGATCCACGGTTCGAGTTCCAACGGACTTTAACGATGCGGATTTTACTCCGACGAAGGCTACGAATCTTGTAGTCGAGAATCTCGACAGGTTCCTCCACAATGCGAAGACGATCATCAACCTTGATCTCCTCCGGTGATACAATGAGAGATTCATCAGCCAAACACTTCTTCAAGTTAGACACATGGAAGACATTGTGCACACTACCGAGCTCCGCTGGTAAGTCAAGTCTGTATGCCACCGGTCCAATCCGATCTAGGATTGCGAATGGTCCGACATAACGAGGGTTAAGCTTGCCACGCTTTCCAAAGCGTATGACGCCCTTCCATGGTGAAACTTTCAGAAGTACTTTGTCCCCAACCTGGAACTCTAAAGGTTTTCGATGGCGATCGGCATAGCTCTTCTGACGATCCCGTGCAGCAGCCAAACGTTGACGAATCTGTACGATTTTCTCCGAAGTTTCGTACACAAGTTCCGGACCAGTGAGCTGGCTCTCGCCCACCTCGACCCAACAAAGTGGTGACCGACATTTCCGTCCGTAAAGAGCCTCGAACAGAGCTGCCTTGATGCTAGAGTGATAGCTGTTGTTGTAAGAGAACTCCACTAACGGCAGGTGGATCTCCCAACTTTTGCCAAAATCGATAACACATGCCCGAAGCATGTCTTCCAAGGTTTGAATCGTCCGCTCACTCTGTCCATCAGTTTGCGGATGATAAGCCGTACTCATATCCAACTGAGTACCCAAAGCCTTGTGCAGAGCCTTCCAGAAACGCGAAGCGAAACGAGAATCACGATCAGAGATAATAGAAACAGGCACCCCGTGCCGAGCAACCACCTCCTTAAGGTAAAGTCGAGCCAACCGCTCGAGCCCATCGGTTTCCTTAATTGGTATAAAACGTGCCGATTTTGTCAGCCGGTCAACAATCACCCAGATCATATCATAACCACTAGGTGACCTTGGCAGTTTGGTGACAAAATCCATCGTGATTCGCTCCCACTTCCATTCCGGAACCTCTGGTGGTTGTAGGAGACCAGACGGCCTCTGATACTCCACCTTGACTTTAGCACAAGTCAAACATTTGCTGACGTAAGAAGCTATATCAGCTTTCATGTTTGGCCACCAATAAAGTATCTTCAAATCCTGATACATCTTATCGGAGCCAGGGTGAATAGAATACCGGGATTTGTGAGCTTCATCCAAAACAAGCTCGCGCAATCCCCCGAACAATGGGACCCAAACACGTCCCGCAAAATAGTGTAAGCCATCGGTCCTGAGCTCAAGATGCTTGTCAGCACTGTGCATAATTTCAGCCTTAAGGTTATCCTCCTTCAAGGCTTCCAACTGTGCAGAACGGATTCGGTCAGGCAACGATGAATGAATGGTGAGCTGTAAGGCTCGAACACGACGATGATTCGTAGACTCCTTCCTGCTCAAGGCGTCAGCCACAACGTTCGCCTTGCCAGGATGGTATTTGATGGCACAGTCGTAATCGTTCAGGAGTTCAACCCAGCGACGCTGCCGCATGTTCAACACCTTCTGGTCGAAAATATGCTGAAGACTCTTGTGATCGGTATATACTTCACACTTGGTACCGTACAAGTAATGTCTCCATATTTTCAACGCAAAGACTACCGCACCCAGTTCCAAGTCATAAGTAGTGTAGTTCTTCTCATGAACTTTGAGTTGACGAGAAGCATAAGCAATAACTTTCCCGCGTTGCATCAACACACAACCGAGACCACGAATAGAAGCATCACAGTACACAACAAAGTCATCCGTACCCTCTGGCAAGGATAAGATAGGTGCAGAACAAAGTTTCAGCTTCAGCATCTGAAATGCTGATTCTTGTGGTTCATCCCAGTCGAACTTTCGGTCCTTCTGGGTAAGAGCAGTGAGGGGTTGAGCGATCTTCGAAAATCCCTCAATGAAACGACGATAATAACCCGCAAGACCTAGGAATTGCCGCACCTCAGATGGCGTCTTTGGTGCTTCCCAGTCTTTAATAGCTTCGATCTTAGCCGGATCGACATGAATTCCCAATCCATTCACCACATGTCCTAGGAATTGAACTTCGCCGACCACGACATCAAAACTACCCAGGGGCACCGGCATAAGGTCAATGGGGAAAGACAAGCCCGACAGTTCCAAGCGACATTCCCTAAGGGTGTGTGTCGCTTCGATTTTCTTACCATCAGCCAATTCTATTAAGTACTTAGCCTCTAAAGGTGTGGGTACTTGATGTGTGTAAATGTATATATAAAAATAACACAAGCTTTAATTAAAACGACTCACCTAAAAACTACACACGCACGACAAGTGTACCGGTCGCAAAGCAGTAAATAGATAAGATCGAGTATCGAACCCAAAGACGCGAATGCAACTCTAGATCACAACCTCTACCGAATACTAGCCTAAATAAATATATACTTATAGGGGGTTAAACTAATAATTATAAACTTAATTAAACTAAATTGATTAAACTTAACTTAACTCGACAACTAATATGAACTTAAGGAACTGGAGAAATCAGATAGGAAGAAGGTTGGTTACTTAGATAAAATCCCTAGACACTAGCAATAAATCCTGAATCTGGTAATTAACTTGAGACCCTATTCTTATCTAATAAACCTCCTATCAAAGACGACTCACTAGACTCAAGGCGGGACAAGTGTAGAAATGCTAAAATGGATCCGGATCGCCCTAGCGTACCGAAATCCCACAGAAATCAGATTAAAACCTCTCCTGGATTAAAACCCTCAAACAATGAAGCAGACTTAAACTCTACTGAAGAAACCTAGGAAAACTCTAAACACGGACAAGTAGCGACTCTTGCCCTAGCGCTTGCCAACTACCGAACAATGCCTAGTTAGTTACCTAGCAAACTCGAGTTAGATTTCTCACCCTCAAGAATGGACTGCACGTCTTAGTTAATCTATTATATTAGTTTGTTATACTTGTGTCGTACTCCAACTCCAAATACTAGCACGCTAACCTAAGTTGACGAACTAGATTGATTTCTAGACCTAGGGGGTATCTCTACATGCCTAGCTCCATAAAACCAATAAACAAACTTCAAATAAAATTAACACCAACACACATATATCAAATCCAACAATAAAATTAAAATCATGTAATTCTACACATCAAAATTAAAAACCAAAAACATTAAATATTGCAAATAACGTGTCTAGTTCATAAACCTAAGCAACCATGAAAATATTTAGTTCATAATTAAAATCAGAAACATAGTCATTAAGTTTCGAAAAACAATGATAAACATGTCTCTAAAAATATAAAAACGATAAAACAAACCACCGGGTCTTCAAATAATTAATCTTTAGGCGCCCGGACCTTCTCCCCTTCAAAGACCTCCTCTCTAATTTTTTTGTTTAGAAGCTGTCGACTGAATATTCTGTCCTCAAATTGTGCGCCGCTTCCCCTGTTTTTAAGATATTGTTGTGCGATTGAATGATATGTCTAAATAATTCTCCTGCCGTCAATTCTTTTACTATCCATATCCATCCATATCTCAATTTGGTTTGTTTGACTTGGGCCTTGGGAAGTGACCCAAGGTCACGTGTTTTTTTTTTCTTTTAATTATTATTATTATTATTATTATTATATAGTAGTATGACTCCGCTCTTTAGACTCGGGTGTTCTTGGCTTAACCAAAGTTGCTCGTTTACGCTTCAACGTCCATGAACACATGCTCTCAAGTGCTCGTGTCTCAATTAAAATTCTTTCTTTTTAAGCTCATTCTTCACGAACACCTATAAAATAATAAAATAAATAAATAAGTACTAAAAACTAATAAAAAAATATACAATGATAAAAATAGACAAACAAACGAATACACGCCTAAAACTACTAAAAACTATATACAAAAGACTAAATTATGACTCAAACTACATAGGAAAATGGATGTGTTTTATGGCACATCAAACATCCCCACACTTAACTCTTTTTCGTCCCTGAAAAAGAATTATGCTATGGAATCACAATCAAATAATCTGGCCTCAAAACATAGGTTACTTTAATTTTAAAAAATCTAATCACATGCCAACTGCGATTGCAGGTATACTTGTCCTCTTAAACCCAACCGCCGGTTTCTAAGCCCCTTATCATGTTAGTTTAATTTTAGGTTCATTTAGTCTACTTAGGGTCTCACACTAAAGAAGCCACAGTTTCACCTAATCCCGCCTCAAGCTTATGAAACAAAAGGAACAACCAATTGACTATTCCTAACCGTTTTATGTAGAAAACCGAGAGAATTTAAAATCATTTGTTGTTTTTTTTTTTCATTTTCATCTCAGCGTACTTAACTCAGAGGGTGTGACCAATCCAAGTCGCTATCCTAGTGGCCAGGCACCTTAAGCTTCAGTATTTTCGCTTTGATTTCTATTTAATTCATGAGCTTTTTTTTTAGATATTTATTTTCAGACAATCCTAGAGGGAGTCGAATCCGGAGTCACTATCCCTAGAAACGACACCATTGGCCTTGTCCTTATTTTATATCTAGCTCTTCTTTTTTTTTTTTTCAACTTTTGATTATAAATTCTAACGGTTTTAAACTTATAACGGCATTTCTTATACTATTATTGGCGGTTTCAGCTTCCCCATTTTTGTCCTAGATGAGAACCCACAAGGTATCCTAATATATTTAAGTGTATTAGCTCAAAGGAAACTTTTCTACCGGCTGGGCCTACCCACACATCCCAAGTCAACACGCTTTCGATTATTTATTCTTCTAATACATATAATATTTGAAAACCAGACACTTGATTTTATCTATCATTTCCCATATTTTATAATGCAAACTTCAAAATCAGGGACTTCTTTTTTTTTATTATTGACTCAAACAACTCTGTATACAGACTAAACGACAGTTTCTCATCCCCACACTTAAACTCTACATTGCCCTCAATGTAGGAATAGAAAACGACTCAAAATAAAAAAATAAATTCCGAATACAAAAATAAAAAGACGAGGGCAAATTGAAAAGGACTTAGCTGGTTAATTTTTTTCTTCGTAAGATCCAAAACACTAGTCCAGTCCAGCTCGATCGTATAGCATTTCATTCGCGATCGGCTCTGACACATGGTAAACTCTCGGGTTGCTTCAATATAACGTACAGCTCCAGAATCGCCCGAATGGAGATTGAGTACGAGCGGTACAATCCAAACCTGCACAAAATGAAACAAACAAAACCCGAGCATAATACTGAACCACACAAAAATAAAATACTCAAGCTACTAACTTAGACTCATAATATAACAACAAACAAGAAGACGTACCTGCTTGGCAAAATGGTGGTGAATGGTGGTAGAACCAAATGGGTAGAGAAAAAAAAATTATGATTCTCGCTCAACGTGAAGGACACTGGTGATCACAACACGCGTTGCAAGCGAAAAAAAATATAACTTTCCGGGGTAATAGCTGGTCGCATAAGGCGAACAGGTCATCCCAGGCTCCCCACATTACGTGAAAAGTCTTTTTTCAGAGAAAGTTAATTAATTTTTTTTAAAGAAAAATTCTCTTTTATTACCCAAACCTCTACCAAAACTCCCAGTCATAAAAATATATATAAGGATAATACATGGGATCCGCTCATTGTGAAATTTCCTCTACCCAAGCAAACACGCAAACCTACTAACTGACTCAAAGACACAAAAACAAAGATAGAATAGAAAGATAAAAACCTATGAACCACTACCGAAGGACGGACCACAAATAAAAAAATGAAAAGCTAGAAAAAAAATAGATATAAATATAAATTTACATTCTCTACAGAGCCTCCCCACACTTAAACTTAATCAGGGGGCTTCTCTTTTATCTGGACCCGATCCAACCCGTTTAATTCCACCCGGTCCATATTATTTAGCAAAATTACATTAGTGGAATTGAAAATTTTATCGAATTTAAATGTGTCGGACCACCAATATTTAAATTTACCTGGACCAAACCTGATTCTTGGCATGTAATGAGGGGACTTGTTATCTCTACAACTCCTGACCCTCACCCTGTGTCGGTCCAGGTGACTCTTCGCCTTCTCCCGTGGTGGTGGCCATGGTGGTAGCACTAGTAGCAATGTAATATCCAATGCCTGCACGGGCCGGCTGTGGTGTTCTTCTTCTTCCACCACTGCTTCTTTCTCATCTTCCTTGTTTGGAGACACTTGGTCAAAATCTTTGTCCACTTCTGGAGCTGACAAATCAACCAACTCGTCACCAAACTCTGCTTCCCCATCAGCTGCTTCTTCAAGCAAGTCAGTGGTGTCTTCCTCTTCCACCACTTCTTCCTCAAACAGCCATCCTGTGGATTCTGAAAAATCCATATCTTCCTCAGCCTCCCTCCAGACATCTGCCCCCCAAGGATATGCTGCTGAACTAGAGATCTGGCAAGGCTGCGCATCCTGCTGAACCAAAGGTGGGACTAAGGCGTCCATTATGGTCTTTGGCTCTAACCCTGAATCCTGCAAAATATCATCCTCACAAGACAAGTGTAAAGAATCATATGGGTCAGTTAAATCATGCATAGAATCAGATGAGTAAGGACAAACAGTTTCAGCAGCGGGCCTAATACAATCAGGTAATGTAAGTGTTACCATCTCGTCTGGATCATCATATGTGAAATAAACCTGCTGAACTAGAGGTGGGACTTCAACGTCCATTATGGTCTTCAGTTCATCCACCTGAGCCTGTAACCTTTCAAATGCCGCATCTTGTTCCCTCAAATAGTCGGTGCGCATGGATAGCAAAGAACGCATATCCTCGAGCATGAGCTGCTGATTAGCAAGGAAGACGTCTTGCTTAGCAACAAGGGCAGCAAAGTCGGGCCTAGTGTGAGACGAGACATCCCGATAATCGGGATGTGGATACAAATGTTGGCTAGGTGGATACTCTGACGAGCTACCACCATGCCTTTCCTCATGCATCTCAGCTTGTAGACGATCAGGCCGACTTTTTATTCTATCTAGTGACTCAGATGTTGCAGGGTTAAACCACCGGTTAGCCTGTGGGTATGAAGGCTGGTATGACTGATATGGTTGCGGCTGCAAATACGTGTTAGCATAATAATCTGTGGAATACCCTGATGAATTTGGGCATTTTATAGTAAAATGGGGTCCTCCACAGATCTCACACATGATAAAGAATTATATATTACGAATGAAAAATAATAATAATAAGAAATAAAAATAAATAAAAGCAAAAATTATTCACAAAATAGTAGACCAGAAACGGATCGGATAATTCTCAAGAGTGCCAATTGTGTCCCTGGCAACGGCGCCAAAAACTTGATGTGTGTAAATGTATATATAAAAATAACACAAGCTTTAATTAAAACGACTCACCTAAAAACTACACACGCACGGCAAGTGTACCGGTCGCAAAGCAGTAAACAGATAAGATCGAGTATCGAACCCAAAGACGCGAATGCAACTCTAGATCACAACCTCTACCGAATACTAGCCTAAATAAATATATACTTATAGGGGGTTAAACTAATAATTATAAACTTATTATTATTATTAAGTCACGTGTTTTTTTTTCTTTTAATAATTATTATTATTATTATTATTATTATTATTATTATTATTATTATTATTATATAGTAGTATGACTCCGCTCTTTAGACTCGGGTGTTCTTGGCTTAACCAAAGTTGCTCGTTTACGCTTCAACGTCCATGAACACATGCTCTCAAGTGCTCGTGTCTCAATTAAAATTCTTTCTTTTTAAGCTCATTCTTCACGAACACCTATAAAATAATAAAATAAATAAATAAGTACTAAAAACTAATAAAAAAATATACAATGATAAAACTAGACAAACAAACGAATACACGCCTAAAAATACTAAAAACTATATAGAAAAGACTAAATTATGACTCAAACTACATAGGAAAATGGATGTGTTTTACGACACATCAGTACTATATCTAGCAATCGACTAACATCCAAAGATATGAAACTCTTATCGGCACCAGAATCAAATAAGACAGAAACATAGCGATCATTAAGAAGGAACGTACCGGTAACTGTGTCTGGATCCTGCCTAGCCTCCACAGATCCAATGACGAAAGCACGTGCAGTCCTGCCTCCGCCGCCGTTGTTCCCGTTACCGTTCCCGTTCTTCCCATTTTCGCCCTGTTTCAGCTTGGGACAGTCACGCTTGAAATGTCCCGTGTCACCACAGTTATAACACCCCTGCCTCTCCTAAGTCCCCTGAACAGCAGGAGCAGGAGCAGGAGTAGGGGTACGAGCTTGGGCCGACGGAAGTGTTGCCCTGCAATCCTTGGCCAAGTGTCCAAGCTGCGTGCCTTATCACAGTTCCCCGAGTGATGGTAACCACACCGGTTACACTTGGGATGCTTCCCGATATACCCACCTGTCTTCTGCCCTGAAGACGATCCAGACGGCTCAAACTTCTTTGCCGGCTGAGACGGCGCCGGTACAACACTCTTTCCCATTCCATCCCACTTTCTCTTGTTCCCCTCAGCAACCTTCACAGTAGCACCCTTGGGTGGCAAAACGCCTTCTGCCACCTTCAGGTTAGTCATCCGATGAGCTGATCGGACAACTTCAGCAATTGTGGGAAGATTCCCAGCAGCCACCAATCCAGCTATCTCGGGCACTAGTCCAGACACATAGTGCTCGATCCTCCTGTACTCGGGTGTGTGCAAATCAGGACACAACACCGCCAGCTCATTCCTCCTCACAGTGTATTCTTCAATCTCAGACCCAACCATCTTGTAACTCCAGACCTCATGTTCCAACTTCTGTATCTCCTCTCTCGGACAGTACTCACCTCTCAACAGCTGCACAAACTCCGCCCAAGGCATGGCAATAGCCTCCCCCAATCCCATGTTCTGAGTAGTAGCATTCCATCACGACAGTGCAGGCCCCTCAAATGTCGCGGTAGCATACTTCACCTGGTCCCCAGCAGGACAGTTGCACATAACAAACACAGACTCAACCTTCTCCAGCCATCGGAGCAGTCCCACCGCTCCCTCAGTTCCAGCGAAGTTATGGGGCTGACAGTCCCGAAACTTCTTATAAGAGCACTGAGGTTGAGGTGGATTGGCACCAACACCTGAAACACGGTACACGAGTAAAACACAAACGAAAGGACGCGAAACCCAAAAATGAGGCAAGGTCGACAGAAATCAACTCACCACCCATGACATTAATCCCAGCCTGGAAATTTGCCATAGCCATGTTCACTTGCTGCTATAGCAAGTTGTTCAGTTCAGCATGGGTCATGTTAATGTTTCCACGACCACCGCCTCCAGCACGACCACCGCCGCCAGCACGGCCACCACAGCCACAACGACGTCCACCACCGCGAGCACCAGACATGATCAAACAAATCAAGAAATCAAGGGATTCAGATTCACTTCCAGTGTCAACCACTAGAAATTTACAAGAGTTAACCTAGGGACAAATCCAGGACTATACATCCAAACTCGAAGTCCATCGGGATTTCATGCATTCCAGTTTATTATTTCGTGTGCACCCGAAAGGATAAACTGCTCTACATGGTCCTCCAGATGTACCCCAAATCCAGACCCCAGTCACTGAATATCGTCGCCTGATAACGTGTGACGATAGGTGCAAGTGTAAGTGTAAGAAGGCATGTGTGTGCTAGAACCAACAAATCAACCCCTCCTTCTTCAGTCCAGAAGAAGAAGACAAAAGTAAGTAAGAACCCAAATAAAAGCGGATGATGTAACGGAGAAGCAATGATGATGATGTAAGGACACCCCGACAACGTTAGTACGTATCCCACTAATAGACTCAAAGTATGTGACCGTCTAGTGTGTGCGACTCGGCTATAGACCAGACTTTACATGCAGTCCTAGTTCACTATAACCATTGGCTCTGATACCAATCTGTCACACCCTCAAATTCCCACTTGCGGGGTTTTACTGCGAGGCGCATGACAAACCAGGATCCAAGTCAACAATCACAATAAACAACTCTATATGAAAAACATAAATAAACATAACCAAATGATTTTATAGGCGGAAGCGTTTAAGTAGCATTTAATCAACTATGCTATCATCCAAAAAGTTATTCAAGACACTTTTTATTACAAGACGTGCAACTATGCCTAGACGCCAATGCAGACCCGTGCGCCTAGTTCCATTTGTTGCTACCTTAGCGACCTGAGAAAAACATGCCAAAAAGATGTCAACATATAATGCTGGTGAGTCCACAGGTTTGTTCAAAATGTTATCAATGTTACCAGAATGTTACCATGTCCATACTATATCCATGTTACCAAGTACGCTAGCTAGGCGTATGTTCTGTTACTACTACGATTGGAAAACCATTACTAGACTGTTACCATGTGTTCAGCCCGATGTGTTGTAGCCATGCTACGAGTGTTACCAGTTCGAGACAATATGCACCCGCCCGGCCCTCCAAGCCGTCGAGTGGGGCTTGTCAAACCCAATAGATCTATCCACATTTCCCCCGTTGTGCATCCCTGCACATTCATGGTTTTCCCCGGGACTTTAAAAGATCGTATAGTACACAAGTTTAAAACCATAGTATGACATATGTTACCAAAGTAGTTTAGTGCATGTTTTCTCCCCCAAAAGTTAAAGCAGTAAAAGTGGGGCCGTGAACTCACCTTAAATAGCGTTCTTCGATTACAAGTAAAGATGTTACGCCCTTGATAATCCCTCTACCGGAGATCTATCAAAATGTTCACATAAGTGATCCGACTAATAACCATAAGGTTATCTAGTCCCCGATTGTCCAGATCGTAACCAAGTATGTTTTAAAACGTGTTTAAATGTTTAACCGACACACTAGACCGACCCGACATTCCGTTGGTGACCCATTACCCTAACTAATCAAGTACACATAGATAACACACAAGGTTCAAGCATAAAACACTTAGTTTGTATCAAAAATCTCATTTCTGCATCAGAACGGTCGAACCAGTCAGTTTTAAGTCTCCTTCGCCCGTTTTCAGTCTCCTTCGCCCGTTTTACATTTCGTTCGACCGTTTGATGCCTCCTTCGCCCGTTTTACTACATTCGCCCAACAAAAACCCAGGTTCGACCATGGATTCCCTCCTTCGCACCTTCGATCGGTCGAAGGAGGCCAGGTTCGCCCCTGTTGTGCAAATTTTCCTAAAAACACTTCAAACACATTCAAAACGACTCGAAACATCATCAAACACAGCAGTCAAGCATGGATAACTTATCCCTACAAAACCCCACCGATTTCCCCCGATAATACGTCCGTTCCAGCCCTTTCCCAAAATGGTAAAGATTATGGAAACATCACTTTCATGCATGAATAATTTACCCAATTTGGAAACTTTTGAAATCAATTCATATTCAACTTGAAATGCTCAGTTTGTCGAGTGTTCGATCTTTTCTTATCAATTCTATTGATCATAAATATCATGCATCAAGTCTAGGTTCGTTAAAACCCCCAAATACCCATAATATCATCATATCCAATCCTAACCCTAAATAACAATAATCTAGCATCAATAACAATCCTATATTATGTTTCTATCATAGATATAGCAGCAAATCATCGAATAACACATAACACCACATAATACACAATTTACATATGTTATTCACCATGAAAACCTATGTTAAATGATAAGGTTTTAGTTTAGAAAGATGTTTAAAAGGTTTCTAATCATGAAAACACCCTTAGTAGAGATCCGGACAATTAGGGTTAGATGAAAATGAATTAAAATGCTTTAAAAAGGATTTAGGATCAAGAACACACCTTAGATCCTTGCTTAGATGTTGTAAACGGGTTAGATTATGAAAAATCAGAGCAAAAACTCCTTCCTCAGTGTTGAAAATCGTTTGAGAGTGTTTTGGAACGGCTAGGGTTTGTGAAATGGTGAAAAAAATGACAAAGGTTGGTATTTATACTGTCCCACATTCGCCCCTTTTTGATGGGCGAATGAGCCCTCCTTCGACCCTTCTCAGGGTCGAATGAGTCCTTCTGTGGTCGAAGGAAATTCTTCCCATCCCAGTTCCCAGGTTCGCCCCTTTATAAGGGTCGAACCAAGGCAAATTATCTCCTTCGACCATTCGAAGTGGTCGAACCAGAGTTCTTTGTTTAGCTAGTTTTCCAGTTTGTCGTGTTTAACGCATTCTAACACATCTTAACATACAAGCATGCAACCTTAGTCTATGTTTAGCATATTTAGGCACGTATAATCATTTACGCATCATTTAAACACATCTATGTATATAATCCACCACATGACCCATAATCTGCACATATACTTAATTAGTTCATGTAATGTCACCAACAACGGAATCCGGTACTAGTGTATTACCAAAACGACTCCCAATGATCCTCCAGATCATTGTACCCTGGACAGTCCTAACTTGACCCGACTCAACTAACCCAGTTAAGTTCGTTTATAAATGTTTCTCGCTAAGGTAGACTTAGATGCTACTAATATGTTTAGGCCAAACATGTCGGGTGTCACACTGCTGCATTTTGGAAATGTATCAATACTTTTGTAGGTGAATAAGAAGTGGATGATCCTGGTGATACACTAGAGACCGATGACTGAAGTTTTTTTAGTAATTATATATAGCTCATTATTAACTTATGGATAATTTTTCTTTTGTTTGTTTAAGTATTTGGTTTGATTTCTTGAACAATGACGTTTTATTAATAATGATAATTTAATCGCATGTCTTTATATACTTGTTTTTGTATTTGTTTGTATATATATTTGAAAATTATTATATATATATATATATATATATCGTGGAGAATGTTTACTTACACATAATTTTACATTTAAATACATATATATTTGTGACACTTTTCATAACCATAGTCAATTCAGCTGCCACGTTAGATGCCTTGTCACGTGCCACATCAGATGTCATGTCATCTGCCACATCATAATCCATCTTACAAGTTGCTATACTTTTAACCACACATATAACATACTTTTAGCTACATATGTATGTGTAGGTATAGCTTGTTGTATACCTACACATAAGTTATGTGTGGTTAATGATCTATATCTACAGTCCTGAGTCTACACATGATAACACTTAATTTATGTGTAGGTAAACGTAAAACCCAACACATTATAGCCTTTTTCCCACACATACTATGTGTGGGTAAAGACCTATATTTCTTGTAGTGATAAAAGTATGACATGTAGGATTAATCCCTTTGCAATATATATATACTAGCTTTTATCCCGTGAGCGTCCCGGGGTTGAAAAATATAACAATTTTAATAATACTAATACTAATAGTAATAATTATAACTCTTGTAATTAAATAAATAAATAACCTTGCTATAAGGTGACACCATGTGTTGCAGTGTTGCGCGATTCTTTCTCCTAGCTTCTCTTGATGAAGTATACCTATGCATCTTTAAAAGAGCAAAATTCTAATGAAAGTATGGCGATTGGGCTGAATTTCAACATCGTATATAAGAACTTGGTTTAAAAGAAAAAACATTATTAATGAATAACCTGAACACTTTGTGTTTTTTTTTCCTGTATGAACAAAACCCCACAAAAAATAGTTGTTTTTTTTCTCCGTTTTTTATATAGCACTATGGTACTCGTTGGAAAGATAATAAAACACTCGTTAATTTGGTGTAATTTTTTTCTTTAAAAATCTCAAATATAAAAGATATTAACGTTTAAAATTTATAGGGGAAAACTTAACAGAAAAAAAATTTAAATTTGTCTTTAAATTCTTTTTTCCTAAAATAACTCAATTTAAATTTAGTAGATTAGGTTTTATATTATTATTTATTTATTTTTATTTGCCACATGACATGACACATGACACACTCAAGGAGGTGAATGCCTCCTTGAATGTCATTTCATTAAAATGACTTTTTTAGACTTTCATTGAATGACAACTCGTCAATATTCAATTCTTTTATTATAAGTTATACATTATAGATTATAAATATATAGATGAGTGCAAGAGATAAAAACTTGCATAGATAGCGTAGAAAGAAATGGGTCTAACAATTAGAAGCCACACTAGAAGTATACTAAAGTGTTTACAACCTCTTTATTTAATTTATTTATTAACCAGATTGTTATTTTATCAATAAATTTTGCAACTCAAATGATTTATAAATATACAAATTATTTATGAAAATGGACAAAGAATAGTGGTGACGCAGATACCTAACCACTTTGATCCTCCCGATAACTTTACCTAATTTCATTCAAAAAATCCTTTATATTCATGTAAAGTATAGTAATGAGTAATCTATAACATAAAGTGAAACTAAGGGACCTTTGTATTCATGTAAAGTATAGTGCTTTTCGTAACAGGAGAAGCGTGAGTGACGTCAGAAAGCTGATGTGTTAGCTAGAGAAAGTGGCTACCAATGCGTATATGATGCAAAAACTGACGTCATTAATCCCATTAAAAAATTCAAAAAAAGGGTGGGCCACGTGAAACCACCGTTGTTGCCCCCAACAGCGGTCGTCAATCCATACGTCTGCCAACCAACAGCAGACCTTTACTAATATATTCTCTCAGCTGTTTTAGGCCCTAAGTTTTTAAATTTTGAGGGGGAAAATTTAAATCCACCTAGGGAAACGTGTCTCATCAGCTGCCTATATATAACCACATAACCAATGCACCTATTTCTTTTCTCAGCTTTGAATTTTCTAAAAAATAATTTCAAATTTCCCTCTTAAAACTTAAAACAATGTCGACGTCAATGGAAGATGAAGAAACCCATGGCAATTTTATTCGTGATCTCAATCCATCAAAGATATGTGGCACCTGAAGGCTCGTGTCATAAGAAAATGGAAGACAGCCTATAAGTTGGAAGTTATATTCATTGATGAGCAGGTAAACTTTCAAAGTTGCTTTATTTTGTTATTCTTGCAGACGTGGTTTTTTGTACATTTTTTTTACATTCTGTTTTAAGGAGCTGCAGGGCGATAAGATTCAAGGTTTTGCCAGGTCTTCTTTTATGCAACTTTTTGACAGTCAGCTTGAAGAAGATGGTGTGGTTGTCTTATCTAAGTCTGATGTTGGTGAAAACAAGGACATTTACAGAGTTGTAGGACATCAATATAAAATCATTTTTTATCGTTGTACAATTGTGAAACATGTTAAGGGCTGGGAAGGTGTTGAGTATGGTTTTAACTTCTTACATTTTAAAGAAATTCTTGACGGAGAAGCCAAGAATCTGTTGAGCGTTGGTTTGTATTTTGTTTTTTATTTTAGAACAAAGTTTAACATTCAGTTTACTTGAACATTGTTCCTTTTAAACTTTAACAGATGTTTGCCAAAACTGTGTATTTCTTTTTATAGATGTTGCTGGTAGCGTCATTTGGTGTGGTGACTTGGATGTGTATGGACAAGCTCCTAATGAAACCAAACGGACGAATCTTGATCTTCACGACTTAGAGTAAGGTTTTTTTTTTTTTTTCTTTTTGAAATTGTTATACAACCTTCTTGTAAAGTATATCATCTGCTATTCAGGTACCTGACACTTAACAAAAATATTCCATTTTTAAGGTGAGTCTTATGTTTCAATGGTTGAAAACAATCATTGTTAGAATTGTAAATTTAATTTCTGTAATAAATGTTATGATGAGATTGATCTATGATTGACTGTTTTGAATCTTATGTGGAACCCATTTATTGATGTAATAAATTATCTGTAATTAATTTTTGTGTACATTCAGGTTTTTTCATTTTTTTTACATATATGGTTCTTTTCTGTTGTTTTAGAGGTATGACATTAAGATGTACGTTGTGGAACTCTTATGCAATACAGTTTAAGGAGTTTATTACCAACGTCACTCAGGAGCATCTACTCGTAATTATCCAGCATGGAGGAAACTAGAAGTGTAACATCCGGCCCCTCTCACCACCAATATTGTCCGCTTTGCCCACCCAGAGCTCACGGATTTGTTTTTGGGTGCCCCGGTTGAGACTTCCCAGGAAGTCACCCATCCTAGAATCGCTCCCACCTGAGCACGCTTAACTGTGGAGTTCTCCTCTCATCCACTAACATTAAGCCCCAAAACGCGTTGGTGATTTAAGAGGCAAGACATTACTTATGAACCAAGGATCTCTCCTGGCCACGACCGATGTGGGATTTTCCTGGGGTGTCACATTCACCCCCTGTTAGAGTCTCATCGTCCCTGATGAGGTATGCACCCACCATCCCGAATGACATAGGAGTGGCTCTGATACCATCTGTAACATCCTTAAATTCCACTTGCTGGGTTTTACCGCGAGGCGCATGACATACCAGGATCCAAGACAACGGTCACAATAAACGACATCTATATGCAATAAAAGTTACGTAGAAATACCAACCACGCAGTTTATAAGTAAAGTAGAAAACGACAGCGGAAGCAAAATTTAATGTTTACAAAACCAATGTCAAAATATGAATGCAAACACAGCCCGGTTTGCTTATGTATGCAAGACTAGACGCAGTGCGACTCCAGTGCGCCTAAGACTCCCTGCTACCTTAGCGACCTGAGAAAACATGCGAAGTTAGACAACACATAAAGTGTCGGTGAGTCACAGAGATATAGTTTGTAAAAGTTTATCATAAGTAAACCCAACCCAACAATCCTTACATCTATACCTGATGCTAGCTAGACATCGTTACATGATACTATAGTGTCGTGAATCACTGCTGACAAGATAAGAATGCCTCAAACCCGTCACCGGTTCATCACCCGGTGCCGTAAAATATAGGACAAATATGCACCCGCCACCGACCTCCAGTCGGCCCGAGTGGGGCTAGTCAAGCCCAATAGATCTATTCACACCTTCCCCGCTATGTACCCACATATTGATGGTTCACTAAGACATGAGAGGACTTTAATGATGAAAGTAAAGGTCACTAAGTATCCATGAGGTATCATGTAATATGTTGGTTTAAAAGTTAGAAAGTTTTACCGCATGTCTCTTCCCAAGAATGTTCCAAAAACAGTAAACAATGGGGCTGTGACACTCACCTTAGTTTATTGGGAATCATGGTACCAAATACACAGCGGAAACAGTTTTATTTATTAATAAAATCAATTATATACAATATATAATATGAGCCGATTTTATATATATATATATATATATATATATATATATATATATATGTAAAATATATGTTTAATTTTATTAATCCAATTAACAAAATATTCCCAATCAGGATCTTGGTTAAACGCGTATAAACAAATAAATTATAAACAACCATAGGGGGTTTAGTAATCAACCTTTGACGACTACACCGGAATTGTAACACGCGGGTTACAATGAATCCTCGCTAGTAGGAAGTTCACACCCGAGCACTGGCCAACCGATAGCAACACTTTGCAAGGTGGAGGCGGCAATGGTGGTGGTTTGCGGCGGACAAAGGGGCGACGGCTCCTAAGGGTGGCGGCAAATCTTGAGAGGAGACAAGTGTTATGTTGTTTTATCTTTTTCAAAACACGTGTGATTAGAGTTTGATCTATCACACCTATTTATGTAGATAAAAGGCACTTGACCACTTAATTAGTCAAAGTCATTCACTTGACCATTTGACTAGTCAAGGACTTGACCAATTAATTAGTCAAAGTCATACACTTGACCATTTGACTAGTCAAAGTGTAAACTTTACTATTTAGTCCCTCGAGTTCAAAACTATTATTATTTCAGAAATAATAATTCACCAACACATGAACTTATCTGATTCGTGTACCAACGTGTAACTCTTCGGATCGTACCGGGTCGGGTTACGTTGACCTCGACTTTTAATTACATCGGACATACTATATATCCAACAATCTCTCACTTGGACGATTTTAATTAAATGAGTCAACGTGCGCAGAGTTGGACGCCTAGCTGCATCGCATTGCACCCAAACCAGTATGACACTTTACAGTCGTCAACTAGTTCTTTGAGTTCAAGTAACGCTTTACTTAACCAAATACTATAGCCCTGATAATTCTATCAATAAGCCCTTCTGTATAGACATCCGTTGATCATAAGACATGGATCATTCATTGTTATATATTGATCAACCATTCTCTATTCTCGTCTCTAATTCAAAGTGGTCTAACGAACTACCTTAGTCCGAGCGTGGCCACGCGTTTATACCAGTTTGAATTAACGAGGGCGCCAGAATGTCTAGACTTCTAATCCTATAGAAGTACAGAATTCCATCAGCGTCATACAACTCCCACTTAATCTTGGATTTCTCCCAACGCTACCCTTATTGCTACCCATGTTTCACGACAGTGTTAGATAACATCAAGGATAGTCCTTGATCAATGTAGTTAAATATGTGCCTTAGGAAAAAGGACAGGTTGAACATATCAATATCAAAACATCTCATGACACAGATCCATGGAGATCGTTTTGAAGCGAGTTACATCCAATATCATTCCCTAATGATATCTGTGAATTATGATTCTCAAACCATTGAGTTATTCATCTCATGAATACAATCATCTCAATTCGCAATAGTCTTACATTCAAATTCATTCCCATGTAATTTGATCGACTACGGATATTTAGAATACTCTTATTCAAGGATTTAAACATACAAATAATGAACACGGTCACAAAATATTTAAATTTGCATTTAACCCATTAAATCAAATAAATATTCAATGTAACTGTTATAGTTCAAAATAAAACACCAATACTAATTACAGATCATGCCCACTGTCTAGCAACTCTAAGCCCTATCTTTCAACATGCTCCTCATGTTTAGCTTGAGGTAAAGGCTTAGTAAAGGGGTCAGCCAAATTTAGATCTGTATGAACTTTGTTTATCATGATGTCTCCACGTTCTACTATCTCTCTAATATATTGGAATTTCCTGAGTATATGCCTTGTGGTCTGGTGTGACGTTGGTTCCTTTGCAAGAGCAATGGCACCAGTGTTGTTACACAGTATCTCGATTGGTTTCTTTATGCTAGGCATAACATCGAGATCACCAATGAACTTCTTCATCTAGGCAGCCTCCTTTGCAGCATCCGATGCAGCATTGTATTCTGATTCACAGGTGGATTAAGCAACCACACTTTGCTTAAAGCTGTTCCAAGTTACAGCCCCACCATTCAGAATGAAAACATATCCCATTTGTGACCTTGAATCATCACGATCAGTCTGGAAGCTTGCATCAGTATAACACTTAACTGACAGCTCCTCATCCAGTCCTCCATATATTAAGAACATGTCATTAGTCCTTCTCAAGTACTTAAGAATGTTCTTCACTGCAGCCCAGTGACTCTCTCCTGGGTTCTGTTGATATCTACTCGTCATGCTAAGATCATACGAGACATCAGGTCTAGTACACAACATGGCATACATGATGGAACCAATAGCAGAAGCATATGGAACTCTTTCCATTTTCTTCCTTTCCTCTTCAGTGTTTGCACACTGCTTGTTATTAATAATGGTTCCATGTGCCATGGGCAAGAGCCCCTTTTTTGAGTCTTGCATTGAGAAGCGTCGTAAGACCTTATCAATATATGTACCTTGACTCAAACCTAATAACCGCTTTGATCTATCTCTATAAATCTTTATTCCCAGAATATAAGCGGCTTCACCAAGATCTTTAATTTCAAAACATTTACCCAACCAGGTCTTAACATCTTTAAGCATAGGGATATTGTTTCCAATGATTAGTATGTCATCTACATAGTGATATAGCTCCCACTAGATTTCTTGTAAACACACAGTTCATCTTCGTTCTTGATAAAACCAAACTCTTTGATTTTCTGATCAAAACGGAGATTCCAGCTGCGAGATGCTTCCTTTAATCCATAGATGGATTTATTCAACTTGCACACCTTATTAGGATTCTTTGGATCGACAAAACCTTCAGGTTGAACCATATAGACATCTTCCAGTAAGTGTCCATTAAGGAACGCGGTTTTGACATCCATCTGCCATATCTCATAGTCATAATATGCAGCAATGGCAAGTAGAATTCTAATATACTTAAGCATGGCTACTGGCGAGAAAGTTTCCTCATAGTCAATTCCTTGAGTCTGAGTAAAACCTTTCGCTACAAGCCAAGGACCCGTCCGCATGGAAGGAGCTTAAGAACCTGTTCGCGCTGTGAAGCACCGCCTCCGCCCCATTGGGTGTTCCCACCCCAAATTGAAAGTCCCCAAGGTACTTAGCCATTTCCTTCCCAACCTTCCTCATAGCCACTTTAGAAACTAATCTGCGCCAAATGGCCCCTACGGCAATGGGCCGAATCCCGTTATCAGGTTTCAATAAAGGGGTGAGGGGGGCCGAAGAAATAAATTCAGCTAGAACCCTTGGGCACAAACCCCCTAGCCAAAGGTTGACGACTTCAGTAATAGCTGAGAGCAACCCCGTGGAAGTCACTGACCCTTCTCCAGTAAGAGCGTCTAGCAAATGTTGGGCCCTCAAACCGTCCCTCCCACAAGAAGTCCCTTTAGGGAAAGACCGGAGACATCCAAGCACACAATCCATATCCACAATAAGGGCGGGCATGACGTCAGAGTTGACGGGCAGGGACGGAGGAGGCATCACCGGATGTTTGTCAATAAGGGCGTTCATGGTAGATTCCCCAAAAGGAGCAACCCCACTGGAACACAACACCTTGACAGCAGCTGTGAAGTGACCATCCCTAACTTTTCTTAGGCATTGTTTGACATTAGGGCTCTCTTCAGAAGGCTTAATCCCCCTTACACCCTGGGTAAAGAAAACACCCTCCCCCGCACTATCAAAAAGGGAAGAAACCAAATCTGAAAACCCAGAACCGTCTTTCCACAAGGAAAGCGCTTGCAGGATGCTACTACATTGCAAGGATTTCCTATTCCCAGACCTCCGCTCCGGCCTAGTGGACGGTTTGACCACCCGTAGAGTACACCTCGGCAATTAAAGCAATTTGACCCAACTTTCTACAGACCCTGGAGAGGCCACCACCTTTCGTAAGGCACCTGTCAAAACTTGGGCGAACGCCAATCGACAGCTTGGCGGAATGCTTTTGACAGTTTGAATGGGCAGAGAGAAAACTTTTTCAAGGAGGGATAAATCCCCGACAACCCCTCCTGAAGGACCTGGTTCCATATCAGTAGCCGCACGCCGAGGTTTCTGAATCCCCACAATGAAATCTTCCACATCCCTTGTATTCACAGAAAAGGAGAAGACATCATCAACGCCGTGGTTACACCTTTTGCTAAGAGCATGCATCACCATGCACCTCCCACATAGCCATTTGGCCCCATCTTGAAGGGCGCCCCCAACATCCATAAACAGGTCCAGATCTTGAGACATGGCATCTCGCAATGACGCCTTCCGATTTTCTGTCTTGAAATGCAGACTCTGCATGTGCTCGAGAAGGCGGAAAAACCCCGAAAACCCCGGTTTACCATCTTTACACTCATGGAAATGCTTGAAGGGGCATGATCTAAGCCCACTGCTTGAGCCAGGGCCCGAACCTCCTGGCTTACCAATCCGATCCCTTTTTTAGGAGCCATAAACACATCCAAAGCAACCCAGAAACATATATCCACAAATCAGATGTAAAAATAAATTTGGCCTAAGAATTAAACAATAAATATGCAAAAATAAATCGAGAAAAAAACTTTTTTTTTCCCTTTATATGAAATGTGTGGTTCAGAATGGTTCTCTCAGTTCTCAAATAGGGGTTGGTTCTCTTAGGATCCCTACCCTATATATATATATATATATATATATATATATATATATATATATATATATATATATATATATATATATATATATATATATATATGGTGTGAATAGAATATAAATTTAAGCACGTTGTGGTACACGTGTTTTACACCTTATGCAATGACGTTTAAGTTGCAACTCTTTATATATGACATTTTGCATTTGTAAAGATACTTTTTTCATTATACCGCATTTATAGCCTTCAATTTCCGTAATTAATATGAAATGGGTAACTTTGGTTATTATTTGAACTATCGGCTTATAAATATGTAGATCTTTTACTTAATTTCTTCACTATACTCATATATATACTATATAGGATTCTTTTATTGCTTTTTTCAAGTTATGGCCTCATCATCATCACCAGCAGTACTCGCAGTGGATTTCAAGATGGATTTAATTAGACAAGTTCTTATGCAGTATGATATGGATGCATTGTATAAAGATGTGTTGAAGCAGACTTTTACGCATATTTCAAACTGTTTTGATAAAAAAGCAAAGTTAGTTGACAAATTGAAGGGTTTGCCACCATCAACAATTCGTGACGTTAGTGTAGTGTTTTACATCAATGGGATGAAAAGTGATTTGGAGCAGTTAGAAATGATTTCTGATATTGTAAAGTCACTTAAGTGTTCTATGGAGTTGAAGATTAAGTTTTTAAATTCATGTTAAATGTTATGTTTATTTATGTTTTTTTTATATATTTTTGTAATTTAGCAGATCTTGATGTAATAACTAATATTTAAATAAAATATTAGTTTTTTATTTATCTTATTTGTATAATAGATACATTGAAGACAAGTAATACTGGTTATAAAAGTTATCATATATTTAAACTATTGTCGTATCATTTGATGATAAGTAATAGTCTTTAGTATGTTATCAGATGTATGTAAAATCTGTTAGAAAATATATACGTATGTTATCAGATGTTTTGTAAAATTTGACCAACAGATTCTTTGAAAAGATATAAAAGTTACGATTAAGAAAATTTTGACATATTTTTGGACTAAAATGATTAACATGGACAATGATTACACTAACGTGGAAACTATGAAGTAGAAGAAAGAACACTAACATCACCAATCCACATTATCATTAGTTCGATAATTTCAACATGGTTCTAGAGGTTAAAATCCCCTAGCTTGGTAAACATTTGAACTTAGTAACTACCGAATTGTGTAGTGTATGGGTACTTTGAGGCCATATCATATTTTTAATGCATCTGAGAAACAGAAGACACTAAAGTTGATCAACATGATTTTTGTAAAATAAGTTATGTGAAATACTGTTGGAGTCAACTGTAACACCCCGTTTCGTGAACAAAAATAAATTATACGAAATTTCTATTTCATATTGTTAGACGAGTATGTCATGACTAAAATAGGTACCCGAAATATGTGGCATCTATACGAGTATTAAAGACGATCAAGCTCGTTTAAGTATATAATAATAATAATAATAATAATAATTATTGTGAGAAGTACACGTGTGCAGTAGTATGAAGTGTGTGTAATAATAAATAAATAGTATAAAACTCGTTTCTTGTTGCGCAAAATAAACCGACTTCAAGTCGGTTAAAAATCTATCCATCGTATTCTTCTATAAATAGAAGCCTAATGTGATACTACACTTCACATTTCAAACGTTCTGGTCACAGAAAAAGGTATGTAATTTAGTTGTTTTATTTTATGAAGTTAGTTATTTTAATATAATATTAGAATAAGAAGTTTAGGGCCATAATTAAGTAGGAGTTAGGTGACTTGACTCTAGTCTAGGCATGGACCATGTACCCGTGCCTAGGCTAGGAAGGTTGCCCATAGCCGATCATGGTGATGGCTAGCTAGTACCAAATTATTAGACTATTACTTAAGTTTGTCTTGGTACTTGTTCAGGGTTTGAGTTCTGATCAATTAATTATTGTATCGCCTAAGGCTAAGGTGAGTTTTACGAATGCTTTCCAAATGTGAGCATGCTTGTCCTAACTGGTAATTGTTATAAACGTGTCTCATGACTGGATGTACGCATGTGATATATCATGGATAACTCCCAGGCATGCATACACATGTATATATACGTTCCGCTACGGCGGGACTGATTGGCGAATTACACCAAGTAGGGTGTAGTTGAATCTGCTTGTATGTGGGGCTAAACACTAAGGGTCCCATAGTGATCCGGTGTAGGGAAACATCGTGAATATTGCATGGGCGGGTACAAGTCATGAAAAATGTTAACGTGGTTTTGATAAACTGCTGATATTCGTGAACTCACCAGTTTATACTGACGTCATTTTAAGCATGTTTCACAGGTAACGGGGCTTGAGGGCTAGTTACCATAGAATCCGAGCCTGCGTGGCTGGAGGAACTGTTATATACTAGTCCCTTAGTGACTAGTAAAGTTTTGTAAATCAGATTATGACTAGTCTAATGAAATGTTGTATCGTTTAAGTTTCCAACTCTTGTAGTTTAAGATAATGAAATAAAAGTTTCCCTTTTTAAGTCTTGGTATCAATTGTGTATTGTTCATCCTTATCTGGGTGAGGTGTCACAGTTGGTATCAGAGCCAAAGGTTTTAGCGAATTAGGTATTTGGTAGGAATACCTAGGCTTCAACCTTCGAGATTAGGCCTGCCTTAGGAAATCTATATGTTGACATATGTTATTGCAGATAAGGATACTTGATAAATAAAGGACCTGATTTTTATATGTAAGCATGATTTAAATAACCTTTTGATATAGGAGTGATCATTGAGTTTAAATGTGAACCTACTGAGGATGTAGAGTTGTTTGGAAATAAAGATGGTGACAACTGTAGTATATAAACCCTAGTGATTATCTAAGTTTAGTACTTCTCGTGAGATAGTAGGATTATTGATTGAGACTTAGAGGACAAGAGCCATCATGGATAACTGAGGTAAAAAAAACTGAAAACTGGACATTATTGAATGTAGAAGTCATAAATAAGATCCCTCAGCAAGAATAAGTTGGGGGTTGATGCCCGGTGAGGGTGCCAGATTGACATAATATAAGTCATGGACCTAGGGCGGGTGCTAGATTGACTTAAGGTGTCATGGACCCGGGGAGGGCAATAAACTTATTTGTCTATGTGCTACATTTGAAAACGTGCTGCATTATGTATATTACGTAAAATAGCTAGTGTAGTTGCTTGTACACGTGTAAAATACTGAAGTAGTATTTTCTTGGAAACTTAGAAAATGTCAAGTGAACCATTCATTAATATTAATTGTTATCCTTGCCCACATGTTGACCCCGCTTGTCATGCCAAACTAGTAAAATTAGGCCATAACTCGATCGATTGAATAGCCATCCGAGTCGCGAAATCCTCCCTAACATACAGAGACAAAAACTTCAGAGTACAGGATGACCAATTGTATCCGATAGAAACTATTTTGGAAATAAGCAATTTCCTCGAAATGGACAGAGTTATGTTTGTTGTTCGTGCATTTACAGTTGGGGCATTATTTTGGTGGAGGATATAGAAACAAACTTGAGGCAACGATTTGGAGGATAGTTTAACCTGGAAGGTATTATTAGGATCGTTTACTTAATACTTATGTCCTCCAAGGAAATAGACAGAACTGGAAATAAGTTTATGTATCTTGAGCTTGGGAATAAGACATTCCATGAATTTATTGTCACACCCTCAAATTTTCACTGCGGGGTTTATACCGCGAAGCGAATGACATACTAGGATCCCATAGCCATAAGTCATATGAACGAACTCTAAATGCCCAACCCATTAGTTCGTTTTCAAAAACCAAGTTTAGTTAAGTTGCGGAAGCGTAAACCAAATTTAAACCTTTTAAAAACCATGCGCAAACAACGCGCCCAAATTAAAACCATACGAAAGAAAATGTAAAAGCATGATATATAATTTAAGTGTATGCCCAAGACCCCAAATGCAATGAAGTGTGCAGTGCTTTCAAATCCTGGCACCGGAAGCTAACTACCTGCAAAAGCATGTAAATCGTGTGTCAACATAAAGCTGGTGAGTTCACAAAGTAAAGTAATTGAGTATGTAAACGCGCTGGTTTCCAAAACCACGTAACCACGTGAAAGCTTAGGCCCTCCAGACCAAAATGTTCAAGAGTTATCAGTTTAAGTGTGTCAGGGGTAGCTAGCCCACTCAATGTAACTAAATAGGATTATTGGGACACCTTCAGTAATGTAATAGTTTGCCTCAATAACTGGTGTTTATCAACACCAGTTCTCAAATGTGGTCAGAAGTTCATGCCCGTGCCTCAAGCACCTCAGACATGAGGTTGCTGCACAACCTAATAGCGCTATCAACTAATACCCCGCTCGCCTCCAGCGATTAACCCAATAATATGCAAGGACTTTCCAAATGATAGAGTGTTTAGTTTACAAAGGACCAATAAGTTTTAAACTGATCAAAAACCCGACCCACACAAGGAGTCAAAACCCGACCCACGCAAGGAGTCAAAGCATCTCATAACCCGAGATGTAAAAGTAGTCCCAAACCGGACTAGAAAACGTTTTGTAAGTTGTCTCAAACCCGAAACGCATGCTTTTGAGAAAAGAATAGTGAAACTCACCTTAGGTTGCACGTGAATTATCCAAATCCGTCAAACAGTAACGAGCTACCGACTCCCTTTCCATGCAAGAGTCCTCCAAGCCAAGAGATTTCACCCAAATTAGCTTGGAGAGATGAATAAGATTGATGTTTATTGAAAATTGAGAGTGTGTGTGTGTGTGTGTGTGTGTGCGTATTCACGGCGCAAGGGTGGGTTAGGGTTAGGGTTTTATTTTTTTTTTCATCAATAATCGTAAGGGGATTTGGCTTGTTGCCCAAGTAATTGGGTATTAGGGCCTTTTAGTCTACTAAATGGGCCCGTTAATCATGTTTTAGCCCAATACCGGGACCGATAATATTAACCACCCTAACTTACTTAAAAATCATTGTTTTTATCATCTCATAACATATTAATCATAGAGTGCACGTAATTTGCATGGTTTACGTACTAACTATCAGTTAAGCAGTAATTCGCATAAACACTTAATTCACATAAACATGTTACTTCACGTTCATCATATTTCAATTGTACACATTATCATGTATGCTAGACAAATCACCAACGTTCGGGATACAGGACTCGTGTGTGCATTGTGATGATAACTTTACTTATAATAATGTAACATATGTTATTATCACATAACATATGTTATTACCCTATAACATATAGGAAGACCTTCCTAACTAACCCTAGTCAAGTGTTTAGTCACGTATGCACATGCAAGTTAACTAGAGTTTAGTTAAGGTAGGAACCTGAAAGTGCGGGGTGTCACATCATCCCCAAGTTGAAAAGAATTTCGTCCCGAAATTCGGCAAGTAAACAGTAAAGCGAGCTAGAAAAATGCGTGCTTGGTTCTCGGATGTCACATCATCCCCAAGTTGAAAGGAATTTCGCCCCGAAATTCACTTTGAGAGAGCTGCTTTACGTTTAGTGTTTGGTTTATGCATAGTTTCAGGTTCAATAAATAGATGTGGGTATTTAAGCCGCATTTGATCCATGCGTTCCCACGTGCATTCCGGTCCTAGACGGGAATTCCATTGTACGTTAATAATAGGTATAGTGTTTTGCTTGAGTTTCTTGGTGCCCCGCTCAAGAATCTCCACTGGTTCATCCATGAACCGTAGCCGTCCGTCCACCTGGATCTCCTCCAGTGGCACCATCAGTGTTGTATCCAACAGGCATTTCTTTATATTTGATACGTGGAGTACATCGTGTACCCCGTTAAGTTCATTAGGCAGGTTTAACCTGTAAGTTACCGGACCAATCCTTTTGACAATCTCGAATGGTCCAACGTATCGTGGGTTCAACTTTCCCCGTTTTCCAAAGCGTATCACCCCTTCCAAGGTGACACCTTCAATAGAATCTTGTCCCCAACCTGGAACTCCAAAGGTTTCCTACGCTTATCATCGTAGCTATTCTGTCGATCACGAGCAGCAGCCATTCGGTATCTGATTTGCACTATCTTCTCATAAGTTTCGTGCACGAGTTCGGGACCTGTTAGTTGGCTATCCCCAACCCCAGTCCAGCAGATGGGAGACCTACACTTGCGTCCATGAAGTGCCTCAAAAGGCGCACACTGTTTCGAAGTGTGATAGCTGTTGTTATACGAGAATTCAATTAAAGGCAAGTGCTTATCCAAACTGTTGCCAAAATCCACCACACACGCTCGTAGCAGATCTTTCGATGTTTGGATGGTACGTTCACTCTGTCCATCCGTCTGTGGGTGATAGGCTGTGCTCATATCTAAGCGAGTCCCCAAAGCGTTTTGGAGAGTAGTCCAAAAATGAGAAGTGAATCGCGCATCGCGATCAGATATAATAGAAATATGCACCCCATGCCAAGAGACTACCTCCTTGACGTAGAGATTTGCTAGTTTCTCCAGCGAGTCTGTTTCCTTAATTGCCAGAAAGTGTGCCGATTTGGTTAACCGATCCACGAAAACCCAAATCATGGTATGGCCAGTTGGCGTTCTAGGGAGCTTTGTGATGAAATCCATAGGGATTTCTGGTTGCTGGAGTAGGCCTGAAGGTTTCTGATATTCAATCTTAACCTTCGCACAAGTCAAGCACTTACTAACATAAGTGACTATCTCAGCTTTCATGTTTGGCCACCGGTAAGGAGTTTTGAGATCTTGGTACATCTTGTCCGAACCAGGATGTACCGAATATCGAAAGGTGTGAGCTTCATCGAGCACCAGTTGTCTGATATCCCACAACGTGGTATCCAGACTCGATTCATGAAGTATTGAAGACCATCCGTCTTCCGTTCCAAGTGCTTATCAGCACTATGTGAAGTTTCAAGCCTGATGTTTTCTTCTTTCAAGTCTCGCCCTGGGCTTCACGTACCTTATCAGGAAGATTAGAATGTATAGTGGGTTGTAAAGCTCGCACCCGTTTAGGTTTCGTTTCCTTACGGTTGAGGGCATCAGCTACTACATTAGCTTTCCCTGGATGAAACATGATGGCACGGTCATAATCATTCAGAAGCTCAACCCATCGACGCTATCGCATGTTCAGCTCCTTCTGATCGAATATGTGTTGGAGGCTCTTGTGGTCAGTGTAGATCGTACACTTTGTCCTATAGAGGTAATGCCTCCAGATCTTTAGAGCAAAGGCCAATGCTCCCAGTTCCGAGTCATGGGTGGTGTAATTCTTCTCATGAACCTTCAATTGGCATGAAGCACACGCGATCACCTTATCACGCTGCATTAGCACACATCCTAACCCTTGGATAGACGCATCACAGTACACCACAAAGTCCTCTGTTCCCTCAGGTAGCAATAGTATCGGTGCACTGCAAAGTTTTGACCAGATTCTTGGGCATCTCCCCACTTATAGGTAATGCCTTTCTGCGTTAGGGCGGTGAGAGGTTGAGCGATCTTAGAGAATCCCTCAATGAATCTACGATAGTATCCCGCGAGACCAAGGAATTGGCGCACCTCAGTAGGGGTCCTAGGAGCCTCCCACTTTTTAATAGCGTCAATCTTGGCGGGGTCAACATGTATTCCTGCCTCATTGACCATATGTCCAAGAAATTGGACTTCTCGAATCCAAAAGTCACATTTAGAGAATCTTGCATACAACTGCTCCTTACTCAATAGTTCTAAGATCCGTTGCAGGTGTTGCTCGCGCTCTTCCCTGCTCTTGGAATAAATCAGTATGTCATTTATGAACACTATGACGAATTTGACCAAATAGGGCTTGCACACATGGTTCATCGGAACAATGAACATAGCCGGTGCATCCAAATGGCATCACCAAAAACTCATAATGTCCATAACGAGTTCGAAAGGCTGTCTTTGCCACATCCTCCTCTTCGACTCCCAGCTGATGGTATCCTGACCTCAAGTCAATCATAGAATAGAAACTCGACCCTTGCAGTTGGTCGAACAAGTCATCATTATGAGGCAAAGTGTAGCGGTTCTTAATCGTCACTTTGTTCAACTCCCGATAATCAATACACATGCGGAAACTCCCGTCTTTCTTCTTAACAACCAGAATTGGAGCTCCCCAAGGCGAAGAACTAGGTCTAATGAAACCCCTACCCAAAAGCTTTTGGAGTTGGGTAAATAGTTCTTGAAGTTCGCCTGGTGCTAGGTGGTATGGTGCGCGTGCAATTGGAGCTGCCCCAGGTACAAGATCAATTTGAAACTCCACTTGACAAACAGGAGGAAGTCTAGGTAGTTCCTCTGGAAAGACATCTGGGAAATCTCGGACTACTGGGATGTCCTCAATCTTAGTTTCAGTTTCAGCTCGAGTATCTGATATGTTAGCCAAAATGGCTGGACAGCCCTTACGAATACACTTCTGGGCCTTTAGATAGGAGATGATGCCAACCATGGCACCACCACGATCACCCTGTATAGATAAAAGTTTTCCACTTGGGAGGGGGAATACGAACAATCTTCTCCTGACAGAGAATTTCAGCGTGTTGCTTGGACAACCAGTCCATGCCAACCATGAGATCAAAGCTTCCAAGGGTGATAGGTAGAATGTTGATGGCAAACGATTGCCCATCCAACTCGAGCTTACAGTCACGATGAATATGGGTTACCTCCACAGGCTTTCCATCAACTAACTTTATGGTGTAAGGGGTATCAAGAGGAGTAGGAACCCAAGTCACAACACACACACACACGCGCTACCCATCTGCTCCACACCTTTGTATTGATTTAATACCAACAAATAATATATATAACCCCACTTCACTTCTCCTTTTTCCTTTTCCTTTTTCGCGAATAACAGCAGCAGCAACAGATATATATATTTTTATTTGAAATCGTAAATTTGGCCATGATTATGTGATTTAGCCATGATTGATTATCGTTTGACCAACTGATACGCGATTTTCGGCCTAGGGGATTCACACAAGCAGCAATCAACCTTTAATTGTTACCATATTGACCCAAAAACGCGTCCCACGTTAATGCTTGGTCAAACCTTGCCAAAACGAACACCAAGCTATTATACTATAAATTGAACCTTGTAGGACAATCACAAACCGCCGAACATCATTTCCCAACCACCAATTCTACTTAAAATCCTCTGCTTCTATTATCACGATCATACGTTTGACTTTTGAGTTGACCGGCCAATCAAACATCGAAACACCATTGTAAGTTTGATTTTTCCAGTGGGTTTTGATTATCGGCATTCACACATCATAAACCCTATGATTAATCAGGTTATTGATGTGTGAATTGCTTGATTGGAAAAGCTAGGGCTCGTAATCTTGATTTGGGGATAAACTGGATCGACTTAGTATATTTATTTTATTTAAACTGAGATGAATCACAACCACAGGCCTAGGCCAAGTGGTTGTGACTGATGCTCGTAACCAAGGGCACCCGGGTT
Organism: Ambrosia trifida; assembly: GCA_028751855.1. Taxonomy (NCBI): domain Eukaryota; kingdom Viridiplantae; phylum Streptophyta; class Magnoliopsida; order Asterales; family Asteraceae; genus Ambrosia; species Ambrosia trifida. The sequence continues at coordinate 131,877,739 of CM054128.1, read as the reverse complement.
CGAGTCCCGGCATGGGCGCCCCTTTTCCACTTCTTTTTCATTTTTTTTTTAATAAACCATTTATACTTATATATTATCTTTAAATCTTGTAAATTCATTTTTAAATATTAAAACCTTTTTATAAATTCTAAAAAAATTATATTTATCAAATCTGAGATAAAAGTTTTATTTACAATTTTTAGTTTTCTGAAATTCAATGATTTAATATTTATAATAATTAAATCAATTTTATACTATTATATTTATAAAAATCCATTAAAATATCAAAACAATTTTATTAATTTCTACAAAAATTATCCTATGTTTGTACAATGGTAAACTTTACTGAAATGATTTTTAATTCAGAAAAATCATTTATTTTATATTTTTAATCAATTTTTGTTAGATTTAATCATAATTAAATCATAATAAATTCAATTTTTATTATTTTTGCACCAAAATTTTATACAATTTATTTTTAAATATTTAGAACAGAAATATGATTTTTAAAATAATAATTCTTTAATTTTAGTATTTTTGAATATTAAAGTTAAATTTTGGCAATTTGTAATAAATAGATTTAAAAATCTATTTTAAAGGAAATAATTTTATAAAAATTATTTTTATACTTCAAACACATTATTGTGAGCATTCTAAATTCAAATTTTATAAAAAGACTTTCTTTTATTTAATTATCAAATTTCCCTTTATTTAATTAACATTTTATTTTAAATTCAACAATTGGATATCCCCAAATCGAAACCCTAGGATATACTTATAAACTAGTTAGACTTAGACTTATTTGTTGCCTTATACATAGGGTAATACTTGGCAATCTATTGGGCTACACTTATACTATTCCTCAATACCTAATACTATACCAAGGTGAGTTTACGTAACCATGTTTATGCGATTCTTTATACTTGCAACAATTATTTAAGCAATTCAACATGCATGTCTAGTAGTAAACTTTATTGCCTCATGAGTTAGTCAACAGTTTCAACGAGTTTCAACGAGTTTCAACATTTACATAATCATTAGCTATGGCCAAACCGACGGTACTCAATAATAGATCTATTGGATTGACAATCCCACCCGGATACGTGTACCTCCTACATAGGTAACGTGGGTGATTGTTATCGTTCAGCATATTACTAAGGTGAACCGTAGATGACAAGATGGACCTAAACTAGTCGGAGGTTTGATTATGTCAACATATTATACTATTCATGTAGACTTAAATTTACGATAGACATACGAATTGCTAAACTTTTATACTTAAACTATTTGCTTGACATGGCTTATGTATTCTCACCAACTTCTAGTTGACCCCCCCCCCCCATTTTTCCAAACTTAACAGGAAATACTGATGCTTGAAGTCTAGAGCTAGCATGAAGAGATAGTTGAAGCTTTGTTGATTACTTGATGTAGACTTTAATGTAATTCAATATTGTAATGTATTAAAGGATTATTTAAACTTGTGTACTACCATGAGCTACTGAACAATCATTCATACGTGGCACCTCGATGTTTCCGCCATCGGTTGGGGTGTTACAGATTGGTATCAGAGCCATGGTTATAGGGAATTAGGTTATTAGAAAAATAATCTAGTCTATAACCATAGGATTTAACCAGTACTTGCTTCTTTTACTTGCTATTCTCTATCTCCCTCCTACTTCTTATCCCTACCTTCATCCTTACAAGAAGGTTGCTCTCCATCACTGGATCTACTCTCAGACTAATAGGACAAAATCCTCAGGTTTAACCTGAACCACTTTGAGATCTCGTCGAAGTTCTAGATTTTAATAACGAACACGTGCAATCTGGAAGGGTGAACGCCTGTATTCTGAGTCTTCTGTCTAGGCTGGCATTGCGCATATATCCCAATCAGACGAGGGACCCGGATGCCTACCTGGGAATTCTCGGGATGAGTGTTCACTTATAGGCTAAAGCATGTCTTCATATGTTATTAGAATTTAGAATCTTTGATAAGTCAACGTTTTCGTTTATTCGTTTTAATGAATAAATGATTACACTCCTTATATAATCTCATTCATTTCACTGTGTCTCTTACAGATCATGCCTCCACGTCGCAGTGCTCGTCTTAACAGTGGTGAAAATCATGATGAAGGAAGTAGCAATCACAACCACAACCACGATACTAACCACAACAACAACAACAACAACAACAATGGTGTCGATGCCCAACTGGCTGCAATCATTTCTCAACAAATGGCGCAGCAAATCGCAACTCTGGTTCCCAACTTACTAGCTCAAGTCATCCAGTTGAACGGCAACGGGAATGGCAACGGCAACGGGAATGGAAATGGATACCACAACGGGAATGGACTTCCAGCCTGTACCCTTAAACACTTTAATTCCTGTAATCCCCCAAAGTTCAGTGGAGAAGAAGGAGCTACAGGACTCCTACAATGGTTTGAGGGTATTGAGAATACCTTCATCAACAGTGAATGCCCTGACAACTTTAAAGTCCGTTATGCTATGAGTGTTCTTCACAAACGAGCACTCACCTGGTGGAATGAAGAAAAATTCACTCGCGGAGCTGAAGCTGCACTAGCCTTAACCTGGGATCAAGTTAAAGACATTATGAAGGCAGAGTTCTGTCCTCGTAATGAAATCAAGAAACTGGAAGACGAATTTCATGATCTTGCTCAAGACAGTGGGGAAAACCTTGCTTACAACACTCGTTTTCACGAACTTAGCTTACTGCTACCCCACAAGGTCACCCCCTTACCTATTGCAATCGAAAAATACATTGGTGGCTTACCGATGCAGATTCAAGACACGGTGTGGGGAAGGGACCCTGCCACTTTGGAGGAAGCAAAGCGTTTGGCTGCCACCCTAACAGATAACCATGTGAAGGCAGGAACCCTGACTCGTAAAGGGGAAAAGGATACTCCCCAACCTGCCGTTGATATCAAAACTGAGGCCTCAACTAACGGGAAGAACAAGGTCAGGAATTTTGCAATAGACACCACTGCCCCACCCACCAAGAAACAATACAATGGGAACCTACCTAAGTGTGACATCTGCCAGTATCACCATCCAACTCAAGTACCCTGCCGACAGTGCACCAATTGTCAAAGGTATGGGCATCTTGCCGATGCTTGTCGAATCCCTGCTACAAACGCTCTTGATGCTCCAAATAACCCCGCTTGAAACCCTCCAGCTACTTAACAGCAAACCCTACCATTTGAATGATGTCTATCTTTCTCTTTAATTCCATGTATTGACAATTTTATTTTCAAGTAATAAAATTCGAGTATTATCATAACATCTGTGTGCATGCTTGTTTTAATGTGAACTAATTGCTATATCTATAACCATACGTGCTTACTTGTACAACAATTAGTTGACTACCAAACAATCTACTCAACGATTGGTAGAGGTTATCATGTCTTTCAACAATCGGGAGAGGCCCTACCACCTGCTCAACGACTGGTGGAGACTATCGAACCTGCTCAACAATCGGTAGAGTCAGAAAAGGACGCAAAACCCTAATGTAAGGTAAATTGGTAATTACGGTCCGGAACGTAATCATGAATTTACAGGTACATTAAGGTAGTGTGAAATTTTATCAAGAGTGTCGGTAGTCGACCAATTGCTAACCTAGTGTTTTCCTTTAACTTCGGGACGAAGATCCTAAAAGTAGGGGAGACTGTAACATCGCCAAATTTTCAAATTTTAATACGTATAATATTTTCATAATGTGCCTAAGTTTTATTTCCCGACCACACAACTTATATATATATATACATATATATATATATATATGTGTATAATAATAATAATAATAATAATAATAATAATACATAATAACAATATTGTGGAAACAACAAAAATTAGTAGTTGATTTTGTTGTTAGTCTAAGCCCAAACCCAAACCACCCTTTCCCTTTCCTTATAATTTCGGAGCTGGGCCTGCTGAGCCCAAGGAGCCGGCCCAACCAACAGCCCAGCCCAACTCCCTCATCCCCTCCATTATTTGCTGTTAAAAAAGAAAGAAAACCATGGTTCCAGCCGGGTTTCGAACCCAAGTCACAACACACACACGCGCGCGCTACCCATCTGCTCCACACCTTTGTATTGATTTAATACCAACAAATAATATATATAACCCCACTTCACTTCTCCTTTTTCCTTTTCCTTTTTCGCGAATAACAGCAGCAGCAACAGATATATATATTTTTATTTGAAATCGTAAATTTGGCCATGATTATGTGATTTAGCCATGATTGATTATCGTTTGACCAACTGATACGCGATTTTCGGCCTAGGGGATTCACATAAGCAGCAATCAACCTTTAATTGTTACCATATTGACCCAAAAACGCGTCCCACGTTAATGCTTGGTCAAACCTTGCCAAAACGAACACCAAGCTATTATACTATAAATTGAACCTTGTAGGACAATCACAAACCGCCGAACATCATTTCCCAACCACCAATTCTACTTAAAATCCTCTGCTTCTATTATCACGATCATACGTTTGACTTTTGAGTTGACCGGCCAATCAAACATCGAAACACCATTGTAAGTTTGATTTTTCCAGTGAGTTTTGATTATCGGCATTCACACATCATAAACCCTATGATTAATCAGGTTATTGATGTGTGAATTGCTTGATTGGAAAAGCTAGGGCTCGTAATCTTGATTTGGGGATAAACTGGATCGACTTAGTATATTTATTTTATTTAAACTGAGATGAATCACAACCACAGGCCTAGGCCAAGTGGTTGTGACTGATGCTCGTAACCAAGGGCACCCGGGTTCGAGTCCCGGCATGGGCGCCCCTTTTCCACTTCTTTTTCATTTTTTTTTAATAAACCATTTATACTTATATATTATCTTTAAATCTTGTAAATTCATTTTTAAATATTAAAACCTTTTTATAAATTCTAAAAAAATTATATTTATCAAATCTGAGATAAAAGTTTTATTTACAATTTTTAGTTTTCTGAAATTCAATGATTTAATATTTATAATAATTAAATCAATTTTATACTATTATATTATAAAAATCCATTAAAATATCAAAACAATTTTATTAATTTCTACAAAAATTATCCTATGTTTGTACAATGGTAAACTTTACTGAAATGATTTTTAATTCAGAAAAATCATTTATTTTATATTTTTAATCAATTTTTGTTAGATTTAATCATAATTAAATCATAATAAATTCAATTTTTATTATTTTTGCACCAAAATTTTATACAATTTATTTTTAAATATTTAGAACAGAAATATGATTTTTAAAATAATAATTCTTTAATTTTAGTATTTTTGAATATTAAAGTTAAATTTTGGCAATTTGTAATAAATAGATTTAAAAATCTATTTTAAAGGAAATAATTTTATAAAAATTATTTTTATACTTCAAACACATTATTGTGAGCATTCTAAATTCAAATTTTATAAAAAGACTTTCTTTTATTTAATTATCAAATTTCCCTTTATTTAATTAACATTTTATTTTAAATTCAACAATTGGATATCCCCAAATCGAAACCCTAGGATATACTTATAAACTAGTTAGACTTAGACTTATTTGTTGCCTTATACATAGGGTAATACTTGGCAATCTATTGGGCTACACTTATACTATTCCTCAATACCTAATACTATACCAAGGTGAGTTTACGTAACCATGTTTATGCGATTCTTTATACTTGCAACAATTATTTAAGCAATTCAACATGCATGTCTAGTAGTAAACTTTATTGCCTCATGAGTTAGTCAACAGTTTCAACGAGTTTCAACGAGTTTCAACATTTACATAATCATTAGCTATGGCCAAGCCGGCGGTACTCAATAATAGATCTATTGGATTGACAATCCCACCCAGATACGTGTACCTCCTACATAGGTAACGTGGGTGATTGTTATCGTTCAGCATATTACTAAGGTGAACCGTAGATGACGGGATGGACCTAAACTAGTCGGAGGTTTGATTATGTCAACATATTATACTATTCATGTAGACTTAAATTTACGATAGACATACGAATTGCTAAACTTTTATACTTAAACTATTTGCTTGACATGGCTTATGTATTCTCACCAACTTCTAGTTGACCCCCCCCCCCATTTTTCCAAACTTAACAGAAAATACTGATGCTTGAAGTCTAGAGCTAGCATGAGGAGATAGTTGAAGCTTTGTTGATTACTTGATGTAGACTTTAATGTAATTCAATATTGTAATGTATTAAAGGATTATTTAAACTTGTGTACTACCATGAGCTACTGAACAATCATTCATACGTGGCACCTCGATGTTTCCGCCATCGGTTGGGGTGTTACAGAAAGGGTCGCATAGTTGATTCACGAATTGGAGGTCTTCAGGACACAATTAGAATGATTTTTGTGCAGGTTTTGATTATGCAACCGTTGAGTAACTTAATGAAATGATAATATATAGAGGAGGCATACGAAAAACGGTCTTGGATTGCTTGACAATAACTCTGATCGGTTACTATATTATACATGATTAATACTTGGTTTTAAACGCATTAACTACTTTGTTTTACCTTGGAACGGTCAAGAAATGATGGAGACACGATTACAGACATTAAAAACGAATAATAATGCAATACAATCGGTCTTTAAGGCTTGGTCGGAAAACCACACCGGTGACCAAGTCTGGTCACCGGAAATGCGTGAGTGGTGAGTAAGGGAGGGAATCAGATTTCATAGTTTTCATTTATGGCAGAAATAGCCCTTGTAGTTTCAAACTTGAATACTTAGCTAAAACTTAATAGATTCCTTATAACCTTTAACAAACTTATTAAACTTTTAAACACTAAAAACTTTTAACCATTTTAAAACTTCAATAAATATTAACATAATTGTTCTTTTAAAGCGTATTTTATAAATTCTAGCAAATGTAACTTCGTCCGTCGTCAATCGTATCCTGCGATCACCCTACATCACAATGCGGCAATTGTCCCTTGCAGCATGCTTATCGCCTCGCTAACCTTAACATGAGCCTCATCCCCGAACAGTCAGACCTCAGGCTTAGTATCATTATCGGAAAATGGTCATCAATCGTCACCCGACAATAGAAACCTCAAAGGAAACATCCCAAAGTTATAGTTATCTGAATCACTCGTCACTCGCTCGGAAAAAAATGTTCTCTAAAAATGCTCACTTGATTTTTGGCACGGTTGTAAACGAGTTGATCGGATCGGTTTGGCTCATGAATATAAAATCTAAATTATAAACCATAAAAGGTAAAGTATGATGACTAATAGCTAAGTTGAACCATAAACCCTAAAGGCAAACCCTAAGGCTACCCGGTGTAATACTCGCGCCCCCTCCACCTCAGCTTTTTCCCCACAATAGCGCCTCACTATTTCCCTGACGTCATGAAGGGGGGGGGGGGGGGGCGCTATTGACCCGTCGCCACTACAATAACGAGAACCAACGGCTCATTAGGTGGACATTTAATATTTTTTAAATATTTTGACCGTTTGAAACAGTCATATTTAAAAAAAAAATCCTCTATATATATTCACACCCACTGCATTTTTTTAACCAAACCCACTCTATATACATTCACAATATACTTTCATTTTTTATATAATCTTCAAATGACAAACTAAAACTAAACCCAAACCCAAACCCTGCCCCCAAACCCAAACGTAGTCCGACGTTGGACGTGGAGGCCGAAATCGCCTTGGCCAACAGTTATATTACCACATTCAAGGACACTGGACATGACGATTCAGCACAGTTTTGGAACACAGTTGTGACTTGATTCCATCAACAAACGGGTAACAACCATCATACCAAGGATCCCATAACAGGAAAGTATATGGCTCTCCGGACAAAGGTCACAATATTTGACAGGTTATTTAGAAGTTTTTTGAACCACAATGCGGGTTTAAAACGAGGATAAGGCGATTGGTGAGGCCTGTAACGAATACTGTATTGTGCACAACGTTAACTATCCGAACGTTGCGGTTTTAGGAGTTATGAGACACCGCTTTGAACAATAGTCGGGTCTTTAATTTTTATTTGTGGTTTTTAATATTTTAATGTTGTGTTTTTTTTTATGTTATGTATTTTTTAATGCTATGTATTTTTATTAGTTTTATGTATTTTATGTTAAATTTAAATACAAATAAAAAGCATTATAAAAATAAAAAAAATGATTACGTAACGTAATGATTGGTGTGGTTTTATTCTTTTTCTGGTAGTTATTGGGGGAATTTATTCTAACACCTTTTGACATGACGTCTATGTGACGCTGAGATGGCAAAATGTATTCCAGCCTAAAGTTATAATATAAATCTAAACCGTAAAAGTTAAATTCTAAACCATATATATATTTGAATAGGTTCAACGAGCATGTTCCAACGCCGCTAGAATTAGGTAAATCAGAGTTTGTTTGATTCAGTTTCTTACGCTTTCTAGGTTAAGATTTTTTTTGTATTTGATCATGCTCCACATTACAAAATCAAAACAAATAAAAATAAATTAACGGTTCCAACTTTCAAGTTTCAAACCAGATCAAACCGTTTGTCTTAAACCGACCAAATTGGTTCAATTTAAACGATTCAATCATTTCTAACCATCCATAAACTTGTTAAATCTCATTTGTTTTCCAAAGGACTATATCCACAAACTTCAACATATTAGAAGTACCATCATGACAAACAACTTGCAAAATTTCTGTCTTCATTCACTGAACTAAACAAATCTTCAATTAATATAATATAATATAATATAATTGGATCACAAAAATCCCAAGTCATAAAATGTTCCTAACCAACCAAACCCCATGATCTTTATTTTCTAGAAAATCTACAACCTCATTGTTAACAGTAAAGTACAAAATAAAAATGTAGTAATTTGTGACCCACACACTCAAAGATCAAGAAACTAGATTTGGTTTTAATAATAATAACATATCTGATTGATATCTGTTTCTTTCTTTGGTATTGAAGCCATATCTTTATGGCTTCTAATGGGTATCTTCCTACCCTTGTGTTTTCTCCAGAACAAGGGTTTAATAGACTACCCAAGGTTATTCATTGCCATTGATTGTTCAACATTTATTATTTATTATTTATCTTCATACCCAGTTTGTTGATTCAACTGTTTTTTTTTTTTTTTTTTTTTTTTTTTTTGAATTTTGAATTTTGCATTGTGCTTGACTTGATGAATCTTGATAAGTAGATAGGGAATTCGTTGCCTGCTATTTTAATGTAATGTTCGCTTATGGTATGAAATATTTGTGTTTCGAAAAAAAAAAAAAAAAAAAAAAAAAAAAAAAAAAAGTCTTGTTCGAATTCGAGTTCAGTTTTTAAGTTTTCAAAATGAATAATTTGAATAAACCGAAAATGGACTAATGAACACCTTTATTTGTAGCTGTAAATGATCATGTTTATTGTGTATAATTCATTAATTTGTTACATTTGATGAACTAGGGTTGGAATAGATTGCGGTTTCTATAGTTTTTGTGAGGTATTTTGTATTTTTTATTAAGAAAATCTGTCTTAGTTTTCACACTTTACTTTCATATTAGCTATGCATACATAAATATGACTTGAATTGCTATGTATGATTCAAGATTATATATGTACTTGTATTCAAACTTGTTGAACTAGACGCGATTGTACTCAAAGCGATTAATAAACACTTGGGGTCACTTGCAGCAATGCTATTGAGCTATTCTTGTGTGAACTAGATTCCAGCCAAATTTCTACTTTTATCTAAGGAAAACTATTTATATACACTAATACAACAATATTTTAAAACTTTTGATACTAAATAAATGAAAAATAGTATTATTTTAATATATTTTTCTTTATTTTCTTTGTTTGTTTTTTTTTTTTATCTCACGCCCTCGCTTTTTGTGCGACTCGCGCCTAGGCCCCAGGCGAGGCCTATGCGCCTTGAGTGAGCCTAGCGCCTTTGATAACTATAGATATAATTTATGGGAAATGAATGATATTGCCATATTGGCTTTGCTAAATTTCAATAAACGATAGATTGTGTTCAAAAACCGATCACTCATAGATATCTTAAAATGGGTATTTTCCATCGACCACACTAATACCCTGCTAACCATTTTGCTATGTTCAATGTTTGTAGACTCTTACATAACCATATGTTATGTTCTTGTTGCAGGACTCGCAGCATCCTTTGCCTATTCATGGCTTACGGGACGATGTCATACGTTCAAGTCCCCTCAATATGGGACTGCAACAGACGGTGGGGCCATGGAAGCCGATAAGTGAGTTATTTGATAACAAACAATTTGTTATGCTTGACCAGACTGTTACAAAGCCTGCGCTCATCGACATCCAAGGTTCGCTAATATCTTTCTTGTGCCTATGATTATCTGATTAAATATATTTAGGTGTTGAGTAAGCATTCTTTGATAATCAGTTGATATTAAATTAGCCACTCTCTAGTAGCTCGCGAGCGACTCAGCTCGTTTACGCCCCTAACTAGAGTTGATTAATTATCCATCTGGTTATGATTTCAAGTCGTAACAATACTCTTATGCTTTCATGGCTGTTCTCTGCAGATTGTTGCCCAAACTCGACAGTTTTCAACGTCAAATTTCCCACATCAGGTTTGATCGAGTTGGAAAAAGATGGGCTAGATCTATTATCGTTTTCTGATATAACGGGCCTTCAAACCATGAAGACTGATCACAAGCCGTATGTTCCTGATATTGCGAACATGGAATCTCAGCTTATTTACCAAAATCTAGAATTTGATCCCAGGAAACCGTTAATCGATCTTGTTGGTGATTTGATTCGAAATTCTGAACTTACGGTTCATGAAGACGGACAAGTGTCATTGGCTGGCACTAGAACTGATATGAAGGACATACTTTCAGTTCTTGCTGAGTTTTATCTGTCAAAAAACTCAACCAACTGGAGGAAATCATTGGTACCGCAGTTCAATAGGTATGTATGCCCGTAATTGACAAAACGGGCCCGTTATCGCAATTTAGCCCCTTTTAGTATAGTCCAAAATTCTACATGTTTGACCCGTTGGAGATAAAAATGCAACTCAAGTTGTCCCGTTTTGGGCAAATGGGTCAAGATTTCCGCCTCTAAATTTCTTGAATGTATTCGCGAAAACTGAAATTATGTTGTCGTAAACAGGCTGGGTTATGATGAAACAAGCTATTATAGTTCTGCGTTGGAGCTTGAAAACATTATCGTTGCTCCTCCGAAGAGGTATGTCTATTTATTCTGTGTCGGGATCTTTAACCATATCGATTCTTAATAGTTTAGGCTTAAAACTGATTTTTTAGATCTTATGCCTCACTGAATACTAGGGTTGTAAACGAGCCAAGCTGAGCCTGAGCTCGAGTCGGCTTGTTTATTATTTATTAAATTATTTAATTACTTTTACAAAACTTTTATTATATACGTATAATTATAGGTTTTATAAAAAGTATAACATATTATTTATATGTTTTTCATAAGTTTGTATATAATAATAATTATTATTATAGAAAATATATAATAAATAAGACTTATATAAATCAAAAGCTTGTTAAGGCTCGCAAGCCGGGTCGAGCTCGATATCTGAGGCTCAGGCTTGAGCTCGTTTAAGCTTGGCTCGATTCGAGTTTTTAGCAGGCCGATTTCGAGTAGCTCACAGGCAGCTCGCCTCGTTTACAACCCCTACCGAATACTTTGGACTTATGAGGTCAAACTGGTTGTTCCTAGTCAACATTTTTTTATGTTGACCAGTCAATTTGACCCAGCCTAACCCAGTTATCTTTATAAGTGATTCTTTTCCTCATTAACATAATATAATGCAACACAGTCCAGAGAAAGTCAAACTGAAGTCAACAACAAAAAAGAAAGGAACCCGCCAAAAGGCGAAAATCAAACACAGAGGTAACTACATTCAAGCCTGCGAAAGCCTGTTATCAATAATAGTCGACAAGAACCGAAACGGGAAATCTGCAATTCCCATGCTAAAGAAATCCGGCCCAGAGCTACCGAACCTCCTTACTCAGTTCTCAGCCAGCATTGCAGGGACGGGGATCGCTGTTCTTTTTTCAGTTGTGTGTAAAGTAGCTACTGGCAGAGTGCCATTTTGCTCATCAAAACTTCTTAACACGGCCCTCGGCATTGGGCTCGTGTGGCTTTCGTGGGCCGTGAACAGACTGAGGGATACGATAGTGATGATTAACCGGAATTCGAACAAGAAAAAGGGTTTGAAAGAGGGGGGAAATGATGAAGAAGTTGGATAAAAATGTGAAGGAAATATACTTTAGAACTGCTACATTGATGGCAGTGATGGTGCTGAGGCTTGCTTGAAGAAAAACAAGAGTTCATGTGCAGATGTATGATGGTGTAATTTGTAAATCATTTGGGGGGGGGGGGGGGGGGGGGGGGGGGGGGGGGGGGGGTAAAATAGGGAAATTGATGGGTTTAGTCAGTTGTTTTGATCAAGTTTTGCTTAATAATAAACCATATGAATCATGTAAATTGCAACAATAATTTTGCAAATTATCGTAATATTATGGCGCCATTGTCACGAACGCTAAATTTATAATCATAACGTTTCTACGATGGTAATGAGGGTTAATTGTAACAGGTGATTGATCAAGGGCGAACGTTTTTGGTTTTTAGATTTGCGTAACGTTTCATTTTGGTTGTGAACAGTTCGATTATTGGGTAAGGTGGTTCAAGTAATGCGATTAAATCATCACTTTACAGCATGTTTTTGGATGCAAGTCAATCTATACAGCTTAGTTCAGACACAAGTTAGACCATCCAGGGATTTGTAAGGGCGATTGACAGACTTTTCTTCTCCACATCGCCACAACACGCTTCTTTTGAATTAATCACAGGTATAGGTGGTGTTTATGTATCCTAAACTCGTATTCCTTGATTAAATGCGCGGCAAAATAAACATCCCAACCGTTGCCCACCTTGATTTACAACATATAATCATCATAAAAGAACAATCTTGTAATTCTCATTTATTTGCTATGCAAATCACCAAGTCATAAACTCATTGGAATTTAATATTCAAAATTTGAACCACCAAAAGACAGTCCTTAACCTACATAACAATAAGTAAACTTGGAAAGCAACAGTTGAATAACTAAACTGCTGTTAAATAGAAACAGATAACGTATAAATGTTGCAAAATTATGTTTTGTACCTATTCCTTGGAACCAAGTCGGCAAAATTCAATAAAATAAGTAAAAAGTGACGCGTCTATCAGCTTACGACCTTTGAAACTACTCCCGCACCAACGGTTCGGCCTCCTTCCCTCAGCGCAAATCTTTGTCCTATAAACCAAACATTAATATGCATAAATCCACCATCGTATATAACTAGAAAACTGCCAATTTTTTTAGGAAAATCAACTGATCCAGAAAAATGTTAATGGGTCGACCCGTTTAGATTTATGGTTTTAGAAACTTGAAAAGCACATCCAAACACGTAAGAACTTTGGCGTATAAAAACTAAGAAACAAACCTGGTTCAAGGACAACAGGGGTAATAAGTTCAAAAGTAGCAGCCACGTTATCTCCGGGCATAACCATTTTTACGCCTTCAGGTAACTCCACTTTGCCAGTGACATCAGCTGTCCTCAAATAAAACTGAGGTCGATAATTTGAGAAAAAGGCTGTATGGCGTCCACCTTCATCCTTTGTGAGGACGTATATTTCTGCCTCGAACCTGGTGTATGTTTTTACACTATTTGGCTTTGCAATCACCTGTTTAAAATTATAGTACAAACCAACCTCAACATGCATATCCACATATACAAACACACATTAATTAATAAACTGAAGATTGCCACCTCAACTAGCTTTAATTACCTGTCCTCGCTGAATATCAGTCCTACTTATACCACGCAAGAGAAGGCCCACGTTATCACCAGCCTAGTAAAAAAAGGGAACCAATACATTCAATGTCACATGGAAGCATTGTAGGCAATGAAATTGTCAAAGAACAACCACTTACTTCTCCATGATCTAAACTCTTTTTAAACATCTCAACACCAGTAACTGTAGTTTTTTTCGAACCCTGAAAGTAAAAAAGAGAGAAATATATTAATCAGTCACCAACACATACTGATTGATCAGACAACCAGATCCAACAAATACCACACGTTACCTGCATCAACCCCATAATCTCAACTTCCTCGCCAACTTTAATCATCCCTTGTTCAACACGGCCAGTGGCTACAGTGCCACGTCCCTTGGAAGGAAAAAATAAAACAAAAAATTACAAAGTATATCAACTGATTCAGGTTATATGGATTAAATCTAAAAAAAAACATACTTTTCCAAAGTGTACTTTTAATGCATCGAACTTCCTAAATAATTTTTAAAAATATTTTACTGTTAAAATAATAAAGATTTTGTGAACATATACGACACAGCTAACTAGTAATACAAACGTATAAATAGTGGAAACATTATTTCTGAGCAACCAATCCCATGCAGGCCAACTGATTAACCACACTAACAGGGCCTGCTTTGACACTTTACTCAATGTCTCAACATAGCAGGCCTGACAATGTTTTACACCTCTAAAGAGTAGCAACAGCTAAGAACAACTTACATGCTCAGAATAACATTTTTTTTTATGTTTCTTGTGTTTAAAAACTAATCATTTGATGCTTCACAAAAGTAAGAAACTAGCAACATAAATATGCATATTTTTAAAATCATTGTAAATACCGCAATTGAGAAAACATCTTCAATCGGCATTAAAAATGCCTTCTCCTTTTGCCGCTCAGGTGTAGGTATGTAGTCATCTACAGCTTCCATCAATTTTAGAATGGCATTCTTTCCAATTTCATCATTAGTGCCTTGTAACGCTGACAAGGCTGAACCTCGTACAATGGGAATTTCATCCCCTGGAAACTTATAGAAGCTAAGAAGCTCTGCCATAGTCACAAATATATAATTATATAAAATATACAAATGTCATCTATTAATGAAATGAACAGCAAACGTGAATAAGTAGCAAACAAGAGACAGATCAGTTTTACCTCGCAACTCTAGTTCAACAAGTTCTAGCAACTCAGGATCATCAACGGCATCAACTTTATTCAAAAAGCATACAAGTGATGGCACACCCACCTGCAGTGAAATAGACCATGATTCATAATCCAGAATGCAAAGTATAACCAGCTAAACATCAAAACAAACCTGCCGTGCAAGAAGAATGTGTTCTTTTGTTTGAGGCATGGGCCCATCAGGTGCAGAGACAACTAAAATTCCTCCATCCATTTGAGCAGCTCCGGTGATCATGTTCTATATATAGCAAATCTATCAGAAACTACAACAACTCAACAAAGCCATATATTCACAGGATTTCACAAGACTAAACAAACAAAGCCTGTTGAATGAACCCAACTAAAAAACAAGGCGGTCAAGTCAATTGCAAAATTTTGGACTAACATGTCATCACTTAGCCAGTTTAGATTTAGTCTCATTCAATAAATTAAACGCCTAGGGGCTAGGCGTTAAGTGCTCCCAACCTCTTCGATTCAACAACCATCAACTTATGCTTTCACAGATAAATCTGAATTTAGTTACCTTTTCTCAAGTTTTTATAATTCCTTCAATTAAATTAAAAAACAAATCAAGTGCAAAAGTATTTTCTTTATCAAAATACAGTGCAATCAAACTACCAGTTCTCATTTCTCATATACTATATAGTCTTAAATATATCTATTTTATGTATTAAAATGAACCACTTATGCTTCCGCTTAATCCTACTAGAGTACCTGAGTAGTTAACTGACAGAATATCACTAGACACCTTGTTTAAATTTTAACCAAGAAGGTAGGCTAGAGGGTGGATCAAACACTAATGTGGCCTGCCTATGAGTAGGGACATTGTCAAAAAGGCTGGGTGAAAATAGAAACATCAGCGTATTGAACAATTGAACATTAGTGTATTCAACACAAAACTTCTACAAACGAGCGGATAAAAAACCTTTGGATCTTACGTCTCTGGCGACAAATAGGTTATTTGGTGAAGCTTAGGTTTCCAATAATCATTACATTTGTGTTCAGACAAGTACATCAAGTATTATTTTGATAATGCGCTTACAGCCTTACATATGTGAAAATACTATTGGTAATTTGGTATGAACCATAACTTGCATAAACTAAGAATATCAGGTTAAAAACATCTTTACCACATGGCATCAAATAAACATATCCTGCAATCTTGGCAGAAGCTACCAAACCATCCAGTTTCTCAAAAAATCGTAACTGAATGTAATATACTGGGGTTAAAATAATTAATCCCAATTATGTAGAAATCACATTGCCTTATATAACAATGTTTCAGTTAAGATTATACATGCGTCAAATATGCAGAATTAACTAGAGCGAATAACATGACAGTCTTACAATAGCAATTAGTTCAAGCTTCAATAATCATTCTTCACGGCATACCTTACAAAATAAAATTATGCCAAATAAAAAAGATAATGCATCTTTTATCTATGAAACCGGCATATAAAAACATGTCTTACTTTAACATAATCAGCATGTCCAGGACAATCTACATGAGCATAATGCCTTTTAGCAGTTTCGTATTCGACATGAGCCTGCATAACCAAACCAATTTAAAAAACGTAAGACATGTATCAAACAGTTAAACGGCTCATGGGTTGGACTAAAAAAAGATAGAGAGATATTGAACCGTTGCAATTGTGATTCCTCTCTTTTTCTCTTCAGGAGCCTTATCAATTTCATCAAAAGCTATAGCCTTGGCCTTCCCTTCATCGGCCAGCACCTAAAAAAAGTGCATAACTTAACAAAATTATATTTGATGTCAAGTAGCAGAGAGTACATGAACTAAATGGCATAAATCAAGCAATCAAACCTTTGTGATTGCAGCAGTCAATGTTGTCTTTCCATGATCAACATGTCCAATTGTTCCAACATTAACATGAGGTTTCCTGACATAAATAAAATACATCATAAGATAAATTCAAAGACGATTTTATTAATTTTTTAAATAGCATTCGACCAATAGACAGAGTGCATTACATTCCACATTTGCCACTTTTTAAAAGCTTAATGTACTTTCAGTGAGCAAGCCTCAAGCCCTAAATATCAAAATATTATGATTGGCAAAAAAAATGGTTTGTTCATTCATCTCCTTATTAAATCAATAAAAACCAGTCAAGCATCAATTTAAAAAGAAAAATTGGAGTTTAATAATCCCAACTAGGCATGTACACGAGCCAAATGAACAAGAAAAGAGGTATGTTCGTATCCGTTCATTTAAAACTAAACAAACAGTTCATGAACGTAAACAAACATAACTTAAAAAACATAAACGAACACAAATGAACTAATTGAACAAACACAAATGAACATAACTTACCAAACATAAACGAAGACAAACGAACATAAAGCCCATTTTTATTACTTGAAAGCTCAATTACAAATTAGTTAAATTTATATAACTAGTTAGAAAACTCCTTTTATGTTTATATAAATATGACTACTTGCGTGTTTATTTAAACAAACATAAACAAACGTAAATAAACGAACATAAATGAATGAACATAAACAGACGTTCACAAACATAACAGTTAAATGAACAAAAAAATTACTTTACGTTCCTTCACAAACAATTCATGAGCGTTTTGTCAGTTTAGAGGCCGAATCCCAATTTTGACATATTGGCCGGCAAAAGTCCCAACTAAGTACATGTCATGTGAGTATGTGACAATCCCAACTTTTAACCTAATTCCTTCGGCTTGACTAAAAGTTAACTCGATTAGTTTTTGCTACCGCGCATTCTATGACTAATAATCTCAAAGTTAAAAACTAGCCAGTCGGTCAGACATAACAAATCAAAGTGAAATCAAATGACTAGTTATAATCATTCAAATAATCAAATTCACATGAAACAAACGGATTATAAACACATTATTATTCCTATAAATTGAAGCACGTGCGCAATTTAAAACAATAGAAAACATTAAAACCTAACAAATTACACATTATTATTCGGATTAATAATATAAAGTATAATAAACACAAATCTGTATAAACAAATTACGTTCGAGTGAAAGTGGCCATGGATCTCCACCACTGATTGGACGACACGTGGCAATCATTTCCGTAAACCGAGTCAGTAGATTGAAAACCGGAGGTTAATATAACGGATCCTCGAAGAGTAGAGCGTAAGTGAGGAGATAGGTTAAGTAATCGCCTTGAGTTAGGGTTTCTGATAGCAACAGACGCCATTGATTGAATAATAATAATAATATTAATGGATGAAGGAAGGAGAGATCGAGGAAGGGGTTTTTGATGGGTTTTAGGAATCGATTATTATTATTATTTGGTGATGGTGATATGATGATACTGTTGTTGTGAGGGTTTTGTTTCGGCGTGTGGAGGTAAGGAAATGGGTTGGGCTCTTTTATATAGTGGGCTTAAGTTTACGAAATCATCAATCATATAGAAGTTAGAAGTAGCAATTAGTGGGTGCATTACATTTTGCAAGCATCAAATAGGTAATTCCAAATGTTTATATGATCTGTTAATTGTATGAAAACTTGTGTTTTGATGTATCCGATTTAACTGAATAATATTGTGATTGGATCAAAACGTAAGGTAATCAGATTTATTTTGTGCAATCATAACGTGTGTGTGTAATAGGGATGAGCATACAAGGCCATGTATCCGATTTAACTGAATAATATTGTGGTTGGATCAAAACGTAAGGTAATCAGATTTATTTTGTGCAATCATAACGTGTGTGTGTAATAGGGATGAGCATACAAGGCCGAATACCGATACCGTCCCGTCTCGATCCCGATACCGTACCGAATCGAGGTGTTTCGAGATCAGTATCAGTACCCATATTTATGGATTTTCGGTTTCGGTATTATCGGTATCGGTACGGGATCGGTATGGTATCGGTATTTTAAGGCAAAATACCGATACCATACTGGTAGGGGCGGATCTAAGCTATGGCGGGTGGGTTCCCGGGAACCCAGTCGGTTTGTAATTTTTAGTGTTAATGTATATAAGAAAAAAAAAAGGAACCCATAAGTAAATTATCTTAGGAACCCATTCATAAAAGTTGTAGCTAGCTTAGTGGTAAAGTTCTTGCATCAACAAACAAAAGAATCCAGGTTCAAGTCCCGTTTTACGCGTTTTATTTTTAGGTTTCCATCTTTTTTTTTTTATTTCAAAACTAGGGTAAAACAAAACCCTCTAGTCCTCTACATCACCCTTCCAAACAAAACACACACACACACTTAAGTCTGTACAACATATCCCACCTCCCTCCTCTGAGGACCGCCGACCGCAACCCCTACAGACCTCTGCTCCTCCTCCTCCTTCGGACCTCCACCGCCCTCCGCCTCGTTTCTGTTACATCTTTTCATAACCCTAATATATTTTTTATATCGATTCATTTTCTCCAAGATGAAGTGGCCTAGATCTAATCGTATAATCCACCCTGTACATCGTCTTCTGGAATGGTAAGTTGAATCATCTATTGTTTTGTTGCTTATTCATAATTATTAATCGTAGTCCTTATTTATTTTGGAACCAAGAATGAGGTGATAATCTTGTATAATTTTGGCTATTTCTAGTTAAAATGGGAACAATTACTAAACTGTTGTTGATGGATAACAAGAAGGACGAGCTGCACCTTCTTTTGGTTGCTGCACACTTTCCAAAGCGTAACAAGAAAGAACTTGTTGAGAAGAGCTGTTACTCTGTTGGTGGGTATTTTGTTTTATTTTGTTTTGTGTTGGTTTCTTGTTTTTTGTTTAATTTTAATTATGAAATATCTATATGATTTTGTGCTATTATTCATACATATATTGTGAATTTGTTCCGGATATTGTTGAATGAAGTTCTTGTTCCATAGGCACACGATACAAAGAAGCTTAATCTTGTAGATAGGAAAAAAAAAATTCATCAGCTTTGGGTTCGGGAACTTGTCATAGAGATATGTTATGCACGAAGCTGCTCTTATGTTTCAACTCGGCTAGAACTATCATAATCTATGATTCTGTTATGTTTGCATACATTGAAATCTCAGTTCTGTATCAGTTGTGCTTCTACGGTTCTTCATTTAACAGGTTAGTAACACTTCGGCTTTTAACAAGTTATTTACTTTATTTGATTGCTTAAATGCTTAAGTCCATAAGTTGATTTGTGTATTTATTAGGCATTTAGGTAACTAAATTTGTAGATTGATTTAGGAATAAATTAGACGAGATGATTTAATCAATTGAAACTGAAAGTGTGAATCTAGTCTGTTTTACGGTTGAATAATTTTAGGGATGTTAAATTTTAACATGTTTAAACCTGAACCGACCCGAACCCCTGTACCGACCTGAACCGTCAAACCGACCTGAACCGTCAAATCGACCTGAATCGTCAAACCGACCCGAACCCTTGTACCAAGTCGAAAAAAAAGGAACCCAGTGAAAAAAAATTTCTTGGATCCGCCACTGATACTGGTACTGTACCGATACCAAAATTGAAAAGGAGGGGGGTTGGTGGTAATACCACCAACTTTGTGTTTTAATATATATAAGAATATTTTACAAGGGTGGATGAGTGACACTATGCAAGTACTGCATAAGGTTCAGATACACCGAGGTCGGTGGCATGGGTACCATGCATGGGAAGTGGAATCGAGTGGTAGTCGCCGTTGAAGGGAGGGTAGAGAGAGTTGTGTTTTTGTGTTACAAAGGAGAGAGGGAGCGTGCACGCTTAGTTTATGTACCATTGTGGGTACATTTGTAAGTCCCGAATAATCCAAGATATCACTCAAACCACCCAAATGACGTGGAATATCAATTGAATGGTAAAGAACAAAATAGATAAAACGATGAAATCAATATTATTCATGCTTCATCTTGCATACAATCTCTAGGATTGTCTGGTACAAGGTGGTGGCTAGCAAATTACAAATGAGGTCCTTCAGAATGTTTAACCTTAATTGTGATGTAAACAAAACAATATATAGGGTCCAATCGTCCATCAACTAAGTGTCCCGCATGGCCTAACGCAAGCCCAATAATTAAACTAAGCCCAATAATATTAAACTTGCTTGATAAAGACAAGCGTAAACCTACACAATTTCTGGGCCTTACAATATCCCCTTGGGTTTATGCTGTCTTTATCACGACCCGGTAGGAAGAAACTTCAGATCTTGATCTACCAATCTTGGGTTCTTTCATCTTCTATTGGAGGTAGCTTCACAACGTAATCATCATCAGCTTTTGCTTGAACACCTTGCTAACAGAGAATGTGAGAGGATGATTCTCAGTAACTCTTTTCTTAGACAGTATTGTCTTTCAAGCTACTTCTTAGGTACTTCTTCAGTTATAATTTCATGGTCAAAAGATGATTCACTTCAGGTTCTTTTTGACTCAGGTACATCTTCTCATTGTGGTGCTTCATGCTAGTCAGCAAGTGGAGCTCTGTCATTCTTCATCAACCCATGTTTCTTGATTTGAATCAAATTCTGCAAATTCTCACAATTTTGTGAGCAAACAATTTATGCAATAGAGGATCCAGTATACACATAAACACCAAGTGCATTCGTGTACTTCCATTTTAAATTCTCAAAACCTGAATTCCCTTCAAGAATCAGTCAAATCTTCAAGAATGGTCAATTTTATAAAAGATAAACAAATTAAAATAAGCCTCAAACTATTTACAATGCATCTTTTTGTGAGAATCATGTGCAAGAAGACCATACTAGCTTTGTCAAATTGCAACACACCGTTAGTATATTTGTTCTGATTAACTTATTGAAGTGTCAGAAAGCAGTCCACGACGATTACCAACATCATTTGTCCACTTAAACAAACATACACACACACACACACCTTCAAGTTCTTTATTTTTCTGATTTTCTTAACGTGTAATATACTGAGATAATTGTGTGTCCCACATCATGATATACCCCTGCGATCAAGGTATGCACAAAGCTTCTTCATAACAGGTGAGTATATTGTTGACATCTGTATGTTTTACAAGGTCAAGATCATCGGTGATCAGGTCTCCATATATCTTGATGCAACAGAGAGACCAATAGATTCTCGACCAGGGTTAGGGCAAATACCAAATTTTCGGTATGATCATTGCTTTAGGCTTTTGATTTGTGCCTTTAGCTTGAATTATCTTTGAAAATTTGAGTTTTGCCATTTCCTTATTGCTCTTTTAAGACGTCTTGACTGTGCCTAAGTCAGCATATGTCTGGATGCAGCAGAAGGGCATCCAAGACATCCCCAGATGTATCAACAATTTAAAGACCTGAAATCTCAGACTTTGGCAATCTATCAACGCAAGATTTAAAACCATAAAACCATACGCCAATGATGTGTTACCCATAAGTTACACAGTCCTTAATCTATGGCATGAACTTTAGACTGAGTTTGTTGTGCAGTTTGCATACCGATACATCATATAATGGAGCTGCAATCCCACTTGATTTAATTTTCTTTTCGATTTTAAAATGTGACAATTCAATAGTTGATGTGTTATCATTTCTTCCTTTTCGCACATGAAATCTCATTTTCTGAATTTTTTATTGCTTTTGCATTTTTCTTAGGGTTCTGAGGATACATCTGATGTGTCGTAAAACACATCTAATTTCCTATGTATTTTGAGTCATAATTGAGTCTTTTGTATATAGTTTTTAGTAGTCTTAGGCATGTATTCGTTTGCTTTTATTTCTGTATCATTTTATAGATTTTTATTACTTTTTAGTACTTATTTATTAATTTTATTATTTTATAGGTGTTCGTGGAAAATGAGCTCAAAACGAAAGAATTTTAATTGAGACACGAACACTTGAGAGCATGTGTTCATGGACGTCGGAGCGTAAACGAGCAACTTTGGTCAAGTCAAGAACACCCGATACAAGAGCAAGGGATTATAATAATAATTAATTAAAAAAAGACAAATTGCTTGGGCCGTAGCCCAAGCCAAACAAAACATTAAAGTCAAAAGTCGGTCAGAGTATATTATTTAAAAAGTTTTGAACGACAGCAATATAAAGGAGATAATATATTCATTCGAAAAAAAACATTCATTGAATCGAAGAAGCTGTGAGGAGCGACAGAAGCTTTGGAGGAGTTTTTAAGGGAAGAAGGTCTCGGGTGCACTAAAGATTAATTATTTGAAGACCCAGTGGTTTGTTTACTTCGTTTATATTTTTAGAGACATGTTTATCATTGTTTTTCGAGACTTTTTGACTATGTTTCTGATTTTAATTATGAACTAAATATTTCCATGGTTGCTTAGGTTTATGAAGTAGACACGTAATTTACAGTATTTAATGATTTTTGGTTTTTAATTTTGATGTGTTGAATTACATGGTTTGGCTTTATTGATTGATTTTGAATATTTGTGTACTAGTGTTTCATGGTTTGATTTGTTTGTTGATTTTGATGGTCTAGGCACATAGGAATATCCTCTAGATCTAGAAATCATTCTAGTTTGATTAACTTAGGTTGTCAAGCTAGTTCTTGCAGTTGGGAATAGCGCAAGTTTAACAAGTTTTTAAAACCAATTAACTAAGGTGTGCAGTCCCTTCTCGAAGGTTAGGAATATAATTCGGGATTGCTAGGTTGACTAACTAGGCATTGTTTGGTAGTCTGGTTATCGCTGGGGCAAGGTCAGTTACGTATTCGTGTTTAGAGTTTTCCTAGGATTTCTTTCAATAAGGTTATACCTGCTTCACAGTTTGGGAGTTTTTGATCCAAGAGTGGTAAATTAAAGAATTACTGTGGGATTTGGTTTCGCTCGGGCGATCCACTTTCATTTTAGCATTTCTTCACTTGTCCCGCCTTGAGTCTAGTGAGCTATCCTTGACAAGAGGTTTATTAGATAAGAATAGGGTCTCAAGTTAATTACCAGATTCAGGATTTACCGCTAGTGTCTAGGGATTTTACCTAAGTAACCAACCTTCTTCATATCTGATACCTCCAGTTCCTTAAGTTCGTATTAATTGTCGAGTTAAGTTTAATCTATTTAGTTTAATTAAGTTTATAATTAATAGTTTAAAGTACAACCCATTTAAGTATCTATTTATTTAGACTAGTATTCGGTAGAGGTTGTGATTTAGAGTTGCATTCGCATCTTTGGGTTCGATACTCGGTCTTATCTGTTTACTGCTTTGCGACCGGTACACTTGTCGTGCGTGTGTAGTTTTTAGGTGAGTCGTTTTAATTAAAGCTTGTGTTATTTTTATATATACATTTACACACATCAACATCCCCCTAAATTTGTGCTTAAAATTAAAAATTTAAAGAACAAATTTACAACCTAAAACTAAGAAAAATATTTTTGTGTTTTTCTAAAACCATCCTCAAATTGAAGACCAATTCCGTTCAGAATAAAATATATCAGGTTTTGATCGTACTTCACTTGCTGATTTTACCTCCATTATCTCCTTCATATGAAACATACCCATAGGTTAAAGAATTTAAATAAATATATATAAGAGAGAGATATCACCTGGCATGTGCTTGGAACAACCATTATCAACACCCTAGTGGCTGCTGATAGTCCTCCTTGGCTATCTCTGCACTAAGAAAGGAGATCAGTTAAACATCGGTACCCAGGCCATAGCGGTCCTGGGCACTCCTGAAGCATCTATGTAGGATACTTCCCTCAAACAGATGTCCTTATTCTCATTTAGACATGGTGTAGTTGCCGCCTTTGATTTCCAAAATTGCTTGGTTTTAACAAACGGTTTTGCTACTTCCGGAGTAACAGCTTTTGGTTTCTTAGGTTGTTTTGATTTCTGTGGGTGAACAACTTGTGTTAGGATCTGAGTTTGATTGTTTTGATTATATTTAAGTAAAAATGATAAAAGTGGAATGAATATAGAATGAAAGTGCAGCGGAATAATAAACTGTTAATCAAAACTAGAGAGTAATTGTTTTCAGATCGAATGCTTTCATTTATCTAAAAGATTACAATCATACAAGTAATCCCCCTCAGCCTGATCACACAGTGATTGTTTGTCTGAGAGAATGTTTGTGTGTGATGCAATAGAACAGTACAAGCACTGTTCTATTTATAGACAAACCTAAACCACTGATGACCTAGGCTGACGTCACCTAAGACAGTGACCTCTAACAGAATAACAAACATAAAACATCTGCCTATTACAAACTACTGTTACATTGAAAACACTGAAGATAAACTACTGTTGTAGGAAAACTCTGATGGTCTTGTATCCTCTGCTGGAGCCTAAGTGTTGTTGGCTCCAGCAGTGCTTTAGTCTTCAGTACTTGGATCAGCAGTTGTTCTTCATCAGACCTTTGGTCAGCAGTTGTTCTTCATCAGTGTTTATTCAGCAGTCCTTTGTATCAGCAGTTGTCATAGCAGTTGTTTGGATAGAACAGTTGTTAGAGTCAGCAGTCTTTTGGGAGAAGTATGTTGTAAGGACTGTTTATTGAGAGGATCAACTGTTAGCATATTTTGGCTTTCCAATCATCTGTTCTTCTCCAGGTCAGCAGACCCAACAATCTCCCCCTAGAACAGATGATGCCAAAACTCAGCTTTATTTACTGATCTTTATTCCTCATCCGACTTTCTCTGATTTGACCTTTGAATTGTAGTTCAAAGTTCAGAGCAAGTAAGTCTTCTTCATCTCTTTCAAGTTCTAGATTTAGCAGTGTTTGAAGATCTTCTGCACATAGGCTGTATGCATCATCCATGCTAATCTTCTGAACTCTTCCATCTGACCTGAGCAGTGTCAATTCATGGTTGTCTTTGTTGACTTTCCATTTTAGAATTTTTGAGTCAGTGGATTTGCTGAGATGAACTTTTATTTGGGATGAGTTAGGTGATGGAGGTCTTCCAATGAGTTCCCTGAGTTTCTCTGTTGTAGGATCAGAGAAATAATGTATTTGATTGAAGAGCCCTTCCTTGAAAAATGTATCAGCAAACTTCTTCTGATCTTCTTCTGACATTTCCTTCTGTTTCTTGAACTGTCTTCTTGCAGCAGTTGTTAGATCAGAAGTTTCAAGTAAGCTGTCCAAGGTAAAAGTCTGTTGGGGTCTCTTCATCATTGGCTCATCAGTATAAACAGGTTTTCTAGGTAGGCTGGGATCCTTCTTTCTGTTTTCTTCCAGACTCTTGTATGTCTCAACCAGCCTCAGCTCAGTCCATCTAGAGACAGACCTCATTTCCCCATAGTTAGCAGCTACTATCTCTTGTCTCATTCTTTTGAACTTTAAGGCTCTGACTGGGTCTCTGCCTCTGCCAAAATTAGGAGTAGAGACTTTAGCCTTGGGGTCTTTGGCCAGTTCTTCTATTCTGATAAGTTCTTCTCTTAGTGCATGTGTGGTCCAACCATTGAACTGCTTTTTGGTTGCTTTGTATGGCTTGGTTGCCAAGATCTGTTCCAGAAGAGAATCCCTAACCTCCTTTTCCAAGTCAACACTGAGAGGCATGGAGGACATGGAGTTGCTCAGGGTCTTAGCAAAGTCTTCAATCCTTTTGAGTTTGCTAAGCTCTGCTGAATGGATGCCCTGAGCAGTCCTGTCATCCTTCCCTTTGCATTTCTCCTTAATGATGGCATCCACCTGTTCACCCTTGTATTTCAGATATGTATCAATGTTTAGGGGAACAGGGAAATTTGGGAGAGATGGGAAGGATCTGTCAGATGGTTGTTCAGTATTGTAGAAGGATTGTAATTCCCCCTTGAGAAGATCAAGTTCAAGGGGATACTGAACAACCAATGGTGTAATGGTTGGTGGTGGTCTATGGGAACTGAATTTGGATGTGTGTGGTGAGAATGATGAAATTGGAATGGCTGTGATAGGAGTGGATTGTGCAGTTGAGGTGGTAGTTGGTGATGTGTGTATGTTTTCATCATGTACAACAAAGGTTGATTTTCTCTTCCTTGTGTACATGATTTTAGGGGATGGTGATTTGGTAGCAGTGGTTGGATTAACATCTGTTGGCCTTTTAGTAGGTCCAGCAGATGTTTGGGATTTGGTTGGTGATGTAGGTTTGGGTGTAGGTTTGGTGGTTGTATGTTCAGATGTGTTTGTAGGTTTAGGTACAGTGGTTTGGGAAGCAGTGTTTTGGATGGTTTCAGTGTTTTGGGTGGCAGTGGTTTCAGCAGCAGTGGTTTGTTCAACAGAGGTGTTCAGCTTAGATGGTGGTTTTCTGACATGTCTAGCAAGCCTTTTCATCCTTTTTGAGGATCCCACATCTTCAATTTCCTGCTGTTGTTTCTTCTTGAGGTTTACTAGTGACTCTGCTTTAACTTCCAAGGTGTCAGCTCTTTTCTGTTTGTCCTGAGCAGCCTTTTCAGCTTCTATGTTTGCAGAGTCATCTACTGCTTTGCTTTTGTCAGTGGTTTGTTGTGGTGCTGTTGGTGTTGCTTATTGTTGTTGTTGTGGTTGTTGTTGTGGTGCTGTTTTAGTAGCCTCTGGTTTATTGGCAGACTTGGCTTGGCCCTTTTTAGAAGGAGGACAACCAAAGGGATCTAGCTTTGGTAGCCTATCTCTGCCACTCTCCCCCTTTTTGGCATCATCAGCCGTGAAGACATCATCATCTTCATCCCTGAGAATGGTGGTAGGGGCAGAGCCAGTGGTCTTCAGCAGGTGATCCTTGATGGCTTTAATATTTGCATGGGTATCTTTGTACCTTGCATCCACCATGTTTCTGATCTCAGCCATATATGTTTCATGTGTCTGATCAGCTAGTTTTCTGTGAGCTATGATGATGGGGGAAACAGATTTCCATAGCTCACTAGCTATATCAGCTGTTGATGGTTGACTTTTGGAAAGGTCTGCTATTGAGCCCAGTATAAGCTTGACATCTGATCTGATGTTTGCTACAGAGGTTTCAATTGCTTGAACTATGTCCGTCAATTCATGGTATTTTGACCCATCTCTTAAGTTAATAGGATCATCTGAGTCCCTACCAGTGGTAGTTCTACCTGATTCAGTCCTAATAGGTGAATCAGATGCCCCTTTTTCTTGGTACTGGGGACTTCCAACTGATTTTGGGGACACTATAGTGGCCTCATCAATTGTTGCCTTCAAGGGAGTCTTAGCAATGTAATCACTGTCCTGATGTGAGACAGTGGTCTCTACATCAGTAGTGGCTGCTCCACTTGAAAACCTACCTAGAGTTGCATTGAACTCAGGTGGTGTAACCTCCTCTACTGTTTGTGGGATAGCAGATTGAATGTTCTCAGGACCAGTCACTTGTGGGGGTATGCTCTCAGTGATAGGTGCAAGAGAGGAACTGGGATCTTCCTGAGATTTTTCAATTGCCTCAAACAGAGGTTGCATGGTTTGTGGAACATGATGTGATGGTGAGGGTGGAGGAGTAACAAGAGAATTAGCCCTGGGAGAGGGGCTTGTGAACATTTGGTCAAGTGACTCAAATCTATCATGATGTGTTTCCCTTTGGCTTACAACATGATCCTTTTGGGAGGATTCATGAGGAGTTTGGTCAGGTTGAGGCATGTCCAACTGTTGTGAGGAAGTAACAACAGTGGTTTCAGGTTGCTTTGGTGATGCAACAGAGTTATCATCTGGTACCTCATCATCCAGAAGTCTCATTTGTGGTTGAGTGGTGGTTTTTGTGGATGGATGTTTTCTTTTGGAAGTGGCTGGTGTGGGTTTCACAGCACTGGATGTAGTGCCATGATCACCAGGAGCAGTGGGCTCAACAACAGAGGTTTTGATAACAGTTGTTGTCTTTGTCCTCTTTTTTTGTGTTTTAGAAACTTTGGACACTTTTGACACTTTTTCTTGGGTGCTTCCACCCAGCATTCTAGTGAAAGTTTCATCAGTTAAGCTTTTCATTTGCATTGCCTCACCCTTTTTGAAAACCTTTTCTGGTAAGACCTTTTGAAGGATTACACTAAGAATTCTTGGGTAAATTAGAAAAGCATTGTTTGACCCAGACTTAATAGCTTTCACATTTGACACTAAGTCCATAAACAATCCCTGGGAGAGATTGAAGTCAGAGTTTGACAACATGGCATATCCCAGATATTGCATCCTTAATGGGATTTCATTAAAGGATGTGGACTTAGCAGAGACACAAAGAAGAAGGGTATGGAAGAAAAATTTCATGACTGGTGGGAAAAACTTTTTGAAAAGAGTAGATCCAGTCATCTGACCATCATACCCTCTTTCTTGAAACTCAGTGTGAAGCTCTGTTTTTGTGAAGGAATCCTTACCTGCCAGGTCATTTAGTGAGAAGGTTGTGGAGATGATTTCAGGGGTAATGACGATACTAGTTTCTCCAATTTTGGAAATAATGGAAGTCGGCTTTTTGTCTTGCAATAGAAACTCAGCATTCAACCAGAACTCTTGGAGAGTATCGAGATAGATGGGTGCGTCAGCGGTTAAGATGGGTAGATATTTGGTGTTTAGAATAATGTCGATGGTGGAATGGAATGATAAGTTATCATCTATTTTAACCAGATATGGGAGACAATTGTGGGTGGCTTTGGCTTGAAGATCCATTTTAATGGATTCCGAAGGTGAAGATGAATGAATTTTGATTGAGGGTTTGAGAATGAAGAAGGCGGTTTCAGTATTTTGAATACAATGAGACAGTGTAACATCTGTTGTGGTAGAACAGGGTTTTTATAGGCTCAAAAGAAACCGCTGATGTGGCCAAAACTCTGCTTATGTGAGCAGACGTGGCAAACATCTGATGGATGAAACATCTGGTGGAGAACAGATGTTTTTGGCAAACAACTGATACAAACAGCTGATGGAACCAACTGTTTTTTTTTATAGAGATAGTATAGATATATAAGGAAACAGTTGTTTTATCTGATCAGATGTTTTGAAACAGATTTTTCAACTAACAGTGGATATGAATGAAACAGTGGTTGTTTTATCTGATCAGATGTTTGAAACAGATTTTTCAACCAAACAGCTATTTTTAAGAAATTTTGATCTTCTGAGACATTTTATTATTAAAAAAATTTATTTGTTTAATCCATGTTTAACATACCAATTCTGGAAATCAGATTTGTAAAGGTAGATGTGTCTAAAGCTTTTATTAACACATCTGCCAACTGATCCTCTGTTGGAACATGGTGCAAAGAAATCAAACCTTTTTCATAGCTGTCTCTGACAAAATGATGTCTGATGTCAATGTGTTTGGTAGTGGAATGAGAGACTGGATTCTTGATGATATTTTCAGCAGCTTGACTATCCAACATGAGTGGAGTCTGTAGTGCAGTTATCCCAAAATCCAGTAATTGATTTTGAAGCCACATGAGTTGGGCTGTACAGCTTGCAGCAGCAATGTATTCAGCTTCAGCTGTTGAGGTTGAAATAGCTGCCTGCTTTTTGCTTTCCCAGGAAACTAAGGCATTCCCTAGAAATTGGCACCCTCCTGATGTGGATTTTCTTGTGGTGTGACAGCCAGCAAAGTCACTATCTGAATAACCTGAAAGCTCAATGTTTCCATTAGCAGGATACCAAATACCAAGTGTGGGAGCACCTTTGAGGTATCTGAATATCCTATTCACAGCAATAAGGTTTGACTTTCTGGGTGAAGCCTGGGATCTGGCACAGACACAGGTGGCAAACATAATGTCTGGCCTAGATGCAGTTAAGTACAGTAAAGACCCAATCATGCATCTATAGTGTGTTTGATCAACCAGTTCATCCTTGTCATCAATAGTGAGCAGCTTGACTGTACTCATGGGTGTACTACATGGCTTACAATCATTCATCTCAAATCTGGTTAATAAATTCTTTACATATTTGTTTTGGTGAATGAATGTGCCATTTTGCAGTTGTTTCACTTGGAGACCAAGGAAGCACTGAAGCTCACCCATGGCACTCATCTCAAACTCTGCTGTCATGAGTTTTCTGAACTCTTCACACATTTGGTTACATGTGGATCCAAAAATGATGTCATCCACATATATTTGAACAATCATTAAGTGTTTCCCTTTCCATTTAAGAAATAAAGTTTTGTCTATTTTACCTCTTGTAAAACCAATGGATAAGAGAAATGTGGAAAGAGTTTCATACCAGGCCCTTGGTGCTTGTTTGAGGCCATACAAAGCTTTGTTGAGCTTGTAGACATAGTCAGGATGGAATGTGTCTTCAAAACCAGGTGGTTGACATACATAGACCTCCTCCTGAATTTTGCCATAAAGGAAAGCACATTTGATGTCCATCTGATACACCTTTATGTTGTGGTTGACAGCAAAGGCTAAAAAGAGTCTAATGGCTTCTAGTCTTGCTACAGGAGCAAAAGTCTCATCATAATCTATTCCTTCTTCTTGTCTGAAGCCTTGAACCACAAGCCTGGCTTTATTCTTGACAACAATACCCCTTTCATCATAGAGAATGCTTTAGCATCTAGCTCAAGTTTTAGGAAATCATCATCTGTATATTCTTTAGGGTCCTTAGGGACCTTAACATTAGTTTCAAGATTAACATTTACTGGTTTGTGAGGACCATATATCACAGATCTCCAACAACCTGTGTTGGTTTGTGACAAGGTATGTGCCATTCTCTTTTGCCATATGTTGTACTCATTTCTCACAAGCATGGCAGGTTTAGTGGCAGAACCAGTATTATGTGGATCCATTTTAAAGAGTATAGATTTGTCAGATGACTCTTTTAAGTGATGGATATTGATAAAAAGTGAACTTTTGATCTTTTTATTGAATATCAATAAGAGCTTTGTGTCTGATTCTCAATTTGTTAGATTGATATGTGATCAGATAAACCAATGCTCTGATACCAATTGTTGGATCAGTTGGCTCTTTTTTCTAAGTAAGAACTTGCTATCTTGACACTTAAGTGTTTAGCAAGCCCTTGTAAATCAGATTATAAGCACAGCGGAATGTATAAGTTAAAGCAACACTTTTTACACAAAGGAAGAGTTATTACTCCCCCTTGATGATTGAAACTAATAAATGACAAGTATTTATTATGAATCTAAGCAGTAAATGAGAATTAGATACTTAGACAGATTCACAATAAATACTGAAATGGAATAGAACAGTTGAGAGTGTTTGAAGGATTTTTCTATTAAAATCAATGTCTAAAATAGAAGGTTGAAGCCTCCTATTTATAGACGTTTACATACATGTATCTTGCCAAAAAGCAAGTACAGAAACAACAGAAACAAACAAATACAACATTGAAACAAACAAATACAGCTAAAAGTAATAATAAACAATAAAACTACTGATGCAAAAGGCGGTGGAAAATATCTGATGCTAAGTGCTGATGAATGACAAACTACTGATGAGTAGTTTGTCTTCAGTACTTCTGAAGTGAACTTGTCTGGTTTGGACTTCAGAACTTCTGATGAAGTTTCTTCTTCAGCACTTCTCTTATCTTCTCTT
This sequence comes from Ambrosia trifida, assembly GCA_028751855.1. NCBI lineage: Eukaryota > Viridiplantae > Streptophyta > Magnoliopsida > Asterales > Asteraceae > Ambrosia > Ambrosia trifida. Next base: position 131,845,396 of record CM054128.1, on the reverse strand, counting down.
CAGCAGTTCTTTGTTTTCTTTTCAGTACTTCTATACTTAGCCAAAATGACAGAAGTGAATTAGACTAAGGTTTCCAAAAGTGGTTTCACCAATCCTCTTTGTCCTAACAATCTCCCCTTGGATTGATGAAGCCAAAACCTTACTAATTCCTTATGTTTTTCTTCTGTCTTGAACAATCTTCCATATCTCTTTGTACATGGTGTTCTTGAGCTGGTTTAACTGACCATCAGATAGAGATCCTCTTTGTGGTTCTAGATGTTGAATTGTGAGCAGGTCTTGTGTTGACAGTTTCTTCAGATCACTGATCTTCTTGTAAGCCCTGCTTGAGAGGTCTCTTCTTGTCAACAATACTGAGTTGTTATCAGTAAGTGACCATCTGATGATAGGTATCTTTGACTTGTTAAAGTCAGAAGAATAGGGAACCAGACTTGTCCCTTGGGTTGATGGTCCTGAGTGCTGGATGCTTTCAGTTTCAGTTAGCCTCAGGTGGGAGTCTCTTCCTTGTTGTTGTTGCATATCAGGCATCTGAACAGTTGGGAGATGGTGTTCAGTCACTACTCTGGTATGCAGCTTTTCTTTGATGGTCTTTTGTATTTGGTAGGCAAAAGTGGAAGGATCCCTGAATTGTGTTAACAGAGGTTTCTCCTCAATGTCAAAATCTGAATGGACTATTGAACTTCCTTCAAGTAGTACCATTTTGAAGTCAGTTTTGACATTGTCCTCTGCCTTCTTTCTCTGAGTAGCAGTTCTTCTTCTTGATACACCAGAAGTTCTAACTACTGATCTTGAAGGATCAGCAGTTTGAAACTTCTTTGGATTTGCAGCCTTGGCAGCCAAGTATTTCTTGTAAGTATCCATTAGTCTTTCTTCTTTCCATCTGGATACTGAGGCTTTTGAACCATAGCCCTCTGCTACTAACTCTTCTATTATTTGGGCTCTCTTGGCCTTTCCTTCTTTGCTTGTGGCCATTTTATCTGCAAGCAGTTGTGCTCTTCTTGTCAGCTCTTGCATGGAGAGTCCTTTGAGTGTATAGGCTTTAGTCTTGCTGTTCTTGGTAATGTAAGACACCAGTTGTTGTCTTTTATCTTGTTCAACAATCTCATCAAGGCTAGCCTGCCTTTGTAGTTCAGCTTCATAAGCCTGAAGTTTTTCTTCATGGCTTAAATCTAGATCATCCCTTTCTTCCAGAGTTTTCCAAATCAGATCTTCTCTGGCCTTCTTGTTGGCTGCAACTAAGCTCTTCTCTAATAATTCAGCTGATTGAGAGATAGGAGAAGGGTTTAGTACAGTCATTGTTGTAACAGTTGTAGGCCTGATGGGATCAGATGTTGGTTGAATGGGAGCAGTGGTTCTGGAAGGCTCAGCAGTTTGGGGTTTGGAAGTGTTAACTTCTGATGGGTTGACAACTGCTGATGGTTTGTCAACTACTGAAGGATTGTCTTCAGTACTTTCTGATTCTTCATCAGAACTTTTGCCATCAGAAGTTTCTTCATTGTGCCTTAGGGATTCTTCAGATGTTTGGGTCTCATCTTCTTTTTCTGCTGCTTCAATCTCTTCTATTGAGACACCAAACTGTTTGGCCAGTTTTTCTTTCCTAGCCTGATCTTTTTGATCTCTTTCAAGGATGGCCACTCTTGCCCTTATCCTGGCTTGGAATGACTCCTTAGGTTCCCTGATCTTCTCCCCCTTTTTGGATTCATCAATTTTAACTTTTAAAGTTGAGGGTTGGGAGAATTGTCCTTGAAGATGAGCAATCTGTTTGCTGTTGAAGTCTATTTTGTTCGACAGATCATTCATCTTGGTCTTGATCACTCCAAATTGATTCTTGATAGACAGCTCCAAGTTAGCTGTGTATGTTTGGAAGTGATTTCTGATGAGAGTATTCATCATGTGGTACAGGGGACCCTCTGGGCTGCATAGCTGGTTCAGGTCTATGCTTGTTTGCCCAGGGAATTGGGTAGGCATTTGTTGTGAAGGGGGTGTTTTTGGGAGATCCTCATGTTGTACAGAGGATGCCACTCTAGGGGTTTTAGGGATTGAGTGGGCTTTAACCTGTGCAGGGGTGACTGGCTTCTTGAGCCTGGATACCCCTGAAACAGGACCTTCATAATGTGCCGTCAATTCAGTAGTTTGTGTTTTTGAAACATCATCCAAATTAATGGAATCATCTGAATCCCTGATGTTGCCCTCAATGAGGACTGTCTCAGTTAAATCATGAGCTGAGCCCAACTCAGTTCTCTCATGAACCTCTTGTTCTTGGTACTGAGGATTTCCTACTTCAGGCATTAAGCCTTCATCAGTAGTTGCCACATCTGAGGTCTTAGCTATGTTACTTCTATCCTCAGATCCACCACTGGGTGGTAACTGAGTAGTAGCAGCCTCAGATGCCCCAACCTCATCTCTTGGGATAGGGCTAGAGATGTCCACATCCATGTCTGATGTTGTGGTTATGTCCCCTGTTTGTTGTGGTTGTAGGGGACTGACATAATCAGATGGGACCTTCTCTTTTAGCCCAGAGAGAAGTTTGGCAATTTCTATTGCCTCTTGTTCAGAAATTTGTGGGGTTGGTTCAGTAGTTTGGGCAATAGGTGAAAGTTGTTGTTCAGCAGTTTCAAAAGAAGAGCGTGTTTCAATAGTTTTTCTAAGTCTTTTTCTTTTGAATAAAATGGTTATGGGTGCTCTTGGTGGGGTTTGAGATGGATGAGACTGAGAGGGTGTTTCAGTCTCACCTATTTGAAGAGCAGAATGCTCATGAGCATGTTCAGGCATCTCAACCTCCTGAACAGCTTTTCTTTTGGGTTGGTGGGTTTTAGTCTTTGTTGGCTTGGGCTTTTTGGCTTTTAGTGGTGTGAGTTTGGAAGATGTGGGCTTCAGGGGGACTTGTAGTTGTTCTCCCTGATCATCTTCTGGCCAGGCAGCCGGTTTGTTATGTCTTGAGTATGCTTGTGATGTTAAAGGATTTAAAGTTGAAATTTTTCCCACAAGCACCTCATTACCCAGTTCCCCAATTATGCACTGCATAATGAACCTTGGGTACAACAAAAACTTTTTCTTGGTATTATTGTGATGTAACACCAACTCATTGAAAAATAGTTTTGATGCCCTGAATTTAGTTTCATTCACTATGGAATGAAATATTGGTTGAAAAGTGGAGGGCATCTGGTCATAAGACCCTGTTTTTGGACTCAAACACATAATAATATAATGAAACAAAAGCTTGTATTTTGGTTCAAAATATTTTTTGAAGATTGTAGCATGGGAGAGAGTACCTTGATAACCACACTCAGTCATGGTTAGGTGAATATCAGTATTAGCAACATGGTCAGGGGCAGTTACATCATCCAGACCCAGTCTTGTTGCCAGTGTGGCCGGTGTGATGGTCAGTGGTTTCCCTTTTATTCTTGAGTTGAGGGAAATGACTTCATCATCAGCCGTCACCGTATCAGCATTTGCCCAGAACTCATTCAGAGTTTCAGTGTGAATTGGTGGGTTTATTGTGAGAGCAGTAAAATATTGGGATTTTACGACAAGATCAATGATCTCATCGTATTGGGACCAGCCTTCTTGTTTTTCAAGAAAGGCCCTTTGATTGTGTCCCTGTTTTAGAACTAGAGCCATGTGGTTTGGGTTTTGATCGAACAGTGGATTTGCAGGTTTAGGTTATTGAGATAGTTTTTGAGAGAGAAGGAGGGATATTTTGAGTTTGAAAGGATAAGTGTGGAGAAAAAGGTATTTATCAGAAGTTTTAACTGCTTGAATCTTCTTTATTAGAAGTTTTTGAACCGCCTTTGGTTAAAAATCTTTTTATCAGAGGTTTTAAACTGATTAGGTCAAACCTCTGATGATGGGAAAAGTCAGATTTGCCCTTTTGACTAAAACTGCTGATGAAGGATTACTTCATCAGTAGTTCCCATTTCCTCTTCAGTAGTTTTAACAGCTGATGAGAAATGTTTTTTAAAAATACTTTTATTCATAACTTCTGAAGGTTATTTTATCAGAAGTTACACACTTTTCAGAAAATTATCCCCATACTGATGTTTGTTCATCAGTAGTTTCTCTCTTTTCAGAAGTTTTGTTTCAGAATTTTTGTCTGTTTTGTAAGTGAAAAATGAAAAATTGCAGAATAATAAAATAAACACTTACAAATTTAGCATCCCAAGCATGGATACTAACTTCTGAAATGTTGATGTGTCAAGGGGTTTTGTGAAGATGTCAGCTATTTGATTAGCTGTTGCTACATGCTTCACCTCAATCTTGCCTTTTTCATAGCAATCTCTTATGAAATGGTACCTGATCTCAATGTGTTTGGTTTTTGAGAACTGTACCGGATTTTGAATGATGCTAATGGCAGATTTGCTGTCTACAAACAAGGGTGTCTTGGTCTCTTTGATTCCATAATCAAGAAGTTGATATTGGAGCCATTGTATCTGTGATGTACAACTTGCAGCTGCAATGTATTCAGCTTCAGCAGTTGAAGTTGCAACAGATGTTTGCTTCTTTGATTGCCATGACACTAGACAGTTACCCAGGAATTGACAACCACCAGATGTTGACTTTCTTGTCATCTTACACCCTGCATAGTCACTATCTGAAAAAGCTGATAACTTGGTATTGCTTGAAGCAGGATACCAAATTCCAAGTGTTGGAGTTCCTTTCAGATATCTGAAAATTCTTTTGACTGCTATAAGGTGTGATTCCCTTGGTGCTGATTGATATCTAGCACAGACACATGTTGAAAACATAATATCTGGTCTAGAAGCAGTTAAGTATAAAAGGGAACCTATCATGCATCTGTACATGGTTTGATCAACCTGTTTTCCTTGATCATCAGGTTCAACTTGTGTGATTGGTGTCATGGGAGTGGAACATGATTTACAGTCATTTAAAGAAAATTTGTTCAATAATTCTTTAACATATTTTGATTGATGTATAAAGGTTCCATTTGTTTGTTGCTTGATCTGCAGTCCTAGAAAGTACTGCAGTTCTCCCATGGTACTCATCTCAAATTTGGATTGCATGAGTTTCTTAAAATCATCACACAGTTTTGTGTTTGTTGAACCAAAAATGATATCATCAACATAAATTTGAACAAGTAAGATATGATTTCCAACATGTTTAATGAAAAGAGTTTTATCAATGGCACCTCTTGTAAAGTTATTTTTGAGTAAAAAGGTGGAGAGTGTATCATACCAGGCTCTTGGAGCCTGTTTGAGCCCATAAAGAGCTTTTGTCCAGTCTATACACCCACTCAGGATGAGAAGGATCCTCAAACCCAGGTGGCTGACAGACATACACCTCCTCTTTTATTTTTTCCATACAAAAATGCACTTTTCACATCCATTTGATAAACTTTAATTTTGTTGGAAATGGCATAGGCCAGAAATAACCTGATGGCCTCAAGCCTTGCAACTGGAGCAAAGGTTTCATCATAGTCAATTCCCTCTTCTTGAGAGTACCCTTAAACTACCAGTCTTGCCTTGTTCTTGATTATCATACCAGCTTCATCTTGTTTGTTCCTGAAAACCCATCTTGTGCCAATTGGTTGCTTGTTTGGAGGTAAGGGACAGATTTCCCAGACCTGTTGCTTGTTGAACTGAAGCAGTTCATCTTGCATAGCTTGCACCCAATTATTGTCTTTGAGGGCTTCCTGGTACTTCTTTGGTTCCAACTGTGAAATAAAGGCTGAAAATAGGCAAAAGTTGGAGAGCTGGTTTCTGGTAAGAACACCTGAAGCTATATCACCCATGACTTGATCAAGTGGATGATCTCTGTGTTCAATCAGTTGTTGTAAACCACTGACAGGTGTAGGTGGCTCTTGTTCTTCAAACAAACTACTGAGGTCTATAATATCTGGTTCAGCAGTTTTAGCTTCTTCAGTAGTTGCAGGTGCTGAAGCAGATGTTTGAGTTTGGCCTTCAGTATTTGTTTGATCAGAAGTTTGTGAAACTTCTGATGGTGTTGAAGTTGACTTAATGACTGTTTGAGGAGTCCATGGTGTAGGATCCTCATCTTCAAACCTTTGATCACCATAATAAGTAGGTTTGGAAGGAGTAACAGTCTTTTCAGGTCCAAAGTGAAAGTTGTCAAGGTCAAAGAGTTCAGCAGGATGTGCTGGAATAAGAGTGTGTTTTGACTCATTGAACTTGACATTCAATGTTTCTTCTACTATCCTGGTGTGAGAATTAAAAACCTTGTAGGCTTTTCTAGTTGAAGAGTAACCAAGAAAGTAACCTGAGTCAACTTTGGCAGCAAACTTTGAAATAGATTCCTTGATGTTCAAGATGAAACATTGACACCCAAAAGCCCTGAAAAAGGAGATAAGGGGCTTCATGCCATGAAGAACTTCATAGGCAGTCTTGGAATGTCTCTTGACCACAAGAACTCTATTTTGAACATAACATGATGTGTTAACTGCTTCTGCCCAAAAGTACAAGGGCAGTCCAGAATCAGCTAACATTGTTCTTGCTCCTTCTATCAATGTTCTGTTCTTCCTTTCTACTACACCATTTTGTTCAGGAGTTCTGGGAACACTGTATTGTCTAATAATCCCTTTAGACAAACAGAATTCATCCAGAGTTTTGTTCCTGAACTCTGTCCCATTGTCACTTCTAATGGTTTTGACAGATAGAGAATATTGTTTCTCTACTTGTAGAATGGAGAACTTGATGATTTCAGCAGCCTTATCCTTGGAGAATAAGAAGAATACCCATGTGAATCTAGAGTAGTCATCAATGATGACTAAGCAGTACTTCTTCTTACCAAGGCTCATAATCTTGACAGGTCCAAATAAGTCCATATGGAGTAGTTGAAGACATGCAGTTGTTTTTGATTCTTCAATAGACTTTATAGGAGGACTTATGCTGTTTTCCCTTTAAACAAGATACACAGTGTTCTTGACACTGGTATACTTTCAAAGGTAGACCTCTGACCAAGCCCATTTTTGTGACTTTATTTATGGTTTTAAAGTTCACATGGCCAAGTCTCCTGTGCCAGAGATCTGTTTCTGAAGTTGATGCCCTTGAGAAGAAATAGGCAGTGTTGTTCAATACTTTGTCTTTCTCAATGTCCACTGCATAGACATTGCCACATCTTTTGGCAATCAGCAAAGTATGATCTTCAATGATCTTCTCTATCAACTTCTGGCCTTCTGGTGAGATGATCTTGCATGCTGTCTTTGTGAAAAAGGAAGAATATCCTTTATCACACATTTGTGACACACTCAGCAAGTTGTATTCAAGGTTTTCCACCAGATTGACCTTGTCAAACTGTATTTTGCCAGAGGAGACATTGCCATGTCCTAGCACATATCCCTTAGCATTGTTCCCAAAGGATACAGATCCTTCTCTTTGGCTGGTAAAGTTGTTTATCAGGTATCTGCATCCAGTCATGTGCATAGAGCCTCCACTATCAACATACCATATGCTGTTTAAGCCCCTGGAAACTCTCTGCACATAAAAGCAAATTAGTTAGATCTAGGAACCCAAGCCTGTTTGGCTTTGGGTTTGCTCTTGAGAACAGTTACAGTTTGTTCTTGACCAGGTTGAGAAATCCATGTCTTTTTGGCAATGGATTTTTCATTAAGAACCATGGTGGTATCCTTTTCAGGACCACCATCAACCTTGGTCATCAGTAGTTGTACCATGTTCATTAGATTTTGTATCTCAGCAGTTTGTGAAACTGCTGAAGATTCTGGTCTAACTACTGACAAGGAATTTTGAGAAAAAGATTTTAGTTGAGATTTTATCTTTTTCTGAGAAAAGGTGTTTTCAGGTTGTTGTTTCTTGGGTTTAAAGATTCTTTCATAATCATTTCTGATTTGATTTCCCACAACCTGTTGTTTAAATTTTTGATTGAACTGAATTCCTTTTCTGTATCTACAAAATTCAGTTTTGTGGTTGAACAGACCACAAATTTCACACTCTTTTGCCTTTTGTTTTTGATCTAAAGGCAAATTTCTGACATTTGTGAAGAGATTTTGCTCATCAGTAGTTTTCAGGGTCTCAACTCCTGAAGTAGATGAAACTACTGATGGCTTGTTGTCAGATTTAGTTAATACTTCTGAAGTACTTTCTTTGAAAATACCAGGATTTCTGTTTAGAAAGTTTTCATGGAAAGATGTACACTCTTTCCCTTCAGAAGTTTCATTTGAAACAATTCTTCTCCCATCTTCAGTAGTTTTGGGAGAAAAATCTGTTGGTGTTTCAACATGATGGTATCCTATGCCAAACTTAACATTTGAAGCACTTTGTTTGTTTAGCAATAATTGATACCCCTTACAAGATTCCACCCATTTTTCACATGTGATCCTGGTGTCAGCAAGCTCTTGTCTGACATCTCCCAGGTCATTTAGCATGATTTTAATTTGTGCTTGGGTTTCAATAGCAGAGTCAGTTAATTTAGAAACTTCTTTTGTTTTAGCACACAGTTTTCTTTCTAAATCACATTTTATCTGTGTGTATTTTCTTTCTAAATCATTGGCTTTACCTTGTAAGTGCAGATTTGTCTCTCTTATGAGAGCAAAAGTTTCTTTGCAAGAATTTGAGCAAAGTTTTGTCAAAGATTCTTTTGATACCTGTGACAATGCAGATTTTGAAGTACAGCCTTCAAATGCCATTAAGGCAAAGTTCTTTCTGCCATTGTCTGGTTCTCCCCAGTTGATGTCAAACATTTTGTTGTCTGCATCAGGATTGCACTCTGTGGTGTCAAAAGGGAGACTGCTCCAGTCAACATACCCTTAGGTGAAAAGACTTTGTTGAGAGGGTTGTTGAGGCTGTGGAGGATGTTGAGCAGCTGGAAAGGGAGGGATTGATTGTTGGCTCTGCATCTGTTGAGCAGGCACTTGAACATATTGTACTTGTGGCATGTATTGCTGTTGAGGAGCTTGTGCCTGTACAAAATGAGCACTCCCTTGAGTTCCATTATTCCTATTATAATTGGGGTTATAGTTATTTCCAGATTGTGATTGGTTAAAGCTAGAGCTTCTACACTCTCTAGCAAAGTGTCCCAACTTCTGACACTTGTGACATCTTAATTTAGATTTGTCAAAACCAATTTTTGTATTATTGGTCAATCCTGGAAATTTCCTTCCTGACCTTTTATAAAACTTGTTAGTTTTAATGCTTAGCATGGCCAGTTGGTGTAATATGTCCATTTCTTCTAAGTCATCACTGCTAAAGTTTTTCAAATCATCCATGATAAAACATAGATTATCAGCAGTTTGACTTTGGTCATTATTGTCATAACCTGGGAAAGATCTTTCTGATTAGATCCCAGTGGTTATGTCAATATTGTCATAAGATCCATAGGAACAAGTTGGTGAATCTTGTCCCAAAAGTGTTGTACTATCTGGTAGGTAGTCATCAGCAGTTTTACCAGATGATTGTAATTTCTTCTTTTGATCAATTTCTCTCTCAAAAGTAAGTAATCTCCCATGGAGTTTTGTAAGAGTGAGGGAGCTAAAATCTGGTGAGGATCTTAAAACAATGGAGTATGTTTCCCATTTGTCAGGTAAAGACCTTAAAAATCTATGTAGCATAGACACTGTTGTATAGGTCTGACCATTTAACTTTAGCTCAGATATTAATGAGGAGAATCTTTCAAATTGTTGAGTTAAAGTTTCCCCATTAATATGAGCAAATGTTTCATATTGTTGAGCTAAAATCTCTCTGGTGTTAGCAATCACCTCTTCAGTTCCTCCAAACTGTTCTTTAAGACAATCCCAGAGTTCTTTGGCACTTTCACAATGTAAAAGGCCAGAGTATATCTCATTTGGGAGAGCCATTGCCAACATAGAGAATGCTTTAGCATCTAGCTCAAGTTTTAGGAAATCATCATCTGTATATTCTTTAGGGTCCTTAGGGACCTTAACATTAGTTTCAAGATTAACATTTACTGGTTTGTGAGGACCATATATCACAGATCTCCAACAACCTGTGTTGGTTTGTGACAAGGTATGTGCCATTCTCTTTTGCCATATGTTGTACTCATTTCTCACAAGCATGGCAGGTTTAGTGGCAGAACCAGTATTATGTGGATCCATTTTAAAGAGTATAGATTTGTCAGATGACTCTTTTAAGTGATGGATATTGATAAAAAGTGAACTTTTGATCTTTTTATTGAATATCAATTGTTGATGCACTTTCTGTGGACGTCACTGTCGAATAGACTAGGGTTGAGTCTTTGTATTGTATTACATGAGATTGTGGTGATCCATAAGGGCATTTTATGGATCTGATGCATTTGTAAATATAGACTAAAACCTAAGTCTAGGTTCGACCATTTGTGATGGTGCGAATGTGGAAAAGTTCCACATTCGACCTCATCAAATGGGCGAAGGTGGCTTATGGTTTTGGACTATAAATAGCAATCTCATGTGTTGGTTTTCATTTGTAGATTTGAGTTTATGCTTTGAATGCTCTCAAGGGGGAGGTCATGCCCGACCTCCCCCGGCCTCGAGATAGATGTTTATCCTACTGATGACAGTGTCTGTAACCGTTTCTGAATTTATACGAATCTGTGATGACTTTGTTATCGTATGTTTCTGTCTCGTCTCGAATCTCCCGTCTGAAACCGAGTTGTTTTCGCTTAATCGATCCATGAATTCGGTTTTTAACCGCGCTTACAACTGGTATCAGAGCCATTCTGTTATTGTTGAAGTATCAGACACATTGTTACATCAACATCAATAAGAGCTTTGTGTCTGATTCTCAATTTGTTAGATTGATATGTGATCAGATAAACCAATGCTCTGATACCAATTGTTGGATCAGTTGGCTCTTTTTGCTAAGTAAGAACTTGCTATCTTGACACTTAAGTGTTTAGCAAGCCCTTGTAAATCAGATTATAAGCACAACGGAATGTATAAGTTAAAGCAACACTTTTTACACAAAGGAAGAGTTATTACTCCCCCTTGATGATTGAAACTAATAAATGACAAGTATTTATTATGAATCTAAGCAGTAAATGAGAATTAGATACTTAGACAGATTCACAATAAATACTGAAATGGAATAGAACAGTTGAGAGTGTTTGAAGGATTTTTCTATTAAAATCAATGTCTAAAATAGAAGGTTGAAGCCTCCTATTTATAGACGTTTACATACATGTATCTTGCCAAAAAGCAAGTACAGAAACAACAGAAACAAACAAATACAACATTGAAACAAACAAATACAGCTAAAAGTAATAATAAACAATAAAACTACTGATGCAAAAGGCGGTGGAAAATATCTGATGCTAAGTGCTGATGAATGACAAACTACTGATGAGTAGTTTGTCTTCAGTACTTCTGAAGTGAACTTGTCTGGTTTGGACTTCAGAACTTCTGATGAAGTTTCTTCTTCAGCACTTCTCTTATCTTCTCTTTAGCAGTTCTTTGTTTTCTTTTCAGTACTTCTATACTTAGCCAAAATGACAGAAGTGAATTAGACTAAGGTTTCCAAAAGTGGTTTCACCAATCCTCTTTGTCCTAACAGTTTTGTTTTTGAAGACCCACTTTGTTCCTATAGGACAAACATCCTTAGGTAGTGGTACAAGCTCCCATACTTGTTGTCTTTTAAATTGAAGGAGTTCTTCTTGCATAGCTTCTACCCAACTGTTGTCTTTTAGTGCCTCTTGGTACTTGACAGGTTGTGTGAGAGATAGGAAACCTGCAAAAAGACAGATATTGGAGGATTGGCTTCTTGTGAGCACACCCTCTCTGATGTTGCCAATGATCTGGTCTGGCGGATGAGCTCTTAAGTAAATAAGATCTCCCTGATATGGTATGATGGCATTTTGAGGTGATGGACAGAGGTTTGGTGACTCTGTTGGTGTAACATCTGTTGGTACTTCTGTAGTGCCATCAGATGTTTGGAATGGTAATGGAGGAATGGGTCCAAGTGGTGTGAAACTGGACTGACTTTTGTCAACAGATGATTGACTTTTGTCAACAGATGATAGGTCAGTGGTTGTGAGGGGTGAAGCAGTGGTTTGAGGATAAGACTGGCCAACAGTGGTTGACACAGCTGTAGTAGAGTTTTGACAATTGTTTTGAACAACTGCTTCCTCTGAGGCAGAATAGATTTTGTAGTGACTGGGGATCACAACATCTGTTCTGTAATCTTGTTGTGGAGACTGTGGAATCCTGCATTGTTAGTTTTAACAGTGATATCTTCAAATTTGAATTTATCTAAATCAAATAGTTCAGCAGGATTTGCAGGGATTTTTAGAGATGAAAGTTCATTGAACTTTACATTCAGAGTTTCTTCTATTGTCTTGGTCTTTGTGTTAAACACTTTATAGGCCTTGGCAGTAGAGGAATATCCTAGAAAATAACCACAGTCTACTTTGGCTGCAAATTTTGAAATGGAATCTTTGAGGTTTAAGATGAAACATGGGCAGCCAAAGATTTTGAAAAATGAAATTAGTGGTTTGATTTTGAACAAAATTTCATAGGCAGTTTTTTGATGTCTGGGGTTGATCAAAACTCTGTTTTGAACATAGCAAGCAGTGTTTACAGCTTCTGCCCAGAAGGACAGTGGCAAACCAGAATCTGCTAGCATGGTTCTTGCAGCTTCTATAAGAGTTCTATTTTTCCTTTCAACCACCCCATTTTGTTCTGGTGTTCTTGGGATGCTGTACTGCCTCACAATCCCTTTTGACACACAGAAATCATCCAACTCCTTATTTTTAAACTCTGTTCCATTGTCACTCCTGAAGACTTTTACTGGCAAGTCATATTGTTTTTCAACTTTGGTGACAAAGTCCTTCAATATACCTGCAGTCTCATCCTTAGAATGTAAAAAGTAAGTCCATGTAAACCTAGAAAAATCATCAACTATGACAAGACAAAATCTTTTTCTTCTTAGACTCATGATTTTAACAGGGCCAAACAAGTCCATGTGCAACAATTGTAGACACTGACTGGTTTTGGACTCATCAATGGATTTGTAAGAGCTTTTATGTTGTTTCCCTTTTAAACAAGAAACACAATGCTCATCACATTTGAATTCTTTTGATGGTAAACCTCTGACAAGGCTTTGTTTGGAGAGTGTGTTGATAGTGTTAAGGTTGGTGTGACCCAATCTCCTATGCCACAATTCTGTCTCCTTTGTGGAGGCAGCAGAAAACAAACAGACATTTGCCATAGGATTGTCCTTTAACATATCAACAACATACACATTGCCACTTCTATGAGCAACAAGTTGTGCTTTGCTCTCAGCAATGATGGTATCAATCTTTTTCACCACTTCTGGCCCAATAATCTTGCAAGTTTTCTTTGTGAAGAATGAGCCATAACCTTTGTCACTCATTTGTGAAAGACTCAGAAGATTAAACTTGAGATTATCAATAAGATTGACATTTTCAAACTTGAGTTTCCCAGCTTGTACAGTTCCAGACCCCAACACCTTACCTTTTGAATCATTACCAAAGGATATATCACCCCCTCCATGAGCCAAGAAGTCCAGAAGAAGGGCTCTACATCCTGTCATGTGCCTGGAGCCTCCACTATCTACATACCAAAGACTATCTAAACAAGCAGAAGCTCCCTGCACATCAGTAATGGATTAGTTTTGGTGAGTGTCCAAAGCCAAGTTGGCTTTGGATGGGTCCTCAGACTTTTCAGACTCAAGCTTTGGAGGATGATCAGTGGTTTGAACTAATTTTTGAATTAAGTTCAACAACTGCTGCTGACCATTTGCCAGTGCTTGAATGTCAACACCTGGGGCAACAGTTGTTTGATCATTTCCAGACAGATGATAATACCCATATGGATTTCTGTTCACTCTTGGTTTAGAGGGTCTTTTTGGCTCCTCATAAACATGTGGCAGACTATGACATGGTGGTTGTCCATAACCTCTTGGGTATTTGCTTGTGGGTGGAGCATTTGTTACTTGGACATCTCTGGAAGCAGATGTTTCAAGTCTTTTAGTAACAGATGTTTGGACAGGGGTGAAAGTCTGTTTGGGCTTTCCTTTTGAAGTACTAACCACAGGATTTGCAAGAGTTTTAGCTTTGTATTCTTGTATTTTTACATCAAAATTTTTGAGATACAAGTACTCTTTGGTCTTGTGATTCTTTTCCCACATATCGAGCATGTGGCTTTGGAATCACATTCACTTGTTCCTTTGTTAATGTCATATGCTTTTAGAAGAAAACAGTTTTTAGTGACATGATTCTTCTTTTCACAGAAATCACAGAACAAGTTGACAGTCTTTTCTTTCTTCTTCCCCTTTTCAGCCTTCTTTTCAGCAGATGTTTGAGCATCTGCTGGAAGGTTTTTCAGGGGAATGACTTTTGCCTGAGGAGCTGTCTTTCCTTCAGGTGTTTTGAAATCAACAGGTTTAAAATTCTCAAGAGTATCACACTCATCAGACCAGGTAGGTTTAAATTCACACTTTTCAAGTTCAGTAAATGATGAGGAACCTTCTGGTTTTTCAAGAACAATTTTCTTACCATTTGGTTCAGTGATTTTAATCTCTTGACCCTGCAGGTTTGTTGGAACTATCTCAACAGACTTTTGACTCTTTTTGTCAGTGTTTTCAAAAGCTGGAGAAGTGGTTTCAAAACCAAAACCAAACTTCACATGACTTTTGGTTTGTTTGTTGAGTAGCATCTCAAAACCTCTACATGATTCCACCCATTTCTCACATTCAACTTGGGTGGACTCAAGCTCACTTTTACAACTTTGATATTTTGCTATCATAGTTTGGAGCTGGTCTTTGGTTATGGTTGCTTCATGTTTTAAACTGCTTATTTCATACTCCTTTTCAGTTAAACTTGTTTTTAGATCTTTTGAAAGTTTCTCAAATTTAACTTCATCATCTAAAATTTTCTTTCTAAGGTTTTCATTCACCTCTTTGATGTTAGCAAATGCAATTACACATTTGTCAGAACACAACTCTTTAAGAATTTGAGATACCTTAGCAGCAGCCATCAATGCACAATCACACTTGCACTCACAATCATCAGATGCACCCCAGGGATCTGAGAGATTCACAACCTCTTCTTCAGGTTTTTCACCTGTAACAACTTCATCAACAACATCATTAGTCACAACATTAGATTCAGTCACCACCTCCTCAGATTCAATCTCATCAACCATAGCCATGAAACAAAAGTTTTCTGGTTCATTTTCAGCTTTGGCAACTAATGCAAAATTCTCATCTGTTAACTCATCTGGTAGACTGCTCCAATCAACAAAGCCTTGTGTAAAGAAGCTCTGTTGACTGGTCTCTGCAGGAGCAGAGGATGAAGCAACAGTCGTTTGCACAGGTGCTTGAGCAACAGGTGTTTGCACATAGTGGATCTGAGGAATAGTGGTTTGGACATACTGGACAGGAACAGTGTTTGAGGACTGTGCAAAATGAGCAGTGTTTTGCACATTTGGTCCAGGGGTATTATAGGAATTCTGATAAGTGTTGGTCTGAGGTCTTTGATTTGGATAGGTGATTATAGGTGTACCATGTTGACTCCTACATTCCCTAGCAAAATGACCAAGTCTATGACATTTGTAACACTTAATCTTTGATTTATCCAACCCCACCTTTGATCTGCCAGTTAACCCTGGAAACCTTCTCCCAGTTTTCTTGTAAAAATTGTTAGTTCTTACACTGAGAAGGGCCAATTGGTGCATAATGTCCATTTCTTCCAAATCATCAGGGTCAAAGTATTTCAGGTCATCATACTCAAAGGATATGTTATCAGATGCCTGGATATCACCACCACTTGCTGTGAAAGCATAGTTTGGTGAATAAGAATCAGAGTTAAAACCTGAGTTAAAACTTGAAGTTATGTCAATGAAATGATCATAACTCTGATCCTTAGTATTTCCAGGCACCTCATCATGACCCAAAAGTGCTGTATTCCCAAATACATAATCATCAGACACTTTTCCAGAGTCCTGGAGCTTCTTTTTCTTGTTAAGCTCTCTCTCATAGGTCAAGAGCTTACCATGAAGCTGGGTCAGTGATAGGTCTTTAAATCCAATTGAGTTTCTCATCACAATAGCAATAGTGTCCCATTTGTCTGGTAATGATCTTAAAAACCTATGGTTCAGGGTTGAATGAGGGTAAGTAAGACCAACCAGTTTTAGTTCACTAATTAAACAATTAAACCTCTCAAACTGTTGAGTTAATGACTCTCCTTTGACATGACTGAATGTTTCATATTGTTGGTTAAGTATTTCACGATTGTTTTCAATAACCTCCTCAGTCCCACCAAATTGTTCTTTCAGTGCATCCCACAACTCCTTTGCACTGTTACAGTGTAACAGCCCAGCATATATATCATTGGGTAGAGCCATGGCCACAATACTGAAGGCCTTAGCATCTAACTCAATTTTCTGAAAATTCTGATCGGAGTAGTTTTCAAGTTTCTTTGGCTCTTGAACCTTGGGATCTTCAGTACTCGGCACCGTCGGAACATGTGGTCCGAAGATAACCGACTTCCAACACCCAGTGTTCTGTTGAGCTAGAACATGGCTCATCCGACGTTGCCAGATATTGTATTCAGATCTGACAAGCATCGGTGGCTTGTTGTTCGTGCCAGTGTTATGTGGATCGTGATTGATTGAAGCCATTCTCTGATTTTTCAAAAAACAAAGTCTGTTTAAAAACGGTTGAAACGAAATTAAACTATTACTCTATTTTCAATCCAACAGACAAACGATATCAATAATTGTGAGCTGATCTGTTTATATTAAATTGATTTGTTAGATCGAATTTAATTGACCAAGCTCTGATACCAATTGTTAGGATCTGAGTTTGATTGTTTTGATTATATTTAAGTAAAAATGATAAAAGTGGAATGAATATAGAATGAAAGTGCAGCGGAATAATAAACTGTTAATCAAAACTAGAGAGTAATTGTTTTCAGATCGAATGCTTTCATTTATCTAAAAGATTACAATCATACAAGTACTCCCCCTCAGCCTGATCACACAGTGATTGTTTGTCTGAGAGAATGTTTGTGTGTGATGCAATAGAACAGTACAAGCACTGTTCTATTTATAGACAAACCTAAACCACTGATGACCTAGGTTGACGTCACCTAAGACAGTGACCTCTAACAGAATAACAAACATAAAACATCTACCTATTACAAACTACTGTTACATTGAAAACACTGAAGATAAACTACTGTTGTAGGAAAACTCTGATGGTCTTGTATCCTCTGCTGGAGCCTAAGTGCTGTTGGCTCCAGCAGTGCTTTAGTCTTCAGTACCTGGATCAGCAGTTGTTCTTCATCAGACCTTTGGTCAGCAGTTGTTCTTCATCAGTGTTTATTCAGCAGTCCTTTGTATCAGCAGTTGTCATAGCAGTTGTTTGGATAGAACAGTTGTTAGAGTCAGCAGTCTTTTGGGAGAAGTATGTTGTAAGGACTGTTTATTGAGAGGATCAACTGTTAGCATATTTTGGCTTTCCAATCATCTGTTCTTCTCCAGGTCAGCAGACCCAACAACTTGTCGTTTGTTCTTGGCAACATTCTAGTCACCATCAGAAGGTTTAACTTTAGGATGTTTATTCTTCATCGCCTTAGGCTTTTCGACCTTCATTGGCTTGGAATAAGATCTTTCCCTCGATCTAACCTTCTGATTTTGTCTATAATAGGGCACGTAAGGACGATGTGTGCAGTTTCTTGCAATATGACCGGGTTTGTAACGAGATCCATTTGATGATTTGTTTGCAGGCTTCTCAAGCTTTTTGCTTTGCTTCATATGTCCTGCTAGTTTTGGAGGCACAGATTTAGTTAACGGGTCTCTCAAAGCTGGTTTAGACACAACCTTTTTCACATATGGAAGAGCATCTACAGATAAATTGGATTTTTCATACAAACATCTGCATTGTTAGTGCAAACAACATCATCCCCCTCAGCCTTAACCTCTACTTTTACTAACTCTATACATGAAGTAGAAGCATTAGTGATATTCACACATTTAATAAATTTATTAAATAAAAAAATGTAAATATTTAATAATAAATAATATTCAAACGGATACTTTTTCAATGGCTACTTTTCAAATGACTACTTTTCTAAGCCTATAAATACAAGACAAAATACTCAGAGTTAGTCACAATTTGATATCACATTTCAATCTACACACAAACAATCAAAGATATGGGTGGTTGTTATCATAACGAAGCAGCCAGACCTTCTAACTTCAGGCGATATTCTCGCCGCCGACGTGCACAACCAGTGTCGTCTCTTCCTCATACAGTGTGCACTCCTCCTTCTCCTACAGTGTACACTTCCCGTCGACTAATAACCATTCCTCCTTTACCAAGTCAAGCAGGTATAGATCCAGATGCTCCTTTTACAGATGAGGAATGTATCTGGGCGCATGACTACACTATAGCTGTGCTGGGATTGGGTCAACTACAACTTGTGGAGACACAAACAAACCTCACCCCAAATCCTCCTGCTTCGGTTCCAAATGAGGAAGGATACGAAACTGACACTGGTGGGGAGTATGTGAGTATGGATGATGAACCATATCATCTTCCAAGTCTTGACTTCGGTTGCATCCGCTCGGACGCTAGGTCGGACGGTCGTGATAGCGATCGTTCCGTGTCATCGCCGGAGTACACTTTAGAGGATTGGGATAACTACTCTCCGTAGGTGTGTTTAAGTAATTTAGGTTTAATAGATGTTTTAATTTAGGATTATGTAATGTTTAATTAAAATTAATGTAATGTTTTAATATATAAATGCGGTTTAGATTAATTTTTTATTTTTTATTATTATCTTTTTGGTTTTTACTTTTTTATTATATATATATATATATATATATAGGGGCAGGTTCAAATACAAAGTAATACAAACGTGCAAATGATCACTGTGTACATGATAATTACGTAATGCCTTCATGAACATACAAAAACATTACGTAATTATCATTACATAATTATCATGTATAAAGTGCATGATAATTACGTAATGCTTTCATGAACATACAAAACATTACGTAATTATCATGTACAAAGTTCCTTCGCATCCTTCGCACATTTCTTTTACTTTGTAGAATAACCGCCCCCTATATATATATATATTAAATTTAATGAGGGTCTTTCAATAATTTTAAATTTTTTTAATTTTTTTAACACTCCAACGGTTAAGTTTTTTATTTTTTTTAATCGGACCAATGAAAACCCTCCACCACATTTTCCCTTCCTCCCCAACGCCCATGAAGACCCCCCCCCCCCCCCTTTTCCCACACTCTTAATAATTGTATGACTATTTAAATTAGTGAAACTAATATCACTTTGATTGCAACAAGAGATTTTTTTGTCATATATAGTGCTTTTTAAGTTTAAAGAAATCTTGAGTGACTTTTGTAAGAAAAAACTGAAATTCTAATGCTTTTTATATGCAAAAAATTGTTGAGTGACTTTAACAGAAAAAACAGAAAGCTAAGTGTTTTAATGATATTTCCCCTAAGAAATAAATAATCACTTGAAAATTATAAAATAATATTTTAACCTCATCTATTTTCATAAGCATATTGTTTATAAGTAAAAAATTCATAAGCATATTGTTTATAAGTAAAATATGAACAACACCAAATGGCAAGAGATTTCTTTAATGGAGTCATGGAGGGCACATGAGGATACAAGGCTCAAGTCAACGATTTCTTTGGGGTACCAAAAGGCCATATACATGCCGCTATGATATGATGTACGTGTAGAAATTCACGACTTAGATCCACTCAGAAACAATTATTCCAATTTTTCTATACATACATACACACATATACATAGACACACACTAGTTAGCTATGGAGTAAAATGACTAAATGAGATATTTAAAAAAGTAACGTTGGTATAGATTTTTTTATAAATAAAAATATATAAGTCAAAGGTAAACAAACATCTTCCTCCTCTATGCTTTCACCTATAGTAAGATTGGGTTAAACAGCAAATGATTTTAATGATTAAGATTGTAGATAATATAAAGTTATAAATACTTTAATAACTTTTATATAGATCATTATTTTAAGGGAAAATGGATTTTAATACTCTCAACTATCGCCTGTTGGCGGATAATACTCCCAACTATCACTTTTGCCATTAGCACTCCCAACTTTCAACTTATTTTCTTCCATCACTCCCAAACTAACTGAGGTCTAACCCAATTAGTGTTTGTGGCAAAAATGTAAAAACCTAAACTTAAGGGACCATTTTGACACTTTTTATTATTATTATTATTATTATTATTATTATTATTATTATTATTATTATTATTATTATTATTATTATTATTATTATTATATAAAGCGAAACACAAACACAGATCTATAGAGAGAGAGAGAGAGAGAGAGAGAGAGAGAGAGAGAGAGAGAGAGAGAGAGAGAGAGAGAGAGAGAGAGAGATGAAGCCACCTTCTCCGGTTATCCCTTCATACCGGTAACCACCTCCGGTCGACCACCCATCCTTCCTTCAAACATGCTCTGTTTTCTCTGATACTAATTCCCCTACAACTTCTTCTTCTTCTTCCTCCTCTGTTTTCGATGAGCAACCGGAAATACATATCCATTCCGTCTGCTCAGCTGCAGAAGAAACCTTTCACGAACGGAAACCCTCCCTAAACATATCCATTCCGTCTGCTCAGCTACAGAAGAAACCCACGGCGGAGGAACGCCGGAAATACAGAGGAGTTCGACAACGGCCATGGGGAAGTTCGCCGCAGAGATTCGTGACCCAAACAAGAAAGGCTCTAGGGTTTGGTTAGGGACGACGGTGAGTGAAGGGTTGGGTAGGGTTACCGGTGGGTCGGGTCAGGTCAGGTTAAGGTTGGGTTCGGAGGGTGGTCTGGGTCGGGTTTATAGGTGGTTGCAGTGGGTAATCGAATGGCAGCGGGGGATCGTTTCAGGTTGGTTTGAGTCGGAAGTGGTGAGTTGCAGGTTGTTGGGACGAAGGGTGGTTTGTTAGGTGGTGGTTGGTCAGTGGTGGAGGTGAAGGGTGGTGGGGTGGTGATTTGGCTCGGCGGTGGAGGTGAAAGGTGGTCAGATGACGGTGGTACAGTGGTTGTTAGGGGTGGATGGGGGTGGTGGTTGTTAGGGTGGATGGGGGTGGTGGTTGTTAGGGGTGGATGGGGGTGGCTGCTGGAAGTTGGTGGTGGTGAGTGGCTGATGGAAGAAGAAGAAGATAAAATCTCTTAAGTTTCAAAAAGTTTCAAAAATACCCCTTAAGTTTTGGTTTTTACATTTTGGCCACGAAAACTAACCAGGTTAGACCGCCGTTAGTTTGGGAGTGATGGAAGAAAATAAGTTGAAAGTTGGGAGTGCTAATGGCCAAAGTGATAGTTGGGAGTATTATCCGCAACAGGCGATAGTTAAGAGTATTAAAATCCATTTTTCTCTTATTTTAAAAAGATAATCATGCTTAATTTTTCTGTTTGCACATTATTAATGTGTGTAATGATATTATATAGTGTCGTTATCCTAACTTGAAATGTGACACTATTAAAGTGTCATTATTTAATAATATTATACTTTAAGTATCATGCTAACTTGCACCGCCCTTATCTGCTAACTTGCAGCGTCCTTATTTGCTAACGTGAACTACTCGCTTTAATATTGTAAAACCGCTAACGGTGCATCGCATATTTTGCTAACGTGGACCAATATTTTAAAAACTATGTTTTTTTTTTTTTTTTTTTTTTTTTTTTTTTGGCAAAACCTTGTTTTATTTGGTATTGGGTACTGTTTTTTTGGGATGAACATTCGATACCAGACTACCAAGTAGTCATACCGAACTGGTACTTTCGGTAACGGTATAAATGATATTTTTCTTTATTGTAGAGAATCACACCAACACTGTCTTAATACCAGCAACGAACCGCTACCTTACCGTTCATTTTCGGTAACGTTACTTACACCAATCTAGCCATTTCTCGCAGGGCCGGCTGGGAGGGTGAGCCGGGTGGTCACCGGCTCCGGGCCCGACCCTTAAATGGGCCCGAACGTTTTTTTAAATTATGCGTGTATATATATATATATATATTAAATTCTATATTTAGGATATATATTTGTGTTTTATAGATTAAAGTCTTGTTAGTGGAGTTGGAAAAATCATGTTAATTTAATGTAGAGGTCTCAAGTTCCAATCATTGCTCTAGCACTTTACTCAATTTTTTATAATGCATTCCTCTTTACAAAATTTTGGGCCCAAATTTTTTTTCGCCCAAGGCCCAAATTTTTTTTGACATTTTCGGAGACGGCCCTGATTTCTCGGATTGGTACTTTTGGTAGCGGTACCACTTTGGTACCCGTATAGTGATACCGCATCCCGCGGCGACGCGCATGTGTGAACCGTGCCCCACAGCAACACGCGGGTAATTACAACTCTAGTTAATCTAATAGCCATGAGTCGTTGAGTAATGTGGTCTGGTCTAGGTTGGTTTGCTTAGTGTGGTCTGGTCAAGGTTGGGTTGCTTGAAGCCTTGAATGGAAGGTATTTATGGGTGCAATGAACTTAATAGCCATGACTAATGTGTTACAGTCGAGGTTGCTTTACCTAAAATGGTAGGTTGGGTCCATAGGGTGAGCATAGTTCACTTATATTGTTGGCTAAAGCCGAATCTATAACTAATATTTTGGTTCTACATTTTCAAATCTGATCAGTTTAAGTTATATATGGTTTGCTTAGTTAGGATAGCTTGGTTTATAGGGTGAGTACAGTTCACTTATATTGTTGGCTAAACCGAATTTATAACTAATATTCTGGTTCTATATTTTCGAAACTGATCAGTTCAAGTTATAAATGGTTCAGTTAATTAGGATAATGAGCAAGATGGTTTGGTTCATTCAGGTTTGGAAAGGATGTTTTAGACATGGTTAGACTCAACTTATTTTCAGATTTTAATTAATTCAAGACAAAATTACACTTTGTATTCTTAATGTATCACTGAAATTATGAAACGTGTCGTTTATTTTTTATTTTTTTTACATTTTATGTCCAAAATCCAGTTTTTTGTTGCATTTTATGTCCTTTCTGACTAACTGGGTTAGAAATCTCAATTAACCTCAATACAACCAGGGGTATTATTTTCCATTCACGTTCCTTTCCTATAAAACCCCCCTTTTAACTCCTGATAACATCATAACTGTCACACCACGCCAACGGCGGAAACACGTGGCGCAACGCTCGAAAGCTTATCAAAGTCAAGATTAACACAAACCATATTTAATTAGAAAAGATCATTTTATTAAGATGTCGAAAATGAGTACCTTGTTACAATATTTCACAAAACCACAAACAACAAGTTCATACATGGGGGTTTTCCATCCAAGTTCCAACCCAATGGAAAATATTGATGAAACCCTGACAAGTATTCGACATCCCATATTCCACCGCACTAGCCTCATATCTAATCAGCACTTAGTTACCTGAAGGATATGTTTAAAAAGACGTCAATATATACATATTGGTGAGTTCACAGGTTTTAGTTACACGTCACAACAACATTTCAAAACAAACATGTAACGGAAGTATAATATAAGTAGTGTCTTATATAAGGAGCTGCAAGTTCCTACAAGACGACGACGACCTATCCCGGGCCCATAACCAAACCAAGACTATACAAAAAAAATTGCTCCGCGAGTTGTTTCTTGGACAACAACTCAGTTCAGAATACATGCACCTCTTTCTTGTCTTTACCGGGTTGACGCTCTCAACCAGAGGTGGGCCTCGTCAGGCACCAATAGTACTATCCAAATATTCCTTCGGTTTCATATCCCTGAATTAATGGTTACAGTAAACAAGCGAGGTCCTGCCCCAAGTGGTTTCCAGTTACCCAGGTACCCATTGTGCTACTTATTATATTCCCATATGTTACAGCATTTAACAAACATATCTTTCCCCCAAAAACATAAAAACAGTTTAAAATGAGGCCGTGAAACTCACCTCAATCGTAGAGTGCAACAAATAATAGAGAATAGCCAAGCCCAATGGTCAGAATACCTACAAGCGTTCTAGCCGTATAAGTCACTAAGTCTGTAGCGCGTGTTTTACCAGCAAGTTGTACACCCAACTCCCAACAACACTATTTAATACAATTCCCCGTTTAAAACGTGTGCCCTAGGTCCGTTGGTGATGGATTACCCCCGTTATAAGTTTCACGTAACTTATAATTAATAACCATTTAACATTATCTTCAAAGTTAGTTAGGTTCGTCATCGCGAACCAAGATCATTGCCCAATTTAATCACGTCATGATCTTATTATTCAATATATATATATTAACTAACTTGGATAAAATTATTTCCGACTCGACTCACCTTACCATATAATTACTTTCCCATTAAGTAGTTATACTAGGATCTTGTCGATCGAGATTTCATTTTCTAACATTCGACTTGACTCACCTTTCCATATATTTATTTTCCCATTAAATAAATATACTAGGATCTTGTCGATTCGATATTACATTTTACAACCTTCGACTCGACTCACTTTTCCATATATTTATTTTCCCATTAAATAAATATACTAGGATCTTGTCGATTCGATATTACATTTTACAACCTTCGACTCAACTCACTTTTCCATATATTTATTTTTCCCATTAAATAAATATACTAAGATCTTGTCGATTCGATATTACGTTTTACATTGTCAAGTTCTTGAACTTAACTTACGTTTATACGTGAAATCTTTAGAGATTATTTTACGTTGATTGTCCCACGAATATATTCCAACACTTAGGAAAGTGTTATATATATACTTTTCACCCATAGTTGATAATATACATTTTATAAAGTATATATTTTCATGTCCACATTAGACGCAATAACATATATACGTATCTTGTAGGAAGTTATACAATATATACTTAGTCGTCCGTTTTACATTTTGTCGGATAACTCGTCGTAATATAAATACGTCCATATCTGATCATTTAAACTTATATATTTCTCGTCTCTCGAATAATATAAGTTACACACATATATTTTGTAGGAATAATTACTTCTCGTCGAATATCATTTATCCTACTTCCGAAGTATATATATATTTAGTTATTTATCTTAGATTTCCAACAATATGCTCCATTTGAAATTAATCATCTTTTAATTTCTACATATTTTTACTTGGAAACTTATAAAATAACTTTTGTATTTTCCAAACCAAGACTTAGTTATTTTTGACATAAAATGCTCATTTTTACAAAACTTCACCAAGTCTTTAAAATTACCAATTTTGTAATAAAAACTTTAGTTTTTATTTTTCTCAACATCTTTGGTAATTTATATATTTCCTTTTTTTTTTTTTATAAAATTCCATTTTATAAAAATGACACTTATTATGAAAATACAACCTTCCATTTTTTAACACCAAACTTCACAATGTCACATTTTTAGACTTAAGTTTCTAAAATGACATTTTTACACCTTTTAACTTTTAAAGTTATCAAATAATATCCTTAGCTTTCAAGAATGACATGTTCTTACTATACTAGTAAACTTTATTATGTCAACTTTTTCACTATGGTGTGTATTAGTGTTCCAACACTTTTAATAGTCCATAATGACGATATTAAGGATAATCATAGGTGTATTAAGTCCATTTTTTCCAACTTGATGATTTTATGTCCATATCTTATAATATGTAACTTTTGTATTTTTGATTTTCTAACATGATCAAACTTATATTAAGCTTTTGATGATCATTTTATGATGATCAAAACCACTTTTAAGTGTATTCAAGTTACTTTCACTAACTATGGTTTGATCATCATTTTCTACAAGTTTATGTGAACTTTTGGAAACTACAAAAACACTACATCACCAACATCAAACCTACAACCCATATACATGATTTTAAACACCCATTTTAGTCTTGTAAAAACATACTAAAGTTTATGTTCAAAACTATATTTTAAACCTTATGTACAACTTGCTTTAAAAATATAGAACATGAATATTTAAATAACAAAAACAAGATTAAGAAGCTTACTACTAGCACAAGGCTAGGGAAGACAAAAACTATTGATTTGGATGGGGTTTAGTGTGTTCTTCTAATGGGTTAAGCTCCAAGCTTGAAACACACTTTGATCTTTGCAAAAATAGGTTTGAATATGGATGATTTTAGATGTTTGAACTTAAAAAGTGAAGGTGTATATGTATGTGCAAACTTACGTCCATGGAAGGAAAAAGAACAAGGGATTTTTGTTGTTGGAAATAATGTTCAACTTAGATGTATTTTATAATAAATTACAAGTACATATTATCTTATAAAAAAATCTAAGGCACCATGCTTCAAATCCTCCATATATCTTAGTAGTATCAAAAAAAAAAATATTGGAGGAATGGTGAAGGGATTTTGGACGTTGGCTTGGTAGATTTTGTGGGTTCCACCCCACAAAATATCTACCACATTCTAGTTATATGATTAATATTTGGCTCGAGCTTCATTCGGGGTTTAATTGGATTTTAATTACGCGTTATCCGGACATAAAAATAGCCTCTAGTAACCATTAAACATAGCCTATTTTAAGTGTTGGTTGGTTGGTTAGGCGTTCGTTGGGTGAAATTATAATTTATACGTGTACCAGGTGCGGTACGCGCACTTTATTCGGTAACGGGAGATTTGTATTTAGAGTTTTTATTTATGGTTTTGGAGTTCCAAAACACATTATATTTCATTCAAATACCCTTTATTTTATATTCTAGGTGTCCAGGATAATTTCCGGTTATTTAACTTTTACCGGGTAATCACCAACGTCCGTTCCGGACAAGTTTATTTGCACGCGATTTCGCTATGCTTCAAGTTAAACATATGCATTCCTATGCATCCTATAGGGAATGTGCTATTCTCTAAAGGCAAATTAATATAATTAATTTAAAATTGCACTTAATTACCGTTAATTACATATATTAATTATGTACGGAAACACGTCAATTTTTGCCGGATGTCACAATAACCCTCACACACAACTTCTTCCCCAATTCAAAAACCCTAAAATCCCAAATAAATAATAATAATACTGGCATGTTTGGATGCTACTTGCAAAGACGATATGAACGAATCTAACTGTAGGATCTTAGCAGAAGCTTCTCTAGATATTTGATCCTCTTGGTCGGTTAGATTAATCAAAAGCTGGCCGCTTGATGAACTTGCTGAACCGCCAACTGTGCTAGGGTCATTTTCAAATTCCCATCTTCTTTTATGATTCTGATTCTGTAATCTGTTAATTGGAGCCAAAGCTTTGTTATCCCTAAAACTTATCTCTTTACTCAACTGTTTGACTTTTAGTTTCTGGCATACCCGGCATCGTTTCAGTCTGGTACCAATTTCACCTGCAAGGTCCACTTGATCTGTTGAGTCGCTGAAATTCCAGTCACAAGTTAAAAGGTCAACGTTCTGCAGACTTGGATAAGCAGCATCAGTTGGTGCTTATCTCATTTCAAACGATCGCAGATTGTTGGGCTAGATTTAAAGGTTTACGTTGTCTTGGGTTATATAGTATTGGGTTCGGCCTATGTGGCTCATGTAAGGGTGACCGCCTATGTTTTAAATAAATAGGGGTCTCATAGTTTTTTTTGGGGGTTGCTTGTCATTTGTTTGTTGAACGCGTGTGTACCAGACGACTCTTTGAAGTCGTGTGCACTTTATCAATATAATCGTGTGTTTAAAGTTTCTTCTTTGTTCTTTCCACACAATCATTGTTTCCGCCTTTGATTGTGTACGTGTTTGATACCCGGTAGAGAGGATCTTGGACTAACAATTGGTATCAGAGCCTAAGAAGTCTTTCGAAGGCTTGGTTTGGTATCAAAGGAAGAAGATCAAAGAAGTTCTTGCTAGCGAAAAGGTTGATTTTATTGATTTGATTCATATTAATTTCATAACTATGTGTTTTATTACTAATCTGTTTGTTCTGTGCAGCCATGTTTCCTTGATTCAGTTTTGATTATCAATTTTTGTTTCGTTCAAAATTTTAAGAAAACTCTTGGTTTGATCCGATTTGGTTGAAAGTCAAATTGTTTGCTAAAATTAAGGAGATCATAGTTTTTGAAAAAGGAATGGTTTTTATTGTTTAACAATCTCCTTAAATTTTTGAAAATCTTCGAAATTCTTGGAAAGTTTGTTACTAATCCTATGCAGGTTACCATACTGAAGCCGTGTCCGAGCTGAAGACTGTGTCCGACCTCAACTTTGTGTCTGACCACCAGCTTGTGTCCGACCTCAAGCCTGTGTCCGACCTCAACTCTGTGTCCGACCACCAGCTTGTGTCCGACCTCAAGCCTGTGTCCGACCTCAACTCCGTGTCCGACCTCAACACTTGTGTCCGACCTCAAACTGTGTCCGACCTCAACACTTGTGTCCGACCTCAACACTTGTGTCCGACCCATAAACTGTGTCCGACCTTATAACTGTGTTCGAGTCACACACAACATTGCTTCAACTGGACTGGATTTTAGCAAACTTTGGACTGAAATTTGGACCTTCTAAGACTAATTTAAACAATTTAAAATTGGACTAATAAACTTAAGCTTCTATTTCAAAAATGGATCAAATTGTTAACCAGGCAAATTTGAATGGACTAAATACTGACCAGCTACTTGTGGCTGCTCAAGTGGACAAAGCTATGGAATCTATTATTGGAACTCATCAGAAGATACCTGTTCTTCAACTTGGAATGTCTTATTCTAAGTGGAAATTTACGTTCATTCAAGTCATGAAAATAAAAGATGCAAAGGCCCTGAGATCTATCCTAAACGGCCCCTGTGTGATCACTTATGTGGTTAATGAAATAACTGGAGCCACTGCTATCAAACGAAAGAGCATGTACACTGATGAAGATCACAAAAAGACTGATATTGATGAAAGAGCAATTGCTTATCTTCATCAAGGACTCTCACCTGAAGTATTGATTGGAGTTCGTCACAATGCCACTGCCAAAGAGCTTTGGGAAGCTCTTGAAAATCTGTATGAGGGAAATGAAGAAATGAAAGAAAGCAGAAGGGAGATGCTGAGCTAGAAGTTTAATGCTTTTAATCACATTCCTGGCGAATCACTCGAAAGCCAGATTTAGCGATTTGTGGCTTTAGTTAGTGAAATGAAGTCAAATGATATGGTGGTGGATAACTCCGTTATGAACAAAAAGCTGCTTAACACTCTACCAAGGAGTTGGGACTCAAATGTAACACTGATCAAGAGAACCAAAGATTTAGCAAGACTCACTCTTTCTGAAACTATATCCTTGATCAAGTCCTATGACCTCGATGACAAACAGCGTTATATGACTCAGACTGCTAGTTATAATAATGCAATAATGGCAACTCCCAGTAATGCCCTCATGTCTCAGCAAGAACCTCAGCGTCCCTCATTGTACTCTTATCCAGCCAGTGGATCTTCGTACCCACCTATGTTTGCTCCCAGTTCATCAAAAGGGTCCGCCATACCTACTTCCTCAGGGGCTACTGCTGGATCTTCGTCCTCTGCATCACCTTCTTCGGCTGCACCTCAGTCAACAGTAAAAATTCCAAAGGAGCTCAAAAGCAACTTAAGTTTGTTTGCTGGATTCATGAATTGCTACAATGCATTTCTGACTGGACAATTTACTGCCAAAGATATTGGAGCATGTGACCTAAATGATGTTAATCAACATGATATAGAAGAAATGGACTTGGCTTGGCAAATAGCTATGGTGGTACATAGAGCGAATAAGTTCGTGAAGAAGACTGGTAGAAATGTTTGGGAGAACCCAACAAAGAAACCGGGCTGGGATAAAATGAAGATGCATTGTTATAACTGTGATGAGCTTGGCCATTTTGCTCGTGAGTGCACCAAGCCGAAGAAAGAAATAGACAACTCTGCTCCTGTAGCTGCCTCTCCCACTGCGACTCCGGGAAGTCAATCATCTACCACTCACACTGGATCCGAATCCTCTAACTCAAATAAAGCCATGGTCGCTCAGTTAGGAGGTGGATGGGATTGGGCATCTCAAATGGAGGATCTGAAGATTGTTGAAGATACAGTGTACAAAGCACTCATGGCCCAGATGGATGATGATTATGTTCCGTCGGCAGCTGAGGTATATTCTGAAATTTTAGCTGAATCTTGTTGCACTGAAAGGAGCAAACTTAAGGTTAAGGGATTTAGGGAAGAAACTCTCTCTGCATACAAACAGCTTGAATATGAAAAAATGGCCACCTGGGACATTAAAAAGAAATTTAACTCCTATAAAGAAATGGTCGAAAAACAAAAACTTGATATCAAGCGTTTGCATCAGGAGGTGAGTGACCACAAGTTTCGCTACTTACACTTCAAACGACTATCTGATACTTTAACGGCAGAATTGATCAACTTAAAATCTAAATTTGAAAATGCAGATTTTCATTTTAAAAAATTCGATTGTTCTAGTCCTAAAGTTGAAAAAATGATCAATATCCAGTTATAGTTCAGATCAAAGGAAGTGAGGAATAAAGGTCTGGGGTTTGTGGAAATTCCACCACCCTTTAATGAAAACTATTCCTCAATTCCTATGTCAAATGAAGAATTGTTGGCTCTGCCTATTAAAGTATATGGTCCTCAAATAGAAGAGCCAACCAGTCGACCATCAAGGGATCATATTGAAATCTCCAAACCTGAATCGGTCCCCATTAGGATCTCTAAGCCTAAAAACCGACACTCTGAGCAAGAGCAGGCTCCGTCAAAATTTTTTGTCAAATCTTAAGATGCTTTAAAGCAAACTGAGACGTTAAATTATGAAAAGAATAAAGAAACAGATAGAGTTTTTGAGGTTATCAAAGATGAGGTTCCAACCTCAACTGAGTCAAATGAATCGATGTCCAACACTAATGAGTCTGAGACTGAATCAATACAAGTTAATGAACCGATTTCTGCTCCGACCACCCAACCAGAGACAAGTGTGAGTGTGACCTATGAGTTTGATTTCATGAAACAAATTAGAGAGCTTTGTTTAAAGCAAAGAGCAAACAGTGAAAATAATTTGACCGATTCTCAATCTCACTCAGATGATTCGCCAGTGAGTGAACTTGAGTCTGACTCTGATCCAGACTCAGGAGAGACCAACGCATCTAGCTATCAGTCATGTGAAACAGCCGAATCATCTAAGGACATGTCCGAATTGAATGAATCTGTTTCTGTGTCCATTTCAAACTCATTTGATTCAAATAAAGAGAGTTCAAAATCTTCTAAATCTCCTGTGTCTTCTGTAACTGAAAATTTCTCTAAAGAAAATTGCTATGATGTTTCTGATGATGTGAATGTTACTAATTTGGTTGATTCTTGTGCAGAAAATTTAATTGTTGAGGATTGGGTAGATGATGGGGATGAAGTCGATGACTCTGATTCACTTGCATTAAATAATAAAAATCAGAGAAACAATTTACCAATGTTTGCTAAAGACAAAAATATTTGTGTGGGCTCGTTTGTTTTGAGCATAAAACCTTGTGATTTATCGTCTGACTCTTTGTTTGATCATTCAAATTCTGTTATTTTGTCAAATGCTTGTGATACAACAAAAAATCTTTTGGTTAAACAATCCAGTACGGGTGGGACTGGGAAATATCTCCCACCAAAACATGTTTTACCAAAATATGAAAAACAGAATTTTTCAAATCAGGGAAAAAGGTATTCCAAAACAGCATCACACAGGTATAGAGATGTAAACAAATCTTTTCAGTCTGGAGAGTCTGCAAGATCTCAGGGGGATCCACATGTAAAACGTCAGATATGCTACACATGTGGAACCCCAGGACACATTGCCAGAAATTGTAAAACAAATCTGAAAACTTTTGCAAGTTGGAAACATCAGAAGGCTCCAAACAGGAACCATAATCATCCCAAGCCGATGAAGGTTGAGAAACCTAAGGCAATGCGGAATGACAAATCCAAGGTGAAGCCTTCTGATGGTGATTGGAATAGAAATAAATGGTTCAAACAGTCTGGTAAAAGACCTAACTCTCAGATTAAAACTTACAAGGTACCATCAAATTCAAAAGAAAAGATGGTTTCACAAAACAAATTTCACTGGAAACCAAAATTTTCTATTCCAAACTCTTCCCCGTCTATAGGTTCTTCTTGTTCTGTGAATGATATATCTAATCTATGTGCTAATGTTTCAACTGCCAACATGCACTGGATGAAAGTCCAGTATATGGATACCAATGGTGTATCCAAAACAACTATGGCTTGGGTACCTATAACTAACTGATCCTGCATCATGTGCAGGAACGGCTGTGGAGGACTATCATTCGTCTCTGGTACATTGATAGTGGCTGTTCAAGGCACATGACATGAGACTTATCCCAGCTTACCGATGTGGAATTTTTCAATGGTGGATTTGTCTCCTTTGCGGGAGGTGAGAAGGGTCAAATAACTCAAAGGGGAACGGTAAGAAATGGTGCTCTTCAGTTTAATAAAGTAAACTATGTTCCTGAATTGAAGCATAGTTTAAGTGTGTCACAAATCTGTGATAATGGCTAATCAACTCATTTCACTGAAAAAGGATGTTTAATATTGAAACCTGGAGTCGTGATTCCAGAAGAATGGGTGTTACTAAAATCTGAACGCTGAGGTAATGCTTATGTCATTGACATGAACAGACCTCCATCTGAAAACGTTACATGTCTTTTCTCAAAAGTCTCTCAAAACAACGCCATTCTATGGCATCGTCGTCTTGGACATGCAAATGCTAAAAACTTGAACCGGGTGGCTAAACTGGGATTAGTAAGGGATTTTCCGATACGTGATTTTATAACAATTGAAAAATGTGTTGCATGTGCCAGAGGAAAGCATCATCGAAAATCGCATTATTCTAAGTTGGTAAACAATATTGATTCTCTAATGTAGTTGCTTCATATGGACCTATTCGGCCCAATGAATGTGCTCAGTATTTCTCGCAAAGCCTACTGTTTAGTAATAACTGATGATTACTCACGTTTTACTTGGGTTTTCTTTTTGGCTAACAAGAGTGAGACTGCAGAAATAGTAAAATAGTTTGTCTTATTGATGGAGAATCAGACCAACTTGAAGGTAAAGGGCATTCGTTGTGACAATGGGACTGAATTCAAGAATGCAGAGTTAAACCATTACTGTGCTCACAAAGGGATTGCACATCAATTCAGCTCAGCAAGGACGCCACAGCAGAATGGAGTCACTGAAAGAAGAAATCGCACCCTGATTGAAGCTGCCCGCACAATGTTGTGTGACTCACAGCTTCCGACCTTCTTCTGGGCAGAAGCTGAGAACACAGCCTGCTATGTGCAAAACCGAGTTCTAGTCAACAAAGCTCGAATGAAAACACCCTACGAAGTGCTGTTTGTTACTAAACCATCCGTCAAGCATTTTCGTGCTTTTGGTTGTCCGTGTACTCTATTGCATCTGGACGCTACACCAAAGTTTGATGCGAAAGCTGACGACTGCTATTTTGTTGGATATGCAGGCAAGACTGCATATAGGGTTTACAACAAACAAACTAAGCAAATCGTAGAGTCGTTTGACGTGCGTTGGCTTGAAGAAAATGAGACAGATGCTAGAGTGGGTCCAGACTGGTTATTTGACTATGATACTTTATTTTGATCTTTTTCGTGTTTTTGACGATGTGCCTAGTGGTGTAAATACAGGTTCTACAGGATCCTCAACATACGCTGCTGGAACCTCATCCTCCTTGGTTAATGATGCAGAGGATGAGGGGGATGCTATACCTAGATCTTGATCAATACAGCAACATTCAGTTTCTGCCGAACCATCCACTCCCACTACGGATCCTGTGCAACATGTAGATGACGAAGATTTGTCTTCTGATACCTTAATCCCCGCTTTCTATGACCCCATACCTCTTGAATGCACGGTGGAGCACAATGATGAGGACGAAGTTGATTCTGACACCATAGAAGGAACTGCAACTGGCAGTATCACACCCCTACCTGGAGATTCTTCAGTTCCATACAGGGCCATTCCTACAAACATTCAACGAGATCACCCACTGGAAAACATCATTGGTCCAGTGGATGCAGGTGTTTTAACAAGGAGTCAAACTGGTGACATCAACAAATGCTTGTACTTATGCTTCATTTCACAAATTGAGCCAAAGACTACTGCTATGGCCATGCGAGAACCAAGCTGGGTTGATGCAATGCAAGATGAACTTAATTAGTTTGAAAAGCTAAAGGTTTGGAAGCTAGTTAAACTACCTCCAGGAAAGCGACCTCTTGGCACAAGGTGGGTTTATCAAAACAAAAGAGATGACAGTGGAGTAATTGTAAGAAACAAAGCTAGATTGGTTGTGCAAGGGTTCAGGCAGATTGAGGGTTTAGACTATGAGAGGTATATGCACCGGTTGCGAGGTTGGAAGCAATCAGAATATTTCTTACCTACGCATCGTTTAAAGGATTTACTGTCTATCAGATGGATGTCAAAACAACGTTTCTGTATGGAACTTTGAAAGAAGAGATCTATGTTGTTCAACCACCGGGTTTCACAAATCCAAAATATCCAGAGCATGTGTACAAATTAGACAAAGCTTTGTATGGGTTACATCAGGCACCTCGTGCTTGGTATGCTACCTTGACTGAACATTTGCTTGCTAATGGATACACCCGTGGTGTTATTGATCAGACTTTATTCGTCAAGACGGTGAATGAAGATCGCATTCTGGTGCAAATTTATGTGGACGATATCATCTTTGGTTCCACTAGTGATGCACTGTGCAAAGAGTTTGAAAAGGTGATGAAAAAGTAGTTTGAGATGAGTGCTCTGGGTGAAATGACTTTTTTCTTAGGTCTGCAAGTTCGTCAAAATTCTAAGGGTATCTTGATTCATCAAGGAAAATACGTGGATGACATTCTTGCAAAATTCAGCTTCAATGACGTAAAGCCAGCCAACACCCCAATGTCTGAGAGACCAGGTTTAACTCAAGATCTGGAAGGAGAAGCCGTGAACGAAACACTGTATTGTTCAATGATTGGTTCACTAATGTACCTAACTGCTAGCAGACCTGACATCATGTTCGCTGTGTGTCAATGCGCACGTTATCAGGCTAATCCTAAAACTTCTCATTTAAATGCTATTAAGAGAATCTTTAGATACCTTAAAGGGAAACCCAGATTTGTTCTTTGGTATCCTAGGGATTCTCTCTTTGAATTACATGCTTTTTCTGACAACGACTTTGGAGGTTGTGACATTGACAGGAAATCTACTTCTGCGGGATATCAATTCTTAGGCGATCGGCTTATTGCATGGCAATGTAAAAAACAGCAAACAGTCTCCGTCTCAACAGCGGAAGCTGAATATGTGGCTGCCTCAGCATGCTGTTCTTAGGTGATCTGGATACAACATCAGCTGGTAGATTACGGTTTGGATTTCTCTCTTACTCCTATTAATTGTGATAATGATGCTTCTATCCAAATTGTGAAAAATCCAGTTCAATTTTCAAAAGTAAAACACAT
The DNA here is from genome assembly GCA_028751855.1 of Ambrosia trifida. NCBI lineage: Eukaryota > Viridiplantae > Streptophyta > Magnoliopsida > Asterales > Asteraceae > Ambrosia > Ambrosia trifida. The sequence continues at coordinate 131,810,001 of CM054128.1, read as the reverse complement.
TGCCATAAAAGAACATTTCATCTGAGACTCTTTTAACCAAGGTTTAATTGTACCTAAACACATTCACACAGACGACAATGTCGCAGATCTTTTTACAAAACCTGTTGATCGAGCTCGCTTTGAAGCTCTTTCTGAACTGCTCAAAATGGTCCATTTCGAGGACTAAACTGGTCTTCGTGTTAAAAAAAAGGGGGGGGGGGGTTTCTTAGTCTTTGGTTTATAAATTTGTTCTTTAAATTCCTAATTTAAGTACAAATTTAGGGGGATGTATCCTAAGAAAAGATCAAAACAATTTTGTTGTCAAAAACGAGAGATGAAATGAACTTTCACAGTTGGATTAAGGCTGACTCACGTAAGACGTGTATCGAAACAGTTTGGCTCTAGTGTGATATGTTGGTAGGCTTGGTCCTGATGGCTGAAATGTTAATGATCTTGTGAAGCACTTAAAGATAAGACACGACCTCAGTAAGGAACATCACTTGGAATCAGGTACAATTTCTATTTGAATGCTTGTGTGATGTCCCGAAGCATAACACTATGGTCTAGGTCTGAAACCTTTTCTGAAAAACTCGTGTATTGTGCCGTTCGGCAAAATTAAGGTAAATCTGTACGCAATTAATATATGTAATTAACTGTTCTAAGCAAGAATTAATATCAATTAAGTATACTAGAGTATTCGGAAAATAGCGGAGTCCAATATATGGCATAGGAATGCCTTAGTTTAATTAGAAATGCGACGGAATCGCATAAGAATAAACTAGTCCGAAACGGACGTTGGTGAGTACCCGGCGATATGTAAATAACCGAAAATGATCCAGAATGACCGGGATATAAAATAAAGGGTATTTTTATGAAATATAAAGTCTTTTGGAACCCCAAAACTATAAATGGAAACTCCAAATTAAAATCTCCCGGTAGCGAATAAAGTTCGCGTATCGCACCCGATGCGCGTAAAATATATAATTTCACCCGGTAAGAGCCTAAATAACTTACCAATACTTAAACTAGGCTATGTTTAAGGGTAATTTAAAGCTAATTATATGTCCGAAATAGCTCGTAGTAAGAACGCGCAAAAATCCGAAAAACCCTAACCGAACCGATCCGAATCTAACTAAATACTTGAAGATATTTTTGAAACAAATGAGGGACCCACATGAGGCCTCTAGGCCGGCTCTAGAAAGGTGGCACAAGCCACCTTAATGTTGGACAAAAGCACACCTAATTATTGTGTTTAGCATGCTTATTTGATGTTTGTCTTATCCTTGTAAGAAAGGCACTTTATAAGCATCAAATACACAACATAACATTATCCTCACAACAAAAACAACCTTCCAACTTGCTGCATTCTGTCGTGAGTTTATACCCCCACCCCACCTTGATTTTCAAGCTCAAAATGTCACAAATAATCACCATTTAAACCTATATTCAAGTGTGTTCAAGTGCTTTGGAGCTTAACCTTGGAAGACACACATAACCCCTTCATAATCTAGTGTTTTTGTGACTTCCCTACCCTTGTGCTAGTAGTAAGTTTCTTAAAACTTATCTTGTTTAAGTTTTATTTATTTATATGCTTAACTTGCAAGTTGTTTTTAGGGTGCTTTTAACCAAAGTTTTTAAACAAGGTTTTGTGTGTTTTCTAAAAATGAAATGAAACGTTTACAAAGATGATCATAAACATAAGTTTTAGGATGGTTAGTGATGTTATTTTGTTACAAAATATTGTATGTTCTAGTATTTTTTTTAGAAGTTGTTTTGGATGAAAAACATAAAGTAACACCTAATACACCTAAAAAAGGTTTTGATCATCATATTATGACTAATGGAAGTCTTTGAACATGAAATATATGTAACAAAATGTAATGAAGCTAAAATCACAAAAATAAAGTTGTAGACTTTAAAAATACAAGTATGAACAAATGGACTCCAAGACTTAAATCAAACATGTTAGTAGACTTAAAATGACCATATGAGACTAATAAAAGTGTTGGATAGTGAAAAGAACACTTATTGTAAATTTTGACATGTTCAAGTTTACTAGTCGTCATAGAAATTGTCATTTTTATAAGTCTTGGGAATAATATATAACTTTTGTAAAGTTAGAGGTTTGAAAAATAAATTTGGAAAGTCCATGGGTGTAAAATGTGATTTTGGAAACTTTATGTTGGAAAATGTAACTTTCGAAAGTAAAAGGTTAAGAATGAAAAGTTAGATTCTAAAAGGGTTGCTTTTGTAAAAGTAAGGAAACTTACACAAATATTTATTTTGTAAGAATGATATTTTTATAAAAAGTATTTTATAAAAATATAAATTTACCATAAGTGTTGGAAAATATAAACACTAACATTTTGTAAGAAAAATGGTAATGTAAACAACTTGTGATGTTTTATATAAAAGAACCATTTTTACATTTATGGGGATGTAAAAGTGTTGTAAGAATTTTAAGGAATAAAACATCCAAGTTAATATATTTTCAATAGCTATATTTATATATTTTCGAAAGTAGGAAAATGCGTAAACCGGCAAGAAGTATGATTTCCTACAAAATATATATATAAGTTAAGAAATCGGGAAAGCGGACATATGTTAATGCGGCGAGCTATTGAACAAAAGTGTAAAACGAACAAGGTATAAATCGGACAAAAAGTAAATCGGACGGATAAGTATACAAGTATAACTTCCTACAAGATATGAGTATACGTTATTGCGGCGATTACGGACTAATTATTCCAAGTAAGAAAATAAGTATATATTTTGTGAACAAAATATATGTACGAATGATTAAGGGTGAAAAATAAACATACACACTTTCCTAAGTGTTGGAAGTAAGATGAGAGAATTTGTAAGGAATAAAATAAGTTAACTATGTTATTATAAGTATATGTATACTTATGTGAAAAATAAATACTTAACATAAAATGAATCTCGTTCGACAAGATCTTTGTATATTTATTTTTATGGGGAAATAAATATATAATAAAAGTGAGTCGAGTCGGAAGACATGACAAAATATTAATACAAGTTAGTAAATACATATTGATAAATATGTTTAAAGATCATGACGTGTAAGGAAAACGGCCAATGATCGGGGTTCGCGATGACGAAACCAACTAACTTGGTAATTAATATCAACGGTTATATTATAAGATTAAGTGAAGCTTGTAACGGGATAAATCATCACCAACGGACCTAAGACTAGGGTATATTCCTAATTAAATCGTAAGTATAAACGTGGTGTCGGGAGTTGGGGAAAGACAACTTGCCAGTAAGACCTACACTTTGAGACCGCTGCCTTATTAAGTTAGGACACATGTAGGTGGTCTCGCATTGGACTTGGCAAACACTATTTTCTGATTTCGTGACACGCTTGAGGTGAGTTTTCACGGCCCCTTTTATGTTTTACTGTTTTTAAACTTGGGGGAAGGGTATGTAAGAAAGAATTAAATGTGCGATAACATGTAAAAGTATGAAATGGTACATAAGATGGGCACATGGGTAACGGTAAAGTCACATGGGACGTGAAGTCTCCACAGTTAATTGTAATCATTTATACAAAGGGATGTAGCCGTAGAATATGGGAATAGTACTATTGGTTCTTAACGAGACCCACCCTGGTTGATTAGCGATCAACACGGAAGGACCACGGGGTGCGACGATATTCTAAAATTAGTTGTTACCATGTAAACAACTTGCGGGGCAAAGTAAAATAATCTGGTTTTGGTTACAGGCCTATGGGGATTCCATCGGTATTAGGACTTGCAACCCTAATAGCATATGTAGCACATTTCTTATTTCGTTACGCGCACTTATTTACAAATGAATGTTAATTTATTTGTGTGTTAAAACCTGTGAAACTCACCAATATATTTATATATTGACGTTTTCCCTAACATATCTTTCAGGTAACTAAGAATGTGAAGGCGTGCAATGGCTAGGGCGGGCGAAATTAAGATGAGACGGACTTTTGTTAGGGATTTACTAATATTTCCTATGGGATTGGGAAATAGTTGAAAATCCTTATTTTGTTAAAAACTACATTTTGGGACGTGTATCTAAACAAAATACTTTCCGCCGTCTAATGAATGCTTATTTTCTAAATTATGTGTTTGTTTAATCTTGGCTATGAAACATTTCTCTTTCGCGTCCACGCCACGTGTTTCTGCCGTTGTCGTGGTGTGACATGTATCTCCTCTGTTTTGTGTAAGCAAAGACCTGGAGATGGTAGGCAACGAAAGCTTTTGCTGCATCCAGATATATGCTGACCTAGCTATTCGTTGTCGTGCTGTAGATCATTTTTTTACCTAAAAGAAAACTTAGTGTCCAAAGATGTCTTGGCTGCTCCTCTGCTGCATCCAGATATATGCTGACCTGGACACAGTCAGGATGTCATAAAAGAGACCCTCTAGAGTCTAAAACCCAAAGCCCTCGTCATTTGAGAAATCATCTGACTTGTATATTACTCTAAATCTCTTATTGATCTATTATTTTCTTCTCTCAATCCAGTCCCAGTCAAGGTTTCGAAATTCTAGAACAGATACTGTGAAAAATATGTGGTAGGGAAACTGCTTGCATGATAGAGTGTACCACTTGATATTCTACGATTTGATTGTGAATTGCTTGAGTGTTCGTAACCAATACACCAAAACATGATAAATAATATCACAGATCGTCATACGAGAAGGCCTAAGGAAATACGTTTAAGGGGACAAATATAGTGGCAATTGCTAAGACCAACTGAAGTAGATTAGAGTCGATAAGTGTAGCTCAGCCCGAAACTCAGTGATTTGATCTCGTGACAAAATATCTTTTTAAGTATTTCATTTAAATAATTTTAATTAGGTTTCCATTAGACCAGTTCATGATCTGACTTGGACCCGTTTGCAAAAAAAAATACACCTCAAAACTTTTCAAATGGTCTTGGGATCCGAGTTGGGCCCACCACACGTTTGGTGGGCCACACAAATCTTGAATTGACACACAAAGGGGGGGGCGTGTGCGTCTCTCAAAAGTCACAAACTCCATTTTACTCTCAAACTTCTCTCACACACACACACAATCCGCCGGAAAACCTTCAAGTGTTCATCAAGGATTTCGAGGGTATTAAGAAGGTAAAACTTTGATAATCTGATGTTTTGTTATGAAAATGGTGGTTTTGAAGTGATTTGCAGGTATACGAGGAGGCTGGAAGGCAAAGGAAACTCATTAAAAGGGGACGATCATGGCGGTTTAATGCTCCAGACGGCGGAGCGTGGGACTCACGCGCCAGAAAACTTGAACTCGAGCGGCTCGTGGATCTCACACGCCTGGAGTTCGAACTCAACCAAAGACAGAATTACCCTTTTGTCCTTGGGAGTGGTGATTGACCAGAATGCCCTTGGACACTCCTTGGTCACTCGGACACAACTCCCCACTCGGACACACCTGCTGCCACGTCACCTCGGACGCACATCCTGCACTCGGACACTCATGACACTTTACCATTTTACCCTCAGACACACCTCACCCCATTCGGACACTCCATTCTTGCTCGGACACACATGTCCTTCACCAATTTTCCCTCGGACATTCTTGATATTTGACTGTTTTGCCCTCTGACACACTCTTAGCACTCGGGCACTCGTGGTTTTTTACCACTTTTCCCTCGGACACCTTCACCCCACTCGGACACAACCTTATATGTGTGGTTATGCAAACCGAGGCCCATATGGCTATCTGACTCAAAAGAATATGGACCCAAATATGATCAAGATGGCTAAAAGGGGGGCCCATTAAGCTGTTTTAAATATTTTGGTGATTTTTGATAAATTTTGTTGATTGATATAGTTCGTTTTTGTGCAGAAATGGCTGCTCATGCACCAAAGTTCGAAAGAGATCACAACGTAGTCTGTTCCCTATCTGACCCACCTGAAGATCACATGCAGGAGTTCAAGTCCCTGATTGTTGGTCTCAATACCTGCAGAATTGCACATGCTTTGAGAGAGAATCTGGTTGTGCTTGCAGACTGGATTACTGAGTTCTGGGATAATTCAACGGCATGAAAGACAGATACCTCTATTCGTTCAAGGATTCGAGGAACTGAAGTGACGATTTCAGAACAAGATGTTCGGGACGTGTTACTTTTTGGTGATTCTCAAGAGGACCCGGTTAGTTTCACAAAAGAGCAAGCTGTTCCGACACTGAAGAAGATGGGATATGAGGGTGACTTGCATGCATCTCCGTATGTTAAGAAATTATTTCCTAGTTACTAGAGAATGCTGATTCATATATTCTTGGCGAGTTTGGGAGGGAACAAGAGTGGATTGGATCAGATGAATTTGAAGTACACTTCGGGAGTGGTAGCCTTGATTGAAGGATGAGATTTTAATTTTTCGAGGTGTGTTTTTGAAGACATGATGTTAAATGTGAAGACACTGAACAAGAAGTATTTCTACAAGTTTCCACGATTCGTGCAAATGATATTGTAGCACAAATATCCGAATCTGGAAAGGACTGTTGAAGCGTATGATCAGAAGTGCATGGCTCCTCAGGCTTTTGGGCTTATAAGGCAGAATCGTAAGGACGCCAAGAAAGTGTTTGTAGGAAAGTTTCCACTAGTAAAATTCGGCAATTTTGCTGAAATTATTAAAGAAACACCGATTCCTCCATCTGCTCAGGTAGCTGAAGAGCATAATGTTTAGATTGTTGAAACAGCACCTACTGAGTAGCGTCCACCTCCTGAAAATGTGGATTTAACTGAGGAGGAAAGTGAAGATGAGGAGGTAGTGAGAGATGATGAGAAGACTGCAGGAAATGACGAAGAACAGTTTGAGAATTTTGATTTTGATGATTTGAATGAAGAGGAGATAGATGATTTTATTATTGAGAATGCCGAAGTAAAGTCAGTGCCTGAAGCTGAGAAAGAATTGATTGGAGAAGAGATTGTGACTGAAGCTCCCAACACTGCTGTGTAACACCCCAACCGATGGCGGAATCATCGAGGTGCCACGTAGTGACGATTGTTCAAAAGCTCATGGTACTAAAATGTAAATATTTGATTATTGAATATTGTTTTACAACATGTGAAATTAAATACAAGACAACAAAAATATAGATAATTGATTGATTTAATCTAAGTCCAAAGTCCTATGTGAAGCGTCAAGCAGCTTATCCTGAAACATGCACGAAAATAATTTTGTCAACATATGATGTTGGTGAGTACTACTTAGCTTTGTACATATAGTATAAGTTTGAAAAGTAGTACAATTCATGTGTCTAGCATCACCAAGGCATTATGTAAACACGCAAGTAACTAAACAAGACAAAGATCAAATGTAAAGTTTGTAAAATGAAATTGATAATGAGCACCCTAACACGTGTCAAGTCTAAAAGAGCACCATAACATAAGTTATGTCTAAATGAGCACTGTAACATAAGTTACGTCTATATGTAAAGAGCACGATAACATAAGTTATGTCTATGTGTATTATTTTGTATGTAAGCTACGTTCATGTTCAAACATAAGCACAAAGATAAACAAGACACGTATATGAATTGTAAATGAAGAAAGTGTATGTATAACTGCATGTGAAAGTTTTGTATACTTGTGCATGAATCACCCCAAAAGTGTAAAAAACGAAAAAGGGGATAAGTAATACTCACTTTCGCCAAATGACTAGATGACTAAGCGAGCGTGAAAATGCGAGCAATCCAAAGATTCAACAACGAAACTAGTCCAATTTAGAAGAAAAGAAACCGAATAGAAAAAAAATATCAAGCTTCCAATTCGCCAATTACAAGAGCTTATAATCAAAGCTTCAAATGTAGAAGTAATATACTCTAGAAGAAAGGTATGGGGGAGAGTTTAATCGAATTGAAACAATCGATTTAGAGGTGCAAAGTGTAATGGGTCATAGGTGGGTTTTTATACTAGTTTTGGATTCAATTAGGCTTTAAAATTGGTCAACACAATAAAGTAAGGTTTTAAGATAAATTAACTATTTGACTAGGACTTTGACTAGGACTTTGACTGAGACTTTGACTAGGACTTTTGACTAGGACTTTGACTGGAACTTTGACTGTTTGACTGTCTTAGCGGACCGCGAGGGCTAAAAAAAATATTCTAATTTAATCAATTTTAAGTTATAGACTTGTTTCCTTCTGTTTCTAAGTTGTTTTAGGACCGAAAATTAAGGGCTTTGAGTATCAAGGTCTGAAACATACGTGCTCGGGTGTAATTGTGAGTATAAAACGTGCATACTTTTACGTATAAAAATTATAAGTTTTATTAAATTGTGAATTTTGGTCCTATTAAAATACGAGGGTTAAAAATGAAAATTTTGAAATAGTTGAGGAACCAATTATGCACATTTTTTGAAAAGTGAAGGGTGCAGGTTGTCACATGCTGCTTCTGAGGTTGCTATTCCTCAAGCAGAAGTGCTTTCGAGTATACTGAATACCGTTCGTGAAGCTGAACAAAGGATTCCTCCATCCGATGTTGCAGTTGAGACATCTGTTGATGCTAAAGTTTTTGAAGACCCTAATTCTGATCTGAGGCCGAGGAAGAGAAGTAAAAGAGATCCCAGGTTGACCGCTACTGCCGATGTTTCAGTTCCTGTTGCTGAAACTCTTTCTACTGCTGCTGATGTTATCATGATTGATGCTGGTGTATCTACCGACATTCCTGTTGGTGTTATTAGTTCCACTGCAGTGTCTGCTATTGCAACTGAATCATTTTCTCAGTTCATGAGCAAGGCACCAATCACAGTAAGAATAAATGAAGAAGTTGGATCTTCCAGTGCATCTGGTTCGAGTAAGTTTTTATTTGATGAAGAAGCTTTTCAAAGAGCTCAGATGGCTTTCTTGGCTGATAAAGAAGAAGGAAAACATGTGGATGTTGAATTTTTAACAACAGAAGAGAGAGAGAGAGGCTAGTAAGGAAGGAATTGACAGTGATGAAGACACTTTTGCTGAAGTGGATGTTCATAGACTACAGACAAAAGTTTTGAAGTTAGAGACAGAGAATGTGTGGCTCACTGCTCAGGTACAGAGTTTGATGGAGGCGATGTTTCAGCTAGACTGCTTAACTTGACTCAGAAACTAGAGAATAAGTTTAGAAAGGAGTTTTCAGAGACGTCATCATTTGTTGAGAAAGTTATGACTCCTGCTGAGCGTGAAAGATCAGAAAAGGAACATGAAGAACATATGAAGAAGTATTACGAAGATCAAGTCCCTTGATTGAGAGATCGTCGTCCTGGGAGTACTTATGTTCTTAAGAATACAGCTGAGCCGTCTATTGATCCTATGGAAGAGCATCCTGAAAGATTCGTGACAACTACCAGAGATCGGTTTGATACTTATGGAAATCGAACAGGGATAGATTGTTGGAGATATAATGATGACAAAGGAGTATTTGTTGTTCATAGAGGAAATGGAGCAGTTGAATACTATGCCTCTACTTCTGCTTTCAACTCCTAGATCAAGATCGATCTGGCTGAACTTGCAAGAGCTCCTTTCATAAATCAGACAAGAAATCCACGAAATAGGATTGGAAGCACGTTTCATAAGAAGATTCAGGAGCAAACAAAGGTGAATTTCAGAGATATGAAGACTGCAAGTTCACTACCGGTGGAGTATAAATGTGTGTTGACTGCAGATGGAAAGCCGTTCAAGACACTTCAGTGGCCACCTACTGAAAAGATGAAGACCATTCCTTTGTCTAAGCCAATGGACAGAGGATGTTTGAAGGATATGAAGTTCTGGGTTTATGATCCTACTTCTAGATCTGCAGTGATTGTTTGTGATAGTGATGAACTGAGAGTGTTTGATGCCAAAGATTTGATGAATTTGCATTCTGAAGATATTCAAGTCCTGGTGAAACATCAGATTCAATGTGATCCCACGTATGAAGCCTGTGCTAAATCGTTCACTAGTGCAGTGGCTAAGATAGCTAGACTGGGATTAGCGTCTGATAGCAGAGGAAGAGTGGAAACTGGATTGTTCGGTCCATATGTTGGAAAGTCGTCTGAAGAATGGAAGAAGGCATTAGAGAAAAAGAAAAAGAGCTCCAAGAAGCGCAGCAAGAAGCAGTAGTGACTTACCAAGTCAACACAAACCTAGGGGGATATTGTAGGGCTAGATTTAAAGGTTTGCGTTGTCTTGGTTTATATAGTATTGGGTTCGGCCTATGTGGCCCATGTAAGGGTGACCGCCTATGTTTTGTATAAATAGGGGTCTCATAGTTTTTTTGGGGGTTGCTTGTCATTTGTTTGTTGAACGCGTGTGTACCAGGCGACTCTTTGAAGTCGTGTGCATTTTATCAATATAATCGTGTGTTTAATGCTTCTTCTTTGTTCTTTCCACACAATCATTGATTCCGCCTTTGATTGTGTACGTGTTTGATACCCGGTAGAGAGGATCTTGGACTAACACAGATTAAGCCCATCTCTGGATTGCCCTTGCGGCATTAACCACATGCTATTCGTTTCTCTCAACTGAGTATCCAAAATCTGATAAAACCGTTTAACAGTTCCCATCAAAATATTACAAACACATCCGAACAAAACTTCACATCAAGAAGCAAAAACTATTGCATACCTTTGCATGATCATCAAAAGCTTTATTCGCAGAAACATCCAGTAAATTTATTATTATTATTATTATTATTATTATTATTATTATTTATTTGGGATTTTAGGGTTTTTGAATTGGGGAAGAAGTTGTGTGTGAGGGTTATGATGTTATCAGGAGTTAAAAGGGGGGGTTTTATAGGAAAGTGACGTGAATGGACAATAATACCCCTGGTTGTATTGAGGTTAACTGAGATTTCTAACCCACTTAGTCAGAAAAGACATAAAATGCAACAAAAAACTGGATTTTGGACATAAAATGTAAAAAATAATAATAATAAAGGACACGTTTCATAATTTCAGTGATACATTAAGGACACAAAGTGTAATTTTGTCTTAATTCAATTACAAAAACTCACTTAACAATTCTTCTGTATACCTAAAAAACACTATACTTTCTATTTTTCTAATAAAAGTCTCCAAACTTTTTTTTTTTTAGCATAAAACTCCTCAAAATGTCAATTTCGAACAAAATTTTATTTTTTTGTTTTAAATAACATGGAATTAGAACTCTCAATTGTGTTTACTTACGTGCTACATAGGTGGCCTATATATTATTTATCCTTAAATAATCAAAATGATGAAGTTTATCAAGAAAGTTAAGTACTCAAACGCCTTACATCGATAAAAAATTGAGTAAATTACCAAAATTGTCCCTGTGGTTTGGTCCAATTTGCCACTCCAACCCAATCTTTTAAAAATTGCTTGAACAGTCCATGACTTTTGAGAAAATAGGCCAAAATAGTCCAACGACTTAACCCAGTTAAGTTTTTGACGTTAAGTCAGAGGCATTTTCGTCAACTCACTCGTTATTGTCTTCTTCCCCAGAAACAATACTCAAAAGATAACAAATTATTCCCTTTCCTCATACCCACATAAACACAAGCCCCCACAAGCAGATTAAACCAATTCCCAAACCCATACTCCTCTTCTGTTATTTTAAATCTATATTTATCTATACTATATTATAATGCATGAGTGACGGGTATTTTAAGATACCCAAAATTTAAGAACTAATTTTTCATTAACAACCCTAAAATGAGGGTAAAATAGTCATTCATACATTATTTACACTTTAATACCCTATCTTATTTACAATTTAATTCCCTAATTTTTAATTAGTAATTACATTTTCCTCCCTCTCCTACAAAATTATAATTTCTTTTATTTAATTATATCATAACTTTAAAACTATTATATTTTAAAAACATTCGAATATACCATGACAACCGGCTCATTTTTGTGGACGTGTCGTGTTTGTCGTAATCAATATTGATGTGTGGAATGAAATGTACAAGAAAGAATGTCTTATGTACAAGTGATTATTGCCTTTTATGTTTTAAATACTAACTAGATGAAATATAATATGGATTTATTATTAATATGGATGTTGAATCATAACACTATTTCATGATCAAGTAAAACTAAAAATTGTAAAATTGAATTTGGTGTTAAATACTGTTCCTGTAACACCCGCTTCCCAGGTCTTGCCTGCGTGCCTGTGGTATATGGGCCCACAAACAAATAGGATCCCACGGGGTGTCACGTTTTGGATTATCAATACACAGAGATCTTACACAGCGGAAGTCTTTATTTTAATTTAAATCAAAAGCCAAGCTTTGTACAACAACCTAATCTATTACATCATTTTGTATCTATATGCCAGTCTCTTCCTTAGTCCTCGTTAGCCGTTCTGGATGCCATCCAACATACTTACCATCAATCCTGCATATAATAGGCACCTAGGATGTGTGCCCGAAAAATATTTGGGACTCAGTATAAAACTGGTGAGTTCATGAACATGACAGTATTCAAAATCACAGGTTCATCGACTATAGCATCAAGCAGATATATCCATGGCAAACAGATAGGAACAAAGTAAGCATAATATGTTCACATAACCAGGCTATGTACACAAAGTCCTACTGGCTACACCACATGCTCACCAGGCTATGTATACAAAGTCCTACTGGCTACACCGCATGCTCACAAGGCTAGGTATACAAAGTCCTACTGGTTAAATCAGAGACATACAATCAGCCCTCAATCATCCTATCAATCATTGCCATATATCACAAATGCTAAACATAGTCGATTATAAAATTATTATCAATTCAAAACGAACATCACATCCCGTTTTAAAAACAGTTCAGAGGAACTCACCTTTGCTTTACAGGCGCTTACTCTAATTAATCCAAACTTGGTTCCCTGATCAAGAACATGACAATCTTAGGTACTAATTAAATAAGGACCGGGTACTAACTAGCCATTACCATAGTCGGGTTTGGATAACCCTACCTAGTTTAAGCATAGGTCTATGCATCAATTATGGTTAGGTCACCTGACACCTATCATGGCTATGGCTAAACCTTACTTAAAATATCATACCACTTTAGTGTTATACTATAATTAACCTTATGAGAACTTAATTAAAGCTAGGAAAGTTTCTAATACTAAACTTAAGAATAAAAGAAACTTGCCTGATGATGATCTGATGCGAGGAGCAGTGGAATGAAACGAGATGGGCATAGGTAATTATAAGATTGTTCTAGCCGAATTATGGTACGTCAGTTTTCTTCAAAATGAAGAAATCTTATATTTTTAATTCTTATTCTTACACCCACACTATATTTGTTTTTCTAAAAACCTTCTAATGATTTACACTTGACATACATACTTACACTCCTCCACATACTTCATGAGTTAATTATATTAACATTATATCATTGTAATTAATCTAGTAGCTTCACTCGATTTTCTCTCTTATACCTTCTAGACTATAACGTTTTATAAACATTCGAATAAACTGCTGAGACGAGCTTATTTTTCTCTACGTTTTGACATAAGTTTCATTCAAAACGGAGGAGGGTCAAATATAATATAATGTACTATATTATTACTAAACGGTCACCCATGAGACTAATTACTCATCTAAATCTCACATCTCCAATAACTATCCGTTACTTACCCGTTTAACAATATATAAAATATAAACTTCATTTTTCTCGCGTTTATAACTATTACTTCAAAGTAAAGATATTTATAGACTTTAATATCATGGCGTGTATACTCGTTTCTCTAATCGAGGATTCCTCAAAATTTTGGGGTTGTTACAGTTCCGCCCAATAATGAAAAATTCACATAAATCAAATGCAACGATTTAAAAAACCAAACAGGGCACTCGAAATCTACATATCAGCTTTGGTGATTCTTAAAATATGATAATGTTAAACATTATGGTTCATCATTGCTTTGACAGACAAATAATTTGTCACACAGTAACAAAAAACTCCAACACAAGACTGGGCTCTAAGAAATCTTTATCACGTTTGTTACTGATAGCTTCAATTGTAGTACCCTATTTAAATAATCAACATTAGCAATATGTGCATATGTATATGGGTATGCATGCATATATTAACAGGTATACACATAAATACAATTAACTAAAAGAAATCTCATTAAACTTTTAAATAAACATAATGAGCTAAATATATAAAACTTTAAAATAATTAAGTTTAGAAAAAATATAAAAATGCATTGTAGATATTAATTATAGGTAAATTTCTTTTAAAAACCTCAGCTGCATCAAGTTGGTAGAAAACACATGATGCATATTATATATCTATGTGATATGAACATCTATGTTAATAACAACAAAACTCCCTAATTTGAAGGGGTTCTTTTTAACAAAGTTTAAAAAAAAGATAAACACAATATTTTTTTTACACTTTAGTCAAAGATAAACAAAATTTCCTAATTTAAAGGGGTGGGAAAATCATCAATTTCAAAATTTAAATCATGTGCTAACCTACTAAAGTTTAACAAAATTTCATAATTTAAAGAGGTGGGAAAATCATGAATTTGAAAATTAAACCATGTGCTAACCTACTAAAGTTTATTCCATAAATACATACTAATGCACACCTATTTCACTTGCTAAAATGCGTAGGCATGGATACTGAATTCAAAAGTTGAAACTTCTAATGTTGGTTATTTGTTAGTTTATGGTTTTCATTCGTCCCATTTTACTAATTATACCTTTTTATACATATCTTAATCATTTAAGTGTTAACTTCTTGGTTTTGTAGATTTATTTAGATGAAAAACATACGAAGATGAACAAACCAATAGCCATACAAGCGTCTAAAGTAGCGCCTAAGGTTGTATTTATTAATGTTTAATTTTTTTAATATTAACATGGCTGTTATTTTATGTGGTATATTGTATGTGTTTTATTGCAGGATAATGGTGATAATAGTGTTGAGATTATTTGCTATGGTGCAATGTTTAGTCCCTACAAATCTGATCTTCAACATGAATTTAGTGAATAGGTAATATCAACATTTATTTCATACTTATTTATTAAATATTTTTAATTTATTTTAACGATCAGATGCATGAAATTAATAGGAAGGGATCCAAGAGGCTCTCTTAATGGAAATGGAGTCAAGTTATTGATTTAGACAGTTTTGATGAAAATGACAAAGAAGACATATTTAATGACAATTTAGATAGGAGAAAATGGAGGAAACTCATCCTCACCAAAAGATGTAATAATCAAACATGGAGATATACAAGAAATTTCAGTGATTGTTCTTGATGACTAATGGTGGGTAAACAATATAGATGAGATTATGCAGACCTGGAACGTGTATGACTAAATTGATCTCATGATTCAAGTAGTTCGCTAGCTTTTATTTTTCTCAACTTTTATGTTTATTAATACTTATTTTTCCTTTCGTATGTTACTTTATTTTATCAAATGTTTCTTAAAAGTACTTTACAATTTAAATGTTAAATCTTTTTAGTTACTAGACATGTGTAACGCTTATGACGTATATCCACCGCAATGATGCTACAACAAATACTATATGAATTTGAAATAAGTACCAAAATAAAACGTGTCACTCCTGCCGCATCACACGAGTTTCCTACTAGTATCTACTAATAAAAGAGTATCTAGGGCTGAGGACCAACTTAACTTGGGTATGGTTTCTAATACCCGATTCATGACCTGGTTTTCTGACCCTAAAACCCGGCTATATATTGTTCTTTTATTTTTGTGCATTCTACCCTAAAATCCAAACCCAAGCTCTACATTCGATTTCATAATCAGGTACCCTTATGTATCTCTTCCTCATTATCATTCTACCCTTATGTTATGTTTTTTGGATTTAGGGAATACAAACCTTGCATCAATCATTTGAGTCGCTAAAACATATTTTCAAGATCTCGTTTTATATTCTTATTACATTAATCCGATTTTCAAATCTAAATAAACATCTAACTGTTAAGCATTGATTTATTTTATATGTGTTTTGCAAGATTTATGGAATCAAAACCCTAAATCTAAAGTATATTACATCAACCATATTTTCCAGATCTGCAATCTCATCAAATCAAAGGTATGTAATAAAGCGGTTGTTCTATTTTTTAATGTCTCTCTTTGCGCCCGCATCTGTTCTGATTGTGGTATTGTTATGTTTTTCAGCATTTGAAACCCTAAAGAACATCCTGCCGTATATCATGTTGCACCATAAACTCGGCCGCTCCTTCTTTGTTTATCAAAAAAACTAATCGCTGTCTCTCAACGCTAAACTATTCAACAATTATGGTATCGATTTCTACTAATTTTTCATTTGAGACTAAAACGATTTGGGTTTTAATTTTGCTTGATTGATGTTATTTTGTTCAATTTCCGTTTCATCATGATGTATTATAGAGTTATTTTTTTCCCTATGTTTCGTCCAGTTTCAAAGTGTAATGGTTTCTCTCTTCTTCTTTTTTTTGTTTTTTTTTTTTGCCTTGAAGGTGATTTTGAAGATGTTGCAATGGTTGTTATGATCATCACTGAATCAACTTACTTTCTATTATTTCCACCACTGTGTATTCTTGCTTAATCAATATGTTAAAAGCGTAAGCAAGAATTCTTATTTGAATTATGGTTGTTTTCATATTTCAAGTTTTTGTTTAGATTTATCTATATTAATTCTATAGAAAAAGCCTAACGAATTCCTATGACAGTTTAATAATAATCTATAACAATAAGAAAGACTATCATAATACCAAATTTTAAGAAAAAGAAACACATTTTACTATAGTTTTCAAAAATCCATATTGGTTGTAGAATGCTTGAGCAAAAGCTTTTCAGTTTTGTATATTTGCAACAAAAGTTATTTAACAATAAAGAGTAGAGTGATCGTAAAATTTTAAAACATTCTTAATCTGATACATAAAAAGATTACATGACATTGGATGTAAGAGACGTTAGTTCAAATCTCAAATTGCCTCATAGTTTTTTTTAAGTTATATATATATATATATATATATATATATATATAGGGGAGGGTTATCTTGAGAACGCTAAATATTGTGAGAACCGTGAGAACAAGTAAAAAAATCAATCAAAATCAAATTTTTTTAATACAAACCTCATTATAATCAAAATACAACATTAATAAATGAATTTTCTTTCCAAATAATTCATCTTTTCTTGCAAAAACACTTTCAAATTAACTTTTTACACATGTGTAAATGAAACAATTTACACATGTATAAACAGTCAATTTACACATGTGTAAAAACAAATTATTTTCGTATACGTTTGAATTTTTACGCGTAAATTGTGTTTTTGGGATTGTATTTTAATAATAAAGACAAGTGTAATTTTTTTTTTTAATTTGAATGGTTTTAGATGTCGTTCTCACGGTTCGCACGAAATATAGGTGTTCTCAAATTAACTTATATATATATATATATATATATATATATATATATATATATATATAAGTTAATTTGAGAACACCTATATTTCGTGCGAACCGTGAGAACGGCATCTAAAACCATTCAAATTCAAAATTTCTTTTTACACTTGTCTTTATTACTAAAATACAATCTCAAAAACACAATTTACGCGTAAAAATTCAAACGTATACGAAAATAATTTGTTTTTACACATGTGTAAATTTGCTGTTTATACATGTGTAAACTGTTTCATTTACACATGTGTAAAAAGTTAATTTAAAAGTGTTTTTGCAAGAAAAGATGAATTATTTGGAAAGAAAATTCATTTATTAATGTTGTATTTTGATTATAATGGGGTTTGTATTAAAAAAATTTAATTTTGATTGATTTTTTTACTTGTTCTCACGGTTCTCACAATATTTAGCGTTCTCAAGATAACCCTCCCATATATATATATATATATATATATATATATATATAGGATCTGGATCATTTGAGAACTCCTATGAGTTGTGAGAACCATAGGAACTCACTTTATAACCACACACTTATTATAATAAATAATGAATATGTGGTCCAAAATTAAACAACAATAAAATAATGAATAAAATATTAATATACTTGTATGGGGGTAAAAATCTCTTACACCGGTGTAATTTGGTGTAAATTAATGTATTTTTTTATAAAAAAAATTTACAGTGGTGTTACGTGTTTTTACACTAGTGTGCAAAGAAAATTATTTTTTTCGCATTTTACATTGAGTTCTCGCGAGTTCTCACAACTCACCGAGTTCTCAACGGATCCTAACCCTATATATATATATATATATATATATATATATATATATATATATATTTGAATTATGGTTTTAAGTCATCTTGCATAGTTGCGTACACACAGATTTTTGATCAAATGTGTGAGCAGACGTAATTGTTTGTTGCTTTGATTCATACACAACTATAAACCAATAGCCAACCACCTATGGTTCCTAGCCTCAACCGTTGTCGAGTCTTCTTTGTCGCAACCGTCATTTGATGTTCTTTGGCTATGATGATGCTAAACGTTTGGCTTTGCAACTGACATTCTTTAAGACAGGCAACCTGTTAAATCTGAGCCTAAAGCTGATGTTTACTTTGATTAAAAAATAAAAAGTTTACATAATCGCATATTTAGTATAATTAAATATGAAGCTGTTTTGCAAGTTAATTGTTTTTTTCATATTTGGTGTCATCTTGATAACTTTTCACTTATTCTTTAGGGATTTTGTAACATTAACAAATAATGTGGTAATTTTACTAGTACTTTTACCGTGTCAATTTTTATTGTTTTTTGAACTATAAATGGAAGTATGTCTATTGATCTCAGTTTGATGCATGTAATCGTACTTGTATAACTTTGCAATCAACTTATGACTATCTTTTTCTGTTTCCAGCATGTTTTATATAAAAAATTGAGTAAATTCCTTTTTGAGTCCCTGAGTTTTGTTGATTTTAACTACTTGAGTCCAACATTTTCATTTTTAACATTCTGAGTGCTAGTGTTTTAAATTTGTTATGGTTTGAGTCCAATTTTCTAACGTCGTTAACCAAGTCAGTTAACTATAAGGGTATCTCAGTCATTTTACACATAGGTACAACTCTGTAATGCATAAGGTATAACGTACAAGTCTTTAATGCATAAATAAAATATAATAATAATAAAGCTCTCTCTCACACACAACACACACTCTCTCTCTCTCTCTCTCTCTTACACACACTTTCTTCTCCACCCCTCCACCACACCACATCACCATCCCACCACCACTGCACCATAAACCACCACCACTACACCACATCGATCTGAACCCTAACCCCCAAATCCGAATCTGAACCATAAACCACCACCCCCATCTGTTCATCTCCATCACTCGAAAAGAAAAAAAAAAAAAAAAGCCAAACAGCCCTTGAAAACAAAGAGACATTATTATAACTTTGATGTGGTCTGTTCATCTCTTCAATTCTTCTTACACCACCATTGCCTCACCACCATCTGTTCATCTCTTCAATTCTTCTTACACCACCATTGCCTCACCACCACAATCCACCCCACCACACCTCCACCTCCACCTCCACCTCCACCTCCGAACAACCATCACCACCACTACAAAGCTCAACCTCACCTGCAAAAGAAATCTCTCCCCCAACCTATGACTACTGCACCCCACTGCTCGTTTCACCACGACACCCACCCACCTCCTAGCTCGTACCACCACTACCCCCAACCGCCCACCTCCCACCACCACTACAACCTCGATCTGAACCCTAACCTCCCACCTCCCAACCGCCCACCATCCGTCCACCAAGATCTGAACCCTAACCCCCTCGATTCATATCTGTTTTCGTGCTCAGGTGGGTTGATTAGGGGGTTTACCTTGGTTTCAATCGAAGAAGGTGTCACCGCCGCTGGACAACCATTCATTCCAGATCTGTTCCACTTCTGCGTTTCTCTCTAGCTTTCTCTCTCTATCTCCGCGACTCTGTCTCTCTAAATACTAATCAGGTAGGGGGTTAGAGGTGGGGGTGTGGTTGTGTTGAGCGGCCGGCCGCCGGAGCACCGCCGCTGGCGGTGGCCGGAGTCTTCCTCCCTTCTACTCCATCTCTCTCTAATATGCAGATTGATCATTGATGTAGTTGTGTGTATATATATGTAATATATTATAATTATAATATAATAAAGTATAATATTTAATAATATTTGTTTTTAATGGTAGGGGTACTTTGGTCATTTCATAAATATTAACAGAAAAAATCTAACGGAGTTAGAAAATTGGACTCAAACCATAACAAACTTAAAACACTAGGATTCAGAATGTTAAAAATGAAAATGTTGGACTCAAGTAGTTAAAATCAACAAAACTCAGGGACTCAAAAAGGAATTTACTCTAAAAAATTTAAATAAAAAGAAATTCTTTGCTGGATGATAAGAATGTTTGGGTTAGTCTTGATTTCTTTCACAAGAACGTATATACAACCCTTAAGGTTTATGAAGAAGTTTTTAGTTTGATTTATTTAAAAAAGTTTGTACATTAGTTTTTTGTTATTATAATTATAATAGTCTCATTCTCTCATTTGGAACATTTCTACAAGAAAATAAGAACCTAACTCCTAAAGACGTTCATGGCATTTGTGTGAGGATTATGTGTATTTCACAAGCACACTAGCTTGACCTAGATAAGGTACGTATTTTGATTTATAATATGTAGTAGAGGTAGAAAGATGGTTCATTAGGTAATGGTTAAGCGAGTGCAGATCAAGACGGTCGTATTTAGTATGGGTTAAAATGGTTTGGGCTGAAGTTAGGTTGACATGTCGTGGCCAACACACTTTTGCACACTTCTTAAAGAATGATTAATGTGCTTACAATAATACTGTAAAAATGGTTGATCTATCTCTTATGTTCAAATCCAAACAATATTACTAGCTTTATATATTACAATAATATAATCATGGATTTTGTTATTAACGATGAATAAGTGGAACTAATGTGCATTTTGTTTGCCATTTGAACTATAAATTGGTCAAAACTAGTTCATGTCCAAAGAAGTAAAATTTTAGTGTGGTTCAAAATGAGTTGGTTCAGTTACTAACATAGCATGCCCACTTACTAACACTAAAACATTGACACAATTGCGTAAGTTACATTATATTAAAACTTTAAATAGAAAAAGCCATATGTCATATATGTTTCTAATGAGGATAAGAATATATTGCACCTCAACTACATAAAATGCATTATTCATCCGAACGGTTAGGCTGTCATTTTCAACTTTTTGCCTCAATATTGCATCTTATTTGTAGTAACACTGAGATAAACAGTTTATCTAACTGTGAGACATTTCTTACCGTTTGTGGATAATGAGGATCTCCTGAGTGAGTAAAGAGCTGAATAAACAGGATATCATGTCAATGTCATTCTTGATGCGATGTTTGACATCCAGGTATGTCCCAGTTGCAATTTTGTCTCATTTTCTAATTCATCATTTTTAGTATCCAACCCCGTGTAATACACCGGTCTTATGAGGCAAATGTATGCAACTTTAAACCAGCAATAGTTAACAGAGTCTTGAAATAATGCTTTCCAAATTTTGTTCAATAATTTTATTATCTGGTTTTTTTTTAAGATTTTGTTTTTTAGGTATGTGGGTCGTATTTGCAATTTTGTAATTATTCCTATTTTTTATACGAAAAAGTCAAATGTATAGTCAACAAAGGTATTGGATTTACATGATTTTGAAACAGGGCTATTAGATTTACATGATATGGATGATACATGTCCTTCCTTGGGTATGAGTCTCATTGTTCGGAATATGGTTTAGTCTTATGTGAGTTGTTTGCCATATATGGCTTTATGTTATAACACCTTCACTTTTACTCCAACAGGTAAGATATTATAAACACTGTAATTTATATGTTAAAGAGATTTGGCCACCGTTGTTCTACTTTTGGGAACCGTATAGGTAACAATTTTAAAAAAGTTTGTTTTAGCTGCCCCGATTGTAATGCATGGATTAACTTCAAATGATTAGATGATACTGTTATCATTTTTCATGTAGGTGAAAACAATCATCTACTATTCGTGATTCTCCTAGCCGGGTTTATAATAGCCGAGTCGTGTCACATTTTAGGTGTATCTATAAAAGTATGCTTCACAATTTTTTTTCTTAAATTTTCATTTCCATTAGAAGATCATCTTACTCAAATTTGTTTAATGCCATTCAAAGTCTGTTGGGGAATAACCGTAACAAACGAACAAAAACAGATAACAAAAATCTCTGAAGGCACGTGATCGCTTTCAGATTGAATCAATTCGACGGTTCTATCGAATATTCAATCGGATACAATCAGATATTGAGAATTTTCTGTATGTTGTGATTGAGATTTTGAGAACCAGAGAGATTGACCAAGAAGAAGAAATTTTTCGTAATGAAAAATTGGGCCAGCAACTGTCTTTTAGGTAGTTTTCAAAGGGTTTCATCATTGCCAAAATAGTCCCTCTATTTCCGAAAATTAATTTTCTGAGACATTTTTACCATAACAATTTTAATGGACCCCGCCAGGGGCTGCCGCCTCTTGGACCCTACTCCCAGGGGCACTGCCCCCGGATCCCCGTTCCTTAGGGGCTTCGCCCCTAAGTTCAGAATAAATTCAAATAGGCGTGCACTCCGCACCACCATACCTATATGATGTATTATTATGAACATATTGGTCAAACAGTCAATCCAATTACACTAAAATATCCAACAAAGTGTGTTGTTGTTGAACAATCACTTTCCATGTTGAAATCGACCAAACTCATCAAGGTTTGTAGTTGATTTTTTGTTTGATCTTGAAGTCAACCTAACTTGTGTGTATGTCGTGTGGAATTGATACAATATGGTGCCGTGTGGAATGGATGCAATATGGTTAGGGGATATGGGATATGTCTTAATACTACATAACTATTAATAGTTTTTTTTTTTTTTTTTTTTTTTTTTTTTTGAAATAAACAGACCATTGTACTCCACATGCCCTATTTAAATTGGGGCTACTTCCTATTTCGTATTAAAAACTTTTTGATAAGTTTGTAAAGTCTATGTATCTGAAGGATCATGTTTTTACACATGAGCAGTTGTATATCGCAATGTTAAAAGTTAAGAGTAGATATGAACTAACGATACTAAATATGTTATTATTTACTTCATTATTTGTTTTTAAATCACGTCAAATCAAATATTTGTTGATTCATATATCCGTTATTGGGTAACATTTAAGTTTTTTTTTTATGATATTTTGCAATCAACCAAAATTCATACGAGTTGTATTTGGTAACTTTCAATAATAAAAATTGTATAGTACAATCTTTATACAATTTTATCATTTTCCTTGAGGATGCACCGGGTGTACACCCGGGTCTCTAACTTAGTTTAAATCATATATTAACTTCATCAAACCTCTATTCTAAATCAAGTCTAGATCATATATATGTTATGACATTTTGGGCTACATAAACTTTGGAATCCGGTTACCGGGTCGATGATTAAGGTTTTTGTGACAACCGTCATCCCTATATTTTAACAACTTGTCAAATCTAATCCATGTACTTTCTATGTTTTTGAATCTAATAAAAGTTGAGTTCTTTCGATTATTGTTTGGAAATGTTTACATTTTAACCGAACGCATGACATTATTTTGGCATTTATTAAAAAAAATATATTAGTTATTTTATGAAATTAATAAAAAGTTTAAATTTTATAAGGTTTAAAACATTTTGGTTAACATTAGCTAACTTAGTTAAAGTTTTATTAAGAAAAACTTAACCAAACCTTATTATATCTAACCTAGTTAATTGTGAGGGACCAATTATGCCAATTACCAAAACTTTAAAGAAAATCAAATACCCATTCCCTTTTTATCTATTTTCCGGCAAGACACCTTGGCACGATCCGGCGAGTTCTTTAAGGGACTTTTAACTCATTTTAATCATTGAAAAACATTCTCCATCTTATAGTAACAGATTCCAAGTCGCATAATGGGCATTAAACGTGTTTTAACCATGTAACAATCGAACAAAAAGATGGTAACCGTCGTATATATATAAGTGGGTGCAAGCATCAGTTTTTTTTATTCAATACTATAAATGGAACTCGTCATTAAGTTTCTGCACGGATACTAATCTTAAACCCACGAATAAATCACATAAAAACGCGCTGAAATGATGCTTAAATCGTGACATAGTGTTCGGCCCTTGCATCTTCATTTCGGTCCTAATTTGATCTTGTAAGTCCTAATTTCTAGTGTTATATTGATGTTTGTATAGCCCTTTACGAAAGCCCCTTATCACAGATCGTATATCGTGTTTGGATTGGGTTATTGTATAAACTAGGGTTAGGGTTTCTTAGTTGTCATTTGGGGAAGAAGATGAACATGTGTTAATGTGTAAATATAATTTTGTATGTTAAAAATAACAAGTTCATAGGATGGTCTAATGGATAACTCATATGCATTCTAACCCAAGGTCAAAGGTTCGACTCCTTAAACATGCAGTTTTTTTTTGTGTTTTCTTTTCTTTTTGACCTCATATTGTTATTAAAATTATTCATTATATATATATATATATATATAACTTAGAATATTCATAATAAATTCATTTTTTATCCAAAAATTATAAAAATTTAGGTATAGCTTCTTGACACCATAAAGAAAAATTTCCACACTTTTATTTTCTGGAAAATGTCTTATTTTTATATTTTTATTGAATTAAATTATTTTAATCATATTTAATGGATTAAAAATTCATTTTTAATGATTTTAATTTCAAACTTTTTGAGAAATTATTTCTAATCATTATGAACTGAAATAAAAATATTTGGTTCAGAAAACATGTATTTTTTTATTATTTTCCTATTTTTTATCATTTAAATATTATTTAATCTCATTAAATCAGTTTTAAATATAAATAAGTTTAAAAAATTATGGGAAAATTATTTTCATTACTTTACATTAGAAAATATCCATTTTCAATAAAAATAGCATTTTCGGGATTCGGGATTTGTGGCAGGGCAAGCAGTCTTAAAGGCTGAATCCAAGAAAGTTGACAAACATGAAGCTGCTTGTCTTGAAAACCAACACGTCTTTGTGCCCTTCTCTTTTGACACATTTGGGGGCCTTGCTCCCGATGCAATCCGGTTTTTAGATCGAGTGCAGAAGGTGGTGCAGAGTAACTCTCCTGCGGCCAAGGACACAAGCTTTATATTTAATAGAGTAGGCTTTGCTATTCAAAAAGGGGGTGCGGCGCAGCTTGTTGCCCGTCTACCCGCGCCTCACTTGTAATTCTTGTTGGTTTTAGTATGAAATGAAAAGAACATGTTGATAATAAAAAAAATATATGTTTAATTAGACATATATATTTATTTATTTATTTATACTATTAAATATCTATTTTATAAATACTTTTCTTATAAAATGGAAATATTCTTACGTTTGAAAGTCTTTATTATCATTTGTTGGATCATTGTGTAACTCCTAATTATTATTTACACATTTATGATTATTGTATTTATTTTAATTTAGTTAAAGTAATTAACTAAATTATTTTGCTTTAATTATTCCAAAACATATTTTTATCTAAATATTCAATTGGTAATAATTATATTATCTAAAACACATTACACACTTTGATATATTATTTTGACATAAAACTTTCACACTAATGCGATTTATAATAAAAACTCTAATTCCCCAAATTGACATAGCAAGCCCTAATGCCTTAGACCCTAGTTACCTTAGACTTTTTAGACATTTCCTTATTAGTATTCTTACACATAATAGGTTAAATTCCTCGGAATTCCCATTACTTAGCTCACGACTGCTTCAGTTGGATTTTGATCGCTTTCGCAGACTGTGAGTATATCTTTCCCCTTTGTCATGTTTTACTCTTTTGGGGCTATTCATGTACACTATGACTAAATGTTATTCTTTTACTAAATGCAATTCTCATGTGTGTTTGCTTTATGTTAATTTGTGTGTCTATGACTTGTCAAAATCATTAACCTTTGAGTGCCTGACATTTCAATGAATAGTACTATGGTATACCCCCTTGAGACTCTGTTGAGAGAATCTTGGTCATTGTCTTGTTAATTCATTATTCAAATTATTAGTCATGTGTTAGTCTCATTCATTTAGGGTTGATTTTGAACGGATATTACTTATTACATAATTGCAAACAGTATACAACACGTGAATTGCGAAACACTTTTCTACTATATGTATTCAAACAGGATATGCTCACCAATACATTTTGTATTGACCAAATTATTTGCGTACATCTATGAGATGACTTTTAAGCTTTTGGAATTTTTTGCTTAGATGTTGTGTTATTGTATTTCAGTTTTAGTTGCCAATTTAGAATTTTGTATATTGTAATTTCTTTCAATGTAATAAACTATTCAATTCAATGTATTCAAATTTACACTTTAGTACCATGAGCTATTGAGCAATTGTCACCACGTGACACCTTGATGTTTTTGCCATCGGTTGGGGTGTTACAGATTGGTATCAGAGTCATGGTTATAGGGAATTAGGTTATTAGAATGTCTTTTAGCCTAGACTATAACTAAGCTTACTTTCACGAGTCCTCTCATGTATATTTCTCTTTATTTTATATTTTCTTTCAAGATATTTTCACTATGATTCTTTCTCGTTATTCTTTCGATATTTTTCTTGGCGAAGAAGACACTCGTATCTCACAAACGAAACGATATCACCAAGTTAGGAGTGACATCCATACCTCGGTGATTAGTTTCACTCCTCTATATGTTATTTATCTTAGGAATCTATCTTTGAGATAGGAGTGACATCCACACCTCAAAGAGTATTTCCTTCAAAAAGAAACTTAACCACTAAACTGGGAGTGATATCCTTAACTTAGTAATTGGTTTCACTCCACGATCGTTTTCAATTTTGAAATACATCTTTGAGTTAGGAATGAAATCCACATCTCAAGGATCTATTTCTGCATCTCGTTTTTAATCTCGCTAAAGTTTTGGAATTCACTAGTGATGGGGCACGTGCAATCTGGAAGGGTGAGCGCCTGTATCTCGAGTTTTCCGTCTAGGCCTGGCATTTCGCATAAATCCCAATCAGACGAAGGACCCGTATGCCGACCTGGGAACTCTCGGGATGAGCATTCACTTATAGGCTAAAGTACGCCCCCACAAGTCACTAATAACATTTCAATTACTTTAGTTAGTCAAAGTTTCCTATGGAAACAATCTCAATGTTTTATGATATTGATATTGATATTTTGTTTATCATTTGAAGATTCAAATGATAAATTATGAATTTTCTTAAATATTGGTAATCTATTCATATTACATACGTTTATTTTTATCATTCACGTCATTTTAAATCTTGGTCTTTTAAAACACACTAGATTTACACATACTTCATGAAATGGTTTCATTTTGCATTTTATATACTTGTATTGCATATTTTACAAGTCAAATGTAAACCTTTTGTTTTCATATGACGTATCCAATATATGTTTTCGGGAGAAACTTGCAACTAATAATAAGCCTTATAACACTTTTCAAACTTGACATCTCGTAAACACATGATAATGTGTATTTACGAAGTTTTTTTTTCAAATGAATCTGTTTTGAATCTAAAACACACTTCGATTTCTAAAAAGTTATCCTCATGCATTACTACTATTCTTTCAACTATATCACAAAGATTGAGCGAACTACGTTTTGATAAACGAAAATTTATCTTATTACACTTGCACTAATTATTAGTAGTTACTCTTACAACACTGGTTTTGAGCATTAATTTAACTCGTTTACCTTCATTTTGTTCAAATTGTGCGAATTACTTGATTTGTGTTACACTATTCTTTCAATCAAAATTTTATGCGATACTTATATATTTACTTGAACGCATATTTGGTATGCATATTTTCTTTCCTGTTTTGAGCAAAACCCTGTTATACTTACATTATTTTGTTTATCATAATGGTCAATGAACATACTAGTTGATAACTTAGTTAAAGTTTTATTAAGAAAAACTTAACCAAACCTTATTATATCTAACCTAGTTAATTGTGAGGGACCAATTATGCCAATTACCAAAACTTTTAAAAAAAATCAAATACCCATTCCCTCTTTGTCTGTTTTCCGGCAAAACACCTTGGCCGGATCCGGCGAGCTCTTTAAGGGACTTTTAACTCGTTTTAATCATTGAAAATGTTCTCCATCTTATAGTAACAGATTCAAAGTCGCATAATGGGCATTAAACGTGTTTTAACCATGTAACAATCGAACAAAAAGATGGTAACCATCGTATATATTTAACTGGGTGCAAGCATCAGTTTTTTTATGCAATACTATAAATGGAACTCGTCATTACGTTTCTGCACGGATACTCATCTTAAACCCACGAATAAATCACATAAAAACGCCCTGAAATGATGCTTAAATCGTGACATAGTGTTCGGCCCTTGCATCTTCATTTCGGTCCTAATTTGATCTTGTAAGTCCTAATTTCTAGTGTTATATTAATGTTTGTATAGCCCTTTACGAAAGCCCCTTATCACAGATCGTATATCGTGTTTGGATTGGGTTGTTGTATAAAATAGGGTTAGGGTTTCTTAGTTGTCATTTGGGGAAGAAGATGAACATGGGTTAATGTGTAAATATAATTTTGTATGTTAAAAATAACAAGTTCATAGGATGGTCTAGTGGATAACTCATATGCATTCTAACCCAAGGTCAAAGGTTCGACTCCCTAAACATGCAGTTTTTTTTTTTTTTTTTGTGTTTTCTTTTCTTTTTGACCTCATATTGTTATTAAAATTATTCATTATATATATATATATATATATATATATAGAGAGAGAGAGAGAGAGCTTAGAATATTCATAATAAATTCATTTTTTATCCAAAAATTATAAAAATTTAGGTATAGCTTCTTGACACCATAAAGAAAATTTCCACACTTTTATTTTTTGGAAAATATCTTATTTTTTATATTTTTATTGAGTTAAATTGTTTTAATCATATTTAATGGATTAAAAATTCATTTTTAATGATTTTAATCTCAAACTTTTTGGGAAATTATTTCTAATCATTATGAACTGAAATAAAAATATTTGGTTAAGAAAACATGTACTTTTTATTATTCTCCTATTTTTTTATCATTTAAATATGATTTAATCTCATTAAATCAATTTTAAATATAAATAAGTTTATAAATATTATGGAAAAATTATTTTCATTACTTTACATCAGAAAGTATCCATTTTCAATAAAAATAGCATTTTTGGATCATGTCTTGAATTATTAGTCTTATTTATGTTTAATTAGACATAATTATTTATTTATACTATTAAATATCTATTTTATAAATACTTTTCTTATAAAATAGAAATATTCTTGAGTTTGAAAGTCTTTATTATCATTTGTTGGATCATTGTGTAACTCCTAATTATTATTTATACATTTATGATTATTGTATTTATTTTAATTTAGTTAAAGTAATTAACTAAATTATTTTGCTTTAATTATTCCAAAACATATTTTTATCTAAATATTCAATTGGTAATAATTATATTACTTATAACACATTACACACTTTGATATATTATTTTGACATAAAACTTTCACACTAATGCGATTTATAATAAAAACTTTAATTCCCCAAATCGACATAGCAAGCCCTAATGCCTTAGACCCTAGTTACCTTAGACTTTTTAGACATTTCCTTATTAGTATTCTTACACATCATAGGTTGAATTCCTCGGAATTCCCATTACTTAGCTCACGACTGCTTAAGTTGGATTTTGATCGCTTTCGCAAACTGTGAGTATATCTTTCCCCTTTGTCATGTTTTACTCTTTTGGGGCTATTCATGTACACTATGACTAAATGTTATTCTTTTACTAAATGCAATTCTCATGTGTGTTTGCTTTATGTTAATTTGTTTATCTATGACTTATCAAAATCATTAACCTTTGAGGGCCTGGCATTTCAATGAATAGTACTATGGTATACCCCCTTGAAACTCTGTTGAGAGAATCTTGGTCATTGTCTTGTCAATTCATTATTCAAATTGTTAGTCACGTGTTAGTCTCATTCATTTAGGGTTGATTTTGAACGGATATTACTTATTACATAATTGCAAACAGTATACAACACGTGAATTGCGAAACACTTTTCTACTATATGTATTCAAACAGGGTATGCTCACCAATACATTTTGTATTGACCAAATTATTTTCGTACATGTTTCAGGATATCTATGAGATGACTTTTAAGCTTTTGTTATTTTTGCTTAGATGTTGGGTTATTGTATTTCAGTTTTAGTTGCCACTTTAGAATTTTGTATATTGTAATTTCTTTCAATGTAATAAACTATTCAATTCAATGTATTCAAATTTACACTTTAGTACCATGAGCTATTGAGCAATTGTCACCACGTGACACCTCGATGTTTCCGCCATCGATTGGGGTGTTACAGTTTTAGATTTGCAGCTTTTGCATGAACTCATGGTACTGGATACGATGAACAGACCGCAGTGAGTCTTGTTTCTGTTTCCAACCACTTATGAGTTATGAACGAACTAAATTCAGGGTTAATGGGTTAGTACTTATTAATACATTAGTTGGATTATATAGAGTTGGTTTATAAAGTTGTTGCTGATTAGAAGTTTCTCAATTCAACTAGAACCAAAATATATGTTAAAAACTTACAATGAGAGATCATGTCATTATAACCAGAGTCGCCGACGTTCAAGCTCCGACCAAGCACCGATACCCCTCAATCCTTGCTCCAAAACCGTAAGCCTTTATGCTGTTTTGTTCGTTTTTATCTCTGGTTTAAAAGTCCCATGTTTAATTGGGATTACAGGGGCTTAGTCGAGGTGATTAAGGGCTAGGGTTCCTAGGGTTCTTATGGGGAAGAAGGGGACTTAGCCAGATTACCTGGGTTAACTAGATTTAAATATAATAAGTGAGTCGACGAAAATGCCCCTGACTTAACGTCAAAAACTTAACTGGGTTAAGTCGTTTGACTGTTTTGGCATATTTTCTCAAAAGTCAGGGACTGTTCAAGCAATTTTTAAAAGATTGGGCTGGAGTGGCAAAATTGTAGTGATTTTTATGTAAAAAAAATTGTTGTGTGACTTTAGTGAGAAAAAAAACCCCAGAAAATTTAGTGTTTTTTTTATGATATTTTCCCTTTTTAGTTTTTTAGTTCATTTGTATGCATTTTCTTTATATAGTTTTTAGTTCATATGATATTTCTTAATGTATATGTGTGTGGCCCTCAGGGGGCAAAAGTAAAGTTGCACTAATTTTAACGTTATTTTAATAATTTCATGAAAATAACGTTAAAAATGACGGATGGTTAATCATGCATCAGATGGTGGCGTTGATAGCCAAAAGACAAGGGAGTACATACACCAGTCGGGTTTATCCCGATTGCTAAGTGTTATGTGCCTTATGTCTAAGGCTTGATAGAAAACCACTATTGAGCTAGGGTCTCACTGGAAGTAGCCTCTCTATTTCCATGAGGTAGAGGTTTAGGTAGAGGTAAGGCTGTCTACATCTTACCATCCTCAAACCCTACCTTAGCTTTTGCTATTGGTGAGATTAACTGAGTATGATGATGATGATTTTATGTATAAAAAAATATATATTATTTAAATTTTTTATTATAATTACATATAGAATAATATTTATTATATAGTTATAGATACTGTACTATAGAAATAACACTATATAGAAGAATAAGTGTTACCTCCTTGGAGGGTTTCTGACTGGGTTTAGTCTCAGGTTCGAATCTCACGCTTCACCGAAAAAATAACCGCTTGGGTTTGAAACGAGATACCCGTGTGGTGCTATGGGATTCAATCCTGGGCAGTGGTCGCTTTACAACACAAAATTTACCGCTGAAACACTACTCTCTAAAAAAATTACTATATTTATATAGAAAAATAAGTTTGTTAAGAGTTACAGGTCTAACTAAGTTTAAGCTCAACTTCATTTAAGATTTTAATTAGTAAATCTCGAGTTGCTTGTTGAGAGATTAAAGAGTCACAAGTCTCATATTTTTTTTTTAAATTCTTAGTTTAGTAGAAATCCTTGTACAACTCTAATTTAGGGGTCTCAAGTTCGAATCCCTACCCACACACCGGTGTCCTCCTTGCCTAAGCTCAACCCGTCACGGGGAATTTTTTTGTGGTGTGCATGGATCGAACCTGTGACCTACTCCCAGAATGGAAACCTCTTAGAGAAAACCCACCCTACCTCAAACCAGCTGGGCTAGAAATCATTAGTGACAAGTCTCATATTAAGTCTTAAATCTGTTATCATAGAATAAACAATTTTGTATTTTTATCTAATCGGATTACTAAGTCAATGACAAACATCACATTACATAATGTGCTAAAATATTATTTGACTTATAGAAAAACGAATAATTAGAGAGCTGACAATAATTCGTTTGACAAATGAACAAGCGTGGGTCTTGATGTGTTTATTTGTTTAGTCATTGATAATTGAATATATGTCATCAATTAAACATGTAGATAATATCTTTAAACAACCATAAGGTTGTGTGTTGTGGGCTTTTGAGCATGCCGGCATGAGTGAGCTGCAAGTCACGTGGTTCGGGAGCACCACAACAATCACACGTGAACAAAGACGCTAGCGAGCACATGCAACTCTGATCGCATAGGCTAGCGATGAATTTTTTGACCGTTGGTGAAATTTCGACCCTTAGCAGATGGAGTCGTCGGCTAAAAAAACTATTACAATCTATATAAATCAACAAAATCATTACAAACTCATCACAAGTTCAAACCATCTAATTATTCAACTACAAATCATCCTACAAAAGTATAATCTACTCCATCTTCAAACCAAAATGGATCCCAATTGGCTAAATGGTTATTACCCACTGGATTTAGATTTCGTTGGCGACGGGCGACGAGTTTGTTACCAACACAGAAATGGACCACAACCTTAGCCAAATGCCACCCTATCTCCAAATTTTGTTATTCCAAAGACGCAACAAGATGTGGGTCCAAGAAATAAAAGAACACAACAAGGTACCAAGAAGGGCTGGAGAGGTGGAACTTCCAAAAAGACGATCCAAACGTCCGAAACAGCAAGCAACTCCGTGGACCAAAGAAGAGAAAATAGCGTTGTGTCGTGTTTGGATTGAAATTTCCGAAGATTGTCAGGGCGGTATATATATTATATATATGTATATTGATTTTTTTTTGTTTCCTAACACTTTTATAATTTTTTTGGTAATTTATGTAGCGGACTTTTAAAGGTGGAAAGTTTTTTGAAAAAAAATCTGCGAGTTGTTCTATAAACAAGTGGGAAATGAATCTCGTTCTCCCGATATGATATCCGGCCAGTGAGCCAAAATTCAAAAGTACATAGACTTGTTTATGAATATTCATAATAGAAATAGTAACCGAATGTGAGCAAGTGGTAGTAGTGATCTTGGAGTCTACTAATTTACTTGCCAAGAATGGAAGCAAGAGGTTTTTCGCAAATACAAAACTATGAAAACTTGGGATGATGACTACTTGTGAAAAATTCTTCGCAATTGTTCAAAATGGGTCGAGCTAATTACACTCGAACACATGAACGAGGGAGGGTCAAAGCGGACGTAAACTAATTTGTCAGGTGGGTTCGTCTCCTCTACTAGCTCGGTTGCACACGTGGGGATAGACCTAAACGTTGAGGATGCGGTTGCCAGTCTCCACGTAGACCACTTGGAAGGGACCAAGGAAAAAAACAAGTTAATGAAGCCGATGCCGAATTCATGACGGAGATTAGGAAAATAACATATTGTATCGAGATTTCGACGCATTCGAAAGCAGCTAAAATCAAAACGAGAAACATGGACTTTCTTACGAAGGACTTTAGCAACCTCCCGATTAGTCATCAAACGATAAATGAAAGTGAACAGGAGCATATCACAAAGGAATTTGAAGACGAGTAAAATAATAACGAGTAGTTTTAGTTGTTTTTTATGTATTTTTTTAATTAAGTTTAATATTTTTATGTCTTATTATTTAATATGTCTTTTAAATTCTAATGTTACTCACATTTTTAAACAACTAGTAGGAATGCCCGCGCGTTGTTGCGGGTGCATTTGTTTTATCGCCTCTTAGTTGTTGTTTGGGTTTGTGATAGGGGTGTTGAAAAAAAATCCGAATCCGAATTCGAATCTGAAATCCTTGTTAAATTTTGCATTAAGTTTTTTTTTAATAAGCATGAACCTAACTATATTCATAGTTTTGGCTAAATCGACAATATTTTATTCCATAAATTAAATCTTAATAGAAGTAATTAACTTTGAATATAAAACATATTTATTTATAATATTGGAAATGTCCGTGCGTTGCCCGGGTACTAATATTTTTAGGTGAGCGTATATCAATCCATAAAAAACAATTGAGTATAAATAAAAAAATGACATAAATAACAAAATAAGAGATGCTAGACGACATTATAAATACGTGAATCCTTACTGTAACACCCCAACCGATGGCGGAAACATCGGGATGTCACGTATTGATGATTGTTCAGTAGCTCATGGTAAATAATAAATTTCATTATATGATTTAGATAAATTACATACAATTGTTCTACGAGAATTCGTACATCAAATTGAATAAAACTATGCACACATCTTCAAGCATTAATTCAAATCCTCAAGCAAGTAGAACCTGAAACATGTAAAGTTGAAAATATTTTGGGTCAACAAAAGTTGGTGAGAATTACATAGGTTTTGATAATCGAATAAAATTGTTGTGCAATTCATGTGTCATGGCAATCTAGTCCATATGTGAAAACATACTAGAAGTAAATCGAGTGCATAATCAACCCTTGTGACTGTTGTATTGTGGTACATCCCATACGCTCATGGTTCACTCGTTTATATTGCAGTAACAAACACCCACGCTACCTTTGTAGGAGGCACGTATCCGGGTGGGATTGTCAGTCCAATAGATCTATCAATGTATACCGTCGGCTGATCAATGTTAATGATTATGCTAGAATTGTGCTTACCCTAGTCATGTTCAAGACATAATGCAACATAGAAAAATACATAGACACATTGATGATTGAATTGCATAAATGATATTGTAACATGTTTCACCCAAAAAATGGTGATAAATAGAAAAGGGGCTATGTAAAACTCACCTTAGCAAAATGTTATACTTCTTGAAAAATTGAATAGTGATGTTGCCCAAATGTGTCAAGTATCACCCTATAATAAGGTAATAAATATGTCTAAGTCTATCTAGTCTACAAATGTATAAGTTCTAGGGCTTTGATTTGGGGATAAATGCTTGTTTGATTAATAATAAAATGTTTTAATAAATAAGAGAAATTTGATAATTAAATAAATGAAAGTCTTTTTATAAAATTTGAATTTAGGATGGTCACAATAATGTGTTTAAAGTATAAAAATAATTTTGATAAAATTATTTTCTTTAAAATAGAATATTAATTCTATTTATAACAAATTGTCAAAATTTAACTTTAATATTTAAAAATACTAAAATTAAAGAATTATTAGTCTAAAATTTATATTTCTGTTCTAAATATTCAGAAATAATTTGTATAAAATTTTGGTGCAAAAATATTAAAAATTGAATTTATTATGATTTAATTATGATTAAAACTAACAAAAATTGATTAAAAATATTAAATAAATGATTTTTTAGAATTAAAACTTATTTCAGAAAAGTTTATTGTTATATAAACTCAGAATAATTTTTGTGGAAATTTATAAAATTGTTTTGATATTTTAATAGAATTTTATAAATATAATGGAATAAATTTGATTTATTTATTAAATATATTAAATAAATAAATTTTTGAAAACTAATAATTGTAAGTTAAACTTTTTCATTGGATTAACTAAAAATAATTTTTGTAGAATTATTAGAAGAGTTTTAATAATTTAAAACGAATTTATATAATATAAGTATTATATATATATATAATTAATTTTTAATTGTTTTTGATTAAAAACCAAAAATGAAAAGGTTTTGCCACTGCCGGGTATCGAACCCGCGTGGTTCAGATGAATGGCACCAGACACAACCACTTGGTCCAGACCAGTGGTTGTGTTTGGTTTCTGTTTAATTAAAATAAATAACATACGAGAATCGTGTTCTTCCCCAAATATTAAGCATTCGAGCCCTAATTTTGCAATTGATTAAATCACACAATGTTAACCCAATTAATCATGGGGTAAACGTTGTGTGTAGGCCGATCAATGAAACCCACAAATAAAATTAGACTTACAATACAGAATCGAAGACTAACGAATGGTCAAACCCGAAGTCAAAGATTCGAACAGAAACCCACGAACAGAGAGTTTTAAGAGAAATTGGAGGTTGAATTGAGATGATTGGCGAGTGTAGCAGGTTTGAGGGTGTTCAATTTATAGTGAACGGGTCTGTTTCGTTGAATTGGAAACTTTGACTCGTTATTGAATGTTGACGCGTCTAATGATCAAATTGATAACAATTGATTGATAATTGACGAGGTTGTGACTCAGATCAGGCCGATAATCATGTTGTAATACCAATTCTAGATTAATTACGAGTCAATGATGTTGATTATGGAAGGTCGTAGATCTCAGTTGACTTTCCAAGTCAACTGAGATGTTTCAAAGTTGTGTTATAATTATAACTAGGTTTATACCCGCCGCGCGTTGCCGCGGCGGGGCGAACGGGTTACTGCGTCCTATATGGCTGTCGCGCGTAACGTAACGCGCAGTGGGTCAACCGAATACTCATGTTTTGTGATAGTTATACCCGCCGCGCCTTGCGGCGGCGGGAGCGAGAGGTATACAAATCGGTTAACCGGGTGTATCGACCACTGCCATAACCATAAACGTGTAGAAACTAATAACCGTTAAACATTCATACATGTCGTGAAAGGTACATGACACATACATCGTACGACTAAAGCCACGAAATAGCGGAATCGACACAACAAAGCAAGCGACTCAGATATGCAGATCATCATCGTCCCCGTAGGCTCTTGGTTTTTTTTCTTAGGCAGAGGTAAGTGTAACAATCAACATATAAATAGCATGGACATAATGATGAGTTCATGTAATAAGCTGTCCTAATGGCATTAGCACAAAAAATGCTTTAAATGCATCTCATACGCAACCTTTATCCCCTTGTAATCGTAGGGAGAATGAATCGTAGGGAGAGATAGCGAGGGAGCAGAACACACTGTCTTATTGAACAAAAATCTAACTCAGTTTCACCAAAACAGAAGTCGAAAAAAAGAAAATCCAAATAACTTACTTGGTCGGCAACAATCGTAGCTGCTGAGGTCGTCGGAAGCTTGGCCGGAGAACCGATTAAGTTGGTTTTCTTCTTGCCGCCGATGGTCAGCTGCACACCATCACTACTAAAATCTCGTCGGCGTAGCAAGATCTCGACAGTGGTGGAGGGTCAGCCTCACACCATCAGCACCAAAATCTCGTCGGCGAACAGCGGTGGAGATTACAATGGTTTTCTCGTCGACGTACGTAAGATGATGAAGACGACGTCGGTGGTAGAAAGAGAAAGGATTGATATGAAGGAGGAGTGGAGCTTTAATGACTTGTACGTCGCTTGTTTCACTTGTATTTAGCGAAACAGTAAAAGCACCTCACACGAAATCTTACATTTTAATAGTATATATAATAGGTCCGGATTAGAACAAAGATCTTGGCTAGAGCAATTGGTTGTGTGTGGTGTGTATATGGAACCGGCTGAGGACTCGGGTTCGAACCCCGGCCTCAGCACATGATTTTTAATAATTATTTTTAACATATATTTGGTATATATATATATATATATATATATTATGAATAATTATCATAGTATTAGGGTTTCAAAAAGCCACAAAAATAATTAAGTGCAAACAATAATAATAAAACTTGTCGTTTTTATCCAAATTATACGTAACTTACAATTATTTAACGCGAAATGTTACAGTCTCCGCTACTTTTAGGAACTTCATCCCGAAGTTAAAGAAAGACACCAGGTTTACAATTGGTCGACTACCGAAAACCTTGATAAAATTTCTCACTACCTTAACGTACATGTAAATTCACGATTACGTTCCGGACCGTAATTACCAATTTACCTTACATTAGGGTTTTGTGTCCTTTTATGACTCTACCGATTGTTGAGCAGGTTCGATAGTCTCCACCAGTCGTTGAGCAGGTGGTAGGGCCTCTCCCGACTGTTGGAAAGACATGATGACCTCTACCAATCGTTGAGTAGGTTGTTTGGTAGTCAACTAATTGTTGTACAAGTAAGCAAGTATGATTATAGATATAGCAATTAGTTCACATTCAAACATGCATGCACTCAGATGTTATGATAATACTTGAATTTATTACTTGAATCAAAAAGTGTCAATACATAGAATTAAAGAGAAAGTAGACATCATTCAAATGATGGGGTTTGCTGTTAAGTAGCTGGAGGGTCTCTAGCGGGGTTATTTGGAGCATCAAGAGCGTTTGTAGCAGGGATTCGACAACCATCCGCAAGATGCCCATACCTTTAACAATTGGTGCACTGTCGGCAGGGAACTTGGGTTGGGTGGTTATATTGGCAGGTATCACACTTAGGTTTGTTCCCGTTGTATCGTTTCTTGTTGGGTGGGACAGTGGTGTCTATTGCGAAATTCCTGACCTTGCACTTTCCGTTGGTTGAGGCCTCAGTTTTGATATCAACGGCAGGTTGGGGAGTATCCTTTTTCTTTTCCCCTTTACGAGTCAGGGTTCCTGCCTTCACATGGTTATCTGTTAGGGTGGCAGCCAAACGCTTTGCTTCCTCCAAAGTAGCAGGATTCCTTCCCCACACAGTGTCTTGAATCTGCATCGGTAAGCCAACAATGTATTTTTCGATTGCAATAGGCAAGGGGGTGACCTTGTGGGGTAGCAGTAGGCTAAGTTCGTGAAAACGAGTGTTGTAAGCAAGGTTTTCTCCACTATCTTGAGCAAGATCATGAAACTCATCTTCCAACTTCTTGATTTCATTACGAGGGCAGAACTCTGCCTTCATAATGTCTTTAGCTTGATCCCAAGTTAAGGCCAGTGCAACTTCAGCCCCACGAGTGCGCTTTTCCTCATTCCACCAAGTGAGTGCTCGTTTGTGAAGAACACTCATGGCATAACGGACCTTAAAGTTGTCGGGGCACTCACTGTTAATGAAGGTATTCTCAATACCCTCAAACCATTGTAGGAGTCCTGTAGCTCCTTCTTCTCCACTGAACTTTGGGGGATTACAGGAATTAAAGTGCTTGAGAGTGCAGGCTGGAAGACCATTCCCATTCCCGTTGTGGTTTCCATTTCCATTCCCGTTGCCGTTACCGTTCCCGTTGCCGTTCAACTGGATGACTTGAGCTAGTAAGTTGGGAACCAGAGTTGCAATTTGCTACGCCATTTGTTAAGAAATGATTGCAGCCAGTTGGGCATCAACACCATTGTTGTTGTTGTTGTTGTTGTTGTTGTTGTTGTTGTGGTTAGTATCGTGGTTGTGGTTGTGATTGCTACTCCCTTCATCATGATTGTCACCACTGTTAAGACGAGCGCTGCGACGTGGAGGCATGATCTGTAAGAGACACAATGAAATGAATGAGGTTATATAAGGAATGTAATCATTTATTCATTGATTAAAATGAATAAACGAAAACGTTGACTTATCAAAGATTCTAGATTCTAATAACATATGAAGACATGCTTTAGCCTATAAGTGAACACTCATCCCGAGAATTCCCAGGTAGGCATCCGGGTCCCTCGTCTGATTGGGATATATGCGCAATGCCAGCCTAGACAGAAGACTCATAATACAGGCGTTCACCCTTCCAGATTGCACATGTTCGTTATTAAAATCTAGAACTTCGACGAGATCTCAAGGTGGTTCAGGCTAAGCCTGAGGATTTCGTCTTATTAGTCTGAGAGTAGATCCAGTGATGGAGAGCAACCTTCTTGTAAGGATGAAAGTAGGGATAAGAAGTAGGAAGGAGATAGAGAATAGCAAGTAAAAGAAGCAAGTACTGGTTAAATCCTATGGTTATAGACTAGATTATTTTTCTAATAACCTAATTCCCTATAACCATGGCTCTGATACCAATCTGTAACACCCCAACCGATGGCGGAAACATCGGATGTCACGTATTGATGATTGTTCAGTAGCTCATGGTAAATAATAAATTTCATTATATGATTTAGATAAATTACATACAATTGTTCTACGAGAATTCGTACATCAAATTGAATAAAACTATGCACACATCTTCAAGCATTAATTCAAATCCTCAAGCAAGTAGAACCTGAAACATGTTAAGTTGAAAATATTTTGGGTCAACAAAATTTGGTGAGA
Source organism: Ambrosia trifida (assembly GCA_028751855.1). Lineage (NCBI taxonomy): Eukaryota > Viridiplantae > Streptophyta > Magnoliopsida > Asterales > Asteraceae > Ambrosia > Ambrosia trifida. The sequence goes on along the minus strand of CM054128.1, from coordinate 131,769,703 downwards.
ATTACATAGGTTTTGATAATCGAATAAAATTGTTGTGGAATTCATGTGTCATGGCAATCTAGTCCATATGTAAAAACATACTAGAAGTAAATCGAGTGCATAATCAACCCTTGTGACTGTTGTATTGTGGTACATCCCATACGCTCATGGTTCACTCGTTTATATTGCAGTAACAAACACCCACGCTACCTTTGTAGGAGGCACGTATCCGGGTGGGATTGTCAGTCCAATAGATCTATCAATGTATACCGTCGGCTGATCAATGTTAATGATTATGCTAGAATTGTGCTTACCCTAGTCATGTTCAAGACATAATGCAACATAGAAAAACACATAGACACATTGATGATTGAATTGCATAAATGATATTGTAACATGTTTCACCCCAAAAATGGTGATAAATAGAAAAGGGGCTATGTAAAACTCACCTTAGCAAAATGTTATACTTCTTGAAAAATTGAATAGTGATGTTGCCCAAATGTGTCAAGTATCACCCTATAATAAGGTAATAAATATGTCTAAGTCTATCTAGTCTACAAATGTATAAGTTCTAGGGCTTTGATTTGGGGATAAATGCTTGTTTGATTAATAATAAAATGTTTTAATAAATAAGAGAAATTTGATAAATAAATAAATGAAAGTCTTTTTATAAAATTTGAATTTAGGATGGTCACAATAATGTGTTTAAAGTATAAAAATAATTTTGATAAAATTATTTTCTTTAAAATAGAATATTAATTCTATTTATAACAAATTGTCAAAATTTAACTTTAATATTTAAAAATACTAAAATTAAAGAATTATTAGTCTAAAATTTATATTTCTGTTCTAAATATTCAGAAATAATTTGTATAAAATTTTGGTGCAAAAATATTAAAAATTGAATTTATTATGATTTAATTATGATTAAAACTAACAAAAATTGATTAAAAATATTAAATAAATGATTTTTCAGAATTAAAAATTATTTCAGAAAAGTTTATTGTTATATAAACTCAGAATAATTTTTGTGGAAATTTATAAAATTGTTTTGATATTTTAATAGAATTTTATAAATATAATGGAATAAACTTGATTTATTTATTAAATATATTAAATAAATAAATTTTTGAAAACTAAAAATTGTAAGTTAAACTTTTTCATTAGATTAACTAAAAATAATTTTTGTAGAATTATTAGAAGAGTTTTAATAATTTGAAACGAATTTTATAATATAAGTATTATATATATATATAATTAATTTTTAATTGTTTTTGATTAAAAACCAAAAATGAAAAGGTTTTGCCACTGCCGGGTATCGAACCCGCGTGGTTCAGATGAATGGCACCAGACACAACCACTTGGTCCAGACCAGTGGTTGTGTTTGGTTTCTGTTTAATTAAAATAAATAACATACGAGAATCGTGTTCTTCCCCAAATATTAAGCATTTGAGCCCTAATTTTGCAATTGATTAAATCACACAATGTTAACCCAATTAATTATGGGGTAAACGTTGTGTGTAGGCCGATCAATGAAACCCACAAATAAAATTAGACTTACAATACAGAATCGAAGACTAACGAATGGTCAAACCCGAAGTCAAAGATTCGAACAGAAACCCACGAACAGAGAGTTTTAAGAGAAATTGGAGGTTGAATTGAGATGATTGGCGAGTGTAGCAGGTTTGAGGGTGTTCAATTTATAGTGAACGGGTCTTTTTCGTTGAATTGGAAACTTTGACTCGCTATTGAATGTTGACGCGTCTAATGATCAAATTGATAACAATTGATTGATAATTGACGAGGTTGTGACTCAGATCAGGCCGATAATCATGTTGTAATGCCAATTCTAGATTAATTACGAGTCAATGATGTTGATTATGGAAGGTCGTGGATCTCAGTTGACTTTCCAAGTCAACTGAGATGTTTCAAAGTTGTGTTATAATTATAATAGGTCCGGATTAGAACAAAGATCTTGGCTAGAGCAATTGGTTGTGTGTGGTGTGTATATGGAACCGGCTGAGGACTCGGGTTCGAACCCCGGCCTCAGCACATGATTTTTAATAATTATTTTTAACATATATTTGGTATATATATATATTATGAATAATTATCATAGTATTAGGGTTTCAAAAAGCCACAAAAATAATTAAGTGCAAACAATAATAATAAAACTTGTCGTTTTTATCCAAATTATACGTAACTTACAATTATTTAACGCGAAATGTTACACTTACAAAACTGCATTTCATATTTTTGTTTCTATAGTTATTAATTTGGTAAAAATAATTCAGTAGGGGCTTTGTTATATATTTTTGTAAAATGAAGTTTGCAATTAGTTTTATAGAAGTTTCTACCTTCCAATGCACCCACAAATGAATTTTATCAATAAAATAACCCATTTTGACCCATTACTCATTCATACAATCTGAAAATGTGTAATATATTTTTGATGTATGCATAAAAAAAGATTCTACCACTTAGCATAGTGAGGAACTCGCGCGATACAACGACTGACCAATTTACATTATTTACTCGTTTCCTGCTAGCTTTTACCAATATCTTGGCAACAAAAGTCGTTTTGCCGGAATATTAGATTTTGTAAAAAGGCCCGCACATGGTGAATCTCACTTAAACTCTTTAAACTCTAAGCATGGAACATAAATGACCAATTTGATTTGATTTACATGACTTTTTCTTAACCTTCATTTACACTTATTTTTATAACTGTTAAAGACTTAAAAAGTTAAAGGTATGAATAATTTCTTGAATCACAAATATATATTGCTTTAAATTTGAAATATTAAAGAAAAACATTTCATGTAAAATGTGCTCTATGTTCTGGAAATAAAATTGAGGCCAAAGGAAATAGATTAAAATAATCAAAATAAATAATGAATAAAAACAACCTAAGGTTTAGCTAACTCAAACAATTTGAACTTCAGCTCAAAAAAGAACAATACTTAATTCAAACAGTTTAAGCAAAGCTCAAACAAAAAAAATACAGTACCATCATGACATCTCTAAAAATTGGTTTTGAGTGAGGGCTTTCCTTATATTAGGAATTTAGGATTATAGCACAAAATTTAATTGTTTTAAAAATTGGCCAGAGTAAACAAGATTTAAAAGTTAAAGTTGACAACCTAAAGCACCAAATAGAACTTGTAGAGATGATAGTTGTTCAAGCTGCTATGGTTTTCAAAAAGCACCCAAGGCTGCGTTGAGGGCGGCGCAAGGCACAGTAAAAGGTGCAACTATTGGCACCTTTTGTACGTTGGGGCGCGCTTTTTACATGAAACGCAAGAAAAACACATTTTTGGAAAATTTTGAGGTTAGGTGCGCTTGTCTTGTATTTTGTTGTATTTGGGGTGTTTTTATGAATAACACTGTTGTACAGTGAATTTTTTGCCTTGTAAACCTTATTTATAGCTATGTTTCGAATAGAGCATCCTAAAATCCTATGGGATATATAAAGAAATTTATATCCTCACCTTCCGGCTTGAGTACGAAAAGCCTGCCGCTATTGTGTGTGCCTCGGTCTTAGACCACATCGCTTTTGTGCGCTTCTCGCTTTTCAAAACCAAGCCTCTTCCTAATTCTTTTAGACATTGTCGCTAGAAAGTAAATGGAGTTAGAACAAAAATTAAACAAATAAATAAAACAAACTAAATTAAACGACTATATGCACACTCATACTATTTACCTCCAACGCTTTGAATTAGGAGCAAATGTATGTCTTGATCAATGTGACGCTGTCATATCATATCAAAAGAAACCATATCAAAACACAAAATGTAAACATAACCATTACATTAAGTCATTAATGCAAAGAAAAACATGTTCAGGTTTGTCTTCTAAAAGTTTTAGTAACAAATGCATTGGCCATATCATAAACAAAACAATAGAGCTAAATTTACAAACCTCATCCGATCGAACTTCTTAATCAAATGACAGTATGTGTTAGGGTTAGAATTATGTAATCTATAAGCACCGCATAAATGTAATAAGAGTGTTTGTTCAAAATATGAATGAGTATACCAGTGAAGTTGATGATTGCCGATGAATGGAGATATGTACGGTCTGCTGCACAAATTTTAGTATAAAATAATACTCTTTAAAGAGTCTTTATAGATATGTTATCCATCATCCATAAAAGTCAAGTTACAACCATATTTCTCTATGCAGTATCATTCATGAATTGAACATACATATACATATCATAAATCATTTTGAACACACCAATAACTTATATAATTCAAGTAAATTAAGAAGAATTCTTTGGACCTGGAGACACCATAACCGGCGTCAGCAGTGCTGCCGTAACTATAACAGGAGGAGTAAACAAGCGGAATATCAAGCATCGTTTATGACGACGGTGTGAGATAAATTACACCATTGGTGGCGGTAACAAAGAGGTTGCCGGCGATGGCGGTTTTTGTGTGTAATCACCATCAGTTGCCAACGAAGAAGCAATTGCCTAGGAGATTGAAATGACACATAAAAAGAATGAAGTCATGCTTCTTCCAAGCATTGAACATGCGACTTCAATACATTGCAACAGTTTATGACCTTTCAGTTGATGAATTAAATGTCAAATTAAACATCAAAATCATCAAGGGAGAGAGTGGCGATTGACTTTCAATAAGGGAGATGTGTAGAGTTGGTGAAGGATTGTAATTAATGATCTTTATTCATGAAGAAGGACAGTTTCAAAAGTTGTATAACAACGATGATGATTGCTTTCAAAGGTTGTACAATTCCCTTGAAAGTTTGTACAAGCAATGGTATAATGGGAAGAAAAGAGGTAAAATTGAAGGATTTATACTTGAGACTCTTGAAATTTCATCTTAAAATAGTTGTGAAATTACTATCAAATAGATAAAACATTAAATTGGGGGGTTAGGAAGAGAGTGCATTATAGGGGTATTAAGGTAAAGAATTTTATACTTTTAACTAAAATGTCATTACAAATTGACTAATATACCCTTCTAAGTGTCTTAAATGTCCAAAATGTTCCAATTATACCCTTATGATCTAAGCATAAATCACTTGTGCATGTTGCTTCTTAAGTTGTACGGAATTGAAAATTACTATCCTACCCGTCACTCTTCCTTAATAAGATAATATAGATAAAGTTAAAAAAAAAACTGAATAAAGTCACTACTCCCCTTGAGTCACAACAGGGTCAAGTGACTTGAGCAGCAGCTTTATCCAATGCTAACTCAGCATTCAGTTGGCGCGATATGAGATGATAGGCTTGATGTTCACCTTGAACCACAACACATACCTTAAGTATTCAATGCCGTGAAAGTGAACTATTAAGTAAAGGAGAAAAAATAAACATGAGTTACACATCTAAGTTTTATTAGTGTACATAGCCTATATTGTCGATATGTTTGACTTATCTGTTCATTCAACATTTAGTTTTAGAATAACGGCAACTCATAACATAGTTTACCATATTCTATCCAGTGGTACTAATCATTAGCAATTATTAGAATCTGGTTATCCATGTTGTGCATCACTCTAGACTAAGACAAGAACAAACACACAAGAAGATAAACAAGCAGAATCTGATATATCTAAAAGATGTAGAACTAAAGGATTTCATTAATTAATACAGATTTGCTTCATACATACATCCATACATACTCCTAGCTGTCTACACCAACAGATGGTGTAGACATCCTGGACACTAAGTCCCGAACCCTCTCTCTAGAAAAGCTTTTCCCCAAAAAGGTTAACGACAAATGACAAAAAAAATATACATATATATACTAGGACAAACCATAACCACGCCTTGGCCATATCCACGCCTACCTATAGACGTGAATATACTTCCACTCTTTCTAACACTAAGTTTAAACCCGAGCTCAAATCCACTTGGCGCCAGCGCCCTGCTCCCCCACCACCCTTGCTTAGCTTGGTGATCAGATAGAGTTAAGTGTGGGTTGATTGAATAAGTAGGACACCTTAATGTAGTTGATGACTACATGTTAAATTAGAAGGAAAATTGAGTGTCAAGTTTCCTCAGGGTTATTAAAGAAACTTGCTCCAAGCATCATAGGTGTTTGTGTGTACTATGTTGATCATATTGTGAGAAAGTGAGAACGTATTATACAGGCGCTGTAACTTTAGATTGTACGGTGTGTCATGTCCTTGAAGAGCGGAGGGTGGGGGTGTGGGGGGGGGGGGGGTCATGGAACGAAATGTGGCATCCACCTCACGTTCGGGGCATGGAACAAGAAGGGCAAAATCGACGGACTAGTGGTGCTGACATGAATGGTGGTGCAAAATCACGGTTTTTCTTTTATTCTTTTATTTGTCTTTTTTAATAAATAAACAAATAAAGTCAATAAAAAACACATTTGTATTAATAAAACAATAACATTACATAAAAGAAAAGAAAAATACTAAAAAAATTAATTAATAAACATAAATTAAAAAAACATTAATCTAAGCATTATATTAGGTTTGATATCCAACAATTATATAAAAATTATATAATTATATAACATGTCATTTTACACTATATACAAAACTGTAAGTACGTCTACACCTAACTAATTGATAGCTACAACTATGGGTGGTAAAATGGGTAGGTTGGGTGGGTTTGGTTGTTGGGTCAGGATGGGTTTGGGTTAGGATGGGTATGGGTCAAGATGGGTAGATTAAAAAAATGGGTTAGGATGGGTTGGATCAGGATGGGTTTGGGTCTAGATGGTTTGGGTATGGATGGTTTGGATTAAGATAGGTTGACATTAAAATAGAATAAAAATTTTTAAAAGAATAAAAATAACAATAAAAAATTTAAAAAGTAAATAAAAATTTAAAAAAAAACAATAAACTTAAATATAAAATTTTAGGGGATCTTAAATATTTCATTTTGAACCGGACCGGTTCGACCCTATCGGGCTGGATAACAACCCGGACCGTTACGACCCGGCCAGGCCGGGTAGCGGCCAGAACTGTTTCGACCTGACCTGTCCCGTAGCTACCCGGCCGTTTCAACCTGACCCTTCCCGTTTCGACCCGGCCGGGCCCGGTAGTGACCCGGACCGTTTCAACCCGGTCGGGCCCGGTAACAACCCGGACCGTTTCGACCCGACAAGACCGGTAGCGACCCAGACCGTTTCGACCCGACCGGGCCCGGTAACGACCCAGACCGTTTCGACCAGACCGGGCCCGGTAACGACCCAGACCATTTCGACCTGACCCGTCCCGTAGCGACCCGGATTGTTTCGACTCGGCCGGGCCCGGTAACGACCCGGACCGTTTAGACCTGCCCGGGCCCGGTAGCGATCCGGACCGTTTCAACCCGGCCGGGCCCGGTAGCGACCCGGACCGTTTCGACCCGACGGGACCGGTAGCGACCCGGACCGTTTCGACCCGACCGGGCCCGGTAACGACCCGGACCGTTTCGACACGACCGGGGCCGGTAACAACCCAGACCGTTTCAACCTGACTCGTCCCGTTTCGACCCGGGCGTGCCCGCTAGTGACCCGGACCGTTTCAACCCGGTCGGGCCCGGTAGTGACCCGGACCGTTTCGACCCGGTCGGGCCCGATAGCGACCCGGACCGTTTCTACCCGGCCGGGCCCGGTGGACCGTTTCGACCTGGTCGGGCCCTGTAACGACCCGGGCCGTTTTGACCCGACGGGACCGGTAGCGGCCCGGACCGTTTCAACCCGACCGGGCCCGGTAACGACCCGGACCGTTTCGACCCGACCGGGGCCGGTAACAGCCCAGACCGTTTCAACCTGTTCCGTCCCGTAGCGACCTGGTAGCGGCCCAGACCGTTTCAACCTGACCCGTCCCGTATTGACCCGGACAGTTTCGACCCGGTCGGGCCCGGTAGCGACCCAGACCGTTTTGACCCGACTGGGCCCGGTAACGGCCCAGACCGTTTCAACCTGACCCGTATTGTTTCGACCCGACCGGGACCGTTAGCGACCCGGACCGTTTTGGCCTGACCGATCCCGTTTGCAACCTGGACCGTTTCGACCCAACCGGGCCTGTTAACGACCAGACCATTGTCGAACCGAATGGGCCGGTCAACAACCCAGACCGTTTGGACTCGATTAAGCCTGCTAACGACTCTGTGACATCCGTCACTTTTTCATTATATATATATACATATATATAATAATAATAATAATAATAATAATAATAATAATAAAATAAAAATTCAGATTTTAATATACATACATTTTTTTTTTATTATACTTACCATTCTAAACTTTCCTACAAGCCCTTATCAAACCCACCCTTTCTTTATTTTCGGCCCAGCCCAATGGCTCTGCAGCCCATCAACCAACCAGCCCAAACCCCCCTTCCCTTAACTGTTTTTAAAAAAAAAAATGGTATCTGCTGCTTCTTACGGGAATCGAACCCGGGTTAGTCCACACACACACCACGCGTGCAACCACCTGAGCTACATGTTCAACCTGTTTTATTCCCAGTCCCAAATGTATTTAACCCCTTTTTGCGCGTCCCTTTTTCCTCTTCCCTGTTCGAACAGCGACCAGCAGCTGTATCTTTTTTTTTTTTTTTTCTCTTCTTTTGACCCTTTATTTGGTCTAATTAATTCACGATTAAACACGATTGACTTAGGAAACGCAATTATCGGCCTACAATGACTCAGTAACGCGTTGATTATCACCCAATTGATACCAAAATTATCAAGAACACGCGTGAACATTGATACTTGGTCAATCCTTACCATATCTACGATCCAGTGCTTAGCACTATAAATTGAACGTTCACAAGCATCCACAACTCGCCAATCATTTCTTCTCAATCTCTAATTTCTCTCAAAATCGTCTGTTCTTTAGCATTTTTTTGTTCGAGTTGACTTTTTGATTGACCGACCAATCGAGCTCGTAACTGCATTGTAAGTTAAATATTTTTGGTGGGTTTTGTTTGTCGGCACACACACAACAAAAACCCTAAGGTTAATCGGGTTAATGTTGTGTGGATTGTCTGATTGTAAGATCTAGGGCTCGTAATGATGAATTTGGGGAAGAACATGTAATCGCGTTTTATTATAAATATTTAACGTACAGAATCCAAACACAACCACAGGTCTAGACCAAGTGGTTGTGCTTGGAGACTCTGACCCGGCTGTCCCGAGTTCGAATCTCGGCATACACTTTTTTTTTCTCTCTTTTGTTGTTTTATAAGCTTCATATATATATATTAAGTGTATTTTTTTTTATAAATTCATTTTAAATACTAAAACACTTTTAAAAATTCTACAAAAATTATCTTGGGTTAATCTGATATAAATGCTTCACCTACAATTTTTAGTTTTCAAAAATTCATTTATTTAATATATTTAATAATTAAATCAATTTTATTCTATTATATTTATAAAATTCCATTAAAATATCAAAACAAATTTATAAATTTCCACAAATTTTATTCTGAGTATTTACAACATTAAGCTTTTCAGAAATGATTTTTAATTCTGAAAAATCATTTATTTTATATTTTTAATCAATTTTTGTTAGATTTAATCATAATTAAATCATAATAAATTCATTTCACTATATTTTTGCACCAAAATTTTACATAAATTATTTCTATCCATTTAGAACTGAAATACAATTTTTAATTCAGAAATTCTTTGATTTTAATATTTTTAGATATTAAAGTCATATTTTGACAATTTGAAATAATTAGATTAAATATTCTATATTCAAGAAAATAATTTTATAAAAATTATTTTCATACTCAAAACCTTATGTTATGATTATATTCAACTTAAGATTTTACAAAGAGACTTTTATTTATTTATTTATTAAATTTCCTATATTTAATAAACAATTTGTTTATTAATCAAATAAACGTTTATCCCCAATTCGAAGCCCTAGAAATACATGTATCCTAGAGTTATTCACTTACACATTATCAATTACTTTAGGTTAATCATTTGGGAGTAATCTCAATTCATATTTCGTTGTCCAAGTTCAAATTCAAGTTATTACGTGAACAGTGAGTATTTCCTACCCCCTTTTTGCTTTTATACATTTTTGGGGTGTTACATGTACACTTATACAAATTACAAATACAAGTTCACATTTTTACAATACAATTCTAGTACTATGTGCATTTGCTTACAAACGTGCTTTATGCTTAGACATTACATGTAGAATACATTTGTACTTAGTGAAATCATTAACATTGTACAAGCCGACCTTAACATTGGATAGCGCTATTTGGATTGACAACCCGCCTAGATTGATTCTCCCCCTTTTTCATCGGAGAATCCGTGGCCAGTGTTAAGTTATCATCCATTCATTGGTTGAGTACACTACAGTTCATACAGTACATTATACAGTCACAGGGTTGATTTCGCTCATTTGTTTGATACATGGTTTACATAATTGCACCGTAGCTTGCACTTGAATTGTATAATTTTTTTAACCTACTATATATATCAAATCTAGGAATGCTCACCAACATTTCATATGTTGACCAAACCTATTTTTGTACATGTTTCAGGTGCAGTTTGATCTAGTGCTTTAGCAAGAGACATTTAGTGTTTTATTTCTATTCAGTTATTTCAATATTTACATTTCATTTAGACAATGTATTTTCCATTTCCATGTAAGACAATTTTGATTATTCAATAATATTTACATTTTAGTACCATGAGCTTTTGAACAATCGTCACTACGTGGCACCTCGATGATTCCGCCATCGGTTGGGGTGTTACAGATTGGTATCAGAGCCATGGTTATAGGGAACTAGGTTATTAGATAAAATGGCCTAGACTATAACCGAACTTTAACTTGCATGCATAATATTTCCTGAATTACCCTACCCCTCATTTCTCCCTACTTTCCTTCTTCTATCTTTCCCTTCTTCTCTCTCTCCATTCTTCTCATCCTTCATCATGGTGCATAGAGATGGTGTCCTACAGGGAGTGGAAAGTCTACATCATCATGGAACAGGGACAGTACATTTCATGAAGATACTCTTGGGAATAATGCCTACTTTTACTTTTGTTCCTTCAAAGTTGTTGAACTTTAATGAGTGTGATAAGGACACGTGCAATCTGGAAGGGTGGACGCCTGTACACTGGGTTTTCTGGCATAGGCAAGCATAGCGCATAAATCCATTTTCGGACCTGTTATGCTTACCTGGGGATTCCTGGAGTGAGTGTCCACTTATAGGCTAAAGCACGTCTTCTTTGATCACCATTGGGTTCAATTCCTTTGAAAAGTCAACGTTCTTGTTGGGCTTTACAGCTAGACAAGGGCACTCCAAGCATTTTATGCAAGCTTTTTCAATAATACTCTCTCGGTTCATATACAATATTTTGTATTTCATGATTTTCATATATTGCTTACAAGTTCATACTTTCATAACCATCTATGGATTTCACAATCACACTTCACCTTACCCTCTTAGCCACTTTTTAAATATTCAACACCCTACCCAAATCATATTATTTCTTTTCTCCACATATTATTTATTAAAAAAAAAAAAACTATAACCTCATACTTTAGCACAAACTAAAGATTTTTAAAACTAGTTGTATCACCTAGCAACTTTACAAAGTACATATTTTCCTCGAACTTAAATTCAATTGATTATTTATTGACGTAACAAACGATTTTGTATATAATGTTTTAAACTATTACAAAGCCTACTTAGCTTGTACTATTTAACAACTTTTGCCTTATGTACAAAACCAAGTTTTGAAAATATTTATTTGGAATAATATCTAATCTTTAGATTTTCCATCAACACTCACCCATTTTCAACTTGTTCAAATTTTTACAATATTTTGCATATACCACAATCATGTTTTCTTATACACTTGATTATAACCTTTGATCCAAACCCCAAAATTTACACTGCTATATAATCTCCTTACTATAAAATAAACTCTTTATCAACTACCTTCACATTCACCATCTCTCACAACCTTGATTCTGCTTCAAAAATTTTTCATCATCCTCTCAAGAACTAAATTCATGTCCTTCACCTTCTCACACATGAGCTAGTTACCCATGCTAATCAAACTACTAAAAACCTGATACTTGATTCTACAGGATTTTTCCAAAACATCATTGTTTATGAAACTTGATTTTCCCTTAATTTGACTATTCACTGTACATTTAATTATTCATGATACTCGTGTTTTCATTTTCTTGATCTTATTATCATTTTGTACCCAATTATGACATACCCATAGGCATATAACATCTAGAGATTTCCTTGCATGCTATTATGTACGAACACAAATTGGTAATCTATCATATTGGTTACGTTATCGTACACTTACATTTATTTGAAACGTTTAGACTTGATACTTGATTTTACAAAGCTTTTCTAAGAAAACATCATTGCTTATTATATGAAACTTGATTTTTCCTTTAACTTGACTATTCATTGAACATCTAATTATTCATGATACTCGTACAACATTTAATTATTCATGATAACACTTACACTTAATGGTTGTAGTACTTACAAACTTGCTTGCATAAACTTGCTATCAATTTGCAATCTATGTGAATAATAATTGTTGCACTTAATAGAGGTCATCATGCCTTTTTCAACAGTCGGGAGAGGCCCTACAACCTGCTCCACGACTGGTGGAGGCTATCGAACATACTCAACGATTGGTAGAGGTCACTATGCCTTTTCAAACAGTCGGGAGAGGCCCTACAACCTACTCCACGGCTGGTGGAGGCTATCGAACCTGCTCAACAATCGGTGGGATCATAGAAGGACATAAAACCCTAATGTAAGGTAAATTGATGATTCCGGTCCGGAACGTAATCATGAATTTACAGGTACATTAGGGTAGTGTGAAATTCTATTAGAGTTTTTGGTAGGCGTCCAGTACGTTTTCAAGGTATCAAAGGTGTGGTGGGTTAGCTGCGGTACACCCTGTATACAAACACTAATGATGCGTTGAAAGTGAGACTGGGAGTCGAATCAGGAACAAACTCTGTTTACTTGATAGTTCATCTAGTCTTTTTATAGTCAATCAACTCATGCATTTATTTTAGGAGTCCTAAAACTTGAAGTAGTGATTTACTAGATTCTTACTCTCTTTACCCTTTCGAGACGAACCTAATCCAATCCTTAACTCACACCTATCAAACCTCATATCCAAATCATTCGAATTTTTTTTTTTTTTTTTTTACCACAGTTATCTTAATTTTTTTTTTTACCCAAGCATCCATAACCCTATGTTTCTAATAACTTCGGGACGAAGTTTCTAAAAGTAGGGGATGCTGTGACATCCGTCACTTTTTCATTATATATATATACATATATATAATAATAATAATAATAATAATAATAATAATAAAATAAAAATTCAGATTTTAATATACATACATTTTTTTTTTATTATACTTACCATTCTAAACTTTCCTACAAGCCCTTATCAAACCCACCCTTTCTTTATTTTCGGCCCAGCCCAATGGCTCTGCAGCCCATCAACCAACCAGCCCAAACCCCCCTTCCCTTAACTGTTTTTAAAAAAAAAAATGGTATCTGCTGCTTCTTACGGGAATCGAACCCGGGTTAGTCCACACACACACCACGCGTGCAACCACCTGAGCTACATGTTCAACCTGTTTTATTCCCAGTCCCAAATGTATTTAACCCCTTTTTGCGCGTCCCTTTTTCCTCTTCCCTGTTCGAACAGCGACCAGCAGCTGTATCTTTTTTTTTTTTTTTCTCTTCTTTTGACCCTTTATTTGGTCTAATTAATTCACGATTAAACACGATTGACTTAGGAAACGCAATTATCGGCCTACAATGACTCAGTAACGCGTTGATTATCACCCAATTGATACCAAAATTATCAAGAACACGCGTGAACATTGATACTTGGTCAATCCTTACCATATCTACGATCCAGTGCTTAGCACTATAAATTGAACGTTCACAAGCATCCACAACTCGCCAATCATTTCTTCTCAATCTCTAATTTCTCTCAAAATCGTCTGTTCTTTAGAATTTTTTTGTTCGAGTTGACTTTTTGATTGACCGACCAATCGAGCTCGTAACTGCATTGTAAGTTAAATATTTTTGGTGGGTTTTGTTTGTCGGCACACACACAACAAAAACCCTAAGGTTAATCGGGTTAATGTTGTGTGGATTGTCTGATTGTAAGATCTAGGGCTCGTAATGATGAATTTGGGGAAGAACATGTAATCGCGTTTTATTATAAATATTTAACGTACAGAATCCAAACACAACCACAGGTCTAGACCAAGTGGTTGTGCTTGGAGACTCTGACCCGGCTGTCCCGAGTTCGAATCTCGGCATACACTTTTTTTTTCTCTCTTTTGTTGTTTTATAAGCTTCATATATATATATTAAGTGTATTTTTTTTATAAATTCATTTTAAATACTAAAACACTTTTAAAAATTCTACAAAAATTATCTTGGGTTAATCTGATATAAATGCTTCACCTACAATTTTTAGTTTTCAAAAATTCATTTATTTAATATATTTAATAATTAAATCAATTTTATTCTATTATATTTATAAAATTCCATTAAAATATCAAAACAAATTTATAAATTTCCACAAATTTTATTCTGAGTATTTACAACATTAAGCTTTTCAGAAATGATTTTTAATTCTGAAAAATCATTTATTTTATATTTTTAATCAATTTTTGTTAGATTTAATCATAATTAAATCATAATAAATTCATTTCACTATATTTTTGCACCAAAATTTTACATAAATTATTTCTATCCATTTAGAACTGAAATACAATTTTTAATTCAGAAATTCTTTGATTTTAATATTTTTAGATATTAAAGTCATATTTTGACAATTTGAAATAATTAGATTAAATATTCTATATTCAAGAAAATAATTTTATAAAAATTATTTTCATACTCAAAACCTTATGTTATGATTATATTCAACTTAAGATTTTACAAAGAGACTTTTATTTATTTATTTATTAAATTTCCTATATTTAATAAACAATTTGTTTATTAATCAAATAAACGTTTATCCCCAATTCGAAGCCCTAGAAATACATGTATCCTAGAGTTATTCACTTACACATTATCAATTACTTTAGGTTAATCATTTGGGAGTAATCTCAATTCATATTTCGTTGTCCAAGTTCAAATTCAAGTTATTACGTGAACAGTGAGTATTTCCTACCCCCTTTTTGCTTTTATACATTTTTGGGGTGTTACATGTACACTTATACAAATTACAAATACAAGTTCACATTTTTACAATACAATTCTAGTACTATGTGCATTTGCTTACAAACGTGCTTTATGCTTAGACATTACATGTAGAATACATTTGTACTTAGTGAAATCATTAACATTGTACAAGCCGACCTTAACATTGGATAGCGCTATTTGGATTGACAACCCGCCTAGATTGATTCTCCCCCTTTTTCATCGGAGAATCCGTGGCCAGTGTTAAGTTATCATCCATTCATTGGTTGAGTACACTACAGTTCATACAGTACATTATACAGTCACAGGGTTGATTTCGCTCATTTGTTTGATACATGGTTTACATAATTGCACCGTAGCTTGCACTTGAATTGTATAATTTTTTTAACCTACTATATATATCAAATCTAGGAATGCTCACCAACATTTCATATGTTGACCAAACCTATTTTTGTACATGTTTCAGGTGCAGTTTGATCTAGTGCTTTAGCAAGAGACATTTAGTGTTTTATTTCTATTCAGTTATTTCAATATTTACATTTCATTTAGACAATGTATTTTCCATTTCCATGTAAGACAATTTTGATTATTCAATAATATTTACATTTTAGTACCATGAGCTTTTGAACAATCGTCACTACGTGGCACCTCGATGATTCCGCCATCGGTTGGGGTGTTACAGACTCGAACCGTTTCGATGAGGTTGGTCTCGTTAACGATTCGTGTTGTTTCGACATGGTCGTCCGTTAACGACCCGAACGGTTTCAAACCGACTGGGTTATCAACAAATGCAAAAGATATAATTTTTTGTTTTTAGTGACATTGATTTTTTTGAGGCATCAACACTTTTGGTGTTGGGTGAGTTTTAATTCAGATTTGTATATGATTATCTAAAAATACCCATCCTGACCCATTTATTTTTTTTGACATACCCATCCTGACCCACTTACTTATTTCCTACAATTAAAATTACCCATCCTAACCCACTTGAAAATTATACCAAACCCATTTTAACCCACAAGGTCAAATTTTAAACCCAAAACAACCCAAACTCAACTAAATGGGTTGAAATTGCCAGGTCTAGCTACAACTCATAAGTTACAATATGTTAGAAACTAGTTTTTTACCGTGTCGCGCGCTGCAGCGACAACATAGCGTTTGCAATTGTGGCACACGTGTTATGATAGTGAGATTAAGTACGGCAAAATGGCCCATGTGTGATGGCAAGTTCACCGTATTAGATTTTAGTATTATTAATCGTGCACATAAACCCTAAATCGACCCTTTAGCGTTATTTTACGTGAGGTTTTTAATTAGAATATTATATGCACATAACATTCTTTTTTTACTTTGGCTAATGAAAAGCGTGTATTTTTTTTAGTAATGAAAAAGCATATACAATTAGGGATGAGCTCGGGACGGGATCGATACCGAACCGATACCGATCCCGACAATACCGATACCGAAAAGTCCAAAAACCCAATACCGATCCCGATACGGAACACATACGGTACGGTACGGTATCGGTTCGGTATCGGTACGGTACCGGTATGGTATCGGTATTTTGCCTTAAAATACCGATACCGTACCGATCCCGTACCGATACCGATAATACCGAAACCGAAAATCCATAAATATGGATACCGATACCGATCCCGAAACCCCTCGGTTCGGTATCAGTTCGGTACGGTATCGGGATCGGAACAGGACAGGATCGATATTCGGGCTTGAATGCTCATCCCTATATACAATAAATCAAAATCACTCTTGACATACTATAATATAAAGAAATTGCATCATGGGTTACAATACCTTTATCCATGGAGTGATTGTACTGACACATTAAAAGTAGGCCACATATTTAATTTATTTTTTATTTAAATCAAGGTATTTACAAAGCTTGTGGTAAAACCATCTGCTGCTGCTGGAAACAGGTATTCTAAAATGGTTTTGCAAAACCATTTGATAAAGAGCAGAAAAGAATACAGCAAACCATACTTCCCTACAATTATCTCTATCCCTACAATTCTCTGTCCTCTCTCAATTTTCCGATCTCCTACCGCTGCCGCCGCCACTGCTATGTCCTCCGCCTTGCACGCCACCACTACCGCCGTTTCCACCCTCGTCTCCACTCCCGTCGCTACCTCCCCCTCCTTTGCGTCCTCCACCTCCACAATCTCAGCTGTAACCACCACCGCCACCTCCCTTGTGTCAACCACCACTTTCTAAACAAAAGGTTTACTAACGACATCAGAATCAGCGGTTGCATATAAGGGCCGTCACGCAGATTATGTCACGCACGCAGATTGCTGTCAGCCGTCAGATTCGAGGACCGGACACCTGGGGGACGTATAGCCGTGTGATAGCTCGTAGGGAAAACCGACCGGCGATGATGGCTCTTCGAGACAGAGATGACGGTGATGTTGCATGTTAGAGAGAAGAAAGAGGTGTATATGTCTTTAGAGAGAGAGAGAGAGGCGTTAAAAAACGAAAAGTTTTTGCCTGATGAAAATAACCCTACAAACCAAAGGAAATTACAAAGTTTGCCACACAATACTGTAGCTGATTTGATGTTTAGCTACAGTATTCGACTCTCACATAGAAATCTACCAAATGTATCTTTATATAATATCATAAGCTAATGTTTGTGTTTTTTCATCAAAAGTTGTGTTTTATAGAAACAATATTTAATGTATGGTGGATGAGA
The DNA here is from genome assembly GCA_028751855.1 of Ambrosia trifida. Classification (NCBI taxonomy): domain Eukaryota; kingdom Viridiplantae; phylum Streptophyta; class Magnoliopsida; order Asterales; family Asteraceae; genus Ambrosia; species Ambrosia trifida. The sequence goes on along the minus strand of CM054128.1, from coordinate 131,751,822 downwards.
ATCTTTAAAGGGACAGTTCCATTTTTGTTCTCAAATGTGCCCATCAAAAAGGGCTTTCATTCTTCTCATGGCAAACCTAAACTTTTACCCCCAAAAGGAAATATGGCCAACCAAAACTATGGTTTTTGATGACTCCTACTTCCACAGTTCCACCCATGACTCTTTAACACATATTGGTATTTAGGACACCATATTTGGTATTATTTCTTTTATCAATATTTCTTATCACATTTGAAATCAAGTTTGATGCAATATTAAATCATTATACCATATTTTTAAAGTTTCTTATAATGCTATTGTTTAACTTAATTTATTTCTTTTTTTTATTATAAACATTTTTTAATTAATTGACTAGTTATTAAATAATCAAGATAAAGTGTTAAAACAAGTTATATGAAGTATTTAGTTAGTATTTTGATGCATTCACCAGATTTCAATATTTTTGTTACTTCATAGAACTAATTAATAAGAATAATTTGTTTGGCTCATTAGATTTTTATGAGAGTAATATGTATAATCATTTTAAAATTTAGAGATTAAAGTTGTAATATGAACGATAGATTTTTTTTTTCTTTTTAATTTATTGTTGTGGGATAACAGCTATATAAGTTTTGCTTATACATTATGAACATAAGATACTAACTAATAAGTAAAACAATGGGTTTTCTATGGTTTAGAAGTAGATGTAAAACGGATTCGATTGATTGGCATATGTGGTGTAATTTCGATATCATGTAATTTGTGGCCGTTTTTGACTTTTATATTTCCATCTTGGAGATATATCGTCGGCCTTTTTGAATGAAGTTTGCATTTAAAAAAAAAAAAAAAACTAATAAGTAAAACAAGTAATTTTTATATAAAATAGTTTAATAATATTAAACTACCATACATCTTAATCTTGCAATGTGTTTTTTCCTATGCCCCATAAGAGCACGTTATAAAATTTGCATAAGCATATCGCAACTTGTCTTGAACTATCTTCAAACCTGGATCATTTCTGTTGTATGTTGTTTTTTTTTTTTTTTTTTTTTTTTTTTTGAAAGGTTTAGATCAATGGAAATCCTTATACAACCCTAACCTATTGGTCCCAAGTTCGAATCCCTACCCACCCACCGGTGTCCTCCTTGCCTAAGCTCAAACCGTCACGGGGAATTTTTTTTGTGGTGTGCATGGATCGAACCTGCGACCTCCCCCAGGATGGGAACCCATAAGGGAAAATCCACCCTACCTCAAACCAGCTGAGCTGGAGATCATTGGCTCTGTTGTATGTTGTTGCCCGAATTCCACTGCGTGATTAAAGTTATATAAGCGTAATTAATATATTATATTGATGTAAATGTATAAACATGTCACAACGTTCGTTTAAAAACCAAATATAAAGGAGAAACTCAATAACTAATTTAGGTATTGTAATAAGCGTTGAATTTTTATGTAAAGGAATCCAAGACATGAATAAAGTATGATCAATGGTTGGGATTGGTTTTTTTTTAAAAGATAGGATTTTCCATGACTCCTACCTTTTATATATATATATGGAAAGGTTATGGTACATAATACCTTTACGTTGTGTTCTCGAGTTCACTTAAGGAAATAAAAGAAAGGAAATAAAAATTTAGTTGTGTTCGAGAGTTTTTTTAAGGAAGGAAATGAGAGAATATGTATTTCAGATATTTTTTTTAAGGAAAAGAATGGAAAAATAGGCCAAATTTAGTCCTTCCAAATTATAAGGAAATGGAAGAAAAAGAAAGGGAAAGAAAATTGAAAAAAAAAAAAAAAAAGAGAAAAGGAAAGATTTTGTTCCCTTTCATCTCTTTTCCTCCCTTAAGTGAACTCGGAAACATAGCATAAATCTAAAATAATAAGGAGTAGAGTGCTAATATGTAACAAACAATTCTCATATATAACCACACAATGTGTTGTTCCATATCTACAGTGTTTGTTACACATTAGCACTTTGATATTTGAATGCCAACACTTTTGTATTCATATTAGTACTTTGTTTCCTACGTTTCTCATATAAAGCTCTATTTATATTTGATTTGCTTATGTGTGTATATACTATGTACCCAAGAAACCTATACAAGTACACACACCTTTTTATATATTGTGCTATTTACCCAAGAAACGAGTTCTAATGTTGAATATTTGAGCGTCGAACATACAAATAAAACCAAGTTCTCGGTAAACAACTGGGTTCCATTTGCTTATCAAATAAACCTCCCATGGATAGCGCCATGTTGTTGTTTCGATTCAGTTGAAAACCTAGATTGCATGTATATAGGATATACATTCACATAAGTTTCATATGGTTTTAGATTCTCAAGAGGGGAACATTGATGGATCAATGGATTGTTCATCACTCTTTTTATATATTCTTCCCCAACACAAAAGGGATTGCTTTTTCCATTATTGATCACCAATAACAACCTTCTCTTTTGCATACTTTCTATGAAAGTTTTTATTTCTAGTCACTTTGGCATAAGAACTTATTCCAAAGAGAAGTGCATATATGCTTCAAATTAAAAAAAAAAAAAAAATACACCATTGATTGACTATATTATTCAACAGTTGGTTGATTGCTACATATTTCCTCATCATAAAACATACTAATTTAATTAAGTAATTTAGTTTGGCAAAATTAATACCATGCTTGATTGTTGGTGGAATGTTATTGTAAGATGATAAAACTGATTGGTTATTAATTCAATAGATGATTACAATATATAGAAATTGTATGAAACCCTAAATAGCTAATCGAGCCCATGGGCTTCACATTAATAATATAGGTTCCAATACTCCCCCGCAGTCGGAGGGGTAGAGCATCGAACACTTAGACTGGAAAACAATAAGAACAAAAAAAAAAACATAAAGGACATAACAATAAAAATAAAAGACTTGTCTTGATCTCGGTTCTTGACTTGTTGGTCCAAAATTCTGCAATCTTCTTGACTTTGCCAAAAAAAAAATTATTAGTACTCTTCAATACTTGACTTTAGTTTTGTCCACGACTTCCCCTGTTTGGTTTTGTTTATTTAGTTCCCATAATGATAAACACGATCCGCTAGATCCCACTCCCAATAAAGTGGCAGTTCCATGTTAGTCGGCCATGACAATAGAAAGATAAGAAAAAAGGATGGTGGAAAGAAAAAGATAGAAGCAATAAAGAAAGAAAAAGATATAAGAAGCAAATAGACACCCATCAACCCTAGTTGTGTGGCGGTGTGTCAACACTGAGAGATGGCGAAGGCCGGTGACCGTTGTCAGGCAGCGGTTTTGAGAAGAAGTGAGATGCTTAGATCAAAGAAAGACGTCTGACTAAACCGTGGTTTAATTTGCTGAGACTAGTGGTAGTGGACCGTGATCCGACTAGAGAATAACGATAGGAAAAGAAATAGAATGGACTAGAGAAAAAACAAAAGAAATCAACTAAAGATTGGGATCGAACTCAAATAAGGGAAAGGAAAAAAAATATCATCATCGGAATTAAAGATTGTTCCAAATCATACTTATAATCTATTTCATTATGTCACCTTGCAAAAAGATTTAAGGATGATGATGAATAACGAATCAATCCCAATCCACATGCATTCACACTCATGATGAATAAAATAATAAATCCAAACCAAAGATGGAACAAGAATGAATAATGTAGCCATAAGAGTATAGGTCTTTGGATATTGTGAATGTAATTCAAGCAAGGGGCAGCGGAACAAAAGAAAACGGAGGTAGGACAGAATATGGACAAAAGGTTCAAAATATGGAACCGATATCAAGCTTTATTCCACGGAAACTAGAAAAGAAAAAAAAAAGGAATAAAACAGAAAACCGAAGGTGGGACAGGGCGGCGGCGGCGCACGCCGCCCTGCTTAGGGTTTGAAGTCGGTGGTGACGGCTAGGGTTTGTATTTTTATTTTTTGTGGTCACACAGTGGAGACGGTAGAGAGCCTAGGCTGGCTCTGATACCATGTAAGATGATAAAACTGATTGGTTATTAATTCAATAGATGATTACAATATATAGAGATTGTATGAAACCCTAAATAGCTAATCGAGCTCATGGGCTTTACACTAATAATATAGGTTCCAATAGTTATGTTGAGTATGCCTTTTATTTTCATATGAAAATTCAGATTTTGTTTGGGTTAATGAGACTACAAAAACTTGTAACGTACAAGGGGAAATATTATATAAATGTAATATGAATTAATATATTGTTATCAATAAAATTTAATATGATTAGTTATACTTATTGGTATCCTTGTAACAATGTAACCTGTAAGTAGTTTTCACATTTTGTTTATGATTTTTGTTACTTTGTAACAAATGCTAACATATGTATTAGTCGGAATCATAAGACGAACTTTGGTTGAGTCGAATGGCTTAAAAATCAGATCCTCGACTCCTCGTCCCATAATTGCTTTTAGTCCTTGCTAGTCTTTTGGTTTTGGTTGGGTCGAGTGCCTTTAAAAGTTTTACTTACCACTTAGTTAGTTGGTTTAAATTACAATTTTTGTCATTTGTAATAGTAATTCTAACTTATATTATGTCAATACTATTACAGTGTAGTGGTAGAGACATTGGTGGGCAATAATAGAAGATCTGGGGAATTTGGGTTCGATTCTTGAGTCAGGCGGGTTTTACCGGTAATTTTATCGTCGTGCTTACGGGCGGATGAGTTACCGGGTTTTCCCTAGAATTGGTGTTTGACAACTCGAGTAATCTCATAGTACTTGAATTTGTCAAAATGATGTCTTGAAAGTGTTCGGGTTTGATTTGTTAACCGTTAAAAAAAAATAATTATATTTACACCAACTTAATGGCATATTTTTTTTATGAAACTTACAAGCATATATTTCATAAACTACATTAAAGTTTATGAGATATTTCATTATATATAGATTTATTCAACCAAGCTGTGTGGTAGATGGAATCTTTTTGAAAAAAGTAAAATTAATTTAATCTTCACTTGAAAAGTATTTTGATAAAAATGAAAGAAATCTTTTTTGATAAACTTGGTTTTCAACATGCCAAAAGGTTTACATATAAAAATCACAACCAAAATTAAATTTTATCAAAACATGATCCATACAACATTTGATATCAAGTAATGGCATAAATAATTATAAATCCGTCTTTAACAAAGCTCGAACCCTTAATCTCAAAGGAAGCAACACATTAACCCCTGGACTTTACCAATTGGACCCAAACCCCCAACAAAAAATACAAAGCGTCATTTTCCTTCATGACACGAATTAAACTAGTTGAAACAACTGGTTTGACCAGGTCTAAACAACTTCTACTGGATCAGCTGAACATATGCACGAAACTGCTGGTCCCAAACGGCTAGTCTTGGCCAACAGTTTGAAACTCTTGGTTTGAAGAAAAATACAAATGCGGCATTTGTATTTTGATTTATATCAAACTAGCTGATTACCCCGGGAGGGTCCCGGGGTTGAAAAATCTAATTTTACGTAATAACTTATTGCAAATGGCTCAAGTTAACTAACCACAAAATCTCCCAATCATTGCATGTTCATAGTATTCTAATCAATAATAACTCATATTCCGCACAAAATCTAATTTTACGTGATAACATGAACACTTTATGTGTTTTTTTTCCCGTATGAACGAAACCCCACAAAAAATAGTCAATTTTTTCTCCGCTTTTTATATAGCACTATGGTACTCATTGGAAAGATAATAAAACGCTCGTTAATTTGGTGTAATTTTTTTCTTTAAAAAATCCCGTATATAAAAAATATAAATGTTTAAAAATTATGGGAGGAAATATGAGAGAGAAAATTTTAAATTTATTTTTAAATTCTTTTTTACTAAAATAACTCAATTTAATTAAAAAATGAAACAATTCAAAAACACAAAAACTCTCCATTATGATGCCACGTGGCACTCTCAGGGGAAGGTTGAGGCATCCATTGCACGCCAAGTCAGCATATACGTTTTCTTTTATATATATAGATAGATAGATAATCTATCAATCGAGAACGTCGTCTTCTACAAAATACAAAATACAAATAACCTATCAATCTAGAACGTGACGCTTGTATTTTGATTTATAGCACCGTATCTTTTACGATTTATTTTTCTTTGTTAAAAGAGTTTCAACTTTTAAAAAAGCATAGTTTCTAGTAATCTTAGTACTTATTTAAAAGCTTGATATTGAAAATATATAAAACCTTGATATCGTGAGGATCAAACCTATTACCAAATCTCAAAGTACGCCCATAACACCTACAATAACAAAAGTTTTTGATGGAGGTTTCATTCCCCCTTCGAAGACGGTAGGACTTATAAAGAAAGAGGCCTTTTGTTGGTTGAAGAATCATGCCAGTATCACTATGCCGACCTGGGAGAGTTGGTTGGATTTTGACGTGTCGGTTTGTTTGTAGTGTGTGTCTTTTGTTTTTTGTTTTGTTTGGGGTGAGGTGTTTTGGTGCCTCGTATTGTGTTGGATGTTTTCTCAGTCACTTGCTGGCTCTTTATATTTATATATAAAGCGATTTGCCGTTCGAAAAAAAAAACACCTACAATAACAAATCATAATGGCCCCAAGACATATCACTTATTGATTATTTGGTCGATTTTTTCGTTGTGTTTTCCAAAATTTTCAACCGTATGACTTTTTGTTTCAATCATTTGTTTTTGAAATAAACATCATAAAAGCTTCCTTTAGCATTGTATGTGCGTGAATGGATCGTATAACAACAAAGAATGATCAAACAAGTTAGTTTTAGGTGCGGAATCCCTAAAACAATCACAAAATAATAGTCAAACAGATCAAAACAAGTAAATCATCATTTTCAAAAGCTTTTCATTAATTAACAACTCGACACGTTAAAAGATTAATACAAACAGGGTAAGAACGTGAAAAGAGCTAAATAAACTGCTAGAGAGAATATCAGAAAGTGGAGGGAATAATATGACCAAAAGTTACATTCAAAAATCAAGCTTGTCTATTTATAGACTGCACATTCGCCCACTTTGTTCATGCGAATGTGCAGGTTCGCCCAAACTGTCTGGTCGAACCAAGCTATACAATAAACTATATTCACATTGGTACAAAGCTTTCTCCTTCGCACCTTCTAATCTTCCTTCGAACCTTCTAAAACCTTCCTTCGTACCTACAGAAACTCCTTCGCACCTTCGACATTCACCAAAACAAGTTTATTGTTCAATCCGAAGCACTAGTCGCACAATTGCATCTACAAACTCCCCCTCGACTATTGCTTGGATTGTTGTCGACGTTGTTCATCCATTCTGATGTTCATCAGTTTGATATGTCGCTGAATCTTCTGTTCTTTAGTCAAAACCGGTTCCTGAAATTGCTTTGGCTTCGTCTTTTTCAATTCAGACACCTTTTGCTTTTCAACAAACTTTCCGAGCTTCTCGCCATAGTCACAACCAGCATTAATGTCATATGCAAAGCACTGAAATACCACACGTTAGTACTTTCCTGCTTGCTCAGCATCCTTCGCATCAGAATAGATCGGATTGTAAAACAACATTATTATATCCTCATGTGAACAGTTGATTAACCACATGGGATCAAAAATGTGTATCTTTTTGTAGTTCTTCTCTCCGTCTTTCAGTACAATCACAGCCTCTGCTATCTTCCAATCGTAATACCACCAAATGAAATCTTTAGCGAAGTGTTGTGGGATTGGCAACAAAGGAATCTTTTTCAACACTCGCGGTGGTTTATACTTTAACGTCACCTTGGGCATACCTGTAATCTGATCAATATCCTTTTTATGAACAATTCGTTTCAGATATTGTGGTTCAAACAAATCCCACTTGGTTCGGCTTTCTCTCGTCATCTTCTCAGCAAAGTAGGTAATCTGACTATTTGACGTTCCCGTTAAACGGTGACGACAAATATCACGAATTGCCCAATAGGGAAGAGTCTTCAAGTGATGAAACTTGTCGAAATATAAGATCCCCTTCTCCCACTTCACTGCTATGCATCTCAATTCTTTAACAAACTTCCAGGCCAATGCACGACCTTTGAAAATACCACTATGAAGTTTGTAAAAGCTTCCTTGTATTTCAGCTTTCGGACGATTGTTCTCTTTTTCTTTCAATTTCCTCAAGAATTCCTTCAAACTCTCCGATTGCTCGAACCGTGGTTTGTCATGCCCTTTAAAAATTTCATCTTCAAATACTTTACTCTTCTCTTTCGCTAGTTTCTCGGCTTGGTTTAGCACATCATCCGAGAATCCAGGAAATCCACAATCTTGATTAGTCTTGAAATATTGTGGATACTCCTCACTCGTTATGTCTTCCATCTCAACATCCTCATAAGCAGGAACATCACGGTCATCAGAATGATTCCCGGCTTCCTTCTCAGGTATCTTTGGAATGAAATTGTCAGCAAGCAATTCTTCCAAAGTCTTTCCCACCTGTTTGGCTAAACCCTCAAGTATTTCTTTTGAAATCGCCGCAGAAACCTCTCCATCTTCAAGATCAGGGTCATCAAACTCCAATTCAAATAGTTTATTGCTCGACTCGAATATCTCTGGAAATCTGCTTGTCATGTCAATCGTCCAGACTCGATCTGTGAGCATCTGGCGATACATGTTCTTGTCGTCTTCAGATAACGACTGCAGTTTCTCATTCCAGAAGATATCGTCATCCACATTCTCTCCTGGAGTCTTAGAACTCGACTCTCCACCCTTACTTGAATCACGCTTTTCATATGTAAACTTTTCAGCGTTATCATCATCATCATCACTACTACTATCGAAAGCAGAGCTGTTTCCATCACTCGATCCACCATCTGAACCTCCATCATCTCCATCATCTTTCTTCTTCTTCTTAGTATCATTACCTGCATCTTCATCAAGTTCTTCATCTTCTTCTTCGTCAGATGGTTCAAAATCGACTTGCTCTTCATCTCTTTCCTTATCTACTTCACCAGCTTGAAGTTGAGGAGCTTGAGAGTACAAGTTTTTGATCAAATCATCCATATGCTTGTTACTCTTCTTCAACTGTTTGTTCTCCTCTTTCAAGACAATAATTCTTCTGGTGTTTCGTTGCTCGTGCTTCAGCAACTTCTTGTTCTCTCTTTTCAACCTCTTGATAGTTTTCTTCAAAACTTCATTATCATCATGTGATGTGACTACGACTTCTAACATCTTTTGATCATTTGTCTTCAATTGCTTGATCTCAGTTTGCTGTTTGTTGATTATATTCATCATCTCAGACAATCTTTGATTCACAGCACTCATGATATCACTGTCCACCGAAACCTTCTTCTTCATAGGCGGTTCAACAACATCAGGCAGTTTGCCTTTCCTAATCTTCTTGAGCACATTATCCAATGCTTCGTTAAACTGATCAACAGGTAGATCTTCACTCTGTTGTGTGCTCGATGTTGTCGCAGTCTTTTGTTTCTTTTGTGCTGGTGCAGTAACCGGTGACTTAGAACTAGAAGCTGGTGGTAGTTTCTTACTAGCTATAAGCGATTCAATCTCCTTCTTTCTCTTTATACTTGGTTTCTCTGGTTTCTTCTTCTTTGATTTAGCAGCTTGTACGGGAGAACCAGGTAAATCTTCATCAGCATTCAAAATCAATTCATCTTCATCAACTGGGATTGGACTCTTACTCCCTTGATCTTCAACATTCTGACTAGCAGACACACCAGCCTCAGTGGCCTTGGACGTGGTGGTCTTTACCGTCTCAGCATCTGAATCCCAATGTTCATCTTCCTGCGTCTCTTCAGAATCAACCAACGCCTCATCAACTAGGTGTAACCCTTTCTTCGCCATGCTCTTATGTCTTCTTGGTGTGCTTTTCTTCTTTTCAGGTTCAGTTGCAACCTCTAACCTTATCTCTTTCTTCTTAATATTTCCACTCTTGGCACCGACCATTACAACCTGTCTTTTGCGTTTCGCATCAGGATCAACATGATGTAATGGGTTATCAGGATCAGAATCACTGTTTGCATGTCTCACAAGCCCTTCACCTGGATCTGTATAATCAACTCTTGCTAGATGTCCAAATAAGCGCCTTACTGGCGGACGTTCATTGACTGACAATCCCTTATACGCCTTCATCCTAGCAAGTGTATTAAGCGACATATGTTCCTAAACAACTATGTGCTTAGGATCTCTTTTCAATTCCTTATACTTGTTGTCAAACACCATCTGGAGGAAACGAGGATATAATAGAAACTTCAGATTCCTCGTGCCGTTCACAGGCTCTAGCAAATGTTGCATCAGCATGCCTGAAACATTGAACGGTTTGTTCAACACCAAGGCAACCATCATAGAACTGATACTTTTTCGCATTAAATCGTATCCTCCAGCTGCAGATCCGAAGACATGTATCAAAACGTGTGCCAGATATTTGAATTGAGGGCACAGTTTTCCCTTATGCAATGAACCGTCAGTGATTGGTCCATTGTATTTCATTCTTAGGAAACATTTTCGCTGATCCATAAAGCTAAACTCCTTAGGATCTGTCAGCTCATCTTTTAAGTTCAACGCTTCTCTTAGATCCTCCTCACAAACAATAACTCTCTGCCCTTGGATTTTGCTAGTCAAGCATGACTCGCATTTCCAGAAATCAAGCTTCGCTCCCGACCAGAATTCTTGCATCATATCTCTGTAAATAATCATCGGTGTAGCAATAGCATCTATCACCCTGCATCTCTTCAAGAATTCAATAATACCGATAAACTCCGTGTGCTTTTTAACCTCTCCGAGATACGCACAGCAATTATGCGCATTCTCGAAGGCTAAAAGCTCTTCAGGAACTGTCTTGGCAGGTTGTGAGGATGATCCAGCTTGTTCCGTCGTCTTCTCCTGCTCGAACATCGTTAAATCTGCAAAACAAACAAAAACACATGTTAAAAATAGACAAAAATTCAAACTTTGAAAATTTTGGTAATTAACCTTCTCATTCGCCCAAACGGGGGTACGAATGAGAAATCCATAAGGTACGAATGAGAAAGTTTGATGGTACGAATGTATTGATTTTGATAAAAAGTTTCATTCGTCCAAACTTTCTTCATTCGACCGGTTGGTTATCTCCTTCGCCCATTTGAAAGGGTCGAAGGTGACTGTTCTTATTTTAAATTTTCAATTTTGAAATTAAGGGTTTCTGATCATGTTCTTTTGATTGGTATTGCATCTAACAATGCCGATTAACCATACTATACTAACAAATTCATCAATTAATCATTATATATGTGTTTTCAATTAAAACTAGGGTTCTAAACACAACAGATGGTCAATTGATCAACCTGTTGGTTTTGAATCCATGGTTTAAAGTTATTCTCCCCCTAAAACACACATATAATGAATCCTAATCAGCAATTGTCACAATGAAATTGATTATTAACAGTTTTAGTATTTAGGGCTCGAAACAGAAAACAGGGATTAAATCCATCAATCCTGAGTGTTAACCTGTATAAGATAGTGGAAAATGATCAGTGTTTGAAGACGAACACAATGATAAGGTTCAAAATATCAAAGCAACAAGGTGATGTTAGAGTGAATTTTCTGAAAAACTTTTTGAATGGGTTCGAATGAGACTGGATGGTATATATACGCATCCTCCTTCGCCCATTCTATACGTACGAAAGAGAAACTTTTGTCTCCTTCGACCCTAGTGAAAGGTGCGAATGAGCCAAAAGGGTTCGACTGAAACATATGTTCAAGAACACTCTCCTTCGCCCGTTTAAAACATACGAAGGAACATGAAAAATCCCACATTCGACCAACCGAATGGACGAATGAGAAATGGGATTTTTGATAAATTTTCCAAATCTCAAAAACGAGTCCCGGTCCAATTATTTTCCAACTTTTAAGCATCCAACAATCATATTTTCAAATTTAAAAAGTTACAAAGCTCAAATGGTGTAACAAGGTTTAGAAAATCGACATCAACCACCATCAGCTATCAAAAAAAAGATGGAAAAGAAAAATCTTTTTGGATTTTCTAAAGTTTATGCTAAAACACACCTAAAATCTTTTTGAGTTTTGTAATTTTTGACGAGAAAATAAAATTCAGAAATGTAAATGAAAAACTGTAAATGTTTTTGGGATTTCCGGTAAAGGGATCATATCAGTTATTGAGAAATCTGATCACACCATTGATCCTTTTGAATTATTATCATTAAAGACAATGTGTGAGCTGGCAACTGCTGATATTGTGATCCACATAAACTCACATGCAGACTTTTGTGCAGTGCTTTAAACTGATACTGATATTTATAGTATAAACATAATTGCCTGTGGTTCCCACGCACACGACATACTCCCGTATCAAGAAGTAAATGCACAAAGACTCATTGTAAAGCGTGATTATGCTTTCGTCGTCTGTAATTTACAAGGTATAATGCACAGAGGTATACAGGTCAGCAAATTAATGCAGCAAAGTAACATATGCACTATATCAGGTTGAGGACTGATATTAATCATGATTTGCATCAGTGATTAATACGTTGTAATAGATAATCTTTGATCATCATATAATATGGAAAGTTCCTCAATTCGGTAACTTTAGGATTTGGCATAAAGCTCTTTTATAAAGACACCCTGTTTGATCTAGGTCCGTAATGACTTACAGCAGAAGATCAGAGAGGCTATCCCCAGACAACTAATAACATAACGACCCTAAACCTCCGAGTGTTGTACAAATACCCTATCAAACGAAATTACGGTACTAAGACCATATGCCCATGAGGAGTTCATCCACACAACAATTTGCTTGATATGTATGTATCAGGCACGCAGTAATAAGTCTACGAAGCCTATCAGGACATCGCACAGACTCAGACACACGCCCTATATAGCAGTACATTACTTAGAATGTGTCAGATCCCCACTGATGTACTATCATTTCCCTTTATACTCCAGGAAATCATTTTTGATTTTTCTGATTTTTATAAGTTTTTGAATTTTCTGTTCCCAAGGATAAGCTGGAGCATTTCAAATATGTGACTGCCCAGATATCGTTTGTTCACAGAAATCTGACGACATTAATCTAAGGGAAGAAGATATAGCAGTCAGCAAAGAAATTTTCTAATTTTTATGGATTTTGAAATTTTTCAATGTTTTTGGATTTTCGAAATTTTTCTGAAAAACAGTAAAAAGTTTAAACTAAAAAGTGATAGACTGAGGTGGTGATCAGTCCTGTTTTTCTTTAATACCATTAGCTTTTAAAAGAAAATAAAATCTGGATTTGTCAAAAGCTTTGGTAAAAAGATCTGCGCGTTGGTAATCAGTGTGGATTTTGACCATATCGATCAACTCTTTAGCATAACAATCACGGATAAAATGATATTTAATCCGGATATGTTTAGCCTTTGAGTGATTTACTAAGTCTTTTGTTAATGCGATTGCGGCCTCATTATCACAGTAAATAGGGGTTTTAAGAAATTGCAAACCGTAATCCACCATCTGTTGTTGGATCCAAAGAACCTGTGAGCAGCAGCTCGATGCTGAAACGTATTATGCTTCACATGTGGATAGTGCAACTGCGGTTTGTTTCTTGCATTGCCAGGTCACGAGCCTGCTCCCCATAAACTGACATCCCGCCGTTGTGGATTTGCTGTCTTTGTCACAGCCGCCCCAATCTGCATCACTAAAAGTGATTAGGTCAAAATTATCATCATGAGGGTACCAAAGTCCTTTCGATGGACAACCCTTCAGATATCTAAGGATACGCTTGACAGCTGCAAGATGACTCTGTTTCGGCTTCGATTGATATCGTACACAAAGACATGTCGCAAACATTATATCCGGTCTAGACGCGGTGAGATACATCAGAGATCCGACGATTGCTCTGTATGTAAATGGATCAGTCAGCTCCCCCTTAAGGTCAACACCAATCCCGTGATTAGATTGTATCGGGGTATCCATCGGCTTCGAATCATCCATCTGGAATCGGCTCAAGACTTCAAAAACGTATTTCGTCTGGTGAATAAAGATCCCCGTTGGTCTTTGCTCCACCTGCAAGCCTAGGAAAAACTGCATTTCTCCCATTGCGCTCATTTCGAACTTTTCCTGCATAACTTTTTCAAATTCCCTGCACAGAAGTTCGTTAGTTGACCCGAAAATAATATCATCAACATAAATTTGCACAAGAAGCAAGTCATCTCATGCTCGTTTTGTGAACAGTGTGCAGTCTACCAGTCCGCGTTTGAATCCTTTCGAGAGAAGATACGTGCTCAGCTCCTCATACCATTGTCTCGGAGCCTGGTGCAACCCGTAGAGAGCTTTGTTCAAGACATAAACCTTATCCCGGTGAATAGGGTCCTCGAAGCCTGGCGGTTGACCTACGTAAACTTCCTCTTTGACCACACCGTAAAGAAATGCGCTCTTTACATCCATCTGATACACCTTGAATTTCTTCCATGATGCATACGCTAGGAACATTCGGATAGCTTCCAAGCGTACAATCGGTGCATAGATTTCATTGTAGTCGATTCCCTCAACCTGATGAAAACCTTGAACGACCAAACGAGCTTTGTTTCTCACTATGACTCCTCTATCATCCTTCTTACACTTAAACACCCATTTGGTTCCAATTTTCTTTCTTCCCGGGGGCAAATATGTCAGCGTCCATACGCCAAGTTTCTGAAATTGTAACAACTCTTCTTGCATTGCTTCCACCCAGGCATCATCCAAAAGAGCATCCTTGTACGTCCGCGGTTCCACCTGCAAAACATAACAAGCGAAAGACCAGTCATTTTGAAAACCAGATTTTTGTATTTTGGCATATAAAGCAAGATTGCCAATATTTTCTGGTGCTTGAGCATTTCTCAACTTCCCTCTTGTCATCACGCTGCTACCAGGATCACCAATAACCTGTTCAAGCGGGTGTATTCGATGTATCCGAGATTCCGGATAATCAGGTACTTGTACTCCCGTTTGAGTCGTTAAATTCTCTGTAGAAACCAGATCATTACCCACATTCGATGTTGAAGCATCAGTAGTAGTTGGGTTCAGTGGTGGTGTCACTGTAGCATTGTCCAGAATAGCTTCACTTGTTGCATCATCGTCTTCATCTTCAGAATCGGATGAATTAAGCGTTGTAGAAGCTTCTTGGAACACCTCTTCTTCCATCACAGGAGCAGTGGTATCATTAGAAGCTGCTTGGGGGTTTACAGTGATCGGACGCACTAATGGTGAAGTTACGGCGTTTTCGACCTCGTAATATAATCGAAGTACAGCTTCTTCAACCATGCTATCTAGATTGAATGATTCAAAGAAGTCTTTGTAATCAAACATCCAATCTGGACCTCCACCCTGTACATTTTGTGTGTATCTTTGTACTTCGACATTGGCCCACTCCTCGACTTTTCTAGTTCTTTTGTTGAATACCCGTTTTAGTGGGGTTGCATATCCAACAAAATAACCTTCTTCAGCCTTTGGTGCAAACTTCTCCGAAGGATTCAGCATAGTACACGGGGCACCAAATGGTTCTAGATACTCCAGATTCGGCTTGCGTCGGTTCAACGGCTCATAAGAAGTTTTACCAAACTTCTTCACTGTTAAAACACGGTTTAAAGTATAACATGCTGCGTAAATAGCTTCGTTCCAGAACATGACTGGAAGATTTGAATCCGCAAGCATAGTTCTCGCCATCTCAATTAGAGTCATGTTCTTTCTCTCTGCGACACCGTTCTGCTAGGGTGTATACGGAGAGCTATATTCATGATGAATTCCCTTGTTTGCACAAAGATCCTCCATCTGAGCGTTTTTGAACTCTGTCCCATTATCACTCCGGATTCGTTTGATCTTCAGACCATAGATATTCTCCAGACGTGTAAACAGAACTTTCAAGTTGTCAAAGGTGTCACTTTTCTGATGCAAACACATGACCCATGAAAATCTAGAATAATCGTCAGTCACCACAAGACAGTACAACTCCCCGGCATGACTTTTACGTCTGACTGGACCGAATAAGTCCATGTGCAAACGCTCAAGCGGTAGTTCAACGGAATTGACTTTCTTTGGTCTATGGGCCTGTTTGTGCTGCTTTCCCTTTTTGCAACTAACACACTTGTCATTCAAATGGAAATGTTTTACATTAACTCCCGTGACAAGTTCATTCTTCACTAACTGGTTCATCTTTCTCAAATGAATGTGTCCCATTCTCCTGTGCCACATTATAGATTCTTTTTCTGTAGCCTTAGAGAGGAAACACGTGACTTGGCCATGGGTGGTCATTGCTTTGGACATATCGAGAATATACAAGTTGTTTACACTCGGTGCCTTTAGCATCACCCACTCTTTCGGAAGTTCAAACCCAGGTTTCAAGATGTAGCAAGATTTGTCGTCAAAATACACAGAAAATTGCTTGTCACAGATTTGACTAATACTGAGCAAATTGTAATCTATCTGTTTCACGTACGATATCCGCTCAAATGTCACGACCCCATTGCTTACACTACCCTCCATCGTAATGTAGCCTCCTTTATTTCCAGCAAACGCTACATAACCTCTGTTTATGTTCTTGATATCAAAGAGTAGCGTGAGGTCCCCTGTCATGTGACCAGAAGCTCCACTGTCAACAATCTATAGGCTGCTAACAGGGCCAGCTCGAGCTCCCTGCACATATAAAGTAAAGCAGTTAGATCTTTTGGGGGACCCAAGCCTGTTTGGTCTTGGGTCTTTGAACGGGTTGTTTCAAAGATTCTTTCGATTCACAAACAACTTGGGTTAACTCAACCCCTTTCTTCTCACTCTCAACTTTCTTTTTCTCGATTTTCACATTTTGTGAAGTTGAGGCTCCTTCAGATTCCTTTGATGACCAAGATTGCTCAGATCTTTTCAAGATCCGGATCTGAGATTTTGAGGTCTCAGCCGGTTTCTTTACTTCATCTTTAAATGCAACCTTCTTGGTTACCTTCTCTGATTTAACAGAGACAGGTCCAACTGCTTGTTTTCCATTAGGTTTAGAAGCAACCTTTTTATTATCAGCAGTTGAGTTCATCACAGGTTTCTTAACAGATTTCTCAGTGGTTATCCGGTTGCGTTTATCATACGTCATCGGACGGTTTTCCCTCTTGTTGTAAAAATTGTTTTGATTATAATAAGGTGCTTGCTGAGGGAAATACCGTCTTTGTGGATAACCGTAGTTGTCTACCGGATAATCATGATGTTGCCTCATCTCCACCTCGTACCTCTTGTGTCGTACGTACGGGCAGGCGGCAAGTAAATGTCCCCTTTCCCCGCACTTATAACACGCACGGTATTCTTCATAGTTTTCTTTGATCGGCGACTTGGAAAAACTAGCAATGGGATATCGAACATTCCTTAAACTCTCAGGAGCTGGTTCCTTCGAGTAAGTCGGTTCAATGAAACTATTTGCTTTATCAACTGGCAGAACAAATTGTGTGACATTGACCTTGGCATCTTTATCCGAATAAATTTTCTCTAAAATTTCTGGAGGAATGTCATTGGTTCGTTCAAATTTTGGAAACCAAATTGTACTTTCCTGCCAGATCTTTTCAATTTTGGAATAATTGACAAATTTAATCGAATATTCATCATCAGACAAAATCTTATCGGAGCCTTGCATCCGATAGAAAATTTTCACAGGTTTGTCACACGATTCGTTGCTCATTTCATTGGTTTTCTCAGTTTTAATTTCATTTTTCTTTTCAATCGGTTTAACCACATTTTTCTCATATTTAGTTTCAGTTTTCTTTTCAACCGGTTTAACCATATTTTTCTCAATTTTCTTTACCTCTTTCTTTTCAACACTCTTACCAACAGACTTTTCAGTTTTCTTAACAACATTCTTTCGATGAGCATTTGCCATGGGATGAACGATCTGAGATGGTGAGACTGGCTCAGTAGTGATTGTATGATTTTCATCAGGGATATCACTATCATTTTCAACCGTCTCAGATTGTTCATCTTCTTCATCAGAATCGTCTGCAACGACCACACCCTTGTTCCCCAATACAGGTCTCACATCAGAATACGGGTCTCCGACACTAGAAGTGTTAGGCTCGTTTTCTGATGTGGAGTCAGAATTGACTAAAGTCTCCGATGGTATTGCATGTAAATTATGGTTTTCAAACAACACCGGAGATGGGACCGCCTTATAGTTTGCACTATTCGACTGGGAGGGTTCTTCTATAATATGGTCAACTACATATGCTATGTGCTTGTAACTCTCTAACTTCTTGTTCACTTTTTCAGCAAAGCACTTGATGGTTGCCATTTCTAACTTGGTGTTTTCCATTTCATTAATATAGTTATTAATGGCAAGTTGTTTAATTGACAAAGTCTTTTTAAGTTCAGACACATCCTTTTTATAACCATCAATAACTTTGTTGAAATCTTTTAAATCTTTTTGATAAATCTGACAGTTTATTTTGGCACTCTCAAGTTGGACCTTGAGAAGCTTATTTTCTTCTGTCAGTTTTTCAAAATCAACACATTTAACACATTTAACACACACTTTAGATTGAGATTCAGAACTTACCGGTTTAGGAGGTTCTGTCATTGCCATCAACGCGAAGTGAGCTTCCTTCCCTGCGAAGAATTTGGAGTAGTCAATCTTGGTGCACGCATCATCCACCATGCACGATTTGCGGGTCATAAGGAAATCAGCTTCTGCTAGCAATTGATCAATGTCATCATCTAGTGAATTCACACTAGTTTCTGAATCAGAATCACTCTCCATATCCGAATAAGCTGAATCGTAGTGGTCTCCAACATCCGTGACAGAATCAAGAATCATTCCAGATTTCTTGTCTTCACTTTTAGCAATCACATCCTCATTCACTTCCTCTATTTTCAACTCCGACACTTTCTCAATCACAACCTCCTCTTCAATCTCCTCATTCTCATCCAGACTCATCTTCTGTGCCACACAAGCCACATTTCCAGCAGTAATCTCCTCTACCCCCAATTGCATACCCGTCCAATCAAAACCTTCATCTTTCTGAATTACAAGTGCTTGGTTTTGATTGTCAGTTTGGTTTTGGTTTTGGTTTTGAGTGTTAGGTGTAGAGATAGGAACAATGGTTCGGTTTGGATTCTGTTGAGGTTGGTTTTGAGTTGTGGGTTGTCTAGTGTTGGTATTTTGTTGTGTGTGTTGACGGTTCTGGTAGTTGTTGTGAGGTTGAAAGCTTGAGATGTTGGGACTGTTGTATGAAACTTGATTTTGGTTTTGGTTTTGTCTGTTTTGGTAGGTTGAATTGAACGGGTTTCGATTACCTTGCTGTGCTGGCTGTGTACACTCTCTTTTAAAATGACCCTTCTCACCACAATTGAAGCATGTAACTTTTGCTTTGTTGAAGCCGTATGTGGTGTTGGGAGAAGTTGAAAGGTCAGTTCTTCCAGTCTTCTGGATAAAGTCAGTGGCTCTCTTCATTATGCTCGCAAAAGCCCACTGAATGTCCATAAGCTCCATCTCCTCTTTATCGATTTGTGCGTAGTCCTCATTGGTGAGATTGTTGTTTCCAATCTGACTCGCAACCAAACCGTTGTATGATGCAACCATAGCAGATACTAAAGCATCATGCTGTTGAGCAATTTCAACAGTCACATTGTTAAGATTCGAAGTCTCTAACACAATCGGGCTTTGACTTGATTGTGCTTGAGTAATCTGCATCTGATTCATGTGAGGAGTATATTGTTGTTGTTGTTGAGGTTGACTTGCTGTGTAGCAGGCAGCTTGTTGTAAAGGTGAAAAAGGTGGAATAATGTTTGGTGTTGGATAAGATTGTGGTGTGTATGATGGTGTATAAGATGAAGTTTGGGCAAGGTAGTTGATTGGTGTTTTTGTGGGTTCAACAACATTGGATACACATGCAATGTGAGGAGCAATATTTGAAGTAGTGCTTGAAGCAGAAAGAGAGTTAGATGTACCACTCACATACAGATCTAGATTCTGTGGAATCTGAGCTCTCTTAGCTTTCCTCTTCTCCTCCATTTCTTTGTTTTCCAGCTTTTGAATGAACTCGTTGATAGTCCAATACTGGTATGCATCCTTTTCCTTCAACACTTCAATGTGTTGGTTCCAATAGGGTGGTAAAGCATCAGCAAATTTATCCACCAATTCTGACATCGGTATGCTGATCTCATAACTCGAAAGTTCTGTGAGCAAATGGCAATACCGTGGAACCAACTCTTTTAGAGTCTCATTGCCCATGTAGCTAAAGTTCTCAAATTCTTTCCGAAGCTCTTCCATTCTTAGCTTCCTTGTCTTCTCATTACCATCATGTCGGTTTCTCAGCATATCCCACAATTGTTTGGATGTTGTACACGAACCAAACTGATGTAGCAAATCAGTGTTGATCGCCTGGGATAACTGAGAAAATGCCTTCTTCTCGATAGCAAACCTCTTTTTCTCATCATCCGCCAAATTCTCCAACGGTATCGGTTCTCCAGTATTCTCCAGAATAGGAGCAACATAACCCTTTACTATCATCTGCCATGCCTCGGCTCCCTCAAGTCCTTGTCCCTCCACATGGATCTTGAACTTTGTCTTCCATGTGTTGTACTCCTTCATGTCCATTAGCTTTGGTGGACGATTGCCGCTTCCTGAGGATAGATCATGAATAAGTGTGGATATGGCATTGGTCGTCTGCGAATGAACGGCAGCTGCTGCTACTCCCCAATAGTTGTCAATTGGTTGTTGTAATGGTTGAGCAACTTGTTGAGGAGCCGAACTAGTCATAGCCATGTAATTGATTGGCTGGGATGGTGGACTAGTCTTCTGGGCTGCAATTGACCATGGATATTGTGTTGTCTGCTGTTGTGGTGCTTGAGTAGGTCTTGGCGTTGTTGGGAAGTTCCACATCTTAACCTGTAAACGTTTAAACACGAAAAGATTAGAAATGTTTTAAAACAGGATACTCTTTCGTACTATCGAACGTGCGAATGAGAAATAATCTTCTCCTTCGACCGTTTTGATTGATACGAATGTGGACTGATATCATAAAATCTCTTTCGACCGTTTTCTTTCTCCTTCGACCGTTCGATCAATCGAAGGTAACACCAATGGGCGAATGAACAAAATAAACAATGAAAGTCTACGTTCGACCACTAAAACACCTCCTTCGACCACAAAATTCCTCTTTCGACCAAATAAAATTCCACTTTCGACCACTCTCTCTACGTTCGACCCCTGATAATTCAAAAACGGTTATTCTTTGAAAATCCGTTAATTTTGATCATGTTTATCAAATGTTGATGGATTTTGATGATCTAAATCAGGTTTTGAATCGGAATTGATTTGGAACAACTTTAATGAAGAGAATTATCCAATTAAACCTTGAAATCAAGTTGTAATCAATCAAAATCTTATCACATTAGTTTGTTCAATGAAAACAGAAACTTTTTGACCAAAATTGGGTCCAAATCAACTGAGAAACTATTAATTTGTGGTTGTTTGATCCAGAATGGCTCTGATACCACTTTGTATGTGCGTGAATGGATCGTATAACAACAAAGAATGATCAAACAAGTTAGTTTTAGGTGCGGAATCCCTAAAACAATCACAAAATAATAGTCAAACAAATCAAAACAAGTAAATCATCATTTTCAAAAGCTTTTCATTAATTAACAACTCGATTACACGTTGAAAGATTAATACAAACAGGGTAAGAACGTGAAAAGAGCTAAATAAACTGCTAGAGAGAATATCAGAAAGTGGAGGGAATAATATGACCAAAAGTTACATTCAAAAATCAAGCTTGTCTATTTATAGACTGCACATTCGCCCACTTTGTTCATGCGAATGTGCAGGTTCGCCCAAACTGTCTGGTCGAACCAAGCTATACAATAAACTATATTCACATTGGTACAAAGCTTTCTCCTTCGCACCTTCTAATCTTCCTTCGAACCTTCTAAAACCTTCCTTCGTACCTACAGAAACTCCTTCGCACCTTCGACATTCACCAAAACAAGTTTATTGTTCAATCCGAAGCACTAGTCGCACAATTGCATCTACAAGCATAAGCACGACTTACATTTACCAATGCAGACAATAACAAAAGGAAAAAAAAAACCTCTGCCTACGTTTAACCGATGCTTGATAGTAGAGACCTATATGTTGTAACACAATCTTTTTAGCGGAAATAAATCTTTATCATTGTTAAACTCAACACTTTCATACTAGACTGTCAATTATACTCAAGTAGCTAACAAACAACTCAGTTTTTTCATACTAAGCTCTGCGTGTTGCATGGAGTGCTACTCGCGCACCATCAGGTGTTTCTTACTATTCTTTTAAGGCTTTGTGGGATATGGGTTAATCCTATCCGCGCTAGGATTTGGTACCTTATTCTTCAACTTTTGATTTCACATCTCATACTATAAAGAGTTAATTGCAGTTTTCGTCCTTGTGGTCTGCCTAAACTAACAGGTTCAGCCCAGGCTTAACACCCTGAGTACCTGTGCTTTCATTTTCTAACAGTTTAGATCCCTCGACCTAATGGAGATTTAGACACTGGTTTAAGGGAATTGGCTACAAATGACTCTGTTGAAAGGTTTTGTAAATTGGCTTCACAGTATAAGGTCTTGGAGGTATATGTGCAACATTGGTGGCCAAAGATTAATACTTTTATGATTGAGCATGAAGAAAGGCAGAAGCAACAATAAGCAGTAGTGGTTGAATGTAATGATCCTGTAGGCCAACCTGATTTAGATTCTGATTCTGAATTTGAAGATCTACTTAATCAGGTTAAGGGGAAAACAACCATTGATGGAATTGATGCCAATCCCTCTATTACTTTGGCTAAGTTTTTTGAACCTTCCGTTGATACAAAACAGGATGACAATATGGTAGATGACCAAGAACATGATGATAGTCAGGACTCTGATTATATTGTTGCTAAAGAAGATGAAAAAGAAGATGAAACAGAAGATGAAAAAGAAGTTCATGAAACAGAAGATCAAACTGGTTCTGAACATGATGATAGTGATGACTCTGATTATATTGTTGATCCTGAAAATATGGTAGAGGGCCCAGAAGTGGATATGAAACGTTTTAGGTCTGCTGTAGATGATGTAGAAGATGACTTATATGTAGACCTTGATGACTTTGATAGTCTAAGTGAAGATGAAGAAGATGAGCATAAACATGAAGCATCTGTGAAAAGGAAGCAGAAGAAAGGAGGAGAAAAAAGTTGTAATCCATTTAGTGTTGGTGATTTGTTTGAAGATAGGGAGGAAATCAAACTTATTATTAAAGAACATGTTGTGGAGACAAGGAGACAACTTCATATTGTCAAGAATGAGATTCTAAGGTTGAGAGTTGTGTGCTGTGTTCACAAGTGGGGAATCTTCACAAACCCAAGGTGGTCCCACCAAGAGAAGAAAATAGGCTGCTAGGAAAAAAAACCAACAAAGGATGTTGGTCAAAGTAGTATTAATAAGCCACCTACCCCAAAGAAAAAACCAAGAATAAAGTATCCAAAGCCCACTTGTCCTTGGGTTATGCAAATATCCAGACCCACTGAGAATGATCTATGGGAGGTGAGGACTTACAACCCAAAGCATCAGTGTTTGCAGACTAGGGTAATAAATTTGTACACAATGGGTTGGATGGCAAGAGAGATTGCACCAGTAATTGATGGTAACCCTACAATAACCTTGACCAAGTTGCAGGACCTACTTCAAAAGAAACATCAGATCCAAATCTCCCTCGTGAAAATATCAAGGGCCAGAGCTATTGCAAACAAAAGGATCAATGGTGATTACCAAGATCAGTATCATCTGCTTAGAGACTACTGTGAGGAGTTACTTAGATCTAATCCTGGATCCACTGTGAAAATTGATGTTGATCCTGAACCCAATCCAAATTCCCCTACTAGGAAGTTTAGGAGAGTTTACATCTGTTTTGGGGCATTAAAGGCAGGTTTTAAGATGCTTGGGAGGGACCTGCTAGGATTAGATGGGTGTTTCATGAATGGTCCATACCCTGGACAGATCTTGATTGCTGTTGGAGTTGATTCAAATAATGGAATATATCCTCTAGCATATGCACTTGTGGAAGCTGAAACATTTAAGTCATGGTCATGGTTCTTAGAAAATCTAGGTGATGATCTTGATGCTAGGTCCTATTTTACTTTCATAAGTGATAGGCAAAAGGTAATCTGTGTATTCTTCTTTTCTTTATATGTTATAATTGTTTTTTTTATTTATTAGTTACTAAAACACTTTGTTATTTCTTAGGGTCTAATTCCTGCATTAGCCAAGACATTCCCTAATGCTGAGCATAGGTACCGCTTGAGACACGTCCATGAGAATATGAAAACAAATTGGAGAGGAGGTCAATTCAAGAACTTTGTTGTGGAGATGTGCTAGTGCTACAACTGTTGCTCTGTTTGATAAGAAGATGGAGGAAGTTAAAACGGAAGATGCTAAGTTATATCAATGGCTAAAGGATATTCCAGTGGAAAGTTGGAGTAGAGCTCACTTTACTGGTAGGGCCAAATGTGATGTTCTGCTGAACAACTTATGTGAGGTTTTCAATAGACAATTAGTTCCTGGAAGGGAAAAGCCTATCATCACATGCTTGGATTTTGTTAGACAGTACATGACTAAGAGGATAATGGTGGTTCACAATGTCATTGAAAGATGTGAAGGACCTTTGACACCTTATGCAACTAAGATGTTTGATGCCATTAAAGAGGAAGCTGCAAAGTATAATGTTCTTATGGCAGGTCCAACAAAATATGAGGTATGCCAATGTTAATAAAGGTCAATAATTTTTATTCTATGGCTAATAAATATGTGTTGGTTTTAGGTGAGTATGCTTGGGTCAGACCAACGTGTGGTTGACATACAAGCGAAGACATGCACATGCAGAAAATGGGAGTTGACTACAATGCCTTGCAAACATGCTGTTACAGTTATATGGGACATGTCTCAACATGGATATGAGGTAGAAATCCCTGAAAGATGGGTGGATGAGGTGTATTGGCTAGATACATGGAGGAAAGTGTATAGGAACACTATTGAGCCAATTAATGGTAAGGACCTATGGAGACCATCACCATGCCCAACTACTATCATAGCGCCAAAATTTCATAAACAGATTGGAAGGCCAAAGAAAAAGAGGAGAAAGTCAGCCAATGAAGGTGATGAACCTGCAAGCAAGGAAGGTGGTGATCCAAACAACAAGGGAAATAAAAAAGTCAATGAAGGGGCTGGATCAACAACTGATGTGGTTAAAAACTCAAGAAAGGGGGATACAACAACTTGCAAAAAATGTGGAATGAAGGGGCACAACTCCAAAAGCTGTGGCAAAAGAGGTCAACAACCAAGCTCACAACAGTGCTCACAGTCAGCACCTCAAGATTGAGTCTGATGATGTTGTTCTAAGATTATGAAGTTTTAAACTGATTATGTTTTTTTTGATGGTGAACAATGTTTAATTGTCATGTTTATGTTTCTGTTGTCTGAACAATCATGTTTTCTTGTTGAACAATGTTTAATTGTCATGTTTATGTTGTTGAATGAATGTGCAAATGAGTCAGTCAATCATGTTTATGTTGTTGAATGAATGAATCTGTTAAATGAATGCATGCAGGTTAATGTGCAAATGGGTCTGTGCAAAATGGTTTAGTTGAATGTATGCAGGTTAATGTGCAAATGGGTCTGTGCAAAATGGGTCAAATGGGTCATTATATTGCAGTTTGTTGAACATGTTTACACACAAATTTGTTTCAGACTAGGTATTCCAAATGTGCAGTTTTTATGCAAATGGGTCATTCAAAATGTGCAGTTTTTATGCAAATGGGTCAGTCTAAATGTGCAGTTTTTATGGGCATTTGTTAACTGCAACTATAAACACAAATTTGTTGAACAGAATGCATACAGGTTTAAACAGAATGTACAGATGGGTCAGTCAAATGGGTCATTATCATTTCATTCATATTCAAACTTATTACAAGAACATAATGCATACACCTACATTAATCAACAATTACAGATGATGTACAAGACAAAGAACAACCAACTAAAAACAAGCATAATCCTCAGCTTCCTTGCCTCATACCCTCTTGCTTTTGCTAATTCTTGTTGTTTGTTCAAATATTTTACTAATCCGTTGATAACCTTGGAATTACCTTCACTAACAGGACCCTCTGCCCATGACACAAACCCACATCCACTTACACAACAGTGAAACCTTCGACTAGGGTTGGCTTCAGTCCATGATGTTTGAACCTGTGTTTCAGACCCACATCTGCAAATTGGAGGAACATCAGTCCATCTTACAACTCGACGATGATAATTAGAGCTCGAATTAGACATTGATGATCTGCTATCCCTCAAATTCGACATTAGCTTTTGTGGGATTAGGGTTTCTCTTGCAAAAAAGGGGAAGAAATGAAGTTGGGGAAGATGATCATAATGGTTAACGTTATAATATGAGACGAAATGACAATAATACCCCTCACGTGAGGTGCACGTGAGGGTGTTGTAACGGTAGAGGTGACGGACGTTAGGTCGAGGGATCTAAACTGTTAGAAAATGAAAGCACAGGTACTCAGCGTGTTAAGCCTGGGCTGAACCTGTTAGTTTAGGCAAACCATAGGGACGAAAACTGCAATTAACTTTACTATAAATAATAAATGTTTAACTAATTAACTTATTTATTTTTACTTGATTTAATTTTTCTGTAATAGGTTGCATTCGTTAACTTTTTTTCTAAATAGTTGAATATGTCATTGTATTAAGTTTTTCCTCGATATTCCGCAGTTGGTTCAACAAAATTGTTTTCAAAATAGAGTGTTGTTTTTGGTATCGTAAGTTATAACGAGTATCAGTAATGTACTAGCGTCGTAATGTATCAAACCAATTCCTACCGCACAACACAAGTAACTTGTATTATTGCTCGATATTTATTTTTATGGTTTTCGATCGATATAAAATATGTGTCGCATATAACAATTTTTTTGTGTATATTATCTTTCGGTTACCATACTGAATGTCAATATTAGGGGCTGTTTGGTTGATTAAGTGTTGAATCATTAAGATGTCTGAATGGTTAAGAGGTATGAATGGTTAAGTGCTGAATCATTAAGTTGGACCTCATAATGGTTAATTTTCTTGTTCCACATTGGTAGGAGAGTCTCATTAAAGTTCATCCTAGATCAGTCTTAGGGGTTGTTTGGTTGATTAAGTGCTGAATCATTAAGATGGTCTGAATGGTTAAGAGCTAAATCATTCAACATCCCTTATTAGCTTAATGGTTCAGCACTTAGGGTATGTTTGGCAAGGAGCTTTTAAGAGCTTTTAGGAGCTTCAAGCTTTTAAGAAAAAACTCATACTCAATAAAAAGCCTTGTTTGGTTGAAGGAGCTGAAAGCTTTTAGGTTAGAGAAAAAGCTCTGCAGTGAAAAGCTACTAGTACTAGCTTTTAAGAAAAAGCTCTACTAGCTACAAGCTTTTAATTAGTAAATGACACAAATACCCATTCTATTTTAAAAATAAAATAAAAACCTTCTTTACAAGTTTTTAATTATGCCTATTTTTGTCATTTTATAAATTTTATTAAAAGCTTCAGCTACTTTGCCAAACACCAAAATATATTTAAAAAGCTTCCAGCTAATCTTGCCAAACATGCCCTTCATTCCATTCAGATGCTGAAACAAACAGTCTGAATGCTGAATGATTCAGACCTGAATGGTTAAGAGGCTACCAAACACCCCGTTAATGGTTTAGGAACATCCAAAATCTTAATGGTTTGGCCTTAACAATTATATTCATAAATTGAAACAAACGCGTTGAATGCTAAATCATTCAACCCCTGAATGTATTAGAGCCTCATTAAGAGGCTTACCAAACAGCCCCTTATACATATACCATAACGAATCGAGCCCAAACTAATTCTCTACTAATTAAAATTTAAAAAGTAAAAGGTAAAAATGGTGAAAAAAGATAAGAATAGTAGTGAAGTCTCATCCTTTGTTAGCGAGTGGGGCCACCCATATTTTCCGATGATATTACCGCCGTACGATACTGTCAACACGCCGTCATCATTTTACTTTCTAGCCGGAATTTACTTTTCTTATCTTTTTTTAAATAAAGGCTAGCCGGAATTTACTTGACGTTGCCACCAACCCTTTTGTTTTTGTCATTTGCTTAACACTTTTTATTGTGTAATATTTAATAAAGCATGACATAATACTTTAAGTCACTTTATTATTTTATGTGATAGTACTTTTCCAAGTAAACAAGGAATATACTAGTGGGTTGGCCCGCGTGATGCAGCAGGTGTTTTCGAGGTTCTTTAAGAAAGCACAATCTAAACCAACATGTTGATCATGAAAAAAAAGAGTTTTTTTTTATGAATCTTTAATGCTTTTTGAAATGCATTTTTGATGTTGCAAGCGTCTTCACCAGTTCGGGGTGTGAGAATTAAACAATCGCGTCATTGTCTACTACTGGGCGATGTTGTTTTCTAGGTTCCCCGTCCATCCACATATATATGCAATCTGCTACAACATTATGAAACTCAAATCTTAATCGGCGTGTCTAAACAAAATACCCATTCTACAAATTTTGGACTAAGACATAGTCGGGTCCCATGTCATAAGATCGACTTATTTTTACCCATTGTATAATTTGAATATACCTAAATCAATCTATTTCTTGAAGATTGGGTCATGATTGCTAGTGTGCATTATATTAACCAACCCGATTGCATCTCAAGTCTCCTTTTCTTTTTATTAGTTACATACAAAGTTAAAAAAATTCATTTTGATGAAGGTAGGAATTAGAGAGATGTAAACCGACCTTGAGTACAACCAAGCTTTGCATATGTGCTCTAGAAGGTAACTAAAACCGCATAGTCACTATAGGCTGTATATGCACAATGAAGTCGTAGGTTTCATGTTACATGAAGTATGAACAAGCGCATGATTAGAAAACCTACCCATGCCACTATTTGTAAAATGCAGATTTAGTAGTACACCCAATATTATGTTTTGAATAAAGTCTTCCAAAATAAAAACAAAGCTAATCATGATACTTCCTTTGTTGGTGATGCTATGACTCAAACAAAGAGGTTGTAGCTTGTGGCAACAAACCACATCGTATGCATTATGTTTATGTCACCCATCAAACAGTACCA
Organism: Ambrosia trifida; assembly: GCA_028751855.1. Taxonomy (NCBI): domain Eukaryota; kingdom Viridiplantae; phylum Streptophyta; class Magnoliopsida; order Asterales; family Asteraceae; genus Ambrosia; species Ambrosia trifida. The sequence goes on along the minus strand of CM054128.1, from coordinate 131,722,745 downwards.
CTTGAATTGTTTGTTCACTTTTGATAAAATTTGTAATTATAACTCAAAGATGTTATTGGTATTAGTAAACGTTTTTGGATGGAGAGCATAGAACATTACCAAAATCAATGTAATCATAGCATTACTCGAATTGATTTATTAAAAATGAAAAAAAAAACTTTGCACAACTTTTACCCTATTTGACCCGTTTGGAAAGATAATATTATTCATATCAACCAATTAATTTAAAACACACTTTTGAGGGACTTTTACTCTATTTTACACGTTTACAAAGATAAATGTTGTCCATAGCGACCCTATAAATGAATATTACCCAAATTAGGTGAAAGAAAGATTACCTAAACCAGACTATTTATAGGTAAACCGAACATTAACCAAATCAACCCATTAAAAAAAACACATTAAGCGACTTTTGTTGCATACGATTAATCCAACAACAATCCAAAACATAAAAAAAAAAGTTCCAACCAAATCACTTTTGTGTGTCAATTTTTTAATTTTTATATCCAAAAAGAAAAGTAAAATATATGTTGCTTACAATAACTACTTTTATGGCATCAAATAAATCCAGTAGTGTAAATCGTGAACTATTACGGTTTGGTCTCACACATTTTTTTCCTTCTTGTTTATAAGAATCCGGAGTGCTTATGTCTTGTACAGGACACTATATATTCACTTTTCAAAGTCGCTTCAGCAACAATTAATGTTTGTTTTTGCACACAAAGGCTGCAAAAAGAGTCTTTGAATTCTACCTCACGTCCAACCTTAGCCTGAAATAAAAATGGTAAAATATAGATAAACATAGAATGAAACGGGAGCCGGCAAGAAACCGAGAGTCTCACAGTACAAACACATAAAACGGAAAAACTAACGACAAGAGTAGAGATTACAAACACATCTCTAACATTTTGAAATCTATCTCTCCTAGTTTAAGTTAAATTTTTTATTGAAAATAATAATTAGGTTTATTGCTTGTTAAGTTATAGTACTTATATTAGATAACCAGAGATTTGGCTAGTGTTTATTCTCATTTGCATTTCCATAAGCAGAGATTGCAACCTTGTTAAAATTATATATGTATATATATAATTTTTATCTTTCAATTTTATCATAAGGTTTTATATAATTAACTTGTTTCAAATAGTGGGCTGATGTCTGGGTTAAGATTCTTTGTTTTGTAGGATTCTGGATATCACATCATGTGGGCTCATATTGGACTAAGGATATAAATTGGAGCCCAGTTCGTGTAGATCAGAAGATCCGGCCCAGTTGGAGAAAAGCCCAGTTGATAAGAAAGCCTGCCCAATTAGATTGTGCTTCTATTTAATAATTCTCAGTCGTTGATTTTGTACAACGTGGCAATCCGTGTGAAAGATGCTGATCGTATGGTTGAGAAAGCTGGAGATTGTGCTTTCTCAACAGTCTCTCTCCTATATAATGCTCTCTTGATTACTGAGATAGGGTTAACACCCCAGATTATTGTTTCGTACACTTTACTCTCTCACCTTCTTGTCCAGTCGATTCATTCATAAGATTGTTAGGATTTGAGATGATCTAAGACATCTTGTCTTAGATCCTTTGTTCTCGTGTAAACCTTTGGTTTAGATCTTGTGGTTTTTCTGTATGAGTCGTGTATCTGGTTCGTATTAGGTCTAGGGTTTTTCATTGTAACCTTAAGAGTCTTTGTATGTTTTTTATTATAAATAAAATCCAGAGTATTATTGAGTTGATACCATGAGTTTTGACATGGTATCAGAGCTCTAGGTTCTGATTTTTGGGGGTTCTTGTGATTCGGTGTCGAATCTCTTATTCGATCATTGATTAGTATTGATCTGGGATCTATTGTTCCGCTATGTTCTTGACTAAAGGAAGGGCGATATAGCTTGGATCTTGGAGTGCAATTCTTCTTTTGCTCTCTGGTGTTTCAACCCTAAGTGAAGGTTGAAACACTACGAGTTTGTTAAGGAGAACCCTAACTTGGGCAAACCCCTCGGTGAGATTGTTCCTGTTACTTTGTTTGTTTACTTTGTTGGTCTAGGAGCACTGTCCGGGTTAGGTGGACCGAAATTGGCTCATTGATTGTTTTTGGGTTTAGGTGTCTAGGTATAGAAGCTCCCAGGTTAAGACCTGCGGTGGTGCTCCTGTGAGGTGCCACTGATCTGGATCACTGACTTGGCTTCGCCTGTGTCTAGGGCTTGTTAGTCTTGGTTTGTTGGTGTGCTTGCTTGATTGTGTGATTGTTTGTATGGTTGACTGATATTTGCTTGTGTGTTTTGTTTTTTCATTCAACATGTCTGGAGATGATCAGGGTCCTGTTATTGACCCTTCATCTAGTAGTGTCACTCTTGTAAGCAAACTGGATGCTAGTGATCCTCTTTACTTACATGCTAGTGACTCTACAAATCTGACCATTGTCAACATAAAACTAAAAGGGACTGAAAACTACACTGTTTGGGCTAATGCTATGATTTTGGGGTTACAAGTTAAAAATAAACTGGGTTTTATTAATGGTGATTGTGTAAAACCTGTTGATAATGATGTTCTTGCTAAGCAATGGGATAGATGTAACTCAGTAGTTCTTACTTGGATACTTAACTCAGTATCTGAGGAACTATACATGGGTCAGGTTTATTCCAAACTAGCTGTTGAGGTTTGGAAAGACTTAAAAGAGACTTATAATAAAATTGATGGTTAAGTTGTGTATAACCTATATCAAAAAATTAACTCTTTTAGTCAAAATGGAATATTTGTTTCTGATTACTATCATAAGCTAAACATTATGTGGAAACAACTTGATCAAATCTTACAGTTACCTTCTTGTACATGTGAGGCATCTAAAGAATTTAACAATTATAATCACATGATAAAACTAATGCAGTTTTTAATCGGTTTAGATGATACATATCAGAGTGTGAGGACTGCACTGTTGATTAAAACTGAACTTCCCACTGTTAAGGAAGCATTTGCTATAGTTTCTAGGGAAGAGTCACATAGAAACTCTAGCTCTGGGTCAAAACAGTCTCAGTCAATAAGTTTTGCAAGTAAAGTTGTTGGAAATGAATTCATAAGTAACAGTAGCAACAACAAAAGATTTTCAAAAAATAATAACCAATCTTTAAAATGCACACATTGTAATAAAACTGGACACTTAGTAGATAAGTGTTTTGAAATAGTAGGATATCCCTCTTGGATGAGACCAAGAGGGAATCAAGGGAAGAAACCAGTGGCTAACAACAGTGCATCTGAAAACTCTAATGCTAATATTACTACTCTCACTAGTGATCAAGTGTCTAGGTTGTTGAGTCTTCTTAATGACAAAACTGGAGAGTCTTCACAGAGCTGCACTTTATCTGGTAGAATATTTTGTGCTTCTTCTGCATGTTTTGGTGGTAGACTATTTTGTTTTGCCAGTACTAATAAAGGGTTAATTGGAATTGGGTGGTTAGTTGATTCAGGAGCCAATGAACATATGGTCAATAGTGAAAATGGACTGTTTGATTTTGTTGATGTGTCTGAATTAAATATTAAAGTTAAACATCCAAATGGGACTTTTGCTTTAGTAACCAAAATTGGAAAACTAAAATTAGCTGAAAATGTGATCTTACAAGATGTTTTGGTGGTTCCTGAGTACACTGTTAACCTTTTATCAGTACATAAACTTGCTAGAGATAATAAACTGTTTGTAGGTTTTGATGAGCATAGGTGTTATTTACAGGACTTGTCAACAAGGAAAGTCCTGGTGACTGGTGAACAATTTGATGGGCTGTATTTGTGTAATCACTCTAGGTCTTTAACTAAGGTGTGTTATAGTAGCATGGTTGATTTTAATATGTGGCATGCTAGGTTAGGAAACCCTTCTGATCAGGTTTTGAAACTTATCAAACCTGGTGTCAGTGTTAAAAATAATCATGGGCCATGTGATGTGTGTCACAGGGCAAAGCAACACAGGGAGCCTTTTCCCCTTAGTGAACACAAGTGTACTCAGCTTGGACAGCTTGTACACTTGGATGTTTGGGGACCCTATAGAGTTGCTGATAGAGATGGTCATAAATACTTCTTGACCATAGTAGATGACTACTCTAGAACTGTTTGGGTTAGTCTAATGAAGCACAAATCAGAAGTGTTTGAAAATATTATTGAATTTGTTAATATCATTCAAAATCAGTTTAGTAAAACTGTTAAAATTTTTAGAAGTGATAATGGTTTGGAGTTTGTTAACAACCAATTAACAAATTTTTGTAAGTCAAAAGGTATAATTCATCAGACCAGTTGTGCTTATACACCCCAACAGAATGGAGTGGTTGAGAGGAAACATAGGCATCTATTAAATGTAGCTAGAGCCTTATTGTTTCAAAGTAATTTGCCAATAAGGTTTTGGAGTGAATGTATTTTGACTGCTGGTTATCTCATTAATAGGACACCATCTTCTGTGCTTGGAGGGAAGACTCCTTATGAGTTGGTTTATGGCTTTATGTAACACCCCAACCGATGGCGGAATCATCAAGGTGTCACGTAGTGACGATTGTTTAAAAGCACATGGTACTAAAATGTAAATATTATTGAATAAGCCAAAATTGTCTTACATGGAAATGGAAAATACAAAGTCTAAATGAAACGTAAATATTGAAGTAACTGATTTAAAATAAAGCACTAAAAGTCCCTTGCTAAAGCACTAGATCAAACTGCACCTGAAACATGTACAAAAATAGGTTTGGTCAACATATGAAATGTTGGTGAGCATTCCCAGTTTTAATATATGTAGTAAGTTGAAAAGGTATACAATTCAAGTGCAAGCTACAGTGCAAATATGTAAACTATGTATCATACAAATGAGCGAAATCAACCCTGTGACTGTATAATGTACAAAATGAACGGCGGTGTACTCATCCAATAAATGGATAATAACTTAACAATGGCCACGGATTCTCCGATGAAAAAGGGGGAGAATCAATCTAGGCGGGTTGTCAATCCAAATAGCGCTATCCAATGTTAAGGTCGGCTTGTACCATGTTAATGATTTCACTAAGTACAAATGCATTCTACATGTAATGTCTAAGCATAAAGCACGTTGTAAGCAATGCACATAGTACTAGAATTGTATTGTGAAAATGTAAACTTGTATTTGAAATTTGTAATAGTGTACATGTAACACCCCAAAAATGAATAAAAGCAAAAAGGGGATAGGAAGTACTCACTGTTCACGTAATAGCTTGAAATTCAACTGGACAACGAAATTTTGAGTTGGAATTATCCCAAAGAATTAACCTAAAGAATTTGATAATGTGTAAGGGAAATAATTCTAGGATACATGTATTTCTAGAGTTTCGAATTGGGGATAAGTATTTGTTTGATTAATAATCAAATTGTTTATTAAATATAAGAAATTTAATAAATAAATAAACAAAAGTCTTTTTTGTAAATTTTTAAGTTGAAGATGGTCACAATATAAAGTTTTAAGTATGAAAATAATTTATATAAAATTTTGGTGCAAAAATATTGAAAAATGAATTTATTATGATTTATTTATTATTAAAACTAACAAAAATTAATTAAAAATATAAAATGAACGGTTTTTCTGAAATAAAAATTATTTTTGAAATGTTTATTGCTATACAAGTTTAGAATAATTTTTGTGGGATTTAATAAAATCGTTTAGATATTTTTATTGAATTTTACAATTATAAATGAATAAACTTGTAATATTTATAATATATATTAAATAAATTATTTTTGAAAAACTAAAAATTGTACAATGAACCTTACCATTAGAAGGTCATACAATAATTTTTGTAGAATTTATAAACCACTTTTAGTATTTAAAAACTATTTTAAAAGATTATTATGTAAAATATATATATATATATATATATATATATATATATATATATATATATAAAAGGGAAAAAAATGTTTGTTGGTTATGGGAGTCGAACCCGGGCCTCTGGCCAGTTCGGGTTTTATCACAAGCGTGGCCACCAACTGAGCCACACCCTGAGAACGAATTATTTTGGATTTGAATTAGTTATATAGGCTAATTGTGTTAATGGATAAATGGTTTAAAATGAAAGAAAAATAATGAATGCTTGTGGGAATCGAACCTTGGCCAAAGGCCGGTTCTGTTCCATCTACGCGTGTAACCAGCTGACCTAGGTCAGTTGGTTGTTGAGTTTTCTGTTTCAAAAATGTTATACGATGTCTGAATTTTGTGTTCTTCCCCAATTCCACCAACCCGTGCCCTAATCCTTCAATCATACAAATTAGAGATCAATAGCCCCTGGATTCTTGGGGCTATTGTTTGTCATGTGCCGAAGAGTAAAACCCAACAAAAAAACAGAGCTTACCAAGCTGTAATCGCGTATGAAGGCTCGGTCAAAGAAAAGTTAACTCGATCAAAAAGGCTTCGAATGCAGGTTTGTTAACAGAAAATGAAGATAGAGAGGAGGTTTTCGGCGAGTGTAGAGGCAATGGGGAGGTCCAATTTATAGTGAGAAGCCTGGATTGTCGATTTGGTAAGTGTTGACTCGATGGTGATGATGACGCGGATGATTATCCTCGATTTGGAAGGTGTTAATGATAATTGCCAAGTAATCATACGCGTAAAGGTCAAAGGTATCAATCTCCTTCCATAACTGGATCAAATAACGCGTAAGGATTATTGATGATGATGATCGACGTGTACAGTTTGACTTTTTTCTGGTCAACTGTTCGATTTTCAAATATACTATAAGAATAATTCGCGTGGATTCCAAAACAGATATATGCTATAGCTCAGTTGGTTGAACGTGAGGGTGTGCTTGACCCGGTTTGGGACGCGGGTTCGAACCCCGTCCCAAGCATTTATTTTTTTAGACAATTTCCCTTTATTTTTGAGTTGTTATAAACTTAAAGTACGATTGTGTAAACCCGAATATGTAATAGAATATTTTTTTTTGAACGTCCGAAAATGACAAAAAAAACGTCGTATTAATTGGAGTTTTAACGTACATAGAAATGTTAAATTACATAAGAAAAGTGACGGATGTCACAGCATCCCCTACTTTTAGAAATTTCGTCCCGAAATTCCTTCAAGTGGTAGTCTCTGGAAAAAGATGAGGATACTTTGACATCATTTGGTCCTCACGCTCCCAAGTAAACTTTGGGCCTCGTTTGGATTCCCAACGAACTTTGACAATTGGAATTCGGCTTCGCTTAAGCGTCTTGACATCTCGATCCATAATCTCCACAGGTTTTTCTATGAAGCGCATCGACTCGTCAATCTGGATATCCTCTAAAGGAACATGGAAGTTATCTTCAGCCAAACACTTCTTAAGATTAGAAACGTGAAATGTTGGATGGACATTACTGAGCTCTGGTGGTAAATCGAGCTTGTAAGCCACCTTCCCAATTCGCTCAAGGATCTTAAAAGGGCCTACGAACCGTGGTGCAAGTTTCCCTTTCTTTCCAAATCGAAATATACCCTTCCAAGGTGAAACCTTGAGAAGTACCATGTCTCCGACTTGAAATTCTAGAGGCTTGCGCCTTTGATCGGCATAGCTTTTCTGTCTGCTTCGAGCAACTTGCAAATTCTCACGAATGCGAAGAATTTTGTCTGTCGTTTCCTGTATTAGCTCGGGACCGGTGATTTGTGTTTCACCAACCTCGCTCCAACACACAGGGGAACGACATTTGCGACCATAAAGTGCCTCAAATGGTGCCATGTTAATGCTGGAATGGTAGTTGTTATTATACGAGAACTTAACCAAGGGTAAGTGCGTGTCCCAATTGCCACCAAAGTCGATGATGCACGCTCTAAGCATATCCTCCAATGTTTGGATGGTTCGTTCAGTTTGACCATCCGTCTGTGGGTGATAAGCCGTGCTAAGATTCAGTTTCGTACCAAGTGCGGATTGAAATGTCTGCCAAAAGCGAGAAGTAAACCAGCTATCACGATCGGAAATAATGTCCAGAGGAATACCATGACGGCTGACAATCTCACTGATGTAGATTTTAGCCAGTTTCTCAGCTGTGTAGGTCTCACGAATGGGTAGAAAGTGAGCAGATTTGGTCAATCGACGATGACCCAGATACTGTCATGCCCACGAGTGGTGCGTGGAAGTTTCGTAATGAAGTCCATAGCAATGTTCTCCCACTTCCACACTGGAATTTCTGGTTGCACAAGTAAACCAGATGGACGTTGGTGCTCAGCTTTGACCTTGGAGCAAGTAAGGCATTTAGCCACATATAGAGCTATGTCCTTCTTCATACCGGGCCACCAATACAAGGTACGCAGATCCCAATACATCTTATCTGCACCAGGGTGAATGGAGTAACGAGACTTATGGGACTCGTCCATGAGGAAGGTACGCAGGTTGTCACGATCAGGGATCCAAAGACGGTTCATGAAGTAAAGTAAACCATTTTTGGTTTCCAACTGATTTTCGGCTCCACACGACATTTCATCGTACATGTTGCCTTCAGTAACAGAGACATGTTGGGCTTCAATGATGCGGAGTTTGATATCAGACTGGACCTGAGCACAATAAAGCTGGGCATGATCTTTACGACTGAGGGCATCGGCTACAACGTTCGCCTTGCCAGGATGGTAGCAAATCTCGCAGTCGTAGTCATTCAACAACTCGACCCATCGTCGTTGACGTATATTCAGATCTTTCTAGTTGAAAATGTGTTGAAGACTCTTGTGGTCAGTGAAAATCACACATTTTGTACCGTATAAATAGTGCCTCCAAATCTTAAGTGCGAAGAAAACCGCTCCGAGTTCAAGATCATGGGTAGTATAGTTTTTCTCATGGTTTTTCAGTTGTCGTGATGCATATGCTATAACCTTGCCTCGTTGCATGAGAACACAGCCAAGACCTTGGTTAGAGGCATCACAATAAACCACAAAATCCTCATTGCCGTCAGGTAAAGTGAGGATTGGAGCATCACACAGTTTCTGCTTCAATGTCTGGAATGCTTCTTCTTGACTGGGTCCCCATACATATGGTTTATCTTTATGGGTCAAAGAAGTGAGAGGTAAGGCAATCTTGGAGAAGTTGAGAATGAAGCGACGATAATAACCCGCTAGACCAAGGAAAGAACGAACTTCCGTGGGAGACTTGGGTGTAATCCAATTTTTAACAGCCTCAATCTTAGCTGGATCCACGTGTATTCCCTTATCACTGATAATGTGTCCCAAAAATTGAACTTCCTTAAGCCAAAATTCGCACTTGGAGAATTTAGCATACAGTTGTTCATTCTTCAAAAGACTCAAAATTTGTCTAAGGTGTTGTTCGTGAGCTGATTTGGTTTTAGAGTAAATGAGAATGTCATCAATGAAAACAATTACGATTTTATCCAAGAAGGGTTTGCACACGCGATTCATGAGATCCATGAAGACAGCGGGTGCATTCATTAGTCCAAAAGGCATAACCATGAACTCGTAATGACCATAGCGTGTACGAAAAGCTGTCTTTGGAATATCGTCTTCATGAACTCGTAGTTGATGATATCCCGAACGACGATCGATCTTTGAGAAGCAAGTCGAACCTTGAAGTTGATCAAAAAGATCATCAATGCGGGGTAAAGGGTACCGGTTTTTAATGGTGAGTTTATTAAGCTCACGATAATCGATACACATTCGGAAAGATCCATCTTTCTTCTTTACAAATAAGACTGGAGCTCCCCAAGGTGATGAACTGGGACGAATGAAACCCTTGTCTGCCAGCTCTTGAAGTTGACTCGCAAGTTCTTGCATCTCGAAAGGTGCAAGACGATATGGAGATTTTGCAACGGGCATGGCACCAGGTACAAGATCAATACGGAATTCAACAGGACGTACTGGTGGTAGTCCAGGTAAGTCATCAGGAAAGACTTCTGGAAACTCACGAACAACAGGAACATCTTGGATACTCTTGTCTTTACCTTTCTTTTCCACGATATGAGCCAAGAAAGCTACGTATTTCTTACGTAGATATTTTTGTGCTTGAGTGCAGGACATGAGTTTAAGACCACTGGATGGTTTCTCACCCTAAACCCGTAAAAAGTCACCCGATGCGAGAGGAAACCGAATAAATTTCTCAAAGCAGACAACTTCAGCATGATGTTTAGAAAGCCAATCCATACCCACGATGACATCAAAGCTTCCCAATTTCATGGGTATGAGATCAATGGTGAAGTCATGTTCGTTAAGGCTAAGAGTACAACCCTGGATGATGGAATCGATTGAGATGGGTTTACCATCCGCGACCTCGACAGTGAAAGGCGCTCCTAATCTAGAGCGAGTGTGGGATAGTAAAGGTTCGAATGCTAATGACACAAAACTTTTATCCGCACCAGTATCAAATAAAATCGAAGCATAATGACCGTCAAGTACAAACGTACCATTCACCACATCATTTGCTTCCTGGGCTTCTGCTGCATTGATGTTGAAAGCCCTACCACGAGCCACTGGGTTTGTTGCACAGTTTGTTGGGACAAGTGCGGGACACTGATTTCTGAGGTGGTTTGGATCACCACAATTGAAGCAAGCTCGACCATATGCTATGGGTTGTGGGTTTTGGCGAGCTGGTTGAGGGTTGGCTGGCTGAGGGTTAACTGGTTGAGCATTGATTGGTTGAGGTCGAAGCACTGATCGACATGTGGTAGCTACATGACCGTACCTATCACAGGTGGTACAGTGGCGACAAGGAAAATTTGAGGGGTGATGGTACTGACATGTGGCACACTTGGGTAAGTTTCCACTATAAACCTTCTTAACAGGATGAGCCTGAGCCATTGGAGCCTGGGCTATTGGAGCCTGGGTTACTAGGGCTACAACAGCGTAGTTTCTACCTCTAGACTTCCGCTTCCTAGTGTTGGAACCGGTATTGTCTACGGCAACTCTTGATGATTCAGTAGTAGGGGCGGGGGTCTTCTCAGCTGGTTTCTTGGTTCCTTTCCTAACCAGATTTCCCTTTTTCACGTGCTTGTCAGTCAAGGAGGCTTCAAGCTGGATGGCTTCTTCCACCGTAGTGGGCCTGCTTCCAGTGACTACGTCTTGAATTAGGTCAGGCAATCCCTCGATATATTTCTCGATTGCTCAAGAGACCGGGGTAACCATGTGTGGAACCAATATGCTGAGTTCATGATATCGAGTGTTGTACGCAAGATTTTCACCACTGTCTTACTTCAACCCATGGAACTCTTCCTCTAGTTTCCTGATTTCGTTCCTAGGGCAGAATTTGGCGATCATGAGTTCCTTAACCTCAGCCCAAGACAAAGATAAAGCAACATCAGCGCCCCGATTGCGCTTTTCACCATTCCACCAGGTTAGTGCCCCCTTTTGAAGGACATTGGTAGCATAGCGAACGCGGAGGTCATCAGGACACTCGCTGTTCACAAAGGTACTTTCCATACTTTCAAACCATTGGAGGAGGCTAGTAGCACCCTCCTCACCAGTAAATTTCGTGGGGTTGCAGGAGTTGAAGTGTTTGAAAGTGCACCGGAATTGAGTTGCACCCTCTGTGTTGGCACTGTTGCTGTTCTGGGTTAACTCACTAACAAGATTTGGGATTACTGCAGCAATTTGCTCAGCAACTAGAGAAGCAAGGCGACGATCAGAACGTTGTCCAGAAGCACGAACAGTGCGTTGGCTAGCATCACGGAGCATGCGGCGAGCAGACATCTACAAGGCAGTCAATGAAAAATTATGAGATTATAAAATGTAAGTGTATAATTGTACAAATGATTATGAATACAAAATATTGTATGTGAAATAAGAGTGTATCATTAAAAATTTTGCATAGAATGCTTGGATTGCCCTTGTCTAGCTGTAAAGCCCAACAAGAACGTTGACTTTTCAAAGGAATTAAACCCAATGGTGATCAAAGAAGACATGCTTTAGCCTATAAGTGGACACTCACTCCAGGAATCCCCAGGTAAGCATAACAGGTCCGTAAATGGATTTATGCGCTATGCTTGCCTATGCCAGAAAACCCAGTGTACAGGCATCCACCCTTCCAGATTGCACGTGTCCTCATCACACTCATTAAAGTTCAACAACTTTGAAGGAGCAAAAATAAGAGTAGGCATTATGCCTAAGAGTGTCTTCATGAAAGGTACTGCTCCCGCTCCATGATGATGTAGTCTTTCCACTCCTTGTAGGACACCATCTCTATACACCATGATGAAAGATGAGGAGAAATGGAGAAGAAGGGGAAAGATTGAGGGAGGAAAGTAGAGGGAAATGAGGGGAATGATAAATTAGGAAATGTTGTACCTGAAAGTTGGAATTCGGTTATAGTCTAGGCCAATTCATCTAATAACCTAGTTCCCTATAACCATGACTCTGATACCAATCTGTAACACCCTAACCGATGGCGGAATCATCGAGGTGTCACGTAGTGACGATTGTTCAAAAGCACATGGTACTAAAATGTAAATATTATTGAATTTAATCCCTTTCTAGAACATCTAAGAGTGTTTGGATGTCTGTGTTTTTGTACGGTCTTAAATGAGTCAAATAAACTGGAGAGTAGAGTAGAAAAATGTGTTTTTCTGGGCTACTCTCAAGAAAAAAAGGGGTACAAGGCATTTAGTCTTGATTCCAAAGTCATTTTGTTTTCAAGGGATGTTAGGTTTTATGAGGACTGTTTTCCATTTAAACAATCAAATGTTTTTGAAAAATTTAATGCTAATAATGATAATAGTGTAAACAGTTTAAATTTTTTTGATCTCTATGAAAACACAGAATCACAATCAAACTTGGATGTGGATGATCCCGATGATGATAGAAAGGGAGGAGGTAATAGGGATCCAGGAACACACTTAGGAAAGCAACCAAAAGGTCAGAACCCTGCTAAAGGCATGGCTGGGAGTCAGCAGCCTAGCAGTGATAGTTCTGAACCTGGTAAGGCTGATAGTGTGAGTACTGGAAGTGACCAAACAAACTTTTCTGAGGGTGACACAGTCCAGGAAAGGTCTGAACTTAGAAGATCATCTAGGAACATTAGTTTTCCTAGAAAACTTAGTCATTTTGTGGTGGAGGGAAAAGTAAAATATGACATAAGCAAAGTAGTTAATTTTTCAAAACTTTCTTTAGAAAACAAATGTTTTTCTTTAGTTTTGGATAAAAGTGTTGAACCCAAGAATTATTATGAGGCTGTAAAAGATGAAAACTGGGTTAGGGCCATGAATGAAGAACTAGAGGCCTTATATAGGAACAACACCTGGGATGTGGTTGAATTACCAAAGGGTAGACATAAGGTTGGTTGCAAATGGATCTATAGGATTAAGTATAAGTCATCAGGAGAAGTTGATAGGTTTAAAGCTAGGTTAGTGGCTAGGGGTTACAGTCAACGGGAAGGGTTAGATTATGATGAAACTTTTTCACCCGTTGTAAAAATGGTAACTATTAGGATAGTGTTGAGTCTAGCTGTCCAAAATAACTGGAGTTTGTATCAACTTGATGTTAATAATGCTTTTCTCTATGGAGAATTGCATGAAGATGTCTACATGACATTACCCGAAGGTGTTCAGGCTGAGTCTGAAAACAAGGTCTGTAAACTAAAGAAGTCCTTATATGGACTTAAACAAGCTCCACGAATGTGGAATGAAAAGCTTGTTAAAGCTTTAGTTGAATTTGGCTTTGTTCAGAGTCGGTGTGATTATTCTTTATTAATAAAGTCTACTGGTTCTGTGTTTTTGGTGCTATTAGTTTATGTGGATGATATAATCATCACTGGTAACTCAGATAGTGAGATAAATAAAGTCAAACTTGATTTTAAAACTAAATTTCTAATAAAGGACTTGGGTGAATTAAAGTATTTCTTAGGTATTGAGGTGGTAAAAACTGAAAATGGTATAAACTTGTCTCAACGAAAATATTGCACAGAATTACTTGCTGAATATGGTATGTTAGGGTGTAAACCAATAACTAACCCTATTGAGCAACATCATGTGTTAGTTAATTTAGTTGAGACTTATAACAAGGAATTAAGTAATATTACAGGATATCAGAAACTTGTTGGGAAGTTGATTTATTTATCCCATACAAGGCCTGATATTGCGTATTCAGTACACTATCTTAGTCAATATATGCATAAGCCCACAGAAGGACATCAAAAGATTGCCTTTAGATTGCTTAGATACTTAAAATCAGCACCTGGAAAAGGGTTGATTTTGTCTAAGTGTAATCACTTTGATCGGAATGTATATTCGGATTCAGATTGGGCTAAATGCATTGAGACTCGTAGATCAGTTACTGGTTTCTGTTTGTTACTTGGTAATTGCTTGATTTCATGGAAAAGTAAGAAGCAACCCACAGTTTCTCGCTCATCTGCTGAAGCAGAGTATAGAGCGACGTGTGCAGCAGCATGTGAGGCTGTTTAGGTCAAAAACTTGCTTTCTGAACTCAACATACTTGTTAAATTGCCTATAAAGTTGCAATGTGACAGTACTGCAGCCATATCCATAGCTGATAACCCAGTGTTCCATGACAAAACCAAACATTTTGGTTTGGACTTGTTCTTCTTAAGAGATCTCATCACAATGGGAGTAATTGAAACTGTGAAGGTTGACTCAGAAAGTCAACTTGCAGACTTGTTCACTAAAGGTTTGTTAACTCACCAACATTTGAATCTGTGAGAACAGGTTAAAATGGGTGATGAGTTTGGTTGATAAAATTGAGGGGGGTGTTAAAATTATATATGTATATATATAATTTTTATCTTTCAATTTTATCATGAGGTTTTATATAATTAACTTGTTTCAAATAGTGGGCTGGTGTCTGGGTTAAGATTCTTTGTTTTGTAGGATTCTGGATATCACATCATGTGGGCTCATATTGGACTAAGGATATAAATTGGAGCCCAATTCGTGTAGATCAAAAGATCCGGCCCAGTTGATAAGAAAGCCTGCCCAATTAGATTGTGCTTCTATTTAATAATTCTCAGTCGTTGATTTTGTACAACGTGGCAATCCGTGTGAAAGATGTTGATCGTATGGTTGAGAAAGATGGAGATTGTGCTTTCTCAACAGTCTCTCTCCTATATAATGCTCTCTTGATTACTGAGCTAGGGTTAACACCCCAGATTATTGTTTCGTACACTTTACTCTCTCACCTTCTTGTCCAGTCGATTCATTCATAAGATTGTTAGAGTTTGAGTTGATCTAAGACATCTTGTCTTAGATCCTTTGTTCTCGTGTAAACCTTTGGTTTAGATCTTGTGGTTTTTCTGTATGAGTCGTGTATCTGGTTCGTATTAGGTCTAGGTTTTTTCATTGTAACCTTAAGAGTCTTTGTATGTTTTTTATCATAAATAAAATCCAGAGTATTATTGAGTTGATACCATGAGTTTTGACAAACCTAAACCTGCACCATCATGAAATCAAACACAATAGCCTAAACCTGCATATATAAGTACAATTAGAGCATGTGGTTTCAACAACCGTGACCGTCAATGTCTGTTTTCAGTCGGCACTGGTTGTTGGTTGTCAAAGCACCACCCCATCCTAGGTTGCGCAATTTCGGTTAGAATGGTAGGCCTGATTGTCCACTTGAGGAAACCTTGGGTCGCCCCGGCTCTGATGCCTCTGTTGATGGTGAAGGACTTCGAGAAGGGAGTGTTTCTCTCTCCTGGTGCTCTCTTATGAAATGGAATTTAACCTTCAAGTTCATGAACACCTAAGGGGGAGGTCATGGGTTCAAGTCCCACAAGGAGTGAAATTTGCCGTTCAAAAAAAAAAAAGTTCTTGATTAAGGGTCTTAAATACATAAGTGAGGATGATTACAACGGTTTCATGGTGACGATCCATCACAGAAAATTAAATTTGATGAAGGTTAACATTCAATTGTATTTTATGAGGTGGGTTACATCTTCTTAGACCATGTGTAATGGTTCAAGTCCATTAGGGGCGTTTTCTGCCATGCGGACGCCATGTCAGCATAGACATTTTAAGTCAAAAATAGGTGTCGTGGTTCAAGCCCTATTTTATGCCTTTCAATCATTACTCAATGATATATATTTTTACAACTTTTTTTGTTTGATTATTTATAAAATTAAAATAAAACTTGAAAAATACTAAGAACATAAAATATTGAATTATTATTATCCTATATATTTAAAACCAAATTAAAATAAAAAATATATATTACTAATTCGGAGACATTTCTTTATATGTATTTCTTTATTCTTTATATGTTTAATTATAAAATATAGTAAATAACTAAATAATATATCCGTCCATATCTTACAATCTCCACATATCACCATCACATGGGACCCACCTGTCCTTTATCAAAGTATATAATACAACTAGGTGTTTTAACGATCGCGCGCTGCGCGATATATTCTGTGGCACGTTGTGTCACAACTGTGCTAACAGCGGTGTAAGATGGAGGCGTAAAACCGTGTTACGTAGCAACGAAACAACGACCTAAACCAGGAAAATCGACAAGAAAGAACACAACAGATGAACGGAGACAAAAATAGTATACGAACGTAGATGAAAACTACGTAAAAAAAACGTTGACGAAAAGATCAGGTGTTGCGGACGAACGGAGACGAAAATATTATATGAAGATAGACGAACACTACGAAAAAAAACGTAGACGAACGGAGACGAAAGTACTATACGAATGTAGACGAAGACTACGTAAAAAAATGTAGACGAACGGAGACGAACGTACTATACGAACGTAGACTAACACTACGTAAAAAAATACCATACGAACGTAGACAAAAACACTATACGAACGTAGAGCAACTTGGGTTAAAGAGCGGGTGTTGCAGACGAACGGAGACGAAAGTACTATACGAACGTAGACGGACACTACGCTAAAAAAAAAAAAGAAATAAATTATGACAAAAATGGGGAAAAAATGGGGCAAAAAAGTTGGTGGTAAAAACAGGGAAAAAACCAAAATGAGGGAAAATAAAACGTAACCAAAAAGTTGGTGGCCAAAATGGGAAAAAAAGAACCTAAAGAAAGGAAAAATAAAAAAAATGTGGCCAAAATAGGGAAAAAAACTTAACCAAAATATTGGTGGCAAAAACGTAAAAAAAACTTAGAAAAAAAAACAAAAACAAAAAAAGTGGTGGAAGAAAAAAAAAGTCTAAATCCTACTATTTCTAAGAGCTCTCGCTTTAATATATATAGAATATATATACACAAACCACCTATACATTCACACACTATATTTATCTCCATCTACTTCATTTTTATCATAGACCTTTGCAACTAAAGAAAAATAAAGTATGGCTACTCCATTTTACTCCATTTTATCTCACTTAATAAATACACTTTGTATGGGATTGAGTGTGAATTAGGCGTGAATCAAAAAACGCCCAACCTATAAAACGCCCTAAAAACGCCGAAGTGGGTGGTGTACTTGGCGTGAAATGAGTTTTTTTTAGGAGGAAAAAGCCCCATTACGGATGGTCTTACACTTAAAGATAATTGAATGTGTCAATACCAGATAACTATGAGTTATGGCTTCTTTGCTGATCCAACGAGTTGCATTATTATTTTGTACCATTGCTATCAAATGTGATACACAAGGGTATAAATGAAAGAAAAATGGTAAAAAAATAGTGATTTATACTTGTGACTTTTGGATTGCCATCTTAAAATGATGGTGAAATGACCATCTTAGCCATCTCTCCTCCTTAATAAGGTAACATAGATATTAGACTATCCGTTGTGGGTCGCAAGTCTGGTGCTCATAACACCCTCACGTGAACAGTTGCAGGGCGAGCACAAGCGATGGTGGTTGCGTGCGTTATTGGGAGAAAGTGAGATTTAATCACGCCGGTGCTCACCCTCAACAACGGGGTCAAGTGACCAGGTTACTTGACAGTAAAGTCGGTGGCTCGCGCCTGATCACTCGCGACGGAAAATGGATATTCTTATATGTAATTTATATATTTTAAGACAAACTTCACTACTTGTAATGAATTTTATTCTAATTTTTTTTAAGTAAAACTATATTTCATTAATTAAAAAAAACATTACAAATTACATCAACATAGCGGAAAGACGCGCAACAAGCTGCGCTGCCACCCTTTTTCTGAATGGCAAACCCCAACCGACTAAAAATGTAACCTTGCCCACCCAGATCCGAGACACTACTATGAATAACTCGCTGGACCTTGGTCAGGAAACGGATAGCCTCCGGTGCTAGTGAGCCAAATGTATCAAAAGCTAGGGGTTCAAAAACATGTTGGTTCTCCTCGGAGGCTTTAACATGTTTTTCTACTTTCTTCGTCTTTGCTTTTTGCACCGCTTGCCCTGTTACAAACCCACCATCCCTCAACCCAACTAGAGGAGATACACCAGTCAGGTGAACACAAGCATGCTTCCCCCGGCCCACCCAAAGACAAGTAGATCTGCTGGACGTAGGGTGGATCTCCTTTCTACGGGATCCGAGAGGAAGTTCACGGGGGCCTCCTTCTTGGTTGAGATCCCAGCACGTCTTAAAATGTCCCACATAACGTTTCGAACCCAATCATGCCGATATTTAAACCCGGGTAACTCCTTGCAGTGAACCACAAGTTCCCTGTATTCATCCAGGCAGGCCTTACGGCAAATCGGACAGATTTCATCCTCCTGGTACATGGGAATCATCAAACGATATTTAATAATTGACATGTATTCAATAGTGGACATGCTCTGACCTAGACTTTCGATCGGGATAACAGTTAAGAAATCTTGGGCATGGGGGCCTTGCAAGCATTCAATAACTGCCCTCTGGCCGGGGGGACAGACAAAAAACTTCACCCAGACCTTGAGCGATTTTGCCAAATAGGGCATTCGCCAAAGTTTTCTGAGGCTTTGGGGGGCAGTGTCCTTGTTAGAAAAACCACCAATATCAAAACCTGGGAGATAGTCATTTAGCCTTTCAAGGGCCTGCTTGTAGTCCAAGTCCACGACGAAAACCTCATTATTTCGTAGGATGTGGTCTTGAAGGTTCCAAGACTGAGCTCGCGACGCCACAAACGCATAAATCCCGACATCCTTCGCATAGAGGAGACCTAATCCTCCCAAACGCATCGGCAAAGACGTCATCCGCCACTATAGGTCACCAAAGAATGGCCCCCCACATATCATTATGTCTTCAATGTCTAAGGCTTTAGCAACTTCGGTGGCATCACCAATAATCGTCCCATCTTTCAGGTCCCACGCATGAAATGGGAGTTTACAATTTTCTTGTACCCGAAGAACCATAGGGTGTAAAGTAAGGGCGAAAAGAAGGGGACCTTTGTTGAACCCCCGTAGTAGCCCCTATACAATCATTACCCACATACAACCTAGCTGGTTGGGCATATAAGAACTGGACCCATAAATAGATAGACGAGCAATATTGATTGTGACACCCGAAAAACTCAGGTTAGTAACATTAATCAAACTAGTAAGTCTACCTTAGCGAGTCATGCATATTACATACTTAACTGGGTCAGTTGAGTCATTATGATGGTTCGGGAGTCATTACAATGATCCATGGGATCATTGGGAGTCGGTCCATAACCATGTGTACAAGGATTGGTGATTCGTGGAGTCACCGAGTTTAATGCACACACGCAAGTCTCGAGTCCTGGGAATTGGTGAACGAATGTGAACGTGTTAGTTATCATGCATTATGTGTTTATAATCATTATATGACTTGTCGGTATGTGAATACGTGTTTATATGTGTTAAAATAGTGTTTAACGCGCCGAAAACCCAAACCCACATGTTGGGGGCGATTACGGGGATTTACACGTGATTAGGAGCAAGCATTTAGCCTACTCGCTAGTTATAGGGGCGATTATGCCCTAATCGCTAGTTATTATAGGCGATTAGGAGCATAATCGCCAGTTGCAGGGTTGTAATCGCTAGCTCTGTTGTTGACGACTGAAAACACCTATAAAGACAACCCTTGACTTGTGCAACATCATTTATGCAACCCTAACTGATCCTAAGCCTCCCTCACACCTTAGAACACCTCTGGAACTCGTTTTGCTTCAAACCCCACCATTTCCAAGCTTACACTCCTTTCTTTGAAAAAATCCAAGGTGTGTTCTTCATCCCAAACCTTTGTAATGTTATTGTTTTGGTTCCCAAAGGTCCAGACCTTGTTTTACCAAGTTTGTGTCTTTAAAAACCTTTGCAATGAGTTTCTAAAACAAGTCTAAACATTTATACTTGCTATATGTGAAGTATTCATGCAAGAAATGATTTTTGATGGTCAAAACATGAATGTTTCCATGTGATTGATGTACTTCTGATGTGTAGGAGTTATTAGTATGTTTTCCTAAGGATTTGAGCTATTATTATTGTGTTTTGGCGAAGATATGCATTTTGACCCATTTGGATGATTCTTGAAGATTTAGGATGTTATAATATGATTTGATGATTGTTTTTTATTAGGATTCACATTAGATGGGTATTATAACAGAGGGATGATGATTTGCAAGGTTGTAGGTGATGAAATCTGATTATTTGCCATTTAAGGAAAGATATGCATAGTTAATGAAACCTAGTACTTTGCCATTTTTTGAAATAATTGCACAAAGGGTGTTAGATCAGTGATGAATTGGGGGGTGTTTGCTTGGAATGGGTTGGTTAATAGTTTAGGTTTGATGTTGGGTGTTTATACATGTTTCGGATCTGATTTGGAGGGTTAAACGCGCGAAAAAGTGGAACAGACCTGCAGGGGGCGATTGGGGAGTTCTAATCGCCTGTTTAAACAGGTGATTGGCCCAATCGCCTGGCATTATGGGCGATTAGGCTCCCACTAGTGTGTATAACATGCATTTACAATCCTAAATGCTAGTTTGACCATCCTAATCCCTAGTTGACTTTCCTAAATGCATGTGTGATAGCCTAATCGCATGTTTTGCTGTAGTAAGCGTATTTTGACATCCCGAAGCATAATTTGACACCTAGGAATATGATAGGAACCCAGTGACATGCCTAATGACTTAGTAACACGTGTTTGGACTCGTTTATGCATTACTTGAGCGTTATGCTAGACTTAGTGAACTCTTGCGTGTGCTAAATGTTTAACTACATATGTTGCATGATATCTAGCATTTGGCTAACACGTGGGATGTCGGGTCACCAATGGGATGTCGGGTCTTGTCTGGTACGGTCTGTTTAACAGTCAAAGGTGTTTTCAAACGTACATGGTTATGGTCTGGACATTCGGGGACTAGTTAACCTACGGGTTATTAGTCTGGGTACTTATATACATCTTATGATAGGTTGCCACTATTTGGGGCTATCATAGTTTACTGATTTAACTGTTTTCAAGTAATGCAATCCAAGGTGAGTGTCACAGCCCCACTTTTACTGTTTTGCTTTTGGGGGAGAAACATGCTACATACTTACTTACTAAAGGTCATGTTATACTATGGTTACTTTATATTACTATACGACGTTTTATACGAAGTCCCAGGGGGAAAACCATGAATGTGCGGGTTGCACAATGAGGAAAATGTGGATAGATCTATTGGGCCTCACAAACCCCACTCGACGGCTGGGAACCGGGCGGGTGCATATTGTCTCTAGTTTCGGGTTTACCGAGGCATCGGTAACCCAGTCATCTGAGCACGCTTCATCTACTGGTTCATGTTAAGTAATGGGCTCCCAACCGTAGTAGTAAAAACACTTAACGTCTAGCTAACGTTCTTATAACCTAGTAGTAACGGATATGATCTTTTCAAACTTATAATAACTCCTTTATAAAAACCTGTGAACTCACCAGCATTATATGTTGACATTTTTGGCATGTTTTCTCAGGTCGCTAAGGTAGCAGTTAATGGAATAGGCACACGGAGTCTAGCACAGCGTCTAGAGTCTTGTCGCATATTAAACAATGTTTTGTAAACTGTGATATGCCTTTTGGTTGTAAACAAGAAATGCTTCCGCTGCTGGTTTATGGCTTAAAGCATAATGTTTTGGTTTCATTATATATATACTTAGTGTTTGTTTATTGTGATCGTTGACTTGGATCCTGGAATGTCACGCGCCTCGCGGTAAACCCCCGCAAGTGGAATTTGAGGGTGTGACATTGATGAACTCTTGAAGAAGGGCGGTACGGTCGATCAAATTAAAAGCGTTCGAAAAATCCGCAGTAAGCATAGCTAAAGACCCATCCGCATGGAAGGAGCTTAAGAACCTATTCGCACTGTGAAGCACCGTCTCTGCCCCCATTGGGAGTCCCCACCCCAAATTGAAAGTCTCCCAGGTACTTAGCCATTTCCTTCCCAACTTTCCTCAAAGCCACTTTAGAAACTAATCTGCACCAAATGGCCCCTACTGCAATGGGCGAAATCCCGTTATCAGGTTTTAATAGAGGGGTAACGGGGGTCGAAGAAATAAATTCAGCTAGAACCCTGGGACACAAACCCCCTAGCCACAGGTTGACGACTTCAGTAATAGCTGAGAGTAACCCCGTGGACGTCACTGACCCTTCTCCACTAATAGCTTCTAGCAAATGTTGGGCCCTCAGACCGTCCCTCCCACATGAAGTCCCTTTAGGGAAAGATCGGAGGCATCCAAGTACATAATCCCGATCCACAACAAGGGCGGGCATGACGTCAGAGTTGGCGGGCAAGGACGGATAGGGCATCACCGGATGTTTGTCAATAAGGGCTTTCATGGTAGAGTCCCCGAAAGGAGCAACCCCACTGGAACACAACACCTTGACAAAAGCTGTGAAATGACTGTCTCTAACTTTTCTTAGGCATTGCTTGACATTGGGGCTCTGTTCAGAAGGCTCAATCCCCTTATATCCTTGTTGAAGAAAACACCTTCCCCCGCACTGTCAAAAGGGGAAGGAACCAAATCTGCAAACCTAGACCCGTCTTTCCACAAAGAAAGCGCTTGGAGGATGCTACTACACTGCAAGGATTTTCTATTCCCAAACCTCTGCTCCTGCCTAGTGGACGGTTTGACCACCAGCAGGGTACACCTCGGTAATAAAAGCAATTTGACCCAACTTTCTATAGATCCTGGTGAGGCCATCACCTTTCTACAAAGCTTGGGCAAACGCCAATCGACAACTTGGGGGAATTCTCTTGACAGTTTGAATGGGCAAAGAGAAAACCTTTTCTAGGAGGGATAGATCCCCGACAACACCTCCTGAAGGAGCCGATTCCATATCCACAGCCACATAACGAGGTTTCTGAATCCCAACAATGAAATCTTCCACATTCCCTGTGTCCACATAGAAGGAAAAGACATCATCAGCGTCGTGATTACACCTTTTGCTAAGAGCATGCATCACCATGCACCTCCCACATACCATTTGGCCCCATCTTTAAGGGCGCCCCCAACATCTGTAAAAAGGTCCAAGTCTTGAGATATTTCATCTCTCAAGGACGCCTTCCGATTTTCTTTCTTGAAATGCAGACTCTGCATGTGCTCAAGAAGGCGGAAAAACCCCGAAGGCCCTGGTTTACCATCCTTGCACTCATGGAAATGCTTGAAGGGGCATGCTATAAGCCCACTACTTGAGCCAGAGCCCGAACCTCCCAGTTTACCATTTCGATCCCTTTTATTAGGAGCCATGAACATATCCACACCAACCCAAATAAAAAGCAAGAAAAAACT
Source organism: Ambrosia trifida (assembly GCA_028751855.1). Taxonomy (NCBI): domain Eukaryota; kingdom Viridiplantae; phylum Streptophyta; class Magnoliopsida; order Asterales; family Asteraceae; genus Ambrosia; species Ambrosia trifida. The sequence continues at coordinate 131,699,192 of CM054128.1, read as the reverse complement.
CAAGGAACCCCTACTCAAGGCGAGGTGGGGAAATATAAACAAGGACTTGGAACTCCCCGCAGAAAACAGGAAAGTAGAGGGGGAGCAACCAATAATTGCTCACCTCCTACCCGATAACCTCAACTACCTTAAAGTGACAAGAAATAAAATAAAATAAAATAAAATGAAATGAAATGAAATGTGAATAGCTCAATAAATCAAACAAGCGAAGTGAAAAGGGGATAACTAGTCAAATGTACGAATCTATCATCAACTTTCAACATTGGGATTCAACCTCTACAATTTTGTCTACACATTCCTTGACCTTTAACAATCTAAAGTCCTCTGCAAACAACACACCTATTACTACTACTATTATTATTATTATAAAGCTTAAGTATAATAATATCGGGCTAAAAAATTGTGTAGGAGAATGTGATGGTGGTAGGCAGGTGTAGGAGATGGTGGTGCCCCAGGAGGATAGGGGTGGTCAGGCGTATGAGTTTATTAGGTTTATTGTTCTCTACTCATCTCATTCTCTTAATGGTCATTCTTCCTCGTTCTTGAATTGCACACGTAAAGGTGCAAATGTAATCCAGGTCTTGAATCTCTCTTTCACACACACATATAGAGAATATTGAACTGCAAATCAAGAATAATTAATGCCTAACATGCGATGGATGTCGGAAAATCAGGCTTCAAACACGAACACAAAAACACACAAAAAGAATGAAGTCACTCAACTATTTTTATAATTAACTAAAAGATCACAAATTACAATAACCATAACAATCTATTTGTACCAACCTCAACCACATAATAATCATAACCAACTCAAACTCTATTTAATTTAATAAATAAACCAACTAGATGAACATATCTAATAACCCGACAATTATCCCTAATTTAAATATAAAAGACTCAGTAAACAATTCATCAACAATTATCTATAACCCGTTTAATCTTATCTTCATAATTCAAAATTAACCTCTTATACAATCACAATGTGAATTTATTTTTGGTGAGTTATGGCAAAGAAAGGGAAAAGATAATAGTTACCCACACTCATCGAAACACTATCGAAACACATGACGAAATTTGTCACTAGTTACTAACGGAATATATAAGTGAAGATTTCATCAATGATAATCAGTGTTCTAAGGGTAGATGGGGTGGTCATCACATCATCACACTATCAATCTCATTTCATCACACTTCAGCACATTTATCATTAAAACCATGGGGTGGTGTTCATATTACATCACACCCATCACTAATATATATAGGCTAAGTATCCAGAGAAAACCCACAAAATTTTGAAGAAACCCTGGAAACTCTAACTTCCCGAGCTTTTTATCATCTAAAAAATTTAGGGTATGTAATATACATGATTTTAAGAATTTTGAGCCAAAAAAATCAAAAAAGCGCAGAGTGGATTGTTAAAAAAAATAAGTTTTTTTGTGTAACGTATGTTACACACTTTACAGACATGTAACATATGTAACACAAAAAACTTATTAATTTAAAAAAAAAATCCACTCGGCGTTTTTTTTTATTTTTTTGGCTCAAAACTCTTAAAAACATGTATATTACATACCCTGATTTTTTTAGATGATAAAAAGCTCGGGAAATCGGAGTTTCAAGGTTTCTTTTATTTGAGTGAGTTTTTATTCTAACCATCCCCTATATATAGGGAAAGGATATTTTGAAAACTCACTTGAGTTGAGAAAACCTTTGAAAACCCATGTAAAAAACCATTATTTTTTTTTGAAAAAAATAACCAATGTAAAATACATGTTTTTAAGCATTTTGGGCAAAAAAATAACAAAAGCCCCGATGGGATTTTTTTAAAAAAAAAGTAAACAAAGTTGCTAAAAAACATATGTTTTCAGCTATTTACCTATGTTTTTAGGAACTTTGTTTATTTAAAAAAAAAATCCAATCGACGCTTTTTTTATTTTTTTGGCCCAAAACGTTACAAACATCTATTTTACATTTGTTATTTTTTTCAAATAAAAAAATGTTTTTACATGGATTTTCGAGGGTTTCTCAACTCAAACGGGTTTTCATTTTATAATTGACCTATATATATATAAGGGAAAGGGATACCGGAAACCCTCTAAAACGAAGAAACTCGGGAAACTCTAACCTCCCAAGCTTTTTATCATCTGAAAAAATTAGGGTATGTAATATACATGATTTTAAGAGTTTTGAGCCAAAAAAATCAAAAAAGCGCCGAATGGATATTTTTAAAAAAAATAAATAAGTTTTTTTTTGTGTTACGTATGTTACACAAAAACAGACATGTTACATATGTTATACAAAAAACTTATTTATTTTTATTAAAAATATCCACTCGACGCTTTTTTTTGGCTCAAAACTCTTAAAATCATGTATATTACATACCCTAATTTTTTCAGATGATAAAAAGTCCGGGAAGTCAGAGTTTCCCGGGTTTCTTCGTTTTGAGTGGGTTTTTATTTTAACCGCCCCCTATATATATATATATATATATATATATATATATATATATATATATATATATATATATATATAGGGGGGATCATTTGAGAACAATTTTCATGTGAGAAGAAAAGAAGAAATGACATAACTATAAACATTAAGTACATTAACTCTTCTCACATTAATTTGTCATTAATACTTTAGACTACACATATCACAATTTGTCCTACACATATCACAATTTGTCATACACATATCAAAATTCATCCTACATATGTCGAAACTATCAAACGTTTATCCTACATATATCGAATTTATCATTCACTTCAAATTAGGCTTGGTTTGAAAAAATATATTTTGAAAAACAATTATTAGTTTCATTTATTTAACTAGTTTATGGGGTTACAATAAATTAATCATTTATTTAATATTCAATACATGTATTGAAATGAAGATTCCTATTGGTTTAAAATTCTTCTTTTTTCTTCTTACAAAAAAGTTTTTCTTATTTGAACTCTCCACTATATATATATATATATATATATATATATATATATATATATATATATATATATATAGAGAGAGAGAGAGAGATAGATGGGAGAGAAGATGATAGGACAAAAGCAAATACTTTTTCTCCGTGATGGTGGTCACGGTTTTTCTTGTCACGGCCGCGATAAAATTGGTGGGGGCGGTGGTGTGATGGTCACGGCCGTTACAGACCACCCCGCCCACTGTAACAGTTTCGTGTCTGTGTTTTATTGTTAAAAAGAAAAAAAAATTCATAAATTGATTGATTTAATATTAAAGTCGTAAGCAAACCTAATTTCATCACCATCGTGTGTGGGAGTTCATGTGTTGGTCAGAGGGGGAGACAAAAGTGAATGAGGTCATGAGTGGGAGTAAGTTTATGGACGCGTGAGTCAGTGGATTTGTTCATCGTCACTGTGTGTGTTTAATATCTCGTGAGTGTCTCCTAAATTCACATCATTTAAAAAGTAACGCTTACGCTTATAATAAGTTGTTATTATTATTTAACTAGCTTATACCCCGGGAGCGTCTCGGGTTAAAAAATCTAAGTAAAGTGAATAAAATTAGAAGTATCTAAATTATAAAAATGACATCTATGTATCAACTTACATTAGATACTTAAAAAAAATACCAAAAGATCAATTTCACCATACAACATCAACACCTAAAACCGAATATTAAAATTCCAAGCACTTCAAGGGGACACATATTGTTTAGCACCAAACCAATACATTCAGTCAGAGGTCTTTAACTGCATACAATAAGATTTGAGTTATTTCAGAATATAGTAGAAAAAGAAAACATAGCAATTACCTGTTGGAGAGCGTCACGGGTTGAAATATCTAATATGACATAATAAAATATTTAATATGACAACATAATTAATGACTTGCCAATATATGATTAATGAATATTATTATTATTATTATTATTATTATTATTATTATTATTATTATTATTATTCTAAACAAATATTTGCCATAAGTTATCATCTATCTATATATATATATTGCAAAGCTAATAATCCTACATGTCATAATATTATGTAATCTCTCTTTTAAGAGATGTTATATAAGATGTGATGTGACAACTCTAGACCAATTAAAAAAGGAATAAATATAGTTTAAATATGGTTTAACCTAATCTATTAAATACCTAATCTACTAAATGTAAATATTAAACATTAGAGAGATGTCACATAAGATGTGATGTGACAACTCTAGACCAATTAAAAAAAGGAATAAATATACTTTAAATATGATTTAACCTAATCTCTTAAATACCTAATCTACTAAATATAAATATTAAACATTTATTAGTTTCTCTCTCATGTTTTCACCCATAACTTTTAAACGTTGATATCTTTTATATATGAGATTTTTTAAAGAAAAAAATTACACTAAATTAACGAGCGTTTTATTATCTTTCCAACGAGTACCATAGTGTTATATAAAAAACGGAGAAAAAAAACGACTATTTTTTGTAACCCGACAGGTATTATGTCAGGTGATACCCATGAATTTTTTTAAAATAATAATATGATAACACATATGGCAGAGATTTGTTTAAAATAAATAATAATAATAAAATTCATTAATCATATATTGGCAAGTCATTAATTATGTTGTTATATTAGATATTTTATTATGTCATATTAGATATTTCAACCCGGGACGCTCCCGGGATAAAACTAGTATTCTAATATAAAAAAAGGGTAATTGGGTCGGGTATCACCTAATCCCAGGCCCGACCCAAACCCACAATTTTTTTTAAACTAATTCCAAATCTGACACAATACCTGTCGGGTTACAAAAAATAGTCGTTTTTTTCTCCGTTTTTTATATAGCACTATGGTAATCGTTGGAAAGATAATAAAACGTTCGTTAATTTGGTGTAATTTTTTTCTTTAAAAAATCTCGTGTATAAAAGATATTAACGTTTAAAAGTTATGGGAGGAAACATTAGAGATAAAAATCTAATTTTGTTTTTAAATTTTAAATTATTATTTTCCTAAAATAAAGGTCTTGCCACATGGGATGACACATGGCACACTCAATAAAGAGAATACCCTCTTTGAATGCCATGTCATTAAAATGGCTTTGGTTTATTCTATGTATAGATAGATAAACTAACTTTTATCCCGGGAGTGTCCCGGGGTCAAAAAATATAACCATTCTAATAATACTAATACTAATAGTAATAGTAATAATTATTACTCTTGTAATTAAATAAATTAGAAAAATAACTTTGCTATAAGATGACATCATGTGTTGCAGTGTTGCGCGATTCTTTCTCCTAGCTTCTCTTGATGAAGTATATCTATCCATCTTTAGAAGAGTAAAATTCCAATGATAGCATGGCGATTGGGCTAAATTTCAACATTGTATATAAGAACCTGGTTTAAAAGAAAAAACATGATTAATGAATAACCTGAACACTTTGTGTTTTTTTTCCTGTATGAACGAAACCCCATAAAAATAGTCGTTTTTTTCTCCGTTTTTTATATAACACTATGGTACTCGTTGGAAAGATAATAAAACGCTCGTTAATTTGGTGTAATTTTTTTCTTTAAAAAATCTCGTATATAAAAAATATTAACGTTTAAAAATGATGGGAGGAAACATTAGAGAGAAAAATCTAAATTTGTTTTTAAATTCTTAAAGAGATTGAGGTTAGATAAGTGTAGGAGAATGATGAAAACAAAATAAAAATATAAATTAAAAACTCTCACCTCAACGTGCCACGTGGCAACCTCCATTGAATGACACCTTATCAATATTCAATTCTTTTATTATAAGTTATAGATACATGTTTTCACTCATCTTTTCATCCATTATATTTTTTTTAAAAGGTTTAGTTCACTGGAAATCTTTGTATAACCCTAACCTAATGGTTTCAAGTTCGAATCCTTACCCACACACCGATGTTCTCCTTGTCTAAGCTCAAACCGTCACGGGAAATTTTTTTGTGGTGTGCATAGATCGAACCTGTGACATACCCCAGGATGAGAACCCCTAAGGGAAAACCCACCCTACCTCAAACCAGGTGAGCTGAAGATCATTAACTTATCCATTATATTTTAACAATAGAAACTATATAATCAAATGGCAGAATTAGGGGAGGATCCGCTAAGCCATCGGTTATACATTTGGGCCCTATAGCTGGATCCGCTAGAGCAGTGGCGAAGGACAAGAAGGGCCAGGGGTGGCCCTGGCCTCCTTGTTTTTTGGTGCAGTGGTATAAATTTGTGATTTTCATAGGTAAATTGAGTCCGGGTTGAGTTCGGCCCCCACCAATTTGCCACTACCGATCGAAAAAAATTGAGTCCGGCCCCCACCGATTCCGAAACCAAGCTTCGCCACTGCGCTAGAGAGTTTTATGATGGCTCATGATAAATAAGTTCTAGTAACGCCAATGGTAATAATCCATACTCGTAACGTGATCAATAACATTCATAACTTTCATTTTTATTATCAAAAAACAGTCAAACTCTACTAGAAAAGTAACTTCGTCAGCCTTTCAAATAAACAAACAACTAATTTTTATTCCATTTAGAATGTTGTAAATTGTTTTAAAACGACATCAATGAAAGTTAGGGCCAAACAAAATTACCTAAACATTCGAATGAGGTTGCTCTTAGTACTTTAGTAGTGAATGTGAGAGTTTTATGTGTTAGTTGTCAAATTGTCAGTATGAAATATTAACGGCTAGCAAGCCATACTCTACCATTAAAATTAATATTTTTTGCGTTCTTTTAAATTCGAATCTTGGTTTAAAAAGAGCGCCTAAGGCGTGAGGCTCCCGAGGCACTTGGAAAAGCGTTTTTTTTTTCCTAAGGCGCCGACTCAGTCAAAATTAGAGTTTATGTGGGCTAAAAGTCAAAATTAGGGTTTTTTTAAAAGATTTTTAAGTACATTTTGGCTTTAATGATTGCTTTAATGAAGTGTTTAAGTGTGTTTTATAATTATGTTTTTGTGTTTAGGATTGATTAACAACTAGAATATGTCGTATTGATTTGTTTAAATATTTTTAATTTTTTTTACCATTGACGCCTCATATAAGTGAAGCTCTCGCCTTGCGTCTCGACTTCTTAAACCATAACGCCTCGAAACGCCTTTTTAAACCAAGATTCGAATATTGAAATAACAGATATGTTACAATTCTCAACACAATAACTAGTAAAATATACTAACTAACGTTTCAAAACATAAACAATTTTTCTTTACTTAGAGGGTGTTTGGGATTGCGTTTTGAATCTGATTTTTAGATTATTGCGTTTTGAAACCGCAGATAATCAGTTTTTAGTGTTTGGGGTTGCATTTTGAAAACGCATATAATCTGTTTTTTAGACTATCAAAACGCAATAATCTATAAGCAGCTCTACCCCTACTTTTTCAAAACGCATAATCTGTTTTGAATAATCAATCTCAAACACCCCTTAAAAGGTTTAAGTAACTATGAAAAAAATACATTTGATCAGGTTAATTACTATTTATGATTTTTATACTTTTTTTATAATCGTTAAAATGTTTCTTTTATTTGATTTCTTTCCTATTTTTCTTCTTCGTGACGACCAGATTCATTCAAGTGTGCCATTAAATATCTAGTTTTAATTAAAAAATCATATTCGAATCTTTAAACTTCAATAAAAAATAAAATTAAAAATTAAATATACATATGGAAACCTAACCCCAACTGAAAAAAAGCGCTTAACATAAATAATAATTCCACGCTAGCAAAAGATAACAAATAAGATTCTGACACGTCAGCATAATGTCCCCACTGACGGAGTTAGCCAATTACGCTCTCTTGTAAACCAAACCACCCAAAAATATTCTGTTTTTCCTTCATTATATCTGTACACACAAGGTCCATATACATACATAATTATATATCACTAAGAGGAAAAAACTCACCCGGATAACTGGAAAGGTTTGAGCCCTCAAAGAGAAGGTAAAGATGAGAGCGCACCTCGTCTTCTCGGGTCCAGATTTGTGATCATAAGAGAAAGAGAGAGTATAGGACTGTAGAGAGAGACCCATGTTTGGAGGAGAAAATTCTTCTCTACCCAGTAGTAAAAAAGTGTATGCTCATAACTTATCTATACAAAAGGTGAGGATCTCTTTATATAGGAAGTTAATGGGCTTTTCAAATGAACCCACTTCATGGGCTATCCAAATGGATCCCCTAACATAATTGAGCCAGACTCAGTTAAGGGTTTCCAAATGAACCATGGTTAGTCCGAGGGTGACACGGGCCAAGAAGTTAAAAGTACAGTGTGGTAATGATCAATTTTTTAGTTCAGTATGTCAGTGGCCAATAATCAATGATTCAGGGTTTTAAAATCCAATAACCCTAAAATAACCAAAGTAGACATAACTTAAAAAAACATAATAGTAAATGTAATTACACAAACAAACATACTACTAAATCTCTAACATCATGTGTAGTCGTGTGAAAATTTCAAGCCTCTTAATTGGGCATTTTTTGACAAGTGGCATGTATGTTTTAATAGAGGCTTGAAAGAGCTTAAAATAAAAAAAAAAAAAAAAAAACAGAGTGTAGTAGTGTTGTGTGTTGTGAGTGTGTGTATATAAGACCACTCCCATTTAGGGCTGACAAATCGTGTTTTAACAAATTTAAGAGGTCACTAACGACGCGAGCAACACAAGTTATAAACTTGAACACAATTTTTTTAACTACTTAATATCGCATGTTAGTAACACAGTTATATGTTTTATGCACCAACAAAAAGATATGATGAATCATATCATCCTAATTCAATTTATTTTTAAAAAAGTAAAATTTCACATAGTGTACTTTTTAGTTAACAGCTCTAACCGTGTCTTATACATGTTACATATTGCCAGCCATACTCCTATTGGTGATCCAAGGTTGGGATTGTGGGTGAAAATAATATTAAAAAAACTCACAAGATTGCAACCCAAATAAACCACCGACTAACTTAATAACTTAAATAACTTATAAGGATAGTATAAGAATATTAAAATGAATTAAAAAAATTAAATAAAAATAAAGTTGGCTGGTGGGTGGGAATGAGACAAGTGGCATGGTATGATTGAAGAAGCAAAATATTTCACCCTGTGAAAATTTTCGCACTTGCTCTATTAGCGCCCAATTCACGCCGAGGAAGCGGTGTTTGGAGCGCAAAAGGGCTTCAAATCCCCATCTAACGCCCTTTCATCCTACAACCACAGTTGTCTAATAAACCTCTCTTCCTACCTAAGTACGTCGTCGTTTCATAAAAATGTGAAAAAACTTGGATAGAAAGTCACGTTTTCACTCCTATAGTTTCTCTCTCTAAATCTCTAAACTATCTACCTACACTCCTACAGGTAATTTTTTGTGGCCTCGTACGACGTCGTTCCATTAAAATTTAAAAAAAAAAACTTGAATAGAAAGTTATGTTTTCCCTATATATACACACGCTGCATATATACACACATATTCGTCTCTCTCTCTCTAAGTCTCCACTCTCTTCATACACACAGGTAATTGATCCCGATCACTGATTCACTGCCGTACACCGTCGTACGTCGTCGTTTCATTAAAATGTTATAAAACATTAATTATTATTTTCACTATATATAAATACATTCGTGTTCCTTTAAATCTCTAAACTCTCTTCATACACATATCATTTTCTGATCATCATTTCACCGTCTTACGTCGTTGTTTCATTTAAATTTGAAAAAAACTCCAATAATTTTCATTATATTACATTTTTGTTATTCTCTCTAAATCTCTAAACTCTCTTCATACACTGGTAATTAATTTTCCGATCACTGATTCACCGTCGTACGCATCGTACGTCGTCGTTTCATTAATATGTGAACATTTTTTTGAATAACTATATATACATTTGTCTTCATAAACAGGTAATATATCTCGATCATAATTCTCACCGTCGAAATACGTCGTCGTTTCATTGTAAGGTGAAGAATTGTGAACAGAAAGCTAGGGTTTTAATAATACGTGTACGGAACAGGAACTGAAATGGTTGCTCCGACAGTGATGATTCCGGCGACGGAGGTACAACCGTCGACGGCGGTGATTCCGGAGGCGATGGCGAAGGACGCGATAATATCATGGTACAGAGGCGAGTTCGCGGCGGCGAACGCGATAATCGATGCGTTGTGTGGACATTTGTGTGCGTTTGTAGGCGGAAGGTGTGAATATGAGGCGGTGTTTGCGGCGATTCATCGACGTCGGTTGAATTGGATACCGGTTCTTCAGATGCAGAAGTTTTTTTCGATTGCTGATGTGATGACGGAGCTGCAGAAGGTGACGGAGAAGAAGGTGAAGAAGATTGTTGATGGAAATGTGTTGGAGGCCAAATGTGAAGTTGTTGTGGAGGAACCGGTGGAAATTGAGGTTAACAGTGGTGGTGAGGTTGTTGATGATTATTCGCCAAAAAGCGCTGTTACGGATGCAGGTAACAATTATTATTATTATTATTTAGGTAGCGATGAACATTTTTTATGAATATTGGTACTGATATTCGTTCTTTTGGTTTAGTTACTATGTGGTTTCGGTTTTTTTTTTTTTTTTTTTTTTTTTTTGCGTGGCTGAAACCGTAAAATCGGCATCGGTGTTTGGTCGGTATTTTTTGGCATTTTAGTGCTGTGTCAACCCAACCGGTACTGTAAAATCGGCATCAGTATTCATTATTTTGGTTTTCGGTTTAGGTACTAGTCGGTTTTTGTATTTTTGTGCATATTTGCTCTTTGGAAACCGATCCGGTACTGTAAAATCGGCATTGGTATTCATTATTGTTGTTTTTAGTTAGGTACTAATAAGTTTTGGTGTTTTCTGGCATATTGTACTCCTAAAATCGATAGGTACTGTAAAATTGGCATCGGTCGGTATTCATTACTTTGGTTTTAGGTTGCATTTCTGGTCAGTTTTTTATTTTTTCGGCATTTTTGCCTTGCGGAAACCGAGCTGGTACCGTAAAACCAGCATTTGTATTAGTTACTTTCGGTTTAGGTACTAGTCGTGTTAGCTATTTTAAATTTTAATAATCCGGCATTGCTGCACATCTTAATAAAAACCGCCGCTGTAAGATCTGTAAAAAAAATCGTCTGTCAGTCTTGTGTTCCTAATCTGCATATTTGTTTATGTCAAATTGCATACACCTTCAGATTTCAGATCTCTTCCTCTGTGCTTATCAATTGTCATCGCACACATGTTCCTTGTTAATTTTATTATTTTAAATTCATTGCCGTATGCATATATAATTATTATTTTCATAATTTGGAGCTTTGTAGTTTATATACATTTTTTAATTCAATACTAATCATACAAAGCCAAATTCAACAACAACAATATTTCTTTTCTTCTAGTATCTTCCGACTTTAGTTTGAATCAGGCTTTTCTTCTGTTTTTTTCCTAGGGAGTGGAGACAATTCATCGTTTCTAGAACTAGCAGCTTTTAACATCCCTTTAATTTTACTGATTTATTTGACTTTATAAAAGGGCGGGCTTTACTCCTTCACTTAATATTTTTCTGTTCCATTGTAGAGATATGATAATTGAATGAATACAAGAATTAAAACGAGAGAATTCAATTACTTCATGTAATTTCCCAATGAATTTGGTGGGGATTTCAAGGTCAACCTTTATGAAAAGTGCCTTTCTAACTTTGAGTAAACGTAGGCGGTGACTGTAGCAATTAGCATAGAACTAATAAATATTGCATTTAATTAGGATCAAGTGTCAATGCATGTCTACTGACATCAGGTGTTTAACTTTAAACTTTGTCGTGTTAAAAAAAAAAATGTAAAAAAACCACTCCCTTGTGGTGGAGTGGTGTGGGGGTTGTTTAGTAAAGAGAAAAACCAAGGGTTCGAGCCCTCCCCCACTAGGTGAATAAAGGGAGATTAAATAGGAGAGTGTAGTAATTAGCCGATCAAAAAAAAAAAAAAAAGATGTTTAAACATTGTGCTATTGGCTCTCGCCTCGTGTCAACAGGCGTGAAACATTGCTCCGCGCAGGAGTGTGCGTGGGCTCCAGAGGCTACGTGGGGAAAAATGTGTGGGGCCATGTTTTTTTAAACACTTTTTTAAGGTGGAATTCTATTATTCTAGTGATACCATAACACATTGCTTTAACCTCACCAAAATAGTGCGAGTTCAAGTCTCAGAAGTGAACAATTGGTAGGATTAAGCCTGTCGAGGTTATACATTAGTATTAGCTATTGTTTTTATATACACTTCTACTTATATGATATTATTTATATTCTTCGTGCCGACCTCATCGTTGGAGTATGTGTGAGCTTCAACCGTGAAGAGTTTTTATTTTAAGTTTTATTCTAATTAAGAAAAAAAATATATTTATTAAGCTTTCATAGGGAGCTGAATTGCTCGAGATGTGTGTGGGTTAACCCCACTCTGCATTTCCAGATCCCATATAACCGGATGTCATCCACCTGGGTCAAATATTCTAATATACATTCTAAAAGTCATAAATATTTAGGGATACCATTGAATTAAAGATGATTTGCCAATTATTATACAAATATTGTTTGTTTGCTGGAGGTTTTGACATTTGGTCATTGGATTCTAACCCTTGGGTCGACGTGGATTCCTTTATAATTCTGTATGTTGTGTCCTCCGTCCATTTCAGTGGACCAAACCAACCAAACACTAATTTAACTTTATTATTTCTCAAACAAATCATAAGCAACTTTTATTCTAACTTTATATTCCAAGGCATTGCCTTTGTATTATGCTTTAATTATATTACTTTGTTTTTGTCATAACCTTTTATATCTTTTTATATATGTAGCGTATTTTTTATATTATTTTTTCGACTTAGTTCACTTATGTTTTGCTACCGGTAGTTGCATACGGTAACAAAATATAAGTGCTTGATTAAGTTTTATTAAAATATTAGAAAATTCTTCACATTTTTATATGACTAGTGGGAGGGGACTTTGTCGTACTATGTTAGTGGAAAGTTGCTAATGCAGTAGTGCTCATGCTTGATAATAGTGATGTGGTGCCAATAAGGAATGTTTTTCTTGAAAAGGCTAAAAATGTGTTTGGTAAGGATTAAAGGAATCGTATGGACCATATAGTGGAGTGGGGTCTCCACATTGGGAGGTTGGTGTTTTGCTCTTCTGAAATTCTAAAAAGATCCTCTGAATAAGGTCAAAAAATGGTATGTTAGCATACAATGATTGTGACTAATATTGTTGTCTGGTGAAACTGTTTATATTTTACATTCAAGATAAATACTTTTACGATTTATCGCGTGTCAAACTATAAGAAAATAACGAAGCTAGATTACCATATTAGTGGATAATTTGGTAGATTGGAAGGCCAATGAACCGTTTGAGCCTCATCTGGTTTCGCCCATGACTAAACCTTTTTAAGGAATTTGCATATGGTCACATTATATACCGATTAAGAGGTGTCATTGTAAGTTTGTAACCATAGTTAGGAAAGCGAAATGATTTGACTTGGTTTAATGTGTAAATTATTCTTAAGTGTATTCTGATATATAGTTGATTAATTATAAACAATACCCTATTCATGTTATATTTTTATGTTACATACTATGCCGAACATTAAATGCCTTACTTTAACCGCCAGGATCTCCTGATGTGCATTTGGCAGCGGGATCTCATGAAGTGCATTTAGCAGCGGAAAACGTAATATGCTCAAACCAAGAAGATTGGGAGGCACGCCGTGCTGAAATGAAGCTAACAAAAGGATTTGCAGCCAAGGAGTCTGTAAAAGGACATATGGTAGGTTTTATCTTTAGCATTTGAATTATTATGTTGTAACTACTTTATATTGCATTAAATGGTAAAAAAAAGAAAAAAGAAAAAGAAAAGGTAAATATGTTAGATTGAAAATATGATTAAAGATAAGTTGCGGAATGGCAGGTGAATGTGGTGAGAGGGTTGAAGTTGTACGAGGACATACTTAACGCGACAGAGCTATCTAAGTTGACCGACTATGTAACTGAACTCAGAATTGCTGGCCAAAATGGTGAACTCTCAGGTGGATCCTGTGATTCGTGATGCTTTTCTAGTTAACCTTGTTCTTTCCTTTTCGGACCGAAGTTTTGAGATAGTAAGGGATTGAACAGGTTTGCAGCAGTTGATTAATTTTCTTTTCAGTTTATTATATATAGTGTCTTAGTGTGAACTTGTTGAACTAATTATAATTAACTCAGCCTTAGTTATGTATGTTTAAGACTGTAGACCTTTAGAATGTTTCCAAAAAATCTCTTTCGAGATATTTTAATTCCTTATTTTGGGAACAATGTTATTTTTTCTATTAACATGATTTTATAATCCTTTTTGTTGGATGTGGGTGATGATTAGGTGAGACTTTTATCATGTACAACCAGCAGTCAAAGGCGATTAAGAGAGAGCTGATTCAGTTTGGAGCTCCTATTTTCGGACAGATTAAAGATGATCACGCTGCAGCTACAAATAAAGCCCAAGACAGTAAGTTTCAACCTCACAGCTCCTTTAAAACTTCATTAATTAATAATATTCTAGAATCGATCCAAATATATAAAATTCTAACTGTGATGTATATGTTTACAGACAATATCGACCCGATTCCTGCTCCTCTTGAAGGTGTTATTGACCATCTGATTCAGCTTCGCTTAATTTCTGAAAACAGAAGACCCAACAGTTGCATCATAAACTTTTTTGATGAGGTAAATTATTTTTAAAAAAATATACAGGGGCCATTAATTAGAGAACTAGTTATACTCTATCATGTGCATATTTGTATGTTTGTGTGCGTGACATGCGTAATACTGAACCTGAATCAACTGTAACTTTTATGCAGGGAGAACTTTCACAGCCTTTCTTGAAACCACCACATCTAGAGCAACCTATCTCGACCATTGTTTTATCCGCATCAACAATGGCTTTCGGGCGTAGTCTAGTCTGTGATAACGATGGCAACTATAAAGGACCACTCATGCTTTCGCTCAAGGAAGGGTAAGCTAGCTAGCTATAATTGTGTTTGAGTATGTCTTTATTACGATTATTGTGTCAAATGATAATTGGTTTTCAACTTTGCAGGTCACTCTTAGTGATGAGGGGAAACAGTGCTGACATGGCACGCCACGCAATGTGTCAGTCTCCAACTAAGCGAATAAGCATCACATTTTTCAAAGTCCGAATGGACAAAACCCTGCCATCAAAAGATCCCATGGCTGGAGCCATGACCGTATGGCAGCCCAGCCTTCCAACAGGCGATTTGATCCACATTCTCCCCAAATGGGGCGCCATTCGAGCTCCACAACTTCTTATGTTAGCACCAGTCCCTCCCATGGTAATGAGCCCAAGAAGGCTACCACGTGGGGGGACTGGTGTTTTCTTACCATGGAACAACGGGTCAAAAAAACAAACTAAACATCTACCTCCTCGTGCTCAAAGGGGGCGTCTTCTAGCACTGTCTGCCCCCGCCGAACCACACAAAATTGGCCGAACCCCTGATTCCGGCATTAGTGTTGCTTGAGAAATGTGGGCCGTGTAAGGGAGTGTTGTCGTTTATGTGGTGTTTGAAACATGAGTTTTCTTTTGTCCAGAGGGAACCTGATAGGTTTTAGTATTGATGATTAGACTACATGTGTTATTGCCAATGTCGATCGACAAGAGTATCAATCTAGTTAATATCTTTTACTGAAAGAACTGGGAATTATTATTTCCATTACTATTAGCATTCACTTTTACATTTTTTTTTTTTTTTTTTGTTCTTTGCTGTTATTTGTTTTAAATTTTGCATTGGACTAAAACCAAGTCAAGTTCGAGCTTGACTTGACTATTGTGAGTTAAACTTGAATTTGATAATTGTCTGATTATGCTTTTAAGTGCTTGATAGCTCAACTAAATTAAAATATCAATAAGAATTCTAGACATCAACTCTATTTATTCAATCGTGTCAAAAACATCAAACTCTATTCTGGTCAAGACGATGTTCTTCATCGAAATCAATTATGATGCTCTCGACATTGATCAAGCCATAGTGTTTCAATGAGTTATCTGTATTGCATATGAGATCAACTCGGGTTGTGACTGGAAAAAAGAAGCCATCCAGATAGGAGTCTGTAAATGCATATTTTGTATGTCCTTATCTAGATAATAGGTTAATAGAGTTGTTTGCGTTGTATTTTATACGTTTTGTAGATCAGGGGTATAATGGTCATTGTTGGGAGAATGAGCCGGGCGGATGGACCATTTGCCATGACTTTTAGACAAATGAACAAAACAACTAAACAAGTTATACAGATTAGGTGCAGTCCATCCATTTTGAAAAACGACATTATGTGGATTTCGATTTTATGTATGCTAACTTCTAATGCTATATGAATCACAAAATAATATTTAGCGAAAGATTCTTTTGACAACGATAAGATGTGACGTCAAAACAAGACAATTTCTTTTGTTGATGCCTTGAAAAATAGGCATACATTATGTTGATTCAAGAAACAAGAACACACGATGAACTTCAATGCACACGATTGTAGTTCATATAAACATCTAGTACACAACTTTCTATCAAAACCGTTAACCTAACTAACGAGACATAAATCTGTTTATATACATACTTGTCTACGTTAACGAGACTCACGTTGCGTATCCCCATTGGTTCTCGGTGATGAACCCACCAAACCGAGAATGTGTTATTGGAAACACCATTAAACCAACAACCTTCTAATGTGATAGCGTAAACCATATTTAGGGTCCTAAACAAGCCGAGCCCGGGCGTAACAAACTACCTACCTACAAGCTAAGCTAAGCTAGAGTTTAAGAAACAAAGTGTGAAGTTAGCTAAGATAGAGCGGTTAGTTTGAATCCATAGTATTGAAGTAACTGACAAAGTATATAAATGGTCATATACTTAGATAAAATTGCATTAGATTGTGTACATATATTTATTTATTGGAAGGAGGTCCACATCACAAACCAAAAAAATTATAATTATTTATACATCACATATTCTTTAATTTGATCCCACAAAACGTTTCTTCCAATCTGCATTCGTCAGCGAGCATTGCAGCGGCACAAAACCTTTCCCAATTACCAAGACTATGTGGAATTCGGTCTCCTGAATTTTCTACAACAACGTCATATGTTTTCCTGATTGTATGGCACTGGCACTCCTTTGGCACTTTCCTTAGGGCAATACAACACCGATCAGCATGTTTAGAAGCCTCCTTCCAGTATTGGATGCGCATATAGCAATCTCCTTCGAATGCGTCATCGCGACATTGCTTAGGGTCCATCAGGGTTCGATGTTCATTCATCTCTGTGGTAGTGGTTATGGTGGTGGCTTTGTATGTAGAAACCTCTGAAAATGCTACGATTGTCGTCAAAACGAATGCCAAAAGTGTAACTTTTCCCATTGAAGGATGTTTCTGTAATATGTTCAAACACGTTTCACGAAGGTAGGTTTAAGTTGTTTATGTGTACACAATCTTATAATATATATAATTAGAATAAAAGTACACTAAATAAAACAAAAGTATATGTACAATCCATATTTTGATTTTCCAATTTGTTAAGGAGATATCAATAAATTAAAATGAAATTAAAAACTAATTTTTGTATTTGAGGCAGACTTTTAAAAGTAGTTACCTCTAAGAGCAATTACAATCCATCCCCATTCCCTTCTCCATTCTTAAAATTTAAGAAAAAATCCCACAAAACTCACTCCATCCTAACCCCTATCCCCATACCTCATTTCTAAAATTTGCAAAAAACCTATGTTGAGCCCCCATATATGGGGTCTTCCATACTTCCAGCATCTCATTTAATAATAATAATAAAATAATACAAATTGAAGGCGGAGTGGTTTGACGTTGGTTGTAAAGAAAGAAAATAATAAAAAAAAAGCTTATAGGAGATATGAATGGGGAATGAAATGTGAGAGACTTTGAAAAAGTGAGATGTAAATTTAGAAAATTATGATTTTCCTTAAATTATATGGTTGGGGATGGGGATGGGATGTGAATGCTCTCAACAATGTTTGCCAGATTCCGTTTCATGTCTTTGATGATCAGTTATATTGAACTTTTAAACATAAAGTGCTTACGAACTTGTCAAATTAAATATCATGTTATTTCTAAGTAATATTGATTTCAAGGTGTTTAATTCTAATTTCTTAGATCATTAGGTGTGGAGAGGAGAGGCATCTTGATGATGGGCCGCCACGTAGGAGTGGTAGGAGAGGCATCTTGATGATGGGCCTCTAAGGGGGTGGTGTGCACCATGATGACGGGCCTCCTCATTGGTCAGAATTATTAAAAATAATAAAAAAATATATTAAAAAACAATTAAATCCCAACTCTCTCTCAAAAATTGGACCGGCAACAACGGCATCTCATTGCCCCCTATGCCGCCCCTGACCCTATGCCGCCCCAAGGGGGTGGTGTAGCGAGGCCCAACATCTCATTGCCTCCTCTATGCCGTGCCCCATACCTTATGGTCTTAGCTATGAATACCAGTCATTTACGGCCTTTCTTGAAATTTATGTAACTTAATCAATTGTTAAAGTTTAAAATTTAATTAAAATAGGTATTTAAAGTGGATATATATATATATATATATAATAAAATAAAATAAAATTCACCTTTTTAATACTCTACAAAGAAATTTAAATAACATTATAAAATCATGATAAATAATCCTTTTACGTATATTATAAGGAAAATTTGTTGTTTTAAATTTACAAGTTTATACCAGATTTAATAAATTTGAAAGTTTGTAATTGTTATGTAAAGAAAACAAAAGAACAAATTATTTGAACTAATACAAACAACACAAAAAATGAGAGAAAAGAAAGTTGCATTAAAAAGAAAATATGGTTTGGCCCGGTTTAAAACCCGCGATGAACAAAACCCAAACCTTTTCCACAAGCATTCAATCCAATGGGATACCAGGCTTGCTGCTAACCAATTGGATTGTTTTTACATTGCAGGAAAATTCAAACATCCCCAAACACCTATGAACCCTTTATAGTTAATCCCAAATTTGGAGGTTATATGCTCATTTAAATGAAACTAATGGGGTGTTTGGGGTTGCGTTTTGAAATGGAATTTTAGATTATTGTGTTTTGAAAACGCAAATAATCAGTTTTTAGTGTTTGGGGTTAAGTTTTGAAATGAATTTTTAGACTATCAAAACGCAATAATCTAAAAGCAGCATCACCCTGCCTTTTCAAAACGCAGAAGCTGATTTGAAAAATCAATCTCAAACACCTTCTAAATATGGGGCTTTTGACCCTGGATTGTAGAATAAAGTTAAGCACTTTACAATTTACCCGAAATGAATATGGTTGATTGGAATTGAGGAATATAGAAACTCCAAAGGTCAATGGGCAGCTTCCATTGCCTTTAAATTCTAATTAATAAGTTGGTTTTATAGTCAGATTTAAGCTTTAAAATGAACGAAGTTTATTGAGTTTGTTTTATAACCAATGAATTTGGTTAATGATTATTATTTGATGGTTCAATTTAATGGAGTAATATTAGGAGAGTTTAATAGCGGTTTATTATTTTTTTTGTTTTAAACCGTAGCCTTTATTAGAAAATTACTAATTTTGACACAACAAACATTAAGCATAAAAAAAAAAAAATCCATTTTTGCCAATTTTCTAATATTGATTTTGATCTACTTCTCCTCAAAGATGAGTTTATTTTTGGCCTTCCAAATACACCAACATCCTTCGACATCAATAATTGTATAAATATCCTCACCCGAGCGCTGCCCGAAACATACTTTGTGTGCAATACAACTTTCTTTTAGTAATTTTTCTTGTTTCTTTACATTCAATCTTACTTTCCACATTCGATTGATTGTTTGAGTGATATCCTGGAGATTTTTGGGACTTACAATTGGTATCAGAGCTACTGAAGCTATTCAAGGGCTTGGTTTTTTGATATCATTCGAAGAACAAGAAGGAAGTTTGCTGCTTTGTTATCGTTTAAATAGGTTACTGTTGATTTCAGTTGTAAATCTTTATTGTTCTAATCTGTTTTGGTTTGTTCCAGATTTGAGTCAGGTTACAAATCTGCAAGTGTACAAGTTATTTTCCATGTGTACGGTCAAAATTAAGTGCACAGTCAACACATCCTGTGTGCGACCAAGACTCGGTGTGCGAATTCAAAAAGATTGTATGCGACCCAACCACTTGCGTACGACTCACTCAATCAGTGGGCAACCTAGTCTCTTGTATGCAGTCAACAATCAAGTGTGCACTCAAAATTGAAGTGTGTGGTTGACGTTTTTTGTGTACGATCAAAGTCATAAAGTGTGCGGCTGATATAACTCGTGTGAGGCCTATCTAACTAGTGTACGGTGCGTCTTATTTGGTGTGTGGTGCACCTCACTCATGTACATGCTCATAACTAGTATGCGGATTGAAAATGTGTGCCTATGCAATTGGACTTTAAAAGTAAAAATCATTAACGAGATTTTAAATTTGGTAGTGTTTTTGAAAATTTTCAAAAACTCAAATTAAAGGGAAAGTACTTAAAGGGAAAGTACTGAAATTGAGCACCTTCTAGGAAACGCAATCTGATTTAGCAGCAATCTACGGGTGTTAGTCTTGAAAAGAAAAATACTGAAAATCAAAAAGATTGGGGGAAATCTTAATTGACAAATTTGAGTCCCTAAATCAAGAAATTGGGACTGAAATCAGGGACAAACCACCTATGGCATTTGCCACAAGATTCGTCTTGTGGAGACCTTTCCGTCACCTACTAGTTGGGTATCCACCTGGCTTTAGGAAAAAAACTGTTGGACAGGCACCAATGTCTAACCTGTCCAACAACTTAGGTAACAATAGTAAATCATCTATGTCTGCTACTTATGTTTCTGGTTCGCCATTTTCACCTGAACAGATTACCAAGTTGATGAACCTGATCAGTGAGGAAGGAACAAATTATCCACAGAGTTCTAATTCAGGAGGTAAAAGTGTTTGTATAAACAATGTTTCTAGAATTTCAAACTTAAAATAGTTGTTTGAAAATTTTTCAAGTTGTTCTAATTTTGTAAAAAAGCTATCTGTTTTTGGCCGATCACAGATTCAGGAGCCAATAAACACATGACTAAAACTGATGAACATATGTTTAATTGTGTTGATGTGTCTGAGTATACTGTTCTTGTTAAACATCCTAATGGCACTTGTGCCAAGGTAACTAAAATTGGTGATGTTAGGTTAGCAGAGGGAGTCATGTTATATGATGTGTGCTTGGTTCCTGACTATTGTATTAACCTTATGTTTGTCCATAAGTTAGCTAAGGATAATAAGTTAAGTGTCTTATTTAATGAACAACATTGTTATATTCAAGATTCCAAGTCAAAGAGGGTCATGGTGACTGGTAGTCAAAGTGATGGTCTCTACTTTGTTGGTGAGAATGTGAGTGTCAATCATATTTGTTTTTAATAGTGTTAGTAGTTCCAATTTATGGCACGGTAGGTTGGGACACCCCTCTAATCAAGTCTTGGCTGTATTAAAACATGATTTAAAACTGGGAAAGATAGATTCTTAGCCTTGTGATGTTTGTCACAAGGCAAAACAAATCAGTGAACATACGACTAAACAACTAGGTGATATATTCACCTAGATGTTTGGGGTCCTTATAAAGTAACTAGTAGAGAAGGGTATAAGTTTTTCTTAATTGTTGTAGATGACTTTTCCAGAATAGTGTGGTGTTATATGTTGAAAAATAAAAGTGAAGTCTTTGAGAATCTACTTGTTGTTTATGAACTTTTGAAAACTCGATTTGAAAAAAGATTTAAAGTTTTTAGAAGTGATAATGGTAGTGAGTTTGTTAATAAACAAATGGATATGTTTTGTAAAACAAATGCTATTATACATCAAACTTCTTGTACCTATACACCACAACAAAATGGCATAGCCGAAAGAAAACATAGACATTTGTTAAATATGGCCAGGGCATTATTGTTTTAGAGTGGTTTACCACTTAGTTTTTGGTTTAATTGTGTATTAACTGCCACTTATTTGATAAACAGGGTTCATTCTTCAGTTCTGTTAGGTAAAAGTCCCTATGAAGTCATGATTGGGTTCCCCCCACCCTTAGTCATTTAAAAAACTTTGGTTGCTTATGTTTCAATATTGTCTTAGATAATCATGATAAACTGTCAATTAAAGCTGAAAATGTGTTTTCATGGGGTATTCAAATTTTAAAAAAAAGGATATAAACTTTGGTGTCTTGACACCAAACAAGTTGAATTTTCTAGAGATGTTAGCTTTTATGAAGAAATCTATACTTTTAAACAAAATGGTCTTAAAAATTTTGAGTTTAAACCTAATCTTAATGATGTTACACATTTAAAAAAATTATAGTATTGAGTCTAATGAACCAACTATTTTGCAAATGACTAAGAATAATCCTCCCAATGATGAAAGGGGACCAATAGATCTCATGATGATCCCACTAGTGTGCAGTTAGTGACATCTCCCAGGGCTGTTGGGGGGTAGACCCTGTTGACCATCAACAAGGACAACAGGCTGGTAGTCCAGGTTGTAGAGGTCCTGATATAGCAGACTAGGATGTGGGAACATCAAATGTTGAGACAATCCCATCTGAGGGAAGTGTTAGAAGATCTTCTAGGGAGTCTAATTTACTTAGAAAATTTACTAATTATGTGATAGAAGGGAAAGTTAAGTATGGTCTTGAAAAAGTTGTCAATTACTCTAACTTGTCTAGTGAAAACTTATGTTTTGTTTCCATTTTAAATAAAACTGTTGAACCCAGTACTTACTATGAGGCTGTCAAAGATCCTAAGTGGGTTGAGGCAATGAACTCTGAAATGGAGGCCTTACATAGAAATAATACTTGGGTTTTAACAGATTTACCTATAGGGTGTAAATGATTTTACAAAGTTAAGTATAAGTCAAATGGTGAAGTTGAGAGATATAAAGCTAGACTAGTTGCCAAAGGGTATAACCAAAGGGAAGGGCTTGATTTTAGGGAAACTTTCTTTCCTGTTGTAAAAATGGTTACAGTTAGATGTGTTCTAAGTATTGAAGTTCAAAATAATTGGCCATTATTTCAGATAGACATAAATGATGCTTTATTATATGGGTCAATAACTGAAGATATTTATATGTCCTTACCTGAAGGTTATTACTCAAAAAATGAAACAAAAGTATGCAAACTTGTCAAATCTTTGTATGGTTTAAAACAGGCACCAAGAAAATGGAATGAGAAATTGACCAAAGTTTTGATAGATATAAGTTTTGTACAAAGTGTATGTGACCATTCTTTGTTTGTTAAAATTGACAAGAATGTGTTTGTTTGTCTACTTGTATATGTTGATGACATGGTCTTGATTGAAACTGTGAATCTGAAATCAATAATGTTGATACTGCTATTAGGTCAAACTTTTAAATTAAGGACCTAGGAAAGTTGAAGTATTTTTAGGATTTGAAGTTTTGTATTCTGAAAATAGCATTTGTCTATCTCAAGAAAAGTATTGTCTTGAACTCTTGAGTGAGTTTGGTTATTTATGGTGCAAACCTGTTAGCACACCTATAGAACAGAGTTATATAGTTTCAGTTAAACACAAAAAACTGAAACTGTTCTTGATAACATAACTGGTTTTCAAAAATTAATAGGAAAGTTAATATACTTATCTTTGACTAGAATTGATATTAGCTATGTTGTCCAATTTCTTAGTCAGTTTATGCACAAACCAACACAGTCCCATCTCCAGTTGCCCTAAGGTTACTTAGATATCTGAAACTGTCACCTGGTAAGGGGATTGTGTTTAAGAAGTCTGACGAGTTAGGATTAACTGCTTATGTTGATGCTGACTGGGCTAAATGCATAATGACCAGGAAATCTGTCACCGGTTAATGTGTATTCTTAGGTGGTTCACTTGTTTCTTGGAAAAGCAAGAAACAAAGCACAGTTTCAAAGTGGAGACCGGGCCTCGGCCTGCCTAGTTTTTTCGTTTCGTAATGTAAATTTTTCCGAAATTTTGTATATGTATTGAGTTCGGCCCTCCCAGATTGAGCCCGGCCCTACCAAGTGTTTGGTTCAAGATCCGCCACTGGTTCATATACAAAGGCTCAAATATAACCAAATCACGTACATACCAAAATGGAAGGCTCTGCAGATGCATCCAATGATCAAAGTATAAGAGACCATCCTCCCACTTGAATGGTTGGATGACTTACACTGGGATATATCATTGCCCTAATAACTACTTCTACGTACATTTGTTACATTTTTCAATTGATTTAAATTAGGAGCCTCGTCTCACTACAATTTACTTGAGTGATACATCATTAACTAATGGTATATATGTAGTCCAAAAGCATCCATCTTAAACTGTTTGCCTCAAGACTCGCTCCGATACCAACATCAACACCCTCCATATACAGAACACGTGTTCAACAGACCGCCCTTGAGGCAAGTGTAATCGTCATACAACAATTCCACCAGAGCTCGAAACTGTACCGAAGAACCGATAGAGCGTGTAGCCGGGTGACTTGAGCGGTGGCCACCATGACTCCATTAGGACTTCCCTAAATGGCGGCCACCATGGCTAGAGATGAACAAAAAAAACAATGAAACCAGTACCATCCCGGTTTCACCTAAAACCGGTACTAAAAATCCCAAACCGAACCAAAAATTGGGCTAAAACCAATACTAAAACCGGCCGAATGAACCGTAAACGGTACACAAACCGAAACCACCGAAACCAGTACCACTAACTGGAAAAAACTGAAACCGAGTAGAAAGCTATTTAGGACAAAAAATGATTTTCGCCATAAACACAAATAAAATTATGTTTTCGTTGTATTGATATTCAATTTTCATGTTTCAAAAAATCTAAAGTTCAATAAAAGCTAAATTTTACATAGTTTATATGATTTTAAAATGTGTGTGCATGAACCGGAACCGGAACCAGGTGAAGAATCCGATTCGCAACCAACCAAACGGGGGTGGAGCCTAAACCGGTTTGGTCCTTAGAAAACCTGTTTATCTTTGAAATGAAGAATTAATCAGAAAACTGTTCCAAAATCAAGTCTATGTTCTCTAACTTCTTGCGAGATATATAAATGTGGCGATTCGCAACAAAGCCTTTAATATGATTGTTAGAAACTTCAAACCACTCAGGCTTTAAGTACAGGATAATTGCATAAGAAAAGAAACTTAAGATTTACAACTCTTTCCCCGTCTGCAAATACGACTTAAGACGACATTTCGAAACTATTTAAATCAAAAGCTGCAATCTGCAGATGAACACGGAAAACTTATACTCCATGGGAGACTTAACAAATATATACGAGAATGAACATCGGTATTATGATAGGTGATTTATACGCCAGCCAGTACGCCATTAAAAAAAATTAAATTTATTTTGGTGGGAAAGTGACGGTCAGGTAACGGGTCAACATGGGTTGCAATAACCTGCTGATATTATTTGTCCATTTTTCTCAAATTTAAAATAATATGATTACACAATACAAGTAATCATCCAAGTCTTTTTAGAAACGCAATTTCGTTTCTTTTAAGTTTTAACTACAACTTGACTAATCTTGCAAGAGAAATGAACGACAAAATCAGTACCTAAAGTCAAAGCTCGTCTTTTGCAGTTGACTGGTACCATTCTTCATCCCAATAATATGGGAATTTCAGTTTGGCTGCAGTGTGTGGCATCAGCCATTCATCGTAAATGAATCTGCATAACCATGACAACATGTCACAAATGCATATGTATTATATATAGATAACTGACACCGAGAAGATAGGAATAGGAAGACTCGGTTGTTCAAATCAAGATACGATAATGTATTATAGAAATATTAAGGATGAAAGTAACCATGTACATTTTGACCGGTGGACGAGAGACTACAACTAGAACTTGCAAATCTTCGTATTCATTGGTGTTCCAGAGCTGCAGAAAGGACTTGAATCAACTCGTATGTGGTAGATAAACTTATTTTTTGCAGTCTGAACATAGATCTATCTAATAAACAAGAAAATGAGCTGAGCTGCAACGAGCTTGAAACCAAGCTCGAGCCTAAATTAGAGCTCTTCAATAAACAAGCTCAAGCCCGGGCTTTTCAAATGCCGACTTGAGTAGGCTCGCTCACTAGTGTAAACGAGCCTATTACTTATTCATATAAAATATACTAACTATTTTTTCAGTAATAATTATATAATTACACATTACATAATAATAAGTATTATGATATCAAAAGTCATCCTACATATATCGTCATATGTTTATCCTACACGTATCGAGATTATCATAGGTTTATCCTACACATAAAAATTCATCCTACGTATACCCTACACATATCGAAATTATCCTTCACTCTAAGTTAGGTTTGCTTTGAAAGAACATATATTTAAAAATGAATTATGAGTTTCATTTATTTAACTAGTTTAGGGGGTTACAAAAAACTAATAATTTATTTAAAAATGGAAGAGGTTTAAATTTGTTCTTTTTACAAGACATTTTCTTCTCATTTGAACTCTCCACTATATATATAATTGTAACTATATGTATTTTAAATAAGTAATCAAATAATGAATAAACGATAAAAGAGACAAACTCGAGCTTGAAAAATTATTAACAACCCAAGCTCAAGCTTTAAACATAGAGCTCGAAACAAACCAAACTCGGGCTCTCTTAAATTAAACGAGTTGGGCTCGGTCCAGACCCCTAGACGGAAATTTCCCAATTACTTGAACAATACCAATTTGGGTTGTATTTTATTTTATTGAGGCAGGTCGTGTACAACTTTCTCATTTACGAGTCAAGCGGTTTAAAAGAAATGATCAATATAACAGTTTGCAATCATACATGACTGTATTAGCTGTTTATAAAATGGACAACAACGGACTGGCAGATCAAACCAACCTGTTTTGAGTTTTGACCAGTCCTAAAGATTACTTATTTTGACCCGTACCCAACCCTGCCTAATCCGTCCATTTTACCACCTATGCAGGTATGACCAACAACGGTTACTAACTAGCACATCCGCTGGTAACGGGTTTCAGGGATAAATGGCGATCTAATTTACAGTATCAGGCCCAAAGAAAGGGAAAAGAGGCAACAGGGGTTTGGTTATGCGTTTAAAGGTAAAACAGCAGAACCGTTTACCTGGTGAACATCATTAACAGGGATGTGAAATGTGCTATTTGAAAAGACGCTAAACTCTTCTGGCTTGCCAGGGTACTTTGAATGAGAATTTGGAGCAAGATAAAGCGTACCACTCCCTTTTAGGACTACAAAAACTTCCTCACATGAGTGCCTATGAATCGGCGTGTGTGTTCCTGGGGTAAATGTTTGAAGCCATACCTCAACCTGTTTAAACAATAATGAGCGAAACGGAAGAAAAACAGTGTTACGTTGACATATTTGTTAGTGAATGCACGACGCATAACAATAGTAACACATGAATCATGATAGTTGTTGTAGAGCGATAACAGCATATTTATAAATAAATATGTGGCAGAGTTGTTGTTTTTCACCTCTTTCAGCCCATGCATGAGAGAACCGACAACGGTAATGTGAGATAAGCCAGGCCTTCCAAAGTTATCTTGTGGTAGCTTACTGATATCTCTCACTATATAATATTTCAACATAATATCCGAGTTATGTTTGAAGAAAACAGAAAACAATAACAGCATAGGCGTAGGTTACAAACATGACAATATGGACAAATGTCGGTGACGCATTAAGACTATGATAAAGGTTTTGTCACTCTCAACACTTTATTCAAATTAAAGTATGTGGCGAAATCTATTTCTTGTTTTGATTCACAATAGTCATCATCCATTGCAAATAAGGCAAAATCGCAAATCATATGCAACAAAAACGCCGAATAAAGGTAGAAACAACTATATCGAACTATTAAAACTAATAAACCCTAAATTTATCAGAATTTCACTAAATTAAAATAGATGGTCATCTTTGATTCACAATCAGTGTTGCTGAAAATCGGGGCCCGAAACCTATAAAATCTGGTGATTAATCCTCTATACCTTAAAAAAATTACATATAGCAATCCCGATCCGATTAATCGCTAGTCCGTACCCCACCAGCAGACTAGCGCGATTCTTACAAGCATGCTCACAATACTAACCATCCATCTAAATGCAGTCAACAACAACATAACTTCCAAAGGTAAATTAAATCAAATCAAATGCAACAAAAAAGAGCAAATACAAATAAAAAACAACTATATCAAACTACTGAGACTAATAAACCCAAAATATTATTAAAAAAAACAGAGGAATGTATTGGTAGAGAGAGAGAAGCAACAGACCAGAAGCTGAACAGTGAGAGAGAAGCAACAGAGGAATTGTAAGCAGACAGACTATGGATTTAAGCTCAGCCATCGCTTTACCACAACAATAACAATGGATGATTGGTATTGCTTTGTTACCTTTCTTTAAAACACTTACTGTATATTATTATTATTATTACAACCTTCAAATCTTTAGTTACTTACACGTATCTCCTCTCTTGAATCTACCAGAAATATCAAAATACCAGTATTATTTCAAGGACCCAATAGAATAGAAATTACAAATCCCCCCAAGCCATTGTCGGTACCCACTTTCATGATCGATATTTTCGCGGTTTGGTACCGTACCGGTGTTTTGGGTTGATTTACTTTTAAATACCGCACTGTACCGAGCATTTTCAGTTTAGCTTATTTGACTAATTTATGGTACCCGAGTTTTGGGTTGATTCCCTACTTAAAATAATCATTTTAGCTTATTTGACTAATTTATGGTATTTCCTAGTGTACTGGATCTCGCATACGCGTTAAAACTAAAAAGCCCACAAGTATCGGACAATAGGGAAGAGATATTGTATAAAGTCTCTTAACATAAGAAGCATAAGAAGCAATCTGGACCATTAGAATTCAAAATGATCAGATCAAATAACCATAGGCGTTTAAATCTAACCAGGGGTAAATTAGTCATTAAAACATTTAAACGCATTTTAAAAAAATACAAAAATAGCGAATTCAAAAATCAACGACGGTTATCATCAAAATCATAAACACAAAATCTTCAAACCTCATTTAATTAGGGTTCCTTACACATCCAAAATCAATAAAACACACACACACACACAAATCAAACACCATATTGTCGAAGAAACAACAAAAAACAGAGAATAATGTCTTCAAAACATTCAGGTGTGTTTTATCATTAAATTATCACTTATTTATGTCATTTTTTCATTGTCGTTTCTGATAAAAAAAATTTAAAAATGGAATCAGACATGGAAGGACGAAGAAGAAGAAGAAGAGACGATAAACATAGCAAACCAAAGTCAAAACAGAGTAAAGGTATATTTGATTCAACAAAATAAAATAGCACTTAATTTTTTATTAGACGCAACTAGGTTATTTGCATGTTTATAATACTTTCTTAATTACATTCAGTTGTTATATAACATATCAACTTTACAGTCTAAATCTGGTGTGTGAGTGCGTTTGTATTGATGTTTGAGTGCGTTTGTATATTTAGTTTATATTTAGTTTTATTTAGGTTTGATTAGTACGTCTGTAAATCATATTAGTGCGTCTGAATAACGTTTATTTAAATTTGATTAGTGCGTCTATATTATCTTATTAGTGCGTCTGAGAATGTTATGTTAGAATTAGTAGGTGCGTCTATAGTAGTTTGTTAGTGCGTTTAAATCACTGATATGTTAAATGTTTGTGCAGAGCTAAATGTAGCATCAGATGATGATGATGATTTCGATTATCAACCACTGAAAAATTTGATTAAAATTAAAGAGAGGGTTGAAAAGAAAAACAAAGAAGCTGCTAAGAAGTTGGAAGTTGATATTAAAAGGATGAAGTAGCAGTTGAAGAAACAAAAACAACCTGTTGAATCTCCATCAGAATCATCAGATGAAGATTTTCAGAGGCCACAGAAAAAGGTGAAGATAGATGAACCGAAGAAGAAGGTGAAGAAAATACAGGAAAGAGAGTTTGTGCAATACATGGGGAAGAAGTTAAAAATAAGATGCTCTCCTTCTGAGTTTATTGATAGCATCAAGGACTACACGGATGAACAAAAAGAAGAAGTTAGAAAGATGGGGTTCGGTTCTGTGCTGGACATTAAAATTGAACACATATCAACAAGCTTTGGTTACTGGTTGCTAGTCAACTATGACGAGGGAAGGAACGAACTAAATGTAGGAAATTGGAAAATTAAGATCACACCTGAATTGGTGCATGAAGCTTTTGGAATACCAATGGGGAAGAAACAGGTTCTTGAGAAAAATAGGGCAAGGAAAGGTTCAGACAGCACAATTGATGAGTTTAAGAGTCAATTTGAGAAAAAGAAAGTGAGTGTTGCGAAGGTAACACCAGTTGTTAGACAACAACCAAAAGGTGGAAGATTGTTTAAATTGAATTTTTTGGTGTTATGGAACACAGTTTTTGGGGAGATCACAAAGTCAACAACAATAAATCAAAGCTTTCTGCATGGTGTGGATGATGAATCTGAAATTCCAAATTTGGATTGGTGCTCTTACCTTATCGAATGTCTAAGAAGAACAAAAACAGGATGGAAAGAAGACCAATATAATGGTCCAATTGTAATGCTGAGTGTAAGTCTTCAAAAGCACTAATATTATCTTTAATTTATTTTGGACGCACTTACCTTTGATTTAAACGCATTAATGTTTACTAACACAATTAAACTCTTTCGAAAATAAACAGGTTATCTACACACATGAATACAACAAGAGACATCCTTCTGAAATACAATTCAGCATACCGGCAATTACTTACATCACTAGTGGTTCACTTGCAGAGATGGAAAACCATCTAGAAAACAACGGGTCGTTGACTGACAATGAAGATGATGATGGAGATGATGATGGTGATGCTGATAAGGGTGAGGAAGAAGAGAATGAGAATGATGACGAAGAAGAGGATGACAATAATGAAGATACTGAAGAAAATGAAAATCTTGTTAGTAATATCCTGGAAACCTTGATTGAAATGCAAGGTGAAAAAGATGGTGATAAAACAACAACATCTTTGGATAATGATGATTACAACCTGAATATGGGACCAAGTCCACCGAGACGAGTCCAAATTGATGATGCGGATGACACTGAAGATTGGAGAAATTATGAAATAAGTACACAAACTCAACAAATGTTTGAGTAGTGCAACACTCAACCAGATCTGAGTTATAGACAGGGAATTAGAAGAGAAGAATATGAGTCAGCAATGAAAGCCAAGAAGGTATATATTTAAACGCACTAAATATTAATTTATAGACGCACTAATTTATTTCTGTTTTGTATATTGGTAAAAAACTGACCATCATTTCAGACGCACTAATGATAATTACAGACGCACTCATGATATTTTGTTCAGTGTAAATTGATCAACAATTTACATTTCAGACGCACTAATGTTAAGATACAGACGCACTAATGTTATTTCAGACGCATTAATGTTTGTTTTTTATTTGAAACAGGTTTGGATAAAAACCATGGAGAGAAACATAAAAAAGTATGAAGCAATTCAAAAGGAGATGGAAGAAATGGTTACACAAGCACGAAACAAGTACTTCTGGGTACCAGAGTTAATGAAGTTGTGCGACAAGGGGGACGAATTGAACAACAAAGCTAAAGAGGTTGAAGATGAGAATATTGATGCAGAGAATATAATGGAGCCTGAAGCTGATTTGGGAAATGATGATGAAGTTCTCAAAGGCAATGTTGAATCAACAAACCTGGAAAATGCTGATGTGAATAAGGATGGGGATGACTTGGTAATGGATGATCAGGCTGGTGATACAAACCTGGAAACTGTAAATGAAGAAGACGAAATAACTGATACAGCTATTGCGGCACTAGAAACAGTTGAACCAGGGGTGTATAGGGTAAGAGATGTGAATGGGGAAGCGAACAAAGAAGCTGATAAAGATTCGGAGACAGAGAACACAGAAAAGCTGCATGATGTTGCTGTTTCATTAGAATCACAGGGGGTAACTGACGCATCATTTATTCAACTTCAAACAATAGAACCAACTGTGCATGAAGCTGAAGATGGACAAGCAACACCCCAAGAGAAGCATGTTGAGAAAGAAAAAACACCAGAAAAGGAAGTGAGCATTGTTTGTTATGAAAAGGAAGCAGAAAAAGCACAAAAAAGGTAAAGGGAAAGCATCGGTTGGTTATGACAAGCCAGCTAGGGACAAAAACCCTTCATGGGCTCTGAGGTCACCATACACAGGAAAACAAGTGAGCACTGTTGAGAAATTAACAGAAGATGAAGCCAGAATAACACAATACATGTTTGCACCAATTCAAGAAAAAAACGTAAGTGTGTTTTTTAATTTTGTTTATAAATTATTACTAACTAATTACTAATTTCATTTAAAAAACACTGTAATTTCAGAAAATCTGTTATGCGGATCAAGGTGGAAATGAGATCATGAAAGTGATCCTTGAAAGTTTACACCCTAGGCTATGGCTGTGCACCAATGCTATAGATGTATGGACAGATATCCTTAACTATGAAGAGAAGGAAAATTTAAAGAAAAAGAAGGATGGATCTATACGAAGGCTATTTCTCTGTACCAACATGATGGTATGCAAAAACTTTGAACTTAAACGCACTAATATATATATGTATATTAACATTCAGACGCACTCTTATAATTTTTGTTAATATTTGAAAAATTCAGACGCATTAATGTATACTAGTGGAAAGGCCCGCGCGTTGCAGCGGGTAGTTATGTATCTTAGGCACACCACACACGTTGCTTGGTGGATTTCACGTAATTTATTTTTAATACTATTTTGCTAAGACGATTAATAAATCAAATTATTCGTTAAAAAATTGTGGATTTTGAATAAACTTTCAAATATTTATATATTTTTTTGAACGGAAATTTTCATTTCTACTCTTTGTGCAAAACAATTGCGAGAATGCCCACGCGTTGCCGCGGGTATTTAAGAGCATTTTGTCAAGGTCTATTGCAAATGATGATGCTATTGGCGTCAAACAAATCAATCCAAGTTAAATCAATGGCAGTAACTCTAATAGTGCAATTGTTTTGCACCACACAATGCTCCAAAACCTCCTCCATGAACAAGGACAATATGGATGACCTCCAAATCCAATTCATCAACCTTTACATCCTGATGAACATAAATAATGTCAAAGGTGCCAGAATATAAATCTCTTGATTTTAACATTATCTAGACTAATAAATTGTTTGACCCATATGAACCGTTACATTAGAGCTTCTTTTTGTTTTCTTTTCTTGAAATGTCCCCTTTTTTTTCAATTATTTAATAGTTCCTTAGATAACACATGTGACAACCGGTAACATCCGATCAATACCAATGTGATTTTAAATAATTATTTATAATAAATATTGTTAATTAAAAGTTTCGTAAGTTAACTGATCGTTTTTATAATGGAAAATACGATCGTTTTAATTAACGCGATTTAAACGCGTGTTCTGAAAACACGCGTTGGACATCGGAAATATTTATATTTTTGCTCGTTTTATTTTTGTTTTCAACTACGAACAAAACTGAGTAAATTTTTATAATTTATTATTGAACCAGATTAGAAACCGAAGCGTTTTTCGCTTAAAACGAGTTCGATACGCGGTGCACACCTACCTAACCTAAACCCTAACTATAAAAGGGCCTCTTCTTCTCCTCTTCTTCATTTTTAGCAGCCGCACACATATCTCTCTCTACTCTCTCTCATCCAGATCTCCCTCTCTCTCTCAACAAATCTCTTCATCCCTACTGCAATTTGCTCCATCTCTCATCTCGTCTCTCCCTCCTCTCGCGTCCCCCTCTCTTTCTCTTCCAACAACAGCCGGCCACCACCAAGCTTTGGTGGTGGCGGCGCAGCCCCTTCACCTCGAAAACGAACAGCAGCAGCGGTGCTGGTGATGCGGTAAGTGGAGATGCGTGGTGGGGATAGGCGATGGACCGGTGGTTTTTGGTTCGATGATGGTAGCGACTGTGGTGGTTACTGGTCGTGTTATGGTGGCCGATGGCTTGGGTTTTGATGGGTCTTAGTCTTGATTAAGGTGGCTTCGAGTTATGGTATCCCTTACAGGTGGTGGTCGGTTCGGGTGACGGGTGTAATGGTGATTTTCGGGTGGTTTGGTGGTGGACTCATGGTGGTTCTCGTCAGGTGAAATCTGTTGTGGTCTCGGTTCGAACGTGGTTAGGCCAGGCCAAGGCTTGGGTCATGGGTTCGGTTTTGAGTTTTGGTCGCTCGCCTGTTCGGTTGGTCACAGGTCGAGTCTTGGCTCGAACTTGTCCCGTGGTTATGGCTGTGGTTCGGGTCATTTGGGTCTCAGGCCCTTTGAGCTCGTTTTGGTTGTCTTCAGGTCGTGTGGTTTGGTCTCGGGTCAACAGATTGGTGGTTTTAGTCTTTGGGTCATATTCGGTTTGGGTTCCAGTCGCGGTTAGGGTCGGCTCGAGTCGGATCTGGTTCAGTTCGAGTCCAGTGGGTCCCGGTCAATAGCTGGTCAACTAGTCAAACTTTGGTTCCGGTCAGCACGTAGTTCGAGATGGCTCCGGGTTACGCGCGTGTTATTCGGTATAACTTAAATTCGTATTTATCATTATTTTATTTATAGATATCATATATTTATAAATATTATATATTTGTAAATATTATTATATTTATGAATATTATAAATTTATAAATATATTGATATGGACGAAATAGTTTAGACTCGCGAACGGACCGAATAATAAACGGTAACTAAATTATATATCGAACGATTTGGTAAATGGTTAATTTGACGTAACTTATATCGGACATCGGACTAAATAACATTGGACTACTTTGTTGGACTATATTCTATATATATATATATATTGCTATATATATATATATATAAATAAGTATACATAGGTAACGAAACGTATAGTCTCGTGAATCGGAATTGTGGATAAAAGGACTTGATGATTTGTGGTTGAAAGTGATTTTTGGGGAAAATTGTAGACAACGGGTGTTGTCTGGTTCGTACAAAAACAGAGGAAACTCTGCCCAAATTTTTATAAAATCAAAGCGTAACGAACTACTATTTCTATAAATAAATTCCCCTAAGTGTTTTGGACAAATGAATTATTATATACAAATCGAAATGCTTTTTAAGGTGTGTTTATTCGTAACGCTAAATATGATTTTCAAACAATATTTGGGAAAAAGTAACAAATGTTATTAATTGATTTTAATAACTAAACTTATACTTTTCCTTAAAGGGTATCTTCTAAAATATAATTACACAAAATAAATATACTTATATGATTTACGAGACAAGCTACGATTCAAGATAATTATACGTTTCGGGGTACTAGTCCAACATGGTTTATACACAAATAGTAACAGGCGTGCAACTTGGGTGCTATGTAATACGAGAATTAAGATAAGTCACGATCGGTTCGTCGAGTTGAAACGTATTGAGACTCGTGTTGGTACACACGAGTCTAGACAGTCGGATAGACTATCTTTTGAGCAGTCAATAAGCTAGGCTTATGTGTGATAGACTGTTAAGGTGTCCTTTGTTGGTAATTAGGGCACGAGGAAGTCGGTCGAGGGTTCAGGCTTTGTTTGCTAGCTTAGCATGGAAATTAAGGTGAGTTTCACGGCCCCACTTTACGTTTTACATTTCGGGGGAGACACATGCTCATACTTATTTCATAAATTATCATGTTATACTAGTGTTAATTCATTTACATACTATACGATACGTAAAGTCCCGGGGAAACCATGAATATGCTGGATAGCATAACGGGGGAAATGTGGATAGATCTATTGGGACTGACAGACCCCACCCGTCGGCTGGGAGCCGGGCGGGTGCATATTGTCTCGGTCATAACGCTACCGGGGATGGTAGTGCATAATCGTTTCGGGCAAAATCATATATCGTTGTCTGTAATGGTTTCCGGTCGTAGTAGTATTACTCATGCGTCTAGCTAACGCTATCATTTCTAACATAGTGATAACATGATGGCTTTCATTACTTAAACGTTTAACATAAAACCTGTGAACTCACCGGCATTATTTGCTGACGTTTTTAGCATGTTTGTCTCAGGTCGTTGAGGTAGCAGCAGTCGATAGGCGCACGGAGTCTCACGGCGTCTAGGATTCACTTGCATGTTATTCAGTATTATCAAACGTGTTCTTAGTTTTACTTTTGAATCGTAATAACGTTTTATGCTTCCGCTGTGGTGGATAGATTTTGAAAATTTAATGGGTAGTTTACGTTGTTTTCGAATCATATAGTTGTCGTTTATTGTGACCGTTGACTTGGATCCTGGTGTGTCACGCGCCTCGCGGTAAAACCCCGCACGTGGAATTTGAGGGTGTGACAGATTGGTATCAGAGCCAATGGTTATAGTGAACTAGGACTGCATGTAGAGTCTAGTCTATAGCCGAGTCTCACACACACTAGACGGTCACATATGTTTGAGTCTTAGAATACGGGTAACATATGTCGGGGTGTCGGTGTCCTCATCTCTTATACCACATCATCTATTTAATTATGGGTCTAGTATTCGGTGACTTGAACTTCAAGCTTGAAGTGCATCAGGAGGATCATGTAGAGCAGTTTATCATGTCGGGTGCACACGAGATCATAAACTGGAATGCATGAAAATCCTAGTGGGCTTTGTGTTTGGACGGATGGACCCGAATTGGACCTAGATCAACTTCTTGTGGTTCCTAGAGGGTTACACTACGGGCGAACTAGGGGGGATCCTGATACTGTTATCGTTATGCCTTCTTATTTGTCGTTATGCTTCGCTTTTATTTTGGTTCTCGTACTGTTAAGAGCTTCTTATCTGTTAAGCTTTATCTGTTACTGCCTTTTGTGCCTATGCCTTGGAAGGGTAAGTCCTTGGTTATCGTGTGTCGTGTTGCATCTAGTTCGGGTCTGGGGTGTGTCAATCCTATGTGAAGAGGTCATCGTTTGCTTTGATTCGCTAGCGTGACGTCCGTAATCTGGAGACACTGCTTGGACGGTACCCAGTGCTTCGTTTATACCGATCACAAGGGTCTTCAGCATATCCCCGGTCACGCTGGGCTGATTATGTGACGGTCTTTAGCAATTATCTTGTATTCACCTTGAGGAATCAGTTCCTCGGCTTGGGGTACTTGTTCTTATTACCTTTAGTTATGATCCTTGTATCGTTTCGTGTTTTTGAGGAGCGTTGCTTTGGGCATTGGGTGCTCAGTTGCATGCGTGTTTGAGTCATCTCTTGTATTGTCTGGATTCATTACGGTTCACGTTGTGGACCGGGGTTCTTATGGATCGGGGTTCTTGTGTACTTAGGTTGACACTCGTTACTGTTGAAGTTGAGTTGTTGCGACGGATGTGCTTGCCGATCCTTCCCTGTTCGTGTCATTTGTGACTTTGCCTTTCTTAAACCAGTTTAAGGTCTTGATGATCTTGTTCCTCGAGCATCTAAGGTTCCTGTTTTAGAACCTAGTTATATCTTTTGAGTATGATTTACATCCCTATTCTTTTGTGTTAGTGGCCTTCAACATTCAATCGTAAAGGAATCTAATTTTTGTTGATTCATTATTCTTTCACAGAATCAGACACGTATTTTGTACATTTGTCAACAGTTGTATGTTTGGATTCTGCCTTAAATCCAAACACCCCTTGCGGCGTGTAATGAAAAAGTTGGTGCATTAGTTTCTTCGTTTGATATGCGCCAATAGTATTTGTTGACAAAAGCTATTGTCTACACTTTGCATTCAGTTGATTCTAAAACTTTATCTCGTACCATTGTATCGATAAGTCCGCTGACTCTTTTGTTGTGCTTCCATTGGTTCTTCGAACATATCCTACCTCGAATTTTGAGGACAAAATTTCTGTAACATGGGGAGAATGTGACAACCGGTAACATCCGATCAATACCAATGTGATTTTAAATAATTATTTATAATAAATATTGTTAATTATTAAGTTTCGTAAGTTAACTGATCGTTTTTATAATGGAAAATACGACCGTTTTAATTAACGCGATTTAAACGCGTGTTCTGAAAACACGCGTTGGACATCGGAAATATTTATATTTTTGCTCGTTTTATTTTTGTTTTCAACTACGAACAAAACTGAGTAAATTTTTATAATTTATTATTGAACCAGATTAGAAACCGAAGCGTTTTTCGCTTAAAACGAGTTCGATACGCGGTGCACACCTACCTAACCTAAACCCTAACTATAAAAGGGCCTCTTCTTCTCCTCTTCTTCATTTTTAGCAGCCGCACACATATCTCTCTCTACTCTCTCTCATCCAGATCTCCCTCTCTCTCTCAACAAATCTCTTCATCCCTACAACAATTTGCTCCATCTCTCATCTCGTCTCTCCCTCCTCTCGCGTCCCCCTCTCTTTCTCTTCCAACAACAGCCGGCCACCACCAAGCTTTGGTGGTGGCGGCGCAGCCCCTTCACCTCGAAAACGAACAACAGCAGCGGTGCTGGTGATGCGGTAAGTGGAGATGCGTGGTGGGGGTAGGCGATGGACCGGTGGTTTTTGGTTCGATGATGGCAGCGACTGTGGTGGATACTGGTCGTGTTATGGTGGCCGATGGCTTGGGTTTTGATGGGTCTTAGTCTTGATTAAGGTGGCTTCGAGTTATGGTATCCCTTACAGGTGGTGGTCGGTTCGGGTGACGGGTGTAATGGTGATTTTCGGGTGGTTTGGTGGTGGACTCATGGTGGTTCTCGTCAGGTGAAATCTGTTGTGGTCTCGGTTCGAACGTGGTTAGGCCAGGCCAAGGCTTGGGTCATGGGTTCGGTTTTGAGTTTTGGTCGCTCGCCTGTTCGGTTGGTCACAGGTCGAGTCTTGGCTCGAACTTGTCCCGTGGTTATGGCTGTGGTTCGGGTCATTTGGGTCTCAGGCCCTTTGAGCTCGTTTTGGTTTTCTTCAGGTCGTGTGGTTTGGTCTCGGGTCAACAGATTGGTGGTTTTAGTCTTTGGGTCATATTCGGTTTGGGTTCCAGTCGCGGTTAGGGTCGGCTCGAGTCGGATCTGGTTCAGTTCGAGTCCAGTGGGTCCCGGTCAATAGCTGGTCAACTAGTCAAACTTTGGTTCCGGTCAGCACGTAGTTCGAGATGGCTCCGGGTTACGCGCGTGTTATTCGGTATAACTTAAATTCGTATTTATCATTATTTTATTTATAGATATCATATATTTATAAATATTATATATTTGTAAATATTATTATATTTATGAATATTATAAATTTATAAATATATTGATATGGACGAAATAGTTTAGACTCGCGAACGGACCGAATAATAAACGGTAACTAAATTATATATCGAACGATTTGGTAAATGGTTAATTTGACGTAACTTATATCGGACATCGGACTAAATAACATTGGACTACTTTGTTGGACTATATTCTATATATATATATATATATTGCTATATATATATATATATATAAATAAGTATACATAGGTAACGAAACGTATAGTCTCGTGAATCGGAATTGTGGATAAAAGGACTTGATGATTTGTGGTTGAAAGTGATTTTTGGGGAAAATTGTAGACAACGGGTGTTGTCTGGTTCGTACAAAAACAGAGGAAACTCTGCCCAAATTTTTATAAAATCAAAGCGTAACGAACTACTATTTCTATAAATAAATTCCCCTAAGTGTTTTGGACAAATGAATTATTATATACAAATCGAAATGCTTTTTAAGGTGTGTTTATTCGTAACGCTAAATATGATTTTCAAACAATATTTGGGAAAAAGTAACAAATGTTATTAATTGATTTTAATAACTAAACTTATACTTTTCCTTAAAGGGTATCTTCTAAAATATAATTACACAAAATAAATATACTTATATGATTTACGAGACAAGCTACGATTCAAGATAATTATACGTTTCGGGGTACTAGTCCAACATGGTTTATACACAAATAGTAACAGGCGTGCAACTTGGGTGCTATGTAATACGAGAATTAAGATAAGTCACGATCGGTTCGTCGAGTTGAAACGTATTGAGACTCGTGTTGGTACACACGAGTCTAGACAGTCGGATAGACTATCTTTTGAGCAGTCAATAAGCTAGGCTTATGTGTGATAGACTGTTAAGGTGTCCTTTGTTGGTAATTAGGGCACGAGGAAGTCGGTCGAGGGTTCAGGCTTTGTTTGCTAGCTTAGCATGGAAATTAAGGTGAGTTTCACGGCCCCACTTTACGTTTTACATTTCGGGGGAGACACATGCTCATACTTATTTCATAAATTATCATGTTATACTAGTGTTAATTCATTTACATACTATACGATACGTAAAGTCCCGGGGAAACCATGAATATGCTGGATAGCATAACGGGGGAAATGTGGATAGATCTATTGGGACTGACAGACCCCACCCGTCGGCTGGGAGCCGGGCGGGTGCATATTGTCTCGGTCATAACGCTACCGGGGATGGTAGTGCATAATCGTTTCGGGCAAAATCATATATCGTTGTCTGTAATGGTTTCCGGTCGTAGTAGTATTACTCATGCGTCTAGCTAACGCTATCATTTCTAACATAGTGATAACATGATGGCTTTCATTACTTAAACGTTTAACATAAAACCTGTGAACTCACCGGCATTATTTGCTGACGTTTTTAGCATGTTTGTCTCAGGTCGTTGAGGTAGCAGCAGTCGATAGGCGCACGGAGTCTCACGGCGTCTAGGATTCACTTGCATGTTATTCAGTATTATCAAACGTGTTCTTAGTTTTACTTTTGAATCGTAATAACGTTTTATGCTTCCGCTGTGGTGGATAGATTTTGAAAATTTAATGGGTAGTTTACGTTGTTTTCGAATCATATAGTTGTCGTTTATTGTGACCGTTGACTTGGATCCTGGTGTGTCACGCGCCTCGCGGTAAAACCCCGCACGTGGAATTTGAGGGTGTGACAACACAACAATGCACTTTTGATGGTGGTCCATTTTGTTAATTATAACTTTTTTTCAAGAGGCTCACTAAAGTTACTGCTATTATTTTTGACATTTACCCTATATGATTATTATAGCTTCAAACAAACTATAGAAGCACATCCACAAACCAACTCTCCAAACTCATTTTACCAAGTGAAATAAGAGGTGACAACTCATGACACTACTTGAAACACGACAATGAACTTGACACGGAAATAATCAGGTTTTCGATTGCGTTGTCGGGTTGTACGACAATCAAACGGGTCGACCCATTTAGAATTTTGAACCAAAGTAAAAACATATAATTATAAATTCAATACCAACCCCTTTACAACTATTGTGTAACCCGTCGGCCCATTTACAACCTGTCTAAACCGTATACAACTTGATTACAACCCGCTAACCCATTTGACCCATTTAGATAAACGTTTACATGGGTCGTGTCAAGGTTACATGGTTTAAAATGATTCTAGGTTAGAGTTGATATCTAAATATAAATATACATGCCGTTTTTGGGTTCATCAATTTCAACCCAACCCGACACAATTTCTACCGGTACTGCAATGACTTACATGAAGTTGAAATATCCATACCTTATTCAGGTTCTTATGAGCTGAAGCAAAATCAATGGTTCCTCCAGAAGCTTTTTTCCTTTAAGTATCTTTTTCATTAAGTGGACAACAAACTTTTCAGTTTCTTTATCTTTCTCCTTTTGTTTTTCAGCCCGTTGCATTTATTTCCATTATTTTCTTCAGCCAGTTTAATTTTGTGAAACAACTCCCCAAGTGATGTATGTTCTTTCTTTCCAGTAGTTGTTTTAGACAGCCCAACAGATAACCCTGAAGTGGGCAGGCAACCGACCCGTACTCACTTTCAGAAGCTTCTAGAGGCTTCCCATTAAGCATAATAGTACTAAC
Organism: Ambrosia trifida; assembly: GCA_028751855.1. Taxonomy (NCBI): domain Eukaryota; kingdom Viridiplantae; phylum Streptophyta; class Magnoliopsida; order Asterales; family Asteraceae; genus Ambrosia; species Ambrosia trifida. The sequence continues at coordinate 131,657,315 of CM054128.1, read as the reverse complement.
GCGGCTGCTTCTTCCGTTACTAACGTAACTGTTTCTCCCAGATGAATCATCTTCTTTCCCTTCTACAATTAGCACTTTTTCCTGCTCATCATTAAGGAACTGCAGTTCATTTTCTGTTTCTTCAATTTCTTTTTCCATGATGTATTCAACTGATGTGGAAAAGGACCCGTTTGAGGTGATACACAACTCATTTTTGATCAATTGATAAGTAAACAGGTTGAAAAATGAGATTGCTACATATATAGTAAAACCTATTTAGTTTAGCCTAAGTGACTCACTCTACGTTGCAAATTCGATAAAAAAAAAGTTCCTACCAAAAGCATATAAAATCACAATTGCCAAATGGGTTGGTACCGAGACGAGTTGTAAAGGCTTAAAAAGAAGAACAATAAATAAGGTAGTTTCATATTCTTTTCAAAATATTTCAAACAATGAATATCACTATAACACAATTGTTTCCTTTAACCAGTTCGTGAGTGGAAATAAGCCAACTAAAGTACCAAAATTTCCACTAATAAAAAGAGCAGTGAACTACTAACTAACATCGGGCTCTTCCTTCATTTGCTATCAGTTTGTACTTGTTGACCCATACATGAAAAAAAATTTATTAGCCATTGAACTTGAGTTCATGTTTGCCTACAACACATCACATGAGGAGATGATGCGTTATTATATTCATAAATAACCAAATGAAAGTATTAGGGCGGATTATAAACTTACAAAACCTTAAACCGTAACTTTATTTATCAATTTTTTACATCCAAACTGAAAAAATGATTTGAAGGATTGCAAAATTAGTTACTCGTCGTAATTCACAATAATCAGAAAATCATTATTCGTAGTAAAGTAACCATGCTATACTTTTTATTCAAGTTGCAAGTCACGCACCTTTTCCCGTAGAATAAACCATATCTTGAGTGCTTCCATCGTCCTATGGCATCGTGTCACACCCTCAAAATCCACTTGCGGAGTTTTACCGCGAGGCGCATGACAAACCAGGATCCAAACCAACGATCACAATAAACAAGTCTAAATGTAATTAATGCAATACCAAAACATAGTCTTAAAATCCCGTTTACAGCGGAAGCTTATTCAAAATAAAGTTCAACATAAATAACCAAAGTTCAATGTTTATGAAATCATGCAACTCTATCTAGACGCCGTGCAGACGCGTGCGCCCTAGTTCCATGTGCTACCTTAGCGACCTGAGAAAACATGTAAAAGTTTACGTCAGCACAAAAATGCTGGTGAGTTTACAGGTTTTGTATCCAAGTACCAAGTCCACCTGTCCATACTATAACAAATAGAAAACCAGTATACGCTAGCTAGGCGTACGTTTTGTTACTACCACGATTGGAAAACCATTACTAACTCGAATACCAAAAGTATGCCCGATGTATGTTCCTGTTGTTCCTGTTGTTCCTGTTTGAGACAATATGCACCCGCCGACCCTCCAAGTCGACGAGCGGGGTTGGTCACTCCCAATAGCGCTATTCACATTTCCCCGTTGTGCAAACCCGCACATTCATGGTTCCCCCCGGGACTTCCAAAGATCGTGTAGTACACAATAGAAACCCATAGTATGACAGTAGTTACCAAATAATCGTTTTAACACATGTTTTCTCCCCCGAAATATGAAACCAGTTTAAAAGAGGGGCCGTAAACTCACCTTAAGTTGCTTTACTCCTAATCCCGAGTAAACTCAGCTGCTATGTTAGTCCCGTACAGTGGCGACCTAACATACGACAGTTACAAGTACTTAGACTAATAACCCGCAGGTTAATTAGTCCCTAGATGTCCAGACCATAACCAAGTTTGTTTGAAAACACCGTGACTGTTTAACCGACCCCAAGTACAAGACTCGACATCCCATTGGTGACCCGAGACTCCCCGTGTTATGTTTACGCTCCAAAACATACAATAACGCAAGTATACTTAACATACGTTAACACACAACAAGTTATAGCACATAGTTCACGTATCACCGAAAAACATCCAAATATATGTTACCAAGTTATTAGACATGTTACGGGGTTCCTAGCATGTTACTACATGTTAAATCGGGTCTCGGAATGCTAATTTACACTTACAGCAGCAGTACACGCGATTAGGAAAAGTCAACTAGTGATTAGGAAAGTCAACTAGTGATTAGACATCCTATTCGCCCCTGTTATAGGCGAATAGGGGCTATTCCCCTTTACTTCATGCGATTAGGGGCTATTCCCCTGAACTTACTAGTGATTAGGGCTACTCGCATGAACTTACTAGTGATTAGGCTTCTACTCGCCTATATATTGGCGATTAGCCTTGTACTCGCATGAGTTATAGGCGATTAGCATTGCTACTCGCCTGTAACCATGCTGTTCCGGTTTTTCGCGCGTTTAACGCTCCAAATCAGATCCAGAACGTGTGTAACTACCCAATATCATCCCAAACACTATCCTAAACATGTTTAACCCAAAACCCTTCGTTCAACCTCGTATAATCAGTCCTGCATGCAACCCAAAACAATCCAAACACTATTCACATAGCATGTAACATCAATTAACGCATGTAATCATAACCCTATTATCCGATTACTGAGTTTTCCATCATCATACTAACAATATTAATTCTGACCTAGCGTGATAATACATCAAAACATCATCAAGATCCATAAAAATCCTATCTTTCTAATCATACATACCCATAACGCATGTTAATTAGTTATAATCTGTTTAACAACCCTTATTGACGATTTTCAGAAAGCTTTTTCGTTTATGAACAGGTCTGGACCATTAGGGATTGATTAAAAACATTTACAAAGTGTTATGGATGAGAATCAAACCTTAGAATTGTAAAAGAATGATGGTTAGACCTTGAAACCTTGTGTTTTTGATCAAAATCGCCTTCCAGAGGTTGTTTAAGTGTTTGGGGCGGTTATGGGACGACTAGGGTTGATATTAGGGAGTTTAGGAGGTTAAGTATTGTATTTATAGGCGTTTCTAGTCGTTCCAGCACGTTACATGCGATTGTGCAGCAGTTCAGGCGATTAGGGCTTGTAATCGCCTGAAGGTTCTAGTGATTAGGGCCTAATCGCCCTTAGGTATACACGAGTAGGGCCTAATCGCCCTTATGGGCTCCCTACTCGCCTCCCCTATAGGGGAGTAGACCTCCTACTCGCCTATAGGGTTTGGTCTTGTGTGTTTTGCGCGTTAAACCCCGTTTTAACATATGTTAATGCATATTCATGTACCGACAAGTCATATAATGATTGTAAACACATAACACAAGTAAATACACATATTTACACTCGTTCACCAATTCCCGGGACTCGAGACTAGTACGTTCCGTATGCCCTGACGATCCTACAAATCGTCATCGTTTGTACACTTGGTTAAGGACCGACATCTAACGAACCTCTAGACCAACATCCAATGATCTTCTAGACCAACCAATAGTTCCCGAACCATATCCCGACTTAACTAACCCAGTTAAGTACAATATACGCGTGACTCGCTAAGGTAGACTTTCATCTAGACAACGTTGTTAACCCGAATTTGCCAGGTGTCACACATCGTGAACTCAAACTCGGCTTTATATCAATAATCAAGTTTTGACATAAAAATCGTAATTCAACATATAGAAATCCATGACAATTCATTAAACCTCCATGACATCCTATTTAAGCTTCATAAAACAGTAAAACTACTATAAAAATTCCTTATAAACTTCAAAGAAAAATTCATCTCCGTTGAAATGAGCAAGGTTTAAAAGAACGATAAAAAAAACATAAAAATTATACATGTAAAAAATAAAATAATTGACCCATAAAAGTCTAAAATATCAATAAGGCACATCAAAATAAAATATATGACCCAAAAAGTCAAAAACATAAAAAAACACATAAAAACACCATAAACCCCTTGAGGTCCACATTTTCTTAACACTTTAGCCCTTAAAGACGTATATACAAACTGAACTTCAAGAGGTGCGCCTGAAACTCGTTTTCTTATCGCGTCGCCTCGAGACGCATGCCTCATACGTTTTTTTAAAAACATGGAAATGAGTTAAGCTTAGTTCAACTTAAAAAAAGTTCCTAAACAATATTTGTAAATTTCACCAATCAAGTATTTCATCAAATACTTGGTGTGCATTAAAATTCTACTAAGTTAGTATCAATGTCCTTTATCTTAATTCGCCATTTAAGAACATGGACAACAACTTTGCATGACAAATAAAGTCGTTTATCAAACATATATCAATATTCATTATTACAAATATGTTTACTAACATGAGTGCTCATAAAAACTGAAACCCCTTTCTAAGATATGCATAAACATTCTTCTACAGTAGTGTTAGGTGATTTCAAAATTGTTTACTCTATATATGAAGCAATCTTAACCTATTTAAGCTATACTTATTTACGAAAAGCCACCTTGAACTCATCAACAAGGGTTTTAGGTATAACATTTTACACAATAGAGAAGGTCAAACCTTCTTAAGGCTTCTCCCAAAAGAAACGTGACTTTCACTATGAGCAAGGTTTTTTTTTTTAAAGAATTCACAAATCACTATAATCACATCCGTTAACATCAACAGGATCATCAACCTTATAAAGTATGATACCTAGATTGCAGTATAATCAAATCATCCCAAATCGTTGTACGGATTTCATAAGCTACTACCACAACTGCGATTCAAAAAACACACAAAACAAATCGAAATTAAGCAGCAGAACCTTGATATGAATCAAATGCGTTTATTAATTATCGGAAACCCAAAACAATAACGAACCTGAAATTAGGGAAATGCACCAACAAATTGGGAATTTCAACTGAAAACCCTAAATCAACCCCTGATCGATTGATCTTGAAGCATTTTATGTTTATGAACATAAGGAGAAACGATTCATTTGTAGGCTAGGGTAGAGCAGAGATTAATTATCGCATTCAACCCCATTTTGGTGAGGAACAGAAGAATCCAAAAAAGATCTGGCTACACTTTCCTGGTATGTGAGTTCTTAAAAGGGTTATAGAAATGAACTGGGAATTAATTAGGGGATGTGAAAGAGACAACAATGCCATTAAAAGCTAGAATGAATGGACGGTTTCAAAATGAGTGATTAGGAAAGAGTTAGCTTTAGTCATTTGTACAAGTAGCATCTAAAGTTGTATAGTAAGGGTATAAATGGAAGAAAATGGTGAAAAATTAGAGAATTATACTAAGACCTTTTGTCTACCATCTTAAAGTTTGTGTAAAATGACAACTCTACCCATCTCTCCTCCTTAATAAGGTAACATAGATATTTAGACGCACTTATTGTTTTTAACTGTTTTTTTCAGCCTATAGACTATAAGGAAGAAGTTCAATGGGAAGAAAGAGAAAGGGTTTACCTTAGCAATCTGCATGATATCTTCCGGAAGATCGAGGCAAAATCGTTATACGAATTCAACATGATTCTGCAACCGGTGTGGATGGATAGGCATTTCTATGTCTTAGCTTTTGATGTGAAGAATGGGGCATCAGAGTTGCTTGACAACTCTACATATGGGGATGACCAAGCAGAGAGATATAAAGGCGTTCCCAGTATATTGGTAGGTTTCTATTTATGATTATAGAAAATTATATACCTGGGAAATTATGATAATAACATAATGAGTTTGTTAAAAAATGTTTTGTAGAGACACACTTTGTACCGGTTGTGGAAGAAGACATGTCCTGCAACACCCGCAATTGAGAAACTTCTAACAGATAAGATTATAAGAAGAGAAATGACATGGAGGACTACTAAAAACATAGTAGACTGTGGCATATTTGCTATGCGACACCTCGAAACCTTCAAAGGGTATGCATTTTAGACCTGTGGATTTGCAAGTGAATCGGAGTATCAGCAAAAACAATTGGATGCATTGCGGTTCAAGTACGTCGCAAAGATGATACTATCACCTTACAACCTGCTCAGGGATGAAATAATTGAAGAGGCATGGAAGTTTGCAAAAAGGCCAGAAAAAGCAAGGAAAAAGATGCTACAAAATGCCATGACAAAATTCGAGAAAAGGGTGGCTGCCATATAAACACATTTGTTTTGAATGCTTTTTTAAACATCTTAGATACTGATTTTGATTTTTAGTATGTTATTTTGGGATTTGTAATTAACACTTATGTAGTATGAATCTATGTTTGGACGCACTAATCTGCAACTTAATTTATACTTGGACACACTAACAAAAATGAAATACATTACTGTGATTTTAATCAAACGCACCTGTTCAGTTGTTTTTATTAATTCAAACGCACTTACTAAAAAAACACACATCATACAACAGGTAATATAAAACTACAAAAACAAATTACATAATAAGTGAATCATGATCTTGATATTACATAGACTTTAAGAACTGAATTTTAAATTGAATAGAACACCTCAAAAGAGCTATGCATTTTGTTAGTTGTTCAACAAGATTAATATCGCCTTTCTTTGCATCAATCATGAACATAACATCAAGTTCATGAAGACTCGAATCGGGCATACAAATAAGAAGCTTGGAAATCTCATCTCTCTTACTCATGCCATCATTTATCCTGTTAAGGTTATCCGCCAAACGACCCTCGATAGCATAACCTTTGGCAATTTGCTCTTGCATCCTTTTGATCATTTCAGATTTTGATAATGAAGATGAAGAAGCCATCACTGAAAAAAGAAAATCCGTGATTGAATTGTGGGTTGAGAAATCAGTATACAAACATCAGACAATATATAAACAAAAATAATTATAATAAGGTGACAAAATAATGATTCACAAGAGTTACTATTCTTTTGTTTTCTTCCAATATTTGAACTGTAAAATGCATGTGAATAAAAATTCAAAAACACTTATGTAAAAACAACAGTAGATCATTTTAAAACAAACGCACTCGTGTAAAACTTCAGACGCACTCATGTAAAAACTTCAGACGCACTCATTTGATTCTTCAGACGCATTCATTGATATCTTCTTCATCCTCTGATCGTCTGTAAAAACCTGCAACCTTGATTATTTGAATCAAACCTGAAACTTATAAAAACCGATCAAAAACAATAATAAACTTATAAAAACTGATCGTCTGTTCGCTAAACAGAGCACTAAAAACGAAAATGAAGATTTGGTTTGATGAATAACAGGTTAATTAGATGTTGACGATCAGGATTTGAATTGAACATTATTTGAGTCTCATTAATTTTTGAAATCGTATTAATTAACAGGTTAATTATAACGTAATTGAAGGAATTGAATGATAGTGTATATAGACGAATTTACCCCCGTGATAAACCTGTGATAAACCAGAATTAGGTTAATTAAACCTAACCAGAGTGGACAGGTGGCGTATTATGGTGGCTTCTTACGCTTCTTACGTTAAGGGACTTTATATCGTATACTTTTTCCTGACAATAACGATACAAAAACTTCCAACTACTGTTTTATTGGTTTTAATAATATTTTTCACCCCAAAAATCTTATTCCATGCTAAACCAAGCATTACGGGTCAAAACTATATTTTTAAAAGTTAACCGGGTTGTCAACAATGTTCACTGCGGGTAATTTATCGTCCCGCGACACAATAATTCTTAGAATTACCAATAAAACTGTTTAAATGAGATGGAAAAGGTTATGGAATGACACTACTTTGATATCTTTAATGAATTACAGGTTTTGACGTGAAAAGAGTGCAATTTTGGTGCTTTAGGACACCATTGAAGCAAAAGGAAGGAACAACCAGACAAAAGAAGCTGAAACGGATATTCCGGGATATTCTAGCATCACCGACGCCAATGGCGTAAGCAGGGAGCCCAAACAGCGTCGAACAACAAACTTCAGCGTACCAAATCAAGTCCTGGCGTAGACAACGCCAAAATTGGCGTCGTCGATGCCACTGGCGTAGACCACGCCAATACTGGCATCGCCGACGCCATCCTCTGGTTAAGCTCAATTTTTAATACATTAATGGTTTCCAATTCGGGGGTTTCGAGATTTTTGGCTTTAAAACACTTTGAAAGTCCATCATTGAGGATTATCTTCCACTTTAATCCATTCCATCAATTTTAATCATTCCCCAATATTCAAAATCATTCAAACCTCTTATTTTTGAAGATTCAAGATCCAAGATTGAAGATTCAAGACCCATCTTTGAAGAAAAGAGTTCCATGGCCATTAGTAGCTAATTTTTTAACATCACTCCCGGGTGTAGATAATTGAGGTTCTAGGGATTATAACATTTGGGTATTTCTAAACTCTTATTTGTGTAACTGTGTGTTTGAACAATTGTGTTGAATGCTTTAATTTTGTGTTGAATTCACTTATGATAATTGTTCTTGTGCCAATTACAAGTGAAATGAATATGGTTATATGCTTTGACATGAAATTAGGATTGTAGGTTCTAGTGTAACAAAGTATATTATTGTCCATCTCTTGATGTTGATGATTCTTGATACCTAGGCCTATTGAACAATTAATCCGTTAACACTAGTTACATTTGAGTTATCTGGCCCGTTGGTTAAACTTTAGACTTTAATTGTTGAAACCCGGGTGTGATTTGTCTTATCAATTGTTTACAATCCACTTTCATCAATTACTTCACTTTCATCAATTACTTTCATTGCAATTCAATTGCAAGTTTTACTAAAACAATTAAAATCTTTCAAATCATCTTAAATGAATACAAGAGCAATCTTCATAATGAACTACAAATATGTCACACCCCGCCAAGGCGGAAACACGGGGTTGCGATTCGAAAGGTTTTTAAGTACAAGGTTCGAGTAACACATAAGATGTAATTTAAATAGATACCATCAAGAGATAATCATTGTCATAATTTATTAAGAAAACATAATATTGTCTGAAAAACCATTGTATCAAATACCAAGACACAACACAACCAACATTTATGAAATCCATCCGATGATAGTACCACGATATGCATGCTCCAACCTCTCTCTCTCTCAAGTCTCCGCCCCACATGGTCAATTACCTGAAAAACATGCATAAAATATTTGTCAACGTAATGTCAGTGAGTTCACAGGTTTTAATGTACTAAGTAAAGTGTTCATGAAATTCATGTATGGCCAATCATAGGCTAGCTAAGCGAATGATTACTGTGCAAACCATGAGTCCCATAACCAAACCTCTTGACTGTTGTGCCTCGCGCATTGTACAATAAAGATAACGTATGTATAGTAGAATACTATCACTCTTTTTTATGTAACCGGTTAGAGAGATAAATGTGACATCCGCGACCCTCATCTTTACCGAGTTGTAAAGTCCTTCGAGCATTCAAAGGTTCCTATTTCAGACCTTGCTATCTTTATCGTTATTTTTTAAATTTTTTTTGAGTTTTGTGATCGTAAATTGCAAATAATAAACATAAACCTTATCATTTATTAAATTAAATAAGAAGGAGTAAGAGAATTAAATGGATTTAAGTTCTCTTTTACTACAAACTAGATCTTTGCCCGCGTTACACGCGGTTCACCAACGTACAATTATTTCGAGTGGTAAAACATATAAAAAAATGTAGCAGAAATATTTTATTAAGATTTAAAAGAAACCAATACACATTCTATTCAAATATCATTAAATATTTCTTTATACACCACATTTTTTGTTTTAGTCTTCACTTGGCCATCATCATCAAGTATAAGTAATTTCACTCCTGCCCTGCTTTTAACTCTTGACAATGCGACATAAAGCTGGCCATGTGAGAATACGGGGTCTCTTAAATACAACCCAACCTTGGATAGAGACTGTCCTTGGCTTTTATTGATGGTCATTGCGAAACATACGCTTATTGGGAATTGGCGTCTTTGGAACTTGACTGGAATCTTGTTATCAGATGGTATCATATTTATTCTAGGAATAAGAGTTTTGGTACCAATGTTACCACCTGATATGATTTCGGCTTCAATAATACGCTTCGCAAGTCTGGTGATTCGTAACCTGGTGCCGTTGCACAGGCCATTTTGTTGATCAATGTTTCTCAACAACATAACGGGAACACCGATCTTTAGTGCTAATCGATGATTAGGAATTCCAGAAATTTTCAAACCATTAAGCACATCAGGAGAATATAAATCTTCCTGTGAACGGTTATTACCATTCTCAATCTGGCATATACTATCAGAGCTCAAATACTCGACTTCATCTCCAGGAAACAATGCAAGCAACCTGTCATTAATTTCATGTACCACTTCGTTTGTTGGTGCAAGTATTGCTCGTTCACCAAAGTAATCTTTATCTTTGTAAAGCTGAAGAAGTGAAGGGTAGACGAAGTCAATTAAGCTACAAATAGGATCTGATGATTGCTTTATAAGAAGATCATCTGGAATGTCGACATCTGCCTCATTTTCATCAACTGAAGCACCAACTTTACCCTCACCTAACTGTAGAAGCCAGTTTGCAAATTCCTTTATTTCTTCTGATTCAGATGTCTTGTTACCCAATGTTAACCTCATGTTTTTAGTTAACGTACGGACTTTGCAAGTATTCCAAATCTTAGAGGAGGTTATTGAGGCACTTATAATATCTCTTTTACTACCATTGGGAACAACAGGAAGGATCTGTCTAAAATCACCACCCAAAACCATAACCTTACCTCCGAAAGGCAGCTCCGAATTAACCGAATCCTTTGATTTCAAGATGTCTTTCATCGTGCGATCAAGAGCTTCAAAAGCATGTTTGTGAATCATTGGAGCTTCATCCCAAATAATTAACTTAGTCTGCTTCAATAAATCTGCCTCATCGCTATTCGCCTTAATAGAACACATGGATTCTTCATTAACATTCAAAGGTATACGAAACCTAGAATGAGCGGTCCTTCCACCAGATAACAACAAAGAAGCAATACCGCTAGATGCAACGTTCAAAACAATTTTGCCTTTACATCTAATGGCAGCAGACAACGTTTTCCATAAAAAGGTTTTACCAGTGCCTCCAAACCCATAAACAAAAAAAAGCCCACCTTTGTTAAAATCAACCGCATCAATTATTTCATCAAAAATTAAACGCTGCTCATCTGTTAAAGAAGGTGCGTTGCTATGAAATTCCTCAGTCAGCGTATTTACTTGATAATTGAGTTCATCAAGTATTAAACGGTTATTTGCAGATGCAATCGAATCACTATTAGGAAAAGGCATGGAAGGAAACCTACGTAGGCTGGAGTTATTCCGAATTAACTGTTTCTCAATTTCAAGCAACGTAAGGTTCTTGATTTGATCATCAGGAAGAGACAAACCTGATAACCATAAAGATTGTAATTATTAATTAAAGAATTAATAATAACTTAAAATAAATAAAATGTTGAATTATAAATTTTTTTACCTTCAATTTGGAAAACGTCTTCGTGTCTACGCATAATACCGTCTGACAAGTACTTCCATGTGTTCTCCCAAACATGGTCAGGCCTAGATAAGCTGTTAGACAACCACATCATCGCGAACAAATTACGAAGACAGTATCCTGAACCGGTATAATGAGCTTCCTCAATAGCTTCTATATATTCCTTGTCATCTTCCAACAGGCCAAGAGCGTAACATGCATCTCGATATGTTGGTAAAACTTTTCCATTCACCGTTCTTATCTCAGCAAAAGATTTGGGACCTTTGACCTTATTAAGAAGAATTCTTAAGAAATACGCCTCACCCATTGATGGATTAACCATATGAACACGACCAATTGCCTTACCTGTTTTTCGAAAATCCCATTTTTTTTCATCAGGTTTCCAAACAAATTTACTTGGGATTTCGATGTAGCTCAGTTCACGTGCCACAGGTTCATCCTGGTTTAGTTTCATCCATTGTAGAAACATTGTATAAGACACTGATGGCTTGTTGAGTACGTTTTGAAGTTGCTCTTGTGGACCATATACAACAGTTTGCTCACCAGGTAGATGAAAAGGAAGCCTAATCACTGGAGGGTATCTGTAATGCACTTCGTGTTTAAGTATCCTCCATGAAGCTTCACATGCTGAAAGGAACCTGCAATCATAATGTTTTTTGATTTCATCTCTTTGCTGTACTTCTTGACCTTCTCCAACATCTTCTACAAAAGCAATTTTAGCCCTGTCCGGTCCTTTGTTAATGTATTTGAATAGATACTTAATTGAAGCAGCTTGGTTGCACCATTCAACATTAATATGAGATTGATAACGCTTCAAAAGTGTTGGGTTATAAGGAACCACATTTTTGTTATCTAACTGAGCACCTCCTTTTTCAACAAATACTCCTGAGTCTCTTCTTTTATAAACCGGATATCCTTTTGAATCTATCATTGATGCCGGAGAAAACTTCTTTGGAAATTTCTTGGAGCACTTACCATCAATCATGCACGGGCAGTTGGGATATTCAGATCCACATGGTCCATGAATCATAAAGTCACTCACAAGACTAAACAACTCAGGATCTAAATTCTTATCTGGGATTTCAGCAGAAACTAAACGATCAACATGATCAATCGTCGGAAGCTTGCTTTCATCTTTAAGAAAGAGACAGATATGAGCGTGAGGAAGACCACGCTTTTGGAACTCGATAGTATAAACAGCTGTAAAAATAAATGGTACTAAAATTAAAATTAAAATTTTGTAAATAAAAAAGTTGGTTAAAGATAAAAAAAAATATATATTCATTATTTTTATTCGTTTGTTACGGTAATAAAGAATGATTCAAAGTTATTAATGTATGTTACCTGCCGAAGTCTTCCCTAATATTGCTTTATCACGTAAATCTTTCATCAGTGAGTCTAGCTTCAGTTTGAATAATCTAGCTAAAATGTCTGGTCTGTCTTCAGGATTTGTCTTCTTATCCTTCAGAAACCTTCTAACTTCAGGCCATTTCGGATTACATGTGATTGTGATGAAAAAATCAGGGTATCCATGCTTTTTACAAATGGCCATTGCATCAAGATAATTTTCCCTCATGTAACGTGCACCACCAGTAAAAGAAGATGGTAGTATTATAGGTGTACCTATTGTTGCCAAATCTGTAGGTCCATTTTGATGCAAATTTTGAAGACTGGAATAAGAGTCACACCTAAGTTTTTGTTGCTGATAACGTACATAAAACAACCTCTCACTCTCGATCATAGTATAAACGTCAACCAAAAACTGTTGAAGAAGGCGCCTTGCATTCAAAATCAAAGAGAACTTACCAACTCTGTCCTGAATATGATAGGCAAAATACTCTCTCATTGAAAACTTTGAGTCTACTTTCTTTTTAGACTTCCTTTCTTCACGATGCGGTATATCAACCCTATAACAATCTTCCCCAAATGGAATAAGCAGTGGATACTGAAGAGCTAAATATTTTGGATGAAGTTCACTTATCCGCTGAAGACCTTCTTTTCTTGATTCCACAACAATATCTCGATTGTCAATCTCATCATCATTGTCTGTAAGTATAAGTGCAGCGATTTCATTTGAAGTTGGTAAGTTGTATAGTCGACCATCTTTAGTTCGCCTCCCAATAAGACGTAACTTAAGGTTAACTTCAGAATTTTCATTAATTCGATCGCGTACACTCCTATAGCTTTTCACAAGCTGATTTTTAGAGTCTAACATTGACTTGAGGTACTGAATGATTTCAAGATCAAGTTGTTCATCAATTTTGTTAGACTCCCCTTTTTCCTTACTGTAATAAATAGATTAAAATTTCAAAAATTGAACAGTTGTTTTATATGAAAAAAACAAACTATAAGTAAAAATTTATTTTAATAAACTGTAAAATATTACCTAAAAATTTTACTCCTGTTAGAGACTTCGTTTTCAGTGTCATAGATATACAACTGAGAAAATTTTGGTTTTGTCCCATCATTAGGAAGAAGACCACCCAGGGCATGATAATTTTCACCACTTATCCTATATATGAAGGGAGCCTTGCCTTTATTAATATTTGAGTCGACCTTGCCTCCCAGTGAAGTAAAACAGAACATAGAATTGAATCTTCGAATGTGCTTTAAGAAATACTTGCTTCGGAAGTCTATGTTCTTAAAAAGATTCTGATAATCGACACTGCTTTCTTTGAAATCTGGGAGTTGCACCTTTCCATAACCACAACATAGATAGTAACATGTTCTACCACTAACTTGTAGTGATCTGCCAGCTTCCGATTTCCACAGTTTGGCGTTACACATCTCACATACAACCGTTTGATCACCGTGATCCAAATAATCTTGTGAATAGAATAAATTGAATTCATATTACGTTAAATTAAAAAATAATAAAATCGTAATTGGTTTATTAAAAATAACATTTACCTTTAGAGACACCCTTATATTGATAATTGAACATGGGTTGCGGATTCATATCTTCTTCGTCTGACAAACTAACCATGCGAACAGGTGAGATGCAACGTCGATTACTTCGTAATCCATTGCTGCAATTTTCTACGTTACTTAAAATTGAAGATTCTGGTAATATGGAATTATGACTTGATGTATTCATGCTTGTTGTCTGAACAGAAGATGTTGCATTTGAGGGTCTATCAAAGTTAAAACCTGAACCTAAATATAATACTTGAAATTAATGTTTAACATTAATAAAAGTAACAACTTTATATAAGTAATCGATTTAAAGAAAGAGGTACCAGATGTAACAATAGATTGGTTCCGCAATCCTATAACAGAATTAAGTTTACGTCTTTTAGCATCAACTTGTGCTTTTCTAAAACTTCTAGCCTCGACAGAATTTGGTCTATTACTATCATGCACTGACACTATGAATACAAATAAAATTATAATGTTTAGATAGTAAATAAACTTTTAGTTATAGAGTGTTATAACATTACAAAGACAAACGTAAGCAACATAGAAATATGATACCGTTTGTAATATTAGACAAAGGAGTACGTTCTGTTGAACCTGTTTATAAATAAGTAAAAAAATAAGTTACGATTAGATAAAAAAAATTACGAAGTTAATAAAATGTTATAAATTAGTGAATGGAAACGATAGCTATTACCAGAAAAAGATGCATTAAATGGATTGTTGAAGGTTGAGCTAAAGGCAGATATATCAAGTGAAAATACATTGTTAGTGGATGTTGACGGATTAGTATTTCCAGATTGCTTAATATTCTGTCTCTTAGCATCAAATTCTAATTGTCCAAAAATTCGCCAATCACGGGAAAGGTTACTTTTCACTTCAACAATATAAAAAATTTATTAAATAATAATAGTCTTATACCCAAAAAAATAACCAAATCAGTAATTTCGAGTAACATAAAATATGTCATGAAAATTATAAAAGATACCAGTTGAGATGTTAGACAGAGGAGTTTGTTGCACTTGACCTTAAGAAAATAGAAAAATAATTTCGTATTATTAAATTTGATTATTAATAAGCATGTCAAGTTCAAACGGTATACAACGATATAAAAATAATGAGCGGAGAAACAAAATTTTACCTGGTGTAGACAAATTGAAAGTTGATTGGACAAACGAACTTTGATGAATATAATTGTTTGAAGGTCCAATGGACTCACGATTTAATTGTACGCTTGGTGGTACATTTTCTATTCCATTATTATGATTATTGATCTTGCCTCTCTTGGCATCTAGATATAACTTCCTAAGTCTACGACACTCGGCCGCATTCTTAATTTTTTGTTCATTGGAGATAACTGTGAAGAAAAAAAAAATGTTTGCATGATATTATGTATACGATGCATAAAGATGAAAACATATGTTTACCATTAGAGATATTAGATAACGGTGTTCGTTTATCATTTGAGGTGGTAGACAGTCTTTTACGTCCCATTTAACCTAAATAATAATTAAGTAAAACTAAATTATAAAGGAACATAACATAGAAATAATCAATGATTTTCTAGAAATCTTATAGATAATCAATGATTATCTACAAAAATTAGATATAATAACAATGTAAAGTACTAAAAAATGGACTGATAGAAGAAAAGAATGACATACAATAAACTTGTGCAAAAGAAGACTGAAGCGCGCACGAAAGAGCAAACCGGAATTCTCTTGAATGTTTGATTGTTGTGTAAGCTTTTTATGTTTTTTTGATTGAGTTTAGTGTCTTTTATATAGATAATTGTGGTCAACATTGAGTCATATGTATTAAATGTATAATTAAAACAGATAATAAATATTTTTAATGATTTACCATAATTAAAGAATGCAAATAATTTGAATTTGAATATTTTCGGGAAAATTGGAAATTTAATTTTCCGAAAATACTAAATTTCGAAATTTGAATTTAAAGTAATAAATTATAATCAAACTCTCCAATTATAAAGTATCAACAACTATGTGGCATATCAAAAAACTATTCAAGCATGTACAAATTATACAAAACTAAAAACAAACATCAAATGTCAACACACATGTTATTTATATGAAAATTGTCGCATAAACAAAGCAAACATAAATGAAAAGAAAATCGCAAAACACATCAAATAAACTTTGTCCAGGCTACGCTTTACTTCCGCTTCATCACGAATCAAACTAACTCTAGAAGATGATTCTGGAGCAGTGTTTTCTCCAAAAAAAATCCTACAATATTAAAAGGCATGTGGAAATTGTTAGAATAAACTACATTAAAATGTAATCTGAATACATGATTCACTAAGTAAACTACTAACCTTCACAGACACTGCATTTTGTGTTGAATAAAAAAACAAAAAGTAAAAAAAAAAACGTAAAAACCTAATACTTAAAGAGAAATAATAAAACGTATTTTAAAAAAAATAAAAAACGAATATGTTAAAAACATAACCTGTTCAGCGATCAGAACCATATGAAGAGAAATAATTTCTCCTGGTATCTTTCGATTTGCTAGCTTCCAAAGCCTAATACCTTAACTTTGATCGTGTATTTACTCATACACAAAGTGATTTCTTTAAAAAAAGTGATGTTTTTTGGATCCATAATGCTGCAACTTTGTTGACAATGAAGGTATTACATACCCTTTAATATTTTAAACATAAATGAATTAACATTGCAATTTCTAATTAGAAAGAGTAGTGATACAGATACCTGACAAAGTTACGAAGATTTGATTGATCGAAACGTTAATCAAAATTTAACAATCTATTCTGTATTTATAATGTAACGTAAAGATGTAATAAGAAATGTTGACTTATTTAATTTTAGTAAAGATTAGTGAATTATTGTAACGTAAATTTATAATTGGAATGAAAATGATTTTACATTAAAGTGTTTCCATGATTAAGTTAAATTTCGTTTAATGTTTATTATTAAAGAAAAAATCGTAAATTTCAATTCTTACATGTTTCCATTTTTAAATGCTTTAATGTGTTGACTGTTTAAAAAGTCAACTCAAGTTTAAATGACTAATCAAAGCATTTATAATTGGAATGAAAATGATTTTACATTAAAGTGTTTCCATGATTAAGTTAAATTTCGTTTAATGTTTTTCAATAAGAAAAAATCGTAAATTTCAATTCTTACATGTTTCCATTTTTAAATGCTTTAATGTGTTGACTGTTTTAAAAAGTCAACTCAAGTTTAAATGACTAATCAAAGCATTTATGTTGATTATTACTTAACAATAATACTCTTAAATTTTGACTTTGTTAACAATGATTCATAAAAGTTATTGTTCTTAATATCAAAAATAATTAATAGTATTTGGAACTTTGATAAATTACAAGGATGTCAAATATTTATTTACTTTAAAAAACTTAATCCGGCAAAACCTAAAACTTTGTAATGTTTCAAAACTTAATGTTTATAACAACTTTTTTTTTAAAAAATAGTTTAGCAACCAACCAAAAAACATTAATATATACGACTAATAACAATACATCATAAAAAGTGATTGTAACTATTAGACTACTGCCAGGAACATCATATTAAGTATCATATGTATTGTCACCAAACCATAGCATAATAGTACTGTTTATAACACACATCAACCCCAAAAACCCACAGTTGACTAAACCTGTAAAACGTGGAAATGTATGTGACCACTAAACGTAAACCATATTCAAAATACTACCACCACTAAGGTGCAAAAAGTTACCCACCAAAAATGTTATGTTCACCATCAGACCGGGCCAAAACTAACAGAACTAATTACCACCAACCCTAACTACTTTAGAGAGCTTTAACAAACCTCGATTCTGGAAAAAAAGGAAATGCATCTGATCACCTGCCTGCAGATCCTTATAAGCAACAAAGGTTGACATACCTTTGATGTAGTAACGCTTACTTGACGTCGAACTATCTACACCAACAGAAACTCCCAAACTGTAACCCTCACCATCTTTAATTGTCAAACCCATCTGCCTGTTCATACCATTTTGTCTTGCCAATTCGGCCTGCATAAACTAAAAATTAACAAATAGTTTTCAAAAGCAATAACAAACTAACATATGCATAAATACGATTATAATATACGGTTAGTTAAATTTTAGAAACTTACATAATGATTGTCAACTGTGAAAACAACCAGAACACCGAAATTATCACAACAACCTACATCCTCGATAGCAGCAGATTGATCATTCTCATGATCCATATCATCTCCTTCATTAACCTTTTCGCCATGATCATCCTCAGAATTGTCAACGTCCTCCCACAAATCGGGAGGAAGAGTAAGCTTCCCTTTCTTAAAAAATGTCAAGTCATATGTTTTCTGCTTGTGTAACAAAGTAAAAAAATCAAAAGTTTAGAGAGTAATGAAAAATAATGTATAGAGTTAATTGTGATGTTTTCCAAATACAAAGTAATACAATAAACATTTGCAAATTGAGAAAGAAACCTCATTGTAAATCTCAAAAACAATCAGATGATCTTTGGTTATCTCAAAAATCTCCTTCATATAACGCCATCCTTGAGTGATGTAAGTAGCAGCACCATCGTTTTCTAGCTGGATTTGGAAAACATGACCTGAAGCAAACACCGTTTAATATTACTTTTAATCATTGAAAAAGAGATTAAACAATCTCATGGAAATAAAATTAAATGAGGAATTTGGAGTTGAAAACATGACCTGGGAATGAGTTGACTATAATTGGTTCCAACGGAAGGGTTCGATTGTATAATCCATGCATAACAAAGCAACTGACATGCTGATAAGTTGCAACAAATGGAATGAAAAATTAATACATATTACTATATGATCAGTGTGTTATATAATGTAGTTAAATGATATTACAAAAAAACATACCAGACGTTCTTCATCAGTTTGAGGGTCATCAAACTTGCAGTAGAAAAATCTACCAGGTGCAGTTATAGCGTCTTGATGAAACGTAATCATATTGAAACAGTTGATGGCCGATTCGTATTGAAAAACAAAGTTGCAAACGGATGGGTAATTTAATGTAATCATTAGGTGATTCCATCCGTCACAAATAAACCACTTCCCAGCTATATGCATGACCTTAACGCGAAATCTTTTTTCATCCGGTGTATGAATCGTACAATCACCTGTTGGATACTTATACTTTTTAACCCATTCTGTGTACTCCTCAGGTAAAGCCTACAAGTCATAAAGAAATTTATATTTATGAATAAACATTAAAAATCTTTTTTTAATGAAATGAATAAATCAAATATTACCAAGCAAATACGATCGTTGGCTTCTGACTGTACCCAAAAACCGTAAGTCATTATCACAGAAGCAGTTACCAATCTGTATTAGAAAGAAGTGAGTTAGTATGAAAAATAAATCAGTAAATGGAAACATTAAAAACCATTTGATTATAAGTTTTCAGAGCTATGAATCCATTTGTAGGTATGTAAAACAATGAATGAAACCTCATAAAATCAGTTGAAACCTAAAAAATGGAAATCGATACCTCAAACATAAACGACTAATAAAAAAAAAATCTTAACAATCCATTCTTAGATGTATGTAAAAAGGTAATTAAAACCTAATCATAAACCTAAAACATTCAACCTTAATAGAATCCTAAAATATTAATGCAAAATCATTCTCAGTTGAAAGCTTAAAGAATAACAAACCATTCAAGTACGGTTCATAACCATAAGTCGAGACCTAAAACATAAAGAATCGATCAAAAACTAAATCATAAGAATCCTTTCTTAGCCATCCTTAAAACATTAATTGAAACGTATTCATAAACCTAAAACATTCAACCTTACTACAAACCTCAAACATAAATGCAAAATCAATCTAAGTAGAACGCTTAAATACTATCAAACCAATAAACTATTTCTTAAAACATAAATCGATACCTAAAACATAAACCACCAATAAAAAACTAAACCATAACAATCCATTCTAAGGTTTCTATAAAACCTGAATCGAATCATAAACCTAAAACCTTAAAAGACGAACCATAAAACAGATCCGTAACCCATCATTAACCCTAAAACACGAACCCTAAAATTAAATATTAATAAACCTGACCAATAATAGACTTAAACGCAAGTATTATAAGGTAAATAATTGAAATCAAACAAAACACACAAAAAAAAATTAATCGACCGAGAAATCAGGAAGAAAAACGAAAAAAAACCAGAAAAAACACATATATGAAGGACCATTGATTGACATAAGAATAGAAGAGACAATACCTTGAAGATTTGATGAAAAACACGGCAAGAGATGCTTTGATTTGAAGAATCGCCGCTGGAAGTTGATGATTAGGGTTTAGGTTTTGGAGGAGGCGATGTTGATTGTGGTCTGATGTTATGTCCGTGCGTTTGTAATTGGTTTATATAATTTCGTGATTTTTGATTAAAAAAAAAGAAAATTTTATAAATTACCACATTGTGCCATGAGGGATCACCATTAAATGCTAGGAGCCTACATGATTGCCAAGTGTCCCATATTGCTCCTAAATATTATATGTATAGATAAGTAATTTAACATTAAAAAGTTATTAGAGAAAACTTATGGGTTTTCAAAGAGATTTCTAAATTCAAATAGATTGGTAAATAATTATAATGGGAGTTTCATACTAGGAAATTAAACATAATACTTTATTTTACTTTATTGCACATTAATTTTTTTAACACAATTATTGAGTAATAACCAATCTTCTATACATATACATATAATAAACAAAAGCCATTTTTGACACATGGCACTTCCACAATTCACATTCCCTCCTATCTCCTCCCATATTGTGCCACATGGCACAAGCTTAGAATTTATAAACTTTTCTTTAAAAAAAATCGAAAATCATTAAATAATTAAAAGTCAAAATCGGTCAAGAATAATTAAATGAGGTCAAAGTTGGTCAAGAATAATTAAATGAGGTCAAAATTTGATCTTCAAAATTAAGCATGATATAAAAAGAGGTAGAGAGATAACCCAATCACTCTATATTCTTCTCCTTTCTCTCTCTCTTTCATCCATTCAATTTCAATAAACCTAACATTTTTCCCTAAATCTTCACACGTAATTGATTATAGATCTGTTTTCTTCTTGATTATTAGTTTAAATAGTTTTTTTCATATCTAAATAATAACCATCTCTTGGTCGAATTAATAGACAATTATACAAATGGGTTGTTGAGTTAGGATGAATTCTCGAGTGCTCTTAAGGATGCACATGCGCAGCGGATAAATTCCGAGGTTAATTATCATCTGTTTTTTTCCTTTTTTTTAGGTTAATTGTTGAATGGACAACGATACAAATTGTGAACAGCAAATTTGTTCAGTTCAGTTGATAATTTTAATTTTTTTTTTTCTGATTTGTGTGTTTTTTTCTTCTGATTGGTGTTTGTTTTTCTGCTTCAAGGTATTCTGCGGTACATGTGGGCAGCTTTGAGAGGCCTCCGGTTTTTTTATCGATTGGCTTTAATCGCCGCCACTCTATATTCTTCTCCTTTCTCTCTCTCTTTCATCCATCCAATTTCAAAAAACCTAACATTTTTCCCTAAATCTTCACACGTAATTGATTATAGATCTGTTTTCTTCTTGATTATTAGTTTAAATAGTTTTTTTTCATATCTAAATAATAACCATCTCTTGGTCGAATTAATAGACAATTATACAAATGGGATGTTGAGTTAGGATGAATTCTCGAGTGCTCTTAAGGATGCACATGCGCAGCGGATAAATTCCGAGGTTAATTATCATCTGTTTTTTTTCCTTTTTTTAGGTTAATTGTTGAATGGACAACGATACAAATTGTGAACAGCAAATTTGTTCAGTTCAGTTGATAATTTTAATTTTTTTTTCTGATTTGTGTGTTTTTTTCTTCTGATTGGTGTTTGTTTTTCTGCTTCAAGGTAATCTGCGGTACATGTGGGCAGCTTTGAGAGGCCTCCGGTTTTTTTATCGATTGGCTTTAATCGCCGCCACTCTATATTCTTCTCCTTTCTCTCTCTCTTTCATCCATCCAATTTCAAAAAACCTAACATTTTTCCCTAAATCTTCACACGTAATTGATTATAGATCTGTTTTCTTCTTGATTATTAGTTTAAATAGTTTTTTTCATATCTAAATAATAACCATCTCTTGGTCGAATTAATAGACAATTATACAAATGGGTTGTTGAGTTAGGATGAATTCTCGAGTGCTCTTAAGGATGCACATGCGCAGCGGATAAATTCTGAGGTTAATTATCATATGTTTTTTTTCCTTTTTTTTTAGGTTAATTGTTGAATGGACAATAATACAAATTGTGATCAGCAAATTGTTCAGTTCAGTTGATAATTTTAATTTTTTTTCTGATTTGTGTGCTTTTTTCTTCTGATTGGTGTTTGTTTTTCTGCTTCAAGGTATTCTGCGGTACATGTGGGCAGCTTTGAGAGGACTCCGGTTTTTTATCAATTGGCTTTAATCGCCGCCACACTTTTAAAGGTTGTAAGCAGGTGTGCTCCTACGTTTCCACATGGATTTTGTTAATTAAATCGTTTATAATATTTACTATTTTAATGGTTTGCTCGTTTATCAAAATTTGATCTTCAAAATTAAGCATGATATAAAAAGAGGTAGAGAGATAACCCAATCACTCTATATTCTTCTCCTTTCTCTCTCTCTCTCTCTCTCTCTCTCTCTCTCTCTCTCTCTCTCTTTCATCCATCCAATTTCAAAAAACCTAACATTTTTCCCTAAATCTTCACACGTAATTGATTATAGATCTGTTTTCTTCTTGATTATTAGTTTAAATAGTTTTTTTTTCATATCTAAATAATAACCATCTCTTGGTCGAATTAATAGACAATTATACAAATCGGTTGTTGAGTTAGGATGAATTCTCGAGTGCTTTTAAGGATGCACATGCGCAACGGATAAATTCCGAGGTTAATTATCATCTGTTTTTTTTCCTTTTCTTAGGTTAGTTGTTGAATGGACAACGATACAAATTGTGAACAACAAATTTGTTCAATTCAGTTGATTATTTTAATTTTTTTTCTGATTTGTGTGTGTTTTTTTTCTGATTTGTGTTTGTTTCTCTGCTTCAAGGTATTCTGCGGTACATGTGGGCAACTTTGAGAGGCCTCCGGTTTTTTTATCAATTGGCTTTAATCGCCGCCACACTTTTAAAGGTTGTAAGCAGGTGTGCTCCTTTGTTTCCACGTGGATTTTGTTAATTAAATCGTTTATAATATTTACTGTTTTAATGGTTTGTTCGTTTATCACTTGATAAGTATTTTTTTATAACCTAGATATACATGTTCTCCCAGATCTGGAAAAATTGAGGTGAAGTAACGATGATGGAGATGGGACGACGACGTTTAGATGATGTAAGCATCTGTTTATCTGTATGTTTGAATTCCTTGTGTTTCTCAATGGTTTCATCAAATTGATGAAGTCAAAATTAGAGTTATTGTTTAGACTAATACCTTGATTTTGATTGTGAAATTAAATATTTTTCAAGTTTTAACTAACTAAAATAATTAATTAATGTGCAAATTTGTTTTATCAATATGTTTAGTTGTGATTTGGAGTAAATGATAATTGGGACTTTCACTGTAACTCTCTGTTTTTTTTTCAACCAACTTTTTAGAAATTTAGAGTAAATGATATAATTGAGGCTTAATATCTAACATTTATATTATTATCTTCAAGTTTAATGGTAATAACCTAAATTTCGAATTTTGAATTTCTAAATTCAAATTATAAAAAATTTCAAATTTTGAGCTTTGGTTAATAATGGTAAGAAATTACACATACTAATTATCCTTTTAATTACACATTTAATAAGATTCAAAATCTCTACATAAGTAGTGTCAACTCTCCAATTAATACATTAATTGATCCTATTAATTGTGTTATATTATTCTAATATTAATTTATGAACAAAATAAATAATATGCCGTTAAGAAACAATTAATCCGTAATAAATATATAAATAAATATAAAATTAACAAATTTAATGATTACTAAAAATACCATTCCTCATTTAATTCCTTCTTCATTGTTGTCATTTTATAATTTAAAACACAGTGTTTTCTAACTTACCGTAATTCTCTCTTTATGTCTGCTCTGTAATTTGTGTCATATTCATTGAATTTATTTTGATTTAAGAATATGGATTGTTTTGATTTTTTATGTTTTTTTAAGCTAACTTTTTAGTTGTGATTTGGAGTAAATGATAATTGAGACTTTCACTGTAAGTCTCCTTTTTTTTTTCAACCAACCTTTTAGAAATTTAGAGTAAATGATAATTGAAACTTAATATCTAACATTTCTATTATCATCCTCAAAGTTAATGGTAATAAGTTAAATTTCGAATTTTGAATTTCAAAATTCAAATTAAAATTTAAAATATTTAAATTCGATTGATACAAAATTTCAAATTTTGAGTTTTGGTTAATAATGGTAAGAAATTACACATATTAATTATCCTTTTAATTACACATTTAATAAGATTCAAATTCAAAGTCTTGTACATAAATAGTGTCAACTCTCCAATTAATACATTAATTGATCCTATTAATTGTGTTATTTTATTCTAATATTAGTTTAGCTTATATTGGTTATTAATTAAATATCGAATTTTGAATTTGACAAAATTAATAATATAAAAAATACATTACTTTAGTTATTAATTATAATAGAACTTATGAATGAAATTATCCATACTGAACAAATACATAAAGTTACTGATTGTCCATACCGAAAAAATTGCAATATTTTTGTCAGATTTAAAAAAATAATGAAAATTAATCAATTCTTAATTTCTGAACACAATAAATAATATGCTGAAAATAAACAATTAATCCGTAATAAATATATAAATAAATATAAAATTAACAAATTTAATGATTACTAAAAATACCATTCCTCATATAATTCCTTCTTCATTGTTTTCATTTTAGAATTTAAAACACAATGTTTTTTAACTCACTGTAACCCTCTCTTTATGTCTGCTCTATGATTTGTGTCATATTCATTGAATTTATTTTGATTTAAGAATATGGATTTTTTTGATTTTTTATGTTTTTGTTTTTTTAAGCCAACTTTTTAGTTGTGATTTGGAGTAAGTGATAAGTGAGACTTTCACTATATGTCTCACTTTTTATTTCAACCAACTTTTTAGAAATTTAGAGTAAATGATAATTGAGACTTAATATCTAACATTTCTATTATTATCTTCAAGTTTAATGGTAATAAGTTAAATTTTGAATTTTGAATTTCAAAATTCAAATTAAAATTTAAAATATTTAAATTCAAATTATACAATATTTCAAATTTTGAGTTTTGGTTAATAATGGTAAGAAATTACACATACTAATTATCCTTTTAATTACACATTTAATAAGATTCAAAGTCTCTACATAAGTAGTGTCAACTATCCAATTAATATATTAATTGATCCTATTAATTGTGCTATATTATTCTAATATTAGTTTAACTTATATTGGTAATCAATTAAATATCGAATTTTGAATTTCAAATTTCAAATTAAAATTCGAAATGTTTAAATTCGAATTTTACAAAATTTAAAATTTTGAATTTTGATTAATAATTGTAAGAAATTACACATACTAATTATCCATTTATTTACACAATTAATATAATTCAAAGTCCTTACATAAGTTGTGTCAATTGATCCTATTAATTGCTCTATATTATCATAATATTAGTTTAGCTTATATTGGTAATCAATTAAATAACGAATTATCAATTTCAAATTAAAATTCAAAATATTTAAATTCGAATTAGACAAAATTTCTAATTTTGAATTTTTTTAAATAATGGTAAGAAATTACATATACTAATTATTCTTTTAATTACACTTTTTGAATGACTTAATCTTTTAAAAAAATTAAAATTTTGAATTAAAGTTAATAATGGTAACCGTTACACCTATTTATTATCTTTAAATTGTGATTTCCTAATACATTTAAAATATAACAATTAATAATTTTGGTTGTAACTTTCTCAAGTTAATTACATGTAAAAATTAAAATTTTAAATACTAGAATTTGAAATTATAGATTTCTTTTAAACTTTAAAAATATTTGAATACTAAATGTTTTATTTAAATATTTAATCTCAAAATCTTGAATTTAAGATTTATGGTAACATTTAGATTTAGATTTAATTAAAACGTTTAAAATATTTAATTCAAATTTTTGAATGGTTTGAATCTTTCAAATTTTGATTACTAGAATTTGAATTGATAGATTTCAATTAAAATTTATAAATATTCAAATATTAAATGTTCTATTTAAGTATATAATTTCATATTTCGATATCTATAATTTTAATTTTTAAATTTTTTTAACATTATAAAAATTTTAAATTTTGGATAATAATGATAACAATTAGACCTAATTATAGCATTAATTTTGAGTTTTGAATGGTTTAAAATTTTAAAAAAATTCAAACATTTGAAGTTAAGTTAATAATTGTTCAAACAATCATACTATTAACTTTAAAATAGAGATATACTAATTAGATATTTCCTAATAGCCAAAGGCATTATAGCCCAGCGGCATCTTGGTGGTGAGATAAGACTTAGGGACCATAAGGTCCTGAGTTCGAATCTCACAAAGGGGGTTTTCTCATAATTATGAGTTTCCTCCTGAATTAGTGACTTGGTGGTGGAATATGATCGCGTGGCAACATTGGTGGCACGATGATACTCCAGTGTTCCGTGAGTGATTCCAATTTGTTGGCCGTTAAAAAAAAGATATTTCCTAATATATTTAAAAATTAACAAATAATAGTTTTAGTTATAAATTTCTCAAATTAGTTACAAGTTAAAATTCAAATTTTGAATACAAGAATTTGAATTGATAGATTTGAATTAAACTTTATAAATATTCAGTATATTAAATGTTCTATTTAAGTATATAATTTCATATTTTAATATCTATAATGGTAACAATTAGACTTAATTATAACATTTAATTCAAATTTTGAATGATATGACTCAAACGGTGTCTTACTTTTAACATTTTATCAGAAATATTTTTCACTACTATTTATTTTTTACTAGATAATACTCCTCAAATACAATCTGATAACACGATTCCAGTGAAGTTCCAAAGGTGTCAATTCCCAATATCCGTATGTTTCGCAATGACCATCAATAAAAGCCAAGGACAGTCTCCATCGAAGGTTGGATTGTATTTAAGAGACCACATATTCTCACATGGCCAACTTTATGTCGTATTGTCAAGAGTTAAGAGCAAGGCATGGGTGAAAGTACTTATACTAGATAGTGATGTGAATGTCAAAACTAAAACAAAGAATGTGGTGTATAAGGAAATATTTAGTGATATTTGAATAACATGTGTATTCCTTACTTTTAAATTTTAATAAAATATTTGTAGTATATTTTTTATAGGTTTTACCGCTCCAAATAAGTGTTAATTGTTGAATTGCATGTACACGCGTGCAATAACATGTTACCATATGATAACAAGATTCCAGTCAAGTTCCAAAGACGTCAATTCCCAATAACCGTATGTTTCGCAATGACCATCAATAAAAGACAAGGGCAGTATCTATCGAAGGTTGGATTGTAATTAAGAGACCCTGTATTCTCACATGGCCAACTTTATGTTGCACTGTCAAGAGTTAAAAGCAGGGGAGGGGTGAAATTACTTATACTAGATGGTGATATGAATGTCAAAACTAAAACAAAAAAAGGTGGTGTATAAGGAAATATTTAGTATTTGAATAAGATGTGTATTCCTTACTTTTAAATTTTAATAAAATATTTCTACTATATTTTGTTTATAGGTTTTACCGCTCCAAATAATTGTTAGTTGTTGAACCGTGTGTCCACGCGGGCAATAGTCTAGTAACTAATATATAAACCATCTTTCATAATTCTTATACACCTTTTCTATTCTACGTTTCAATATTATCTTTTTGTTTCCGTCCAAGAAGGATCTTCGACAACAACATACCATCTTTCTGTTTTGTGGCCGCCTTACGCTATGATCGGATCATATTTGGTAGCCATGCATGAAGAGACGAGCGAACTACCATTTCAATATGCATTTGAACATTCGTTTTGAGGTAACAACATGAACTAAAATATTGCATATGAGAAATTGATTAAAGTAGTTGTCAGAACCAAACTTTGGGGTAATTTATGTTCAAGGTCATGGGGTTCGTAGGTGGTAGGTATCTCAATTCAAAGAATTATCATTTACAAATAGTATATATATATATATATATATAATAAGTTAATTATTCGTTAATATAAATTTACTAATTCTATACAAAGTTGTTAGGATCTGAGTTTGATTGTTTTGATTTGTTTAAGTAAAGATGAGAAGGATGAAGTGAATATAAATGGAAAATGCAGCGGAACAATAAACTATAATCAAAACAAGAGAGTAAATGTTTTCTAATCGAATGCTTTCATAATATTGAATGATTACACTAAATTGTACAAGTACTCCCCCTCAGCCTGATCACTCTGTGATTGTTTATCTGAGAGAATGTTGTGAGTGATGAATAGAACAGTACAAGCACTGTTCTATTTATAGACAAATCTAAACCACTGATGATCTAAGCTGACGTCATCTAAGATAGTGACCTCTAACAGAATAACAACATAAAACATCTGCTATATACAAACTACTGTTACATTGTAAAACACTATAAGGTAAACTACTGTTGAGGAAAACTCTGATGGTCTTGTATCATCTGTTGGAGCCTAAGTGCTGTTGGCTCCAACAGACCTTTAGTCTTCAGCACTTGATCAGCAGTTGTTCTTCATCAGACTTTTAGTCAGCAGTTGTTCTCTATCAGTTGTTATCCAGCAGTCCTTTGTAGCAGCAGTTGTCACAGCAGTTGTTAGGGTCAACAGTCTTTTGGGAGGAGTATGTTGTAAATGCTGTTTATTAATATGGATCAACTGTTAGTATATTTTGGATTTTCAATCATTTGTTCTTCTCCAGGTCAGCAGACCCAACAATCTCCCCCTAGAACAGATGATGCCAAAACTAGACTTTATTCTTGATCTTTATTCCTCATCAGACTTTCTCTGATTTGACCTTTGAATTGTAACTCAAAGTTCAAAGAGTAGAGGTCTTCTGCATCTCTTTCAAGCTCAAGGTTCAGCAATGTTTGGAAGTTATCTGCACACAGGCTATATGCATCATCCATGCTTAGCTTTTGAGCCTCTCCATCTGATCTGAGCAAAGTCAATTCATGGGTGTCTTTGTTGACCTTCCATTTTAGAATTTTTGAATAAGTGGATTTGCTGAGATGCATTTTTATTCTGGATGAGTTTGGTGAAGGAGGTCTCCCAATGAGTTCTCTAAGTTTTTTAGTAGTGGGTGTGACACCCGGCATATTTGGCTTAAACATTTTAGTAACATCTAAGTCTACCTTAGCGAGAAACGTTTATAAACGGACTTAACTGGGTTAGTTGAGTCGGGTCAAGTTAGGATTGTCCAGGGTTCAATGATCTGGAGGATCATTGGGAGTCGTTTTGGTAATACACTAGTACCGGGTTCCGTTGTTGGTGACATTACATGAACTAATTAAGTGTATGTGTAGATTATGGGTCGTGTGGTGGATTATATACATAGATATGTTTAAATGATGTGTAAATGATTATCCGTGCTTAAATATGTTAAACATAGACTAAGGTTGCATGCCCATATGTTAAGGTATGTTAGAATGCGTTAAACACGACAAACTGGAAAACTAGATAATCATGGATTCTGGTTCGACCACTTAGAGTGGTCGAAGGAGAAATTTTGTTTTGGTTCGCCCCTTTGTAAATGGGCGAACCTGGGATGAGGAATTGAAAGAATTCCCTTCGACCAGGACAGGGCTCATTCGACCCTATGGAAGGGTCGAAGGAGGCCACCTTCGACCACTGATAGGGGGCGAAGGAGGATTAGTATAAATACCAAACTTTGTCATTTTTCATCATTTCACAAACCCTAACCGTCTCAAAACACTCTCAAACGATTTTAATCACTAAGGAAGGAGTTTTTGCTCTTCTTTTTCATAATCTAACCTATCTACAACATCTAAACAAGAATCCAAGGTGTGTTCTTGATCCTAAATCCTTTTAAAGCATTTTAATTCGTTTTCACCTAACCCTAATTGTCCGGATCTGTTCTAAGGGTGTTTTCATGATTAAAAACCTTTTAAACATCTTTCTAAATCAAAACCTTATCATTTAAACATAGGTCTTCATGATGATAAACATATGTAAATTGTGTATTATGTGGTGTTATGTGTTGTTCAATGATTTGCTGCTGTATCTATGATAGAAACATGATATAGGATTGTTATCGATGCCAGGTTATTGTTGTTTAGGGTTAGAATTGGATAGATGGTGATGTTGTGGGTATTTTGGGGTTTTAACGAATCTAGACTTGATGCATGATATTTATGATCAATAGAACTAATAAGGAAAATCGAACACTCGACAAACTGAGCATTTTAAGTTGAATATGGATCGATTTCAAAAGTTTCCAAATTGGGTAAAGAATCCATGCATGATTGTGACGTTTCCATAATTCTTACCATTTTGGGAAAGGGCTGAAATGGACGTATTATTGGGGGAAATCGGTGGGGTTTTGTAGGGATAAGTTATTCATATTCATACTTGACTGCTGTGTTTGATGATGTTTCGAGGTGTTTCGAATGTGTTTGAAGCGTTTTTAGGAAAATTTGTACAACAGGGGCGAACCTGGACTCCTTCGACCAATCGGGTGGGCGAAGGAGAAAATCCAGGGTCGAACCTGGAAAATGTTGGGCTAATTTGATCAAACGGTCGAACGTGGAAAAACGGGCGAAGGAGAACTTAAAAACGGGCGAAGGAGATTTAAAATGGGCGAAGGAGATTTTATCTGACTGGTTCTACCGTTCTGATGCAGAAATGAGATTTTTGATACAAACTAAGTGTTTTATGCTTGAACCTTGTGTGTAATCTATGTGTACTTGATTAGTTAGGGTAATGAGTCACCAACGGGATGTCGGGTCGGTCTAGTGTGTCGGTTAAACATTTAAACACGCTTTAAAACATACTTGGTTACGATCTGGACAATCGGGGACTAGATAACCTTATGGTTATTAGTCGGAACACTTATGTGAACATTTTGATAGATCTCCGGTAGAGGGATTATCAAGGGCTTAGCATTTTTACTTGTAACCGAAGAACGCTATCTAAGGTGAGTTCACGACCCCACTTTTACTGCTTTAACTTTTGGGGGAGAAAACATGCGCTAAACTATTTTGGTAACATATGTCATACTATGGTTTTTAACTTTGCATTGCTATACGATCTTTGGAAGTCCCGGGGGAAACCATGAATGTGCGGGGATGCACAACGGGGGAAATGTGGATAGATCTATTGGGCGTGACCTGCCCCACTCGACGGCTTGGAGGGCCGGGCGGGTGCATGTTGTCTCGAACTTTGCTAAACATGCTGAACATATTCGGGCTGCTTAAACATATGCTAAACATTGCTAAACGTGTCCAGTAATGGTTTCCAATCGTAGTAGTAATAAAACATACGCCTAGCTAGCGTACTTGGTAACATTGATATAGTATGGACATGGTAACGTTTTGGTAACACTTGGTAACATATTGAACAAACCTGTGAACTCACCAGCATTATATGTTGACGTCTTTTTGGCATGTTTTCTCAGTTCGCTAAGGTAGCAACAAATGGAACTAGGCGCACGGGTCTGCATTGGCGTCTAGATTTAGTTCATGTTTTGTAACAAACACTTGGTACATTTGGGTCTATGGTCTGTAACTTGTCTAATGCTTCCGCTACTGATTTTGAGTTTATGAAAACTATGTCTTTTTTAATGTCACGTATCTTCATATAGAGTTGTTTATTGTGACCGTTGACTTGGATCCTGGTTTGTCATACGCCTCGCGGTAAAACTCCGCAAGTGGAAATTGAGGGTGTGACAGATTGGTATCAGAGCCAATGGTTATAGTGAACTAGGACTGCATGTAGAGTCTGGTCTATAGCCGAGTCACACACACTAGATGGTCACATACTTTGAGTCTATTAGTGGGATACGTACTAACGTATCAGCAAACTTCTTCTGATCTTCTTCAGACATTTCTTTCTTCTTTTTGAATTGTCTTCTTGCAGCAGTAGATAGATCAGAAGTATCAAGTAGGCTGTCTAATGTAAAAGCCTATTGAGGTCTCTTCATCAAGGGTTCATCAGGGTAGATAGGTTTTCTGGGCAAGTCAGGGTCTTTCTACCTGTTTTCTTCCAGCTTCTTGTAGGTTTCAACCAACCTCAGCTCTGACCATCTTGCAACAGACTTCATCTTCCCATAGTCTGCAGCCACAATTTCTTGTCTCATTCTTTTGAATTTCAAGGCTCTGGCTGGATCTCTGCCTTTACTGAAATAAGGGGCAGAGACCATGGCTGGGGGATTCTTGGCCATGTCCTCAATTCTTATGAGTTCTTCTCTGAGAGCATGAGTGGTCCAGCCTACAAATTGTTTCTTGTTTGCTTTATAAGGCATGGTTGCCAAGATCTGTTCAAGAAGTGATTCCCTAACCTCCCTTTCCATGTCACTACTGAGAGGCATGGTAGACATGGAGTTGCTCAGGGTCTTAGCAAAATCTTCAATCCTTCTCAGTTTGCTAAGTTCTGCTGAATGGATGCCCTGAACACTCCTGTCTTCTTTCCCTTTGCATTTCTCTTTTATGATGGCATCTGCCTGTTCAGCCTTGAATTTTAGATATTGGTCTATGTTTAGGGGAACAGAAAAATGTGGAAGAGATGGGAAAGATCTTTCAGATGGTTGTTCAGTATTGTAGAAGGATTGCATTTCCCCCTTGAGTAGATCAAGTTCAAGGGGATACTGAACAGCCAATGGTGTAATGGTTGGTGGTGGTCTATGGGATGTAAATTGTGAGGTGTGTGGTGAGAATGATGAAAGTGGAATGGAAGATATGGGTGTAGATTGTGTGGTTGAAGTAGTAGGTGGTGATGTGTGAATGTTTTCATCCTGTACAACAAAGGTAGATTTTCTCTTCCTTCTGTACAAGATTTTTGGTGATGGTGGTGTAGAGAAAGTGGTTGTGTTAACATCTGTTGGCACTTTTGTAGAACCAGCAGATGTTTGGGATTTAGGTAGTGGAGTGGTTGTAGGTGGTGTATTGGTGGTTGTGGTAGTAGGTTCAGTGGTTGGTTTAGTGGTTGTGGTGATAGGTTCAGATGTTGTGGTGGTATCAGTGGTTTTGGTGGCAGCAGTGGTTTTGGTAGCAGTTGTTTTAGCAGCAAGTTTGGATGGTGGTTTTCTGACATGTTTGGCAGGCATTTTCTTCCTTTTAGAGGAGCCCACATCTTTAACTTCCTGCTGTTGTTCCCTTTTCTTTTGTACCAAAGCCTCTGCCTTAACTTCCAAGGTGTCAGCCCTCTTTTGCTTTTCCTCAGCAGCCTTTTCAACTTCTTCATTAGAAGAGGTATCAACTTCCTTTGCTTTGCTGGTTTTGGCAGTTTCAGTAGTAGCAGAGGTTTGAACATTTGGTTGTTGTTGTTGTTGTGGTGTTGTGTGGGTAGACCCTGGTTTGTTGGCAGACTTTGATTTTCCCTTTTGTGAGGGTGGACAACCAAAGGGATCTAGCTTTGGCAATCTATCTCTGCCACTCTCCCCCTTTTTGGCATCATCAGCTGTGAAGTCATCATCATCTTCATCTCTGAGAATTGTGGTAGGGGCAGAGCCAGTGGTCTTCAGCAGATGGTCCTTAATGGCTTGAATGTCAGCATGGGTATCTTTGTACCTAGCATCCACCATATTTCTAATCTCAGCCATATAAGTTTCATGAGTCTGATCTGCTAGTTTTCTGTGAGCTATGATGATGGGGGAAACAGACTTCCATAGCTCACTAGCAATATCTTTAGTGGATGGTTGACTCTTGGTAAGAGTAGCCAATGATCCCAATATTGTCTTGATATCTGATTTGATATCAGCAACAGAGGTTTCAATGGACTGTACTCTGGCCGTCAATTCTTGGTAATTTAACCCATCACCTAAGTTAATAGGATCATCTGGATTCCTACTAGTGGTAGTTGTAGCTGGTTCAGTCCTAGGAGGTGAGTCCAAAGGATGAGAACCAGATGCCCCTTTTTCTTGGTTCTGGGGACTTCCAACTGATTTTGGGGACACTATAGTGGCCTCATCAGTTGTTGCCTTCAAGGAAGTCTTAGCTATGTAACCACTGTCCTGTTGTGAGACAATGGTCTCTACATTTGTAGTGGTTGCTTCACTTGAAAACTCACCTAGAGTTTCGTTGAACTCTAGGGGTGTAACCTCCTCTTCTGTTTGTGGGATGGCTGATTGATTTTCCTCAGTCCCAGTCACTTGTGGAGGTATACTCTCATTGATGGGTGAAGGAGAGGAACTGGGATTTTCCTGAGTTTTATCAATAGCCTCAAACAGAGGTTGCATGGTTTGAGGGACATGTTTTGGTGAAAGTGGGGGAGTGAAAAGAGAATTAGCTCTGGGAGATGGGCTTGTGAACATATGGCCAAGTGACTCATATGTATCATGATGTGTTTCCCTTTGGCTTACAACATGATCCTTTTGTGAGGATTCATGAGGAGTTTGGTCAGGTTGAGATATATCAAATTGTTGTGAGGAAGTAACAACAGTGGTTTCTTGTTGCTTTTGTGTTGCAACAGGGTTTTCTTCTTGTATCTCATCTTCCAGAATTCCCCTTTTTGGTTTAGTGGTGGTTTTTGTGGATGGACGTTTTCTTTTGGAGGTGGCTGGTGTGGGTTTCACAGCACTGGATGTAGTGCCATGATCACTAGGAGCAGTGGGCTCAACAACAGAGGTTTGGACAACAGTTGTTGTCTTAGCCCTCTTTGTTTGTGTTTTGGAAACTTTTGACACTTTTAATACTTTTTCTTGGGTGGTTGAACCCAACATTCTTGTGAAAGTTTCATCAGTTAGACTCTTCATTTGAACATACTCACCTTTTTTAAAATCTTTTTCTGGTAAAACCTTTTGAAGGATTACACTCAAAATTCTTGGGTAAATCAGAAAAGCATTATTAGACCCAGACTTTATGGCTTTCACATTTGATACTAAGTCCATAAACAGTCCCTGGGATAAATTGAAGTCAGAGTCTGACAACATAGCATAACCCAAGTACTGAATCCTCAATGGGATTTCATTAAAGGAAGTGGACTTAGCAAAGACACAGAGAAGGAGGGTATGAAAGAAAAATTTCATGACTGGTGGGAAAAACTTTTTGAAAAGTGTTGACCCAGTCATCTGTGCATCATAGCCTCTTTCCTGAAACTCTGTGTGAAGCTCTGCTTTAGGGAAAGAGTCTTTACCTGACAGGTCATTGAGTGAGAAGGTTGTGGATATTAGTTCAGGGGTAATGGCGATACTTGTCTCTCCAATTTTTGAGATAATGGATGTAGGCTTTTTGTCTTGAAGAAGAAAATCAGCATTCAACCAAAATTCTTGGAGGGTATCAAGATAAATAGGAGCATCAGCGGTTAGGATTGTCAGGTATTTGGAGTTTAAGATGATGTCGATGGTGGAATGGAATGGCACGTTTTCATCTGTTTTTACCAGATATGGGAGATAATTGTGGGTGACTTTTGCTTGAAGATCCATTGTAATGGATTCCGAGTGTGAGAGTGAGTGGAATTGGAGTAAGGTTTTGAGGATGAAGAATGTCGTTTCAGTATTTTGAATACAATGAGACAGTGTAACGACTATTGTGGTAAAACAGGGTTTTTATAGGCTCTGGTGAAACCGCTGATGTGGCCAAAACTCTGCTTTTGGGAGCAGACGTGGCAAACATCTGATGGCCAAACATCTGGTGGTATACAGTTGTTGCCAAAGATCTGATGCGAACAGATGTTGTTTTACCAAAGTGCTAATGCTAACAGCACTTGATTTTTTTTATATATAGATATGTGTATATATATATATATATAATGAAACAATTGTTTTATCTGATCAGAGGTTTGAAACAGATTTTTCAACCAAACAGTGGTTGTTTTATCTGATCAGATGTTTGAAACAGATTTTTCAACTGAACAACGGATAGAGTGGATGAAACAGTGGTTGTTTTATCCTTAACAGATTTTTCAACCAAAAAGCTATTTTTAAGGATGGATTTTGATTTTCTGAAACATTTTAGTGTTTTTATTTAAAACATTTTTGTTGTATTAGTCCATGTTTAGCATACCAATTCTAGAAATCAGATTTGTGAAGGTAGATGTGTCTTAAGCTTTTGTCAACACATCTGCCAACTGATCATCTGTTGGAACATGGTGCACAGAAATCAAACCTTTTTCATAGCTATTGTAAGCGAAAGATTTTAACTAAAACAGGATTATTTGATCATACAAGTTACAAAACCAGGTGCGGAAACCCTAGCCTTGAACAAACTGATAGAAACTCAAATCAAAACACAATCAACATCATTTTCAAAGCTTTTCATAGATTAACTTTTGCATAAACTTGATTACAATGACAATATGGTTAATCTAGATCAATTACAGACACTTTCAATCTAACCTGGAACCTGACCTCAAAACACACACAACTAATAACTCTCTTTCATTCAAAAACTCATAAAATCTATTTATAGGCTCTGCAGGTTCGCCCCTTTTCATGGTGCGAATGTGGACACTTTCCACATTCGCCCAGTGTGAATGGTCGAATGTGGAATCTTTCCACATTCGCCCCTTTTGATTCTACATTCGCCCACTTATTTCTACATTCGTCCACTTTTTCCACTTTCAACCCATCAGCACTTTTTAACACATGTAATCAGCACTTTTTAACACATGTTAACATTGTAGATCCAATCACTAGTCGCAATACGTGCATCTACAAACTCCCCCTCGACTATTGATTGGATTGTCTTATGATTATCTGAACCTTCGACATTCTGTACCGGATCACTAGCTAGGGACATACATGAATAATACACTAACAATCTCCCCCTTGGACCTAGCTAGTGATGTACCAAAGCAGAAAGTTATCAATTCTTCAAGTCTTGATTGAAAACTTTCCATTTTCATGCATGTTAGTGTCGAAGTTCCTGTCTATCTCTCCAGTAAGCTTTGAAATCTCAGACAGACTCAAGAAATCTTGGCTTTGTCATTTGATGATCCAGAGATGAATATAGACGATAATCTTGATTTCTTCAATCTTCAATCATTGCTTTAATAACCTCTTACTAGCTTCTGTTGTTCTGGTGATCTTGATGTTCAGGTTTGGGTCTTGTTCGGTTACACACTTTGTCGATGAGTCATGAGTAGTGCACCTGTTGTATTTGATTCTGCAGAAAAATTTACTAAAAACTGCACAAACTACAACCGGCATTAAACACGACAAAACTCTCGGAAGTACTCTTCACATTCCTTTTCACCCTCAATAGTTCTCCCCTGAACTCTACAACCTTTTCAATATGTACCAGAAACTTGAAAATTTGAAATCTTTTTCAACTTTTAAGTATCTGAGCATTCTCATACAGTATCCCAACATCGGTTATCGAAAATAAAGTTGAAACAAAACTTTTTGATTTTTCAAAGTTTATGCTAAAACACACCAAAAATCTTTTTGAATTTTCCAATGTAATTGCATAAAACTAAATTCAACATATTTTTTTTTGTGAATTTTCCGGTTAAGAGGATCATATCAGTATTGAAACAGTCAGTCATAACTCTTTTTGATAAATTTTCTGTTTTTGTCATTGAGCATCCTACAACCATTACCAGTATGTTTGTCCATTTAAACTCAAAATCATCATTCATTGCTCAGCACTTCAGATACATTATAGTAATATTAGATACTGAAAAAATCTATGGTCCCCGCATTCGTGACACATTCCCGTATCAAGAATTGCGCAAAGTTTCATTGTAACGCGTGATTATACTGTAGTTATCTGTTAGTTACAAGGTATGAGACACAGTGGTGACAGGTCAGCAAATTAATGCTTCAAAGCGACTTATGCACTCAACCAGGGTGAGGACTAATATCAATCATGATTTGCATCAATGATTGGATACGATGCATTAGATAATCTTTGATTATCATTACACATGTTAAGTTCCTCATTCGGTAACTTAAGGTTTTGTCATTAAAGATCTTTTAATAAGATACCCTGACTGATCTAGGTCCGTAAATCAATACGACAAAAGATCAGTTAAGCTATCCCCAGATAACTTTCAATATAACGACCCGAAACCTCCGATTTTGGCAATCTATCAAACGAAATTTCGGTACTAAGACCATATGCCAACGATACTTTGATCCACATGATTATCAGTTATTAATTTTAAATTTATATCACCATGCTGAACTTTAAATTTTGATTTCAAGCCTACCAGTATATAATTGTAGTGGCTACTCAATGTTTATCAAATTATTTTTGTTTTTAGAGTAGTCTGACAGTCCACTGATGTACTATCATCTCCTCTTTTTCTCCAGGAAAAACTCATTTTTGATTTTCTAATTTTTATTTTGATTTTTCTGAAATTTTTTCTCCCCCTAAAAATCTAAAAATAAGCATATTTTTGGATTTTTAAACTTTTGAAGAAAAACAAAATAAAATGATATCCGATGCGGTTTACCCACTGAGTTTTAAAAACCATTTTCCACTCAGCAAACCATTTTGTCGTATCTGTTATTGAAATCCAACACCCGAGAGCAATTGCAAGAGATTGCAACTTTTTCCGGCTTCACAGGTTGAAGACAGACTACAAACACTCTCCTCTCTGTTGAAATCATGTTCTCCTTCTTCAATAACCCTTCCTTGACCTTCACCTCTCCAATAAATAGTGTGTATACAGATGCTCCACTATCAACTATCAAAGAATAACTAATAGGTCTGTCTGGAACAATCTGCACACTTATTAAACAATTAGCATGAGAGAGGCACCCATCCCTTCACAATGATGGGTCGTCCAAGGTCATCAATTCTCGGAACATCAATCCATTCTCCTTTTGAAAAATCAATTGGTTTTTCAATGGATTGATTTGAAGTAGAAATTGCTATTGATTTAGAAAGTGATTTGGGTTTCCAAACACGTTCAGAGTTTATTTTAGATTTTGTTGAAATTGTTTTAATTTTTGACTTTTCAGATTTCTTATTTGAAACCTGCTTCTGAACTTTGTTTGGAATCTTCTCAGACTTAACTGATGAAGACCCAGGTTTAGAGTTATTCTTAGGCTTAGCCTTCAAACTCCCCCTTACCTCAGCAACCCGTCCACAATCTCCATTTTTATTCAAAGCAATTTTGTTACGATTGTCATACACAACCTGTTTCCCCTTTTGCTTCTTGATTGGTTTTGGGGATACAAGCTTTCTGACATTGCCTGAATTTCTAGCAAATTTCACTTCGGTCTTTATCTGTTTAACATACGGACAGTAAGCAACTAAATGCCCACACTCTCCGCAGTTATAACAAGACCTATACTCTTCAAAATCACATGCATACTCGTCATCCCAATACCAATAGGGACAATGAGCTGCAATATGACCAACTTCACCACATTCAAAACAGCTTCTCCGTTCAACATAACCATGAGAATACTGTGGTGAGTTGTTTCCCCAATAACCATCAAATCGAGATTTATATGAATAATCATAATAGTCATATGATCTAGATGAAAAATTTCTTGAATTCTTTTGATAAGAATTTTTCATCTGGTCATTTCCTTTCGATTTGTTTGGTTTTGGTCCATTTACTTTAGGACCATTCTTATTTTCAACATTTTTCTTTTGATCCTCTTTATTCTCATGTTGGTTTGGACTGAGTTCAAAATGAAGATGATCAAATTGATTTCTAAATTGATTTAACAAATCAAGATTATCAACAAAAATACATTTAAGTAGAGATTGTTCGATATTCTCAATTAGAAAATCTTTGTTGAAAATCAATTTGTCATGTCCTTCCAACATGTAGGAACCTTCAACTCCTTCAGGAAAACTGAATATGGGTTTTTCTTCAGAATCAGATTCTGAAGTTGTTTCAACATTTTCAGTTTTCTGTTCAAACATTTGTTTCACTTCAGAATCAGAATTAACAACGCAAGGTGTTGTGATTTCCAACTCTGATGTGGAAGTATTCTTTGAAACACTTTTATTCATTTCTAACATTTCTTTCTTTAAAGATTCAATTTTATTTAACAAATCTTTTTCATTCTTTTCAAAAACTTTAATTTGGTTTTTACAATTTTCTAGTTCATTTGCTAGTTTCTGTTTGTCCTCAATAAGTGTCATCAATTCACAATTCAACTTGACACATTTAGAACAACTAGCACTTACCTCATCATCTGATTTATTACCATTATCAGATTTTGCATCACCATTTGAACTATCACTCTGTTCTGATGTACTTTGTTCTGAACTCGTATCAGAACTCAAATCACTTTTTAACAATTCACTGGAATCATCATGTCTCATTTGTTTGACTAAACATACAACATTCCTATGAACACCTTCTCTGTTAACACACTTGTTAACATGTACCATTTCATCAATTGGTTTCGGTGTCATTGGAAATCCCCAAATGTTGTCAGCTTGAGAATTTTGTCTCTATAATTGTTGTTGCTTTCTTTCAGCTTCGACTAGAGCTTTGATCTCCTCATCTGTTCTACATACGGCCATGTAATTAATCATTTTTCCAACAAAAATATC
Source organism: Ambrosia trifida (assembly GCA_028751855.1). Lineage (NCBI taxonomy): Eukaryota > Viridiplantae > Streptophyta > Magnoliopsida > Asterales > Asteraceae > Ambrosia > Ambrosia trifida. The sequence goes on along the minus strand of CM054128.1, from coordinate 131,616,307 downwards.
TAAAATTTTTTTTTCTCAAATCAGGTCGAAATTTTTAGGCACTAAATTCTACGTTCGCCCCTGGTAATTCTACTTTCGCCCCTTTTGATTCCACGTTCGTCCAAAAGTATCAGCCGAATGTAGAATAACCACTAGAATGTAGAATATCAAAATTCAAATTCCACGTTCGCCCAAAAATGTCTACGTTCGACCACTTCTATTCCACGTTCGCCCAAAAATTTTCAGGTTCGCCCACTACAGTTCCAGGTTCGCCCAAAAAGTTCCAGGTTCGCCCATTTTGATTCCAGGTTCGCCCATTTTGACTCCAGGTTCGCCTAATTCAGAAAATTTCAGATTTTGAAAAACGGTTACACTTTGAAAAACGGTTATTTTGATCTCTAATTTTCAAAAGTTTGTGGATTTGAATGATCTTAATCAGGTTATGATTCGGAATTGATTTGGAGCAACTTTAATTCTTGGAATTTTAGATTTTAACCACAAAATCAACTTCAAATCAATCAAAAACACTCAAAAACCATTTTCATGCAAAAACAGATGTATTTTGATCAAAAATATGTCCAAATCAGCTCTGAGTTTATCAAATTTGTTGTTGTATGATCCGTATGGCTCTGATACCACTTTGTAAGCGAAAGATTTTAACTAAAACAGGATTATTTGATCATACAAGTTACAAAACCAGGTGCGGAAACCCTAGCCTTGAACACACTGATAGAAACTCAAATCAAAACACAATCAACATCATTTTCAAAGCTTTTCATAGATTAACTTTTGCATAAACTTGATTACAATGACAATATGGTTAATCTAGATCAATTACAGACACTTTCAATCTAACCTGGAACCTGACCTCAAAACACACACAACTAATAACTCTCTTTCATTCAAAAACTCATAAAATCTATTTATAGGCTCTGCAGGTTCGCCCCTTTTCATGGTACGAATGTGGACACTTTCCACATTCGCCCCTTTTGATTCTACATTCGCCCACTTATTTCTACATTCGCCCACTTTTTCCACTTTCATCCCATCAGCACTTTTTAACACATGTAATCAGCACTTTTTAACACATGTTAACATTGTAGATCCAATCACTAGTCGCAATACGTGCATCTACAAACTCCCCCTCGACTATTGATTGGATTGTCTTATGATTATCTGAACCTTCGACATTCTGTACCGGATCACTAGCTAGGGACATACATGAATAATACACTAACAGCTATCTCTGACAAAATGATGTCTGATGTCTATGTGCTTTGTGGTTGAGTGAGAAACTGGATTCTTGATGATATTTTCAGCAGCTTGACTGTCCAACATGAGTGGAGTCTTTAGTGCAGTTATCCCAAAATCCAGTAGTTGATTTGGAAGCCACATGAGTTAGGCTGTACAGCTTGCAGCAGCAATGTATTTAGCCTCAACTGTTGAAGTTGAAACAGCTGCTTGCTTTTTGCTTTGCCAAGAGACTAAGGCATTGTAACGCCCAGCGTTCTTGAATAATACAATAATAATATTTTATTCATAAGACGATGCGTTAATTCGTTAACAATAATATCTCGATACCAAGAAATACATTTTTATTATTCATTTATAAATTAAATTACTTGGTTACACTATTATAGCGTTGAAACTAATATAACACGTTGTAAGAACAAACATATTAGTAAACCGACACTCATCCTGGTAAATTTCTAAACGCGACAAAAAAAAATATCTATATAATAAATACGTAGTCCAAATACTAGTCCTACGTCGGTTTATATAAATAAATTACATAATATAATTATTCTATTGATTAAACGAGTTTAATTCATAAACGAGACCCGAGTCGGTAACGAGTTCGTATACGCGGTGTCCACCTAACCAACCCTACCTATATAATATCTTATTATCTTCTTCTTCCTCATTCTAGTTTCAAAAAGCCCTAGCCACCTCCACTTAAACTTCTTATTATACACATAATACAACACAACACAACACATACACCTATCCCTTCCCACCTTCTTCCTCACCATAACCCTAGACACCACCATTAACGACTAACCAATATTTATTACTTATCAAAGAGTATCGTTTTCTCGTATGTCATAATTCTAATAAGTTAACACTTGTCGTGTCTAAAAGCTTAGTCAAATTATGTGTCGTTTATTTGTACAATTGATTTTGGGAAAATATAGACAACTTGAGTTGTCTGGTTTCTTACAAAAACAGAGGAGACTCTGCCCACATTTTTAATAAAATATAAGAAACAAATCGACCTTCCGAGTTTATAATTATGTGTAGACGAAATTATGATTTTAGAAATTAATTCTAACTTCCAAATCTTACGCCGTCAAAAATAGAAATATTTATATTTATTAATAAGTACATATAATACGATCCAATCTGCGAAACGAGTCAACTTTTGAGTCAAGCCACGCAAGTATTATTTTCTTTAGCCAAAACACGTCCTTATCAATAACATCAACACGTGATCTTGAATAATATATTAAAGCACTTATTTCAAGCAACTATACATACGCGTATATTTCTGTGAAATCAAACCAAGTTACTATCGGTTCGTTAAGTCATACACACATTAAGACACGTATTGTTTACAATGCGAGTCTAGGTAGTTGAATAAACTATCTTTACAACCAAGAAACGAAACAAGCTTATTTCTATTAGAATTTAAGGCATCATTTATTTGTATTAGGATACAAGGGTTCAATTAATCCAAGTTCAGACTTGTTGCTACTTGCTAGTATTTACACGGTGAATTTCAGGTGAGTTTTACATAGCCCCTTTTCTATTTATCACCGTTTTTGGGGTGAAACATGTTACAACATTCTATATGCAATTCAATCATCAAAGTGTCTATGTGTTTTTCTATGTTGCATTATGTCTTGAACATGACTAGGGTAAGCACAATTCTAGCATAATCATTAACATTGATCAGCCGACGGTATACATTGATAGATCTATTGGACTGACAATCCCACCCGGATACGTGCCTCCTACAAAGGTAGCTTGGGTGTTTGTTATCGCATAACATATTCGAGTGAACCATGAGCGTATGGGATGTACCGCATTATAACTGAACAGCGGATAGAGTGGATGGAACAGTGGTTGTTTTATCCTTAACAGATTTTTCAACCAAAAAGCTATTTTTAAGGATGGATTTTGATTTTCTGAAACATTTTAATGTTTTTATTTAAAACATTTTTGTTGTATTAGTCCATGTTTAGCATACCAATTCTAGAAATCAGATTTGTGAAGGTAGATGTGTCTTAAGCTTTTGTCAACACATCTGCCAACTGATCATCTGTTGGAACATGGTGCACAGAAATCAAACCTTTTTCATAGCTATCTCTGACAAAATGATGTCTGATGTCTATGTGCTTTGTGGTTGAGTGAGAAACTGGATTCTTGATGATATTTTCAGCAGCTTGACTGTCCAACATGAGTGGAGTCTTTAGTGCAGTTATCCCAAAATACAGTAGTTGATTTTGAAGCCACATGAGTTGGGATGTATAGCTTGCAGCAGCAATGTATTCAGCCTCAGCTGTTGAAGTTGAAACAGCTGCTTGCTTTTTGCTTTGCCAAGAGACTAAGGCATTGTAACGCCCAGCGTTCTCGAATAATACTATAATAATATTTTATTCATAAGACGATGCGTTAATTCGTTAACAATAATATCTCGATACCAAGAAATACATTTTTTATTATTCATTTATAAATTAAATTACTTGGTTACACTATTATAGCGTTGAAACTAATATAACACGTTGTAAGAACTAACATATTAGTAAACCGACACTCATCCTAGTAAATTTCTAAACGCGACAAAAAAAAATATATATATATATATAATAAATACGTAGTCCAAATACTAGTCCTACGTCGGTTTATATAAATAAATTACATAATATAATTATTCTATTGATTAAACGAGTTTAATTCATAAACGAGACCCGAGTCGGTAACGAGTTCGTATACGCGGTGTCCACCTAACCAACCCTACCTATATAATATCTTATTATCTTCTTCTTCCTCATTCTAGTATCAAAAAGCCCTAGCCACCTCCACTTAAACTTCTTATTATACACATAATACAACACAACACAACACATACACCTATCCCTTCCCACCTTCTTCCTCACCATAACCCTAGACACCACCATTAAAACCATCTCTTCTTGCCCCTGCTGAATAGAACCACACAAGATCCTCCTTTCCCTCTCATCTCTCCCCCTACTCTCTCACGCTATACAAAGAGGCGGCCACCGCCGCCGCTGACCACCACATTCCACCATCAATAAACCCCTTTATTCATCTCCCTGCTCTCCTCCTTCACACTAACACCCGAGTCACTAAACACCGCCACACAGACAACCACCACCTCAGCCACCAGCAACCATCACCAAACCACCAAACCCCACCCCATTTTAGCGCCGAGTCACCCCTGACCTCATCTTTCCTCTGCTGCACACCTTTCAACGCACGCAATCTCAACCACCTGAGCCGTCGCCAACCACCACCGAACCCCCTGAACGACAACCCTAACCCAACCATCAGTTCTGACCTTGAACTCCCCATCTGAATCGATTTATTATGGTTACGTTTTTATTTGTGGCTGCGTTAGATGATTGGTCCCGATTAGTCTCACTCCGTTGTCGTCTGACCCGATTTGTTGGCGCGAGGAGAATGACAGCCAACTCGCAGGTCGTCGGCCAGTGGTGGTGTTTCCGGTGTGTGGCAGCGATGAAGTTTTGGTTCTCTAGGCCGATATATGGTAATTTTGAGTCTCAGTCAACTTCGGGTCCCGCTATTCATATCTGGTCAACACTGTTTGACTAGGTCAAAACTTCTGGTCAACGACAGTCAAAGATGGTCAACGCAAGTCAACTTCAGTCAAGTTCAGTTATGGTCAAACCCGGTCAAAACGATCAGATCTGTCGACGCTCGGTTCGCGAGTATAAATCTCGGGAAGGTATAACGCACGCCACGACTCTTATTCTTTTCGTGTACAATTTTTTTATATAAATTTATGTTGTAGAAAGCGAAAACGAACCGAAACGACTTGTGTTTATAAAATGCTTGGGGTAATTTTGAACCGACAAAGAAAATAGTAAACATGTATACATATATATATATACACACACATAAACGCTTATGTACTAAATTGCGAACTAGTAAATTGTTGAGGTAGTCATATGAAAACATATTTTTCTTATATATACAAACACATTAATTAGCAAAACATATACTTTTAGAGGCTTAGTTTATGTCGCGTGTTTGAAAGTGGGAGACATGGTATGTCAATAATATACGGGACTCTCGAATAGGCGAATTCGATAAATACTCATACGTATATTTTTATGATTTCAATTCTAGGAAACTTATTATTTTGTTTTCGGACTATCATGTAACGACTAACCAATATTTATTACTTATCAAAGAGTATCGTTTTCTCGTATGTCATAATTCTAATAAGTTAACACTTGTCGTGTCTAAAAGCTTAGTCAAATTATGTGTCGTTTATTTGTACAATTGATTTTGGGAAAATATAGACAACTTGAGTTGTCTGGTTTCTTACAAAAACAGAGGAGACTCTGCCCACATTTTTAATAAAATATAAGAAACAAATCGACCTTCCGAGTTTATAATTATGTGTAGACGAAATTATGATTTTAGAAATTAATTCTAACTTCCAAATCTTACGCCGTCAAAAATAGAAATATTTATATTTATTAATAAGTACATATAATACGATCCAATCTGCGAAACGAGTGAACTTTTGAGTCAAGCCACGCAAGTATTATTTTATTTAGCCAAAACACGTCCTTATCAATAACATCAACACGTGATCTTGAATAATATATTAAAGCACTTATTTCAAGCAACTATACATACGCGTATATTTCTGTGAAATCAAACCAAGTTACTATCGGTTCGTTAAGTCATACACACATTAAGACACGTATTGTTTACAATGCGAGTCTAGGTAGTTGAATAAACTATCTTTACAACCAAGAAACGAAACAAGTTTATTTGTATTAGAATTTAAGGCATCATTTATTTGTATTAGGATACAAGGGTTCAATTAATCCAAGTTCAGACTTGTTGCTACTTGCTAGTATTTACACGGTGAATTTCAGGTGAGTTTTACATAGCCCCTTTTCTATTTATCACCGTTTTTGGGGTGAAACATGTTACAACATTCTATATGCAATTCAATCATCAAAGTGTCTATGTGTTTTTCTATGTTGCATTATGTCTTGAACATGACTAGGGTAAGCACAATTCTAGCATAATCATTAACATTGATCAGCCGACGGTATACATTGATAGATCTATTGGACTGACAATCCCACCCGGATACGTGCCTCCTACAAAGGTAGCTTGGGTGTTTGTTATCGCATAACATATTCGAGTGAACCATGAGCGTATGGGATGTACCGCATTATAACTGAACAGCGGATAGAGTGGATGGAACAGTGGTTGTTTTATCCTTAACAGATTTTTCAACCAAAAAGCTATTTTTAAGGATGGATTTTGATTTTCTGAAACATTTTAATGTTTTTATTTAAAACATTTTTGTTGTATTAGTCCATGTTTAGCATACCAATTCTAGAAATCAGATTTGTGAAGGTAGATGTGTCTTAAGCTTTTGTCAACACATCTGCCAACTGATCATCTGTTGGAACATGGTGCACAGAAATCAAACCTTTTTCATAGCTATCTCTGACAAAATGATGTCTGATGTCTATGTGCTTTGTGGTTGAGTGAGAAACTGGATTCTTGATGATATTTTCAGCAGCTTGACTGTCCAACATGAGTGGAGTCTTTAGTGCAGTTATCCCAAAATACAGTAGTTGATTTTGAAGCCACATGAGTTGGGATGTATAGCTTGCAGCAGCAATGTATTCAGCCTCAGCTGTTGAAGTTGAAACAGCTGCTTGCTTTTTGCTTTGCCAAGAGACTAAGGCATTGTAACGCCCAGCGTTCTCGAATAATACTATAATAATATTTTATTCATAAGACGATGCGTTAATTCGTTAACAATAATATCTCGATACCAAGAAATACATTTTTTATTATTCATTTATAAATTAAATTACTTGGTTACACTATTATAGCGTTGAAACTAATATAACACGTTGTAAGAACTAACATATTAGTAAACCGACACTCATCCTAGTAAATTTCTAAACGCGACAAAAAAAAAATATATATATATATATAATAAATACGTAGTCCAAATACTAGTCCTACGTCGGTTTATATAAATAAATTACATAATATAATTATTCTATTGATTAAACGAGTTTAATTCATAAACGAGACCCGAGTCGGTAACGAGTTCGTATACGCGGTGTCCACCTAACCAACCCTACCTATATAATATCTTATTATCTTCTTCTTCCTCATTCTAGTATCAAAAAGCCCTAGCCACCTCCACTTAAACTTCTTATTATACACATAATACAACACAACACAACACATACACCTATCCCTTCCCACCTTCTTCCTCACCATAACCCTAGACACCACCATTAAAACCATCTCTTCTTGCCCCTGCTGAATAGAACCACACAAGATCCTCCTTTCCCTCTCATCTCTCCCCCTACTCTCTCACGCTATACAAAGAGGCGGCCACCGCCGCCGCTGACCACCACATTCCACCATCAATAAACCCCTTTATTCATCTCCCTGCTCTCCTCCTTCACACTAACACCCGAGTCACTAAACACCGCCACACAGACAACCACCACCTCAGCCACCAGCAACCATCACCAAACCACCAAACCCCACCCCATTTTAGCGCCGAGTCACCCCTGACCTCATCTTTCCTCTGCTGCACACCTTTCAACGCACGCAATCTCAACCACCTGAGCCGTCGCCAACCACCACCGAACCCCCTGAACGACAACCCTAACCCAACCATCAGTTCTGACCTTGAACTCCCCATCTGAATCGATTTATTATGGTTACGTTTTTATTTGTGGCTGCGTTAGATGATTGGTCCCGATTAGTCTCACTCCGTTGTCGTCTGACCCGATTTGTTGGCGCGAGGAGAATGACAGCCAACTCGCAGGTCGTCGGCCAGTGGTGGTGTTTCCGGTGTGTGGCAGCGATGAAGTTTTGGTTCTCTAGGCCGATATATGGTAATTTTGAGTCTCAGTCAACTTCGGGTCCCGCTATTCATATCTGGTCAACACTGTTTGACTAGGTCAAAACTTCTGGTCAACGACAGTCAAAGATGGTCAACGCAAGTCAACTTCAGTCAAGTTCAGTTATGGTCAAACCCGGTCAAAACGATCAGATCTGTCGACGCTCGGTTCGCGAGTATAAATCTCGGGAAGGTATAACGCACGCCACGACTCTTATTCTTTTCGTGTACAATTTTTTTATATAAATTTATGTTGTAGAAAGCGAAAACGAACCGAAACGACTTGTGTTTATAAAATGCTTGGGGTAATTTTGAACCGACAAAGAAAATAGTAAACATGTATACATATATATATATACACACACATAAACGCTTATGTACTAAATTGCGAACTAGTAAATTGTTGAGGTAGTCATATGAAAACATATTTTTCTTATATATACAAACACATTAATTAGAAAAACATATACTTTTAGAGGCTTAGTTTATGTCGCGTGTTTGAAAGTGGGAGACTTGGTATGTCAATAATATACGGGACTCTCGAATAGGCGAATTCGATAAATACTCATACGTATATTTTTATGATTTCAATTCTAGGAAACTTATTATTTTGTTTTCGGACTATCATGTAACGACTAACCAATATTTATTACTTATCAAATAGTATCGTTTTCTCGTATGTCATAATTCTAATAAGTTAACACTTGTCGTGTCTAAAAGCTTAGTCAAATTATGTGTCGTTTATTTGTACAATTGATTTTGGGAAAATATAGACAACTTGAGTTGTCTGGTTTCTTACAAAAACAGAGGAGACTCTGCCCAAATTTTTAATAAAATATAAGAAACAAATCGACCTTCCGAGTTTATAATTATGTGTAGACGAAATTATGATTTTAGAAATTAATTCTAACTTCCAAATCTTACGTCGTCAAAAATAGAAATATTTATATTTATTAATAAGTACATATAATACGATCCAATCTGCGAAACGAGTCAACTTTTGAGTCAAGCCACGCAAGTATTATTTTCTTTAGCCAAAACACGTCCTTATCAATAACATCAACACGCGATCTTGAATAATATATTAAAGCACTTATTTCATGCAACTATACATACGCGTATATTTCTGTGAAATCAAACCAAGTTACTATCGGTTCGTTAAGTCATACACACATTAAGACACGTATTGTTTACAATGCGAGTCTAGGTAGTTGAATAAACTATCTTTACAACCAAGAAACGAAACAAGCTTATTTGTATTAGAATTTAAGGCATCATTTATTTGTATTAGGATACAAGGGTTCAATTAATCCAAGTTCAGACTTGTTGCTACTTGCTAGTATTTACACGGTGAATTTCAGGTGAGTTTTACATAGCCCCTTTTCTATTTATCACCGTTTTTGGGGTGAAACATGTTACAACATTCTATATGCAATTCAATCATCAAAGTGTCTATGTGTTTTTCTATGTTGCATTATGTCTTGAACATGACTAGGGTAAGCACAATTCTAGCATAATCATTAACATTGATCAGCCGACGGTATACATTGATAGATCTATTGGACTGGCAATCCCACCCGGATACGTGCCTCCTACAAAGGTAGCGTGGGTGTTTGTTATCGCATAACATATTCGAGTGAACCATGAGCGTATGGGATGTACCACATTATAACAGTCACAAGGGTTGATTATGCACTCGATTTACTTCTAGTATGTTTTTCACATATGGACTAGACTTGCCATGACACTTGAATTGCACAACATTTTTATTCGATTATCAAAACCTATGTAATTCTCACCAACTTTTGTTGACCCAATATATTTTTCAAACTTAACATGTTTCAGGTTATAAAATGATCGGAGATTAGAGTTAATGCTTGAAGATGCGTAGCTTGTATTTTTTTTTCATTTTGATGTACAAATTCTTAGAACAATTGTATGTAATTTATTTAAATCATTTATTGAAACTTATTATTTACCATGAGCTACTGAACAATCATCAATACATGACATCCCGATGTTTTCGCCATCGGTTGGGGTGTTACAGGCATTCCCTAGAAACTGGCACCCTCCTGATGTAGACTTCCTTGTGGTGTGGCAGCCAGCAAAATCACTATCTGAATAACCTGAAAGCTCAATGTTTCCATTAGCAGGATACCAGATACCAAGTGTGGGAGCACCTTTTAGGTATCTGAATATCCTTTTCACAGCAATAAGGTTTGACTTTCTGGGTGAAGCCTGGGATCTTGCACAAACACAAGTGGCAAACATAATGTCTGGCCTAGATGCAGTTAAGTACAATAAAGACCTAATCATGCATCTGTAATGTGTTTGGTCAACCAGTTCATCCTTGTCATCAATAGTGAGTAGCTTGACTGTACTCATGGGTGTACTACATGGCTTACAGTCATTCATCTCAAATCTAGTTAATAAGTTTTTCACATATTTGTTTTGATGAATGAATGTGCCATTTTGCAGCTGCTTCACTTGGAGACCAAGGAAACACTGAAGTTCACCCATGGCACTCATTTCAAACTCTGTTGTCATGAGTTCCCTAAACTCTTCACACATTTTGTTACATGTGGATCCAAAAATGATGTCATCCACATATATTTGAACAACCATTAAATATTTCCCTCTCCATTTCAAAAATAAGGTTTTATCAATTTTACCTCTTGTGAAACCAATGGATAAGAGAAAGGTGGAAAGAGTTTCATACTAGGCCCTAGGTGCTTGCTTGAATCCATACAAAGCTTTGTTAAGCTTGTAGACTTGATCAGGATGGAATGTGTCTTCAAAACTAGGTGGTTGACATACATATACTGTCACACCACGCCGATGGCGGAAACACGTGGCGCGACGGTTCAAGAGCATAAAGTCAAGGTTAACGCAAATCATAAGTAATTAAGGAAATGGGTCATTTATTTAAGACGTCAAAAACCATGTTTGATGTTCACACATAAACAAAGATTGTTTTTAATACATTAAGGAGGCTTCTCAAATATATCCCAAATCCTTGGGAAATAAAGATGAAACCCTTTCGAAACACCCGACGCCCAAATGAGAGATTCCTCCGATCCAGCTTGCCACGTTGTCCATCATCTATCAATTACCTGAAAGATATGTTTAAAAAGTCGTCAATACATAAATATTGGTGAGTTCACAGGTTTTAGTTTATCAAAACTTTATTTCTTGGGAATTACCATGTTATGACAATTTATAGGAGTTGCAAGTTCCTACAATTCTACTTGAGCCTATAACCAAACCAAGACAAATAATAATAATAATAATGCCCCGCTCCAAGTCGTTACTCGGTAACCTACGACTTGATTTCAGAATACGTGCACCCCAGGCATACGCCGATGCATAATCGACGCTATCGATTAGGGGTGGGCCTTGTCAGGCACCAATAGTACTATTCAAATATTCCTTCGGTTTCATTTCCCTGAATTAATGATTATAGTAGAGAGGTCTCAACCCCGAGTGGCGATCACAACTCAAGTACTTAACCCGTCAAACATTTCCCTAACATATCTTTCCCCCGAAAAACATAAAATAGTTTAAAATGGGGCCGTGAGACTCACCTGAAACTATGCTTGGCTCAAAAAAGGAAGATAGCAAATTTTGTGGTCTCGCACCTACAAACGTCCTAGGCGTATAAGTCACTACACCTATAGTGCATGTGCCTTGGCAAGTTGTACACCCAACTCCCCGACCACGTGTTGTTCCAATTCCCGTTTAATTAGACGCGTATCCTAGGTCCATTGGTGATGGATTACCCTTTTCTTACGAGTTATGTATTATTCTCGTTAACACTCATTGTAACTTGTATACTATTATTCTCGACACGACTCTACCTAACGTATAATTATTTTCCCATTTAAATAATTATACTTAGGATCGTATCGTTCGACATAATGTATTCTTAATACCCGACCCGACTCACTTTGCCGCATATTTATTTTCCCATTTAAATAAATATGCTAAGGTCTTGTCGTTCGGTAGCATATTCTTAACGCCCGACTCGACTTACCATGCCGCACATTTATTTTCCCATTTAAATAAATATACTAGGATCTCGTCGGTGTACACATATATATAGGTATATTTTGCCTACTCGTCTCGGTTTTCCTTCTCGCGTATCTACTTTCCCATTCAAATAGATATACTAGAATTTCGTCGAGACGAGCATATATATACACATATAAACGTGTGATTTTTTCTTGTTAAGTCCATACGTTGTTTAACGTTTTTAATTCTTTACGTTATGCTTTCTCCAACAAATATTTTCTCTAACACTTAGGAAAGTGTTATATAATTTTCACCCATGTTATATATATATTTCACTTCTTAAAATATATATATTTTTTCACGTTTTGCCGCAATGGCATTTTTCTCTTGTTTGTCCGTTCATTCGCTATAGTTATGTAATTAAGTCCGATAGTCAAATTTTTCCAAGTTTCTTCCAATATGCGTTCTATAGAAATATCATTTATACTTCTAATTTCCAAACACACATTACTTGGAAAGATATACTTTTGTATTTTTAGTCCAACTTGTTAACTTATATTCCAAAAATGTTTCCGACACTTTTATATTCCCATTTGTATAAAAGTATCCATTTTTGTATAAGTTTTCTCAAGTTTCTACTTTTGTCCAATATTTTTATAAAGACCTTTATTTTTATAAAATCCTTATGTTAATATAATCCCATATTTTTATAAACTTCCATTTTATAAAAATACACTTTTCATAAACTACACAAGTAGGTTGCTAGTGTTCACCAAAACTATACTTGGAAAAATCATTAATTATGCTTTTGACACCAAACTTTCCGTTAATGCATTTTTGGACCAACGTTTCTAAAATATCTATTTTAGTCCATCAACTTTCAAAGTTACAACATTAGTCCCTTAACTTATAAATGTTGCATTTTCCATCCTAACTTCCAAAGTTAGCATTTTTCTTCCAAACTAGTGGACTTTAAAGAATCATCTTCTTCATGTTTGGTTATTTTTACATTATTCCACTTTTAATAGTTTTATATTTCATAAATAAGGCTACTAATATGTGTGTTTGGTGTATTTGTCCATCATATCCAAATTTCACTCATCTAAGTGAGTAGACTTTAATTTTGTAACTTCTTCATTTATGATTTTCTAACATATTCCATCTTATGTTATACTTTAGATGGTCATTTTATGATGATTAAAACTATCTTTTAACATATTCAAGTTTCTTTCATAAATCATGCCCAAATCATTATCCTTCTTAAGTGTATGTACATGTTTTTATATTTTCTTGAAATACCACATTACTAGTATCAAATCCATGATCCATCTACATATTATTACTCTTCCATTTTACTCTTATAAAACATATTAAGACTTTATGTTTCAAAAACCACATTTTACCCATTCATGTACAACTTGCTCATAAGAACATATAACATGAGCATTAATAATCAAAGCAAGGTTAAAAACTTACTACTAGCTCAAGGCTAGGGAAGACAAAAACCTTGGATTAAATGGGGTTTAGTGTGTTCTTCCAAAGGGTTAAGCTCCAAGCTCTTGAAACACGCAATGGGGTTTTGAAAGATGAAGATTTAGAGGTGATTTGGAGGTGTTAAACTTGAAGAGAAAATGTATATGGGGTGGGTATATGTTACGGCCAAAGGGGAAGAGAAGAAGAAGATTTTTGGCTTTTTGATTCAAGTATGCATGTATGTATCCTTATATGATCTTCTCCATATCTCTCAAAGATTAGTTGTATCTTATCTAGATTGTGTAATATCTTAGTAAGATTATGAGAGATAATAAAAATCTTTGGAGTTCATATTAAGAGGGTGTTTGGCCGTGGATTTGAGAGAGAGAGGAGAGGTGATTTGGTGATTTTTTTTGTCGAATACTAATCCATGCATTATCATGATTAATATTAATTATAATTGGTTTAATAAATATATGGAAAGATTAATCATATGGGGTGGCCCTAGGCCGGCCCCTTTGGGGTGTTTGGGTGGGGTCCACTTTACTAAATATTACCCATTATTTGTTATGTTTAATTCCCTCTCGTTCGGGTGTCGTCCGGGTATTTTTCGGGTTTTAACCGTGTGTCATCCGGATATTAAAAATTCCTTTAATAACCCTTAAACCTAGTCCAGTTTAAGCGTTGATAAGTTATTTAGGCTTTTGCCGGGTGAAATTATAAGTTATGCGCGTATCGGGTGCGGTACGCGCACTTTATTCGTTACCGGGAGATTTGTATAACAAGCTCTCACTTATGGCTTTGGAGTTCCAAAACTCATTATATTTTGTGAAATTACTCTTTATTTTATATCCCGGGTGTCCGGGATCCTTTTCGCTTATTTAATTTTTACCGGGTAATCGCCAGTGTCCATACCGGACAGATCCACTCGCACATGATCCTATCATGTTTTATCATTAAACATATGCATTCCTATGCATTATTTGGGAATTGCTATCTTTCTAAGGCCTCAGTTAAATAATCAACACATAATTGCATTTAATTACGTTAATCGCGTATAGTTAATTAGTACGGAATTACCTCATTTTTGCCGGTTGTTACATATACCTCCTCCTGAATTTTGCCATATAGGAATGCACATTTGATGTCCATCTGATACACCTTGATGTTGTGGTTGACAGCAAAGGCTCAGAAAGAGTCTGATAGCTTCTAACCTTGCTACAGGAGCAAAGGTTTCATCATAGTCTATCCCTTCTTCTTGTCTGAATCCTTGAACCACAAGCCTGGCTTTATTCTTGACAACTATGCCCCTTTCATCAGTTTTGTTTTTGAAGACCCACTTTGTGCCAATTGGACAAACATCCTTAGGCAGTGGTACAAGTTCCCATACTTGTTGTCTTTTAAACTGAAGGAGCTCTTCCTGTATAGCTTCTACCCAACTGTTGTCTTTTAGTGCCTCTTGGTACTTGACAGGTTGTGTGAGAGATAGAAATCCTACAAAAAGACAGATATTTGAGGATTGGCTTCTTGTCAGCACACCCTCTCTGATGTTGCCAATGATTTGATGCAGAATAGATTCTATAGTGACTTGGAATCACAACATCTGTTCTGTAATCTTGTTGTGGAGATTGTGGAATACCTGCACTGTTAGTTTTGACAGTAATATCTTCAAATTTGAATTTATATAAATCAAACAACTCAGCAGGATTTGTTGGGATTTTTAGGGATGACAGTTCATTGAACTTTACATTCAGATTTTCTTCTATCGTCCTGGTCCTTGTGTTAAACACTTTATAGGCCTTGGCAGTAAAAGAATATCCCAGAAAATATCCACAATCTACTTTGGCTGCAAATTTTGAAATGGAATCTTTAAGATTTAGAATGAAACATGGGCAGTCAAAGATTTTAAAAAATGAGATTAATGGTTTGATTTTGAACAGAATTTCATAAGCGGTCTTTTGATGTCTTGGGTTGATCAAAACTCTGTTTTGAACATAGCAAGCAGTGTTTATAGCTTCTGCCCAGAAGGACAGTGGTAAACCAGAATCTGCTAGCATGGTTCTTGCAGCTTCAATAAGAGTTCTATTTTTCCTCTCAACCACCCCATTTTGTTCTGGTGTTCTTGGGATGTTGTACTGCCTCACAATCCCTTTTGACACACAGAAGTCATCCAACTCCTTATTTTTAAACTCTGTTCCATTGTCACTTCTAAAGACTTTTACTGGCAAGTCATATTGTTTTCAACTTTGGTGACAAAGTCCTTCAAGATACCTACAGTCTCATCCTTAGAGTGTAAGAAGTAAGTCCATGTAAACCTAGAAAAATCATCAACTATGACTGTTACACCCTCAAATTACCACTTGCGGGGTTTTACCGCGAGGCGTATGACAAACCAGGATCCAAGTCAACGATCACAATAAACAACTCTATATGAAAAACGTAAACAGACATAACCATTAATTTAACCAGCGGAAGCATTTCAGTAGCATTTAATTAACTATGCTATCATCTCAAAAGTTGTTCAAAATACTTTTATTACAAAACGTGCACTAAATCTAGACGCCAATGCAGACCCGTGCGCCTAGTTCCGTTCATTGCTACCATAGCGACCTGAGAAAAACATGCCAAAAAGATGTCAACATATAATGCTGGTGAGTTCACAGGTTTGTTCAAAATGTTACTAGAGTGTTACCATGTCCATACTATATCAATGTTACCAAGTACGCTAGCTAGGCGTATGTTTCATTACTACTACGATTGGAAACCATTACTAGACACGTTTAGCAATGTTTAGCATGTTTAAGCAGCCCGTATGTTCAGCATGATACCAATGTACCTGTTCGAGACAATATGCACCCGCCCGGCCCTCCAAGCCGACGAGTGGGGCAGGTCACGCCCAATAGATCTATCCACATTTCCCCCGTTGTGCAAACCCGCACATTCATGGTTTCCCCGAGGACTTTCCAAAAGATCGTATAGCAATATAAAGTTAAAACCATAGTATGACATAAGTTACCAAAACCGTTTAGTGCATGTTTTCTCCCCCAAAAGTTAAAGCAGTAAAAGTGGGGCCGTGAACTCACCTTAAGTTGCGTTCTTCAAATATAAGTAAAGATGTTTAGCCCTCGATAATCCCTCTACCGGAGATCTATCAAAATGTTCACATAAGTGTTCAGACTAATAACCATAAGGTTATCTAGTCCCTGATTGTCCAGATCGTAACCAAGTATGTTTTAAAACGTGTTTAAATGTTTAAACCGACACACTAGACCGACCCGACATCCCGTTGGTGACCCATTACCCTAACTAATCAAGTACACATAGATTACACACAAGGTTTAAGCATAAAACACTTAGTTTGTATCAAAAAACTCATTTCTGCATCAGAACGGTCGAACCAGTCAGTTTTAAGTCTCCTTCGCACCTTTTTGTCTCCTTTGCACCCTTTTACATCTCGTTCGACCATTTGATGCTTCCTTCGCCCGTTTTATCACATTCGTCCAATAAAAAGCCAGGTTCGACCCTGGATCCCTCCTTCGCACCATCGACTGGTCGAAGGAGGCCAGGTTCGCCCCTGTTGTATAATTTTTCCTAAAAACGCTTCAAACACATTCAAAATGACCCGAAACATCATCAAACACAGCAGTCAAGCATGAATAACTTATCCCTACAAAACCCCATCGATTTCCCCCGATAATACGTCCGTTTCAGCCCTTTCCCAAAATGGTAAAGATTATGGAAACATCACTTTCATGCATGAATTATTTACCCAATTTGGAAACTTTTGAAATCGATTCATGTTTAGCTTAAAATACTCAGTTTGTCGATTATCCGATCTTTCTTATTCATTCTATTGATCATAAATATTCATACATCAAGTATTAATCCAATAAAACCCCCAAATATCAATATATCCAATCCTAACCCTAGACAACAATATTCCCTTATTAACAACAATCCTATATCATGTTTCTATCATAGATATAGCAGCAAATCAGTGAACAACACATAACACCACATAACACACAATTTACACATGTTATTCATTATGAAAACCTATGTTAAATGATCATGTTTTGATTTAGAAAGATGTTTAAAAGGTTTTTAATCATAAAAACACCCTTAGAACAGATCCGGACAATTAGGGTTAGATGAAAACGAATTAAAATGCTTTTAAAAGATTTAGGATTATGAACACACCTTGGATTCTTGTTTTGATGTTGTAGATAGGTTAGATTATGAAAAAGAAGAGCAAAAACTCCTTCCTTAGTGTTTAAGATCGTTTGAGAGCGTTTTGGGACGGTTAGGGTTTGTGAAATGATGAAAAATGACAAAGGTTGGTATTTATACTAGTCTTCCTTCGCACCAACTCATTGGTCGAATGTAGTCTCATTCGCCCCTTTCACAGGGTCGAATGAGCCCTGTTTGGTCGAAGGAAATTTCTCAATTTCCACTTCCCTGGTTCGCCCACTTGCATGGGTCGAACCAGACACTTTTCTTCTCCTTCGACCACTCGAAGTGGTCGAACCAGAATCCCTTTTTAACTAGTTTTCCAGTTTGTCGTGTTTAACGCATTCTAACACATCCTAACACATAAGCATGCATCCTTAGTCCAAATTTAACACATTTAGGCACAGATAATCATTTACACATCATATAAACATATCTATGTATATAATCCACCACACAACCCATAATCTACACATATACTTAATTAGTTCATGTAATGTCACCAACAACGGAACCCGGTACTAGTGTATTACCAAAACGACTCCCAATGATCCTCCAGATCATTGTACCCTGGACAATCCTAACTTGACCCGACTCAACTAACCCAGTTAAGTTTGTTTATAAACGTTTCTCGCTAAGGTAGACTTAGATGTTACTAATATGTTTAAGCCGAACATGCCGGGTGTCACAATGACAAGACAAAATCTCTTTCTTCTTAAACTCATGATTTTAACTAGGCCAAACAAGTCCATGTGCAACAATTGTAGACATTGACTTGTTTTGGACTCATCAATGGATTTGTAAGAGCTTTTATGTTGTTTTCCTTTTAAGCAGGAAACACAATGCTCATCACATTTGAATTCTTTTGATGGTAAACCTCTGACAAGGCTTTGTTTGGAAAGAGAGTTGATAGTTTGAAGGTTGGTATGACCCAGTCTCCTATGCCATAATTCTGTCTCCTTTGTGGAGGCAGCAGAAAACAGACAGACATTTGCCATAGGATTGTCCTTCAACATATCAACTACATACACATTGCCACTCCTATGAGCAACAAGTTGTGCTTTGCTCTTAGCAATGATGGTGCTAATCTTTTTCACCACTTCTGGCCCAATAATCTTACAAGTTTTCTTAGTGAAGAATGAGCCATATCCTTTGTCACTCATTTGTGAAACACTAAGAAGATTAAATTTAAGATTATCAATAAGATTGACATTTTCAAACTTGAGTTTCCCAGCCTGAACAGTCCCTGAACCCAACACCTTACCTTTTGAATCATTACCAAAGGATATATCACCCCCTCCATGAGCTAAGAAGTCCAGAAGAAGGGCTCTACATCCTGTCATGTGCCTGGAGCCTCCACTATCTACATACCAAAGACTATCTAAACAAGCAGAAGCTCCCTGCACAGCAGTAATGAATTAGTTTTGGTGAGTGTCCAAAGCCAAGTTGGCTTTGGATGGGTCCACAGACTTTTCAGCCTCAAGCTTGGGAAGGTGATCAGTGGTTTGAATTAGTTTTTAAATCAAGTTCAACAACTGTTGCTGACCATTTTCCAGTGCTTGAATGTCAACACTTGGGGCAACAGTTGTTTGATCACTTCCTGACAGATGATAATACCCATAGGGATTTCTGATCACTCTTGGTTTAGAAGGTCTTTTTGGTTCTTCATAAACATGTGAAAGACTATGACATGGTGGTTGTCCATATCCTCTTGGGTACTTGCTTGTGGGTGGAGCATCTGTTACTTGGACATCCATAGGAGCAGATGTTTCAAGACTTTTGGTAACAGATGTTTGGACCGGTGCAAAAGTCTGTTTGGGCTTTCCTTTTGAAGTACTCACCACTTGACTTGCAAGAGTTTTAGCCTTGTACTCTTGTATTTTGAATGATGAGGAACCTTCTGGTTTTTCAAGAACAATTTTCTTGCCATTAGGTTCAGTGATTTTAATCTCTTGACCCTTCAAATTAGTTGGTACTACCTCAACTAACTTTTGATCCCTTTTGTCAGTGTTTTCAAAAGCTGGAGCAGTGGTTTCAAAACCAAACCCAAACTTCACATGACTTTTGGTCTGCTTATTTCAGATTCTTTTTCAGTCAAATTTGATCTTAATTCTTTTAAAATTTTCTCAAATTTAACTTCATCATCTAAAATTTTCTTTCTAAGGTTTTCATTTACCTCTTTAATGTTGGCAAATGCTATTACACATTTGTCAGAACATAAATCTTTAAGGATTTGAGGAGATACCTTAGCAGCAGCCATCAATGCACAATCACACTTGCACTCACAATCGTCAGATGCACCCCAGGGATCTGAGAGATTCACAACCTCTTCTTTAGATTTTTCACCTGCAACTACCTCATTAACAACATCATCAGTCACAATTACAGATTCAGTCACCACCTCCTCATGTTCAACTTCTTCTACCATAGCAATGAAACAAAAATTTTCTGGTTCATTTTCAGCTTTGGCAACTAATGTAAAATTTTCTTCTGTCAACTCATCTGGTAGACTGCTCCAATCAATAAAGCCTTGTGTGAAGAAACTCTGTTGACTGGTCTCTGCAGGAGCAGAGGGTGGAGCAGCAGTCATTGGCATAGGTGCCTGAGCAACAGGGGTTTGCACATAGTGGATCTGAGGAACAGTGGTTTGGACATACTGGACAGGAACAGTGTTTGAGGACTGTGCAAACTGAGCAGTGTTTTGCACATTTGGTCCAGGAGTATTATAGGAACTTTGATAAGTGTTCGTCTGTGGCCTTTGATTTGGATAGGTAATCATAGGTGTACCATGTTGACTCCTACATTCCCTAGCAAAATAACCAAGTCTATGACATTTATAACACTTTATCTTTGATTTATCCAACCCCACTTTTGACCTGCCAGTTAACCCTGGAAACCTTCTCCCAGTTTTCTTGTAAAAATTGTTAGTTCTTACACTGAGAAGGGCCAATTGGTGCATAATGTCCATTTCTTCCAAATCATCGGGGTCAAAGTATTTTAAGTCATCATACTCAAAGAATATGTTATCAGATGCCTGGATATCACCACCACTTGCTGTAAAAGCATAGTTTGGTGAATAAGAATCAGAGTTAAAACCTGAGTTAAAACTTGAAGTTATGTCAATGAAATGATCATAACTCTGATCCTTACTATTACCAGGCACCTCATCATGACCCAGAAGTGCTGTATTACCAAATACATAGTCATCAGACACTTTTCCAGAGTCCTGGAGCTTGTTTTTCTGGTTAAGCTCTCTCTCATAGGTCAAGAGCTTACCATGAAGTTGGGTCAGTGATAGGTCCTTGAATCCAATTGAGTTTCTCATAACTATAGCAATAGTGTCCCATTTATCTGGTAATGATCTTAAATACCTATGGTTCAAAGTTGAATGAGGGTAAGTTAGACCAACCAGTTTTAGTTCACTAAGGAGACAGTTAAACCTCTCAAATTGTTGAGTTAATGACTCTCCCTTAACGTGACTGAATGTTTCATATTGTTGGTTAAGTATTTCACGGTTATTTTCAATAACCTCTTCAGTCCCACCAAATTGTTCTTTCAGTGCATCCCACAACTCCTTTACACTATTACAGTGTAACAGCCCAGCATATATATCATTGGGTAGAGCCATGGCCACAATACTGAAGGCCTTAGCATCTAACTCAATTTTCTGAAAATCCTGGTCGGAGTAGTTTTAAAGTTTCTTAGGCTCCTGAACCTTGGGATCTTCGGTACTCGGCACCATCGGAACATGTGGTCCGAAGATAACCGACTTCCACCACCCAGTGTTCTGTTGAGCTAGAACATGGCTCATCCGACGTTGCCAGATATTGTATTCAGATCTGACAAGCATCGGTGGCTTGTTGTTCGTGCCAGTGTTGTGTGGATCGTGATTGGTTGAAGCCATTCTCTGATTTTTCGAAAACAAAGTCTGTTTACAAACGGTTGAATCGAAAATAAATTATTACTCTGTTTTCAATCCGACAAACAAACGATATCAATAATTATGAGCTGATCTGTTTATATTAAATTGATTGATTAGATCGAATTTAATTGACCAAGCTCTGATACCAATTGTTAGGATCTTAGTTTGATTGTTTTGATTTGTTTAAGTCAAGATGAGAAGGATGAAGTGAATATAAATGGAAAGTGCAGCGGAATAATAAACTATAATCAAAACAAGAGAGTAAATGTTTTCTAACCGAATACTTTCATAATATTGAATGATTACACTCAATTGTACAAGTACTCCCCCTCAGCCTGATCACTCTGTGATTGTTTGTCTGAGAGAATGTTGTGAGTGATGAATAGAACAGTACAAGCACTGTTCTATTTATAGACAAATCTAAACCACTGATGATCTAAGCTGACGTCACCTAAGATAGTGACCTCTAACAGAAAAACAACATAAAACATCTGCTATATACAAACTACTGTTACATTGTAAAACACTGTAAGGTAAACTACTGTTGAGGAAAACTCTGATGGTCTTGTATCATCTGTTGGAGCCTAAGTGATGTTGGCTCCAACAGACCTTTAGTCTTCAGCAGTTGATCAGCAGTTGTTCTTCATCAGACTTTTAGTCAGCAGTTGTTCTCTATCAGTTGTTATCCAGCAGTCCTTTGTAGCAGCAACTGTCACAGCAGTTGGTTGGGTAGAACAGTTGTTAGGGTCAACAGTCTTTTGGGAGGAGTATGTTGTAAATGCTGTTTATTAATATGGATCAACTGTTAGTATATTTTGGCTTTTCAATCATCTGTTCTTGTCCAGGTCAGCAGACCCAACAAAAGTATTATCGTGTAATTATTTAGAAATTTATCATTTTGTAACTTTCTTTAATATGTCACCATAATAATTTATGAATTCAAACGATTTGTAGGCATCCTCGTAGTAGGGTCAAAATGTTTTGGTGATTTATAAATCCTTGTTTAAATCTATTAGCTAGCGGATGAACCAATCATTGAACTAGTTTTCTAAAGTTTGGTTAACCAGTAGAAAAGAAATTAATTCAATGAGTATTTATCTATTGTTTTATCAGTTTTAGCCAACTAGTTAAACTTTTCATGATTAACTCATAAATCTATTATATTACATCATATTCTCATATGTCTAAACACAAACTATACTTAATAAAAAAAAACCTTGATATTCTTAAATTAGGACTAGAATCCCCAAGTACTTTCAGTCCTAAAATTCCTAGATTTTACTTGAACAATTTAGGTTGAATTCCTCGGGATTTATCATTTCATTCATATCATCGAAGCTTGATATTCTTAATGTACACATATTAAACATACACATGCACTTATTCATAAACGTTTTACATACAATTCATATACATGTTACGCTTGAATTCTTGTGCTTCGTGCTTAAACATAAACGTAGTATACTTGCAATCATTGCAAAATCATTAACTTAGCTAGCCGAATTTAACAATGGATAACGTTATTTGGATTAACAACCCGCCTAGTGGAAAGTACCTATGTGTGTGGGAGTCCTAGGTCATTGTTAATGCTTTAAACTTTTTCACATAAGAGTTTTGATTTTGGTCCACGTTGTGTACTTACGTGTTTTCCATATTTGCCTTGAATGATTCATGACACGTGAATTATAAACATTTTTATACTTATACTATATGTACACAAAACTAAGTGTACTCACCAGCATTATTGTTGACGTTGTATTTTGTACATGTTTCTAGAGACGCTTGATGATTTCTCATAGGCATTGGGACTTAGTTGAATAAATCAAACTTTATTTCATGAATTGTTTTGGGAGTTGATGTAACTTTCTTATTTCGTTTTTTAACATTTGAACTTTGAATTTAATAATATTTACACTTTAGTATCATGAGCTTTTGAACAATCGTCACTACCTGGCACCTCGATGTTTCCGCCATCGGTTGGGGTGTTACAATTAACCAAGAGTGGGGGTGTCAATCCCAATAGATCTATTTAAGCGTTCCATGGCTACTGTTAGCAAATGGTTACAGTGTAAATGTAAGTACGAGGACTGTTGAGCTCATGAACCGAATATCTCATGTTCCACATGGTAGTCACGATAGAATATCACACAAAATGAAATGTACTAGAAATGTAGCATGTTTATCCCCCAAAATGGAAAACAGTAAAAATGGGGCCGTGAAACTCACTTGGTGATAATACGTGTGATATGGTAAAGCTGAGATGTGAGGTAACTACCATCATGAAAATGATTGCCCTATGATTATCAAAGACATAGTAAGTTGTACTTTATTGTGGTTTATCATACTAGTTGTTCACCCGACTTGTGGACCCTTGTGTTAGTTATGTGGGCCATAGTTCGTTCCCGTGAAAATTATTACTTGTTTTATGTGTACTTTGTATTATGTACGGTTTCATGATTCCCGGGTGTTTTATTATGAAAATGTAATTGTTCTTAATAAAATGGGCCCCACACATCATCATGGGTATAGAATATTCCCAATCTTAACACGTGTGGTTGATTTATAGCAAAACGAACGTTTTAACATATGTTTATGCCTTTTAATGTCAAAAGATAGTATTAACACATGTTATGGCTAAGTTAACACATGTTATAATGGCATAGCCAAAATCTTTCATTAACCATGTCCTAAATCTGATTGTTTTAAGCATTCAAAACAACTCATTTGTGTTTACCAATGTACAATTTAATGACTATAAGTGTGTGCTAGTGTGTCATTAAGGAAATCAGGTATAATTATTCTCAAAATGTGTTATAATGTCGAGTATGTGTATATGTGTATGCTTTGGTTCAAAATTGATTTCTTGAAACTTATTAATGCCGAGAGAGGTTTATAAAACATTGATCATAATGTGGTTGTATGCTCTAGGTCGATTGGTGTCACCTATGTGTGTGGATAGTTCGTATGTGATCATATATGTGTGAATCATATGTGATTGAAATCAATCGCCCATAAACGAAACAATGTTTTTAAAAATCATCAACTTAGGTATGGGTAGGTCCGATTACTAGATGATCAAGGGTTGAGGGTTGGGAGGACATAAGGGCCGATTATTTTTAAGTTAAAACTAATAATGATGGTGAGTTGATAATGTACCTAGTTGATGCAAGAAGATGACTGAGTGTTTCTACCTTCGGGTTCTTGAGTGAGCTCCCAACTCTTGAGTATTGTGGCTTGAAATGAAGAATGGGTAGGGTGTTTGGGTAGTGGTGATCGGCCGAGAACAAGCAAAAGAGAAAGGAAGGTTTGTGTGTGAAAATGAGGATGATTGTGGGCTCTTTATATAGGTGATTAAGTGATGTGGTGACAAAACAATTATGGTAGTCCTATCCCTCTTGATCGAAGCATTGTTTAAGGGAGGTAATCACTAATTGGTGCAAGACAATGGGTTGGAAGACTTAATCAATAAAATGGAGGTGTTGACTTGGATAGGAGAATGGATCATCCTCAGCTTCTTCTCTAAATGGATATAAGTTATTACATCATCATGGTCATAGCCGATTTCTTCATGTGTTAAAGTGGAATTGGAGATCAAATCTTGTCATGTGATTATGGATGAGGATTGGCTGAGTGTTTATAGTGGTGTAGCGGTGATAGTGACCATTCCTTGTAACATAAACTTGTCATCATTTGTTGATGTTGATAGCTCCATTGTCCTTCTAGTTTTTGATAGGTGCTCAAGGTTCAAGGAAAATTCTATGTGCAAGATTGTGACAACTAGCAAGATGGTGACAACTAGGTGAAAGTGGCATGAGGTGGGATTTGGGGTGTCCTTCGGCTGAGATCAAGACAAAGGGGCAATCCATCTTATTTTGAGGTTGAGATCATAGAACAAGGGTGTGTGTACATGGTTTTTCATGCCATATTAGTATAAGAGTTTGACAATCATGAAAGAGACAAGTGTGTTCTTGGTCATGGGGTTTCGGCTGAGAAGAAAACAAAAGGGAAAAACTCCATATTGAGTTTAGATCTTCTCATGGGAATGTGTAGTGTCATTGTTAGAGGTTCCATTTTTAATAAGTGAGAGACAAGACAACAAGGTTTGTGTATATGTATGCATTGCCGCGCGTGTGTATATATATATATATCCATTGTGTTGTCCAACTCAATGATAAGATTACTTGGTTATCTAGATGTAGATCATTCCAGTTATCATCATGTGTTTGTTCGTGGGTCATGGTAGCCAATTACATATGTAGGCGTATGGATTCATGGGTTGGTTTATCTTGGAAAAATGAGTATATGTGTGCACATGAGTTTGGCCGATTACATGTATATATACATCTATATATGATTTGCTTTGATAACCTCTAGTCACCTATGATATAGGAATATCTTTGCTAGTGACAACATTGACATATACTCGATCTTGTGTGCTAATTATCATGAGTAGTTGTGATAATAACATTCACCATTGTGTTATAGCATGTGTTATTTGATGACAAACATGTGTTTTTGTGTAATATTAACTCATGTTAATATACATTTTTGTATTAGAAGATGTTCCATGATTCTTGTATGTTATTCTTATATAACACATTGAGAATTTGTTTGGATTTAGAGTGGAATTGTGTAATTTCCCACTTAAATGTTGTCACGTGTATTGTTCTTTTGTTTGTTCATAGTATTTGGGCATCCGGTTGCTCTCTGTTGAGCGTGTGATTGGATTGATTGTTCAATGCCAATTGTCTTGTACATTTTGGATGTTGTATGCGTAAACGATTGTCTATTGCAATTCTGCAATAACTCAAACTTTACTATGCTGGGGGTATAATGTGTGCAAAAGTTTCCAATATGCACATGAAATGAGAAAAATGCGTATGGATGTTGACCTGGATCATTGACTGGTGTCACAAAATCTTCATAAGCAATAATTTCTAATAAACTAAACATTATTCATCGACCACAAACTCTTCGTGGTTTGACACCCGTATTGCCACTACTACATAGCTAGAGGTAACTAGGACTTATAAATATTATTTTTGATCGAACCGCGACATCCGATTAGTTTACCATTTGGACTCTGGAGAATCCTCTTGGTATACCTCCAAAGTTCAGTTGACTTGTGATGATCTTGGTCACAAATCTGGGATACATCATGAACTTGTTCCTATTGTAGATGATTTCCTTAATGTCCTTCAACAAATAGTATCTGTAGTTGTACAGTTCTCTCCATACTAAAGAGTGAATGACTTCCTGAAATCTTAGAGGGATCAGGCTGAAGTTGGATGTCTTCCTACTAAAGCAAAAACCCACCTGAGTCATCAAAAACTGACAAGGCAAGTCCAGAGCAGTCTTCTCCACCTGTTGAGCTGTTTGGACCCCATTGTATCCCATCAGCTTAAAGGTGTTGGCAACTTTTTCTCTATTAACCCTCAAAGTGGCGCAGTTGTCATTGAGGTGAAGAGTAGTCCTGATGGTCTGGTCACTCACTACTATCTTGATTCCTAAGACAGTAGCCTCAATCATAGTCTTGAGGAGGTTATCAATAACCACCACAGCTGTGTTCCAGAACTGCTGAAGGATCTCCTCAAACACATCAATGTGCACACTGATGGCAAAACCAATGGGGATCTTCAAGAGGAAGGCCAACATGGGTGCAACCAACTGGAACTCCCTGTCCAAACTGGTTCTCACTCTGAGGTTGTGAGTTTCAGCCATTTCGAGTACCATTTTTGGTAAAGGAAAATTAGGGTTTTTGTTCTGGAGAAGAAGAAGAAGTACTGAGAATGTGCAGTGAAAGTGATCACAAGTGTGGGTATATTTATGGACAATACCATGTGTCCATTAATGGTTAGATTTGGCAAATCCATTTGCACCCCTTATTGAGTTGATCTCTGCACTCAAGTAGTTATGTCACACCCCGACTTTTCCCTTGTCGGATGCGACGTTTGGTGCCTTTGCCAGCGCAGCGGAAAGATGCATCTAAGACTCTTATATCCTGAACGCCATTGCTAACCCTCTAGGATCCCCGATCCCAATATGCCGACTACTCCAACCGTGCCGTTACCAAAGTTTAAACCTGAAAGACATACTTAAAAAGTCAACATAAAGCTGGTGAGTTCATAAGTTTTGCATAAATAATTCCACAAGTTTTTATAAAAGAGTTTCCATAAGTCTGAAAAGATCGTTCCCGTTATACTATGTCATAAGAACGTTAGCTAGACGTTAAGTGATCTCACTACTACGGTTGGGAACCCATTACTGAACATGAACCAAAAGACGAGACCAGCCCAGATGACTGGGCTACCGATGCCTCGATAACCCGATAGGTAGAGACAATATGCACCCGCCCGGCCCCCGGCCGTCGGGTGGGGCTTGTGAGGCCACAATAGATCTATCCACATTTCCCTCGTTGTGCATTCCCGCACATTCATGGTTTCCCCCTGGGACTTTCCATAAAGACCGTATAGTACATAAAGTGCCCATAGTATAACATGTCCTTTAAATCGTTCGTACAAAGCATGTTTCTCTCCCGAATGTAAAACCAGTAACAGCAGGGCCGTGACACTCACGCACCCATTTCATTTTTCAAAAACTTGTTCGTTTGGAATTCCTCAGGTTTTCATAAAAGAAGCATGTCTTCCACCCCGTAAACATTTATAAAACAGTAAAAAGTGGGGTCATGAACTCACCTTAATTTCCATGCTAAGCTAGCAAATAAAGTCCAAGCCTCGACCGGCTTCCTCGTGCCCTATTACAACAAAGGACACCTTAAAGTCTAACACATATAAACCTAGCCTATAATCCGGCTAAAAGGTAGTTTATCCAACTATCCAACTCGTGTGTATAACTCGAGTACTAATATGCTTTAACTCGACGAAACGATCGTGACTTATCTTACTTATGCGTTAACACACGACATAGTACCCAAGTTGCGCACTTGTCACTATTCGTGTGCACACCACGTTGGACTATATTATGAAACGTATAACTTATCCCGAGCCGTAGCTCGTCTTATAATTATATTTTAGGAAAATACTCTTTGATAAAAATATAAGTAAAGTTATTTAAAACCGATTAGTAACAGTATCGCTTCTTTTCCAATCTTTAAAGGTTTCGAACATAAATTTTATATAATTCTTTCTCAAATAGGTTGAGCGTTTTATAATTCAAAACCGCTTAGATGGAAATGTTTTAGTTACCAAAATCTTTGGAGATTGACACAAGTGACGCTCAACAAATATTATGTATTTGTTTTGGAAATATTGTTCGACGTTTTCCTTTAAATGTTGCAAGAAATCATTTGTCGAAAACCTTTCCGCGATATTGTAGAAAACTACATTTGTCAAAATACTTGAAGATTGTTTATAATGAAATATACAAGAAACATCGCCTTCGTTTACGCTTATAAATTTTATAAAATTTCGGCAGAGTTTCCTCTGTTTTTGTGCGAACCAGACAACACAAGTTGTCTAAAAATTCCCAAAATCAACTTCAAAACACAAGACTACAATTCATTTATCCGCAATTCCAATTCAAACGAGACTTATACGTTTCGACGCTTTTATATGAAAACTATACTTATTTATATAAAGACACGACAATATATATATATTATAGTCCAACCAATTTAGTCCGATATCGATATTATAAGTCACGCATTTTAGTCACTATTACCGGTCGTCCGATATAATATGTAGTTAACATTTATTATTATTATTCGGTTCGTTCGCGAGTCAAAACTATTTTAAGAATATCGATGTATTTATATATATATATAATATCCACAACAAATATACAAATACGAATTAAAGTATACCGATTCGTACGCGCGTAACCCGGAGCCACCTCGGACCGAACCAGATCTGACCCGTTGACCAAGTTTGACCGAGCCCGAACACGAACCCAAAACCGAATCTGACCCGATTTGATGAGACCCGTAATAGACCCATCTGAACCAAAACCAAACCCGGCCGAAACCAACAACCAGACCACAACCGTGACCCAGCGAGCACCACTCCAGCCACCATCGGACCGCCGAGCCAAGCACCTTAACCAAAAACAGACCGGGACAAGAAACCGGACAAAAACTCGAGCCCATTCCCAAAACTCGTGAAACCAACACCCAAACACATCTGAATCCGGAACCCAATCCCGAACCAAACCTAAACCTTAACCAAACCATCCCCGATCATGTCGCCATCGAGCCCGTTGAACCACCGTACACAACCACAACCACCTCTGCCAACGTCTACTTCAAAACCACCACCCGATCTGAGACCAAACGACGGTAGCCACTTCCAAAAACCATCCACGAGACCACCACCTACCTCGAAACCACCACCACCGGTCGTCTTCTACCTCAGAACCACCACCACCGTACGCCCTTTATCTCAAAACCACCACCACCCTCGTGAGCCATTACCAAAGCCCATATACGGGCTTAAAACCACCACGCCGCCACCACCCAGCTGTGGTGGTGGCCGGCCGTTCTGAACAGAGGAGAGAGAGGGGAGTGAGATGAGGTAGGAGGTCGGGTAGAGAGGGAGACAGATTTGAGGAGAGAGAGAGAGAGGTCTAGAGAGAGAGTAGAGAGAGAGAGAGCAGCGAGAGAGATTGAGAGAGATGCGGGTAGGTGGCTGCACAAAAATGAAGGATGAGAGATGATTATGTAGCTTTTATAGGTAGGGTTGGTTAGGTGGAGTGTACCGCGTATCGAACCCGTATTAACGTAAAAACGTCCCGGTTTAGATTTAGGCTCGATAATTAATTATAAAAATTAGTCGGTTTTGTTCGAAATACAAAACCGAGCATAAATATAAATATCTTCGATGTTCGACGCGTGTTTTCAGATCACGCGTTAAATCGCGTTAATTTAACCGGTCGCAGTTTCGATTGTAAAAACGGTCAGTAAACTTCCGAAACTTGATAATTAACAATATTATTAATAAATATTTAATTTTAAATCATAAAAATCACGTCGGTGTAGATCGGAAATTGCCGGTTGTCACAAGTTATGTCAGGATACTCTTCGGTATATGGAAATATTTGTGGGAAACCCTACATTAATTACTTACTGCTCCTCATTTACTTATCCCCCAGATGGCAAAGCTACTTATTTTGTAGACTAGACTTTTTGTATACGTATTAAACAAATAATATAAAACTTAATCATTATCTCTAAAAAAATTAAAATATAATAAAACTATATTAGTTTTAGATAAACATGAAACTAAATAAATAAAAATATAACACAAAATAAAACATATAAATATATAACTAGAGCTATAGATATATACGTGCATGCATGCATGGAGTATGAGTCACCTTTTCTCTCTCTTGGGAATCTGGGATGGTTTAGATGTTTCCATTCCAGATTTCTGGGATTTCCAACAGTTCATCAGAAATCTCATTATCTAAGATTTTTGTTCCAGATTCTGGCTTGTCATTTAAGACAACTGTCTCAGTTTTTAGATGATCACAAGAGATTTGTTCTCCAGATTTTTCAATGTGTGTGTCATCTAAATTTCACTCATTGGATTCAAGTCCAGATTCTGTTATTTTCATACCAGACTCTTGACTTAAATCCATGTTTAGCATACCCAACTTGCTTACGATATAGCTGTGATGCTTTTCATCCAAAGGTTTGGTGAAAATATTAGCAAGTTGTTCAGCTGTGGGAACAAAATACATTTCAACATCACTTTTCTCAACATGGTCTCTAGTGAAATTATACCTGAGAAATATGTGCTTGGTCTTTGAGTGTTGAATTGGATTTGATGTTATGGCTATTGCACTTTTTGAATCACACATAATTGGTGTTTTTGCTATGTTCAATCCAAGTCTTTTAGTTGAATTTGCATCCATATCACTTGTGAACAACAGCTTGCTGCTGCTACATACTCTGCTTCTGCCGTGGATGTTGATACACAATTTTGTTTCTTTGAAGCCCAACACACTAGTTTCTCTCCTAGCATTTGACAAATCCTAGAGATACTCTTCCTGTCCATTTTATAGCCTGCATGATCTGCATCAGTGTAAGCTATAAGATCTAAATTTGTACCTTTTGGATATCATAATCCTAGATCTGGAGTTCCTTTCAAATACTTGAACACTCTCTTTACAACAGTTAGATGAGACACATTTGGGTTGCACTAATATGTTGCAAGAAAACATGTTGCAAACATAATATCTGCTCCACTTGCAGTGAGATATAGAAGAGATCCAATCATCCATCTATATTTCCGAATGTCTACTGAAATTCCATCTGGATCAGATCCCAGTGTGGAATTAGTTGCCAAAGGTGTTCTGGATGAACTACATTTTTCTAGAAGGTATTTCTTTAAAATAGTTTTGACATATTTAGATTAAATAAAAAATATTCCTTTTGGAGATTATTTTACTTGTAAACCCAAGAAAAAGGTTAATTCACCCATCATGCTTTTTTCAAAATGGCTGGTCATCAGTTTTTCAAATTTCTTGCAAAAATATGGATTGATTGACCTAAAAATTATGTCATCTACATAGATTTATACCAAAATTATGTGACCTTTATGTGTTTTTGTGAAAAGTGTTGTGTCAATAGTTCCTTTGATGAAACGTGATTCCAACGGAAATTTGGACAGAGTTTCATACCAACCTCTAGGAGCTTGTTTTAAGCCATACAAGTCTTTGTCCAATTTGTAGACATGTTTTGGAATGCTGGGATCTACAAACCCTTGTGGTTGTTAAACATACACTTCTTGCTCAATCTTGCTATTCAGAAATGCTGACTTCACATCCATTTGGTAAACTTTGAAGTATTTGTGAGCAGCATAAGAAAGAAATATTCTTACAACCTCTAATCTGGCCATGAGAGCAAAGTTTTCATCAAAGTTAATTCATTCTCTTTGACTTTAATCTTTGACCACCAATTTGGCTTTATTTATTTCTTGTTATAACACCTTGTTCATCTGATTTGTTTATGAAGACTCATTTGGTTCTAATGACTCATTTGTCATTTGGTTTTGGAACCAATGTCTAGACTTTGCTTTTCTCAAACTGATAAAGTTCCTCCTGCATAGCATATATCCAGTTTGGATCCTGCAAAGCTTCAGATGTTGACTTTAGTTTTGTTAAACTTAGAAAACCTGCACACAGACATTCATTAGCACTTACAGCCCTTGTCTGCACCCCTTTTGTGGATCACCTATTTTACTTTCCCATTGACCTCCCAAAAACTCTCCACATAGTTCATTTCACATATGCATAGTATTATCTGGAACTTTTAAAAGTGTTATGTTTTCAGATTTTGAATTTTCTGGACTGAGTCTTAATGATGAATCATTGAAAGACACATAGATACTTTCTCTGACTGTTTAGAGGTTAGAATATAAACTCTGTATGTTTTTTATGCCAAGGAGTATCCCAAAAATACTCCTTTTTAGCTTTTCTGTCAAATTTCTGTAAACTTTCAAAATCATTAAAGATGTATCATGTACATCCAAAGATATGTAAAAATTTGACACTCGGAAGTATTTTGTAAAGTATTTGATGAGGTATTTTATGAAGTATTCTGTTTCTTCTCTCTACAACTCTATTTTATTGAGGAGTTCTAGGAGCTGGGAAATCATGTTAAATTCCTTTTCTTATCACAAAATATTCCAATCTGGAATTTTTGAATTCAGATCCATTATCACTTCTAGTTCTTCTGACTTTTAGTTTCAAGTAATTTTGATTTATTCTGATAAAATTGATTATTAATTCAGGAGTTTCACTTTTATTTCACAAAAAGTCAACCCATGTGTACCTTGAAAAATCATCAACAATGACAAGTATGTATTTCTTACCTGCCATGCTTTCCCTACTGATTGGTCCACACAGATCCATATGAAGTAGTTCCAAAGGTTGTGTTTTTGAGGAACCAGATAATAATTTATGTGAGCTTCTTTTTTATTTTACCATTTGACATGCATTACATATATTTTCCTTTTTGAATTTTATGACAGTGAGGCCTTTTACAAGCCTTTTCTTGGCAAGGATGTTTAAAGTTTTAAAATTTACATATACAAGTTTCCTATGCCATATCCAGTTATCACTTGATGTTTGAGAAAATAAACACAATGGTTCTCTTCTTAATTTTACATTAAGATCAAAGTAATAGATGGATTTTCTAATTTTTTTCACATGTCAAATATACCACATTAACTATGATTCCTATCACTTCACATTAATCAGGCCAGAAAATTACCTTAAAGCCCTTATAAAAAAAATGTCTATAACTTAGCAGATTATACTTTAATCCTTCAACATATGAGACCTTTTCTATGGTTAAAGGTCCTATAATAATGTTTCTATAGCCTAAGTTTCTACCTTTTATTCCATTCCCAAAGTTGACCAATTAACCAACTCTGGCTACATACCTACTTAATAGGCTCCTGTTTCATGTCATGTGCTTGGAGCTTCCAAAATCATTATACCAAATCTAGGGCACATGATGGTCCTGCAATGTTGAGAGTTAGAGATTTTTTGGTACCCTTCTCTTACTAGACGCTGATTTAAAGTACAGTTTCTCAACATTTGTTTTGTTCTTCGTATCCTTGTAGGTTTCAGCTGCAGGAATATGAGAGTACATGTCTGTTTTCTTTGTGATGTATGCATGGACTACTTTTAGAATTTCAGCACACATGCAACAATTGATATCAGATATGCTATCTGATATTGTATTCCAGATTTCTGGAATTTCTTTATCCATTTTGGGTAAATCAAGGCTTGTTTTTGTTTTCATTGATTTATCTGGTTCATTCAGATTTTTCTTTTCAAATCCAGATGTTTCTTCTTTTGCTTTGGTGAAAACAATTTTAGTGTTTGAGCTTGTCCCTTTTACATATCCTAGGCCTTATCCATAATTTATGGGCTTAGCCTCAAAGTAGGCAATAAAATCTTTTGCTTGTTGAAAACTTCTGACATTTATAGAATTGTCTTGCAAATTTTTATACAATTGCTACCTTTTTGTTTCATAAAAACTGATTTTTGCTTTTAGTGAAAGGTTTTCTTTTTCCAATTTTTTTTTTCTTTTTTAAATTCTTCAGATGTTTGATCCTTAATTCTGGTAAGCTCAGAGATTGTTCTTTTAAACTTATTAGTTTCTCTTTGAAGCTTATCTTAGAGGTATTATTATGGTCGCTTGCTGGGCCATTTGGTTGGAAAGAAATAAGGAGATTTTTCAGAAGTCCGATCCTAAGGTTGCTGAGGTGGTGGCTTCGTTAAAATCTATGGCTTTTTTTGTGGCTGAAGTATAGATCGAGTTGTAAAAGGATAGAGTGGAATGTTTGGGTTAAATACCCGTTGTATATGTTGTAATCTGTGTTTGGAGCGGTCCTTGTTTTGAGGCCTTGCTCGGAGTTTTTTAATGAAGTTTATTTTTCTAAAAAAAATAGTTTTAAGTTTTCAATTTCAAAAGTATGACTTGGGGATATTAACTGTGAATATAGAGATTCATACTCAGATTCATGTTCAGCTGCCATGAGATAGAGGTTGGCCATTTCTTCTTCATCATCTGATGAATCATCTGATAGCCATGTATCTTCACCAATCAGTCCCATCTGTTGCTTCTTTGCTTCTTCAAGCTTTCTTTCATAATAGGCAACATCTCTCAGCTGTTTTCTCTTACACTCATTTGAGTAGTGACCTTTTTGTTTACATTTGAAACAAGTCACTCAAGCCTTTTCTACCTTCCTATTCTTGGATCTATCTACCTTACCTTTGAATCATGGTTTTCTAACATTCTATGTTTAAAGGTTTTGGTAAGAAGTGCAATGGCTTCTGTGAAGGCCAGATAGTCTGATCTGGGATCAGATGTTTCTATTTCACATGTTGCTAGATTTTTTTGTGTGGAGCTGGATTCTGGTTTCTAGGTTGAGGAATATAATGCTATTTGACCACCTTTATGACTAGAATTTTCAAATATTTCATCTTCCTTGGGGATAAAAATGCTATAAAGATCATGGAGATTCATGTTGTCTAGCTCTAAGGTTGAGGCTAGGGTCATTGTAAGTGTTCTCCACTCTCTAGGTAAAGCTCCTAAGAACTTAACATTCTTTTTATCATTTGACTTTCTTACCCCATATTTCTTTAACTCATTCAAGATTTTAGAAATTCTGTTATAAGTTTCAGACAATGTTTCATTTGGAAGACATTTGAAATATTCATAGCTTGAAACACAATTAGTTCTTTTGTTTCTTCTCATTTTTTCTCCTCCTTCACACAGATTTTCCAACTGATCCCATATTTCCTTTGCAGATGAACAAGCATCTACATGAGAAAATGTCATTTTGAAGAGCCATGATCATTAATGATTTGGCTCTTTCATCAATTGTCATTGCTTCCTTGTCCTCCTCTCCCCAGAATCACTTATCCTTGGGGACTTGAGTGGCAGGAATTGCTGGTGTTCTATTAGTTGTTGGAACTTTTAGTATTTCAGTCATGGGAATGTATTGTCCACTTACAATGGATTGGTACAACGATGACCATGTCCATTTAAGACATTGATCATCCTGACTTTCCACTGGGGGTATTCCTCTCTCACAAGAGTGGGAGGCTTAGACATTGAGCCCATCTGAAAAGCAGAATTCCATGATTGAAAGCTTGGCATTTGTAAAAATGGTATTTAAGATACTTGGTTAAAACGTTTAAGATTTGAGCTTAAATACCAAGTGTTAGTCCCATAAGTATCAGCCTCACTTTGAATCAAATGGCAATGTGATTTCAACAGTATATAATCAATGTGCAGAATATGAAATCAAACTTTCAGAAACAATAGAACACACGAGTTTTAAGAAGTTTTGAGTTTTATATAGTGACAATCTTTTAACAAGGATCACCTTTAGACTTTACAAATAAATGACTCGAAAGAATTCTTATGGTTGTTGTGAATGTGGTGTGGAGTATATATAAAAGATATATCTAAGAAGAGCAGATGTTTGCTTTGTATATCACACACATTCACATTCACACTTGGCACTCTTCTCCTTCGTGTGATGTCTTCTATTTATAGAGAATTGTTGACCCAAGGTGATGAATAAATAATTAGTTTATTATTAACTTGTAAAGAAAAGGGAAAGAAACTCTTGCATGAATGATTGGGGTCAAGTTTCATGCATTTTAACTTTCCTACTTGTCAATTCCAGATTTCTTCCCAGAAATCTGAAGTCTTTATCTGGGATTGGTTACTTAGTCAATATCAGAGTTTGTCCCAGATTTCAGTCTTCTTTCCCATGTTGATCAGTTTTGATTGTATGTAATGGAAAACATAATAATAATGATAATACCTTAGAGATTCGTGAGACCTGACATTGATGCTGAGAGAGTAGAGGTTGACATGATTGTCAGTATGATTAGGTTCCCTTTAGGGTGTGCAGTTATGATGAATTTAGGATTCTTAATGAAGAATCGATTTAGAGAGAGGGAAGGCCGAAACTTTTAATGGTGTTATGTTAATGATTTTTTCTAACCCTTAATCCCTAGTAAACTCTCATTATTTATGCATACCCAGGGGACATCCTATAAGGCCCATCTAATAATAAGTCCACCCATCAAAGACTTATATGTTATTGGGCTTAGGATAATTAATAATTGATCATCATTATACAAATGATTATAAAGGCTATCGATAAATATACAAACGTCACGTATATTTATTCCAACATTCTCCCACTTAGCCGAGTAATCATTTGTTATGAGCATTACATTAGTCTCGAGAGATTAATACTCATTTTAATTCTAAACCCAAACTGTAGCAGAGAATATAGTCGTTAAGTCTATATTCGACTTAGGACCCCCATTAATCATACTACAATCCAAATTTAAAACTTAACATTAGGATCAATTTACGTTATGCCCTTAGTTGTTGATTTGTTATATTATTGTCTTTATGCCATTATGCTAGCTTAGCATACTAATAGACAAACAAATCATAATGAGGAAAATTAATCATTAGTCATTAGTCATGAGTCATTCATAGTATGATATGCAGTTGTACATGGTCATTAGTGATACCATTTTTCTCTTAGTTGGCCCGTTAGTGAGACTTATGGGTGATAGACCTTTAGTTATTGCATCCATAAGCATATCATGAATGCATTCGATACAAAATTCTGATTTCCTCTATTTGTTCTTAATCATAAGCGAACAATAATTTCGTATCAAACTCTAATGCAGCTGCTCTCAAACTGTTACTATTCGAGAAATTAGACAGCTGACTTTATCACAGTAAGTCTTCAACTTAGTATTTACATGGAGTTAAAAATTTATGAGTCATCTGATAAATTTACCAACAACATCTAATGACCATTCTGTTGTGATCAGCAACACATTATGTCATGATAACTTAGTTTGTTGTTAACAGTTCCTTATGACTCCTCCATAAGATAGTTATGTCTGCTGACGTTATAATATACCCCGAAATGGACACTTGATTTCCTTCGAATATAACAAAGTTAGAATAAGAGTAGTCAATCACTTTAGGTTCTCACTTCTTCTTTAGATCATAGTCTCTTGTTTCTTAAAGATATTGTAATGTTCCATTAGATGCTTTTCATCAATCTAGACAAGTCTAGTACTAAGAAATATGAACAATATCATAAACAAGCATAGACTCAAATTTACATAAGTCTTCTAATTAATGAAGCATAAGTTAATAATCTCATTTATCCTATTATCCTCTAAAAGAGAGCAATGTTGTATGTTACATACTTAAGGACCCACTTAGAGTAAAACTTATGGGATGAAACTAATAACTCGTTGGGTCTATCTCAGTATATTTTGATTCCTATCATGTAAGAGGAATCCCCGTTATTCATCATGTCAAAATTATGCATGAATAATGCTTTGACTTAGGTAACATATACTTGTCAAGAGAAACGTCATCTATGTAATAACAAGTTTTCATTAGTTGCTCCCAAAATTATGCATGTATGCTTGCATCAACCCATACATGGATCTTATTGACTTACAAACTAAGTGTTCTTAACCTTCAGTTTAGAACTTTCAGGTTGCTTAATAACATGTAGGTCATTGTTATGGAAAGTTGTCTTAATGTCCATCTAATATGGCTCATAGTCATTATGAGCTAATAGGACGGTAATGATCCTCAAAGAAATCTTTTGTAATATAGATAAAAAGATTATTTGATACTCTAATCCCTCTTGAATATAATCTTTTACAATCAACCTTATCTTACAACGTTCCCATTCGAATCTGGTTCAATTATGAATACCTTTAGGTTATTCAACCAAATCCCAAACGTTATTCTAATTTATGGAATTAACTTTTGCTAATAATAGCTTTATTCCATTTAGAAGATTGATTGATACTAATGATTTAATTAGAAGAGGTAGGATCGGTAATCTTTCCAAACATCCATTTTGTATTAGTCAGGTAGGTTACATAATCATCAAAGTTAGTGGCCTTTAGACCCAGATGACCTCCTGAGTTGAACATTGAGTTTATTATGATACAAACTTAACTTAACTTTAGTTAAGTGTTTTTATTTTCAGGTATATAAGGAGCAACATTAGTTTCTAAGTGTGTAAGAGTTGGTGCAGTAAGGTGTACAAGAGGAATAATCGAAGTTATATTCAGATTTAAACTTAATGAGTCTCGAATTTTAGTGAGTCTCTCCCCCGCATCTTGTACTTCCGAAAAGTCATAATAAGAACTTTTACTGCTCCCACTTACCTTAGAAATCTTAATGAATTCAGCATGCTTAAGGTCTAACATTTGGAAGATCCATATATTTTAATAGAGAAAACAACCTAATGATGTTTATTGTCATTTCTCTTGATGAGGATTACTTTAGAAAGAAATCTAAGTTCGCCCATATTTAGGCATCCATAAAACTTTGTTAGGGGTACATTAAATGTTAAGAAGACAAGTTGTGATAGAGCGTTGTCCAGTGCAAGAGGTGTATATTGAGGATAGATCATATTGTCGTTCCCCTCACCTCTGTAACTTTTGCAAGTCATAAGTAGGACATCTAATGCTCCCACGAATCTTTTAGGTCTCTTAGTATCTCCACATAATAAGTTTTAGCGATGCATGTGAATGGGAATATTTCATATATTTTATACTTGATTTCCCTTATCGTCCAGATTTCATAAGAAATTTTAAGGACATACTTAGAGGGAATCTTATTAAGTATATATGAAATAATTTCTTTAATACTTCTGGTCTGTAGGAAACAGAATAGATACAATTAGATATTTATCTAAGCTCCACTAATGTCAATTAGTTATGACTTACGATGGAAACCCATTTATTCCTTTCGCCATTTAATGTTTAGGGCATTTAACACATGCTTTAAAGTCACTAAAAATGAGATTTGATAGCTAAGCATCCTTTAGTGACCTGATCATGATTTCTCATGAAATGTTGGTCTTAGTGGATGAATTGTATGGGTTTCATTTTCCTTTGTTAAATTCTCATTTTCATGATAACAAAGTTGTGAAAATGTTATTGGATCATCTAGTTTTATTTCATAAGGTTTCTATTCAGATAATGACAACAAACAATATGAGAGTTTAACTTAATAGTGGCTTTGGTTTGGTCATTAAAACCTTGTAACTGTCAAAAATTTGTAGTTTTTAGTGTTGATACTAAATTCTGAGTATTCTCAAGATTATCGTAAGCTATTATAAAAGTTCAACACTAAGATCAGTTATTAATGGTTAATAGACCCTTAATTTTGCCACCAACTCTCATCTTAAATATTTGCTGAATTATGGTAAGGAAACGTATAAAACTAGACTCAACCATCATGTGTTAATTGGAATTCATTAGCATTTGTGGAGTTAAATATCCTTAATTAGGCACTACATATCTTAGCTAGTTGTTCTCCTTTCTTATGAGTAATCGCATTTCTTGTGCCTATTCTTAATGGCACCGTTTTGCTTAGTAAGATTTTCCCTTATGGAGAAACTTATAGCTGAAAGTAGTACTTGCATTTTGTTTCCGGGCCTTAGAATTATCCTCTCTATGGTAATTATTCTTCCTCTTTTAGGTTTAATGGTACTAAGGTGAATAATATCAACTTTTCTAGTTTAACGCGTTCCTTTTCCTGTACGTAATTTGCTATCAACACACTCATTTTTACTATGATATTTCTGAGTGTTATAGTTGATTCATAATGCATCTAATCGTACTGGTGGAAAAGTTATTATGCACTAGAAATTTATTGATTTCCATGTGTAACCCATTAGCTTTATGGGTCATGTTATTCAATATTAAGATGTATTCACAGATCCCATTTAACCATAGAGTTAGATTTATTTATTTCATGCTTCTTAGGAATTCGTTATATTCTTTCATTTCCATAGATAATACATTAGTCTTAGGAATTTCAGAATCTTTAATAGCTTACCTGATAGGAATCAATAAAAGCTTTATTGATTACCATAAGAGACATTTTGTGTATCCAACTTTCTTATGCTCAATATTAAGATGTATTCACAGATCCCATTTAACCATAGAGTTAGATTTATTTATTTCATGCTTCTTAGGAATTCGTTATATTCTTTCATTTCCATAGATAATACATTAGTCTTAGGAATTTCAGAATCTTTAATAGCTTACCTGATAGGAATCAATAAAAGCTTTATTGATTACCATAAGAGACATTTTGTGTATCCAACTTTCTTATGCTCAATGTTATTCTGTAATACTTTATCAGATAGAGCGTAGGAATGTCATGTCTTAAGAGGTGATTTAAGACTTAATAAGAACAAAGTTTAAGATAACTCTTCTTAGATCTGATGATTAGAGTGAATTACTTAGTTGAGATAGTTATTTACAGAAGAATGTGAGATTAATTTCGAGTTATGTGGATTGATGTAAGGCACACTTAGATTGTGATCATTATATTAATGAAGGATCATTAATTGTGAGGATCAATTTTGTAATGAAGACGTGATAATATCATAACACCAACATAAGCTACTTAAATAACATGCTCTAGTTTTGGCTATACGCTATTTATTTAAGTATTAAGTTGCTAACAGTGAATGTAACACATCACCTTTGGGCAGAAGTAAGACACTCAAAGTTCTAATGCAATACACGTAGTTCACCAACATAATCTGTTACACATCACCTTTGGGCAGAAGTGAAACCTTATGGAAATTATGTGAACCAAGCTATAATGCTTAACGAGACCTTATATAACGAACTAATGTGACACATCACCTTTGGGCAGAAGTGACACGTAAAATGTTATTTCAAGTTAAGCAAGGTTTTTGAAATAATATTTTGAATAAACTTGATACATTATGTTTTAGCAAAACTCCAAATTTTATTAGAGAACCCGAAAAGGTAATGGTTTCTCAGTAATCTTATGAGTTCGCAAAAAAAAATGAAGAGTTCTTAAATTAGCTTATGAGTTCTCAAAATAATGGGTTCTCAAATAATTGAGTTCTCAAAAAAAATTCTCGAATGTCATGATGAGTTCTCGAATATCAGAATTAGTTCTTGATATACTGATGAGTTCTCGAATATATTATGAGTACTCGAATAACTTATGTTTTCGAATAACTTTAATAGTTCTCGGATTCTTTAATAGTTCTCGAATAAATATTGGTTCTCGAATACATGATAGTTCTCGATAAATAAGATGGGTTCTTGGAAAAAATATGAAATCTCGAAAACATCACGGGTTTTCAAAGTAGAAGACCTTGACCGAGAACTCCTGTCCGTGAACCTGAACGAAAGCTTTATAACCGAGAACTTAAAACCAAGAACCTGAATTCGGGAACTGAGAGATTCTCCGAGAACTTAATTTATTAATATTTAAAAGCGAAAACCATATTATTATCGAAAACTAAAAGTGATAAAGTTAGGTGATTCAAAATTAGGGATTTTATCAATTCTTGTTTCCACTTTTAGATAGGAATTAATTATCTCCATAATTTCATAATATTTTGAAATTTTGACTTTATCAACAAGATTTCAAAATTTATGGAGATTAAGTTTCCTAAAATATCGGAAACAAGATTTGATTCAATCTTGAACCAAAACATAAGGGAATTTTTCGAAAAAATTATGATGTTCTTGAAGAACATCAAGAACATCAGCCAAAAAATTCCAAAAAAACTTAAGAAACATGCATAATCTGGAATCGAAATCTTAGAACCTTAATGTTTATTAACAGATTTCGAAAATTAATAAAACATTAAAAAAAATAATCGGTCATAATAAAAAATAAAAAAACCGAATTTTTTTTGGCCGAAAAAATCAAGGAACCCTAAAACATTATCAGGTTTTAATCATAATTGTTTTCCAATTTTAATTCCAGATCTAATAGAAAACAATCAAAACTAATTGAGAAACATTGCTCTGATACCACATGTTGATCAGTTTTGATTGTATATAATGGAAAACATAATAATAATGATAATACCTTAGAGATTCGTGAGACCTGACATTGATGCTGAGAGAGTAGAGGTTGACATGATTGTCAGTATGATTGGGTTCCCTTTAGGGTATGCAGTTATGATGGATTTAGGATTCTTAATGAAGAATCGATTTAGAGAGAGGGAGGGCCGAAACTTTTAATGGTGTTATGTTAATGATTTTTTCTAACCCTTAATCCCTAGTAAACTCTCATTATTTATGCATACCCAAGGGACACCATATAAGGCCCATCTAATAATAAGTCCGCCCATCAAAGACTTATATGTTATTGGGCTTAGGATAATTAATAATTGATTTTCATTATACAAATGATTATAAAGGCTATCGATAAATATACAAACGTCACGTATATTTATTCCAACATCCCACATTTCATCAAAAAGGAGTTGTATTTGTCTTCCATTGTGTATGTCTTCAAAGAGATCTTGTTCTTGTATCTTTTCTGATCTTTATCTCTTCATCTAGAACCTTTTCTGGATGTTCTTCACTTTGTTCACCTTCTTGGTTCCTAGCTTCAATTTTCTTCAACACTTCATGTTTTCTCATTTAGGTTCTAACACAAAATACGTACCTACAAGCCAAGCTACAGTTTCAGAAACAAAGCTCGAACCTAGACGAGCTCAAGCATACTGGGTTAGTTTGGACCCCTAGTATTAAAGTAACTGACAAACTATAATAAGTGCTCATATTTAGATAAATTGCATTAGATTTTGTACATCTTATATTTATTAGAAGAAGCTCCACATCACAAACCAAAAATATGGTAATGGATGGCGATTATTATTATTACAGTACATTTACCTTAATTATCATACTAGTCATACTAGTTAGATCTTTCGAGCTTGTAGTCAACAATTCATAACTTCCAATCTGCAATCCTTGGTGAGGCCGTCAACATAACGAAACCAATTAAATCCAGTTGTTTTTTCTTTTGGTAGAACAGTGACATATGTCTTCTTGATTGTATCACACTGACACTGCTTTAGCACTTTCTTTAGGGCAGCACAACACGGATCACCACGTTCTCCAGCACCATGAATGATACGCATATAGCAAACTGCTTCAAGCGTAGGGCACTTCTCTTGGGAGGCTTTGAGGTTGTCTAGATTGTCTATCACGTTTTGATGCACATTGACCTCTATGGCAGTGGTGATGGTGGTGGCTTTGTATTCAGAAACCACAAAAAATGCTACAATCATCAATATGAATGTAAAAAGTGCAACTTTTCCCATTACAGGATGTTTCTGTAGTTTGTTCTAACGCGTTTGATGAATAATGGCACAATGTGAACTATATATAGGGATTTAAGTTGTTTATGTATACAATTAGGTATCCTGATTATATATATTGGTATTTAATAATTATCAACTTAAGATAACATAGTATTTATGACTTTTTATTTAAAAATATACTTGATTTTAATTCAGGTATAACAAAAGTGTATAATATATAATTAGAATAAAAGTATACTAATTATAATAATAGCTATGTACAATCCATATTTTGTTTTTCAAATTTGTTAAAATAGAAATAAAGAAGCTATTA
Source organism: Ambrosia trifida (assembly GCA_028751855.1). NCBI lineage: Eukaryota > Viridiplantae > Streptophyta > Magnoliopsida > Asterales > Asteraceae > Ambrosia > Ambrosia trifida. Next base: position 131,571,530 of record CM054128.1, on the reverse strand, counting down.
TAGCCATTTAGTAAATATGTTACAATATTCGAGTATTTAAGGACATGTATCTCAGAAATTTCAATAAATGAAAGTGAAATTAGAAGCTTAAATTTTATATTCAAGGCATACTTTTAAAAGTAGTTACCTCTCACCAATGTTTACCAAATTCTGTTTCTTGTCTTTGTTGATAAGCTCTATTAAATTTTTTAACATAAAGTCCTTACTTACTTGTCAAATTAAATATCATATTATTTCTAAGTAATATTAATTTCAAGGTATTTAATTTTAACTTCTTAGCTATGAATACCAATCATTTATCACCTTTCTTAGAATTAATGTTAAAGTTTAAAATTTAATTGAAATAGGTAATTAATGTGAATACACACACACATATATATATATATAGTTGTGTTATTGAGCTTTGTTTTGAAAGCATAAAAGGAAAGTCAGTTACTCTTTTCTTTTGTGTGAAGTTACAATAAGATATTGTTTCTTGTCCATTCCTCAAGTTTCTTTGCTTAGTTTTTGATATATCCTTATATCTTATAGTGAAGGATTTTTCAGGTATTGTAATCATAGAGGAACCCCAGTGAAAGATTACATTCAAGGGTCAATTGTAAGCTAAAAATTTCAGTAAAGAGTTGTGTTTTCGTCACTTGCTACCAGGTATATATGAATCTCTTCATTTAAAACACAAATTTCAAATTGATATATGATTTGATTTTCTTTTTCCATCCATCAAATTGTAAAATCTTAATTGTTTGAACAGACACAGAAATTGCAATCAGAATATTATGTTTCTAAACAAGTTATTAAGAGATTAGTGCTTGCTCTTCTTATAGATATACTGCTTGTGAATAGGGTGATAACATCAATTCTAACCATCTCCTTTGAATTTTATTTCAATTTCAATGTTTAAGTGCATTTTAACTTATGTTGAATGAGGATTTTGAGAAGAATTTATTTATATTGTTGATGAACATCATGAAATGTGAGTTTGATAGAACTTATTGTTTGCAGATCATAAAGTTGCTGATTTTCAAATATTAACTATGAAAATGAGACAAGAATTTATTTTGTGTAGATAAGATGTGTTTTGGATGGTGGTTTCTGAATTTCATGAATAGGGATATGCAGGAGGTAAAAAATGGTATCTATAACGGGTATTGTTAAATATACCAAGTTAAGTCAAATCTTTTACTTAGGGGGTGTTTGTTTTTTCTTGAAAAGAGCTTCTAATCACTTATGTCTGCGTCGCGCAGACGCGGGCAGACATTTGTGACCAGCAGACCGTTTGTTTTTTAGAAGACTTCAGACATAAAAATCTCTTCCCCACCTCTTCCCCAAGCAGACATGGACTAGGGTCTTTTTGCCTCTTCTCCACAAAACATATCATCTTCCACCTCTCCACAAAACACATATCAGACCAACACCCTCCTCCTTCCCTCTCCTCCCTGCTCCGCCCCACCCACCGCCGCCCCTCCCTCCACCGCCGCCTCTCCCTCCTCCGCGTCCTCTCCTCCCTGCTCCGCCCCTCCCTCCACCGCCGCCCCACCCTCCTCTTTCCTTCTCCTTTCCTCCGCGTCCGCTGCTTCCCTTCTCCGGTCTACTCCTCCTTCCTTCTCCTTCTCTTCCGGTGCTCTGCTTCCCTTCTCCGGCCGGCGGTCAACAAGCAGGTATTTTTTTTTTTTTTTCAGATCTGTTAATTTTTTTGTTATGTTTCAGATTTGTTTTTGTTTCAGATTTGTTAGGGTTTAGATTTGGTTTATTTTCAGTTTATTTTCAGTTTTTTTTTCAGTTTATTTTTCAGTTTTTGTTTCAGATTTGTTAGGGTTTAGATTTGTTAGGATGATATTCTTGAAATTTAGTATCAGTTTTTTTATTCAAATAAGTATTCATTGAATATATGAATTTTGTAAGGTATTTTATAAAAACTAATGCATTTTAGAAGGTTAAACATGTTACCAATTCCTGTTGCTCATACTGAAGTTCTGATTCAGCCATTGAAGTCTTTTGCAATCAACTGCAGAAGTTAAAAAACAAACAGTCTTCCCCTTGCAGACTGCAGACCTTTGGTCCACCTCTTCTCCTGCAGATGTCTGCAGATGTGGTCCGCAGACTGCAGACCTTTTCCTGCAGAAAAAACAAACAGCACCTTACATTAAATGCTATTGGCTTTTTAATGCACACTTCTTCAATCAATTTATTAATTTTTTTTTGAAAACACATAATTTATTAAATAAGTTCGTTGGATTAAAGTTATTATTTTTTTTTTGTAAAGCACATAAGTAATCTTCTTATAAATAGCAACTTGTACAATGACTATGGCTACCACCACAAACTTTTATTATAATTTCTTGTAGATGTCGATTTCTAGCGAAAACAACTCAATCGTAGGAGGTGATTCTTTTATGAGGACACCCGAATTTGTCACTAATCAGGTACCAACTTCTATTTTATTGTTTCATGTTAATGTAGGAGGTATTTCAACTTTTATTTTGCATTCACAAAGTTTTATGAGGTGTTGTGTTATCTTGTTTTTCTCTTCATCTTTTTTCTTTCATTTCAGAAAAAATTATGGCGTCAAACCAAAACTTTAAAAACACTCACAGTGAAGTCCCAATCATCTCCTCATACCCAAATTATAAGAAAAAAAAATAATATAACTTCGTCAAAAGAAAAAAATAACTAAAAATAATATATTTCAACTTGATATTTCAACTTCGTAAAAAGAAATAATATAACTTCGTCAAAGGTATTTTAACTTGATATATTTGAATGCATATAATAAAAAAAATATATATTTAGGCATTCGAGACTTCACTGTGAATGCATTTCAACTGTGTTTTTTTTTTTATTAATTTCGTCAAAAGAAAAAAGTATATATTTAGATAAATATATTATTTTACACGGTAAATATAAAACTACTTATAAATGTTAACACAAATAAAATTCATTTTTAGGCATTCGGGTCTCGTGAAGCATTGGTGGATTGGGTACAAAAGTTGGGATACTCACTTGGTGTTGTCGTCGTGAAAAAAAAAAGATCAAATAAAAGACCATGTGGTTTCGTGTATAAGGTTGTGTTCCAATGTGATCGTAGCGGCGAATATAAAGTTAAAGATTCAAGTAAAGTTACCGGCACCAAAAAAACTAATTGTCCATTTGAATTAGAAGGAACATATTCAAATGTATATGATTGTTGGACCATAAGGGTGATATGTGATGAACATAATCATCAACCTGTACTGTATATGGAGGGTCATCCATATGTAAAGCGACTTTCCAAAGATGAATTTAATTTGGTTGTAGATTTGACAAGGATGAATGTGGCGCCACATGATATTCTAGCAATAGTTAAGGAGCGGAATTTAAGTAATGTGTCTACACTCAGGACTATTTACAACGCACGTAACAAAATTCGCATGGTCGATCAAGTAGGCAAATCTCCAATGTAGGTTCTCTTGTCCATTTTGCACTCTAATGGGTATGTTTATGAAATTACTACAACCGGGTGTAACGAGTTATAAAATTTATTCTTCGTTCATCCGACATCGTTTGATATTTGGCGTGCATTTCCACACGTGTTGCTTATAAATGTCACCTACAAAACGTTGGAATCTTACACAGAAAATTACAAGCAACTGGAGTCAATGTTGATAAAATATCCACGTATGTCTTCTATATACAAGGAGGGTACCCAATGCCTACTATCACGCCTTATTGGAATTTTCGCAACATAGCCAGTCTACAACTAGATGGGAAACCATGTATAGGTCGTGTCTAGAACTGTATACTCAACTTTGTCACCGTGAAAGTGGTTTTATCGATCTAGTTGACTAAGTATTTTAATGTTTGCATGTTTACTTTTTTTATTAGAGACTCGTATCTTTGTTTATTTATAATGAACTTTTGCACTTTCGTATTTAGTTATATTTTTTTATGAAAGATTAATTTATTTTTTATTAATATTGGTATTAATATTATTAATAATAGTATAACAAAATATAAAATTGTAAATAAAAAAAGATAGGAGATAGTAATATAAATAATAAATAATAAATAATAGTATAATAATGTAAATGTCTATCTATCATTAAATGCTTACCTATCATTAAATGCATACCTATCATTAAAGTTTGACTAAGTTGGTATATTAATCCTCTTAGTTGGTACTACTATAGCCAACCTACCCCTCCTCGTGAGTACTACTACTTCCCCTCAGATGCGAGATCTGATGGACGGGACAGCTCACGTTCCGTCTCACCCGAGTACTACTTCCCCTGGGACAACTACTCTCCATAGTGGAGAAAATTAGGATTAATAATTAATTTAGGATTAATAAGTAATTTAGGATTAATAAGTAATTTAGGAATTTAGGATGTGTGTAACTTTTTTTTTTAATATCAGTTGTGTGTTTTTATTATTATTTGTGATTTTTTTATATTTATTTGCATTTTATTTTAATTATTTTGAATTAAAAGATAAAAAAAATATATATAAAAATCAACCAATCACAAACAGGGGCTTTATAAATAAAGCCCCACCACTACACCCCTTTTTCAGTTTCTCTCTCCACGCTGACTCAGCAGCCACGTGGACCAATCACATTCAGGGGCTTTATAAATATAAAGCCCCACTACACATGGTCTAATTATCTACATATTTATGGGTGCAAACTTTTATGTTATTAAAACCTTATGAATACGGAGTAATGTTTTATTATTCTCACAAACCTATATATTTAGCTACTTTTAATACTTATCTTATTTATATGTAATTTTCAATCTTTCCTTGCTTTTTCATATTTGATGGTGTCTGGCTTGCAGTAAATTGGCTAACTTTTATACTCTTCTGATTTGAACTGCAGCAAATTGTTGCCGGTAAGATTTTTTTTCTTCTCTTGAAGCATGTTATCCTTTGAAATTGAGTGCATTGCAGGCTAAAAAAACAATCTAACTCGCTGAAAAGGCTATTTGGCTGTAATGTGGGATGACAAACCCCAAATTTGAACATGTGTACTTTTTGATTGGAGGATTTTGTGCTTGGCATGTTATGCTAATATCCATGCCAAAGATGGTTTGGCATGCAAGTGGTTGGGAGAAATCGTGGTACACCTTTACAAACTTAATCCATAAGTGCAAATGATTTTATTACCAATTTCCACTCTATTTTATTGGGTCGTGGTTAAATTACCTTTTTTTCCCTTGTTTTGATCGCAAGTGATGTTTGGCGTTATTTCAGCCTTTTTCTGGGTATGCCGAGACCTGTAAAAGGTTGCTAAGGTATGGATTTTGTTCTTTTAGTTTAGTGGTGGTAGGATGAGCGAGTTTTATAATGTGTTCGGGTTGAACTTGGCCAAATTTCTTTTTACCAGGCTCACACTTTATTATAAATTTCTCGCTTGTACATTTGTTGTTGTCCACGGATTGGAAAATCTCTATGAACGGAAAATGTGAAGTGGTGATTGGCTCTTATGGTGAATTCTATTAGGTAAGTTGGCTTTGTGCAGCTTTTTTTTTTTTTTTTTTTTTTGTCTAGATTAGCTTTTTCATGCTGACATGCTTAACCCGTTACTGCGGGTGACTGGTGTTGTGGTAAACTTTTAGACTTTACTCTTTTACCAAACAGATAATGGCATTTTTGTTTACAAAATAAGTGTGATTCATTCTTGTAATTTGTCGTTTGTTTGGAATAATTACAGATTTGCAGCGACCTAAGGTTTGTGATAAAAGCGGAGTAATAAGGCCAAGGGACAGGAGGGGCTGCATCATATATGTTTTATGTTTGGTTTTTAAAGTACTTTTGTTATCTGTAATTAAATAACAAGAAGAATGAAATTAAAAAAAAATGTTAATTTCATGTCACTTTCATATTCCTTTCTATATTTTGTTTACTCTTTTTAACAATCACCAATATATAGTTGATATAGTGTTGACTTTTATATACTTATACTTAATGAAGCTCTAGAAAAAGAGGGCATTTGGAGCTGATTATTGGGTCTGAAAATTAGGCAAGAGTTGTTACTTTAATCATTTAAGTTTACTAATACGAGGTGCATTAGGGATCAATCGATTTAGTTTAGTTAATTACCGGGTATGGGTTCAGGGTTGGGGACCTTAAAAAACTGCTGCAAAACAGCCGGGTGCAGACGACAGAGTTCCAGGTTCAAAACAATTCATGGGTTCCTAGAAAAGTATGGATCTTAGCGTGGAGAGCGGCGCTTGGTAGACTCCATACTAAAATTGCACTCCTAAGGCGTAACATCAATGGTGGTTCAAATCTTTGTCCGATGTGTTTGGAACAACCTGAAACTGTTGAACATTTATTTGTGTCATTTGCAATAGCGCAATCTATTTGGCAAATTATTTCACAATGGTGCAAGGTGAGCAATGTGTACGCGTTCGAGTTCAGAGACCTACTAAATATGCATTCATATTGCGGAGGATCCAAAAAGAAGAACAAGGCGTTTTATGCAATCTGCTTAGTAACAATCTTGTGCTTATGGAAGAGTCGTAACGAAGCGGTTTTCTATCAAAAACAAAGTTCGCTGCATAGTACTATTGTTGAAATTAAAGCAAGAAGCTACCTTTGGGTAAAGGCGAGAGCGAAACGACATGGGTTGGATTGGGTTAAGTGGCGTGTTTTCAACATTTAGACCATTAGGCTGCAGCTTGTGTTTTAGACTGTATCCAATTCGTTGCAGTGTATTTAGGTACTTTTGTATTGACTTTATCCAATTCGCTGTAGTGTACTAGGTGATTTTGTAATGTTTGTTTTGTATCAGGTGTTTTGCTAGTACCCCGCTAGCATGAGTGTTTAATAAAAAATTTGTTGGCCGTTCAAAAAAAAATATATATTACCCACAACTCAAGCACAAAAAAATCAGCACTCATTAGCATCTCCATAGTTTGAATGTTAAGCACAAAAAAAGAATCAGCATTGAAGCCACAAAAAGATTAAATAAAGTGTTTGTTTCGTCTCTCTTGTGGCAACATGAGTTGAATAATGAAGTGCATTATGACTTGGTCCCTTTGGCATAATGTAGAATTTCACCAAAATTGTTGCATTCACACATATATATTGCATATGCGTATGCACTGATTGTTAGAAGAAACAAAAAAAATATATCGCCATCCATTGGAGTAGAGTGTATCCTTTGTGGTAAGTAGAATCAACAAGAAACTTGTCATACTGTGACTTCAACATCCACTATTTGGGTTAAAGAGGTGATTTGATTTTTCTTAGATAAAATTATACTTTGTGTCCTTAATGTATCACTAAAATTATGAAACATGTCCTTTTTTTTTTTTTTTTTTTTTGCATTTTATGTTCAAAATTTGTTTTTTTATTGTATTTTATGTCCTTTTTGACTAACTGAGTTAGATTTCTCAGTTAACCTCAAAACCATCAGGGGTATTATTGTCCATTCACCACATTAATGACACAAAGTGTAATTTTGTACTTTTTATACTTTTATTTGTGTGACCCACGCACCACCACTTCATCTTCAACCCCCACCCACCACCACTTCTTCTTCAACCTTCACCATCAACATTACAGAAAACCACACGATTATTATTATTATTATTATTATTATTATTATTATTATTTTGCCACAAAGTGTAATTTTGTCCTTTTTATACTTTTATTTGTGAGACCCACCCACCACCACTTCATCTTCAACCTCCACCCACCACCACTTCATCTTCAACCTTCAGTCCTTCACCATTAACATTACACAAAACCACACGATTATTATTATTATTATTATTATTATTATTATTATTATTATTATTATTATTATTATTATTATTATTACAAATTTCAATACTGGAAACAACAAGCACAAAGCAAACAAAAAGGTTCCTGGCTTTTAGCGACAATATCCAGCAATGATAACTCAATCAATATCAAACTATTTTATTTATTTTATTTTATTTTTACTTTACAAAAGCTTAAACAACTAAACAGTCTTAAGCGATTAATAGAACAGATATTGACAGACATGAACACAAAAATCAAGCAGAAAGTCTTGCGTTAACATATACACGAAGAACATGTAGAAAGTGTGCAGTAAGTGAATGAATGAATCGTATTTGGATAGATCGTATATGTTTGAATCAATCAAAGTGTGTAAATGAACAGCAACAGTAGAAGACTATATTATATACCTTGATGTGTGCTGATTGTTGAGTTTACAAGAAGATGATTGACGCTTAAATTAGTGAGAGTTTGGGTTGATGAATTGGGTATTATATAATAATAATAATAATAATAATAATAATAATAATAATAATAATAATAATAATAATAATAATCGTGTGGTTTTATGTAATGTAATGTTGATGGTGAAGGTTGAATATGAAGTGGTGGTGGGTGAGTCTCACAAATAAAAGTATAATAAAAAAAAAAGGATAAAATTACACTTGTGTCCTTAATGTGGTGAATGGACAATAATACCCCTAATGGTTTTGAGGTTAACTGAGAAATCTAACCCAGTTAGTTAGAAAAGACATAAAATGCAATAAAAAAGCAAATTTTGGACATAAAATGCAAAAAAAAATGACATGTTTCATAATTTCAGTGATACATTAAGGACACAAAGTGTAATTTTTTCATTTTCTTAATTGTTAGTTTTGGAATTCAAAATTTGAGTTAAAGAGATGATTTAAAGTATATAAATGGAATCAACGAATTCATTATCATGTATTCATTGTGACAGCTAAATAACAAAATTTGAGTTAACATGTACGAGAACTAATAGACTTTTGAGCCTACTAATTCCAGTTGGATAAGACGTCATCGGGATCTTCTATGTACACGTAGTTTAAATGTTAAAAAATTTCGGAACCCGTCCTAACAGACAGGTATAGTACTAGTTCTTATTACCTGAAAGAGTTAATTGCCAATTTAGTCCCTGAGGTTTGTCAAAAATTGCCACTTTCATCCAAATCTTTTTTTTGTTACATTTGTGTCCATGAGGTTTCATTTTTTTTGTCATTTTAGTCATCAATACTAACTCAGTTAACAAAAACCCAGTTAAGTTAGGGGCATTTTTGTCCATACACACCAAACTTTTTTCTTTTGCCATTTTCATCCAAAACCCTTTTTAAATTTATTTTAATTTAATTTTCTTTTAGATATTATATATATATATATATGTATATGTAACACCCCGAGTGTTACGGTTCTTGTAAACGGGTCGGGTTGTACCCGACCACCCTATTATTTAAATTAGAATTAGTCGATTCTTATCATCGCAGCCAAACGCTCCCTATCTGCTATTAAATTTGCAGCCAAACACCCTCGAATCTGCCGAATACCCATTACCAAACAACCATTTATCAGTTATTATCCTCGTTGCCAAACACTCCTATTTTAATTTTGTAACACCCCGACCGATGGCGGAAACATCGGGATGTCACGTATTGACGATTGTTCAGTAGCACATGGTATTCAAGTTTTAATTGAAATTTATTTAAAGTAAAATATCCAAAATTGAAAATACATAACAAGTCTTGAATGAAATTCTAATACATCAAAAAGCCAAACAAAGCATAAACTTCAAATTGTCTCCTCATGCTAACTCTCTAGACTTCAAGCATCATTATATCCTGTTGAGTTGTAAAAATGGGGGGGGGGGGGTCAACTAGAAGTTGGTGAGAATACATAAGCCATGCCAAGCAATTAAGTTTAAGAATAAAAGTTTAGCAATTCATATGTCTATTGTAAGTTTAAGTCTACATGAATAAACATGAAGTGTAGTATGCACATAATCAAACCTCCGACAAGTTTAGGTCCATCCCGTCATCCACGGTTCACCTTAATATCACGTTGGAACGATAACAATCACCCGCGCTCCCCATAAAAGATGGTCAACGAATCTAGGTGGGATTGTCAATCCAATAGATCTATTATTGAGTATCGCCGGCTTGGCCATAGCTAATGATTATGTATGTTGAAGTTTAAGTCTAACTGTTGTTGTTGTCTAAATCATGAGGCATTAAAGTTTACAACTAGACATGTATGTAGAATTGCTTAAGTATAATGTTGCAAGTATAAAGAATTACATAAACATGGTTACGTAAACTCACATTGGCTAAGGTGAATTATCCTCTAAGTGTTGTGAATGTATGAGAGGCGAATCCCAAAGACTCAACAACGTAGCTAGTCCAAATTGAAGAAATAAAAAAACAAAAAAGAAAGAATATCAAGCTTCCAATTAGCCATTAAAATTGGTCAACACCATAAAGTAAGGTTTTATGATGAATTGACTATTTGACTAAGACTTTGACTGTTTGACTAAGACTTTGACTAGGACTTTGACCAGGACTCCGACTAGGACTTTGATCAGGACTTTGACTATGTGACCGTCTTCGCAAACTACGAGAACTAAAAAAAATCAAATTTTCTAATTTAATCAGTTTTAAGTTCCGGACTTGTTTCCTTCGGTTTCTAAGTTGTTTTAGGACCGAAAATTAAGGGTTTTGAGTATCAAGGTCTGAAACATAGGTGCTCGGGTGTAGATGTGAGTATAAAACGTGCAATACTTTTACTTATAAAAATTATAAGTTTTTATTAAATTATGACTTTTGGTCCTATTAAAATAGGAGGGTTAAAAATGAAAATTTTGAAATAGTTGAGTGACCAATTATGCACATTTATGAAAAGTGAAGGGTGCAGGTTGTCACAGTCTCCCATACTTTAGAAAATTTCGTCCCGAAATTATTAAAAACACAAGGTTGAGGGTGTTTAGGTAGAAATTAGGGCAGCTGTGGTTTGGGTTAAGGCACGACATGAATTAGCAAGGAGAATCTAGTAAAACGCTAAACTTTAAGTTTTAGGAATCCTAAAAGAAATGCATAAGTTGATTGACTATATGAAAATCAAATGAACTACCAAAACGTTATTAGAATTTCACACTACCTTAACGTACCTGTAAATTCATGATTACGTTCCGGACCGCAATCACCAATTTACCTTACATTAGGGTTTTGTGTCCTTCTATGAATCTAAACACACATGTAAGTAATGCAAAATAACCTTGTGATTGAATCGTATACAATGTATCCAAAAATAAGTCCAACTGTTGAGCTGGAAAAAGACCTCTACCAGTCAGTGAGTAAGAACCTCTACCGATTGTTGAGCAGGTGCGATAGCCTCTACCAGTCGTTGAGCAGGTTGTAGGGCCTCTACCGACTGTTGAGCAGGCATGATGACCTCTACCAATCGTTGAGTAGGTTATTTGGTACTCTACTAACTGTTGAGCAAGTACTTCATCCTCTATCAGTTGTTTGATTAAGTGTGCCAATTATTACACACATGAATTGCAAATTGATAATATGTACATGTAAGCAATCAAGTATCAAGTATAGCATACGAGTTGTAATAGAGTTGCCCTAGACAAGGTTAATGACTCTAGGTGTGTCTATAGCAAATAGTTTATATTCCATGAATTCTACTTTCAAATGTTCAAATATGGTAGATAGTCAAATCCTCATGTATAACTAAGGATTATGTTTGATGCAACACACAATCAAGTTTCAATAGTTTGGTTATCATGGGTAACTAGCTCATGTATGAGAAGGTGAAGGATATGAATTTAGTTCTTGAGAGGATGATGAAAAATCTTGAAGCAGAATCAAGGTTGTGAGAGATAGTGAATGTGAAGATAGTTGATAAAGAGTTTATTTTATAGTAAGGAGATTATGTAGCAGTGTAAATTTTGGGGTTTGAATCAAAGGTTAGAATCAAGTGTATGAGAAAACATGATTGTGGTATATGCCAAATATTGTAAAAATTTCGAACTAGTTGAAAATAAGTAGGGGTCCATGGGGAGTTGGAGATTAAATTTTTTGTTCATGAGGATGGAAGGATTTGAAAATTGGTTTAGTACATATAAAAAAAGTCGTTAAATAGTACAAACTAAATGAGCTTTGATTATAATATTCCCATTAGTTGGAGATTTTAAACATGACATTAGGTTTTGAAGATCAAGGTTCTATTAAGTGATTTTTAATAGATTAAAGCATTATATAGAAAATCGTTTGTTATGCTAATAAATAGAAAATTGAATTTAGAAATTAAGTTTGAGGACATCTTTTGACAAAAACCTGTATTTATTTTTCCCGTAGTTTATAGGTGATAAAAATTTTGAAAAATATTTAGAAATCTTTAGTGTTGTACTAGGTGATGAAAATTTTGAAAATGTTGAAAAAGCTTTTTTTTTTTTTTTTTTTTTGAACCCCTTGTCAAGATCAGGCTATGAGGTTATAGTTTTAAAATATATAATATGTTGAGAAAGGAAATAACATGATTTGGGTAGGGTGTTGAAGATAATCGAACAAGTGGCTAAGATGGTAAGATTTAGCTGTAAAATTTTGAGATTTTAGAGCTTAGTTTTAAAGTAAGTGAGTGTAATCATTTATTCATTAATTAAAACGAATAAATGAAAACGTTGACTTATCAAAGATTCTAGATTCTAATAACATAGTGAAGACATGCTTTAGCCTATAAGTGAACACTCATCCCAAAAATTCCCAGGTAGGCATCCGGGTCCCTCGTCTGATTGGGATTTATGCGCAATGCCAGTCCTAGACAGAAAACTCAGAATACAGGCGTTCACCCTTCCAGATTGCACGTGTTCGTTATTAAAATCTAGAACTTCGACGAGATCTTCAAGGTGGTTCAGGCTAAACCTGAGGATTTTGTCCAATTAATCTAATGGTGGATCAGGATTGCAGCAGACGAATAAGAGTAATCACTTGTAAGGCTTAGGGTTGTATAAGGTATAGGATAAGGATAAGATTAAGGAAGCAATTAGGGTTACAAGTAAGAGAAGCAAGTACTGTTTAAGTCCCTAAGGTTATAGTCTAGATTATTTTCTAATAACCCAATTCCCTATAACCAAGGCTCTGATACCAATCTGTAACACCCCGACCGATGGCGGAAACATCGGGATGTCACGTATTGACGATTGTTCAGTAGCACATGGTATTCAAGTTTTAATTGAAATTTATTTAAAGTAAAATATCCAAAATTGAAAATACATAACAAGTCTTGAATGAAATTCTAATACATCAAAAAGCCAAACAAAGCATAAACTTCAAATTGTCTCCTCATGCTAACTCTCTAGACTTCAAGCATCATTATATCCTGTTGAGTTGTAAAAATGGGGGGGGGGGTCAACTAGAAGTTGGTGAGAATACATAAGCCATGCCAAGCAATTAAGTTTAAGAATAAAAGTTTAGCAATTCATATGTCTATTGTAAGTTTAAGTCTACATGAATAAACATGAAGTGTAGTATGCACATAATCAAACCTCCGACAAGTTTAGGTCCATCCCGTCATCCACGGTTCACCTTAATATCACGTTGGAACGATAACAATCACCCGCGCTCCCCATAAAAGATGGTCAACGAATCTAGGTGGGATTGTCAATCCAATAGATCTATTATTGAGTATCGCCGGCTTGGCCATAGCTAATGATTATGTATGTTGAAGTTTAAGTCTAACTGTTGTTGTTGTCTAAATCATGAGGCATTAAAGTTTACAACTAGACATGTATGTAGAATTGCTTAAGTATAATGTTGCAAGTATAAAGAATTACATAAACATGGTTACGTAAACTCACATTGGCTAAGGTGAATTATCCTCTAAGTGTTGTGAATGTATGAGAGGCGAATCCCAAAGACTCAACAACGTAGCTAGTCCAAATTGAAGAAATAAAAAAACAAAAAAGAAAGAATATCAAGCTTCCAATTAGCCATTAAAATTGGTCAACACCATAAAGTAAGGTTTTATGATGAATTGACTATTTGACTAAGACTTTGACTGTTTGACTAAGACTTTGACTAGGACTTTGACCAGGACTCCGACTAGGACTTTGATCAGGACTTTGACTATGTGACCGTCTTCGCAAACTACGAGAACTAAAAAAAATCAAATTTTCTAATTTAATCAGTTTTAAGTTCCGGACTTGTTTCCTTCGGTTTCTAAGTTGTTTTAGGACCGAAAATTAAGGGTTTTGAGTATCAAGGTCTGAAACATAGGTGCTCGGGTGTAGATGTGAGTATAAAACGTGCAATACTTTTACTTATAAAAATTATAAGTTTTTATTAAATTATGACTTTTGGTCCTATTAAAATAGGAGGGTTAAAAATGAAAATTTTGAAATAGTTGAGTGACCAATTATGCACATTTATGAAAAGTGAAGGGTGCAGGTTGTCACAAATTTGACCTATAAAAGTCCTTCTTCTCCCATTTAGTTCTCTGCACATAACCAACACACACACTTGTGTGTGTAATCGACCACATCAGACCAAGAGGTCACCGGTCACCACCCCTCCGGCCGCCGCCGCGCCTGCTCCTCTGGTAAGTCCTCTCCGGTGACCATATTCCTCTTATGACCGATAATAAACCTTCTGTTCCATCCTCCTCTCTTGACCGATGATAACCGATAACCTTTCAGCTTCATAATCGAAACACCAACACCGATGATAACCCGATAACCTTTTAGCTTCATAACAAAGGAGGGGTCGTGGTGGTGATAATCAAAATAAAGGAAGGGTTGTGGTGGTGATAATTGAAACAGAGGAGGGGTCGTGGTGGTGATAATCGAAACAGAGGAGGGGTCGTGGTGGTGATAATCAAAACAGAGGAGGGTCGTGGTGGTGATAATCGAAACAGAGGAGGGTCGTGGTGATGATAATCGAAACAGAGGAGGGTTGTGGTGGTGATAATCGAAACAAAGGAGGGGTCGTGATGGTGATAATCGGAACAGAGGCAGCCTCTGTTAGTTGCCGGAGTACTTCTAAACTCTTAGGTCGTGGTGGTGACCGGCCTGCGTTTATAATGAAGAAGGTGGGAGGAGATGGTGGTAGGTGGTTGGTGTGCAGAGAAAGAGAAAGGATGTGGGTTTAAATAGGTGGATTAGATTAGGTGGTGTTTGGGAACAAGGATAAGGGACAATTGATAAGTGACCAAAATACCCCTGACTTAACTGACTTTTTTTAACGGAGTTAGAGAGTTGGATGAAAATGGCAAAGAAATGAAACCTCAGGGACACAGATGTAACAAAAAAAAAATTAAATGAAAGTGGCAATTTTTGACAAACCTCAGAGACTAAATTGGCAATTAACTCTACCTGAAAACATCAAGCCACGGCAAAATTCTTACCCAATTTGAAAGTAAACATAACTAAATTTTTTAGCCATTTAAAACACATGTCATTTTATTTTTATAGCACTAACTCTAAAATAGCTTTTTGGTCATTATTTTGTTCATATTTACGATTTTAAAATCATTGAAACGGTATAATTATACTTGTAATTTAGAAATCTGGATAGTTTATTGAAAACCTAAATCTATAAATGATTATTAAATTTATAATTTTATATTTATCGAACCTATTTTCGGGAGATATTTTTTTATGAAACAGATAAAGAAATGAAAAACAAACAAATAAAAAAAAATTCGTCAACAGCAGGGTTCTAACCTGCGCGGGCGAAGCCCAACAGATTTCAAGTCTGTCTCCTTAACCACTCGGACATATCGACAAGCTTGTTATTATCTTTCATAATATAGTACTTAATGCAACAGTTTTCTTTCTTTGTAAAATTCTGTATCGTAAAAAATATGTCATTTCCTTTATCTTTATTTAGAACTTCAATAATAATGTGTATATATGTGGTCCTTGGGGGGCAAAAGTAAAGTTGCACTAGTTTTAACGTTATTTTAATAATTTCGTGAAAATAACGTTAAAAACGGCGGACGGTTAATCATGCATTATGTGGTGGCGTGGATAGCCAAAAGACAAAGGGGTACATGCACTGATCGGGTTTGTACCGATTGCTAAGTGTTCCGTGCCTTATGTCCAAGGCTTGATACCAAACCACATCAAGCCGGGAGTCTCACTAGAAGCAGTCTCTCTATTCTTAGGGGTATAGGTAAGGCTGTCTACATCTTACCCTCCTCACACCCTACCTTAGCTTTGCTATAGGTGGGATTAACTGAGTATGATGATGATGATGAGAACTTTAATAATAACTATATACACACATATATGATGGTTAAATAATTGTCCAATATTGAAGGATATTATTTTACCAACTCAAAACATTATTCTTTTTTTATCTCGAAATATTAGAGGAGTCGATAGAGATGATCTAGCTACGTCTTATTAAAGGTGTAAAGACATTAAAATCATTAACGGGTTGGCTTTTAGTTGTTTTTAGGAGAGAGGGGATGACGCGATGGAGCAAGGACATGATGGGGTTTGGAGTCGGTTTTGGTTGTGATAGGGACAGAGTCCTAGCTTGATGAACATGTGCTTACATAAAGTTGATTTAAAGCTACTATTAGAGATGGTCTTAAGAAGATAAATTCAGGATTTCTCTCTTCCTCTTTTCTTTTAACTAGTAGTTAGACCCGCCGCGCGTTGCGGCGGCGAGACGCACAGTAACTCGAATTTATACCGTTGAATAAAATGTATGACCCAATTCACTTGCGAACAAAATTCATATCACAATGTATACCAAGTGACAATGTACATAAAAATTAGCATGGAAACGATTAATTTCTTAACGTAAACCAATTTGAGTTTATACTAACGTGTATGTAAGAAATAAGCACGTATTTATACTTACATATAAGAAAGTATGTCGCAACGACATCATAAACCATGATGATTCAAAACCGAATATCATTCCCAATTATACTACCTTTTTAACAATTTACAATTAAATATAAATCTAGACCATTGACCAGTCCAAAATTTAAATTTAGTATTAGTAAAAAAAAAGTTGTTTACAACGAAAATACAACCAAGTTAATGATGCATAATTTTTTTAAACCAACTAAATAATTAGTAACAGCAAAATAAATTATGAAGATTTATCCAATTCTTTATACACCTCTTTTATAAGTAGTAGGTGTCTAGGTGAAAACAACTCCTCCCAATTCTAAAAAAGTCTAGAAATTCTTCTGCCTCACTTCACTTGCAACTGTACCACCGACGTTTATAATTAAGTATATATATAATTTGTACTTTAAATGATATAAATAAGATAGTGTTAACATCAACTTATTAAACATATATGTAATCTTACCAAAATAATCAAATATTTCTCTTTTATTTTTTTTACAAAGCTATATTTATTGTTGAGAAAGTATGCGGTAGAAATCAGCCCCGCTTACGGCTGTGTGCATATAATGTATATATGTGTGGCCCTCAGGGGGCAAAAGTAAAGTTGCACTAATTTTAACGTTATTTTACTAATTTTGTGAAAATAACGTTAAAAATGACGGACGGTTAACCATGCATCAGGTGGTGACGTTGATAGCAAAAGACAAGGGGGTACATGCACCAATCGGGTTTGTCCTGATTGTTAAATGTTATGTGACTTAGGCCCTGTTTGGTTCACCTCTTAATGATTCATTAAGAGGAACCTCTTAATCGGAGAGATGTGTTGTTGTTTGGTTGGAAAAACCCCAACCTCTTAATGGCTCCCATTCAGTCTTAACCATTCAGCTTTGAAACATTGCTGAATGGAAAAAAAAAGACTCCCAAGCCCTTCTCCTTCTCTGAACAATAATGAACAAGCCATAATCCATTTCACCTCTTATCTCCCTCTCCTCCACCCATCTGCTCCACCCCACCCCACCTCTCCTCACCACCTCCGGCCGCCCTCCTCCTCCCTCTCTAGTCTCTCCCCTTCTCTCTCTTCCACAGTAGTGCCAGCCGACCTCCTTCTCCATCTCTTCCACAGCAGCGCCGCCCTCCTCCTCCCTCTCTTCCACAGCAGCCGACTTCCTCCTCCCTCTCTTCCACAACATCGTCGGCTGCCCTCCTCCTCCCTCCCTTCCACAACAGCGCTGAGGTCCTCCGATTCAGGTTAGTCTTTTACTTTTTTTTTTCTATTAAACTGATTATTATTATGATGGTTAGGTTTTTTTTTTACTATTAAACTGATTATTATTGTGGGTTTGTTTATTTTTCTGAATTTTTTTCTATTAGGCTTTTTTTTATTTTTTTTTTTATTTTTTTCTGAATTTGGTTATGTTTTGAATTTGGAGCATGTTTTGGCTATGGTGTATAGTGATTGTTATTAATCAATCTGTGTTGCTTATTTGTTCATATTAGATTTTGTTTATAGTTTGACTTTTTGTAGTTGAATGTAAGCATGATGTTCAAGAAGACAAGTTGCTGTCTTGAAATTACCTTAATAATAATGTATTAATGTGTGATTAATTGATTCATCCCTGTTGTTCTGTTTCTTGATTACAGGCCTCCATTATTGACCATTGGGAGATAGAGAAAGATGGGATCATTTGCTGGACATGTTGTTCCGGGGACACTTTTTCTTGTAGTTAGGGTATGGCATATATGGTGCACTGTGGTCCGATACATAGCAGACCCGGATACGTTCATTCAGCACATAATAGTTCAGAGGGGTAAAATAGTCATTCTGCACAGTCATTCAGAGATACCGCCAAACAGCTCTTAATGGTTCAGCACTTACTAGTTCAGAGCCTCTTACCCATCCAAACCTCTTACTGATTCAGCACTTGCCAAACAGCCCCTTATTGTCTAAGGCTTGATACAAAACCGCTATTGAGCCAGGGGTCTCACTGGAAGCAGCCTCTCTATTCTCAAGAGATAGAGGTAAGACTGTCTACATTTTACCCTCCTCATACCATACCTTAGCTTTTGCTATTGGTGGGATTAACTGAGAATGATGATGATGATGATGAAAGTAGACGGTAGAAAGATCCTTAACATAGGAAGTGTAGGAAGTCACAATATGATGACACATGTAACCATAGTTAGGGTTAAGGCTATAGGGTGTGGAAACATAAAAATGTTCATGTCTTAATGCCATCTAGGATGGCTCTCATGTTCTCTTGGTTGAGACATAGCAAGGGTGTGAAGACATGAAAAACCCATGTCTGTTGCATTTATTAGTTATTAATTTATTTTTTAATATTAATTTTAATTAGTTTTAAAAGTAACAAATAAATAAAATAATGTGAAAATAAATACTAAATTTTATAAATAAAAATTACAATCCATACTAAAATTAAAAAAAAAAAAAAACACACCAAAAAAAAAAAAATACAACTTCGTAAAATTTTTAAAAAACTACTTCCACTTTTGAATCAACTTGTCTTGCATATTCTTCAATGCGTCGCGTTGTTCTTCGGGATAGTGAGAAATGTCGACCGACACAATTTTCCACTATTCCACCGCCTTCGATTCATCAATCAACCTAAGCTTATATTGCTTGATTTTTTTTCATTAGCTTGGTTGAAAGCTTCCATTTGTGCGCTTAAAGTGTCAAGCCTTGAAGCGCTCCTGCTCGTGCTTCCCGACGCCGCTTTCTTTCCTGCCGCCGCTTCCTTTCGAGCTTTGTCCCGACCTACATAAAAAATGCAAACATTTTTATACTAAAAAGAAAACGCAACGAATTATTTTAAAAAATTATATAAATTTATAAACCTATGGGGCGTGGCTCCTCCACAAATTGTGGTTCGTCGAACTCGGGCTCGTCGTTCATATCAATATCGATTGGAACAGATGGATCTCCCATTTGAGCTTTAGGTCTTCGTTTGGCCCGTTCAACCTCGTTTTGGACCGCCGCCCATTTTGGTTCATCTTTCAAGACCCTCCAAGCCCGTATCATCGAGAATGATTTTTTCGCCTCAGTTTTATACTTCGCCAAAGCCTCCTCGAAAATATTTTGCTCGTTCCAACCACTAGGCGGGTTTGACTTAATGCGGTTGTAAATTCCCTTAAATTTAGCACAATCCGTATTCATCTTTATCCACTTCGAGCTTAGAGCATCGTTTAGTCGATACGGCTTGCTTTGCATAAATTTATGAAAGTATTCATTCGCTGTCTCCCATAACTTGTCTTGCGATTGGGCGGTACCTTTGATTCAAAAAAAATTAATTAACATACTACAAGAATATATATATATATATATATATATATATATATATATATATATTCGGAATAAAAAATACATAAATATATAGTTTGCGCAAGTTTAAAAAATTTACCAACTGCGGCGAGTTTTGAAGAAGCGACCCACGCCTTAGCTAACGCCTCCTCTTCAACATCGGACCATGGCCTAGCTACTCCCTCTATTGGTTTACCATGTCCCGGTCCTTTCTCTCTTTGTTTTCCTTTGCGTTTGCCTTTAGCTTTTTCGGTGGGTGGCGTAGCTTGGGTTTCGGGAATTATTTCATCATCGGTTTCGTTCTCCTCCTCTGCGGGTTGAGATGTTCCGATAGGTGTAGTGGGTTGAGATGTTCCGATAGGTGTAGTGGGTTGAGATGTTCCGATAGGTGTAGTAGGTTGTGGTTGTGGAGAAATTGGTTGGGTTGTTTAAAACGATTGCATTTGTTGCATTTGTTGGATATAGCGTTGCATTTGCATGTATTGTATCGGGTGTAATTGGGCGAAAGCTACCGGGTTTTGATGCATTTGGGCTACCGCCGGAATTGGAGGAACGGTTTGCAATATGGGTGGGTCGACTACCGGCGTGTAACCCGGTGTGGTGAAAGGATTATTCGGGTTTGCTTGGTTCGGGTTTTGGTTGAATTGGTTGAATGGATCCATGAAGTTTTCTATAAAATTTGGTGGGTTTATAAAAAAATATGAGAGGAAAAGTAGAAGATAGTAGGAGTGGTTAAAAATTAGTGTAAAATGGTTGAATTTATAAAGCTTTAATTAAAAGATTTGAATTAAAAATAAATAAATAAAGTAGCCGTTAGACACATAGCCGTTACCAACGTTCATATTCAAAAAAAAAAAAATCAGTGATTGGTCCGTCTCCAATGTCTCGAGGAGGACGGGAGGGACGGGGGAGGGGGCGGTGTTGGTGTCCCGGACGGCGCAAAAATTGGAGAACGGGGGTGGTGCCCCGTCTCCACACCCTATAGCCTAATAAACCCAATCCCAGTTGATTAAAATGGTAGTTTAGACTTTTTGTTTCTTTAACCTCTGATTCAAATACAATTCTGATTCAAATTCAGAATCCCCATAATCAAATATAACAATATTTATTTCAATTACGACGTAATTATATTCGATATTCAATAGTTCTCAATAATAATGTGATGCTCTGTTTTTTCATTCATTTTTACAACCTTTGTTCACAATTGATAATGAGTGTTGATCAAATGAGTGATTTAGTTTTTATATGTTTATTATAAAAACTATGTTTATTATATCTGATTACTGAAAAACAATGATCATGGAGGTATTGTATAGAATGAAGAAGAAGATTTTTTATGATTAGTAAGATGATGAAGAAAGAGAAGACATATGGAGTGCGTTTTTATTGATTTTGATTACTCAGTAATTGTACACGTGCTTTTGTTTAAAAACGCACGTTTAATTAAAGAGTACAATAAAAAAACGCACCTTTATTTTTAGTGGAATATAAATGTGCGTTTATTTTGAAAGTGACAATTAAATAAACGCCTCTTTATTTTTAGTGGAATATATATGTGCGTTTATTAAAAAATCATATCTTTCTTTCTCAAAACACTCATACTTTGTGTATGGTTTTGATTTCTGCATTGGAAATCCTTATAATAGAGGGATAGATGTACTTACTGGTAAAGAATGAAACTGGCCAACATGAGATTGAAGAAGATGTTGATTCACATTCTGAGTGTGATGGAAAATAAATGGATGCACTTGTCCATATGGAAAATAAGTTGCCATTCCATCATTTAATTGAAAATTTCAAGGATGTATTTTTCTACGGTGCGTTTTTAGACTGTGGGGTATGGTCATCGGGGCATGGATCGGTGGGTGAGGTGGATGGTTTTGTCGAAGGGGAACACCGCCCCCCCGACCACACTTCGGCGAAAACGGTAAGATTGTACCGATGGTACCGACCCACATTCCAAGGAAATTTGAACGTTGCAAAGTGAACGTTTGGGTATTGGACCGTTAGAAAAAAAAAAAAACCTTTTTATCTATATATATATATATATATATTAAACCTTTCATTTTTATACAAACTCAAACAACACTACTCCCTCTTTATACATATTCCCAAATTTTATAAACTACACAACAATTTTTTTTTACAATCATGAGTACGTCTTCAGACGAGGCAAATGTTGCTAATTTTTTCGCGGGTGCGATGGTTGAAACGGCAAAAATATTGTTGGAGTTTGTAGATAGTGACGACGAAACAACTTCGGAACCAAGAACAAGACGGGCCGCTTTAAACAGAGATCGTGAAGGTATATTTTATTTTTTATAACTTTTAATTTACTCAATGTTTTATATTTCATGTGTAATATTTTTAGATATATTTATGTTATGGTATTATATTTTCTTATACTTTTTTTTAATTTAAGGTGCACATGATCGTTTGGTTGCTGACTACTTCGCTGACGACTGCGTATACACGAACGAACTATTTAGGCGTCGCTTTCGAATGAGTCGGCGATTATTCCAACGAATTGCCAACGACATGGCTACTTATGATGAGTTTTTCACACTACGCTATGATGCTAGAGGAAGACGAGGTTTTACGACGCTAGAAAAGTGCACTTCCGCACTTCGCCAGTTGGCGTATGGGACTGCTAGTGACTCATGGGATGAGTACTTAAGGATGTCTGCTAGAATGAGTCGGGAATGCTTGTATCGGTTTACCGAAAATGTCGTCAAGTTATATAGCAAAGTTTACTTGCGTAGGCCAACGAAGAACGAAATCCAAAAGCTTTACGCACACCATGCAGAGAAACATGGCTTTCCTGGCATGCTTGGAAGCATCGATTGCACGCATTGGCCATGGCGTAATTGCCCCACTGCATGGAAAGGGCAGTTTACGCGGGGTGACATTGGAGAGCCGTCAATTATTCTAGAATCTGTTTGCTCACAAGACCTTTGGATTTGGCATGCATTCTTCGGAGTTGCTGGTTCATGTAACGATTTAAATGTTCTAGCAAGATCCATGGTTTTCGACCCCATCATTAATGGTACCGGTCCGGATGATTCGTTCGTTCTCAACGGGGTAGAATATAAGCACGGGTATTATCTGGCTGACGGTATATACCCAAGTTATACATCTCTTGTGAAAACCATACAAATTCCCACGGACGACAAAAGGAAAAAGTTTGCAAAGTGCCAAGAGTCGGCGAGAAAAGACGTCGAACGGTTATTCGATGTCTTAAAGTCGAAATGGCATGTAATTGGGCGACCCGCACGTGCATGGCATCCACAAAGCTTGAGATATATTATGTACGCTTGTACGATACTACATAATATGATAATCGAAGATGAAGGCCGTGCGATATGTGAGTATGACCCAAATGACGTTGAAGAGAATCTCGAGCCGGTTGACGCGACACAACAACAATCGAACAGGTGGGCATTAGAGGATAGTAATATGCACGCCAACCTTTGCTCGGATTTAATCAACCATAATTGGAACAATTTCCGTGTCGATGACGTTGATAACGAGTAGTTTGTATTTTTTTTTCTTTAGTTTCGTTTTTTTTTTAATATTTTTAGTTTCGGTTTTTTTTTTTTTTTTGTGTTAGTGTTTTTTATTTTACATGTAATTTGGTTTTTAATTTTAATGAAAAAAGAATTAATGAAATATAAAATGTACAAAAAAATAAAAAAGAAAAATAATAAAAAAGGGAAGGGGGAAGGGGGAACCATTTCCCCTAGAAGGGGAGGGGAAGGGGGAAATGACATGGCGCTGACGTGGACAAGGGGGAAGGAAGGGGGAAGGGTGACCACACCCCATAGCCTTATTAATTAAATGTGCGCTTTTATTAACAGGGATAACAAGGAGGTATTTTCCAATGTGCGTTTTTTATTAAAAGAGGGATAATTGAAAATTTCAAGGTACGTTTTTTTAATTCTGAACGTGCGTGCATTTTTTTTTAATAACAACTAAACTATTAAAGTCACACATTATATAGACAACAAAAATGATAGTGTGTTTTTAATGCCTCTTTAGGTAACTAACCTATTCCACATTCTTCTCACATCTGTTTTAATTATCTTCTTTCTTCTGCAACATCTGTTAACCTAATTGTTTTATGTTTAAACGCTCTTCATTGCATAAAATCAAAAGTAATTCACAATGATAACGAAGGTTTATACATTTTTTTTCTTCATATTTTACCATCATTATACATGCTTGTTTTATCTTTTTTTCAATGAATCGCTATAATCGGTTTTAATTTGGTGTATTTGATTGTTCTTTATTGAAGTTCAATAATCGGAAAGGAAGTTTCGATTTAGGACCTGTTTAAGAAAAAAAAAGTTTCGATCGTTTTATTCCTAATCTACCCCTGGTTTGTTTCAACCGACAATAATTAAGTTTGTAGATCCTTCCTACACTTTCTACGTTAATAACGTTTTGTACGTTATCTCTTCCCTTTATTGTTTGCCACGTGTACTACTATTAAATATTTTTCTTTCGGCTTAAAAGTCAAAATGAAACCGACATCTAGTTTGTTCGATGTAGGGTTTGTTTGACAAAACTAGTTGGTGACTAGTGGTTGAAAGCTAGTAGTTGTAGTTTTATATATATAGGGAACTCATTCCAGTTAAAGAAACTTTGGAAACACAATACTAGTTCAAGAATTAACCACGTCAGCCTTTTTGATATCCCTTCCAAGGGTAATTTCGTCACAACTTTTTCACACTTTCTGCACATGCTGTAACATGTCAGATTATACCTTTTCCAACATTCCTCCTCCTCCTCTCTCTCTTGCCTTCACTGTAATATATATAGAACACACCACCTCATTTACTCACACACAACCTCCACCATGTGTTCTACAGAGCATCCACATCTCCTACCTCTTCTCGAAAAATTTTCTCAAACTTCATTAATGTCTTCCTCTAATGCTACTTCTCTCGAGAATTTGACTCAAGGCTCATTAAGTTCTTCCCCCATTTCAGTTGTTCCACATAATCTTACGAGATGTTTCTCATTTAATGTTCCAGAAGATGTATCTCGACTGCACTCCAGATCTGATGGTTAGTTTTTAACCGTTATTCTTCTTTTTTTCATTTTTAATTTTGTTTTCAACTCTTTATTTTGCGTCCAATATGTGGTTTTGTTTCCATTTTTTTTGTGTGTGTGTTTTCATTTGTTACAGTTTTTGTTCACCCATAGTTTTATGTTTATCTGTTTTAAGTCACATTTTTCAGTTGTTTTACCCACATTTTTTAGTCTTGTTCCTTAAAGTTTTTATTTAACATAAAATCATTTTTTTTATTTTTCATTTTGTTTTCAACTTTTTATTTTGCTTTCAGCATGTGGTTTTGTTTCCAAAATTTTTTTTATGTATGTGTTTTCGTTTGTTACAGTTTTTTTACACCCATAGTTTTATATTTATCTTTTTAATTCACGTTTTTCAGTTGGTTTACCCACATTTTTTGGTCTTGTTCCTTGAAGTGTTTATTTAACATAAAATCATGTTTAGCCCACCTTTAAAACATTTTTTTGTTCTTTCTGTAAACATCTGTTGTTGTTTTCAAGATTTTTTTGAAAATAAACAATCCTTTTTTTTTTGTTTGTAAAACATTTCAACACAATCTGTGTTACATGTTTGTTTTTTGTTTGTAGATGTTTTTTGTTACCTGTATTTTTCTTTTTTTTTTTTTTTTTGTGTTTTTGTTACGTAATGTGTTTGTTTTCACCTTTCTTTTCGTATGTAAACATATTTTTTAGCTATGAATTTTTTGTTTTATTTTACTGCAGGTGTTGTAGACCCTGGAAACTTTGTCGTTTCTCACTCCAAACGGAACGACATTATGGATTCCGAGTGTTAGCCCAAAGTTTAAACCCGTTGTTGGTTCTAATTTTAACAAATGGGAATATGTGGTATCAATGTGATACAATTATGCTGATAAATCTGGTTTCACTCCTCGTCAGGGCCAAACTAAAAGGTGGAAAGGTGTTGTTATTCACAAATACCTTAGATGCAACAAAGCCTCCAAGCCTCAGTCAAATCAAAAACTTGATAGCATGGATGAATCTTCATTGAATATTAGGCAAAGTACTTTCTCTGTTACAGATTGCAAAGCCAATATATGTGTTGTTGTGTCTGATGAGTCATCCAAGTTCACTATTCAAAAGTTTGTTGAGGAGCACAATCATCCACTTGTTGAACAGTATAACCGCAACCTTTCTAAGATTTCCAAAAATTTATCGTTTTCATCCAAACAGTTTATACACGACACGAGTCTTAATAGAGTTGGTCCAGTTGTAGCTCACAGATATTTGGTTACTATGAAAGGTGGGCATCATAATGTTAATGGTACAGCAAATGATTTAAAAACTTTAGTCAAGCTATGAGGTTTTTCATTGGTGATCGGGACTCCCAGCTAGTAATAGATCGTTTCCGAGATCGCAAGGAAAGTTTACCCAACTTTTTTTATGACTTTGTTATTGAGAAGGGGAGGTTGAAATCGTTGTTTTGGGCTGATGAAATATCGAAGTTAAATTACGAAGTGTTTGGTGAAGTTTTGGCATTTGACGCCACGTATCATACCAACAAGTAATTGTTTCTAAATGATATTTTTGGGTTATTTATAATTTTTGTTGACCATAAATTTTTTTCAGTAAACTAATATATTTTTGCATCTATGCTTTTACCTTTTTATTAGGTACAATATGATTTTTGTAAACTACTTTCGTTGTAGCGGTGAGGTGTTATACAATACAAAGACAGAGCCACAAGTTGCTGTTAAAAGTCAAAGTCATAGCTCCCTGTATGAAGTCCGTTCGAAAGGAGGAGGGAAATTTACAATCATTCGTAAAAATGAAAGCCAAGTTAAAAAAGAACTGTCTGTTCCCTCTGTTGTCAATCCCACTCCAGAACCTTTCATCCCCATGTATCCACCCGTAAGCCCCGATGATCCCACGTGGCACCCAGATTTAAATGATATTGACTGGGATCTTTACTTTCCGCCTTATTGTTCAAGCACAACAGTTGTTCCACGTCAAAATGAAAGCCAAGTTACAAAAGAACTGTCTGTTCCCTCTGTTGTCAATCCCACTCCAGAACCTTTCATCCCCATGTATCCACTCGTAAGCCCTGATGACCCCACGTGGCACCCAGATTTAAACAACATTGACTGGGATCTTTACTTTCCGCCTTATTGTTCAAGCACAACCGTTGTTCCTTGTCAAAATGAAAGCCAAGTTACAAAAGAACTGCCCGTTCCCTCTGTTGTCAATCCCACTCCAGAACCTTTCATCCCCATGTATCCACCCGTAAGTCCTGATGACCCCATGTGGCACCCAGATTTAAACAACATTGACTGGGATCTTTACTTTCCGCCTTATTGTTCAAGCACAACCGTTGTTCCACGTCAAAATCATTAATATTTCTATGTGGTTTTATTTTCGTTCCAATGTGTTTTTTATTTTTAGATGTAATCCTTTTGTTTTTGTGTGTGTTTGTTAGTAGAATGTTTTGTTGTGTGTGATATTTTGTATGTTCTAACTTTTCTTCTTTATTGCTATCTATAAAATAGCCATTATGTTTGTTTAAGAAGTTTGTTACAATTAAGTTCTATGTTTTTTTGTTTTTGTTATGGTAATTATGTATATTTTTTTTTTGAAGAATTGTGTTTTTGCACAAGGCCCGTATTTTTTATGTAGTCTTTAATTTATTATGAAAAACCGTAACAACATTTTCATTACATGACATGTCAAACTTTTCAAAAAAGTAAACAATAAAATTGCTAAACAAGTTACAAACAACTTTCTCCCAATTTGATATTATATAATACTTTTTCCTACTTTGCCGTACTTTATTTTTTGACATGACTACAAAATGACTAAATAAATTAAACAAGTTACAAAGATTGTAACAAATCTTTCATTTTATAGATGTTTGCTAACAATGGACAATGTCATGAAATGATGGTACGTTTTTTATAATATAATTTAAACAAATGTGTCATTGTTGCTTTAAATGTTTTCTTTTTATCTTTTTAGAAAACTAACAATGTTACGGTTTTTTATCCAAAGTCTTACTTTTTTCAAAAGTTTGACATGACTACACAAGCATCTTACTTTATTTTTATCACTTTCCCATAAAGTATTTTAATATATCTACTACTTCCCCTACTACTACTTACAACAAGAACAATTGAACCATCATTTAACAAATTTATTATAACATTTTTTTATTGTCATAAAACTTTTTGTCATATGTAACATAGGGTAACATATTCATTTTAGAAATATTTTTTATAATTCTTTTTTTTTTTGCGGGTAAACTTTTGCTTTTGTCTGTAACACAATTATGTATTTTTTGTTTTTGGATCTGTTAACGTATGTCCATATTTTACAAATTTTCAAAGTCAAGTAACAAAAATATTATAGACACTAATGCTTTTTAACATTTTTAACACAAAATTTTAATGCTATGAAAACTTTTGACATGACTACACATGGCTCTTATTTACTTTTTGATCACTCTATCTAAAGTATTTTAAAATATTTACTACTTTGCAACAAGGACAATGGGACAATTGAAGTATCATATAAAATATTTTTTTAATGATATTAACGGTTTTTAACATTTTTACTCTCCAATATTTATTGTTTCCCCCCTTCATCCACCTACCTTTTTTTTTCATTTATTTCACATTTGGTTAATGGGTAGTCCCTTCCATTATGTTCTCAGCATTATATAACCCCAACTCCTTATACAATATTTTTCCAATACAAGTTATTTTTGTTTTCAAGTTTGTGTTTTTTTTCTCCAAACTATGGTGTTGTGTTCATGTGGTAAGGTAGCGGTCAGAAGGACCTTCTGGACGAATGATAACCCTGGGAGACGTTTTTATTCATGCCCCGACAAGGTAAAAGATTTTTATGTATGTGTAATCTTGAATTATTACGCTTATATCCGACCATTTTTTTTTGTAGCCCAGCAGTTGCCCATTTTTTGAATGGGTTGATGATCATACTTGCCCACGACTTGGGTCAATAATTAGAGGTCTTTTGAACTCAAAGAATAGGCTTGAAAATAAAGTTAGGGACTTGGAAGACGATCGACGGAAAAAGAAGGCTACTATTCGATTTTTGAGTATTGCACTGGCGTTAACTATGTTCTACATTGTTTTCCTATAATTGAGATAATTAGGATGTGGGTTAAGTGAAGGTGGAAAGTGTGTTACTAATTACCATGTTTTTAGTAGACGTTTTTTTTTTATCATTCAGTAGTAGGATAATTTTTATGTTATCGTTAACTAGGTTATGTAGTGTAGGGCATGTAGTGTGTTCCTTGTGTTATTTATGTTGAAGTTTTATGCTAAGCCACCTTAGGCTAATGTTTACGTATGTTGATCATGTTGTTATCTACAATTGTTACAATATTTTTTTCATTTTTTATTATGTTTTAAATAAAAAGAAATAAAAGTACTCTAAATTAATGATATCCACAAAGCTACAGTACTCGGTTTGTACTTTTTCGTGCAACCTTTTTTTACAACCATTTTTTAATGTATATAAGTTGTACCTAAGATGTGACAGATTTGTATATAACTTTTCTGATCCATGTACTATATTTAACAAAAAGTTTAGATTTGTTTGCAGGCTAGTTAAATCCTATGTACTTTTTAGATTATCTGTACACACCTTTTACTTTTGTAGTCAATGCTTTTTCCTTGAAATAATATACTTTATTGTCAACATGCACGTGACAAGGTTTCTTCCCCCCAAAAACAAACAAATTTGAAAACATTCAAAGCCTCCCAAAAATATCAAAATGTGGTCCCTTACCATAATACCCACCAAATATTACATATTTTTTTAATAGATTGTTACAGTAGGTGGCTATAACACATCCTAAAATAGCCACATTCAAAACATAATAAAAACATCCATGTCTTAATTAGTAACACTACACTTAATAATCCAAAGTAGCTAGCAATTAGTTAACATTACATTACCAACAAAAGCAGTCACTATTAACAAATCTCCCAAACAGGCTCTTACCCAAGCGCAACAAACCTAATGTCGTTGTGTAGCTTATTTGCCTCAGAGAGCAAAATATGAGCTGCGAATTTTTTTTCTCAATGCTTTTTCCTTGAAATAATATACTTTATTGTCAACATGCACGTGACAAGGTTTCTTCCCCCCAAAAACAAACAAATTTGAAAACATTCAAAGCCTCCCAAAAATATCAAAATGTGGTCCCTTACCATAATACCCACCAAATATTACATATTTTTTTAATAGATTGTTACAGTAGGTGGCTATAACACATCCTAAAATAGCCACATTCAAAACATAATAAAAACATCCATGTCTTAATTAGTAACACTACACTTAATAATCCAAAGTAGCTAGCAATTAGTTAACATTACATTACCAACAAAAGCAGTCACTATTAACAAATCTCCCAAACAGGCTCTTACCCAAGCGCAACAAACCTAATGTCGTTGTGTAGCTTATTTGCCTCAGAGAGCAAAATATGAGCTGCGAATTTTTTTTCTCAATGCTTCAAGTTGTAACTTCTTCCGTCCACCTTCACTTGTAAACTGGCAATCGAATTCTTCCCCCACACCCATATGCCTTTCCATATATCTCATTGTGAAAACTCCACAATCTGTACCATTTGCTGTCATAGCCCACGAGATTCTGACCATTTCAATGTTCAACTTGGCCATGTCGGCAGCTTTTGAATGATTTTTCTGCTCCAAGTAACGTACAAAAATAGCTTTCTGCAATATGGAGTAAAAAAGATGTTATGACCAATTTTTCTGTTACTAAAAAAAAAACATTCCATGAATTGTGTTTTTTCGAGCATAACATCTTTACCAGTTTGTAAAGAGTGTCCTTGAGAAAGTAATCCTCATTGTCGTTGATCTGAGACAGATTTTTGGCTCTCACCCGATTGTCAATTATTGATATCTTTGGACATTTCAAATCAAATACCATGACATCGAAGTGTGCATACTCGAGGATCGGAAAGAACACCAAATCGAAGCTTTCGAGATCCACAAGATCTGGATTTCTATAAAGTGTGCCAAACATGCACTTTTCAAAGGCCGAAACTCTATTCTCTTCATCAGCTGTTTTGAGTCTTAACATCCAATCAAATGCGACAAGTTTTATTCATAGAGTTTAATTCTTAATTCATAACAAATATAATGTCGTACCAAAACATGATAATTTAACTTACAATGGTATTCGTGTTACAGAATAGCCGACGGTTTGACCCTGATTGTTTAAATTTTTCTTCAAGTTTAACACATCCACCCAAGCATCAATAACAGCATTTGAAACCAGGCTACCCGGTTCCAGGGTCTTCATTAAGTATTTCTCTACCATGGCGTTTTCTCCTTTAAAAAGAAAGTCTCTACATATTCAAATCAAAAGTCAATATAACAATTGTTCTAATCACGTAACGCTTACCTTTACATTTTATAAAATCAACAAGATACACTTACATTGATGATGAGAACGGCTGTTTCTGAGTTTTTTCTTGACCACCATGGTTGTTTGACTGTTGTAACAGATGACTGTAATTTTTTTTAACAACTATGTTATGCTTTGAATTTTTCAACCAAGTTAAAAAAACTCAAAAGGACACAGAAATCTTTGTTGCATACCTTCTATTAACAACACCATTTTTCATAAGGAATTTCCAAACTTTTGTTTCTTCATCAGTTATTGGTTCATCCAGGTTCACACCAAATTTCACGTTCTTTGCCAAATTATCAGCGGTTGCAATTGCTTGTAGCACCAGTTTTAGCCTTGTGCTTTCTAATTTTTGGACTACATCATCAATTGATAGTCCTTTTCCAGCTGAAGACTTTGATTCAATATCATCTTCGCTGTCATCCACTATCTCATCTTCGACAGCTAGGTCGTGATCATCCATTTTTTTTTATTAAAAAATACATATCAGTAACAATCCAACTGTTTTTCCAGCAACTTTAAGTAAATATGGTAACACATACAAACCTGAGTTGTCATCATTGTTTTCATCTGAACTATCTGTATCAATCTCTTCTTCATCAAAATGTATATTGATATCATTCAACACATTGTTAATCTTTTGTCCAGGCGAGCAACCTTTTTGTCGTTTGCTTGTCTCACCAAACAACAAAGCAAAATTTTCTCTTAACATTTGCACATCATGATTCTCTGGTATGATTTCTTCAACGTCATCTAATTTTGATGCAACCTTTTCCTTTATTCTAATAAGTTTGTCGATTAGTCCACTTATCTCACTCAATTTCTTTTGTTACACAAAAAAAAAGGTCAGTATGTTAATAATTATTCTTTGGCATAACATTATCATTTTTTTCACATCTTTACCGATTGATTATGTCCTTTTAACATCTTGTGTAGCTAAGTTGTTGCATCTTCCTCCAAATCCACCCTTAGTGATTTCCAATGCTTGTCTTCTTTTTAGCTTATTCATGTCTCAGAATTCTATTGCCGCCTTTGTACTATCCACTTTTATACCTTTACAATCAACGTTTTCCACATACAAAAGCTAGAAAAACCAAGGTTACATGTTAGTATTTTTGCCTAACTAAATGTAGTTAAAGTAACAAGATGACCAGAATTATTTACCGTTAATATTGTAAGTGGCCCTGCAAACTGCGAGCCTGCGTCACATCTCCGCCAGTGGTCTTTACATGGCTTCATCCTTTGGATAACATAGGAGCACCAGTCGATTTGTGAGAAATCAGACTCCTTTGTAATCTTCTTAAATAAGTAATCCCTACACCTTCCTTGACTATAGCACTCCACCATAACTGTGAGGAACATCATTAAAAAGTCTAAACGAAATATGAATGTGTCCTCATCTTCAGCTTTGTGACACCCGGCATGTTCGGCTTAAACATAATAGTAACATCTAAGTCTACCTTAGCGAGAAACGTTTATAAACAAACTTAACTGGGTCAGTTGAGTCGGGTCAAATTAGGATTGTCCAGGGTCAATGATCTGGAGGATCATTGGGAGTCGTTTTGGGAATACATTAGTACCGGGTTCCGTCGTTGGTGACATTACATGAACTAATTAAGTATATGTGTAGATTATGGGTCGTGTGGTGAATTGTATGCTTATACTTGCTTAAATGATGTACAAATGATTATACGTGCCTAAACATGCTAAGTATAGACTATGGATGCATGCTTATGTGTTAAGATGTGTTAGAATGCGTTAAACACGACAAACTGGAAAAAGGTTAACATATGTTAAAAGTGCTGTTAACATGTGTTAAAAAGTGCTGATGACCTGAATGTGGAAATAATGGGCGAATGTGGAAATGGGACTTGAGAAATGGGCGAATGTGGAAATGGGACTTGAGAAATGGGCGAATGTGGAAACAAAGTGGGCGAATGTGGAAAGATTCCACATTCGACCATTACAAATGGGCGAATGTGGAAAAGTTCCACATTCGACCACATAAAATGGGCGAACCTGGACTGGGTATAAATACCATCCTTAGCCATTTTTCACCATTTCACAAACCCTAAACGCCTCCAAACACTCTCTATCAGCTGTTATCATTGGGGAAGGAGTTTTTGAGCTTGTTTTTCATAACCTAACTCTCTAAATCATTACAAGTGAAGATCTAAGGTGTGTTCTTCATTACAAATCCTTTTTAAACAATTTTGACTTGTTTTAATCTAAACCCCAAGGGTCCAGATCTGATATCAACCTATTTTATGAATAAAAACCTTTCCTAACCAAAACCTATTCATAAACAATGAGTTTTTATGCAAATAAACATGTGTTAGTATGATATTATGCATTGTTTGATGATTACTTGTTGTATAGATGATATGAAAACAACCTAGGGCTGTTATTAATGATGGGTTATGATTGAAACATGTTACCTTTGATTGTTGATGGTGTTTTGGCGATAAAAGGGGTTTTTAGTTAGATTTAGGGTTTGTTTTTGGATGATTATGATAAGGTTATGATAAGGGTTTCTTGTTCATGATGATTCGAGTATGATGGATGGATTATTGATCGATTTCAGAAAGTTTCCTAATTGGGTAATATTTTCATGCATGGTGATGTGACATCTCCATAATTTACTATTTTAGGAAACTTGTAAAACGGATAGATTTTGGGGTAAAATTGGTAGGGTTTCGTAGGAATGTATTAATGATGCTTGACTGCTGTAACTCGTGATGTTTTGTGATGTTTTCGGATGTTTTTCGACGCGTTTTTGGAAAAATCTGACATCAGGGGCGAACCTGGAATACCTTCGACCAGTCGAACGGTCGAAGGTGGGTTCCAGGGGGCGAACCTGGAAACTAAAAGGGGCGAATGAACAAAAAGGGGCGAAGGTGGGAAGAAAAGGGGCGAAGGTGGAGGTTCAAAGCCACATTCGACCAGTTAAGGCCACCTTCGACCTCCCAGGACTACATTCGACCCTACGTTAACAAAAATGGGATTTTTGATACAAACTAAGTGTTTTATGCTTGAACCTTGCGTGTAATCTATGTGTACTTGATTAGTTAGGGTAATGGGTCACCAACGGGATGTCGGGTCGGTCTAGTGTGTCGGTTAAACATTTAAACACGTTTTAAAAACATACTTGGTTATGATCTGGACAATCGGGGACTAGATAACCTTATGGTTATTAGTCGGAACACTTATGTGAACATTTTGATAGATCTCCGGTAGAGGGATCATCAAGGGCTAAACATCTTTTACTTACATTTGAGGAACGCTATCTAAGGTGAGTTCACGGCCCCACTTTTACTGCTTTAACTTTTGGGGGAGAAAACATGCGCTAAACAGTTTTGGTAACATATGTCATACTATGGTTTTAACTTTATATTGCTATACGATCTTTTGGAAAGTCCCGGGGGAAACCATGAATGTGCGGGTTTGCACAACGGGGGAAATGTGGATAGATCTATTGGGCGTGACCTGCCCCACTCGTCGGCTTGGAGGGCCGGGCGGGTGCATATTGTCTCGAACAGGAACATTATCGTGCTGAACATTACGGGCTGCTAAACATGCTAAACATTGCTAAACGTGTCCAGTAATGGTTTCCAATCGTAGTAGTAATAATACATACGCCTAGCTAGCGTACGTGGTAGCATTGATATAGTATGGACATGGTAACATTTGGATAACATTTTTGAACAAACCTGTGAACTCACCAGCATTATATGTTGACGTCTTTTGGCATGTTTTTCTCAGGTCGCTAAGGTAGCAACAACTGGATCTAGGCGCACGAGTCGGCACGGGCGTCTAGGGTTTAGAGCATGGTCTTCATTAAACTTTTGAACTGTGTCTTTTGGGTTGTAAACATTTAAAGCTTCCGCTACAGTTTATGTTTTTATAACTATATCTTTTGAGTATTGTGTTATGCATATAGTGTTGTTTATTGTGACCGTTGACTTGAATCCTGGTTTGTCATGCGCCTCGCGGTAAAACCCCGCAAGTGGAATTTGAGGGTGTGACAGATTGGTATCAGAGCCAATGGTTATAGTGAACTAGGACTGCATTTAGAGTCTAGTCTATAGCCGAGTCGCACACACTAGACGGTCACATACTTGAGTCGGTTTGGAACATGTACTAACTTTGTCGGGGTGTCGTTACATTATCATCACACTTCTCTGTTACATTATCCGATCTTACTCTTGGCTTTATACACTCTTATGTTCTTCTTCGGGGTTTGAAGGAGAAGGAGTTAACTCGTGGGTTATTGCACGGCAGTGTCGTACGTTGGGGTAGTCTTACGTACTCTCGGGGTCTGTCCAGGATTCGGACATCTCCCTTTCATACCCCAATAGACGCACTTGCTTACACATTATCTTGTGCACTTATGCTTGTGATAGCATGATGCTAGATGCCGATATTCAGCGACTTGAGTTCAAGCTGCGGGAAAGCCTGGAGGACCATGTAGAGCAGTTTATCATTTCGGGTGCACACGAAATCATAAACTGAAATGCATGAGAATCCAAGTGGACTCTGAACTTGGATGTATAGTCCTGGATTGGGTCTAGACG
Source organism: Ambrosia trifida (assembly GCA_028751855.1). Lineage (NCBI taxonomy): Eukaryota > Viridiplantae > Streptophyta > Magnoliopsida > Asterales > Asteraceae > Ambrosia > Ambrosia trifida. Next base: position 131,535,529 of record CM054128.1, on the reverse strand, counting down.
TAACTTTTCTAGCTACTAGTGGATGACACTAGCAGTGAATCTGAATCTCTCGATTTCTGATTTGTCAGATCATGTCGGGCGCACGCGGTGGTGGACGTCGTGGTGGTGGTCGTGGCGGCGGTGGCCGTGGCGGTGGTCGTGGTAACATTAACATGACCCAAGCAGAGCTGAACAACTTGCTTCAACAGCAAGTGAACATAGCCTTGGCTGCTTTCCAGGCTGGGCACAACGCTATGGGTGGTAAGTTGGTTCTTACCTGCCTTGTTTCGTTCTTGGGTGTCATGTTTCCTTTGTGGTTTATCTTTGTGTCGTGTTTCAGGTGCTGCTGTCAACCCGCCTCCACCCCAGTGTTCTTACAAGAAGTTTAGGGACTGTCAGCCCCACAACTTCGCTGGAACTGAAGGGGCGGTGGGACTGCTCCGATGGTTGGAGAAGGTTGAATCTGTTTTCTTGATGTGTAACTGTCCTGTTGAGGACCGGGTTAAGTATGCCACTGCAACATTTGAGGGTCCTGCTTTGACATGGTGGAATGCTACGACGCAGAACATGGGCTTGGGGGAAGCTCATGCTATGCTTTGGGCGGATTTTGTTCGGTTATTGAAGAGTGAGTACTGTCCCAGGGAGGAAGTGCAGAAGTTGGAACATGAAGTCTGGAACTGCAAGATGGTGGGGTCCGAGATTGAAGAGTATACTGTGCGACGCAATGAGCTGGCGGTGTTGTGTCCTGACATGCACACACCTGAGTACCGTAGGATCGAGCACTACATCTCTGGATTGGTGCCGGAGATTGCTGGTTTAGTAGCTGCTGGGAACCTTCCTACACTGGCTGAGGTCGTCCGTTCTGCACACAAGATGACCAACATGAAGATTTTGGAGGGCGCTTTACCTCCTAAGGGTTCAACTGCGAAGGGGTCTGATGGCAACAAGAGGAAATGGGAGAACGTGGGTAAGAGTGCAGTGCCGGCGCCGTCTCAACCGGCCAAGAAGACTGAGGGATCTGGGTCGTCTTCTTCGCAGAAGACAGGTGGATACATTGGGAAGCATCCCAAGTGTAACAAGTGTGGTTTTCACCATTCTGGGAATTGTGATCGGGCTCGTTGTCATCGGTGCCATCAGTTGGGGCACCATGCTAAGGATTGCAAGGTGACGCTCACCCCAACCCAGACTCCTGCGGCTACTCCTGCTCCTGCTGCTCAGGGGACTCAGGGGAGGCAGGGGTGTTACAACTGTGGTGACACGGGACACTTCAAGCGTGATTGTCCCAAGCTGAAGCAGGGCGATAATGGGAGGGGCGGAAACGGTAACGGTAACGGGAATGGCGGCGGAGGCAGGACTGCGCGTGCTTTCGTCATTGGGTCTGCGGAGGCTAGGCAGGATCCAGACACAGTTACCGGTACGTTCCTTCTCAACAATCGCTATGTTTCTGTTTTATTTGATTCTGGACAATCGGGGACTAGATAACCTTATGGTTATTAGTCGGAACACTTATGTGAACATTTTGATAGATCTCCGGTAGAGGGATCATCAAGGGCTAAACATCTTTTACTTACATTTGAGGAACGCTATCTAAGGTGAGTTCACGGCCCCACTTTTACTGCTTTAACTTTTGGGGGAGAAAACATGCGCTAAACAGTTTTGGTAACATATGTCATACTATGGTTTTAACTTTATATTGCTATACGATCTTTTGGAAAGTCCCGGGGGAAACCATGAATGTGCGGGTTTGCACAACGGGGGAAATGTGGATAGATCTATTGGGCGTGACCTGCCCCACTCGTCGGCTTGGAGGGCCGGGCGGGTGCATATTGTCTCGAACAGGAACATTATCGTGCTGAACATTACAGGCTGCTAAACATGCTAAACATTGCTAAACGTGTCCAGTAATGGTTTCCAATCGTAGTAGTAATAATACATACGCCTAGCTAGCGTACGTGGTAGCATTGATATAGTATGGACATGGTAACATTTGGATAACATTTTTGAACAAACCTGTGAACTCACCAGCATTATATGTTGACGTCTTTTGGCATGTTTTTCTCAGGTCGCTAAGGTAGCAACAACTGGATCTAGGCGCACGAGTCGGCACGGGCGTCTAGGGTTTAGAGCATGGTCTTCATTAAACTTTTGAACTGTGTCTTTTGGGTTGTAAACATTTAAAGCTTCCGCTACAGTTTATGTTTTTATAACTATATCTTTTGAGTATTGTGTTATGCATATAGTGTTGTTTATTGTGACCGTTGACTTGAATCCTGGTTTGTCATGCGCCTCGCGGTAAAACCCCGCAAGTGGAATTTGAGGGTGTGACAAGCTTCTTGTATGTTTTCCACCATGTTGGTTACCGCCACAAAGCGCCCTGGATACCTATCCCTCCACTGTTTCACCTCTGGTGCCATAAAGTCAAACGGTTCCTTTTTGTGAATTTTTAAGCCTTTGCACGGTATTCCTAACAAGTTATGGATAGCTAGTTCATCAATTTTTATGCTTCCATTTTCCAGCTTTATTTCCATTTTGTCTGGATCAAAGTTGTCGACGACATAGTGACCCAACTTCCCTGGTATTCCATTTACGTTAAAATCCAAAAGCTTGCCAAAGCCCATTTTTCTCACGGCCTCTTTTTGTTTGTCCTTTAATGCTTTAATGCATTTATACATTTGTATTGGCGAAGAACGTGTTTACAACGAGAACCATCCCTCTTCTGCGTTTGTTTTCGTACTTGTTGTAACTCTTTTCTCCTTTTTTTTCTTGATCCTCCTGTAACACATGATTTTAAATTCTTTTAAATAACAATTCATATAACAAACATATATATATAAACTCACTCAATCAATATGTTTTTTTACCGTACCCGTTGTTGTAAGTTTTTTTGCACTTTGAACTGGTTACTCATCCTCAAAGGTAACTTTTTTTTTCTTTTTTTTTTTCTGTGAATTTCCTGCTAGATATATTTTTGTAATCAAGTTAGGTCCTATCTTTTTAAAAGTAATTAGACATGTTCTTATTAAAACAGCCAAGCAATTTGTATATTTTTTTATCATACCCGTTGCTGGTCATTTTTTTGATCCGTGCGCTGGTTGGTCATCATCGGAACTAACTACTTTCTTCCGTTTTTTTCTGTGGAATCCCTGTTATACAGATTACAAAACGTGATTTTAATACTTGTAACACACGCAAACATTTTTTTTCTAACTGACAACTAACAAATGATTGATTCACGTACCCGTGGATCATTTTCCTGAGCAACCGATTGTTGTATCCAGTTCATCTTCATCAATTTCTACATTATCAAATTTTTCGGTTACTTTTTTTATAAGTCAGTGGACTATACAAATTGTATTGAAAAAACATTTTTGTAACATACCTAGTTGTTTTTTAACCTTTTTCCGTTTGGTATCGTTGTGTTCATTCGGAGAAACAAAATCTATAACATGATCAGATACTAACAAACGTGGGCTTTTCCTTGTAGACTTCGTCGACATTTTTTTGCTAACACCAACGGAACATAGTTAAAACATACAAATACAACGTCTATGTAAACACAAGACTCTAAAGCAGATTATTACCCTAAAAAAAAACTCACATGAACATCACTACATGTAACTCAAAAAAGCCATTAAATTTTTTTTTTTCTAAGTTCACAAATGTAAACAAAAGGTCATGCAACTCTCATTATATGTTCTTATTTCTAACTTCACTAAAGACTTTACAAAGTCTTTGTAAACCCAAAGTATTTGTTACCATCAACTCTCATTATAGGAATCCAAAGTATTAAAAAAAAGCCTTAACGTTTGTTACTATAACACTTTTGGATTTTTAACATTTTTTATTTTTTTCTTAACCAAAAATATTTTTTGTGTAACCCCAACCTGAAAATCACATTTTTTGTTATTTTTTTGTAACCCCAACTTGAAAATCACAATTTTTGTTAAGTTTTTTGTAACCCCAACCATAAATTTTTTCTGTAATTTGTTTGTAACCCCAAGTATAAACATAAAATCTTTGGCAAACACAAAGTTTTTTTTTTGTAACCCTAACCTGAAAATCACGTTTTTTTATACAAATCCCTAATATAATTTACTTCAAAATCAAAATTTACAAAAAGCCCTAATAGTATCCCAATATTTTTAACTTTTAAAGCCCTAAGATGCGTAACCAACAATATGTTATGCCTCGTAACTTCTGCATTATCTAACAAATAACATCTAACTTTAATTAAATGCATACAAAATTAAACGTTTTGTTTTAAAAGGCTATAATCGATGTATTTTTAACCTAAATCTCATGTTTTTTGTAACCTACATTTCAAGAACATTCATATTTTCTGGAAGTAACAAAACCCAAAACAAAAACTAAAAACTTTATGTAACAGATTACCTTTTTCTAAAGACGACGATGTTTTGGTTCTTAGATGACAGTTTTGCGAAGATTTTTTCTAAATGCTTTCCGTGTTTTTGTTGAAGATTTGCTTGAAGGTTTGTTTTGGAAGATGATAGGTTCTTTTAAGGGAAATGTTATTTTGTTAGGTGGGTGAAGATTTTTGAAAAAAGAGTGTTATGATCAGGGTATTCAATGAGTATAGTGTTTATGAGAGAGAAACATTGGGAAGACAAAGATTACAGTTACTTTATCTTTTGTCAGTTACATAATTTTTGTTGATCCTTTTACTCCTCCTTGCATTGTTGTGTTTTATCTTCTTAGAAAAAAAACAAAATTAACATGAAAAAACTAGATCCATTGATCAAGATGATTGAAGGGTCAAGATGAGGTTTTCAGGGTTTCTTTAACTGGAGTGGGTTTTCAAAATATCCTCCCCCATATATATATAATCTTATTAAGGAGGAGTGATGGCCAACATGGTCATTTTCACCTCCGTACAACTTAAGATGCAACATGTACAACATATTTAAGCAAGAAATTAAAGGGCATTATGGGCATAATTGTGACAATTAAGACACTTAGAAGGGTGATATAGACATTTCACTCACCCATCCCTTACAATATCATAACACTTTTACAATACTGCCCTCCATTTCCCATCCATACCCCTACAATGGTGGTTTGTCTTCTTCAAACCTAAAGAGCTTTCAATTGTGTTTTAACTCTGGAAAACGAAGATACACAATGTGTTTATTACTGGAAAACGAAGAGACACAAGAGCAGAGAAATTAAGACACTTTTATTTGGGACTTAATAGTGGCTGCATTGATGTTTGGAAGTTTGTGATACAACCACCAGCTTTCCCGGTCACCGGTCTCTCCCCTATATTTTCCAAACACAAACCTCAACACTTCACCATTGTTCTCCTCGTCATCATCCATATTTTCCACTACACTTTTTATCTTCTACAATCATCATCATTGGTACACTAATTCTACCAACTTTCATAAATTTGTTTCAATTATAATGATCTAACATGCTTCTATTTCTCAATTTTAACTGTTTTGTTTTTTTATTGTATAGGCAACATCAAGATCGGAATCAACGGTAATAAACTAATAATCTTATACTCTTTAATTTCCATTATTGTTTTTAAGCGATCTGGGGTTGTTTACTTTTCATTAACATGTGTAGGGTTCGGTAGAATCGGTCGATTGATTGCCAGAGTAGCTTTACAGAGAGATGATGTTGAACTTGTTGCTGTTAATGATCCCTTTATCTCTGTGGAGTACATGGTTTGTATTTTTATATGTAATTCGATTGTATTAATATTAGATCAGTGGGTTTTATTATTGATTATTTATTTGTTTGTATATGCGTGTAGACGTATATGTTTAAGTATGGCAGTGTTCATGGTGCGTGGAAGCACCATGAGCTTAAAGTTAAGGATAAGAAAACGCTTCTTTTCGATGAGAAACCCGTGGCTGTTTTCGGTTCAAGGTTAACTCTTCACATGTCCAGTTTTAGTAAATTTGATATAATTTAGTATGTTTTTTTTACCAAATTGTTGAATGATTCTGTTTTCAAATAATTATAGGAACCCGGAAGAGATCCCATGTGCCCAAACTGGAGCCTTGTATGTCGTTGAGTCCACTGGAGTTTTTACTGATAAGGACATGGCTGCTCCTCATTTGAAGGTATCCAAATCGGATACAAGGTGTTAAATCTTGCAATTTGATCGCGTGTTATTTTATGCAATATTCTAATATTTTATAACTATGTGATCATACATGTTTATATTGTTTAGTTGTTTATGCTTATGTATTTCATCATGGGAAAAAAATGTGTTATTTTGTAATTTCTCATAAGTTGTTGTAGAACATTAAATAGTGGTAGTAGTTTGTCAAGTATAAATTAAGTTTCTTTGTTCATAAAAAAATGATTTTGGTGTGATGGTTTTTGAAGATGTGGTGTGAAATTTGATGCTAGGGCTTGGATAGATTTTGTGTTGAGTGAGAGATTTTTCTGCTACTTACAGGAGATTAAAAGTTAAATTTTGATTGTAGAAGTTTATAAGACAATGAGTGGATAATGATTGTCTTTGTTTAGTCATCAATCTGAATTTATAGTATCTTTTTTAATTATGAATTTGGAAATTGGAAATTTTGACTAGATTGGATTTTTAATTAGAAGCGAGACGTTAACGGCTTATGTTTTTTTCTTCTTTTTCGCGTGTTATCTTTATACATTCAATTGCTAATCCACAAGGTTGGTGAACAAATGTGCTTTGTGGTTTTGCATCTTGTAGAATTGTTGATTGATGGTGCATTGCCAGATGCCTAGGTTAATTGTTTCAGGATAGCCTTAAGAGTTTGATAAAGATGCATAAGTACTAAGAACATATAGCTTGGCTGTCTGTTGTATAGTTTGTCTTGAATCTTGATAGGATACGTTTGAGTATTTGGCTCGCAACATTTAGGGGCTTTAGCCTTTCTCTTTTAATATAGATAACTTTTTGCAATTCTTATTTAAACTGTTTTGTGAAATCTACAAAAAATGGATTCTTCTCAGTGTTCTTTGTATAAGAAATTATGAGGAAAACAAACCCTCTCATCACCTGCTAGCAAATTGTTGCTGCCTTTGATGGCGATTTAAGCCTCAATTTTTCCATGAAGTGGAAGTTGACTTATACTTTGTGAATTGACCAAGAAGATCTATAATGTGTTATATACTCTCTGTAAGGATTCTTTAAGCCTTTTGTACCACATTATACGCTTTCTATGTTCTCATACCATAAGTGGTCTAAATCGAATGGTGATTATGCTGATAATCCTACAATTATGCTTAATATGCTTAAGATTTTGTAACTCGCTTCCTTTTTTACTTTTCTTATTAGTTAAAAGTGTTAATTGATTGACGGTGTCATATTGTTCACAGCTTATTGACAAACACTCAGTTAGAACCCATGTTCGTGAACTAAAGTTGAAAGTCTTGAAAGAAATAGCGAAAGAATACCAGATTGATTGGGACACAATTGAGTCCGAAACAGAACTCAAACCACCTGAAAAACTTATCGTGCGTTTCAATATCTCTATGCATGTTTAATATTACTATATATGTGTATATATGCACACACACTCACACACTATATGTGTCGTTTTTCTGCAGGACGGACCTCTGACCTTTGTGAGTGCTTCTACCATGCCAATTAAGCCTCCAAGTGAAGAATTTGTTCAGCCAAACAACCCACCATCACGCTGGTACTCAGATAATGGTAAAAAAACATGACGCATTTTGACAACACAAAATCAACTGCTGAAGCTGCTGCCGAGTCAGCTAAAATGGCTATTGCTGCTGCAATTAGTTGCTTTTGCTCACTGTTTACAATTAGTTGAACCCCATGCCCATTTAATCATTTTGTTGCTTTTGCTCACTGTTTACTCATAATCCATGATATCTTATCTCTTTCTACTAAGCTTCATTTAAATTTTAGTCTTTAGTCAATTTCACATGAATCAGTTGGTTATGAATCTCATAGTTCATGTTGCCAATATAAGTGGAATTGAGAATATAAGTCGTTCAATACTAATAGAAGCATGCCATGTAAATTAATGTACTAAATTTTTTTAATTAAAATACCTATGGAAAATGAAGAATGCATTTTGAAAATGAGACACCAGTAGTCCAGAAACAAATTGCTTTATCAAATGAATTATGTTAAACTAATTTTTCTTATTATTTGAAGCTCAAAATCAGATAACGGTAACCTGGATACGAAAATTGCTTTACTCCTAAAGACGTACCAAGGGTCTTGTTAATTGTTTCGTCTAAATTTGTTGTTTGGTATCACAAGCCATATGTTATACTTGCATTTAAACCCGCCGCAACGCACGGGCATTCCTACTAGTATATATATATAGGGGAGGGTTATCTTGAGAACGCTAAATATCGTGAGAACCGTGAGAACAAGTAAAAAAATCAATCAAAATCAATTTTTTTAATACAAACCTCATTATAATCAAAATACAACATTAATAAATAAATTTTCTTTCCAAATAATACATCTTTTCTTGCAAAAACACTTTCAAATTAACTTTTTACACATGTGTAAATGAAACAGTTTACACATGTATAAACAGTAAATTTACACATGTGTAAAAACAATTTATTTTTGTATACGTTTGAATTTTTACACGTAAATTGTGTTTTTGGGATTGTATTTTAGTAATAAAGATAAGTGTAAAAGAAATTTTGAATTTGAATGGTTATAGATGTCGTTCTCACGGTTCGCACGAAATATATGTGTTCTCAAATTAACTTTCCCCTATATATATATATATTTAGGGGAAAGTTAATTTGAGAACACAGGTATTTCGTGCGAACCGCGAGAACGGCATCTAACACCATTCAAATTCAAAATTTCTTTTCACACTTATCTTTATTACTAAAATACAATCTCAAAAACACAATTTACGGGTAAAAATTCAAACGTATATGAAAATAAATTGTTTTTACACATGTGTAAATTTACTGTTTATACATGTGTAAACTGTTTCATTTACACATGTGTAAAAAGTTAATTTGAAAGTGTTTTTGCAAGAAAAGATGAATTATTTGGAAAGAAAATTCATTTATTAATGTTATATTTTAATTATAATTAGGTTTGTATTGAAAAAAAATGATTTTGATTAGTTTTCTCACTTGTTCTCACGGTTCTCGCGATATTTAGCGTTCTCAAGATAACCCTCCCCTATATATATATATATATATATATATATATATATATATATATATATATATATATATACAGGGTCAAGATCGTGTACAAAGTGCTTTTTTTGTGAGAAGTGTGAGAAGTATTAAAAATTGATACTTAGGCATCATTTTTTGAACTTAGTCGTGATGTTTTGGATTGTTTTGCCTATAAAAACACTAAAACATAACAATTAAAAACCGAAAACAATATATTTTAGGCTTAAAACTTAAAACACCATGCTAAGAACATTAGCAGTGTGTTTTAAGCGTTAACTAGTGTGTTTTAACTGTTTTTTTTTTAAATTTAATGACTATAATACATTGTATTGTGTTTTAGATTGTTGTGTTTGGTGTTTTTCAAGTTAAAACAACCTAAAACATCATTCCTAAATCCAAAACATGATGTCTACATGTCAATTCTTAGTCCTTCTCACACTTCTCACGAAAAATGTACTTTGTACAGGATCATAAACCTATATATATATATATATATATATATATATATATATATATAGGGTTGGGTTAAAATAAAAACCCTCTTGAGTTGTGAAAACTCTAGAAACCCAATTCTAACCATTGATCTTCACTAATCAAGGGCTGAGATTCATCCAACAATTTAATATTAATAAACCACATGTCCTTTTTGTTTATAAGAGTAACAAGGGCATTTTCGTCATATGGTGTTAAAGAAGACCTACACTATCTTTCTTACTTTTGTACTTTTTTACTTTATGTCACCATCAATCTCACTAACCTTTTATCAACTTCAAGACTTAATTTCAGTTATGTTTTTTTTTCTACATAGTACATGAGTCAAATTTTAAACCAAACCTATGATTATTAACAAGATGCTACGATTTGTGAACTGTTACGTAAGTGTTACGTAACAACATACCAAGTTACATGTGTAACATTTCTATTTACATTTACATAATAAATGTAAAATATCTATTACATTTTACAAAGTGAACTAGGGATATATTAATTTCATTTTTCGTAAGTTACAAATTTTTATTATTGTGTTACAACATGTACTTTAGTATGTTACAGTTTTTTATTATGTTACAACTTGTAGTTCTAGTATGTTACAATATATACAAAACCACTATGTTTGTAAAAGAGCAATGTTCATAATTTTTACATTGTAACAAGTTTTGTTACATACCACAACAACATATTTTATTAAAAAAAACATATATCACGCTGTAACAACACAAGTTACATAAGAAAACCCAATTTAACTTCAATAAAATACACTATATTCCCTTGTACACACAATACTTCTCAAAATCCAGCTCTAAATCTTGACCCATTTATAGATTCACAATCTACAAAAGACATAACAAATACAACAATATTCAGAAATTTATAATCACCATGTACATAAAATGAAGCCGGTGCCTAAAATTAAGAGCAGTTAGTTACGACAAATAACATAAATCACACAATGCTATTACCCATTTATGAATCTAGCGCCGGTGTTTAACTCGAAAATTCAAAATCAGCGTCGAATTTTCAAAAAGATTGTGTATCAATTTGGTTGCTTTGGTTGCTTGTATATCAAAAGTCTAAAATTTGCACTATAATAGTATATAATACACATAAAGAATTGAAAAGGATGACACCACGTGGAGTGCAAAATAATAATAATAATAAGAAACATAAATTATTATAAATTATTAAAAAGTAGATATTGTTGATGGAAAATGGCAGAGCCCCACCCACTAATCTCTAGATGAAGTGGTTCCAAAGCATTCAAAACACTCCTCCCATATCCAAATTTTTTTGAGAAATTAACGACCACTCTTATCTACAATAATGTTTCCAGGTATCAAAAGCCGGTGTTTAGTTTTGAGAAATATCCATTTTATACCGCTGTTTTCCTAAAGATTTGAAATAATTTCTCTTTCTTAAAAATTAAAAAAAAAAAAACAAACCAGATCTAAAAAAAAGTTTTAAAGAAAAATTATCCAACGAAACTAATTATCCAAGAAGGACCCAAAACATACAACAGCTATTAAATTGAAATCAAACGAGGGAGTCAATTGTTAGAACAATAATAATAATATAGAGTAGATCTAAAACAAACATACTTCTACATACCAAGATTAACAAGTTCATCAATGGCACGTCATCTCTTCTAGATCCAAGATCTCCAAGAACCTCTTAACCACCACCACCTCGAAACCACCACCGTCGGTTCATCAGATGAAAGAGAGATAGAGAGAGAGAGAGAGAGAGAGAGAGGAGTGTGTGTGTGAGAGAGTGAAAGAGTAGTGTGTGAGAGAGGAGTGTTAGTGAAAGAGAAGGTAGTATGTGTGTGTGTGTGATGCTTGTTTAAAAAGGTGGTCAGAAAAGGATATGGTGGAAGTTACCATGTTGCCCTTCTTCTAAATGATGAGAAATGAGATGTGGAAGCATGATAACCATTGGATGAGTTTCTAGAGTTTTCACAACTCAACAAGATTATCATAGAATACTTAGCCTATATATATATATTTCTGTGTTTGACATAGTAGCTAGAGTTTTCTTTATACACCGATTGTAAACCTTTGTCCGTACATGTTTTAAAGAAGCAACGGATGATGAAGATGAGACTGGGCAGTCGGTACAAAGCACATTGTGAACTATTGTTACATAAAACGAGGATTGAAAGACTTTTATAGTGAAATGATTTGAAGAAACGAATATGTCTCGGTGGTCGAAGCAACGGATACGTCTCGATGGTCGAAGCAACGAGGATTGAAAGACTTGGATGATTGTAGATTAGTTTTAAGGCTAGTTTTAATGTAATGTATTTTTCTTTTACTTTTAATTTGTTTTTTTAATGAAATGATTATTTTTTCTTATATATTGTTTCAACCGTTTGTTTTTTTTTAAACTTCATACGGTTTAAATTTTTATACCGGTTAATAATATTTAATTTCACACTATTTCAACCGTCCCACCATAAATTCAGTAATTAAATTGTGAATGGGAAACCGTTACAAAGTTTAGCATATAAACAAATCAAACCGTGGGTTTAAACCTCACACTTTACCATGGTTTAAAAAAGCAAACACCACACCACAAAGATGAATCTCTGGAACGAGAAACAAAAGATGGCGTTGGTGGTGTGCTACAAATACGCCACAAAGTATCTATAATAATCGTCTTATGGATGTATGGTTAATTGAGATATTCACGCTAAAGTATGCAATGAAAAATAATATAACTACTACGCTCAAGAAAGTCCTAATATATTAACAACCATCCTTGCATGCAGCGGTAAGTGTCGGTAATTAACTAGTCGTTAATATATATCTTTTTTTAACGGCTAACGAAATTCTTCAAGAACTTCCATCGGAGTCCCTATTCAGTCAAATCAGGACCCCTTCCACCTGGCATAGCCAACATATAATGGAGCTCCTAGTTTCACCAAGTCCACTAGTTCTGGGGAAAACCCGACTATCCACCCGCCCGAAAGCACGTCAATGGAATAACCGGTAAAACCTGGCGCTCTCAAGAATCGAACTCATGACCTTTCAACTATGGGTTTTCTATCATTGAGCCTCCGTACCATTCCACCATAAGGTGGTTGGTTCGTTAATATATCTATTTGAATCATATGCAATCACCATTCACCAATTCCTCAAATCTAATATTCAAATCACAACATCAAAGAAACAAAATGTTCCACATAATAACAATTAACTTGGTGCATATTAACAATTGCATCTATCCCTAAAACCAACATCTTTCGGTTCCAAATCTCACCGTTTTTCTACAATGCAAAGAAATTAAAATTTCAATGTCCATTAACTATATTATCGCATGCAACATTAGATTCAATCTTGATGACCAATCAAGATATAAATGAACAAGGGTCGAAGCTACCTCATAATTGTTGGCATGAGCATCGGTATAATTTTTTTTAGTGTAGCGTAGTGGTGTCAAATAGTGTAGTAAGACGTTCCTTTCTAAAGCTTATAATGTTGGAACGAGCATCGGTATAACTTTTTGAGCATCGATATAATTTAAGGTTGTGTGATTGTCGTTTAAGATAGAAGTTATTTAAGGAAAATATTTAAATCCTCCTACTCTGGTAAAGTATGAAATCAATTCCTAGTTCAAATTGTTGCCAACGATTTTCTTCTAGAAAGCAAGTCAGGAGTTTTACGAGCTTGTTGGTTTCCTCTTAAAATGATTTGGTGCCATCCTTGAACGTCAAACTAACAATGGACATTTGTAATTATGTATGAGGTATGAATATTATTTATTTGAGCTATGAAATGACATGCCGCTAAGTCCGAATAAACCACCAGTCAAAAAATAAACAATAAAAGTTCGTTTAGAGCATCTCCAATGCACTCTCACTGGATGGTCCGGTGAGAGTGGACGGACAACCAAACCAAACTTTCACCATTGGAGGATGAGGTCCGAAGAGACATGGTCCGCTCTAGCGGCCAGTTTGCTAGAGAATTTTGTGGGGCCCTCTTTTACTTTTAATGATTAAATAAAAAAAGTTTCTTTTTTTTATGTGTGTGTGTTGGGTATAATTTTTGGAAGAGAGAATTACAAAGATTGTCCTTTAATTATACTAGAAATTTCATGTTCTGTCCTTTATGGAAAATTTTCACTCATTCTGTCATTTGTTTTCTCAATTTGCTACATCCTCTGTCCTTTAGCCTAACTTAGTTAAAAAAACTTGGTTAACTTTATTTTCTAAGTTTATACTTTTAGCCCCTATAGTTTTGATCGAACCCTAACCCTTGATTGACCTCAAATTCGACACGGCAATTAACGAAATCACAGGGCTATTATAGATCATCAAATTCCGATCAAAACCATGTATAATAATTGTACTGACCTGATTGTTTCGAGGCTAAATCGAATGATTAAAATTGCGGCTGTTGATCTTATTCTTCAAATTGCGAACGATTTGGTGGGTGTTTATGGTATATTTTTGCACATAAACGGTCGACTAAGGTATAAGATGTTATAATAGGTTTCAATTTATGGTATAGAGGCTCGGTTTTGCAAGTGGATTTTTAAACGTTTAAAGACCTTTATTTTCTCAAATACATTTTTAAACGTTTATGGAATCTGCTAAACACCTTATGCCTTAATCGACCGTTTCTGTGCAAAAATATACCATAAACATCCATCAAATAGTTCGTAATTTGAAGAACAAGATCAACCAGTCGCAATTTTAATCGTTCGATTTAGCCTCGAAAACGATCAGGCCAGTACGATTATTATACATGGTTTTGATCGGAATTTGATGTTCTATAATAGCCCTGTGATTTCGTTAATTGCCGTGGTCGAATTCAAGGTCAATCAAGGGTTAGGGTTCGATCAAAACTATAGGGGCTAAAAGTATAAACTTAGAAAATAAAGTTAACCAAGTTTTTTAACTAAGTTAGGCTAAAGGACAGAGGGTGTAGCAAATTGAGAAAACAAAGGACAGAATGAGTGAAAAATTTCCATAAAGGACAGAACATGTAATTTCTAGTATAATTAAAGGACAATCTTTGTAATTCTCTCTTTTTGGAATGGTGTGGCATGTTCATGTGCAGTTTGGAGTGGTTTGTTTCAATTACCATTCTAGATACTCTTAGGTAGCGTTTGATATGCAGTAATGAGAAGCGGAATGGAATTGAGCATTACGATGGAATAAAAAAAAGATGTTTGGTTAGTCAAGGTAATGGAATCATCCATTATCTCATTCATTACATTCCCTCTAAAAACCCCAAAATTCATTCCATCCATCCCCGTATTTTTTTTCCATTCCATTACCTCTGTCACCCTCCATGGCTCCATCACCATCAACCACCACCACTACCCACCTATACCACTACCACTCATCGCAAACCACCACCTGACGCCACCACCGACCACCGCTATCGCCGACCACCGTCACCCACCATCGACACCATCGACCACCACTGCCTCTCTCCGTCACCGACCACCGCCACCCACCACCAAGCACCGACCGACACTCTCCGACACCGACCACTGCTACCCACCGACCACTGCTACCCACCGACCACCACCACTGCCGCCGCTGCCACCGCCAACACTCACTGTTGCCGTCACAACGTGTCACCATCCACCGCCACTGACTGCTAACACCTCCGCCACCTACCACTGTCGTCGACACCACCGTCAACCGCTGTCGAAACCACTCACCAACGTCGATTTTATTCCTTTGTCTTTTACTTTCTACCAAACAATACAAAATAATGATTCATTCCATTCTTACGCGGTAACCAAACAAGACCATGGAATGATAATCATCCATTTTATTCCTTTGTCAATTCTATTACCTTATTCATTTTATTCTCTCGTCCATTGTATTACTCCATACGAAACACACCGAATTATGGCCAAATGTCACCCAACTTGTTCCACGTATCCTAAATTCCTTCCCTTTATTAAATGCTTCTCACTACTAAACTAAAACAAACCCCCAAAAAAAACACCTCACAAAACCCCTAAACACACACCCATCCATCAAATATCACTTCTCAATTTCTCTCTATTAATATATATAAAAGAAAATGTATATGCTGACGTGGCGTGCAATGGAGGCCTCAACCTCCCATTGAGAGTGCCACATGGCTTAATAATTGAGAGTTTTTGGTGTTTTTTAATTGTTTCGTTTTTTATTAAAAATAAAAAGAAAAAAAATAAAACCCTAATGTTATCTCACCGTCTCTCTCAAGTCTCAATTATTCTTCTCCTTTTTCTTTAGAATACTCTCTCATGTTCCTTTCAATCATAACCTAACGCTGATCGTTTCCTTCTTGATTCTTCTGTAAGTTCTCCTTCATGTCAGTAGTTTGTTCCATCTTTCTTCTGCTTCTTTTATCATCATCTTTTTCGTGTTTTTCTTTTATTGTCGTTTGAGTTGCTGTGGATGTGTTTTTGTAGGTCTCCGGGGCAACATCTTCCTACCGAACACGTGTTCGACATACAAGTTTGGCGAGTTTTCCCCGGTTACGAAGGTCCGATCAATCACAAAACTGAGTTTTCATTGCTCACGAACTCAGAGTTCCCACTTTATCACCTTCATTTATTACGACGAAGTTGTTACCTTAACCACATTCCGATCTCCTCTATCGCAGGTATACACTTTCTGATTTTTTATTTCGAATTTGTGGCTTTTAAGGATTATGTTTCAAGTCTATGAATTATTCTAGGGTTTGCTTCTTATTACTTTTGTAAACATGCTCTTGGGTTTTTTAAAATTAATGATAACTATTTGTTTTTGTGCAGCCACCATTTTCCTCCACCTCCGACTTATGGTTTGTTTCCATGATGATTAATCTTTATTTGTTGCTTTTATCATTTTCGGGTGTTCAGTTTGTTGTTTGATTTTTTTTAGCAATTTGGGGGTTTTGGTCTTATTATTAGGTTTGGACTTTGAACAGTGATATATAGCATAATGCTAAAAGTGAAAGTTTTTTATTACGAAAATTGGATGATTTGTCTGCTCCATCCACTAGCAGGTTGTGTTTCTTTTTTATTTGGTTACTTTAAGACATCTAATTTTGTTTTGAATAAGTGTTCTAGAGATTAACTTTGACTGTAATGGAAATGCAATGTTCTCATTCATCCGTTGGAGTCTACTATTCTTTTCATTATTAGTATATACCACGATAATAGTATGGAGAAAGTTGTGTTTATGAAAAACTAATCTTAGTCGCAATTCAAAATCTATTCTTAATTAAATAACTTAATACACCATGTGATCTTTATTTTATTTACATTTACATTTGTATAAATAAATAAATGGTAGTTGGTTTGATAAATCAGAATATTGTTGTTTGTTCATGTAGGTGGTGGTGATGAGACGGCGAAGAACAACTTTTCCATTAAACTTTGTCCACTCGCTTGATGGTTCACACATGATGATGCTAAAACCAAGTGCTATACATTATGCCTGTAGGTGGCATACTTGGTGGGTCAGTTATACACATTTTATGAATAATATTTGTAGTTTCTTTACTGATTTTAGTTGGTTAACTTTAGTCATGTTTGGTAAATTTAATATGCTCGATTATGTGTAGCGGTGTGATCTGCATAGTCAGTTCAACTTGGGTGTTCAATTTTGTTTGAATAAGGAAATTATTCAACTTTTACTTTGACACTGTCGTTTTAGAATTGAAGTTTGGCGGATTGTATATGAAATAAATAGATGCGTATAAAATGGTGCCCAAGGCTGATGCATTTTCCCTTTTCTTATTAATAAAGTTTTCCTAACTTCGACTTGGTGCACATGTACTAATTCGAGTAAACAATCAACATTTTACGACCAACACAAAAAAGCCCCAAAGAATAAAGTTTTTTAAATTCTATTAAATTATGTTTCAGCTATAAAGCATGGATTCAATTCAAGTCAAATTGTCAAAGTTTACTTATAAATCACTAGTGAGAAACCCGCGCGATGCGGCGGTGTCGACAATCTACATCATGGTACTTAATTTCCGTTAGTTTATCAATCCTCTTGTGAATGAACAGTTTGCTACCTTATCAGGTACATTTTGGTGGCTCCCACTTAGATTTTCAACTGTTGTTCTTGGATCATCAAAAATATTCTTTAAAATGTTCTATCTTGGTGTGCAAGTTCAATCTAAGGTTGTTACTTACATATCTAGCTTAAATTTACAAAACTAACATAAAAACTGCAAATCACATTCAACAGCAACAAAACATATTCATGTTTTTTATAAAGCTATAGTTCATTTTGTAATCATGCACCCACTCCTTTTAATTTGAATTTGCAGGCTCCTTGCCATATTGCTTCCACCATATAGTGATATAACTCTTTGGGATTTTGGGTGTGTACACTTACCGAGTTGCGAAGCCTAAATAAAAGAGTAAAGTATTCTACTACTATTACATACACCTCTCGGATGTAAATTACCAATATACACTTGCAACAGTTAGTCTCATACAAGTAATGGCAATGTCGATTTTCTTAAGCATGGGTTGATTTACGTGTGTTTTATCTCTAATGGGTCAATAGGAAAACAAAATGCAACTAAAATAAATAGGTCAAATGGTTTAAAAGTGTATTTTAGTCAACTTACTTAACTACTTTATTGAAATAAGTATAATATTATTGCAAATTTGTAATCGTAACTAACACACAAATAAGAAAAAAATGTATAGAAATTGAACGAAAGTATTTAACGCCAACTCTAGTTGTTTCAGCCAAACCATCGTTCAATTGGTGACAAAAATTCCGACAATGAAAGCGATGGTACCTGTCTCATTCCCAGCTTTGATGTAAAATAAGTTATCCGTTGTACCTAAGGCGACCTATTGCCACATCTAGTAGATCATTCAAATGAAGAAAAATCAGTGAAATATAAAAATGTCTTAAAGTGAAAGCTTGTGTTTCCCTGATTTCTTGTAGCTTCGATACAACATCCAATGCAAGTTGCACAATGAAATCAGTAAAGTAAACTCATCTGAGGCCCTTCACAATGTCATATAGAGGAAGTTTTTAACTTAGCAAAAGCTTCATTTTACATTAATTTCTTTATAATGTTTGGAAGGCTATCGAGAAAATACTACCTTTACCCCATGTTTAACCCATTTACCTAGATTTACTAATTTGACTTTTGGGTCAAACCTGGTACATTTGGACCTATGTTTTATAAAGCGCGCCTGAGGCACACGTAGGCGCAAGGCGCATCAAGGCACATCCTAAGGCGCCTCAAGGCTTTGTGCCTACCCATTTTCTCAAAGGCGCAGAAAAAGGGCATTTTTTGGCATTTTCCAGTCGCTTTTGGCCCTGAGGCGCGCACCTTTCGTACACCATGTATAGTTATGCATAAAAATGTTGTACCTTGGTGTTTTTGGCTTGTACATATAGGTAAAATCGTGTAAAAACCTTATTTATAGCAATTTTTTGGGTAAATGAAGCTAAAAACCTATTGGATACATATATGGGATATCTAAAAAAATTATATAATTTGTGCGCGCTTCGGGTACAAAAATCCCACGTTTTTTGCGCTTTGCGCTTCACCTGATGCGCTTACACCTCGTCGCTTTTGTGCGCCTAGCGCTTTTTAAAACCAAGATTTGGACAACTCCTTAGTAAGAGATTTATTTTTTAACTTGCAGGAATCAGGAGAGTAATGTGGAATATTTTTGACTTTTCTGTGGTCAAACCCCTTGCTACACACATCAAATAATTAACCCTACCAATACAACCCATTTTGAGCACACACATTTCTCTTTCGTTCTCAGACTACACATAAACAATAGAAAAATAATAGAGTTAGAACAAAACCAATACATAACCTATAAAAGTAATCCTGTTTAGTAAAAGAATTAAGAATCTCACTCAGCCACTCGGTCAAATGAGTTGGATTTATGGGTGCAATTGCATTTTTTTTAAAGGAAACATCCTAAGTGACTAAAAAAGTAGGCATTCAGATCTCTATTTGAATTGTTTATTTTCCTCAAATTGCACTGAAAAAACCATAGTACCCACTGTCCAATTGAGTTGTAATTTTAAGTTGTGTAGACCAAAAGGAATCTTCTATACTTTGATGAACATCCTATACTAAGCATATCATATAATCTTTATGTAAGAAAATAGCGAAAGTAAAACCTTACCTGCCTGCTTTTGCCCCAAGGTGGACACCAAGTTGACCAATCTGGATTCAATGCATCCTTTCAGTTGCTTCTTTAGTAGGTATCCTACATTGTATACAACCACCAACATGGAAACAAAACAAATTTAATCTAATTAAAGATCACGGAGAGATAGTTATACTCAGTTGATCTCATAAAAATAAATATATATCTTCCCACTATCTGACAAAAGTATTCTTGAACTGGTTATGAAGGATTTATATATAAACCAGCAACCAGTACATTCAAATCTTCAAAACAAATCAGCACATTCAAACCTTTAAAATAAACTATTGTGACTTTTATGGGATATCTCGGTTTATATACCAGCAGTCGGTTAAACATGCACATTTACTGTATTAAACACGGACCGCAAAAATGAACCACACCATCAGCCGCCTGAACCCACCAACCTGACCTGACTCGACTCCATAGTTGAACACACCTAAACCACCTACACCCTTCGGTTGTATGGCAGTCAATAAGAAAAACATCATAACTATTAACTTCTAATGAATTTGGTTTTTAAGTATTCAAAATTACTAATATTATCAGTAAAACCAAAATTCTCAGAAAAGTTTATCCATTTAACATTGCTTTTAAATAACCCTTTTGATAAGTTACGGATCCCTAGATTTATCACCTTTTCTTATTTTCACATGTCACTTTCACAATTGACAAATATTTTTAGCATCAAATTTGTATCAGTATCAATTAGCCCATTTGACCTCTAAGTTTGTACTATCATTTCTAATTCAATTAGTATGGTACTGCTAGAATCAGTTCATTTTAGTCTTATATAGACCCTAAGTCAAGAAATAAAATAAAGCTGCATTTTTTCCGGTGAACCATGTTTGAAGTTTCCACATACCTAAGCAATTTAGCAGATAGGCAATTAGTGCCAAGAACACCATCTTGCCAGGCATTCCTCTTTTTTTTGTATACCAGCCATGTTTCCACCATCGTTCAGATTATTCATTATGTGGATTTATGATATGCATTAGAAGATCATACCAAGTAAGCAGAAGGTTTTCATCTAATTTGTTCCTTAGTAGGGTCTTTCCATTTATAACAATAACCTACAACATTCAAATCCATAATAATGCTGATTAGAACATTAGAAGTCAAAGTAAATTTAAAACAAACCCATCAATAAGTGGGCAAAATTTATTAAAACCCATAAAAAATAAAAATAAAAAGTAACCGTATGAACTTTAAGCAAACCCCAGTAGAAAACAAAAAGTGCAATACATATTTGAACCCAAACTAACCCATGAATCATTTCTTGAAATTAAAAAACTAAATTGGGAGAAATCAGAAATTTTGAAATCTTGTTAAATAATCTTCGGGCAAACCCAAAATAAACACAACCATAAACCTAGATTAACAACGACCGTGAGGAATTAGCTGAATGCTTCACATGAAACAGTTGTGATAACAAATGAACTACCTAGGTAACCTCAGATCTATTAAAGAAAACATGAGCGAGACCAGATAAACAATAATAATTGACATTTGGAGGTAAAAAATTATAAATATCCATCAAAACATTTGTCCACAGCTCAGTCTTCTTCAATAACTAAACTATCAAGTAGAAATCATAAAATCCCTAGTAGTCTCTACCACCAGTTGAGCGGATTTTGGTCACTGGAACCCTCGAATTTGCGACCGTCACCGTTTGTTACCACCAGTAACACAGTTGATGCATGAATTTACATCACCAAACAGATTTATTTATTCTTCATCTTTGATTTATGGTTGAATCGCTAGTGTGTATGTGTGTGTGAGAGAGAGAGAGAGAGATCTAGAGAGAGAGATAGAAAGATAGAATAGATCCACATAATTCACATGGATATTGAGAAAGAGAGAGAGAAGAAAAAGTTGTGAGTTTAAAATTTGAAAATGGTTTTTGCCCGCCTTGTCACGCCTGTGCATGATGGAAAATGGTTTCAAGAGATTTGAATATTGGAGTGCTATAAATGATTGTACAATTAGCTTTAGAAGTTTGTACCTTTTAAATAATTGTCAAATGACCAAATTTGCCCATCATATATGCATATTATATATAGTATAGATGAACTTATCTTCAACAACAAAAAGTAATAATATCTATAGTGCTTAATATAACTTTCCATGAAATGTTGTTTAACCTCTTGATTTCTACATGAACCCAATAATGATAATCATGTGAAAAATTGTATTATATTCCATTTTTTTTGTTAATACATTATCTGATGACATAAGTGTTTTACAAATGTTGAAATTGTGTACACAGGTTTCTAAAGACGTTGCCTCTTTATATGATTTTGAAAAAAAAGGAAGCATAAAATAATCCAGAAGATGGAAATCAATAATTTTCATTTTAATGCTTTTTCGTATACTTATAGCTTTGTTTTAATGATTCTTAACCTTCAATCATGGTTATTTATTTATCTCCAGGCTGCCTGCAATGGAAGGGTAAGTGCTACATAGCTTACACCTGATCTGTAATCATCTTAGTTGAAGGTATTGGTTACTTGACCTGAGGCATCTTAGGTTAAGTTTTGGTTACTTGACCTGAGGCATCTTAGTCTAAGTTAATTTACTTGATTGTGTGTAGCACCACTTATGAATCTTAGGCTAATTTAATTTGCTTCTAGCAAACTGACACATATATTATAATCTCAAAATAACCAATATTTATTAATTATTTTCTTGAATAGTTGATTAACTTTTGTCCTTTTTTTTAAACTGCTTTAATCTTTCTTTCTTGCTAATGAGCAAGCAAACTGATTTGTATATTTAGTAATTTACTCCAGACTTCACTCTAATATTTGAAGAAGTGACTTGAGAAACAGATACTAAGCTGATAAGTTTCTTTATCATCGCAACACTCTCATCCAAATCGAATAATTCGTCCAGCCCATACATGGTACTGCGTCTTATGTAGTATATCTTACACTCAACATGCAACCGAAAAGCCTACCTACATGGAGCAAACCATCAATGGACAGATGCGCTGCAGACATGTATTGATTTCCAGGTTATGTTATTAATCAAAATTGTAGTTGTTTTTAATATTTTTTTTCTAGGCATTTATAATAAACAATTTCAACATTCTGCAATAAGGGTGTTGCTGGAAGTTCAAGTGCATAATTAGTTGCCACATTTTGTTAAAAAAATTGAGTGATGAAGCCATTGAATATACAGTTCATAAGGTATATTACATTGTAGGTTTTGGGATTTTAGTTGTCCAACGAATTTGTAGGTTGTAGTACTGTTTTCCTATATCAGGATGAGGACTTTTACAGGTGTTTGTTATTTAGTGATTTGTGTCTATTATTTGTTTAATAGGTTGTTGAAGTGTTTTATAGTGTATACCCTTTTATTAAGTCATCAACTGTTTGTTTGTTGGTAATTACTTTTAGGTTTGCGAGTTAGTTTATTGCATCTAAATTTGAAACATTTTCTGCTCTTTTAGGTGCTGTTTGTTTTTTCTGAGGCAAAAGGTCTGCAGTCTGCGGACCACATCTGCAGACATCTGTAGGAGAAGAGGTGGACCAAAGGTCTGCAGTCTGCAAAAGAAAGACTGTTTGTTTTTTAACGTCTGCAGCGTAACCTAAATCTATAACCATAATCCACCACAAATAAATACAAAATCATAAACAAATAAAATAAAGACACACACCAAACACTTCAATCCAATCGTAATTCATATTAACTAATTCAGGGGGGAGGAAACGCTCTATCACAGATGAAAACAATATGGATCATCCATATCCATTTCAACAAAAGTATACCACACCTTCTACCTATAACCTACAAACCCCCACTCTTCCGATCTAATTCTTCTCAGGTATCTTTCTTTATATATACCTTACATAATAATAATAATAATAATAATAATAATAATAATAATAATAATAATAATAATAATAATAATTCATATTGGGAAGTGGCAGCGGTGGTGGAGGGGAGGAGGGGGAAGTGGCAGCAGTGGTGGAGGGGAGGAGGGAGAAGCGACGGCGGTGGTGGAGCAAGGCGGCGCTGGTGGCGGAGGGGAAGGGGAGGGAGGAAGAAGGAGGATGAATATAAAGAAGAAGATGACCTGCTGTTGTATTTTGTTTTGAGAAGTGATAAAAAGAGGTGTGATAACATCTGCAAGAGGAAGAGGAAGGACAGAGGTAAGAAGAGCTTCTAACTTCTAATAAACAAACGAGCTGCCTGCCTCAAATGTCTGCTCGCGTCTGCGCGGCGCAGACATAAGAGGTTAGAAGCTCTTCTCACCAGAAAACAAACACCACCTTAGTCTCTTTCTTGGCATATGTGAAGTGGGTTATGCTAATAAGTTATTAGTCGTTTTTCAGGTTCGGTCTTCTGTGTCGTATATGCAGTTTCCTTACCAGTGGTTGTGAGACTATAAGTTTTTGAATGGTTACAACTTTCAACTTAAGTGATTGTTTAGTTGATTAGGTTAGGAATTATAGGAGTCATTAGAATGTGAGAGATTGATGTGATGAGTTTTTGAATAGTTGTAGCTTACTTAAGTGATTGTTTAGCTGATTACTGAGTAGGTCTTAAGTTAGGGAATATGAGTTATTACTGATTAGAATACTATGGACATGCAGTGATTGAGAGATTCTGTGGTTAGTTAACTTAAGCCATTTGCAATAGGTTTATCACGTCATATTAGATTTTTCAACCCCGGGACGTTCCCGGGGTAATCAGCTAGTTATATATATATCAATTTGAATCAAGGTTTTGCGCTATTATTCTCAACCAAAATCACCTCTTTTTTTATCACAAAATTTATATATATAAAAAAAAAAAAACAAAACCAAACCCTCAATTAGATTCAACCTTTTTGTACAAAAAATGCTCAATCTTTTGAACAAAAAACTCCGGCAACTCTGCTCAAACCTCCGGTGTCCAATAAACCGCCGTAGAAAGCCCAAAATCATCATCAAAAGGTTAAAAAATCCAAACTTTATTAATAATAAACATTCATCAAACCCAAATGGGTCAGCCACAATTCACCCAAATAACCAATTATCTGTAACCCCAATAAGAATTGCATCTTTTAATGCAGCCCTGTTCTCCATGGCTCCTGCGTTGACCAAGAAAGGTCTAACCTTTGACTTTTTTAATAATGATCAAGATTCTTTCAAGGTAGCTTCTAATTCCTCAGTTTCAAAGTCAAAATCATTGGTTGATAGGCCCAAAAGTATATTAAAACAATCATCATTGCATTTAAGTTCAGTTAGTAGTTCAAATCATAGTTTGTTAGAACAGTCAAAGCAGCAGAAATATGCAAAGCCAAAGCTTAGGGTGTCTATTAATTTACCGGTCAACGAGATCTCGTTGAAGCGAAACGGGCAAATGGGGTTAGTTGTAGAGGGTACTGAAACCGACCCAAGTTTGAAAATAAGGAAGGTTTTGAAAGGAAAAGGTGTTTTGAGGGAGTTGGGAAGCGAAAGAGGCGAGTATCGGTCAACCAAGAGTGTTGTTGAGGTTTTGAGGGAATTGGATGCAGATATATTGGCTTTGCAGGATGTGAAAGCTGAAGAGGAAAAGGATATGAAGCCATTGTCTGATTTGGCTGCTGCTTTGGGTATGCATTATGTTTTTGCTGAAAGCTGGGCGCCTGAGTTTGGTAATGCGGTTTTGTCGAAATGGCCGATTAAACGGTCCAAGGTTCAGAAGATTTTTGATGAGTCTGATTTCAGGTTTGTGTTTCTTGATGCTTTAGTTTAATGTTATGGTGTTTGGATGTGTATGTTTTTTTTTTTTTTTATATAAATAAGAATGTAATTTTCGCTTTAGTTTAAACGGTCCAAGGTTTGTGTTTTGCCATACAAAGGGGGTGGCGGCACAGCTTGTTGCCCGTCTACCTGCTATTTTGATGTAATTTTTGCTTTATCGGACTACGTAAGTTAAATGTTCCCAGAAAAAAAAAAATCAATTCACTTAATAAGAATTAAAAACTATCTGAATAATCAAGTTTTAGTGTTTCTGTTTGGTTATCTAGTATCTACTCCTGCCTGTGATTTTCTAGTTATTATTTATATCATTTTTAAGTGATTAATGTGATACTAGCTTTAACAAAACTAATTATTAAAACAATCAACATATTAGTTGAATGATATTAATTGCTAATTATATTAAGTTATTTTTTTGTTATATTTGGAGAGTAGTATTAATCTTCTATGTCTATGATAATTTTTTTTTATTTTTTTTTCTTGCATTATTTTTGTCTCAAGGCGTGCATTTTTTACGCGACTTGCGCCTTTTACTACCTAGTGTTTTATAATTCTATTACAGTTGACCATTCATTATTAAATGTCACATAATATCTTTTAACATTACATTGAGTCAAAGAACTTTTTTTTTTTTTTTAATAATTGCATGGTTTCTTGTTTGCAGCATTGTTGTTTAAAGTAATAATCTTGTCAATTTAATAATTAATTTCTTTATATACAAGAAAGAGAAGATAAGTGTGTGGACTGAATCATGAGTTCTATTGAGGGGACCCAATGACACCTCTTTTCTAAAGAAGCAAAGGGAATTATAGTATTTCAAACAGACAACATATGTTAGAAGGCAATTTCATTCTATTTATATGAAAATGAATCAACTTAAATTATACTTTATCGATTTCGTGTCAGACTGTCAAAATGTTTTATAACCTTCAAAATTGCTTTACTCAAAATATTTGATATGTTTTAAGTTCAAACCATAAAATGTACATTGTTAATATCATTTATATAACTAGTACATTTTCTTATTTTTTTTGCGAAACGTCCCTTAGCTTAGCGGAGATATTATAGAGTTCCTAAACTTGTAAAACGCAAACTAAATAGTCACTAAACTTGTATAACATGCACATACTTGTGATTTTTACTATACTGACTTGTTAGCTCTTAATTGATTAAAATTTGATCCAGTGACATTCAACATTTTTGCAAAAAAAAAAAAAAAGAAAAGAAAAAATAGAAAAAAAAGATTTTACCAATTTATGAGTTAACAAGTCATTATTTATAAAAAAAAAATGTGCATTCTATACAAGTTTAGGTACTTTAATATACAACAATTGGTTTAGTGATTTTTTCGTGTATTGATTATTTATTTTTAAGAAACAAGAAAGTACAGTTTTTTTTTTTATGGTATTAACCGATATGTACATGCCAAGTGTTCAATTTATGTATTAGTGCATATTTATTCTCTTCACAGTTTGATGCTGAAGTTTGAAGATATTTAGTAATGCCAGTTGTGTTTTTCTTTTTGTGGTCCATGACTTCATGGTTTTCTTTACGTGGATGGAAATTTCTTATCGAATTAGGTACGGATTTGGTATGATAAATCTGTAAATAAAGAGTCTGTATTGTTTCACTCTTCCTTATGATGCTTAGATGCTTATTTAGGTCTTTTTGATGGTTACAGTTAGCTAAATTTACACTGATCCGGACGTATCCCATAGGTTCTGTTTTACATAGTGTGTGATACTTCCAAGGTTTTTTTTTTTTTTTTTTTTTTTTTTTTTTTTTTTTTTTTTTAATATAAAAGCCTGAAAAATGAAATGATTTTATTTTGAGTTTACATCCGGGTTGACTTTTTAGGTCAAAGTGGGCGGGTCGGGCTGGATCGCGTATAGTCTGAGATTTTCAGTTTGGGTTGAAGTCATAGCAAGATCACATCTATATGGGGAAAAATGGGCGGGTTGGGCTCGATTATGTAACGGGTCAAACCTGTAGTATTTTCAGAACGGATCAGGTCTTTTTGTCCAAGTTGCAAAAATTAATAACTATGAATATGCAGACTATCTTATACCATAGTAATGCAACTTGTGGCATGCATAAAAAAACATAATTTAACGGGCTTTTAAAATGAATGAAGGAATGTGTTAAAAGCGACAATTGATGTTCCCGAAACTGGAGAAGTTGATGTTCATTGCACGCTTCTTGATCATCTTGATGAGAATTGGCGAATGAAACAGATAAACGCAATAATCGAGTCTAATGAGAGACCACACATCTTAGCTGGAGTTATCAACTCCCTTGACGAAACAGACTACTCGACCGAAAGATGGACCGACATTGTTAAGGTGCGTAAAGATCCCATTATTCGGGTCAAAACGGGCCATGCTGACACAACACTTTTTCTAAGAACTTAAAAGTTTTAATGCATAAATCACTGCGTCGTTTATGATCACAAAAAAATCCTATTACAATAATTATAATAGACCCATTACTGTTTTAGCTTTTTGATTTTGACCCGTTTGAGACGAAACACAACTCAAATCAATCTGTTCATGTTCTTTCAGTACTATGAAGAAATGGGAAAACCGACACCAAAAGTTGAAGTGATGAAGTACTTAAAGAACAAACAATACACCGATGCCAAGGACTGTGCAGGCGAATGCGAATCTGTAGTCATTATTGCTAAAGGCCAAAGTATGAATCTTAAGAAACTCTGCCTCCTAAAGATTATGATTCTTGTTTATTTTGTGAATAATAAAAACAATAACTTTTAACGATTTAATGCAGATGTGCAGGGTACGTGCAAATATGGTACTAGGGTAGATTACATATTGATGTCCCCTGATTCTCCCTACAAGTTTGTTCCGGGTTCATATATGGTTTTATCATCAAAAGGTACTTCTGACCATCATATAGTTAAAGTTGATGTAACGAAGGCAGACGATTCTTGTCAAGAACCGGTTGTTAGGAGGCAGCGACATCCTAAACAAAAAGTTGTGAAGATCACAAATTCTAACTCATCAAAAGGGATATGGAAAATGCAAACTTTAGCAGGGCATGGGAGATATAGGGACACAGAAAGTGATGTGGTTAAATAATCGTTTTATGTATAACACTTAAAGCAATAGGGACAAGTGTATATGCGGTTCTTGGCTCTTGCAGTTCTTTACTTAAAATTGATTTTGTATTGAACGCCCTGATATCGGGGTGGTGGGGGTTGTCGGAATGCGCTTTGTGTTTGTTTAAGGGAGAGGGAGCTGAAGATAATCTTAATCATGTAAAGAGTTATGTATCTGTGCAGTTGTAAATATTGAGATTTTCTCTTGTTTTTGTATGTTATAGAAATTATGGAGTTTTCTTGAATGAATTTGCATTATATTTGATGTATTATGGTCCAAAACCATTATGAAAATCAGAAAACATTTATACGCAAATATGTACTTGTCGTCAATGGCGAAGCTTACTTATGGCCTGGGGTGCCCCTGTTTTTTTTAGCTCAGTAGTGTAAATTTACGCGTTTTCATCCGAAAAGATTATACATATTTAGTCAGCCCCCCTCTGTTTTAAGAGTTCTGTGACTTTTTTTAGGCCCTCTCAAAAGTTATTTCCAAGCTCCGCCGCAGCTTTTGTACATTGCATCTATTTTAATATACCAATAGACAATAAGAAACGTGAGATAAATGCTCAAAATTCACTTTGGACCCATGTGTGTGTTCTTGAACTTGCAAGTGATGTTAAGAGTCTAGATTGAGGTATAATGCCTACATAATGAAACTAATTAATGATGCAATTACGAGTACATGGGTCAACTTTAAAAACTGCAAACTTGACATCCGTCGGAGGTGTAAGGTTTTACACGCGTATACCATGTAATTTAGGCTCGTATGATGCGTATTTCCAACCCACATGTTTATAGTAGTGCCTTTGTATAAATCATATAAAATCATTCGTGTATATATCGAGTCATTTTTCACTAAGTTGTATATTAGTAATTGTTGATTATCTCTACCCATATCAACTCGAACTACATTAAGAATCAATCACCATGCTCCTATATGTGTATGACTAGTTTATAACCCGACAATGTCCCCAGATTGACAAATTTAATACGTTCTTATATGAGTTAGTATAATAATGTAGTATAATATTATAAAGCAATAACTAAAATAATATAAATAAGGAATAGATTGTATATTATGATAGATAAGAAAAAAAGTACATGATTGTATCATAAATTTGAAAAAACCTCCTTGTATACCACATTTTTTGTTTCTGTTTGTGGATTTCCATGCTGGTCAAGTATCAACAATTTAACTCCAGCTCCACTTTTGACCTTTGATAATGCTACATCTAGTTAATGATTTCACTAAGTACAAATGCATTCTACATGTAATGTCTAAGCATAAAGCACGTATGTAAGCAAATGCATAATGCACTAGAATTGTATTGTAAAAATGTGAACTTGTATGTGTATTTTGTATAAGTGTACATGTAACACCCCAAAAATGAATAAAGACAAAAATGGGATAGGAAATACTCACCTTAGTGCTAGAATTGAGTTCCTTGATATAGTATATTTGTGGCTCTTGTGTCCAACTATCACCCTATTTATAAGGCAATAATCGAGTAAAAGAGAAAAATTTTAAAGTCTAAGATCTTAGGTTGGTCGATTAGGGCCGTCTAGTTTTGGGGAAAAAAGCCTTAAGTGTTTGATTTTGTGGAATTGAATTTCCAAGATTTCGTTTAGAAAGATTTATAAAAAAATTTTACGACAAGGTTTACAAGGCAATTGATTAAATAATAAGTTTATAATAACCTTAAAAAAAATAAGTTTAATAAAAATGCCAAAATAAAATATTAATTAATTTATACAGTTTTGGACAATCATAATGCTTGCATGTATATTGCTAAATATAAACTTTAGTACGTAGCATTTAAAAGCCTTTAAGGATGAACCTTCAAATGTACATGTAGTTGGTTGACACTCAATATAAGTTATCGAGTCAATTGTGAATTATAATAATAAAAAATAATAATAATAAAAATAGATATATCACCGTATATAAAAAATAAATATAGGAGTTAGATAGCATGGATTGCATATCATCTATTACTATTATTTAATCTTTTAGAAATCCATATAGGTTCTTGTTTTTCCTCCCCAAACTTAAAACCAACATTCAACGAGCGAAGATAAACGGAGTCGTGTAATGGAATCGTTACCTTGGCTAATAAGAAGTGCCAATCCTCGAAGTATAATGTCTCTTGTATGATTATCGGTTCTCTTAAGTAAAAGACCAACTCTTGACAATGATTATCCTTGAATTTTGTTGATTGTCATTGCAAAGCATACCGATAATGGAAATTGCCTTCTTTGGAATTTAAATGGAATTGTATTGTTTGATGGTATCATGTTTATCCTTAGGATGAAGACTTGTGTTCCAACATTTCCACCAGATATTATCTTAGCCTCAAGAACACGTTTACCAAGTGTTTTTATTTGTAGCCTAGTACCATTACATAGACCTTGTTGTTGGTCAGGGTTACATAGAAGCATTACTGGGAGACCAACTTTTAGAACCAGCTTATGGTTAGGCAAACCTGAAATTTGAAGTTCATTAAGGACATCAGGAGAGTATAATCTTTGTTGGAAAAGGGTTCAGTTTTTCTGACGGACAAATAGTGTTGGCACTAGGATATTCCATTTCTTCTCCTGGAAACAAAGCAATCAAGCGATCATTAATTTCATGGACAACCTCATTTTTTGGAGCAAGTATTGCTCTTTCAGAAAAGTATGAAGGGTTTGAAACATGTTCAAGAATTGATGGGTAAACAAAGTTAATTAAGCTTTGTATCAGATCAGATGAGTCAGAGATTAAAAGATCATTAGGTATCTGAATGTTTGCTTCACCATCGTTTGAACCTCCAACAGTTCCTTTACCAACTTGTAGAAGTCATTTAGCAAATTCTTGTGTCAGCTGAATATCAGATGCTTCTGAACCAATGGTCAACCTCATATTTTGTGATAGGGTTAAAACCTTGCAATGCGACCATATATATGAAGAAGTTAAAGCAGCATTTACAATATCTTGCCTAGTACCATTTTGCATTACATCCAGAATCTATCGAAAATCCCCTCCAAAAATAACAACCTTTCTACCAAATGGAAGTTTAGAATTTGCAGTATTATTTGGGCCCATAATATCTTTCATTGTTTTGTCTAAGGCCTCAACAACATGTTTATGTACCATCGGTGCTTTGTCCCAAATAATTAACCTAGTCTGCTTCAAAAGACTTGCATCATCACTATTTAGTGTAATACTACAAAGTGTATCTTCATTAACATTAATTGGAATATGAAATCTTGAATGTGCGGTTCTACCTCTTGACATTAATAATGACACGATACCACTTGAAGCAACATTAAGCACAATTTGTCCTTGACTTTGAATTGCGAAAGCAAGTGTTTTCCACAAGAACGTCTTACGTGTTCCACCGTAACCGTAAACAAAGAAAACACCTCCCTTTTCATTTTTAACCGCCTCAATTATTAGACTATAAACAATTTTTTGTTCATCTGTTAAACACGCTTTAAGTGTATTGAACTCAATACGAACATCGTCTTGGTCAACAAATAACTCATCATTTACCAATCGATTATTGAGATCACTTAAAGCATTAGTATCTGGGTAGCGCATGGTTGTAAACCTTTTTAATGTTGAGTTATTTTGACGGAGGAATTTCTCAATTTCCAATAGAGTAAGATTCTTAATTAGATCTTCATTAACGGGCATTCCTGTAAATAGTTTTAATCAATGATTTAGTAACAATACCTCAAAATAGATATTAACTACTTATATTAGCGAAAATAAAATATAGGTTTGATCCATGTAATATCTATGTTTGCACTTGGCTGTTGCAGCCCATCGTAGCTTAGCGTAATCATATTTTTTTCAATAATAATATTTATCATGGTGGGTTATATTATGAGACTAGATTATATCCTGGGAGCGTCCCGGGTTGAGAAATCTAATTTGAAATATCAATTTTACACCTGAAATAGACTGATCGTTTTACAGTTACATGTAGGAAAGCTTCGGATAGCACTTAACCTAAAACAATTAACAATGTGTCTCCAATGTTAGTGCATAACCTTAACCAATGTATAACTCTAATATTAAAACCAACCACACAAAAAAATAGAGTTTTTTTCTCCGTTTTTTTATATAGCACTATGGTACCCGTTGGAAAGATAATAAAACGCTCGTTAATTTGGTGTAATTTTTTTCTTTAAAAAATTCCGTGTATAAAAGATATTAACGTTTAAAAGTTATGGGATGAAACATTAGAGATAAAAATCTAATTTTGTTTTTAAATTTTAAATTATTATTTTCCTAAAATAAAGGCCTTGCCACATAGGATGACACATGCCACACTCAATAAAGAGAATACCCTCTTTGAATGCCATGCCATTAAAATGGCTTTGGTTTATTATATGTATAGATAGATTGTATTTAAAAAAATAATAGTAATAATTAAAAGACGATATTTTGATGTTAAAAAAATTATTGTAGAAAGAATAACATGTAGTTTCTTTACAATACCTCAAAATAGATTTATGAAAAATTAAATAGTAATCAATCATGGCGATGAATGAATTAGTGGGAAGGAGCGACGCCTTTCCTAGTGTACAGGTCTAGAATGGATAGGAGATAGAGTTTGAAAGGATTGCTTGGGTGAAGGTCATTTGCATGCCTCTACATCTGGTCGACTCTGATTCTTTTGTAGAGGTGGCTTCTCTGTTCGGTACAGTGGTTCAACAGGTTCGTCTTGATCACTCGGATGCTGATTGGTCAAGTGGGGTGGTCGGTATCGTAGTTAAGACTGGTGGTAACATTCATGGGGAGGTCTCTTTACTTTGGAAGGATAAGCTTTACACAGTTTGGGTGGTGGAAACTAGGTGCGATTGGACTCCGGCTTTCTGTAATGTTACGCTTGAGATAAACAAAGATGGGCAGTCTGATTCCGGTTATAGTTCAGATGAGGACTTGTCCGACGAAGAAGTTACAGGTAACGACGACGTTGACGATGACGCGGAAATTACGGAAGAGGCTAATGAAATTAATGCTGATGAAAATATTCTTGGTAATGCTCCAATCATTGCGGATTCTTCTCCAATTAATGTGGCAGTGGTTACGGAAAGTTTTGAAACGCCAAGTATGGAAGTAGCGGATTCTGTGGTGAACAATAAAAACAAAAGAAAAAAGAATAAAGACTTTTCGGGTATGGGCCAGGGCTTTGGGGCTTTGTCTAGCAATGATAGGCCTCATAAAGAGACCAGACTTGAAGAGAATGACCCATTTAATTTGGCCCCAATTATTTTGGGCCTAAATGTCAATACTCAACGTGGGCCAGCTGATGTTGAGGACAATGGGCTGGACTTTAATGATCTTGAGGGTAATGAGGAGCAGATTGTAGGCAACAGTTCTCAAGGTTTCGTCACTTCAGATGAGCAGGAACTTGGCTCTAAGTCTTCCAACACCATGAACAATTTGGGAGAAGGTAAGAGTATGGAGAACGAAATTCGCCTGACTACAAAGCTTGGTTCCACTCTTGGAGTAGATTTGTCCGATTTCCAGGCTTTAATCCAGGAGTCTATTGTCAAGGAGGGGCTACAATCAGGTTTTAAATGAATTTCTTGTCGATTAATATTCGTGGGCTTGGTGGCAATGGTAAAGCGGGTAAGATTAAACTGTTGAAAGAAAAAAATGGTGTTAAATTTTTAGGGGTTCAAGAAACCCATATGGAGAATTTTGGTAATTTTGATTTACACAACTTGTGGGGTAGCGATGGGTTTGATTTTGATGTTGTTAATGCGTCTGGTAGATCTGGGGGTATTCTTAATGTATGGGATCCAAAGGTGTTTTCTAAATCTTTTTCTGTCAAGCATCGGAACTTTCTTATTACTTCCGGTCGCTTGGTGGAAGACGGTACGGAGTTAAATTGTGTAAACGTATACGCGCCTCAGAA
This sequence comes from Ambrosia trifida, assembly GCA_028751855.1. Lineage (NCBI taxonomy): Eukaryota > Viridiplantae > Streptophyta > Magnoliopsida > Asterales > Asteraceae > Ambrosia > Ambrosia trifida. Next base: position 131,501,000 of record CM054128.1, on the reverse strand, counting down.
ATTGGGAGAGAAAAGGGCTCTTTGGGACTCTATTAAAGGGGTTCTGAATGGTTTGGAGGGGATGGTGATTCTCATGGACGATTTCAATGCGGTTAGGGCCCCGGAGGAAAGAAAAAATTCTCGTTTTAATCACAGGTGTGCGTACAATCTGAATAAGTTTGTGGATAGTATGGGTTTGTTTGAGTACATCATGAGGGGCAACAAATATACTTGTTTAACGATTAAGGACAATGAGTTTAAATTGAGCAAGATTGACCGCTTTTTTGTTAGCCAAAGTTTTTTCAACAGGTGGCCAGAAGCCGTTCTGAGAGCTTTACCTAGAGATTGTTCCGATCATTCCCCTTTGCTTCTTTCCCTTGTGAAGACTAAGTCTGGCTCCATTCCTTTTCGTTGGTTCAATTCTTGGCTTGACAGGGAAGGGTGCAAGGAGGAAATTATCAAAGTTCTTGAAAATCCGGTGTTTGAAGGATCTCCCGAAGTTAGGATTTCGCTGAAGTTTAAGGCTCTTAAAGCTGCTTTGAGCTCCTGGTGGTTACGAACTAAGAAGGCTGAAGAAGAGACTTTATCTGATTTGCTAGGGGATATTTATCGGTTGGAAAAGGCGATGGAAGAGAGGGATTTAGAAGAGGAGGAGCTTTGGGTGTGGGAGAATAGTAAGCAGGAGGTCGACTTTTTCAATCAATGCAAAAGTAGAGACCTTAAACAAAAATCAAGGGTTCGGTGGGCTATGCATGGGGACGACAATTCTGCGTTTTTCCACGGGTTTGTTAACGGGAGAAAATCTAAAAATTCCATTCCAGGTTTAATGGTGGATGGGACTTGGATCTCTAAACCTTCGCTGGTTAAGCGAGAGGTTTTAAAGCACTATAGGGGGCTCTTTACGGAAAAGTTTTCTACTAGACCTTTTTTACGGTGTGACCTTATCAAACGGATTCCTCAAGATTGCTCCACTGCTTTGATAGCGAAGTTTACTAAAGAAGAGGTTAAGTTGGCGGTTTTTGATTGTGGGTCTGATCGGGCCCCTGGCCCGGATGGGTTTAACTTTAATTTTATTAAGACTTTTTGGAGCTATCTGGAAGATGATTTTTTTGCTCTGTTGGATACTTTTTACGACTCGGGGGTCTTTAATAAAAGTTGCAGCTCATCCTTTATCACTTTGATTCCGAAGATTAAAAATCTAGTGGGTTTAACCGATTATAGACCGATTACTCTGGTTGGGGCCATTAGCAAAGTGGTGTCCAAGGTGCTTGCTATTCGGATCAGGAAAGTGCTTGATTTTGTGATTTCGGACACGCAGTCGGCTTTTTTAAAGGATAGATATATTTTAGATGGGCCTTTGATTCTTAACGAGGTCTATGGGTGGTTACGCAAGCGAAATAAAAAAAGCTTTTATGTTGAAGATTGACTTCGAGAAGGCGTACGATAATGTGAACTGGGGGTTTTTAATTGATATGATGGACCAAATGGATTTTCCACACAGATGGGGGAGATGGGTCAAAGGGATTTTGGAGTCCGCTAGGTCCTCGGTACTTGTTAATGGTTCACCTACTTACGAGTTTCAGTGCGAGAAAGGTATTCGTCAGGGAGATCCCCTTTCTCCTTTTCTATTTTTGATTGTAATGGAGGCTTTGACTTGTATTTTGGAGAAGGCTAGTGAAACAGGTGAATTTAAAGGTATAAATGATTCCAAGACAGGTTTAAAAATATCTCATTTACTGTACGCTGACGATGCCCTGATTATTGGGGAATGGTCGGAGAGTAACATAGAAAATACAGCTAGACTCCTACGAATCTTTCACATGTGTACCGGTCTGAAAATTAATTTGAAAAAATGGTCCTTTTTGGAGTTGGGGTTGACAGGGACGAGTTAAATGCTATGTCTCATATTATTGGCTGTAAGGTTGGTGATTTTCCGTTTGAATACTTGGGTATTAAAGTGGGTGCCAACATGAACCGAGTATGTCATTGGAGTCCGGTTGTGGAGACGGTTAGCTCTCGGTTTTCTAAATGGAAAGCGGATAGTCTGTCAATGGGAGGTCGTCTTACTCTCATTAAATCTGTTTTATCCAATCTCCCGATTTATTACTTATCTCTCTACAAAGCCCCGATAGAAATTGTGAAACAAATAAAGAGGTTGATGAGAAGCTTTCTTTGGGGTGGGTCTAATGGCGTGAATAAAATGCATTGGGTCTCTTGGGATATTGTCACGTCCCCGAAATCAAATGGCGGTTTGGGTATTTCTAGGCTATCTGATGTTAATATTGCTTTAATTACTAGGTGGGTCTGGAGGTTTAAGAGAGATCCGCATAGTTATTGGAGGAGTACGATAGAGGCGATTCATGGTGGAAAAGGTAGATGGCATTTTATTCCGGTTAACAATAGCTTGTCTGGCTGTTGGAAATCGATCAACAACTTAGTGGGCAGCTTGAAACTCGGGGGGCAAAGAGATTCAGAACAGCATTCGGGGGTCAGTAGGATCAGGGACTGATATCAGTTTCTGGTTCGATAACTGGTACGACACGTCTAAATTGTGTCATCGTTGGCCGCGCCTTTTCGCCCTGGAAAAAAGCAAGAGATGTTCGGTTCGGGATAGATTACAGGTTCGTGATGGTATTCTCTATTTCGTGGACAACTGGCGCCGTGGTCTCTCTACGGTTGAGGAGTTATCGGAACATAGGGATTTGCTTGAAATGGTCCCTAAATGTTCTGTTTCGGATAATAAAGATAGCTGGGTATGGGAGCCTGATCCGAGTAATGGCTTTTCGGTGCAAAGTGTTAAAAAAACTCTCATTAGTGATCGAAATGACAGGAGAGTTCATAGTATGGTTTGGACTGGGTGGGTTCCGCTAAAGGTGAATTTGCACGCTTGGAGACTTGAAATGGATCGCCTTCGGACCAAGATTAATCTCCATAGAAGAAATATAGACGTCGGTGATGGTATGTGTGTTCTTTGTCAGTCGGTTGATGAGTCAGCCTTGCATCTTTTCGCCGGGTGCATTTTGTCGAGTGGGGTGTGGCAAGGGATAGAAAAATGGTGCCGTTTGGATCTGATTTTCTTTTTTGACATCAAAGACATCTTCTCTTTACCCTCTACGGTTCTAGGTAGCACTTCAAAAAAGAAAATCATTAGAGGGATTGTGATGACGACATGTTGGGTTATTTGGAAGACTCGCAACAAAGTGGTTTTCGAAGACGTCACGCCTCGGGTTTATGATATGATTGCTTGCATCAAATCTTGGTCTTATTTGTGGTTTTGTAGTCGATATAAGGATGATAACATTAGATGGAAGGATTGGTGTAGATACCCAATGTATATGCTGTAATTGCTTGTGTTTTTTTGGCGGCCCGTTATTTTGGCGGGCTTAGCTGTTTTCTATTGAAATTTAACGTTCAATATATATATATATATATATATATATATATATATATATGTAACATGGAAAATAGAATTTTAGGTAACTTTTTTTAAGGTAACATGAAAAATAAATCTATTTTGAGGTATTGTTAAAGAAACTACATGTTATTCTTTCTACAATGATTTTTTTAACATCAAAAAATCGTCTTTTAATTATTACTATTATTTTTTTTTAAATACAATCTCAAAAACATTGAAAAAAAAAAATATGATTACGCCAAGCTACGATGGGCTGCAACAGCCAAATGCAAACATAGATATTACATGGATCAAACCTATATTTTATTTTCGCTAATTGGATCATGTTATGGTATTACAAATCTATGCTTATCTATTGTTTAAAATTGATATTATGCAAATTATATGTTATTGTTTGATATATTTCACACATATGCAGGTTTTACCATCTTGGTTTAGCAGTCATTATCTCCAAAGTATTCCACAAAATTGTCATGTTACTATACAAGTTGATGCTCACCGGTGTTACAAAATACATGTAATTATAATGTATGGTGAACCGGCATTCTCCAAAGGTTGGAAGACAATGATTAAGGATGTATAACTGAATCAGGGAGATTTGTTGGTTTTTAACCATATGATAAGCATACTTATCAGCTTAATGTTTTCCCTCTTGGTACTGAATGGAATAACTTGGATGATTACCTAAACAACAATATGAATATAACTGTTTTACCTTTAGATAAACATAAACGACATGTTGAGTTGTTTGCCCATCGCGTTTACCAAGATACATTGCAATTCTTGGTATTGTTTGTTCTCATTAGATAAAGAATTTAATTATTTTAATCATATAGTGTTAATTATTCTTTTTCTTGACAGGTGATTCCTGATTTATTTCAAGTGGTTTCTTCTCAATGACATCATTCAGAAACACTGATACATTCTTATTTTTTAGTTTGTCGTACTTCATGTTTTTTTGCAAATAAATCACTGATCATTTAAATTTATATATTTTAGTATCCCGAATGGTACAAGTTGTATATATAATTTTGTAGGGGTAAATACTTGTATGTTATAACCAAGACTTGATTACTTGCAACATAAAAATGTTCCAACACTTTTATATTCCCATTTATATAAAAGTGTCCATTTTTTATACAAGTTCTCATCAAGTCTTAAAATTATCTATCTTTATTATAAAAACCTTTGTTTTTATATTTTCCAACATGTTTGGAAATCTATTTTTTTTATAAAACCTTATTTTATAAGAATACATTTTTATACAAAATATACATTTGTAAATTTACTAACTTTTTACACAACGACCTTGGAAAGTTAACATCTTACATCTTTGACACCTAACTTTCCAAAGTCACATTTTTAGATCCAATTTTCCAAAATGACATTTTATGTCCCTCAACTTTTAAAGTTACTAAATAATCCCTTTAACTTTCCAAAGTTACATTTCCTCCTAAGTTCTTTCAAAAATGGTGATTTTCTACCAAACTAGTAAACTTTATTATGTCAACTTTTTCATGGTAGATTATTATTATGAGTCAACATTTTAATAGACAATAATAACCTCATAAAGGATAATAATAAGTGTATTGGTGTATTACGTCTATAATGTCCACTTTTGGTGCTTCAAAGTTAGTAAACTTTGAAAATGTAACTTTTATATTTTTAATTTCTTATCAAGACCAACTTTATATTAAGTTTTAGATGATTATTTTAAGATGATTTAAACAACATTTAGGTGTATTTATGTCATCTTTACAAACAATGCTTAGATCATATTTTTAAACAATAATATGTAACTTTTTATAAACTCCAACAATTTTAACAACATCCATCATCACCCATGGCCTATATACAAGTTTTTAAAGGTCCATTTTAGTCTTGTAAAGCATATGTTTTATCATGTAGAGTTCCATTATGTTAACCCATATACAACTTGCTTTCTAGATAACAAAACATGAACTTTTAAGAATGAAAATAGGATCAAGACCACTTACAACTAGCACAAGGCTAGGGAAGATAAAAACACTTGATTTTGAAGTGGCTTAGTGTGTTCTTCCAATGTGGTTAATCTCCAAGCTTGAAGCACACAATTATGGGTTTGGAAATGGAAGTTTTATGGATGAATTTAGTGTTTGAAACTTGAAAAATGGTGGTTTGTGGGTGGCTCAAAACTCACGGCCAAGGAGGAAGAAGAACAAGAGATTTTTGTTGTTGGAGGTAATGCTCATCTTAGGTGGATTTTATAATAGATTTCAAGTCCTTATAATCTTCTAACAATCTAAAACACTATTCCTTCATATCCTCCATATATTTAGTTGTACAAAAAAAAAAAAGATTAGGAGAATGGTGGGGGGTGTTGGATGATAATTTGGCTAAGGCTATGGATGATTTTATAATATTTCACAAGGACATAAAAATCTCTTCTAAAATCCCAATACACCATGTTTATAATCTTCCCAAATCCACCATATATTTAGTAGTACAAAAAAAGAAGATTAGGAGAATGGTGAGGGGATTGGGCCAGTTGGGTTGGGGGATTTTGTGGGGTCCACAACACAAAATATCTACTAGCTAGCTTGGTTATGATTCAAACATAAAGTTCAGGTTTCGTTCGGGTTCTAATCGGATTTTAATTATGCGTTATCCGGACATTATAATAGCCTTAAATAACCCTTAAACATAGCTTAGTTTAAGTGTTGGCCGGTTAGTTAGGCTTTCGTTGAGTGAAATTATAAGTTATACTTGTACCAGGTGCGGTACGCGCACTTTATTCGTTACCGGAAGATTTGTATTTAGAGATTTCATTTATGGTTTTGGAGTTCCAAAACACATTATATTTCATGAAAATACCGTTTATCTTATATCTTTGGTGTCTGGGATCATTTTTGGCTATTTAATTTTTACCGGGTAATCACCAACGTCCGTTCTGGACAAGTTTATTTGCACACGATTTCGTTGTGCTTCAACATTAAACATGTGCATTCCTATGCATCTTATGGGGAATTTGCTATTCTCTAAGGCATCATTTAAACAATCAACATGAATTTGCACTTAATTTCGTTAGTTACGCATAATTAATTAGTACGGAATTACCTTAATTTCGCCGGTTGTCACAAAATATTTCCACTGCCTACCATAGATTAATGTTTAGTTATATATATATATATATATATATATATATATATATATATATATAGGGTAGGGATCATACGAGAACCAACTTTAGGGAGAGAACCAGAGAACCATTGTCAACACAAACAAAAAAAACCTAAAAACCCCACCTTCACCCCCTAAAAACCTAAACCCACCCACCTCACTCCCTAAAAACCTAAACCCCCCATCACCGCCCCAACCCCCCCCCCCCCCCCCAATTGTGAAATGCACATGTGCAGCTAACCCCACACCCCCCCAAAAACCAAAACGCTCCATCCCATCCCCCCCCCCCCCAAAAAAAGATACCCCATCTTCCACCATACCAAAAAAACTAAACCCTAAAGCTAAACCCATTAAAAAACTTAACTATAATAGTGAAATGCACATGTGCATGTAGTACAATTATCTTATTTTATAGTTTTATATAGGGGTTTTTTAAGTTTATTCACCAACAACCCCAAAAAACCTAACCCCATTCCCATCATACCTAAAAACTAAACCCTAAAGCTAAACCCATGAAAAAAAACCTAACTATAATAGTGAAATGCACTTCGCGTTTATTTAAAGATCATTGAATAAAATTTTTTCCACCTTATATATCATATCACGTCCATTTAAATGATCATTTCATTATGGCAATTGATAATTTATTCAAAAGTGTGCTCTAATAGTGAAATGCACATGTGCATACGGTATATGACGTAATTATGACGTAAAAAAGGCCATTTTTTTGTTTTTTTTATTTTTTTTGTATTTTTTTTATTTTTTTTCAGAAAGATTAACACTAAAAAAACATTTTGGTGTTTTTGCTTTTTTTATTTTTTTTATTTTTTTAGGTTATATAATTTTTTTATTATTTTTTTTATTTTTTGGTGGAGGGGTTTTTGTGTTCACACTTGGTTCTTTGGTTCTCTCCCTAAATAGTGGTTCTCAAATGATCCAAATCCTATATATATATATATATATATATATATATATATATGAAAAAGATCAAATAGGAACCAATACCCTAGTTAGAAACTTAGGAACCAATCTGAGTCATTCATCTTTGATCTTGATATAGGGGGTAGTTATGTAATAAGACAATTAAATATTATCTTTTAATTTAATTAAAATTGTTATATATGGCAGTTATTTGACTTCATTAAAATTGTTATATATGGCAGTTATTTGACTTCATGATATATATATATATATATATATATGGAGAGAGAGAGATAGACAGCGATGAAAAGATTTGTTGTTAGTTGTTATACACCAGTGTATAATTATACATCAGTGTATAATATATGTATTTAATACTATCATTCTTTACCAGTGTATAAATATATATCAGTGTATATTGATACATTTGATTAGCACTACTATTTATACACCAGTGTATAATTATACATCAGTGCATAATATATGTATTTAATACTACCATTCTTACCAGTGTATAATTATACATTAGTGTATATTGATACATTTGACCTCATTATCTTATTTAAGGTTTGATCGATTACCTTTTCCATATAATATACACCAACGTATATTATCCAAAACTATATAACATCATGTACTGCATATATTGATGAAGAATGATTACCATGGGGAAAAATAAATACTTTCCTAAAATAATGGGATTATAAAGGAAACTAATTAAACATGTATTATTAATAGTCAATATACTATTACCACATTGCCTTTTGATTTAATTAAATATTTAATTAATGTTTTACTTATTTACAATCATGCCATTAGAGATCAATGGCTAAGATTGGTTCCTATGGTTCCTACTTAAGGTATGGTTCCTATTTGAACCCTACCCTATATATATATATATACTAGGTGAAATCCCGTGTGAAAACACAAGAATACGATATCTTTTTTTTTTAAAACAATTATTCCCCAAAATATAAAAAAACATAAATAGAGCAACTGTTATGGTTTGTTTAGTAAACACCAAATTAAAAAGTCAATCATCTGTTGCAAGAAAAACTGAGTTTGGTAACGTCTGTTCAAAGGGGATCTTTCTAAAACAACTGTTACTAAAACCAATTGTAGATTCAAACAGATATTACTTCAATTGTTTTGTTCAAACAGATGTTACCAACAATGACATCACATTTACATTTTAATGTATGTTTACTAAAGACCAAATAAAGAAGTCAATCATCGGTTGTAAGCAAAATTTGTTTAGTAAGATATGTTCCTTTGATGCTACCAGTTAATAGATATCGATCAGATGTTTTAATACTGAAGGGTGTTACAACCATGGAGAGATAAATCAACAGACGCATGGAAAGCTATATCATATTTAAGGTTTGTTTACTAAATAACTAATAAAGAAATATTAATTTAAAAATTTCCCTCTTAAAAGTTCAAAAGTTATGGGCTTAACACATGCTTTTAAAAATTTTATTATTATTATTATTATTATTATTATTATTATTAATCTAGACGGAATGATGGTACAGAAAAACTCTATAGAAATTTAACAACTGATTTTATACATGATGGTATAGTTATAAATCACAGCATCTGTTGACTTGTCAACAGACGTTCTGAGACAACTGTCATCCAATACAATTTTCCAATTACAAATTGCAATGTGAAACGTAAATAAACTAAGTTTCAAAATCGTAATCATTAAATTTGGACTTTTCGGCCTCTATTTAACCAAGACTACAGTAGTGATGGTACGGACAAACTATATAGAAATTTAAAAACTGATTTTATAGAGGGTTGTATTATTTATTTAATCACAACATGTATTTTACAACTTCTGTTGACTTGTCAACAGTTGTTCTCAAAACAACTATCATACAATACAATTTTCAATTAGAAATTACCATGTGGAACGTAAATAAATCAATTAATTAATTAATTAATTAATAATAATAATAATAATAATATTTGCACTCAAAACTCTTATTATTTGCTACTCAACCATGTTAATGTTCAAAATCATAAATACGCTTCCCTATGCTAATTTAAAACTTTCCCTTAGAAAAGTTCAAAAGTTAGGTAGTTATTTAAAGATTCTTTTAAAATTTTATTATTATTATTATTATTTGTTTATGTAGATGAAATGAAGGTACGGACAAACTCTGTAGAAAATAAAAAACTGATTTTGAAGAGGGTTCTTTTACTTATAAATCACAACATCTATTTTACAACTTCTGTTGACTTGTCAAAAGTTGTTCTCAAAACAACTGTCATACAATACAATTTTTTAATTACAAATTACCATGTGGCACATAAATAAATAAATAAATTAATAATAATAATATTTGGCACTCAACACTTTTATTTTTGCCACTCAACCTTGTTAATGTTCAAAATTGTAACCATGCTTCCCTATTTAATTTAAAATTTCTCTCATAAAAGTTCAAAAGTTAGGGGCAACTCTCATCCAATAAAATATTCCAGTTACAAATTACCATTTGGAACAGAAATAAACTAAGTTTCAAAATCGTAATCATTAAATTTGGACTTTTGGGCCTCTATTTAACCAATACTACAGTATTGATCGTACAGACAAACTCTTAGAAATTAAAAAAGTGATTTTATCGAGGGTTATATTATTTATTAATCACAAGATCTGTTTTACAACACCTGTTGACTTGTCAACAGATCTTCTCAAAACAACTGTCATCAAATACAACTTCAGATGTAATGAAACAACTGTCATCCAATACAATTTTCACTTAGAAATTACGATGTGACACGTAAATAAATCACTTAATTCATAATAATAATAATAATAATAATAATAATAATAATAATAATAATTGGCACTTAACACTATTATTTTTGCCACTCAACCCTATTAATGTTTAAAATCGTAACCACGCTTCCCTATGTTAATTTAAAATTTCTCTATTAAAAGTTCAAAAGTCAGGGGCAACTCTTATCCAATAAAACATTCCAATTACAAATTACCATTTGGAACAAACATAAACTAAGTTTCAGAATCGTAATCATTAAATTTGGACTTTTCGGCCTCTATTTAACCAATACTACAGTATTGATCGTACATACAAACTCTTAGAAATTTAAAAAGTGATTTTATAGAGGGTTGTATTATTTATTAATCACAAGATCTGTTTTACAACACCTGTTGACTTGTCAACAGATCTTCTCAAAACAACTGTCATCCAATACAACTTTAGTTTGTTCTATAGACTATTTACAAATATGTGTTGACTGTCAGCAGACATTACAAAAAACTACTAACAGAGTGAAACAACTGTCATCCAATACAATTTTCACTTAGAAATTACCATGTGACACGTAAATAAATCACTTAATTAATAATAATAATAATTGGCACTTAACACTCTTATTTTTGCCACTCAACCCTGTTAATGTTCAAAATCGTAACCACGCTTCCCTATGTTAATTTAAAATTTCTCTCTTAAAAGTTCAAAAGTTAGGGGCAACTCTCACCCAATAAAATACTCCAATTACAAATTACCATTTGGAATTGAAATACAAGTTTCAAAATCGTAATCATTAAATTTGGACTTTTGGGCCTCTATTTAACCAATACTACAGTATTGATCGTACAGACAAACTCTTAGAAATTTAAAAAGTGATTTTATAGAGGGTTGTATTATTTATTAATCACAACATCTGTTTTACAACACCTGTTGACTTGTCAACATATCTTCTCAAAATAACTATCATCCAATACAACTTCATTTTATTCTATAGACTATTTACAAATATGTGTTGACTGTCAGCAGACATTATAAAAAACTACTAACAGAGTGAAGAGGATTCTGCTACTTATAAATGACAACATCTATTTTACAACATCTGTTGATAAGTCAACAGATGTAATGAAACAACTGTCATCCAATACAATTTTCTAATTACAAATTACCATCTGGAACGAAAATAAAGTAAGTTTCAAAATCGTAATTATTAAATTTGTGTTTAAGCCTTTATTTAACAAAGACTGCAATATTGATGGTGCGGACAAACTCTATAGAAATTTAAAAACTGATTTTATAGTGGGTTGTATTATTTTTTTTTAACCACAACATCTGTTTTACAAGTCAACAGATGTTCTCAAAACAACTGTGATCCAAAACAACTTCAGTTTACTCTATAGACTATTTACAAACATGTGTTGACTGTCAGCAGACGTTACAAAGAACCATTAAGAATGAAACCAATTATTGAATTTCCATAAAGGTGAACAACTACGATATCACTACAAAGGTGAACTAATGCCAACTAAACTTGCAGAAAACTTGCAACTAATCTTGTTAATACATACAAATCAACTTTGATTGTAACATGGAGATAATCTTGCCTACCACTTTTGAATAGACAGAGACATATTTGTTTCTTTATACACCCATCAGTCTTCAAGAAATAGTCTTGCAAAAAACCGCCACTCTTGAACCGTTGCTAATGATACAAATAATATTTTCTTTGACTGTAAGAATCTTCCAAATATAAAATTTCAAGGATCAACTTTCAAAGATCAAAATACTCAAGGTGCTTCCTCACACACTCTGCTTGCTAATGGAATAGACAAAAACTTCCACGATTATGCTTCAACTACAAACCTTGAAAACAAACTCAAGAAATAACAAATTCAACAAACATACCTGTTGACAAGTACAACAGCGGGAACCAAAAACATAGTAGTAAACGGAAACGGTTTTCTTAAAAGATAAGCATAGTGACGTAAAAGTATAATCGCAATCAATGTCTTGCCTAACCCCATATGGAAAAACACTATAGTGTTCTCCTTGATTGCTTGAGCTAACGCCTCTATCTGGTAACGGTAAAATATTCACAAAAATACTACATCAAGCATCACTCAAATTAATAAAACACACAAGTTTCACAGACAAAAACTTTGACGCATTAAACAAATGCATAAATGCCTTTAGAAAAAACAAAGACATACCTATCTTGAGTTTGATGCTGCCATTGTTGAACCGTCGGTAATGTTACAACTAATATTTTTCTTGGATTGTAAGAATCTTCCCAAAATCAACACCTTTTTCAACCTAAATACTCTAGTTGCTAATGGAACAGACAAAAGATTCCACGGTTATTGGATTGCATAGAGATAAATTTTATTCTTATTGTTATGATCGGTTAGAATTTGATTACTTGATACTTGAATCCTTCGATCTGAACGTGAGTGTGAGAGAAGCATATATTATGATTAAAGAATTTGAGAGAAAGCAGTATATTATTTGAGAGAGAGAGAGAGAGACAGATGATACCTTTATATAGTTGTGTAATGTGGTTTTGAGTTTGAAATTTGAATTTGAATTTTGAGCTCAAATTTGAAGCAATAGTTGTATGAACATCTGTTAAAGCAAGTGGCATTATTTAATTAATTTATGAAGAACTGTTAAGGTAATTGGCATTATTTAATTATAATTTTAAGCTGATTAATGACATCACTTTTTGCATCACCACGGCATTGTTGGCCTATCTCTATGTTTGACACATCAGCTTTTCTAAGCATTTCTTATGTTACTCACGACTCTCCTATTATAACTAGATTATACCCCGAGAACGTCCCGGGGTTGAGAAAACTAATATGGCATATCAATTTTACATATGAAATAGAATGATGGGCTTTACGGTTACATGCAGGAAAGCTTCGAGTAACACCTAACCTAAAACAATTAACAATGTATCTCCAATGTTAACGCCAACCTTAAACAATGTATAACTCTAATATTAATACCTAGGTACTGGTTCAAATACAAAGTCTCCAAAACGTGCGAAGTACGTGATAATTACGTAATGTTTTTGTATGTTCATGAATGTGTTTTTCAGTTCATGAAAGCATTACGTAATTAATGTCATTCAAAATATATGTCTTTATCATTCATTACATAATTAGTTTTATATATAATTGAAGAAACAAATAATCTCACCACTTGTTAGGGATGATAAGATTATCGTGTCTACAAGGTTGATCCTTCACTAGCAGCTACGGATTGGGGATCCTGCAAACAAGAGTTGATTGTGGATGTGGAGACGACTACACTAGGTAGCTGTTTATGAAAAAAAAACGGGGTGAATGTGGATACTATCTTGTGTGGTAGCTCTCCGGGTTAGCAGAAAGTGTCCTCTCCTACTAGGGATGTGATCCCTTTTATAGGAGAGTTCGTATGCCACCATTACCCAAGTCCTAACTGTGGTTAGGTTGTCTCCATCACCCTTAATTATGTTAGTATGGTGATATATGGAAGGCTAAATTAATGGGAATAGTGGAACGTAATACCGCCTTTATTATTGAGCTTACGTGATTTATGCATGGCAATTGACCATGCATAAAATCCGCCTTTGACCAAGACTTGACCTTTGACCGGTCATTATTGTGCTTTGACTACTCCTTGCGCGTAGAATTTCTCCGTGTAGCAATGTTTTTCCGGGTTTGGGTATGCGGAATAGTGTATTCGGTACCCAATCCCATCAAGTCCCCCCAATCCAGTGTGTCTCTTATCTAAGAAGTTATGATGAGATGGGAGGGATGCTGGACTTGTAAGATATGTGTCCTTGATGAAGGCTTGTTTTTCAGGGTCAAAGTTCCGCAGGTGTGACGAGTGATTCTTGTATTGCGGTAATGTTTTGCGGAGAACGGATATTGTAGATTTACGTCAAAGCTTCGCAGGTGTAAGACACGTCAGTATTTGGTTATGGACAGTTGTCAATTCCCCCATGAACTTGAAAACGTGCGGTCATCCTGGTGAGTGGGGTTGATGTGACTAGTGATAGTTGAGACGTGTGCAGTCACGTTGATCGGCGGTTTTTCAGGCGAGTAGGCATGTGAGGCGCGTGTGGCGTTTGTTTGTCTCCAAATGTACACGTGTTTTTTCCCTACTGAACTCATGTACAAAAAGGTATGGATGGCCCACTAATTATGACGTCAGCTGCATTAATTACCAATCCTATATATTAAATTTGAAATTGCCCTTTCCCATTTCTACTCATTTCAAAATCAAAGGATTCATTCTAACGTCCCTTTCTTTGGTCTTCTTTGCATCTTTAGCCATGTCTCAAGATACACAGAACATCTCGGAGTCGAGTAAAACGTCTGATTCTGTAAAAGATTCTGGGAAAGAATCATCCAAAAGTATTGAAGCCACGACTATTAAGTGGGATGAAGCCTCCTTCTCAGGTTTTCTTGATCAGTATGGCATTTTGAAGGAATGGGAACCAGAGCTTCCGGCGGAGGGCAAAACTGCTTTAAAAGCACCTCCCGGCAAAATAGCTCTATATGCAGCTACTTTTGCTAAGTGTCGTTTTCGTCTGCCGACGACAAAGTTTGTAGTGAACGCCCTTTTGACGTATGGTATTCATCCGACACAATTGACCCCATTTGGGTAGTGTCGGTTAATTCACTTCGAAGCTAGTTGTAGGGCATTGAATATCGAGCCCACATTCGAGAGATTGAATGTTTTTTACGTTCTTGAGGCTGCCCGTGGTGGTAGTGGTTGGTATAGCTTGGGTGCCCGCAGGAAGGTGAAGCAGCTGGTGTTTGATAATTTGAAATCCATGTATGAATGGAAAGATAAATTCTTCTATGTCCACCGTGGTGTTATACCTGCTGCTTTCAAGTGGATGGTGTTCGGTTTGAAAGAGAAGATTGCGGAGTTACCCCCAATGGAGGGGTACAGAGAGCAAGCCTGGTACAAGTCACTTTGTAGTAACGCCACTCCGTTGATGATGGATGATTTTCCAGAGAGTGTGTTGGCTTTGCTAGGGCTCAGCCTAATCTGTCCGGAAGGGCATGATCCAAATCCTCTCAAAGGTGATGATGTTATCACTGAGTGTTGTTTTTTATTGTGTCATACTGCTGAAACTATTTTTTGCAATTATTTCCAGGTGTATCTCTATTTGATTTGTTTGCGAAGAGGGGTGAAGCAAAGGTATTATATACTCCGACTATTGAAGATGAGCAAGGGTTGGTGGAGAGGATCAGCTTGAACTTTTTGTTTCCGAATCTCATTGACCCCCAGGCAGTATGCGAGAACAGGTTAGAAACCACAACTCTTTCATTTATTTTTGATAAGTATCATGGATGCGTGAAGGATGCGCAGGTAGGTATGCGTCCTGCGTACTGATTATGTGCGTTCTTCGTGACAGGTGCAGGTATTCAACTCCGTAGAAAAGTTTCCGTCAAAATTGAAGAAGTTACCTCTGAGCCTCGGGAACCCGCTGGTTAGTTATTGCAATTCTTTTTGTTTTTTCTCACGTATAGGTTGATGTATACAGATGTGATTTCCGCACCAGGCACGAGTACATCCAAGAAGCGTGCCAAGGCAAGTAAGAAGACCAAGCCACCAACCGCTCCCATTATTGTTGAGGAAGTGGATGAAGAACTAACAGAGTCTGACACGGAGTTGGAACATAAACGCACCAGGCGTTCGTCGCCCGTGCGTCAGTCTGAAGGTATGTCTGCGGAATTGTTTCAACAAAGGATGGATGAGTTGAAGCAGAAGCAGATTCAGATCCCGCAGTCATCTGGAGAAGCAACTGAGTTGTTATGTCCGGAACCTATTGCAGCGGTTCCCGTTGATGCATTTAAGCCCTTGACTTGGTCGAAAGGTAGTAAACTTGAAGTGGCTGTGAAGCCCCCACCAGTGCGCCAGAATCTTCCCATGAAGACTCTGAGGCATTTATCAGGTATGATGGGCTTAGCCTTATTTTAGTACTTTGAGCGTTATTTCGTATAACTTTTGTAATAGCTTTTTATATAGGGCAACATCCACTTGCGGAGTCCCGCTCGGAGCGGACTTCATATGTGTTTGAGAAGGTATCTTCTCCGGATCATCCGATTACTGAAAGCGTTGGTGCGGTTGAAGATCCAATGAACAATGTGACCAATCTTAATGTTTCCAGGGTAGTTGTTGAGGAAGATGTGACACCGCAGGTAGAGCCGATCACAGATGAGTCGGCTATTGCTATGGAGAAGGCTAATGGTAAGAGGGTGGATGAGTCCGCAACCCCCAATTTAAGTGTTGAACATCCTGATGTTTCATTGGAGCGAGTGCAAGAGCCAAGTTCTCCGCAAGGACCAAAAGTTGCTATTAACTTGGAGAAAGAGAAAGAAGATGAGGTTGTCAAGGAGAACCCTTCTACCTTTTGTGCGGACTATGGAAGATTCCACGGTGATATATAAGAAGGCACATTCAGATGGTAGTTGGAAGTCTTGCCAATCTGGTCATTGGCGTGGGAAGTTTTCCTCGCGTGGAACTGACTAACCGAGGGCATGTCAGCCACGCTGGGATATCATGGATACGACCCGATTCACAAATGCGCTCGATGCTCAAGAATTTGTGTTGTTGGCTGTTCCCCAGCTGAGCGTGATTACCAAGATAGTGTGGATCGTCGATCCCTTTTTATCGGCATGGCTATGAATCTTGCATTGGGTGTTAGTAGCCTCGGTTCTCTTATCCGACGTGAAAACGAGTTCATACGTGATTATCAAAACTTGAAGGAGTCAGTGGCCAGCTTGTTGAAGCGTGAAGAAGAATTACAGCGTGCTCGCCATGACATCCGGTCGGAGATTGATCACCATAAGAAGATGGCTCATGATGCTGCGGAGGAGGTAAGCAGGTTGAAGAAAGAGAAGACTGAAGCTTCTAAAGCATGGTCCGTCGCTTGTCAAAGGACCAATCAAGAAACTGAGCTGCTGCATTCCACTATTGAAAATTTGAAGAATGAAAATTCCCGACTTGTTAAAGAAGCGAAGCAGAGCCGAAAAACCTGTGATGAGAAGCAAACAGAGCTAGCTAACACCATTCGTAAGTACAATAGTCAGCATGATGATCTCATCAAAGCTACCACCTCATTGTCTGATGCGGAGGCTAAGATAAAACAGCTTGTTGTGGAGAAGGCCAAACTATAGGAGGAAAAGGTTTTGGCAGAATCCTCTTGTTCCTAGGCAAAATTGGAGTTAGATGAAGTGCGGAGTTCGTTTGAAGAAGCCACGGATATAGTTATTGCTGCCAATGAGAGGATTGCCTGGTTGATGAGCGATGGTGCTGCCGGGGTAAGTTAGAATTTTCTCTTCTGTAAATAATTACATCTTGTTCCGTGAATGTATAACATCTTGTCTTTGCAGATATTCAAGCGCATTTGGAACGATCCTAAGCTGACAGTGGTGATTGCCCACATTTCCAGTACTTCTGTGAAGCAGGGTTTGAAGCTGGGATTTTGTGAATGCTTTTGTCATCATGAGGATGGTAAGAAGAAAGAGGCCGGGCCGTATGAAAACGAGTCCTATGATGATGAACTGATAAAGGCCTATGATGCTTATGAGCATTTGAACTTTGAGGTGTTTGACCTGTTAGAGGCCTGTATGAAGACTGATGACCCTGTTGGTGAGTTACGCAGTTACTTTAGGAAGTCAGATCGCCTTGGTGATGAGTTAGCTGAGAAAGTGCGCAAAGAAGAGGAGGCCAAGAAGGCTGCTTCCACTGGCGGAGCGGGTACGTCGTCCGCAGCTGGTGACAAGCGTGAAGAGGCTCCAAATACTGATGATGTTTCTCAGTATTTGAATCTTCGATGAATGCCTTTATTTCTTTTCTTTTTGTGGTTATGTCATGAATATGAACAATTCGTCATGTTTTTCTTTTGTATCAAACTGATGGTATGTTTCTTTTAACTTGCACGCCCTTGCCAATCATTAGATGATGTCATCCCTTTTCTGGCACAAGTGTCTGTCAGTCTAACAATGATTGATGTGACGGTTACGACGGTTGTTGTCAGAGCCACTGTCACATTACCCTAGGGTAATCAAGTGGTTACCATTAATGGTAATTAATTACCACGTTCTCTCTCCTCTATATATAGTAGGTACATGCTGATATCTTTTTTGTAAGTTACTTTTGAAAAACTCTTTCATATCATCTGAATAAATGTCGACTAGCACTTCTACCAGTAGGCTTCGAGCAGCAGAAAAATTAGCTTTACAAGGGATGATGGAGCTGTCTCAGTATCCTATCCATAATGAGTCTTCAACAGATGCTCTCGATCGCCTTGCTGAGCATTGTGGGTATTTGTTGTCACAAGAAGATATGAGGCCTGATGATCTTGATGATCAAGGGACCTCTGATGGTCAGCCGTTAAAAATGAAAAAAGCTTTCAGAGTTAGGAGATTTACCCATGTAACATTACGCATTAAAAACTTGTACGTTACACGTTCGCATTTAATAAAAACGTCAAGTTTCGTCTTATACGTTGCATTTATTATTTTTATCGCATTTGTGGAACCCTAATACTATATATATAATATTATATATGTGTGTGGTATTGAAAATAATATCAAAAAATAGTTGTCTTGGCCGGGAATCGAACCCGCGCCAAGACCGGCCCAACCAAACCCACACACTTAACCAGCTGGGCTGGCCTTCAACTTGGAATAAACCTGGATCAATATTAATTATAAGCGCATTTTTAAAACCTTCACAGTTGACAAAGAAAGTCAACTGTGGGTTAGCTTGTTAATCAATCCAACGAATTAACTCGTAATTGATCTTTATTTGGTAAATTTTTGTGATTACCGGCCCTATACAACTCGATTACACGTCAATTACAGCAAATCGTTGACCAATTTTTAAACCCTACGCGTATGAATTAAAAACGTGGTCAACTTTCCAATTAACCTTAACCATTGATCCTCAGTATAAATAGATGTGTTCCGAAGCTTAACAACTCGCTCACAACTCTCTCTAAACCTCCAATTATCTCTGAATCACACTGATTATAATTATCTTGTTCGTCTTTTGACTTTTGCTTTGACCCGACAATCATACGTGAAACAACACTGTGAGTTACTTTTCTTTTGTGGGTTTCATTAGTCGGCTATCAAACAACAATAGCCCCAACATTAATCGGGCTCAAGTTGTCTGAATTGTTTGATTGAAAATTCTAGGGCTCGTAACTTTGAATTGGGGATAAACTTGATTCGCGTATGGTATTTATTAAATTTTAAACAGAAAACATCACAACCACCGGCCTAGGCCAAGTGGTTGTGACCTTGGTTCACCACAGAGGGTACCCGGGTTCGAGTCCCGGCTACTGCCCCTTTTGTTTCTTTTATTTTTTCAAAACAAAACTATTATATATATATATATATTAAACCTTTTAATCTTTTAAATTCATTTTAAAATATCAAAACTATTTTATAAATTCTAAAAAAATTATATTTGTTTAATCTGAGATAAAAGTTTTATTTATAATTTTTATTTTTCAGAAATTCATTTATTTAGTATTTATAATAATTAAATCATTTTTATACTATTATATTTATAAAAATCCATTTATATATCAAAACAATTTTATTAAATTCTCCAAAAATTATCCTGACTTTTTATAAAGATAAACTTTACTGAAATAATTTTTAATTCAGTAAAATCATTTATTTTATATTTTTAATCAATTTTTGTTAGATTTAATCATAATTAAATCATAATAAATCCAATTTTCATCATTTTTGCACCAAAATTTTATACAAATTATTTTTAATTATTTAGAACAGAAATATGATTTTTAAAATAGAAATTCTTTAATTTTAGTATTTTTGAATATTAAAGTTAATTGTTGGCATTTTGTAATAAATAGATTTAAAAATCTATTTTAAATTAAATAATTTTATAAAAATTATTTTTATGCTTCAAACACTTTAATGTGTACATTCAAAATTCAAATTTTATAAAAAGACTTTATTTTATTAATTATCAAATTTTCCTTTATTAATTAACATTTTAATTTAAATTCAACAATTGATTATCCCCAAATCGAAACCCTAGGATACACTTGTAAGTTAATTAGACTTAGACTTATTATATATTACCTTATTATAGGGTGATATTTGGAATCATTTTGGGCAACACAATTATTTCATCTTTTCAACAAGTTTAACATTTGCTAAGGTGAGTTTTACATAGCCCCTTTTATTTATCACCATTTTTGGGGTGAAACATGTTATAACATTATCATTGCAATTCAATCATCAATGTGTCTATGTGTTTTCTATGTTGCATTATGTCTTGAGCATGATTAGAGTAAGCACCATTCTAGCATAATCATTAACATTGATCAGCCGACGGTATACATTGATAGATTTATTGGACTGACAATCCCACCCGGATACGTGCCTCCTACAAAGGTTACGTGGGTGTTTGTTATCGCATAACATATTCAATTGGACCATAAGTGTATGGTATGTATCATTTTATAACAGTCAACAGGGTTGATTATGCACTCGATTTATTTCTAGTATGTTCTCACATATGGGCTAGATTAACATGACACATGAATTGCACAACATTTTATTCATTTTATTATCAAAAACCTATGTAATTCTCACCAACTTATGTTGACCCAAAATACTTTCAAAATTAACATGTTTCAGGTAACAATGAAGCTGAGGCTTGAGTTAGCATGAGGATTTTACTTGAAGTTTATTTGAAGTTATTGAAGTTATTATTTGATATTATGTATTTAAATTCTTAGACATCATTTCACATTTTGGATATTATGTTTGAATAAATTATTTAAAATTTATATTATACCATGTGCTACTGAAAACAATCATCAATACGTGGCACCCCGATGTTTCCGCCATCGGTTGGGGTGTTACAGATTGGTATCAGAGCCTTGGTTATAGGGAATTAGGTTATTAGAAATAATCTAGACTATAACCTTAGGGACTTAAACAGTACTTGCTTCTCCTACTTGTAACCCTAATTGCTTCCCTAATCCTATCCTTATCCTATGCCTTATAAACCCTAAACCTACATGTGACTACTCTTATTTGTCTGCTGCAATCCTGATCCACCATTAGATTTATAGGACAAAATCCTCAGGTTTAACCTGAACCCCCTTGAGATCTCGTCGAAGTTCTAGATTTTAATAACGAACACGTGCAATCTGGAAGGGTGAACGCCTGTATTCTGAGTCTTCTGTCTAGGCTGGCATTGCGCATATATCCCAATCAGACGAGGGACCCGGATGCCTACCTGGGAATTCTCGGGATGAGTGTTCACTTATAGGCTAAAGCATGTCTTCATATGTTATTAGAATTTAGAATCTTTGATAAGTCAACGTTTTCGTTTATTCGTTTTAATTAATGAATAAATGATTACATTC
Organism: Ambrosia trifida; assembly: GCA_028751855.1. Classification (NCBI taxonomy): domain Eukaryota; kingdom Viridiplantae; phylum Streptophyta; class Magnoliopsida; order Asterales; family Asteraceae; genus Ambrosia; species Ambrosia trifida. The sequence goes on along the minus strand of CM054128.1, from coordinate 131,479,318 downwards.
CTTATATAAACTCTCATTCATTTCATTGTGTCTATTACAGATCATTCCTCCTCGTCGCAGCACTCGCAACAACAATGGTGAGAACCACGAAGAATGTGGTGATAACCATAACCACAACCATGACCAAGTTCCTAACCACAACAACAATGGGGTCGATGCTCAACTGGCTGCGATCATTTCTCAACAAATGGCGCAGCAAATCGCAACTCTGGTTCCCAATTTACTTGCTCAGGTCATCCAATTGAACGACAACGGGAATGGTCACAACAATGGGAACGGGAATGGCAATGGCAATGGTAATGGACCCCAAGCTTGCACCCTTAAGCATTTCAACTCTTGTAACCCTCCAAAGTTCAGCGGTGAAGAAGGAGCTACTGGACTTCTCCAATGGTTTGAGGGTATTGAGAATACCTTCATCAACAGTGAATGCCCCAACAACTTCAAGGTTCGTTACGCCATGAGTGTTCTCCATAAACGAGCACTCACATGGTGGAATGAAGAAAAGCGTACTCGTGGGGCCGAGGTTGCTCTTGCTATGACATGGGACCAAGTCAAGGAGGTCATGAAGGAAGAGTTTTGTCCTCGCAATGAAGTTAAAAAGCTTGAGGATGAGTTCCACACCTTAGCTCCAGATAGTGGGGAAAACCTTGCCTACAACACCCGCTTTCATGAGCTTAGCTTATTGTTGCCTCACAAAGTTACTCCTCTGCCGGTAGCCATCGAGAAGTACATCGGTGGTCTGCCCATGCAAATCCAGGACACCGTATGGGGTAGAAATCCTGCAACTCTGGAAGAGGCCAAACGTCTAGCGGCCACTCTTACTGATAATCATGTGAAGAACGGTACTCTCGTTCGCAAGGGCACTAAGAAGACTACTGCCAAAGACACTCCACAACCTGCAATTGAAGTCAAGCCTGAGACCTCAAGCAACAAAAAGCGCAAGGCTAGAAACTATATGGTTGCTGCTACTCCACCTGCTGCCCAAAACCCAGCCAAGAAACCATACACCGGACCTCACCCTTTGTGCAACACTTGCAAGTACCATCATCCAACACAGGTGCCATGTCGTTTTTGTACTAAGTGTCAAAGATATGGTCACCTGGTGAACGTCTGTCGATCTTCTACTACCCAAGACAACAACAACCCAGCTCCCAACCAACAAAACAACAGGCCTACTCGTGGTCAATGCTACGAGTGTGGTAACCCTAATCACTACATCAACAACTGCCCTAATCGTAACCGTAACCAAAACCAAAATCAGAACCAAAACCAAAACCAGAACCGCAACCAGAACCAAGGTGCTCGAGGTCGCGCCTACAATCTCAACGCTAACCAGGCTCGTGACAACAACGAAGTGGTGAATGGTACGTTTCTCATTAATAACCACTATGCATCCATATTATTTGATTCGGGAGCTGATAAATCATTTGTGTCACTGAAGTTTGAACCTTTACTTAACTTACCCCACACTAATATAGAAGAACCTTTCGTGGTAGAGGTAGCTAACGGGAAGTCTATTTCGATTGACTCTATTATTCGTAACTGCTTGTTGAATCTCGATGATCATACCTTCCCTATCGATCTTATCCCTATGCATCTTGGTAGTTTTGATGTTATAGTAGGCATGGACTGGTTGTCAACTCATCGTGCCGAAATTTTGTGCTTCGAGAAAGTCATACGCATTCCTCTCGAATTTGGTGAGATTTTGAAGATCTATGGTGAGAAACCCTGCGGTGAGCTTAAGCTTATGTCTTGTACTACTGCCCAAAAGTACTTACGAAAGGGGTATACAGCCTTCTTAGCTAACGTGATAGAGAAGAAGGACAAAGGCAAAAGTATCCAAGACATTCCTATTATTCGAGACTATCCTGAAGTCTTTCCAGAGGATTTACCTGGTTTGCCTCCTGCTCGACAAGTGGAGTTTCGTATTGATCTTGTTCCTGGTGCTAATCCTATCGCTAAAGCTCCTTATCGTCTTGCACCCTCTGAAATGCAAGAACTTGCTAGTCAATTACAGGAACTTTCTGATAAAGGGTTCATTCGCCCTAGTTCTTCTCCATGGGGAGCCCCTGTCTTATTCGTTAAAAAGAAGGATGGTTCTCTTCGGATGTGTATTGACTACCGTGAACTCAACAAACTCACCATCAAGAATCGTTATCCACTTCCTAGGATTGACGATCTCTTCGATCAACTTCAAGGAGCAACCCACTTCTCGAAGATTGATCTCCGTTCTGGTTATCATCAGCTTAGAGTCCACGATGAAGATATTCCCAAGACAGCTTTTCGCACTCGCTACGGTCACTATGAATTCATGGTTATGCCTTTTGGGTTGACCAATGCTCCCGCAGTATTTATGGATTTGATGAATCGGGTTTGTAGACCCTATCTCGACAAATTCGTGATCGTTTTCATCGATGATATTTTGATTTACTCTAAATCAAAATCCGATCACGAGCAACATCTTCACTCTATCTTGAGCCTCCTAAAGAAAGAACAACTATACGCCAAGTTCTCAAAATGCGAATTTTGGCTTAAGGAAGTTCAATTTTTGGGACATGTCATTGATATGAACGGAATTCATGTTGATCCTGCAAAGATCGAAGCTGTGAAGAATTGGAGTGTTCCTACCACTCCAACGGAAGTCCGTTCTTTTCTTGGGTTGGCTGGTTATTATCGTCGATTCATCGCCAATTTCTCCAAGATCGCTGTTCCTCTCACTACCTTAACTCACAAGGGTAAACCCTATGAGTGGGGACCTAAGCAAGAGGAAGCATTTGAAACTCTTAAGCTGAAACTCTGTGAAGCTCCTATCTTGTCTCTACCTGACGGTAATGATGATTTCGTGGTCTACTGTGATGCATCGAACCAGGGTCTTGGTTGTGTTCTCATGCAACGAGGAAAGGTTATTGCTTATGCGTCTCGACAACTCAAGACTCACGAGAAAAATTATACCACCCATGATCTTGAATTGGGCGCTGTTGTCTTTGCACTCAAGATTTGGAGACATTATCTGTATGGGACCAAATGTGTGGTGTTCACGGACCACAAAAGTCTCCAACACGTCTTCGATCAAAAGAATCTTAACATGAGGCAACGATGTTGGGTTGAATTACTTAACGACTATGATTGCGAAATTCGCTACCATCCTGGCAAGGCGAATGTTGTGGCTGACGCACTTAGTCGTAAAGAGCGTATCAAACTCCAATGTGCGAGAGTTCGTACTGATCTTCAAGATCGCATTCTCCAGGCTCAACACACATCAGTCACCCAAGGTAACATGTACGATGAAATGTCTTGTGGTGCTGAGACTCAACTTGAAACCAAACCCGATGGTCTCCTTTATTTCCTTAGCCGACTGTGGATTCCCGACCATGATGATCTTCGTACTTTTCTCATGAACGAGGCTCATAAGTCTCGTTATTCTATTCATCCTGGAGCTGACAAGATGTACCAAGATCTTCGTTATTCTTATTGGTGGCCTGGTATGAAGAAAGACATTGCTCTTTTCGTTGCAAAATGCCTCACTTGTTCCAAGGTTAAGGCTGAACATCAACGACCATCTGGTATGCTTGAACAACCAGAGATTCCTGTCTGGAAATGGGAGAGCATAGCTATGGATTTCATCACCAAACTCCCTCGCACACCCAAAGGTTTTGACAGTATTTGGGTAATCGTCGATCGTTTGACCAAGTCAACTCACTTTCTACCTATTCGTGAGAAGTATTCTGTGGAAAAGTTGGCAAAGATGTACGTAAGTGAAATCGTATGTCGTCACGGTATACCTTTGGACATTATTTCTGATCGCGATGGTCGTTTCACCTCTCACTTTTGGGGATCTCTACAAGATGCTTTGGGTACCAAGTTGAACCTGAGCACTGCTTATCACCCTCAAACGGATGGTCAGACTGAACGAACCATCCAGACACTTGAGGACATGCTCAGGGCATGTGTCATCGATTTTGGTGGCGCATGGGATTCTCATCTTCCTTTGGTTGAGTTTTCATACAACAACAGTTATCACGCCAGCATTAACATGGCTCCTTTTGAGGCACTCTATGGTCGGAAATGTCGTTCTCCTGTCTGTTGGACTGAGGTTGGTGAAGCTCGTATTACTGGACCCGAACTAATCCAGGAAACCACAGACAAAATTCAGCTCATTCAGGATAATCTTCTCAAGGCTAGAAGTCGCCAAAAGAGTTATGCTGATAAACGTCGTAAACCCTTGGAATTTCAAGTTGGGGACCTTGTGCTACTTAAGGTATCCCCTTGGAAGGGAGTTATTCGTTTCGGTAGAAAGGGAAAACTAGCTCCTCGTTACGTAGGCCCCTTCAAAATTCTTGACGGAATTGGAAAAGTGGCTTACAAACTTGATCTTCCACCTGAGCTAAGCAATGTTCATCCGACTTTCCATGTTTCGAATCTCAAGAAATGCTTAGTAGATGAGAACCTTCATGTTCCTCTTGAGGATGTGCAAATCGATGAAAGCATGCACATTATCGAGAAACCCGTCGAGATTGTTGACACTGGAGTCAAGAAACTCAAGCGCAGTCGTATTCCGATCGTTAAGGTTCGTTGGGAATCTAAACGAGGCCCAGAGTTCACTTGGGAACGTAAAGACCAGATGAAGTCGAAGTATCCACATCTTTTCCCACCAGACTCTCCAACTCCAACTTCGGGACGAAGTTCCTAAAAGTAGGGGAGACTGTAACATTACGCATTAAAAACTTGTACGTTACACGTTCGCATTTAATAAAAACGTCAAGTTTCGTCTTATACGTTGCATTTATTATTTTTATCGCATTTGTGGAACCCTAATACTATATATATAATATTATATATGTGTGTGGTATTGAAAATAATATCAAAAAATAGTTGTCTTGGCCGGGAATCGAACCCGCGCCAAGACCGGCCCAACCAAACCCACACACTTAACCAGCTGGGCTGGCCTTCAACTTGGAATAAACCTGGATCAATATTAATTATAAGCGCATTTTTAAAACCTTCACAGTTGACAAAGAAAGTCAACTGTGGGTTAGCTTGTTAATCAATCCAACGAATTAACTCGTAATTGATCTTTATTTGGTAAATTTTTGTGATTACCGGCCCTATACAACTCGATTACACGTCAATTACAGCAAATCGTTGACCAATTTTTAAACCCTACGCGTATGAATTAAAAACGTGGTCAACTTTCCAATTAACCTTAACCATTGATCCTCAGTATAAATAGATGTGTTCCGAAGCTTAACAACTCGCTCACAACTCTCTCTAAACCTCCAATTATCTCTGAATCACACTGATTATAATTATCTTGTTCGTCTTTTGACTTTTGCTTTGACCCGACAATCATACGTGAAACAACACTGTGAGTTACTTTTCTTTTGTGGGTTTCATTAGTCGGCTATCAAACAACAATAGCCCCAACATTAATCGGGCTCAAGTTGTCTGAATTGTTTGATTGAAAATTCTAGGGCTCGTAACTTTGAATTGGGGATAAACTTGATTCGCGTATGGTATTTATTAAATTTTAAACAGAAAACATCACAACCACCGGCCTAGGCCAAGTGGTTGTGACCTTGGTTCACCACAGAGGGTACCCGGGTTCGAGTCCCGGCTACTGCCCCTTTTGTTTCTTTTATTTTTTCAAAACAAAACTATTATATATATATATATATTAAACCTTTTAATCTTTTAAATTCATTTTAAAATATCAAAACTATTTTATAAATTCTAAAAAAATTATATTTGTTTAATCTGAGATAAAAGTTTTATTTATAATTTTTATTTTTCAGAAATTCATTTATTTAGTATTTATAATAATTAAATCATTTTTATACTATTATATTTATAAAAATCCATTTATATATCAAAACAATTTTATTAAATTCTCCAAAAATTATCCTGACTTTTTATAAAGATAAACTTTACTGAAATAATTTTTAATTCAGTAAAATCATTTATTTTATATTTTTAATCAATTTTTGTTTGATTTAATCATAATTAAATCATAATAAATCCAATTTTCATCATTTTTGCACCAAAATTTTATACAAATTATTTTTAATTATTTAGAACAGATATGATTTTTAAAATAGAAATTCTTTAATTTTAGTATTTTTGAATATTAAAGTTAATTGTTGGCAATTTGTAATAAATAGATTTAAAAATCTATTTTAAATTAAATAATTTTATAAAAATTATTTTTATGCTTCAAACACTTTAATGTGTACATTCAAAATTTAAATTTTATAAAAAGACTTTATTTTATTAATTATCAAATTTTCCTTTATTAATTAACATTTTAATTTAAATTCAACAATTGATTATCCCCAAATCGAAACCCTAGGATACACTTGTAAGTTAATTAGACTTAGACTTATTATATATTACCTTATTATAGGGTGATATTTGGAATCATTTTGGGCAACACAATTATTTCATCTTTTCAACAAGTTTAACATTTGCTAAGGTGAGTTTTACATAGCCCCTTTTATTTATCACCATTTTTGGGGTGAAACATGTTATAACATTATCATTGCAATTCAATCATCAATGTGTCTATGTGTTTTCTATGTTGCATTATGTCTTGAGCATGATTAGAGTAAGCACCATTCTAGCATAATCATTAACATTGATCAGCCGATGGTATACATTGATAGATCTATTGGACTGACAATCCCACCCGGATACGTGCCTCCTACAAAGGTTACGTGGGTGTTTGTTATCGCATAACATATTCAATTGGACCATAAGTGTATGGTATGTATCATTTTATAACAGTCAACAGGGTTGATTATGCACTCGATTTATTTCTAGTATGTTCTCACATATGGGCTAGATTAACATGACACATGAATTGCACAACATTTTATTCATTTTATTATCAAAAACCTATGTAATTCTCACCAACTTATGTTGGCCCAAAATACTTTCAAAATTAACATGTTTCAGGTAACAATGAAGCTGAGGCTTGAGTTAGCATGAGGATTTTACTTGAAGTTTATTTGAAGTTATTGAAGTTATTATTTGATATTATGTATTTAAATTCTTAGACATCATTTCACATTTTGGATATTATGTTTGAATAAATTATTTAAAATTTATATTATACCATGTGCTACTGAAAACAATCATCAATACGTGGCACCCCGATGTTTCCGCCATCGGTTGGGGTGTTACAACCCAAGCCTTCCTCTCGTGAACTCAGGAAGGTTAGGGAGTAATGGAAGCATGCTAGGAGATTTACCCAAGACTTCCTCTCTTATGCTCTTAAGTCTTTAGAAGTAGATTATAAGTAAAATCTTTTGTAGTTGCTGTTTGAACGTCTCTACGTGGAGTATGTTTGTTTTTGTGATGATCCCCCTTTTTTTATGTAGATCAGTGTATCAACAGCTTATGTGTTTTGTTTGGGTATTAAACAATCATTTGTATGAAAAATGCTTTCTTGTAATATAAATGAATTGGACTTAAAGTCCTTATTACAAAATCTAAAACAACAGATTAAATGTAGCATATGCGTAGTTGCGCTGCATTCCAAGTATGTGGCACTGGTGAACCATCTAGGCGCTCTAAAGCATATGCGCCTTTGCCCAATACTTCTTGGATTTTATAAGGCCCTTCCCAGTTTGGAGCAAGCTTACCCGGTTTTTCGGCGTTTGATGCCTCATTACTGCGGAAAACGAAATCCCCAACGCGGAAAAAACGTTCTTTGACTCGCGCGTTGTAGTATTTCTCCAACTGTTGTTTATATGAAGCTTCGCGGACATAAGCTGAATCTCGACGCTTGTCTAGCAAATCTAAGTTCATTCTCAATTCTTTGTCATTATCAATTTGCTGTGCGAACAAGACCCTTGGGGATGGGTATGTTACTTCTATGGGAATTACCGCTTCAGTTCCGTATGTCAAACTGAATGGTGTTTCTCCGTTGCTTGTTTTTGAAAGGGTGCGGTGAGCCCACAGAACATTAGGTAACTCGTCAACCCACCCGCTTCGTTTTGTCCCCAGATGGGTTTTGATGCCTTCAACAATACTTCGGTTCGCGCGTTCTACTTGGCCATTGCCTTGAGGGTGTGCAACTGAAGTGAATATTTGTCTGATTTTCATGGAGGAGAGCCATTCTTGTAAATGTTGATCCGCAAACTGTGTGCCGTTGTCACTTACAATTTCTAGTGGCAGACCGAATTTGCAAATGATGAATTCCCATATGAACTTTTTGATGTTGCGCCCATCGATTGTGGCCAATGTTTTCGCTTCCACCCATTTGGTGAAGTAATCGATGGAAACCACCAGGTATTTCACGTTACCCGGCGCTGTAGGGAAGGGGCCAACTAGACCAATGGCCCATTTTTGGAATGGCCACGCTGCAGTGACTAGGACCAAGTTGTCTTTTTGGCCTGAGTGTTCTAGGTGCGTGCCGTTGGCATGCGTCGCATTTGCGCAATTCTTTTAATGCATCGAGGTGCATTCCAGGCTAATAATATCCCGCGTTCATGAGTTTTGCTACGACCATCCTAGCTCCCGCATGCAATCCGCAGGTACCTTCGTGGATAACCTTATCAAGTATGTGGCTTCCGCAGAATCTACACATCGTAGCAATGGTCCGAGATAAGATCGTTGGTATAAGATATCGTCGACGACCTCGTAATGTAGGGCCTTGTGTTGTAGCTTCCTTGCTTCCGCTTTGTTTGATGGGAGGATCCCTTTGGTCAGGAAGGCCATTATGGGGGTGATCCAAGATTCTTTTCCTGTCTGGACCACGTTTACTTGTTTTTGTGGTACAGATGGCTTGGTCAGCACCTCAACTCGCACGTCTTTTGCCATGTGATCAAATGCGGTTGACACCATTTTGCTTAAGGCATCTGCTGGCTTGTTTTGGCTTCTACATGCGTGGGTCACTTTGCAGTGGAGGAAGCTGTTCATCAGTTCTTTGGTGTGTTGTAAGTATAAGATCATGGATGGCTCTCTTGCTTCATATGAGCCATCTATGTGATTGGCAACTAACATTGAATCGACATGGGCCTCGATGTATTGCGCTCCCATCTTTTTGGCAATGCGTAAACCTGCTATCAGTGCTTTATACTCTGCCTCGTTGTTAGTTGTTTGAAAATTGAGCCTTATTGCGTAGGTATACTCTTTCTCTTCTGGAGTTATCAGACGTAACCCCGCACCGGCTCCTTCATCATTACAAGCACCGTCAGTGAACAACTTCCACTTTTGAGTTTCATCAGGTGGAGTTGATTCTGATGACACCTCGTTTGCGCATTCTTCAACTGTATCCGCTGGGACTTCCGCAATAAAATCTGCCAGGATTTGTCCTTTGAAAGAAGGTCTTGCCTTGTATGTGATCGAGTGTTCACCCAATTCAATGGCCCATTTGGCCAATCGTCCAGAAAGTTCTGGCTTGCGCAAGATGTCGTTGATGCGGAAGTCTGTGAGGACATTGATTGGATGCCCTTGGAAGTACCTGCGCAATCTTCTAGATACGTGGACCAGCGCAAGAACCATTTTCTCCATTGTGGAGTAGCGGGTTTCGGCGTCTAGCAATGTGCGGCTGACATAATAGATTGGGGTTTGTACCCTTTTCCTGTCAACCATAAGTACCGCGCCGACTGCCTTATCAGTGACGGATAAGTACATAGTAAGTGGTTCTTTGGGCAGCGGGGCAGTGAGTGTTGGCAGATTGCTCAGACACTTCTTCATTTCTTGAAAAGCCATTTCCGCTTCCGCGGTCCAATGAAAGTTGGATTTCTTCAAGCAATTCTTCAGTGTGTCCACAAAGGGGAAAGATTTGGACGCGTAGTTTGACAAGAATCTGTTCAGAGCTACCAGGCGTCCCATTAATGTTTGGACTTTTTTGACCGAAGATGGAGATGGCATGCGCTCGATTGCTTGTATTTTGTCGGGATTGGGGCGAAATCCGTCTTTTGTTACGATGACCGCTAGGAACTTTCCTTCTTCCATTTCGAAAGAACATTTTCCCGGGTTTAATTTCATCCGCACGCTGCGCAGTTGATAGAAGGTTTTTTGGATGTCATTTAACATCTGATCTTCCTCTCTACTTTTGATAACCAAGTCATCGACGTATACCTCTAAGTTTACACCGATTTGTTGTACTAACGCGGTATCCATTAAACGCTGATATGTTGCCCCAACGTTTTTCAGCCCAAATGGCATTTTGGTGTAACAAAAAGTTCCCATATCCGTGCGGAACGCTGTCTTATCTTCATCGTCTTTGGCCATCTGGATTTGGTGATAACCGTTGTAGGCATGCAGAAAGCATTTGAATCTGTAAGGTGCTAGCGAGTCGACTTTTAAATCGATCTCAGGTAGCGGGTAACAATCTTTTGGGCAAGCTTTATTAAAATCTTTGTAATCAACGCACATGCGCCAAGTGCCATTTGATTTACCGACCATGAATGGGTTTGCCACCCAAGTTTGATACTTGCTTTTGTGAAGAATACCTGCTTTTAAGAGTTCCATCACTTGTTCATTCATCGCCTTTGTTTTCTCCGGCCCCATGCTGGGTTTCTTTTGTGCAACCGGTTCTGCATTCTTGTAGACGTTGAGTTTGTGTTCCGCAATGTGGTGCGGAACGCCAACCATGTCTGCGGGCTTGAAGGCAAAAATATCCATGTTCTTTGTTAACAGTTGCTTCAAATGTGTGCGAATGGAGTCGAAGATTTCATGGCCGATGACAACTGTCTGTTCCGGAAATGCAAGGTTGATAACCCATTTTTCCGGTTTGGTTCTGACAGCTGGTTTTGTTTGCTTTGCGGGCTTCGGTGCATATGTTGTATGGCATGTTTTGTTTTCGCGTATGAATGCGACTCCCGTTCGCGTGGGGAAACCTACCATCTGATGTGGTGTAGATGCGTTGCAATGAATTTTGCCAATCCTTCTCGTCCTAGCAAGATGTCATGCGAGGAATTAACGGGAAGGACAATGAAATAACACGTTTCAGTGCGCGAGTGCTTTCCGTCTGAGAGTGTTACTGGGAACGTGAGCATTCCCAGTGGATAGATTGTTTCATGGATAAAGCCGGAAATTGGCTTTGTGACTGGTATTATTCTTGCTTTGTCATCATCGTCCAGCTGGTCGAAACATTGCTGATACATGATGTCTGTGCTGCTACCGTTGTCTAAAAACATGTATCTCGTCCGGTAATGTCCGTCAACGCCTGTGATGATCAATGGAGCTGTTGACGAAGCCCCTCCCTTTACTCTTGGCATGATCACCTGTTCTTCTTTCCATGAATCATCGTTTGCGTCCGCAAATGTGCGTTTGTGACTTACGGTTCTTTGGATCATGTTGCAGTTATCGTGCGATGTGTTGTACACATGATGCGCATTAAGGTTACGTATCCTTTTCTGAGGGGGCTCGTTTCCTTCAGTGTTGTCCCTTTGCTTTCTTCGCATGTTCTTCAAGAGATGTGTTAGCTGCCCAGATTTTATAGCATTTTCTATTTCAATCTTCAGACTGTAACAATTGTCTGTTAGATGGCCATAGTCTTCATGGTACTCGCAATATTTGGACTTATCCACGTTCCGTCTGTCACCTCGGAGCTCTTGTGTAACATCCCTTTTTTTATATAAATAAAATGTCTTGGTTCATATTTATTTATGAATGAAACGGGTCATTAACCGTTAAAATGAACCAATAACAAGTGGGATAGATATTTGTGTATTTTAAACGAGTAAGTGATGGTTAGTATGATTAATTGAGTTATGAGATCTAGGCGAGTGGTTAGGATTATAAGAGACCGTTTAGTAATAATATAATATATTATATTATATTTGACTCTACTCCGTTTCTAATGAAACTTAGATCAAAACGTAAAGAAAAATAAGCTCGCATCAACAATATATTCGAAATTTTTGTAAAGCGTTATATTCTAAAAGTCATACGAGACCAACGAGTGAACCAGTTGAGTTAATTATATAATAACAAGCGAGTGGATAAAGGCAAATTCTATTGTGTATATAGGTGTGTACACGTGCCTCCTGTAAGTATAATAACAAACTCTTCTTTTGAGTACACATATGTGTGTGCGCTACGTGTATACTTAGAAAAAAATTTAGAAATCTTGGTGGTTAAGAAAGGGAACGGTGAAGAACCTTATATAAAAGGTTTAGTAGGTTCAAATGAATTATTTGTTTTCCATCCACACTCTTATATACGTAAAGCAGATTCATCAACACCCTTTTTGGGCAACGTAAGGAGATTCTACAAGTTAGAATACAGGGTTTTCCAGGTATATTCAGTATTACTATTATCAGTATAGCTATTAATATCAGTATTTTTAGGGATTAGGATTATTATTGTGGGTGGGTATTAGGTAGCCTAGCCTTAGTTAGGCATGGACTGATCACCCATGCTGAAACAAGGTAACGCTAACCAATATCCAACTATAATAATAATAATTAGTTAGGTGTATCATTACCTAACCTAGTGTTGTATAATTGTATCAGGACATTTAAATATTACCTGGTTGTATTAGCGTTGTCAACTGCTAAGGGACTAATAAAGAGGTGAGTGTTGCATACCTCTGGAAGTATATATATAATATGTGCCGATTATGTGTTAGAACTATATGGATGTAATTATAGTTCTTGTTTGATCACATATAATTGAATGTTATAGTAGTGTATGTTGAATCAGATGGGAGTTTTCTGATTTAACATGAGATCACAGGGAGTTAGCGATCTTGGTGGATTATTGGACTCAGATGGGTGTTTTCTGATCCAATAAATTATATTTGAATGTTATAGTAGTGTATGTTGAATCAGATGGGAGTTTTCTGATTTAACATGAGATCGCAGGGAGTTAGCGATCTTGGTGGATTATTGGACTCAGATGGGTGTTTTCTGATCCAATAAATAATCGCATGGGAGTTTTGCGATTTAAACCATATGAAAGTTGTATGGTTCTAAATTGTTGTGTGTGTCGTTATTGTGGTTATGTGACATGGTGATTTAATGTACACTCACATAGCGAAAGCTAATTGGTTGTTTATATATATATATATATATATATAGTTTTAGTTGGCTTCCATAAGTATAAGGGTTGAACCAGATCAAGTCTTGCGGTTAAAGGATCGAACGTGCTTTTGTAAAATATCATGAACGATAGTCAAACTTGTTTTGGCAAACTAATGGTTATACAATAATACTTTTTAAGGGATAAAAGTTTGACGTTTTGTATAATTAAATTGGGACCTTCCGCTTAAACTCTGATATAAGGCGTGTTTAGAATAAATAAATAATTATGGGTGTTTCAAGTTGGTATCAGAGCATGGTTTGAGGGATTCAGGTATGGGCGTAAATACCCGAACTCAAACTTGTTGCTCTTGAAAAAAAGGGGGTGGTTCGATCCAAGACTTGATCAAGAAATCAAAGGCAGGGTGTTAGTCTATTGATTTCTTATGGAACATATTGAAAGTATATATATATATACATATATATCTATATATATATATATATTTGTTATGAGTGTATTAGTGTTGATGTATGCACTGAAATGTGATGCTTAAAGTATGGCGTGATAACAAAAAGAATATTAAAGTATTGTATGTAGGCTAATTCGCCTGGCCAGCATAATTAGTGTGCATACGAACTGTAATCTTCTTGGAATTATCATAATCATATCGAAAAGTGTCAAAACAAAGTAATATGGTAGAATAGTAGTATAAACCTTATATATCATGTTACGATGTAAGGGTATTTTTGTGGATATATTATGACTGGAATAGGATGTAGCTCATTTATATGCATAGAACTCTCGTTTGGTAAAGTTTAAGATGGTGGATTATAGTTATACATCCTAATACCGTATTGTTATTTCTGTTGGATGAAAAAAAAGAGAGAAACCCAGGTATATGTCATAATACGGTGAGGAACTCGTCGAAAGGGTCGAGGTGACGAGTTGTCCACAATGAATTAATGGGTACAAATTCAGGATTTAATTAAAATACGGTTAAGACCTGACATTAGACAAATAGCATTACACGATGACAACTCAATGCTGGCAGGATCGATCGCAAGTGGGACAATGGTGCCGAGTGTTCCGAAACAGTTTAATGATTGAAAGGATTGAATTTAGCGGCATGTTAAAAGTGTAGTTTGAGGAGCCAAAACAAAAGGCGACAAAGTGATGTCTATCATTGGTCAGTTAGGGATTGTGTGTAGTGCTCGTGGGTCGATAATCGGGTGTGATCTTGATTAGGATGAGTTGTAGAGAACTTCTAAAGTGATTAGATCCTTAGGTGATTTTGGTTTTGACAACTAGTTGACTTTGTTAATGGCATAGTATGGGTATCACAACATGGATAATGGCACATTTAGATCACGAGCTTTTGTGATCTCAGCCATTGGTCGGGTGTCCGGCCAAGGTTAATCAAGGAAAAGTTTTAAGGACTGTGGTGCGTGGGTGCCAATTGAGATCAAAATCTAGAGTCCGATGATCTTAGGTTCATTAAGACCTAAATTTGGATGATTAATTAAAGATGGTGTGAGTGGTTTGGGACTCTAGTTTGGCTACATGGTGTTCGATCATGGCCCGGTTACAACCTTGATGACCTGACATAAGCGGGTATAGGTTGATTTGTTGGCTCCCAATGTTAGTGTATCTCGGACACTGTTTAACGTGGAGTCTAGTTTAAGCGATACATAAATGAAATTTTGTATTGGGGTTGGCTTTGACTTCTTAAAGCTTTTCATGGGACTCGACTTTGATAGTGAGACTCGAGGAGTTGGAAATTAAAAAGGAATGTATGAATGTATCCTAGATATGGAGAATTAGACTATTGTAAGAATTAATTCTCCAAGAGAGAGGTATTAGGGAAAAAAAATTGGGCTCATGAGGTAATATTGGATATAGATGTGTAAGGAAATTTTTGGAAATGTTGACTTTAAGAAATACGATGAATTGTGACCCAATGCGTGGAAATGTGTTTGAACTTTGGAGATGGCTATCGATGATAATGAACTTTATCATTATAAGTCAATGGAATGATATATGAGTAATAGTGAGCAGGTGAATCAAATCAACATACTTGTTACACATAAAAGGAATCCATGATATGGAAATATTGATAGAGAGTTATGCAATGAAACGGTCTTAAGAAAAGAAGTACGCACGACTGTTACACTCGACATGGGTATGTATTAGTTATTGGGAATTGAATAAGTTAACAAATAAATAAATAAGTAACCGTTACCAAGGAGTGATGATATTTTCGATGAACTCCAATGATCGTGATGGTTTTCAAAGATTGATTCAAGGTCGGGTTACCACCAGTTGAAGGTGGGGGAGGAAGATATCCGTAGGACATTATTTCGTACATGTTACGGGTATGACTTTTTAGTGATGTTGTCTGGTTTGATAAATGAAATCACTGCTTTCATTGATTTAATGTATTGGGTATGTCGACAAATGTTGGATCAGTTTATCTATACTATATTAATAAGCATATAGGAAGGGCAAAAATGGTCATTTGCCACTTTACAATACTTTAAAGCTTCTTTTACAAGCTTTTGATGCACAAAAACTTTAAAACTCTTAATGAGTGCAACTTGTGTTGCATCATGTACAATCCTACTAAGCCACAAAAGAAAAAGAAAAAAACACGGGATACATATCTCATTAGGGTTTCTTATTCAATCTGATCTCACATCTCAAAACCCTATCCGCCCCCTTCTCCCTCTTTCTAGAGATTCAGAACATCTAGCAGACTCACCAGGATTTCACTAGATCTATGAAGATTGCGACTATCGCCAAGGGTAATTGACACCATATTTTGATTCTGGACATTATTTTGCTGTTAAATCATAGTATTTCACTTACATTTGTTTGTGTTTGGAGGTGGATGTTCGTTTTTGTAGGTTATGATTTAAAGAATAGGTCATGGTTTGAGAAGAGTTCAAGATCGAGATGTTGCTTTGTAGTTTGAAGGTATACTCTTCCATTTTCTTTGAGCTCCCTTGTTTTATTTGCTTTTTAGACGGTTTCTTTGATTAGCCGTGAGACTGTCTGATTGCTTCAGGTTTAATGATGACCCATCTGCTTATGACCGGGTATGTTCAGGTTATATATAACCTCTAATGGGTCAACTGAGTAAATTTGAAAAAATATATAGCTAAAAAAATGGGTCAAATGGTATGAAAGGCACCAAAAGTGTTATAGTTCTTATACAGAAAAGGTGAAATAGAACTTTAGATTGACATGTTATATTCTTATATAAAAAATATAAAAAAAATGTAGAAATAGAACTTTAGATAAAAAGAAGTGTTTTGGTTCAACCCAATTGCATGCTTGGACGAGTTATACCAGACGACTGACTCGCTCGTTTGCCATTATAACTACAAAAAGGGTTAAATACTTAAATCTATTACATCTAATTAAATTTTTTTATATATTTAAATTCAGGTTCCAGTTGGGAGAATCCACCGCCATCTAAAGTCAAGAACATCCGCGTAATGTATTTGAGTAAAATTGGTTACAGATTGTTTTCAGTTGAGTTGTTAGTTTGATTTTGCACGTTAAGGCGTTATAAATTTGATAGGTCAATTTTTAATATGAGTTATCAAACTTAGAAGAGAGATGTTCTAAGCTTTAAGGTTAGTGCGTTTCTTGAAAGATTTTTTTGAGCAAAATGGTTGACTTTTGTTCTTTGAAACTTGGACTTTAATTCACTAAATTGTCAAAATTTTTAGATATTTGTTTAGTCATCGGCTGTTATGCATTAATATAGAGTTTATATCTTGGTTTTAAAAAGCGCGAAGCGCACTAAAGCAACGAGGTCCAAAACCGAAGCGCAAAGCGCAAAAACGGTGGGAGTTTTGTACGCGAAGCGCAAGACGATTATATAATTTTTTTTATATATGCTATAGGTTTTTAGCATCATTTACCCAAAATATAGATACAAATAAGGTTTATACATGATTTAACAACCCTTTTAGCTACATATATAACAATTTTAAGCATAAAAACACCTCCCGTACAAAAAGCGCGCGCCTCAGGGGATTTTTTTGGCAAAAAATCGCGCTTTTCCTGCGCTTCTTGTACAAGGTGCGCCTAGGGTTACATAAGGCGCAGATCCTGGCGCCTCAGTGCGCCTTGCCCTTAAGCGCGCTCAAGGCACGCTTTTTAAAACACATGTTTATATGCTAATTGATTGAGGGAAAATGGAAGAGGGTATGCTAATTATTAATTGTTGTTTATGCAGAGTTGTTGAAGTAATACTTTGGGGAAACAATGGCCTCTAAAGGCCCGAGGCTAAACTTGATCACAACTCTAGGGCCACACGACAAATGGTAACCTAATTTATATGGTTTTAGGGTTTAAATCCTTCTCCTGCTAATGATGTATGTCCATGTATATGGAATTATGATGTAGAATATCATATTAATTTTGAAGGTGGCCATTGACGAACATGATGACCCTGTTTGTGGCGTGCACTTTCATCAGTCACGACTATTTTTCGATACCATTGAGTAGGCTTTTAAATAGTATGACCACTATGTCAGATTTTACTTAACCATTTTGCTTCAAGAAAACGGACTAATTGTGTCTTATAAATGGTAAATGCAGATCATGAGGTTTATTTGAGTTGATATATAAATGGGCTCACTTTCACTATGCTATTGCATGACATGTAGCCAAACACTATATCAAGACATAAATAGTATCAACAGCACTTGCTTCGAAGATAACCAGTGGAACACGACGTCATCAGCCATTAATCGGTAATCTTTAACACACAATCTGAAAATACAATAGGAAAAATAACTGCACGTTCTCTATTAATTTTCATTTAAGTTGCTGTTCATTTTTAGGCCTTAAACTACAAACTAATATTTGTTTGGATTCGAGATCTATGGCAAACCATAAGATTTAGGACATTATGTAGTGCATTTAGATGTTGAGTTGTCCTGACGACTGCTCAATTTGTGATAATACCAGCCTCAAAGAAGACAAATATATGGCATCAACAAAAGGTTCCTAAAATAATTGGTATAATTAAAATCTCTCAAAAATAGTAGTTTAAACAGGTTGAAAATGGCCTTGAATGGAACTAAATGCTTGAATCTGCTTTATCCTAACTGGCTGCTGCATGGTTTAAAAAAATGGGTGAGGCGAAGGCCTCGAGGCGCCCCTTAAGGCGATTTCATAAGAAAACGAGTTTGAGATGTGCGCCTCATAGGGTTGAGGCGGTAACTAAAATTGCTTCTCAGGTGCGCCTCAAGGGGTTTTGATGTTTTAGACTTTTTATGTCAATTTCAAGCATTATTTGTCATTTTAATGTGCGTTTTTGATGAATTTGATGATTAAATTAGTTAGCATTTCATTTTTTATAAGATATAAAATATTTATATTTTAATTCCGCCTCGGGCTTATGCCTTTGTTCGCCTTGAGGCATACGCCTCGTGAGACGAAGGGAAAATGCCTCGAAGCACGATTTCGTACTTTAAACCTTAGGTTGCTGCTCATTTTTAGGCTGTTTGTTTGAATTCTAGACCTATAGCAAACTGATAAGGTTTAGGACAATGAATGAACAGGTTGTGATATTACAAGCTATAGAGAAGACAAATATATGATATCAAAAAGTTCATGAAAGAATTGGTATAATTCAAAATCACCAAAAATAGTAGTTTAAACAAGTGAAAGATGCATTAAAGGTCACTCAAATCTATGTTTGAAAATATAATCTCATTCTAAAAAAGTTAGTTGCTATATGGTTTCATCTCCCTATTATAGATCATATGTATCAGTAGCTTTTAGTGTATGCAAGTCTACAGGTGATCAATATAAGGATGTATCAGTAGGTTTTAGTGTATTGACAGAGACACTTGAATCCTCAAGAATTACCTACTTTTCAAATATATATATATATTTTTTTCTTTATTCATAAACGTATGTTACTTTTTATTGTTTATACATATATATTGTGTTGGGCATACGAAGGTGGATCAGTTGAGCCATAAAATAGGTAAACTCATAGCACTGAGCTAAAGTAGAAAATTATTAAATGGGTCAAGATTTACCGAAAATATATCCGAATGGATTAGTTTTTGTTTTTTACCCTATCTCACCCTTTTATTCACTTTTCTCTTTTGATGCAACTTCTGAACTATTTTTTGTTTTGTTGAAATCAACACACCTGCTACTTTTCCTTGTTTGGGGAAATTATATTTAGGTAAGTCAAACCTCTTACTTTTGACAATTCAGCTTTTCTTTACAATTCAGCTTTTTTTTCTTTGTCTTTAACCAAGGTTTCACACTTTTACAGTTGGAAAACTACATATCCTGTTCAAATTGCCAACAAGAAACAATGTTTCCCCACAAGAAACAATGTTTCCCCAATGTACCTTTTGAATGACTACATAACCATGAGGAAGTTTTTACTTTTTTTTTTGAATTTGCAAAATATTTTGTTATAGCGTTTAAATCTGGTCCTCGATTGACAAACAACCTAAACAAATGAAGTTCTTATTCAACTATAAACAAATGTACTAAGTTTTGGACATTTTATTCCACACATGGAGGCTTGTATCCACCCATTCTTTGATGACTTAAGGGACCTAACCACAACTCTGCCAAATGGCAAAGCCTTCCATCCCCTTTTTAACTTCACACAAGGTACAACAATCTTTCGATACCTTGAATTCTTTGATTTTCGCATATAAAGTTATTGATGATAAAATATATTTTTATAGAAATTGCTCACGTGCCTCCTGAACTACAAGGCTGATACCTGAACACGCCAGACTTCAAACAAAGTAATTGTGTACTGTCCATAGTTGTTGGGTTTTTGAGCTTTGCCCATAATACTTACCATTTATGTTATTTGGTGAGCTACATTATAACGAAATGGGAATTATCACATGTAACTCCCCGCATATAGATGATGTGTAATAAAGTTCAATTCGCTATCAACATATTGCTTACAAATATGGAAAGTTACTTCTATTGAATTTGATTAATTCGTTTTTCTTATATATGTGTGTTCTCTTTAGCAGAAGTATTACAATTTAAAACAAATTATCAGGCGTTTGGTTTCTTTGAGTTCAATATAATTGGTGAAATCTGAATTCTATATTTACCTAATGGAATCGAATATTCCTATCTCGCCACCATTAACCCCGTTGATGCAGTTGCTACCCAACCACCACAACATTCCAACTTCTTTGATAGATTTATAAACCAAGCATGTTAATACTTTCCAAGCCAAATATACCATGACTTCAAATTCCTTTGATAATAAGATTCATAGTGATTTAGGGCCAACAATATGAAGATTATTATAATGTATATGCAGTTAGTAAAGCAAATGCCTAATAACACAATGACTTTAGAGGCATGTAATTAATTAAACTTATCAACTCATGAATATTGAACATACTATGACTTTAGAGGTAAGTAATTAATTAAACTTATCAACTCATGAATATTGAACAGATATGCTACTTAATCTTTGCTGTCAAATATTACTGAAAAATAGTTACTTTAATGAACGTTTTTTTTTCAAAACTTAAAAGCAGAGAGAAGATCAAGTATCAATGGTAACACTGTTAGGAAAAAATACTTGATATATTATAAATTATAATCTTACAAAAAGAGTGTAAAATTAATTATGTAGAAAGTTATCTAACTAATTCGTGATTGTGGGCTGTTGAATATATAAAACTTTAGTGCCTCGTGAATTCGTGATTTATACCGGATATTCCTCCAACATAATGAGGGTAAACATAAGCTACTTCTTTTGGTTGTTGAACATTTGTAGTAAAACATCTAACAGCGTATGAATTTATTATCGCGAAATGTATTTTCTTGCTTTTCATGATTATTGTCAGTTATACTTAGGGGAAATATCATAAAAACACATTAAACTTTTAGTTTTTTCTCATTAAAGTCACTCAATAATTTTTTTGCATATAAAAAGCACTAAACTTTCAGTTTTTTCCTACAAAAGTCACTCAACATTTCTTTGTACTTAAAAAAACACTATACTTTCTGTCTTTTCCCATAAAAGTCACCCAACATTATTTTTTTTGTCATGTGTTTTTTTTTTTGTAGTTTTTAAGATATTTTGTAATTATATATTTATTTTTGTAACAAAGTATATGACAAAAAAATCTCTTGTTGCAATCAAAGTAATATTAGTTCCGTTAATTTAAATAGCCATACAATTCTTAAGTACAAAGAAAAAAAATATATAACAAATAAACATTGTTTTTTAATCGATATAAGATGCGTGAAGTACTTTACGTTCTTAATCAACTTCATCAGTTTAAGATATTTTAAGGATACAAAATATATAGACTACCTATGCAACACGTAAGCAAACACAACTAAGTGTTCTGGTTCCATGTTATTTAAAACAAAAACATCAAAAGTTGTTCGAAATTGACATTTTAAGGGGTTTTATGCGAAAAAGAAATGTTCAGTGACTTTTATGAGAAAAAATAGAAAGTATAGTGCTTTTTAGGTACAAAGAAATGTTGAGTGACTTTTGTAAGAACAAACTGAAAGTGTAGTGTTTTTTATGTGCAAAATGTTTTTGAGTGACTTTAGTGAGAAAAAACAGAAAGTTTAGTGTTTTTTATGGTATTCCCCCTTATACTTATGAATAAATGTAACATTTTAATTTTGGATTTACACGTGGGGATTGATAAATTATCTTAATTGAGTTGCAACATATTATACGAATAAGAAAACTGACTTAAGTTGTATACATTATATAATAATATGATTGATAAATAGCCGAAAACGAGAACCACGTTGTAAGCCCCTGCATCTCTCACGTTGTAAATTATCGCCGCCGCATCGCGCGGGTACCCTACTAGTTGTTTTATAGGGAATATCCTAATCTACTCAAAGGGCAAGGGAGATCATGTTTACCATATCCGGGAAGTGTTAGAGACATTGAGAAGAAGAAACTATATGGGAAGTTCTTCAAGTGTGTGTTTTGGCCATGGAGGGTTTAGTCCCTAAGCCACATTATAAACACTGACGAAGCTTTGGTTGATCCGTCAAAGGTAGAGATTGTCATGAAGTGGAGCGTATCAAATGTAATGCCCAGCGTTTCTCGAATAATATAATAATAATAATATTTTATTCTTAAAACGATTCGTTAATTCGTTAACAATAATACCTTATTAACAAGAAATACATTCTTATTTTGTTAATAAATTGAAGTATCTAAATTCGCCAAATAACGCGTTGTAGATAATAGCACACTAGTAAACCGACACCTATCCTTGTAAATTCTAATCGAGACAAAATATATATATATATATATACACATACATAATAAATACGTAGTTCAAATACTCGTTTTAATGAAATCAACAAACATAACTCGCGAAATAATTGTCTAGGCATTTAAGCGAATTAAATTCATAAATGAGACCCGAGCCAGTAACTAGTTCGTTAAGCAATAACTTCCACCTAATTTAACCTACACTTAACCCTACCTATTTAAACACCTTAACTCCTCATCTCCTTCTCATTCATCAAAACCCTAGTCACTATCTTCTTCTCCTCCTTCCTTTACCTCCATGACCTCCACACACATACACATACACCCGAATCTTCACTACATACCATCGCTAACCACAACAACAAAACAACTTGGGTCTGGCTTCCTTCTCTGTTTCGTGTCCGACCCCTACCTCAGCCGCCAACCACGACCACCAACCACCATCTGAGCCACCCTAACCTTCTCCATACTTCCCCTTCTAGATACACAGCCACGACAACAAACAAGCACCACCCTATCAGCGCCTACCTACTCATCCTTCTTCTCATTATTAACAGCAGCGGCCGCCCTCTCTTTCCGGCCAAAAACAGCAGCACCTCTGCAAACAGTAGCAGAGGTAAGAGGTGACAAGGCGTCATGGGCGGCGGCGCAAAGGTTAGGCCCGAAATGAGCATGGATGTCGAGTGGTTGGGGTCTCAGCAGGTTGTTGGTTTCGGGTCTGGTCTCTGTGTTTTTTTTTCTGGTTCGTGAACGGTGGAGCAAGGAAGGCGAGTTCGGTGGTTGATGGATCCGGGTCAGATTTTTTTATGGCACAACAGTTGGATTCAGGCCGGGTATAGCGGGTATCAATCGAGGGTGATGATCAAAAAACTCTTGGAGCAACTTTGGTTAAGACTAAATTCGAGTTCAGTTTCTTTCGGTCAACAGATCTGAGTTTTGCTCGAGTCAAACTTTTGGTCAACTGCGGTCCATTTTCAGATCAGATCTGGCCACCCTTAGTTAGATTTAGTCAAGGTCTGATTCGGTCAACATGGTCAGATTCGTTAGTGTTCGGTTCAAGACGCGCGCGTGTTGATTCGCGAGCATGGAACGGGAAGGTATATTGCACGCCGTGTCTTCAATTCATTTACTTGTCTTAGTGTTAAATATTAACTAAATATACATAAAGTTAAAGAGATAATTCTGTATAGACGAACCGAACCGATTTGTAACAAAACTATTTTATCGTTTATAACTAGTTTGTACCCGTGTATATTATTTCAACGACTAGTCTTGTGGGTTTGGACATATGAATAGCCGAAGTGTACAAAACTTAGGTATATATTTATATTATCAATATGATTAGTGTTGATATTCGTCAATTTAACATGTTATTTTCAAACTATCTAGTGTTGAACCATCTATAATATATATATATATATATATATATATATATATATATATATAAAGATTACTCGTCAACATGATTAGCCCCTCGCTTTTTATAATTATAATAGTCTGTGTCACATATTTGTACAACTGAGTTTTGGGAAAACATAGGCAAGTTGAGTTGTCTGGTTCCTTACAAAAACAGAGGAAACTCTGCCCAAATTTTATAAAATATGATAAAACGATTCGGCATTCCAAAGTTATAACTATGTGTAGACAAGATTATGTTTTTACAAATAAATCCTAACTTTCAAATCTTACGCCGTCAAAAATGGAAATATTTATGTTTATTAACAAGTACATATATATACTACCCAAGATACGAGACAAATTAACATTTGAGTCAAGCTACATAAATAGTATTTTGTTATACAAAATGTGTCTTTATCAATAACTTCAATAATGTATTTAATTCAAATTGCTATACATACGAATACATTTTGTGAAACCAAACCAAGTTACTATCGGTTCGTTAAGTCATACACTTATTAAGACACGCATTCTTTCAATACGTGTCTAGGTAGTTGGATAAACTATCTTAACAACCATAACAAAAACAAGCTTATTTGCATTAGAATTTAAGGCATCGTTTATTTGTAATAGGATACAAGAGTTCAATTAATCCAAGTTCAGACTTGTTGCTACTTGCTAATACTTACACAGTGAATTTCAGGTGAGTTTACATAGCCCCTTTTTCTATTTCACTATTTTGGGGTGAAACATGTTACAACATTCAATTTACAATTCAATCATAAGTGTCTATGTGTTATTCTATGTTGCATTATGTCCTAAACATTACTAGGGTAAGCACATTATTCTAGCATAATCATTAACATTGATCAGCCGACGGTATACAATGATAGATCTATTGGACTGACAATCCCACCCGGATACGTGTACCTCCTACATAGGTAGCGTGGGTGATTGTTATCGAACATATAACATAATCGAGTGAACCATATGCGTATGGGATGGACCACAATATTCTAGTCACAAGGTTTGATTATGCACTCGATTTACCTAATAGTTTTGTTTTCACATATGGACTAGACTAGCCATGACACTCGAATTGTACAACATTTTTATTCAAACCTATGTAATTCTCACCAACTTTTGTTGACCCAAAATATTTTCAAACTTAACATGTTTCAGGTTATAGCTTGCTTGAAGATTAGAGTTAATGCTTGAAGATGTGTATCTAGTATTTTTCATTTTGATGTACAAATTCTTGTAGAACAATTGTATGTAATGTATTTAAATCAATTATTGAAATTTATTATTCACCATGAGCTACTGAACAATCATCAATACGTGACATCCCGATGTTTCCACCATCGGTTGGGGTGTTACAGATTGGTATCAGAGCCTTAATTATAGGGAATTAGGTTATTAGAAAAATAATCTAGTCTATAGCCTTAGGACATTAATCAGTACTTGCTTTAGTTGCTTGTAGCTCTACCTTATCCTTATCTCTATCCCTATCCTCCTCCTTATTCCTACCCTAGCTTGGTCTTTCCTACACTCTCTTTCACTTGTTGCAATCCTAATGTACTCCTAGTTTAATAGGGCAAATTCACTGGGCTTAGATCCGATCTGTCTTGATAAGTCAACATTTTCGTATATACGTGGACAAATGAATACAATCTTTGTATTTCATTTTCATTTATACCCCCCACTCTCATTAAATTCTAAGCTTTGAAATCTCAAAACCTTTACAATTCAAATCAATTTCATTTCTTATATAATTTACTAATCAGCCTGAATTTCATGATCATTTGTAAGTTTCACAATCGTACTTCGTCTTACAATATTACCCACATGTTTAATTATTTTCAAAATCTAACCCAAATCATATTTTTCCCTTTACAACATGTTACACATTTTACTTCTTTAATCTATTACCTTTGATGTTTCAGGCCAATTTCATTTTCAACCTCCCCTTAGATTTTCATTTATATTTTTTTTAAGGTACTCTCAACCATAAAATTTTATCATATTCAAGATTTTAAAATCCTGGTTCAAACTATCATCTCGTAACCTGTTTATAGGAAATACTCTAGCACCAACATTAAAGAGTACTAACTTTTGTCAAATATTCATTACCTAGGAATTTCACAAACTAAAGCAAATAAATATTTTTGTCAAAAAAACCTTTTATTCCACAAACTCATTTTCTAAATTTCAAATGTTGGTGTAACAATTTACTGGTGTAACAGATAATCTTAAAAAAAAAAGTTTTAATATATTAGGAATCACTTCTTTTTATGGAATAATCAAAGTCAATTATACAAAACACCTCAACAGATTCTTGATTTTTGAAATCCGACATCGTGTTTAAAACTTATGACTCATCGAAATATTTTGATCTAAATCAATTTAGTTGTACTATTTAATGACTTTTGCTTTACATACAAAACCAAATTTTGAAAATAAAATCTTTCCATCCACAGGAACAAAATTTACTCTACAATTTTTCCATTGACACCTACTTATTTTAAACTTGTTTGAACTATTACAAATTTTTGGCAAATACCACAATCATGTTTTCTCATACGCTTGTATCTAACTATTTATTCAAACCCCACGATTATTCTGCATGATCACCTTACTACTTGCGTCTTTTTGAAACCCTATAAATTAAACTCTTTATTAACTATCTTCACATTCACCATCTTTCACACCATGATTTTTTCCTTAAGTTTCCTCATATCCTGCACTTTCTCAAACATGAACTTGATCCCTATGATAACCAAACTATTGAAAACTTGATTGTTCGTTGCATCAAACTTGATTCTTAGTTATACATGAGGATTTGATTATCTACCTGAACATTTGATTATTCATGGTACTTGAAAGCATGTAATATAAACTATTTGCTATAAACACCCCTAGAGTCATTAACCTTGTCTAGGGCAACTCTATTAAAACTCGCATGCTATACTTGATACTTGATGCATTTACAAACTTGCTTACATGTATGTATTATCAATTTGCAACTTATGTGATAAACCAAAAACAATTGTTACACTTAATCAAACAACTGGTAGAGGATGAAGTACTTGCTCAACAGTTAGTAGAGTACCTAATAACCTGCTCAACGATTGGTAGAGGTCATCATGCCTGCTCAACAGTCGGTAGAGGTCCTAACAACCTGCTCAACGACTGGTAGAGGCTGTTGCACCTGCTTAACACTCGGTAGAGGTTCCTGCTCACTAACTGGTAGAGGTATTTTTCTTGCTCAACAGTTAGACTTATTTTTGGATACATTGTACATTAAAAGATTCAATCACAAGGTTATTTTACATGTGTGTGTAGAGTCATAGAAGGACACAAAACCCTAATGTAAGGTAAATTGGTGATTGCGGTCCGGAACGTAATCATAAATTTACAGGTACGTTGAGGTGGTGTGAAATTCTACTAGGATTGTTGGTAGATACTCGGTACAAATTCGAAATACCAAAGGTGTGGTATGGTTAGCTGCGGTACACCCTATATATAAACGCTAATGATACATTGAAAGTGAGACTGGGAGTCAAACCAAGAATTAACATAAATTATCCTTCCCAAACTACAAAAAAAAAATTATCCTTCTCATTTATATAAAAGTCTATCGACATATATACTAATTAAATATATCAAAAGCATCATACTATGCTCAAACACTATCAGTATAGATACTAAATTATCACTCCTAATTAGGTGCAAGCATAATTCGTTGATCCCCGTTATATTCTAACGAGTCCATCACAATCAAGGTGAGTTTACATAGCCCCTTTTTCCATTCACTATTTTGGGGTGAAACATGTTACAACATTCAATTTACAATTCAATCATAAGTGTCTATGTGTTATTCTATGTTGCATTATGTCTTAAACATTACTAGGGTAAGCACATTATTTTAGCATAATCATTAACATTGATCAGCCGACGGTATACAATGATAGATCTATTGGACTGACAACCCCACCCGGATACGTGTACCTCCTACATAGGTCGCGTGGGTGATTGTTATCGAACACATAACATAATCGAGTGAACCATATGCGTATGGGATGGACCACGGTATTCTAGTCACAAGGGTTGATTATGCACTCGATTTACCTTATAGTTTTGTTTTCACATATGGACTAGACTAGCCATGGCACTCGAATTGTACAACATTTTTTTTTATTCAAACCTATGTAATTCTCACCAACATTTTTGTTGACCCAAAATATTTTCAAACTTAACATGTTTCAGGTTATAGCTTGCTTGAAGATTAGAGTTAATGCTTGAAGATGTGTAGCAAGTATTTTTCATGTACAAATTCTTGTAGAACAATTGTATGTAATATATTTAAATCAATTATTGAAATTTATTATTTACCATGAGCTACTGAACAATCATCAATACGTGAGATCCCGATGTTTCCGCCATCGGTTGGGGTGTTACATCAAAGACGTCTATCGAGATTCGAAGTTAACCAAGAAAGAAGTAAAATTTGAATGGGGTCCAAATCAAGAGGATACGTTAAAAGAAAAAAAATGAGTATGGTGTTAAGATTAGATTTGGCCGCAAGTGGGGTGCTAATTTCAATTATTTAAGATAGGGATACGTAATTTACTTCGCACCTTTGGAGGAAGTTTCATGAGAAGATAGATTGTTGCCCAGAACATTGTACCATCCTCAAACTGATGGTCAAAGTGAGGGAACAATACAAACTCTTGAGGATGTGCTACATGCGTTTATAATTGATTTTGGAGGGAGTTAGGATAATCACTTATCTTTAGTAAAATTTTAGTATACTATCATGCAAGTATTGACATGCCTCTTTGTTAATGTTATAAGAAAGGAAGTTTAGGACCCCTATGTGTTGGGGAGAGATTGGTCAGAAAGAGTTAGGAAATAAGGAGATCATTAGTGTGACTACTAAAAATATTAATCAGATAAAGGCGGGATTGAAAGCCTCGCAAGATAAACAAGAACCGTATACTGATTAGTGGCGGAGGCCTATTGAGTTTAAGGTTGGGAAGTAAATTTTACTCAAGGTATCCCCGTGGAAGGGCATTATTAGATTTCATAAACGGGAAAATCAAGTCCACGCTATATTGAACCATTTAAGGGTATCGCCAAAATAGGACAAGTGGCATATCCGTTAGACTAAGCCACGTGAACTAAGAGGTATTCACAGTACCTTTCATGTGTCTCACTTACGGAAATTTTTTGGTTGACGAGTCAACCCATGCACCACTAAATGAGCAAATTCGAGATAGGGTGGTGAGACAAGTAAAGGTGTTATGAAGTATAGAAAGGGTTCTGAATTTACATGGGAATCTGAAGATGAAATGAAGGAATTTTACCCTCATTTATTTTCTATATAACAGGTTTCGGGGACGAAACCCAAATTAAGGGGGTAGATTTGTAACATCCCGTTTTTTTATATAAATAAAATGTCTTGGTTCATATTTATTTATGAATGAAACGGGTCATTAACCGTTAAAATGAACCAATAACAAGTGGGATAGATATTTGTGTATTTTAAACGAGTAAGTGATGGTTAGTATGATTAATTGAGTTATGAGATCTAGGCGAGTGGTTAGGATTATAAGAGACCGTTTAGTAATAATATAATATATTATATTATATTTGACTCTACTCCGTTGCTAATGAAACTTAGATCAAAACGTAAAGAAAAATAAGCTCGCATCAACAATATATTCGAAATTTTTGTAAAGCGTTATATTCTAAAAGTCATACGAGACCAACGAGTGAACCAGTTGAGTTAATTATATAATAACAAGCGAGTGGATAAAGGCAAATTCTATTGTGTATATAGGTGTGTACACGTGCCTCCTATAAGTATAATAACAAACTCTTCTTTTAAGTACACATATGTGTGTGCGCTACGTGTATACCTAGAAAAAAATTAGAAATCTTGGTGGTTAAGAAAGGGAACGGTGAAGAACCTTATATAAAAGGTTTAGTAGGTTCAAATGAATTATTTGTTTTCCATCCACACTCTTATATACGTAAAGCAGATTCATCAACACCCTTTTTGGGCAACGTAAGGAGATTCTACAAGTTAGAATACAGGGTTTTCCAGGTATATTCAGTATTACTATTATCAGTATAGCTATTAATATCAGTATTTTTAGGGATTAGGATTATTATTGTGGGTGGGTATTAGGTAGCCTAGCCTTAGTTAGGCATGGACTGATCACCCATGCTGAAACAAGGTAACGCTAGCCAATATCCAACTATAATAATAATAATAATAATTAGTTAGGTGTATCATTACCTAACCTAGTGTTGTATAATTGTATCAGGACATTAGCGTTGTCAACTGCTAAGGGACTAATAAAGAGGTGAGTGTTGCATACCTCTGGAAGTATATATATATAATATGTGCCGATTATGTGTTAGAACTATATGGATGTAATTATAGTTCTTGTTTGATCACGTATAATTGAATGTTATAGTAGTGTATGTTGAATCAAATGGGAGTTTTCTGATTTAACATGAGATCGCAGGGAGTTAGCGATCTTGGTGGATTATTGGACTCAGATGGGTGTTTTCTAATCCAATAAATTATATTTGAATGTTATAGTAGTGTATGTTGAATCAGATGGGAGTTTTCTGATTTAACATGAGATCGCAGGGAGTTAGCGATCTTGGTGGATTATTGGACTCAGATGGGTGTTTTCTGATCCAATAAATAATCGCATGGGAGTTTTGCGATTTAAACCATATGAAAGTTGTATGGTTCTAAATTGTTGTGTGTGTCGTTATTGTGGTTATGTGACATGGTGATTTAATGTACACTCACATAGCGAAAGCTAATTGGTTGTTTATATATATATATTTTTAGGTGGCTTCCATAAGTATAAGGGTTGAACCAGATCAAGTCTTGCGGTTAAAGGATCGAACGTGCTTTTGTAAAATATCATGAACGATAGTCAAACTTGTTTTGGCAAACTAATGGTTATACAATAATACTTTTTATGGGATAAAAGTTTGACGTTTTGTATAATTAAATTGGGACCTTCCGCTTAAACTCTGATATAAGGCGTGTTTAGAATAAATAAATAATTATGGGTGTTTCATCTTGCGGTTTTGGGAATTGAATCTGTTCAGATTTTAACACTTCGGATGGTGTTTTAGACAGCGGGGTTCACTTTGAGTGCCCTTTGTGATCGTGAGGTCCTCTCGAGCTGAGCATGTTCCGTGCGTCTTGTGCTGAAGAGTATTTTCCCTCTTCTGCCGCACCGAAAATTCTCGACCAGACGGATTGCTTTCCTTTCCCTCTGTTGTTGGAGGGTGGATGATGGTTGCTGCTTTGATGCGTGTTTTTATTTCGATGAAAAGATCGTTCGGAGGATGCGTAGACCTTTTCAGCTTCAATCACTTCATCCCAGGCGTGCGACACGCCATCTTTTCCTGTCAGACACTTCATTAAATCTTCATTTCTTACCCCGTGTATGAATGCTACACGGGTAAGTTCTTCTCCGCAGCCTAGCTGAAGAGCTTCTTTGTTGTATCTGACGATGTAGTCTTCCAAGGATTCATTCTCATGGCGTGTGCACAAGAGAATGTGTGCTTTAACCTTCTTATGTTTGCGCAAGTGTGAAAAGTGATTCTTGAATTTTCTTATGAGGTCATCGAAGTCTATCAGACTTCCGACAGGCAGACTTTCATACCAGACCCTGGTTGCCCCTGTTAACGTTTGCACGAACAGATGGCACCAGGCTTGTACGGGCCACCGCTTAGAACTATCTGCGTAGTCAAAAGCATGTAAGTGATCGTTTGGATCACGTAAACCATCGTATTTCCCAATTGTGCTTGGGAGTTTGCACTCTTGGGGCATTGGTGCTAGCGCGATGCGCACACAGAATTTTGATCTCTCAGCGAAAGTCTTTGGTCTATATGGCTTGTAGAGATCGTCATCTTTTGGTGCCAGGCTACTGGCAACAGACTTAGAATGTTGTTTTCGATTAGAATCGTGATGCACCTCATTTTCTGATTCGTAGCCGTCTGGTTCCTCGTTCAGGTTGACGAGGTCCTGACCGTGAGCATTTCTACCACAGTCTCCACCACGTACCGCCTAACGAGGTCCCTTAGTACGACGGCCATTATTGTTTTCCCGAGGTGATTCTGAATCATCCTCCCTTGTATCGAAACTTAATATCTTTTGGACATTGAGTTTAGCTTTTTCCATCACCATCTTCTGATACTCGGCAATTGTTTTGAATTTTGCCGAGCCAACCACTCGTCCGGATCTACCGAAGATTGGTTATCTTGTTTCTTCTTTCCTCCGACGAGTCCCCCCCTGATTGGGTTGAACTGAAATGTCGAAGCTGGTTGTTTTGAAGCCATGTTCTTGGTAACGGTGTTTGGTGTGACGTCTTGGATTTCATCGTTAATTGTTGCATCTACTTCAGCAGTGTTGTTGTTTGCATCCTTTGAGAGAGCCATGGTTGCTAGTTTGAAAGATATGTTAACCGTAAGGGATGGCGCCAATGAAGAAACAAATAATCTCACCACTTGTTAGGGATGATAAGATTATCGTGTCTACAGGGTTGATCCTTCACTAGCAGCTACGGATTGGGGATCCTGCAAACAAGAGTTGATTGTGGATGTGGAGACGACTACACTAGGTAGCTGTTTATGACAAAAACGGGGTGAATGGGGATACTATCTTGTGTGATAGCTCTCCGGGTTAGCAGAAAGTGTCCTCTCCTACTAGGGATGTGATCCCTTTTATAGGAGAGTTCGTATGCCACCATTACCCAAGTCCTAACCGTGGTTAGGTTGTCTCCATCACCCTTAATTATGTTAGTATGGTGATATATGGAAGGCTAAATTTAATGGGAATAGTGGAACATAATACCGCCTTTATTATTGAGCTTACGTGATTTATGCATGGCAATTGACCATGCATAAAATCCGCCTTTGACCAAGACTTGACCTTTGACCGGTCATTATTGTGCTTTGACTACTCATTGCGCGTAGACTTTCTCCGCGTAGCAATGTTTTCCGGGTTTGGGTATGCGTAATAGTGTATTCGGTACCCAATCCCATCAATAATTGTATCATACATTACGTAATTATGAAGTACTTCGCACGCTTTTGTTACTTTTTACGATAACCGGCCCCTATTAATACCTAACCTAAAATAATGTACAACTCCAATCCTAACACATGTTGAAAATAGAATTCATATTTACTGATTTGAATATAATTAGTGACTTGCCTATGCATGATTAATGAATTACCTGAACACTTTGTGTTTTTCTACTGTATGAACAAAACCCCACAAAAAATATTCGTTTTTTTCTCCGTTTTTTATATAGTACTATGGTATTTGTTGGAAAGATAATAAAACACTCGTTAATTTGGTGTAATAGTTTTCTTTAAAAAAAATATCGTATATAAAAGATATTAACGTTTAAAAATTATGGGAGAAAACATGAGAAACAAAAATCTAATTTTGTTTTTAATTTTTTTTTCCTAAAATCAATTAATGCCACATGGCACACTCAAAAGAGAGGATGCTCTCTTTGAATGTCATGTAGGATTTATTGCTTTCAATTATATAAGTGTATGTGTAGTGGGCAGCGTTTTAGGGCGTTTTGGCCCCCATAGCGCCGGGGAACACCCCCCCCCTCGAGCGCTATGGGGGCGTTATGGTTGAGAGTGTTATGGTCATGGCGAACGTTGTACAACATTGGGAATGATGATTTGTGTGGACCGACCGTTGAACGGTCATATTTAAATAAATAAAAAAAACAACTCAACTTAATATACATATATATACACAAACACAAACTCATCCACAACCATCACCATTTACAGAAGACACACACAAATCAAACCAAAACACCATTTCTACTCTCCACACACACAATCAAACACAAAGATGAATCCTTTCGGTCGAGGTGGTTTCGGGTTCGGTTCTCAATCGACTGGCGAGCCTAATCAACCCATAGCTCTGGGCTCGATTTCAAACCGAGCAGGTTTTGTGAACCTGTTAAACCAACCCATGGGTTGGGACCCGAACATGTATAACTTTAACATGGGAGGTGGTTTCGGCTCATCCATGGGAGGTGGTTTCGGTTCATCACAAGTGTTTGGGTCTTCTCATATGTTCGGGTCATCAAATGCTTGGCAAGAGCCACTCTCAGTTCCGGAAACACAACAACCGGTGCCGGAGCAAGAGTCCGAGCGACCAACCGGGCGAGGAAGACGGTCGCACAAAAAGAAAGAGACCGAAACCCACGCCAAAAAAAACCGTACAACCATGGGATGACGAGGAGTTGTTCGCGTTAGCCCGAGCGTGGGTTGACGTTTCGGAGGATCCCATTGTTTGTAAGATATATATTTTTTGTTATGTTATATTTTTTTACATATATTTTTTTAAACGCGCACTTATATATTTTTTTTTTGGTTTGGTTTTTTTTAGCGAACTATCAAACCAAGGGGGAGTTTTGGAGAAGAGTCCGAACAATATTTTTTGGTCTACTTGGTAGGGGAGAAATATACCGGCCCGAGGATTCCATATTGGGCAAGTGGACCGATATAAACAACAAATGCACCAATTTTCCAGTCTTTTATCAACGCACCCCGGTACGGTTGAAAAATTGGCCAAAGCGACGAGTATATTTGGAGGCGGCTTTGGAAGAATACAAACAACAACATGGTTTTTTTCAATACTTGAGGGTTTGGCGGCTGCTGAAAGACTGCTCCAAATTGTCCAACGTCCGCCCAACGGCTGGAATATCTTCATCTAGGGCAAGAAATATGAGGCCTTCAAAGAAGTCGAAGACCTCTGACTCGGTTGATCCCGAAACGCCTACGTCTGAAGCGCGCTTCATCGACCTAAACGCCGAAAAAATGCGTATTTTGCAGGGGAGGAAGGGGCGGATGAGATACCCCGTCTGCCCGGTCGAAAGGCTGCTCGAGCCGCCCGGGCGGAGTTTGCGTCAGGGGTGAACGAGTTAATCCCGGCGTTTTCTGAGATGAACCAACGCCTCCAAGACATACGCGACATTGGGGCTCAACGTATCCAAGAAAAACGAGAGGTGGTTGAGCTTATGAAGGATCGACAATTTCAATGCGACTTTGAGTTTTGCACGAAGTGCACGAAGTCGCACGATCACCTAACCGGCAAAGCCTTGGAAATGTGTTTGAAACAAAAGGCCAAAATCGAGAAAAAATATGATCTATGAGTATTTGTATTTTTTTAGTATTTCAATTTTTTTTAAGATTTCTATTTTTTTTAGTATTCTGTAATTTTCTTTAGTATTTGTAATTTTTTTATTTAATGAAATATTATTAGGTATTTAATATTATTATTTATATAAGGGGGGACGGGGCGCCTACCAATTTGGTCATGGGTACTACCAGCACGGTAACACTGCCGCCACTCGTG
Source organism: Ambrosia trifida (assembly GCA_028751855.1). Classification (NCBI taxonomy): domain Eukaryota; kingdom Viridiplantae; phylum Streptophyta; class Magnoliopsida; order Asterales; family Asteraceae; genus Ambrosia; species Ambrosia trifida. The sequence continues at coordinate 131,444,225 of CM054128.1, read as the reverse complement.
CTGGTAGTGGATCCGTGAACCAAATTCGGTAACTATCTAACACACGGGTTCTATCTCTTTCTCTTTCTTGTTGATTTCCCCAAATTTTGGTAATTGACCTGTTGTAAAACAAAGATTTTGAGTTGTGAAAGTTAAAAAGATGATGATGATGACCTATTGGTTCACAATTAAAGATGTACGAAGAAGATGAGGAAAAAAGAAGAAGATGACTTTGTTTCATGTTTCCTTGGTTTTATTATTATTATTATTATTATTATTATTATTATTATTATTATTATAATTGATAGTTGGGTAAAGAACCAGTTAAGTGTTGCCTCCAAAAAAGTGTTTCAGTGAAGTAAATCAGTGAAGTGATGTGGCAGTACAAGATTGGTAGAAATCAGTGAAGTGAAAAAGTTTTCAGTGGAGCGCCCCTCCCCCCTAAGAAAACAATAATTAAGCAATGATTACCCAATCATTTATAAAGCCCTCTTCCCACTACACCCTATTTTCCCATAAATCTCCATAAAGCCCCTTCTATTACTTTATAACATTTTATTATTCCCCATAACGCCCCTCCACTACACATGCCCTAATAGATAAATATAGATCAGTGGCGGATTTAGAAATTAATTTCAGCAGTAACGTTTTTCATTTTAGTAGTAACGTTTTCCAAATATCGTAAAAAAAAACACAAATTTTTCACTAATTTTCCACTACGCGTGCGAAGTTGAGTAACAACGGATGCGGCAGTTAGCTTCAAGCTAGGTCCGCCCCTGGCATAGAAGTACTAAAATGATTAATGAATTACCTGAACACTTTGTGTTTTTCTACTGTATGAACAAAACCCCACAAAAAATATTCGTTTTTTTCTCCGTTTTTTATATAGTACTATGGTATTTGTTGGAAAGATAATAAAACACTCGTTAATGTGGTGTAATAGTTTTCTTTAAAAAAAATATCGTATATAAAAGATATTAACGTTTAAAAATTATGGGAGAAAACATGAGAAACAAAAATCTAATTTTGTTTTTAATTTTTTTTTCCTAAAATCAATTAATGCCACATGGCACACTCAAAAGAGAGGATGCTCTCTTTGAATGTCATGTAGGATTTATTGCTTTCAATTATATAAGTGTATGTGTAGTGGGCAGCGTTTTAGGGCGTTTTGGCCCCCATAGCGCCGGGGAACACCCCCCCCCCCCCTCGAGCGCTATGGGGGCGTTATGGTTGAGAGTGTTATGGTCATGGCGAACGTTGTACAACATTGGGAATGATGATTTGTGTGGATCGACCGTTGAACGGTCATATTTAAATAAATAAAAAAAACAACTCAACTTAATATACATATATATACACAAACACAAACTCATCCACAACCATCACCATTTACAGAAGACACACACAAATCAAACCAAAACACCATTTCTACTCTCCACACACACAATCAAACACAAAGATGAATCCTTTCGGTCGAGGTGGTTTCGGGTTCGGTTCTCAATCGACTGACGAGCCTAATCAACCCATAGCTCTGGGCTCGATTTCAAACCGAGCAGGTTTTGTGAACCTGTTAAACCAACCCATGGGTTGGGACCCGAACATGTATAACTTTAACATGGGAGGTGGTTTCGGCTCATCCATGGGAGTTGGTTTCGGTTCATCACAAGTGTTTGGGTCTTCTCATATGTTCGGGTCATCAAATGCTTGGCAAGAGCCACTCTCAGTTCCGGAAACACAACAACCGGTGCCGGAGCAAGAGTCCGAGCGACCAACCGGGCGAGGAAGACGGTCGCACAAAAAGAAAGAGACCGAAACCCACGCCAAAAAAAACCGTACAACCATGGGATGACGAGGAGTTGTTCGCGTTAGCCCGAGCGTGGGTTGACGTTTCGGAGGATCCCATTGTTTGTAAGATATATATTTTTTGTTATGTTATATTTTTTTACATATATTTTTTTAAACGCGCACTTATATATTTTTTTTTGGTTTGGTTTTTTTTTAGCGAACTATCAAACCAAGGGGGAGTTTTGGAGAAGAGTCCGAACAATATTTTTTGGTCTACTTGGTAGGGGAGAAATATACCGGCCCGAGGATTCCATATTGGGCAAGTGGACCGATATAAACAACAAATGCACCAATTTTCCAGTCTTTTATCAACGCACCCCGGTACGGTTGAAAAATTGGCCAAAGCGACGAGTATATTTGGAGGCGGCTTTGGAAGAATACAAACAACAACATGGTTTTTTTCAATACTTGAGGGTTTGGCGGCTGCTGAAAGACTGCTCCAAATTGTCCAACGTCCGCCCAACGGCTGGAATATCTTCATCTAGGGCAAGAAATATGAGGCCTTCAAAGAAGTCGAAGACCTCTGACTCGGTTGATCCCGAAACGCCTACGTCTGAAGCGCGCTTCATCGACCTAAACGCCGAAAAAATGCGTATTTTGCAGGGGAGGAAGGGGCGGATGAGATACCCCGTCTGCCCGGTCGAAAGGCTGCTCGAGCCGCCCGGGCGGAGTCTGCGTCAGGGGTGAACGAGTTAATCCCGGCGTTTTCTGAGATGAACCAACGCCTCCAAGACATACGCGACATTGGGGCTCAACGTATCCAAGAAAAACGAGAGGTGGTTGAGCTTATGAAAGATCGACAATTTCAACGCGACTTTGAGTTTTGCACGAAGTGCACGAAGTCGCACGATCACCTAACCGGCAAAGCCTTGGAAATGTGTTTGAAACAAAAGGCCAAAATCGAGAAAAAATATGATCTATGAGTATTTGTATTTTTTTAGTATTTCAATTTTTTTTAAGATTTCTATTTTTTTTTAGTATTGTGTAATTTTCTTTAGTATTTGTAATTTTTTTATTTAATGAAATATTATTAGGTATTTAATATTATTATTTATATAAGGGGGGGACGGGGCGCCTACCAATTTGGTCATGGGTACTACCAGCACGGTAACACTGCCGCCACTCGTGCTGGTAGTGGATCCGTGAACCAAATTCGGTAACTATCTAACACACGGGTTCTATCTCTTTTTCTTTCTTGTTGATTTCCCCAAATTTTGGTAATTGACCTGTTGTAAAACAAAGATTTTGAGTTGTGAAAGTTAAAAAGATGATGATGATGACCTATTGGTTCACAATTAAAGATGTACGAAGAAGATGAGGAAAAAAGAAGAAGATGACTTTGTTTCATGTTTCCTTGGTTTTATTATTATTATTATTATTATTATTATTATTATTATTATTATTATTATTATTATAATTGATAGTTGGGTAAAGAACCAGTTAAGTGTTGTAACATTTCGTGTTCACTAATTGTACGTTACGATTAAAAACGACAAGTCATATTATTTTATATAGTATATTATAAAAAAAAAACCCTAATACTATGCACCATATAATACAAATAACAATATTCAAGCATTGGGTATTTAGTTTAACCCATCCAGCCCACTCCCTTGAATTCTGGAAGCCCAGACGACCGGCCCACAACCAAGGCCCAATAACCCTTCCCTTGTGTCTGTCTTAAAAAGAAAAAAAAAATGTTTGTCCCAGCCGGGTATCGAACCAGGGACCCTTCGCACACACACACACGAGCTAACCAACTGGGCTGGACCTTCATTGTTGATATAACCCGAACACACGTTATATTTATTCACATTCTGAAAAACCTTCACAGTTGACAAAAAAGTCAACTGCGGGTTAACTTGGTGATCAATCCAACAATTAAACACGTAATTGAACTATATTTGGTAAATTCGTGCATTGACCGGCCCAATCCAACACGTTTACACGTCAATAACACATCAATCGTTGACCTATTAATCAATTAAACGCGTATGTATTAAACCGAAGGTCAACTTTCCAATTAACACTAACCATTGATCATCAGTATAAATTGAGGCATTCCGAACCTTGACAAATCGCTCACAACTCTCTCTCAACCTCCCAATCTCTCTAATTCACCCTGATTATCATTATTTTGTTCGTTGTTTGACTTTCTCTTTGACCCGTCTATTATCATCAATCCATCACTGTGAGTACGATTATGTTTGTGGGTTTTATTCATCGGCATTCAAGCAACAATAGCCCTAACATTAATCGGGCTATAGTTGCCTGAATCATTCAATTGTAAATCTAGGGTTCGTCGTGATTGAATTGGGGATAAACTGAATCAGGCATAACGTATTTATTTATTTTTAAACTGAAGATCTCACAACCACCGGCCTAGGCCAAGTGGTTGTGACTCTGGTCCTCCTCAGAGGTCACCCGGGTTCGAGTCCCGGCTCTGACCGGTTTTTGTGCCTTTCTTTTCTTTTCTTTATTCTTTTTAAAAACAAACAATTATATATATATTAAATTCTTTTAATCTTTTAAATTCTTTTTAAAATACCAAAACTATTTTATAAATTCTAAAAAAAATTATAATTGTTTAATCTGATATAAAAGTTTTATTTGTAATTTTTATTTTTCAGAAATTCATTTAATAATTATAATAATTAAATCATTTTTATACTATTATATTTATAAAAATCCATTTATATATCAAAACAGTATTATTAAATTCCCCAAAAATTATCCTAACTTTTTATAAAGTTAAACTTTACTGAAATAATTTTTAATTCAGTAAAATCATTTATTTTATATTTTTAATCAATTTTTGTTAGAATTAATCATAATTAATTCATAATAAATCCAATTTTCATCATTTTTGCACCAAAATTTTATACAAATTATTTTTAATCATTTAGAACAGAAATATGATTTTTAAAATAAGAATTCTTTAATTTTAGTATTTTTGAATATTAAAGTTAATAATTGGCTATTTATAAATAGATAGATTTAAAAATCTATTCTAAATGAAATAATTTTATAAAAATTATTTTATTGCTTCAAACACTTTAATGTGCACATTCAAAAATCCAAACTTTATAAAAGACTTTATTTCATTAATTATCAAATTTTCCTTTATTAATTAAGCATTTTAATTTAAATTTCAACAATTGATTATCCCCAAATCAAAACCCTAGGATACATTTATTAGTTAATTAGACTTAGACTTATTATATATTACCTTATTATAGGGTGATATTTGGAATCACTTTGGGCAACACAATTATCATATCTTTTCAACAAGTTAACATTTACTAAGGTGAGTTTTACATAGCCCCTTTTATTTATCACCATTTTTGGGGTGAAACATGTTATAACATTTTCATTGCAATTCAATCATCAATGTGTTTATGTGTTTTCTATGTTGCATTATGTCTTGAGCATGATTAGAGTAAGCACCATTCTAGCATAATCATTAACATTGATCAGCCGACGGTATACATTGATAGATCTATTGGACTGACAATCCCACCCGGATACGTGCCTCCTACAAAGGTTACGTGGGTGTTTGTTATCGCATAACATATTCATTGGGACCATAAGTGTATGGTATGTATCATTTTATAACAGTCAACAGGGTTGATTATGCACTCGATTTATTTCTAATATGTTCTCACATATGGGCTAGATTAACATGACACATGAATTGCACAACATTTTATTCATTTTATCATCAAAAACCTATGTAATTCTCACCAACTTATGTTGACCCAAAATACTTTCAAAATTAACATGTTTCAGGTAACAATGAAGCTGAGGCTTGAGTTAGCATTGAGGATTTTACTTGAAGTTATTTGAAGTTATTGAAGTTGCTATTTGATGTTATGTATTAAATTCTTAGACATTATTTCACATTTTGGATATTTATGTTTGAATAAATCATTTAAAATTTATGTTATACCATGTGCTACTGAAAACAATCATCAATACGTGGCACCCCGATGTTTCCGCCATCGGTTGGGGTGTTACAAGTGTTGCCTCCAAAAAAGTGTTTCAGTGAAGTAAATCAGTGAAGTGATGTGGCAGTACAAGATTGGTAGAAATCAGTGAAGTGAAAAAGTTTTCAGTGGAGCGCCCCTCCCCCCTAAGAAAACAATAATTAAGCAATGATTAGCCAATCATTTATAAAGCCCTCTTCCCACTACACCCACTTTTCCCATAAAGCTCCATAAAGCCCCTTCTATTACTTTATAACATTTTATTATTCCCCATAACGCCCCTCCACTACACATGCCCTAATAGATAAATATAGATCAGTGGCGGATTTAGAAATTAATTTCAGCAGTAACGTTTTTCATTTTAGTAGTAACGTTTTCCAAATATCGTAAAAAAAACACAAATTTTTCCCTAATTTTCCACTACGCGTGCGAAGTTGAGTAACAACGGACGCGGCAGTTAGCTTCAAGCTAGGTCCGCCCCTGGCATAGAAGTACTAAAATGATTAATGAATTACCTGAACACTTTGTGTTTTTCTACTGTATGAACAAAACCCCACAAAAAATATTCGTTTTTTTCTCCGTTTTTTATATAGTACTATGGTATTTGTTGGAAAGATAATAAAACACTCGTTAATGTGGTGTAATAGTTTTCTTTAAAAAAAATATCGTATATAAAAGATGTTAACGTTTAAAAATTATGGGAGAAAACATGAGAAACAAAAATCTAATTTTGTTTTTAATTTTTTTTTCCTAAAATCAATTAATGCCACATGGCACACTCAAAAGAGAGGATGCTCTCTTTGAATGTCATGTAGGATTTATTGCTTTCAATTATATAAGTGTATGTGTAGTGGGCAGCGTTTTAGGGCGTTTTGGCCCCCATAGCGCCGGGGAACACCCCCCCCCCCTCGAGCGCTATGGGGGCGTTATGGTTGAGAGTGTTATGGTCATGGCGAACGTTGTACAACATTGGGAATGATGATTTGTGTGGACCGACCGTTGAACGGTCATATTTAAATAAATAAAAAAAACAACTCAACTTAATATACATATATATACACAAACACAAACTCATCCACAACCATCACCATTTACAGAAGACACACACAAATCAAACCAAAACACCATTTCTACTCTCCACACACACAATCAAACACAAAGATGAATCCTTTCGGTCGAGGTGGTTTCGGGTTCGGTTCTCAATCGACTGGCGAGCCTAATCAACCCATAGCTCTGGGCTCGATTTCAAACCGAGCAGGTTTTGTGAACCTGTTAAACCAACCCATGGGTTGGGACCCGAACATGTATAACTTTAACATGGGAGGTGGTTTCGGCTCATCCATGGGAGGTGGTTTCGGTTCATCACAAGTGTTTGGGTCTTCTCATATGTTCGGGTCATCAAATGCTTGGCAAGAGCCACTCTCAGTTCCGGAAACACAACAACCGGTGCCGGAGCAAGAGTCCGAGCGACCAACCGGGCGAGGAAGACGGTCGCACAAAAAGAAAGAGACCGAAACCCACGCCAAAAAAAACCGTACAACCATGGGATGACGAGGAGTTGTTCGCGTTAGCCCGAGCGTGGGTTGACGTTTCGGAGGATCCCATTGTTTGTAAGATATATATTTTTTGTTATGTTATATTTTTTTACATATATTTTTTTAAACGCGCACTTATATATTTTTTTTTTTTGGTTTGGTTTTTTTTTTAGCGAACTATCAAACCAAGGGGGAGTTTTGGAGAAGAGTCCGAACAATATTTTTTGGTCTACTTGGTAGGGGAGAAATATACCGGCCCGAGGATTCCATATTGGGCAAGTGGACCGATATAAACAACAAATGCACCAATTTTCCAGTCTTTTATCAACGCACCCCGGTACGGTTGAAAAATTGGCCAAAGCGACGAGTATATTTGGAGGCGGCTTTGGAAGAATACAAACAACAACATGGTTTTTTTCAATACTTGAGGGTTTGGCGGCTGCTGAAAGACTGCTCCAAATTGTCCAACGTCCGCCCAACGGCTGGAATATCTTCATCTAGGGCAAGAAATATGAGGCCTTCAAAGAAGTCGAAGACCTCTGACTCGGTTGATCCCGAAACGCCTACGTCTGAAGCGCGCTTCATCGACCTAAACGCCGAAAAAATGCGTATTTTGCAGGGGAGGAAGGGGCGGATGAGATACCCCGTCTGCCCGGTCGAAAGGCTGCTCGAGCCGCCCGGGCGGAGTTTGCGTCAGGGGTGAACGAGTTAATCCCGGCGTTTTCTGAGATGAACCAACGCCTCCAAGACATACGCGACATTGGGGCTCAACGTATCCAAGAAAAACGAGAGGTGGTTGAGCTTATGAAGGATCGACAATTTCAATGCGACTTTGAGTTTTGCACGAAGTGCACGAAGTCGCACGATCACCTAACCGGCAAAGCCTTGGAAATGTGTTTGAAACAAAAGGCCAAAATCGAGAAAAAATATGATCTATGAGTATTTGTATTTTTTTAGTATTTCAATTTTTTTTAAGATTTCTATTTTTTTTAGTATTCTGTAATTTTCTTTAGTATTTGTAATTTTTTTATTTAATGAAATATTATTAGGTATTTAATATTATTATTTATATAAGGGGGGACGGGGCGCCTACCAATTTGGTCATGGGTACTACCAGCACGGTAACACTGCCGCCACTCGTGCTGGTAGTGGATCCGTGAACCAAATTCGGTAACTATCTAACACACGGGTTCTATCTCTTTCTCTTTCTTGTTGATTTCCCCAAATTTTGGTAATTGACCTGTTGTAAAACAAAGATTTTGAGTTGTGAAAGTTAAAAAGATGATGATGATGACCTATTGGTTCACAATTAAAGATGTACGAAGAAGATGAGGAAAAAAGAAGAAGATGACTTTGTTTCATGTTTCCTTGGTTTTATTATTATTATTATTATTATTATTATTATTATTATTATTATTATTATTATTATTATTATTGATAGTTGGGTAAAGAACCAGTTAAGTGTTGCCTTCAAAAAAGTGTTTCAGTGAAGTAAATCAGTGAAGTGATGTGGCAGTACAAGATTGGTAGAAATCAGTGAAGTGAAAAAGTTTTCAGTGGAGCGCCCCTCCCCCCTAAGAAAACAATAATTAAGCAATGATTACCCAATCATTTATAAAGCCCTCTTCCCACTACACCCTCTTTTCCCATAAAGCTCCATAAAGCCCCTTCTATTACTTTATAACATTTTATTATTCCCCATAACGCCCCTCCACTACACATGCCCTAATAGATAAATATAGATCAGTGACGGATTTAGAAATTAATTTCAGCAGTAACGTTTTTCATTTTAGTAGTAACGTTTTCCAAATATCGTAAAAAAAAAAACACAAAATTTTCACTAATTTTCCACTACGCGTGCGAAGTTGAGTAACAACGGACGCGGCAGTTAGCTTCAAGCTAGGTCCGCCCCTGGCATAGATAGACATAGATGAGACTCATATGACCAGGAATCGTCCATGTATACGTTGAAACAATCTTACATTTGTAAAAATGGTGACATAAAGATTAGAAACGTATATGACGAGCCATTACATCTGTTTAAATTTATACGCATATACCTTTACTAGCTGATTACCCCGGGCGGGTCCCGGGGTTAAAAAATCTAATTTTACGTGATAACCTATTGTAAATGGCTTAAGTTAACTAACCACAAAATCTCTCAATCATTGCATGTTCATAGTATTCTAATCATTAATAACTCATATTTCCTAATCTAAAACCCAATCAGTAATCATCTAAAGAATTACTTATGTAAGCTGCAACTATTCAAAAACTTATCGCATCTCTCTAATTTCTCACATTCTAATGGCTCTTATAATTCCTAACCTAATCAACTAAACAAACACTTAAGTTGGAAGTTGTAACCATTGCATCTCATTATGCTACGTGGCATAGTCAAGAAATGGTTGAGGCCACCATTGAACGCCACGTCAGCAACTATCAATTCTTCCCGATAGCGTCCCGGGGTTGAAAAATATAACCATTATGATAATACAAATACTAATAGTAATAATTATTACTCTTGTAATTAAATAAATAAAAAAATAACCTTGCTATAAGGTGACACCATGTGTTGGAGTGTTGCACGATTCTTTCTCCTAGCTTCGCTTGATGAAGTATACCTAGTAAAATTCCAATGATAACATGGCGATTGGGCTGATTTTCAACATCGTTAGTAAGAACCTGGTTTAAAAGAAAAAAAACATGATTAATGAATAACATGAACACTTTGTGTGTTTTTTTCCTGTATGAACGAAACCTCACAAAAAATAGTCGATTTTTTCTCCGTTTTTTATATAGCATTATGGTACTCGTTGGAAAGATAATAAAACGCTCGTTAATTTGGTGTAATTTTTTTCTTTAAAAAATCCTGTATATAAAAGATATAAACGTTTAAAAATTATGGGAGGAAACATGAGAGAGAAAATTTTAAATTTATTTTAAAATTTTTTTTCCTAAAATAACTCAATTTAAATTTAGTAATTGAGAATTGAGAGAAAGACGACGAGATAAATTTAGGGTTTTATGTTTATCTTTTTTTTTTAATTAAAAAAGGAAATAATTCAAAAACACTAAAATCTTTCAATTATGATGCCACGTGACAGTTTCATGAAGAGGTTGAAGGCACCATTGCACGCCACGTCAGCAATGTTTAATTCTTTTATATATATTAATAGATAATAGATAATAGATTTTTATTGTCACGTCTATTATAGGTATATAACATTCGATTTTAGTTGTTATTTCAAACAAGAAAAGCCGTTCACGCGTCAAGTTAGTCGGATACCTTAAATCGAAGACAAAGCGAGATCAATATTCAATATTTCACAAAGATCGAAACCATTTGTTCATATGCAACTACTTAGTTAACGTTTTGTTGAGAAAATATGTATTTTAATTCGGAATAAAGTTTTTCACTTATACAAATGATTTTCTTCTTTTTAAAAATTTTTAAATTAAATAAAACCAGATATAATATAAAAGTTACTATAAATGATACATGGAGTTAAAAGACAATAACAATAAATAAGAGTTACAAACCAAAAAAGAAAATAAATTAAGTACAACACATGATGACGTCATTAATCTGAATGGTTCTCTCTTTCTTGATGTACCCTGCAATCTTCACATTTTGGCATCCTGAATTAATAAAATTTACTAAAAACAATAAAAGTAATTTTATATTTAATTTGAGTGAATTACAGAAATCGTCCTTTATGTTTGTATCAGATTGCAAATCATATTTTTTAAAAAGAAAAATTGCAAAAATCGTACTTTATGTTTATAAAATGATACACGTTATATCTTTTAAGCTAAACCCAGTTTAAAAACCTAGTTATCTTTGAACACGTGCACCCCCACGTGAGGGAAGTTTCGTCCTTTCACCCACAAAGTATGAGTTCTGAAATTAAACCCCACATTATAAAACCCTAATTGTTTCCCCCTTGCTTCCCAAATCATCAGACTCAAATTAGGGTTCATCCCTTAAAAAAGACTGGTGTGTACAGAAGGCTCTTGATAGTTTTGCTGAAAGTGGAAAAATAACATTGAAAGAATATGGTAAACAGAAGACATATCTTGCTAGACAAGATCAGTTTCAGATTCCAAACACCGAAGAGCTTAATCAAATGAAGGAAAAAACGCCAGATTACAATAGATGGTGGAAGAACAAAGAAAGGCAAACTTGTTCCTATTTTACACTTTGACTTTCCATCTGCATTCTCTTCCTAGATCTGACTAAATACACCTTCCTCTACCTTTCCTTCCTTCAACAACATCTTTAGCCTTTTATCCTTTAATTGAACTCGGTTTATGGATCTCAACTTGTTTTAATCCAATTTGGTTTCATCTTTCGGATCTGTCTTTTTCTAGGGTTTTGTTTTGACTACTTATTAGGGTTTTTTTTTCTAATTAGATGGGTTATGTTGGTAATAAAGTTTATTATTGTTGTGTGTGTAATGGGGGTAGCGTTTTGTATGCTTACAATAGTAGTGGAGATCATGAGATGGAAACTTTAGCTGCTTTGTGTTTGGAAAAAAGCTCATTCTCATCATAAATGGTACGAGGGTTGTTAAGAAGGGGTCTAAGAAGTTTATGTCGAATGTGAATTCAATTGTTTGCAAGAACAGTTGTCGGTTATACGAGGGCTGGTGGTGGTGATCAGGTGGTGGCTGGTGGGGGTAGGTGGTGGTGGGGCAGTTAGAGAGGCGGAGTATTATTAGTCTTGAGAGGGGGGCAGTTATTTTTTTTTTTTCAATTTTCTAAATTCTTTATCTTTTATGTATTATTATTTTAAATAAATAGGTAAAATGACTAATTTGCCCTCATGTGAGGTCAACTTGGTCAGATTTAACCATAAAAATAAACTGAGTTTGGAGTAAAGGACATAACATGCGATAGTTTTTAAACATAAAGTACGATTTTAGCAATTTTTCTTTTTAAAGGACATGATTTGCAATCCGATACAAACACAAAGGACGATTTCTGTAATTCACTCATTTAATTAAAATACTGGTAATAACCGTTGAAACTGACTGAACCAGTTTGGAAGTCGGAACCGATCCTTATCAACCAAACCAATTTTTCATTTTTTTTTTCTAATTTGGAATATATATATATATATTTTTTTTAACAATAATGAAAATTTATTAACACATAATCACGAAAAATTACATCAAGATAGCGGGCATGCGGGCAACAAGCTGCGCCGTCACCCCTTTCTGGACGACAAACCCTAACCTACTAAAAACGAACCCATGCCCCACCGGAGTCGAGACACTGCTATGAATAACCCGTTGGACTCTGGTCAGAAAACGGATAACTTCCGGTGCCAAAGAGCCAAAGGTATCAAATGCTAGGGGTACAAAAACGTGTTGGTTTTGTCATTTCTCGAAATCGTAATTAACTGACTTAAAGTTTTTTTTTTATTTATTTATTTTGACTAATTATTAATTTTCATTAAAACAAAATAAAACCAACCAAAAATATTCAGATATAAACATAACCAACCAAACCAAAGATGAGAAACTAGCTATTCTATTCTACTTTAGCTAAAAGGGGGACATGTCAAACTGCTTAAAAGCCTTTGTAGACTTTTTTTTTTTTTTTTTTTTAATACATACAACCTCTAATCCGTTTTATTTATATAATCTATACATATAATAAACAAAAGCCATTTTAATGATATGGCACTCTAAGAGGCATTCTCTTCTTTGAGTGTGCCATGTGTCATCCCATGTGGCATTGAGATATTTTAGGAAAAACATAATTTAAAAAAAATGGATTTTTAAACCTCATGTTTCCTCCCATAATTTTTAAACGTTAATATCTTTAATGTATAAGATTTTTTAAAGAAAAAAATTACACCAAGTTAACGAGCGTTTTATTATCTTTCCAACGAGTACCATAGTGCTATATAAAAATCGGAGAATTTTTTTTGTGGGGTTTTGATCATACAGGAAAAAAAACACAAAGTGTTCAGGTAAATCATTAATCATGTATAGGCAAGTCACTAATTATGTCAAATCAGTAAATGTGAATTTTTTTTCAACCAGAGCCGAATAGGTTAATAGAGTTATACGTTGTTTTAAGTTAGGTATCAATATTAGTATGTTAGAGTTGTACATTTGTTTAGTCTTTAGGATATGTGTTAATATTAGAGTTACATTAAAGTTCTACATTCTTTAGGTTAGGTGTTAGCATTAGAGTTGTACATTGTTAATTTGTTTTATGTTAGATATTAATATTAGAGTTATACATCAGTCTATTTCATATGTAAAATTTATGTATCATATTAAATTTCTCAACCCGGGACGCTCCCGGGGTATAATCTAGTATTCAGATATAATTGTATTGATATTGTTTTTGTAATCACAATTATTTAGTGCTCACAAAATCAACAAAAAAAAGTGTTTGCAGGTGAACACAACCTATTCATATAGTATTTTTTAGCATGCTACTGTAGAGGATGAGACAGATACATACCAATACCATGGCGATAAGTTGTGATAAATCAAGCATTAATGGCTGCTTGTATCTGTTCCAAAGTTCTTCCTTTTGTTTCAGGAACCATCACGATAATAAACATAATACCAGCCAAGTTTATAGCCGCATATACTAGGAATGTACCTAAAAAAACACATACAAGACGTGTTAATCCAACTAACGTTATCATGAAATATTGAATTAAAATAGTTAAAATTACCATAAGAACTCCAGCTTAAGAGAAAATTGAAGGTGAATGATATAAGCCATGCACCAAACCAGTTTACAAGTGTTGCTAGGCTTCCAGCAGCCCCTTTGATATTAATAGGGAATATCTACGTATACATGATACTACATTAATTAATGTGAAAATGGCTTGTCCTTGAGGGGTTAAATTAAATGGGTAAAATTATAACATTAAGCTAAAAAATTATAAAAAATGTTTACAACTTCCCTAATCATTAGGGTTGGCATAACAGGTTACACGAACACGAAGCTGACACGATAAAACACATAAGGAACACCTAGTAAAATAAGTTAACACAACAAGACACGATAAGACCTGTTAAGACACGTACATGAAACGAAAATAAACAGGTCTTAACGTGTAGACTTGTTATAGACACGAAACCTGTTAAGGCCAAACACGAAACCTGTTAAAATCGTGTCTAATTGCCAGCCCTAGTAATCATAGTCAATTTATTATTTATTAGTTGTTAATAAATTATAAAAAAGACAGGTGTGGGTATATTATCCTAATTAGAGAGGATATTTTAATAATATTTTTTTAAGCGAAAACTGGGTCGATTTGGGTTTTTTTTTTTTTTTTTTTTTTTTTTTGAGATGTCAAACTTGTTAATTTAGAATATAAAACTAACGATTAAACAGGTCGACCTGCTCAAACCGAATCAGGTCAGCTGGTTTATGATTCACGCACTTTGGTTCATAATTTAACGGATTTGCCAATGGATTGGAATTTGGAATCGACCATGTAAACCGAATGAGTTAGTCAGCCTTGTTTGTTTATTTATACATTTTTAGAACATGTCGTTATGTGCAGGGACCATATGTATCATATGATATGGGTACCTAAATGAGAAAACTGTATTGATGGTGATATATGTACCTCAGACATTATAATCCATGGAACTGCTCCCATTCCTGCAGAGAATGAAGCTATATACAACTGCATTCGCGAAACAATTAGATGCCGATTATATTAACTGATAGCTAATAGCTTTGTTTTGTTTTGTAAACCATGTATATTTACCAGTATGCCAGTTACAGCTAGCGCGGGTGCTGCCTCTAGTCCTATTTCATAAGTCTGGCGCACAAAATGTCCATTAGACAACAATATTGTAAGTGCTCAAAGCCAACAAGATACTCCATTTATCCAAAACTTAATGCAAAATATCAATCAAGACAGGCAACAAACTAACGGGTCAAAACAAGTAATTTTGTATAGTTCAAATGGGTCGTCTCAAGTTGGGTTGAACTAAAAGACTTTTAATTTTCAAATACGCATCGCAGTGTGTCACATAGGATAAAAAACACTATACTGTTTCAATAATAATTCAACTTTTTGATTGGAATTATTTAGGAGGTTTTACGAATTAAAAATGCGCTTTGAGAGATTTTCGACCCACTTTATTTCAGTCTAATTTGTCTTGAATTTACATTACTTGTTTGACCTGATAAAGATAAAAGCCCGGAGCCTAGGCAAGGCGCATAAAAAGCGAGGGCTTTTTATAATTAGGCGCATAGTATAAAATACAATTTTTTTTTTGGGATTTTAGAGATGTTTTAGGCTTGTTTAGGGCTACTTTATGATGCTTTAGGGTTGTTTAGGACTTGTTCATAGCTCATTTAGGATGTTTTATAGGTTTAGGCAACTTTTAGCCTGAATTTGGCCGGAAATTAGCCTGAAACAACCCTAATAGTGCGCCTCAGCGCCTAAATGCCCGCCTCACAGGGCACAGCGCACTTGGTGCGCCTTGGCGCGTGCCTCGTGCGCTTTTGACAAATATGGATAAAGCATCACCCGAATCGACCAATTCACAAGTAAACGGGCTGAAATTCCCAGTTCTATCTCCAACCATTAGTAATCAATACAATCTACAAATGGCTTTTATATTAGTTCACAGGATTTATCTTTATCATCATTAGAGGGAGCTTTGGATATGCATAGTCATAGTCAATAGTCCATCACTCCCTTCAGTTATGCCTTAAATCAAATGCTATATTTTTTTAGGGACAGAGGGATTAGAAATATAAAGGGTATGTGTCTTAAGATTACCTTCAAGTAGAATGAAACCGCTGCAAGTAAACAACCGATGACCAATCCGGTGCCTGAAACCTTTAAAATAAATTTGCATTTAGAAAAAAAAATTAAAAAAAAAAATAAATTTAGAAAGAAGGCACTGAATTTACCAGTAATAGTGGCTTTCGACCGGCTTTGTCTACAAATAGTGCATTTAAGGCAGTAATGATGACCTGCAAAAAAAAAAAAAAGTAATAAATATACACTTCAAAACGCAGTACTTGCGTAGATAGAGAGTTCTGGACAAAAAAATATTTTAACGAAACTATTAGCTGAAAAACCTGAAGAATTGCGTAGATTATTGTTCCAATATCAGCAGAAAATCCTGAATGGGTCAAACAACCCAAAGTAGATTATTAATACATTAGCTGTTCATAAAAGATGGACACAAACTGATAAACATGTATACAGATCATCCTAATCCAACGCAACCCGTTTTGACTTTTGCTAAAAACTACAAACAGCCTGTTAACCTAAACCCATTCTGACCTGTGACCCAACTATTCTGATCCGCCATTTTTGTAACTTACTACTTCATACAGAACCACTACATTGGCTGTTATATTAAGAGTTAAGGATTATTAATTTTAAAATCAAAACCTGCAGACTCAAAAATACTGCTCGTGTAGAAACAGATTCCGTTGATTCCTCCAAATTGTTGACAAACCATTAGTCCAACTCCGATCTTCCCAACAGAAATGCAAAAAATAATAAATAGATAAAAAAAAAAATTAAAGAGTTATATTAGGATTTTAAAAATACCAGAATTGTCATCTAATGATACGGTCGACAAGATTTTATAAGATAAACTTACAGTGACAGATCGCAGATATCTTCTTTGAAACAAATCGAATAGTTTGGCTTTAGGGAGCTTTTGTAGTGTGTCTATATAATCCTATCAACAGTTTCAACACCTCATCAATAACCACAAATTTTATTTAATTTTTTGCAGTTACAATTTAAAAAAAAAAAAATGTGAACCTGGATTTCATCTGCCTCCGCAGACACGTCTGCATCCTTCCCTCTAAGTTTTCTTAGGGCAGCTTCAAACTCCTTATGTTTTCCTATCTTAGCCTGCATATGCATGCCAAATATAACTTCTAAAAGCTATTTATACAAATAAACGTCGTTATATTCCTTAATATTTTTTTTACAAAAACTTACCAGCCATCTCGGAGATTCTGGAACAAAAAACAGCCCGACTAATAGAACAGCACAAGGAATCAATCCTGCAACCAAATCACTAGAATTTGTGACCAAGCAAGCTTTAAGTAGATGATTTATTTTACTAGTTTTTCAAGGTCTAAATATTTGCTTTTGGTTAATAATATTGCCACTGGTGGACAAGAACATCCCCGGTTTAAAAAGCACAAGGCGTTACAAGGCATTTAGGTCCCAAAAGCTGAGGCGCGCATCACGTACGTGAGGTGTTGCTCTACAATGGCGGATCTTGAACGAAAAACCTGGTAGGGCCGGACTCATATTGGTAGGGCCGTACTCAATACATATAAAATTTTCGAAATTTTTCGGTAAAATTTACACTACGAAGTGAAAAAGTTGGGTGGGCCAGGGCCTCGTCCGGCCCGAGAGAAAATCCGCCAATGTTGCTCTATGTACATCCAAACAAAGTTTATCTGTGTCTATCTCAACCTTTTTTTATCAAGTAAACCTTTCATAATTTCTTCATCCCTTTCGTTGTTTTTACATGTCAGCCTCCTACAGACCCTATTTTTAAACCAATTTTGACACAAAGGTACATGAGGCGCCGCTTCAAGCCTCTTAAGGTGTTTATCCAGCTCGCCTCACGCATCCGACATGCCACAGGGGCACCTTCTAAAATAAAGATGGTTTCTATGCCATTCTGAACTAATTAAGGAAAGAGGTATAAACAAACATGGGTTAGATTAATTGTTCAAACCTGTCAAAGCCAAGACACGCCACGTCAGCACCGTTCCTATAATAAAGGCAACAGACACTCCTGTACAGATCATGAGCTGCAGAATATGGAATAGCTCAGAAATATATCAAATATTTCTTATACCAACTTTTTAAGTGCACAAAAAAAAAAAAAAAAAAAAAACCATAATTTAATGTGATTGAAACCTGATTTGCAGCTGTTAATGCACCTCTTAAATTCTTTGGAGCTATTTCAGCTATAAACACAGGTACCTTGCAATTCAAAACATCACATATACATCAACAAGGGCGGACCGAGCATAGTGGTACGCGTGTCACAAACACTCATGAACTTTTTTTATGGTATAATGTAGTAACTGAAACCGAGCAACATTAGACTAACGTACCACGTAGGAAAAGACGCCCATTCCGAATCCAGTTGCTAGTCTTCCAATATCTAGAGGCAGAGGCCCCTAAATATAACAAAAATGAAACTGTTTGACCTTTTAATGTCAAGTTGAAGTATGTTTGCTTAACTCTTATGACTAAAAAGTTATGTACCTGAGCAAAGTAGATTGCTAGCCACCCTGCGGTACAAAAAGCGGTCGATATTCTCAATGCCTGTTTAGCATTGTCAAGTTGTTATTGTTTGAACTTACATGAAGTAGAATGTGGTCCAAAAACGATGGCGATGATGTGGAAAATGTCATTAACTTACTCCTTTGCGGCCGAAGAAATCGGCCATGGGTCCACTTGCAACCGCGCCAATCATTGCCCCAAATGTCAGTATCGACCCAAACAACGAGTACTAGTAAGAAAGACAATAGAGGTTCACAAATCATTGCACAAGTACAATAATTTATATATTATAGTTTTGAAATGACGAGCCAACCTTCCCTTCGGCCAACTTTAGTAAGCTGAAGGCAAGGTTGGCTCGTTAGGGACTTAGGCCAAAGGCCCAACAACTTCCTACGTATACGAGGCTCACACACAGCCATAAGGGAGGTTTTGTTGCCTAAACTTCTAAGTCACTCTATACTACTATACACATACATATCATTTACCATGTGGCCCTGACTGACGTGAGCGTCGGAGTGTCTACAGGGCTTCAAACCTATGTCCCCCCCCCCCCCATTTTTTGGCGCAATGGTATAAAATTGTGATTTTCGTAGGTAAATCGAGTCCGGGTTGAGTCCAGCCCCCGCCGGTTTGCCACTACCGATCGAAAAAAATTGAGTCCGGCCCCTCCCAATTCGAGAACCAAGCTTCGCCCCTGCTAACGTGTTTCGTGGTTTGGTAACTAGTTTCTATCATCACTATTGATTATAACAACACTTACTGTGATTATGCAACTGGAAATCATGTAATGCACTACTACAAAAACAGCCATTTGCGACCGTAAAAACAGATTTTAGATATTTGTTGCTTAAACTAACCTCTGCAAGAGACAGGTTTAAATCTTCTCTAATAGCAGACTGCGTAGGAGACGAGTAACCCGCCTGAAAGGTGAAAGTCAAGCAAGCAAATAATGGTTAGCTAGCATCAACAAACAAACTGCCATGATCCAAACATAATATACGTCACTTACACATGATCCAAATGCAAAAGAACCACAAACTGCAACAAATGTACTTATGTAAACCATGAAATTATCCTCTTTGCTCTTAACATCTTCAGCTATTAGTGGAGCTGCCATTACATCTTCAACAGTGTGTTCTGTTTGCTCCATGTTCTTTTCATTGGCCATAACTAAAAGTCAGAGGGATTAAAAAGATGATCATAAATCTGCGTAAACAAATGGAGCTTTCGAGAGTTGAGAGTCACTACTCGTCAACAGGGATGGCAAGCGAACCCAAACCAGTATTGACAAATTGGACACACACGGGATGGGTAGTTGGATACGGCCATACCGGACATGAATGGTATTAGGTGATACGTTGTCCGAATACCCAAAAAGTATATACCCGTGTACCTTTAAATCTTTAATACTAAACACTTTCAAACCATAATAAGAGTTCATTACACTGATAGTCCTTGTTGTTTACTCATATTGCATGTTTAGTCCTCACCTTCGTAAAATTACATTAGTAGTCTCTAGTGTTCACGCAAACTAACATAAATGGTCTCTAAAATGAATAGAGGTTAACTATTTTGTTAAGTTTTAGGAATTAACCAAACTACCCTCAAGTTAAAATATAAAAAATATAGGTAAATTTAAGGGCTCTAGTGTAATATTTAACAGCTAAATCTTAAAGTAAATCCTACAACGCCAAGTGACAGTTTTTGAGTAGGACATTACAGTCTGCTCATCACCTCATTGTCTCCGACTCTCACCCTAAGTTAATTGACTCTCGCTCTCACCGTTATTATTCTCTATAGTCTGCTTAACCTCATCATTGGCCACAACATTATCATTCATAAAAAAAAAATATTAAGCTATGAAATATGACTGCTTTTTAAGGCGTAAAAACTTAAGACCCAACGTTGTTTCTATCTCTCTCTTTCATTTAATTGATTTTTTTATTTTATTTTTATGAATAT
This sequence comes from Ambrosia trifida, assembly GCA_028751855.1. Classification (NCBI taxonomy): domain Eukaryota; kingdom Viridiplantae; phylum Streptophyta; class Magnoliopsida; order Asterales; family Asteraceae; genus Ambrosia; species Ambrosia trifida. The sequence continues at coordinate 131,423,637 of CM054128.1, read as the reverse complement.
TAAATAATATACCAATGAATCAGGTTTAACCACCCCAACTCAATACCACATTTCAAATAAAACATTATATAAAGAGTAAAAAAAAAAAAAGTGAACCTACGTGGCCTCATGTGACAGCACTTTTATTTTACTAAACCCTCAACATAGTCTCTCCATAACACATAGCCTTAGGCCATGTACGATACATAGTATTACAATCAGTTATGAGACAGAGATTACCAATACGTCCAACGGTCCTTGCAGTCTCCAAACAGTTTCAACAATCAACACCACTAGTATTCAGGCCAGACAAATGAAATCAGATTCAAATCAAATGCAAAAACAAAACCTGCAGATTATGTGATTTAAGCATAATTGAATAACAAACACAATGACCAAAATATATATTAACAAATGTTTATTTATTTATTTATTTATTATTATTATTATTATTATTATTATTATTATTATAATTTTTTATGAATGCAACATACCTCCTGTGGATTAAAACCGGAATCTTTGTGGCTGGTAACAGTAGGCATTATGAAGAAACGTAAATAGCATATGTTTGTAGCAACTGGCAATAATGTGACTCATGATGTAGGAAGAATTTAAGACGGCTTATTATTTGCAACTTGTCCAAGATATTTATTTCTTTTGTCTTGTTCAGTTTTATGTAGTACACATAAATTATGTTATTCTTTGAATAACATTTTTTTACCACTAATTTTATTAACAGTAGGTTTGCGCTTTGACGTGTATCCAATGATCATCTAGCTTATTTTAAGCTCCCAAGAGCGGTGAGTTAAGTCCGCTGCTTTATGTTTGTTTAAATATTTTGCTTGTAAGGATTTAAGCCTACGTTACCATACCACTTATCAGTAAATCATAGGTATGTAATTTTGTTGTATACAAAATTTTAAGGTAGTACGTTTGTTAGGATTATATCACCATCTCTATTTTATAGACATGGCAAATTTGACCCGTAGTTGTTTGTTTCTTTATAATATATTTTGTTTTATCCTAACAAATGTTGTATTTTAGTCGTTTCTTCTTTTTCGCCTCCATCTATGAGTTTCTCTATTGGATAATAATAATAATAATAAAACAAATGTTTGCAAAATAATATAAAAACACTTTACATGAATCAAAATATAGAAAGGAAGTAGAATAATTATAATTTAAATAAAATGAAATAACTCTTAGCCGAAGAATATCCAGAAGAATATTAGACGCCTTATTTTTAGGAATCTATCTATATATATAAAAGAAAACGTATATGCTGACGTGGCGTGCAATGGATGCCTCAATCTTCCTTTGAGAGTGCCACGTGGCATCATAATGGAGAGTTTTTGGTGTTTTTGAATTATTTCCCTTTTTAATTAAATTGAATTATTTTAGGAAAAAAGAATTTAAAAATAAATTTAAAATTTTCTCTCTCATATTTCCTCTCATAATTTTTAAACGTTTATATCTTTTATATACGGGATTTTTTAAAGAAAAAAATTACACCAAATTAACGAGCGTTTTATTATCTTTCCAACGAGTACCATAGTGCTATATAAAAAACGGAGAAAAAATCGACTATTTTTTGTGGGGTTTCGTTCATACAGGAAAAAAACACACAAAGTGCTCATGTTATTCATAAATCATGTTTTTTCTTTTAAACCAGGTTCTTATCTACGATGTTGAAAATCAGCCCAATCGCCATGTTATCATTGGAATTTACTAGGTATACTTCATCAAGAGAAGCTAGGAGAAAGAATCGCGCAACACTGCAACACATGGTGGCAGCTTATAGCAAGGTTATTTTTTTATTTATTTAATTACAAGAGTAATAATTATTACTATTAGTATTATTATTATCATTAGAATAGTTATATTTTTCAACCCCGGGACGCTCCCGGGAAGAATTGATAGTTGCTGACGTGGCGTTCAATGGTGGCCTCAACCATCTCTTGATTATGCCACGTGGCATAATGAGATACAATGGTTACAAGTTCCAACTTAAGTGTTTGTTTAGTTGATTAGGTTAGGAATTATAAAAGCCATTAGAATGTGAGAAATTAGAGAGATGCGGTGAGTTTTTGAATAGTTGCAGCTTACATAAGTGATTCTTTAGATGATTACTGATTAGGTTTTAGATTAGGGGGTATGAGTTATTACTGATTAGAATACTATGAACATGCAATGATTGAGAGATTTTGTGGTTAGTTAACTTGAGTCATTTACAATAGGTTATTACGTAAAATTAGATTTTTTAACCCCGGGAAGGTCCCGGGGTTAAAAAATTTAATATGATTTAATAAAAAATAATAAAAGAAAAAAACTCATTTTTGTGGGGTTTTGTTCATACAGGAAAAAAAACACAAAGTGTTCAGGTTATTCATTAATCATGTTTTTTCTTTTAAACCAGGTTCTTATATACGATGTTGAAATTCAGCCCAATCGCCATGCTATAATTGGAATTTTCCTCTTCTAAAGATGGATAGGTGTAGTTCATCAAGAGAAGCTAAGAGAAAGAATCGCGAACACTGCAACACATGGTGTCACCTTATAGCAAGGTTATTTTTTATTTATTTAATTACAAGAGTAATAATTATTACTGATGACGTGTGTCCTAAAACAGCAACGTCTAGACCTCTCGTCAAAAAGATAAAGCAAAATAAGTTTGATTAAGAGGTTGCCTGACTTAGTGGAGCTGATATAAGGCAGCTGACCTGCCGTATAGGAGCCTCAGGGCAGAAAGCAAACAGTAAAATGTCTTGGAAATGTAAAAAGGGATTTTGGCTTATTATCTTTGCAAGGGACAAAACATCACACAGCTCCATACCTTGTATTGGAAAAGATAAAAGCTGAAAATATCCCAAAAGGGAAAAGTCTCACTGCTGGGAACTAAAAGAGGGTCAAAACACATCCAGGTATGATAGGGAAGCTACCCTGAGGGAGCTCCTGGCCAGAATTCGACTGCCTATATAAGGAGACCCTTGGGTAGACATTCCACACACACACACTTCTCACTTCTTCTCTCTACTCTTATACTCTCTACTTCATTATTTCCCAACTCCAAATGAATACGTACTTATTCTCACGCCGGAGTCCAAACGCAGGAGGCTCCCTCCTGCGTTAAGGCTAACGGTGTCTGCTACCTTTGTGCAGGTCCCTTCCAGGAGCTTGAAGACCCCCATTCTCAGAACCAAATCCAAAACCTTAACTGAATCCAACCTTAAGACCTAAACCTTAACATAATATACCCTTAACCTATAATCCTAAGCATCTCCTAACCTAATACCGGTCATTTTCCTTGTTGTAGCAACAAGTGGCGCCCACCGTGGGAGCATTCCCATTGAGGAAGGGAAGGGAAGTTCCTAGGTGGAATTCATCAGAGTAACTACCTAAAGGGCATGGCCCTTCTACAAATGGGGGATGGACATTGTGGGTCCCATGAAACGAGACTAGGCATGCACAAGGATTGAAACGAGCTCCCAACGATGCTTCTCATAACAACATCCCTTGTACATGCTCGCTTCTCATAACATCACAAAGCTCAATGGGACTAGGGAGATACAAACGAGCTTCCTACTACTGGCCCACCATGCACAAGGATGCCTCCGAAACAATCCGAAGATGTGAAGCCTGTCAGCTACAAACACCGATCAAGACCAACCCCAAGCATGACCTTGTCCCCATTATCTCGGCATGGCCCTTCTACAAATGGGGGATGGACATTGTGGGTCCCTTCCCGCAGGCCGCAGGAAAATTGAAGTTCCTTCTTGTGGCAGTAGACTACTTTACCAAATGGCCAGAGGTTAAACCATTGGCTACCATCTCAGGAAAACATGTGATAACCTTTGTATGGGAGCAAATAGTCTGCAGATACGGTCTACCAGGGGAGATGGTGACAGACAATGGGAAGCAATTTGCCAACAAACCTTTCAGCAGCTGGTGCTCCGAGCTAGGCATCAAGCAGGTCTTCAGCTCAGTAGCTTACCCCCAGTCCAATGGACAAGTTGAGCGGATGAACAGAAGCATCGTTGAAGGAATTAAAACGAGACTAGGGAGATATGGCAAGAAATGGATTGATGAGCTCCCAAGCGTCCTGTGGGCCATAAGGACCATGGAAAAGACAAGCCATCAAAGGACCCCATATAGCCTCGTCTTTGGAAGCGAAGCTGTCATACCAGCCGAGATAGGGGTAAGCTCAAGAAGAAGTGCTCGCCAAGATGCCCACCACAATCAAAGGGAGGTCCTGCTCAATCTGGACCTACTCGAAGAATCAAGAGACCAAGCCGCCATCAGGGAAGCAAGGTACAAAAAGAAACTCGAAGCATACTACAACACAAGGGTGAAGAAAGAGGCCTTCAGGCCAGGAGACCTCGTGTTGAGATGCAATGAAGCTAGCAAGCAGCAGAATGTAGGGAAATTGGGTCCCCGATGGGAGGGTCCCTATGTCGTAAAAGAAGCCCACAAAGGGGGATCCTATAAGCTAGCTGATCCTAATGGCAACATGATTCCAAGGCATTGGAATGACAAACATTTAAAACGTTTCTATGTTTGAAAGTTGTAAACGTCTCTTTTGTACCATCAAAGTCATGATGAATGAATGAATTATGTTTCAAATTATTAACTTGTCGCTTATCTTATCAAAGGGTGAGCCCCTCCAAACCAGGCTCCATGGGATCCGGCGCTATACCTACCCATGAAACGGGGATGAGCTCCCAGGCCACAACTGCTCAACAGGTAACAAGGCTAAGTAACCTTCCTGTATACAGGGTGAGTCCCTAATACAATCCACGACTCCATGGGACAAGTCCTTAGAAGGAATACCTAAACCCATGAAAGAGGGTGAGCTCCTCACACCAAGACAGCTCCCACATGTTCACACTTAATATAAAAACGAACATACCACTAAGAAACCGTTTGAAAAAAGTTTAAAACATAAACGAAAAAAGCTGATAGGATGAGCATTGCATCGGTTCCTTAGCTAAGTATCCTAAGTTGGATGACTGCAGCATTCACCTTTGGGAGAAAAGTTAAAGACATTGCAAACACTATGAACGACAAGTAACAGAGTCAAAACAACGAAGCAATAAACATAGATAAAGCATCACCCCTAAGGGGGGAGCATTCCATTAAAAGATAAAAATTAAAAGCCCCAAGGGCTGAGTACAGCATAGTTCGATTACAAAAGACACGCTAAAAACTTGAAAACATAACTAAGGTAAGTCACGGGGTAGCTGGGTCTTCGGCTTCATGGGTGGCAGCATCTTCACCAGGGGGAGCCAAGGCTCGGTTACCAACATCATCATAAAGGCCCTCTGTGTCAAGACCGGCAAAGGGATCATCTTCGCTAGAAGGAGGGAGAGACTCAACCTCCAGAGCTTGTAGGGGGGAAGGACTCTCAAATACCTGCTCCAAATTTGGAACCTTGGAAGAACTAGCAGGTTTTATACGTTTGGAACTGCCCTCCCCACCGTCAGCTCCCTCCAGCATGATCATAAGAGGCCTTTTTGACACATAAGAGCCAAACACTTGGTCGGCCACATCCCTTTTAAGGCCCTCCGGCTCCAAGTCTTGAAGGAAGGAGAGAGGCTGCTCAGAAGCCTTGGCAATAGCAGAGATATAGGGATAAGTTGCAAGCTCCATTGCCTTCACAGCATTCACAAACTCATCACCGGAAGAAGGCTTGAAGGATGGCAGCTCTTCAAGATCCTGACCCTCCCGAGCCGCTTTAAAACCGGCTTGAATCCCTCCATGGCGACCAAAAGCTATGGCCTTTGCATAAATGTCATCCAGAGGAGCATTAAACTCTTGAGAGTGCAGGAGGTTGGTGACAAAGCGAGCTACCCCCTTGGAGACCAGCCACTCTTTCTCTTCGGTCAAACGGTCCACCTGGACTCGAAGCTCTGTTCCCACCCTCTCCACCGAGGCCAACTCCTGCTTAACTGCCTGACGTGCCCGAGCCAACCCCTCCCTCTCCTCTGCAACTTTAGCCTTCTCATCATGAAGACCCTTGAACATCTTCTCAAATTTTTCCTTCTCTAAGCCAAGCTGAGTCTTCGACACAGCCAATTCCTGAACCAAGTCCTTCTCCCGAGCAGCAAGCTTGGTCAACTCCTCCCTCGCCTTAACCAACTCGGCCTCATGCTCTTCAAAAAACTCCTCCACTTGTTCCCTCCTTGCCATCAACTCCCCCCACCTGGCCATACCATCCGGGAACAAAGATAGGAATTGCCCGAAGTGATAATACATCTTCTTCATCACGTCCCTGTCTGTCCATTCCTTGTGAAGCTCTCTCTCAGCATCTGGAACACAATGGTCTATCAGATCACGGCAAACGGAAGCTTTCTTCAACAAATCAGTAGGCTTAATCTCCCAATCTGGCACAAACACTCCTTCACCAGGCTCCTGCTGGGCAGGAGCATCAGAAACATCTTCAACGGCAGTTTTAGAACTTTCACCTCCTTCGACTGGCAATAACTTTGAGCTTGGACCTGGGGCAGCAACGTCCTTTGGCTTCTTGAAAACAACATCGTCTTTCTTCGGGGAGGACAATGTCAGCTTGCCCTTCCCAGGGGCAGGGGTATACCCCAACGCTGAAGAAATCAGAGAAGAATCTTCATCTTCATTTCCTAAAACCAAGGGCACAACAGAAGAAGCCCCCTGACCCGAAGAAGCAGTCTGAAGTCGCTTGCTGGAGCGACGGGCAGTAACGGACCTCTCCACAGAAGGCTCTGTAGCAGCAACAGACGATGTGATCACACTTGTGTACACTCCCTTGAAACGAACATGCTCAGTCTTCACAACAACATTCTGACCCTCAGCAACGCTCCGAACCTTGAATTTCACGTCAGCAATATCATCCAAAGCCAGAAAATCCAAAGTGCTCATTTCTGCAAAAAAGACAAAAGGGTCAGACAACATAACAAGGATAAGGGTACCAAAGAGGAGACAGGGAGACACCTACCCTTCCCACCATGATATATCACCGGGTCAGTCCCAAGATCATCCCAGTTGGCACTCAAGCCCACCATCACCAAAAAATCCTCAGGAAAGGTACGAAGACGAGTAGGAAAGCTACGCAGCTTCTCCAACAACACTTGGTCGAGAGTACCAGGTTCAGGCTCCTTCTCATTCAGGGGAGCATCCGAAGACCTCCGAGGAGTTTTAAAAGGTAGGAAGTCAGAGTTTAAGAAAAAGAATTTGTCTTTCCAGGAGGAAACAATCCCGATGACACTAGAAATGAGAGCTGGTTCACATTGAGTCTTCTCAATGGTAAACCAGTTCCCATTTTTAGCCAATCTGAAAAACCGCCGGTACATGGCCAAGGAAGGCTTATGACCAAGGCAGCGACACACTATCTCGAAGTGCAAAATCCTTGCAACTCCGGATGGGCACAACTGATCAAGGGAAAGTTGATGATATTCTAAAACATTAAGGAAAAAGGTGGAAAAGGGGTACCTAAGGTTACCCTGATCAAACTGACGGGTATACACCGCCACCTTGCCAGTAGGAACGGAGGTCACAGGGGTTTTCCCCTTTGGAACAGTAGGATTAAAAGACAAAGGAATACCGATCTCAGTACAGAATCGCTCAACATCGGACTTAGACAGCCGAGTAAATTGAGTCGCGAGATCAGTTTTCGACATAATGAAAGGCAAGGTATGAAAAAAGAGAGAAGTTACTTACCAGATTTATAGGGAAGAAAAGAAGATCACCGGTTGAAAAATAATCGTGGGAGAGAAAGTGACGGTTTTCTAGTTTAGGAATGAAATGGAGAAGAAAGAGGGGTTATCCCTTTATAAGAGATTTAAAATTTGAATTTAATGGCATTAAACGGTTACCAAGGGAAACCATCATTCAGCTGTCCTAGGGGATGACGTCAGCCTAGCCCCTTGTCATGTCAACAGTCGTCTGGGACGGCTGATGGGACACTCGTCTGCTCCCTAGGGAGTAATGGTGGATAGCCATATTAAATAAAAAAATCAGACCATCATGACAAATGCAAGGCCAAAAGCTTGCACGAAATTTGATGAAGAAAAAAATAACAAACCAACGCTCCCATAAGGGAGCCAGGGGTTTATAAAAATTACCCGGTGCTAACCTCAGCTCGAGCAGCGTTACCACCAGGGAATATGACAATGAACAAGTCACAAGCACTTCTAACTTCTTTACAAATGCTTATGACTGGGGGGCTGATGACGTGTGTCCTAAAACAGCAACGTCTAGACCTCTCGTCAAAAAGATAAAGCAAAATAAGTTTGATTAAGAGGTTGCCTGACTTAGTGGAGCTGATATAAGGCAGCTGACCTGCCGTATAGGAGCCTCAGGGCAGAAAGCAAACAGTAAAATGTCTTGGAAATGTAAAAAGGGATTTTGGCTTATTATCTTTGCAAGGGACAAAACATCACACAGCTCCATACCTTGTATTGGAAAAGATAAAAGCTGAAAATATCCCAAAAGGGAAAAGTCTCACTGCTGGGAACTAAAAGAGGGTCAAAACACATCCAGGTATGATAGGGAAGCTACCCTGAGGGAGCTCCTGGCCAGAATTCGACTGCCTATATAAGGAGACCCTTGGGTAGACATTCCACACACACACACTTCTCACTTCTTCTCTCTACTCTTATACTCTCTACTTCATTATTTCCCAACTCCAAATGAATACGTACTTATTCTCACGCCGGAGTCCAAACGCAGGAGGCTCCCTCCTGCGTTAAGGCTAACGGTGTCTGCTACCTTTGTGCAGGTCCCTTCCAGGAGCTTGAAGACCCCCATTCTCAGAACCAAATCCAAATCCAAAACCTTAACTGAATCCAACCTTAAGACCTAAACCTTAACATAATATACCCTTAACCTATAATCCTAAGCATCTCCTAACCTAATACCGGTCATTTTCCTTGTTGTAGCAACAATTACTATTAGTATTAGTATTATTAGAATGGTTATATTTTTCAACCCGGGACACTCCCGGGATAAAAGCTAGTAGATTATAATCTCTTATTAATTGTGTATAATTTGTATATATCGTTTCCTTATCATCCGATTGTATTCTCCCTATATAAAGGGTATTGTAAATCAATAGAGATTATCGAATTATTCAAAAATCAATCGCTTTCATGGTATCAGAGCTTCGTTTCTATACCTAAGCTTTCTCTCTTTCCCAACGCTAGTCGACTTCGACCGACTTCCCTTTCTCTTTTTCAACCAGTCAATTGCCCGTCACACTCTAACCTGCCGCCTACCTTTAACCACCAATCATGACTAAGACCAACGACCAGCAATCTTCTTCTGCCACCAAACCAAATACCCTACACACAACCTATTCTATTACGAACATTCAGACCAAAATCCGTACCTTAGACGACACCACAATAACCTACTTTACCTGGGTGCAGCTTTTTCAGCTTCATCTCGTTGCCTACAAGGTAGCCAACCATATAGACGGCACACCCCCACCACCCGCAACCGACCCTGCTTATGAATAAGGGAAGGAACTTGATGCTCTTGTCCTTCAATGGATTATGAGCACCGTTTCTGATAATCTTCTTCCTCGTGTCCTGCTTAACAAAGCCTTGGCTAGAGACGCCTGGGTCTAGCTCGAGACTATCTACCTTAGCAACAAGAAGGCTCGGGCTGCTGCACTCGAAACAAAGTTCTGCAATATGACGCTTGCTGCTTGTGCCTCTTTAGATGATTACTGTCAAGAGCTTCAGAGTCTTGCCACTAAACTCACGGATGTTGATCACCCGGTCTCCGATTCTCGGGTAGTGTTACAGCTGGTTTGTAGACTTCCCCCTGAGTACAACACTGCTGCCTCTTTTATTAACAACAAGGATGCTGCTTGGGACCTCACCATCTCTCTCCTAAAAGATGATGCTATCCGTATAGAAGCACGAAAAGGGGCTGCCTCTTCAGTCTTGGTAGCGCCGGTTATCACCACACCCTCTGCTCCACAACCGGCTCTCACAGCCACCTCTTCTGACCACCCGCCCGAACACAACAGTAGCAACCAAACCCGAAGACGCGGCCGCGGCCGCTACAGTAACAGAGGCGGTTCCTCATGCTATGGCCGATCTTTTTGGACTGCTGGCAACCCTTCGGCCTACAACTCTCCATACCCGAATTGGGCCTGGTGGACCACACCCTCATACCCCTACCCAACCCAAAATAACTAGTGGCCCAATACTGGTTATCCTCAGACCGCACCACAGTAGTCCCAAGCCCACTTTGCTACTTCGGGCCAGTACTCATCTCCTCAGTTTGGGCCACACCAATATGGGTATGATGCTTTGTGCCTATCTGATTTAAGTGCCGCCTTTTCTAATATGTAGATGAACCAGAACGCCTCGTGGAATAATGACATTATGGACACTGGAGCAGGCTCGCATTAGGCACGCGATCTAGGTAAAATTGTTATTCCCAACTCTTGTCCTGTACACAGTTCAATTATGGTCGGTAATGGCACTTGTATTCCAATTAAAAGCACGAGCACTGGTTTCCACTCCCTACCCAACCAAACCTATATTTTGCCCAATGTCCTATATAGCCCACGCATAATTATAAACCTTAATTCTGTACGATGTTTTACTCGTGATAATAATGTGTCTGTCGAATTTGACCCGTTTGGTTTTTCTTTGAAGGATCTATTCACTAAACGGACTCTTTCAAGACACAACAACACCGGGGACCTCTATACTTTCACTCCACCTGAACTATCTCCGCAAGCCTGTTTTATCACCACTCCATCACTTCCTTGGCACGGGTGTCTCGGCCACCCCGAGAATCAAGTTTTAGATTTGTTATATCGTACATTTAATTTTTCATGTAATAAAAACAATATGTCTCATGTTTGCAACTCTTGTCAAATTTCAAATAGTAAATATTTACCTTTTTCCGCATCCAATTCTTTTACTTTTGCCCCGTTTGACATTGTGCATTGTGACACCCGGCATAATTGGCTTAAACATTTTAGTAACATCTAAGCCTACCTTAGCAGGAAACGTTTATAAACGGACTTAACTAGGTTAGTTGAGTCGGGTCAAGTTAGGATTGTCCAGGGTTCAATGATCTGGAGGATCATTGGGAGTCATTTTGGGAATACACTAGTACCGGGTCCCGTTGTTGGTGACATTACATGAACTAATTAAGTGTGTGTGTAGATTATGGGTCGTGTGGTGGATTATATACATAGATGTGTTTAAATGGTGTGTAGATGATTATCCGTGCTTAAATATGTTAAACATAGACTAAGGTTGCATGCTCATGTGTTAAGGTGTGTTAAAATGCGTTAAACACGACAAACTGGAAAACTAGATATACATAGGTCCTGGTTCGACCACTTCGAATGGTCGAAGGAGGAAATATGTCTTGGTTTGACCCTTTGAAAAGGGGCGAACCTGTAATATGGAATTGGAAGAATTTCATTCGACCAAGTCAGGGTTCATTCGACCCTGTGAAAGGGGCGAAGGAGGACACCTTCGACCACTGACAGGGGGCGAAGGAGGAATAGTATAAATACCAAACTTTGTCATTTTTCACCATTTCACAAATCCTAACCGTCTCAAAACACTCTCAAACGATTTTAATCACTAAGGAAGGAGTTTTTGCTCTTCTTTTTCATAATCTAACCTATCAACAACATCTAAACAAGAATCCAAGGTGTGTTCCTAATCCTAAATCTTTTTAAGGCATTTTAATCCGTTTTTATCTAACCCTAAATGTCCAGATCTGTTCTAAGGAAGATTTTATCAATAAAAACCTTTTAAACATCTTTCTAAGCCTAAACCCTATCATTAAACATAGGTTTTGTGTCAATAAACATATGTTAATTATGTGTTATGTGATGTTATGTGTTGTTTAATGATTTGCTACTGTTCTAATGTTAGAAACATGATCTAGGGCTGCTATGAATGATAGTTTAGGATTGTAAAGGTTATTATTAGATAGATGATGATATTATGGGTATTTTGGGGATTTTATGAAATCTAAGGCTCATGCATGTTAAGTATTACTAACAAAACGAATGGGGGTTTTCGATTACAAGATAAATTGAGCAATTGTGGATGATTAAGGGTTGGTATTAAAAAGTTTCCAATTTGGGTAAAGATTTCATGCATGATGTGACATTTCCATAATTTTGCCATTTTGGGAAAGTATTAAAACAAGCTGGTTTTTGGGGCAAAATTGGTAGGGATTTGTAGGGATAAGTTAATCATACTTGACTGCTGTGTTTGATGATGTTTCGAGATGTTTCAAATGTGTTTGAAGCGTTTTTAGGAAAATTTGTACAACAGGGGCGAACCTGGACTCCTTCGACCAAACGAATGGTCGAAGGAGAGATTTCAGGGTCGAACCTGGGTTATGTTTGGGCGAACGTGGTGAAACGGTCGAAGGAGACATCAAAACGGTCGAACGTGGTAAAATGGGCGAAGGAAACTTAAAAACGGGCGAAGGAGATTTAACCAGACTGGTTCGACCGTTCTGATGCAGAAATGAGATTTTTGATACAAACTAAGTGTTTTATGCTTGAACCTTGTGTGTAATCTATGTGTACTTGATTAGTTAGGGTAATGAGTCACCAATGGGATGTCGGGTCAGTCTAGTGTGTCGGTTGAACAATTAAACACGTTTTTAAAACATACTTGGTTACGATCTGGACAATCGGGGACTAGATAACCTTATGGTTATTAGTCGGAACACTTATGTGAACATTTTGATAGATCTCCGGTAGAGGGATTATCAAGAGCTTAGCATTTTTACTAGTAACCGAAGAACGCTATCCAAGGTGAGTTCACGGCCCCACTTTTACTGCTTTAACTTTTGGGGGAGAAAACATGCGCTAAACTATTTTGGTAACATATGTCATACTATGGTTTTTAACTTTGTATTGCTATACGATCTTTGGAAGTCCCGGGGGAAACCATGAATGTGCGGGGATGCACAACGGGGGAAATGTGGATAGATCTATTGGGCGTGACCTGCCCCACTCGTCGGCTTGGAGGGCCGGGCGGGTGCATGTTGTCTCGAACTGGAACATTGGTATCATGCTGAACATTCGGGCTGCTTAAATATATGCTAAACATTGCTAAACGTGTCTAGTAATGGTTTCCAATCGTAGTAGTAATAAAACATATGCCTAGCTAGCGTACTTGGTAACACTGATATAGTATGGACATGGTAACGTTTTGGTAACACTTGGTGACATATTGAACAAACCTGTGAACTCACCAGCATTATATGTTGACGTCTTTTGGCATGTTTTTCTCAGGTCGCTAAGGTAGCAAAAAAATGGAACTAGGCGCACGGGTCTGCATTGGCGTCTAGATTTAGTTCATGTTTTGTAATAAACACTTGGTACATTTGGGTCTATGGTCTGTAACTTGTTAAATGCTTCCGCTACTGATTTTGAGATTATGAAAACTATGTCTTTTTGAATGTCATGTATTTCAGATAGAGTTGTTTATTGTGACCGTTGACTTGGATCCTGGTTTGTCATGCGCCTCGCGGTAAAACTCCGCAGGTGGAAATTTGAGGGTGTGACATGCATTGTGACCTATGGACCTCACCCGTCACAAGCAAAACTGGTTACAAATATTACATGGTGCTTGTTGACAACTTTTCCCACTTTCTTTGGGTTTACCCACTTAAATTTAAATCCGAGGACTTTCCCACTTTTGCTAAATTTCACAAACTCATTGAAACACAATTCCAAAGAAAAATAAAAACTTTTTAATGCGATCTTGAGGGCGAATTCGATAATCACACCTTCAAATACTTTGCCAATCACCATGGCTTGCTATTTCGCTTCTCGTGCCCTCAAAAATCCTCATAGAATGGATGGGCCGAACGTATGATTTGTCGTCTAAATGACATCATACGCACCCTCCTTATCCATGCAAACCTACCCCCTATGTTTTGGGTCGAAGCCTTGCACACCGCCTCATACTTACATAGCATCTTACCTACTAAACGCCTAAACTTCTATATACCCACCTTTGCCCTATACCTTATGTAACATCGCAAAATTTTTTCCAAATCCTAGTACGTAAAAGTCCCTACCTTATCATTAATCCTAATATGCCTAAGTTTTTATTTTTCAACCACCCAACTTACATATATATATATAATGGTATATAATAATAATAATAATAATAATAATAACAATAATAAAAAAAAACAAAATCTGGATTGTTTTTGTCAAAACCCAATGGCTAGCCCAATCTATCAGCTAGCCCATCCAGTCAAGCCCACTAAACCCGGCCCATTGGCCTCTCCCGTCCTCCTTTTCTGTTTTTTTTTTTTTAAAGAAGTGTTCCAGCCGGGTATCGAACCCGAGCAGCAAGCGGCCCACGCACAACACACACATCAAACCATCTAGGCTACCTCTCACACTTGATTATATCCTAACTTTAATTATATATAAGCCCACCCAACGAGTTAAACACCCTCTTCTTTCCTTGTCTGTTCGACGAGCAGCAGCAAGATAATATGATTTTTTTTTCCAGCTAATTTACTTAAATTAGGGATAATTAAAGAAATTGATTGCTGTTGACTGGATTGCCTTATTATTCCGCGTCCATTACACACGTCAATCAACAATTATTACGTCCAATTTGTAGCCAAATCACGACATTTTACTCGTTTAAGTCAAACTTACCAATTCAAGCATCCAAGCATCATCACTATAAATTGAACACCCCTAACCCATCATTACTCGCCGACAATCCTCTCACAACCTCCCATTTCTGTTAATAATCGTTCAATCGAAGAAATTTTGATCGTGTTTGACTTCGGCTTTGACCGATCAATTCTCATACGTAACGTGTTTGTAAGTCAAGTTTTTCTTGTGGGTTTTATCCTTCGGAAATCACACAACAATAACCCCATGATTGATTGGGTTATTGTTGTGTGAATCACGTAATTGCAAAAGCTAGGGCTTGTACATACAAATTGGGGAAGAACACTGATTTCTCATACATTTTATATTTTAAACAAACTGAAAACAAACACAACCATTGGTCTAGACCAAGTGGTTGTGTCTGGTGTTCTTGGACCAACCCACACGGGTTCAAACCTTGGCACCAACATCTTTTTCCTTTCATTTTTTTTGTTTTGCTTACAAACTTTAAATATAATTATTTACATTTTAAAAATTCATTTTAAAATACTAAAACACTTTTAAAATTTCTACAAAAATTATTTTGTATTAATCTGATGAAAAAGTTTAACTTACAAGTTTTAGTTTTCAAAAATTTATTTATTTAATATATATAATAATTAAATCAAGTTTATTCTATTATATTTATAAAATTCTATTAAAATATCAAAACAATCTTATAAATTTCCACAAAAATTATTCTAAGTTTTTATAACATTAAGCTTTTCTGAAATAATTTTTATTTCTGAAAAATCATTTTTTTAATATTTTTAATCAATTTTTGTTAGTTTTAATCATAATTAAATCATAATAAATCTAATTTTTAATATTTTTGCACCAAAATTTTATACAAATTATTTCTGATTATTTAGAACTGAAATATAAATTTTAAACTAATAATTCTTTAATTTCAGTATTTTTAAATATTAAAGTTAAATTTTGATAATTTGTTATAAATAGAATTAATATTCTATTTTAAAGAAAATAATTTTGTAAAAATTATTTTTATACTTTAAACACATTATTGTGACCATATTAAATTTAAATTTTATAAAAAGATTTTTGTCTATTTAATTACTAAATTTCTCTCGATTATCAAACATTTTTATTATTAATCAAACGAGCATTTATCCCCAATTCAAAGCCCTAGAACACATACATTTGTAGACTAGATAGACTTAGACATATTTATTACCTTTATAGGGTGATATTTGGCATTATTTGGGCAACACACTATTCAATTTTCAAGAAGTATAACATTTTGCTAAGGTGAGTTTACATAGCCCATTTTCTCTATTTTCACTAGTTTTGGGGTGAAACATGTTTAAACATTTTACACTATCATTTACTCATACTTACTTGTGATTTAATTACATCATCATTCTATCATTTGACTGTAACAAAAAGACACAGTACAATCATTAACATTGATCAAGCCGCCTGTTTAGATTATAGCGCTATAGGTCTGACAAACCCATCCCCCCGCATAAATTCAGGGATGATCGAAAACAGTAACAACATTAGACTAACTTGCGAGTTAGGCCTCAGTCGACACAAGGTTTGGTTGTACAAAGACGCATTGTTACATGTCGGTATCATACTCTATCATCATACAACTGTGAATGTTGTACAAACTATTGTTATCAAGTATTTACAAAAACCTATGTATTCTCACCAACTTTTGTTGACCCAAAATATTTTCAACTTAACATGTTTCAGGTTCTAATTGCTTGAAGATTTGAGTTAATGCTTGAAGATGTGTGCATAGTATTATTCATTTTGATGTACGAATTCTTGTAGAACAATTGTATGTAATTTATTTAAATCATTTAATGAGATTTATTATTCACCATGAGCTACTGAACAATCATCATTACGTGACATCCCGATGTTTCCGCCATCGGTTGGGGTGTTACACCTTAGGCATCCCGATTACGATCACTTACGCGTTTTCGAGGGTGCTTGCTACCCCAACACCTCCGCCACTTAATCACACAAGCTTCACCCTCGTGCAATTTGTTGCATTTTTCTCGGTTATACTATGGATTTTCGGGGCTATCAGTGCTTTAACCCAACCACAGGTAAAGTCTACATTTCACGTCACGTCACTTTTGACGAATCTACCTTCCCTTACACCATACCACAAACACCTGCCACCTATAATTTTCTGGACGATTCACCTCCATCCGGCTTCTCCTTTATCCCCACCGTACCAACTCTACCGTCCCCCACCACTCCTTTTCCGATCACCTATAGTAGAAGCCCAAGACCACCACCTGCACCATCGACCATTCCACCTATAAATCCACCACCACAGCCCCACCCGCCCACGGCCCAGCCTCCACCCTTACCACCCACGGCCCTACACCCATGTAACATCCGGCCCCTCTCACCACCAATATTGTTCGCTTTGCCCCGATGGGTTGCCCATCCTGAGCTAACGACTTTGTTTTTGGTTGCCCAGTGGAGACTTCCCAGGAGGTCACCCATCCTGAAACTGCTCCCACCTGAGCACGCCTAACTGTGGAGTTCTCCTCTCATCCACTAACATTAAGCCCCAAAACGCGTTGGTGATTTAAGAGGCAAGACATTACTTATGAACCAAGGATCTCTCCTGGCCATGGCCGATGTGGGATTTTCCCGGGGTGTCACATCCCATTAGCCCAACCTGCAACCAATCAACACCCTATGACTACCTGCTCGAAATCCTGTTCCACTTCCACTTCCATTTACATTACCCCTAACACAATCTCCCTTGTCCCCAAAACCTATGCCAAAGCCTTTGCTGACACTAATTGGTTAAGTGCTATGAAAACCGAATTTTCTGCCCTACAAGATAATGATACATGGGAGTTAGTTTCTTGACCCATAGACCGCACCATTATACGATGCATGTGGCTTTTTCGACATAAATTCCGGTCTGACGGGTCTCTGGAACACTATAAAGCCCGTTTGGTGGTCAATGGGAACTCACAGACAGTCGTGATTGATTGTGAAGACACGTTTAGTCCGGTTGTTAAACCGGCTACCATCAGGACAGTTTTATCATTGGCAGTCACCAGGTCTTGGCCGATACATCAACTTGATGTTAATAATGCTTTTTTACATGGGCATCTTAATGAGACAGTTTACATGCATCAACCTCCGGGTTTTGTTGACAAACAACGCCCTCAGTTTGTGTGTCGCCTTAAAAATCCTTATACGGTCTTAAACAGGCTCCACGGGCGTGGTATACTCGCTTTGCCACATTCATCAAATCACAGGGGTTTATTAGTAGTGCCTGTGATCACTTTTTGTTTATTTTTCGGTGGGATCCCACTAATGTTGCTTATTTACTGCTATATGTGGATGAGATTGTGTTGACAACTTCTAATGACACATTACTTCATGATATCATCCGCACGCTCTCTCGAGAGTTCGCAATGACTGATTTAGGCCGGCTTCATCACTTTCTTGGGATTAAAGTTGATCAGCTTTCACAGGGCTTTTTCTTATCTCAACAACAGTAGAAAAGGAGATTATTGCTCATGCTAACATGTCGGCTTGTAAACCATGTACCACACCTATGGACCTCTCATCCAAACTTAGCGCTCCTGATGGATCGCGTGTGTCAGATCCGACACTATATCACAGCCTTGAAGGAGCACTACAGTACATAACCTTTACTCGTCTGGATAACTCATATGCAATCTAGCAGGTTTGTTTGTTTATGCACGATCCACGAGAGTCCCATTTTGTAACGACCCGACGGCCCGGCTCAGATAACCCGGGTCGTTACAGGTGGTATCAGAGCTAGGTTATGGGTTTGGTTCATGGTTTATCAAGAACAATCAGGAACAGAAGGATGGTTTGGGTTATATCATCCGTTACACAACAGAATCAAGGCTCGGGTTCTTAACAGAACAAGATGAATGTTATCGGTGGTTTGGATATGGGGTTGTGATGCTCACCGGTTGTTATCAGAAGAAAAAGGGGAAGGATTGACTTACCGGAGAAAGGGAGGCGGCGGTTCCGGTCACCGGACGATGACCATTGGTCTGAGCTTCTCGGTGGAACACACACATAAGTGTGTGTGGTTCCTTTATGTGCAGAGAATAAATTAGGAGAAGGGGGACTTTTATAAGTCAAATTAAAATAGAGGGTGTTTGGCTACGAGGATAATAACTGATAAATGGGTGTTTGGTAATGGGTATTCGACAGATTCGAGGGTGTTTGGCTGCGAATTTAATAGCAGATAAGGAGCGTTTAGCTGCGATGATAAGAATCGAATAATTATAATTTAAATAATAGGGTGGTCGGGTACGACCCAACCCGTTTACAAGACCCTTAACACTCGGAGTGTTACACTCTCCCCCCCTTAGGAAATTCCGTCCCCGAAATTTGAGAGATCTTATCCTTTACACCCTTAATCTATAAGGATGTTACAATTTAAACCCAATCATTTATCAATAATATATGATCAGTTCGATTGGTTTGCGAGGAAGTCGATCATATATCAAATCTGAGATTATATAAATTAGAGATATCAATATGTAATAATACATATTGACCATTTTTTTAAATACGTTTTAACCTTTCTTGCTATAGTCATGTTATTTCAGATACATGGATTATCTATATTTTTCTGATATGACTATTAAAGGTTTTTCTAAATAGATTGATATTTTCTTTATACTATATTAATATTCTTTTATCTTTTCCTTATCAGGATAAGAAGTAGACTGAATATTATTTCTATAAAGAGGATTAGGAATGTTTCATGGTTCTAGTTATTTTGAAGGAATTGCCAACTTCCATCAAACATCACCAGAGTCTCAAATCGATACGATATACTCATCGCTTGATATCCGTATTTATCTACAATGATGGATTACTAGATAGTTCTTAAGAGATAGGTACGAAAGTCCCATCCCTTCATTGTCATCTTGACTTGAATAGGATCCGAGCAACTACCTCGTGGATCGAACTTAGAATTTACCACCCTTGTATCTATAACCTCTTAAAGAGTAGAAATGATTCGTGGTAAATATCAGATTATTTCTTCTTACAAATTCTATCTTGTAAGTTCTATTATATCGATGTAATATGGTTGACCTCTTGGTCAATAGTTCTATTCGTATATCTCAGGAGATTTCTCAGATCGTCAGCAACGTCTTTTCTGGATCCAAAAGGTGCAAGAAAAGACTAACCAAACTTGTTGAATTACACGGTTTCAACAATTCCTTTATATCTCTAGGGAAATGAAACGCATCCGCATTGACGAGTCTTTTAAGAAAGATTCTTGAATTATTTCTAATTCCTCTTTCTTTGATATGATTCCACTGATATTGAATTCTTATCGCCTTTCCCTTTCATTATCTTGACCTACTGAAATCGATCTTTAAGATTTTCTTTAATCATTGATAATAATCTTACTGACTATTTCATTGATGATTGACTGCATCTTTATTAATACATATTATTTGACTTTTCTCGTCATATTATCGTGAATGAGGTCTTTCACAATTCTACAGTCAATATATGTAACTCTTTCTGTATAGTCTTTGAATCTACTTGTAACAATCGTTGTTACGATTCTTTGACTTAAGATTCTTATGATAATGCGTCATTTATTCTTTCTCAGAATCATGATTATCACTTTGATTTTAAATACTTAATGCGTTAAGTATTTCTATATAGATTCTTCTTTACACTATTTTGGAATTCGATAACACTCTCGATAAAATATATAATTTCTTCTTATAAAATATTCTTTATAAAATTTTAGTCGTTCTTCTTACGACTTATATTCTTATCGGATAATTTCTTTTAATATAGATTTATTCTGATAATTATTCTTTATGGCATATCTGATGCCTTCTGCTAATATTTGGCACTTCCCATGCCTTCTTGTGATATTTGGCATTTCCAATGCCTTTCTGTTATTTAGGCATATCGGATGTCTCTTCAAATTATAATTCTTTTTATTTATCTATTTATATTCTATTAATATCCAAGCGAATACTATAATATCTATAGCAGACACTATAAATCCATCATTTCTATAATATACACTTGCTTGGGAATAATTCTTTCTTATTTTAATATTCAATTAAAGTCTATATTCGGAGTGTTTGAAAACACTTTCTGATAAACTTATATATAGGCAATGTATCATATCTTCTAATCCAACTTTTTATAAGCGAGGCTTATTTTATCGGGATATTCGTGTAGATAGTTCTTGCCAGAACAGTGATTTCTTAAATTATCTCTCCCAAACCTTTAACTCGGAACAGGAAATTTGTCATTCCTTGGCCGGAGAGTTTCAATGGAAAAATGAGCATAATTCTATTCATTTTTCGTTTTCACTGCGATTATACCTTGCGAATCTCTAAATGATTCCACTTGGTATCTAATCATCTTTTGATATATTCGATAGAATTTATTTTCTTTTGACAAATCGTTGGATTCCACCATTTCCGGTTTCTGAATTCATATAGATTTCTATATGTTATATTATAAGGATTTAACGATTCTTCCATCACTTCTTATTCGTGATTCTTAGCTTGGTAATACTTGACCGTTTTACCAATTCAATTATACAATAACTCACGTGAGTTTTTATACAGAAGTGACTGCGAAGATTCTTTCATAGCATCATATATCCTTACAAAGAATCATGTGTCTTGGTGGCAAATGTCGGGATATACCTTCTGTAAGGGTCCGGATATCTTTTGCCACAGGGGTTGCACAGAGGACATGCAACTATCTTTGGTTGGCAATCAAAAACCAATAAATTGATTTATTTAATTCCTAGAATTTAACCAATCGATGGTTTTTATTCTGCGAATATATTCTTAGTCGTATTTCACAGGAATTTCAACTAGATTGCCAATGATATGGTCGTATTCTCCATATACGATACGCTGATGATTCGGAGTTCTTATTATTCTTATTATTTCTTCAAATATGCTCGTGACTCAAACATACTGTGATCTTGATAAACTCCTACTCGAATGTTCCTGTGCCTGTGACATTCATAATTATGTCGCGATCATAATTACTATTTCACCTCACCTAACATTCAAGTGCTTGTTTATTTTAATAACAATAGGTATGTGTCCTTTACACATTATTCTATTATTCTTTTCTTTATTTTCTCTTGGATTTAAAATTATATTATTCTGGAAGCTAACATCCTGATTTGAGTCTAACGGAATAGATTTTCAATCTGTCGAACTTGTTTCAGGATGAAACTAATTCTTGAATATTTTCGCGTTGAAGGATATCCAATACAATAATCCAATCTTTTAATCTCTCAGACTTGTTCACGTCATAAGGTTAAAATGATATTTATATTAACTCAATAGATCGAGTAAGAATTCGGTCTTTTTAGATAGATCCCAAAATATTCTTGTCACAAGATTCCGAGATAATAATATTTCTGTTCAAAATATTAACTTAATTCTCGGAAGAAAAGATCGAAGGTATTATATAGCTGAGATTTCTATATATACTCAAAGAGAAGTCTAGATTATATAAATAAAATTCCTTATTCATATCGGGAGGAAATATCAAAGGAGATGAGCTGTGACAACCTGCACCCTTTACTTTTCATAAATATACATAATTGGTCCCTCAACTATTTCAAAATTTTCATTTTTAACTCTCGTATTTTAATAGGACCAAAAGTCACAATTTAATAAAACTTATAATTTTTATTAGTTAAAGTATGCACGTTTTATACTCATATCTACACCCGAGCACGTATGTTTCAGACGTTGATACTCAAAACCCTTTATTTGCGGTCCTAAAACAATTTAGAAACCGATGGAAACAAGTCCGGAACTTAAAATTGATTAAATTTGAAAAATGGATTTTTTTTTTAGCTCTTGGGGTCCATGTAGCATTCGCAAATTTTTCAATGATTTAATTATAACTTTAGGGATGTAAACTGACAATGATCCAAAGTAGTAAAGTGCCTAACCTATAACTTAATATAACGTTTAAAGCATGATTGTAATACCCTATTTATTTCTCTTAAAACAATTTAATGTGTCATAAGTATATTAATTACAATTGCTTTGGCCAAAATGTTTTATATATCCAAAACGTTTTATATATTAATTATTATAATTATAATATTATGTAACATCTTGAATTACTAATTATAGTTTAATGTATAGGTCCCTAGGTTCTATATATATTGTGTGAAAGTGTCTCTTCATTTTATTCCTTGATAACATAATAAAAAAAAAATCCTAACCTTCGCCACCACTATTCTCTGTGACCAACAACACCCACCATCAAATTACAACACCAAACAACCTCCGCCATGCACCACCTTTGATCACTCCCTCTATTCACCGCGCTTCGCGAATCCGCCTACGTCTGCCGTCGGGCCTCTGGTTATCAACCACACCCCATCGTCTTGCTCTGCCTTCTAATTATCAAAGGTAACGATTTTACTCGCTGACTAATTTTAACTTTTGTTATTCATAAATTTGATCCGGCGACTAAGACCATAACAAGCGCAGTTCACATTATATATACATACATTCGCAATTTACAATTTTATGAACAAATGATAGCATTCTTTATCATACAAATCAAACACGGATACTTTATATATATATATATGTATATTGTAAGCTCACATGCCATTCCTTGTTGTATTATTTAGTGTCTTGTTCATTGGTTTTGGTGTAACCAAAGGGGTAGCTCACTACTCTCTAAAATACAAATCAGATTTGTATGTTTGCGTTTCTGAATCATCAAGACATATTCTTGTGTTGTTATAATTATTTCAAATTTGTAAATATATAAATTATCAATTTTTTTCTCTAGTAATAATAGCCTAATACTCTTAATTTTCGATGCACTACTGTTGGCTTTAAGATAACTAATTGGTATATTATATAAAGTGCTTTAAAGGTTCATGTATTTGAATATGATTTAGAAAGAAGTTATTAATAAAAGAAAATAATAATAATCAACGATTACAACACGTTTAATGAGTTTATTTTGGTAATTAAATCCACAATTTTTTTTTTATGAACATATAGTTTAAAACTACTATTTAACTCATAAGGAAATTAGCCTTGCGTCATGAATGTCCTTGTCGCTGGATAGTTAATAGGTCAACCGAATCTTATAATTGAGTAAATAGTTCGTAAAATCAATAATGAAAACTGTAGGCTTTGAAACGTTCATCACCCGCGCACGGAATATTCCTATTCATCATCACAATCGATGTGAGTATATCTTTCCCCCTTTTACTGTTTTACTATTTTGGGTGATTCATGTACCATTATTAATAAACTTGCGTATATTATTTATAAGGCAATGTGCTCATTGATATGTTGTATGTGAATTTTATCAACGATTTGTCAAAGTCATTAACCTTTGGGCCACACCTAACAATGAGTAGTACTACGAATTATATCCCTTGTTTGACTTACGTGAACGAGTTAAGTCCTTGGTGATTGTTATGGTTTTTCTTGAACGATGTGTGAATGATTATTGAACGATGTGAGGCTTGATTTTGACCCTTTTACATATTACAAATATCATAGCACATAAATTGTGAAACACTTTTCTATTATATGTATTCAAATAGGGTATGCTCACCAATACATTTTTGTATTGACAAATTATTTTCGTACATGTTTCAGGTTGTTAATTGTTATGAGATCACTGTTAAGATTTTGGAACTTAGACTTAGACTTGAGATTTACTAAATTTCATTTTAGATTGTTAGTTCCTAAACGTTGTATTCTTGTAATTTCATTTCAATGTAATAAATTACTTACTCAATGTATCACAATTTACATTTCTAGTCCATGAGCTATTGAACAAATCGTCACTATGTGACACCTCGATGTTTCCGCCATTGGTCGGGGTGTTACATGAGCCATCTGATATAAATATGAAATTATGCCAAAAAGATTCTTGGAATTTAAACGGATACGAATTCGATCAAAAGATTTTCAAGGAAAATGGTACCAGATGTGGAGTGAAAATACTCTGGCAAAATGATGTCACAGTGGTACTATAGGATTTCGCGTATCGAAATATAGTATCTTGGAGGGATTATAATAGCGATACTGGTTAATGTCGATTTCAAGGATCTGACAACAGGTGAAAAATAATGGTAATAAATATGATTGCCATGCAGGTAATATCTTGTGAAGTCAAGAGAATTTCTGGGGATTTTCAATAAGAACGGAGTTAGCGTCTTGAAAATATATCTGTAAATAAATTATTGATAGACTTAAACCGGTTTGAGTTGCTAATGAATATGTTAATTTGTCCCGCGCAAGGAAAACTAAAAAGACGCTCAGGAAAAACTGTAACTTGATTTATAGAACGGAAATATATAGGAATAAACCCAGTAAATTACTGAAATATTCTGAAGAGATTTTAAAAACAATCGATATTATCGTGGGAATTTTTCTGATTTTCGGTTAGAAAATCGAAGGAAATTCTTTAGTGTTGGGTCTGCTGACCTGGAGAAGAACAGATGATTGGAAAGCCAAGACATGCTAACAGTTGATCCACACAATAAACATTCCTTACAACATACTTCTCCCAAAAGACTGCTGACTCTAACAACTGTTCTATCCAAACAACTGCTATGACAACTGCTGATACAAAGGACTGCTGAATAAACACTGATGAAGAACAACTGCTGACCAAAGGTCTGATGAAGAACAACTGCTGATCCAAGTACTGAAGACTAAAGCACTGCTGGAGCCAACAACACTTAGGCTCCAGCAGAGGATACAAGACCATCAGAGTTTTCCTACAACAGTAGTTTATCTTCAGTGTTTTCAATGTAACAATAGTTTGTAATAGGCAGATGTTTTATGTTTGTTATTCTGTTAGAGGTCACTGTCTTAGGTGACGTCAGCCTAGGTCATCAGTGGTTTAGGTTTGTCTATAAATAGAACAGTGCTTGTACTGTTCTATTGCATCACACACACAAACATTCTCTCAGACAAACAATCACTGTGTGATTAGGCTGAGGGGGAGTACTTGTATGATTGTAATCTTTTAGATAAATGAAAGCATTCGATCAGAAAACAATTACTCTCGTGTTTTGATTAATAGTTTATTATTCCGCTGCACTTTCCATTCTATATTCATTTCACTCTTATCATTTTAGTTAAATATAATCAAAACAATCAAACTCAGATCCTAACAATTGGTATCAGAGCGTGGTCAATTAAATTCGATCTAACAAATCAATATAATATAAACAGATCAGCTCACAATTATTGATATCGTTTGTCTGTTGGATTGAAAACAGAGTAATAGTTTAATTTCGTTTCAACCGTTTTTAAACAGACTTTGTTTTTTGAAAAATCAGAGAATGGCTTCAATCAATCACGATCCACATAACACTGGCACGAACAACAAGCCACCGATGCTTGTCAGATCTGAATACAATATCTGGCAACGTCGGATGATCCATGTTTTAGCTCAACAGAACACTGGGTGTTGGAAGTCGGTTATCTTCGGACCACATGTTCCGACGGTGCCGAGTACTGAAGATCCCAAGGTTCAAGAGCCAAAGAAACTTGAAAACTACTCCGACCAGGATTTTCAGAAAATTGAGTTAGATGCTAAGGCCTTCAGTATTGTGGCCATGGCTCTACCCAATGATATATATGCTGGGCTGTTACACTGTAACAGTGCAAAGGAGTTGTGGAATGCACTGAAAGAACAATTTGGTGGGACTGAGGAGGTTATTGAAAACAATCGTGAAATACTTAACCAACAATATGAAACATTCAGTCATGTCAAAGGAGAGTCATTAACTCAACAGTTTGAGAGGTTTAATTGTTTAATTAGTGAACTAAAATTGGTTGGTCTTACTTACCCTCATTCAACCCTGAACCATAGGTTTTTAATATCACTACCAGACAAATGGGACACTATTGCTATTGTGATGAGAAACTCAATTGGATTTAAAGACCTATCACTGACCCAGCTTCATGGTAAGCTCTTGACCTATGAGAGAGAGCTTAACCAGAAAAAGAAGCTCCAGGACTCTGGAAAAGTGTCTGATGATTATGTATTTGGGAATACAGCACTTTTGGGTCATGATGAGGTGCCTGGAAATACTAAGGATCAGAGTTATGATCATTTCATTGACATAACTTCAGGTTTTAACTCAGGTTTTAACTCTGATTCTTATTCACCAAACTATGCCTTCACAGCAAGTGGTGGTGATATCCAGGCATCTGACAATATATCTTTTGAGTATGATGACCTGAAATACTTTGACCCTGATGATTTGGAAGAAATGGACATTATGCACCAATTGGCCCTTCTCAGTATAAGAACTAACAATTTTTACAAGAAAACTGGGAGAAGGTTTCCAGGGTTAACTGGCAGATCAAAGGTTGGGTTGGATAAATCAAAGATAAAGTGTTACAAATGTCATAGACTTGGTCATTTTGCTAGGGAATGTAGGAGTCAACATGGTACACCTATAATCACCTATCCAAATCAAAGACCACAGACCAACACTTATCAGAATTCCTATAATACCCCTGGACCAAATGTGCAAAACACTGCTTATTTTGCACAGTCCTCAAACATTGTTCCTGTCCAGTATGTCCAAACCACTGTTCCTCAGATCCACTATGTGCAAACACCTGTTACTCAAGCACCTGTGCAAATGACTGTTGCTTTACCCTCTGCTCCTGCAGAGACCAGTCAACAGAGCTTCTTTACACAAGGCTTTGTTGATTGGAGCAGTCTACCAGATGAGTTAACAGATGAAAATTTTGCATTAGTTGCCAAAGCTGAAAATGAACCAGAAAACTTTTGTTTCATGGCTATGGTTGATGAGGTTGAATCTGAGGAGGTGGTGACTGAATCTGATGTTGTGACTAATGATGTTGTTGATGAAGTTGTTACAGGTGAAAAACCTGAAGAAGAAGTTGTGAATCTCTCAGATCCCTGGGGTGCATCTGATGATTGTGAGTGCAAGTGTGATTGTGCATTGATGGCTGCTGCTGAGGTATCTCCTCAAATTCTTAAAGAGTTGTGTTCTGACAGATATGTAATTGCATTTGCTAACATCAAAGAGGTGAATGAAAACCTTAGAAAGAAAATTTTAGATGATGAAGTTAAATTTGAGAAACTTTCAAAAGATTTAAAAACAAGTTTAACTGAAAAGGAGTCTGAAATAAGCAGCTTAAAACATGAAGCAACCATAACCAAAGACCAGCTCCAAACTATGATAGCAAAATATCAAAGTTGTAAAAGTGAGCTTGAGTCCACCCAAGTTGAATGTGAGAAATGGGTGGAATCATGTAGAGGTTTTGAGAGGCTACTCAATAAACAAACCAAAAGTCATGTGAAGTTTGGTTTTGGTTTTGAAACCACTGCTCCAGCTTTTGAAAACACTGACAAAAAGAGTCAAAAGTCTGTTGAGATAGTTCCAACAAACCTGCAGGGTCAAGAGATTAAAATCACTGAACCAAATGGTAAGAAAATTGTTCTTGAAAAACCAGAAGGTTCCTCATCATTCACTGAAATTGAAAAGTATGAATTTAAACCTACCTGGTCTGATGAGTGTGATACTCTTTAGAATTTTAAACCTGTTGATTTTAAAACACCTGAAGGAAAGACAGCTCCTCAGGAAAAAGTTATTCCCTTAAAAAACCTTCCAGCAGATGCTCAAACATCTGCTGAAAAGAAGGCTGAAAAAGGGAAGAAGAAAGAAAAGACTGTCCACTTGTTCTGTGATTTCTGTGAGAAGAAGAATCATGTCACTAAAAACTGTTTTCTTCTAAAAGCATATGACATTAACAAAGGAACAAGTGAATGTGATTCCAAAGCCACATGTTCAATATGTGGGAAAAAGAATCACAAGACCAAAGAGTGCTTGTATCTAAAAAATTTTGATGTAAAAATACAAGAATACAAAGCTAAAACTCTTGCAAATCCTATGGTTAGTACTTCAAAAGGAAAGCCCAAACAGACTTTCACCCCTGTCCAAACATCTGTTACTAAAAGACTTGAAACATCTGCTTCTAGGGATGTCCAAGTAACAGATGCTCCACCCACAAGCAAATACCCAAGAGGTTATGGACAACCACCATGTCATAGTCTGCCACATGTTTATGAGGAGCCAAAAAGACCCTCTAAACCAAGAGTGAACAGAAATCCATATGGGTATTATCATCTGTCTGGAAGTGATCAAACAACTGTTGCCCCAAGTGTTGACATTCAAGCACTGGCAAATGGTCAGCAGCAGTTGTTGAACTTAATTCAAAAATTAGTTCAAACCACTGATCACCTCCCAAAGCTTGAGTCTGAAAGGTCTAAGGACCCATCCAAAGCCAACTTGGCTTTGGACACTCACCAAAACTAATCCATTACTGATGTGCAGGGAGCTTCTGCTTGTTTAGATAGTCTTTGGTATGTAGATAGTGGAGGCTCCAGGCACATGACAGGATGTAGAGCCCTTCTTCTAGACTTCTTGGCTCATGGAGGGGGTGATATATCCTTTGGTAATGATTCAAAAGGTAAGGTGTTGGGGTCAGGGACTGTACAAGCTGGAAAACTCAAGTTTGAAAATGTCAATCTTATTGATAATCTCAAGTTTAATCTTCTGAGTGTTTCACAAATGAGTGACAAAGGTTATGGCTCATTCTTCACAAAGAAAACTTGCAAGATTATTGGGCCAGAAGTGGTGAAAAAGATTGATACCATCATTGCTGAGAGCAAAGCACAACTTGTTGCTCATAGAAGTGGCAATGTGTATGTTGTTGATATGTTAAAGGACAATCCTATGGCAAATGTCTGTTTGTTTTCTGCTGCCTCCACAAAGGAGACAGAATTGTGGCATAGGAGATTGGGTCACACCAACCTTAACACTATCAACACACTCTCCAAACAAAGCCTTGTCAGAGGTTTACCATCAAAAGAATTCAAATGTGATGAGCATTGTGTTTCTTGTTTAAAAGGGAAACAACATAAAAGCTCTTACAAATCCATTGATGAGTCCAAAACCAGTCAATGTCTACAATTGTTGCACATGGACTTGTTTGGCCCTGTTAAAATCATGAGTCTAAGAAGAAAAAGATTTTGTCTTGTCATAGTTGATGATTTTTCTAGGTTTACATGGACTTACTTTTTACATTCTAAGGATGAGACTGCAGGTATATTGAAGGACTTTGTCACCAAAGTTGAAAAACAATATGACTTGCCAGTAAAAGTCTTCAGGAGTGACAATGGAACAGAGTTTAAAAATAAGGAGTTGGATGATTTCTGTGTGTCAAAAGGGATTGTGAGGCAGTACAGCATCCCAAGAACACCAGAACAAAATGGGGTGGTTGAAAGGAAAAATAGAACTCTTATAGAAGCTGCAAGAACCATGCTAGCAGATTCTGGTTTGCCACTGTCCTTCTGGGCAGAAGCTGTAAACACTGCTTGCTATGTTCAAAACAGAGTTTTGATCAACCTTATGAAATTTTGTTCAAAATCAAACCACTAATTTCATTTTTCAAAATCTTTGGCTGCCCATGTTTCATCTTAAACCTCAAAGATTCCATTTCAAAATTTGCAGCCAAAGTAGATTGTGGTTATTTTCTGGGATATTCTTCTACTGCCAAGGCCTATAAAGTGTTTAACACAAAGACCAAGACAATAGAAGAAACTCTGAATGTAAAGTTCAATGAACTTTCATCTCTAAAAATCCCTGCAAATCCTGCTGAACTATTTGATTTAGATAAATTCAAATTTGAAGATATCACTGTTAAAACTAACAATGCAGGTATTCCACAGTCTCCACAACAAGATTACAGAACAGATGTTGTGATCCCCAGTCACTACAAAATCTATTCTGCCTCAGAGGAAGCAGCTGTTCAAAACAATTGTCAAAACTCTGCCACAGCTGTGTCAACCACTGTTGGCCAATCTTATCCTCAAACCACTGTCTCACCTCTTACAACCACTGAACAATCATCTGTTGACAAAAGTCAATCATCTGTTGACAAAAGTCAGTCCAGTTTCACACCACTTGGACCCATTCCTCCATTACCATTCCAAACATCTGATGGCACTACAAAAGTACCAACAGATGTTACACCAACAGAGTCACCAAACCTCTGTCCATCACCTCAAAATGCCATCATACCATATCAGGGAGATCTTATTTATTTAAGAGCCCATCCACCAGACCAGATCATTGGCAACATCAGAAAGGGAGTGCTCACAAGAAGCCAATCCTCCAATATCTGTCTTTTTGCAGGTTTCCTATCCCTCACACAACCTGTCAAGTACCAAGAGGCACTAAAAGACAACAGTTGGGTAGAAGCCATGCAAGAAGAACTCCTTCAATTTAAAAGACAACAAGTATGGGAGCTTGTACCACTACCTAAGGATGTTTGTCCTATAGGAACTAAGTGGGTCTTCAAAAACAAAACTGATGAAAGGGGTATTGTTGTCAAGAATAAAGCTGGGCTTGTGGTTCAAGGCTTCAGACAAGAAGAAGGAATAGATTATGATGAAACTTTTGCTCCTGTAGCAAGACTAGAAGCCATCAGACTATTTTTAGCCTTTGCTGTCAACCACAACATAAAGGTGTATCAGATGGACATCAAATGTGCTTTCCTTTATGGCAAAATTCAGGAGGAGGTCTATGTATGTCAGCCACCTGGTTTTGAAGACACATTCCATCCTGACTATGTCTAGAAGCTCAACAAAGCTTTGTATGGTCTCAAACAAGCACCAAGGGCCTGGTATGAAACTCTTTCCACATTTCTCTTATCCATTGGCTTCACAAGAGGTAAAATAGACAAAACTTTATTTCTTAAATGGAAAGGGAAACACTTAATGATTGTTCAAATATATGTGGATGACATCATTTTTGGATCCACATGTAACCAAATGTGTGAAGAGTTCAGAAAACTCATGACAGCAGAGTTTGAGATGAGTGCCATGGGTGAGCTTCAGTGTTTCCTTGGTCTTCAAGTGAAACAACTGCAAAATGGCACATTCATTCACCAAAACAAATATGTAAAGAATTTATTAACCAGATTTGAGATGAATGATTGTAAGCCATGTAGTACACCCATGAGTACAGTCAAGCTGCTCACTATTGATGACAAGGATGAACTGGTTGATCAAACACATTATGTTTGCTACCTGTGTCTGTGCAAGATCCCAGGCTTCACCCAGAAAGTCAAACCTTATTGCTGTGAAAAGGATATTCAGATACCTCAAAGGTGCTCCCACAAACTCAGAAGGATGACAGGACTGCTCAGGGCATCCATTCAGCAGAGCTTAGCAAACTCAGAAGGATTGAGGACTTTGCTAAGACCCTGAGCAACTCCATGTCCTCCATGCCTCTCAGTGTTGACTTGGAAAAGGAGGTTAGGGATTCTCTTCTGGAACAGATCTTGGCAACCAAGCCATATAAAGCAACCAAAAAGCAATTTAATGGTTGGACCACACATACACTAAGAGAAGAACTTCTCAGAATAGAAGAATTGGCCAAAGACCCCAAGGCTAAAGTCTCTACTCCTAATTTTGGCAAAGGCAGAGACCCAGTCAGAGCCTTAAAGTTTAAAAGAATGAGACAAGAGATAGTAGCTGCTAACTATGGGGAAATGAGGTCTGTCTCTAGATGGTCTGAGCTGAGGCTGGTTGAGACATACAAGAGTCTTGAAGAAAACAGAAAGAAGGATCCCAGCCTACCTAGAAAACCTGTCTATACTGATGAGCCACTGATGAAGAGACCCCAGCAGACTTTTACCTTGGACAGCTTACTTGAAACTTCTGATCTATCAACTGCTGCAAGAAGACAGTTCAAGAAACAGAAGGAAATGACAGAAGAAGATCAGAAGAAGTTTGCTGATACATTTATCAAGGAAGGGCTCTTCAATCAGATACACTTTTTCTCTGATCCTACAACAGAGAAACTTAGGGAACTCATTGGAAGACCTCCATCACCTAACTCATCCCAAATAAAAGTTCATCTCAGCAAATCCACTGACTCAAAAATTCTAAAATGGAAAGTCAACAAAGACAACCATGAATTGACTCTGCTTAGGTCAGATGGAAGAGTTCAGAAGATCAGCATGGATGATGCATACAGCCTATGTGCAGATGATCTTCAAACATTGCTAAATCTAGAGCTTGAAAGAGATGAAGAAGACTTATTTGCTCTGGACTTTGAACTACAATTCAAAGGTCAAATCAGAGAAAGTCTGATGAGGAATAAAGATCAGTAAATAAAGCTGAGTTTTGGCATCATCTGTTCTAGGCTAAGCAGTTAACTCGGCCGAGATATCGGTGATATATCACCGATATCTCGGTTATCGGTACTAAGCTTCAATATCGGTGCAAAATATCGGCGATATTTACCGATATAGGACCGATATTTAACTTCATCTGTATCGGTAATATCACCGATTTTCTCGGTTATGCTTTTTTTTGGCCCAATTTATTACCTGTGAACTCCTGTCTTCACTCTGACACATCGACAGCAACCTAAAACATCGACCATCGACCTGTGAACTCCGGTCTTCACTTGAAGAGATACGATTTGAGGAACACCATTAGGGTCAGCTTGCCTATTATGATGAAGATGAAGTAGAAAAATGGAAATGGAGGCTGGAGATAAGAAAATGAAGATGACGGCTGATGTTCAATCTACTTTAACCTATTTTAACCTAGGCCCCTTTTACAAGTTACACCCTTAATGTTTTGTTTTTTTTTCAATTTTGACCTAAAACTTATTTTATTTGTTTATTTTCTTTCATTTTTAACCTAAAACGTTACTTAATTGTTTGTTTTTTCTTATTTCATTAAGAGTTAGGCTTCTTAGTGTTTTAAGTTATAAATATATATATTATATTTATAGGGAAAGGGTAAAATGAGAACATGCTTTTCGTAAAAGAACTAAAGAACACACTTTTCCACCACAAACATATTTTAATCCAAAAAGAATTTGTGGACCATAATTAAAGTAGAATAAAATATAAAAAGAAATATTCTCTTTCCTAATAAGACAAAACAAGGTGGGCCCAGGTCTTTACACCACTGTAAACCCGTCGTAATTTTTTTTTTTTACGTCGAGGTTACCCGTTTTTTCACCGGTGGAATTTTTTTTTTTTAAATTCACATTTTACGTCGGTGTTCTCGCGGTTCTTTCACGAAAAGTGTGTTTTCATTTGAACCTAATCCTATATTTATATATTCTACAATTACCGATATCTCACCGATATCTCACCGCGAAAACCGATATATCAAATATCGGTCCTCGACCGATAACCGATATTTTACCGCATTAACTGCTTAGGTTCTAGGGGGAGATTGTTGGGTCTGCTGACCTGGAGAAGAACAGATGATTGGAAAGCCAAGACATGCTAACAGTTGATCCACACAATAAACAGTCCTTACAACATACTTCTCCCAAAAGACTGCTGACTCTAACAACTGTTCTATCCAAACAACTGCTATGACAACTGCTGATACAAAGGACTGCTGAATAAACACTGATGAAGAACAACTGCTGACCAAAGGTCTGATGAAGAACAACTGCTGATCCAAGTACTGAAGACTAAAGCACTGCTGGAGCGAACAACACTTAGGCTCCAGCAGAGGATACAAGACCATCAGAGTTTTCCTACAACAGTAGTTTATCTTCAGTGTTTTCAATGTAACAATAGTTTGTAATAGGCAGATGTTTTATGTTTGTTATTCTGTTAGAGGTCACTGTCTTAGGTGACGTCAGCCTAGGTCATCAGTGGTTTAGGTTTGTCTATAAATAGAACAGTGCTTGTACTGTTCTATTGCATCACACACACAAACATTCTCTCAGACAAACAATCACTGTGTGATCAGGCTGAGGGGGAGTACTTGTATGATTGTAATCTTTTAGATAAATGAAAGCATTCGATCAGAAAACAATTACTCTCGTGTTTTGATTAATAGTTTATTATTCCGCTGCACTTTCCATTCTATATTCATTTCACTCTTATCATTTTAGTTAAATATAATCAAAACAATCAAACTCAGATCCTAACATTTAGAAACATAATACTCGTATGTCTCTAGCATATCTGATTTTTAATGAAATTGCAGAATTTGCGGAGTAAAAATAATATTCTTGGAAACTCGATCATAGGAATGTTCAAGTTGGAGCGTAATATTCGTATAATATTTATAAATATTGGAATAACCACAAGGTTAACGATCTGAAATCGGATACGAAAAGTCATGTAGACTGAGATGATTCAATAAATTTACATGAAATTTCTTGAATATACGACAAATGATTTATTGATTCAACGAGTTTTCTAAAGTGTGAAAAATGATTTTTCCAAAACTCTCGTACTCGTTCATTGGATTTATCGAGGAATGATCTTGTAATTTAATATCTATTTATATATATATATATATACTTTTATAACTCTCGTCATTTCTTATTAATATCTTGGATTTATTTTTCTGATTTCTTTTAATATATCTGGTTATTTCTTATAGCCTTAATATCCTGTAAGATTTCCTAGAAATTAGATGTGCATGTAGATTCACAATTGTGTACAGAATTGTCAATTTACTCCACATAATCATTCTAGTAATATCCTTTAGTGGATTCGTTCTGATTTTTATTATACCGTTATGATTCTCACCAACTTTATAATGGTTAGGCATTTAGGTACCCAAAAATTCGATCGTCTGATATTCTTTTACTTTATATATTTTTCTAAGCAAAATTTCTTTTAGAAAATATTATGGTAGATTCTGGACTAGTAAAGATGTTAAGACTGTTATTAAACGCCGCTCTGATACCACTTGTAACGACCCGACGACCCAGCTCAGACAGCCCGGGTCATTACAGGTGGTATCAGAGCCAGATTACGGGTTTGGTTCATATCATCCGTTACACAACAAAATCAAGGCTCGGGTTCTTAACAGAACAAGATGAATGTTATCGGTGGTTCGGTTATCGGGTTGTGATGCTCACCGGTTGTTATCAGAAGAAAAAGAGGAAGGATTGACTTACCGGAGAAAGTGTGACATCCCTCACCCTCATATTTTTTTCTCAAGTTTTCATTTATAGTCCTCATACTTTTGATCATTGTCAAATTTAATAAAAGTTGAGTTTCATTCGATCCTTATATTTTTCTTTAAAGATAAACATCTTAATTGAATATGTATATGTTAATGTATTAAACGTGTCATAAATCTACAATCATATGCTATGGTAAAAGTTTTTGTCTATTTATTTATAATTTTGTTGGTTTGAAAAGTTAAAAAAAAACTAAATCTTTATTTTTATATTTTGTAAACATTTATGAGTTATAAAGGATGCTAAAGTTTATAAAGTTTAAGTTATAAAGTTAAAAACAAGTTTAAGTTGAAGTTAGTATCAAGTTTCTTTTACAAATTATAACAACTTACAAAGTCAAAGGTCTATAAATGAATTTTAATTCGGTTTTACAAAGTCAAGTGTTATAGTGTAACCGCCAGATCTTTATGATGAGTCAACGATGAGTTTCAACTAAACAAGTATATAAGTTGACCTTGCCAAATCATTTCTACACTCACTCTCATTCGAAACCCACAAAAATGATAGGCTTAACACATCTAAAACCCGTGTAATCGACTCATGAAGTTTCAGTTTTAGTTGTTTCGTCTTTGATCTCATTCATGTCTGTAAGTTCAAATTTTTCGTAGTCGTTTTATTAGTTTATCACCATTCTTTCAAAGCCCTCTATAACATATTTGTTATTGTGTTTGAATCGGGTTTATCAAATCTAGGTTAGGGTTAGGGTTCTTGCTAGATGAATTGGGGAAGATGATGTATTAGCAACTATGTTTAAATAATTTGTTCCTTAATTAAAATCAACAAACTAAAGCATTGGTCCAGTGGTTTGAGTGTGTGTTATTGAACGAAGCAAGTCGGGTTCTAACCTAGGCGCTGCCATTCTTTTCAGATTTTTTTTTCTTTTCTATTATTTTCTTTCGTTATTATTATATACATATATAATACATATAAACTTAGAATATTCATAGTAAATCCATTTTTGCTCCAAATATTATGAAAATTTAGGAGTAGCTTCTTGACACTATAAAGAAAATTTCCACATTTTTATTTTCTGGAAAATGTCATATTTTCATATTTTTATTGAATTTATTTGTTTTAATCATAATTAATTGATTAAAAATTCATTTTTAATGATTTTAATCTCAAACTTTTTGGTAAATTATTTCTAATTATAATGAACTAAAATAAAAATTATTGGTTCAGAACACACTTATTTTTATTAATTTTCCTATTTTTAATCATTTAAACATGATTTAAACTCATTAAATCAGTTTTAAATATAAATAAGTTTATAAAAATTATGGTAAAATTATTTTCATTAATTTACATCAGAAATCATCCATTTTATATAAAAATAGAATTTTTGGATCATGTCTTGAATTATTAGTTTTATTTATGTTTAATTAGACATAATGAATCATTTAATTATTTATACTATTAAATATCTATTTTATAAATACTTTTCCTATAAAATAGAAATAATTCTATGTTTGAAAACCTTAATTACAATTTGTGGGATCATTGTGTAACTCATAAGTATTTATTTCAACATTTATGATTATTGTATTTATTTACAATAATTAGTTAAAGTAATTAACTAAATTATTTTGTATTAATTATTTAAATATATGTTGACCTAAATATTTAATTGGTAATAATTATATTACCTAAACCACATTTACAAACTTCGATATATTATTTTTGACATACAACTTTTACATTAATGCAATTTATCATAAAAACTCTAATTCCCCAAATCGACTTAGCAAACCCTAATGCCTTAGAGCCTAGTTACCTTAGACTTTTTAGACATTTCCTTATTAGTATGCTTACACATTATAGGTTGAATTCCTCGGAATTCCCATTACTTAGCTCACGACCGCTTAAGTGGATTTTGATTGCTTTCACAAACTGTGAGTATATCTTTCCCCTTTTTACAGTTTTTGTAACATCCCGAAATTCACCAAGTAATCCATTAGACGAATCGACTACTCGAGTCCTTATCGAATGGATCGGTTAATGGGTTTTGGCACATAAGGTTTATTTAATGGATTTAGTGGACCTAGGGTGTGGTTACAGCCAAAACAAATAAAAATGTCAAGGCATAATAGAGAGCTAGGGACTAAAGTTCAAGTTTATTATCATCTTTTCTACAAATAAAACCCTAGTAGCGCCTAACCAAACTCATAACCCTATCACATACAACTCGACGGCGACAAGAACAACTTTTTATAGACATCGATCTCTGGTTAGTTTCATTGTTTTCCAAGGCATCTTTACACCCTATAAACTCAATTTCTTTCTCCATCGAACGTGACAAAACAACTGGTTGAGGGGTCGGGCTGTGGACAGTTTGCGGCCAGCTTTGGAGCAGCCCTAGTATGCGAACTCCAGGTCCGGTTGGTGTGGTCTCAGCGATCATTTTGATGGCTAACATATGGCTTCTTCTAGGGTTCGGAGGCACCGTTTATGTCATTCGCGAGACCCGATTTGAGACTTTCACATCACGCATACAAGGTATATCCTTCCCCTTGTAATATCGGTTTGGTAATGTAGATTTTGTGTGCTAGCCGACCCGATGTTAAGTCCGTTAACCCGACTAGAGTTTAGCAAGGTTTCGATGATGATTATCTTTGTGATGGCTATCATCTAGATTAGCCGAGAATGAAACTTAAAAGCTTGCTCGAGATGGAAGTGATGTTTTTGGTTATGGTTATGGTGGTTACGATGGTGGCGATCGACTTGTGGTGATTCAGGTAATGGCTGAAACGGTTGGCGATGGCAATGGCGTTGGAGTACGCTGAAGGTAGTGGCGGCCAAAGCGGTCGACCATGGTGATGACGTTGGGCGTTGTTTTGTTTAACGATGTTCGTGATGATAATGTTTAGAAATTAAGGATGGTTGTTTATTACTTGATGTGTAGATGTTAAGGATAAAAGTGCAGGTTATGTGTGCGAGATTTTTATAAGCCATAAAAAAATTAAAGCACTAAAAATGATATGGTGATGGTTGTTATGCATGGGTATGAACGTACTCATGAAACATTTTATATCTTATTAAGATTAAGATGGTGGGGGTGATTATTGTGTGGTGATTGTGACCGAATGGAAGTTTGGATGGTAAGCTTTATCAGTTCATCAGCGACTTGAATTTGGAAGTTCATGAGTTTAAGGTTTCCTTATCGAGGGTTTTGAACGTGTGACCTTGTACGTGTTTGAGCGGAATTTAATCGCAGATTATTCGCTTACACATTTAACACGAGGCGAGTCACAGTTCGAAGCAACTCAACTTTTGGATTATAAGCTTTGCAAACTGTGAGTTCTTGTGCCCACTCTTTTAGTTATTGTTCTTCTAAAATATTTTTGGGCTGACGTGCATGGTAAACTAACAAGATTATTTTTATGAAGTCACCAAATATTTTGATGACGTTATAAATATTTTTGTGTACGAACGAAATCTATATTTACTCGTACATATTATTTTAGCACATGAAACATAAGTGGGCGGAATGCGCCTAATGTGTTATTATATCGTTTGAGTTATATGTGTTATTAGAAGTGGGATAGGCCTACTCTGGTTTATGGCATAGTTTTTGCTTACGATATAAATCCATATTTACTCATATATATTATTTTGGCATGAAACGTAACTAGGCGGAATGCGCCTAATGTTTTAATATATGGCTTGAGATATATGTATCATATATATATATATATATATGAATGGACGGTTGTCTTTATTAAAGTGTGGCTTAAGTTTTATTTAATAAGTGGAATGCGCTTAATGTCTTGGCCACATATTTAAAACCTTGCTTGTTAGATCGGGACTTGCCTTGAGTTATACTTGTTAGGTTAAATGTCTTACTATATATTTATATATTATATATATAAATTGTGTATGACGGTTACCTAGTATTATAAATTGAGCTATGATAGTTTACAGTATGTCTGCTCTGATTTATAGTTATGCTTTGAGTCTTAGTAGGCGATATGCGCTTATGTAGACTTGTTGTAGTTTTGTGACAAATAGGCGAAATGCGCTTATTGTATATTTAAGATAAAGTCTTATGTTAAGTAGGCGGATTACGCTTATTCTAGACTTTACATTTTTGCTTAGGGAACAAATTGGCGGTTTGCGCTTATTGTTAACTCTGAGGTTGAGGTATTTTGTTAATTCTTAAATTGACAAACTACTTGTTTATATAAATTTATAAAACTTGAACTCA
The DNA here is from genome assembly GCA_028751855.1 of Ambrosia trifida. Classification (NCBI taxonomy): domain Eukaryota; kingdom Viridiplantae; phylum Streptophyta; class Magnoliopsida; order Asterales; family Asteraceae; genus Ambrosia; species Ambrosia trifida. The sequence continues at coordinate 131,383,713 of CM054128.1, read as the reverse complement.
CTAAGCGTAGCTGACTTTTGCATACACGTTAGATTGATTTCAGGTTGTGGAGGAATAAAGGGAGCCTTGGCATGCAATGGAGCTACTCAGTTGCGGTTGACATTTCAATTAAGAAGACGTCTACGAGATTTGCTCGAACGTTATTTACATATTTTTTTTAAGCTTTTAGTTGATTATTAAATATTCTTTTGACCACTACTAGAAAATTTACCTTCTATGACACGCAAACAATGACACACACTTATTTATGACACCAAAAAACGCGTGTCATTAAAAAAATGTCATAGTTTTTAAAATCTGGTAAATTAATGACACACATTTTTGTGTGTCAAGAATTTAGTGTCCTAACTAAAAGACAATGACACTTAAAAATTGTTTGTCATTGTTGTATGTCATAATTCATAATATATTTTCCCTAAATATTAGTCTCCGTCCCATCATAATTTCATTCCTCCCTCTCACCCTCATTCTTCCAACCCTAACACCCACATCACTCTATACTAACATCAAAACCCTATCATTCTTCCTCCACCCCAAAGCAACAACAGTAGCCTATAACCTCCGTCGGTTCAAACCCCTAATAACACCGGAGATGAATGGGGTGGACCATAGCACTAGCAAAGAAAATTCTGGAAACACGCACCAACAGTCCAGATCTACTCGCTTCTTTAAACACACTTTCATCTTTTTATACCGAACATAAGCCTCCATTGTTTATTCCTCCAGCAAACAACAGCAAGTAGCCAAACCCATTCCAAATTACTGAACTAATTCAGTTAGTGCTTTACGTCACATTCTTCGCCCAGATCTAGGGTTTCCGAAGGCTCAAAACACTGGACAGCCACAGGTGAGGTAATTGTGATATCGATAACCTCAGATTTTTTTTATTTCTTTTGTATATCGATATGTTCTGTTTTGTTTCATATTCATTGAATTTGGAATATCTACAGTTTACTTTTATTTTATGCACCATTTCCTACATTTTTAGTACTAGAAGTATTATGTTGTTAAGGAGTCAGACCTTAATCAGAAGTTTGTTTGATGACAGACAGATAGAGACTATGCTGACCACCGTTCGTATACACTGAACCTCCGATCGACTATCGAGAAGTGTTCGTTGTCAATTAATCAGGAGTTTCTGGTTGCTTGTGATGCTGCTCAGCAGGTTTGAATGTATTGTTATGTTAAAGGTTTGTTTTGTTTGTGAAATGTGAATTGAGGTAATTGTGATGTTTTAGGCGTTGGATCAGGTGGATGAAGAGGTTAATGTGCTTGCAGAATGCTGTGACAAGTGCAGTATCCAGGCGGATGAGGGGAGAGAAAAGGGTGGAGGCGTTAATGATTCGAGTGATGTTGAACCATTGTTCGGTTATTTTGTTTTGTGACATGATTGCTCAGCTTGTTCTTAGCTCGGATGATCGTTCGTACGCCTACTTTACTTGCTGAATGTATGTTAGACATTATGATCTTGTGTTTGTTAATTTATATGGAGTTTTTAAGAAGAAAGAAAGATGCACTTGATATTGACTATCTGTATCCATATATGCCAATTAAATAACAGTGAATTGTTAAATTTGATTTTAATTATGAAACTAGGGTGTATGGTTTTGGTTCAGTTATGATTTTGATGTCTTAAGTGTATATATTCTTCTACTTCGTTAGAAACAATTTTACTTGATCGACATGATTCTAGTGTTCATATTAGGTTATCTTGTTATGTGATTCTATCGCATTTCATGTTCTTAGCTCTGATTATCATTTGTATGCCTTTATTAGTTATTGAATTTATGTTAGAAATAATGGTATCATTAATTCTTCGTGTTTTTCTAGTTGTTTTTGTTGTGGTCAAAAGATACACTTGATAACTGATTCTAATTATGCCAAGTAAATGATAGTGAATTATAAGATTTGACCTCAATAATAAAAGTAGGGTGTAAGATTTTTGCTCAGTTATGACTTTGATCCTAAGTGTATTTCTTTTTCAACTTCTTTACAAACATTTTTTACCCGATCAGTAGAAGTCCGGACTTGTATTAGGTAATTTTGCTTTTTGATTCGATTGCTCTGTCTATTTTTTTTAGCTCCAATGATCTTTATTATTTCGTACACCTCAAACTAATTGGTTATTGTGCAGAAGATTATGAATTTGGTACATAACTGTTTTTTAGTGTATGAATATATGGTTAATAGAAGCCTGAAAGATCATTAATATGCACAATCCGAAACACTTGTCTCATGGAACATGAGAATAAAAGTGGCTCATGATGCTGATCACATTAGTCTTTTTAGTTTAATAATTTTGAGCATATTAATCTTTTTAGTTTAATATTTTTTATCACAGATTAAGCTTTTTTGTTTTTTTTCCTTTTGTTGTTTAAACTTTAACCGGTGGTGATGGTGTGCTGATTTTGACGCAGGAGGCGGTGGTAGCTGAAGGAGTCTGCTACAGCTGGGAATCTAGGCTACCGATGACTCTTGTCGGACGGTCTAGCGAGTAGTGAATTAAATATGTGTTCCATGGAAGTCGGTTAGGTTTACAATGAGAAATTTCGGTAAGTGTTTTTATTTGCATGAATCCAATTTTTTCGCTGTAATAAATCGATTGCAGTAGTCGATTTGCAAGACCTTATGTTTGAAACATGAGATGGTAAGAAACAGCAAGCAGTCATGCACTTAAGAGCAATTTAAACAGAAGCAGTAGTGGGAAATACATATCAACAACTTCTAGTTTAGTCATTTGACTTTATAATTTATGCCTTTGATTATTTTAATGTGTTATTTATATTTTTCTCAGGTTGGGGAAGACAAAGACGAATACTCGGGTAATTCGTGAAAGATGGTTGAGTTTCGGGCAACTTTTATTTATAGGTTATATTTTGTAGCAACGCAATATTTGTTGTTAACTTTAAAATTTGTTAGTATATTTGACTTATGATTATGAAATAGATTGTTTTAGTATATATATATATATATATATATATATATATTATTAAATGAATTTGTTTTGCAATGATGATTTTGTTAGTGTGTGTGTATATATATATGAATCCAGGTAAATTAGTAATTTATAGATTTTTTTTATTTTTTGGTCAAAAAAGATGACACGCATAGTTTGTCGTAAGCGTGTGTCATTAAGACGTGTCATAAACGCATGTCATGAAAGAGTGTCATTAATGCGTGTCATAAAAGGATGACACGCAAAAGAGTGTCATATTAATTTTATGACCATGCCTATAATGACTTTCTTTTGCGTGTCATAAACCCCCTTTTATGACGCGCAATGCGCGTCAAGAAAGGTGTTTTTTCTAGTAGTGGACCCGTCTTGGGCAAACCATGTTTGGAAATTTAATAATTTCTTTTAACATTCTGCTGCGTATTTTCTGAAATAAAATAAGATTCTTTTGAATTGTTAACATGGTTTTAGTATTTGAATGCCAACTGTTTGACCTCGCGGTTTTGAGGATCTTACTGTTTTACTATTTTGGGGTGAATCATGTACTTACTATCAATTTTCTATTTCATCTTACTGAAATAGCAATTCTTATGTGTGTTTGCTTGTGTCATTTCGTGTATCTATGACCTGTCAAATCATTAACCGTTGCGGCCTGGCATTTCAATGAATAGTACTATGGTATATACCCTTGTGACTCTGTTGAGAGTCCTCGTCATTGCTATGTATTACATTACTACTAGCACATACTATATATATCTGCATTCCTTTCATAGGGTTGATTTGACCCGGATACCACTTATTACATAATTGCAATTGGTACCGCACATGAATTGCTAAACACTTCTCTTACTATATGTATTCAAATCAGGGTATGCTCACCAATACATTTTTGTATTGACATATACTATTTTCGTACATGTTTCAGGTTATTTTGCGATGCTTCTTTTTAGCTTTTGAATTTATATTTAAGCTTTGACTTTATTGTATTTTAGTTAGACTTGACGCTTTGAACTATTGTATACTGTAATTTCCTTTCAATGTAAAATTATTCAAATCAATGTATCAATATTTACACTTTTAGTCCATGAGCTATTGAACAATCGTCACTACATGACACCTCGATGTTTCCGCCATCGGTTGGGGTGTTATAGAAAGGGAGGCGACGGTTCCGGTCACCGGACGGTGACCGTTGGTCTGAGCTTCTTGGTGGATCACACACATAAGTGTGTGTGGTTCCTTTATGTGCAGAGAATAAATTAGGAGAAGGGGGACTTTTATAAGTCAAATTAAAATAGAGGGTCTTTGGCAACGAGGATAATAACTGATAAACGGGTGTTTGGTAATGGGTATTCGGCAGATTCGAGGGTGTTTGGCTGCGAATTTAATAGCAGATAAGGAGCGTTTGGCTGCGGTGATAAGAATCGAATAATTATAATTTAAATAATAGGGTGGTCGGGTACGACCCAACCCGTATACGAGACTCGTAACACTCGGGGTGTTACACATTTTTCCTTTATGAAGCAGATCATCAGGTATATATAGGGTACAATTGATTATGGGATTCGCATTGTTCGATCTCGGTCTCATGACTTGCTTGCTTACTCAGATGCCGATTGGGGTGGTTGTCCTGATTCTAGACGCTCAACGAGCGGCTACTATGTATTTTTGGGATATAGTTTACTATCGTGATCATCGAAGCGACAACCCACTATTTCGCGTTTCGGTGCTAAAGCTGAGTATCGCGGGGTTGCTAATGCGGTTGCCGAAGCAACTTGGTTACATAATTTATTACTTGAGCTCCATACTCCTTTGTGCAGGGCCTCTATTGTGTATTGTGATAATGTTTCAGCTGTGTACCTCTCGGATAATCCAGTGCAGCATCAGCATACCAAATATGTAGAGATTGACATTCACTTTGTTCGGGAGATGGTTCGCATCGACCACATTCGTGTGTTACATGTTCCGTCCGCTCTGCAGTGTGACGATATATTCATAAAGGGGCTCTCCAAGCAGTTATGCCCGTCGTTTTGTTCCAGTTTTAGTGTTGGTCCTTCCCACGTTCAAACTGCGGGGGAGTCTTAGCCGAAGAATATTCTAGAAGAAGATTAGGCGCCTTATTTTTAGGAATAGATTATGATCTCTTATTCATTGTGTATAATTTGTATATATCGTTTCCTTATTATCCGATTGTATTCTCCCTATATAAAGGGTATTGTAAATCAATAGAGATCATCGAATTATTCAGAAATCAATCACTTTCAATATATAACAAGAAAAAAATTATCGATTTTCATAAGTTATCTAACCCCAAATAAGAGACGGTGACACACTCACCCTCGACATCATTGTTGTGGTGATCACCAAAACAACCACCGGTGATGCCGCAACAAATGATTTCCATACCCATGCCACCAGTACCGCCACTACCACGATTACTACTATTAACGTCGATGTCATGGCCATCACCTGACCAACATGACCTCCACCCCACTATCATCACCACAACCTCTGCCCCACGTACACCATGCACACGTCCTCACTATCCTCACCTCCCACTCCACCACACCCCCGCAAGGACCTCCACCATTGTCGCCACCAACACGGTCACAACTCCACCTGTGCCGCCACCAATTTGCAATTTGTTTAACATATCAAAACTTATATCTTGTTAATCAAATTATGGGTATTCAAAAAAATATGAAATCCCAAAAAAACTGAAATCCGAACCAGAAAAACCGATCCGAAATCTTATTTGGATATTCGGATCGGATTTGGGTTTTAGTACTTAAAATTTGGATTATTCAGATATCCGAATAAACTTGGGGTTTAGTAAGGAATGACACATTGCTTGCAAATTAGTTCAACCCATGAGGCAAGAGACTAATACTAGACCCCAATTCTTCAACATCACCCACCTATATAGACTAGTTAGTGTCACGTTTCATAATGTTTGATTTTGCGTTCATGCTATGTTTTGATGATTGATTTTGTGTTTAAGTCTATGTTTTGAAGTTTGTTTTGAATGCTATGTTTTGAAGTTAGAACTTTGTATTTTTGTTTAAGACTAATTTCTATTTCTGATGTTATATGTTTATTCAATTCACATAGGTAAAATGTTAGGAACCATAAAATAGAGTAAATGAAAATTTTGATTTTTTATTTAATTTAGATTATTTGTATATCCGTTCGGATTACTCGGATTTATCTGAATCCGATCCAAATTGAATTCGGATAGATTTGGATCGGATGGGTATATATCCAATTTAGATCGGGTCAGATTTCGGATTGATTTCTAGAATTCTAAAATCCAAACAATTCAGTCCGAATAATCCGTTATCCGATCCGATGAATACCGCTAAATCAAATGCATCAAAAATTTTAATTTAGTTGATAGATTCCTATTCCTTCAAGTTGGTGGGAAAAAAAACATGTAACCGGTCACAAACAATTAACAAACAGATGCGGAATTTCTTGCTATTTGACCAAATATTTTCCTAACTCGATTGAACCAAAGGAATTATCAAACTCTGAAACATATCTTATCTTCATAAGAAACAAGAGAAGCAAGTTGCTACACATATCTTGTTAGCTAATCACTACCCAAGATATCCAACCACTTAACAACTTACACGTGCCATCTAAACCTAAGTGGCTAATATGTAGGACACTCTAACATCTCCAAGTTTCACTTTAATACTTGGCTTGACATACCTTTATAGACGTCTCCACTTTTTTCTTCCCCCTAAGTTTTCCCCTAGCTTCTAGCCATTTCCTTCGTTCACCCCTAACCTCTAGCCGTTTGTCTCTTCCTAAATTCTCTAGCCGTTTCCTTCATTTCACCCTGACATCTAGCCATTTTTCTCTTCCCCAAATTCTGGATGTTTCCTTCATTTCACACCTAACCTCTAGTCATTTGCCTCTTCCTCTAAATGCTTGTCGTTTCCTACATTTCACCCATAACATCTGGCCTTTTTCCCTAAATTCTAGCTTTTTTCCTTTATTTCAATTTGTTTCTTTCGTAAAATCTAGGGCCTAAATAATTTATGGAATGGCTAAGCTTTAGACATGGTTTAAAGACTAGGCTAAGGTTTAGGGAAGGTTAAAACCTCTTTGATTTCAATGACCAGATATCATGTTCTACCTCTATGATTTCAACAACCAGACATCATATTCTACCTCTATATTTCAACGACCAGATCATAAGGCCCAACTCGATTGACCAAAGGTAATTAGGATTCATACACCTCATATTTAGGATTTATACATCCTGGCCCACATCACAAACCAATAAGAGACTGCCACATACCCCAGAATATGATGTCATACCCCTAGAATATGAAGCTCCATTCGATCTACTGATACATCTGACCAAAAGGTCCAATTCACAAGCCTACCCAATCGAAATTGGAAGCCCCATTTCGATAGCCCTAGGTCGTTGAAGCACTGGTTTGGACAGAAGCCCCAGTTTGATTTAAATGTCTCAATTGATCACATTCCTCAGGTAAGTGTCTCAATTCAGAACCGTCGAAAGCATTGTTTGTTGTGTAAGTGGTAATTTGTACTTCTTGATTTTCATCTTTATGAGCATGAAATCGAAATTCATATGGGAAATACATCATAGTGTAGACAAGTTACAATAGAATAAAACCTCATAAGGACGTAGAGATTGGTTTGAGGACGATGGTGGTGTTACAATGGTTTGTATCATTCAATTATCATGAAAAAAAACTCAAAAACCACATACTTAATTGATAAATAATCTGAGATGGTGGGGACAAAACGTCGTTGGGCTTGAGTTGGTGACTGACGTGAGGATGATGATGGTTAGCAAATTAAAAAGAGGTATGTTATTTACACAATAACAAAAAGTAAGTTTGCACAGCTCTTTACGGGCCGTAGAGGTCTCTACGGGCCGTAGAGTGTGTCAGTGTAATAAATGCGAACACCCTCTACGGCCCGTAAAGCCCTCTACGGCCCGTAGAGGTGGTTTGGTGGAGTGCGTTTAAACCCTACACGAGCCGTAGAGGTCTCTACGGCCCGTAGGCCATACGAGGTACGAGGTCATTGAATGAACAGTCTGACATTCAGTGTGTCAGTCTGAAAAAGCAAATCCTCTACGGGCCGTAGCCCAGATGGTTCCTATATACGAAATAAGACTTTGTGTGTGTTTGTGTGATAATGTGCCTAAGATCGAACCTCGTCCTAAACGTTTTTTGTTTTTTTTTTTTGTCTACGACCCGTAGAGGCCTCTACGGGCCGTAGGCATCTTAAAACATCCATCTCTTCCTTCTTCATTCTCAAAATTAATAAGACTTCTTCTACGAGCCGTAGAGGCCTCTACGGCTCGTAGGTAATCATTACCAATGATTGTATGATTGGTAATGATTACCAATCATGGGGAATGATTATCTACGAGCCGTAGAGGCCTCTACGGCTCGTAGAAGAAGTAAAAAATGGGCTCTACGACCCGTAGAGGCCTCTACGGGCCGTAGAAGGTTGTGTGAATAAAATCTAACCTTGTGCAAATAGTGGGAGCCATTAAAAAAAAAAAAAAGTAGAAACTAAGATTGATTCTATATTAAAAGCACAAGAATACAAATTATAATTTACTCAAAATATTGTTGTCTCATGCATGCACCTAACCCAAACATTAGTATATTATATAAATAAAAATAGAAAAAGAAATGGATCCTCAAAACCTACAAAACAAACAACAAAAAGTAAACAACCAAAAAAGAAGCTGCCGACTAAAAGTCTAAAACCCAACTCAAAACCTAGAAAACAAGGGGCTAAAACATTGTCTCCGTTGCTATACTCCAATAAGCAGCCGAAAACCCACCACGTCACACACTACAAGGACCATTTCACCAACCCAACTTCCTTAACTGCAAATTCCATCCACAACCATAAATAACAATATTAATAATATAAAAAAAAAAAAAAAACCATTCCATTTCTTTCATCATCATCATCGTAACACACACACACACACCTAAAACCTTCTGTAAAATGATTCACCTCTTCTTTGCACTAGGATTTTCAGCAGCTCCTTTAATTCTACTCATACCTCCTGTAAGAAACTTCAATATGTTTGTAGCATGTATGGAAGACTTGTTGCATGAGTCATCCGTCTACACCAATAGGATTGTGCCAGCTGTACGGTACGCGTGTTCCAGGGTACTAGATTGTGTACTATGTAATTCTGCCCGGTGAATATGTTTGTAATATTATTATGTTATTATTATGTTGGCGAGTGCTATTATTAAAGCTTTGAGTGTTTGTTCTAGGATTAAGGTTTTGGATTGTTAAGTAATTGGTTCGTACAGTGTTATTTTTGGATTGTCTTACTATGTATTGTACATATATATACAACACATGGATAATTGGATACTGGTTTTTTTTTTTTTTTTTTTTTGGTTTTGACTTTGGTTAACTGTATGTGTTTTGTAATAGGTATATCATGTTATTATCATGATGATAATAATTAGTGCACATTTCAAGTTGTGTTTTATTTTTTTTAATTATTACATTTTTTTCTAATGAAACTTATTAAATGTCAATGATTTTAGGAATATTGTTATAGTTATTTTGACAATTTGTAACAAAACTAGCATAGACTATAAAAGAAAAAAAAAAGTAGATTATGTCATTGCGGTTAGATTATCTGTTATGGGGTTCAGCGTGGCACAAGAAGAGAATTTTGTCACATAGGCAGTGTTGAGTGATGGACCTAGGATTTTTTTTTTCTATTGGGGTCCCTTGCTTACGTTAAGATTTTTCACAACCAAATAACAAAATTTTCGGATCGATTGTCATTCGGGTTGGGTCGAGATGTGGAGCATAATAAGATACAATTCCATAATAATATCTCACTTTACTCATTGTAAAACATACAATAAAAACACTTGTTTTTAATTTGATTTTGTTTAGAACCTTGGTTTTGACTTGGATTTAAATTAAAAGAAAGTGACATACATGTGACTAAAATGATTTTATAGAGGTGATGCATTATCTAAATGAATATTGTAAATGCTACTTTTAACTAGAAATGGTCCTAAAGGTTTTTGTTGGTGATCGTGTTGGGTTATTTTTTGCCCATGAGAAAGCTCAACACATCTCTAATTTACATGGGTTATTATTATTTTAGATAAAATAAGAAAAGAAAAAAAAAATATGATATATGTTGTTGTTCATTCGTTCGAGGTAGTCAAGGGCCAAAGTCCATTTTGTCTTTTGCCCAAAACAATTCATACAAGAGTTTTATTATTGGTGGGCTTTATCATTGACCATATATATAAAACGGCCACTAAAGTTGTTTAGGGTTGTTGCGCCTCCTGATTCCTTTGTGCGTGAGGGTTATCAAAAACAAAGAGGTTATTTTCTTTTGCTTTTTGTGAAGCTTTACTTCTGCTCGTTTTTACAAGACACAAAAGAAGATTGTACTTCAACATTTATTTGGAGTATTTTGGAGATAAGAGACGTTCCAGAGATTTGAAGATTCCTTTGGTAGTACCTCTTACTCGTTTACTCGTTTTTTGTGTTATTCCATATACTTGAAGTTGTTATTCCAAGTGTATGATGATTTGTGTATACCTCTAGTTTTATCTAGGGAAGACTTTGTATTGCTATATTTTGGTGATAGTGGATTTGAAGCGGCTCTAGTAGTCCCGTGGTTTTTACTCTCTTTTTGAGAGGTTTTCCACGCTAAAATTTTGTGTCTCTTTATTTTATTTAGTATACCCTATTTGTTTGCATCCTCATAGGTTCGTTCGGGTCGGGAAAATATTTGGTCAAATGAAGATAATTCCGCATTTAATTATTTACCGTTTGTACCGGGTCGCGTTTTTTTCCCATCAGAGTGGTATCAGAGCCATTGGCTCTTGTTCTTGGGTTGAGACTTGTTTGAACGATGGAAGCTAATACAAGTAGGATTGTGAATTTGAATGGTTCTAATTATCATGTTTGGAAAGGCAAGATGGAAGACCTCCTTTATGTGAAAGATTATTATATGCATGTATTTAATACTGATAAACCTGAGGGTAAAACAGATGAAGAGTGGAATATCTTACACAGAAAGGTTTGTGGCTATATTCGCCAGTGGGTTGATGATAATGTTTTGAACCATATTAGTGGTGAGACTCATGCTCGTACTTTGTGGAACAAGCTTGAAGAGTTGTATGCTCGAAAGACTGGGAACAATAAATTGTTCTTGATTAAACAGTTGATAAACTTGAAGTACAATGATGGAACTCCTGTTACTGATCATTTGAATGTCTTTCAGGGTATTATTAATCAGCTTGCAGGTATGGGTATTAAGTTTGAAGACGAGGTACAGGGCTTACGGCTTCTTGGTACTTTACCGGATTCGTGGGAGACTTTTAGGACATCGTTGTCTAACTCTGCAGCAAATGGTATTATTACTATGGAATTGGCTAAAGGCGGTATTTTAAATGAAGAGATGAGAAGAAAATCACAAGGTTCCTCTTCACATTCAGATGTCTTAGTCACAGAGAGCAGGGGGAGAAGTCAGAGTAGAGGTCCAGGTAATAAAGGGAAACATCGTAGTAAGTCCAGAGGTAAGTTTGCTGATTATGAGTGTCATCATTGTGGTAGGAAAGGGCACACTATCAAATTCTGCAGACAGCTGAAAAAGGAGAACAAGAAGGCTAATTACAACAATCAAAAGAATAACCATAAGAAAGATGATGGTGGCAACGACACTGCTGAAGTTAATACTGCTACTGAAGAGTTCTTTATTTGTTGTGATTATGATATGGTGAACATTACACATGATGGTTCGAGTTGGGTTGTTGACAGTGGTACTACTTGTCACGTGACATCACAAAGGGAATTTTTCTCGTCTTATACCCCTGGTGACTTTGGGATTGTTAAGATGGATAATAATGGGCTATCAAAGATTGTAGGTGTTGGGGATATTTGTTTGAAGTTTGATACTGGGATGGAGTTGGTTTTACACAATGTAAAACATGTTCCAGATATTAGACTTAGTTTGATCTCCGCAGGTTTACTTGATGATGATGGTTATCACAGTACCTTTGGTGATGGAGTTTGGAAACTCACTCGTGGCTCTTTGATCGTGGCAAGAGGTGAAAGAAGTTCAAAGTTATACAGAACACATCCGAAGATCTCCAAAGACTCGGTTAATTTATTAACGAATGCTGATATGACCGACTTATGGCATATGAGACTTGCTCACATGAGTGAGAAGGGGATGTCTATATTGTTGAAGAAAGATGCCTTGCCCGATTTGCATGATGTTCAATTCAAGAAGTGTTCTCATTGTGTGGCTGGTAAGCAAAGGAGAGTTTCCTTTAAGAGCCATCCTTCTCATAGGAGAGATGGTATACTAGATTTAATACATTCAGATGTTTGTGGTCCTATGTAGACTAGAACACTTGGGGGTTGCTTATATTTTGTCACATTTATTGATGATCATTCTAGGAAGGTATGGGCTTATACCTTGAAGTCTAAAGATCAAGTATTAGATGTGTTTAAGCAGTTTCATGCCTTGGTTGAGAGGCAAACTAGTATGAAGCTCAAGTGTATTCGAACAGATAATGGAGGTGAGTACATTGGTCCTTTTGATGCTTATTGCAGAGAGAAAGGTATTCGACACCAAAAGACTCCTCCAAAGACACCCCAGTTGAATGGTTTAGCCGAATGGATGAATAGAACGTTGGCTGAGAGGGTTAGATGTATGCTATCACATGCAGGGTTGCCTAATTCCTATTGGGGTGAAGCTTTGAACACCGCGGTACATGTTATTAATCTTACTCCTTGTGTTCCTTTGTCTTTTGATGTTCCTAACAGGGTTTGGAGCGGCAAAGATGTTTCATATGAGGATTTGAAGGTCTTTGGATGCAAGGCTTTTGTGCATATTCCCAAAGATGAAAGAACAAAGCTTGATGTGAAGACCAGGCCATGTATATTCCTTGGTTATGGGGGAGATGAGTTTGGATACAGGTTTTATGATCCAGTTCAGAAGAAACTTGTAAGAAGTTTTGATGCTGAGTTTGTAGAAGATCAAAGTTTAAAAGATATTGAGAAGACAAAGATAGTTCCTCAACATACTGATGATCCTATTGATTTGGATTTGGTTCCTCCTCAGCACACTGAACCACATAATGAAGATAATATTCAGAATGATGAACATGGTACAAATAATGATGATGTTCAAGAGGACCAAGAGTCAGGTGAGGGTTCTCATCCAGAGTTACCAGTACCAGGTATGCCAACATTTGTCCCACTCAGGCGGTCTACCAGAGACCGTCATCCTTCTACCCGTTTTTCTGCTGATGAGTATGTCCTACTCACTGACGGGGGAGAGCCCGAGTGTTATGAAGAGGCTATGGAAGATAAGCATAAAAGGGAGTGGGTTGAAACCATGCAAGATGAGATGAACTCCTTGTATGAGAACAATACCTTTGAGTTAGTGAAGCTGCCTAAGGGCAAGAGAGCTTTGAAGAACAAGTGGGTCTACAAAGTTAAGACTGAAGAACATACCTCACGGCCTAGGTACAAAGCTAGATTGGTGGTCAAAGGTTTCAGTCAGAGAAAGGGTATTGATTTTGATGAGATTTTCTCTCCAGTCGTGAAGATGAGTTCCATTCGGGTGATTCTTGGTTTAGCAGCTAGTCTTGATCTTAAGGTTGAGCAAATGGATGTCAAGACAGCCTTCCTTCATGGTGACTTGGATAAGTAAATCTATATGGAGCAACCTGAAGGTTTTCAGGTTAAAGGTAAAGAAGACTATGTCTGTAAGCTTCAGAAAAGTCTTTATGGGTTGAAACAAGCACCGAGACAGTGGTACAAGAAATTTGAGTCTGTTATGGGGAAGCAAGGCTACCGAAAGACTATGTCTGATCACTGTGTTTTCTTTCAGAGGTTTGGTGATGATGATTTTATCATTTTATTACTTTATGTTGATGACATGTTGATTGTAGGCAAGAATGCAGAGAGGATTGTTCAGCTGAAGAAAGAATTAAGTAAGTCTTTTTCTATGAAAGACTTAGGGCCAGTAAAACAGATTCTTGGCATTCGGATTACTAGAGATAGAGCTTCAAAGAAGCTTCACATGTCACAAGAGCAATATATTGAGAAGGTGCTTTGCAGATTCAACATGGCTAAGGCCAAAGCGGTTAGTTCACCACTTACTCCCAACTTTAAACTAATCGAGAAGGATTGCCCTTCTTCAAAGGAGGAGATTGAAGATATGGATAGAGTTCCATATGCTTCGGCGGTTGGAAGCCTGATGTATGCAATGGTGTGCACAAGGCATGATATTGCACATGCAGTAGGTGTTGTTAGTCGGTTCCTGTCTAATCTAGGTAAAAGGCATTGGGATGCAGTTAAGTGGATCCTTAGATATCTACGTGGTACTTCCAAATTGGGTATAACATTTGGAAATGGAAAGCCGATGCTTGTTGGTTATACGGATGCTGATATGGCGGGTAATAAGGACAACATGAAATCTACTTCGGGTTATTTGATGACTTATGCAGGGGGAGCTGTGTCATGGCAGTCAAGACTGCAAAAGTGTGTTGCTTTTTCTACTACAGAGGCGGAGTATATCGCAGCAACAGAAGCAGGCAAAGAACTATTGTGGTTGAAAAGATTTATGCAAGAGCTTGGCTTTATGCAAGAGCGCTACATGGTTCTTTGTGATAATCAAGTACTATTCCCCTTGCAAAGAATCCTACGCTTTACAAAAAGGCAAAACATATTGATGTAAGGTATCATTGGATTAGAGATGCTATTGAAGATAAGCTATTTAAACTTGATAAAGTTCATACCGATGATAATGGTTCTGATATGTTGACCAAAGCTTTAGCAAGGGAAAAGTTGAAGGTATGTTGCTCCATCGCCGGGATGACGAACTCTTTCTCATAGACAAAAAGGGGGAGATTTGTTGGGTTATTTTTTGCCCATGAGAAAGCCCAACACATCTCTAATTTACATGGGTTATTATTATTTTAGATAAAATAAGAAAAGAAAAAAAATGATATATGTTGTTGCTCATTCGTTCGAGGTAGTCAAGGGCCAAAGTCCATTTTGTCTTTTGCCCAAAACAATTCATACAAGAGTTTTATTATTGGTGGGCTTTATCATTGACCATATATATAAAAAGGTCACTAAAGTTGTTTAGGGTTGTTGCGCCTCCTGATTCCTTTGTGCGTGAGGGTTATCAAAAACAAAGAGGTTATTTTCTTTTGTTTTTTGTGGAGCTTTACTTCTGCTCGTTTTTACAAGACACAAAAGAAGATTGTACTTCAACATTTATTTGGAGTATTTTGAAGATAAGAGACGTTCCAGAGATTTGAAGATTCCTTTGGTGGTACCTCTTACTCGTTTACTCGTTTTTTGTGTTATTCCATATACTTGAAGTTGTTATTCCAAGTGTATGATGATTTGTGTATACCTCTAGTTTTATCTAGGGAAGACTTTGTATTGCTATATTTTGGTGATAGTGGATTTGAAGCGGCTCTAGTAGTCCCGTGGTTTTTACTCTCTTTTTGAGAGGTTTTCTACGCTAAAATTTTGTGTCTCTTTATTTTATTTAGTATACCCTATTTTTTTGCATCCTCACAGGTTCGTTCGGGTCGGGAAAATATTTGGTCAAACGAAGATAATTCCGCATTTAATTATTTACCGTTTGTACCGGGTCGCGTTTTTTCCCATCAGATCGTAATGGGGTCAGGAAGTGTCATTTATTGAATATCGGGGAAACATGTTCAACCCTTAAGCACATCGTCAAAAGAGACGGAAAGAGAGGACGTTGTGAGGAAACAGACAATGGGTTTGTATAACTCAATCGCTTAACTTATTACAATACGTTACATTATATAGAGTTACAAACAATTCTATACTAGGAAACCGAATAATACAAATTGAATACAATCAATGCACATAATTATAGAGATGATTTCCTAAATCATTAACATGATTTACGTTATGCTTTTACCCCCCCCCCCCCCCCCCCCCCCGTCAATCGAACAGGTGGGGGACCAATGCGTAGTAGACCTCAAAATTTTTCAAAGAGAGGTCTTGAGAGACTTTTAGTGAATATATCCACAACCTGGAGATTGGATGGAACAAACTTTGTATAGAGACGACCAGAGGAAACAAGCTCACGCACTAAATGATAATCAATGTCGATATGCTTGGCACGTTTGTGTGAAACTGGGTTTGACTTAGAAAAATAACAGTTTTGTTGTCAATAAGCAAAGTCGGACGAGCCATAGGTAGTGCGTGTAGCTCTCGAAGAAGGTGAGTAAGCCAGATGATTTCAGCTACAATATTTGCCATGACACGATATTCAGATTCACAACTAGAGCGAGAGACTATAGGTTGTTTCTGTAACATCGCGAATTTCCCCTAATTTTTTTTGATAAAAAGAATGTATTGTTTTAAACAATATATGTTTTAAATACCTTAAACTAATAATTATTTGTATCTCGACACTTTTGTACGTTTTAAAAATATTTCGAGTCACTTTCGGGCTTATATAATCATATTATGAATTTAGAATAATATAGTTTTAGGGAAATAATTGCCAAAAAAAGATTTGTGTGGACCGGGACTCGAACCCGCGTCCACAGCCAACCAACACACAGTGACAACCAACTGAGCCAACTATCATCTTGTGTAGTATTTTAGAAAAAAAATAAACTTAACACATTCCTTAAATTGATTAGTCGAAGTCTTAGTCAAACAGTCAAAGTCTTAGTCAAATAGTCAATTCATCATAAAACCTTACTTTATGGTGTTGACCAATTTTAATGGCTAATTGACTCCAAAACTAGTATAAAAACCCACCTATGACCCATTATACTTTGCACCACTAAATCGATTGTTTCAATCCGATTAAACTTTCCCTCATACCTTTCTTCTATAGTCTATTACTTCTACAATTGAAGCTTTGATTATAAGCTCTTGTAATTGGCGAATTGGAAGCTTGATATTCTTTCTTTTTCGTTTTCTTCAATTTGGACTAGCTACGTTGTTGAGTCTTTGGGATTCGCCTCGCATACATTCACAACACATTATTCTATTTTTTTACGAGACATAACATTTTGCTAAGGTGAGTTTTACATAGCCCCTTTTCTATTTATCACCGTTTTTGGGGTGAAACATGTTACAACATTCTATATGCAATTCAATCATCAAAGTGTCTATGTGTTTTTCTATGTTGCATTATGTCTTAAACATGACTAGGGTAAGCACAATTCTAGCATAATCATTAACATTGATCAGCCGACGGTATACAATGATTGATCTATTGGACTGACAATCCCACCCGGATACGTGCCTCCTACAAAGGTAGCGTGGGTGATTGTTATCGCATAACATATTCGAGTGAACCATGAGCGTATGGGATGTACCACATTATAACAGTCACAAGGGTTGGTTATGCACTCGATTTACTTCTAGTATGTTTTCACATATGGACTAGACTTGCCATGACACTTGAATTGTACAAGTTTTATTCGATTATCAAAACCTATGTAATTCTCACCAACTTTTGTTGACCCAAAATATTTTCAAACTTAACATGTTTCAGGTTATAGCTTGCTTGAAGATTAGAGTTATTGCTTGAAGATGCGTAGCTAGTATTTTTCATTTTGATGTACAAAATTCTTAGAACAATTGTATGTAATTTATTTAAATAATTTATTGAAATTTATTATTTACCATGAGCTACTGAACAATCATCAATACGTGACATCCTGATGTTTCCGCCATCGGTTGGGGTGTTACAGATTGGTATCAGAGCCATGGTTATAGGGAATTAGGTTATTAGAAAAAAATAATCTAGTCTATAACCATAGGATTTTAACCAGTACTTGCTCCTTTTACTTGCAACCTTACTTGTTTCTATTCTCTATCCTACTTCTTATCCTTACTTTAGTCCCTACAAGAAGAGTGCTCTCCATCACAAGATCTACTCTTAGACTAGTAGGACAAATCCTCAGGTTTAGCCTGAACCACCTTGAAGATCTCGTCGAAGTTCTAAATTTTAATAACGAACACGTGCAATCTGGAAGGGTGAACGCCTGTATTCTGAGTTTTCTGTCTAGGACTGGCATTGCGCATAAATCCCAATCAGACGAGGGACCCGGATGCCTACCTGGGAATTCTCGGGATGAGTGTTCACTTATAGGCTAAAGCATGTCTTCACTATGTTATTAGAATCTAGAATTTTTGATAAGTCAACGTTTTCGTTTATTCGTTTTAATTAATGAATAAATGATTACACTCACTTTCCTTAAACTAAGGTAGCGTTTGGTATGATGGAATGGAAGGGGGAATGGAATGGACCATTACGAGGTAATGAAAAATAGTGTGTTTGGTTGGTTAAAGGAATGGAATCACTCATTCCACAAGGCATTCCATTCCCTCAAAACCATTCCATCCACCCCCCATGTTTTTTTTTTCATTCCATCCCTCATTCACCCTTTACTAACAACACCATAACGCACCACCCACCACCATCATCACCACCCACCACCGCTGCCACCACCACCCACCACCGTCGTCACCACCCACCACCGTCACCACCCACCACCATCGCCTACCACCGCTACCGCCACCACCCACCACCGCCGTCACCACTCACCACTGTCGTCGTCGCCGCCACCACCAACCACCGTAACCACCCGCTACCACCGACTACCATCACCCACCCACCAGCACCGCCATCCAACAGCACCCAACGCCGCCCACCGCCGTCACCCGCCCATCGCCGCCTCCACCAACTGCCACCGTCACTCACCACAATTTCCTTTACCCACCACTACTGCCGCCACCCACCACCACCCATCGCCGCCACTACTCACCATCGTCACACACCCACCATCACCTGCATCCACCTCCACCCATCGCCATCGTTGCCACCACCCACCACCGTCGTCGCCACTACCCACCATTGCCGTCGCCACCCACCACCATGCTACCGTCACCAACCACCACCCACCACCGCCACTACTCACCATCGTCGCCCACCCACCATCACGACCATCCACCTCCACCGTCACCATCACCGCCGCCGCCACCCACCACCACCGCTACCGCCACATATCACCACCCACCATCACCACCACCCACCACAACCAGTCACCACCAACTTTATTCCTTCGTCTTTTCCTGCCTATCCAACAACACAAAATAATGTTTTGTTTCATTGTCACATGGCAACCAAACAAGACATGGAATGGTAATGATCCATTCCATTACCTTGTCCATTCCATTACCTCGTCCATTCCATTCCCTCTTCATTCCATTACCCCATACCAAACAGACCCTAAGCTCTAAAATCTCAAAATTTTACAGCTTAAATCAATCTCATTTCATAACTATCTATGGATTTCACAATCACACTTCACCTTACCATCTTAGCCACTTTTTAAATATTCAACACCCTACCCAAATCATATTATTTTATTTCTCCACATGTTACTTATTTTTTTTTTTAAACTATAACCTCATACCTTAGCACAAACTAAAGATTTCTAAATCTTATTGTATTTTCATTACCTAGTAACTTTACAAAGTACATATTTTTGTCAAAAGATGTCCTCGAACTTAAATTCAATTGTTTATTTATTGACGTAACAAACAATTTTCTATATAATGCTTTAAACTATTAAAAATCACTTAATAGAACCTTGATCTTCAAAACCTAATGTCATGTTTGAAATCTCCAACTAACGGGAATATTTTAATCAAAGCCCACTTAGCTTGTACTATTTAACAACTTTTGCTTTATGTATAAATCTAATTTTGAAAATAAGATTTTTTTATCCATAGGAATAATATCTAGTCTATAAATTCTCCATCGACACTCACTCATTTTCAACTTGTTCAAAATTTTACAATATTTGGCATATACCACAATCATGTTTTCTTATACACTTGATTATAACCTTTGATCCAAACCCCAAATTTACACTGCTACATAATCTCCTTACTATACAATAAACTCTTTATAAACTATCTTCACATTCACTATCTCTCACAACCTTGATTCTGCTTCAAGATTTTTCATCATCGTCTCAAGAACTAAATTCATATCCTTCACCTTCTCACACATGAGCTAGTTACCCATGATAACCAAACTATTGAAACTTGATTGTGTGTTGCATCAAACATAATCCTTAGTTATACATGAGGATTCGATTATCTACCATATTTAAACATTTGATACTAGAAATCATGGAATATAAACTATTTGCTATAGACACACCTAGAGTCATTAACCTTGTCTAGGACAACACTATTACAACTCGCATGCTATGCTTGATACTTGATTGTTTATATGTACATATTATCAATTTGCAATTTATGTGTGAAATAATTGGTACACTTAATCAAACAACTGGTAGAGGATGAAGTACTTGATCAACAGTTAGTTGAGTACCAAATAACCTACTCAACGATTGGTAGAGGTCATCATGCCTGCTCAACAGTCGGTAGAGGCCCTACAACCTGCTCAACGACTGGTAGAGGCTATCGCACCTGCTCAACAATCGGTAGAGGTTCGTACTCACTGACTGGTAGAAGTCTTTTTCCTACTCAACAGTTGGACTCATTTTTGGATACATTGTAAACGATTCAATCACAAGGTTATTTTGCATTACTTACATGTGTGTTTAGAGTCATAGAAGGACACAAAACCCTAATGTAAGGTAAATTGGTGATTGCGGTCCGGAACGTAATCATGAATTTATAGGTACGTTAAGGTAGTGTGAAATTCTAATAAGGTTTTAGTAGTTCATTTGGTTTTCATATAGCCAATCAATTCATGCATTTCTTATAAGATTCCTAAAACATAAGTTTAGTATTTTGCTAGATTCTTATGCTTCTTGCTACTTCAGACGAACCTAATCCAATCCTTAAAACTCACATCTCAAACCTCTTATCCAAATTATTCGAAACAAATTATTCTATTACCTATAAATTCATGTCGTGCCTTAACCCAAACCACAACTGCCTTAATTTCTACCTAATCAACCTCAAACCTGTGTTTTTAATAACTTCGGGACGAAGTTTCCAAAAGTAGGGGAGACTGTAACATCGCGAATTTCCCCTAATTTTTTTTTGATAAAAAGAATGTATTGTTTTAAACAATATATGTTTTAAATACCTTAAACTAATAATTATTTGTATCTCGACACTTTTGTACGTTTTAAAAATATTTCGAGTCACTTTCGGGCTTATATAATCATATTATGAATTTAGAATAATATAGTTTTAGGGAAATAATTGCCAAAAAAAGATTTGTGTGGACCGGGACTCGAACCCGCGTCCACAGCCAACCAACACACAGTGACAACCAACTGAGCCAACTATCATCTTGTGTAGTATTTTAGAAAAAAAATAAACTTAACACATTCCTTAAATTGATTAGTCAAAGTCTTAGTCAAACAGTCAAAGTCTTAGTCAAATAGTCAATTCATCATAAAACCTTACTTTATGGTGTTGACCAATTTTAATGGCTAATTGACTCCAAAACTAGTATAAAAACCCACCTATGACCCATTATACTTTGCACCACTAAATCGATTGTTTCAATCCGATTAAACTTTCCCTCATACCTTTCTTCTATAGTCTATTACTTCTACAATTGAAGCTTTGATTATAAGCTCTTGTAATTGGCGAATTGGAAGCTTGATATTCTTTCTTTTTCGTTTTCTTCAATTTGGACTAGCTACGTTGTTGAGTCTTTGGGATTCGCCTCGCATACATTCACAACACATTATTCTATTTTTTTACGAGACATAACATTTTGCTAAGGTGAGTTTTACATAGCCCTTTTTCTATTTATCACCGTTTTTGGGGTGAAACATGTTACAACATTCTATATGCAATTCAATCATCAAAGTGTCTATGTGTTTTTCTATGTTGCATTATGTCTTAAACATGACTAGGGTAAGCACAATTCTAGCATAATCATTAACATTGATCAGCCGACGGTATACAATGATTGATCTATTGGACTGACAATCCCACCCGGATACGTGCCTCCTACAAAGGTAGCGTGGGTGATTGTTATCGCATAACATATTCGAGTGAACCATGAGCGTATGGGATGTACCACATTATAACAGTCACAAGGGTTGGTTATGCACTCGATTTACTTCTAGTATGTTTTTACATATGGACTAGACTTGCCATGACACTTGAATTGTACAAGTTTTATTCGATTATCAAAACCTATGTAATTCTCACCAACTTTTGTTGACCCAAAATATTTTCAAACTTAACATGTTTCAGGTTATAGCTTGCTTGAAGATTAGAGTTATTGCTTGAAGATGCGTAGCTAGTATTTTTCATTTTGATGTACAAAATTCTTAGAACAATTGTATGTAATTTATTTAAATAATTTATTGAAATTTATTATTTACCATGAGCTACTGAACAATCATCAATACGTGACATCCTGATGTTTCCGCCATCGGTTGGGGTGTTACAGTTTCTTCGTACTCCAGGAAACCAAATTGCCACCCAAATAAATAGAATAACCGTAAGTGGAGCGTCTGGTTTCAATACAACGGGCCCAGTCTACATCAGAGTAGCCAACGATGGTTGTTGAAGTTGGTTTGGAGAAAGTTAACCTAAAAGTAATTGATCCTTTAACATAATGTAGTATCCGTTTAACCAACTGAAAATGAGATGTTGCAGGGGCATGTAGATGTTGACTAGCTTGATTGCCTACATAAGAGATATCTGGTCTGGTAATGGTGAGATATTGAAGAGCTCCAACTAAAGACCTATAAAGGGTAGGATCATGAAACGGGACACCCTTCGTAAGAAAAGTGTAACATCCAGCCCCTCTCACCACCATTATTGTCCACTTTGCCCTCCCAGAGCTCACTGATTTGTATTTGGGTGCCCCAGTGGAAACTTCCCAGGAGGTCACCCATCCTGAAACTGCTCCCACCTGAGCATGCTTAACTGTGGAGTTCTCCTCTCATCCACTAACATTAAGCCTAAAAACGCGTTGGTGATTTAAGAGGCAAGACATTACTTATGAACCAAGGATCTATCCTGACCACGGCCGATGTGGGATTTTTCTGGGGTGTCACATTCACCCCCTGTTAGAGTATCATCATCTTTGATGAGGTATGCACCCACCATCCCGAACGGCACAGGAGTGGCTCTAATACCATCTGTAACATCCGGCCCCTCTCACCACCAATATTGTCCGCTTTGCCCTCCCAGAGCTCACTAATTTGTTTTTGGGTGCCCCAATGGAAACTTCCCAGGAGGTCACCCATCCTGAAACTGCTCCCACCTGAGAATGCTTAACTGTGGAGTTATCCTCTCATCCACTAACATTAAGCCTCAAAACGCGTTGGTGATTTAAGAGGCAAGACATTACTTATGAACCAAGGATCTCTCCTGACCACGGCCGATGTGGGATTTTCCTGGGGTGTCACAAAAAGTATCAGTGGTAGCAAGATGAGTGACAACAGGTTAGGAATCTAACAATCCAGCATGCGCAAGAATGTTATGTGCATATTTCGCCTGACTGAGAAAAAGACTGGCATCAGAGTGAGAGTAACTTCAAGACCCAAGAAGTAACCGAGTGGACCCAAGTCTTTGACTGAAAATTCTTTATTCAGACGAGTAACAAAAGACTTAGGGGCTGTTTGGTTGATTAATTGCTGAATTATTAAGACGGTCTGAATGGTTAAGAGGCTCTGAATGGTTAAGAACTAAATCATTCAGCATCCCTTATTAGCTTAATGATTCAACACTTAATCATTCCATTCAGATGCTGAAACAAACAGTCTGAATGCTGAATGATTCAGACCTGAATGGTTAAGAGGCTGATTAAGAGGCTACCAAACAGCCCCTTAATAAGAGAGGAATCATTGCCAGTGATGATGATGTCGTCCACATACACAAGAAGATAAACAATGGCTTTTGCTGTCTTATAAATAAAAAAGTGATGGATCCGCTTGACTGCAAACAAAACCATGTGATGTTAAGAAGGTGCTTAGTCGTTGAAACCAAGCTCGAGGCGCCTATTTGGGACCATAAATAGCTTTCTGTAGATGACACACATGATTAGGGAATCAAGCATCAATAAAACTCGTAGGTTGCTCCATGTATACCATTTCAGAAAGATTTCCGTTAAGGAAAGCATTAAAACAACACAAACTGTAGAGGCTTTGACAACAGGAATAAAAGTGTGAGAGAAATCAAGTCTTCGAACCTGAGTGAAACCTTTGGCAACCAAACGAGCCTTGTATCGATCTATGGAACCATCTGCTTTGTATTTTGTTCTGAAAATCTACTTGGAGCCAACAATATTTGCACCTGTAGGTCATGGAACAAGTACCCAAGTGTTGTTGGATTTTAATGCCTCAAGCTCCTCTTCCATTGCCTTGACCTATTTTAAGTGTTTCGCTGCTGATTTGTAACCACGGGGATCATGAGCTGCAAGCAAAGCATGATGTAACGAACCTGAAAATAAAGACAAGTTAAAATAATATTTGGGCTTGAAAAGGCCGTTTTTCGATCGAGTTCTCATAGGATGAGATGGCATCGGCTCAACGGTAGATCCCTGGGTAGATTGTTGAGTGGCGTTGGGTATGGTAGGTGGAGTTGGGTTGGCCATAGGTGGATTTGAGGGGTGTTGTGGTTGGGCCGGTTGTGAGGAAGAGGTAGGATGGGTTTGTGGTGGGTCGTTGGGGGTGATGTGGTTTGGGCTTGGGCTTGGGCTGGATGGGAATGTGTTTGGGCCGAGGGGGAGGGTTAGTGGATTGGGCCAATGGTTTAGGATTGGAGAATGATGGAGGCGTGGGAAAAAGAGGATCAGCAGGGTATAAAGAACAAGGAGAGGGCTCGTGAGAGGCTGTGGACTCAGAAGTAATAGGTGAAATAACCGGTGGGGGATTTGGTAAAGGGACAGATGGGAGAGTTTCATTAAAGTTGAAGAAAACCAAGGTGGCCACATCAATTGGTTAGACATGACCGCTAAAAGGATAGGAATCCTCATCGAATTGAGCATGCCTTGTAACATAGTCGTGATGAGTTTTAGGATCCAAGCATTGATAGCCTTTGTATTTAGCATCATAACCAATGAAAATACATTCAGTGCTGCGAGGTGATATTTTATATTTAGCATAATCCCTTACGTAAGGGAACACACGGCATCCAAAGACACGAAATGTGGAATATGTGGGAGGGTGGCCATATAATAGTTCAAATGGATATTTGAACTCTAGCAACTTGGTAGGAAGGCGGTTGACAATAAATGTGGCGGAAGCAAAGGCATCCGACCATAATGTGGCAGGATCATGAGAGTTAAAAAGCATTGCCAAACCAGTTTCAGTAATATGCCGGTGTTTACGCTCAACACGACCGTTTTGTTCAGGTGTATGGGGACAAGAAAGGCAATGATGAATGCCTTGTTCAGAAAAAAATTTATGAACTCGATGGTTGGTAAATTCAGTTCCACCATCACTTTGGAAAATGTTAACTTTTCTTGATAATTAATTTTGAACAAAAGGTGTGAAAACTAATAAAGCTTCATAAAAATCAGATTTCTGATTTAGTGGGTAGAACCATGTAAAACGAGAATGATCATTAATAAAGATTGCATAAAAACGATAACCATTTAATGATGTAACAGGTACAGGCCCCAAAGATCACAATGAATTAAATCCAAAGCATGCATAGAATGTTTATTATTTAAATCAAAAGGTAAACGATGCGACTTGGACATTTGACAAGGAGAACAAATGCTAAGTTTAGGTAACAAAGACGTAACAAACAAAGAACCAAGTTTATGCAATCTAGAAATAATATCAAAGGAAACATGTCCAAGGCGACCATGCCACCGTTCAAAGGATGTAAACGGTATCGATTTGGTTCGATTAAGACAAAAAAAAATTAATTTGTTATTCATCACTTCCTAAATTTTATATACAAATTCAAATCGATGTAAAAACACTAAACCCATTTGATAAAAACACTATACCATTTGATAAAAGCATCAATAAATTGATGATTAAATAAAGCAACAACACCAATGTGGATGGTGGTGGACAAGCAACTGTGTTTGTACGTGGCAGCCTATTTCAGTTTACAACTATGGCAACTTCACCCATTTTGTCAGTCTCATCTACACCCTAATAAAGCATCACCTAACTGGGATATTATTAGTTTCATTACAAAATAGAGGGAGATAGCGGCGTTGAGGAAGACGATGATAAATTCCTTAAACGCATCACCGTCATCAACGGAAGACGTCTCATTTGGCCGCCCGAGATGGTCATCATCGTTCATTAACAAACCACGCCATATAGTGCAGGAGACTCCATTAGTCTCGATCGAACCATCACATACAGATCTGGTCTGAAGCAAAACACATGAAACCTTATTGTGGAGGTTTCTCATCCACGAAATAGCAGGTTAGTCGCCCGAATCGCTAGATGACACCGTCATTCCCAACGCCGCCACCTTCTCATACTTGAATCGGTAGATGACACTGTCATTCTCTCTCTCTCTCTCTCTCTCTCTCTCTCTCTCTCTCTCTCTCTCTCTCTCTCTCTCTCTCTCTCTCTCTCTCTCTCTGCTGCCTCTGATAGTGGTGAAGGTGACGGTGATGATGGTAATAGTGTCTGAAGGTGGTGATCGTGAGTGGCGTGGTGGTGAAACAGGAGTAACTGGTTGCCCTGATGCTGAAAGCCCCTTGTAAAACCCAAAATCTATGTGGTTGACCGAGAAATAATATAAAATAGCGGTGCTAAAAACGACGGCGGCTCATTTTAGAGGAAACACACTATTCAATTCTTGGTTCAACACAGACCTCATATACATCAATGTTAAACACTAATGATTTAGAAACAGGGTATGTGAAAAAATAGCAAACATGCAAAAATAAAGCCCTACCAGAAGTTGTTGGGGTCCTACCGGTTGACCAGTCGGCGCAAGTGATCGGAAAAAACCTCAGTACAAAGGAAATTAACCATACACAAAACACCTTCTTCGTTTCTCACTCCATGTCCCACCTCCCCTCTCTCTCGGCCGATTAACCAGAAAGCCACCGCCAAAGCTGGCGTGAAATCAACTGGCAACAGCAGTAACCGGTGGCCGTAACCATGGCCACCGAGAAAGAAAGCAAGAAAACAGAGAAGGAAACAAAGGTGTAGAGATTTGAAGTTAGGGTTTGCATTTTAGCATGTAAACCATTCGATTGCTACAGTAAAGCTATCTAACGACCACGATCTGACACCGCCGCCACCATCTAAGACCCACATCTGACCCCAGGCCAACAAAGATACACCGGATGAGGGTTGCATGTGGGTGAGAACAGGGCGTCGTGCGATGGTGGTGGTCTGGTGGAAACATCGGCCAACAGTCAAGCCAACAAAAGCGAAAACATGGTCATGAATCTGGCGGTGGAAATGGGTAGAGAGGGTGGTTAGAGAGAGAGAGAGAGAGGTGGATACGAACAGAGAGATGAGTTATAGAAAGATCTAGAGACAGACAGAGAGAGAGAGAGAGAGAGAGAGATTAAGAGAAAAGGTACAGAGGCTGTTAACTTTACCGTGGCCAGGGTAATAAACCAACACCTGTAAACCACCTTCTTAATTTTCTAAATTAAAAAATGGCTTTAAAAAGGGACCAGAAACCGTCCATTACAGGAATCGAACCGGATCGGCAAAGCACACACAACAACACCCAAACCAACTGCACCACATCATCCTTTGTTACCATTATCAAAGACATTAGTACATAACAACTTTTCAAAACTAAGGGGGCACTATTCATGGGGACTCATAAATAAACATATAGGATAATATTTTTAGTTACAAATGATTAAATAAGATTTATACAACTAAATACTTAGGTAGCGTTCGTTTCAAATAATAGTATGGAATTTAGATGGAATTGGAATGTATACTTCACTTCTTATGTTGTTTGTTTCAACAAAAGAAGGAATTATAATTGAATAACAACATAAAGAAGGGAATCTACATTCCAATTCTATCGAGATTTCATTCTATTATATTAATGAACATGATCATTAGTAGTCTCATTCAAAATTTTGTTACATTTTAGGGTAATCAGGTTTACTTCACCAATCCATTAATCATACAAGGGTTTTGCCCCACTTCTTATGGTGTGGTGGTAACTAATTTGATGTACTAACATAGATTTGTCAATCCTGGAAAGCTACCGAGATATAACCTATCTATAATAAATGAAAAGAGTTGTGACACATGGCACGAGGTGAGACCTTCATACCCCTTGATAATCCTCTAAAATTCCTTTTTAATTATATTTTAATAATTAAAGATAAGTATTAACTATTATTTTAAAATTTCAAATATGTTAATTAATATTTTTATCTTTATCTTTTCTTTATCTTCCCCCAACAATTTTTAAACGTTAGTAACTTTTATATACAACATTTAAAAAAAAAATACACCAAATTAACAAGCTTTTATTATCTTTCCAACGAGCACCACAATGTTATACAAAAAAAAAAACGAAAAAACAAGATTTTTAGTGGGTTTTTGTTCATGCAGATAAAAAACACAATGTGTTTAGGAAAATCATTAATCATGTCGTAGCAAATCACTAATAATATAAGATAGTATATATGCTTTTGAAACTACTATTACATATAATAACCCACTAACTACATATATATTCACAGATGTAGTCAGTTGGTAAGAATCTATTTTATTTTATTTTTGTATTTTGATTAGTGTTGCTAGGAACATTAATTACAAGGTTGCTAAGCTGGTTAGATGTAACTTATGATTCTTAAATATCTAGCTGATAAGTAATAATTAATCACCATGCACGCCTCTTAAATCAATCATCATCATGATATATCATTTGCCTATTTGGTTGTTTTTTTTTCAGGTTCACATCACAACTTTAGAATGTCTCGAGGAAGTGATAAAGTTGGATAGAGACTTCACTTGAACAAGATGTGCACACATAGAATTAGAAGTAGATTTTATGAGTTATCGAGTGTTTATCCTTTTAAAAAAATTCCTAAAAAAATGAACTATCTCCTTTGGGCCATGCCCAATACTTGAAGAAGGTTTAATGATTTTATGTAGTATGATACACTTGAAAAACAATGGATAGGCTAGGTTTTGGTATTTATTTCTCAATAGAGTTTTAATTTTATTTTTTAACGTAAGCTATATCGAGTGTATATACCGTACTGATGTGGTAGTCAACCGAACACATGCCTGCCAAACAACATTGGAAGCGGTACCAGTTTTAGTTTATATAGTTTTTGATCGATGTAAAACATATATCGATTCTTATACCGAATCCGGATATCATAATGTGATTATAGTGAACCAAAATGATACCGACCAAAAGGCCGCTGCGAAGCTCGGGGAATCCCCCTAGGAATCGATATATGTTTTGGTAAAAAACATGCTTTTTGGGGGAGAGATACTATTTCAACAATCGAGTCACAGGTATCTAACATATTCATACCTAAGGCTTTTCCACAAAGTGGTGACGAAACGTATAACTTGTACAAATCTTTCCATTTTCCAAGTCGATCCAATCCATTCGTTCATAGAGCTATTTACTCGATCGCAGACATTTCTGGAACACCTCTAACAGAGGGCTAAATAGTCAATTTTGAAAGAACTTATTGTCAACCTCTCTCAGATATGAATCTATCTGATTCAGAAGGGAAGAACTTGTATCAGTATCTCAATTTCAATTTCAATTTCAATTTCAATTTCAATTTCAATTTCAATTCAAACATGGGTTTGATTCACACTCCATGTTCTGAGAAATATTTATTTACCATCCAAAAAGAGGAAAAAACGGAGTCTTTGTCTAAAAAAATGCGTTGAGGAACCCTCACCTGTCGGCCAAGATCCCATCGCTGGTGATCGGTAAGGCCAACGTTCGGAGAATGGGGATCCTGTTGGAGGTCGAGCCGGGAGTACATCGGTTTCGATCTCTCGGCAGCAGGACCGCGTTTTAGCCACCCTTTCCTACGCCCGATTCTATATTGGTCTACCATGAGTGGGCTCTGGGAGTACCTTTGCTGCCGGACCAGGCGGGTGACGGCGGCGATGAAGACGATGACGGCCCCCACCTCCGCCGCCACCACAGCATCAGTACCCCCGGCATATATATGATGACCTCACTCTTGCTGCGGGTTTCGTGGCTAATGACATTGATTGCTGCATCGGTCAGATACAGGATGTTCAGCTGTGGACGGTCGAGGCGATACAAGCGATGGCACGACAGATTGGGGTACAGGTATGCGATCCACCAGGGCATGGACCAGCATCGGGGGCCCTGTAACATCCCAAGTCATCTCGTACCACGATATTGTCCGCTTCGCCGCAGCTCACGGTTTTGCATTGGTCTCACCCCGAAGGACTGCCAAAACGCATCTGGTAGAGAAGGTTCCCCCACCCCTTATAAGGAAGTGTTTGTTCTCCTTCTCAACCGATGTGGGATCTTACAATCCACCCCCCTAGGGGCATCCTCGCGGGCACGACTGGCACACCGATCCGGGCCCTGACTCTGATACCATCTGTAACAGCCCAAGTTAACCCATACCACGATATTGTCCGCTTCGCCGCAGCTCACGGTTTTGCATTGGTCTCACCCCGAAGGACTGGCCAAAACGAGTCTGGTAGAGAAGGTTCCCCCACCCCTTATAAGGAAGTGTTTGTTCTCCTTCTCCACCTATTCGATAGGTGGAGTTTCAAATAGACCTTACACCCGGGGCGGCCCCAGTCGCGCGTGCGCCTTACCGCCTAGCACCAGGTGAACTACAAGAGCTATCTATCCAACTCCAGGAGTTACTGGACAAGGGTTTTATTAGACCCAGTTCTTCACCATGGGGAGCTCCTGTTTTGTTCGTTAAAAAGAAGGACGGGAGTTTTCGCATGTGCATTGACTATCGGGAACTAAATAAAGTCACTATCAAGAACTGTTACCCATTACCTCGTATTGATGACTTATTTGATCATCTCCAAGGTTCAAGTTTTTATTCGAAGATTGACTTGAGGTCGGGTTACCACCAACTGATAGTCCGGGAGGAGGATTTGGCCAAAATAGCCTTCCGAACTCGCTATGGACACAATGAATTTTTGGTCATGCCATTCGGGTTGACTAATGCACCCGCGGTCTTTATGGATCTTATGAACCGCGTGTGTAAGCCCTATTTGGATAAATTTGTCATAGTGTTTATTGATGACATTCTGATTTACTCCAAAAACAGGGAAGAACACGAGCAACACCTGCAGATGATCTTAAAACTTTTAAGGAGGGAGCAGTTGTACGCAAAATTTTCCAAATGTGATTTCTGGATTCGGGAGGTTCAATTTTTAGGGCATGTTGTAAATGAGGGGGGTATACATGTTGACCCTGCCAAGATTGATGCTTTTAAACGTTGGGAGGCTCCTAAGACTCCTACAGAAGTGCGTCAATTCCTTGGTCTTGCAGGGTACTATCGCAGATTCATCGAGGGATTTTCAAAGATCGCTCAACCTCTCACCGCTTTGACACAGAAAAGTATTACTTATAAATGGGGAGATGCCCAAGAATCTGCTTTTCAGTTGTTAAAGACGAAACTCTGTAGTGCACCAATCTTGTCGTTACCTGAGGGTACGGATGGCTTTGTGGTATATTGTGATGCCTCCATCCAAGGTCTATGGTGTGTACTGATGCAACGTGATAAGGTGACCGCGTATGCATCGCGGAAATTGAAAGTTCATGAGAAAAACTACACCACCCATGACTTGGAGTTAGGGGCAGTGGTGTTTGCTCTAACAATTTGGAAGCATTACCTGTATGGGACTAAGTGTACACTCTTTACTGACCATAAGAGTCTCCAGCACATCTTTGATCAGAAAGAACTGAATATGCGGCAACGTCGATGGGTCGAACTCTTAAATGATTATGACTGTGCTATTAAGTACCATCCGGGGAAAGCTAATGTGGTAGCGGATGCCCTTAGCCGCAAGGAGACAAAACCCAAGCGGGTGCAAGCCTTGCAACTCACCATACACTCGAATCTCCCAAGTAAAATTCGCGATGCTCAAGTTGAGGCTTTGAAGGAGGAGAACATCGAACCCGAAACGTTGCATGGTGCCGATAAGCATTTGGAGTTAAAGTCGGATGGGCTTCAATACTTTATGAATCGGGTTTGGATCCCACATTTTGGGGATGTCAGGCAGCTAGTGCTTGATAAAGAGCATACCTCTCGTTATTCGGTACATCCTGGCTCGGATAAAATGTACCAAGACCTCAAAACTCTCTACTGACGGCCGAATATGAAAGCCGAGATAGCAACTTATGTTAGTAAGTGCTTAACTTGCTCTAAGGTCAAGATCGAATGTCAAAAACCTTCGGGCCTACTTCAGCAACCAGAAATCCCTATGTGGAAATGGGATGGAATTTCCATGGATTTTATCTCCAAACTTCCTAAGGCATCTGGGGGTTATGACAAGATTTGGGTCATTATTGACCGCTTAACTAAATCAGCTCATTTCTTGGCAATCAAAGAGACAGATACATTAGAACGTTTAGCTACCCTTTACATCAAGGAAGTTGTTTCTAGGCATAGGGGTGCCTACTTCGATCATATCTGACCGTGATGCTCGATTCACTTCCCACTTCTGGACTACCCTTTACAAAGCGTTGGGCACTCGCTTAGACATGAGCACGGCTTATCACCCTCAAACAGATGGTCAGAGTGAACGTACCATTCAGACGTTAGAAGATCTACTACGAGCATGCGTGGTGGATTTTGGTAACAACTGGGATAAACATTTGCCTCTGATTGAATTCTCGTACAACAACAGTTATCACACTTCTATACAGTGTGCGCCTTTTGAGGCACTGTATACGCAGTACCCAACCACTTAACCCACACCAAACCCTACCTATTTAATCTCTCTTTCTCCTTCTTCCTCCCTATTCTTACATCAATAATTCTAGCCCCCACCTTATTTCTTTTCTTCCTCCCTCTGCGCATATCTCTCTATAACACAAGTCCATATCCTTCTCTCTCTAAGACAGCTCCATCTCTCTCTCGCATCTAACCTCCTGTCCCTCTCTCATTAAGAAGCAGCAGCAATCAAAAGCAAACACCACCCGAACCATATATGTGCAGCACTTACCATCTCCTTTCTTTCCCTCAAGACCGCCGCCAGTCCCCCCCCCCCCCCTCCGTCACCGATGGTGTAGCAGCCACTGTGACGCGGCAACGCCGCGCCGCCCCCTCACCCTTTTTTCGTTAAAATAAACCCTTCATGACTCTGATACTCGAGATGCGAAGAGATGGAACAACGGTAGGGGTGGTTCTCGTATTCGTTTTAGCGCCTCGATGAGGATGATGGTCCGAGTTGCAAGTTCCGACCAGTTACATCGGGGTGTATTCTCTTGTCTTGTTTTGGTCCCTACCCCTCGCTTCTCATCTCCTTATCATATTATCAACATCAGATGATTCCAGGTTCGTTATTGTGAAGCGTAGTGCTTTCGTTCCATGTCAGTTTTGGTGACCGATGGTGGGACAGGTCGTGGTGGGTAGGAAATGCTTGGATGAGGTATGGTTGTTAGCCTTGGCTTTAGTTCGTTTTCGTTTCGAGTGAAGTCGTTCGAGTAGATTGGGTCCCGGGTTAGTCGTTGTTGATGTTGATGATAAAAGATTCCAGATATAGTTAACATTGGTTGACCAGGTCAGACGTGGTCAAACACTAGATAAGTTTTGGGTTCGGTCAAAGCTGGTCAACCTGGGAACCGAGGCGAGTTACATGTCGTTCGTCTCACGAGATTATTTTGGGAAGGTATAATACCCACGCCATGACTTCGATTTAATTTTTATCTGTCACACCACGTCAATGGCGGAAACACGTGGCGCGACGCTCGAAAGCATATCAAAGTCAAGATTAACACAAATTATATTTAATTAGAAAAGATCATTATATTAAGATGTCGAGAAGGAGTACCTTGTTTCAAACATTACATAAAACCTCAAACATTAAGTTTCAAAGTGGGGTGTTTCCGTTTATGTCCCAACCCGATGGTAACAATAGATGAAACCCCCAACCCGCGTCCGACATCCCAAATTCCACCGTACTAGCCGCATACCTGTTCAGCACTTAGTTACCTGAAAGATATGTTTAAAAAGACGTCAATATATACATATTGGTGAGTTCACAGGTTTTAGTTACACATCACAACAACATTTCGAAACAAGCATGTAACGGAAGTATAATATAAGTAGTGTCTTATATAAGGAGTTGCAAGTTCCTACAAGACGACGGCGACCTATCCCGGGCCCATAACCAAACCAAGACTATACAACGAATTGCCCCGCGAGTTGTTTCTTGGACAACAACTCAGTTCAGAATACGTGCACCTCTTGTCTTTACCGGGTTGACGCTATCAACCAGAGGTGGGCCTCGTCAGGCACCAATAGTACTATCCAAATATTCCTTCGGTTTCATATCCCTGAATTAATGGTTACAGTAAACAAGCGAGGTCCTACCCCAAGTGGTTTCCAGTTACCCAGGTACCCATCGTGCTACTTATTATATTCCATATGTTACAGCAATTTAACAAACATATCTTTCCCCCAAAAACGTAAAAACAGTTTAAAATGGGGCCGTGAAACTCACCTTGATTTCCTTGCTTAGCTAGAAAACAAAACCCAAAGCTTTGACCGACTTCCTCGTGCCCTAATTACCAATAAATGACACCTTAAAGTCTATCATATATAAGCCTAGCTTATTTTCCGGTTAAAAGATAGTTTATTCAACTATCTTGACTCGTGTGTACTAACCCGAGCCTTGAGGTGTTTTAACTCGACGAACCGATCGTGACTTATCATAATTCATGAGTTCACCCACGACATAGTACCCAAGTCGCGCACCTGTTACTATTCGTGTGCAAACCATGTTGGACTAATACTACGAAACGTATAACTCATCCCGAGTCATAGCTTGTCTCGTAAACCAGATAATGTAATTGTCTTGTATAATTATTTTCGGAAAATATACCTTGCGGAAATATAATATAGTTATTAAAATCCGTTTAATAACATTTGTTATTTCTTTTCCAATTCCGAATATCTTACAGATCTCAAAACTTTGCTTTTTATAAAGACTTCCAAATAAAATCGCATGCATTATATTTTGAATCCGAACATTAAACATTATTTAGTTACCGAAAGGTTTCGAAAACTCGTCATACTTGACGCTCGATAAAAACTATATATATTTGCTTTGCAAGTATTGTTTGGGATCGACTATTATTGTTACACATAATCGTTGTCAAAGCGTCGCGATTTGTATGAAATTACTCTTGTGCAAAAATTGAAATGAAAAGTTATTTATAAAATGCACAACGATATCACATTCGTTGCGCTTACGATTTTACAAAAAAATTGGCAGAGTTTCCCCTGTTTTTGTATAAACCAGACAACACAAGTTGTCGATAATTTCCCAAAATCAATTTCAAAACACAAGACGTCAAATTCATTTATCCGCAATTTCAATCCACGAGACTTTATACGTTTCGACAATTATATAAATTTTACTTATTTATATTTATATACATACACCCACAGACATATATATAGTCCAACATACGGTATTATAAGTCACGCTTAGTATATACGTTTGGTTATACTTTTCATTCACTATCTTTATCGGTTCGTTTCGCGAGCTAACACGTTTTATTATCCTTTGTGTATATATATATTTATATTTATAGATATATTTCACCAAAGCTAAATATAAACACGAATTGTTTTATACCGAAAGTATACGAGCGTATCGATCTGCGTGTTGATCGCATCGACCCGACACCATCTCAAACAACGCGTGGACTGAGTCGTTCGACCGAGTTGACCCATGACTGGGTTTGACCAGGGAACCCAGGTTTGACCAACATGTAACCGCGACCGGAGACCCGAGCAGAGTCAGATCTGACCCCCGACTCGAACCCAAAACTCATTAGCCCCGGACCGGATCCAAACAGAGTTAAATCCCTCTTGAACCGAGACCCGAACCAAAAACCTTAACCGGATCTAACTCGGACTGAACCACACACAAACTGAGACACAAGGACCCGGGTCTCGGCCCAAACATCCACCAAAACCCGACCAGAAGCACCTCGAACCACCACAACTGGAAACAACCACCACCAAAATCATCCACAACCTGCTACCCCATCCCGTCGTTGACCAACAGAAACGAACCACCACCGATCGGCCTCCACAACACCAAAACAAACTACTACACCACTGTTGGCTAACCTTCACTAAACCACCTTCGAAAATCATCACCACCGTCGTCTGTAACCACCAAAAGTACCATCATCGGCCTACACAACAACCACCACTACCATCACCTACCATAACCTGACCACCCCTGACGCCTCATCCGCGGATAACCACCACCACAAACTCCCGTTTTCCCATCAGATATGTCGAGTCCAGCCACCAAACAACCCCTTTTCGCTACTGTTTCCGTCTGTTTTCAGACCTAAACCACCGAACATCCACCAAAGATGGTGGTGGCCGGTTATCTTGTGCAGTAGAGAGGGAGAGGGTTTGTGAGTTGAGAGTGTGGAGAGAGAGAGAGAGTTCGTTTTAGAGAGAGAGTAGAGAGAGAGACAGTATGAGGCTGCTGAATTGGGAAGGAAGAAGAAGAGTTAGCTTTTATAGTTAGGGTTTTTAAGTTAGGTAGGTTGACACCTCGTGTTCGAACCCGCATAAACGTTTTTCGCTTTGGTTTTATTTTGGGCCCGATAATTAATTACAAAAATTAGTCGGTTTTATTCGAAATGAAAAACATAACTAAACCGAGCAATTTAAATGTTATTTTCGTCATCCGACGCGTGAAAACAGAACACGCGTTAAAATCGCGTTAATCGATTCGGTCGTGCTATCCTTCATTTAGTCGACATGTTTACTTTCGAAACTTAATAAATGAAATTATTTATAATAAATAATTATTTTGAAAGTTTGATAACGGTTAAAACCACGCGTTTTGACGTTCGAATCCCACGTCAGTTCCTCTCCGTGTTCTCCAAGACGCTGCGTTTTTGGCCGTTTACCGCGCCGATTTCACATTCGATCGCATCAATAGTAAATACGTGTCGTATTTACATTTATTAGCCTTATTTTAGGCCACTTTGACAAATTTTTACTGATGTCAGTTCGTTACGTTAAATACGCGAAGTCTTTCTTTAAAGACTTCAGGGCGTCCACGAACTTCAAGAAGGATATCGTAGGACTCATAACAGCTCAATTAACCCAATTTAACCCTAAACCATGTTGATCACTTCTAAAACATGATTAGAATCACGTTAATAGTTGTACGGAATTTGCCGGTTGTCACATTATCGCTTCATATTGTGTATACAAATATATATTTTAAAAGGACCAAATGAACCGAACCGACTTACATTGTAAAAGGTTTAGTGTAAGAATAATATATGGTAGATTCGAGTAGGCAAAGTTTATAAATACTCATTAACACGATTATACAAGTTTAATACTAGTCGTTTTATTATTTTTTTGTTGTTTTTCAAACTATTGAATAACGAATAACTTGTACCACTTAATTTGATGATAACCGAGTATTGTAATACACACACACACACACACATATATATATATATATGCATGTTGCTTGTCGAAATGTAGGTTTTCCTCGCCTATTATGGTTTTGGTAAGCTAACCCAAGTATTGCGTATGTATACATTGATGTTTGGGAAAATATAGACAACTTGAGTTGTCTGGTTTTATACAAAAACAGAGAAAACTCTGCCCAAATTTTTATAAAATATAAGAAAAATATCGGGCATTTAAATCTATAAATTTGTACTATTAAACCAACGCAACCTCGAATACTACATTAAAGTATACATTTTATATAACTATACATACATGCATATTTCCAATAAACCAAACCAAGTTACTATCGGTTTGTTAACTCATACACACTTTAAGACACATAATGTTTACAATACGAGTCTAGGTAGTTAGATCAACTATCTTTACAACCAAGAACTAGTAGTTTGTTTTCACATATGGACTACAATAGCCATGACACTAGAATTGCACAAGTTTTATACTTATGACACAATATTCAAACCTATGTAATTCTCACCAACTTTTTTTAACCCAAAATATTTCCAACTTAACATGTTTCAGGTTATAGTGTTGCTTGAAGATTTGAGTTCATGCTTGAAGATTTATATTTAGTGTTTCTCATTTGATGTACAAATTCCTTTTAGAACATTTGTATGTAATTCACT
The DNA here is from genome assembly GCA_028751855.1 of Ambrosia trifida. Lineage (NCBI taxonomy): Eukaryota > Viridiplantae > Streptophyta > Magnoliopsida > Asterales > Asteraceae > Ambrosia > Ambrosia trifida. The sequence continues at coordinate 131,345,444 of CM054128.1, read as the reverse complement.
TAATTGATTATTGAAACTTATTATTTACCATGAGCTACTGAACAATCGTCAATACGTGACACCTCGATGTTTTCGCCGTCGGTTGGGGTGTTACAGCAAGCTTACCCGCTGATGTGAAACGGGCGGTAGGCCGTGCATCCACTGTCTGATGGACGCAAGCTTACCCGCTGACGTGAAACGGGCGGGGGACTTTAGTCATGGTATTGCTAGGCGCTACTTTGTAGGTTGATTTATGATATGGTATTGCAGGTTTTTGGTACCATATCCCTTCAGGATCAAATACACAGTGAAATAAAATAGAAAGTCGTAGGAAGGGTATCAAACGGACTCTGATTGAACTCATTCAAGCGGCATTGGAACCGTCTTATCGAACCCTACGACGTTATTTTTTAGCTCTTCGTTTTTTGGGGTTTTAGCATGTAGTTTTTAGAATATACGTTATATCATCGTGTCTTTTATGTACCATTGTGTCTTTTTCTTATTTTCATCATTGTGTCATTTTTTCAATTCATTGTATCTTTTTTCTTCAGCATTGTGTTATATTTTTTTGGCACTGTGTTATATTTTGTGGCTCATTGTGTTATATTTCATGATCTATTGTGTTTTTTGTATCCTTCTCACCCTTCTCATTTTTATTACGCTGTGTAAAATAACTTGAATATATAATAATGAGAGAACTACCAAATTTGTCCTTGTAGTTTACTATTAGTTTCACCTTTGAGTATTAAGGTTTAAAAGTTTCATGTTAAGGTGTTAAGCAGGTTTGGGTTTCGACAGGTTGGTGGGTGGATGTTGGTGGATGTGATGAGCAGGTGACAAGTTGGTTGTGGTTAAAGGTGGAAGAGATGGTGGTTGATTGTGACAGTGAAAGGTGAAGATGGTGATGGGTGAAGGTGAAGAAGGAGGTGGGTCCCACTCTTGGTTTTAAAAAGCGCGAAGCGCACAAAAGCGACGAGGTCAAAATTCAAAGCGCAAAAGCGGCAGGCTTTTTGTACGTGAAGCGCACATGTTTAAAGCAAACCTTCTAAATTATTTGTAAAACACTTGTATCACATAAAACACATTAATATATATATATATATATATATATATATATATATATATATATAACAGCCAAAACACCATGACATAGATATATAAACTATAAGTAGCAAAATAGATAATCAAAAGAAGTTGCAAAAGCGTTTGCAACTTTAGAGAATAGTTTATAAACTATAACTAGCAAAATAGGTAATCAAACTAGTAGCTTTCTTCAGTCTTCACTATCTTCCTCCTCATCCTCCTCATAATCATCATCATCAACACCAACAGCAAATTCAACATCTTCCGCCCCATCATCACTCAAGCCAATTTCTTCTTCCATCTCCTCATCATCTTGTGTTGGGCTATATTTAAGTAGGTTTACGCTTGTCTTTATTAAGCCTGTTTATGTTAATTGGGCTTAGTTTAAGTTAATAGGCTTGGGTTAGGCCATGTGGGCCAAGGGTCTAGTGGACCCTATATATTGTTATGTTCTAGTTCATTTTGGGGTTACACATTCATTAGACCTTTCATTGTAGTTCTTTGGCCACCACCTTGTACCAGACAATCCTAGAGATTGTGTGCAAGGTGAAGCAGCAATATAATTATTTTCATCATTTTAATCTTTTGTTCTTCACATTCAATCTTGTTTTCCGCACTCGATTGTTTGTTTGATACCCGGTAGAGAAGATCTTGGACTTACAATTGGTATCAGAGCCTAAGAAGTCTTTCGAAGGCTCGGTTGCGGTATCATTCGAAGATCAAAAGAAACGGTTTTGCTGCTGCGTTTGGCTGGTTTTACAGGTTTAATTTTTATCTCTTTCAATAGATTTATTTATCTAATCAGTTTGTGTGTTTTAGAGTTGTCTGGCAGATTCAGATCCGGTTTTTTTAAGAACATGAAGAACAATTACAATGAAGGGTGTTTGATCTAATTTTTGGTTTAAAAAAAATCGTTTCCAAGATTTTAGTCAGTTTGTTTTGTTTTCAAAATAAAGAGATTTAAATTTATTGGTGGTCCCCATTAGCTGTCAAATATACATTTCTTTTAAAGAGATTTACATTTATTGGTGGTCCCCATTAGCTGTCAAATTCATTTAAAAAAAAAAAAAAAATTGGGTCGGACACAAACCAACGGGTCGGACACAGCAGAGAGCTCGGACACAAGCAACCCCCTCGTACACACGACTTCCACTCGGACACAGCTCCAACTCGGACACACCAGGTCGGACACTGTTCATCTTATCGGACACAGTCACTCGGACACTCCACCTCGGACACACCCTTCTACCTCGGACATAGCTTTCACTCGGACACTCCACCTCGGACACACCCCTTCAGAGCTCCTCGGACACATCCTCTTTGCTCGGACACTCTTTTCGAACTCGGACACTCACTCGAGCTCGGACACACCTGTCACTCGGACACAGCAGAGAGCTCGGACACCCAACCACCTCGGACACAGGACTTCACCTCGGACACACATCTCACATCGGACACAAGCACAACCCGTACCCACCACCCGAAAACCATCACATCCACGACCGGAAAACCCCCTCCGACCAGAACCCATCACGCCGGAAATCAAACCCAACCTGACACCTGCCTCCACCCGTCACCAACCTGTCACCGTCAACCACCATTACACTCGTACCTGCAACCAAACCCAACCCAGAAACCCGAACTTACCCGTAAACCAAACCTCACACATCAAACCACAAACCCAACCACACCCAACCCAACCGGACACCCCACCCAGAAGCCTGAACTCAACCGGAAACTCCGTTTTCACCCAGATCCAACCCGGATCCAACCCGAACACCTGAAGCTTCTTTAACCACCCATCTGCAACTCACCCAACAACACCCACCCGTACCTGCTTCTGACCGGAAACCCACCAACACCTGACCACAGCTCAACCCGTCAGCAATCGAACCCACCAACCACCCTTACCCTCACACACCTCGGCGCCTACCCTCACACACCTCACCACCTACCCGTCGATCCATCGTTGGCTCACCACCCGTCCACCACCGCCCAACCATTGGGTTTGACTCATTTGAGCAAAAATTCGGATTTCAGTGTTAAAAAGAGTTTCTTGTAGACAAGAGGGTCGATCTCAGTTGATCTCTTCCAACTCATCAGTAGAGAGGCGAGATTCTTTTGATGGTTGGTAGCCATATAGAGATAGAGAGGTTGTGTGTGTTATTGTGAAGAAAGAGAAAGGGATATAAAGAGAGAGAGAGAGAGAGAGCAGTTTATTTTTTTTTGGTTCAAGTGAAATTTGAGAGACTGATTTGGGAGTATTATTAAAGAGAGAGAGAGAGAGAGAGTTGCTTTAAGAAAAGGAAACAAGAGAGAGATAGAGTGTTAGGTGAAGTTGAAAAGTCAAGTGAAAAACAAGTGTGTCGGGAGCATGCTTCTTGGATAGAGTGATTGCATTTAACTTTTTTTGTGTGTTGGAATAATAATAATAATAATAATAATAATAATAATAATAATAATAATAATAATAATAATAATAATATCTCTTGGAGTATACAAGCTCAATTTGGGGGGATTGACATTACGGCATACGGTTTGATTCAGTTGACTACGGTGGACTAGATTGTGTACTGTTTTTGACGGTTGACTACGGTTGGACGTCCTGTGCTTGGTCTGGAATTTTAGGGAACGTCTAGATTTTTGGGGGATCACAATTTCAAGAAACAATCATGATATCTTGGGGAATCACAGTTAAGAAATCAAAAATGCCCTCTCAAAGTTGTATCTATAGCACAACATGCACATCTGTTCCTGCTGCTACTGTCATATCTTTCGCTCCTACTGCTCCTGCCGCTTCTGCTGCTCCTGCCGCTCAAGCTTTAATGGCACAACTGAATGATCATGTGCCATCCGCGGCTGAGGTATTTTCTGAAACTTTAGCTGAATCATGTTGCACTGAAAGGTGCAAACGAAAAATTAAGGGTTTTAGAGAAGAAACTCTCTCCGCATTCAAGCAGCTTGAATACGAGAAAATGGCAACTTGGGGCATTAAAAAGAAATTTAATTCTTATAAAGAAATGGTCGAACAACAAAAACTCGATATCAAGCGCTTGCATCAGGAGGTGAGTGATCACAAGTGTCGTTATCTACATTTCAAACGACTGTCTGATACTTTAACCGCGGAATTGATCGACTTAAAATCTAAATTTGAAAATGCCGATTTTCATTTTAAAAAATTCGATTGTTCTAGTCCCAAAGTTGAAAAAATGATCAATACCCAGTTAAGGTTCAGACCAAAGGATGTGAGGAATAAGGGAATTGGATTTGTGGAAATTCCTCCACCTTTCAATGAAAACTATTCCTCAATTCCCATGTCGGATGAAGAATTGTTGGCTCTGCCTGTTAAAGGATACGGTCCTCCAATAGAAGAGCCAACCAGTCGACCATCAAGGGATCAAGTTGAAATTACTAAACCTGCATCGATCCCAATTAGAATCTCTAAACCCAAACAAAAACAATCTAAACCAGAGATGGCTCCATCAAAAAAGTTTGTTAAGTCTCAAGATGTTTCAAAGCAGACTGAGACATTAAATTATGAGAAAAATAAAGAGGTGGACAGAGTTTTTGAGGTTAGCAAAGATAAGGTTCCATCCTCATCTGAATCCGATGAATTCGTAGGAGTGTCTAGAGAATCTAAACATGAAGATTTAAAAGGAAATGAACAAATTTCTGATTCAACCACTCAGCAAAACTCTAGTGCGAACTATGAGTTTGATTTCATGAAGCAAATTAGAGAATTTTGTCTAAAGCAAATGGCAGACGGTGAAAATCATCTGACCAACTCTGAGCCTCATTCAGATGATTCAAAAATGACTGCACCTGAGTCTGAATCTGATCTAGACTCAGAAAAGACCGTTGAACCAGTTGCCCCACCAACTTCTGAAAGTGACTCCAAATGTGAATCACCTAAAACAACTGAATCTGAGAAATCAGTATCAGTTGAATCACGTGAATCCAGCTGTGAGTCCTCTAGAGCAGCTAAGTCAACGGGGGATTCAGTAGAGCCACCACAAGTTTCTGAATTAAGTGGCTTAACTGAATCAAATGACACACCCTCGACTGAGCCAGAATCTGAAAAATCTGTGTGCTCAAGGCCAGTCGAGATTAAACAAGAATGTGAGGATCCCTCATCCATGACTGTTGGCACAGGTGTGGTAAAGCCAATAGTCCCTGAATTTAAATGTGTGAACATTACTGATGCTTCTACTTCATGTGCAGATTTAGAAAAGGTAGAAGTTAAGGTTGAGGGGGATGATATTGTTTGCACTAACAATGCAGGTGTTTGTATGAAACAATCTAATTTGTCTGCAGATGCTATACCATATGTGCAAAAGACTGTTTCCGAGTTATCTGTTATTGGCACAACCGATAAATATGTGCCACCACATAGAAAAACTACCTGTGCTAACTCTTCTGAGCAGGTTCCTGAATTTAAACAGAAAGTTCAAGGACAGTCATCATCACAAGCACAATCTTGTTCACACGGGTGTTCAAGATGTTCTAAGCATAGCAGAAAGACTAGGAAGCCTGCAAACAAATCATCCAACAGATCCCATCACTCACATTCATCAGTGGGATCAAACAGACCGGGATATGATCTTTATGCAAAGAAGCAAACATGCTACACTTGTGGAAGACCCGGTCATATTGCAAGGAACTGCACAAGTCGTCCTTATGTGCCCTATTATAGACAGAATCAGAGGGTTACACCAAGGGATAACTACTACTCCAAGCCAATGAAGGTTGATAAACCTAAGGCAAGGAAGAATATGAATTCCAAAGTTAAACCATCTGATGGAGACTGGAATGCTGCCAAGAGCAAACGAAAGGTTGTTCAACCACAAAGATCGAAACAACCTGGGAAATCAAACGCTGCTACTCCGAAAGTAGCAAAACCAGTTGTTAAGCCTAAGCAAGTCTGGAAAGCAAAGGCGGCAACTACACCAGTCCTAAATGAGAAAAAGGACATGTGCTTGAGAGAAGTTTCTTTCATAGATGCTTCAGGAGTGCCCAGGACCGCGATGGCCTGGGTACCTATGTTTAACTAATCTCCTTTCTTAGTGTAGGGACATCCAGGGAGGATTGTCGACGACCATTGGTATGTTGATAACGGTTGTTCCATGCACATGACAGGTGACATCTCTCTGTTATATATTTATTTAAAATTTTTAAACAGTGAGTATGTTTCCTTTGAAGGAGATAACGGAGGCAAAATCAGCTAGTAAGGTACGCTCAAAATCTGATGCATTAAATTTCTGAACGTATTTGGTCATTAATTCGAGAATGGTGTTAGAAAAACACAAAAAGATTTTTCTTAGTTTTAGGTTATAAATTTGTTCTTTAAATTTTCAATTTTAAGCACAAATTTAGGGGGATATATATCCTCAGAAAAATACAAAAACAATAGAAAATTCAGAAAATGAGAATTTCGTGGTGTGAAAAAGAAGAAATGATAGTACATCAGCTGTTGAACTGTCACACTTTAAAATCGAAAAGAAAATTAAATCAAGTGTGATTGCAGCTCCATCATACGATGTACTGGCAGGCAGACTGCACAACGAAATTAGTCCAAAACATGCTAAAGATAAAGGACTGTGTAGCTTGTGGGGAACACATCATCGGCATATGATTTTATGGTCTTAAATCTTGCGTTGATAGATTGCCAAAGTCTGAGATTTCAGGTCTTTAAATTGTTGATACATCTGGGGATGTCCTGGCTGCCCTTCTGCTGCATCCAGATATATGCTGACCTAGGCACGGTCAGGACGTCTTAAAAGAGCTATAAGGAAATGCCAAAACCCAAAATTCTCAAAGAGAATTCAAGCTAAAGGCACAAATCAAAAGCCTAAAGCAACGATCATACCGAAACATTTGGTATTTGCCCTAACCCTGGTCGAGAATCCATCGGTCTCTCTGTTGCATCCAGATATATGCAGACCTGATCACCGATGATCTTGACCTTGTAAAACATACAGATGTCAACAATTTACTCACCTGTTATGAAGAAGCTTTGTGCATACCTTGATCGCAGGGGTATGTCATGATGTGGGACACATAGTTATTTCGGTCTAACACACGTTAAAAAAATAAGAAAAATATCGGACTTGAGGACGTGTGTGTATGTTTGTTTAAGTGGATAAACGATGCTGGTAATCGTCTTGGATTGCTTTCTGGCACTTTAATAAGTATACCAAAACAAATATACTATCGGTGTGTTGCATTTTGACAAAGCTGATATGATCTTCTTGCACATGATTCTCACCAAAAAGATGCATTGTAATTAGTTTGAATTTTTATTTTAATTTGTTTGTTTCCCTTTATAAAAATTAACCATTCTTGAGGATTTGACCGATTTTCGAAGGAAATCCAGGTTTTGAAAATTTAAAAAGGAAGTACACTGATGTACTTGGTGTTCATGTGTATACTGGACCCTCTGTTGCATAAATTGTTTGCTCACAAAATTCTAAGAATTTGCAGAATTTATACAAATCAAGAAACAGGGGTTGATGAAGAATGAAAGAGTTCCAGTTGCTGACAAGCATGAATCACCACACTGAGAAGATGTACCTGAGTCAGAAGAACCTGAAGTGAATCATCTTTTGACAATGAAAGTACAAGTGAAGAAGTACCTGAAAAGTTGCTTGAAAGAGAAGATTGACAAAGAAAAGAGCTTCTGAGAATCCTCCTCTCACGTTTGCTTTTAGCAATATGTTCAAACAAAAGCTGATGATGATTAAAGTTGTGAAGCTACCTCCAAGAGAACAAGAAAGAACCCAAGATTGGAAGATCAAGATCTGAAGATTCTTCCTACTAAGCCATGATAAAGACAGCATAAACCTAGGGGGATATTGTTGGGCTATATTTAAGTAGGTTTACGCTTGTCTTTATTAAGCCTGTTTATGTTAATTGGGCTTAGTTTAAGTTAATAGGCTTGGGTTAGGCCATGTGGGCCAAGGGTCTAGTGGACCCTATATATTGTTATGTTCTAGTTCATTTTGGGGTTACACATTCATTAGACCTTTCATTGTAGTTCTTTGGCCACCACCTTGTACCAGACAATCCTAGAGATTGTGTGCAAGGTGAAGCAGCAATATAATTATTTTCATCATTTTAATCTTTTGTTCTTCACATTCAATCTTGTTTTCCGCACTCGATTGTTTGTTTGATACCCGGTAGAGAAGATCTTGGACTTACATGAACGTTTTCATCAATCAATCTATGTAGTCTTTTAGACCGTGCTTGTCTAGGTGATGGTACTCTAGGGGTAGGGGTGGAGGAGGAAGATGGCGCACTCTTTCTGGATTGTGGTTGTGCATTTGATCTTGTTGCATAGGCCCGGTAGCATTCTGAACAACACGCCATGTCAAACCACTATCATCATCAAACACAACCTCTGAGGTATCTGCATTCTCATCATCCATAACACCCATGAGCCACTCGTTAGCATCATCAATTTCTTGTAGAAGTAAAGGGTCGGTGGTGTTCCTTCTGTCATATCGTTGTTTCAAAGTTCGATTAAACTTTACATACACCAAGTTGTTTAATCGTTTTTGTTCCAGTCGGTTCCTTCTCTTGGTATGAAGCTGTAAAAATAATAAAACTTGGTTAAATAATGACTAAAAAATAAGATTATTAAAGTGAAGGTTTAACTATCAGCGTAGTAACTTACTTGCTGGAAAACACTCCAATTCCTCTCACACCCAATTCCTCTCACACCCCGTTGCACTACATGTGAGATTAAGAATCCGAATGGCAAAGTTTTGCAACTCGGGGGTATCACATCCATAACTCTCCCACCATTCCGCTGTTAGCAAATAAAACATGTGTTATCTTTAATGCTTTAAATTAAAAATAACTACACCTATTGCGGTTACCTGGAGATCTTGTCTTCCTTTGACGTATAGCTATTTGTTTACCAAAAACACCTACTGCCTCTTCATATAAATCCAACTGGCTACTGATTATGTCTTGAGTTTCTGGATCTGGAACTATTCTTTCAATGCAATCAATCAAACCTTGCCTAATAGGTCCGGTCTTTGCCTTTTCTCTATTGTCATAATACATTTCATCGTCATCATCCAAATCATAATCATCAACAATGGGGTCATAAGATTGTTTATCCTTAGCTTTTTTTCAACATAAATTCTTTCATCTCTTGGCGTACGTGTTCTGGACACTTACCACAAGATAAAACGTTTCTAAACCCATCAATTAAGTGTTGCTTCAGCCGATATACCCCACCGGTTGATGGTTTTCCGCAAAACTTACAAGTCCACCGGTTTTTGTTTTTCGGGTCTTGTGTCCCATATTTTCTACTCGGATCACCCGTACTAGTTTCACCACCATCAGTAGCCATTTATCTGAACATGTAACAAATTAATAATGAACAATTCACAATCAAATACTTTGCAAGTATAATAATATAATGCAACAGTGAATATAACTATCCAATTATCAACATTAAATAAATAATGACTAAAGAGTAAACATTTTTTTTAAGAACTCAACATGACAAAATAACAAATAATAAGCAAGAAAAAGTGTAAAACAAATGTTGTATAAACAGGACAATTGATAAATAAATAATAAATAAATAAATCAAAGAAGTTTAGTTTAATTACTAACCTGTGAGGGAGAGGGATGAACTTTGGAGAAGAATTGTGAGTCAGGGATGAGCAATCAGTCTGGGGCCTGATGATGTGGGCCTATATTATTAACTGGTAGTCCAACAGCAACACTTGAGCGCTTTTGTACATAAAGCGACCTATGTTGTCGCTTTTCGCTTAACAAAAAAGCGACCTAAGCGCGCGCTTCGTGTACACACCTCGCCTTATGTAACATAAGGCGCCAGTCCTTGCGCCTCACTGCGCTTTTCGCTTAGGCGCGCTTAAAGCGCGATTTTTAAAACCAAGGTCCCACTAAAGTTTTTAAATATTGAGAGAACTACACAATTAGTCCTTGTGGTTTACCATTAGTTTCACCTTTGAGTATTAAGATTTAAAAGTTTCGTGTTAAGGTGCTAAGTTTTGTTTTTGTAACATAATAGGGTACTAGCATTAATGGTGGTGGGCCCGACTTAAGTTTCACCTTTGGTCCTTGTAGTTTACCATTAGTCACTTGAGGGTAAACTCAGTTAAATATTAACCTCCGTTAGTGTTAATACTCTATTATATTACAAAAACTAAACTTAACACCTCAACATGAAACTTTTAAACCTTAATACTCAAAAGTGAAACTAATGATAAACCATAAGAACTAATTGCGTAATTCTCTCTATAATAATAAGGCTGACGACTTTAACTTAACTTTGGTATATCTAGAATTTAATCTTTCTTTGTAACAATAACATATGGATTATATAGTTTACATGAAATTCAACAATATAATATGCGCTTTTAATTTGTTATTTTTTAATACTTCCGTTTTCTATAAAAACATTCGTTTGTTAACTAAAAGAACGGAATAACCAATTGTTTTTAGTTTTTATTTCTTTAATTTTTTATTTTTTTTGTGAAGAATCGGGTGTATATTTTTTTGGTAGCCAATTATATTTAAAAACAGTATTTCGTTATCATGGTCTATACCGAGTGATGTACGGTTGCGATACCGCATATAAGCGAACAACATCATTGCCGATATTTTGCTATTATTGAAAACGGTATCAGTGTTCACTTTTATGTTATATGACAACACAAACAATAACCAAACTCCTACCAAGTTGCGTACGTAAAAACCAACTAGACTTCCGCCGCGAAGTGCGAAAAAAAAAAAAAAAAAAAAAAACTAGTTTATATAAATACAAGAAACGTACAAAGAAAGAAAATTACAACTTAACTAATCTTGGACATGTCCCCAAGGACCCCAACCCAAGTAGTAGTTAATCTTGTTAACTTGACTAACAAAATTGGCCTTAAACAATAACTAGGCCCAGCCCAAGTTTTTCCATAAAAATGCACATCCTCATTATCTTTGTCATCATCCAATCCACTCCCAATCAAAATAATTCAACCCAGTTCATGTGTAGTAGCCCAATCGGCTATTTATTATGAATGATCTACTTTATATCCCAACACAGCCCAGCTACATCATCCCAAAAAACAAGACTACATCATCCTTATGTAGCACAGTTTGAATCCTAAATACTCCAAGCCCAACTACTAAAACCAGATGTCATTTTAACAGCCCATAAGACCCCTAACATGCCTAACCAATAACTTGTACCACTAATTTTGCTTCAAGAAATATTATTTGAATGGAATAAGTATGTTGGTCCTCATGATTTTGGAATAACAACCTGTGTTGCAGATAGTGGTGATCAACCATTCAACCCTTTGAACCCTTGTGTTAAATTGAAGAATTTCTTGATGCTACAAATGGTCCAGCATTTGAGTTTACTTCTAATTATTGTGCACACACTTTTGAATTTGTTATCAAGACTTCTTAATATGCTGCATTGTGTTTAATTCACAAGTGTTCACTTCATTTTTTTTTTATTTTTGTTGTTATTTTCTGTAAACATGTATTAGAGCGTTTTCATCGCTACAAAGTGGATGGAGTCCTGAATGGACAGATTCACAAAGCGGATGGAGTTCGCGTTGGAGTTGATGACCAAGCTAGGTCCAGTCCGGTATACCGGACTCATACGGAAGGGTTTGGGGGCCAGGCCACCCCAACGAGTCATTTAAAAAAAATGATTTAAAGTTCAAATTTGAAACTATCCAACTAACCCAATGTTATCCGTTAATACACAGAATTTTAAAAAGCAACTAACATTCAAACGGTGGAGCTTGTCGTTTAGCAGCTCTCAACCCATTTTTTAATGCTATTTCTATTTTTTCTTATCAATTTTAAAAATAAAGGAGCATGAAACTTTATATTTTCAATCTTTTTTAAACGATCGATTTTTGAGAGACAACAAATAACCACAATGTTTCTAAAATTAAAATATTCTGTGAAAACAATGAAAAGAAAAAAACATAAAAATGAACCCTAGTAAGTGCTTCTTGGAAGGGCACCATGTCATTGTGTTAGGTCATCAAGAACCCTAGTCAGTGCTTCTTGGAAGCTTGATCTGTTCCATTCACTTCCCTGCATAAAGAAAAAAATAGTATTGTTAAATGGAAAAAAAAATAAAAAAATAAAAAAAAATTGAGCAAATCATTTCCTTTTACAAAGATACTCTTTTAGATAGTTATGGTTATAAGTAGGTGTGGGCATATGAAAACCAATAACCGAAAAAAATCGAAACGGAATCGAAAACCAAACCGAGAATAACCGAAACCGATTTAACCGATCGGTTACGGTTAAGATATGTCCAAAACCGAATCATACGGTTACGGTTTTGGTTTCCCTTCTTCTGTTACCGAATTAATCGAAATCGAACCGACAGTTTTATATTTATGTATTAATAATGTATATCCATGTATTTGAAACGTATTTCAAGTGTTCCCTAGTGTATTTCATGTATTTTTTATGCATATGCATGCATTTGAAACATATTTTCATGTATTTTTTTTTATGTATATCCATGTATTTAAAACATATTTTCATTTATTTCCTGGGTATTTCATGTATTTTTTAGCTGTTTGTATGCTTGAAAAAGGTTCAAAACACTTGACAAACTATTTTAATTTTTTACAAGTTTTGTTTTTTTTATATATAATTTACCGAACGTAACTGAAACTAAACTGATAACAGACATATTAACCGAATTAACCGAACCGATTTAACCAATCGGTTTTGGTAATGGTTTTTCCTAAACCAGAACTTTGATTATTGGTTTCGAATATGTGTAAAAACCGAACCAACATTTGCGTTATAATTTTTTTTTTAATTTATTCAAACTGTATTTTATCTAGAATAAGTCTATATATGATGTTGCAAAAGCATTCTGTCAACGGATATCCACTTATATGAAATGTTAATGCTTTTGGTCAGTAAAATAAGTTGTAAGATGTTTCTAGAAACTTACAACTAGAAAATTATCAGTGATTAGTTCTAATCACTATTATTGACTAATAATATGCATGCGCAATATATGAATAAAAGGTTAACATTTTACATTTGTCACTTGCGTCTTGGCCCAGTGATAGTAGTCTCTTGGCTGCTTTTAAGAGGGCCAAGTTTGAACCTGGTGAATATAAATATATTGGTGTAAGTAATTTAAGGGGGTAACGTTTGCTTTTAAAAAAAAAAAAAGAAGGCTAACATCATGTCACCGATATTTCTTTTAGCTATGAATCGATAGTTTTCTTAGGATTATAGTATGAAACAAATTCTTTAGCTAAATTGATACTGAATCGTTATGTAAAATCTAGTATATAAGGAGCAGACGAAGAACTTCTTAAGTGCCATTTGATAACGTAAAAAATTCATAGGGTATTGAATGATTTAGAACTAGTATTTTGCTTTCGTGCGTTGCCCGTCAAACCTGTGTGTAAAATATAGAAAAATATAACTAAATCGATCTAGGACCCTACGCATTGCGAAAACTTATTAAACGGGAACTATAGACGCGCTGTGATGAGCTTGTTAAACGGGAAAAATAATAGATGATAAAACTATTGGAGATAATTTAGCTCCATGTTTTCTCTCCTTGTTTTACTCCACCAAGCTTTTTGTCTCCTTCCATTATGTCCTTGCATTATGCCTTAAGATATGTGTTTCCATGATTTATGCCCCCAAGATTTGCTATTTGTCTATTTTATGTATTTTCATTCTTGTATTCTTGTATTTAAGGAGGATGTTATCTCCTCATTTCATGTATCAAAAACATCTCTATCAATAACAAAACAATTATTTCTACACTTATTGTATCAATATTAACCTTGCCGGTTTGAGAGTCGCCGGCTAGAAACCGAGCGGCCTCCGGCCACAGGGCCGAAACCAAACTAACCACACCAATACAAAGCCGCTTGCACTAACCAAATACCAAAACGCTTTCGCTTAGATTTTTCAAAAACCTTCAATCCCAGACACACAAGTTATGGTGTGCTAACTCGAAAAAAATAGAATGAAATGTAAAACGAAAATTTTGCAAAAGATTAAAAGTACGAGAGACCAAAGTTGAAAGTAAAAAAAGTGTAGGGGTTAAATTGTGAAAGCCGAAAAGCTTTAGATTAAAAGTAAAAAAAAATTCAAATGGGTTAAAATGCAAAAGACATTGAAGCTTTTAAGTTAAAAGTGAAAGTACATGCTGATCAAAGAATTAAATTGTCAAAGATTAAAACTTTAGAATTTTATTGTCCAAGAATGAAACCTGAAAGGAAAAAAACAATTTTTTTTTTTTTTTGAAAAATATCCAAAACCAAGGGTACAACACAAATAACCATAAAGAAAATTGCAAATTATTGTCTTGATAATATATTTCATAAATTGCCAAACCATAAATATTATTTCTGTTTATCTTTATTCTTCAACATTCCTTTTATAAATTCAGAACATATAACTTTTTTTGTATATTTTACAAGAATGATTAATATATATATGTTTGTAAAGAAAATGTACGTATCTATAACTTATAATAAAAAAATTGAGTTTGTATGAGGTGACATTCAATGGAATGTGTCATATGGCATCATGTGAAGCTTTCTTTTAAATTATTTATTTTGTATTTTTAAATAAAATCTATATCTATATTATCTTAAAATTTCAAATATAATAATTAATATCTTTTCCTTATTTTCCTCTCACATTTTTTAAATGTTAGTGAAATATTAATTTTTTAAAATTTCAAATATGTTAATTAATATTTTTATCTTTATTTTTTTCTTATTTTCCGCTCACAATTTTTAAACGTTAGTAACTTTTATGTATGACATATTTTTGAAAAAAAAAAATACACCAAATTAACGATCGCTTTATTATCTTTCCAACGAACACCATATATAGTGCTATACAAAAACGAAAAAAATGTTGTTTTAGTGAGTTTTGTTCATGCAGAAAAAAACACAATGTATTTAGATAATTTCTTAATCGCTAATCATGTTATGATAATCTATATGTTTTTGAACATACTATTACATGTATGAATTGCCCATGTTCATGTGCTATAACGATATGCTTAGCATTAAAAGATGTTGAGATTTTTTAATCTGCTGTGAACGCAACATGAGAACCCCTTTTGATAGTATAAACATTAGAACAACTTTCTTTAACATTAAAAGGGGTTGAGACTGTTTACTTCTTTTATCCTTTTTTATTAAGTAATATTAGATTTTTCAACCCCGGGATACTCCCGGGGTAATCAACTAGTACGAACATATACCTGAATTCTCAATCTCAAAATAACCCGATTCATAGTAACTTCTGTTTGCAGCATTCGTGTCTCAGCGTTTATCGAAGTTACAGTTACATTCTTAACTTGTTTCATGAACTCCAAAACCCGAACCACCAAATCGCTAAGTATCAAATTCCTACTCACATTCACTTCCAAATCAACAACTCGTAAATCCGAAGTTGATTCGTCTAGATCCACGATACGAACATCTAGTCTCTCACCTGAATCGTGGTTAAGTATTTGCATTCTTGGAAGCTCATTCTCCAAGATCTTGTTTCTTTTGTTAAGCTCCTCCACTTGAGACGTTAGAGAAGCTACATAGTCCTTTATGTTTGATAACACCGACGCCTTATCCATCTAAAATGAGAACACATAACAACACAACAAAAAATAATATTATTTAATCTACAAAAGGTACACACTAGAACTCTCACCATGTTAAAATCAAATAACAGCAAGTGTTTAATTTGTAGCTAGAGCAAAACTTACAAGAGCCTAGTTTGTATAATTTAAAGTGTTTTGTAAACTTTCTCGAAGTGGAAAGGATTGAAGAATATTGTCTTCTTTAAAAGAGTCAAATTTATAGTTTTAATATATAAAAAAAATAAGGCCAATGCAATATTGCTAGCTAGGGTTTCTTTGGTATTGGTGAGACAATTGGTTGATAAACTAGGGTTTTGTTATCTTCAGGTGTATAGAATAAGAGGCATGTTATTTACACAATAACAAAAAAAAGGTTTGCACATTCCTCTACGGGCCGTATAGGGCTATACGGGCCGTAGAGGGTGTCAGTGTAATAAATGCGAACACCCTCTACGGCCCGTAGGCCATACGAGGTACGAGGTCATTGAATGAACAGTCTGACATTCAGTGTGTCAGTCTGAAAAAGCAAACCCTCTACGGGCCGTAGAGGCCTATACGGCCCGTAGAAAAGCTGGTTGTTGGGAGCATTAAACCCTCTACGGCCCGTATAGGCCTCTACGGGCCGTAGAGGTCCAGATATATTCTTCTGCCTTGTCTTCTTTCTTCAGTATACGAAACAAAATAAAAAACACGGGTGCACAAAAAATCCGATCGATTCCAAGCTACCGCGATGTCTTCGGGTCACTACGGTAATGTTTCGGATGAATGGGAGCATTCGTTTAGCCTATCTCACGTCTCGGAAAGCCTTTTCGGAGCCGTGGTGGAACGTGGTGAGGAGGAGGTTAGATCCGTTGTTCGCTGTGGTGACGGGAATGCATTACCCGATTTGAACCTGCTGCCCGATTTGAACCAGGAGTACGTAGAAGAACTGGGGTCATTTTACTTGCCTCCGCCAAGTCATCCACAGTACGAATACGGGAGTTATCATTCGCACGAGGGAGGTGATAACGGTGGCGAGGAACCTGTCCCGGATGTTTCGTATGAAACGAATCAGGTGTGTTTATGTATTTGCACTTGTTTATAATTTAGACCCGTGTATATTTAGTAGTGTACATATTTAGACTCGTATATTTAGTCCCGTACCTAAATTTGTTTTAGGGTTTGTGAGATTTGAACTCGTATATATTAGTAGTTATTTGAACTCGTAGGGTTTGTGAGATTTGAACTCGTATATATTAGTTGTTATTTGAACTCGTAGGGTTTGTGAGATTTGAACTCGTATATATTAGTTGCTATTTGAACTCGTAGGGTTTGTGAGATTTGAACTCGTATATATTAGTTGCTATTTGAACTCGTATATAAATTTTGCAGGTATTCAGGTCTCTTAAAGACCTGACAGAGTGGGTTTATCAAAGGGCAAAAAAAATGGTTACATTACCGTATAGTCACGTACTGTTTCGCAAGGCAGGGGGTGAATAGGAGGGTAATAACGGCATGGATACGATGTGACCGTAGTGGCGTACATCATAGTGTAGCCACGGTTCGGAAGACGAGCAGTATAAAATGTAATTGCCCGTTTGAAATAATAGGGAGATACCACTCCGGCCACGATGGTTATATTTTGGAGGTCCAGAACCAAACACATAATCACAAACCTTTCCAACACATCGAGGGTCACGCGTATGCTAGGAGGCTGGGTCCGGGCGAGTTAAAATTGGTGGATACACTTTATTTTCAAAATGTTACGCCAGTAGACATACATTCGGCCGTTAGAAAACAAAACCCGGATAGTCCCTGCATCTTAAGAGACATACATAACACAATAACCAAGGTTAAGCATTTGTTATACGGCGGCAGGACTCAAATGCAGGTATTATTATCTCTTATTATTATTATTATTATTATTATTACTTCTTTATTATTATTTTTTAATTATTATTATTGCTATGCAGGTACTCGAAGCCACATTGGTGGAAAAAAAATTTGTTTACTTCACCCGGAGGAATGCCTCGACAAATGCGATCGAGGATATTTTGTTTGTCCATCCCACCTCGCACAGGTTATGGCGTGCGTTCCCGCATGTGCTGATGATTGATGCGACCTACAAAACGAACGAGTATAAACTTCCGTTTGTTCAAGTTGTGGGTATGACATCAACATCCAAGTCGTTTTGTGTCGCCCATGCATTCATCTCCCATGAAAAAAAGGATAACTACCTGTGGGTGCTACAAAGGCTTAAAGAGTTGCTAGAAGATAGTACGGAGCCCCGTGCTATAGTAACTGATTGTGAGAAAGCCTTGATGAATGCATGCGACATTGTATTTCCAGCAGCTTCGAAGTTGTTATGCAGGTATACATATTATTATTATTTTTTTATTTTTATTATTATTATTATTATTTATTATTATTTTTATTTTTTTATTATTTTTATTAATATTATTATTATTATTATGCATTCAGGTGGCACATTCAACGAAATATACTGAAGCACTGGAAACAAGCCTTTGGAGATGCAGATTGGAAAATATTCGTGAAATCTTTTAAGCGATTATGTAGATCTTCATCTCCGGCATTTTATCAGCACTGGTTAGACCGATTCTACAGACGACTATGTCAAGACCAACGAACTGGTACATATTTTATTAATTTAGTTTAAAACGCATACACACATTAACAAATATCTTTGTTCTATCTTTACAGATGTTTTTGAATATATAGACCGGGTCTGGCTCCGTGACTACAAAGAAAGGTTTGTTTCTGCATGGACAGACACAAACTACAACTTTGGTCAGTATACGACCAACAGAGCTGAGAGCCAGCATTCACGGTTTAAGATGCACATTAAGGGGCCTAACAACTCGCTCCACAAACTTGTGATGATTGCAGACGATGTGGTAACGTCACAAGAGAGGGCAATAAACCACTCGTTTGAAGAGAGTTTGTCTGTGAAAAAAGGTGCACCATGACATACCGATTTTTGAGGACCTACTCGGTAAAGTTTCTCATGCAGCGATCGAGAAGATGATAACTGAGATAAAAAATATAGAGAAGTTGAGGAAACGAAAAATGAGTTGTGGTCACCGGCTTTTCACGAGTTCTGGGTTGCCGTGTGCATGTCGATTAGATTCGTATATAAATAAAGGTAATACCATTACTTTATTATTATTATTATTATTATTATTATTATTATTATTATTATTATTATTATTATTTTTATTGAATACTGGAATAAAAATACAGCTGACCGAAATAGACGTCTTATGGACACGACTGAATTACGAACCGGAAGTAGTATGGAGGGAACCTGACCTTGCGAGTGAGTGGGAAATAGTTAAAGAGACACTGATGTCTCAATCACAACGCGTTCAAAGAAATATGTTGTCAAAAATAAAGTCGGTGGTAAATCCAAGTATGACTGACACTCAACCTCCTGAGGTACAAAAGAATACTCGTGGGCGCCCAACTACAAAATCAAAGAAAAAAATCAGCAGGAGGATGCGCAAGAAGATGTTAGTATTATTATTATTATTATTATTATTATTATTATTATTATTATTATTATTTATTATTATTATTATTATTGTTATTATTATTATAATTTATTGTTATCCATTGTAGGAAGACGAGCCTGTTAGAAGACGTAGGCCATCAGACCCAGGTAGAGATACAATGAGAGTGTGTAGCAAAAAGTATCCACTCTTAGTAGGGGACAGGTACATAAATAACTATTTATACATACATACATACATACATACATACATACATACATACATACATACATACATACAGACATACATACATACATACATATATACATATGTACAATCCCCTAATCATGATTTCCCAATGTTTGGCGGTGACAGGTATAAATTTGCGCTTAGACAATTTAAGCATCAGATTGATCCCCTTTATCGACGGTTTGTCACGCATATTCAAAATGTTCAGCCAGACGGTAACTGTAGGTTCCGATCTGTAGTTGTGGCTTTGGATAGGGAGGAGGAAGACTGGGATTTGATCCGCCACGTTCTTATAGAAGAGATGATGGGTCAATACCATGAGGATTGGTACGAGATTTTGAATGGATTCGACGATAACGGGTTCGCCCGCATATACTCGTCCTTAGATTGGACGGGAGTCGGGAATACACCCAATTCAAAATTGATGGAGATGCCTTTGACTGGATTACTGATTGCTCAGGCATTTGGTGTGGTCCTTCAATTCTTCAGTTCTCTTGGAGCGAGCACATTCTTCCTTATTCACAGTCATCCTGAAAGCGTGCCAGAACATCGGGTCATTTCGATAGCCTTCGTGAACGACAACCACTTCATCATGCTTAAGCTAGCAGACGACGCTCCGATGCCTTATTCGAGTGGAGCATGGACGGGTTGGGTAGATGTAAATCACAACCCATGGTTAGCACTATACAAGGATCGTCTTGATGAGGGGCGTAGGCTATCTCAAACAGCTCCAGAGTGGTTTGACCTAACCGGTTGTCCTGATTCTTCTGATAGTTCGGTGTAAATTTGTTTTTATAATGTATAATGATTTATTAAGTACATTTTTTATTTTTTATTATAATTTTAGATATAAAATATGAAATGAAAACATTCTTTTATAAAAAAAAACCTATACCACCTAATTAAAACTAACAAAATTTAAAAAAAACAAAACTTCTACTGGGCAGTAGAGGGCTCTATGGGCCGTAGAAGGGATTTAGCTACGGGCCGTAGAGACCTCTACGACCCGTAGGCTTCTGGAACAAGGTCGTAGAGACCATCTATGGCTCGTAGAGGCCATTGAGTCTACGGGCCGTAGAGGTCTCTACGGGCCGTAGATAAAAGTTTTTAGTTTCTTAAAACTTTATGAATTTTATAAATATAAATCAGAAATTTTTTAAAAATTTTTGTGTGTCTACGGGCCGTAGAAGAGGATTTTTTTTAAAAAAATTTGGGTTATCAGTTATATGTTATATTAAATTGTTCTGGGTATTATCCCAGCGAACTGGTAGCCCAGATGGTCACTATGGTTTCTATAATGGTGTGTGATAATATGCTCAAGTTCGATCCTCGTCCCAACCGGTTTTGTTTTTTATCCTTATCTACGGCCCGTATAGAGCTCTACGGGCCGTAGAAAATCCCTGAATCAAAAAGCTTTATCAGTTACCTTTTTCCCTTTTCCCCAAATCAAAACAATTTCACCCTTTCACCACCACAATCGTCCCTTTCAACCACCCCACCACAACCCTCGTCCCCTTTCAACCACCCCACCACAACCCTCGTCCCCTTTCAACCACCACCACCAAACCCTCTGTTCGAGCCCCATCCACCACCACAACCCTCTGTTCGAGCCCCATCCACCATCGATCCACCGAAACCCTACTCTCTTCAATCACACGTTCAGCCCACATTCAATCATTGGTAAGTATTAGGTTGTTGTTATTATTATTTGTATGCTTTAATCTCTCGTTTTTTTTATTTTTTATTTGGGTTGGTGGTTGGAAGAGGGTTTTGATTTGGGACGGTGGTGGTGGGCTGTGGGGATGTGGTGGGTGATGGTTGGTGTTGGCTGTGAAGGTGGGGTGGGGTGGGGGTTTCTGTGGTGGTGGGTGGTAGTGGGGTGGGTTGTGGTGGTGGGGTTGTTTGGAGCCGGGTTCGCGACGGGGTTGGGTCGGGTCAGGTAGGTTTTCGTGGTGGCGGGTTATGGGAGTTGGGAGGGCGGTTATTGTGTGGTGGTGTTTGGTCTGGTTATGGTTGTTGCTGGTAAGGTGACGGCGGCGGGGGTGGTTCCTGGGTCATGGGGACGGGTGATGGTGGTTGTTGAAAGGGGCGGCGGCGGCTCAGATGGTGGCCGCAGGTGGTGTGGTTTCAGGTGGTGGTTGGCCCGGATAAGGAGGATGGTGACCGGGTTGGTGGTGCTCGGCTGGGTTGGCTCCGGCTCGGGTCCGATGGGGCTCGGGTCTGGGTCAGATTATGGTTGTGGTTTGGGTGTGTCGAGTCAGATTCGGTTTT
Organism: Ambrosia trifida; assembly: GCA_028751855.1. Taxonomy (NCBI): domain Eukaryota; kingdom Viridiplantae; phylum Streptophyta; class Magnoliopsida; order Asterales; family Asteraceae; genus Ambrosia; species Ambrosia trifida. The sequence continues at coordinate 131,323,730 of CM054128.1, read as the reverse complement.
GGGTTCGTGTTCGGGTTCGGTCAAACATGGTCAACGAGTCAGATCTGGTTGGTTCTTTTGAATCGCCAAAACTAATATAGTTTTGGCAATTCTTTTGAAACGCCAAAACTATATTAGTTTGGCGTTTCTTTTGAATCGCCAAAACTAATAGAGTTTTGGCGATTCTTTTGAAACGCCAAAACTCTATTAGTTTTGGCGATTCTTTTGAAACGCCAAAACTAATATAGTTTAGGCGCGTTTCTTTTGAATCGCCTAAATTATACTAGTTTTGGCGTTTCTTTTGAAACACCTTAATTATAGAAACGCCCTAACTAACTATAAATTCTTTGATTTTGCAGTTATGGCAGATTTTGAAGACGAAGACTACGTGAATGAGGAGGAGGAGCAGGAGGATGAGCCCGTGGTCCAGGGGGCGCCTGCCATGGCAAGGGGTGACTTACAGGGCTGGGAGTATTGCAGTTTTCGGCGTTTCGATTACCCGAATCCAAGATTTCAGAGGTTGAGGAAAAAGAAGATCGAAAAGGCGGGGGGGATTTCTTGGGACGCGCTTCGGGACACTAGGGGGGTGCAGAGGCGATTGCCCGAGAGTGGATCCCGGAAGGGATCCCGGAAGGGAGCCCATTGGATAGGTTTCTTGGGGACTTTTGCGCGCCGTCCCATCGGCCGTTGGTGATAGAGTTCCTATCCACCTTTCGCTTTCGGCCGCCCACCGAAGGATCGTCGGGCGCCGGATCGTCGGGCGCCGGATTGTCGAGCCGCCCACCGAAGGATGTCGAGTTTTCCATACTCGGCGTTGAATATGGTTATTCCCTAGATGAGTGGGCTACGCACACCCAGTGGTACACTCCCGACGAGCTTGTAGAGGTATTAATATTATTTATTTTTATTCTTATTATTTTTGTTTTTGTTCTTATTCGAAATGTTAATGTTAATGATAATGTTCAGGATGTCTACACTAGAGGTGTGACTACTGTTGCTGATGACGTGATGTATGCGTGGTGGCCCACCATTGGTGGTCCAGAGTTCGGGAACCCGACACAGAAGTATTATTATTATTATTATCATTATTATTATTATTATTTATCAATATCTTTGTTCTAATTATTATTACTATTATTATGCTGTGCAGGGAGAGGTGTGACAGGGCATCTAACTAACATTCGTCACCCCATAGTTCGTTACATTCACCGTTGCATTACTTATTCCCTAACAGCACGGGGAAATAGTAACGAGCGGGTGACGAAGACGGACCTGATGTACCTCTATTGCATACTCACCAGCAGGCCGATTGCCTTGCATCGGTGCATGGCCGAGTACTTTGCCTCCTTCCCCCATAAAGCCGTTGAAGGAAGGCATCGCATGCGGGGGGATCATCAGCAATATTACCGAGCGCTGCAATGCCGAGAAGTATTTCGATTATGTTAACCGGAATCAGTTTCCGCCACTACCGCCCAGGTATTTCGGTTATTATTATTATTATTAATGTTTATGTTATTGTTTATTTGTTTCAGTCTAATAGGTCAAACCACGATGAAAGCTATGGGTTGTACGGCGAAGAAGGCGAAGACGCCGGATCAGCCAGCCTTCCACTATCTGATTGCTCAGGGTGGCGGGGAGTTTGTGCATGAGCCGTTGGTACATCAGGGCCTTGGAGGTATTATTATTATTATTATTACTATTATTATTATTATTATTATTATTATTATTATTATTATTATTATTATTATTATTATTATTTGGGAAACTTGTAGACAACTTGTGTTGTCTGGTTTGCACGAAAACAGGGGAAACTCTGCCCAATTTTTTTTTATAAAATCCTGGATTATTATTATTATTTATTAATTATTTATTGTTATCCATTGCAGGTGATGCTGTGGAGGTCGGGGTGCAGTTTGTTGCTGAGCAGGAGGGGGCGGTCTGAGGGACGTCGAGATGCCTCAGCAGCAGCCTGAGGATGTGCAGATACCGGCGCGCGTTTATCACTCTCTCAGGTTGCCTGCTGATGTTAGGGCGGACGTACGTGCAGCTGCCGAGGAGGCTGTCGAGATGCGTGCGTGGCGTCAGCAGATGGACACCTGGCGTCAGCAGCAGGACCCCGATATGCGTCAGTGGCGTGATCGGCAGGACGAGGCGATGCGCTGGTTGATTGCTGGCCAGCAGGATATCTATCGCCAGTTGGGCATGCAGACTCGTGTCCCACCGACTATAGGGACCAGCACGCACGAGCCCGGGACGTCCTCGCAGCAGCCCGAGACGTCTTCGCAGCAGCCCGGGACGTCGCCGCCGCCTGACTCTACGATGTTTTATTTTTGATCATCTTCTGTATTTAAACAATCTTTATTTTGAACGCTTCTGTTAACGTTTAGTTTTATCTTTTTTTGCTTATATAAACGATTGTGTTTACGTTTTACACGCTTATCGAGACGACATTGGTTTATATTGGTTTATGTTATAAACGATTGTGTTCACGTTTTACACGCTTATCGAGACGACATTGGTTTATATTGGTTTATGTTATAAACGATTGTGTTCACGTTTTACACGCTTATCGAGACGACATTGGTTTATATTGGTTTATGTTATAAACGATAGTGTTCACGTTTTACACGCTTATCGATACGACATTGGTTTATATTGGTTTATGGTTTATATCGAGACGACTTGTGTGTGTTTGTGTGATAATGTTCCCAAGATCGAACCTCGTCCCAACCCTTTTATGTTTTTTTTTTGTCTACGGCCCGTAGAGGTCTATACGGGCCGTAGGCCACACATTAACATCCATCCTTCCCCTCCCCATTGTCAAAAAATAATATCACTTCTTCTAAGGGCCGTAGAGACCTCTACGGCCCGTAGAAGAAGAAAAAATGTGGTATACGGGCCGTAGAGGCCTCTACGACCCGTATAGGGTTGTCTGGATAAAATTTGAACTTGTGCAAATAGTGGGAGCCATAGAATAAAAAACATATCCAGTAAAGATCTCATTCTCGTAGCAAAAGCTATAAGAGTGATACATACCTTGGACCCTGGAGGAAGTAGTGATCTCAAAGCTTGAAAGCAGTCATTAAGTTTTTCGCGCCTTTTTCTCTCATATATCATGTGACGAAAATGACTGCTTGTTGGTCGGGTTGTATGAATAATTAAATCTTCATGTTCGGCTCGAGCCTCACTTAAATTTTTATAGAATAAAAGTAATCTTCTATTGAAATTTTGTTGTTTTTGAACTCTGTTTGTAGGTCCTAAATATGTTCGATATCTCTTAAATGCACCAGCCCGCTGAGCTTGAATCTGGCATGAGGAAGGAGGAGAAATGACTACATGAAATGCTTTTATCATTGTAGCTTCTTCATGTTCTATTGAAGGTATCAACTGAATGGCTCTAAAAGGAATTAGAGCTTGTTGAAGAGGATCGTTTAATCTCCTAGTTGAAGAAATTGGTGTTTGATTTGGCATTTGTTGGTTTGAAAATGGTCTTAAAGACAAAGAAGAGGATGAAGGTCGAGCTTGATCAACTGGTTGGGGAAGCAATTCTTGTGGGAAGTCACCAGGAAACAACTTCTTTAACTCGAATTGATTAATAACCTACATACAAACCATGAAATTAACATAAATAAGAAACTGAATAAGAAGAACAAATGATGTTAGCCACCATTAGGTGTTATTTGTTTTTCTAAAAAGATCTGCGCAGTCTCTTCAGTCTGCGCCGCGCAAGCATTACCATCTGCAGACTGTTTATTTTTTCGAAGATGTTTCATTAAAAAAAGTCTGCGCGAGATCTTCTTGGTGCAGACTTAGGTGTTGTTTGTTTTTTCTGAACCAAAAGGACTGTAGTCTGTGGACCACATCTGTAAACATCTGCAGGAGAAGAGGTGGACCAAATGTCTGCAGTTAGGAAAAAGACTGTTTGTTTTTTAACTTCTGCAGGATGCTGAAATAAACCGAAATTTAAATAAATTTGTTTTTTAAGACAATCAATTTTTTTTCAACATCGAAATTTAAATAATAGTTATACAACACTGAAATAATGTTCATAAAACCACAAATAACAATTTTTCAAGTAATTTATTCCATAGTTTGCATTAACTGCACGACAATTTCATCTCGTAACTAAGTCATATATTCCCGATCCGATGCGGTCCCAAGTGGTGGTGGACGGTGGACGGTGGGTAGTGGTGGTGGGTGGTGGTGGTTGTGGACGGTGGTGGCGGTGAACGGTGATGGTGGTGGTGGTGGTAGACAATGGTGGTGGTGGACGGTGGGTGGTTGTGGTGGTGGTGGACTATGGTGGTGGTAGACGATGGTGGTGGTGGACGATGGGTGGTTGTGGTGGTAGACGATGGTGGTGGTGGACGGTTGGTGGCAGTGGTACACGGTGGAGGTGAATTGTGGTGGTGGTCAACGGTAACTGTGGTGGTGGTTAACGGTGGGTGATGGTGGTGGTGCTGGACAGTGGTGGTGGTGGGTAGTAGTGGTGGTGGTGGTCAGTGGCGGACCCAGGATTTTTCGCCACTGGGGTCCCTATTTTTCGATGTTCAGATTTTTTACAATGAAATGTTGGAGTTTTCGGCCTGGTTTCATTTCGGGTCGGGCAGGGCGACAACTAGTAAACATGCCTCGCACGTTGAGGCAATATAACACAAATAAAAATATAAGTCGTGTTCGTGCTGAACAACATATAAGTTTTTTTTTTTTTTTTTTTTTTTTTTTTTTTTGTGTAAACCTTACTAATATATATGTACACTATGCTTAATTGTTCGTAACATTTCTAGTGCCCAAGTAGATTGACGTGGATCAATTGAAGTTAACCAAGAACAAAGAGTAAAAATGTGAGTTGATTTTTTTAACTAAAACAGTGGTATGAAAATATGAATTAGACATATGTTTTTATTTAAAAAATTATAATATAACAATAGATTAAGTTTAAAAAATTATAAAAAATTAAAAATTTAATGGTAATCAGCATCAACTTATCATTGCATATATAAACCTATCCATTTGATTTAGTGAACCATCTATACATATAATAAACCAAAGCCATTTTAATGACATGACATTCAAAGAGGGTATTCTTTTTATTGAGTGTGTCATGTGTCATCTCATGTGGCAAGGCCTTTATTTTAGGAAAATAATAATTTAAAATTTAAAAACAGAATTAGATTTTTATCTCTAATGTTTCCTCCCATAACTTTTAAACGTTAATATCTTTTATACACCAGATTTTTTAAAGAAAAAAATTACACCAAATTAACGAGCGTTTTATTATCTTTCCAACGAGTACCATAGTGCTATATAAAAACGGAGAAAAAAAAACGACTATTTTTTTGTAACCCGATAGGTATTGTGTCAGGTTTGGAATTAGTTTAAAAAAAATTATGGGTTTGGGTCGGGCATGAGATTAGGTGATACCCGGCCCAATTACCATTTTTTTATATTAGAATATGATAACTTATGGCAGAGATTTGTTTTTAATAATAATAATAATAATATTCATTAATCATATATTGGCAAGTCATTAATTTATGTTGTCATATTAGATATTTTATTATGTCATATTAAATATTTCAACCCGGGACGCTCTCCAACAGGTAATTGCTATGTTTTCTTTTTCTACCATATTCTGAAATAGCTCAAATCTTATTGTATGCAGTTAAAGACCTTTGACTGAATGTATTGGTGCTAAACAATCTATGTTCCCTTGAAGTGCTTGGGATCTTAATATTCTGTTTTAGGTGTTGATGTTGTAAGGTGAAATAGATCTTTTGTTATTTTTTTTTAAAGTATCTAATGTAAGTTTTTTTTTGAACGGCGTCCCAGTGGTTACCTCGCCACATGGGGTGAACCTCGGCCCGGGTTCGAGCCTCCGCGGTGGGCATTTAAGCCCTGAAAGAGTGGCTGCCAGACCGACTCGCCCTTCCACGTGTCTCGACCCCCGGTCCGCAACTCGCACAGGAAACCACCACAAGCCGGAGTCGAACCCCCGACCTATGGAGTAAAACCTGCACACCTCACTGTGTAACCAATTGGTCCACAGATCATTGGCTATCTAATGTAAGTTGATACATAGATATTCATCATATATTGACAGATGCCATTTTTATAGTTTAAATACTTCTAATTTTATTCACTTTACTTAGATTTTCTCAACTCGGGATACTCCCGGGATATAAGCTAGTTCTTCTATATATTAATAGCTGGATTACTTTAAATATTTAAAAAAAAATCTTTTATATATAAACAAAATTGGCGTGACATGAGAAGCTCCAAATGGAAGAAGACAACAGTTCAATATTCCACATGTCAAGATATGATTGTGTTTGTGATTCACCCACAAGTGAATTTAGCTTTTCAGCATTATTTATATATATATATATATATATAATAATAATGCTGGGGAATTAACAACAAAAAAGAATGGAAGAAAAGGATGCAAGGGGTCTCGAACTCGTGACCTTTACTTTATAGGTGAGGAGTTTTTCCACTGCAACAAAGTTGGATTTAATACTGTGGGCTCACTAAAATATTTTTATGGGGTCCTTTAAAAAATTTCTATATCACCTTTACTACATTTTTAAAAAAGATTGGTGTCCTGGAACCCCGACCCGCTAAGGGTCGGTCCGCCCCTGGTGGTGGTGGACGGTGGGTGGTGATGGTGGACTGTGGGTGGTGGTGGACAGTGGTGTTTAACCCTCTGCAGACCTTAGAAGATCTTAGAAGTGGTTGGGCCAAGTCTGTACTAAGAAGAGCTCACCCAGACATTTTTTAATGAAACGTCTTCAGAAAAACAAACAGTCTGCAGATGGCAATGTCTGCGCGACACAGACAGAAGAGCCTGTGTAGACCTTTTTCAGAAAAACAAACAACACCTTAGGCTAGCCATTTCTAAGATCTTCTAAAGTCTGCAGAGGGTTAAACACCACCACCCACCACCCACCCACCACCACCACCACCGTCCACCACCGTCCACCACCACCGTCCACCACCACCGTCCACCACCACCATCGTCCACCACCACCACCGTCTACCACCACCTCCACCGTCCACCACCACCGTCCGTACACCACCACAAGTTTATTTTAGCAGTCCACAGATGTTAAAAAACAAATAGTTCTTCTTACAGACTGCAAAGGTTTGGTCCACCACTTCTTCTACAGATGTGGTTCGCAGACTGTAGACGTTTTACCTCTGAAAACGCAAACAACACCTAAGTGCCCACACCGACAATATGAGACGGGTAAATCACTATGTCTCATGACTAGCGCGTGGTGCTCAAGTTTGAATCTAAAAATCTCTAAAATAGATTCCGACCTCCTTGACATTGAATATGACAAAAAAAAGTAATATTAATGTAGAAAAAGGAATAAGATTTTTTACCTGGGATGAGCCATTGGACATGCCAAGTTCAATCTCTCCATTCTTGCACCCCATAAAAATTGCAGTCTGTCATGATAGTTAATCATCATTGTTTGCTTGATCAAGAATTTAACAACAAAAAATCGATCGGTTAAGTTTAGCCCATCTCAATAAACAAATTTTGCGTACCGTAATCTTTGCTTCCTGCAAGAAATAAAAAATAAGGTTTAGTGTTAGTTTCAAAGTTTGCATGCATGTATCAATGAGTTACAATCCTTACAACAAAATAATAAAAGTTTAATTTCTTTTTAGATTTGTACTTACTTGATAAAACTGTAATTGTGCTGAACTTGATGCCAATTCTAAAAGCTCCAATCCTGTATGTTCTATGTATGTAAGATTGTGCATGAATGCATACCCTGGAACTCCTCTATATAGATAAAAGTAATTAAACAAATTAAAACTCAAGATTTAAAAAAAAAACATTGCACTTGTATTGTTCTTACCCACTGTAATTATCCATCAAGAACATTGACTTCTGGTAGTCAAGAAAAGACCTCATGGGAAGACTCCTAGATGGTGAGCTTGCTTCATTGTTCTTTTCTTCTTTGTAAACTCCATCAATAAAGACTAAGCAACTGTTATTTTTTCATGGATATAAGAAGGAACAAGTTGCATAAATAGACATAATGTGTGTGTGTGTGTGTGTTAGATAGAGAATCGAACAAGAGTGAGAGATGTACTTGGAATGATGAGGCAAATGAGACCAAAGGCAAACGTAAGTGAAACCGCAAGACTGGATGATATTTCGAAGTAAATTAGATCGTTCGGCTTCTTGAAGATTGAATATGGAATCCATTAATTTCTAATAACTTTATCTACAGAAATGTTATTGTACTGTTTATAAGGGATTGGTGTGCATGTGTGTGTATATATATATATATATATGATGAAATAAGAATGATCAGTTGGTGAGAATCATTATTCATGAATCTGTCATACATGGAAATTGATTTGCTTTGGAACTTCGTTGATGATTTTTTTTTTCCATGGACTGTGCATTATGTGAACACACTTATATAATATATCTATTGACTAAATAAATTCACACGTTTAGAGAAAGAAACAAAATATCTATTGACTAAACAAAAACCACACATTGAGAAAGAGATAAGAGAGATATAGAGAGAGAAATATGCTTGTGGAGTGTTTTTTAGTGTGTATAGTATGTACCAAGGACTCTTTCAGTCTTCTATTAGAATTCTAAACCACTTTTTGTTATTAATGTGGATGTGTGTATACGATCAACTTTATGATTTATTGGGTCTAATTGGCAAAGTGATTGTAGTTACTTGATGACAAACAAAGAGGATTTATCATTATATAATAAATATAATAATTAACTTAGTTTTTAAATGTTAGACAATATTGGGATTTTTTTTGGAACGGCAACCACTTTTTATATATATAAAAAGGACTAGCAAGCGGTTGGGAAACTACACCAAAACAAAAAACACCACTCCAACAGTTACAACATACTCACAACATCAAAATCTAACCACCTATCCCAACACACATTGAGGACATTTGATCGTTGAGAAATCCAAAGAAACACATCTTCCTTAATAAGGTCCACCGTCTTTATAATCAGAATAAAGGCGCCTTCAAAAACCTTGGTATTTCTAGCACTCCATATCCTCGAGACCGTCGCTTGAAGTATGGTGTAGACTATCAATATCTATCTACGAGCCCCACTGCATTTAGTTAAATAATCAACCATTTTCACCAACGTGTTACAATCATCCGGCCAAGGGATCCGAGTCCACCTTAACACATTCCACCAGATCGCTCTAGACCAGAGACAGCCCACAAAAACATGATCACCATCTTCAGCCTCGAGCCCACACCTGTCGCACATGTTGTTAGGAATGAGAACCCCTCTCTTGGACAACTCCGATTTGACTGCCAGCCTGTTACACAAGGCCCTCCACAGGAGAAAGTTTGATTTCGAAGCCGCCCATTTCAGTCATTTTATAATCGGTTCCTCCTGTTCTCCATATATATTTGCTTCCAGCTACAAACGGAGGTCCTTCGCAGAGAACGCAGCACCGTTTTTGTTTTCCCAGGTCCACGAGTCACTCCCACCAATGAGAGTACAATGATTAAGACAATCTAAGAATCTCCCTATTTGACTCCATTCACTATTAGTACTAGGCTCATGAATCCACTCCAAATCCCACATGTTGTTACCAACCCAAACAGAGTTAATCAGGTCGTTTTTGTTTTTAGCCAACATGAAAACATCCAGAAACGTCTTCATAAGCGGTTCATCGTTGAGCCAAATATCCTTCCAAAATCTAGTCTTGGACCCATCACCCATTTTAACTTTGAGTTTAGCTTCTATATTGATCCCATGCTTGCCCAACAAAGACCCCAAATTCCCAACAGTCTTCCAAACACATGGAATGGTGTGCTTAACAGGAATAAGACTCGTCCCATTATTTGAGCTGTGAATCGAAAGAATGATAGTAGCCCAGAGATGTTTCGGTTCCTCCTTCAGCCTCCACCACCACTTGGCGAGCATCGCTATATTAAACTCCTTTATGCCCCCAATCCCAACACCTCCTCTATCCTTCGGTTTCATCATTTTCGCCCATTTGACCCACCGAATCTTACTCCTGCTGCCCACTATACCCCACACGAAGTCGCGCCGAATACCTTTCAGTTTTTTACCACTACATCAGGCGCTTGAAACAGCGAGAGATAATATGATGGGAGGCTGCCCAAAATAGCTTTTGCGAGCGTAATTCCGTCGGCGAACGAAAGGTGCTTCGCCTTCCACATAGACAATTTTTTATGGAACTTATCTACCACCGGTTACCACAACTTTGCCTTTTTAATATTTCCTCCGATAGGGACTCCCAAGTAACAAAACGGAAAGGACCCGGATTAACACCCAATAAGGTTCGCAAAGTTGTTGATTTCTTGAGTGGAGACCCCGACACCATAGAGTTTGCTTTTCTTGTGGTTAGTTTTAAGGCCAGTCACAAGGAATAAGCATCTAAGAAATCTCTTAAGATTGACCATATTGCTTTTAGACCATTCTCCAACGAAAATGACATCATCCGCGTAGCTCAAGTGGGTAATGTATGGGCCGTTATTTGGGAGTTGAATCCCTCTAAACAAACCCAAATTAGTTGCTCTATGCAAGAACATGGTAATAACTTCCATGGCTAGAACGAAAAGGAACGGGGAGAGGGGATCTCCTTGCCTTAGCCCTCTCTTGTATTGGAATTCACCCGTAGGCGACCCGTTGACCAAAATGGATCCTCTACCAGACGACAAGCAACCCTTTATCCACTCAATCCACAGCCTCGGGAAGTTCATCACTTTGAACAAGAATTTCCAGTTTAGAGAGTCATACGCCCGTTGGAAATCCACTTTGAACAATATCATCTTGGTTTTACTTTTTTTGGCCCAAGATACCATTTCGTTGATGATTAATGGGCTATCCAGAATGTTTCGGCCACCCCCAAAAGCTGATTGAGTGGGTCCAACAAGGTCGTCAAGAACCTCTTTAAGGCGACTAGCTAAAACTTTGGATATTATCTTGTAGAGAGAACCTAGAAGCGAGATAGGTCTATAATCCGTGAACCCCACCGGATTTGGTGATTTGGGGAAAAGGGCAATAAAAGAGGCGTTGCATCCCTTACTGAACCGGCCAGAAATCTGGAAATCCGCAACCATTTTACAGACACCACCCTTCAAAACAGCCCAATATTTTTTTTATAAAATTTCATGGTATAGCCATTGGGCCCTGGAGACTTGCCGCCATCATACTCTTTGATCGCTCTCCATAATTCTTCTTCCGTAATCTAAGAAATCAACCCCGAAGTCTGCTGGTCAGACAAGCTTGGGAGACCCAAGTTAGTAAATGAAGGTCTACGTCGCATCGGTTCGGTTCGGTTCGGTAAATAAAAGTCAAAGGGTTTGTTTAATTAAATAAGCTTGGGAGACCCAAGTTATTAAATAAACAATTCAATAATTAACTCTTTAGTTCTATGCAAGCTTGAATTGTTTATTTAATTAAATAAATATAATTAATTAATTAAATAAAAGTCAAAGGGTTTGCATATAACTAAAGAGTTAATTAAAGATAAATCCTTTGGGACAAGGAATATATAATGTTTAGGAATTAAAGTGTAAGTTTATTTTTAAACCCTGTTTATCCCTAACTAATCAAAAGAGTTTAATTAAAACACAAACATCACACACACCCAACCGATCGGCCCCACCACCCTATGGTCAACCACCCCTCTACCGAAGTGCCACCCTGCGACCACAACCTTCAGTCGCCTCCTTTTGGCTCTATGTGACCCCATGCGCCAAGCCAGTTCCCTCTGCGTGGCCCCACACGTTGTCGTGTTGTTCCACAACCACCGCCACGCACCACCATGCACTCTCGGTTTAGATGCAAATTTTGTTTGAGTTTTGGATCGGACCTGGTTCCAAGTGTTCAGGTTGGATATCCAAAGGTGTTGGAGACTTTGTGATATGGTTTTCTAGCGGAACCTTTTGAACATTCAAAGTGCGAGTTTTTGGTTTTCGTCTAAGTTATAAAATAGAAACACCCCATGGTTGCGTTTATTTAATTGCCTGATTAAATCTGTAACTGGGTCACTGTTATTGGGAATATTATTTGTTTTGTGATTTGTCACGCTTTCGCCCTTTGAGTAAATTAATAACATGTATTTAATGTGACAACCCTGAATTTTCAAATCCGAGTGTGTTTAATATCGTGTTGTGAGAACAAAATTTTATGTATATTTAATGTGACAACCCTTAATTTTCAAATCCCAATGTGTTTAATATCTTGTTGTGAGAACAAAACTATATGTATATGTTGACTCTGATAAGTTTATTTTTGAGTTAAATGTCAATTTCGTTCCTGAGGTTTGGGCCAGTTTGCCACTCCAGTACAAAAGTTTTTTTTTTTTCCAATTCCTTCCCTGAGGTTTGGATTTTTTTGCCAAATTCGTCATTTTCACTAACCCAGTTAAAAAAGCTTGTTAATGTCAGGGGTAGTATTGTCTTTTTACCTCAGGGACGAATTTGGCATTTAAAATTCAACCTTACCTCAGGGACGAATTTGGCATTTAACTCTTAATTTAATATAATTGTTAATTAAATAATTTATTATGAATTTGATGTGAATGTTGTGTATATGGTTACAGTGTTATGGTTTATGTTTATTATTTAAAAGTATTTCAATTTATGCACATGCAATCTAGAACATAGAGTTTGTTGGTTGCTTGGTTCGGTCTAGACCGTAGAAAGATATGGCACACAAAAGTGGCATAATTCCATGAAATCTTTTTTCAATGTTCTTTCTTTTGTGATTTTGAGTGTCTTAATGAATTGATTCATCTGTCTTCACCAAAACGCCCTCCCATATCCACTAATTTGTTGATATCACATGCAGCTGCTAAGATTGATTCACAACTCCAAGAGAGACAAAAACATAATAGTAAGGATTTAAACCCTGATAAGATCAGATCTCGTCTCTAGCAAATGCAACTAGAGCTCTCATCTGCCATTCACTCATTGAGGTCGAAAACCCAGACGGTTAACTTAGAGGTCAGTAATTTATTCCATGAACAAGCTTTTAAGCAGTTAACATCAACGTTCTTATTTTCATCCTCACCTGAATCATGGTGTTTTTTTGCTAGTGCGTTATTCAAACCATTTAGGTTCTTAGGTGACATGGGCCATTAACTTGACTTATGTTGATAAAATCTTTGAGCAGGTTCATGAAACCCATGGCAGTGAGTTGCAGCAGCTATCGGATGTGTGGGAATTCCAGGAAACTGAGGTTATGAAGGCTGGGGATAAATTGAGATCTATACGTGCAAAACTGGCAGTGTTAGAAGGAAAGATAGCACTATCAGTGATGTATGCATTCTATTCTGTTTGTCCATTAATTACATACAAGATGTTCAAGTTGTTGTTTTTTATGCGTGTGTGTATGGTTTAGTGATACACAGAAGTTAGTAGAGGAGAAACAAAGGAGAATCGATAGTGTTTGTACAACCTTGCAGCTTCTTCATACCACCTGCATAAATTAATAATAAATAATTTTAAATGCCAAATTCGTCCCTGAGGTAAAAAGACAATACTACCCGTGACATTAACGAGCTTTTTTAACTGAGTTAGTGAAAAGGACGAATTTGGCAAAAAAAAATCCAAACCTCAGGGAAGGAATTGCAAAAAAAAAAACTTTTGTACTGAAGTGGCAAACTGGCCCAAACCTCAAGGACGAAATTGGCATTTAACTCTTTATTTTTTTACTAGAACGTGACACATTGTTTTGAAACTCTTTTGCATATCAAGTTACTAAATGATTATATAGGCATACATTATCATTTATATTGATAATTAAAAAAAACTATATATGAATATTTTTTAACATATATATTTGATGTCTATGCATTATTAAACTTTAATAATTATTTGCATATCATACTTCCTTGTTAGCAATACAAGATGTTCATAGTTAGTACTCGTGTAATTACCCATTTGCTTTTAGAGTTTTAGTTATACCCATTGCACCAAAAGCTAAATGCCCCCTTTCCTTCTAATGTTTGTGATTTTATCAAACTGTTTGTCTTCTAGGAGTTTGTAAAAATGTTTATTGTAGTGTAATGAATTGGGTGTTGCACCAAAGTTGTCAATTAAATGCCCCAAAGAAGTTTGGTTATGTATGACTCGATGATTTCTGGGTAAGACCACCCGTAATGGTCAGTGAAATGGGCGTTAAAAGGGTTTTTTAGCGCCCCATTCACCCACAAACACTGCCCCCATGCAGGTTAAAGGGGCGTGATGGTCTTCCCTGTGAAAATTTTCGCTCAAGCCAAATGTTTGCCCAGCCAATGGGATGCTGCCACGTGGCAGCTTAAAAACAAAGGTTAACGGTCACGTTTTCAAGGGATCAAAATTATAGCCGTTGGGCTATTTAAAAAAAATTAATTAATTTACTCGTATATAAATAACCTCAAACCTTTTAATATTTCACTACCATTTTAACTCACCTTCACCAAATATTTTATACAATCCTACTATTTTTTATAAACCATCAATCAAAAAATGCAACCATTCCGCCCACCTTTCGGTGTACCATCTCGCCCGGGCAACCCAAACGCTATTCGCCCAAATACCACCCAACCTCAACAACCGTATAACTTTCAAGACTTCGACACGAGCAACATGGGGTTTTCACAGTTACTAAACATGCCCCAACAATTCTTCCAAGGCCCTACGGGATACACTAATATGAATATTAGCGTTGGGGGTATGCCGGGGTCTCCAACAAGACGAAGAGCAAGTACCGGAGACACAACCACCCGAGAGCTCCCAACCAAAAAAACGGTCGCATAAAAAAAAGGGAGCGCCAACCAAACCCAAAACAAGAAAGACGTATCAACCATGGAACAAAGACGAGGAGCTCGCGCTCGCCCGAACGTGGTTAGACATTTCGGAGGATCCCAAAGTTAGTATGTTTTTTTTAAACCGTAACTTTGTATTTTTTAAAAAATTCGTAACTTTTTACTTTTTTTTTTTTAAAATACCGTAACTTGTATACTAATATATGTTATATATTTTTTGTAGCGAATTACCAAAATTTACCTCTCTTTTGGATAAGGATTCGCAAGACGTTTTTCAACGCGATGGGTAGAGGAGAATATCGGGATAAAGACTCGATTTCGGGAAAGTGGACGGACATCAATAAAAAATGCCATGGGATTTCAAGAATATTATCAACGTTTGTATGATAATTGGGGTAGCGGTGGTGGCGATGTTGATATTTTGACGAGAGCGTTGGAGGAGTACAACGCCGATCGTGGGACATTCCTGTACATGAGGTGTTGGGAGCTTCTAATGGGAAGCCCTAAATGGGCAAATGTACCAAGCATGACGGGGGTAGGCGCAAAGCCAAACGGTCGAAAACATCTTCTACGATGCATCCAGACACGCCTAATTCGGATACTCGGACCGTGGGTTTAAATGAAGAGGTGATGAAGAAGAAGAAGAGTTGCCTCGACCACCAGGAAGAAGAAGCGTGCGTAAGGGTGGACGTGCGGATTTGTCTTCGATGGGTGTCGAGCTGAAAGACGAGTTTGAGGTGATGAATCGACGTCTTGAAAGTTTACAAGAACTTGGAACAAAGCGGTTGGAGACCATGCAGGAGAGGGCCGTCGAAAACAAGAAGTTCGTCGAGATTCAAGAGGCGCGTCAATTGGAGAAGGACATCGAGTTCCTCAACAGGTCGTCCGAGGGACTCACACCGGAGGCGCTAATTTTATTTAACCTTCGCAAGCAACAAATCATGTCAAAATATAATATTAATTTTTGTTTTTTTAGGATGATCGTTTTTTTTAATATTCTTTATTTTTTTTTTAATTTAGTGAATTATTGTAATGTTTTTTATGTTTATCTAGTTAAATATTTAAATTAAATAATAGTTTGTTTATTTAAAAATCAAAAAAATAATATAAAATGGCATGTGGCCCACATGCCACATGTCAAAAAATGTCTCACACCAAATTTCACTCACCATTACACCCCTTGCCCTTTTAATACCCCTTTCACCTACCAAATTGGCCTCACATGCCACATGTCATAAAATGCCTCCTACACATGGTCTAAAAGGAAAATGGATTCGCTGAGTATGCTATTGGGTTGATTGAATGTACGGGTGAAGTTGTCCGTGTGTTTTCAGCTTGGTGCTCCCTGTTTAGGTGGGTGGGTTCATTAATCATTAGTATATTAAGTTTAGGGTGGGTTATTCTAAATACACCCACTCTATTTTCTATTTACACCCTACTCAACAAAATTAATTGTGTATTAATTATTTTGATCATTAATAACCAATAAAAATTGAATAGATTGAGATTATGCATTTATTGATAACAGAATATATATGAACTTGATATTTTTTTTTGAACGCCATATAAACTTAGAACTAATTCCAGTTCTTTTGTATTTAAACTATTGAAACTATATTCTAAAAGTACTTTCACATTTTAATCTATACATGTCATAAAATGCCTCCTACACATGGTCTAAGAGAAAGATGGATTTGCTGAGTATGCTATTGGGTTGATTGAATGTACGGGTGAAGTTGTCCGTGTGTTTACTCATTTTACTTTTACTTACTTCAAATAAAATACAATCATATCTTTTTTTTTTTAACGGCCAACAAACATTTTTGTCTGACTACCCTGGGGAGTCCCCACACTATAGACAGACCCCCACGACCAACCCAATGGAGGGCCCATACGTACCTCGGGCGGCAGGCGTAGTCAGGCCCGCTCATGCAGTTCCCGAAACCGGGGAAAACTCAACCCCTCACCCGCCCGTAGGCACGACGGTGAAGGATTGGTAAAACCCAGGCGAACTTAGGACTCGAACTCGTGATCATAGGCCAAGAGTCATCCATCATTTCTCATTATATCTCTCGTGGGAATCGAACGCAGTACCCCCAAGAGAGATCACCGGTCCATTCACCAACTGAGCTGCCCGTGAAGGACAATTATTTAAATAGATATATCGTATTTTTGTTTTTTGGTATTAAATTAATTAGTTTTTAAAATATGTGCGAATAACATATTCTACAAGACATTTTTATCACTTTTTTTAGAACTTATATTTCTAGTTCGATTTTTATATTGATAAAAGTATCCCTTTTCTTAAAAAAAAAAAAATACTATCTTAGAAAAGGATATTGCAATTTTCTACCTTCGCATTTTGTATCAAAATAAAATTTTTAAACTTCAAAATCTTATATCTTTAATTATAAGTTCTTTTTCATAATATTATAGCTATATTCAGTTAAATATTTCAAGTTTTCAGTTTCAAACTATTGTCCACACGTGTTTTGATTTTAGGTTGCAAAAACAGTGTTGTTAGATATAATTTTTTTTAATATTCCTTCTTTCCTTGTTTTGTATTAAAATTCGAAAAATTTCATCGATTTATTTGTATTTTTTTTCATATGTATACTTGGCTTCAATTTAATTAATTACTTTTATGGTTTTGTTAACAAACTTTAGAATAATAATAAAATAAAAAAACTTTAGAAACAAAAGGAAGGAAAAAAGGGATGTTATTGATTATAGTGGTCAAAAGTAATTAATGTATAATTAATTCTATTGGGTATGGTGTAAATGGAAAATAGGGAGGGTGTAAATAGCAACACCCTTAAGTTTAATGGTTTAATTGATCAGATGTTAGATGTTTATTTTTGTATGTGAGATTGGTAGATAGTTTAAAGAATAATGAAATGGTAGTGAATGTTTAAGTGAATTGGGTTAATATTTGAATTTGTAAATTTTTTTAAAGGCTAACTTTTTTATTTTTAAAATATTTTATTTTCTAACGGTTACACATTCAAATTCAAAATTTAAATTTTGATTTTTTTTTATTCAGGTCTCACATGGGACCTCACCTCAAACCCCAATGGACGAGTCCATTGAGCCAGACGGACCCAATGTTTTCAAACCCCTTCAATGCTTCAAACCTTGTGGTTGATCCGTCCATCCCTACTGGATTGTCCGGTGGGGAGCCATTGTGGATGCTCTTAAAGCAGGAGAAGTATTTGAATCTTTAAATTCTAAAATGTTTTAACTCGGACTGACATTATATTAGTTTTAAGTTTTCTTTGTTTGATTTTTTACGTTTTCGACTAACTTGAGAGTAGTTAATATGTTTCGGACCTATTTACAAATGTGATAATGACTTGACCCTATGCATGTAATATTTTAAAATTTTGATCTTTGAACCCCCCCCCCCCCCCCACCTAAATTAGGGTCAATAACTTACTGTACGGTTCAAGGACATCTTCCATTGAATCAGGAATACACCATCCTTCATCATGCGACATTGTTGTTGATGATCTAGTGAACCTGGTTTGATGATCGAAAACGTTAGGTACGAAATTGAAGGTTGGGAATAAGGCTGCAAACGAATCGAACAAACACGAATAAGGCTTTGTTTGGGTTCGTTCATTAAGGAAATCATGTGTTCACGAACAGTTCATAAACACTTGACGAACGAGATTTTATGTTCGTGTTCGTTTGTTAAGAAAACACTTGTGTTTGTGTTCGTTTGTGTCCGTTTGTTGATTTTGTTCATTAACGCACACGAACATAAACGGACATTAATTAATAAACAAGTATTCATGAACACAAAGAAATGTTCATGAACGGAAACAAATACAAATGGACATAATAACTTTCGAATAAGCTCGAATTCACGTACATTAAGGCATTAGCTAGATCAGCCAAAAATATAACTTCATTATCCAAACATATTCAGTATTAACTTTATAGAGGTACACATAATATAGTAGCGTCTCAGAAAACTAAGTTCGAATCGGAAGTGAATGGAGGAGGGCGTCGGAGCTGCATGGCGGAAGGCGTCGACGCTGTAAGGTGAAAACATATGATGAACGTGGATATGAAAAGTAGGTTTATTGATCTCATATAGTCATATATTTACCTCACATATATTATTTATTTATATGATAAGAATAAAAGAAAATAAAAAATTATAAAAATAAAAATCCTATTAAACTATCGAACACAAACGAACATGTTACCGAACGTTCACGAACATAAACGAACGAACGCGTCCTCTGTTCATGTTCATTCGTTTAACTAAACGAACAAAATTTTTTGTTCGTGTTCGTTCCTTTATTAAACGAACAAACATAAACAAATTTCCCACCGAACAGTTCATGAACAGTAAATTCTAAAAGATGAAATTCCTCATCGGTAATCGTTTTTGTAAATATTTTCTTCAAAAATCAGAAAAATCCAAAAATATTGTCTTTTCGCAAATTTTTAGATTTTTAGGGGGAGAAAATTCAGAAAATTACAAGAACATAAGAAAATGCAAAAATAAAAAAAAAATGAGAAAATCAAAAAATCAAAAGAAAATTGAAAAATGCAAAAAAAAAAAAAAAAAATTGAGTTTCTTTGGTGAAATAGGAAAAATGATATTAACCAACAGTTGGACTATCTGAATCCTTATCATTTTAAAAAGAATTAGAAACGATAAGTAGCCTCTACAATGATGTGTCAGTAGGCTCAAAATCATTTCCAAGTTCGGCACGGTGATAAAAACCTAAATCAACTGAAACAGGTGTGGATTAACGTGCGTTGGCATATAGTCTTGGTACCGAAATCTCGTTTGATAGAATGCCAAAATCCGAGTTTTCATGGTCTTTAAGAGGTTGGTACATCCGGGGTGAACTGGATGTCTCTCAGAATAAAAGGAGTGGTACATGTGTCGTACGTTGGGTTTGGAGCCTACAACTGAGACACCTCTATGTCGTTTCCTGAAAAAAAAAATAGAATCAGGAGACGTCTGGGAATCCTAAAAGAGCAAAAAGATTCATAAATGCCAAAGACCTATTCTCAAAGAGAATTCGCTTTAAGGTATCAAATCAAATACCTAAAGCATCGTACCGACAAATCAATATACAGTATTTGACTTGAATCCTAGTCTGGATCTCACTGGTCTCTCTGCTGCAGCGTTTTTGCAGACCTGATCACCACTGAGTCCATTCCTTGTAAATACGGATGACAACAGCTTATTCAACGGTTACGAGGAAGCTTTGTGCATGTCTTGATACGGGAATGTGTCGCGTGGTGGGGAACACCTTGTATATCAGTCTTAATATTACCTTAACGTATCTAAAGTGCCTAGTGATAAAACTTGATTTTGAATTTAGGCGGACAATAATATTGGAAGTTGTTGTAGGATGCTTATTGGTAATTTGAACTAAAACTGAACATATAAGGGTCCTGGTATAGTGCGTACACTGATATGATTCCCTAACTAATGAAACTCGCAAAAATATGATAGTGTATAGTTAGTTGATTTCCTGTTTTCGTCTAATTTCTGTTTAGTTTTTATCTTTCAATCATTATTGATTGTCGATGTTGGAATCCTAATCCATTGTAATCTTACTTCTTCAGAAATAAAACGCCGGAAAGTAAACTAATTGAAAATTATGTTTTTGCCGGGTCAAAACCGTACTTTCTCTTATGTACCGGGGTAGAAAATGAAAACTTTTGAATGTTCTGAGTCAAAATTTGAGTCACTTGTGAAAACAGGGTGAAAAACGAATGTTTTGAACCTTTACGGGTCAAATATGTCAACTTTGGTGCTGCAGGGGCAATTTGGTAATTTCTGTGAATAATATACACAATTGGAATCCTAATCGCCTATAGATATAAGTGATTACGTTGTAATCGCGTGTGTTTACAAACGAGTACGTCCTACTCGTGTATATCTATGAGGGATTAGCCCATTTTGTCAATAGCTAAGCCCAAAAATCTACTACAAGCGATTAGAATTAGCCACTCGTGTGGATTAATAGACGATTACGTCTAATTGCCTATTGTTTTAAACGAGTTCATTCCTACTCGCATGTATTGGCATGCAATTAGAGGATAGTATAAAAGCAACACTTAGAGTTTTTTATCTTCATATTTTCAAAAACCTCTCCATAGTGTTCACTTTCCCTCTAATCGGCCTTAACAAAACCTTGTTGCCCGTTTCATTTTGATCATAGAATCTTGTTCTACACCTCTGATGTAACTCTCTCTCAAAATCTTAGCCTCTAACAAGCGGGTTTGATGGG
The DNA here is from genome assembly GCA_028751855.1 of Ambrosia trifida. NCBI lineage: Eukaryota > Viridiplantae > Streptophyta > Magnoliopsida > Asterales > Asteraceae > Ambrosia > Ambrosia trifida. Next base: position 131,302,675 of record CM054128.1, on the reverse strand, counting down.
TTAAATCCTAAAGTTTCTAACCGAAACCCTAGGTTAGATACTTTTGATTGTTTGGGATTAATGACCGAATGTTAATGCTAAATGCTCATGGGGGTTTCTTGATCGGGACTTTTAGGATAGTATTGTACAGAAATTTTGATCAAAATCATACTATATCAAAAAGCCCCAAATTTAAATGCTTTATGAACCCTAATTTTTCACGGTTAAATTGACCCTTGTTTCTTGAATGATAATGAAATGTGTTATGGGGGCAATGCTAACCGGTCTCTTTAGAGTGTAGATGAACAAAAATCAACACCCATATTGACCCATTACACAAGTTGGAGAAGTTGGTAATCGGCTGCTTCAATACACACGATTGGGACTCCTACTCGCGTTATCGTTCATGCGAGTAGGATCTACTCGTGTGTAATACAAGCATTTAGGCTGTAATCGTGTTTGATAGCATGTAATTACGTTGTAATCGTGCTCATTATAGGCGATTAGACTCCGTAATCGCCTGTTGCAGCCTGTTGACCAAAAATTTGTCAAAGTTTGTCCGTTTTGTGGATTTTTGATCTGTTTGATGTACTTATGTCTTGCCTTTGTGTTTAGGATCGTGAATTGGGAAACATCTACCGATCACAACTGCTGTGCGTTCCTTGGTCCAGTCAAAAAGGACAAGTACAAGGTTTTCGAGGGCGTTATTGAATTTTTGAAGCGTTCATGGATAAATCATGCCATATCTACGCCACATGCAGCTTACAGAGACATCCTGCGTGAATTCTATCAGAATGCAAAAGTTGATTGCAATGTTACACCGATAGTTATCAGGAGTGTTGTTCAACGTCAGGATGTGATCATTACAGAAGATATAGTACATGAAGAACTGAAATTCCATGATGCGAGGAATGATCCCATTGTATTCGACTCTATTCTGATCCGAGGCGGATTCTTAAGGATGAAGTATGTAGGAGATGTCAGACGACAAACGATGTTGCAGAAGAGTAAACTGCCGCCTGAGCTGAAGTACCTCACACATGTTGTCCTGAAGTGCATTGGTCCTAGAAAGGGCACATTTGATGCTATCAGAGACACTTTAGCTTCAGCGATAGTGGTCTTAACACTGAACAAGCCATTTAATTTTTCTGGGATGATCATGCAGCATTTAAAGGAGGTGATTCTGTCGAAGACAACGAGTACTCCATTTGTCGTCTATCCTCATTTCTTACAGATGATCATTGACCGTCAAGTACCAGACTTAGTGAAGATAGGGTCAGAGCTCATTAAGATTGTTGATATAGATGAAATAGAAATGGGTAGAATGTTATCATACAAGGGAAGACAAAAGGCTGAGTATCCACCCAGCAGACGACTGTATAGGTACTTGAGCAGAGAAAACTATGATGCTCCACCAGGAAATAGGTGGAGGCATGATGACAGTAAATCAGAGGATGACATACAGGTTCACAGGCGTATCTTCAAAGAAGGAGATGATATTGGAAGAGATACAGCCGAATTGGGTGAAAACACTCCGGGCAGCACTGCTGAAGCTGCTATTACCCATGATAATATACTTGAAACGAATGTTTTGGATTCCAGTGAACCCTTAAGTGCTAGAAAAGGTAAAGAATCCTCTCAGTCTAGCAGAGGAAAGGCGCCAGTTGATGAAGATGCCCCTGTTGATATCACAGATGAAGATGACTTAGATGATTCAGAAGATGAAGAAGTTGACTCCCCTGGTACACGAGCCAGGGAAGTGGCAGAGGAAAAGAAAAGGTTGGCAGAGGAGAAAGCTCTTGCAGAGGATCCTACCTTCACAGTGGGTCCAGATGATGATATTGCTGATATAGATGCAGAGCTGAGTACTCCTCCTTCTAAGAAATAAAAGTCAAAGACGAAAGATGGTCGAGGAAAGAAAAGGATGTCTCAGAGACCGCCGGAGAAAACAAGTAAGAGATCAACGTGGGTGAATCTTCCGGAAGCGTTTGGGGGTCCTAAAACTCAATCCTCTTCAGCTGCAGCAGCAACAGCTACAACAACAACTACAACAACACCAACAACTTCAGTAACAACAGCAGCAGGTGTAGCAATGCCTTCAGGTGTCTCTATGTCAATGCCTGCCTCAGTTATCTTCACTGAGCAAGTCTTAGTTACTGCGGCAGCGACAAGCTCCCAAGTAGTTTTGAATCCAATCGGTGACATCATCAAGAAGCTACGACAGGAAGTACGTCCATTAGCTTCTGCCACAGTTGGTCAGCCCTCCTCTTCCTCAGCACCAGCATCTAATGAACAACTTCAACGCCAGGTGAGTGAGTTAACTACAATAGTAGTTGCACAAGGGCGTGAAAATGCCGAGTTAAGTGGTAAAGTCGTAACAATTGAAGAAAATGAAAGGGCAATGTTAGAACTGATTAGTGAAACCATTCGGGCAAACAAAGAGTTGCAAGCATCCAACAAAATGCTTCAATTGTCAAATCAGCAGCTTGTGGAGTCTAATCAGCAGCTTGTGGAATCACACTAGCAACTGGTAAAGTCTAACCAAAACACAGTGGCTAGGCTTACCAATGTTGAATCTCAGTACAGCCAGCTTGGATCACAGTACAACCAGCTTCAGCTCGCAAATGTCAACAATGAAAAACAGATCACAAAATACAAGGAACAAAACAAAAAGCTGAAGGCTAAGGTGAACAGGATAACTGTAGACCTTTCTAGACTCAAGGGTGCTACAAGTTCTGGGGCTGGTTCTGGTGATGATGATAAAGAGGATGATGAAGAAGATGATGATGATGATAGTGATGATTGTTGGGCTAGATTTAGAGGTTTGCGTAGGTCTTGGGTTATGTGGTAGTGGGTTCGGCCTAAGTGGCCCATGTAAGATGACCGCCTATGTTTATTATAAATAGGGGTTTCATTGTTTGTTTTGGGGTTGCTTGTCTTTTTGCTTGTTTTGATTGTGTACCAGACGGTTCCTAGAAACCGTCTGCACATTGTTAATCGAATCATTATATTTGAAGTTTCTTCTTTGTTCTAGACATACAATCATTGTTTCCGCCTTTGGTTGTGTGTGTGCTTGATACCCCGGAGAGGATTCTGGACTTACAATTGGTATCAGAGCCTAAGAGGTCTTTCGAAGGCTCGGTTCGGTATCAAAAGAAGAAGATCAAAGAAGTTCTTGCTACAAATGAGGTTGATTTTATTGATTTGATTCGTATTGATTTCATAGCTATATGTTTTGTTTCTAATCAGTTTGTTCTTGTGCAGCCTGTTTTCGAAACGTATTCTTGATTATAAATTTTTTCGATCAAAGTTTTCTCAAAAATTTTGATTTTGATCTATTTAGATGAAAGTTAAATGTGTTTGCTAAAATTAATGAGATCTTGAAAGCTTTTGAAAAAGAAAATTTCTTTATTGCATTAAATCTCTTTGAAATTTTTTAAAAAATCCTTGATCTCCATATTTTGTGGAAGATTTGTTGCTAATTGTGTGCAGGTTTCCTTATTCAAGGAGTGTTTGACTTCCTCATCTGTGTTCGACATCAGCTTGTGTTTGACCTGGCCTGTGTTCGACCTTGATCTGTGTTCGACCTTGGCCTGTGTTCGACCTTGGCCTGTGTTTGACCTTGATCTGTGTTCGACCTTGGCCTGTGTTCGACCTTGATCTGTGTTCGACCTTGGCCTGTGTTCAACCTTGGCCTGTGTTCGACCTTCATCTGTGTTCGACCTTGGCCTGTGTTCGACCTACAAGCTGGTGTTCGACCTTGGCCTGTGTTCGACCTACAACCTGGTGTTCGACCTTGGCTTGTGTTCGACCTATACACTGGTGTTCGACCTACTATCTTGGACTGAGCAGAATAAAAAGTTTTGGACTGGGCTTCTACAATCTTTGGACTGGACTTCAAACAATCTTGGACTAAATTTAGATCACATAAATTTGAGCTAATAAATTTAAGTTTTATTTTTAACCAGGCTAATTTGAATGGACTAAATGCTGACCAGCTACTTGTAACTGCACAAGTGGATAAAGCCATGGAATCTGTCATTGGAACTCATCAGAAAATACTTGTTCTTCAGCTTGGAATGTCTTATTCTGAATGGAAATTCAGGTTTATTCAGATCATGAAAATAAAAGATGCAAAGGCCCTAAGATCTATCTTAAATGGGCCCTGTGTGATCACGTATGTGGTAAATGAAACAACTGGAGCTACTGCCATCAAACCAAAGAGCATGTATACTGATGAGGATCATGAAAAGACTGATATTGATGAAAGGGCAATTGCTTATCTTCATCAAGGACTTTCTCTAGAAGTGTCAATTGGGGTTCGTGATAATGCTACTGCAAAAGAACTTTGGGAAGCTCTTGAAAATTTGTATGAGGGAAACGAAGAAATGAAAGAAAGCAGAAGGGAGACGCTAAGCCAGAAGTTCAATGCTTTTCTTCATATTTCTGGCGAATCACTTGAAAGCCAGATTCAACGCTTTGTGGCATTAGTTTGTGAAATGAAATCAAATGATATGGTGGTGGATAACTCAGTGATGAACAAAAAGCTGCTTAACACCCGACCAAGGAGTTGGGACTCAAATGTAACTCTAATCAAGAGAACCAAAGATCTGGCAAGACTCACTCTGTCTAAAACCATATCTTTGATCAAGTCCTATGACCTCGATGACAGACAACGTTATCTGACTCAAACTGCAAGCTACAACAATGCAATCATCGCAACTCCCAGTAATGCTCTCATATCTCAGCAAGAGCTTCAGTGTCACACCCTCAAATTCCACGTGCAGGGTTTTACCGCGAGGTGCGTGACAAACCAGGATCAAAGTCAACGGTCACAATAAACGACACTATATGATACGTAAAAATGACACAAACAAACCAACAAGTTTTCATAAATAATCCATCGCTGCGGAAGCGTAAAACTTTATTACAATCCAAAATGCAAAAGTACGTAAGTCTGAAAAGCTAAGTAAGATGCATATGGATCCTAGACGCCGTGAGACTCCGTGCGCCTATGATAAGCTGCTACCTCAACGACCTGAGACAAACATGCTAAAAACGTCAGCAAATAATGCCGGTGAGTTCACAGGTTTTATATTAAACGTTTAACTAATAAAAGCCATCATGTTATCACTATGTTAGAAATGATAGCGTTAGCTAGACGCATGAGTAATACTACTACGACCAGAAACCATTACAGACAACGATATATGATTTTGCCCGAAACGATTATGCACTACCATTCCCCGGTAGCGTTATGACCGAGACAATATGCACCCGCCCGGCTGCCAGCCGACGGGTGGGGTCTGTCAGTCCCAATAGATCTATCCACATTTCCCCCATTATGCTATCCAGCATATTCATGGTTTCCCCGGGACTTTACGTATCGTATAGAACAAATGAGTTTAACACTAGTATAACATGATAATTTATGAAATATGTATAAGCATGTGTCTCCTCGGAAATGTAAAATGTAAAGTGTGGCCGTGATACTCACCTGATGCTGCTCCTCACACTAAGATAAGTAAACCTGCTCAATAGACGGCACCAAATACCGGTGACCTATCATGACGAGCGTATAAGGTGTTAGACTAACAACCCGTAGGTTGATTAGTCCCTAGCAGTCCAGACTATAACCGTGTACATATGAAATGATGTTTAAACGTTTAACCGACCATACTAGACAAGACCCGACATCCCATTGGTGACCCGACGTCCCACGTGTTAGCCACATACAAGATATCATGCAACTTATGCAATTAAACACTTAGCGTGCGCAAACATTCACCCTATCTAGCATAACGCCCAATTAATGCATAAACAAGTCCGAACACGTGTTACTAAGTCATTAGACATGTTACGGGGTTCCTAACATGTTCCTAGGTGTCAATTCATGTTTCGGGATGTTAAAATGTACATATGGCAGCATTACACGCGATTACGAATCAAACATGTGATTAGGAAAAGTCAACTGGTGATTAGGAGAGTCAAACTAGTGAATAGAATTGTAATCACTAGTAAAATGGGGAGTAGAATTGTAATCACTAGTAAAATGGGGAATAGAATTGTAATCACTAGTAAAATGGGGAATAGAATTGTAATCACTAGTAAAATGGGGAATAGAATTGTAATCACTAGCAAAATGGGGAATAGAATTGTAATCACTAGTAAAATGGGGAATAGAGCTGTAATAGCTAGTAAAGTGGCTAATAGAACTCCTACTCGCCTATAATTCAGGCGATTAGGAGCTAATCGCCTATAATAATGGTGATTAGAACTCCTATTCGCTAGTTCTGATCTGTTCCGCCCTTTTTGCGCGTTTAACCATCCAAATCAGATCTGAAACATGTGTAAACACCCAATACCCAACCCACAACATTAACCCAACTATTTCAAGCAAAAACCCCTAATTTATCATCACCCTAGCCGTCCCGAATGCATGCGGTTTCCCAAAATAGCATAACTTGCATGTAAGCATCACATCAACATGTAAAACTTACCCTAAATAGCAAATACTCAGATTTCATCACATAACGACGTTATCCGACATTATCCTACTGTTCTAGCATCATCCTAGAGTAAACCCTAACCTCAAACAATCAACAAAACACAACATATAATCATCAATCCACCATAATCACTCAAACGGGTCAAAACGCCTAACATCAATATTACACATCTATGAACCTTCAAATTCCTAGATTATCATCATATTAACTTATTTTATATCAGAAACATAATAATAACACAAGAACAATCATGTTTAAACAATAAAAATCCTATCTTTCATGAATACAGCACATATAACAAGTATAGAGGTTTGGGTTTGTTTTGAAACTGATTTTAATGAGTTTTCAAAGACACAAATGTTTATAAATCAGGTCTGGACCTTTAGGTATCAAAACAATATCATATTAAAGGTTTGGGATGAAGAACACACCTTGAAATGGTGAGATTATGAGGTGTAAGGCTTGGAAATGTGGTTTCTTGCCCAAAAACGTGTTGTAGAGGTTGGATAAGGTGTGGGGTGGCTTTGGGGTGTATTAGGGTTTCATAAATGATGTTTTAAAACATAAGGATGGTATTTATAGGCGTTTTAGTCGTCACCTGCAGTATAGGCGAGTACGTGACTGTTACTGGCGATTAGGGGTTCTAATCGCTAGTAACAACTAGCAATTAGCCCCTAATCGCCCCAAGGGGTCTTCTACTCGCCTCATTATTGGCGATTAGGGCTAATCCCCATGCCCTAATCGCCCCTAGCCTATGCATCCTAGTTTTTGGCGCATTAAACCCTATTTTAACATATATAAAGACGTTTTCACATACCGACAAGTTGCATAATGATTATAAGTATGTAATGCATGATAACTAACACGTTTACGTCCGTTCACCAATTCCCGGGCCTCGAGACTTGCGTGTGTGCGTTAAACCCAGCGATTCCACGAATCACCGATCCTTGTACACATGGTTATGGACCGACACCCAATGATCCCTCGGACCATTGTAACGACTCCCGATGATTCCCGAATCATCGATACGACTCAACCGACCCGGTCAAGTATGATATTAAGTAGTTGTTTTCAATGTTTTCGTTGAGGTAGACTCGTATGTATACAAAGTATGAAACGTATGTATGTAGAGTATGAAACGCATGTATCTAAAGTATGAAAAGTATTACCCTGAATATGCCAGGTGTCACATCATCCCCCAGTTAAAGAATTTTCGTCCCGAAAATTTCCCGAAGTAAAATAGAACGAAGCGATAAAAAGAAAAATTTCCCCAAAAAAAAATTTCCCGGTCGTCACATCATCCCCCTGTTGAAAGGAATCTCGCCCTGAGATTCACTCTTTGACAGTAGCGAGTGTCGACCTAACCCAACTAACGTTTCCAAATGTAAACGAAAGGATAACAGCGAACGAAGATTGATAGCAACGGATACTCTATGACGGGGAACCGCCCTCCCCAAAGTGAATACAAAACAATGAATCCTCCTGATCGAAGGCCTACCAGAGACTACTGTGATCGGTATAAAGGATACACCGGTACCGCCCAAGTAGCATCTCTAAAGGACCCACATCAGACCGATGAATGCAAAACGATGATCAAATACCAAACTGAATGCACACAATGAATACGAATCGCCAAACAATGTGAATGAGAATGAATAAAAGTATAACGAGAATCAAGAAAAGAATGCTCACCAGTAACAGTATCAGGATCCTCCTGGTTCTCCCTAGCACCGATGACATAAGCACGAGCCGGAGCAGTTCGACCGCCACCCTCGCCTTGCTTCACCTTGGGACAGTCCCGCCAAGTGCCCAGTGTCGCCACAGTGATAACATCCCCGATTTCCCCTGGGTGTAGCAGTGGTAGTAGTAGCAGTAGTAGGGGCAACCACCTGTTGCTGAGCCTGAAGATTCACCCTGCAGCTCTGGGCCTGATGCCCGTTCCTCTTACAACGGGTACAATAACTACAATCCCCAAGATGATGGTACCCACAACGATCACACCTAGGCAGCCTCCCAGTATACCCACTCTGCCTCTGCTCAGAAGATGCACCCGTAGCCTCAAATTTCCTCGGCTGCTGCTGCTGAGGCTGAACTGTACCCTTACCCGCGCTCTCCCATTTCTTCTTGTTGCCATCAGAGGTCTTCACCACAGTCCCCTTAGGAGGCAAAACACCCTCCTGAACCTTCTGCTTAGTCAGCCTATGAGCCAACCGAATGGTATCCCGAAGTGTAGTAGCATCATTCGCGGTCACCAACCCGCGAACCTCAGGCACCAACCCACTAATGTAGAACTCAATAGCCTTATACTCAGGAGTCACAGAATCCGAGAACAAAAGTGCCAACTCATGATAACGAGTGGTATACTCCTCGATCTCAGATCCCACCATCTGATGATTCCACAACTCATGCTCCAAACACTTGATCTCATCCCTGGGGCAATACTCCCTCTTCAAACGAAACACAAACTCAGTCCATGGCAACGCATGGGCCTCCAGTAAACCAATAGTCTGCACCGTCGAATTCCACCAAGTCAAGGCACGTCCCTCGAATGTCCCTGAAGCATACTTCACACGATACTCCTCTGGGCAGTTACACATGGAGAAAGCGGACTCGACCTTCTCCAACCAACGAAGTAGTCCCACAGCTCCCTCAGTCCCACTGAAGTTATGAGGCTTGCAGTCCTAGAACATCTTGTAAGTACAGTGGTCTGGAGGAGGTGGAGGTGGTGGAGGATGAAAAGCACCCCCTGTTACAACAAGCAACACGGGTCAGAAAACGAACATCACACGACAAAAGATAAGGAATGAAGGTAGGGGTAATTAAATTACCACCATGGCCCTGCTGGGCGGCCTGCTGTGCAGCAATAGCAGCTTCCACATGCTCTTGGATCAGATTATTTCACTCCGCCTGGGTCATGCTGATGTTACTACGACCCCCATTACGTCCACCACCATTCCGGCCACCAACGCAACCACCAACGCGACCACCACGACGTCCTGCCATCTTCTGTCAAGGTCAAAGACAAGACGTCAGATTCCAGGACAGATAACAAGAAATCATAAGTAACAAAGTTAAACCAGAAGACTGGATTCCATCATGATTGTCGGATCAAACACAGAGTCCACCAAGATTTCCATGCATTTCAACTTATTATTTCGTGTGCACCCGAAATGATAAGTCGCTCTACATGGTCCCCGAGGCGTGCTCCTAGCTTGACGTTCAAACCACAAGGCACCCACATCCTCGAATAGATAAGAACTCCTAGGTGATACAACACCCAAGATGTAGAACAACAAGTACAAGTGTGCGATGATGTGTGCGAGCAAGTGTGTCCATTGGAGTATAGAAAGGGGAGATGTCCGAATCTTGGACAAATCTCCGAAGGGTGCCGAAGCCACTCCAATGTACGCCCCGTCGTGCAAGGATAGTGAGCCTCTTCGTCTTCAGTACGAAGATGAAGGATAGAATAAGAAATAAGAATAATAGATAGATGATGTAAGCATAAATGATAATAACGAATGTAATACTAACACCTCGGCAATTTCCCGTATGACATGACTTATATGAATGTGACCGTCTAGTGTGTGCGACTCGGCTATAGACTTGACTCAACATGCAGTCCTAGTTCACTTTAACCATTGGCTCTGATACCAATTTTCACACCCTCAAATTCCACGTGCGGGGTTTTACCGCGAGGCGCGTGACAAACCAGGATCTAAGTCAACGGTCACAATAAACGACACTATATGATACGTAAAAATGACACAAACAACCCAACAAGTTTTCATAAATAATCCATCGCTGCGGAAGAGTAAAACTTTATTACAATCCAAAATGCAAAAGTACATAAGTCTGAAAATCTAAGTAAGATGCATATGGATCCTAGACGCCGTGAGACTCCGTGCGCCTATGATAAGCTGCTACCTCAACGACCTGAGACAAACATGCTAAAAACGTCAGCAAATAATGTCGGTGAGTTCACAGGTTTTATATTAAACATTTAAGTAATAAAAGCCATCATGTTATCACTATGTTAGAAATGATAGCGTTAGCTAGACGCATGAGTAATACTACTACGACCGGAAACCATTACAGACAACGATATATGATTTTGCCCAAAACGATTATGCACTACCATTCCCCGGTAGCGTTATGACCGAGACAATATGCACCCGCCCGGCTCCTAGCCGACGGGTGGGGTCTGTCAGTCCCAATAGATCTATCCACATTTCCCCCGTTATGCTATCCAGCATATTCATGGTTTCCCTGGGACTTTACGTATCATATAGCACAAATGAGTTTAACACTAGTATAACATGATAATTTATGAAATATGTATAAGCATGTGTCTCCCCCGAAATGTAAAACGTAAAGTGGGGCCGTGAAACTCACCTGATGCTGCTCCTCACACTAAGATAAGTAAACCTGCTCAATAGACGGCACCAAATACCGGTGACCTATCATGACGAGCGTATAAGGTGTTAGACTAACAACCCGTAGGTTGATTAGTCCCTAGCAGTCCAGACCATAACCGTGTACATATGAAATGATGTTTAAACGTTTAACCGACCACACTAGACAAGACCCGACATCCCATTGGTGACCCGACATCCTACGTGTTAGCCACATACAAGATATCATGCAACTTATGCAATTAAACACTTAGCATGCGCAAACATTCACCCTATCTAGCATAACGCCCAATTAATGCATAAACAAGTCCGAACACGTGTTACTAAGTCATTAGACATGTTATGGGGTTCCTAACATGTTCCTAGGTGTCAATTCATGTTTCGGGATGTTAAAATATACATATGGCGTCATTACACGCGATTAGGAATCAAACATGTGATTAGGAAAAGTCAACTGGTGATTAGGAGAGTCAAACTAGTGAATAGAATTGTAATCACTAGTAAAATGGGGAATAGAATTGTAATCACTAGTAAAATGGGGAATAGAATTGTAATCACTAGTAAAATGGGGAATAGAATTGTAATCACTAGAAAATGGGGAATACAGCTGTAATCGCTAGTAAAGTGGCGAATAGAACTCCTACTCGCCTATAATTCAGGCGATTAGGAGCTAATCGCCTATAACAATGGCGATTAGAACTCCTATTCGCTAGTTCTGATCTGTTCCACCCTTTTTGCGCCTTTAACCCTCCAAATTAGATCTGAAACATGTGTAAGCACCCAATACCCAACCCACAACATTAACCCAACTATTTCAAGCAAAAACCCCTAATTTATCATCACCCTAGCCGTCCCGAATGCATGCGGTTTCCCAAAATAGTATAACTTGCATGTAAGCATCACATCAACATGTAAAACTTACCCTAAATAGCAAATACTTAGATTTCATCACATAACGACGTTATCTAACATTATCCTACTATTCTAGCATCATCCTAGAGTAAACCCTAATCTCAAACAATCAACAAAACACAACATATCATCATCAATCCACCATAATCACTCAAACGGGTCAAAACGCCTAATATCAATATTACACATCTATGAACCTTCAAACTCCTAGATTATCATCATATTAACTTATTTTATATCAGAAACATAATAATAACACAAGAACAATCATGTTTAAACAATAAAAATCCTATCTTGCATGAATACATCACATATAAAAAGTATAGAGGTTTGGGTTTGTTTTGAAACTGATTTTAATGAGTTTTCAAAGACACAAATGTTTATAAATCAGGTCTGGACCTTTAGGCATCAAAACAATATCATATTAAAGGTTTGGGATGAGGAACACACCTTGAAATGGTGAGATTATGAGGTGTAAGGCTTGGAAATGTGGTTTCTTGCCCAAAAACGTGTTGTAGAGGTTGGATAAGGTGTGGGTGGCTTTGGGGTGTATTAGGGTTTCACAAATGATGTTTTAAAACATAAGGATGGTATTTATAGGCGTTTTTAGTTGTCACCTGCAGTATAGGCGAGTACGTGACTGTTACTGGCGATTAGGGGTTCTAATCGCTAGTAACAACTAGCAATTAGCCCTTAATCGCCCCAAGGGGTCTTCTACTCGCCTCATTATTGGCGATTAGGGCTAATCCCCATGTCCTAATCGCCCCTAGCCTATGCATCCTAGTTTTTGGCGCGTTAAACCCTATTTTAACATATATAAACACGTTTTCACATACCGACAAGTTGCATAATGATTATAAGTATGTAATGCATGATAACTAACACGTTTACGTTCGTTCACCAATTCCCGTGACTCAAGACTTGCGTGTGTGCGTTAAACCCGGAGATTCCACGAATCACCGATCCTTGTACACATGGTTATGGACCGACACCCAATGATCCCTCGGACCATTGTAACGACTCCCGATGATTCCTGAATCATCGATACGACTCAACCGACCCGGTCAAGTATGATATTAAGTAGTTGTTTTCAATGTTTTCGTTGAGGTAGACTCGTATGTATGCAAAGTATGAAACGTATGTATGTAGAGTATGAAACGTATGTATGTAAAGTATGAAAAGTATTACCCTGAATATGCCGGGTGTCACATTCAGCGTCCCTCATTGTACTCTTATCCTACCAGTGGATCCTTGTACCCACCAATGTTTGCACCTAGTTCATCCAAGAATTCGGTCACACCTGCTCACTCAATGGTTACTATTGGATCTTCATCTTCTGCATCACCATTTCCTGCTGCAACCCAGCCAACTGTGAAAATTCCAAAGGAGCTCGAAAGTAACTTAAGCTTGTTTGCTGGATTTATGAATTGCTACATCGCCTTTTTGACTGGACAACTAACTGCCAAAGATGTTGGAGCATGTGACCTAAACGATGTTAATCAAGATGATATAGAAGAAATGGACTTGACTTGGCAAATAGCTATGGTAGTACATAGAGCAAATAAATTTGTGAAGAAGACTGGGAGAAATGTGTGGGAAAACCCAACAAAGAAACTTGGGTGGGATAATATGAAGATGTGTTGTTATAATTGTGATGAGCCTGGTATTTTGTTCGTGAATGCACCAAGCCGAAGAAGGAAATAGATAATTCTGCTCCTGCAACTGCTACCTCTGCATCTACTCCTGGAACTCAGACATCTACCACTCGCACTGAATCTGCATCCTCAAACTCAAACAAAGCCATGGTTGCTCAATCAGGAGGTGGATGGGATTGGTCGTCTCAAATGGAGGACCTGAAGATTGTTGAAGATACTGTGTACAAAGCACTCATGGCACAGATGGATGATGATTATGTTCCGTCGGCAGCTGAGGTACATTCTAAAATTTTAGCTTATTCTTGTTGCACTGAAAGGTGTAAACTTAAATTAAGGGTTTTAGAGAAGAAACTCTCTCTGCATACAAACAGCTTGAATATGAAAAAATGGCCACTTGGGACATTAAAAAGAAATTTAACTCCTATAAAGAAATGGTCGAAAAACAAAAACTTGATATCAAGCATTTGCATCAGGAGGTGAGTGATCACAAGTGTCGATATTTACACTTCAAACGACTGTCTGATACTTTGACCACGAAATTGAACGACTTAAAATCTAAATTTGAAAATGCAGATTTTCATTTCAAAAAATTCGATTGTTCTAGTCCCAAAGTTGAGAAAATGATCAATACACAGTTAAAGTACAGACCAAAGGAAGTGAGGAATAAGGGTATTGGGTTTGTGGAAATTCCTCCACCCTTTAATGAAAATTATTCCTCAATTCCCATGTCGGATGAAGAACTGTTGGCTCTTCCTATGAAAGGATATGGTCCACTGATAGAAGAGCCAACCATTCGACCATCAAGGGATCAAGTTGAAATCACCAAACTTGAATCAACCCCAATTAGAATCTCTAAACCTAAACACAATCAATCTAAGCAAGAGCAGACCCCGCAAAAACTTTTTTCAGGTCTCAAGATGCTTCAAAGCAGACTGAGACGTTAAACTTTGAAAAGAATAAACAAATTGATAGAGTTTTTGAGGTTAGAAAAGATGAGGTTCCAACTTCAACTGAGTCAAATGAATCGCTATTTATTTCTAAAGAGTCTAAACTTGAATCAATACAAGTTAATGAACCAATTCCTGCTCAGACCACTCAACCAGACTCAAGTGTGAACTATGAGTTTGACTTCATGAAACAAATCAGGGAGCTGTGTCTAAAACAAAGGGCAAACACATGAAACAAATCAGGGAGCTGTGTCTAAAACAAAGGGCAAACAGAGAAAATAATTTGACCAACTCTCAATCTCACTCAGATGATTCGCCGGTGACTGAACCTGAATCTGACTCTGATCCAGACTCAGGCGACACCAACGAATCTAGCTATCAGTCATGTGAAACAGCTGAATCATCTAAGGACATGTCTGAATCGAATGAATCTGTTTCTGTGCCTATTCCAAATTCATTTGATTCAGATAAGGAGAGCTCAGAATCATCTGAATCTCCTGCGTCTTCTGTAGCTGAAAATTTCTCTACCAAAAATTGCAATGATGTTTCTGATGATGTGAATTACTAATTCGATTGATTCTTGGGCAGAACATTTAATTATTGAGGATTGGGTAGATTATGGGGATGAAGTCGATGACTCTGATTCATTTGCATTAAATAATAAAAATCAGAGAAATAATTTATC
The DNA here is from genome assembly GCA_028751855.1 of Ambrosia trifida. NCBI lineage: Eukaryota > Viridiplantae > Streptophyta > Magnoliopsida > Asterales > Asteraceae > Ambrosia > Ambrosia trifida. The sequence continues at coordinate 131,287,576 of CM054128.1, read as the reverse complement.
AATTTATGCTAAAGACAAAAATTTTTGTGTGGGCTCATTTTTTTTAGCATAAAATCTTGTGACATGTCGTTTGACTCTTTGTTTGATCATTCAGATTCTGTTATTTTGTCAAATGCTTGTGATACAACTAAAAATCTTTTGGTTAAACAACCAAGTACGGGTGGGACTGGGAAATATCTTCCACCAAAACATGTTTTACTAAAATATGAAAATCAGAACTCTTCAAATCAGGGAAGAAGGTATTCAAAAACAGCATCACACAGGTATCGAGCTGTAAACAAATATTTTGAATCCGGAGAGGATTCTGGACTTACAATTGGTATCCAGGGGGATCCACCTGTGAAGCGTCAGATATGCTACACATGTGGAATCCCAGGACACATTGCCAGAAATTGTAAAACAAATCTGAAAACTTTTGCAAGTTGGAAACATCCAAAGGCTCCAAACGGGAACCATAATCATCCCAAGCCGATGAAGGTTGAGAAACCTAAGGCAATGCGGAATGACAAATCCAAGGTGAAGCCTTCTGATGGTGATTGGAATAGAAATAAGCGGCTCAAACAGTCGGGTAAGAGACCTAAACATCAGATTAAAACTTCCAAGGCATCATCCAATTCCAAAGAAAAGATGGTTTTAAAACGCAAATTCAACTGGAAACCAAAATGTTCCATTCCAAACTCTTCCCCAATAAAGGATGTTTGATATTGAAACCTGGAGTTGTGATTCCAGAAGAATGGGTGTTATTAAAGTCTGAACGTCGAGGAAATGCTTATGTCATAAACATGAGAATACCTCCATCTGAAAACGTTACATGTCTTTTCTCAAAAGACTCTCAAAACAATGCCATTCTATGGCATCGTCATCTTGGACATGCAAATGCTAAAAACTTAAACCGGGTTGCTAAACTGGGATTGGTAAGGGATTTGCCAATACGTGATTTTATAACAATTGAAAAATGTGTTGCATATGCCAGAGGAAAGCATCATCGAAAACCACATCATCCTAAGTTGGTAAACACTATTAATTCACTGTTGCAGCTACTTCATATGGACTTGTTTGGTCCAGTGAATGTGCTCAGTATTTCTCGCAAAGCTTACTGTTTAGTAATAACTGATGATTACTCACGTTTTACTTGGGTTTTCTTTCTGGCTAACAAGAGTGAGACTGCAACTATAATCAAACAGTTTGTCGTATTAATGGAGAATCAGACCAACTTGAAGGTAAAAGGCATTCGTTGTGACAATGGAACTGAGTTCAAGAACGTAGAGTTAAACCATTATTGTGCTCAGAAAGGGATTGCACGTCAATTTAGTTCAATAAGGACGCCACAGCAAAATGGAGTCGCTGAAAGGAGGAATCGCACTCTGACTGAAGCCGCTCGTACAATGCTATGTGACTTACAGCTTCCGACTTTCTTCTGGGCAGAGGCTGTGAACATAGCCTGTTATGTGCAAAACCGAGTTCTGGTCAACAAAGCACGAATGAAGACACCCTACGAAGTGCTATTTGGAACTAAACCCTCCGTCAAGCATTTTCGTGCTTTTGGTTGTCCGTGCACCTTGTTGCATCTAGATGCTACACCAAAGTTTGATGCGAAAGCTGACGACTACTATTTTGTCGGGTATGCTGGCAACACTGCATATAGGGTTTACAACAAACAAACTAAGCAAATCATAGAGTCGTTTGACGTGCGTTGGCTTAAGGATAATGAGACGGATGCTAGAGCGGGTCCAGACTGGTTATTTGACTATGATACTCTCTTTCGGTCTTTTCGTATTTTTAATGATGTGTCTAGTGGTGTTAATACAGGTTCTACAGGTCCCTCAACATACACTACTGGAACCTCATCCTCTTTGGTTAATGATGCAGAGGATGAGGGGGATGCTATACCTAGATCTTCATCAACACAACAACACTCAGTTTCTGCCGAACCATCTATTCCCACTATGGATCCTGTGCAACAGGTAGATGACGAAGATTTATCTTCTGATACCTTAGTTCCTGCTTTTGATGATCCCATGCCTCTTGAATGCATGGTGGAGCACAATGATGAGGATGAAGCTGATGCTGACACCGTGGAAGGGACTGTAACCAGTAGTATTATGTCCCTACCTGGAGATTCTTCAGTTCCAGACAGAGCTATTCCTACAAGTATTCAACGAGATCATCCGCTGGAAAACATTATCGGTCCTGTGGATGCGGGTGTCTTAACAAGGAGTCAAACTGGTGACATCAACAAATGCTTGTACTCGTGTTTCATCTCAAAAATTGAGCCAAAATCTACTGCTGTGGCCATGCGAGAATCAAGCTGGGTTGATGCAATGCAAGAAGAACTTAATCAGTTTGAGAAGCTAAAGGTTTGGAAGTTGGTAGAGCTGCCTCCAGGAAAGCAACCTCTTGGAACAAGATGGGTTTATCGAAACAAAAGAGATGACAGCGCGGTAATTGTATGAAACAAAGCTAGATTGGATATGCAAGGGTTCAGGCAGATTGAGGGCTTAGATTATGATGAAGTATATGCCCCGGTTGCGAGATTAGAAGCTATACGAATATTTTTCGCTTACGCCTCGTTCAAGGGATTTACTGTTTATCAGATGGATGTCAAGACAACATTTCTCTATGTAACTGTCAAAGAAGAGATTTATGTTGGTCAACCACTGGGCTTCATAAATCCAAAATATCCAGAGCATGTGTACAAATTAGACAAGGCTTTATATGGATTACATCAGGCACCTCGTGCTTGGTATGCTACCTTGACTGAACATTTGCTCGCTAATGGATACACCCGTGGTGTTATTGATCAGACCTTATTCGTCAAAATGGTGAATGAAGATCGTATACTAGTGCAGATCTATGTGGACGACATCATTTTTGGTTCCACTAGTGATGCACTGTGCAAGGAGTTTGAAGAGGTGATGAAAAAGCAGTTTGAAATGAGTGCTCTGGGTGAAATGACCTTTTTGTTAGGTCTGCAAGTTCGTCAAAATTCAAAGGGTATCTTGATTCATCAAGGAAAATATGTGGATGACATTCTTGCAAAATTTAGCTTCAATGACGTAAAGCCAGCCAACACCCAAATGTCCGAGAGACCAGGTCTGACTCAAGATCTGGAAGGAGAAGCCGTGGAAGAAACACTGTATCGTTCAATGATTGGTTTTCTAATGTACCTGACTGCTAGCAGACCTGACATCATGTTTGCTGTGTGTCAATGCGCACGTTATCAGGCTAATCCTAAAACTTCTCATTTAAATGCTGTTAAGAGAATCTTTAGATACCTTAAGAGGAAACCTATATTTGGTCTTTGGTATCCTAGGGATTCTCTCTTTGAATTACATGCTTTTTCTGACAGCGATTTTGGAGGTTGTGACATTGACATGAAATCTACTTCTGCGGGATGTAAATTTTTAGGTGATCGGCTTATTGCATGGCAATATAAAAAATAGCAAACAGTCTCCGTCTCAACAGCGGAAGCTGAATATGTTGTTGCTTCAGCATGTTGTTCTTAGGTGATCTGGATACAACATCAGCTGGTGGATTACGGTTTGGATTTTTCTCTTACTCCTATTTATTGTGATAATGATGCTGCTATCCAAATTGTGAAAAATCCAGTTCAATTTTCAAAAGTAAAACACATTGCCATAAAAGAACATTTCATCCAAGACTCTTTTAACCAAGGTTTAATCATACCTACACACATTCACACTGACGACAATGTCGCAGATCTTTTTACAAAACCTGTTGATCGAGCTCGCCTTGAAGCTCTTTCTGAACTGCTCAAGATGGTCCATTTCGAGGACTGAATTGGTCTTAGTTAAAAAAAAATATTTTCTTAGTCTTAGGTTTGTAAATTTGTTCTTTAAATTCTTAATTTTAAGCAAAAATTTAGGGGGATGTATCCTAAGAAAAGATCAAAACATGTTTGTTGTCAAAAACGAGAGTTGAAATGAACTTTCACACTTGGATTAAGGCTGACTCATGTAAGACGTGTATCGAAACAGTTTGGCTCTAGTGTGATGTGCTAGTAGGCTTGGTCCTGATAGCTGAAACGTAAATGATCTTGTGAAGCACTCAAAGATAAGACACAACCTCAGTGAGGAACATCACTTGGAATCAGGTACAACTTCTATTTGAATTCTCGTGTGATGTCCCGAAGCATAACACTATGGTCTAGGTCTGAAACCTTTTCTTAAAAACTCGTGTATCTCCTCTATTTTGTGTAAGCAAAGACCTGGAGATGCTAGGCAATGAAAGCTTTTGATGCATCCAGATATATGTTGACCTAGTTATTCGTTGTCGCGCTGTAGATCATTTTCACCAAAAAGAGACCTTAGTGTCCAAAGATGTCCTGGTTGATCCTCTGCTGCATCCAGATATATGCTGACCTGGACACAGTCAGGATGTCATAAAAGAGACCCTCTAGAGTCCAAAAACCAAAGCCCTCGTCATTTGAGAAATCATCTGACTTGTATATATTACTCTGAATCTCTCATTGATCTATTCTTTTCTTCTCTCAATCTAGTCCCAGTCAAGGTTTTAGAACTCTAGAACAGATACTGTGAAAAATATGTGGTAGGGAAACTACTTGCATGATAGAATGTACCACTTGATATTCTAGTATTTGATTGTGACTTGCTTAAGTGTTCGTAATTAATACACCAAAACATGATAAAAGATGTCACAGATCATCATACAAGAAGGCCTAAGGAAATAAGTTTAAGGGGACAAATATACTGGCAATTGCTAAGACCAACTTAAGTAGATTAGAGTCGAAAAGTGTAGCTTAGCCCGAAACTCAGTGATTTGATCTCGTGACAAAAATATTGTATAAATTTCTCGTTTAATTATTTTTGACAAAGTTTCTGTTAGACCAGTTCACGATCTGACTTGGACCCGGTTGCAAAACACACCTCGAAAATTTTAAATGGGGTTTGGGATCCCAGATGAGCCCACCACACGGTTGGTGGGCCACACAAATCTTGGTTACACAAAAGGGGCGGCGTGTGTGTTTCTCTCAAAAAGTCACAAAACAAATTTTTGCTCTCAAACTTCTCTCACACGCACACGTGCCAGCCGGAAAACCCTCTCGTGTTCATCAAGGATTTCAAGGGAATCAAGAAGAAATTACTGCTCCTCATGTGCCAATGTTCGAGAACAATCATAATGTGGTGTGTTATCTGTCTGATCCTCCTGAGGAGCATATGCAGGAGTTCAAGTCCTTGATAATGGGTCTTAACACTTGTAGAGTTGCACATGCTAAGAGAGAAAATCCAGTTGTTCTCACTGACTGGATCACTGAATTTTGGGACAACGCAGTGGCTAAAAAGACAGACACTTTGATTCGCTCAAGGGTTTGAGGAACTGAAGTGGCTATTTCAGAACAAGATGTTCGAGATGTATTACTTTTCGGTGATTCTCCAAATGATCCTGCTAGTTTCTCAAAGGATCAACTTATTCCCGTGCTGAAAAAGATGGGGTATGAAGGTGAATTGTCAGTACCACCATACTTGAAGAAATTGTTTCCGAGCTATTGGAAGCTGTTAGTTCATATGTTTTTGGCAAGTTTGGGCGGCAACAAAAGTGGACAGGATCAGATGGGAGTGAAGTATGCTTCTGGAATAGTGGCGTTGATTGAGGGATGGGATTTCAATTACTCAAAATGTATTTTTGAAGATATGTTGGTAAATGTGAAGACCCTCAACAAGAAGTATTTCTACAAGTTCCCAAGATTTGTGCAGATGATTCTGGAGTCCAAGTATCCAAATCTTGAGAGGACAGTTGAAAGATATGACAAAAAATGCATGGCTTCTCAAGTCTTTGGATTAATAAGACAGGTTCGTAAAAATTCAAGGCAAATATTTGAAGGAAAATTTTCACTAGTGAATTTGGAAAGTTTAGTGAGATTGTTGAAGAAGCTTCAGCCACTCCATCTGCACTTGTTGCTGAAGAACATGATGTTCAAATTATTGAGCCGTCACCTGCCGAACAACGTTCAATCCCCCTGAGAATGTGGATTTGACTGAGGTTGAGAGTGAGGATGAGGAGGTAGTACAAAAGGATGTAAGGGTTGCAGGTGATGATGAGGAACAATTTGAAAATTTTGATTTCGATGATTTGAATGACGAGGAGATTGATGATTTTTATTATTGAAAATGCTAAAGTAAACTCAGTGTCTGAAGCTGAAAGAGGATTGGTTGAAGATGAGATCATGACTGAAGTTCCCAACACTGCTGCCTCTGAGGTTGCTATTCCTCAAGCAGATGTTCTTTCGAATATATAGAATACTGTTCGTGAAGCTGAACAAAGGATTCCTCCATTCGATGTTACAGTTGAGACACCTGTTGATGTTGAAGTTCCTGAAGACCCCAATGCTGATTTGAGACTTAGAAAGAGAAGCAAACGAGATCCCAGGTTGACTGTTACTGCTGGTATTGTTTCTGATGTTTCAGTTCCTATTGCTGAAACTACTACTACTACTACTGCTGATGTTGCTACCGACCTTCCTGTTGGTATTATTAGTTCCACCGAAGTGCCTGCCACTACAACTGAATCGTTTTCTCAGTTCATGAGTAAGGCACCAATCACAGGAAGAATAAATGAAGAAGTTGGATCTTCCGGTGCATCTGGCTCGAGCAAGGTGTTGTTTGATGAGGAAGCTTTTCAAAGAGCTTAGATGGCTTATTTGGCTGACAAAGAAAGTGGAAGACATGTGGATGTTGAATTTTTAACAACTGAAGAGAGAGAGGCAAGTAAGGAAGGAATTGATAGTGATGAAGATATTTTTGCTGAAGTTGATGTTCATAAACTGCAGACACGAGTCTTGAAGTTGGAGACTGAAAATGTTTTGCTCACCGCTCAAGTACAGAGTTTGATGGAGACTGTCACTGAGAAGAATCAAAAGATTAATGAGTTGGAGTCAGGTTTGGGCGATGTTTCAGCTAGATTGCTTAACTTGACTCAGAAGTTAGAAAATAAGTTTGGAAAGGAGTTTTCAGAGACGTCATCATATGTGGAGAAAGTTATGACTCCTGCTGAGCGTGAAAGATCACAAAAGGAGCATGAAGAACATATGAAGAAGTACTATGAAGATCAAATCCCTCGTGCACGAGATCGTCGTCCAGGGAGTATATATGTTCTTAAGAATACAGCTGAACCATCTCTTGATTCTATGGAAGAGCATCCTGAAAGATTCATGACAACTACTAGGGATCGGTTTGATACCTATGGAAATCGAACAGGGATAGATTGCTGGAGATACAATGATGATAAAGGAGTATTTGTGGTTCATAGAGGAAATGGAGCAGTTGAATACTATGCTTCTACCACTGCGTTCAATTCCTGGACCAAGATTGATCTGGCAGAACTTGCAAGAGCTCCTTTCATAAATCAAGTAAGAAATCCTCGAAATAGGATTGGAATCACTTTTCATAAGAAGATTCAAGAGCATGCAAAGGTGAATTTTAGAGATATGAAGACTGCTAGTTCACTGCTGGTGGAGTATAAGGATGTGCTAACTTCAGATGGAAAGCCATTCAAGACAGTTCGGTGGCCACCTACTGACAAGATGAAGACCATACCTTTGTCTAAGCCAATGGACAGAGGATGTTTGAAAGATATGAGGTTCTGGGTTTATGATCCTACTTCTCGATCTGCAATGATTGTTTGTGATAGTGACGAACTGAGAGTTTTTTATGCTAAAGATTTGATGAGTCTGCATTATGAAGATATTCAAGTTCTAGTGAAACATCAGATTCAGTGTGATCCCACGTATGAAGCTTGTGCAAAATCGTTCACTGGTGCAGTGGCTCAGATAGCAAGACTGGGATTAGAGGCAGATCGTAGAGGAAGAGTGGAAACTGGATTGTTTGGTCCATACGTTGGAAAATCAGCTGAAGAATGGAAGAAGGCTTTAGAGAAAAAGAAAAAGGGCTCCAAGAAGCGCAGCAAGAAACAACAGTAACTTACCAAGCCAACACAAACCTAGGGGGATATTGTTGGGCTAGATTTAGAGGTTTGCGTTTGTCTTGGGTTATGTGGTAGTGGGTTCGGCCTAAGTGGCCCATGTAAGATGACCACCTATGTTTAATATAAATAGGGGTTTCATTGTTTGTTTTGGGGTTGCTTGTCTTTTTGCTTGTTTTGATTGTGTACCAGACAGTTCCTAGAAACCGTGTGCACATTGTTAATCGAATCATTATATTTGAAGTATTTTCTTTGTTCTTAACATACAATCATTGTTTCCGCCTTTGGTTGTGTGTGTGCATGATACCCTAGAGAGGATTTTGGACTTACAATGATGATGGTGGTGGTAATAAAGATGGTGGTAATGATGGTGGTGGTGATCCTGGAGCCGCAGGTGGCGGCGGATCATCATCTGGTACTGGAGAAAGGCGACAAAAGAAAGATCATGATAAATAAGACAAGGATCCCGAAGCAGGTTCTTCTGCTCAGGGGGAGTCTGTCAAGGATAGGATTCAACAGATGCGGGAATCATTGAAGCATGCTGTAGTTCCTGTAGAGGAAGTCGAACCATTGAACAGTTACTTTGCATACGGTGATGATGGTGATCTAATCGAACTACCGGCCAAGTCTCCGGAAAGTGAATTAGAAGAAGGTGAAATACTTCCTGAGGTTACTTCTGACGATTTGACAAGGATCTTTCGCTTGGCATGCGGAGATTCTTCTGGTGCAAGCAACAGCCCTCGTCCAGAGACAAATCCGGATAATAATGAGGTAGAGATGGAAGATGGGACCAAAGTGCCAACTCCTGAATATGTCGTTGATGATTCTGGCACTGGGATACCTAACGTCTCTGAGGAGATGTTACATGATGCTTGTTGTGGGTGAAAATCCTCAGGATGATTTTACCTCACATCCCTAACGTACCATCCCCAGGATGCTGAAGGACTCAACTGACTTCGGGATATAACTATATTTCAGCATGTGCGCATCCTGAAGATGTACTAACAAGCTATCTTTATATGATATAATTGCAGGTACAACTACATTATAATATGGACCTGAAACTGACTTCCAATGTCTATATTAGTTGGTCAAAGAAGCTAAATATGGAGGAGGTTACGAGCCAAGGCCTGAGCGAAGTCAAGGATGTAACCGATATACATTTATTATCGGAGATAATAGAGAAAACAACTGAAACAAATGACTAAGCTAGGAGGAGACCGTTATCTAACGGTTTAATTCAGTTGAAACACCTCCAACGTTCATCTGAAATAGCCCAGCCGATATTGAAGGAGTTTAACTACATAACGGATTCATTATTGATTTCATGTACTATATAAAGTGGGAGTATTGGACGAGTATAGGACACTGACATACACACTGCTTACACTATAGACTACACAGATACACCTAGCTGATCACAAACACTCACACAATCATTGTAATCGTAGTACACTCGTCCACATATTCATCCAAAGTTGTATCTTTTTACCATTTTTAATATTAACAAACAAGGCAGGGGCCTAGACTCCCTCTGAGGTTTTATGCCGGCGATCTACAATTGATCAAGGGCTTTCCTTGTAGATCGTGTGTTGTTCTTCTTGTTATTTGCTTTATTTGTCCATTTCTAACAGTTCCATCCTGAGGATATAACTGTTCATCCCGAAATTAACCTAAGCCATCCTGATCATAGTTGTCATATTTTTATTTATTAAACATCCTGATACACTGTCTTAAGAACATTATTGGTTTACAAACATATTCCTACACATTTAGCACTCTACCTCACATAAACTAATTTGGAATACAAAGTTATTTTTATTGGATAATTTTTGACCAAAACAATGCTGAGAAGAAGCTAAAGGCTGATCCAACTCCTGTCCCTGATGAAGTACAAGCTAGACAAGATCGGATCAAGAAGTGATATCCCCAATGGTTCACATCAGAGGAAGAGCGTGAGAAGAAGAAAGCTCTTGTTCAGGCTTCTATCTTCAAGAAACACTTATCGAAGATGTCTGGAAACATCATTAGTTGGGCTTATGTGGAAAAGACATATATGTTGGGTGTCAAATGGGAGGAAGGGCTACTGTATTTCAAGCCCTATCGGAAGGTTCTTAGCCTCCCCTTCTGGTACATTCACGATCTGATTCGGTTACACTTTCCTGTGTACTACACTAATGAGCATACCCGGTAAGCTTCTACTACATTCTAGCTAGAGAAAGCAGGACAGAATGGAAAACCTTCCAGCCTCAGTACCCCAAGTCATACAAAACATACAAGCTTCAACCTCGCACCAAAAATCCAATTTGGGAGCACAAGATCAAGCCACCATAATGCGTGTCAAAGATTCCTATTGTCCCAGTTGAACAAGACTTCACCTCAAAGTTCTATTATTGGCATTATGATGCAACTACTACTGAAGCAGTGATCGTCTTAAACAACTCTCCAAAGCCGTGCAGAAAGATCAGGATTTGGGACCCGATGTGGCTGATAAATTGTTCAGAGAAAGATCTGGAGACTCTGTTCCTGTATCCCATTCAGCACTTGGAAGCCAAAGCAGATCAAGCCATGAAGTTTCAGCGGGTGATTCGTTTATGCTATGCTAACAAAGTTCATGCTGGATGTGACTGTTTAAGAATTACAAGGATCAGGACGACGTAAAAGTGAAGACTGAAGTTGCTGCTAGTCAAGTTTTGTTTGTTTTTGTTTAAGTATCTGTATAGTTTCTTGTTGTATTATAAACTTTTGTTTCTTTTGAAGTTTTTGTACGTATACTAGCCTGGTCCAAGGGGGAGTCTGTTAGTGCATGATGTCCCTAGGCTAGTATATTAGACATTTGGACGCGTTTCAGGGTGTTTTGAAGTGTTTGTAAGCGTTTTAGGGGTATTTGGGCTCTACAGGCGAGTAGGAACTCCTTGGCATGCGATTACGCGTACTCTCCTGTATATACATGCGAGTAGGAGCTAAATACTAGTTATAATAGGCAATTAGGGCCTAATCGCCTGTTTTTGTCATGGTGGATAGCATCGTAATCGCATGTAGCAATCTAAACGAGTACAAGGGGTATAAATAGGCACAATCATTGCCTTAATCATTAGTTGTCACATCACACATTCTCCAAACACCCTCCCCCAGGTCTGAAAGTCTGATTTGATCGTTGTAAACACTCGTGCTTTGTTTTAGTGATAAATCTTAAAGCTTTTAACCCATTTGTGTGTGTTGATTACTCATTTATCATTGTTTCAAGATTGTTTCTGTTATTGAAACATATTCAGAGCATTCCGCACTCTGAATATCAAGCTCGTGATTGTTGGGTGACCTGTTAGTCGATCCTACAATGAAGATATAGTTTCGATTAACAGTTACCTCAGGTGAGATTGTCTTCTGAAATCCTATGAATAGTTAACAATCAGCCTACAACACCCTTTTTAGCATATCATGCTCATGGAAATATTGAAAGACTGAAATAAAACCAGAACACCTTTCTATTCACAGATGGATGTTGTTATTGTGGCGAATAAACCACAGTACAGTAGGCCGCGTTGATCGAAAAATGGTGTTGTATTTATATTTTTGACTGATTATTGTCTTGATCGAAGGATTATACTTAGATGCTAAGATATCACCGATTTAAATTTCATCGAGTGGTGATCATTGATTGTCGCCATTAATAAAATATAATTAATTATACAAACAAGAAAACAAAATATTAGTGTATGCTGTGTAATCAACCTAAAGATGTCGCATAGCATATGCAAGCAAATACACAATCATATTTTTTTTGTATGTATATATTGCGGTATCATGCGAAACTTATCACCTGATGCTTCGATTTGATAAGAGATTTGAGATATGGGTCGTCGAGTAGAAATCGGTGGGCGACTATTTATAAGTTCTTGATGTCTAAGAACTTTTGAACATAAATGCAAGCGAGAGAACATGTTCCACATTAACGAATCGATACATGTGTAGACCGAGAGATGTAAGAGATATATGACTACTTGAGGGTTTGGTTAAGAGTTAAGATGGTATATATTTAAGAGAGATATATGACTTCTTGAGGGTTTGTTTAACATAGTATGTATTTTGAAGTTATTAAGACTAATAACTTGCATAGTAATTGCATTGAAAGGCTAGTTATTTAGCCGGTTAAATTTACTTTGTCTTTAGCTTTAACATAGATTTGTAACAACTTTTTACCATCTGCTCATAGTGGTGGAGTGGTGGAAAGGCTTGTACTCATTTTATGTGATGCATGTTCGATCCCCGTTCCCATCATATATGGGTGGATATTTTGTCAAGTGATAATTGAGCCTACCCTCCTCGGAGGGGTCAGGTTCGATTCTGATGCCCCCCCCCCGGTTTTCTACTACCGTGCATTTACTCCAGAGGCTTGCCTTTTGTGGAGGGTGCAACATCTCCCAAGTGGCAGGTGGCAGGAAATTTTCCGGGTGGAAGCCTTAGTGTCCCTTATGCGCAGCCTTGACTCGCTTGTGGGTCGGCCACTCTCGCGTCAGCGTGGACCCGGTTAAGACAATATAGTCTAATCATTGTAGAGTGGCCAGGGGATCCCCTTCTGGGGGTTGTGATGAACTCTGCCACAACATAGAAAATCACCTTCCAATAAAAAAAAAACAACTTTTTACTAACCAAAAGTCATGAATTAACATTTCATTATTGTTACACTTTTTGAAATTTAAATAAAACTAAAGATGGTTTAATCATGATGTATAAAGAAAAAAAAAGCTTTTATTTTTGTTTTTAGCAAATATACGTTTTCATATGTGTTGATATTTTTGTGGCTCAATTTTAAATAAAAATCATAGTTTTTGTAAAGATCAAGTAATCAAATGTTTTATATCATATATATTTAATTTTATTTTTTTTAATTTGATTATTAAACTTTGTTAGTACACCCTACGGATATGTCCCTAGCTTAGTTATGGGTTTTGGATCATGTATGCACGTTGAATAGACGTTCGGGAAGCATTTGTAATGATTGGGGGTATTTTAGTTATTTTGGAATGTCATCAGGCGTATGAGAGCTTCATACGCCAGGCTTTTATACACGTATGGAGTCATACGCGTGGTTGTCTAGGATTATGATCCATATGACTATAAATACCCTCATGACCTTCACATTGTGTATGTACTCTCTATCATTTTCATATTATTCTAACTCTTTATCAAAACACCTATAACAACTAACCAGATCATTGCTTCCATACGTGATCCGTTACGCGCGCGATATTCAATTCTTGTCGATCCTACAAACTTGGTAAACAAAAGTTCTGGTTTTATATCATTCAAGAACAATATACTTAATAAACAAATGGTTTACGTCAATATTATTAAATTTAATATTTTGTAACTACTTTTTACTAACCAAAAGTCATGAGTTAATTTTTATTATTGTTACACTTATTGAAATTTAAATAAAATATATTTTGTTTTAATGAAATTTGACAAATCTAATTATCTATATCTATACTACTATATAATGCATTCTAGATGGGCAATAAGTTAATTTAACTTCATTAGAGGAGGGCATCATTGTAATTTAAATCAAATCTTAATCACATTATTAATACATTATTTAATGTAAACTTCTAATTAATTAATACTTTATTTAATAAACTTCTTATTCTAATAAAATGAACTAAATACATTTTCTCTTTTTTTAAAAATTAAAAAAAAAAATACATTTTCTCAACAATAATTTTTATTTTTATACTTATATAAATAAAAAAACTAGTTATATATAATTAGAATAAAACAAAATTAAAGAAATTTATAAAATCAAAATAAGTAATAGTATTATTTTGTCATATATAACTAAGGAGTAAATAAATACACTTGAGTTATGTATTTCTAAATATCATAGCTTTGACACGACACATAAAATTAAAACTATTATATTCTTTAAATTAAATAAAAATATTAATTATATATAATAAGTGTAAGTTATTTAATAGTTTATCAGATGCATTACATTTGATATGCTATGTAATAATATTAAGGTATTTACCTGTTTATCAAATATTAAAAAAATATATAACTAATTGCCGACTAAATCCAATTATAGATTATACTTCTTTTTTACTGCCGCTCCTAAAAAACATTGTATTACTTATTAGGAACATTATATAAAAAATTACGCCTGCATAAATAATAATTTGAAGGTACGTGAGGAGATGGGCTCGTTGAAGTTTTTATTGTATTTTCATGTTGGTTCAAGTTTTCTATTCATGCTTCTGAATACATGTAATTGTTGAGACTAAATGGATGTTGAAGTGATGTTTTAGTAAATTTATATTTCAATTTCTTTGACAACAAAATAGTAAAAAAAAAAAAAAGCCAGAAAAGTGTCCATTACATTAACTGTGCCTAGACATAACCTATTTTTCTTCTCAAACCAGTTCGGGTTGAAAACAAGTTTGGGTTCTTTAAGAAAGAATAGAACCAGTTTTGACCAAATCGACACGGGCTAGAAATCAGAATGGGCCAAAAATAAACAAAACCTCCTACAACTGAATGGCGTTGGGGGAAACTAAAGCATTTTTTTTTATTTTTACGAGATTTTAGTTTTAGGTTTTTTATTTAGTGTTATTATTATTAATTCGTCTACATTTCTATTTAACTTTCATTCAAAATTGGTTTGTCCCGCCGCATAGCGCGGGGTTACTTCTAGTTAGATTTGAAAAACAATTGATATTCCATAGAAAGACAATTTTACCCATTTATTAAGTTATTTGAGTATTGTACCAGAAGCATAAGATATTGTAATTACTTAAATTTTGTAGTCACCCTTCTTAAATGCTTTATAATATAGTATAGATATAGATGATGATAAATTAAACGAGTCGAGCCAAACCCGAGCTCAATCAGGCTTGAGCTCAAGCTTGATTAACATATAAGAGCTTGAGCTTAAGCTCAACTAGGTTCGAGCTTTGTTTCAAGGTTCAAGCTCGATCATTGGTAATTTCTCAAACCTTGAGTTTGGCTTAGAAACGACTCGTTCTAATAAAAATTACAAATATATTAGTTGTAATATTCCAGTAGCACATTTAATTATCATGTTACCGACTATAAGTGTGGACTCGTTTACTAAAAAAAACATACCTTTTACTAAAATTTTAGAAAGTCTTGTCATCCCCCACATAAAATCTGTTTATAAGAAAAATAAAAAAGAAATAACTATGAGTTATCACTAGGGCCGTTCAAATCGCTCGCCGCTCGTGTATCGCTTGTCGCTCGTTCGGAAAATGCTCGCTCGATCTTTCGCTCGGTTGTATATGAGCAGATCGGCTCGGTTCAGTTTGTAAATGAGCCAAGCACGAGCAAAGGTACGCTCGGCTCGGTTCGGCTCGAATAAATTTTTATTTATTTAATAATAAATATACACACAATTTACAAATAAATTTATGGCTTTATATATAAGATTCTATTGGATTTGACTCAGTATATGCAAGCAAATATAACCAGCCCACTTAACTCAATAAAAAAATTAACACTAGATTTAATAGTAAAACAATAAGTCATGAGGTGACAGTCTTGACTTCTTTATGTTATTAGTCGTCCATCGCTAATTGTCGTTTGATATCACACCTACGTCACAATGCAACAACTGTTCTCTAACGTATGCTCATTACCTCACCAGCCTCAATCTAAGCCCCATCCTTGGACACTGGGATCTCAATATTAGTGTTATCATCGGGCATTTCGACCTTAGTTGTCACCCGACAATGAAAACATCGAAGGAAACATCCCAATTTTATGATCGTCCATATTATTCTCTGCTCGATTCTCGCTCGGCGCTCGCTCGGAAAATTTGTGCTCGAAGAATGCTCGTTCGGTTTTCGGCTCGATTGTAAACGAGCCGCTCCGCTCGGTTCGGTTTGTAAACGAGCCAAGCATGAGCAAAGCTCCGCTCAGATCGACTCGGCTCGTGAACAGCCCTAGTTATCACTCCTCCCAAGTTATGCCACCATGTGGCATGTCATTCTATTCTTCTTAATAGGTGATGTTCTTTAAGGATATGTAACTCACTTGACCCTCTCTCACCAATTATGCACGAGGTGATAATGGCGTTAATGGAAGCTGTGTGGCTTCCACGTCACCTTAATTTTTTTTAAATATAATATGAACAAATAAACTAACAATTTAACATAAAATACATTACAACAAAATAAATCATTACATTTAAAACTAGTGTTTAACCCCGCGTTGCGGGAGAATATCGTTAAACCGTGCTAAGTAGCAGGGGCGGAGCTATTAAGCCGGGTATGTAGTCACAGGACTACAATGAATTTTCAGGTGTATATAGAGATGTATGTAGTGGTTTTTCGAGTGACATCAATGTTTTTCCTTACGGTAACTCCATGATTTTGTTGAAAAGATAAATTTTAAACATTAATTCGGTGTTTGAAAATATTCCGGCACCAACGGCGTTAAGCTTCTATGGTGAGGGGTCTGTGAAAGTGGAGAGGATGAGAAGAACTGTGATGGTGAAGAAAGATACAGTAACTTTAGTGGTACATTAGAGTATGCATAGTGGCAAACGTTATGGGCGTTTTAGCCACCCATAGCGCCGGGGAACACCGCCCCCGCCGGCGCTATGGGGGCGTTTTGAGCTTGAAGGTTATGGTGATAGCCGGCGTTTTGTGTAGGGAAGGAGAGAGAGACCGTTTTTTATTTTTATTATTATTATTATTATTATTATTATTATTATTATTAGGGTTTGGGAATTGGGAGAAAAAGATTGAAGAAGAAGAAGAGGGTTATTATTATTATTATTATTATTATTATTATTATTATTAGGGTTTGGGAATTGGGGGAAAAAGATTGAAGAAGAAGAAGAGGGTTGGAGGTAGGGATGAGGTTGAAGAAGAAGAGGGTTGAAGAAGGAGGCAAACACGTTTTTTATTATTATTATTATTATTATTATTATTATTATTATTATTATTATTATTATTATTATTATTATTATTATTATAGTGTTAAACTTTATTGGACCACACGTTTATATACATACAATCCAAACAAGGATACAATGAGTTTTACTAGGAGCAATGGCGGATCTAGAAATGAATTTCAGTAATAACGTTTTTCATTTTTTTTCATTTTAATAGCAACGTTTTTCATTTTATTAATTTAATAAACTTTCAGTTTATATTTTTTTATTATTATTTTTATATTTAATGAAATATTATTAAGTATTAAATATTCTTATTTAAATAAAAAACAATAATTAACCAATCATTACCAATCATTTATAACCCCCACATAACCCCCCTTCCCACTACACCCTCTTTTTCCATAACCCCAACATAACCCCTTTTCTATTACTTTTTAATATTTTAATCCTATAACCCCAACATAACTATCCACCACTACACATACCCTTAGTACATATAATATTTTATTATTTCTTCTCTTGGAAAACGTATATAAATAAAAAAATTAAAAACCAGCACATTAGTCTCCAATTTGCTCCTAAGCTTATAGTATGTTATCCAAAAGAACCAAGTGGTATCAAACAAATCTAGTTATGCATAGTTACGTTGGTTACTGTATTATTTCGGTTTTATTTTTAATAATTGTTAAATATTTTAACCTTTTTGTAAGCTTCGAGTTTTTTTTAGAAAAAAAACGTTAACATTTTATTTGTATATAAAATTGTAATTTTGGATTCTATTTAATTTTATTGGATTATTGATTAAGTTCCTGTATCTTATAAACTTATAATTTTCTATTTTATATAATAGTTTATCAAACTTTTTTCTATCACTACATTACGTTACACCATCTCACTAAAAATACACTCCGTAAAAAAACCAAATAAAGCATAGATACTTCACCAAATCTAAAAAACACATTCTTATGTGACCGATCCGACCCGAATCACCAAACTGACCAGGAACTTTTTATATTGTGCTTTTTAAAATTGAAATATCTAAAAACAGTGACTACATTTGAATAAATTCCTGGATCCGCCACTGCTAAGTAGTAAGTAAACAATGATGAAAACCGAAAAACTCGTAAAGCAAAAAACGCGAATTTATACCATCACGTGATATCAACCGTAGGCAAAGACAAACATGAACTTATGTTGTAAGCTAGCGTACAAAAGTTGAATTTATAGCAAGAAAACTTTATCTAAAACACAAAACATGTAGTGGCCAAAAAATAAACACAAAAACCAGAAATACCAACAATGTAAACCACAATAAAAGACCAAAACAATAACTAAAATAACCACTCACCACTGCCACCATTCCTATTCTTACCGGATGAAAAAAAAAAAACCTATGAAAACTAAAGAGTTGGGATTTTGATAAATAAGACCAAAACAATAACTAAAAAACCACTCTTATCACAGCCACCGTTCAAATTCTTAGGTGATGGAATTTTTTTTATTTTTTTTTAAGATGGCATTCTGGTAAATAAGTTTTCAAATGAGGGCTTATTTTGTACTAAATAAACAAAAATAAAACCTCACTACAGCCACCATCCAAATTTTCAATGTGAAAAAGGAAATGAAAAAAAAGGATGGCATTATAGTAATATTTTTCTAAATGAAGGCTTATCTTTTTTGCTGTAGCTAAGAAACTACTCTAAATGTTATATCTAGTAATAGTAATAAAAAAACATTCAAATTTAAAAACATACATGTAAAACACATAAGTTAAAACTTTGATATATTTCGGTCGTAGCATTTGCCACAACGACATGTACTCAAACTTTTCATCGTTCTCAAAATAATAATCTACTTGACTCACTTTTATGGCAACTTCTTCGAAGTCTATTGAGGATTCCGTCATATTGGCCTTGAACATCTCTTCAAAGATCTCACACTTTGTTTCGATGTCCCCAAACTTGTGTTGAAGTCCATTACTATGGCGGCTTGTTTGAACGCCCACGAGAACCCGGAATTCCACCAAGACTTTACCAAAAATAGATTAAACGAGCATAGTAAAGACTCTAGTATTCTCTTGTACTTTTAGCCACCCCAACGTTAGGGCTACGGGTTCGCAATTTGCTTGACGGCTTGTTTGATTGTGGTGCGGGCTATAGAATTATAAACCTATAGGTTAAGATGTGGGGTAAATTGAATAAAAAGGTTGAGTTATATATTGTGTAAATATTAACTATGGTTGGTTTAATTTAAAAAAAAAACCGTTGGGGGACTAATGATAATAAAAATATCATCATAATCGTTACCGATAGGAAGAGTCCATGTCAGACTCTCCATTTGCCTCACGTGAATTTCCACCACATTTGCCCTTCGACCTGTTTCATGCCGACCACATGATGATGGCTTGGCGTGAAAGAGCTCCACGACGCATTTTCACGACGCCACATCGTGTAACCTAAGTTTATGACATCTCACCCTCGAACCTCTTCCATCTTTTTCTAATTGGCGGCAATAACACACCTACTTACACACATTTAGATTTTTTTTAATGCTCATAACTCACACAAATTTAACAATTCTCTCTCTTGTTCTTGTAATATTCAAAGACTATTACTATGTTTTGGGGCTGATTTTAAGAGTTCAAATATGAAAATTGAAAACCAAGGAATTACAAACCACTATCACACACATAGAGTATGTGTTGAAATATATGATGAGTTTATCTAATTCATGTGTTATAACAATCTGATTATTTATTGTTGGGCTTGTCTATTGTTGGCATTATGTGTTTGCTTTATGGGCTATGTAAGCCCAGTCCATGTAAGCCCATTTATGTTCACATAGTCGTTTTGTTGGATCAGTATGCTCTTTTGTTTAAGTAAGAACTTGCTATCTTTGACACTTAAGTGTTTAGCAAGCTCTTGTATATCAGATTATAAGCACAGCGGAATGTATAAGTTAAAGCAACACTTTTTATACTTAAGAGGAGTTATTACCCCCCCTTGATGATTGAAACTAACAATGACAAGTATTTATTATGAATCTAAGCAGTAAATGAGAATTAGATACTTAGACAGATTCACAATAAATACTGAAATGGAATAGAACAGTGAAAGTGTTTGAAGGATTTTTCTATTAAAATCAATGTCTAAAATAGAAGGTTGAAGCCTCCTATTTATAGACGTTTACATACATGTATCTTGCCCAAAAAGCAAGTACAGAAACATCAGAAACAAGTTGCACAAGTTGCAACATTGAAACTAACAATTACAGCTAAAAGTAATAATAAACAATAAAACTACTGATACAAAAGGCGGTGGAAAATATCTGATGCTAAATGCTGATGAATGACAAACTACTGATGAGTAGTTTGTCTTCAGTACTTCTGAAGTGAACTTGTCTGGTTTGGACTTCAGAACTTCTGATGAAGTTTCTTCTTCAGCACTTCTCATATCTTCTCTTCAGCAGTTTCTTGTCTTCTCTTCAGTACTTCTATACTTAGCCAAAATGACAGAAGTGAATTAGACTAAGGTTTCCAAAAGTGGTTTCACCAATCCTCTTTGTCCTAACAATCTCCCCCTGGATTGATGAACCCAAAACCTTACTAATTCCTTATGATCTTCTTCTGTCTTGAACAATCTTCCATATCTCTTTGTACATGGTGTTCTTGAGCTGGTTTAACTATCCATCAGATAGAGATCCTCTCTGTGGTTCCAGATGTTGAATTGTGAGCAGGTCTTGTGTTGACAGTTTCTTTAGATCACTGATATTCTTGTAAGCCCTGCTTGAAAGGTCTCTTCTTGTCAATAATACTGAGTTGTTATCAGTAAGTGACCATCTGATGATAGGTACCTTTGACTTGTTAAAGTCAGAGGAATAGGGAACCAGACTTGTCCCTTGGGTTGATGATCCTGAGTGTTGGATGCTTTCTGTTTCAGTTAACCTCAGGTGGGAGTCTCTTCCTTGTTGTTGTTGTTGCATATCAGGCATCTGAATAGTTGGGAGATGGTGTTCAGTCACTACCTTGGTATGCATCTTTTCTTTGATAGTCTTTTGGATTTGGTAGGCAAAAGTGGAAGGATCCCTGAATTGTGTTAACAGAGGTTTCTCTTCAATGTCAAAATCTGAATGAACTATTGAACTTCCTTCAAGTAGTACCATTTTGAAATCAGTTTTGACATTGCCCTCTGCTTTCTTTCTTTGAGTAGCAGGCCTTCTTGTTGATATACCAGAAGTTCTAACTACTGATCTTGAAGGATCAGCAGTTTGAAACTTCTCTGGATTTGCAGCCTTGGCAGCCTTGTATTTTCTATAAGTATCCATCAGTCTTTCTTCTTTCCATCTGGATACTGAGGCTTTTGAACCATAGCCCTCTGCTACTAATTCATCTATCATCTGGGCTCTCTTGGCCTTTCCTTCTTTGCTTGTGGCCAGTTTGTCTGCAATGAGTTGTGCCCTTCTTGTTAGCTCTTGCATAGAGAGTCCCTTGAGTGTGTAGGCTTTAGTCTTGCTGTTCTTGGTGATGTAAGACATCAGTTGTTGTCTTTTGTCTTCTTCAGCAACATAGTCAATTTCAGCCTGTCTCTCCAGTTCAGCCTGATAAGCCTGGAGCTTCTCTTCAAACTCCAAGTCATCCCTTTGTTCCAGACTTTTCCAAATCTGGTCTTCCTTGGCTTTTTGTTGAACTGCCTTTAACCTCTGCTCAAGAAGTTCAGTTGATTGAGAGATTGGAGCAGGGGTTAGGACAGTCATGGTAGTGGTTGTTGTAGGCCTTGGAGGAGCAGAAGTTGGTTTGATTTGTTTAGTGGATCTGGAAGGTTCAGTATGTTGAGGTTTGGAAGTGTTAACCTCTGATGGGTTGACAACTGCTGATGGTTTGTCAACTACTGAAGGATTGTCTTCAGTATCTTCTGAGTCATCAGTACTTTGACCATCAGAAGTTTCTTTATTATGCCTTAGGGATTCTTCAGAGGTTTGGGTCTCATATTCTTTTTCCGTGGCTTCAATTTCTTCTACTGAGACACCAAACTGTTTGGCCAGTTTTTCTTTTCTGGCTTGATTCTTCTGATCTCTTTCAAGGATGGCCACTCTTGCCCTTATCCTGGCTTGGAATGACTCCTTAGGTTCCCTAATTTTCTCCCCCTTTTTGGATTCATCAAGTTTAGAGGTTGAGGGTTGGGAGAATTGACCTTGAAGATGAGCAATCTGTTTGCTGTTGAATTCAATCTTGTTGGACAGATCATTCATCTTTGTCTTGATCACTCCAAATTGGTTCTTGATTGACAGCTCCAAGTTAGCTGTGTATGTTTGGAAGTGATTCTTGATGAGAGTGTTCATCATGTGGTACAGGGGACCCTCTGGGCTGCATAGCTGGTTCAAGTCTATGCTAGGTTGCCCAGGGAATTGGGTAGGCATTTGTTGTGAAGGGTGTGTTTTTGGGAGATCCTCATGTTGTACAGAGGATGCCACTCTAGGGGTTTTAGGGATTGAGTGGACTTTAACCTGTGCAGGGGTGACTAGCTTCTTGAGCTTGGATACCCCTGAAACAGGACCTTCATAAAGTGTCGTCAATTCAGTAGTTTTGGTTTTTGAAACATCATCCAAATTAATGGAATCATCTGAATCCCTGATGTTGTCCTCATTGAGGACTGTCTCAGTTAAATCATGAGCTGAGCCCAACTCAGTTCTCTCATGAACCTCTTGTTCTTGGTTCTGAGGATTTCCTACTTCAGGCATTAAGCCTTCATCAGTAGTTGTCACATCTGAGGTCTTAGCTGTTTTACTTCTGTCCTCGGATCCACCACTGGGTGGTAACTAAGTAGTAGCAGCCTCAGATGCCCCAAGAGTCTCTAAGATTGGGCTTAAAGACTCTGGTCCACCCTCATCTCTTGGGTTAGGGCTAGTGATGTCCACATCCATGTCTGATGCTGTGGTTATGTCCCCTGTTAGTTGTGGTTGTAGGGGACTGACATAATCAGATGGGACTTTCTCTTTTAGCCCAGAGAGAAGTTTGGCAATCTCTATTGCCTCTGGTTCAGAAATTTGAGGGGTTGGTTCAGTAGTTTGGGCAATAGGTGAAATAGGTTGGTCAGTAGTTTCAAAAGAAGTGTGAGTTGCAATTGTTTTTCTAAGTCTTTTTCTTTTGAATAAGATTGTTATGGGTGCTCTTGGTGGGGTTTGAGATGGATGAGACTGAGAGGGTGTTTCAGTCTCACCTATTTGAAGAGCAGATTGCTCATGAGCATGTTCAGGCATCTCAACCTCCTGAACAGCTTTTCTTTTGGGTTGGTGGGTTTTTGTCTTTGTTGGCTTGGGCTGTTTGGCTTTTGGTGGGGTGAGTTTGGAAGATGTGGGCTTCAGGGGGACTTGTTGTTGTTCTCCCTGATATATGTCACAAGGCTAAACAAGTCAGCTTGCCTTTCCCTCTTAGTGATCATAAGACTAAACATGTGGGTGATATCATTCATCTTGATGTTTGGGGTCCATATAAGATCACAAGTTGGGAAGGGTATAGGTATTTTTTAACTGTTGTGGATGATTACACAAGAACTGTTTGGTGTTATTTGTTAAAAACTAAAGGGGAAGTGTTTGAAAATCTTGTAATCTTCTATGAGCTTATAAAAACTCAGTTTCATACAAGAGTTAAAGTTTTTAGGAGTGACAATGGTGGTGAATTTGTGAATAAACAAATGGAAACATTTTGTAATAGTAATGGAATTATACATCAAACATCTTGTGCCTATACACCACAACAAAATGGTGTTGCTGAAAGAAAACATAGACATCTTCTTAATATGGCTAGAGCTTTGTTGTTTCAAAGTGGGATACCACTTAGGTTTTGGTCTGATTGCATTTTAACAGCTACTTATTTAATCAACAGGGTTCCTTCTTTTGTTCTATTAGGTAAGAGTCCTTATGAGGTCTTGTTTGGGTTCCCCCACACTTAGTCACTTAAAAAACTTTGGTTGTTTGTGTTTTAATACTGTGTTAAGTGAGTCTGATAAACTGTCATTTCAAGCTGAAAAATGTGTTTTGTTAGGGTATTCTAACTTTAAAAAAGGGTATAAACTTTGGTGTCTTGATTCAAAAAAAGGTAGAATTCTCTAGAGATGTTAGGTTTTATGAAGAGATTTATCCTTTTAAACAAGAATCTTTAAAAGATATAGTATTTCAAGAAAATGATTCAAGTATTACACATTTAAACTTTTTTGACAGTATTGAGTCTATAACAACCAATGATTTATCTGTGACTAAGGATAATGTGCCCAATGATGAAGGGGAACCAACTGTGTCTCATGATGTTCCAGCTAGTTTGCAACCAGGATCTACTCCCAGGACTGCTGGGGGGTAGAACATCATCTAGGTGATGATCAGCAGCCTGGCAGTCCAGGTTGCAGTTATCCTGATAGGGCAGACCATGATGCAGGTAAACGAGATTTCACAAATCTCTCCACAATTATCTCTCCACTATTCTCTCCTAAATTATGGCTCCCATTTAGTGTCTTTCCTTTTGTTTTATTTTCTATTCCCTATTTAAGGGTAGGCTTACATTGTAATCAAATTATCTTTACCATAACAAATTTGTTATGGTATCAGAGCACCACACGATCCTACACACAAAAACCTAATCGCCACCATGTCCGGCGACAAATCAGAAGCAAACAAAGACGATGGAACAACCATCGATCACAACTCCCCATATTATCTACATCCTTCTGATTACCCGAGGCAACTTCACGTCAATGACATACTCAGCGATGGGAATTACATCGATTGGTCTCAGGAGATGTTGAATTTCTTGTTTGCAAAAAACAAGGTCGGATTCATCGACGGGTCAATCAAGAAACCATAATTTGCTTCTCCAAACTACATGGCTTGGATGAGGTGTGATGCCATGCTAAAAGGCTGGTTGAACACTGCAATGGAAAAAGAAATAAGAACAAGCGTCAAATATGCGGCCACGGCGCAAGAGATCTGGTCAGATCTAAAGGAACGTTTCGGAAAAGTTAATGCACCTAGGGCGTACGAGCTGAAGCAGTCATTAACCACGATCAAACACGAAGGTACGTCCGTCTCGACCTATTACACGAGGTTGCGTTCCATCTGGGACGAGATCCAATCTATGCATCCGGTTCCCGTTTGCAACTGTAATGGTTGCACATGTGATATCGGAAAGAAACTTAACAGCCTCAAAGAAAGTGAAAGGCTATATGAATTTTTACTTGGCCTAGATAGCGAGTATGGAACCATACGAACCCAGATCTTGGCTATGCAACCCACGCCATCTCTTGGTACCGCGTATCATTTAGTGGCCGAAGATGAACAACAAAGAGCAATTACCAGTGTTAGAAAGCCCACCGTAGATGCCGCGGCGTTTCAAGCGTTTGTGCCAAAGAAGAAGGATCCTAGTTCATCACAAAGTAAGTTCACCAAAAGAGACGGTAAGCATTATGATGGAGAACAACCCAAATACTGTGAACTTTGTGAAAAACATGGTCATATTAAAGAAGGTTGTTTCAAGATAATAGGATACCCAGAATGGTGACCAGGCAAGAAACAAGAAAAGTTGAAGCCCAAAGCTGCGTGTGTCGAAGGGGAGATGAGCAAGATGCCGCAATTAACGGATGAACAATATCAACAATTCATAAAGCTCTTTGGTGAGAAACTAAATGTAACTAAAGAACAAGAGCCTCACGTAGCCAACATGGCAGGTAATATTAATCATAAAGGTAAATGGGTTGATGGTAAGTGGGTGGTTGATTCGGGTGCCACTGAACACAGCATTTATGATGACACTATGCTTGAAAACAAAATAAAGAAATACAATGAAGCACCAGTTGTCATACCAAATGGCGATTCTATAGCCGTTAAGGGTAGAGGAGATTTTGTGTTACCCAACGGTTTAAAACTACAAGATGTCCTTCACATACCTGATTTTAAGTGCAATCTTTTGTCCGTTAGTAAACTAAAAAAGGATATAAAATGTGCTGTTACTTTCTTTCCTGATTTTTTTTACTATACAGGACTTGAGTTCGAGGACATTGATTGGAGCGGG
Source organism: Ambrosia trifida (assembly GCA_028751855.1). Taxonomy (NCBI): domain Eukaryota; kingdom Viridiplantae; phylum Streptophyta; class Magnoliopsida; order Asterales; family Asteraceae; genus Ambrosia; species Ambrosia trifida. The sequence goes on along the minus strand of CM054128.1, from coordinate 131,261,645 downwards.
TGATTGTGAGAATGGTCTATACAGGATGGGGATGACGGGAGAAAAGAGAAGAGTTATGGTAACAACGGTTGATTTATGGCATAATAGGTTAGGTCATGCTTCAAATTCCAAACTCATTCATGTTGATTTCCTTAAAAACTCTCGTTTGAGCCAAACATCCTTTTGTGATTCTTGTGTTAAGGCCAAATTTGCCAGATTGCCGTTTCCTATTAGTACCACTAAAACTAATGCTTGCTTTGAATTATTACATTGTGATGTGTGGGGAAATATCGAACACTTTCCTTTTCACGGGCAAGCTATTTTTTGACTATTGTTGATGATTTCAGTAGGTCGGTTTGGGTCTTTTTATTGAAACACAAGTATGAAGCAAGCACTTGTCTCATTGCTTTTCACAAAATGATACAAGTGCAATTTGAAAAGAACATAAAAAGAATTTGATGTGACAATGGGGGGGGGGGGGAGTTCACATCTACTCAAATGCTTAATTTTTATACTAAAGAAGGGATTGTTTTAGAAACGACGTGTCCTCACACGCCGCAACAAAATGGTGTGGTCGAACGAAAACACCGACATCTTTTGGAAGTAGCACGGTCTTTAAGATTTGAATCTAACCTCCCAACAAGGTTTTGGAGTGAATGTATCCTTACCGCCACACACATCATAAATCGCCTACCATCAAAAGTTATTGACAACAAGAACCCTTACGAGATACTATACAACCAAAAACCGGATTACGAACATATGCGAGCGTTTGGTTGTCTAGCGTATTATAAGAGCACGGAAACATTTGGTGACAAATTCGTTGAAAGGGGTAAACTAGGTATTTTTGTGGGGTACCCACCGGACACAAAAGGGTATAAAATATATGCGGCCAAGTAAAACAAAATTATTATTTCAAGGGATGTCAAATTCTTTGAAAACATTTTCCCTTTCAAAAATGCCACTTTTGAAAAAGAGGAAATTTTCATACCTCCAAAATGGTGGGATAATGAGCATGTAACACAAAAGGAAGGGAATGGGCCAAATGTTCCATCTGGGCCACCTTTTGAACCGGAAGCTGGCCTTGATCCAGAAGACACACATGAAGCCGATCATCATGGGCTCGCTGACCCACCACCTGGCCCAAATAACCAACACATTCAACCCGACCACACCACTCCTATAGAAGAACAAAGCGGCCAGCAATCTTCTGACGCAACAGAGCAAGCCGACCCAAGTCATGACCAAACTACTGATCCAGAACTCGACACGGCCCATGATCAAACTGTCAATCCAGAAAACCTTCAAGGAGGTTTTGAAACCGTTGAACCACCAAACGAAAAAAGAAGCAGATCTCGGCCCAAACATCTCAATGATTATGAACCCCCCATCCATTGACCACGAGCAATCAACCTCCAATCAAGACTCCTCAACGGTACATCCTCTTGCACATTTTATTTCCTATGATAAATTTACTAACAATCATAATGCTTTTTTGGCGGCCATAACTTCCAATCATGAGCCAAAATGCTTTAGTCAGGCAGTGAAGGATCCAAAATGGGTCGAGGCCATGAAGAAAGAAATCCAAGCGCTTGCAGAAAATGGAACTTGGGTCCTTGAAGAGCCTCCAGAGGGCAAGCACGCTATCGACTCGAAGTGGGTATACAAGATAAAGTATAAACCCAATGGAGAAATTGAAAGGTACAAAGCACGTCTCGTGGCAAAAGGCTTCACACAAACCGAAGGCATTGACTTCCATGAAACTTTTGCACCAGTGGCAAAACTTGTCACAGTCCGAAATTTGTTAGCCGTAGCAGTTAGAAAAGGATGGCACATTCATCAACTCGACTTTAACAACGCCTTCTTACATGGAGACCTTCATGAGGACGTATGCATGAAAGTCCCACAAGGCTTTGTAACACACAATGAACAACGGGTTTGCAAGCTCAAGAAGTCGCTTTATGGCCTTTAACAAGCGTCAAGGAATTGGTATCAAAAGTTTACCAAGGCCTTACTTGAAATCGGTTTCCAACAAACAGGGGCAGATCACTCCTTGTTTCTATTCAAGTCAAAAGAAGTGTTCATGGCTGCACTTATTTATGTCGATGATGTTATACTTGTTGGGAATAATCTGCAAGAAATGCAAAACGTCAAGACCTTCCTAGACAAACGGTTTAGCATCAAAGATCTTGGAGTCTTGAAATTTTTTCTAGGCATCGAGGTAGCTCGCACCAAAGATGGACTTGTGCTTAGCCAACGCAAGTACATCTTAGACATATTGAAGGATACGGGGATGACAGGTTGTCGTACAAGTCAATTCCCAATGGAGCAAAACTTAAAGTTGGATAAATGTGATAAAGAAGCTCAAGTCGATGCGAACCAATACCGACGATTGATTGGAAGACTCCTCTACCTCCAGGCCACTAGACCTGATGTTGCTTATGTTGTCAATATTTTAAGCCAATTTGTCGGAGACCCAAGGGTAAGTCATTTAGAGGCTGCCAATCGTGTCCTTCGTTAACTCAAGGGCACACCCGGACAAGGGATTCTTCTTCGAAAGCAGGGTGGAAATAACCTTATCACTTACTGTGACTCTGATTGGCTTGGTTGTCTTTTTACTAGGAGGTCTCGTACCGGTTATTTACTCCTTTTGGGAGGTGCTCCCATATCTTGGAAATCCAAAAAGCAATCGGTGGTCTCCCGCTCTTCAGCTGAAGCCGAATATCGGGCTATGGCAGCGGCTGTTAGTGAGGTTATCTGGATGAGATGGCTCTTAAAAGAACTTGACATGCCTCAAGAAGAACCAACACAACTATTTTGCGATAATCAATCGGCCCGACCCATTGTCAACAACCCCGTATTTCACGAACGAACCAAGCATGTTGAAATGGACTGTTACTTCATCCGTGAATGTGTCGAGTTGAACGAAATTAGAACCATGAAGATAGATACCACAATGCAGCTTGCCGATCTCCTTATCAAACCTTTGGGCACCAACCGCTTCCGCACTCTACTTAGGAAGTTGGGCATTACGGATCTCCATGCCACAACTTGAGGGGGAGTAAACGAGATTTCACAAATCTCTCCACAATTATCTCTCCACTATTCTCTCCTAAATTATGGCTCCCATTTAGTGTCTTTCCTTTTGTTTTATTTTCTATTCCCTATTTAAGGGTAGGCTTACATTGTAATCAAATTATCTTTACCATAACAAATTTGTTAGCAGGGACATCAAATGGTGAGAACAACCCATCTGAGGAAGTATTAGAAGGTCTTCTAGGGAGTCTGTATTCCCAAAAAGATTTAGTGAGTATGTCATAGAAGGAAAGGTCAAGTATGGTATTGACAAAGTGGTCAATTACTCTAATCTTTCTTCTGAAAATCTTTGTTTTGTGTCTGGTCTTGATAAAACAGTAGAACCTAGTAGTTATTTTGAGGCTTCAAAAGATCCCAAGTGGGTTGAAGCCATGAATGCTGAAATGGAAACATTACATAGAAATAATACTTGGGTTCTTACTGATTTACCAAAAGATAGAAAGGCTATAGGTTGTAAGTGGGTTTACAAAATTAAATACAAGGCCAATGGTGAAATTGAGAGATATAAAGCTAGGTTAGTAGCTAAGGGGTTTAATCAGAGAGAAGGGATTGATTTTGGTGAAACTTTTTCACCAGTAGTTAAAATGGTCACAGTAAGATGTGTTGTTAAACTTGCTGTGTGTAATAATTGGCCTTTGTATCAAGTTGATGTAAACAATGCCTTTCTATATGGGTCAATTTTAGAAGATGTGTATATGAAACCCCCTGAGGGTTATTATTCTGGTAATAAGACTAAGGTTTGTAAACTTGTTATGTCTCTTTATGGTTTAAAGCAAGCACCTAGGAAGTGGAATGAGGAGCTTACTAGTGTGCTTGTAAGTTTTGGTTTTGTCCAGAGTATATGTGACTATTCCTTGTTTGTATTATCAAAAAATGTTGTGTTTGTTATTTTGTTGGTCTATGTTGATGACATTGTTGTCACTGGGAATAGTGAGTCTGAAATAAAAAGTGTTAAAGAGTGTTTGAACTCTAAATTTCTTATTAAAGATCTTGGTATTCTAAAATACTTTCTAGGAATAGAAGTCTTGTATTCTGATGTAGGAGTTTGCTTATCACAGAGAAAGTATTGTTTAGAGTTACTTGATGATTTTGGATATCTTGGTTGTAAACCTATCAACACTCCTATTGAGCAAAGCTTTATAGTTTCTGCTAAAAGTGGGAAAAATGATAAACAGTTAGAAAATATAACTAGTTATCAAAGGTTGATTGGTAAGTTGATCTATTTGTCCTTGACCAGACCAGACCAGACATTAGTTATTCAGTGCAATACTTAAGTCAGTATATGCACAAACCAACTAATGGACACCTTCAAATAGCACTTAGACTACTAGGATATTTGAAGTTGTCACTTGGGAAAGGTGTGTTAATTAGCAAAGATAGTTCTTTACATTTAACTAGTTATGCTGATGCTGACTAGGCCAAATGTTTAGAATCTAGGAAGTTTGTTACAGGTTTCTGTATCTTTCTGGGAAACACACTTGTTTCCTGGAAAAGCAAGAAACATAATACTGTATCTAGATCATCAGCTGAAGCTGAGTATAGGGCTATGTGCTCTGCTGTGTGTGAAATGATGTGGTTAAAAAACCTCATGTATGAGTTAAAGGTTAATATTAAGGTTCCTTTAAAAAAAATTTGTGATAGTAAGGCAGCCATTTCTATAGCTGCAAACCCAGTCTTTCATGAACGAATTAAACACTTTGAATTAGACCTGCATTTTCTGAGAGAAAAAGTTTCAAATGGTTTGGTTCAAACTCAGAAAATTGAATCTTAGAAACAGATTGCTGATGGTTTAACAAAACGCCTTAGTGTTGAAAAACACAAGTTCTTTTGTGAAAACCTAAACATGTTAGATTTGTTTAACACCTGAATTAAGGAGGGGTGTTGAAATATATGATGAGTTTGTCTAATTCATGTGTTATAACAATCTGATTATTTATTGTTGGGCTTGTCTATTGTTGGCATTATGTGTTTGCTTTATGGGCTATGTAAGCCCAGTCCATGTAAGCCCATTTATGTTCACATAGTCGTTTGTATCTGGGCTCTCACTTATGACCACTTGTGTTTGTTAGATATTTTGTCTCAGGGTTTAATGGTGACCGTTGGATGAGTTTCTGATCAATGGCTGAGATTACGATCCGTGTGATAGCTGGTGGAAGCTTCGAGAGGGACTATATATAGATTATTATTTTTCTCTCTTATTCATTCGTTCATTTATTTTCTCTGTATTCTCTCTAGGGTTTCCTTTGTATTATCTGTGCTTCCTGAGCTGTAAGGAAGACAGATTAAGTCTTGTAAAGAAGGCTTATCACTGCTGTGATCCTTCTGGTCAGATCGTGTGTTCGATCGTTTGGTTTTTCCCTTTCCAGTCTGTAAGTGTTTGATTTGTACAAACATTCAAGGTCAACTGATCTAAACAATCAATTGACATATTATTCATTAGAATCTCTCTTATTTTAAGAGATTCAGGGTATTTGGGGGGTAACGATTTGGTTTGGGTTAATAAGATTTTGTCACCTGTTTTGTCGCCTACATCTGTTTGTTCTTGGTTGATTCTGAGTTTGTGTTGGCTCAGATCTATTGTATTGTGGTTTGGATCATAAAATTTTACAGTATGTATTTTTGGTATTTTCTTAAAAAAACTTCCAAGGGTTCATGCTTTGATGATAAATAATCCAAATCAATTTCATAAGCATTATCATTTTGAAATATTCGAACCTTCATGGCACATACCATTTTGCAAATAAATACACCACCAATATCTTGTATGAAGTTTCTTTCAGAAAAATTTTAATTCTGGAAGTAAGCCTTGATCATCATCTAAGGCGTTTTCCGAATAATACACTACACCATTACACAAATTTATATATGCTTGAACGTTAAATGGTTGTGATTTTTGGACTTATTTAACTATTCTTGGTGCACGTTGCATGGCGGGTGTCATATAATTTATTTTTATTATCAATTTGCTAAGACAACTGATACACTTAAAGTAACTATATATGCAAAAATAAAATAAAGGACACCCGCAACAACGCGTTGGCATTCCTACTAGTGTGTGTGTTGGATTAATTAGCCTATGATTCTTAGACATCAGGTAAATATTTAGCTGATAAGTGATAATTAATTACATACCATGTATGCCTCTTAAATCAATCATCATCATGACAAATCATTTGATACAAATTTGGTTGATTTTTTGTTCAGGTTCATATCACAGTTTTAGAATGTTTTGAAGAAGTGAAAAAGTTATACAGAGACTTCATTCAAGCAAGATGCGTACACGTAGAATTAGAAATATATTTTATGATTTATCGAGTGTTAATCCTTTATATTTTTTTTCTGAAAAAACGACCTATTCATACACACGTTTTATCACTTCATATTATATTTGTCCGGGAAATACCCGGGAATATCTTAGTATATATACAGACACAGATGCGTATGATCATATTTTTATAAAAGACAAATTATGTGTAACGACTTTCTATTTGTAGCATATATGAACAAATCTTTTAAACTAAGCGTGTTTTAAATACGAATATAATTCATAAAGTAATCGGAACAGATATTGACGTAAAATGGGTTTATATGTCAACGCACGTATGTTTCATTTATGCATAAATTACATGAATCTTAGGGTGCGTTTGGTTCGCATGAATTGATTGGAATTTGAATTTCAACTCTTGAGCTGTTTGGCTCATTGAATTTGTTGGAATTGGAATTTCAATTCCAATTCCAATTCCAATCTTGTGTGTTTACTGTTTGGTTGACAAAGGAATTGAAATTGGAATTTGGTATGAATTCCTTCAAATTGCTTTAACCAAGTAATTTCAAAATCCGTTTAATATTAGACCTTGTGTAGTGGAGGATTTTATTTATAAAGCTCCTGTTTCTAATTGGTCTATGTGGCAGCTGAGTCAGTATGGAGAAATAAAGTGAAAAGGGGATGTAGTGGTAGGGGCTTTATAAATAATTAAAATAATTAAAATAAAAGACAAATAAATATAAAAAAATTACAAATAATATTAAAAACATACAACTAATATTAAAAAAAAAGTTACAACTAATATTAAAAAATAAAAGTTACAACTAATATTAACTAGTGGAAATTGAGGCGGCGCGTTGCGGCTAGGTTAAACCGGTATTTAGTTTTGTGTATGTAACGCACAACAGTGGAATGACCACACAATTTCTTTTAGTATTACAACAACCTTGCTTATAATTTTTCAGTGTTTGTTACCAGTGTATAAGTTGCAAGAATATTGGTTTTCGGATCTGATGTGACGAACCAATAATTAACGGAGTTGAATAGTAACTTGCCGACCTCGAATAGTTACTTGACAGAGTTGGATAGTATTTGGCGGAGTTGAGTTGAGTTGAGTAGTAACATGACAGAATTGAGTAATACCCTAACGGAGTTGAGTAAAGAAAATTAATAAAAGACATACTTAAATAGTAACTTAATGGAGGGAAAAAAGTAACTGCGGGAAAAAATAAATTAAAAGAACAGGGTAAATAGTAACTTGACGGAGTTCAATAGTAACGCCGTTAAGCTAACGGAGTTAAATAGTAGCCTAACGGAGTTGAGTAGTAACCTAACAGCGTTGAGTGGAGTTGAATAGTAACTTGGCGGCCTTGAATAGTAAATTGACGGACTTGGATAGTAGTTGACGGAGTTGAGTTGAGTTGAGTTGTACCATGACGGAATTGAGTGGTAGCCTAACGGAGTTGAGTAAAGAAATTTAAAAAAAAAAATAGCTAAATAGTAACTTAACAGAGGAAAAAAAGGAGTTGCGGAAATTTAAAAAAAAACAAAGTAAATAGTAACTTGACGGAGTTAAATACTTAACGTAGTTGAATAGTAACTCAGTTAAGCTAACGGAGTTGAACAGTAGCCTAACGGAGTTGAGTAGTAACCTAACGGCGTTGAGTGGAGTTGAATAGTAACTTGACGGCCTTGAAAAGTAAGTTGCCAGAATATTGGCTTTCGGATTTGATGCGGTGAACCAATAATTAACGGAGTTGGATAGTAGTTGACGGAGTTGAGTTGAGTAGTAACATGACGGAGTTGAGTAGTAGCCTAACAGAGTTAAGTAAAGAAAATTAAAAAAAATAGAGTTAAATAGTAACTTAATGGATTGAGGAAAAAAAAATTAAAAAAGCAGAGTAAATAGTAACTTGACGGAGTTGAATAATAACCTAACGAAGTTGAATAGTAACTCCGTTAAGCTAAATAGCAACTTAACTGAGTTAAATAGTAACTTAGCGTAGTTGAATAGTAACTCCGTTAAAAAAGCAGAGTAAATAGTAACTTGACGGAGTTGAATAGTAACCTAACGGAGTTGAATAGTAACTCCGTTAGTACTATTCATGAAAGTTTTAAAACTAATGTATATATAATTTAAACATTACATATTCCTAAATTACTTATTTAAACACTAGATAATCCTAAATTACTTATTTAAACATTACATATTTAATCCTAATTTTCTCTCCTATGGAGAGTAATTGTCCCAGTCCATGAGTGTGTAGTACGGCGGGGACATGGAACGATCGCTATCGCGACCGTCAGACCTCGCATCCGAGGGGATGCAGCAGTACTCATGAGGAGGGGAAAATTTGTTTCGTTCTTCTTCTATAGCATCGCTTAAAGCTTCTAGGTCCTCTTCGGTTGGCTCCCGATCAGGAGGGGTTGGGGTGGGGTTCGGTTGGGTCTCCACAAACTGTAGACTCCCCAATCCTCTCTCAGCCATAACATAATCTACGCACCACACAATCTCCTCTGCAGTGAAATCAGCATCAGGGTGTGTATGAGTGTATCCAGGGAGTGGAGGAATGGAAGAGACGGGGTTGGAGACACATGGAGGAGGAGAAAAAAACACTTGTTGAGGAGGAGGAGGAGGAGAAAAAAACACTTGTTGAGGAGGAGGAGGAGGAGGAGGAGAAGAAAACACAGGTGCACGACGTCTCTGGCGAGCGTATCGTCGGAGATTCGACGGCTCGGCAAGGTCATTTGAAAATCCACCACCCATAGCTGGTTTTTAGTGTGTTTGTAGTGTAGTTTTTATAAAATTCTAGTGTGTTTGTGTAGTGTTGTTTTTAGTTTGTGTTGTATGTGTATATTGTGTGTATATATATAAAATCTTAAAAAAAATAAAGTTACCGTTCAAAGCCTCCAACGGTCAAAAATTTTTGACCGTTTTTTTTCGCCCCCTCGCCACGTGTCAAGCCTTCATTGGAGGGTTCAATTTTGGTTTGGCGTTATTTTTATAACGCTTGGGCTGTTTTGGCACGTATAGCGCCCCTATGTTTTGGTCTGAGGGGCGCTATTTTTCAAAAAATTGCAAAAGTAACGCCCCACTACGGTGGGCCTTAGAAGGAATTCAAGTCAATTTATTGGAATCTTCGAACGGTTGACGTCATTTTGACCCGAACCGATTCGAACCGTACCATTTCAACGCGAACCGTTTAGATAAGTACCGCTTTTAACCCGAACCATTTCGACCCAAACTGTTTCGAACCGTTCATGTTTTAACCCATACTAGTTTCGGCACGTAACGTTTCGGACCGAAACATTTCGGACCATACCAGTTTTGACCGGCACCGTTTCGACACGAACCGTTTCGTACCGTACCAGTTTCGACCAGTACCGTTTTGGACCGAACCATTTCGAACCGTACCAGTTTCGACCGGTACCGTTTCGGACGGAACCGTTTCAGACCATACCAGTTTCGACCGGTATCGTTTCGACCGGTAGCGTTTCGCCCGAACCGTTTCGGACCGTACCAGTTTCGACCGGTAGTGTTTCGCCCCGCATCAGTTTCGACCGGTACCGTTTTGAGTGGTACCGTTTCGACCCGAACCGTTTTGAACGGTACCATTCCGACCAGTACCGTTTTTGACCCGTACCGTTTTTGACCCGAAACGGTGCACGTCAAAACGGTACATGTCGAAACGATAGAGGTATAAACAGTTCGGGTCAAAACGGTACTGGTCGAAACGGTCAGAGCCAGACGGTACGGGTCGAAACAGTCCGGGCCGGTACGGGTTAAAACGATGCGTGTCGTGGCGGCAAGGGTCATAGACTCCAATTTATTAACCAACCAAACACAATAATAAAGGATTTGAGATTCCAGTTTCAACAATTTCCAATTCCTTTTGGAATGTTTAAATTCCAAATCCAATTCTTTTTAATTCTAATTCCTACACAAATTTCAATTCGTGTGTTTGGTTCTTTGAATAGTTTGGAATTGGAATTGGAATTTGTGTAGGAATTGGAATTAGAAAGAATTGGATTTGGAATTTAAACATTCCAAAAAGAATTGGAAATTGTTGGAATTGAAATCTCAAATCCTTTATTATTGTGTTTGGTTGGTTAATAAATTGAAATCTATCACCCTTGCCCCCACGACCCGCATCGTTGTGACCCGTATCAGCCCAGGCCGTTTTGACCCGAACCGTTTATACCTCTATCGTTTTGACATGTACCGTTTGGACGTGCACCGTTTCGAGTTGAAAACGGTACGGTTCAAAATGGTTCGGGTCGAAAACGGCAAGTGTCGAAACGGTACCGGTCGAAACGGTACGGTTCGGAACGGTTCGGGTCGAAACGGTACCGGTCAAAACGGTTCGGTTCGGAACGGTTCGGGTCGAAACGGTACCACTCAAAACAGTTCGGTTTGGAACGGTTCGGGTCGAAACGGTACCGGTCCGAACGGTTCGGGTCTAAACAGTACCGGTCGAAACGGTTCAGGTCGAAACGGTTCCGGTCAAAACGGTTCGGGTCGAAACGGTGCTCGTCAAAACGGTACGGGTCGAAACGGTACTGGTCAAAACGGTTCTGGTCAGAACGGTTCAGGTCGAAACGGAACCGGTCGGAATTTTTCGGGTCGAAACGGTTCGGGTCGAAACGGTACCTGTCAAAACGGTGCTGGTCAAAACGGTACGGGTCGGAAACGGTACTGGTCGAAACGGTTCGGGTCAAAAGGGTTCGGATCGGAACGGTTCGGGTCGAAACGGTACTGGTCGAAACGGTTCGGGTCGAAACAGTACTGGTCAAAACGGTACCGTTCGAAACTGGTACGGGGTGAAACGGTAATGGTCGAAACTAGTACGGTCCGAAACGGTAGCCGTCGAAACTTGTACGGTCCGAAACGGTTCGGTCCAAAACGGTACCGGTCAAAACTGGTACGGTACGAAACGGTTCGTGTCGAAACGGTACTAGTCAAAACGGTTCGGGTCGGAACGGTACCAATCAAAATGATACTGGTCGAAACTAGTACGGCCCGAAACGGTTCGGGCAAAACAATACCGGTCGAAACGGTACCAGTCCGAAACGGTACCGGTCGAAACTGGTACGGTTCGAAACGGTACCGGTCGAAACTGGTACGTTACAAAACGGTTCGTGTCAAAATGGTGCCGGTCAAAACTGGTACGTTCCGAAATGGTTCGGTCCGAAACGTTACGTGCCGAAACTGGTATGGGTCAAAACTGGAACGGTTCGAAACAGTTTGGGTCGAAACGGTTCGGGGTAAAAGCGATACATATCTAAACGGTTCGCGTTGAAATGGTACGGTTCGAATCGGTTTGGGTCAAAAATACGTCAACCGTTCGAAAATTCCAATAAATTGACTTGAATTCGTTCTATTATTAGAAGGATTTTGAATTCTCTTGGTTAAAGCAATTTGAAGGAATTCATACCAAATTTCAATTCCAATTCCTTTGTTAACCAAACACACAAGATTGAAATTGAAATTCCAATTCCATTGAATTCCATTCAATTTATGCGAACCAAACGCACCCTTAGATGATGACGCGAGTTAGATTCAACTTATATAATTAGGTCACGGTCCTACTTGTTAAACTTACGGCAAATAGATAAGAATGCTCGATTCTTGCTTTGCTTTCATTTGTGACTATGCGTTTGGTGACGCACACGCGAGTTTCGTATCCCTTTTTTCCTAACATTTTTTTGAGGAAAGCATGCTTCTAAATTGTTTTATATATATATATATATATATATATATATATATATATATATATATATATATATAGGGGAAGGTTCAATTGAGAACTCATAGTTCGGGAGAGAACTCGAGAACTCCTACTTAAATTAAAAAAAAAAATCATAACTTAAAATTTAAGTCAAAAACCAAAAATCTGGTTCGGAGCTTCTCTTTCCCACGTCATCCCGGTTCAGAAAAAAAATAAAAAAAAAAATAAAAAATAGGCGACTTCTAATGCACCTGTGTAGTAAATGTCCGGTTAGCTTTAGGGTTTAGTTTAGCTTTTAGGGTTAGTTTTTTTTTAGTTTAGTTTGTAAGGTTTAGGTTTTTGGGGGTGGGGTGGGGGTGGGTAGGGTGGGTTTAGGTTTTTGGGTAGGGGTTAGGTTTTTTGGTGGGGGTTAGGTTTTTGGTTGTGACGGGTGGGGCTTAGGTTTTTGGTAGGCGGTGGGTGGGGTGGGTTTAGGTTTTTGGGTGGGGGGTGGATGGGTGGTTTAGGTTTTTGGGTAAGCGATTTAAGTTTTTTAGTGAAGGTGGGGGTGGGTGGGGTGGAATTAGGTTTTTGGATGGGGGTAAGTTGGGGGTAGGTGGTTTAGGCTTTTGGGTCATACTACACATGTGCAGTAGCGTTTTTTAGGTGTGTTTTTTTTTATTTATTTTTTATTTTTTTTCCGAACGGGTATGACGTGGGAAAGAGAAGCTCCGAACTAGTTTTCTATTTTTTACTTAAATTTTGAGTTATGATTTTTTTATTATATTTTTTTGTATTTAATTAGGAGTTCTCGAGTTCTCTCAATAAAATGAGTTCTCTATTGAACCATCCCCTAATATATATATATATATATATATATATATATATATATATATATATATATATATAAAAGAAAACGTATATGTTGACGTGGCGTGCAATGGAGGCCTCAACCTCCTCTTAAGAATGCCATGTGACATCATAATTGAAAAAATTTTAGTGTTTTTGAAATATTTCCTTTTTTAATTAAAAAAAAGATAAACATAAAACCCTAAATTAAATTGAGTTATTTTAGGAAAAAAAGAATTTAAAAATAAATTTAAAATTTTCTCTCTCATGTTTTCTCCCATAATTTGTAAACGTTTATATCTTTTATATACGAGATTTTTTAAAGAAAAAAATTACACCAAATTAACGAGCGTTTTATTATCTTTCCAACGAGTACCATAGTCCTATATAAAAAACGGAGAAAAATCGACTATTTTTTGTGGGGTTTCGTTCATACAGGAAAAAAACACACAAAGTGTTCATGTTATTCATTAATCATGTTTTTTCTTTGAAACCAGGTTCTTATCTACGATGTTGAAAATCAGCCCAATTGCCATGTTATCATTGGAATTTTACTAGGTATACTTCATCAAGAGAAGTTAGGAGAAAGAATCGCGCAACACTGCAACACATGGTGTCATCTAATAGCAAGGTTATTTTTTTATTTATTTAATTACAAGAGTAATAATTATTACTATTAGTATTAGTATTATTAGAATGATTATATTTTTCAACCCCGGGACGCTCCCGGAAAAAAATGATAGTTGGTGACGTGACGTTCAATGGTGGCCTCAACCATCTCTTGATTATGCCATGTGGCATAATGAGATGCAATGATTACAACTTCCAACTTAAGTGTTTGTTTAGTTGATTAAGTTAGGAATTATAAGAGCCATTAGAATGTGAGAAATTAGAGAGATGTGATGAGTTTTTTAATAGTTGCAGCTTACGTAAGTGATTCTTTAGATGATTACTGATTAGGTTTTAGATTAGGGAATAAGAGTTATTACTGATTAGAATACTATGAACATGCAATGATTGAGAGATTTTGTGGTTAGTTAACTTGAGCCATTTGCAATAGGTTATCACGTAAAATTAGATTTTTCAACCCCGGGACCCTCCCGGGGTAATCAGCTAGTATATATATATATGATGAGATATATGAATGGCTGTCAAAAAAAAGTTATAAGAATACAATTTCTTTTTTTGAACGGCTAACAAATCAATTCGAGCACTTTTGAAGTACCCACTGGACAAATGAGTACTCCGAGAGTAACCCGGGTCCATCAGTAATTTCACGCCAGTTCCCGGGGAAAACCTGCCGCCCGAAGGCCTATTGCGGTAGAACCTGGCCCACTAGCAATATTTTTGTGCCGGTTGAACTCCCCACCTCCATAAGGAACGCAAAGAGGGTGTCAATCCACCATAATATGATTGAACTATAAATACAATTTCTAATTGCTTTTAGTGTATTGATGATATCTGTGCCAAACATATAATCTTTTGGGAGGTGTGTGTTAGGATCCGAAAAAAACCTGCAAGCAAAAACAATAGATATTTCCGGTGGAATTCCTAGACCTTATGTTTCTTCATGTCTTTATTATTTTTTTTTTTTATTTTTTTTTTTAGTTTAAGTCAATTTCAAATAGCGAAAAATTACATCAACATGGCGGGCAGGCGGGCAACAAGCTGCGCCGCCACCCCTTTCTGGACAGCAAACCCTAGCCTACTAAAAACGAACCCCTGCCCCCCCGGAGTCGAGATACTGCTATGAATAACCCATTGGACTCTGGTCAGGAAATGGATGGCTTCCGGTGCCAAGGAGCCGAACGTATCAAATGTCAGGGGTACGAAAACGTGTTGGTTCTCCTCACAAGCTTTAGCATGCTTCTCAACTTTCTTCGCCTCTACTTTCCGCACCGCGTGCCCTAGTACAAAACCACTATCTCTCAAACCAACCAGGGGAGATACACCTGTTAGGTCGACACAAGCGTGTTTCCCTCCGGCCCACCCAAAGACAAGCAGGTCTGCTGGACGTAGGGTGGATCTCCCTTCTGCGGGGTCCAAGAGGAAATTCACAGGAGCCTCCTTCTTAGCTGAGATCTCAGCCCTTCTTAAAATGTCCAAAAGAACGTCTCAGACCCAGTCATGCCTATATTTGAAATGTATTTTGGCTCTTTTCAATGGGTCAATTTGCGGCGTGGTTTATTCCTTACTGGTCAATTTAGAAAACTTATTAACAGGGAAAAAGGTTAAGGCCAAAGTCCTTTATATTTTTTTTTTTTTTTTTTTTTTGCCCGGCAAACAACGTTTCTATTCCAAACCCAAAAACATATTTACAAACTCCAATTAGCAAGAAGCTATTAGGAGCCCAAGTTACAACCCAAATTACAACCCAATAACAAAATGTCTAACTAGAAATTGATTTTTTTCCAACTCTCCCAGTCAATGTTTCCTAATTTTCCACGGTTCCGCACCCAGGTATAAAATAGTGTTTTTATGTCACTCAGCAAATGTTCCAGTACCTTTCTTTTCCCATTAAAGATTTTTTCATTCCTGCTCTTCCAAACGACCCAACATGTGGTGAGAACTATCACTTGGACCACCTTTTTCTTGACCCGACCCAAACCATTTGCTTTGTGAATGTTCAGTAAGCCCCGAACAGAGAAATCAAAGATGGGCTGGATGTTACACCATTTACTAACCTTGTTCCAAATGTTACACGCCATGAAGCATGAGGTGAAGGGATGAGTTGTCGATTCAGTTACTTCGTTGCAAAGTCCGCAAGTGTCCGCACCTTGTAAAATGTTTCTTCGCTTCAAACCGTCACGTGTTGCAATTCTTCCTTGTTCCGCCCGCCAAATCATTATGTTAACTTTCTTAGGAACCCACTTAGACCACTCGAAAGGATAATACGGGACAACAGTTCTGGACATTAAATTCCTGAACGATCGCACTGAAAAGTACCCGTTCGATTCCATAACCCATTTCCACTGATCTGCCGATGAGGACAGCCCAACGTTTAGCAACAAATCTGTCAAATCTTGCATCTGATTCTGTTCGACTTCATGCACCAACGCTCTTTTCTGGTTCTAGCGACCAACCCATGCCCCCATCCCTCTGCAGCCTTCAGCAACAGAACATGCTTTATCCGCTTCCAACAGAAACAAGTCTGGAAAGATAGTCTTCAAAGGTTCATTCCCGACCCAACAATCCACCCAAAACCTTATTAAGACACCATTGCCCAACCCCCCTTTTATTAACCCCGATAAGCTTGAGTTGAATTCGTTGAAGTCCTTTTCGATCTTGACAATCGAGTTCCATACTCCGCCTATCGAACTTTTGACCGGTAAATAAGACCATGACCGTGGTGATGAGTGAATCGCCTTCACTACTTTCCTCCACAACCTCATTTACTCCACCTTGTACCGCCACCACAATTTAGCTAGAAGGCTTGTGTTCATGTCCTCCAAGGAACCCAACCCAATCCCGCCCTTATCGATTGGTCTAATCACCCCTTCCCAACAAATCCATGCGGTTTTACGTTTCTCGTCATCCCCCCCCCCCCCCAAAAAAAAAGAATTGCTTCCTAAGTTTTTCAAGATTCTGAAGTACACACTTTGGTGCCCTAAAAATGGAGAAAAAGTACAGCGGGAGACTATCCAGGGCAGCCTTCAATAATACCACCTTGTCGCCCATAGAAAGGGTCTTCGCCTTCCATTTTGAGAGCCTAGTCTTGCATACCTCGATCACCGCTTTCCAATGTCTTTCTTGATTCATGTTTGCTCCTACGAGGACCCCTAAATACTTGCAAGGGAAGGAGCCTTGTGTTACATTTATGGCTGCCGCTTCTTCTTGTAGAAATTGCTCACTAATACATGTCCCATAGAGACTCGATTTGGTATCATTAACTTTGAGGCCGGATATTAAGTTGAAACACCGCATTAGGCCAAAGTCTTTACTTTCTGTTTTATTTTAGACTAAATTACACTTTGTGTCCTTTATGTCACGCCCTTTCTTTTTTTTTTTTTTTTTTTTTGCATTTTATGTCCAAAATTTGCTTTTTCATTACGTTTTATGTCCTTTCTGACTAACTTGGTTAGATTTCTCAGTTAACCTCAAAACCCTCAGGGGTATTTTTGTCCATTCACTTTTAAACTAAAATTTCCTTCTTATATAGAGTTAAAACATCAGATTGAAGAACCCTAACACCCAAATTGAAAACGAGCCCTAGATTAAAACCTCAGATTGAAACCCCAAACACCTAAACGATTGAAGCCCTAATCGATCAAACTGGTGCAATGTTGGTGTGGTAGGGAGGCTATAATTCGCACCTCATGGACCCCTAAAAATCCAGGTCGTCGATTCTTTGGTTGCAACTTAAAGGTAAGTTAGGGTTCGTAATTTAGGGTTCTTCATCTAAAGTCGGTTTTTTTTTTTTTTTTTTTTGTGATATTACGGTTCAAAATGTGGTTTTTTCATGTGGGTTGAATCAAGAAGGTGTCAAAGCTGTGGGGACATCATACCAGGTTTGCTGGAGTCCAAGAACAAGGTAGAAGAAAGATTGAAAGTCAGTGAAAATGTAAGAAGACATGCTGAATCTAAGTCAAGGCGTTTGAAGATTTACCTGATTCTAAGCTGGGTCCTGTTCGGGTTAATTTATATTTGCAGTAGGTAGATGAAATGCATCAGAAGTGTATGGGTCTTCTATTTGCAGTAGGTAGATGAAATGCATCAGAACTGTATTAGTTTGGATGAAATGCAACTTATGTTTGGATGAAATGTATGTACCAAGTTATGTTTGGATGAAATGCAAGTAATGTTTGGATGAAATGCATCAGAATGAAACATTGATACTTGTTTGACTTAAACATAAGTCAAACATACAATTAAACATACACAGTCAATTATGGGTCAAAACATGATACTTACAATTAAACATACACTGTCAAGTATGGGTCAAAACATGATACTTGTTTGACTTAAACATAAGTCAAAATGGGCAATAAACATACACGGTCAAACATACACAATCTTAAACAATTAAAACAAAACATAGATACTTGTTTCACTTAAACATAAGTCAAAATGGGAAATAAAGCCAACATACATAAAGTAAACATACAAACATAAAATCCAACAAAACATAGACATTGTTTGACTTAAACATAGACTACTTAAACCAGTGAGACTACTTCAACACAAGTTAACCAAACCACAAAATACTTAATAACTTCATGTCTAAATTCAAGCATTCTTCTTGCAGGTCCTGCAATTGTGTCCAGCCCCCTTGAATTTCTTACAAAACTTGGAACCACCATTTTTAGGGTTCACTTGACCCTGCATGGTTGTCTCAACAGCAGCTTTCTAACCATCCTTCTTAGTAGGCTTTGTAGTCTTCACACCACCTTTCTTAGCCTTGCTTGACCCCGACTCATCTGGCCTCCTGCCATTGCATGACCTGCTATTGTGGCCCTTGTTACCCCATTTTCCACATGTACCATATGTACACACCTTTCTCAGCTTCCCATCTACTGTCATTTCATCTAACTCTACCACTGATTTCCTTCTGACCTTCTTTGGCCTCCCAACAGCTTTATGATAAAATGGTGGTATGATTGTACTTGGTACTTGAGATTTTGCCCACATTGACTTACCATTTATTGGATAGATCTTGAAAGAGTAAACCTTTTTCCATGTGTCCATCCTATACAGAGGATGGACAAAGGTTTCTGGTAAGCCCACCTGTCCATAGATGGTCTTGTTCCAAATGGAAGCAACAGCATGCCTGCAAGGTATACCATTGAGTTCCCAACTCCTGCATGAACATGTCTTATTTGTCATATCCACCACATATTGGCCATTTTTACTAGCAATTTGATAATGATTCTCACCATTCCACATCACAGAGTACCTAGTTATCATATATCATATATCATGTATCATGTATCATATAGCATAACATAACAATTCTCATATATCATAACTTAAATAGGGTACCTGACTGCATCTTTTTTTACTTGTTCCAACAACTCAGTAGCATATGGTGTTAGCAAACCTTCACTTCTATCAATCAATTTCAGAACATTGACAATCCTCCTCATGCAATATTCCCTGATGAATTCTAACATTGTGATGATGGGCTTGTCTCTCCCTTCAAGTATCTTTGAATTGAAAACCTCACATACATTGTTGAGCAACATATCAGACACAACCCTACCTGTAAATAGCGAAGTTATATAATATTAACTAATTCACATCACAAAGACTATGCAATAAGAAAACTAAATTGGGCTTACCAGAAAAATGTGACCATGACCAATGCTTAGCATGGATATTAGACAACCACAAGTGACACTCATTGTTGAAAGCTTTCAGTGCATCCATCTCTTTCTCAAATTCCTGAACTGTAGTAGCTTTGGCTGCCTTCCATATATTATCTTTAAAAGCATGACCTTTGAACTGCTATTTCATATTCTCATTATGTGCCTAAGGCAATATCTATGCTTAGCCAATGGGAATAACTTTTCAATTGCTGGTATGATACCCTGTATAGCATAAACAGTTATATAAAAATATTGAAACTAAAAGATGTAAAGATAATATATAGCTGACTAACCTTCTGCCTATCACTCAGAAATGTGAAGTGAGAGTTGACATCTAGATCTAGATCATCGGCAAGACATTCTAAAAACCAAGTCCAGGAATCAGTTGTTTCTGCTTCTACTATAGCATAAGAGACAGGGTAAATACCATTATTTGGATCAACCCCAACAGCATATAGAACTTGACCTGGGTATGGACCTTTTATAAAAGCACCATCAAGACCTAACATATCCCTACCAATGGCTTTGAAACCTTGTTTCAAAGATCCCAAACACACATAAATTCTTTTAAATACTCTTTCTGTGGATTCAGGATCCCCACATGGCTGAACTTCTTTATGTACTGTGGTTCCTGGGTCTTTGTTCATCAGCTCACCACAATAATCTCTAAGCATCCTATACTGAGCATTGTAATCTCCAGTGATCTATAACATGGCTTTAGTCTTTGCCTTGTAAGCTTTCATATGTGATACCCCAACTTCAAATTTTCTCTGAAATTGCTATTGGACAGCCTTCACTTGGATTTTTGGATTTTCATGAAGTTGTTCCATTAGCTGTTTAGAGATAAATGATGTTGTACATGCCCTAATGTTTCTATTTGAAGGCATTTATGTTCATCTACATAGGTTTTAATAACCCAAGTTTCAGATCCACCAACTTTTGATAAGAGTAGTGTCCAAGGGCATTGATGTTTGTTATTAATTGCCTTTTTGCCCCTGCCGCCAGTATTTTTTGAAACGGGTCCTTTGTCCTTTGATGAGTTACAAGAACCAACCTCACCTTTGTGTTTCACATTTTGACCTTTATCTTTTGAATTGCTGCCTTTTTCCACCACAACTTCTGGATTTTTGCATGTCTTTATGTTATGTCCTATCCCCCCACACCTACTACACACACCCATGGATTTCTTTCCATAACGAATTTCAGTATGACCATCAACTGATTTAAGGTTACCAGATTCATCAAAATGTGGAATATCCCCCCAACAAATTGCCCTGACCCTACTTAGATCATCCTTGATGATTCTTAGTTGATTTCTAGTGTCAACAACATGCTTTTTGATCATTTGTTTCACTTCCTCTTTGCTTCCAAATTTATCACCACACATGAAAGGGGAATTCTTGTTTCTCTGTCTTCTTAATAACTTCATTGTTCTTTTCCTATGGTTGCTTTCATCCTCATCGGAATCTGATCCACTAACAAACTGATCATTGTCAATTGCATCTTCTTGCAGCTCTTTCAAAGACACATCCAACACTTGTTCATCATCTACAACATCATCAGTGAAAAACCTAAAATCCCTCATATCTGTTTCAACTTCATTTATCAAATTCCCCTCATGTATTAAAAAGTCACTGTCCTCACTTGCATTATCATCATCACTTCCATACTCACTTGTATTCATAACCTCATCCACATTTTCATTATCATGTTCATGCATATTATCCCGAGGTTGATCATGCTTAGGAACATCATGTTTAGGAACATGAATAGTTGGACTTTCACTAAAGAATGGGTCAAAGTTAGGATCATTCAGGTCAATGTTGCTAAAATCAAAGTCAACATGAAAATTCATATTCTCCACCACTTCCTCAGTATGCATATTATCTACCTGGTTAACCACAACTTCCTCAGTATGAACATTATGGACATTGTTATCCATAACTTCATCAGTATGCATAGACTGAGTAGTGTGTTGGTTAACAACAACTTCATCACTATTATCCACCACTCCTTGATTAGCCTCAGGTTTATCATCTCCATTCCAGCCTAACAATAATCAATTCCTAACCACTTTATCAAGGTCAAATGCCATTACCTCCTCATCAGTTATTTCTTCTACCCTAACTTTAGTTGGTGAGCAGAAATATGTGTGCACCGTAGTTATACCATACTCACAATAACCATTAATTAACCTAGACTCTGGAATAACCTTGATAAACCCAATCACATCAGCATCACTACCTAAAGCCCTAAGACCAAAATCAAGATCAGAACCTGGCACTAGATAATGGTAATACCTTTCAATATCCTTTTGATAGCCAAAATTTTCCAGTATATGATCCATCTCATGTACTGAAAACTTGTCATGATAACGCAAATCAATGAAATTTTCCTCACCCTCAACATATGTCCTGTCAGGAAAACGAGTGAATCTTCCATTATGATGAAGCTTGATAGAGAACAAACTGGGAGCACCCACTGCATTGTATAAAACATTTACGTGTTAATCAACTTAAAAATTCAAACTTTTCAAAAAAAACATCATCAAATGTATGAACACTTACCATATAATTCAAGCACTCTTCATGTGTCAAGTTCTTACGAACCCTAAATCCTAGTCGTCGTGTCTCTTCGTCGTCCATAATACTGATGATTACACTTAGGGTTTTTGTGGAAGTTAACGTGGAAGAAGAAGGGTGTGTTTTGGGGGAGACGATTCGTGTAAGGGTTTTGAATTTATCAGAACACACAAGGGGGGGTTATCAGAAAGGACATAAAACGTAATGAAAAAGCAAATTTTGGACATAAATTGCAAAAAAAGGGCATGTTTCATTATTCCATTGATACATAAAGAACACAAAGTGTAATTTTGTCTTTATTTTAATAAACTAGATTATTGTAATATCATAGTTTTTTTTTAACAACCAAACGGGACTTTTATTATCACCAACAAACCAAAGAATACAAAATTACCATCTTCTTAACTAGCCAGTGATTACTTGAGCAGAACGCCCAAAACACCCAAACACATTTCTATTTCCTATTACACCCCATTATTACTTGCATAAGCAAATATCTCTATCCAAAATCAATCCCGACAAATTCATACCATTTCGCTAGATTAATCCCCACTATTTTGGATCTTTTCATCATCCACCACATCGTCTCATCTTTAATGTCTTCGATCATCTTTGATGTTGTCGTATTTCTCCCTTTGAAGATCTTATCATTTCTTCTAGTCCAAATCCTCCAAATTACCATTAAAAACACAGCATATAATGTTTCCTTTTTCTTTTCTCCAACGTCTAATGACAAACAATAATCGAGCATCTGAGGTATCGATTGAACATGAGCCGGTATCTGGATTCTTAACCACGAGCAAACATTCCACCAAACCACTCTCACACAAATACAACCTGCAAACAGATGATTACACGATTCCGCTTCTGCCTCACACACCTTACACAAAGCATCAGCGCCTGATAATCCTCTAGCCGCAAGTGCATCCATTGTTGGAATATTATTGTTGGTAGCCTTCCAAACAAAACAACTAACTTTTGGTACAACGATCTTACTCCACCTGAATTTATATAATGCTGCAACAGATTGTTGTTGTGCCTCCAGGGACTTCCTAACTTCTTTAACCGACAGTTCCATATGCTTCCCCGATGCTTCCCACTTCCAGACATCACTTATATCCCCCATTTTCTGCGCATTTAACAGGTCCCTAAGCTCCACCGACTCTTGGATCTCCGAAATAGTTGCTAGCCTCCTCTTCCATTCCAGATTCCAGTTGATGTTGTTACTTGATTTCGACTAACACTCCCCTACAGTAACCTTCTTCAACCTGCATAGATAGGGCTGCAAACGAACCGAATGAACATGAACAAGGCATTGTTCGTGTTCGTTTGTTAAGAAAATTATGTGTTCACGAACAGTTCATGAACACTTATCGAACGAGATTTTCTTTTCGTGTTCATTTGTTAAGAAAACACTTGTGTTCGTGTTCATTTGTTAATTTTGTTCATGAACGCACACGAACACAAACAGACGTTAATGAACACAAACAAGTGTTCATGAACCCAAATTAACACAAAGAAGTGTTCATGAACAGAAACAAACACAAACGGACATATATTAACTTTTGAATTACATCGAATTCACATACATTAACACATTAGCTAGATCCACCCAAAATATAATTTAATTGTCCAAATATACTTAGCACTAGAGAAGGGCGTTGGAGGTGGATGGCAGGGGGTGCTAGAGGTGAAGGGCATCAACGCTAGAACGTGGGATCATATAATTAGCTTGGATACAAAAAGTAGGTTTATTGATTTCATATAGTCATATATTTACCTCATATATATTATTTATTGGGTAAAATAAATAAAAATAAAAAGAATATATAAAGGTATAAAAATTAAAAACCTTAATAAATTATCAAACTCAAACGAACATAAACGAACACGTTACCGAACGTTCACGAACATAAACAAACGAACGTGACCTCTGTTCACGTTTGTTCGCTTAACTAAACGAACGGAATTTTTTGTTCGTGTTCGTTCCTTTATTAAACGACGAACACAAACGAACTTCCACCGAACAGTACATGAACTGTTCGCTGAAAGTTCAGTTCGTTTGCAGCCCTATGCATAGATCATACAACAACATGTATTTAAGCTGGAGATTATTTTCTGCACACCACCGATCATGCCAAAAGGAAACCGATTTGCCGTTCCCAATTATACAAACAATTTTCTCTTGTATATCCACACCCTCTTTAAGGAGCTCTTGTCTTACCGAAGCGATATCTTTCTATATCCCCGGACCCGATTTATTACAAGGAATGAACTCCAAGAGTCTGTACCAACCATGTATTGCTTTAATAACCTTTACCCAAAGATGATCGGATGACGTCTTAAACGGCCACCACCATTTTGATAACAATCCCTAACTCGCCCAACCCCTATTCCGCCCCCGCCTTTGATTTCACTATTCTTTCCCATGCTACCCGCTTAATCTTCTTTTGATTGCTATTACCTCCCCAAAGAAACCTTCTTCTTATGCCTTTGAGTACTTTAAGAACCCCCGCCGGCGCTTTGAACAACGAAAAATAGTAATTCGGTAATGCCCCAAGAACTGACTTAATCAATACCATCCTTCCCGCAAACGACAAATTTCTTGCCTTCCAGGCTAATAATTTATCATTAAATTTATCTATGACTAATTTCCAACTTCCCACCCTTTTCATATTTGCTCCGACCATTAATCCTAAGTGTACAATGATAGGAATATACTGTAACATTACGTATTTTCCCCATTTTCTTTTAAAAAAAAATCTATTTTTGTTCATTTTATACTTGGTTTCAAATCATTGAATAATAATATTCCATTGCTATTCGTATTGTGCCCCAAAATGTAGTACTTGCCATGTTTTTACATTTATTTTATCATTTGTATTAAAATTTAAGTGAAATATAATATTTTAAAATCATTAATGAAGTTCATTATCAAAAAAAAAAAAAAAAAAAAAAAACCGATTCTTAGTATATATAATCATTAATAATAGAAACTTATTTTGTAATAATAACCATAAACATTATTAGTTAAAACTTAGTATTATAACGAAGCCAAACTTAAACTAGATGGGTCTTTTGTGCCAACTTATCAAAATTTAAAACACATTCCATTTACCGTCTATGTGACTGGCGCTTGCTACGGCGGTCACCGGAATTTC
This sequence comes from Ambrosia trifida, assembly GCA_028751855.1. Lineage (NCBI taxonomy): Eukaryota > Viridiplantae > Streptophyta > Magnoliopsida > Asterales > Asteraceae > Ambrosia > Ambrosia trifida. The sequence goes on along the minus strand of CM054128.1, from coordinate 131,236,700 downwards.
CGGACTTGCCACTTTCGTTCATATCGAAACCCATCTTAGCACTTACTATTAAAGACAATCCTTTATGACTTATGATTTTCTAATCAAACTCATTCTAGACGATTCCTCCATAACTCTAGCAATAATATATTCCTTTACATATTCAATGGCTAAAAACTTTCTATTTCCTTTTATGTATACTTGTATATGCTATACATATATATGTTCTTGTAATCTTGTAAAAACCAAGCTTTGAATAACAATCATCAAGCTTTTATACTTACACTCTCGGTCAACCATCCCATAATTAACTCACGCAGTCGCAACGAATTGAATGCTTATCACGACCCACCATTTTCGGATCTTGACTGCTACATTAAACTCGACTAAACCAACACAACTTGGCCTATATATTCTGCTCAGTCTTGGAACTCTTTCAAAAACAAAATCACTCGTCAATTGGAACCATATTACCGTCACATCCTCTCAGTTCCTACCTCGTTTTCCGACGAGACTAACTCAGCAACCACCACCTTCCGCCATAAAAAGAAAAAAAAAAGACCAACAACCATGCCAACAATCACCTCCGATAACACCCGCATTGTTCAACAACATCTCTCTACGCAACTCGCATGTCTCTTTCTCTATCTCTGTTCGGGATTGCATTCTGCCGCACGGGTACTTCCTTCTTCTTGAAGCTCCAATTTATTATTGGGTGGGGACCGTTTGTGAACTATGTGCGTGAGTTTATAACTCACATAAATAAGCAATTCACTAAAGGGTAACTTATTGGTGTGTGGTGATAATAATATGAAAGGAATCATTATAGATTTGAGAATATTGTTTCTAAAAGGAAACGACGATTAGGAATCAAAATTTGGAATCTTTATAATTTATTATAAAAATATGTTAAGTTAATCTTTTACTAATTTTTTTTCTTTTTTTTTCTCTTTTGGTTTTAATCTAAAATACTTGATGGTTATCTTATATGAAGTCCAAAATTTCATATACATATGTTTGTACAATCGTTGAAAGCAAGAAAATGTTAATATGTACAAATGGATAATTCTTTTGATAGACAATGATTTATTAAATGATACTTATCTTGCTTTAAACATTTAAATTAACACAATATATATATATATATATATATATATATATATAGAATAACATTAATCGACACTAAATCACCATTCTTAATTTACTTAGGTTCGTGCATAATTCAATGATTCTTGTTAAGTTTGCTTTTGCAAGCTTGTCTTGTCATCACAATCAAGGTGAGTTTTACATAGCCCCTTTTCTATTTATCACCATTTTTGGGGTGAAACATGTTACAACATCATTTATGCAATTCAATCATCAATGTGTCTATGTGTTTTTCTATGTTGCATTATGTCTTGAACATGACTAGGGTAAGCACAATTCTAGCATAATCATTAACATTGATCAGCCGACGGTATACATTGATAGATCTATTGGACTGACAATCCCACCCGGATACGTGCCTCCTACAAAGGTAGCGTGGGTGTTTGTTACTGCAATATAAACGAGTGAATCATGAGCGTATGGGATGTACCACAATACAACAGTCACAAGGGTTGATTATGCACTCGATTTACTTCTAGTATGTTTTCACATATGGACTAGATTTGCCATGACACATTAATTGCACAACAATTTTATTCGATTATCAAAACCTATGTAATTCTCACCTACTTTTGTTGACCCAAAATATTTTCAACTTAACATGTTTCAGGTTCTACTTGCTCGAAAATTTGAATTAATGCTTGAAGATGTGTGCATAGTTTTATTCAATTTGATGTACGAATTCTTGTAGAACAATTGTATGTAATTTATTTAAATCATATAATGAAATTTATTATTTACCATGAGGTACTGAACAATCATCAATACGTGACATCCCGATGTTTCCGCCATCGGTTGGGGTGTTACAGATTGGTATCAGAGCCATGGTTATAGGGAATTAGGTTATTAGAAAAATAATCTAGTCTATAACCATAGGATTTAACCAGTACTTGCTTCTTATTCTTGCTAAATCTCTATCTTCCTCCTACTTCTTATCCCTACTTTCATCCTTACAAGAAGGATTGCTCTCCATCACTGGATCTACTCATAGACTGATAAGACAAAATCCACAGGCTTAGCCTGAACCATCTTGAGATCTCGTCGAAGTTCTAGATTTTAATAACGAACACGTGCAATCTGGAAGGGTGAACGCCTGTATTCTGAGTCTTCTGTCTAGGCTGGCATTGCGCATATATCCCAATCAGATGAGGGACCCGGATGCCTACCTGGGAATTCTCGGGATGAGTATTCACTTATAGGCTAAAGCATGTCTTCATATGTTATTAGAATTCAGAATCTTTGATAAGTCAACGTTTTCGTTTATTCATTTTAATTAATGAATAAATGATTACATTCCTTATATAATCTCATTCATTTCATTTGTGTCTCTTACAGATCATGCCTCCACGTCGCAGCGCTCGCCTTAACAGTGGTGACAATCATGACGAAGGGAGTAGCAATCACAACTATAACCATGACACTAACCACAAAAACAACCACAACAACAATGGTGTCGATGCCCAACTGGCTGCAATCATTTCTCAACAAATGGCGCAGCAAATCGCAACTCTGGTTCCCAACTTACTAGCTCAAGTCATCCAGATGAACGGCAACGGGAACGGCAACAAGAAACGATACAACGGGAACAAGCCTAAGTGTGATACCTGCCAGTATCACCACCCAACCCAAGTACCCTGCCGACAGTGCACTAATTGTCAAAGGTATGGGCATCTTGCGGATGCTTGTCGAATTCCTGCTACAAACGCCCTTGCTGCTCCAAATAACCCCGCTAGAGACCCTCCAGCTACTTAACAGCAAACCTCACCATTTGAATGATGTCTACTTTTTAATTCTATGTATTGACACTTTTTTATTCAAGTAATAAATTCAAGTATTATCATAACATCTGAGTGCATGCTTGTTTGAATATGAACTAATTGCTATATCTATAATCATACTTGCTTACTTGTACAACAATTAGTTGACTACCAAACAACCTACTCAACGATTGGTAGAGGTCATCATGTCTTTCCAACAGTCGGGAGAGGCCCTACAACCTGCTCAACCACTGGTGGAGACTATCGAACCTACTCAACAATCGGTAGAGTCATAAAAGGACGCAAAACCCTAATGTAAGGTAAATTGGTAATTACGGTCCGGAACGTAATCATAAATTTACAGGTACGTTAAGGTAGTGTGAAATTTTATCAAGGTTTCCGGTAGTTGACCGATTGTAAACCTGGTATTTTCTCTTTTAACTTCGGGACGAAATTCCCAAAAGTAGGGGAGACTGTAACATTACGTATTTTCCCAATTTTCTTTTAAAAAAAAATCTATTTTTGTTCATTTTATACTTGGTTTCAAATCATTGAATAATAATATTCCATTGCTATTCGTATTGTGCCCCAAAATGTAGTACTTGCCATGTTTTTACATTTATTTTATCATTTGTATTAAAATTTAAGTGAAATATAATATTTTAAAATCATTAATGAAGTTCATTATCAAAAAAAAAAAAAAAAAAAAAAAAAACCGATTCTTAGTATATATAATCATTAATAATAGAAACTTATTTTGTAATAATAACCATAAACATTATTAGTTAAAACTTAGTATTATAACCAAGCCAAACTTAAACTAGATGGGTCTTTTGTGCCAGCTTATCAAAATTTAAAACACATTCCATTTACCGTCTATGTGACTGGCGCTTGCTACGGCGGTCACCGGAATTTCCGGACTTGCCACTTTCGTTCATATCGAAACCCATCTTAGCACTTACTATTAAAGACAATCCTTTATGACTTATGATTTTCTAGTCAAACTCATTCTAGACGATTCCTCCATAACTCTAGCAATAATATATTCCTTTCCATATTCAATGGCTAAAAACTTTCTATTTCCTTTTATGTATACTTGTATATGCTATACATATATATGTTCTTGTAATCTTGTAAAAACCAAGCTTTGAATAACAATCATCAAGCTTTTATACTTACACTCTCGGTCAACCATCCCATAATTAACTCACGCAGTCGCAACGAATTGAATGCTTATCACGACCCACCATTTTCGGATCTTGACTGCTACATTAAACTCGACTAAACCAACACAACTTGGCCTATATATTCTGCTCAGTCTTGGAACTCTTTCAAAAACAAAATCACTCGTCAATTGGAACCATATTACCGTCACATCCTCTCAGTTCCTACCTCGTTTTCCGACGAGACTAACTCAGCAACCACCACCTTCCGCCATAAAAAGAAAAAAAAAAGACCAACAACCATGCCAACAATCACCTCCGATAACACCCGCATTGTTCAACAACATCTCTCTACGCAACTCGCATGTCTCTTTCTCTATCTCTGTTCGGGATTGCATTCTGCCGCACGGGTACTTCCTTCTTCTTGAAGCTCCAATTTATTATTGGGTGGGGACCGTTTGTGAACTATGTGCGTGAGTTTATAACTCACATAAATAAGCAATTCACTAAAGGGTAACTTATTGGTGTGTGGTGATAATAATATGAAAGGAATCATTATAGATTTGAGAATATTGTTTCTAAAAGGAAACGACGATTAGGAATCAAAATTTGGAATCTTTATAATTTATTATAAAAATATGTTAAGTTAATCTTTTACTAATTTTTTTTCTTTTTTTTTCTCTTTTGGTTTTAATCTAAAATACTTGATGGTTATCTTATATGAAGTCCAAAATTTCATATACATATGTTTGTACAATCGTTGAAAGCAAGAAAATGTTAATATGTACAAATGGATAATTCTTTTGATAGACAATGATTTATTAAATGATACTTATCTTGCTTTAAACATTTAAATTAACACAATATATATATATATATATATATATAGAATAACATTAATCGACACTAAATCACCATTCTTAATTTACTTAGGTTCGTGCATAATTCAATGATTCTTGTTAAGTTTGCTTTTGCAAGCTTGTCTTGTCATCACAATCAAGGTGAGTTTTACATAGCCCCTTTTCTATTTATCACCATTTTTGGGGTGAAACATGTTACAACATCATTTATGCAATTCAATCATCAATGTGTCTATGTGTTTTTCTATGTTGCATTATGTCTTGAACATGACTAGGGTAAGCACAATTCTAGCATAATCATTAACATTGATCAGCCGACGGTATACATTGATAGATCTATTGGACTGACAATCCCACCCGGATACGTGCCTCCTACAAAGGTAGCGTGGGTGTTTGTTACTGCAATATAAACGAGTGAATCATGAGCGTATGGGATGTACCACAATACAACAGTCACAAGGGTTGATTATGCACTCGATTTACTTCTAGTATGTTTTCACATATGGACTAGATTTGCCATGACACATTAATTGCACAACAATTTTATTCGATTATCAAAACCTATGTAATTCTCACCTACTTTTGTTGACCCAAAATATTTTCAACTTAACATGTTTCAGGTTCTACTTGCTCGAAAATTTGAATTAATGCTTGAAGATGTGTGCATAGTTTTATTCAATTTGATGTACGAATTCTTGTAGAACAATTGTATGTAATTTATTTAAATCATATAATGAAATTTATTATTTACCATGAGGTACTGAACAATCATCAATACGTGACATCCCGATGTTTCCGCCATCGGTTGGGGTGTTACAGATTGGTATCAGAGCCATGGTTATAGGGAATTAGGTTATTAGAAAAATAATCTAGTCTATAACCATAGGATTTAACCAGTACTTGCTTCTTATTCTTGCTAAATCTCTATCTTCCTCCTACTTCTTATCCCTACTTTCATCCTTACAAGAAGGATTGCTCTCCATCACTGGATCTACTCATAGACTGATAAGACAAAATCCACAGGCTTAGCCTGAACCATCTTGAGATCTCGTCGAAGTTCTAGATTTTAATAACGAACACGTGCAATCTGGAAGGGTGAACGCCTGTATTCTGAGTCTTCTGTCTAGGCTGGCATTGCGCATATATCCCAATCAGATGAGGGACCCGGATGCCTACCTGGGAATTCTCGGGATGAGTATTCACTTATAGGCTAAAGCATGTCTTCATATGTTATTAGAATTCAGAATCTTTGATAAGTCAACGTTTTCGTTTATTCATTTTAATTAATGAATAAATGATTACATTCCTTATATAATCTCATTCATTTCATTTGTGTCTCTTACAGATCATGCCTCCACGTCGCAGCGCTCGCCTTAACAGTGGTGACAATCATGACGAAGGGAGTAGCAATCACAACTATAACCATGACACTAACCACAAAAACAACCACAACAACAATGGTGTCGATGCCCAACTGGCTGCAATCATTTCTCAACAAATGGCGCAGCAAATCGCAACTCTGGTTCCCAACTTACTAGCTCAAGTCATCCAGATGAACGGCAACGGGAACGGCAACAAGAAACGATACAACGGGAACAAGCCTAAGTGTGATACCTGCCAGTATCACCACCCAACCCAAGTACCCTGCCGACAGTGCACTAATTGTCAAAGGTATGGGCATCTTGCGGATGCTTGTCGAATTCCTGCTACAAACGCCCTTGCTGCTCCAAATAACCCCGCTAGAGACCCTCCAGCTACTTAACAGCAAACCTCACCATTTGAATGATGTCTACTTTTTAATTCTATGTATTGACACTTTTTTATTCAAGTAATAAATTCAAGTATTATCATAACATCTGAGTGCATGCTTGTTTGAATATGAACTAATTGCTATATCTATAATCATACTTGCTTACTTGTACAACAATTAGTTGACTACCAAACAACCTACTCAACGATTGGTAGAGGTCATCATGTCTTTCCAACAGTCGGGAGAGGCCCTACAACCTGCTCAACCACTGGTGGAGACTATCGAACCTACTCAACAATCGGTAGAGTCATAAAAGGACGCAAAACCCTAATGTAAGGTAAATTGGTAATTACGGTCCGGAACGTAATCATAAATTTACAGGTACGTTAAGGTAGTGTGAAATTTTATCAAGGTTTCCGGTAGTTGACCGATTGTAAACCTGGTATTTTCTCTTTTAACTTCGGGACGAAATTCCCAAAAGTAGGGGAGACTGTAACATTACGTATTTTCCCAATTTTCTTTTAAAAAAAAATCTATTTTTGTTCATTTTATACTTGGTTTCAAATCATTGAATAATAATATTCCATTGCTATTCGTATTGTGCCCCAAAATGTAGTACTTGCCATGTTTTTACATTTATTTTATCATTTGTATTAAAATTTAAGTGAAATATAATATTTTAAAATCATTAATGAAGTTCATTATCAAAAAAAAAAAAAAAAAAAAAAAACCGATTCTTAGTATATATAATCATTAATAATAGAAACTTATTTTGTAATAATAACCATAAACATTATTAGTTAAAACTTAGTATTATAACCAAGCCAAACTTAAACTAGATGGGTCTTTTGTGCCAGCTTATCAAAATTTAAAACACATTCCATTTACCGTCTATGTGACTGGCGCTTGCTACGGCGGTCACCGGAATTTCCGGACTTGCCACTTTCGTTCATATCGAAACCCATCTTAGCACTTACTATTAAAGACAATCCTTTATGACTTATGATTTTCTAGTCAAACTCATTCTAGACGATTCCTCCATAACTCTAGCAATAATATATTCCTTTCCATATTCAATGGCTAAAAACTTTCTATTTCCTTTTATGTATACTTGTATATGCTATACATATATATGTTCTTGTAATCTTGTAAAAACCAAGCTTTGAATAACAATCATCAAGCTTTTATACTTACACTCTCGGTCAACCATCCCATAATTAACTCACGCAGTCGCAATGAATTGAATGTTTATCACGACCCACCATTTTCGGATCTTGACTGCTACATTAAACTCGACTAAACCAACACAACTTGGCCTATATATTCTGCTCAGTCTTGGAACTCTTTCAAAAACAAAATCACTCGTCAATTGGAACCATATTACCGTCACATCCTCTCAGTTCCTACCTCGTTTTCCGACGAGACTAACTCAGCAACCACCACCTTCCGCCATAAAAAGAAAAAAAAAGACCAACAACCACGCCAACAATCACCTCCGATAACACCCGCATTGTTCAACAACATCTCTCTACGCAACTCGCATGTCTCTTTCTCTATCTCTGTTCGGGATTGCATTCTGCCGCACGGGTACTTCCTTCTTCTTGAAGCTCCAATTTATTATTGGGTGGGGACCGTTTGTGAACTATGTGCGTGAGTTTATAACTCACATAAATAAGCAATTCACTAAAGGGTAACTTATTGGTGTGTGGTGATAATAATATGAAAGGAATCATTATAGATTTGAGAATATTGTTTCTAAAAGGAAACGACGATTAGGAATCAAAATTTGGACTCTTTATAATTTATTATAAAAATATGTTAAGTTAATCTTTTACTATTTTTTTTCTTTTTTTTTCTCTTTTGGTTTTAATCTAAAATACTTGATGGTTATCTTATATGAAGTCCAAAATTTCATATACATATGTTTGTACAATCGTTGAAAGCAAGAAAATGTTAATATGTACAAATGGATAATTCTTTTGATAGACAATGATTTATTAAATGATACTTATCTTGCTTTAAACATTTAAATTAACACAATATATATATATATATATATATATATATATATATATATATAGAATAACATTAATCGACACTAAATCACCATTCTTAATTTACTTAGGTTCGTGCATAATTCAATGATTCTTGTTAAGTTTGCTTTTGCAAGCTTGTCTTGTCATCACAATCAAGGTGAGTTTTACATAGCCCCTTTTCTATTTATCACCATTTTTGGGGTGAAACATGTTACAACATCATTTATGCAATTCAATCATCAATGTGTCTATGTGTTTTTCTATGTTGCATTATGTCTTGAACATGACTAGGGTAAGCACAATTCTAGCATAATCATTAACATTGATCAGCCGACGGTATACATTGATAGATCTATTGGACTGACAATCCCACCCGGATACGTGCCTCCTACAAAGGTAGCGTGGGTGTTTGTTACTGCAATATAAACGAGTGAACCATGAGCGTATGGGATGTACCACAATACAACAGTCACAAGGGTTGATTATGCACTCGATTTACTTCTAGTATGTTTTCACATATGGACTAGATTTGCCATGACACATGAATTGCACAACAATTTTATTCGATTATCAAAACCTATGTAATTCTCACCAACTTTTGTTGACCCAAAATATTTTCAACTTAACATGTTTCGACTTCTACTTGCTCGAAGATTTGAATTAATGCTTGAAGATGTGTGCATAGTTTTATTCAATTTGATGTACGAATTCTTGTAGAACAATTGTATGTAATTTATTTAAATCATATAATGAAATTTATTATTTACCATGAGCTACTGAACAATCATCAATACGTGACATCCCGATGTTTCCGCCATCGGTTGGGGTGTTACATATACCTTTCTCACACCCAAGTAGAGAAGCAGTACTATTCAACTCATCTTCACTTACATTCACACCAAATATCTTACTTTTGTTAAATTCACCTTCAAACCTGATGCTAGAAAGAAGCATCTAAGAATCCTATTAAGGTTTCTTATGTTGCTTTCTGACCATTCACCAAAAAATAATGCATCGTCCGCGTAAAAGAGATGTGATATTGTCGGGCCACCGCTTGGTAGTTTCACACCTTCAAAAGACCTAGCATCTATCGCTTTATATATCATGACGTGAAGAGCCTCCATTACCAAAGTAAACAAGAATGGCGATAAAGGATCTCCTTGCCTAAGGCCCCTTTTAAATTGGAATTCATTTGTTGGTACACCATTTATCAATACGGACGCTTTGCTAATAAATAATAAACCCATAATCTATTTTTTCCACCTTGACGAAAATCCCATACTATGCATTGTACTAATAAGAATTTCCAAGACACACAATCATATGATTTTTCTCCTTTATCGAACTCAGGTATAAATCGGGGAGGTTTGGTAACATGTATAAATGGGTAGTGTTTAGCCAAAATATTTTATCTTCCATCCTTAATATTTAGGGATAATTACACCGTGTGTCCTTTATGTTTACCTCAACTTGTACCGTGTGTCATTTATCTTTGAAAATTACACCGTGTGTCCTTTACTTGAAACTTTTGCATACCGTGGGTCCTTTACACTAACCCCATCCATTATCTTAGTTATGTTCTGGGGTAAAGTTGTGTTTTTATAACTTTTTTTAATTAAATTACATGTCTAAGTCCTTTAGAAAATACTAGTAGGATTGCCCGCACGTTGCTGGGGGCATTTTTGGTCATCTAAGGGTGTGCATGGGTCGGTTTGGCTTGGTTCGGTTTTTACAAAAAATCATAACCATATCCGTAACAAACTTCGGTTATGGTTATTCGGTTATAGTTATTTCGGTTATTAACCAAAAAACTAAACTAAAACTAACATTAGGGTAAAGTATAAAATTAAAAGTCAATGGGTCTAGGAAAACCGAAACCTACAATGTTGTACTTAAGTTGTGCTATTTTGTACAAGGCAATCAAACTACATTTTCTAGTTATACTACCAATGTGTGATTCCTTTTAATAAGATATTAACAAAAAACATACTTAGCCATTGATTATAATTTTAATTCGTCACAAAAAGAGCATTACGTCAAGATCATTTTGTTAATAACATACTTTTATTATAGTAAAAACCTCTACATAGTTAATGTAAAACATAAAGTTAACATTACAAGTACGGTTCGGTTATATCGGTTAACCAAAACTTCATAACCATAACCATAAGTGATCAGCCGGTTTGTCACACCCTCAAATTTCCACTGCGGGGTTTATACCACGAGGCGCATGACATACCAGGATCCCATAGCCATAAGTCATATGAACGAACTCTAAATGCCCAAACCATTTAGTTCGTTTTCAAAAACCAAGTTTAGTTAAGCTGCGGAAGCGTAAACCAAGTTTAATCCTTTTAAAAACCATGCGCAAAACAACGCGCCCAAATTAAAACCATATGAATGAAAATGTAAAAGCATAATATGTAATTTAGGTGTATGCCCAAGACCCCAAATGCAGTGAAGTGTGCAGTGCTTTCTAATCCTGGCACCGGAAGCTAACTACCTGCAAAAGCATGTAAATCGTGGGTCAACAAACAATGTTGGTGAGTTCACTAAGTAAAGTAAATGAGTATGTAACTGCGCTGGTTTCCAAAACCATGTAAACAAGTAATTGAGTTGGTTCCAAGAACCGTGTAAACACTAGTTCATCGCATGTCAAGGGTAGCTAACCCATTCATGATAACTAACACCGATATACCGAACTGCTGATGTACGTGTAGCCACAAATGTGAGCCGCATGCCTTACATCATTGCCTATCAACAATGATAAAATCTGTTAAGTTATAGTTCACTCCCGCACTCCCCGAGCCGGTGTGAGGTTTGTAAGACCTAATAGCGCTATCAACTAATAACCCGCTTGCCATAACCCGACAACTCATTCGGTATGTGAAGGACTTACAGATGATAGAGTTGGTTTAGTTCATCATGGACACAGTTTGCGAACTAGCAAAACCCGACTCACACAAGGAGTCAAAAACCGACCCACACAAGGATCCATAGCATCCCAACCCGGGCTGTGTAAGTAGTCCCAAACCGGACTAGAAAATAGTAGTCCCAAACCGGACTAGAAAATGTTAAGTAAGTTGTCTCAACCCGAGACGCATGCTTTTGAGAAAAGAGTAGTGAAACTCACCTTAGGTTGCACGTGAATGATCCAAATCCCTCAAACAGTAACGAGCTACCGACTCCCTATTACAAGTGTCACTAGGTGAGTATACGTGCATAACCAACACACCATGTAACTCGTTTGTCCAAAACTTCTAAAGTTCAAATCGTGTAGTGACGCCTAGTGACTCTACATGCGCAAGTAAGTCCTACGTATCCCGTTGGTGATCATAATGATTATTATCAGTTTTATACCTTATACACATATCCTATAAGTATTCATATAAGTTCATGTCAAATACATATCATATAAGACTCCAAATAGTCACATAAACACATAATACACAATCTGCGTTTTTAGGACATATTGTGCGCCACGAAAACTAATTTATTTAAAATACTTAATCAATGAATTAATCTACCAAATTTTAACTGAACATTCTTTGGGATTCATTTAATAACCCACATTTTTTTTTGTCTCAAAACCAAACACTAAAATTATTAAAATTCGTACAACAGAGCTATGTCCAGAAAATTTGCACAACAGGTCAGTTTAGTAGAAAAATTCCCAAAAATTGTGTATTCACCTAAACGAGGTGAATCGAATTGGAAAAGCAAAGTTTTACCAATGTTGACCTACTGTCTAAATTTAATAACTTAACCCTTTGTAAATCTCGAGTTATGACCGTTTAAAGTTGACCCAATTTATAATTCCGAAAATCTGATATGACCTTTAAACTTAAAAAATCATGAATACATATCAAAACAAGTCCAAAACGCATGATTTTGGACTTTTTGAAAAGCTAACATCATAAGTTATGTTTTAGCATCAGAAAACAATCAGATTACACATGTTAATCACCGTATAACAGCCCTACAATTCGTCACAATGAATCTGTCAGAAAATCCGAATTCTAATAACATGCTTCTCATGAACCCTAATCATCCACAATAGCCTATAATCATATAGTAAACCCATATTATCACAATCAAATCCATGTTATCAGAATTAAATCCATATTTTCACAGCACATTACTACTATCATAAAGCATGTAAGATTATACCTTTCAATGCAATGATTCTTAAAGCTCAAAGATTACACCCAAACTTACTTGAATTAGGGAGGAAAGTTGTTGGAAGATTGATAATTGAGAGGATTGTGGTGGTGAGGGTTTACGGTGCAAGGAAGGGTCTAGGGTTTCTTATTTTTTTTTTTGAACAACAATATAATAGGAATTGGATCATGGGCCTAGGTTACGGGTTTATGAGCCTTTTCTTGATAAACGGACCCATTACAAGGTTTTAATCCCGAGAATGGTCCCGATAATATTAATCATACTAACTTATATGAAAACTATTGTTTTTATCATCTCATATCATATTAATCATGGGGTGCACATATTTCGCAGGGTTTACGTACTGATTATCTATTACTCAGTAATTCACATAAACATGTAATTCACATACACATGTTAGTTCACATTCATCATCACTCAATTGCTCATATAATCATGCATGCTTAACAAATCACCAACGTCCGGGATACATGACTCGTGTGTGTGTCAAGACAAAGACTTTCCTAATTATAACGTACATTAATACCATCTAGCATATGTTATTGTTCCATAACACATTCAAATGCCCTATTAACTAACCCTAGTTAAGTGTTTAGCCACATACGAACATGCAAGTTAGCCCAAATGGCATCACCAGAAACTCATAATGTCCATAACGGGTTTGAAAGGCTGTCTTCGCCACATCCTTCTCTTGGACTCTCAGTTGATGGTATCATGACCTAAAGTCAATCTTAGAATAGAAACTCGACCCTTGAAGCTGGTCGAACAAGTCATCAATATGAGGCAAAGGGTAGCGGTTCTTAACCGTTACTTTGTTCAACTTCCGATACACATGCGGAAACTCCCATCCTTCTTCTTATCAAACAGAACTGGAGCTCCTCATGGCGAAGAAATAGGTCTAATAAAGCCCCTATCCAATAGCTCTTGGAGTTGGGTAGACAGTTCTTGAAGTTCGCCTAGTGCTAGGCAGTATGGTGCGCGTGCAACTGGAGCTGCTCTAGGTAAAAGGTCAATTTGATACTCCACTTGACGAACAGGTGGAAGTCCAGATAGTTCCTCTGGGAAAATATCTGGGAAATCTCGGACTACTGGGATGTCCTCAATCTTAGTTTCAATTTCAGTTTCAGTTTCAGCTCGAGTGTCAGATATGTTAGCCAAAACGGCTGGGTAGCCCTTACGAATACACTTCTGGGCTTTCAAGAAGGAGATGATGCCCACCATGGCACCACCGTGATTACCCTGTATAGATAAAAGTTCTCCACCTGGGAGGGGGACACGAACAATCTTCTCCCGACAGAGAATTTCAGCGGGATGCTTGGACAACCAGTCCATGCCAACTACGAGATTAAAGTTTCCAAGGGTGATAGATAGAACGTTGATGGCAAACGATTGCCCATCCAACTCGAGCTTACTGTCACAATGGGTGTGGGTTACCTCAACAGGCTTCCCATCAGCTAGCTCTATGGTGTACGGGGTATCAAGAAGAGTAGGAACCATCCCTAGTTGTTTGCTAAGTTTTGATGACACAAAACTATAGTCCGCACCAGTATCATAGAAAATAGAAGCAAGAGTGTAGTACCCGTCACGACATTTTTATCAGTCCTAGCTTCCCTAGAGCCAATCACAATTGCAATTCCATGAGCCCCTTTGTTGTTGTTACCGTTGTGGTTATTGTTTGTTGAAGGACTTGTACCTCCCACTATCCCACGTTCTCTTGCTATCGCCAAAAGTAGAAGATGAAGCTCCATGCTTCGGAAAAGTACCATGCTCAACAGCTTCATCAATGAGTTTGCGAGCCAGGTGAAAGATTTGTTAGATTCTGGGTAGGTGAGCTACAATGGCCAAGCCATGAATATGAGGGACCCACCCTTTTGGTATGAAATTCGATCCGTTGGTAAAGTTGGTTAATTAGATTTGAGCATATAGTATCTAACTCCTGTAGCATGGTAGTGTAGGCGTCGATCTCAGACCCAATCATCTTTAGATAACAAATTTCTAGATTTCGTCATGGGGGTTACATTCTACATCCAAGTACATGTAACTCATCGGGTGTGCATGTAACAGACATTACCCCATCCTGCCTGGGGCAAATGCACATGGCAAGGACTTATACTATTGAAGCAATCAGACGGTCTCCTTCAGTTCCATTGGAGTTATCGACGTTTACAACCAATAAAAGGCTTGAAAATACGATGTGCGTTCAAGGTATAAGAAAGTTCAAATGTGGTAGTCAGGGGAAAAGAATGATTTAGTAAAATAGATCTTTACTAGCTTGGAAAGATGCGAGGGCATTAACCACCCTGTCATTGATCATAAGAACCCAGACTTATCTAAGTTAACAAGGGAAAAGAAAAGAAAAGACAAGTAAGAAAAAGGTAAGAGCCAATCGTCGCCACGCTCGGTCTAGATAGTAGAGCCTTCATCCTCACTTTCCATGTGCTCGTCCTACTCAGGTTCTCCTTCCATCCCTTCTTCTTCCTCTTTTGTGGTGTTAGTGTTATATGGATCTCATCACGTACAGTTTCCTTCTCTGGTCCTGTGTTAAGTCAGCTGAATGGTCAACAACACCATTCGTTCCTCCAATCGTGACTGTCAGTCACTGGTAGGTTTCGTCTTCCTTTGAGATGTTGCATTGCATCGCATGCCTTACGTAACTCCCCAAGAGTGTGTGTAACCAGCCCTGATCTAATGTGTTTCCTTGAATCAACTATATACTCACGAGGAACAGTGCCACGAATGTCATGTATCGCTTGCTCATACTGGGCGTAAAGTACTAAGGTAAGAAATAAGTTCTATATGTGTAACCCAGTCCCGTCTGAGTTTCGAATGGGAGTAAGAAAGATCAAGTAACAAGGAACAGAAACTAATTGTCTCCTTGCTCAGTGAAAAAGGATAAGTCTCGGTATTTGAATTTCTTCACAGTTGATTCGGTTTGATGGTATCACGTCATACGCATCGTGCAGCTTTCCTGTGTACGTGCGCCACAACGCTCGCAAGGGCTTTCTCCCCTGTACAATTGTTGTTTCCTCATCCACGAAGTTTGTTAAGATACTACTCCCAGTAATGCGCCACCTGGTGTAACCCTGGGTTCCCACAATTGACGTGTTCAGAATTAGGTCTAGAACTAGAAGATAACATATCTCCTGAAATCATGTGTTGTAGATATTTGTAGCCAAAAGCTAGTTGTGCACTTAAGTTGTGAGTGTACTTATGCTATGATGATTATAGACTAGACTCAACATGCAGTCCTAGTTCACTATAACCAATGGCTCTGATACCAATCTGTCACACCCTCAAATTTCCACTGCGGGGTTTATACCACGAGACGCATGACATACCAGGATCCCATAGCCATAAGTCATATGAACGAACTCTAAATTCCCAAACCATTTAGTTCGTTTTCAAAAACCAAGTTTAGTTAAGCTACGGAAGCGTAAACCAAGTTTAATCCTTTTAAAAACCATGCGCAAAACAACGCGCCCAAATTAAAACCATATGAATGAAAATGAAAATGTAAAAGTATAATATGTAATTTAGGTGTATGCCCAAGACCCCAAATGCAGTGAAGTGTGCAGTGCTTTCTAATCCTGGCACCGGAAGCTAACTACCTTCAAAAGCATGTAAATCGTGGGTCAACAAACAATGTTGGTGAGTTCACTAAGTAAAGTAAATGAGTATGTAACTGCGCTGGTTTCCAAAACCACGTAAACAAGTAATTGAGTTGGTTCCAAGAACCGTGTAAACACTAGTTCATCGCATGTCAAGGGTAGCTAACCCATTCATGATAACTAACACCGATATACTGAACTGCTGATGTACGTGTAGCCACAAATGTGAGCCGCATGCCTTACATCATTGCCTATCAACAATGATAAAATCTGTTAAGTTATAGTTCACTCCCGCACTCCCTGAGCCGGTGTGAGGTTTGTAAGACCTAATAGCGCTATCAACTAATAACCCGCTTGCCATAACCCGACAACTCATTCGGTATGTGAAGGACTTACAGATGATAGAGTTGGTTTAGTTCATCAAGGACCTAGTTTGCGAACTAGCAAAACCCGACTCACACAAGGAGTCAAAAACCGACCCACAAGGATCCATAGCATCCCAACCCGGGATGTGTAAGTAGTCCCAAACCGGACTAGAAAATAGTAGTCCCAAACCGGACTAGAAAATGTTAAGTATGTTGTCTCAACCCGAGACGCATGCTTTTGAGAAAAGAGTAGTGAAACTCACCTTAGGTTGCACGTGAATGATCCAAATCCCTCAAACAGTAACGAGCTACCGACTCCCTATTACAAGTGTCACTAGGTGAGTATACGTGCATAACCAACACATCATGTAACTCGTTTGTCCAAAACTTCTAAAGTTTAAATCGTGTAGTGACGCCTAGTGACTCTACATGCACAAGTAAGTCCTACCTATCCCGTTGGTGATCATAATGATTATTATCAGTTTTATACCTTATACACATCTCCTATAAGTATTCATATAAGTTCATGTCAAATACATATCATATAAGACTCCAAATAGTCACATAAACACATAATACACAATCTGCGTTTTTAGGACAGATTGTGCGCCACGAAAACTAATTTATTTAAAATACTTAATCAATGAATTAAACTCCCACATTTTTACTGAATATTCTTTGGGATTCATTTAATAATTCATATTTTTTTTCGTCTCAAAACTAAACACAAAAATTATTAAAATTCGTACAATATAGCTATGTCCAGAAAATTTGCACAACAGGTCAGTTTAGTAGAAAAATTCCCAAAATTGTGTATTCACCCAAACGAGGTGAATCCAATTGGAAAAGCCAAGTTTTTCCAATGTTGACCTACTGTCTATATTTCATAACTTAACCCTTTGTAAATCTCGAGTTATGACCGTTTAAAGTTGACCCAATTTATAATTCCAAAAATCTGATATGACCTTTAAACTTAAAAAATCATGAATACATATCAAAACAACTCCAAAACGCATGATTTTGGACTTTTTGAAAAGCTAATATCATAAGTTATGTTTTAGCATCAGAAAACAATCAGATTACACATGTTAATCACCCTATAACAGCCCTACAATTCGTCACAATGAATCTGTCAGAAAATCAGAATTCTAATAACATGCTTCTCATGAACCCTAATCATCCACAATAGCCTATAATCATATAGTAAACCCATATTATCACAATCAAATCCATGTTATCAGAATTAAATCCATATTTTCACAGCACATTACTACTATCATAAAGCATGTAAGATTATACCTTTCAATGCAATGATCCTTAAAGCTCAAAGATTACACCCAAACTAACTTGAATTAGGGAGGAAAGTTGTTGGAAGATTGATAATTGAGAAGATTGTGGTGGTGATGGTTCACGGCGCAAGGAAGGGTCTAGGGTTTCTTATTTTTTTTGAACAATAATATAATAGGAATTGGATCATGGGCCTAGGTTACGGGTTTTTGGGCCTTTTCTTGATAAACGGACCCGTTACAAGGTTTTAATCCCGAG
This sequence comes from Ambrosia trifida, assembly GCA_028751855.1. Taxonomy (NCBI): domain Eukaryota; kingdom Viridiplantae; phylum Streptophyta; class Magnoliopsida; order Asterales; family Asteraceae; genus Ambrosia; species Ambrosia trifida. Next base: position 131,218,309 of record CM054128.1, on the reverse strand, counting down.
AATGGTCCCGATAATATTAATCATACTAACTTATATGAAAACTATTGTTTTTATCATCTCATATCATATTAATCATGGGGTGCACATATTTCGCAGGGTTTACGTACTGATTATCTATTACTCAGTAATTCACATAAACATGTAATTCACATACACATGTTAGTTCACATTCATCATCACTCAATTGCTCATATAATCATGCATGCTTGACAAATCACCAACGTTCGGGATACATGACTCGTGTGTGTGTCAAGACAAAGACTTTCCTAATTATAATGTACATTAATACCATCTAGCATATGTTATTGTTCCATAACACATTCAAATGCCCTATTAACTAACCCTAGTTAAGTGTTTAGCCACATACGAACATGCAAGTTAACTAGAGTTCAGTTAAACTTGGAACCTGAAAATGCGGGGTGTCACACGGTTAAAGAAATTTAATAATCGTAACCATTGGTTATGTTGGTTATCGGTTAAAATCTGTTTGATTATATCGGTTATGGCGGTTAATTTGCTCACCCCTAGTGTCATCCATATTATTTGCTTTAGGCATCAACCATGATGACTTCCTAAAAAAGGCTTTCAAATATAAAATTGCTTCAAACCGAAGCATCTTGATTCGGTGATCCGACGCTGCCGTTATTCAAAACCATAGTTATCAGCCAAACTTTTTCGTTAGAACGGAACGTAAAACATCTATTATCCACATGTGTTTTCTTAAAGAAAAGAAATCAAATTTGTGGTTTTTGAAAAAAAAAAGATAAAAATAATATGTATGTTGTATATTAAGGAAGGGGATGGGTAAGAAGAACTTCGCTAAACTATGATGTTCAAATGTCCGTGTAATAAGACATTTACTTTATCATAAACAACATTTTATTAGAAAAATAAAATAAATCAATACATGTAACACATTATATATGTATAAAACACAAAATTAATGCACATTCAACATGACAAACTGTACAATAATTATTGTGATTACGTAGTTAACATGTCATTATCTAGATAATATAGCGCATTAAACCAATTGAATTTATGGACTATGGAGAGTTACTTTAAAAGAGTAACTAAAGCAAACAATAGCAAATCAAATAATCTCCCTGGAGTTTGATCTTGTAGCTTTAGGCCTCAACCATGATGACTTCCTAAAAAAGGCTTGCAGATCCTGATTAACTCTAGAACGACCAAACATTCACATTTAACCACTCACCCAACATCAAAAATTGCTATGAATTTGCTTCCAGGCATAGAAAATTACCAATTGTATCCTCGCATTCAAGAAGCTTGACAGCATGGTGCCCTCCAGTTTTGAGTATACCAACATCATCTTCTTTGTTGAGTTGCTTTTTTGTATGACTATTTTCCAAGGGCACATCATTGGCCCTGGCGCTCATAAGTCAAAATAGTTCTCACCATTCAAAAAGAATTAGATTTTATAAAGTATTTCAGACTTATCAATATACACTTTACTAAAATCAAACAAATAGTCTCGAATTCTGTTTCTACAAAATTTTTCTTACAAAATTTAACGGATGTTTTGGAGGATGAGGAGCATTAAAAAGAGTATGTGTTCAGCTTTAGGCTGATATTAAGTTTAGCCTGCAGGTAAAACCATTGCACTCGTATATCATGAAAAGAATTACCGTTCGACGGGTAATTTCATGTCCTCGGTTCGAACTATGCTAGAAAGAGTTATCTATTTTCTATAACTTCTTCCTCTTATTTTCTTTTGTTTACTACTTTTTGAACGCTCAATTCTAATTGTTAGAAGGAACAATCTTATGACTTATGAAACATGCTTTGTCTTATTTTCTGTTAATGGAGTTACTAATTATCATATTGCGTAAATCTGATGTAGATGAAATTCAAAAACAACTATCTGTACCTAAATCTAATATAGATGATAGATCAATTTCACAATTAATTGGTGCTTAATTTTATAGTATGATGTAGATCAATAGCACAACTAAATGGTGTCCAATTAAAAAAGAGCATGTTATATAGATTATACACTAATAGTTCACCTTATACTAACTACTTTGTTTAAATTAAAAAGTGAAACATAACCCCAAATAAAAAGTTTTTCAAACGAGTTAGGTCAAAAAATACAAAAGTTGCGATCGACCCATTAAATTATGAATGAACAATAAAGAAGATCATACGCTATATTAACATCACCAATTACAAACTAATAAGATGGATTAAACCACAAGAATGTATCAAAAAGTTCTTAACCTTTAACACCAGTCTTTTATTTGCTTCATCCAGTTCTAGATTCTTTTTCTACAACTTTGTAGCCGTGATACCAATCCGCAAATATCACTCTGCAACAAATGAACCAAACAAGATATTAAGCATATAAGAAAGCTTCATGAAGTACATCAAGATTTCCACAACACTCAAAGCTGAAGTCTACCCTACCTTCTGTCATCTCTCTTATTTTCTGTATGAGTTCAGTGAAAAATTTATTAACATTAAATTACATCATCATAATGCTTAATCATATGAATACTATCATAACAAATGTTTAGAAAAGGATAAGAAATTTAATATATACATACGTGTGCTACATACTTACCTCATATTTACAAGATCCCTTGGGGTTATAAAGTTGGTCATGCCCAATGTTTGGCCTGTCACAATAAATAGAAGTTAATATGTTGATCGGGTATTTAGTAAATGCATTTCATTACACCAATATGGCTAAAAGATACTCTTCGTTTGAGCTTTGTTGCAACTCTAAAGATTTAATTTGGACTCCAAAATTTATTTACAATAAATTAATTTAATTATAATTAATTATTCAACAAAGATGTAACCTATGGAAAATATTAATGAAGGGCTAAATATTAAATCAATTTTTTCTTGGAAAAAAAGAATATGGATCTTAATATATGTTTTGTAGCTTGCATGTGGTATAAGTTGGTTGAAACATATGCCACATGAAGGAAACCTCTACGCAAACTTTTCCAAGTTTAGTGAGACACACCTTAAGAACCCATAAGCATGAGAATGCCTAACGTGTATATACTTGGAAATACAAAAAAAAAAAAAAAAAAAAAAAAAAACAAAAGTTGAGATCGACTCATTAAATTATGAATTATGCTTAACAATAAAGAAGATCATAAGTTATATTAACATCACTAATTACAAACTAATAAGATGGATTAAACCACAAGAATGTATCAAAAAGTTCTTAACCTTTGACGTCAGTCTTTTATTTGCTTCATCAAATTCTAAATTCTTTTTCTACAACTCTTGTAGCCGTGAAACCAATCCGCAAATATCACTCTGCAACAAATGAACCAAACAAGATTTTAAGCATATCTTAAATACTCATGCCTTGACCATTATTAATCAAGCATGCTTTTTTTTTCATTTTTTGGTTGCAAATCAAAACATATGATAAGAAGCACAGCAAACACTATTATAAATTAACCTACACCTAAATTAAGTCCTAATTAGAAGAAAAAACCCAACTAATTTCACAAAAATCCGCTGTCCAAAACGTGAAAATTCCATAAAACATGCATGATCACTTCACAAACAATTAAACAAACGCACAAAGTACCTCTAAAAAACATACTAAATGATTAAAAAACAACATATTCATTAAGTTCACGAAATACCTCTAAAAAGGTTCAATTGAATAAAATGGATTTGAGGCTTGCGATTTCTAGGATTGACAATCAGAATCATAAAATGCTTGTGGAATTTCAGAACCGATAATAGATGTGTGAGTTGGTGGATTAAAGGTGAATATTATGATTCAAAATGATGATTTTATAGTTGTCATCAAATTAAATTGAAATAATAACTTTTCATCAATGGATCATTGATTTCTTGAACGGTGAAAGGTGAAAGGGTATTATGGGTATGACATTTTAGTTTTTAACTAAAAACAAAACACAAAATTACTATCATAACCTCCAAAGTGTCTTAATGGTCACAACTATGCCTATCATACCCTTAAATTTATTGCTTAAATATGTTGTACATGTTGCTTCTTAAGTTGTATGGAAATGAAAATGACCATGTTGGCCATCACTCCTCTTTTATAATGTACTAGAAGAAATGCCCGCGCGTTGCGGCGGGTGTCTCGATTTCTATTATATTCAATTATGTTGTTGATTACGAACCACAACCCGGGTTTACGACATTTTACTTTATTCAACAAAATATAGTATCAAAAATATTAGCACAACAAACCAAATAAAACTTTGTAGATAATTATAGTGGCAAAAATATTAGTATCATCCAGAGATTGATTTCCACTGCTTGGTGTCATAGTTCCTTTTTTTGTCATCTTAGATTCAGATAGCCAATAAAAATCACCAAATAATAAAAGCGAAAATAGGAAATATGATTACTGTAGTTATGCTAAGACACCACATGAAAGTGAGATTGTGAGAGTTCATTAAATTTTATAGAAACTACAAATATATGCACACCGGGTTGACGAATCAAAAAATAGAAATTAATAGCATCACTTAGCACAAGACAATCATCAACTACTATAAAAGGTATAAAAAATCGAACAACAAACGAATAATCAAATAATTCACGTTGATATTAGCAAGTAAATCTAGGTATCAAACCTGCTGGTTGCAAGAGAATTCCTTTGCCAATCTTATGCGCATACTTCATGAAAATTTGCTTTTATAATCATCATCCGCGTGTAACGCATCCTAGAGGGCCCAACCGCCGCAATACTCGTAAATTAATAATCGTTGACCATGCTCAGAACAAGTAACCCATGAGTTCAACAACATTCGCATGCCGAATTTTATCAAATCATTAATAAGATCAATAAACTCTTCCTCCTTTTGTCGACTGATTATCTTTTTGTCCCAACTTCTTCACAGCAAGCAACTAAATAAAAACACGAAAAACAAAAGTTTTGCAGCTTTAGATATGAGATCAAATGTGTAAAAGAATAAAAGAAGTCAACAAATTAGAAATCGGGTCAAAGAGTACCTCATACATGTTTTTTGTAACCATCTTGAAATTCTGCACCCATCTTGAAATTCTGATTTATGTAAATCCGTTAATACTGATTGTAAAGGTACCTCATACATATTTTTTGTAACCATCTTGAAATTATGCACCCAAATTAGCAAAAAAAAAAAAAAAAAAACTCCAAATTAAATATAGATAATATAGATATGGCTTTTTTTTAGGAGCAAAGAATTAAGACGGTGATTCGAAGGGGCTGTAAATTGGGCTAGGGTCCTATAAAAAAAAAATCCACTAAAGGTTGAATTATTCATTCACCAATATTATATTAAATTAATTACTTATTTATGTAGTTAAGCTAATAAGCTAACCTCTCTGTTGTTGTTATTTATGTAGTTGAGGGACGATCTTCAAGAATATGTGTGTATATTCTTCAAGAATATGTGTAGTAGGTGCTAGTGGATTAGGCTGTGAACTTCTCAAAGACCTTCCCCTCTCCGGTTTACCAATTCCTTTTCAGGTATATCCTTCCTTTCATTGCCATTCCCCCAATTGAATCAACTTCTTCTTCTTAAACCAACCAAGCCAAGCCATTTAAAAAATTTAGGCATAATTTATGATGTTCATAGGCTCTTCACATTCTTACATTTAAGAAATTTATTACATTAATGGTTTTTTGATCAATCATATACCATGGGGGTAAGGTTGGAATAAGTTTTTAAGTTGTGAGTATGAGGTTATGATAAAATTACAATTTTAACCTTCTAAGTGTCTTAATAGTCACAATTATGCCCAAAATACCCTTAAATTTCTTGCTTAAGTATGTTGTACATGTTGCTTCTTAAGTTGTACGGAAATGTAAATTACAATCTTAGCCATCACTCCTCCTTAATAAGATAATATAGATTATTGATTATAGATTATAGATTATAGATAATATTAACTTTTGATGAATTGACGCCATCAGATCTGTTAACCTCTCTGGGGTTTATTTGCTTTAGAAAGCTTCAAGCTTCAAATCGGGGCAAAGCTTCAAAAGCTTTAAGCTTCAAACCGTGTAAGACCCCTCAGAAAAAAACTTCAAGCTTCAGAAATATTGTGTGTTGCAGATGCGGAAATGAAGCAATCATCCGAACCCCTCGTTTTATATTACCAAGTTTTATAATAGTGGCCCAAATTGACCCGTCGTTTAGTGGGTAGAGTCAAATTAACTTGTTGTATAATTTTAGTAGACCAAACGAATCCATAAGAATTGTTTTTACCCAAATCGTAGTGTTTTGTAAGGAAGATCTTTATGTAATTTCATGTGTTTTGATGAATTAAGTTGGTTTTGGTGATACAATTGTGTATTCTCAAGGGAAAATGGATTTTAATACTCCCAACTATCGCATGTTGGCGGATATCACTCCGAACTTTCACTTTGGCCAATAGCACTGTCACACCCTCAAATTTCCACGTGCGGGGTTTTACCGCGAGGCGCGTGACACACCAGGATCCAAGTCAACGGTCACAATAAACGACATCTATATGATAAGAAAACAACGTAAACTACCATTGAGTTTCAAAACCGTTCTAACACAGCGGAAGCAAAATGTATTATTACAACTTAAAAGTAAAACTCAAAGTCTGAAATGTTTAACAAAACATGCATATGATCCCTAGACGCCGTGAGACTCCGTGCGCCTATACTCAATGCTGCTACGTTAGCGACCTGAGAAAACATGCCAAAAAGACGTCAACATATAATGCTGGTGAGTTCACAGGTTTTAAGTTCGTAAACGTTTTCATGTGTAAAGCGATTCCTCATAAAGTGCCAAGTGTGCAAAAGTTCCAAGTAAATAACAAACGTTCCCTTACTACTACGACTGTGTTGCTAAAACCATTACTGACAAACGTTGCTCGAGTTGCTGCCCATGTGCCAAGTGTCAAGTGTCAAGTAGAGACAATATGCACCCGCCCGGTACCCAGCCGTCGGGTGGGGTTCGTCACGCCCGATAGATCTATCCACATTTCCCCGTTGTGCCCCGCACATTCATGGTTTCAATAGGGACTTAGGTTTCGTCGTATAGTAAATAAGTGCCAAGCGCCAAGTGCCAAATGTAACATCGCGAAAATTTTCCCCAAATTTTTATATAAACGCCCTTATTTTTTTGTTACATTTTAAAAATGTGGTAAAGTCTTTATTTTTCCTCATTCACAACTTATATATATATATATACATATATATATAATAGTAATAATTAATAATAACAATAATTATTATACATAATATTGTTGATAAAAAAAAAAACTAGTTGGTTAAACTTTAACCCAACAAACAAACCAAGACAAGCCCAAACCACCCTCCCCCTTTTCCCTTACAAGACTCGGATTGGGCCCTACTGAGCCCAAGAGGGCGGCCCAAACCAACAGCCCACATTTGCTCCTCTTGTGTCTGTGTTAAAAAAAAGGGATAAAACAATGCTTCCAGCCGGGTTCGAACCTGAGCCTGGACGCACACACACACACGTCTCAACCACCTGGGCCACACCATTCAAGTTGATTCTAACCAGCTCTAATTCTATTTAAGCCCACTTTCAACTTTCCTTGTTTTTCCTTTTCCTCCTTCGCATCTCAGCAGCAACAGATGTATGTTTTATTTTTTTTAAAAAAACGCAAGTTTTGCCATAATTATGTGATTATAGCCACGATTAATTATCTTTGACCATAAGTACGTGATTACCGGCCATCATTACACGCTAATTATCATCATCGTTGACCAATTATTAAACCTTACGCGTCAACATTTACAAACGGGTCAAAACTTACCAAAATGAACACCGAGCCATTACACTATAAATTGGAGGTTGCTGGACCTTCTAACATCGCCGACTACTCTCTTCCAACCTCCAATTTCTTCTGTAAACCCTCTGTTCTCAGTATTCAATCGCATAGTTTGACTTTTCACGTTGACTCACCAATCGAGCTTGTTTCTGTATTGTAAGTTTGTAATCTTTGGTGGGTTTTAATCTTCGACATGTACACAACAATAACCCTAAGGTTAATTGGGTTATTGTTGTGTAATCTGATCAATTGATATAGCTAGGGCACGATTGATGATATTTGGGGAAGAACATGTAACCTGATATGATATTTATTTGTAAAAAAACTGAATCCAAACACAATCAGTGGCTTGGACCAGCTGGTTGTGTCTGGAGCCCCATATCAGAGCTACCCGGGTTCGATCCCCGGCTGTAGCAATTATTTTCTTTCTTTTTTGGTGTTTTACTTTAAACAAGAATTAAACATACATATAATCTTATAAATTCATTTTAAATTATCAAAACTCTTTTATTTATTCTACAAAAATTATCTTGTGTTAATCTGATGTAATAGTTCAACTTACAATTTTTAGTTTTCAAAAATTTATTTATTTAATATATATAATAAATAAATCAATTTTATTCTATTTTATTTATAAAAATCTATAAAAATATCAAAACGCTCTTATTAATTTCCACAAAAATTATCCTAAGTTTTTATAACATTAAACTTTTCTGAAAAGATTTTTATTTCAGAAAAATCAATTATTTAATATTTTTAATCAATTTTTGTTAGTTTTAATCATAATTAAATCATAATAAATTCAATTTTTGTTATTTTTGCACCAAAATTTTATACAAATTATTTCTGATCATTTAGAACAGAAATATGAATTTTAATCTAAAAATTATTTAATTTTAATATTTTTAAATATTAAAGTTAGATTTTGACAATTTGTTATAAATAGATTAAATAATCTATTTTAAAGAAAATAATTTCATAAAAATTATTTAAACACATTCTTGTGTGTATCTTAGATTTAAATTCGTAAAAAGATTTTTAGTTATTTATTTACTAAATTTCTCTCAATTGGCGAATATTTTTAATAATAATCAAACGAGCTATTATCCCCAAATTCGAAGCCCTAGAACTTATACATTTGTAGACTTGATAGACTTAGACATATTTATTACCTCATTTTAGGGTGATACTTGATACATTTGGTCAACACATTTCTCAACAGATATAACATTTTACCAAGGTGAGTTTTACATAGCCCCTTTTCTATTTATCACCATTTTTGGGGTGAAACATGTTTATAACATCATCATTGCAATTCAATCATCAATGTGTCTATGTGTTTTCTATGTTGCATTATGTCTTGAGCATGATTAGAGTAAGCACCATTCTAGCATAATCATTAACATTGATCAGCCGGCGGTATACATTGATAGATCTATTGGACTGACAATCCCACCCGGATACGTGCCTCCTACAAAGGTAGCGTGGGTGTTTGTTATCGTATAACATATTGGACCATGAGCGTATGGTATGTATCATTTTATAACAGTCATCAGGGTTGATTATGCACTCGATTTATTTCTAGTATGTTCTCACATATGGACTAGATTGACATGACACATGAATTGCACAACATTTTATTCAATCATCAAAAACCTATGTAATTCTCACCAACTTTTGTTGACCCAAAACATTTTCAACTTAACATGTTTCAGGTTCTATTTGCTTGAAGATTTGAATTGATGCTTGAAGATATGTGTTTAGTTTTATTCAATTTGATGTACAAATTCTAGAACTATTGTATGTAATTCATTTAAATCATTTAATGGAATCTATTATTCACCATGAGCTACTGAACAATCATCATTACGTGACATCCCGATGTTTCCGCCATCGGTTGGGGTGTTACAGATTGGTATCAGAGCCGTGGTTATAGGGAATTAGGTTATTAGAAAAATAATCTAGTCTATAACCATAGGATTTAACAAGTACATGCTTCCTTTAGTTGCTAATCTCTATCTCCTACTTCTTATCCCTACCTTCATCCCTACAAGAAGGTTACTCTCTGTCAGTGGATCTACTCTTAGACTAATAGGACAAATTCCTCAGGTTTAACCTGAACCCCCTTTGAGATCTCGTCGAATTTCTAGATCTTAATAACGAACACGTGCAATCTGGAAGGGTGAACGCCTGTATTCTGAGTATTCTGTCTAGGCTGGCATTGCGCATATATCCCAATCAGACGAGGGACCCGGATGCCTACCTGGGAATTCTCGGGATGAGTGTTCACTTATAGGCTAAAGCATGTCTTCATATGTTATTAGAATCTAGAATCTTTGATAAGTCAACGTTTTCGTTTATTCGTTTTAATTAATGAATAAATGATTACATTCCTTGTATCACCTCATTCATTTCATGCCCTCATTGTGTCCCTTACGGATCATGTCTCCACATCGTAGCACTCGCAATAACAATGGTGAAAACCAAGAGGAAGGTAACAACAACCACAACACCAACCACAACAACAACAAAAACAACAAAGGTGTTGATGCCCGACTGGCTACGATTATCCACAACCCTGCTCAGGTTACTACTCCTAATCGTCCTGGTAAATACAACTATGGTCAATGCTATGAATGTGGGAACCCAAATCACTACCGTAACCGATGCCCTAAACTAAACCGAGACCAAGACCCTCCAACTACTTAACAACAAACTCTACTACCTGAATGATGTCTATTTTTTTCTCTTTAATTCCATGTATTGACATTTTATAAATTCGAGTACTATCATAACATTTGTGTGCATGCTTGTTTGAATGTGAACTGATTGATATATCTATGATCATACGTGCTTACTTGTACAACAAATGGTTGACTACCAAACAATCTACTTAACGATTGGTAGAGGTCATCATGTCTTTCCAACAGTCGGGAGAGGCCCTACCACCTACTCAACGACTGGTGGAGACTATTAGACCTGCTCAACAATCGGAAGAGTCATAGAAGGACACAAAACCCTAATGTAAGGTAAATTGGTGATTATGGTCCGGAACGTAATCATGAATTTACAGGTACGTTAAGGTAGTGTGAAATTTTATCAAGGTTTCAGGTAGTTGACCAATTGTAACCCTGGTTTTCTCTTAACTTCGGGACGAAGTTCCTAAAAGTAGGGGAGACTGTAACATCGCGAAAATTTTCCCAAAATTTTTATATAAACGCCCTTATTTTTTTGTTACATTTTAAAAATGTGGTAAAGTCTTTATTTTTCCTCATTCACAACTTATATATATATATACATATATATATAATAGTAATAATTAATAATAACAATAATTATTATACATAATATTGTTGATAAAAAAAAAAACTAGTTGGTTAAACTTTAACCCAACAAACAAACCAAGACAAGCCCAAACCACCCTCCCCCTTTTCCCTTACAAGACTCGGATTGGGCCCTGCTGAGCCCAAGAGGGCGGCCCAAACCAACAGCCCACATTTGCTCCTCTTGTGTCTGTGTTAAAAAAAAAGGGATAAAACAATGCTTCCAGCCGGGTTCGAACCTGAGCCTGGACGCACACACACACACGTCTCAACCACCTGGGCCACACCATTCAAGTTGATTCTAACCAGCTCTAATTCTATTTAAGCCCACTTTCAACTTTCCTTGTTTTTCCTTTTCCTCCTTCGCATCTCAGCAGCAACAGATGTATGTTTTATTTTTTTTAAAAAAACGCAAGTTTTGCCATAATTATGTGATTATAGCCACGATTAATTATCTTTGACCATAAGTACGTGATTACCGGCCATCATTACACGCTAATTATCATCATCGTTGACCAATTATTAAACCTTACGCGTCAACATTTACAAACGGGTCAAAACTTACCAAAATGAACACCGAGCCATTACACTATAAATTGGAGGTTGCTGGACCTTCTAACATCGCCGACTACTCTCTTCCAACCTCCAATTTCTTCTGTAAACCCTCTGTTCTCAGTATTCAATCGCATAGTTTGACTTTTCACGTTGACTCACCAATCGAGCTTGTTTCTGTATTGTAAGTTTGTAATCTTTGGTGGGTTTTAATCTTCGACATGTACACAACAATAACCCTAAGGTTAATTGGGTTATTGTTGTGTAATCTGATCAATTGATATAGCTAGGGCACGATTGATGATATTTGGGGAAGAACATGTAACCTGATATGATATTTATTTGTAAAAAAACTGAATCCAAACACAATCAGTGGCTTGGACCAGCTGGTTGTGTCTGGAGCCCCATATCAGAGCTACCCGGGTTCGATCCCCGGCTGTAGCAATTATTTTCTTTCTTTTTTGGTGTTTTACTTTAAACAAGAATTAAACATACATATAATCTTATAAATTCATTTTAAATTATCAAAACTCTTTTATTTATTCTACAAAAATTATCTTGTGTTAATCTGATGTAATAGTTCAACTTACAATTTTTAGTTTTCAAAAATTTATTTATTTAATATATATAATAAATAAATCAATTTTATTCTATTTTATTTATAAAAATCTATAAAAATATCAAAACGCTCTTATTAATTTCCACAAAAATTATCCTAAGTTTTTATAACATTAAACTTTTCTGAAAAGATTTTTATTTCAGAAAAATCAATTATTTAATATTTTTAATCAATTTTTGTTAGTTTTAATCATAATTAAATCATAATAAATTCAATTTTTGTTATTTTTGCACCAAAATTTTATACAAATTATTTCTGATCATTTAGAACAGAAATATGAATTTTAATCTAAAAATTATTTAATTTTAATATTTTTAAATATTAAAGTTAGATTTTGACAATTTGTTATAAATAGATTAAATAATCTATTTTAAAGAAAATAATTTCATAAAAATTATTTAAACACATTCTTGTGTGTATCTTAGATTTAAATTCGTAAAAAGATTTTTAGTTATTTATTTACTAAATTTCTCTCAATTGGCGAATATTTTTAATAATAATCAAACGAGCTATTATCCCCAAATTCGAAGCCCTAGAACTTATACATTTGTAGACTTGATAGACTTAGACATATTTATTACCTCATTTTAGGGTGATACTTGATACATTTGGTCAACACATTTCTCAACAGATATAACATTTTACCAAGGTGAGTTTTACATAGCCCCTTTTCTATTTATCACCATTTTTGGGGTGAAACATGTTTATAACATCATCATTGCAATTCAATCATCAATGTGTCTATGTGTTTTCTATGTTGCATTATGTCTTGAGCATGATTAGAGTAAGCACCATTCTAGCATAATCATTAACATTGATCAGCCGGCGGTATACATTGATAGATCTATTGGACTGACAATCCCACCCGGATACGTGCCTCCTACAAAGGTAGCGTGGGTGTTTGTTATCGTATAACATATTGGACCATGAGCGTATGGTATGTATCATTTTATAACAGTCATCAGGGTTGATTATGCACTCGATTTATTTCTAGTATGTTCTCACATATGGACTAGATTGACATGACACATGAATTGCACAACATTTTATTCAATCATCAAAAACCTATGTAATTCTCACCAACTTTTGTTGACCCAAAACATTTTCAACTTAACATGTTTCAGGTTCTATTTGCTTGAAGATTTGAATTGATGCTTGAAGATATGTGTTTAGTTTTATTCAATTTGATGTACAAATTCTAGAACTATTGTATGTAATTCATTTAAATCATTTAATGGAATCTATTATTCACCATGAGCTACTGAACAATCATCATTACGTGACATCCCGATGTTTCCGCCATCGGTTGGGGTGTTACACCAAATGCCAAGTGTCAATGTTTAAAAATATCAAGTGCCAATGTTTAAATATGCCAAATGCCAACGTTTAAAAGTGTCAAGTGCCAATGTTAAATATGCCAAGTGCCAAACGTGTCTCGTTTCTTAAAAGAGTCACATTCCCAAAAGGCGTCATGTTTCTAAAAGCGTTGCGTTTCAAAAGCGTTGCGTTTCATAAGTGTTGTATTTCAAAAGCGTTGCGTTTCATAAGTGTTGTGTTTCAAAAGCGTTGTGTTTCAAAAGCGTTATGTTTCATAAGCGTTGCGTTTCAAAACATAAACATTGTATTTGTTAAAACGTGTGGCATGCTTCTCCCCCGAAAGAAAAGTGTATAAAAGAGGGGCCGTGAAACTCACCTTAGAGTGCGTCTTCTGATAACTAGAATTCCAACACGTGTATGATAATCCCAACTAATGACAACCTATCAATGAGCTTACATAAGTGTGATGACTATTAACCCGAAGGCTAACTAGTCCCCGATTGTCCAGATCTTGACTACGTGTGTTAAAAAGTGTGTTTAAACGTTAACCGGACATCCCAGACCGACCCGACATCCCGTTGGTGACCCATTACATCAATTAGTCATGCACATAAGTTTAACACATAAGTTTCAAGCATAAAACACTTAGTTTGCATCAAAAATCTCATTCCGGACATCAGATGGTGGAATGTGGTTTTCCGATTTCCACGTTCGCCCGTTTTTCCCACATTTTGTTCCACGTTCGCCCGTTTGAGCCACGTTCGCCCGTTTTCCCACGTTCGCCCGTTTTTCCCACGTTCGCCCGTTTTTCCCACGTTCGCCCATTTTTCCCGCGTTCGCCCGTTTTTCTCACGTTCGCCCGTTTTTCCACGTTTGCCCATTCGAACCAATTTTTTTCCACGTTCGCCCGTTTTCATCAGCATTTTATAAAACGCACCAAAACGCATCTAAACGGTCCGAAAACATCACGAAACATTACCAATCACAGTAGTCAACTATCATTAACATATTCCTACATAACCCTACCAATTTTATCCCGAAATCCGTCCGTTTTACAAGTTACCCGAAATAGCAAATTATGGAGATGTCACATCAAACGCATGCAATCTTTACCCAATTAGGAAACTTTATGAAATCAATCAATAATCAACTTAATATACTCAGATTATCATGAACAATAAACCCCCAATCATATCCTTATCACTATCATCATGAACAAGCCCTAGATTTAACCCAAAATCCCCAAAATGAACATAACATCATCAATAATCAATTGTAACCTATCTCAATCATAAATCATCATCAATAACAGTCCTAGATCATTGTTTTAACATCTATACAACAATCAATCATCAAACAATACATAACATCACATAAAACACCATTAACACATGTTAATTTGTATGAAAACTCATTGTTTATGAATAGGTTTTGTTTAGAAAGATATTAGAAAGGTTTTTATCCATGAAAACAGGTTTAAATCAGATCTGGACTCTTGGGGTTTAATGAAAACGAATTGAAATGCTTTAAAATGATTTAGAATGAAGAACACACCTTAGATCTTTGTGTAGAAGATGTTTGTAGGTTAGATTATAGAAAACAAGGGCAAAAACTCCTTCCCCAATGTTTAAAGTTGCTAGAGAGTGTTTTGAGGCGTTTAGGGTTTGTGAAATGGTGAAAAATGACAAAGTGTGGTATTTATACTATGTCCACATTCGCCCCTTTTACTTGGGCGAATGTACCCTCCTTCGACCCTTTCACAGGGTCGAACGTACCCTGACTTGGTCGAATGAAATTCTTTCAATTCCATATCCCAGGTTCGCCCCTTTTACAAGAGTCGAACCAGGAGTATTGTCTAGGTTCGCCCATTCGATTGGTCGAACCAGGACTCACGTTTTTCTAGTTTTCCAATTTGTCGTGTTTAACGCATTTTAACGCACCCTAACATACGAGCATGCAACCTTAGTCTATGTTTAACATATTTAAGCATGGATGATTATCTACACATCATTTAAACACATCTAAGCATATAATCCACCATACGACAATTAGTCTACACATACACTTAATTAGTTTATGTAATTCACCAACAACGAGACTCGTATCGTGTGTGTATGTGTGACTAACCCAATGATCTCCCGAATCATTGAACCCTGGACAATACGGACTGTGTTCCGACTCTACTGACCCCGTCAAGTATGTTTAATAAACGTTTTTCGCTAAGGTAGACTTTTGTGTTTATAAAATGTTGACCCAAACATGCCGGGTGTCACATCATCCCCCTGTTGAAAGAATTTTCGTCCCGAAAATTTCCCGAAGTCAAAGAGAACGAAGCGATAAAAAGAAAATTTTCCCGGTCGTCACATCATCCCCCTGTTGAAAGGAATCTCGCCCCGAGATTCACTCTTCGACAGTAATGAGTGTCGACCTAACCCAAGTAACGTCTCCCAGAACGCAAACGAAGTGATAACCATGAACGAAAGATGATATCAACAGATACCCTATGCCGAGAAACCGCCCTCCCCAAAGTGAATACAAAACAATGAATCCTCCTGATCGAAGGCCTACTAGAGACTACCGTGATCGGTATAAATGACACACCGGTACCGTCCAAGTAGCATCTTCAAAGGACCCACATCAGACCCATGTATGCAAAACGATGACCAAATACCAGACTGAATGCACACAATGAATACGAATCGCCAAACAATGTGAACGAGAATGAATACGAGCATAACGAGAATCAAGAAAAGAACACTCACCAGTAACAGTATCAGGATCCTCCTGGTTCTCCCTAGCGCCAATGACGTAAACATGACCACGAGTAGTTCGACCGCCGCCTTCGTTCCCAGCACCACCTACAGTCACTTGGTTCAGCTTAGGACAATCCCGCTTGAAGTGCCCAGTCTCCCCACCGTTAAAACACCCGTGGTTTCCCCGAGGAGCAGGAGCGGGGACAACCGCTTGAGTCTGTTTCGGCTGCAGATTGACCCTACAATCCTTAGCCAAGTGACCGACTCGCTGACAACAATTACAGCAAAACGCATCGCAACCCCCAACATGGTGATACCCACACGTGTTACACTTCGGACTCCTACCAACATAACCCCCAGTCTTCTGCTCAGATGACGCTCCCACAACGTCCTGCCTCTTAACCTGCTGTTGAGACGACCCAACGTTCTTCCCAACACTCTCCCACTTCCTCTTGTTGTCCGCAGGAGCTTTCACAGCAGCACCCCTCGGAGGTAGAACGCCCTCAGCAACCTTCATGTTGGTCAGCTTGTGAGCTGCCCGAACAGTGGCCAACATAGTAGTGTGATCAGCAACGGCAACAAGTCCAGCAATCTCCGGTACTCCGGTGTAGCCAAACCGGGGCACATCACAGCCAACTCATTGTGCTTAGCAGTAAACTCCTCGATCTCCGACCCAACCATCTTCAGATTCCAGAACTCATGCTCCAACTTCATTATCTCGTCCCTCGGGCAATACTCCGCTCGCAACATCTGAACAAACTCGGACCACGGCATAGCATTGGCCTCACCCAGGCCAAGATTCGCAGTGGTGGAGTTCCACCAGGTCAAAGCGTGTCCCTCTAGAGTAGCAGAAGCATACTTGACGCGATCAGCGTCAGGACAGTTACACATAGCAAACACCGACTCGATCTTCTCTAACCACCGGAGCAGACCCACTGCCCCTTCAGTCCCATTGAAGAAATGGGGCTTACAGTCCATGAACTTCTTGTAGGTGCACCCAGACTGCACCTGATTAGTATTTCCCAGGGTCTGCTGAGCAGCCTGGAAAGCAGCCAACGCAACGTTCAACTGCTGCTGCAACATGTTCTCCAACTCTGCCTGAGTCATGGTGATGTTCCCACCACCTCGTCCACCGCCAATGTGACCCCCGCCGCCACCACGGCGTCCACCAGCATGTCCACCAGCGCGACCAGACATGTTCTGCCAAACATGAGACAAGATACTCAAAACCACCAACAGATCGAGCTACAAGTGACCAAACGAATTCAGAACGTGGTTCCAGCATGACCATTAGTCCAAACACGAAGTCCACCAAGATTTTCATGCATTTCGATTTATGATTTCGTGTGCACCCGAAATAACAAATCGCTCTGCATGGTCCTCTAGGCGTGCTCCTAGCTAGAACTTCAAATCACCCGATACCCACATTCCTAAAAGAAACTGTTATCGCACGAAGATCCCAAAGTGAACAGTCACTCAGGAGTGTACTATGACAAGTACTAGTGCATGATAGTGTGTGTGTAGGCAAGTATGTACATTAGAGCATAGAGGGGAGATATCCAAAACCCGGAAAGATCTCAAGAATGTGCCGAAGCCACCCCAATGTACACTACTGCCAAGTATAAGCGATAAGCCCCTTCATCTTCGAACCAGAAGAAGAAGATAAAACCAAGGTAGGAATAACAGAAGATAGATAATGTGATACTGTGTGATGAGGACACTGACACCCCGACAAGATTAGTATGTTTACCAAATGACACGACTCGTAACTATGTGTGACAGTCTAACGTGTGTGATACTCGGCTATAGACTAGACTCTACATGCAGTCCTAGTTCACTATAACCATTGGCTCTGATACCAATCTGTCACACCCTTAAATTTCCACGTGCGGGGTTTTACCGCGAGGCGCGTGACACACCAGGATCCAAGTCAACGGTCACAATAAACGACATCTATATGATAAGAAAACAACGTAAACTACCATTGAGTTTCAAAACCGTTCTAACACAGCGGAAGCAAAATGTATTATTACAACTTAAAAGTAAAACTCAAAGTCTGAAATGTTTAACAAAACATGCATATGATCCCTAGACGCCGTGAGACTCCGTGCGCCTATACTCAATGCTGCTACCTTAGCGACCTGAGAAAACATGCCAAAAAGACGTCAACATATAATGCTGGTGAGTTCACAGGTTTTAAGTTCGTAAAAGTTTTCATGTGTAAAGCGATTCCTCATAAAGTGCCAAGTGTGCAAAAGTTCCAAGTAAATAACACACGTTCCCTTACTACTACGACTGTGTTGCTAAAACCATTACTGACAAACGTTGCTCGAGTTGCTGCCCATGTGCCAAGTGACAAGTGTCAAGTAGAGACAATATGCACCCGCCCGGCTCCCAGCCGTCGGGTGGGGTTCGTCACGCCCGATAGATCTATCCACATTTCCTCGTTGTGCCCCGCACATTCATGGTTTCAATAGGGACTTAGGTTTCGTCGTATAGTAAATAAGTGCCAAGCGCCAAGTACCAAGTGCCAAATGCCAAGTGTCAATGTTTAAAAATATCAAGTGCCAATGTTTAAATATGCCAAATGCCAATGTTTAAAAGTGTCAAGTGCCAATGTTAAATATGCCAAGTGCCAAACGTGTCACGTTTCTTAAAAGAGTCACCTTCCCAAAAGGCGTCATGTTTCTAAAAGCGTTGCGTTTCAAAAGCGTTGCGTTTCATAAGTGTTGTATTTCAAAAGCGTTGCGTTTCATAAGTGTTGTGTTTCAAAAGCGTTGTGTTTCAAAAGCGTTATGTTTCATAAGCGTTGCGTTTCAAAACATAAACATTGTATTTGTTAAAACGTGTGGCATGCTTCTCCCCCGAGAGAAAAGTGTATAAAAGAGGGGCCGTGAAACTCACCTTAGAGTGCGTCTTCTGATAACTAGAATTCCAACACGTGTATGATAATCCCAACTAATGACAACCTATCAATGAGTTTACATAAGTGTGATGACTATTAACCCGAAGGCTAACTAGTCCCCGATTGTCCAGATCTTGACTACGTGTGTTAAAAAGTGTGTTTAAACGTTAACCGGACATCCCAGACCGACCCGACATCCCGTTGGTGACCCATTACATCAATTAGTCATGCACATAAGTTTAACACATAAGTTTCAAGCATAAAACACTTAGTTTGCATCAAAAATCTCATTCCGGACATCAGATGGTGGAATGTGGTTTTCCCATTTCCACGTTCGCCCGTTTTTCCCACATTTTGTTCCACGTTCGCCCGTTTGAGCCACGTTCGCCCGTTTTCCCACGTTCGCCCGTTTTTCCCACGTTCGCCCGTTTTTCCCACGTTCGCCCGTTTTTCCACGTTCGCCCCGTTTTTTTCCCATGTTTTGTTCCACGTTCGCCCATTCGAACCAATTTTTTTCCACGTTCGCCCGTTTTCATCAGCATTTTATAAAATGCACCAAAATGCATCTAAACGTTCCGAAAACATCACGAAACATTACCAATCATAGTAGTCAACTATCATTAACATATTCCTACATAACCCTACCAATTTTATCCCGAAATCCGTCCGTTTTACAAGTTACCCGAAATAGCAAATTATGGAGATGTCACATCAAACGCATGCAATCTTTACCCAATTAGGAAACTTTATGAAATCAATCAATAATCAACTTAATATACTCAGATTATCATGAACAATAAACCCCCAATCATATCCTTATCACTATCATCATGAACAAGCCCTAGATTTAACCCAAAATCCCCAAAATGAACATAACATCATCAATAATCAATTGTAACCTATCTCAATCATAAATCATCATCAATAACAGTCCTAGATCATTGTTTTAACATCTATACAACAATCAATCATCAAACAATACATAACATCACATAAAACACCATTAACACATGTTAATTTGTATGAAAACTCATTGTTTATGAATAGGTTTTGTTTAGAAAGATATTAGAAAGGTTTTTATCCATGAAAACAGGTTTAAATCAGATCTGAACTCTTGGGGTTTAATGAAAACGAATTGAAATGCCTTAAAATGATTTAGAATGAAGAACACACCTTAGATCTTTGTGTAGAAGATGTTTGTAGGTTAGATTATAGAAAACAAGGGCAAAAACTCCTTCCCCAATGTTTAAAGTTGCTAGAGAGTGTTTTGAGGCGTTTAGGGTTTGTGAAATGGTGAAAAATGACAAAGTGTGGTATTTATACTATGTCCACATTCGCCCCTTTTACCTGGGCGAATGTACCCTCCTTCGACCCTTTCACAGGGTCGAACGTACCCTGACTTGGTCGAATGAAATTCTTTCAATTCCATATCCCAGGTTCGCCCCTTTTACAAGAGTCGAACCAGGAGTATTGTCCAGGTTCGCCCATTCGATTGGTCGAACCAGGACTCACGTTTTTCTAGTTTTCCAATTTGTCGTGTTTAACGCATTTTAACGCACCCTAACATACGAGCATGCAACCTTAGTCTATGTTTAACATATTTAAGCATGGATGATTATCTACACATCATTTAAACACATCTAAGCATATAATCCACCATACGACAATTAGTCTACACATACACTTAATTAGTTTATGTAATTCACCAACAACGGGACTCGTATCGTGTGTGTGTGTGACTAACCCAATGATCTCCCGAATCATTGAACCCTGGACAATACGGACTGTGTTCCGACTCTACTGACCCCGTCAAGTATGTTTAATAAACGTTTTTCGCTAAGGTAGACTTATGTGTTTATAAAATGTTGACCCAAACATGCCGGGTGTCACATCATCCCCCTGTTGAAAGAATTTTCGTCCCGAAAATTTCCCGAAGTCAAAGAGCACGAAGCGATAAAAAGAAAATTTTCCCGGTCGTCACAAGCACTCCCAACTTTCAACTTATTTTCTTCCATCACCCCCAGGTTTTTACATTTTGGCCACGAAGACTAACCAGTTTAGACCTCCGTTAGTTTGGGGGTGATGGAACAAACTAAGTTGAAAGTTGGGAGTGCACTTGGCCAAAGTGAAATTTGGGAGTGATATCCGCCAACAGGCGATAGTTGGGAGTATTAAAATCTATTTTCCCTATTCTCAATGATATGTCATTTTGTTATGGGTCAGTGGTTTCACTGCTCATGTTCCCTATGGGTCAATTGTTTAGTTTTTGTACAAACTGATTGTATGGCTAATATAAATGGTTTAAAACATTACAGAAAAGTATGGCTGAGACAATATGATAACCGATTATATGATTGATTGTATGACTAATTGTATGATTTAAACCAGTACAAAAAAGTATGGTTTAAAACTAATTGAGAGAACTACATAGATAGTCCTTATGGTTTATAGAAACTAACATCTTAGAATACTAACTTTATTTTTTAACATGTTAAGGATTATGGTTTTAGTTTTGTAACATATTTGGGTATTGAAACTAACTCCGTTAGTTTTTCTAGTTAAGTTTTGATAAAATGACTAACTCCGGAGTTGGCCTTAGTACCCAAACATGTTACAAACTGAAACCATAATCTTTTAACATGTTAAAAAATAAAGTTAGTACTATAACATGTTACTTTGTATAAACCATAAGGACTATCCGTTTAGTTATCTCAAACTGATTGTATGGTTTAAAATTAAGAATACATACATAAACAAAATTCAAAGCAAAAAATGCACAAGAATAACCATAGACTGTAGTGTTTAGTTCCAACACCTACCACGGAGTATTACTGCAACCAATATCAAGTTGATATTATATTTTCTAAAGGACCCGGTATGTAATTTAATTAAAAAAGTTATAAAAGATAACTTTGCCCCTAAATATAACTAAGATAATGGATGGGGTTAGTGTAAAGGACACACGGTGTGAAAACATTTCAAATAAAGGACACACGATGTAATTTTCAAAGACAAAGGTCACACGGTGCATGTTGATGTAAACGTAAAGGACACATGGTGTAATTCACCCTAATTTTTATGATAATATAACTTTTTTGATGAGTTATGATCTACGCATAATGCCCTTCAATAGATTTTTGACTCATTTTATTCTAACTTTTTTGCTTAGTAATAATCTTCACATTTGACCAGTTAGAAACAAGGCGTAACTAGAACTAATTCACTCGTAAGAAATTAGATTAATAGTGCCACATCTACCTGTTACCTAACCCACTAATTTTCTCACCTACTCCAACTTTATATGCAGTTATAAATTGAATGTAGTTGAAAGTCGATAGTCTGGAAGCAATTTGAGACAATTGTACGATTAATGAATGAAGAAATTTTGCGTTTTCATGAGCAAAAGACACAAGACATGGGTCAGGGTATCCATGAATTAGCAAAGGGATAAGCCCATTTAACAAATGTTATTGTTGATGCTTAGTGAAATCTTATTCCAAAACTCAAGTCTCTCAGTCTTAAAATGTTTCATTCCTTAGAGTACATGTTATGTGTTCGTTTGTTTTTATCTTAATATGTAACCTGTTTGAAGTTACACATGGCGTATTTTGACTGACAAACACAAGGAACTTTTATTTTTGAGTTAAATGCCATTTTTATCCCTGAGGTTTGCTCGGTTTTGCGAGTTTCGTCCAAAAGTTTATTTTTTCGCATCTGGGTCCTCAAGGTATCCAGATATTGCCTTTTCCATCCGACTCGTTAACTCCGTTTAATTTTTAATGTTGAATTTGGGGTACTTTTGTCCTTTTAACTATTTATTTGTTTATATATATATATATATATATATATTAATAAAAAAACAATAATTCTCTTTCTCTCATCATCACCCAAAACCACCACCATCAACCAGACAACACCACCACCGCCATAACCAACTAGCACCACTATCACCACCATCATCATCAACAGAAAACTACCACACCTGAAACTAAAACCACCGGAATCAATCCAACACCATCACCACCGCTCTAATAGTCGAACCATCTCCAACATCACCAACCCTTCAACATTCCAGCACCACCGTTAACCACCACACCTGCAACTAAAACCACCAGAATCATTCCAGCAGCTTGAATGCTGAGTTGGTTGACTGTACAGGCATTGCAGGTCCTATCTGATTATCTTCAACTTTTGGATAGATTATCAGATCTGTTGGCTATGCAGGAAATGAGTCGTGGTGTGGAGATAAAAAAAATTCATTCAAAGCTGGCACTACACTTAACTATTTTCTTCAACCGTTCATTCACTCCATTGTTACACTGTAGATTTGGCTAGGAAGAACTCTACAGAAGCTGGATTCACTTTTATTGGAATCACCATTGCCACCGTCAACATCAACTATCGTCACTCTCTCTCTCTTATGCTTCTCTTTCTTTCTCTTGTTTTTCTCCAGCTATCTCCAATCTCCTCTCTCTCTCTCTAGCCTTTTCTCTCTCTAATTTCTCAAAAATGGAAAGGGTTTGAGGGGTTGTGGAAGATAAAGGGTGCAGGGGTGGCTGGGTGTGTGTGAGAGAGAAGGTGTAGAGAGTGTGAGAGGTGTATGTAATAGGATTTATTATATAAATAAATAAGGGTATTTTAGTTTTTTTATTGAAAGTTAACATAAAAATGGATGAACTTAGTGAGTTGGATGGAAAAGGCAAGATATGGAAACCTTAAGGACCTAGATGCGAAAAAATAAACTTTTGGATGAAACTCGCAAAACTGGCCAAACCTCAAGGACAAAAATAGCATTTAACTCTTTATTTTTTTATTTTTTCGATACATTGCTTCTTATTTTCTATTGTTTATGTTCTAAATATATCCCAGAATCAACATCCAGTTTATTTGTGCTTGAAAACCTTTCCTTTAATATTGTATTTTGGTTCTTTTGTTGTTTATGTTGTAACATAATGTCCAAGCCATTGAAGCATCAATTTTTTTTACAGCTGCAACTATTAACATGGCTACAATGATGACTAACTTAAACCTTGGATACCATAGGGGTATTGATGAATTATGAAACTACAGAGTTCAACTCAATGACAAACGATTTTATTTGACAGTGCCCACTACTAGAAAAAACACCTTTCTTGATGCGCATTGCGGGTCATAATAGGGTGTTTATGACACACAAAAAATTGTCAAGGAAGAACATGTCATAAAATTTTTATGACATGCAAGCGAGTGTCATCTTTTAATGACACATGTTAATCACACTCTTTTATGACACGCATTTATGACACTCTTTCATGACACTCTTTTTTGACATGCATTTACGACACACCTTTATGACACTCATTTTCCGTGTCATGCTTTTTTTACCTAAATTTTTTTTGTTTGCAAAACTAGTAATAACCCTGGATTTATATTTTTACAAAATCAATAAATTTCATAATAAAATTGCAAATATTATATGTACCACCAAAAACCCATTACAATATAAGAATTTGTCGAATCCTACCACAAGTATTAAACGGTTACAAAAATATTGTGTCAATACATTACGTTATTCTAGACCTAAACGTACGAATCACTTGAAAATGAAGGTTGCAGCATAACTTGACCATTCTTCACGAATGACATCAATATCTTCATCCGTGTAAGCATCTACCCATCCCCTAACCTAAGACAACAATTAAATTAATAAGATGAAACAAGCAGAATTTAATCAGAATTTACAAAAACAAACGCCACGCGGACTTGAATAACATAAGGATGAAATTAATACCTCAAAAGTTACAGCAACCCTAACAGTTACAACAAATCGCTCAAAAGCCCAGTTTTCACGAACAGCTCCCTCGCGTTTGAACTCATTCCTAATACCTCTCACATTTGTACTCTTCATGTTGATTGCTTTTAGTGACGACAACAACAAAAGCTTCTAAGACATTATAGAACCAACAAATGTTACATGGTCCAAACCTATTAGTTTAAAAGATTTCACAAATTCAAATTAGTTTCAATTAATAAAGTATCTACTATTTCAATGTTCAAAAGAGATTCTAAGACATTTTAAAACCAACAAATGGTCCAGACCCTTAACCTATTAGGCGGCAGTAGTGACAAAATGTAGGTATTGCGATGGACATTTGCGATGGCTGAACCAACCAAGTTAGATAGTATAGAAATCTTGGCCATCTTTTCTATAATCTGCTTTTAAAATCAGATGTTTGCGTCTGTTCACACATGCAAGTGTCTGTCATACAAACATTTTTTTAAAAAATAGTACAAAAACAAAAAATTTGGAAGGACGAAAACGGGATTCGTTTGATCTAGGTGGTTTATCAAACCTCTCAAGGCTGCGGCTACGGCTACCCCTGAAGCATGTTTGCCAGGTGCGCTTCTGCTCCTGCCTCGCTTCTCTCCAGAACCCGCGATGCTTTCATGGAAGCTCCTATGATTGTAACTGCCCCTATTACTAGTTGATCATAATAATAAAACCAATATTAGAAAATGTTGCATTTGGGGAAAGGAAAGGAATCATAACATAAATTTTGTTTTTGGTACCTGTCATGGGCTCCCGGAGTTCCAACTACTACTTCCACCAAAGCTTGAATCAGATCGTCCTCCATCACGGTGGTTTCCATAACTAGACGTGCTGCCATGTCTCGACGTTCCTTGGGATTTGAACCATCCAAAACTTTGACTAGATAGATAGATCTGAAGCATGTTTTGCGTCCTGGTCCGTGAAAGCCTCTCCGGTAGCACCTGCCCTCCCAGTCCTACCGATTCGGTGCAAATACTCCCGTACGTAGGAAAGTCATAGTCCTGTAAACAATTTATGTAAAAACAATAATTTAGCAATTGTGTTGTAATAAAAAAAAGATTTACATTATATTGAGCAAGTAACATAATAACCAATTTAATTTGTACCTGATCGATATCTAATCCACGAGCAGCAACATCAAGCACTGGAGTAGACCTGCTACCAGTACGAAATTGATTCAACACATAATCTCTTTCACCCTGAGTGAGATTTGTCTCCATGGATAGCAGCGACACCACCTTAACAATTTTCTTGATCTAAGGTTCAAATCCCGATCAGCTTCATCCAACACCAAAAAAGTAACTTGACCAAGATGACCAACAAATGCCCCAGGCCCTTAACATTTTATTGAATCAATTTCATTCAATAAAGTATCATACAATATCAATGCGCAGACAGTCAGATGATTCTGTAA
Source organism: Ambrosia trifida (assembly GCA_028751855.1). Classification (NCBI taxonomy): domain Eukaryota; kingdom Viridiplantae; phylum Streptophyta; class Magnoliopsida; order Asterales; family Asteraceae; genus Ambrosia; species Ambrosia trifida. The sequence goes on along the minus strand of CM054128.1, from coordinate 131,191,832 downwards.
CATTATAGAACCAACTAATGTTCCACCGCCTAAACCTATTAATCTATAAATATTTCACAAACTGAAATCAGTTTCAATAACTGTTCACCTGGTAAGAATATCGTTTTGTAACTTGCTCACCTGGTAAGAAAATCGTCGTTCCCTGTTGGCGCTCTAAATTGACTTGTATTCAACCTGTATATAAATTTATATAAGACCTAAGGATGTCATGAAGCACAATCACGATAACATTACAATAAACTTGCTTTTTGGGAAGAGGCCATATACCTTAGAGCTCCTTCTTTGTCCAATTCCCTACAGCATTCCAATGAATCGAGAAGGTTGTAGTGAATTTAGATTTTCACCATCAGTGGCCCCTCTTTTGTTAACTAAGTATTGTTGCTTATGAGCTGCACCTATGTTCACCACAAACATAAAAGGTAAATAGATTTAACCAGATTTATGCAAGTGTATCAGCTACCCTAGAAAAGAAAAATATCCAAGACTAAACTGTGATACCCCGTAACTTCAGGTTCTTACTTTAACCAAACTCTAGTTACTTGTACTTACATTCCTTGCATTCTACTTAACTAGGGTTAGCTAGATTAGTCACACATTGCACAGTTATAGGTTAATAACTGCATGAAGTGGTAATTCGGGGAATTACTAAACAATATACACGAGTATCGAACCCCGGACGTTGGTGAATTGTTAAACTTGATAATTGTGGATTAATTAATTGATATTGATTGCAATTACGTGTTTTGGTGAATCTATGTGTAAACTGTATGTGACTACGTGAACATAAACTAAATGCACTATTAAAAACCGTAATCGAGGAAACATTAGGATGGTTGGGGGCTAAATACAAGGGGTTACGCTTGGTATGACCCAAAATAGCAAAAACATCGAAGAAAACGGGCTATACAATGAATTGGGCCGCCTGAAACGGAGAAATCCATTCCGAACGGCCGTTCGGAAAACCCGAACGGGTGTTTAGCGTGGGCTACAAGCTTAAACCGACTTTAGCCCCTTATTTAAGCAATCTTAAGCCCCAAGTACCTAATAACCCTAACTCTAATGATCCCTAACACCTCTCCTACGAAAAATACATCCCCTAGCACCTGCTAAAGCTCAAGAACATCATTCGGGAGGCGTAAAAGGTCTTCGGTTGGTGATGTTGAAGTGCTTTCGGTATGACATTCAATCTTTTATGTTTTAATCTCCATTAGTATGTTTTTAAACATCATAACAAAGTTTTTCCATGTCTGAAACATTTTTATAAAGATTAAAACTTGATGTTTATAAAAGTCTAATGGGTTAAACATGAGATTATGTGATGATTATTGTATGTGTTGCATGATATTGCATGTTCTTGATATTTTAGGCTTCTAGGGTTTATGATTGCTGATGTTTAACATGTATTTTGCAAGGTTTTGATCAGGTTATGTCTTGATGTTGTATGATGATTGTTGGGTGTTATTGATTGATTATATATTTATATGCGTAGATGATTGATTATAATTAGGGTTTATGCATGATTAAAATCTGGACAGATTGTTTAGGCCGACTTGCAGAGTCTGTAACATGACATTAAAATATTTGTTTTGATGATTTCTTTGCACGAAAATGTTGTACAAGGTCTTAGCTTTTCATAATGGGCAAAATCGTATGATTTGGACGCTGTGTGATATATTTTTAGAATTTTCTTTGATTAAAGGTCTAATCAGATTTTCGGATTGATATTTTGGGTCAACTTTAAACGACCATAACTTGGGTTTTACAAAGAGTTAGGTTATGAAATTTGGACAGTAGGTCGACATTGGTAAAACTTGGCGTTTTTTAAGTGGATTCATCCTGTTTGAATGAATACACAGTTTTTGGGAATTTTTCTACTAATCCGATCTGTTGTGAGCATTTTCTGGACCTAGCTGTATTGTATGATTTTTCATAATTTTTGTGTATGGTCTTATCACGAAATAAAAATACGGACTTGACCGGTAGACTCCCTGGAATATTTAGTAAACTTTTGGGAGTCTAATTCATTGAATAAGTATTTTTAATAAATTGGTTTTCACAGTGCATAATCTGTCCTAAAAACGCAGATTATGTTATGTACGCTTATGTGTCTATTTGGAGTCTTTTATGACTTGATATTAACATGAACTTGTATGAGCACTTATATGGGATGTGTATGAAGTGTATAACTGAGGCTAATCATAATGTTCACCAACGGGTTTGTAGGGTTTACTTGTGCATATAGAAACATTAGGTGTCACTCACACGGTTTTGTATTTTAAAACATCTTGGACAAACGGGTTATATGGTGTATTGATTATACACATATACTCACTCAGTGACACATGTAATAGGGAGTTGGTAGTACGTCCTATTTGTGAAGTTTGGATTACTTTCTTGCAACCTAAGGTGAGTCTCACTACTCTTTTATCAAAAGCATGCGTCTCGGGTTTGAGACAACTTACTTAACTTTTTCTAGTCCGGTTTGGGACTACTATACATCCCGGGATTTGGGATGCTTTGACTCCTTGTGTGGGTTGGGTTTTTGCTAGTTTGCAAACTTTGTCCTTGATGAACTAAACCAACACTATCACTGTAAGTCCTTCACATACCGAATGAGTTGCCAGGTTATGGCAAGCGGGTTACTAGTTGATAGCGCTATTAGGTTTGACAAACCTCACACCGGCTCAGGGGAGTGCGGGAGTGAACTGTGACTTAACATATTATCATTGTTGATAGGCAATGATGCAAGGCAATCTGCTCACATTTGTGACAACATGTACATTAGCAGTTCGGTATATCTGTGTTTAGTTATCATAAATGGGTTAACTACTCTTGGCATGCATACATCTAAACTTATTTTTATGCTTTTACATTTTCTTTCATATGGTTTTATCTTGGGCGCGTTGTTTTGCGCATGGTTTTAAAATATCTATGTTTGGTTTACGCTTCCGCAACTTAACTAAACTTTTTGGGTAAACGCTAAACTTAATTTAAAAAAAAACGAACTAAATGATTTGGGCATTTAGAGTCGTTCTTATGACTTATGGCTATGGGATCCTAGTATGTCACGCGCCTCGCGGTATAAACCCCGTAGTGGAAATTTAACGGTGTGACAGATTGGTATCAGAGCCATTGGTTATAGTGAACTAGGAATGCATATTGAGTCTAGTCTATAATCATCATAGCATAAGCATTAGTACACTCACAGCTTAAGTTCACAATTAGCTTTTGGCTACATATATCTACAACACATGATTTCAGGAGATATGTTATCTTCTGGTCCTAAACCTGATTCTGAGCACGTCACTGGTGAGGACCCTAGGTTACACCAGGTGGCGCATTAATGGGATTAGTATCTGTATGTTCTTTTAGGATCGTATAAACAACAAAGAATGATCAAACAAGTTTGTTTTAGGTGCGGAATCCCTAAAACAATCACAAAATAATAGTCAAACAGATCAAAACACGTAAATCATCATTTCAAAGCTTTTTCATTAATTACGAACTCAATTACACGTTTACAGATTGAAACAAACAGGGTATGAACCTGAATTAAGCTAAATAATATCCTAGAGAGAGAATCAGAAAGTGGAGGGAATAAAATGACTCAAAGTTACATTCAAAAAATCAGCTTGACTATTTATAGACTGCATATTCGCCCAAACTGTTCGTGCGAATGTGCAGGTTCGACCATATCAACCGGTCGAACCAAGCCATACATAAAAACTATTCTACGTTCGTCCAAAAACCACTCCTTCGCACCTTTTGATTCTCCTTCGACCAAACACATTTCTTCCTTCGCACCTTCGACAATTCATAAAACAAGTTTATTGAACAATCCGAAGCACTAGTCGCACAACTGCATCTACAAACTCCCCCTCGACTATTGCTTGGATTGCTGTCGACGTTGTTCGTCCATTCTGATGTTCATCAACATGATATGTCGCTGAATCTTCTGTTCCTTAGTCAACACCAGTTCATGAAATTGCTTCGGCTTCGTCTTTTTCACTTCAGGCACCTTCTGTTTCTCTACAAACCTCCCAAGCTTCTTGTCATAATCACATCCAGCGTTTATATCATACGCAAAGCACATAAATACCACACGTTGGTATTTTCCTGCTTGTTCAGCATCTTTAACTTCAGAATACATCGGATTGTACAACAACATTATTATATCCTCATGTGAACAGTTAATCAACCACATGGGATCAAAAATGTGTATCTTCTTGAAGTTCTTTTCTCCATCTTTCAGTACGATCACAGCCTCTGCTATCTTCCAATCATAATACCACCAAATGAAGTCTTTGGCGAAGTGTTGTGGAATCGGCAACAAAGGAATCTTCTTCAACACTCGCGGTGGCTTAGACTTCAACGTCACTTTGGGCATTCCAGTAATCATATCAATATCCTTTTTATGAACGATTCGTTTTGGATATTGTGGTTCAAATAAATCCCACTTGGTTCGGCTTTCTCTTGTCATCTTTTCAGCAAAGTATGTAATTTGACTATTTGACGCTCCCGTTAAACAGTGACGACAAATATCACGAATAGCCCAATAAGGAAGAGTCTTCAAATGATGAAACTTATCAAAATATAAGATCCCCTTCTCCCACTTCACTGCTATGCATCTCAGTTGCTTAACAAACTTCCAGGCCAATGCACGACCTTTGAAAATCCCACTGTGAAGTTTGTAAAAGCTACCTTGTATCTCAGCTTGTGGACGGTTATTCTCTTTCTCTTTCAATTTCCTCAAAAACTCCTTCAAACTATCAGATTGCTCGAACCGTGGTTTATCATGCCCTTTGAATATCTCATCTTCAAACATTTTATTCTTATCCTTAGCCAGTTTCTCGGCCTGGTTTAGCACTTCATCAGAAAATCCAGGAAATCCAGAATCTTGATCATTCTTGAAGTATTGTGGATATTCCTCACTCGTTATATCTTCCATCTCAACTTCTTCAAAAGCAGGAATGTCACGGTCATCAGAATGATTCCCGGCTTCCTTTTCAGGTATCTTTGGAATGTAATTATCAGCAAGTAACTCTTCAAAAGTCTTTCCAACCTGTTTAGCTAAACCTTCAAGTATTTCCTAAGAAACTGCCGCAGAAACCTCTCCATCTTCTAGATCTGGATCATCAAACTCCAACTCAAACAGCTTATTGCTAGACTCAAATATTTCTGGAAACCTGCTTGTCATGTCAATCGTCCAGACTCGATCTGTAAGCATCTGGCGATACATGTTCTTGTCTTCTTCAGATAACGACTGCAGTTTTTCATTCCAGAAAATATCATCATCAACATTTTCACCTGGAGTCTTAGAGCTTGACTCTCCACCTTTGCTCGAATCACGCTTCTCATATGTATACTTTTCAGCGTTGTCATCATCATCATCATCATCATTATCAAAAGCAGAGTTGTTTCCATCACTCGATCCACCATCTGAACCTCCATCATCACTATCATCTTTCTTCTTTTTCTTTTGAGGATCGTTACCAGCATCTTCATCAAGATCTTCATCCTCTTCATCGTCAGATAGTTCATAATCAACTTTCTCTTCTTCTCGTTCTTTCTCTTCTTCACCAGCTTGAAGTAGAGGAGCTCGAGAGTACAAGTCTTTTATCAAATCATCCATATGCTTGTTACTCTTTTTCAGCTGTTTGTTCTCCTCTTTCAAGACTATTATCCGTCTGGTGTTTCTCTGTTCGTGTTTCAGCAACTTCTTATTCTCTTTCTTTAACTTCTTGATTGTTTTCTTCAATTCTTCACTGTTATCATGGGATGTGATTACAACTTCCAACATCTTTCGATCATTCGACTTCAAATTTTCAATCTCTGTTTGCTGTTTGTTGATAATGCTCATCATCTCAGATAGCCTTTGATTCACAGCAGTCATTATGTCACTATCAACTGTGACCTTCTTCTTAACAGGCGCTTCAGCTACTTTAGGCAATTTGCCTTTCCTCATCTTCTTGAGCACATTATCTAATGCTTCATTGAACTCATTAACAGGTATATCATCTCCCTGTTGTGTGCTCGAAGTAGTTGCAGTCTTTTGTTTCTTTGATTCAGGTGCAGTAACCGGTGACTTGGAACTAGAAGCTGGTGGTAGTTTCATACCAGCAATGAGCGATTCAATCTCTCTTAATCTCTTCTGACTTGGTTTCTCTTGTTTCTTGTCCTGAGGCTTCTTCTTTGACTTTGCAGCCTGTACAGGTGAACCAGGAAAATCTTCGTCTAGATTCAAAATCACTTCATCATCATCAACAGGAATTGGACTCTTATTTCCTTGATCTTCAACAGACTGACTAACAGACTCACCAGCTACAGTGGCCTTGGGCATGGTAGACTTTAGTGTTTCAGTTTCCGAGTCCCAGCGTTCATCTTCTTGCGTCTCCTCAGAATCAATCGACGCCTCATCCACAATATGCAAACCCTTCTTTGCCATTGTCTTGTTTCGTCTCGGTGTACTCTTCTTCTTTTCAGGTTCAGGCACAACCTCTAACCTTATCCCTTTCTCCTTACCCTTACCACTCTTAGCACCGACATTAACAACCTGTCTCTTACGCTTCGCCTCGCCTCTGGATCAACAGGATGTAATGGGTCATCAGGATCTGAATCACTGTTCGCATGTCTTTCAAGCCCTTTGCCTGGATCTGTATAGTCAATCCTTGCTAGATGTCCAAACAAACGCCTTATAGGTGGACGTTCATTGACAGACAATCCTTTGTAAGCTTTCATCCTAGCAAGTGTATTTATCGACATATGTTCCTGAACAACAATATGCTTAGGATCCCTCTTCAAGTCTTTGTACTTGTTATCAAATACCATCTGGAGGAAACGAGGATATAGCAAAAACTTCAGATTCCTCGTGCCGTTCACAGGCTCCAACAAGTGTTCCATTAGCATTCCTGAAACATTGAACGGTTTGTTCAATACCAGGGCTAACATCATAGAGCTAATACTCTTGCGCATCAAGTCATATCCTCCAGCGGCTGATCCGAAGACGTGTATCAAAACATGTGCCAAATATTTGAATTGAGGGCACAGTTTCCCTTGTGCAATGAACCATCAGTGATCGGTCCATTGTATTTCATTCTCAGGAAACACTTTCGCTGATCCATGAAACTAAGCTCCTTGGGATCCGTCTTCTCATCTTGTAGATTCAATCCTTTTCTTATATCCTGCTCACATACGATTATCCTCTGCCCTTGGATCTTGCTAATCAAGGATGACTCGCAATTCCAGAATTCTAGCTTCGCTTCTGTCCAAAATTCTTGCATCATATCTCTGTAAATAATAGCTGGTGTAGCAATCGCGTCTATCACCCTACTCCTCTTCAAGAATTCAATGATCTCGACAAACTCAGTGTGCTTTTTAACTTCTCCAAGATACGCACAGCAATTATGCGCATTCGCGAAGGTTAAAAGCTCTTCAGAAGCTTTCTTAGCAGGTTGTGAGGATGATCCAGCTTGTTCAGTAGTCTTTTCCTGCTTAGACATGGTTTAATCTGCAAAACAAAACAAAGAAACACGTTAAAAATCGACAAAAAATTCAAACCTTGAAAATTTGGTAATTATCATTCTCATTCGCCCAAACGGGGGTGCGAATGTGAAAAACATGGTGCGAATGTGAAAATTTAATGGTACAAATGTAAGAATTTTGATAAAAAGTTTCATTCGCCCACAAGATTTTCATTCGACCAGTTAATCATCTCCTTCGCCCATTCGAAAGGTGCGAAGGAGTCTGTTCATATTTTTGAATTTTCAATTCTGAATAATATGGTTTTTGATCATGTTCTTTTGATTTGTTTGGCTAGTAACAATGCCGATTAATCTTTTTAAACCAACAATTCCATCAGTTAATCATTATATCAGTGTTTTCAACTTAAACTAGGGTTCGAAATAAAACTGATGATCAATTGATCAATCTAATGATTTTGAATCCTTAGTTTATGAATTTTCTCCCCATAAAACACAGATATAATGAATCCGTATCATCAATTGCAACAATGAATCATGTTTATCAGTGTTAAAAATTCTAGGGCTCGAATCATATAAACAGCGATTAGGCCTTGAATCTGAGATGTTAACCTGTAAGATTTAGTGGAAAATGATCAGTAATGAGAGACGAACACAATGGTATGGTGCAAAAGATCATGGCAACAAGGTGAGGTTAGAGAGAAAATTTTGAAAATTTTTTGTAAAGGTTCGAATGAGAGTGAAAGTGTATATATAGGCACATTCCTTCGACCGTTCTGTCCGGTCGAATGAGAAACTTTTGTCTCCTTCGACCCTAGTTAAAGGTTCGAATGAGGCAAAAGGGTTCGAATGAAACAAATGTTCAAGAACACTCTCCTTCGCCCGTTTTAAACATACGAAGGAACATGAAAAATCCCACATTCGACCAACCGAATGGGCGAATGAGAATTGGGATTTTTGATAAATTTTCAAATCTCAAAAACGAGTCCCGTTCCAATTATTTTTCAACTTTTAAGCATCCAACATTCATATTTTCACATTTAAAAGGTTACAAAGCTCAAATGGTGCAACAAGGTTTAGAAAATCGACATCAACCACCACCAGTTATCAAAAATAAGATGGAAATGAAAAATCTTTTTGGATTTTCTAAAGTTTATGCTAAAACACACCTAAAATCTTTTTGAGTTTTGTAATTTTTGACGAGAAAATAAAAAGCAGAAATGTAAATGAAAAACATTAAATGTTTTTGTGAATTCCGGTAAAGGGATCATATCAGTTATTGAGAAATCTGATCACACCGTTGATCTATTGAATTATTATCATTAAAGACAACGTGTGATCTGGCAACTGCTGATATTGTGATCCATATAAACTCACATGCAGACTTTTGTGCAGTGCTTTAAACTGATACTGATATTTATAGTATAAACATAATTGTCTGTGGTTCCCACGCACACGACATACTCCCGCATCAAGAAGTAAATGCACAAAGACTCATTGTAAAGCGTGATTATGCTTTCGTCGTCTGTAATTTACAAGGTATAATGCACAGATGTATACAGGTCAGCAAATTAATGCAGCAAAGTAACATATGCACTGTACCAGGTTGAGGACTGATATTAATCATGATTTGCATCAGTGACTAATACGATGTAATAGATAATCTTTGATCATCATATAACATGGAAAGTTCCTCAATTCGGTAACTTTAGGATTTGGCATAAAGCTCTTTTATAAAGACACCCTGTCTGATCTAGGTCCGTAATGACTTACAGCAGAAGATCAGAGAGGCTATCCCCAGACAACTAATAACATAACGACCCTAAACCTCCGAGGTTTGTACAAATACCCTATCAAACGAAATTACGGTACTAAGACCATATGCCCATGAGGTGTTCATCCACATATCAATTTGTTTGATATGTATGTATCAGGCACGCAGTAATAGGTCTACGAAGCCTATCAGCACATCGCACAGACTCAGACACACGCCCTATATAGCAGTACATTACTTAGAATGTGTTAGATCCCCACTGATGTACTATCATTTCCCTTTATACTCAAGGAAATCATTTTTGATTTTTCTGATTTTAAAAATTTTTGAATTTACTGTTCCCAAGGATAAGCTGGAACATTTCAAATATGTGACTGCCCAGATATCATTTGTTCACAGAAATCTGACGGCATTAATCTAAGGGAAGAAGATATAGCAGTCAGCAAAGAAATTTTCTAATTTTTATGGATTTTGAATTTTTTTTTAATGTTTTTGGATTTTCGAAATTTTTCTGAAAAGCAGTAAAAATTTAAACTAAAAAGTGATAGACTGAGGTGGTGATCAGTCTTGTTTTTCTTTAATACCATTAGCTTTTAAAAGATAATCAAATCTGGATTTGTCAAAAGCTTTGGTAAAAAGATCTGCGCGTTGGTAATCAGTGTGGATTTTGACCATATCGATCAACTCTTTAGCATAACAATCACGGATAAAATGATATTTAATCCGGATATGTTTAGCCTTTGAGTGATTTACTAAGTCTTTTGTTAATGCGATTGCGGCTTCGTTATCACAGTAAATAGGAGTTTTAAGAAATTGCAAACCATAATCCACCATCTGTTGTTGGATCCAAAGAACCTGTGAGCAGCAGCTCGATGCTGAAACGTATTCTGCTTCACAAGTGGATAGTGCAACTGCGGTTTGTTTCTTGCATTACCAGGTCACGAGCCTGCTCCCCATAAACTGACATCCAGCCGTTGTGGATTTGCTGTCTTTGTCACAGCCGCCCCAATCTGCATCACTAAAAGAGATTAGGTCAAAATTATCATCATGAGGGTACCAAAGTCCTTTCGATGGACAACCCTTCAGATATCGAAGGATACGCTTGACAGCTGCAAGATGACTCTGTTTCGGCTTCGACTGATATCATGCACAAAGACATGTTGCAAACATTATATCCGGTCTAGACGCGGTGAGATACATCAGAGATCCGACGATTGCTCTGTATGTAAATGGATCAATTAGCTCCCCCTTAGCGTCAACTCCAATCCCGTGATTAGGTTGTATCGGGGTATCCATCGGCTTCGAATCATCCATCTGGAATCGGCTCAAGACTTCAGAAACGTATTTTGTCTGGTGAATAAAGATCCCCGTTGGTCTTTGCTCCACCTGCAAGCCTAGGAAAAACTGCATTTCTCCCATTGCGCTCATTTCGAACTTTTCCTGCATAACTTTTTCAAATTCCCTGCACAGAAGTTCGTTAGTTGACCTGAAAATAATATCATCAACATAAATTTGCACAAGAAGCAAGTCATCTCCTGCTCGTTTCGTGAACAGTGTGCAGTCTACCAATCCGCGTTTGAATCCTTTCGAGAGAAGATACGTGCTCAGCTCCTCATACCATTGTCTCGGAGCTTGGTGCAACCCGTAGAGAGCTTTGTTTAAGACATAGACCTTATCCCGGTGAATAAGGTCCTCAAAGCCTGGCGGTTGACCTACGTAAACTTCCTCTTTGACCACACCCTAAACAAATGCGCTCTTTACATCCATCTGATACACCTTGAATTTCTTCCAGGATGCAAACGCCAGAAACATTCGTATAGCTTCCAAGCGTGCAACAGGTGCATAGATTTCATTATAGTCGATTCCCTCAACTTGATGAAAACCTTGAACAACCAAACGAGCTTTGTTTCTCACTATAACTCTCTATCATCCTTCTTACACTTAAACACCCATTTGGTTCCGATCTTCTTTCTTCCCGGGGGAAAATCTGTCAGCGTCCATACTCCGAGTTTCTGAAATTGTAACAACTCTTCTTGCATTGCTTCCACCCAGGCATCATCCAAAAGAGCTTCCTTGTACGTCTGCGGCTCGACCTGCGAAACATAACAAGCGAAAGACCAGTCATTTTGAAAACCAGATTTTTGTATTTTGGCATATAAAGCAAGATTGCCAATATTTTCTGGTGCTTGAGCATTTCTCAATTGCCCTCTTGTCATAACGCTGCTACCAGGATCACCAATAACCTGTTCAAGCGGGTGTATCCGATGTATCCGAGATTCCGGATAATCAGGTACTTGCACTCCCGTTTGAGTCGTCAAATTCTCTGTTGAAACCAGATCATTACCCACATTCGATGTTGAAGCATCAGTTGTAGTTGGGTTCACTGGTGGTGTCACTGTAGCATTGTCCAGAATAGCTTCACTTGTAGCATCATCGTCTTCATCTTCTGAATCTGATGAATTAAGCGTTGTTGAAGCTTCTTGGAACACTTCTTCTTCCATTACAGGAGCAGTGGTATCATTAGAAGCTGCCTGAGGATTTACAGTGATCGGACGCACTAACGGTGAAGTCACGGCGTTTTCGACCTCGTAATATAAGCGGAGTACAGCTTCTTCAACCATGCTATCTAGATTGAATGATTCAAATAAATCTTTGTAATCAAACATCCAATCTGGTCCTCCACCCTGTACATTTTGAGTGTATCTTTGTACTTCGACATTAGCCCACTCCTCGACTTTTCTAGTTCTTTTGTTGAATACCCTTTTTAGTGGGGTTGCATATCCAACAAAATAACCTTCTTCAGCCTTTGGTGCGAACTTCTCCGAAGGATTAGGCATTGTACATGGGGCACCAAATGGTTCTAGATACTCCAGATTCGGCTTTCGTCGGTTCAACAGCTCATAAGAAGTTTTGCCAAACTTCTTCACTGTTAAAACACGATTTAGAGTGTAACATGCTGCGTAAATTGCTTCGTTCCAGAACATGACTGGAAGATTTGAGTCCGCAAGCATTGTTCTCGCCGTTTCGATTAGAGTCCGGTTCTTTCTTTCTGCGACACCGTTCTGCTGGGGTGTATCGGAGCGCTGTATTCATGATGAATTCCCTTGTTTTCACAAAGATCCTCCATCTGAGCGTTTTTGAACTCCGTCCCATTATCACTCTGGATCCGGTTGATCTTTAGACCATAGATATTTTCCAGACGTGTAAACAGAACTTTCAGGTTGGCAAACGTGTCGCTTTTCTGGTGTAAGCACATAACCCATGAGAATCTTGAATAATCGTCAGTCACCACAAGACAGTACAATTCCCCGGCATGACTTTTATGCTTCACTGGACCGAATAAATCCATGTGCAAACGCTCAAGCGGTAGTTCAACGGAATTGACTTTCTTTGGTCTATGGTCCTGTTTGTGCTGCTTTCCCTTTTTACAACTAACACACTTGTCATTCAAATGGAAATGTTTCACATTAACTCTCGTGACAAGTTCATTCTTCACTAACTGGTTCATCTTTCTCAAATGAATGTGTCCCATTCTCCTGTGCCATATTATAGATTCTTTTTCTGTAGCCTTAGAGAGGAAACACGTGACTTGGCCATGGGTGGTCATAGCTTTGGACATATTGAGAATATACAAGTTGTTTACTCTCGGTGCCTTTAGCATCACCCACTCTTTTGGAAGTTCAAAACCCGGTTTCAGGATGTAGCAAGATTTGTCGTCAAAATAAACAGAAAATTGCTTATCACAGATTTGACTAACACTGAGCAAATTGTAATCTATCTGTTTCACATACGATATCCGCTCAAATGTCACGACCCCATTGCTAACACTACCCTCCATCGTAATGTAGCCTCCTTTATTTCCTGCAAACGCTACGTAACCTCCATTTATGTTCTTGATATCAAAGAGTAGCGTGAGATCCCCTGTCATGTGGCCAGAAGCTCCACTGTCAACAATCCATAGGCTGCTAACAGGGCCAGCAGGAGCTCCCTGCACATATCAAGTAAAGCAATTAGATCTTTCGGGGGACCCAAGCCTGTTTGGTCTTGGGTCTTTGAACTGGTTGTTGAAAGATTCTTTAGATTCACAAACATCTTGGGTTTTCTCAACCCCTTTCTTCTCACACTCAACTTTCTTTTTCTCAGTTTTCACATTCTGTGAATTTGAAGCACCCTCAGACTCCTTTGATGACCAAGATTGTTCAGATCTTTTCAAGATCCGGATATGAGATTTTGAGGTCTCAGCCGGTTTCTTTACTTCGTCTTTGAATGCAACCTTCTTGGTTACCTTCTCTGATTTAACAGAGACAGGTCCAACTGCTGATTTTACATTAGATTTAGTAGGGACCTTTTTGTTTTTAGCAGTTGTGTTCATCAATGGTTTCTTTACTGATTTCTCAGTGGCTATCCGGTTGCGTTTGTCATAAGTCATCGGACGGTTTTCCCTTTTGTTGTAAAAATTGTTTTGGTTATAATAAGGTGCTTGCTGAGGGAAAAACCATCTTTGTGGATAACTGTAGTTGTCAACCGGATAATCATGACGTTGCCTCATCTCCACCTCGTGCCTCTTGTGTCGTACATACGGGCAGGTGGAAAGTAAATGTCCCCTTTCCCCGCACTTAAAACACGCACGGTATTCTTCATAGTTTTCTTTGATATGCGACTTGGAAAAACTTGCAATGGGATATTGATCAACCATGCATTGTTTTCTCAAACTCTCAGGAGCTGGTTCCTTTGAGTAAGTCGGTTCAATGAAACTATTTGATTTATCAACTGGCAAAACGAATTGTGTGACATTGACCTTTGCGTCTTTAGAATTATCCGAATAAATTTTCTCTAAAATGGCTGGAGGAATATCATTGGTTCGTTCATGTTTTGGGAACCAAATTGTACTCTCCTGCCAGATCTTTTCAATTTTGGAATAATTCACAAATTTAATCGGATATTCATCATCAGACATAATCTTATCGGAGCCTTGCATCCGATAGAAAACTTTTACAGGTTTGTCACAAGATTCGTTGCTCATTTCATTTGGTTTCTCAGTTTTATTTTCAGTTTTCTTTTCAACCGATTTAACCACATTTTTCTCAACTCTCTTGACCTCTTTCTTTTCAACATTTTTACCAACAGACTGCTCAGTTTTCTTAACAATATTCTTTCTATGATCATTTGCCATGGGATGAACAATTTGAGATGGTGAGACTGGTTCAGTAGTGATTATATGATTTTCATCAGGTATATCACTTTCATTCTCAACAACCATCTCAGACTGTTCATCTTCTTCATCAGAATCATCTGCAGCGACCAGAACCTCATTGTTTCCAAATACAGGTCTCACATCAGAATACGGGTCTCCGACACTGGAAGTGCTGGACTCGTTATCTGATGTGGGGTCAGATTTGACTATACTTTCCGGTGCTATTGCATGTAAATTATGATTTTCGAATAACACCGGAGATGGGACAGCTTTGTAGTTTGCACTACTTGACTGTGAAGGTTCTTCGATGATGTGGTCAACTACATACGCAATGTGCTTATAACTCTCTAATTTTTTATTCACTTTTTCAGCGAAGCACTTGATGGTTGCCATTTCTAACTTGGTGTTTTCCATTTCATTAATATAGTTGTTAATGGCAAGTTGTTTTATAGAGAAAGTCTTTTTGAGTTCAGAAACATCCTTTTTATAACCATCAAGTACTTTGTTGAAATCTTTTGATTCTTTTTGATAAGTTTGACAGTTTATTTGTGCACTCTCAAGTTGTATCTTGAGAAGCTTATTTTCTTCTACCAATTTATCGAAATCAGAACATTTAACACACACTTTAGATTGAGATTCAGAACTTACCGGTTTAGGTGGTTCTGTCACTGCCATCAGCGCGAAGTGAGCTTCCTTCCCTGCAAAGAATTTTAAATAGTCAATCTTTGTGAAGGCATCATCTACCATGCACGACTTGCGGGTCATTAGGAAATCTGCTTCAGCTAGCAATTGATCAATGTCATCGTCTAGTGAGTTCACACTAGCTTCCGAGTCAGAATCACTCTCCATATCCGAATAAGCTGAATCATATTGCTCTCCAACATCTGTGACAGAATCAAGAATCATTCCAGACTTCTTGTCTTCACTCTCAGCATTCACATCCTCATTCAACTCCTCTATTTTCAACTCCGACACTTTCTCTATCACAACCTCCTCTTCAATCTCCACATGCTCATCCAAACTCATCTTTTGTGCCACACAAGCCACATTTCCAGCAGTAATCTCTTCCACTCCCAATTGCATACCCGTCCAATCAAAACCTTCATCTTTTTGAATCACAAGAGCTTGGTTTTGATTTTCAGTTTGGGTTTGAGTGTTAGGTGTAGATATTGGAACAATGGTTCGGTTTGGATTCTGTTGTGGTTGGTTTTGAGATGTGGGTTGTCTAGTATTGGTGTTTTATTGTGTGTTTTGACGGTTCTGGTAGTTGTTTTGAGGTTGAAAGCTAGAGATGTTAGGACTGTTGTATAATACCTGATTCTGGTTTTGGTTTTATCTGTTTTGGTATGTTGAGTTGAACGGGTTTCGATTACCTTGCTGAGCCGGCTGTGTACACTCTCTCTTGAAATGACCCTTCTCACCACAATTGAAGCATGTAACCTTGGCTTTGTTGAAGCCGTAAGTGGTGTTTGGAGAAGTTGACAGGTCAGTTCTTCCAGTTTTCTGGATAAAATCAGTGGCTCTTCTCATTATGCTCGCAAATGCCCACTGTATGTCCATAAGCTCCATCTCCTCTTTATCGATTTGTGCATAGTCCTCATTGGTGAGATTGTTGTTTCCAATCTGACTAGCAACCAAACCGTTGTATGATGCAACCATAGCAGATACTAATGCAACATGCTGTTGAGCAATCTCAACAGTAACATTGGTAAGATTAGAAGTCTCTAACACAATCGGACTTTGATTTGATTGTGCTTGAGTGATCTGCATTTGGTTCATGTGAGGAGTATATTGTTGTTGAGGTTGACTTGCTGTGTAACAGGCAGCTTGTTGTAAAGGTGAAAAAGGTGGAATAAAGTTTGGTGTTTGATAAGATTGTGGTGTGTATAATGAAGTTTGGGCAAGATAGTTTATTGGTGCTTTTGTGGGTTCAACAACATTGGATACACAAGCAATATGAGGTGCAACACTTGAAGTAGAGCTTGAATTAGAAAGAGAAGTAGATGTACCACTCACATACAGATCTGGGTTCTGTGGAATCTGTGCTCTCTTGGCTTTCCTCTTCTCCTCCATTTCTTTGTTCTCCAGTTTTTGTATGAACTCGTTGATAGTCCAATACTGGTATGCATCTTTTTCCTTCAAAACTTCAATGTGTTGGTTCCAATATGGTGGTAAAGCATCAGCAAATTTATCCACCAGTTCTGACATTGGTATGCTGATCTCATAGCTCGAAAGCTCTGTGAGCAAATGGCAATACCTTGGAACCAATTCTTTTAGAGTCTCATTCCCCATGTAGCTAAAGTTCTCGAACTCTTTTCGAAGCTCTTCCATTCTCAGCTTCCTAGTCTTCTCATTACCATCATGTCTGTTTCTCAGCATATCCCACAATTGTTTTGATGTTGTACGCGATCCAAACTGATGCAGCAAGTCAGTGTTGATCGCCTGAGATAACTGAGAAAACTCCTTTTTCTCGATTGCAAACTTCTTTTTCTCATCATCAGCCAAATTCTCCAACGGTATTGGTTCTCCAGTGTTCTCCAGAATAGGAGCAACATAACCCTTCACTATCATCTGCCATGCCTCGGCTCCCTCTAAACCTTGTCCCTCCACATGTATCTTGAACTTTGTCTTCCATGTGTTGTACTCCATCATATCCATGAGCTTTGGTGGACGATTGCCACTACCTGATGATAGATCATGAATGAGTGTGGATATGGCATTGGTCGTCTGCGAATGAACGGCAGCTGCTGCTACTCCCTAATAATTGTCAATTGGTTGCTGTAACGGTTGCACAACTTGCTGAGGAGCAGAACTAGTCATAGCCATGTAATTGATTGGCTGGGATGGTGGACTAGTTTTCTGGGCTGCAACTGACCATGGATCTCTTGTTGTCTGCTGCTGTGATGCTTGATTAGGTCTTGGCGTTGTTGGGAAGTTCCACATCTTTACCTGTAAATGTTCAAACACGAAAAGATTAGAAAAGTTTTAAAACAGACTACTCTTTCGCACTATCGGATGGGCGAATGAGAAAAATCCTTCTCCTTCGACCGTATTGAAGGGTACGAATGTGGACTGATATCACACAAACTTCTTTCGACCGTTTGCTTCTCTCTTTCGACCGTTTTCTCTCTCCTTCGACCGTTCGATCAGTCGAATGTAACACAGACGGGCGAATGAACACAAATAAGCAATGAAAGTCTACGTTCGACCACAAATACAACACCTTCGACCACAAAATCACTCTTTCGACCAAATGAAATCACACTTTCGACCAAACTCTCTAGGTTCGACCCCTGGTAATTCAAAAACGGTTATTCTTTGAAAATCAGTTAATTTTGATCATGTTTATCAAATGTTGATGGATTTTGATGATCTTAATCAGGTTTTGAATCGGAATTGATTTGGAACAAGTTTATCAAAGAGAATTATCCATTTTAACCATGAAAACAAGTTGTAATCAATCAAAAAATCATCATATCAGTTTGTTCAATGAAAACAGAAACTTTTTGACCAAAATTGGGTCCAAATCAACTGAGAAACTATCAATTTGTGGTTGTTTGATCCAGAATGGCTCTGATACCACTTTGTATGTTCTTTTAGGATCGTATAAACAACAAAGAATGATCAAACAAGTTTGTTTTAGGTGCGAAATCCCTAAAACAATCACAAAATAATAGTCAAACAGATCAAAACACGTAAATCATCATTTCAAAGCTTTTTCATTAATTACGAACTCAATTACACGTTTACAGATTGAAACAAACAGGGTATGAACGTGAATTAAGCTAAATAATATCCTAGAGAGAGAATCAGAAAGTGGAGGGAATAAAATGACTCAAAGTTACATTCAAAAAATCAGCTTGACTATATATAGACTGCACATTCGCCCAAACTGTTCGTGCGAATGTGCAGGTTCGACCATATCAACCGGTCGAACCAAGCCATACATAAAAACTATTCTACGTTCGTCCAAAAAGCACTCCTTCGCACCTTTTGATTCTCCTTCGACCAAACACATTTCTTCCTTCGCACCTTCGACAATTCACAAAACAAGTTTACTGAACAATCCGAAGCACTAGTCGCACAACTGCATCTACAGTATCCTATCAGACTTCATGGATGGGAAGTCAAAAATAGTATAGGGGAACCCATGTGGGCACTGTGGCGCGCGTACCTGGAAAACTACACTACGTATATGACGCAGTACCACTGAAAGAGGAATTGAAATAGGAACCTAAACCGATCGCATTCGGAGGGATCATATACTGAGAGGCAGCCTTTTTCACTGAGCAAGGAGACAATTGATACCTGACCCTTGTTTCTTGATCTTTCTTACGTTCATTTGAAACTCAGATGAGACTGAGTTACGCACATAAAATTCTAGTCTTCCTCTAGTTCATTTACGCCAAGTACGAGCGATTATATGACATGCATATCCCTGTTTCTCATGAGTATATGATAGATTCATGGGAACACACCAGATCAGGACTTGTTACTCACACTCCTGGGGAGTTACGCAAAGCATACGACGCAGTGCGACATCTCAAGGGAAGACGAAACTGACTGACAACCACGATTGGAGGAACGAGTGGTGCAGCTGACCACTAAACTAGCTTACACAGGATTGGAGTTGGAGACTATACGCGATGAGATCCACATGACACTAACACCCGTGAAAGAGGAAGAAGAAGGGACAGAAGGGAAACCTAGGCAGGACGAACACATGGAAAGTGTGGATGAAGGCTCTACTATCTCGATAGAGCGTGGCGGCGATTTGCTCCTAGTTTTCCTTACTTATCTTTTATTTCTTTTCTTTTCTTTTGTGAATTTAAATAAGACTGAGTTCCTATGATAAACGAAAAGGTGGTTGAAGCACTTGCATCTTTCCAAGCTGGTAAAGATCTATTCTGCTAAATCATTCTTTTCCCTTGACTACTGTTGGATCAGTATTGCTCTTTTGTTTGAACTTGCTAGTGAACACATAGGTGTTTAGCAAGTTCTTGATCAGTGATAGCACAGCGGAATGTTATAAGTTTAAAGCTACACTTATCAACAGGAGTTATTAATCCCCCTGGATTGAGAAACTAATAAATGATAAGTATTTATTGAGAATCTAAGTATTGAATGTGAATGAAACACTTAGACAGATTCTCAATAAATATGAAATGGAAATAACAATAATATGTGTTGAAGGATTTCTGTGTTAAAATCAATGTCTAAAACAGAAGGATGAACCCTTCTATTTATAGACTTTACAAATACATGAACCTTGCCAAAAAGCACGTTCAGAAACAAGTTGCAAACAAGTTGCAGTCTTGGAACTTGTACATAAAGGAAAAGTAATACTAAACTAATAAACTACTGATACAAAGGCGGTGGAAAAGATCTTCTCATAAGTACTGATGAATGACAAACTACTGATGAGTAGTTTGTCTTCAGTAGTTCTTCAGTAGAAATGTCTGGTTTGAACTTTAGAACTTCTGATGACTTTTCTTCTTCAGTACTTGTGGAATCTCTTCTTCAGCAGTTCTATACTTAGAATATTTTGACAGAAGTGAATTAGACTAAGGTTTGCAAAAGTGGTTTCACCAATCCTTTTTGTCCTAACAATCTCCCCCTGGATTGATGATGCCAAAACCTTACTAATTCCTTATTGTTCTCTTTTGTCCTTCACAATTTTCCATATTCCTTTGAACATGGAATTCTTCAGCTGGTTCAGCTGCTCATCAGTGAGAGATCCTTTTTGTTGTTCTAGATGTTGGATTGTAAGCAGGTCTTGAGTTGATAGCTTCTTCAGATCATTCATCGACTTATAGGCTCTGCTTGTCTGATCTCTTGTTGTCACTAGTACTGAGTTGTTATCAGTAAAGGACCATCTGATGATAGGTACTTTAGACTTGTCAAAGTCTAAAGTGTAGGGAACCATGGTGGTACCCTGGGATTCTCCTGAGTGTTGAATGTTTTCAACTTCAGTGACTCTCAGGTGGGATTCACTTCCTTGTTCTTGTTGCATCACATTAGGTACTTGTGGAATCTCTTCTTCAGGTAAAGACCTTAAAAATCTATGAAGCATAGATACAGTTGTGTAGGTCTGACCATTTAATTTTAGCTCAGATATTAATGAGGAGAATCTTTCAAATTGTTGTGTTAAAGTTTCCCCATTAATGTGAGCAAAATTTTCATATTGTTGAGCCATGATTTCTCTGGTGTTGGCAATCACCTCTTCAGTTCCTCCAAACTGTTCTTTGAGGCAGTCCCAAAGCTCTTTAGCACTATCACAATGTAATAGGCCAGAGTAGATTTCATTTGGGAGTGCTATTGCCAACATAGAGAAAGCTTTAGCATCAAGCTCAAGTTTTAGGAAATCATCATCTGTATAGTCTTTTGGGTCTTTTGGAATCTCTTCTTTAGTTTCAAGATTAATATTTACTGGTTTATGAGGACCATATATCACAGATTTCCAACAACCTGTGTTGGTATGTGATAAGGTATGTGCCATTCTCCTTTGCCAGATGTTATATTCATTTCTTACTAGCATAGCAGGTTTATTGGCAGAACCAGTATTATGAGGATCCATTTTAAAGAGTATTGATTTGTCAAATATCTCTTAAAGTGATGGATGTTGATAAAAGTGAGCTTATAATCCTTTATTGAATATCAATAAGAGCCTGTGTCTGATTCTCAATGCGTTAGATTGATATGTGATCAGATAAACCAGTGCTCTGATACCAATTGTTGGATCAGTAATGCTCTTTTGTTTGAACTTGCTAGTGAACACTTAGGTGTTTAGCAAGTTCTTGATCAGTGATAGCACAGCGGAATGTTATGAGTTTAAAGCTACACTTATCAACAGGAGTTATTACTCCCCTTGGATTGAGAAACTAATAAATGATAAGTATTTATTGAGAATCTAAGTATTGAATGTGAATGAAACACTTAGACAGATTCTCAATAAATATTAAATGGAAATAACAATAATATGTGTTGAAGGATTTCTGTATTAAAATCAATTTCTAAAACAGAAGGATGAACCCTTCTATTTATAGACTTTACAAATAAATGAACCTTGCCAAAAAGCAAGTTCAGAAACAAGTTGCAAACAAGTTGCAGTCTTGGAACTTGTACATAAAGGAAAAGTAATACTAAACTAATAAACTACTGATACAAAGGCGGTGGAAAAGATCTTCTCATAAGTACTGATGAATGACAAACTACTGATGAGTAGTTTGTCTTCAGTAGTTCTTCAGTAGAAATGTCTGGTTTGAACTTCAGAACTTCTGATGACTTTTCTTCTTCAGTACTTGTGGAATCTCTTCTTCAGCAGTTCTATACTTAGAATATTTTGACAGAAGTGAATTAGACTAAGGTTTGCAAAAGTGGTTTCACCAATCCTTTTTGTCCTAACAATCTCCCCCTGGATTGATGAAGCCAAAACCTTACTAATTCCTTATTGTTCTCTTTTGTCCTTCACAATTTTCTATATTCCTTTGAACATGGAATTCTTCAGCTGGTTCAGCTGCTCATCAGTGAGAGATCCTTTTTGTGGTTCTAGATGTTGGATTGTAAGCAGGTCTTGAGTTGATAGCTTCTTCAGATCATTCATCGACTTATAGGCTCTGCTTGTCTGATCTCTTCTTGTCACTAGTACTGAGTTGTTATCAGTAAAGGACCATCTGATGATAGGTACTTTAGACTTGTCAAAGTCTAAAGTGTAGGGAACCATGGTGGTACCCTGGGATTCTCCTGAGTGTTGGATGTTTTCAACTTCAGTGACTCTCAGGTGGGATTCACTTCCTTGTTCTTGTTGCATCACATTAGGTAGTTGAAAGGTTGGCAAATGATGTTCAGTAACTACCTTAGTGTGCAGTTTGTCTTTGATGGTTTTCTGAATTTGATAGGCAAAGGTGGAAGGATCCCTAAATTGTGTGATCAGAGGTTTTTCTTCTATGTCAAAGTCAGAATGGACTACTGTACTTCCTTCTAGTAGTACCATTCTGAAATCAGTCTTCACATTCTCCTCTGATTTCTTCTTTTGAGTAGCAGGTCTTCTTTGAACACCAGAAGTTCTAACTACTGAAGTTGGTACTTCAGTAGTTTGAAACATCTCTGGATTTGCAGCCCTTGCAGCCTTATATTTTCTATAAGTGTCCATTAATCTTTCTTCTTTCCATTTGGACACAGAGGCTTTTGAACCATAACCATTAGCTACTAGTTCTTCTATCATCTGAGCTCTCTTGGCTTTGGCATCTTTACTTGTTGCAAGTTTGTCTGCAATAAGTTGAGCTCTTCTTGTCAGCTCTTCCATGGAGAGTCTCTTTAATGTGTGGGCTTTGATCTTGTTGTTCTTAGTAATATAAGACATCAGTTGATGTCTTTTATCTTCCTCAGCAATTCTGTCTAGGCTAGCCTGCCTTTGAAGTTCAGCTTCATAAGCCTGTAGCTTTTCATCCAGGCTTAAGTCCAAGTCATCCCTTTCTTCCAGAGTTTTCCAAATCTGATCTTCCTTGGCTTTCTTCTGAGCTGCCACTAAACTTTTCTCAAGAAGTTCTGCTGATTGAGAGATTGGAGAAGGGTTTAGTACAGTCATTGTGGTAACTGTTGTAATAGGCCTAGGAGGAACAGGAGTTGGTTGAGTGGGTTCAGTTGATCTGGAAGGCTCTTGTTCAGCAGATTGAATGTTGGAAGTGTTAACATCTGATGGATTGACAACTACTGAAGGTTTGTCAACTACTGAAGGATTATCTTCAGTACTTTCTGATTCTTCATCAGAACTTTGTCCATCAGAGGTTTCTTCATTGTGCCCTTGGGATTCATCAGACTTTTCAGCATCTTCTACTTCTTGAATAGAGACACCAAATTGTTGGGCCAGTTTTTCTTTTCTGACTTGGTTTCTTTGATCTCTTTCTAGGATAGCCACTCTTTCCTTTTTCCTGGCTTCAAGTGACTCCATAGGTTCCTTATCTTTATCCCCCTTTTTAGCTTCACCAGGCTTTGATGTTGAAGGTTGGGAGAACTGACCTGTAAGATTAGCAATTTGTTTGCTGTTGAAGTCAATCTTGTTGGACAAATCGTTCATCTTTGTCTGTATCACCCCAAATTGGTTCTTTATGGACAGCTCCAAGTTAGCTGTGTATGTTTGGAAGTGATTTTTGATGAGGGTGTTCATCATGTGGTATAAGGGACCATCTGGGCTGCATAGCTGGTTCATGTCTATGCTTGATTGCCCAGGGAATTGGGTAGGCATTTGTAGTGAGGGGTGTGTTTTTGGTTGATCTTCTTGTTGTACAGAAGATGCCACTCTAGGGGAATCAGGGATTAAGTGGACTTTAACCTGATCTGGTGTGACTAGCTTCTTGAGCATAGATACACCAGGTGCAGGACCTTCACTTGTAGCCGTCAATTCAGTAGTTTGGTGTTTTGAAACATCATCCAAGTCAATGGAATCATCTGAATCCCTGATTACATCCTCAATGAGGACTGTATCAGTTACAGAATGAGCTGAGCCCACCTCAGTTGTCTCATGTACCTCTTTTTCTTGGTTCAGAGGATTTCCTACCTCAGCCATTAAGCCTTTATCAGTAGTTGCCACAGTTAAGGTCTTAGCTATGTTGCTTCTTTCCTCAGATCCACCACTGGGTGGTAAATGAGTAGTAGCAGCCTCAAAAGTACCAAGAGTTTCTAAGTTTGGGCTTAGAGACCCTGGTTCATCCTCATCTCTTTGGTTAGGGCTTTGAGTGTCCACATCCATGTCAAATTCTGAGGCTATGTCCCCTGTTTGATGTGGTTATTGGGGACTGACATGTGTAGATGGGACTTTCTCTTTTAGCCCAGAGAGAAGTTTGTCTATTTCAAAATCTGGTTCAGAAAGTTGGGGTGCTGGTTCAGTAGTTTGGCCAATGGGTTCAGCAGTTTCAAAAGAAGCATCAATAGGAATGGTTTTCTTAAGTCTTTTTCTTTTGAAAAGAATTGTGATTGGTGCTCTTGGTGGGGTTTGAGATGGATGAGACTGAGAGGATGTTTCAGTCACATCTTTAAGAAGTGCAGATTGCACAATAGGTTGTTCAGGCATCTCAACCTCCTGAACAGCTTTTCTTTTTGGTTTGGTGGGTTTTTGTTTTTGTACCTTGGGTTTCTTGGCCTTTGGAGGTGTAGGTTTGCAAGATGAGGGTTCCATGGGGACTGGTTCTGGTTTCCCTTGGTCATCTTCTGGCCAGGCAGCCTGTTTGTTGTGCCTAGAGTATGCTTGTGAGGTTAAGGGTTTCAAAATTTCAGTTTTACCCACAAGCACCTCATCACCCAGTTTTTTGATTATGCATTGCATAATGAACCTTGGGTATAACAAAAACTTCTTTTTAGTGTTATTATGATGTAACACCAACTCATTAAAGAAAAATTTTGATGCCCTGAAATTTGTTTCATTCACAATGGAATGAAAAATTGGTTGAAAGGTTGAGGGCATCTGGTCATAAGACCCTGTTTTAGGAGTCAAACACATAATTATATAATGAAACAAAAGTTTGTATTTTGGTTCAAAATACTTTTTATAGATGGTAGCTTGTGAGAGTGTACCTTGATAACTACATTCAGTCATGGTTAGGTGGATTGCAGAGTTTTCAAACTTTTCAGGGGCATTCACATCATTCAACCCCAGTCTGTTTACAAGTGTGGCCGGTGTAATGGCCATTTGTCTCCCTTTGATTGTTGAGTTGAGAGAGATAACCTCATCATCCACCATCATTGTCTCAGCGTTAGCCCAGAACTCATTGAGAGTTTCAGGATGTATTGGTGGGTCTATTGTGAGAGCGGTGAAATATTGGGATTTGACGACGAGATCAATGATCTCATCGTATTGGGACTAGCCTTCTTGTTTTTCTAAGTAGGCTCTTAGATTGTGTCCCTGTTTAAGAACTAAAGCCATGTGGTTTGTGTGTGTATGAATCGAACAGTGTTTTTGCAGGTTCAGGGTTTGAGAGCTTTCTTGAGAGAGAAGGAGGGAATTTTTGCTTTTTGAATGGATAAGTGTTGAAAAAGGTATTTATCAGAAGTTTTAAACCGTCTGGAACTTCTTTATCAGAAGTTTTAAACCGCCTAGGTCAAAACTTCTTTATCAGAAGTTTTAAACCGCCTAGGTCAAACTTATAATGTGGGAAAAGTCTGATTTGCCCTTTTTGACTAAACTGCTGATGAAGAATTATTTTCATCAGTAGTTCCCACTTTCTCTTCAGTAGTTTTGAACAGCTGATGAGAAATACTTTATAAATACTTTATTCATAACTTCTGAAGGTTGTTTTATCAGAAGTTAATCACTTTTCAGAAAAAATATCCCCATACTGATGTTTTGTTCATCAGTAGTTTCTCTCTTATTTGTTTTTCAGAAGTTTTTCATTTTTTGAAAACAGATGTAAGTGAAAAAATAAAAGAATATATGCAGAAAAATAAAGAGAAACACTTACAAATTTAGCATCCCTAGCATGGATACTAACTTCTGAAATGTTGATGTGTCAAGGGGTTTAGTGAATATGTCAGCTATTTGATTAGCTGTTGCTACATGTTTCACTTCAATCTTGCCCTTTTCATAGCAATCTCTTATGAAATGATACCTGATTTCAATGTGTTTAGTCTTTGCAAACTGAACAGGATTTTGAATGATGCTAATGGCAGATTTGCTGTCTACAAGCAATGGTGTCTTGGTCTCTTTGATTCCATAATCAAGAAGTTGATATTGGAGCCATTGTATCTGTGATGCACAACTTGCAGCTGCAATGTATTCAGCTTCAGCAGTTGAAGTTGCAACAGATGTTTGTTTCTTTGATTGCCAGGACACTAGACAGTTTCCCAAGAATTGACAACCACCAGATGTTGATTTTCTTGACATTTTACACCCTGCATAGTCACTATCTGAAAAAGCTGATAACTTGGTATTGCTTGAAGCAGGATACCAAATTCCAAGAGTTGGAGTTCCTTTCAGATATCTGAAGATTCTTTTGACTGCAATGAGGTGTGATAACCTAGGAGCTGATTGATATCTAGCACAGACACATGTTGAAAACATAATATCTGGTCTAGAAGCAGTTAGATATAAAAGGGAACCTATCATACATCTATACATGGTTTGATCAACCTGTTTTCCTTGATCATCTGGTTCAACTTGTGTGGTTGGTGTCATGGGAGTGGAACATGATTTATAGTCTTGTAAAGAAAATTTGTTTAATAATTCTTTAACATATTTTGATTGATGTATAAAAGTTCCATTTGATTGTTGTTTAATCTGCAGTCCCAGAAAGTACTGCAGTTCTCCCATTGTACTCATCTCAAATTTTGATTGCATGAGTTTCTTAAATTCATCACACAATTTTGTGTTTGTTGAACCAAAAATGATATCATCAACATATATTTGAACAAGTAAGACATGATTTCCAACATGTTTTATAAAAAGAGTTTTATCAATGGTACCTCTTGTGAAGTTATTTTTGAGTAAAAAGGTTGAAAGTGTGTCATACCAGGCTCTTGGAGCCTGTTTGAGCCCATAAAGAGCTTTGTCTAGTTTGTACACCCACTCAGGATGAGAAGGATCCTCAAACCCAGGTGGCTGACAAACATACACTTCCTCTTTTATCTTTCCATACAAAAATGCACTCTTAACATCCATTTGATAAACTTTTATTTTGTTGGAAATGGCATAGGCCAAAAATAACCTGATGGCTTCAAGCCTTGCAACTGGAGCAAAGGTTTCATCATAGTCAATTCCTTCTTCTTGAGAGTAACCTTGTACTACCAGTCTTGCCTTGTTCTTTATTATAATACCAACTTCATCTTGTTTGTTCCTGAAAACCCATCTTGTGCCAATTGGTTGCTTGTTTGGTGGTAAGGGACAGATTTCCCAAACCTGTTGCTTGTTGAATTGAAGTAATTCATCTTGCATTGCTTGCACCCAATTGTTGTCTTTGAGGGCTTCCTGGTACTTCTTTGGTTCCAACTGTGAAATAAATGCTGAGAAGAGACAAAAGTTGGAAAGCTGGTTTCTTGTAAGAGCACCTGATGCAAAATCACCCATGATTTGATCAAGTGGATGGTCTTTGTGTTCGATCAGTTGTTGTAAACCACTGACAGGTGTTGGTGGCTCATGTTCTTCAAACAAACTACTGAGGTCTATTATATCTGGTTCAGCAATTTCAGTGTTTTCAGTAGTTGCAGGTGCTGAAGCAGATGTTTGAGTTTGTTCCTCACTATTTGTTGAATCAGAAGTTTGTGAAACTTCTGATGGTTTTGAAGTTGACTTAATGACTGTTTGAGGGGTCCATGGTGCTGGATCCTCATCATCAAACCTTTGATCACCATAATAAGTAGGTTTGGATGAAGTGACAGTCTTTTCAGGTCCAAAGTGGAAGCTGTCAAGGTCAAAAAGTTCAGCAGGATGTGCTGGAATGAGAGTGTGTTTTCACTCATTGAACTTGACATTCAGTGTTTCTTCTACTATCCTGGTTCTTGAGTTAAAAACCTTGTAGGCTTTTCAAGTTGAAGAATAACCAAGAAAGTAACCTGAATCAACTTTGGCAGCAAACTTTGAAGTAGATTCCTTAATGTTCAAGATGAAACATTGACACCCAAAAGCCCTGAAAAAGGAGATAAGGGGCTTCATGCCATGAAGAACTTCATAGGCAGTCTTTGAATGTCTCTTGACAATAAGGACTCTATTTTGAACATAACATGATGTGTTAACTGCTTCTGCCCAAAAGTATAATGGTAGGCCAGAATCAGCTAACATTGTTCTTGCTCCTTCTATTAAATTTCTGTTCTTCCTTTCTACCACACCATTTTGTTCAGGAGTTCTGGGAACACTGAATTGTCTAATAATCCCTTTAGACAAACAGAATTCATCCAGAGTTTTGTTCCTGAACTCTGTCCCATTATCACTTCTAATGGTTTTGACAGGTAGAGAATATTGCTTCTCTACTTGTAGAATGAAGAACTTGATGATTTCAGCAGCCTTATCCTTGGAAAATAAGAAGAATACCCATGTAAATCTTGAGTAGTCATCAATGATGACTAAGCAGTACTTCTTCTTACCAAGGCTCATGATTTTTACAGGCCCAAATAAGTCCATATGGAGTAGTTGAAGACATGCAGTTGTTTTTGATTCTTCAATAGACTTATAGGAGGACTTATGCTGTTTTCCCTTTAGACAGGATACACAGTGTTCTTCACACTGGTATACTTTTAAGGGTAGACCTCTGACCAAGCCCATTTTTGTGACTTTATTTATGGTTTTAAAGTTCACATGGCCAAGTCTCCTGTGCCAGAGATCAGTTTCTGAAGTTGATGCCTTTGAGAAGAAACAGGCAGTGTTGTTCAGTACTTTGTCTTTTTCAATGTCCACTGCATAGACATTGCCACATCTTTTGGCTATTAACAAAGTGTGATCTTCAATGATCTTCTCTATCAACTTCTGGCCTTCTGGTGATATGATCTTGCATGCTGTCTTTGTGAAAAAGGAAGAATATCCTTTATCACACATTTGTGACACACTCAGCAAGTTGTACTCAAGGTTTTCAACCAGATTGACCTTGTCAAACTGTGTTTTGCCAGAGGAGACATTGCCATGTCCTAGCACATATCCCTTAGCATTGTTCCCAAAGGATACAGATCCATCTCTTTGACTGATAAAATTGTTTATCAGGTATCTGCATCCTATCATGTGCATTGAGCCTCCACTGTCTACATACCAAATGCTATTTAAGCCTCTAGAAACTCTCTGCACAAGATAGCAAATCAGTTAGATTTAGGAACCCAAGCCAGTTTGGCTTTGGGTTTGCTCTTGAGAACATTTACAGTTTGTTCTTGACCAAGTTGAGAAATCCATGTCTTTTTGGCAATGGATTTTTCATTAAGAGAAATGGCGGTATCCTTTTGAGGACCACCATCAACTTTGGTCATCAGTAGTTGTACCAAGTTTATGAGATCTTTAATCTCAGCAGTTTGTGAAACTGCTGATGATTCAGGTCTAACTACTGAAAGAGAATTTTGAGAAAAAGATCTTTGTTGAGACTTTGTCTTTTTCTGAGAAAAGGTGTTTACTGGTTGTTGTTTCTTGGGAGAAATTTTTTTTACAAAATCATTTTTGATTTGTTTTCCCACAACCAGTTGTTGATTTTTCTTGTTGAACTGAATACCTTTTCTATATCTGCAAAATTCTGTCTTGTGGTTGAACAGACCACAGATTTCACATTCTTTTGTCTTTTCTTTCAAAGACAAGTTCCTGACTGTATTGATTGGTTTTAGGTCATCAGTAGTTTTCAGGTTCTCAACTCCTGATGTAGTTGAAACTACTGATGACTTAAAGTCAAAATTAATCAGTACTTCTGAAGAACTTTCTTTGTGAGTTTTTAGAAAGTTCTCATGGAAAGATGTGCATTCTTCCTCTTCAGAAGTTTCACCTGAAACAATTTTTCTCCCATCTTCAGTAGTTTTGGGGGAAAAATCTGTTGGTGTTTCAGTGTGATTGTACCCTATGCCAAACCTAACATTTGAAGCACTTTGTTTGTTTAGCAATAATTGGTACCCCTTACAAGATTCAACCCATTTCTCACATGTGACCTTGGTGTCAGCAAGCTCTTGTCTGACATTTCCTAGGTCATTTATCATGATTTTAATTTGTGCTTGGGTTTCAATAGCAGTGTTAATTAATTTAGAAACTTCTTTTGTTTTTGCAGAAAGTTTTCTTTCTAAATCACATTTCATCTGAGTGAATTTTCTCTCAGAGTCATTTGCTTTTCCTTGTAAGTGCACATTAGTCTCTCTTATGAGAGCAAAAGATTCTTTGCAAGAATTTGAACACAGTTTTGTCAAAGATTCTTTTGATACCTGTGACAAGGCAGATTTTGAGGTGCATCCCTCAAATGCCATTAAGGCAAAGTTCTTTCTGCCATTGTCAGGCTCTCCACAGTTGATGTCAAACATCTTGTTGTCTGCATCAGGATTACACTCTGTGGTGTCAAAAGGAAGACTGCTCCAGTCAACATACCCTGAAGTAAATAAACTTTGTTGAGAGGGTTGCTGAGGCTGTGGAGGTTGTTGAGCAGCTGGAAAGGGAGGGATTGATTGTTGGCTCTTCATCTGTTGAGCAGGCATCTGTACATATTGTACTTGTGGCATATATTGGTGTTGTGGAGCTTGTGCCTGTACTAAATGTGCACTCCCTTGTGTTCCATTATTCCTGTTATAATTGGGGTTAAAATTGTTTCCAGACTGAGATTGGTTAAAGCCAGAGCTTCTACACTCTCTAGCAAAGTGTCCCAACTTTTGACACTTGTGACATCTAAGTTTAGATTTGTCAAAACCAATTTTTGTTGAACTGTTGAGTCCTGGAAACTTCCTTCCTGACCTTTTTCTAAAATTTATTTGTTATTAAACTTAACATGGCCAGTTGGTGCAAAATATCCATTTCTTCTAAGTCATCACTGCTGAAATTATTTAAATCATCCAAGATAAAACACATGTTATCAGCAGTTTGACCAAAATCATTATTGTCATAACCTGGGAATGATCTTTCAGATGAGATCCCAGCAGTTATGTCAATATGATCAAAAGATCCAAAACTATTTGAACAAGTTGGTGAGTCTTGTCCCAATAGTGCTGTACTACCTGGTAGATAGTCAACAGCAGTTTTGCCATAACTTTGTAATTTTTTCTTTTGATAAATTTCTCTTTCAAAAGTAAGTAATCTCCCATGAAGTTTTGTAAGAGTGAGGGAGCTAAAGTCTGGTGAAGATCTTAAGACTATAGAGTATGTTTCCCATTTTTCAGGTAAAGACCTTAAAAATCTATGAAGCATAGATACAGTTGTGTAGGTCTGACCATTTAATTTTAGCTCAGATATTAATGAGGAGAATCTTTCAAATTGTTGTGTTAAAGTTTCCCCATTAATGTGAGCAAAAGTTTCATATTGTTGAGCCAGGATTTCTCTGGTGTTGGCAATCACCTCTTCAGTTCCTCCAAACTGTTTTTTGAGGCAGTCCCAAAGCTCTTTAGCACTATCACAACGTAATAGGCCAGAGTAGATTTCATTTGGGAGTGCCATTGCCAACATAGAGAAAGCTTTAGCATCAAGCTCAAGTTTTAGGAAATCATCATCTGTATAGTCTTTTGGGTCTTTTGGAATCTCTTCTTTAGTTTCAAGATTAATATTTACTGGTTTATGAGGACCATATATCACAGATTTCCAGCAACCTGTGTTGGTCTGTGATAAGGTATGTGCCATTCTCCTTTGCCAGATGTTATATTCATTTCTTACTAGCATAGCAGGTTTATTGGCAGAACCAGTATTATGAGGATCCATTTTAAAGAGTATTGATTTGTCAAATATCTCTTAAAGTGATGGATGTTGATAAAAGTGAGCTTATAATCCTTTATTGAATATCAATAAGAGCCTGTGTCTGATTCTCAATGTGTTAGATTGATATGTGATCAGATAAACCAGTGCTCTGATACCAATTGTTGGATCAGTAATGCTCTTTTGTTTGAACTTGCTAGTGAACACTTAGGTGTTTAGCAAGTTCTTGATCAGTGATAGCACAGCGGAATGTTATGAGTTTAAAGCTACACTTATCAACAGGAGTTATTACTCCCCCTGGATTGAGAAACTAATAAATGATAAGTATTTATTGAGAATCTAAGTATTGAATGTGAATGAAACACTTAGACAAATTCTCAATAAATATGAAATGGAAATAACAATAATATGTGTTGAAGGATTTCTGTATTAAAATCAATTTCTAAAACAGAAGGATGAACCCTTCTATTTATAGACTTTACAAATAAATGAACCTTGCCAAAAAGCAAGTTCAGAAACAAGTTGCAAACTAGTTGCAGTCTTGGAACTTGTACATAAAGGAAAAGTAATACTAAACTAATAAACTACTGATACAAAGGCGGTGGTAAAGATCTTCTCATAAGTACTGATGAATGACAAACTACTGATGAGTAGTTTGTCTTCAGTAGTTCTTCAGTAGAAATGTCTGGTTTGAACTTCAGAACTTCTGATGACTTTTCTTCTTCAGTACTTGTGGAATCTCTTCTTCAGCAGTTTGATCTTTCTTCTTCAGCAGTTCTATACTTAGAATATTTTGACAGAAGTGAATTAGACTAAGGTTTGCAAAAGTGGTTTCACCAATCCTTTTTGTCCTAACAACTACCCATTTGGACTTCTCATTCCTTGAACGCACATGCCACAACAACAACCCACCATCGTATTTTCAAGGATTTTATGGGTTGTAAGCCTCAATAACTCCAACAAGACTGAAGGAGACTGTTGGACTACTTTGATAGTCTAGACAAGGCAAGGGCGGTCATTGCCATGTACATTTGCCTAGGAAGAACTGGTAAGGTATGTTACAGGCATCCTTGATGTGCTGCAGATACTTGGGTGGAGAATGTAACACCCTGTGATGGAGTTAGAGAATTGGAATCGAACATTATTACCCAAAGACGGTTGGGTCTGAGATTGACGTGCATACACAACCAAGCCACACGAGTTAGCTATTATATTCTTAAATCTAATTAACCTACCTTACTAGCGGATTGAGTATTACACCAAAAGGGTGGGTCCCATAGATTCGTGGCATGGTTACTGCAGCTTACCTACCTAGAATCTAACAAATCTTTCACCTAGCTCACAAACTTCCTAGTGTGGCTATTGAGCATGGTATTTTCCCGAAGCATGGTGCTTCACCTTTTGCTTTCGGTGATAGCAAGAGAATGTGGGATAGTGTGAGGTATAAGTCCTTCAACAGCAGCAACTAGCATTGCAACAACGACGAGGTATTGTTTAACACGTCTCTTTTGAAACAAAACTTTTTATATCCAAATCTTTTACCAATTCACAAGTAAGTGAGTCGAATTCATAGCTTATTTCAGCCAACATCAATCCATGTTTCTCCTTTCTATTGAACCAAAACATTTTAGCAATTCATAAGTAAATGAATCAAACTTGTGACCTATTTAAGCTAGTTTGACGTTGACTGATTTCTTTTAAACCAACATCTTTTTAAACAATGTTACCAATTCATATGTAGAGGAGTTAATTTTACGACCTATAACATACTACAAACCAATAAAAGATGAAGAGGATAACCGCACAAGCCCTAGAACCGGTCATTATCAGAATCTGGCTAGCCAAGAGAAGCAAAAATGCACTGCTAGTTGAAATATCAGAATCATAGACACACATGTTGTATTCATCTTTACGTATTGTTGCCTGCAATATACACATCCAAATTCCATTAGATTCACATTATTATGTTTATAAAATTAAGCAAAATCTATGGAACAAAAATAAAACCTGCATACTCAAAATAAACATATCTGTGCCCTAAACATTCTAAACAACATCAAATTTATCTATAATTAGTTTCAGATCCATGAAAACAAGTAACCCATGCACGAATCGATCTCATGAATTCCACAATTCGATTAACTAGATAGTTCGATAGATTCACTACATAATTCTTTAAAAAAGATCATGAACAACAATGAATCATTAAATTCACAACATACCTCAACGAACCTTAATCAGATCTTGAGCTCCTTCAATAGTATTTCCTCTCAGACCTTTGATTCTTCCCTGGTCATTAACGTCTCCTATATCATTGGAGAAACCCTAAAACATTTGGTGCACCAGGTGGTTGACAACGGTGAATATGGTCGTGGTAGATGGTGGAGATGGTGGTGACGGCATAGGAGATGGTGGAGATGTAGAGGAAATGGCGATGACGGCAGAGGAATGGTGGAGATGGTAGTGTGAGGTAGAGAGAGAGAGAGAGAGAGAAAGATAGAGAAAAAGAGAGCTTTTATACCTAGGGTCATGGGTAGGAAATTCAATTTTTGTGAAATAACATGACACAAAAAAGATGACACACAAGAGTCTATACCGTCATGTTTTCTATTTCTTGACAGTATATTCTTGACACACAAAAAAATGTGTCATTAATTAACCAGATTTTTTAAAACATGAATTTTTTTTTATGACACACGCTTTTGAGTGTTATAAATGAGCGCGTGTCAAGAAAAGCCCTTTTTTGTAGTTGTGGCCAAATAGACAAATCCCTTCAATGCATAAAAACAATAAAGGGTTGAGTTGTTTGATCTCTATATTACGGCATAAAATAAAATGGGATTTAAATGAGTCAAAAAATACAACTTCTGGGTTCTTATAGCCAAAGATACAGAGATCAACTCAATGACAAATGATTTTATTTGACAGTGCCAAATAGACAAATTCCTCCAATGCATAAAAATAATAAAGGGTTGAGTTGTTTGATCTCTATATTACGGCATAAAATAAAGGGGGATTTAAATGAGTCAAAACATACAACTTATGGGTTCTTATAGCCAAAGATCTTGGATTGAGATAAGGAAATGAAGCTATGGTTGAAATCCATTATGCGCAATATCTAGACATCTTAGAACGGAACTACAAAGTGACTTCCAATCGAATTCACTACTAGAAAAATACCCCTATCTTGACACGCATTGCGCGTCATAAAAGGGTGTTTATGACACACAGCAAAGTGTCAAGGAAGAACATGTCATTAAATTTTTATGACATGCAAGCGCGTGTCATCTTTTAATGACATTTAGTGTGGGAAATCCCAATAGTAATTATATAAAGCCACAAGAAATTTTATTTGTTCTCACGGTTCTCACGATATTTAGTGTCTCAAGATAACCCTCACATATATACACACACATACGTACATACATAGTGACTTTGAATCTCACCAAGAAACAATATTTTTCCAATGTTTGAAATTATTATTATTATTATTATTATTATTATTATTATGCGATTTTGTAGATAGCGTGTTTCCATATATGACGCTTATAATTTCTCGATTATACGATAATTAAAATCGTTTAAGAATTCAACAAAATATATTGACTATATTGTTCTAGTGTTTTAGATTTTTTTTTCGGGTGTTACAATTCTACTCCAAATGTTAAGCAAAATTATGTTTTCCGCGATTTTAAAATTTTAAATTATTTTCTCTTTAGCTCCCTAAACCTAAAATTTAATTATGAAAAAAAAATCACAAATATCACAGTAAAACCCATTCCTCTTTCTAAATTAGTTGAGGAGAAGCAGAGCAAAAACAACATATCTGCAAAAAAGTAAGAGGTTATCTCCTTTTACCAAGGCTAACGGTTCAAAATGCACAAATTTCGAGAGATATGGTCACAAATCAAACCTTCTGAAAAGAGAACAATGGATGGCTCGCACAAGAGAAAAAGACAAAGTATGAGAGGTCGTTGCCATCAGTACACAAGTCAAGAGGGTTTTCCGAAAGAGAATAAGTTGAAGAGAAGAGGCATTGTGGAAAAGAAAAAAGTCCGCTAGCTTTCCTCTCCTAGAGATGTCACAAGTCATCCTAGGAGAAGAGGAAACCCTTTGGGTGATTATAAATACCCACCTTGGGCTATACCAAAACACATATCGGATACAAGACCTCACACCTGAACTTATAGACCTAGCTTTTCCTTTACTTCCCTTGATTAATCAGTTTACTTTCCCTTTTGTAATCAGTTTACCTCCCTTGTTGTAATCGGTTTACTTTCCTTGTTGTAGTCAGTTTACTTCCCCCCCCCCCCCCCCCCCCCCCCCCCCCCCCCCCCCCCCCCCCCCCCCCCCTTTGTAATCACTTGACCTTGGACTCTACGAAGTTAAATATATCATTATACCAATAAAGTGTTTCCACTTCACTGATTTCAACCAATCATGTACTGTCATATCACTTCACTGATTCACTTCACTGAAACATAGTTTTGGAGGCAACAATTCATTGATTCTTTTATTTATTTTCATTTAAATTCAATAAAAGTAATCGTTTTTTTTTTTCAAACGGTAACATTACCATTTCCTAATGGCTAGTTTTTTTACCCTACAAAACCCCACAATTTCTAATACCAAAACCAATATCATCTTTTAATCATATCGTAAAAATGGCCCCGTATAATGTAAATGAGGAGATCGCGTTAGTGAGGGCGTATATAGTTGTCCAAAATGCACATCATCCTCCCGGTTTAGGGAGAGCTTCGTTTTGGTGCAACGTGTCGGTGGAATTAAATCGACTAACCGCTACAAATCACCGCACCATGGATTCGCTCATTAGTAAGTGGGCGGATCTCTTTGCCAAGTGTAACCGATGAAACTCCCTTTTTAAGACATGGTTGGGGAGCACCCTGATCTTGCCGATGATATGGCAATCCAACTCACACACATCAACTATGTGGCTACACACGACATGAATTTCTACCATATTGCGGCATGACAATTGTTACGTTTGGTTAAAATAATGTAGTTGGATTGTTGTAATTTCTATGGTATTAATGTTTAATTTCTATTTTAATTAATTAAAAGTTCTATGATATTAATGTTTAATATATTCCTAAAATTTAAATTATTACATTTCTAAATCTGAAGTTATTACATACCTAAACATAGACATACATAGCTAATTAAATTGTTACATTCCTAAAATTTAAGTTATTATATTAATGTATGTAGTTGTATAAAATTGTATTTGTGATATAGTGTGGTAAAAAAATAAAATGTCAAAAAAGTAAACGGTTAAAAATAATAAAACGGTCAAAAAATTTGACCGTTTCATTCAAAATAATCAGTTCACGCCCGTTAGTTACAACCAGAATTACAGTCCACGGGACCCTACTAGAACCACCGGCGATGATGTTACCATGCTGATAGTGGGATACCCGTAATGAATTCTGGTTATGCCCCATCCCTATAATTAGTAGTGTGATTCTCATCTCCATTATCATTTTTTTTTTCACTTTAAACAAATTTTGGTTAGATCTACAAAGGGTTTTTAGATTTTCGAAGGGCTTATGGAAATAATGAACATAATTAATGGAACTATTTAATTTGAACGTGGATACTTGGAGACTTGAATATAAGTCTCGAACCTCCCCATCACTCGTGCATTCTTGGAAACATATATTTTGGTAAAAGGGAAGCTGGTGGTCAAAAAGTTGACCAATTAAATCGGTTTTCACATTGGTAATCTCTATCTAATAAAATTTTGAATTGCGTAAAAGAGTTTTACTTAGACCATTAGGTATGGGGCACGGCAAGTGGCCGGCATCGTCATGCTGTGTCGGGCTACACCGCCTCCCTGGCGCGGCAACGGCATGCCCGGCATTTTCCTACCGTTGAAACCGGGCAGGTTTGAAAGGTGGGGACCACGTTTTTGACCGTTGGACGATTAATAAAAAAAAAAAAAAAAATTCAAACAATATTTAAACCAAAACAATCCCACATTCTTCCTCACAATTTTTAAAAACTCTCTCCCACTTTTATAAAATCTCTCAAACACTCTCACTATATTTATAAAATACAAACCCTCAAACAACCATGTCGTTATCATCTTCTACGACGTCTTCGTCTTCTTCGGGTTCGTCATCTACAAACGACGAAGCCGTAAATTTTGTTATAAACATCGTGGGGCAAGCGGCGCAGATTATTGCTGAGGAGCAAGGAGATGAAGTCGATTCGTCACCTCGAACTAGGAAAGCGGCTATAAATAGAGACCGAGAGGGTAAGTATTATATTTATTTTTTTAAACATTTTGGAATTTTATTTTGTTTATATTTTAGTAAATATATTGTAGATTTTTAGTGTGTTTATATTTTTTGTAAATATGTGTAGGTGCCCATGATAGATTGGTGGCCGATTATTTTGCCGACGAACCCTTATACTCGGCGGAATTATTTAGGCGTCGGTTCCGAATGAGTAGAAGATTGTTCTCACGTATAGCCGACGATATGGCTAACTTTGAGCCATATTTTACCTTACGATACGATGCTAGAAGCGAAAGGGGGTTCACCACCTTACAAAAATGCACGGCGGCACTTCGGCAACTAGCGTACGGGACCACGGCGGATGCGTGGGACGAGTATTTACAAATGTCGGAAAGAACTGCACGAGAGTGCCTGTACAGGTTTAGCAAGTGTGTGGTGAAGCTTTACAGCAAGAAATATTTGCGAAAACCAAACTCCAGTGAGGTCCAACAATTGTATCAGTTTCACCACCAACAACATTGTTTTCCAGGAATGCTCGGAAGCATTGATTGCTACCATTAGCCTTGGAAAAACTGCCCCGTAGCATGGCGCGGAATGTTCAAACGAGGGGATCAAGATTATCCATCAATAATATTGGAGGCGGCGTGTTCACAAGATCTATGGGTTTGGCATGTTTTCTTTGGCATTCCTGGTTCGAACAATGACATTAATGTTATTAACCAGTCGCATATTTTTGACGATATCATAAAAGGCACCGGTCCGGAAACCAGCTTTACAGTATCGGGGGTGGAGTATAGGCGCGGTTATTATCTTGCTGATGGAATCTACCCATCTTACTCGACGATCGTTAAAAGTATTCACCACCCGTTTGATGAAAAAAGAAAGAAATTTGCCAAGTATCAAGAGGCGGCAAGAAAGGACATTGAACGATTATTTGGTGTTCTACAAGCAAGATGGCACATCATTTCACACCCGGCACGTATGTTCACCCCTAAAAAATTACGTTACTGTATGTATGCCTGTATCTTGTTGCATAACATGATACTTGAAGACGAAGGCGCCGCCATTTGTGTGTATGACGAGAATGCCCCGCCGGAGAATACGGTGCCTGTCAACCCACATTAACAAGATTTAAACGAGTTCACGCATAAAAATCTTCAAGCAGACTTGGTTGAATATATTTGGAACAACGGGCAAGAGTAGATTATTTGTATTTTTTTTATGTCGAGTATGTTACTTTAATTTTAGTTATTTTTTTTAATTATTTGTAATGGTTTTAATGTAATATTTACTTTTTAATATTAATATTAGAATATTAACTTTTTTATTGTAACATTAATATTATTTAATTAAAAAAAAGAAAAAACATTAAATGGTGTTGGGCCTCCTCCACACCCCTAGGAGCATCATCTCATGGATGCTCCTACCCCACGCTGACGTGGCAGCTGAGGTGGAGGCAAGGCATGGAAGTTGGGCTTCTTCCACACCTAATGGTCTTATCTCTGACTTTGTTTGTCTTTGAATTGTACAATAGTTCTCACTATTTAGTTACTTCTGGTTTTCTTATTCCTTATTCCTGAATATTGCAAAATGTAAATCATGTACATCTTTGACGGTGTTTGGGACTGATATTTCGAAACAACTTTTTTGTTTTGAAAAAGCAGGGGTGGAGCTGCATTTAAATTATTGTGTTTTGATAGCCTAAAAAATCATTTCAAAACTCAACCCCAAACATTAAAAATTGATTATTTTCGTTTTCAAAACGCGATAATTTAAAAATCCATTTCAAAATGCATCCCCAAACACCCCCTTAAATAGAGGGGAGTTAGCCATGGTTATGCATTACCTATTATGCATTGCCCCCACCCTTTTCGTGGAGTGATAGAGAGGAAATCCTCTCTTAAAGGAGATTAAGAGTTCAAATCTAAAGGGGTGCAAAAAAGGATGTAATAAAAAGAGTGTAAAAAATAGAGAAGAAAATTAGCTGTTCAAAAAAAAAAAAAAAAAAAATCAAATTCACAAGACATTTTTATAGGAATGGTGAAAATGATTGTGGTCCATTGATCTTATATTTGAATGGTTTAGATTAGTTTATTGGAAAAAAAATAAATAATAAATTATAGGAAGGGAATAAAAGAAAAACTATATTTGTTGATTTTCTCTCTCCA
Source organism: Ambrosia trifida (assembly GCA_028751855.1). Lineage (NCBI taxonomy): Eukaryota > Viridiplantae > Streptophyta > Magnoliopsida > Asterales > Asteraceae > Ambrosia > Ambrosia trifida. Next base: position 131,151,629 of record CM054128.1, on the reverse strand, counting down.
CATGTAATGCACATGTTAATTCCACCCATCATTTTAAAACGTCTATAACTTTTTCATACGATATTTTTTTTTTTAAATTTGTCATATTAACGAGCGTCTTTTATCTTTAATATGAGTACCACATTACTACATTAAAATTGAAAAAAAAAATCCCCGTTAAAAGGGTTTTCTTCTTAATTGTGTCTTCTGCTCGTTCATTGTGTTATAGTATGCATGTGTGCTTTATAAATAAGTTATTTGTGTTTTTTAGTCTACACATGATTTAACTTTGTCCATTGTGTTTTAGTATGCTTTCCATTGTGTTTTAGGCAAATGGGTTTTGTATTTACGGTGTACATTGTGTTTAAGTCTACTGTTCTTAGTGTTTTGGTCTTCTGTTCGTTGTGTCTTTAGTATGTCGTCCATTGTATTTTATTAGACTGTTCATTATGTTTTATACTCAATTATTCATTGCATATTTAACTGGTACTCATTATGTTTTACGTTATCTCCATTGTGTCTTACGCAACTGGGTTTTCGACGTTTTTTTTCAAAAGTATACATTGTGTACACGAATGGGGTTTTTCAAAAGTTTTTGTTTTAAAATAGTGTACGCATGTGATATGCTTTCCATTATGTTTGGGTTTTGTATTTATGGTATATGTTGTGTTTTATTATGTTGTTCATTGTGTTTAAGTCTACTATTCATTGTGTTTTAGTCTTTAGTTCATTGTGTCTTTAGTATGTCGTCCATTGTGTTTTATTAGACAGTTCATTGTGTTTTATACCCTATTATTCATTGCATATTTAATTGGTACTCATTGTATTTTACTTTATCTCCATTACGTCTTACGCAACCGAGTTTTCAACATTTTTCAAAAGCATAACAATATGTTACTCATATTAAAAATAAAAAGACGCTGAATTTTATGGTATAATTTTTTTTTGAAAAGATGACGTATAAAAAAGTTACAGACTTTTTTTTTGACAAAATTACCATTTTCACTTGTTTAATCCTTTGAACACATGTCATTTTTTAGTAGCTTCTCACCCTTCTCATTTTTGTAGCCTTTGTAGAATAACTCAATCCCTGCTTTATATACGTTATCTTATTAGCATATAGTTTATAAAAGTGTATTTTCTTAACTAAGGGTTGCTTGTTTTAGCTCTTAATAGGATAGATGTATGAATCAGTCAGACATAGTTCATTCAGACTGTTTGTTTCACGAGCAAATGTCTGAATCGGTCAGACATTTGTCTCTGAACGGGTAAGCATTATACTAAGTCTGAATGATTCATACATCTTACTGGTTGAACACTTAATGGTTCGGACTTCTTCCTAGTTCAACACTTACCTATATAAAAGTTGCCAAACAGCCCCTAATATATTTTATGAGTAATTAGATTGTAATTTTAGATGAATAAAATTGATTAATGTCACTTTTGCAAATTAAATTATGACATTAATTATTTATTTAATAGAATAAGGGTACAAATCATGTAATTTCTACGTGTGTTATGAATTCAAGGGAGAGGCTATTGTACAAAGTATTCATAACGTAAAAAGCGTGAGAAGGATTCTCAGCCATTGATTAAGTTTAAAAACTAGCGGTGGCATGATCGTAATATCTTTACATGATTAATGTTCATTTAGATAGTTGAAGAGTAAATTAGACAAATTCCAATAATCAATTATTTTTTGTAATTAAACCGCCTAAATCCCATTAATTATTGAGAACGATTACATTTACAGACAATCAATAGATTTGCAATTCTCATTTCATAACAAGCGTTCAGTCGATTTGCTCTGAAACATGCTCTGTTTTTTTAAACAAAAAAACAGAGCATGATACTGATGCTGAAAAAAACTCCAAAATAAAAGAATAACCATCTAAACGTAAATGAATAAGATGAAATGTATAAACATGCGTTATCGTTGTAAAAAACTTTTATGAATGCAGGTTCTGTTTTCAAACGAAAAACAGAGCATGGTTGATAAACAGAGCTACAAAAAAACTAAAAAACGCACTCATAAAAACAAAAAAAAACACCTATAAAATAATAAAACGCACCCATAAAATCATAAAACGCACCTTCATCTCTCAAAGACTAAACAACAAAATAAGCACTCAAAGACATGCACCCATAAAACGCACTCATAAAATCATAAAATGCACCCATAAAATCATAAAACGCACCCATAAAAAAATCAAAAAACACATGCTACCTTGATCATCGTTTTTATGTAATCACTCATAAAATCATAAAACGCACCTATAAAATCATAAAACGCACCTACATCTTCATATTCTTATTGATCATCAAAAATCTTCTTCTTCTTCATTCTCTTCACTACCTCAATGATCATTGTTTTTCAGTAAATAGATACAATCAACATATAAAACTAAATCACTCATGGGATCAACACTCATTATCAATCGTGAACAAACGTTATATAAATGAATGAAAAACGGAGCATCACATGATTATCAAGATCTAGGTTTGAATCAACAGCAGTTATATCGAGATCTAGGTTTGAATCAATAGTAGTTATGTTTAAATCTGCAAAAACATGATAAAAAAATTACGAAACTATTGTTAATTACTGAAATGTCGTAAATTTCTTCAATCAAATATGATTACGTCGTAATTGAAATATATATTGCTATGTTTGATTTTGTATTTGAATCAGAGGTTGAAGAAACAAAATGTCTAAACTACCCATGTAATCAATCAGGATTGAGTTTATTAACCCTAACTATGGTTTACAGGTGTTATTATCATGTGACTTCCTACACTTTTTACGTTAAGATACTTTGTACCCAATACTTTCTCCTGAATTCAATACCCACATTTAAGGCCCATGCAACTTCTTCCTATATTTTCCTAAACATCAATAAATTTTTCATACGTATTTTTTTTCTAAAAAAAAAAAGTAATACTATAATAACGGGTGTTTTTTATATTTTTAATATGATATCATATTTTTTATATATAAACGTATTAAAATTTTTGTTTCAACTGTGTGTTTTTAAAACATGATGTTTTGCTTTTGTTCATATGTGCAATGGTGTTTGTGTAATTTTATTTTGCATGAAGATGGTGTTTGTGTATGCTCTTAAATTTTTAGGAATTTAACGCTACGTAGATGAACCATTACACAAACATATTTCTTTATTGTTCTAACACACCTCGAATTGTAAAATAGTATATTGCTGTTATGCAACTACATAGAAAATTAACTAGGTATCCTACGGAGAAAGAGCGAGAAGACGGAGAAAGGTGGCTTGGGTTTAGGTTCTCTCCAAACCATGAATGAAAGCTTGTTGATTAAGTGGTGGTGGAGGTTCAAACACGAAAAGGATGCATTATGGAGATGAGTAGTGTTGTCCGTTCATCATCATCCATCCTCATGGTTGTACCTCCCAATCAGATGTGGATTTTCTGGTACTTGGAACACTATAAATAAGATTAAGAAAGACGTTTTGGATAAAAAACGTTAACATACCGGCAGTAATAAAAGGAAAAGTAAGAAGTGGGGACGACTTCCGTTTTTGGATTGACTGCTGGATCGAACATGAACCACTCAAAGACCGGTTCTCGTCTCTGTTTTCTATCGAAAAGCACAAAAATGTTTCTGTGGATGCTCGTATCCGGGGGTGGGACTGGAAGCGAGCACCAAGCGGCACTTTGGGATTATGGAATTGCAGCAGTGCTTCGCACTGTCTGCTGGTACCATTTTATCATAGGGAGATGACACGTGGGGTTGCTAACAAGCTATGCCACTCCTTTTTATACGTTTCATATGGTTAAAGGAGTGCCAAAGAAGGTGTGCATCTCCAGTTGGAGGGCCGAGCAAGACAGGTTACCGACGTTAAAAAGGCTGCAAAAAAGGAATATATTGAACAGATTAGCCGGCTGCAAACTATGATGGAGAAGGTGATGAAGACGCGGACCATTTTTTGACTTCTTGCTATGTCGCAACAGTTATATAGAAAATGATAAGTAGGTGGTGCAGAATTCCCCTAACATGGTGGAAACAAAAGAAACCTAGTGAGAATTATCATACTAGCTACAATTTGTCAATCTGGAAGACACAGAATGCGCTAATCTTTAAAGGTAAAGGTTCAACTTGGACGGATTATTTGGAGAAATACAAGCAACATCATCTGTGTGGGTAAAACAAAATCTCAAACAATCAGGATGGACTTGGCAAAACTAGACTGCATTCTACATTCTTATAACTTAAGTTCCGGTTGTACTAGTATACATTTAATAGTTTTGGGTTTGTATTGGTGATGTAATGTTAGTTGTGACTAGTACCTTACTGGATAGCAATCTTGTACATATTTTGGGTGATATAGAATGAAAATTGCCAATAAAAAAACTGGGTATCTTTTGGTGTATTAATTAGAGTTATGAATATATAAAAATGAAAAAAAAGAAAGAACATACACCCTAAAATTAGGGACATAACACCATCTTGCATTTTTGCTAAATTGATGAGACAGTCAACTAAATTATTTCTAGTATTAATGACACAAGTGCTTCTTTTTTGTTAATGCATATGTCCCACGCTAGTTATTGTAATTGTGTTTTACATGTGTCGGTCTAGTTTATTTAGTTTTGTATAGCTAGTCGTAAAATTGTAATTAATAAGCATAGAGACTAAGTCTCAGTCTCCCCATGCAAGAAACTAAGATACTAGGGAGATTAAGAGATAGTATAAATATCCTTAGTCTCCCCATAGCTCATTAGAACTCTAATTTCTTTTGTGTGTATCCTAAGGTGTGTCCATTAGATGCTAGAGAGTTTTTTGTAACCTTTGCTTTGTGTAAGCTTAATCAAAACCACGTGTCTTTGATTTTTACTCTTGTTGTTTACTTGTTTGTTTCCAAAGCCCGAATCTTTGTTTACGCCTTTGATTCGGGTATAAAACCAAGTGCATCTTTTCTTGTTTGACAAAAATCGGTCCTACAAGTGGTATCATAGCATTCCAGGCTTGATTCACTGGTTATTTGGTGATTATCTTGGATTCCAACCTGTGTTTTGTTGATAAACTTGAAAGTTGTTGGGTTTAAAATGAGTTTTACAAGCTTTTTCATCATTTTTGGACTTTTTGGATAAATTTTTACGTTCAAAACCTGATTTTGTGTGCGTAAAGAATCCGAAACGTAACTTCTAGTCAATTTGATATAAAAGTTTGTTGAAAATGGGTTTGGATTCAGTTTTTCGGGCTTAAAAGTGAGATTTGTATTTGTTTTCGTCATTTCTGATCTCCAATCCGACTAAGACATCTTCAATCCGACTAAGGGTCACATTCAAGCCGACTAAGCGTAGTCTCACACTATCTCAGTCTCTCCTTTAAACTTAGTCTCATTTTATCTCAGTCTCTCCTTTAAGCTTATACTCAAGGTTAACTCAGTCGGTAGGTTATCTTAGTCGGGAGACCGAGTCAGTCGGATTACCTTAGTCAGGAGCTGAGTTAGTCGGATTACCTTAGTCGAGAGACTGAGTCAGTAAGATTCGCCTTTGTCGGACTCTTAACTCAGTCGGACTCCTTAGTGGGTTAGTTAACTCAATCGGATGTCTTAGTCAGACTGTCAACCTAGTTGGACCTTTGAGTTAAATTTTATCTCAGTCGGTTCTTTAAGCTCAGTCTCAATCTAAGGGTTATCTTAGTCGGTTCTTTAACCCTCAGTCAGATCAAAACTTGTTTTTAGTCAAATTTCATGACTCTTTGACCGTGTTGACTCAGGTTAACTGCGGGTGTGTGACATCCCGTCGAATTTACAGGTCAAGATTTGTACACGTTCTCACTATCATATCATTTTCAGTTATGCATTAGACATTGTACAGTAAATGTGTCACCCCGAGTCTAGCAAAGCCCAAGGTAGTTCAGGAATTCATAACATTTTCCATGTACGCATTAAACACCCGATTAATTCTAGAATAATTGACAATGACAGTCAAGATAATCACACGCTCAACAGAGAGCAATTGAATGTTCCACTTCGACGTACAAAACAAAACATAATCACATGTGGCTATATCTAACTTGGGAATTATTATATTCTATAATCAATCTGAACATTTCCTAAGGCCTTTTATGGATATTTGACATAAAATCTATGGAACAATCTCACATATCCAAAACAAGATGCCAACTTATATAGACATGAGTTGAAAACTCTCCAACAACATATGTTTATAGATAACTAACTGTATGTGTCAAGGATCGGATCGTCAAACAAAGACTATGATCAAAAAAGTTCAATTCAGGTGCGGAATCCCTGAATTGATTACTAAATGATAATATAATCAGCAAAACACGCAAATCACTTCAAACATTTTCTTTTCATTCATAAACATCATTGATAATCTTTACAAAACCTTGTTTATAATGATAAAGACTCAATACAGACTTAACAAAACCCTAGGGAGAGAACACACTCAGAGAGGGAAACAAAATGACCAAAAGTTAACATTACAAAATGATTCAGCCTTTATATAGACCTGCACATTCAACCATTCGATTGGGCGAATGTGCAGGTTCGACCAATCAAAGTGGGCGAATCAACATATTACATAAACAAAATCTCCTTCGACCTCTTGAGTTCTCCCTTCGACCGTTCATCTCTACATTCGACCATGTTAATTTCACCTTCGAACGTCCGTTAGTGACAAAACATAATAGAGTTCGCAATTCAATAGCATTAGTCGCACTTCGTGTATCTACAAACTCCCCCTCGACTATTGCTTGAATTGCTTCAGCCTTCGCTCTTCATCCAATCTCTTGTTCATCAGCTCAATGTGCATCAACTTCTTCTGTTCTTTTGTAATGACTGGTTCATGAGTTTGCTTCGGTTTCTTCTTTTCAGTCTTTTGAACTTGAACAAACTTCCCTAGCTTCTTATCAAAATCACAACCCGCGTTGACATCCCATGCAAAACATAAAAATACCACACGTTGGTATTTAGCAGCCTGCTCACTATCTTTCTCTTCACAGTAAATCGGATTGTAATATAACATGATAATATCTTCATGAGAGCAATTTATCAACCACATCGGGTCAAAGATATGTATCTTCTTGAAGTCATTCTTCCCATCCTTCAATACAATAATAGCCTATGCCATCTTCCAGTCATAGTACCACCACATAAAATCTTTTGAGAAATGTTGTGGAATAGGCATCAAAGGTATATGTTTTAGAACAGTCGGTGGTTTATATTTCAAAGTAACCTTGTTCAACCCAGTTATCTGATCTTTCTCCTTCTTGTGAACTATCCTTTTAGGATACTGAGGGGTGAACACTTCCCATTTCGTTCTACTCTCTCTCGCCATGCGATCTGCAAAGTAACCAACAAGATTGTTGTTTACTGAAGCTCCTGACATCGTATGTCTGCAGATATCACGAACAGCCCAATAAGGTAATGTCTTTATATCGTGGAATCTGTTGAAGTACAGAATTCCTTTTTCCCACTTCACAGCGACACACCTCATCTGTCTCAAATATTTCCATCCGAGTGCTTTGCCTTTGAACAATTCATTATGAAACTTGTAGAAACTACCCTGAACTTCAGTCTTAGGGCGATTAGCTTCTTTTTCTTTAAGCTTCCTCAGCAAGTCTTTCAGATCATCAGATTGTTCAACAGTTGGCTTCTGACAATCTGAGTTCTTGAACACTTCGTCAACGAACTTCTTGCTTTTCTCACGAGCAAGTTTCTCAGCTTGGCTTAACAGCTCTTCAGAAAATTCAGGAAATCCAGAATCTTTATCATTTTTGAAGTATTATGGATATTCCTCACTTGTAATATCCTCCATTTCAACTTCTTCAAATACTGGAACATCTCTATCATCAGAGTGATTTCCTGCTTCTTTCTCAGGAATGTTCGGTATATGGTTCTCACTCATCAACTCTTCAAGAGATTTTCCAACCTGTTTAGCCAATCCTTCCAGTATTTCTTTAGATACTGCTGCAGAAACTTCTCCATCTTCCAGATCAGGATCATTATACTCCAGTTCAAACCTCATATCATCTGACTCAAATATCTCTGGAAATCTACTAGTCATCTCAATCGTCCAGACTCTATCAGTCAACATCTGGCGATATAACTTCTTGTCTTTCTCAGATAAAGATCTGATCTTCTCGTTCCAGAAAATATCATCATCGTCAGTATTACCACCAGGAGCTTTTGAACTAGATTCTCCTGCATCTTTTCCTGTTTCTCTCTTCTCATAGTTATATTGATCAATGTTATCATCATCGTCATCATCATCATCATCATCAGCAGCAGAGCTATTACCATCACCAGAACTATCACCTGAATCGTCTTTATCATCATCATCCTTTTTCTCAGGAGCATCACCGGCATCCTGATCAAGTTCTTCATCATCTTCTTCTTCAGACTCATACGGTTCATAATCAACAAGCTCTTCATCTCTTTCTTTATCCTCTTCTCCTTCTTTCAATTGTGGAGCTCTCGCATACAAATCATCAATCAACTTTCTAAGCCTCTTGTTATCTTTCTTTACCTGCTTGTTTTCAAGTCTTAAAGCCATGTACCTTCTTGTATTTCTCTGTTCATGCTTTAACAACTTTTGATTCTCTTTCTGGAGAAACTTGATTTTAGCTGCTAATTCTTCCTGGCTCTCTTGTGAAGATTCAACTACATCCAACATTTTCCTATCATTCTTTCTTAACTGCTCAATCTCAGTTTGTTACTGGTTAATGATTTTCATCATTTCAGTCAGCTTCTGGTTCACTGCATCCATCACATCTCCTGATACAGTAACCTTTGGAGTTGAAGCCTCAGCAACTTGAGTCTATTTCTTGAACTTATTCAAGACTCTATCCAACGCAACATTAAAATCGTCTGTTGGAATGTTTTTCTCAGCAGCAGATGTTTTTTATTTCTTAGCTGCTGGGGATGTCACGGGAGACTTAGAACTAGACATTACAGGAACTTTCTCTCCTGCAATTAAGCTTTCAATGTCCTTAGCTCTCTTTTTCATTGGCTTTTCAATTTCAACTGCCTTTGCTTTCTTTTTGTAAGTTGGGTTTTTCTATTTAGTTCCTGCTTGTGGCGATCCACCAAAATCATAAGATCCCAAACCAAGACTTTCGTCAACATCGTCCATCACAATTGGACTTTTCATTCTTTGTTCTTCTAATGATTTGTTCAGACTTTCAGACTCACCAGCCACAGTGGCCTTGGGCGTGGTGATCTTAACAGTCTCGTTATCAGAATCCCACCTCTCCTCTACCTGAGTCTCTTCAGAATCCATCGACTCTTCATCAACCAAGTGTATACCTTTCTTAGCAATACTTTTCTTTCTCCAAAATGTCTTCTTAGGTGGTTCAGCATCAACCTCTTTTTCCTTACCTTTCCCTTTACCACTCTTCGCACCAACATTCACAACTTGCCTTTTCCTCTTAGCTTTAGGATCAACAGGACATAATGGATTATCTTCATCAGAATCACTGTTTGCATTCCTGGCTTTATCAACACCTGGATCTTCATAACCTGGATTGATTAAGTGACCAAACAAGTTCTTCAAAGGTGGTGGTCTTTCATTCGTCGGTACACCTTTGTATCCCTTCATTCTTACCAGTGTGTTTAAACTCATGTGATCCTGCACTACTATCTGAGTAGGATCTTTTCTCAAATTCTTGTACTACTGTTCGAAAATCATTTGCAGGAATCTTGGATACAATAAGAACTTTTTTACTCTTCAAGCCTCTCAATGGTTTGTTCAGTATCAAGGCAACCATTAAAGAGCTAATACTCTTTCTCATCACGTCGTATCCTCCACTCACAGATCCAAAAACATGTAACATGACGTGAGCAAGGTATTTGAACTGCGGGCACAGTTTACCTTTATGTAATGAACCATCAGTAATCGGTCCATTGTACTTCATTCTCAAGAAACACTTCCTCTGCTCAATCCAAGATAGAACTCTTGGATCAGTCTTCTTATCAGTCAGCTTCAAGGCTTGTCTAATGTCATCTTCAGATATTATCACTAGCTCCCCCTGAATCTTACTCACAATAGCAGACTCATTGTCCCAAAAGTCCATTCTTGCATTCGTCCAGAAATCCTTTTGATGATCTCTGTAGATAATAGCAGGAGTAGCAATATCATTAACAACTCGACTTCTCTTCAGAAAATAAACGATACCGGTGAATTCGGTATGTTTCTTCAAATCCCCAAGATAAGCACAACAGCTATGTGCCTCTTCGAACGGTAAATCTTCTTTAGGTTTTTTCCCGACAGCTTTCTCTGATGATCCTGCGGGAATATTAGAACTTTGTGGTTCAGACATGATTGATCTGCAAAATAAAACAAGAAAACACATTAAAAACGGACAAAATATTTAAATTTTGAAATTTTTGATTTTGGAATTTCACATTCGACCAGTCGTCGGTTCGAATGTGAAAAATCAAGTGTGAAAATGTACATTCGACCGTTTTTGTCCACTTTCGACAATTTGAACAAGCTACATTCGACCAAAAAGTCACATTCGACCCTTTTGAAATGGTCGAATATGGCTGTTCATCTTCAGAAATTTACAGATTTTGATTTTGTGTGATTTAACATGCCATTTTGATTTGTAAGGCTTCTAGTATGACCGATCAACCTTTTCCAACAATCAATTGTTATTATTAATCAATTTTTAAGTGTTTTTCCCTAAAATCTAGGGTTTGAAGGTTTTGAACAATCAATTCCCTAATCTGTTGTTTGTTAACCTTGGATTTTGATATCCTCTCCCCCTAAAACACTTAAACATTCAATCCTTTTCAACAATTAATCCTATAACAGTCCACAATCCATTATTTAATTAAGTCATGGGTTTGAACATAAAATCAATGATTCTGTATTCAATAATGGATGGATACCTACAAATAATGGCTTAAAATGATCAGTAGAATATGAAGAACACAATTATAGGATATGAATTACACGAGCAACAAGGGGTGGTTATCACAGAATTTGAAAAAACTTTGAAATAGAGAGTCGAATGTGCAGATAGGTATATATAGGCTCCACATTCGACCCTTTTAGTTGGGCGAATGTGAAATTTTTTCCACTTTCGACTCTATTTAAAGGTTCGAAGGAAGAAAAATGGTTCGAATGTGCAATCAGACATAAGAACACTCACATTCGACCGTTTAGAAAGTTCGAATGTAAAAGCAAAATTCCACATTCGACCCATCGAATGGGCGAATGAAATTTGGAATTTTTGAACTTTTTACCAAATCTCAAAATCGAATCCCGTTCAATATTTTTCTCAACTCTTAAGCATCCGACATTCATTATTTCTCATTTAAAGATGACAAAACTCAAATGGTTCATCAAGCTTCAGAAAATGACCATCAACCACCATCGGTTATCAAAAAGAATATAGAAATGTCAAATCTTTTGGATTTTCTGAAAATTTTTGTTAAAAAACACCAAAAATCTTTTTGAGTTTTGTATTTTTGATGAGAAATGTAAAATGCAAAAATGTAAAGATAAAACAGTAAATGTTTTGTGATTTCCGGTAAGAGGATCATATCAGTTATTGAGAAATCTGATCACACCGTTGATCTTTTGATTTATTATCATTAAAGACAATGTGTGATCTGGAAATTGCTGATATTGTTGTCCACATAAGCTCACATGCAGACTGTTGTGCAGTGCTTTAGACTGATACAGTTATTTATATTATAAACTCAATTGTCTGTGGTTCCCACGCACACGACATACTCCCGTATCAAGAAGTAAATGCACAAAGACTCATTGTAACGCGTGATTATGCTTTCGTCATCTGTAATTTACAAGGTATGAGGCACAGAGGTGTACAGGTCAGCAACTCAATGCTACAAAGTAACTTGTGCACTCTACCAGGTTGAGGGCAGATATCAATCATGATTTGCATCAATGATTTGATACGATGCATTAGATAATCTTTGATTATCGTCATACATTGAAAGTTCCTCAATTCGGTAACTTTAGGATTTCGCTTTAAAGCTCTTTTATAAAGATACACTGTCTGATCTAGGTCCGTAATGACTTACAGCAGAAGATCAGAGAGGCTATCCCCAAATAACTAATAACATAACGACCTGAAACCTCTAAATTTTCTAGAAATACCCTATCAAATGAAATTACGGTACTAAGACCATATGCCCATGAGGAGTTCATCTACACAACAATTCGTTTGATATGTATGTATCAGGCACGCAGTAATAGGTCTACGAAGCCTATCAACACATCACACAGACTCAAACACACGCCTTATATTGCATTACACTTGTTTAGCATGTGTCAGATCCCCACTGATGTACTATCATTTCCTCTTTTTCTCCTGGAAATCATTTTGGGTTTCTCTAATTTTTTAAAGGTTTTTAAATTTTTCAATGTTTTTGGTTTTTCTAAAAATAAACTCCCCCAAAAATGAAAAACATATTTTTGGGTTTTTGTATTTTTCTGAAAAACAGTAAAAACTAAAACTAAAAAGCGATAAACTGAGGTGATGATCAGTCTTGTTTTTCTCTTATACCATTAGCTTTTAAAAGATATTCAAATCTTGATTTATCAAAAGCTTTGGTATTTGATCCAGATATGTTTAGCTTTCGAGTGATTGACTAAATCTTTTGTTAATGCAATTGCAGCCTCATTATCACAGTAAATAGGGGTTTTAAGAAATTGCAAACCGTAGTCCAACATCTGTTGTTGTATCCAGAGAACTTGTGAGCAGCAGCTTGAAGCTGAGACATATTCTGCTTCACATGTTGATAAGGCGACTGCAGTCTGTTTCTTACATTGCCAGGTCACCATCCTGCTCCCCATAAACTGACATCCAGCCGTTGTGGATTTGCTGTCTTTGTCACAGCCTCCCCAATCTGCATCACAAAAAGCAATTAGGTCAAAATTATCATCATTAGGGTACCATAGTCCTCTCAACGGACAACCCTTCAGATATCTAAGGATCCGTTTGACAGCTGCTAAATGACTTTGTTTCGGCTTCGATTGATAACATGCACAAAGACATGTGGCGAACATTATATCTGGTCTGGATGTGGTGAGGTACATCAGAGAACCAACGATTGCTCTGTATGTAAAAGGATCAGTCAGCTCCCCCTTAGCGTCAACACCAATCCCGTGATTAGGTTGTATTGGGGTATCCATCGGCTTCGAATCATCCATCTGGAATCGGCTAAAGACTTCCGAAACGTATTTGTTTTGGTGAATAAAGATCCCCGTTGGTCTTTGGTCCACCTGCAAGCCTAGGAAAAACTACACCACACCATAAAGAAACGCGCTTTTAACGTCCATTTGATACACCTTGAATTTCTTGTAAGATGCAAACGCTAGAAACATGAGAATAGCTTCTAAGCGTGCAACTGGTGCATAAATCTCGTTATAATCGATTCCTTCCCCTTAATGAAAGCCTTGTATGACCAATCGAGCTTTATTCCTTACAATCACTCCTCTGTCATCCTTTTGCATTTGAACACTCATTTTGTTCCAATCTTTTTCCTGCCTGGAGGTAAATCTGTCAGTGTCCACACTCCCAGTTTCTGAAATCGCAATAACTCCTCTTGCATTGCCTCTACCCAAGCGTCATCCAAAAGGGCATCCTTGTATGTCCGCGGCTCAACCTGTGAAACATAACAAGCAAAAGACCAGTCATTCTGACAACCTGACTTTTGAATTTTAGCATATAAGGCTAGAGCACCAGGATTTTCTTGTGAGTTAGCATTTCTCAGTTGTCCTCTCGTCATGACACTGTTACCAGGATCACCAATAACCTGCTCGAGTGGGTGAATACGATGTATCCGAGATTTCGGATAATCAGGTACTTGCACTCCCGTTTGAGTAGTTAAATTCTCTGTCGAATCCAGATCATTACCCAAGTTTGATGATGAAGCACCATTTGGATTTGGGTTCACTGGAGGTGTGTCTGTAGCAATATCTGGAACAGCTTCACTTGTAACATCATCATCATCTTCCGATTTTGATGAATTGAGAGTTGTGGAAGCTTCCTGGAACACCTCTTCTTCAGCTGCAGGAGCATTGGCATCATTAGAAGATGTTTGAGGGGTTACGGTGATCGGCCGCACCAACGGTGATGTCACTGCGTTTTCACACTCGTAGTATAATCTTAATACAGCCTCTTCAACCAAGCTATCTAAATTGAATGATTCAAAGAAATCTTTGTAATTAAACATCCAATCTGGACCGCTACCATATACATTCTGAGTATACCGCTGAACTTCAACGTTAGCCCACTCCTCTACCTGACGAGTTCGTTTGTTGAATACCCGTTTGAGCGGGGTTGCATATCTAACAAAGAATCCTTCTTCAGCATTCGGTGCGAACTTCTGAGATGGATTAAGTATTGTACATGGTGCTCCAAATGGTTCTAGATACTCTAAGTTCGGCTTTCGTCTGTTCAACAGCTCATAAGAAGTTTTACTAAAATTCTTCACTGTTAAAACACGATTGAGAGTATAACAAGCTGCGTAAATGGCTTCATTCCAGGACATTACTGGAAGGTTAGAATCCGCAAGCATTGTTCTAGCCGCTTTAATTAGAGTCCTGTTTTTACGTTTCGCGACACCGTTCTGTTGAGGGGTATACGGAGCAGTATATTCATGATGAATTCCTTTGTCTTCACAAAGAGCATCTATCTGTGCGTTCTTGAACTCCGTCCCATTATCACTTCTAATTCTCTTGATCTTCAGACCATAGACATTTTCTAAACGAGTGAACAGAACCTTCAGATTGTTAAACGTGTCGCTCTTATGATGCAAGCACATAACCCATGAAAATCTGTTGTAGTCATCGGTAACCACAAGACAGTACAATTCACCAGCATGACTTTTACGCTTGACCGGTCCGAATAGGTCCATGTGCAAACACTCAAGTGGTAATTCAACTGAATTGACTTTCTTTGGTTTGTGGGATTGCTTGTGCTGCTTTCCTTTCTTTCAACTCACACACTTGTCGTTCAAATGGAAATGTTTAACATTTACGCCTTTGACAAGTTCATTCTTCACCAGATGGTTCATTTTTCTAAAGTGAATGTGTCCCATCCTCCTATGCCACATGATAGATTCTTTTTCAGTAGCCTTGGAGAGGAAACACGTTACTTGGCCCTGGGTTGTCATGGCCTTTGACATGTCGAGAATGTACAGATTGTTCACTCTCGGTGCTTTCAGCATAACCCACTCTTTTGGAAGTACGAATCCTGGCTTGAGAATGTAGCAAGATTTGTCATCAAAGAATACAAAGAACTGCTTATCACAGATTTGACTGACACTGAGCAGATTATAGTCTATTTGCTTCACATATGAAATCTTCTCAAAACTCACGATACCATTACTCACACTACCCTCCATAGTAATGTATCCTCCTTTGTTCCCAGCAAATGCTACATATCCGCCATTGATATTTCTTATGTCAAACAGTAGCGATAAATCCCCTGTCATGTGACCAGAAGCTCCACTGTCAACAATCCAAAGACTGCTCATAGGGCCAACTGAAGCTCCCTGCACATATCAAGTAAAAAGATTAGATTTTTTGGGGGACATAAGCCTGCTTGGTCTTGGGTCTTTGAACATTTTGTTTCAAAGAGTCTTTCTCACAAACAGTTGAATTTGAATTGATCTTTTTCTGATCAATCCTTTTCATTTTCAGATTTCTCATTCACTTTTGAAGTTGAAGCAACTTGAGATCCCTTTGGTGACCAAAATTTTTCTGAACGTTTCAAGATATGGATATGAGATTTTGGGGTCTCAGTCGGTTTCTTTACTTCGTCCTTGAAGGAAACTTTCTTGGTTACCTTCTCTGATTTAACAGAGACAGGTCCAACTATTGGTTTGACTGGATGTTTTAATGGTACCTTTTGCTTCTCAACAGTTGTGTTCACCACTGGTTTCTTAAAAGGCTTTTCCATTGCGATCCGGTTACGACGATCATATGTCATCTGACGATTATCCCTCTTTTGAAAATATCTGCTTTGGTTGTAAAACGGTGCTGGTTGAGGTACAAATCATCTTTGTGGATAACAATGATTATCGACTGGACTTTGATATGTTTGCTTCGCTTCAACCTCGTGCCTCTTGTGCCTAACATACGGGCAGTGAGCAAGTAAATGCCCTCTCTCCCTGCATTTAAAACACGCACGGTATTCCTCAAAGTTGTTCTTGGCGTTCGACTTTGCATAAGTAGTGATAGGATATTGATCATCCACACCCCTTCTTCTAAGACTCTCAGGAGCTGGGTCCTTAGAGTAAGTCGGCTCAAGAAAACTATTTGCCTTCTCCTTCGGCTTAATAAACTCTGTGACATGAACCTTTGGTTCTTTTGGAACATCCAAATAAATTTTCTTTAAAACCTCTGGAGGTACATCATTTGTTCTCTCATGTTTTGGGAACCAAATGGTACTCTCCTGCCAAATTTTCTCAATTTTGGAGTAATTGACAAACTTAATTGGATATTCCTCGTCATAAATTATCTTATCGGATCCTTCCATCCGATAAAACACTTTGACGGGTTTGTCACATTGTTCATTCTTCTCAACCTGCTTAACTGACCGATTCACTCGATGAGCGTTAGCCATTGGATGTATAATCTGAGAAGGTGACACCGGTTCATTGGTAATAATGTGATTTTCAGCAGGGATATCACATACTTTCTCAGATTTATCATCCTCAGAGTCAGAATCATCAGTTACAGCTATCACACCTTCATCATCCAGTCCCAAAATAGGTCTAACATTGGAATTATGGTCTCCCACACTAGAAGTGTTAGACTCATCATCTGATGTAGAGTCAGATTTAACTGAACTCTCCGGTGTTATTGAATGCAAAGTATGGTTTTCAAACAACACTAGAGATGGGACGGCCTTGTAGTTTGCACTACTTGACTGTGAAGGTTCCTCAATAATATGGTCAACAACGTATGCAATATGTTTGTAGCTTTCAAGCTTCTTGTTGACTTTCTCAGCAAAGCACTTGATGGTTGCCATTTCAAGTTTTGTTTCTTCTAATTCATTGATGTAATTGTTAATGGCTAGTTGTTTTAAAGATAATGTTTTCTTAAGATCAGAAATGTCTTTCTTATAACCATCAAGCACCTTATTGAATTCACGTGCTTCTTTTTTATACGATTGACAGTTGATCTTAGCACTCTCAAGCTGAACCCTGAGTTGCTTATTATCCTCTGTCAATCTATCGCATGCACCACAATACTTATCACTGTTCATGTCTAAAGTAGATTCAGAACTTACCTGTTTTGGAGGCTTAGTCATCGCCATCAATGCAAAATGTGCTCCCTTTCCAGCAAAGAATTTAGAATAATCGATTCTGGTAAAAGCATCATCCACTATGCACGATTTGCGAGTCATAAGAAATTCAGCTTCGGCTAGAAGTTGATCAATATCATCATCTAGTGAGTTAACACTAGCTTCAGAATCAAATTCGCTCTCCGAGTCAGAATAAGCTGAATCACACTGTTCGGGAACATCAGTGACTGAATCAAGAATCAATCCTGACTTCTTTTCAACAATATCATCATTTTCTTCAACTAACTCCTCAATCTTCACCTCAGACATCTTCTCAGTCTCCAAATCATCTTCAACTGACACTGGTTCCTCCAAATCCATCTTCTGTGCAACACACACCACATTACCAGCAGTGATCTCCTCAACACCAAGTTGCATACCAGTCCAATCAAATCCTTCATCTTTCTGGATTACCAAAGCCTGGTTCTGGTTATCTGGTTGGGTTTGGCTATTTGGTGTAGAAATTGGAATGATTGTTCTAGTTGGATTGTATGGTGTTTGGTTTTGGTTCTGGTTTTGTGTAATGGTTTGTCTAACAGAATTGTTTGGTGATACATTTTGACGATTTTGGTAATTATTTTGTGGTTGAAAGTTGGAGTTGTTTTGGCTTTGATAAGATACCTGATTTTGTGATTGACGGTTCTGGTAATTAGTGTTAAAAGGATTCCTGTTTCCCTGTTGTGCTGGCTGTGTGCATTCTCTTTTGAAATGACCTTTCCCACCACAGTTAAAACATGTGACTTTGGCTGTGTTGAAGACATATGTGGTGTTTGGAGATGTAGAAAGATCAGTTCTGCCCGTCTTTTCTATAAACTCGGTCACTCGCCTCATGACACTAGCAAATGCCCACTGAATGTTGATGAGCTCCATCTCCTCCTTGTCAATTTGAGCGTTGTCCTCACTGGTTAAGTTGTTGTTACCAATTTGACTAGCTACTAACCCATTATACGAAGCGACCATAGCAGAAACCAAGGCTACATGTTGCTGTGCAACTTCAACAGTAACGTTGTTCAAGTTTGATGTCTCCAACACAATTGGGCTTTCATTTTGTTGGCTTGGGTTCATTTGAGTTTGGTTCATTTGAGGAATGTAAGATTGTTGTTGAGGTTGATTCAAGTTAGCTGAATAGCATGCAGCTTGTTACATCGGTGAAAATGGTGGGATGTAAGTAGTAGGATAGGATGGTGGTGTATAAGATGATGTTTGAGCAAGATAGTTTATGTGGGTTTTGGTTGGTTCAACAATGCTTGAAACACAAGCTATGTGTGGAGCAACAGTATTACTAGAACTTGAACTAGTCATAGATGAAGATGTACCACCATGATATAACTCGGGATTCTGAGGAACTTGCGCTCTTTTTTGCTTTCCTCATCTCCTCCATCTCTTTGTTCTCAAGCTTTTGGATGAATTCATTGATGGTCTAATATTAGTATGCATATTTCTCCTTAAGGACCTCAATGTGTTGATTCTAGTAAGGTGGTAATGCATCAGCGAACTTATCCACCAGCTTAGACATAGGTATATTAATCTCATAGCTTGAAAGTTCTGTCAATAAATGACAATACCTTGGAATCAACTCCTTCAGTGTCTCATTTCCCATATAGCTAAAGTTCTCAAACTCTTTCCTCAACTCCTCCATTCTAAGCTTCCTTGTTTTCTCATTCCCATCGTGACGATTTCTTAACATATCCCATAATTGCTTCGAAGTGGTGCACGACCCAAACTGATGTAAAAGATCAGTATTAATGGCCTGGGAAATTTGGGAAAACGCCTTCTTTTCCACAACAAACTTTTTCTTCTCATCTTCAGCTAGACTCTCTAATGGAATCGGCTCACCAGTGTTTTCCAAAACCGGAGTTGCATACCCCTTAGTAATCATTTGCCAAGCTTCAGTGCCTTCCATTCCCATTCCCTCCAAATGAATCTTGAACTTGGTCTTCCATTGGTTGTAATCTGCCATTTCCATCAACTTTGGTGGATGACTCCCACTACCCAAAGATTAGTCACGAATAAACGTCGAAATCACATTGGTAGTTTGAGAGTGTACCGCCGCTGCTGCAACTCCCCAGTAATCAGCCATGGGTTGTTGTGGTGGTTGTGCGACTTGTTGTGGCATCGAACTAGTCATCGCCAAATAGTTGATTGGTTGAGATGAATGACTAGTTGTCTTCTGAGCTGCTACTGACCAAGGATCCATTGTTGTTTGCTGTTGTGGTGTTGTATTAGGTCGTGGTGTTGTTGAAAAGTTCCACATAACGTCTGCAAAGTATATAACACGAAACGATTAGAAAAAATTTTCAACAGTTTCTACGTTCGACCTTTTGTCACAAAGCGTGGGGGCGAATGTGGAAATATGTCCAGATTCGACCATTTCTAAAGACTCGAAGGTAGAATGTAACAGACTCTTTTCACTTTCGACCAAAATTTTCCTCTTTCGATCTCCCGATAGGTCGAATGTAAAACCAATGGTCGAATGAACAACAACACACTAAAATTTCCAGGTTCGACCGAATTAACCTCCACGTTCGACCTAAAAAGACCTGGTTTGACCTAAAACCCACACTCTCGACCGTTTCTCCCTAGGTTCGACCCTTTCATTTTGAAAAACGGTTATTCTTTGAAAATCAGTTTTTTTGATCCAAAATTTTCAAATGTTGATGAAATTTGATGATCTTTTGCAGGTTTTGCTTCGGATTGGATTTGGAACAAGTTTAACAAAGAGAATTCTAGATTTTATCCATGAAAACTAGTTCAAATCAATCAATATTCATCAATTTCAAATGTTCAATGAAAACAGAAAAGTTTTGATCAAAATTGGGTCCAAATCAACACTAATATTATTAATTCGTAGTTGTTTGATCCTTATGGCTCGGATACCACTTTGTATGTGTCAAGGATCGGATCGTCAAACAAAGACTATGATCAAACAAGTTCAATTCAGGTGCGGAATCCCTGAATTGATTATGAAATGATAATATAATCAGCAAAACACGCAAATCACTTCAAACATTTTCTTTCATTCATAAACATCATTGATAATCTTTACAAAACCTTGTTTATAATGATAAAGACTCAATACAGACTTAACAAAACCCTAGGGAGAGAACACACTCAGAGAGGGAAACAAAATGACCAAAAGTTAACATTACAAATGATTCAGCCTTTATATAGACTTGCACATTCGACCATTCGATTGGCTGAATATGCAGGTTCGACCAATCAAAGTGGGCGAATCAGCATATTACATAAACAAAATCTCCTTCGACCTCTTGAGTTCTCTCTTCGACCGTTCATATCTACATTCGACCATGTTAATTTCACTTCGACCGTCCGTCAGTGACAAAACATAATAGAATTCGCAATTCAATAGCATTAGTCGCACTTCGTGTATCTACACTAACGTATGGTACTAGTAACATGTTAACATTATCTTGTAACAATACAAAGTTATTATTATCAAATTTGATTACTAACCTCCATGTAAACACACAAAAATCGGTCCCTATACAAGGCCACCAGAAGTTTTCCATAAACACATTAAATACATATGATCATGCATACATAATCGGCCAAGACATCACACATATGTTTAAATAAGAAACCTTATGTATATGTAGTTATATATTTTAAAAGACACAAAACTACACTATCTTGTACACACACGATTTCATATATTTAAACAACATACCAATCTAGATAACTATACCTATGTGCACTTACATGACTACACATACGGATTGGACATGGATACATGAATAATCTACACAATAAACACTCATGCATACACACACAGCTCACCTCAACACACACACGTCGATCAGCTCCATAAACATGTGTACATATCCATCAAACATACACCAATTAAACTTATAACTTAGACATTTCACCAACATAGAAGCAAGACCCACATACACATCATTCTACACATGTTGGACTATCCAAAACCATCCAAATCCTTCCCAAATGCATTCGACTATTGTCACACCCCGCCTAGGTGGAAACACGGAATGTAACCACCAAAGGTTTTCAAGCACAAGATTTGAGCAAACATTCCATTTTATTTAGTAATAAAAGTACTCAACTTGTTTAACAAGTAAAATCATCACAAAACATTGTCTAAAACCATACATAGGACCATAGGTTTTGAAAACACAAATTGTGATAACAGTGAATGAATGCCCAAACGTATCCCAAGTTCCATCCCTAGCTTAGTTACCTGAAAAACATGCATAAAATCTTTGTCAACAAAATTGTTGGTGAGTTCACGGGTTTTGAAATAAACAAAAATGTTAAGTTTAATGAAATCCTTGAATGACCCATCATTGTCTAGCTAAGATCAATGATAATAAACCATCATGAGTCCATAACCAAACCTTGACGAGCGGTGCCTCGCACATCGCACAATAAAGGCAATGTATCATCATAAAATCTAAGACTATTTTTTTAAAACATATAAATAATATATAAACACCCATTATATATACATACCCATGACGTCTTGTCTAACGACAAACCAACAACCTTGGCGACACTAGTTACATTTACAAAAGACAATGTCCAAGCTGGCTACCATGTGAATCTTTGACCTATAATCAAAACCATGTACACAAAACATTAACAACTTGTTTAAATGACTCAAAGATCCTAATACTACCACGGTACCTAACCCAAAAGAACTTGAGCGTGCATAATTCGACCTTCCTTGAGACTTGATCTTCACTCGTGCACTTTACTTATTACAATTTCAAACAAAGCAAACATTTAGTATGCTAAAACAATGTCACCATCTTGTCCAAGGAAACCAAACAATCCATGGAACCATGATAAAATCCTTACTTCTACCATTTGACCCGTTAAGGGTATTCCTACCGTTTTGACCCGTTAAGGGTACTTCCACCATATTGACCCGTTAAGGGTACTTCTACCGTTTTGAGGGTACTTCTGTAACATCGCGAATTTCCCCTAATTTTTTTTTTGATAAAAAGAATGTATTGTTTTAAACAATATATGTTTTAAACTAATAATTATTTGTATCTCGACACTTTTGTACGTTTTAAAAATATTTCGAGTCACTTTCGGGCTTATATAATCATATTATGAATTTAGAATAATATAGTTTTAGGGAAATAATTGCCAAAAAAAGATTTGTGTGGACCGGGACTCGAACCCGCGTCCATAGCCAACCAACACACAGTGACAACCAACTGAGCCAACTATCATCTTGTGTAGTATATCAGAAGAAAATAAACTTAACACATTCCTTAAATTGATTAGTCAAAGTCTTAGTCAAACAGTCAAAGTCTTAGTCAAATAGTCAATTCATCATAAAACCTTACTTTATGGTGTTGACCAATTTTAATGGCTAATTGACTCCAAAACTAGTATAAAAACCCACCTATGAACCATTACACTTGCCACCTCTAAATCGGTTGTTTCAATCCGATTAAACTTTCCCTCATACTTTTCTTCTATCGTCTATTACTTCTACAATTGATGCTTTGATTATAAGCTCTTGTAATTGGCAACTTTGGGGCTTCACATACTTTTTTTCTCAAGACTTAATACTTTGCTAAGGTGAGTTTACGTAACCATGTTATTGCGTTTCTTTATACTTGCAACATTTTACTTAAGCAATTCTACATGCATGTCTAGTTGTAAACTTTAATGCCTTATGAATTAGACAACAACAGTTTCAACGAGTTTCAACGAGTTTCAACATTACATAATCATTAGCTATGGCCAAGCCGGCGATACTTAATAATAGATCTATTGGATTGACAATCCCACCCGGATACATGTACCTCCTACATAGGTAGCGTGGGTGATTGTTATCGTTCCAACGTATCATTAAGGTGAACCGTGGATGACGGGATGGACCTAAACTAGTCGGAGGTTTGATTATGTCGATTCAACATTTCATGTTTATTCATGTAGACTTAAACTTACGATAGACATATGAATTGCTAAACTTTTATTCTTAAACTTAATTGCTTGACATGGCTTATGTATTCTCACCAACTTCTAGTTGACCCCCTCATTTTTACAACTCAACAGGAAATACTGATGCTTGAAGTCTAGAGCTAGCATGAGAAATATTTGAAGCTTTGTTTGATTATTTGATGTAGACTTTAATGTAATTCAATTTTGTAATGAAATAAAGGATTATTTAAACTTGTGTACTACCATGAGCTACTGAACAATCATCACTACGTGACACCTCGATGTTTCCGCCATCGGTTGGGGTGTTAAAGATTGGTATCAGAGCCATGGTTATAATGAATTAGGTTATTAGAAAAATAATCTAGTCTATAACCATAGGATTTTAACTAGTACTTGCTCCTTTTACTTGCAACCTTACTTGCTTCTATTCTCTATCTCCCTCCTACTTCTTATCCCTACTTTAGTCCCTACAAGAAGACTGTTCTCATCACAAGATCTACTCTTAAACTAAAAGGACAAATCCTCAGGTTTAGCCTGAACCACCTTTAAGATCTCGTCAAAGTTCTTGATTTTAATAACGAACACGTGCAATCTGGAAGGGTGAACGTCTGTATTCTGAGTCTTCAGTCTAGGTTGGCATTGCGCATATATCCCAATCAGACGAGGGACCCGGATGCCTACCTGGGAATTCTCGGGATGAGTGTTTACTTATAGGCTAAAGCATGTCTTCACTATGTTATTAGAATCTAGAAGTTTTGATAAGTCAATGTTTTCGTTTATTCGTTTTAATTAATGAATAAATGATTACACTCACTTTCCTTAAACTAAGCTCTAAAATCTCAAAATTTTACAGCTTAAATCAATCTCATTTCATAACCATCTATGGATTTCACAATCACACTTTACCTTACCATCTTAGCCACTTTTTAAATATTCAACACCCTACCCAAATCATATTATTTCATTTCTCCACATGTTACTTATTTTTAAAAACTATAACCTCATACCTTAGCACAAACTAAAGATTCCTAAATCCTGTTGTATTTTCATTACCTAGTAACTTTACAAAGTACATATTTTTGTCAAAAGATGTCCTCGAACTTAAATTCAATTGTTTATTTATTGACGTAACAAACAATTTTCTATATAATGCTTTAAACTATTAAAAATCACTTAATAGAACCTTGATCTTCAAAACCTAATGTCATGTTTGAAATCTCCAACTAACGGGAATATTTTAATCAAAGCCCACTTAGCTTGTACTATTTAACAACTTTTGCTTTATGTATAAAACCAATTTTGAAAATAAGATTTTTTTTATAGGAATAATATCTAGTCTCTAAATTCTCCATCGACACTCACTCATTTTCAACTTGTTCAAATTTTTACAATATTTGGCATATACCACAATCATGTTTTCTTATACACTTGATTATAACCTTTGATCCAAACCCCAAAATTTACACTGCTACATAATTTCCTTACTATAAAATAAACTCTTTATAAACTATCTTCACATTCACTATCTTTCACAACCTTGATTCTGCTTCAAGATTTTTCATCATCCTCTCAAGAACTAAATTCATATCCTTCACCTTCTCATACATGAGCTAGTTACCCATGATAACCAAACTATTGAAACTTGATTGTGTGTTGCATCAAACATAATCCTTAGTTATACATGAGGATTCGACTATCTACCATATTTGAACATTTGAAACTAGAATTCATGGAATATAAACTATTTGCTATAGACACACCTAGAGTCATTAACCTTGTCTAGGGAAACTCTATTACAACTCGTATGCTATACTTGATACTTGATTGCTTACATGTACATATTATCAATTTGCAATTTATGTGTGAAATAATTGGTACACTTAATCAAACAACTGGTAGAGGATGAAGTACTTGCTCAATAGTTAGTTGAGTACCAAATAACCTACTCAACGATTGGTAGAGGTCATCATGCCTGCTCAACAGTCGGTAGAGGCCCTAAAACCTGCTCAACGACTGGTAGAGGCTATCGCACCTGCTCAACAATCGGTAGAGGTCTTACTCACTGACTGGTAGAAGTCTTTTTCCTACTCAACAGTTGGACTCATTTTTGGATACATTGTAAACGATTCAATCACAAGGTTATTTTGCATTACTTACATGTGTGTTTAGAGTCATAGAAGGACACAAAACCCTAATGTAAGGTAAATTGGTGATTGCGGTCCGGAAGGTAATCATGAATTTACAGGTACGTTAAGGTAGTGTGAAATTCTAATAAGGTTTTAGTAGTTCATTTGGTTTTCATATAGCCAATCAGTTCATGCATTTCTTATAAGATTCCTAAAACATAAGTTTAGTATTTTGCTAGATTCTTATGCTTCTTGCTACTTCAGACGAACCTAATCCAATCCTTAAAACTCACATCTCAAACCTCTTATCCAAATTATTCGAAACAAATTATTCTATTACCTATAAATTCATGTCGTGCCTTAACCCAAACCACAGCTGCCTTAATTTCTACCTAATCAACCTCAAACCTGTGTTTTTAATAACTTCGGGACGAAGTTTCCAAAAGTAGGGGAGACTGTAACATCGCGAATTTCCCCTAATTTTTTTTTGATAAAAAGAATGTATTGTTTTAAACAATATATGTTTTAAACTAATAATTATTTGTATCTCGACACTTTTGTACGTGTTAAAAATATTTCGAGTCACTTTCGGGCTTATATAATCATATTATGAATTTAGAATAATATAGTTTTAGGGAAATAATAGCCAAAAAAAGATTTGTGTGGACCGGGACTCGAACCCGCGTCCATAGCCAACTAACACGCAGTGACAACCAACTGAGCCAACTATCATCTTGTGTAGTATTTCAGAAGAAAATAAACTTAACACATTCCTTAAATTGATTAGTCAAAGTCTTAGTCAAACAGTCAAAGTCTTAGTCAAATAGTCAATTCATCATAAAACCTTACTTTATGGTGTTGACCAATTTTAATGGCTAATTGACTCCAAAACTAGTATAAAAACCCACCTATGAACCATTACATTTGCCACCTCTAAATCGATTGTTTCAATCCGATTAAACTTTCCCTCATACTTTTCTTCTATAGTCTATTACTTCTACAATTGAAGCTTTGATTATAAGCTCTTGTAATTGGCAACTTTGGGGCTACACATATTTTTTTTCTCGAGACTTAATACTTTGCTAAGATGAGTTTACGTAACCATGTTATTGCGATTCTTTATACTTGCAACATTTTACTTAAGCAATTCTACATGCATGTCTAGTTGTAAACTTTAATGCCTCATGAATTAGACAACAACAGTTTCAACGAGTTTCAACATTACATAATCATTAGCTATGGCCAAGCCAGCGATACTCAATAATAGATCTATTGGATTGACAATCCCACCCGGATACGTGTACCTCCTACATAGGTAGCGTGGGTGATTGTTATCGTTCCAACATATCATTAAGGTGAACCGTGGATGACGGGATGGACCTAAACTAGTCGTAGGTTTGATTATGTCGATTCAACATTTCATGTTTATTCATGTAGACTTAAACTTACGATAGACATATGAATTGCTAAACTTTTATTCTTAAACTTAATTGCTTGACATGGCTTATGTATTCTCACCAACTTCTAGTTGACCCCCTCATTTTTACAACTCAACAGGAAATACTGATGCTTGAAGTCTAGAGCTAGCATGAGAAGATATTTGAAGCTTTGTTTGATTATTTGATGTAGACTTTAATGTAATTCAACTTTGTAATGAAATAAAGGATTATTTAAACTTGTGTACTACCATTAGCTACTGAACAATCATCACTACGTGACACCTCGATGTTTCCGCCATCGGTTGGGGTGTTACAACTTCTACCATATTGACCCATTAAGGGTGCTTCTACCATTTTAAACCATTCTACTAAATTGCACCCTTGTGTAACCACAAGGTACTTCATACTACTTTCATTCCATCAAGTTCAACCACAACAAATACATACATAACAAATATGACCAATATATTCATTAAGCTAAATAGTTGGTAGTAACCAACTTACCTTTGTCGTGTGCACCTTGCTCCTTGTGACCACTCGAACCTTCAACCTTCACACCTACATAGTGAAGGAATTCCATACTTTTTCATACTTTACCCATTACCATTCTTGGTTCAAGGTGAATAAACTAACATAATCTCATAGTTACAACCTTTACCATTATATTTATCATGCATTTCTCACAATTTAACCTATTCTAAAGTGCTAGGCATTTTATCATACAATTGGTGTGCATTTCCATACATTCAGGTGATCATGCCATTCTATGACACATTATCTCCCCTTCTACACTAACATTTACAATCTACCTTTCTAATTAATTATCAATACAAAATCAATAGAGTTTTCTTGGTGTTGGGGTCTTGTTTGACTTTTAAAAGTCAACATGAACCTTCATTCCAACATCCACTTAACAACTTCTCAATTCAGCCCTAACATCCCCAAATTAACATGTAACTTCATCAATTCTACTCTACCATACATAGTAATCACATTCTTCCTAAACCACAAGAGATAGTTATTATAACATAACCATGAAATACTACCATTCCACTTCCAAATCCATTAAAATTGATTCTACAACTTACCAATAGTATTAGTGCCACTAGATGGTTATGAATTCATGGACATGCAGGGATTTAGGGATGATTTCTTGCTTTAATTTCAGCTTTGGAGAGGCAATTTGGAGAGCTCCCTATGTCACTCTCTTCTCTCTCTCTCCCTACGATCTATTCTTTTCTTTCTTTCTTTTCTCCCATTTTCTTTCTAATCCCTTAATTACTATCCCTCAATCTTTCTAAAACAACCCTCCAACATGAGTGTTTGCTAATGTTTAGTCCCTCCCTTCTATCAAGTAAACTTCCACCATTTTTACCCAAGTAATTAACCTGGTAAATTTTATGTTTGTTAAATGTACAACTACCTATGCACTACTTACAACTAGGGGTACATACATATATATTAACGCATACATACATACTCTCACTACCATATATATATACATACACACACTTACCATACTACCATTAATTTAATATTTTTGGGGTGTTACAAGTCTACCCCCTTAAAAAGGTTTCGATCCCGAAACCTAGATACGTACCGAGTAGAGCCGGGTAGTGTTTCTGCATTTCTTCCTCGGATTCCCACGTAAGATCTGAACCCTTCCGATGTTGCCATTGAACCAAAACTTGGTTTATGGTCTTATTTCGCAACTGCTTCACCTTGAAATCTATTATAGCCACCGGTTTTTCTACATAATTCAATTTGTCGTCTACCTCTATGTTCTCAAGAGGCACGTACGCGGTTTCATCCGCGAGACACTTCCGTAACTGGGACACATGAAAGGTGTCATGGATCCCACTCAAGGATGACGGTAGCTCCAACCGGTAAGCCACATGCCCGACCCGTGCCAAAATTTTGAACAGTCCTATATAACGCGGGCCTAACTTCCTGCGTTTACGAAATCTGATGATGCCCTTCCAAGGGGAGGCTTTTAATAACACAAAATCTCCCACTTGAAATTCGATCGGGCGTCTTCTACGATCGCATAAGCCTTCTGCCGGTCTTGGGCCGCTTGAATTCTAGCCCGTATTAGGCTAATTTTCTCATTAGTGAGGGCCACTAAATTACTTGGAGCTAAGTCCCGCTGACCCACTTCCCCCCAACACACCGGGGTTCTACATTTTCTCCCATATAACATGTCAAATGGTGCCATTTGGATGCTACTATGATAACTGTTATTATAAGAGAATTCCACTAATGGTAAGTGTTCATCCCAACTTCCCCCAAAATCTAAAACACATGCCCTCAACATATCTATGAGGTTCTGAATGGTCCTTTCGGTTTACTCGTCAGTTTGAGGGTGGTAGGCGGTACTAACTAACAACTTTGTACCCATTTTTTCTTGAAACCTCCTCCAATACCGGGATGTGAATCGAGTATCCCGATCCGACACAATAGACA
The DNA here is from genome assembly GCA_028751855.1 of Ambrosia trifida. Classification (NCBI taxonomy): domain Eukaryota; kingdom Viridiplantae; phylum Streptophyta; class Magnoliopsida; order Asterales; family Asteraceae; genus Ambrosia; species Ambrosia trifida. The sequence goes on along the minus strand of CM054128.1, from coordinate 131,122,344 downwards.
CGGGTACACCATGCCGGGATACAATCTCATTCACATAAATTTCCGCCATCCGTTCGGAGGTGTAGGCCTCCCGAATAGCCAAAAAGTGTGCGCTTTTTGTAAGCCGGTCCACCACTACCCAGATTGCATCATAACCCTTCCTTGTCTTTGGTAATTTTGTCACGAGATCCACGGTTATCTCCTCCCACTTCCACACCGGCACCTCAAGTGATTGTAGCTTCCCATAAGGCTTTTGGTGTTCGGCTTTGACTTGTGAACAAGTCAAACATTTCTCCACATACTTAGCGATGTCGCGCTTCATTCCCGGCCACCAATAGTCTTTCTTTAGATCCCGATACATCTTGGTCGCCCCTGGGTGGATTGAGAACTGGGACTTGTGGGCTTTGTCAAGCAGTGAAGTCTTGACATCACATGTCCAAGGAACCCATACCCGCCCATATCGGGTCTTCATCCCATCCGCATTTTCTTCCAACTTGTCTATCATCCCTTTCATTCTTATCTTCTTCGGGTCATTGGCTTGCAAAGCCTCGACTTGGGCCTTTCATATCTCACCCAAAAGGGTAGGTGTAATTACTACACCCAAGGCCTTAACTTGAATCGGGGGTGGGTATTCTTTCAGACTCAGAGCATCGGCCACCACATTGGCCTTGCCCGGGTGGTACACGATATCATAATCATAATCTTTGATCAACTCTAGCCACCTCCGTTGTCTCATGTTGAGATATTTTTGTTCAAAGAAATACTTCAGGCTTTTGTGATCGGAATATATGGTACATTTTGTCCCATACAGGTAATGCCTCCAGATTTTCAACGCAAACACTACGGCCCCCAATTCCAAATCGTGGGTTGGGTAATTACATTCATGGGGTTTGAGTTGTCTTGATGCGTAGGCGATGACTTTCCCCCGTTGAATCAAAACACACCCGAACCCTTGATGCGAGGCATCCGTATAAACCACAAAATCATCCGACCCTTCAGGCAAGGTCAGAACAGGCGAATTAGACAAATTCTCTTTCAGCACTCGGAAGGCTCTTTCTTAGTCTTCGCCCCAAACGAACTTTTCACTCTTCTTTGTCATCCGTGTCAAAGGTAGTGCCACCTTTGAAAAATCTTGGATGAATCTTCTATAATAACCGGCGAGGCCCAGAAAACTTCGAATTTCACTCGGGTTCTTGGGAGAAACCCATTCCACCACCACCTTCACTTTCGAAGGGTCCACAGAAATGCCCTTTTCATTCACCACATGTCCCAAAAACTGGACTTCCCTCAGCCAGAAGGCACACTTAGAAAATTTAGCATAAAGTCTTTCCTTTCTAAGCGTCTCAAGGACTTCCCGTAAGTGATCCGCGTGATCTGATTCACTTCGGGAGTAAATCAAAATGTCGTCTATGAATACTATCACAAAACGATCCAACATCGAACGACACACCCGATTCATTAAATCCATGAATGCGGCCGGATCATTTGTCAACCCGAAGGACATTACTAGGAACTCGTAATGCCCATACCGAGTTCTAAACGCCTTTTTGGCCACATCTTCTTCCCTTACCTTCAACTGATGGTACCCAGAACGAAGGTCAATCTTTGAGAACCAACTCGCCCCTTGCAGTTGATCAAATAGATCATCAATACGAGGTAAGGGGTAGCGGTTCTTTATCGTTAGTTTATTCAACTCCCGGTAGTCTATGAACATCCGCATAGACCCATCCTTCTTTTTCACAAATAATATAGGGGCTCCCCACGGGGACACAATCATGCGAATGAAGCCCTTATCGAGTAACTCTTGAAGTTGTGTCATCAACTCCCGGAGTTCGGTGGGTGCCAACCTGTATGGTGTTTTTGCTACGGGTTGAGCACCGGGAACCAATTCAGTTTTAAATTCTACTTCGTGTTCGGGAGGAATCCCTGGAAGATCGTCCGGAAATACATCCCGAAATTCTCCAACAACCGGTACCTCTTCAATCTTGGGGGTGGTGATGGTGGTATCAACTACGTAGGCCATGAATGCCTTTCCCCCATTACGCATATGCTTCATGGTTTCCACCAAGGTACACAACTTGGCTTCAACCTTTCTATCCCCAATAAAACTTACCCGTCGCCCACTAGGTGAGGTAACGTATATGGTTTTATTCTTGCATTGGAATCCCGCGTGGTGTTTGGCCAACCAATCCATGCCTATCACTACTTGGAATTCCCCCATTTGCATGGGTACTAAGTCTACCTTAAAATCCTCCCCTTCTACCGTGAGAGTACAATCTCTACATACATTGTGTAATAAGTAATTCTTACTATCCGTAATTTCTACTTCTAATGGGCTTGACATCTCTTCTATGATAAAGGAGGGGTGGTAGATCACTTTGGTAGACACAAAAGACCTACTTTCCCCCGTATCAAAAAGCACATACATAAGAGTATTGTTGACTAGTAACATACCCGACACCACCTCGGGGTGGTTCTTTGCTTCTTCGGTGGTGATTGGAAACATTCTTCCACGAGCCTTCAAGGCTTCATTCTTCTTTCCCTCTTTCGGTGCCTCCTTCTTGAGCTTGGGACAATTCGCCTTGAAGTGTCCGGGTTCATAACAATGATAACACAACTGAACCGAACTAGGGCATTTATAAAATGGATGTCCCACCTTCCCACAATTGTAGCACGTCTTCTGTCCCAAGCGGAATTCCCCCCTATGCGGTTTCCCGTATGTGTTACAGTTCGGTACCTCACCCTTCTTAGAATCTTTCTTGCCCTGTTCGTGCCCCTTTCCCTTCTTCTGTGACTCCCAAGTCCTTTCAACCTTTCTCTTCTCACCCCGTTGTTCTTGGCGTTTCAATTCTGTTTCCCGTTCACAGGCCCAATCGATGAGTTCACCCAACGTGTTGCATTTTGATGCAGTGATAAACTCCCTATATTCTGCCTTTAGCATGGCATGATACCTGCTAATCTTCATTCGTTCCGTTCCCACCAATTCTAGACAAAACTTCATCTTATCGAGGAATATGTTTGTGATCTCATCAATGGTTTCATTCTTCTGGCGGAGGTGTAGAAACACTTCCTGAATGCGATCAATTGCAGTTTAAGGACAATGATGCTTCAGGTAGGGCTCTTTAAACTCAACCCATGTCATGGTTCTTACTCGTTCTTGCCCCACTTCCTTACTATAACTATCCCACCAATCCTTTGCGCGGAGTCGCAACTGACCCGTGGCAAACATTACTTCATCTTTGCCTTCACAATGACTTCGTGCCCCACTTCCGAAACGTAACTTCTAGTCAATTTGATATAAAAGTTTGTTGGTTTGGATTGAGTTTTTCGGGCTTAAAAGTGAGATTTGTATTTGTTTTCGTCATTTCTGATCTCCAATCCGACTAAGACATCTTCAATCCGACTAAGGGTCACATTCAAGCCGACTAAGCGTAGTCTCACACTATCTTAGTCTCTCCTTTAAGCTTAGTCTCATTTTATCTCAATCTCTCCTTTAAGCTTATACTCAAGGTTAACTCAGTCGGTAGGTTATCTTAGTCGGGAGACCGAGTCAGTCGGATTACCTTAGTCGGGAGGCTGAGTTAGTCGGATTACCTAAGTCCAGAGACTGAGTCAGTAAGATTCGCCTTTGTCAGACTCTTAACTCAGTCAAACTCCTTAGTGGGTTAGTTAACTCAATCTGATGTCTTAGTCGGACTGTCAACCTAGTTGGACCTTTGAGTTAAATTTTATCTCAGTCGGTTCTTAAAGCTCAGTCTCAATCTAAGGGTTATCTTAGTCGGTTCTTTAACCCTCAGTCAGATCAAAGCTTGTTTTTAGTCAAATTTCATGACTCTTTGACCGTGTTGACCCAGGCTAACTGCGGGTTTGTGATATCCCGTTGAATTTACAGGTCAAGATTTGTACACGTTCTCACTATCATATCATTTTCAGTTATGCATTGGACATTGTACAGTAAATGTGTCACCCCGAGTTTAGCAAAGCCCAAGGTAGTTCAGGAATTCATCACATTTTCCATGTACGCATTAAACACCCGATTAATTCTAGAACAATTGACAATGACAGTCAAGACAATCACACGCTCAACAGAGAGCAATTGAATGTTCCACTTCGACGTACAAAACAAAACATAATCACACGTGGCTATATCTAACTTGGGAATTATTATATTCTATAATCAATCCGAACATTTCCTAAGGCCTTTTATGGATATTTGACATAAAATCTATGGAACAATCTCACATATCCAAAACAAGATGCCAACTTATATAGACATGAGTTGAAAACTCTCCAACAACATATGTTTATAGATAACTAACGTAAGGTACTAGTAACATGTTAACATTATCTTGTAACAATACAAAGTTATTATTATCAAATTTGATTCTTAACCTCCATGTAAACATACAAAAATCAGTCCCTATACAAGGCCACCAGAAGTTTTCCATAAACACATTAAATACATATGATCATGCATACACAATCGGCCAAGACATCACACATATGTATACCTATATGTTTTAAATAAGAAACCTTATGTATATGTAGTTATATATTTAAAAGACACAAAACTACACTATCTTGAACACACACGATTACATATATTTAAAAAACATACCAATCTAGATATCTGTACCTATGTGCACTTACATGACTACACATACGGATTGGACATGGATACATGAATAATATACACAATAAACACTCATGCATACACACACAGCTCACCTCAACACACACACACACGTCGATCGGCTCCATAAACATGTGTACATATCCATCAAACATACACCAATTAAACTTATAACTTAGACATTTCACCAACATAGAAGCAAGACCCACAAACACATCATTCTACACATGTTGGACTATCCAAAACCATCCAAATCCTTCCCAAATGCATTCGACTATTGTCACACCCCGCCTAGGTGGAAACACGGGATGTAAACATGAAAGGTTTTCAAGCACAAGATTTGAGCAAACATTCCATTTTATTTAGTAATAAAAGTACTCAACTTGTTCAGCAAGTAAAATCATCACAAAACATTGTCTAAAACCATACATAGGATCATAGGTTTTGAAAACACGAATTGTGATAACAGTGAATGAATGCCCAAACGTATCCCAAGTTCCATCCATAGCTTAGTTACCTAAAAAACATGCATAAAATCTTTGTCAACAAAATTGTTGGTGAGTTCACGGGTTTTGAAATAAACAAAAAATGTTAAGTTTAATGAAATCCTTGAATGACCCATCATTGTCTAGGTAAGATCAATGATAATAAACCATCATGAGTCTATAACCAAACCTTGACGAGTGGTGCCTCGCACGTCGCACAATAAAGGCATTGTATCATCATAAAATGTAAGACTCGATTTTTTTAACCATATAGATAATATATAAACACCCATTATATATACATACCTATGACGTCTTGTCTAACGACACACCAACAACCTTGGCGACACTAGTTACATTTACAAAAGACAATGTCCAAGTTGGCTACCATGTGAATCTTTGACCCATAATCAAAACCATGTACACAAAACATTAACAACTTGTTTAAATGACTCAAAGCTCCTAATACTACCACGGTACCCAACCCAAAAGAACTTTAGTGTGCATAATTCGACCTTCCTTGAGACTTGATCTTCACTCGTGAGCTTTACCTATTACAATTTCAAACAAAGCAAACATTTAGTATGCTAAAACAATGTCACCATCTTGTCCAAGGAAACCAAACAATCCATGGAACCATGATAAAATCCTTACTTCTACCATTTAACCCGTTAAGGGTATTCCTACCGTTTTGACCCGTTAAGGGTACTTCCACCATATTGACCCATTAAGGGTAATTCTACCGTTTTGAGGGTACTTCTACCATATCGACCCATTAAGGGCGCTTCTACCATTTTAAACCATTCTACTAAATTGCACCCTTGTGTAACCACAAGGTACTTCATACTACTTTCATTCCATCAAGTTCAACCACAACAAATACATACATAACAAATATGACCAATATATTCATTAAGCTAAATAGTTGGTAGTAACCAACTTACCTTTTTCGTGTGCACCTTGCTCCTTGTGACCACTCGAACCTTCAACCTTCACACCTACATAGTGAAGGAATTCCATAATTTAGTTTTTCATACTTTACCCATTACCATTCTTGGTTCAAGGTGAATAAACTAACATAATCTCATAGTTACAACCTTTACCATTATATTTATCAAGCATTTCTCACAATTTCACCTATTCTAAAGTGCTAGGCATTTTATCATACAATTGGTGTGCATTTCCATACATTCAAGTGATCATACCATTCTATGATACATCATCTCCCCTTCTACACTAACATTTACAATCTACCTTTCTAATTAATTATCAATACAAAATCAATAGAGTTTTCTTGGTGTTGGGGTCTTGTTTGACTTTTAAAAGTCAACAGGAACCTTCATTCCAACACCCACTTTACAACTTCTCAATTCAGCCCTAACATCCCCAAATTAACATGTAACTTCATCAATTCTACTCTACCATACATAGTAATCACATTCTTCCTAAACCACAAGAGATAGTTATTATAACATAACCATGAAATCCTACCATACCACTTCTAAATCCATTAAAATTGATTCTACAACTTACTAATAGTATTAGTGCCACTAGATGGTTATGAATTCATGGACATGCAGGGATTTAGGGATGATTTCTTGCTTTAATTTCAGCTTTGGAGAGGCAATTTGGAGAGCTCCCTATGTCACCTCTCTTCTCTCTCTCTCCCTGTGATCTATTCTTTTCTTTCTTTCTTTTCTCCCATTTTCTTCTAATCCCTTAATTACTATCCCTCAATCTTTCTAAAACAACCCTCCAACATGAGTGTTTGCTCATGTTTAGTCCCTCCCTTCTATCAAGTAAACTTCCACCATTTTTACCCAAGTAATTAACTTGGTAAATTTTATGTTTGTTAAATGTACAACTACCTATGCACTACTTACAACTAGGGGTACAACATATACATACATATATATTCACGCATACATACATACTCGCACTACCATATCTATCTATATAATAATTGAATACACTCGGGTCGAATGGAGGCTTTAGAGAGGGTCCTCATGGATCCAACCACAATATGGAGCTCCGAATTGAAGTCCATATAAACCATTTTCAGAAAAAAAAAATTTATTCTCCACAAATCATTCTTTATTTCTCCATAACAAACCTTTCTATCCTCCTCCTTCATCTTTCATACTCTCTTGATTCTTCACAACTGATTCAAGGTAATCATCGATCCCTATTCTTCTAACATTGCTTAATATTATTGTGTTTTACTTATTTTTGTTAACAAACTCGATGCTTTACTGTTAATCATCTTGATGAAACCTATGTATACGATTTTTCAATTGATATTTTTGTTAACAAACTCGATGCTTTACTGTTAATCTTATGAATAAATTACTCTTATCATTTGTATAATCAAATGGTTTGACTTAATCGGTTTTTTTTTAATCTTTGACTATTTAATCGGTTTTCTTATAAAATACGATCCATATGAAGATTTAATCGGTTTTTTAATCTTTGACTATTTAATCAAATTCTTCAATAATATTATTATCAATGATTAAACACTAATACATTTAGAATGAAGTTTTAATCGATTTTTTTTTATAAAATACGATCTAGATGATTTAGAATGAACATGGAAAATTAACATTTAATCGTTTCAAGAAATTTATCAATTTGATGTATTCATTTGTGATTATTTTTTAGAAATACCAACTTTTTAAATTGGTATTGATAGATATACAGTAAATCGGATTTACCTTTAAACTGATTTAATCATTCTATGTTTTACTTATTTTAAAAATTAGGATCTCATCCGAACACACCAACGTTATTATGACTTATCACAAAGGTTCTTAATTCTTCAAGGTTTTGCATGACCCTTCGTCAACCATGTTGGTATGATTGTTATTTTTTTTTGTGTAAAAATGCCTATTTCATTTTATAAAATGTTTTTTTTAAATTTTTTTATACGTATCTTTCTAGATTGTGCCGAAGGCCATGAACAAATTTCTTTTATCTAAAAACATCGTATGCAGTGACGTTACAGTTGCCACATACGAATTATGATTAGTCTTGATTGCAATTAATAAGATTTATTCATTTTTAATGTTATTTATTAAGATGTTTAATATTATTTATTGACATTAATAATAATTGACTGAATTTAATGTTATTTATTAAAAATTTTAATCTCATTTATTTATATTACTTTTTTGAATTTATATTTAATAAGATTTAATCATTTTTAATGTATTTTTAATATGTTAGAATTAATGTTATTTATTGACATTAATAATAATTGACCGAATTGAATGTATTTATTACGATTTTTTAATCTAATTTATTTATATTAATATTGCCACGAAATTACGTTTAATCTATCTTTATGAAATTATGTTTAATATTATTTATATTACTATTTGTTCGAATTATTATTGGTCTTGCCTGCAATTAATATAATTTATTCATTTTTAATGATATTTATTATGAGTTTTAATGACATTAATAATAATTGACCGAATTTAATGTTATATATTACGATTTTTAAGTTCATTTATTTAATATTGACCGAATTAACCGAATTAACTTAAGAATATATTACTAATACTAATAGTAATATTACGATTTTTAATTCTAATCCTAGTTATTTCTTATTAACCGAATTAAATTACGAATATACTACTAATAGTAAAACTAATATTACAATTTTCAAATTTAATGTCATTTATATCTTATTGACCGAATTAAAATTTTCTATTACTCTTTTTACGAATATATTACTAATACTAATTGATATTAATAATAATTGACCAAATTGAATGTTATTTATTACGATTTTTTTAATCTCATTTATTTATAATAATATTACTACGAAATTTTGTTTAATATGTCTTTATGAATTATTATTGGTCTTGCCTGCAATTAATAGAATTTATTCATTTTTAATGTCATTTATTATGAGTTTTAATGACATTAATAATAATTGACCGAATTTAATGTTATATATTACGATTTTTACGATCATTTATTTATTATTGACTAAATTAAATTACGAATATAAATCGTAATATATAACCTTAATTTTAATATTGATGACCGAATCTGAGTAAATTTTTTTTTATGTTTTTGTTAAATTGATGGAGGTCAATTCTTTGACTTTATGTCTTTGAGTTTGATTGTGCTAATTTTAAGCGTTGTTGACCAATTCACGTCAATTACGAATCCTTCCATTTTTTTATAATTCAAATATATAAATAAATATTCCTACTTGATCACGTCAATCGAGGCACAGTATTTCCGATTTTGAAGAATTGTTCGAGACACAGCAATACTATATAAACTTTAACAAATAATAAAATCATTTAATCGTCATGCCAATTTTAACAACGAAATTAAATGATAATATAAATTTTCAAAATGTTATTTTCTGTTAAAGAATTATATTACTTCAATCACAACTAATAATGATTACTAAAGATGTCAATAATAATTTGTATATAATGGGTAAGACAATTTGAAACGCGGATGATTTTAATGTCATTTATTTGAATGATTGATTATGATTTTGATATTATTTATTAAGATTTTTAATCGTATTTATTGATGTTACTAATATTACGAATTTCATTTTAACATTGTTGACCGACTTTCATTTTGATATTACGACTTTCCTTTAATCAGTTGTCAATAAACGATAATCATAATCTTGATTTCAATAAGTGTGCTAATTTTAAGTGTGCTAATTTTAATATGTCAATAATAATTTGTATATAATGGGTAAGGCAATTTCAAACGCAAATTATTTTAATGTCATTGATTTGAATGATTGATTATGATTTTGATGTTATTTATTAAGATTTTTAATTGTTAAGTACTATATTTACACAGTTTTAATAATGACGTTTTTTGGCGGCATTTTGTAACATGTCAAAAGTTGCCTAAAGTCTATGTACAATGGGTCCTTTTGGCTACATGTTGAAATGAGTTTGGGGTTGATCCTTTTGGTGTCTATTTTTTTAATAAAATATAGGAAATTTATATTACAGCATGTTACATTGGACCCATTTTCTATTTAGTTGTTTTTTAGCTATGTAATCGGTTTGAACCACTGGAGGGATAACATGTAAAATTTAAGCTACCCATTCAAGTAAGTGGGTTAAGGATTGTTTCTTAATTTACTTATCACCGTATCCATATCTTTACAACAACTATATTTTATGTAGAACACAAATATGGAATACAATGGTGGAGGTTTTCATAAATTATTTGAAATGAGCTGCACTCCGAGGATCGTGATGACAATGATAACAACTTCGAAGGTGAAAAATCAGCTATCAATAAGCAAAACTTGGAAGATTTTGATTGAAGTAATGAAAATGGACCATTGGTTGAAGTTCGTTAAGCCCAAACTAATTGATAAGTGTTCTATGCTTAAGCTTAGTTATGATTAGAATATAGATATTACCCAAATGATGTAATGTGTAATATTGGTTGAAGTTCGTTAAGCCCCAACTAAATGATAAGTGTTCTATGCTTAAGTTTAGTTATGATTAGAATATAGATATTACCCAAATGATGTAATGTGTGATATTGTGATAGTATGCTATGTAGTTTGCAGTTGTCAAATTAAACTTGATTTACTCGATATATCCATCATTTCGTTACATTAAACTGTTTGTTGGATCAGTGTTAAGCTGCTCTTATGTTTGAACTTGCTAGTAGACACTTAAGTGTTTAGCAAGTTCTTTGTGAGTGTTAGCACAGCGGAATGTTTATAAGTTTATAGCTACACTTTGTCAACAGGAGTTATTACTCCCCCTGGAATCAAGAACTAATAAATGACAAGTGTTTATTGAGAATCTGAGTGTTGAATGAGAATGAAACACTTTGACAGATTCTCAGTAAACACGAAATGGAAATATAACAATAATAAGTGTTGAAGGATTTCTTGTATTAAAATCAATGTCTAAAACAGAAGGATGAATCCTTCTATTTATAGACTTTACAAATACATGAACCTTGCCAAAAAGCAAGTTCAGAAACAAGTTGCAACTAGTTGCAGTCTTGGAACTTGTACATAAAGCAAAAAGAAATACTATAATATAAAACTACTGATATACAAGGGCGGTGGAAAAGATCTTCTTAAAGTACTGATGAATGACAAACTACTGATGAGTAGTTTGTCTTCAGCAGTTCTTCAGTTGAAGTGTCTGGTTTGAACTTCAGAACTTCTGATGACTTCTTCTTCAGTACTTCTGATTCTCTTCTTCAGCAGTTTGATTCCTTGTCTTCAGCAGTTCCATACTTAGAGTATTTTGACAGAAAGTGAATTAGACTAAGGTTTGCAAAAGTGGTTTCACCAATCCTTTTTGTCCTAACACTGTTAGATGACATTTTGCATTTAACTTCAAAATTCATACATATTGCATCATCAAACATTTAGTAACCAAATCAAATTGCATAATACAATTCTTGTTTTCCTACTTTTTTTTTCATTTTACTTTCGGGTGAACCGTGGGTCCCCACGGGACTATAACCTAGCTACAAATATACAAGTACAATGTTATGTTAAATATGTTGTTGCTTTATTCATTTTTATACATTAGTATCCATGTATACACTACAAATATCATGGGCGCATCAGGTCTAATATGGTAATCATACATTTTCAAGCATATTGTACTCCCTTCAAACATACATTAAAGAATTTTCCTTTTATTTCGTTTGCTTGGAAGTTAGAACTTTTTTTTTTCAAATTAGCCTCATATGATTCATGTTCCTGTTCTTTCTACAGTGCTTGGCTATGTGAGTCTACGAGTTTTTTTTTGTTATATTTTTAAGTCTTACACACGGGGCATTAGCGGTGTCATGTTTATTGTGTATATGTTCGCATAAACGTTGTTAAGTTGTTTCTATACTTTATATTATTTTTTGGTTAGTAGGTTGTATGCATTAGAGGTACACTTTGTAAAATTTTGTCCAATTATTCCGCATAGCACTAAAGGTGGGTGTACCTGTTATGTTGTTGAGAAACATAGATCAACAAAATGGCTTGTACAAAGACATGAGATTAAGAATCACGAAACTTGCAAAGCGTGTTATTGAATCCGAAATCATATAAGGTGGAAACATTAGTACCAAAACTCTTATTCCTAGAATAAATATGATACCATCTGATAACAAGATTCCAGTGAAGTTCCAAAGGCGTCAATTCCCAATATCCGTATGTTTCGTAATGACCATCAATAAAAGCCAAGGACAGTCTCTATCGAAGGTTGGATTGTATTTAAGAGACCCCGTATTCTCACATGGCCAACTTTATATCGCATTGTCAAGAGTTAAAAGCAGGGCAGAGGTGAAATTACTTATACTACATAGTTATGGGAATGTCAAAACTAAAACAAAAAATGTGGTGTATAAGGAAATATTTAGTGATATTTGAATAAAATTTGTATTCGTTGGTTTTAAATTTTAATAAAATATTTCTACTGTATTTTTCTTATACGTTATACTACTCCAAATAATTGTACGTTGGTGAACCGCGTGTCCATGCGGGCAAATATCTAGTGTATATATATATATATATATACATATACTTACCATACTACCATTAATTTAATATTTTTGGGGTGTTACATAAAAGAAATACAAGCACTCTTTTGTTGTATGTATCCGGGTTAGAGCGACTAACCAAGAGTGGGGGTGTCAACCCAATAGATCTATTCAAGCGTTTCTAGGCTACATCCATAGCTAATGGTTACGATAAACTAAATATACGAGGGCTTTAGTGAGTACTCTAAACATATTGTCTCATGTACACCGGTCTGCTAGGAATTCATTCTAAAACTAGTAAACAATGCATGCTTTTCCCCAAAATATAAAACAGTAAAAAGGGGCCGTGAAAAACTCACCTCAAGTCCGTGTGTAGTCTAGCAAGAATGTATGTTTGTCAACTAGGTGTTCCGACCTGTACGTCCTATATATATACATGCACACTTTAGGTCTATTGAAAAGGTCCATAGTACTCGTGATTCACTCAATCTTTTGTGATACATTTGTTTACTTTCCTTGGTTACGCTTATGTTACTTGAAAATTGTTGTTTTGATAGGGAAAACCCGATTTTCTACACCTTGGTTCTTAACTCATGTTTTTAATTATAAATATACATGCACACTTTAGGTATATTGAAAAGGTCCATGTGTTTTTATTCATAACGAGTTATACTATTTACGAACTACTCTTGACCTACAACCATCACACACACACACACACACACATATATATATATATATATATATATATATATATATTGCGACACCCGGCATGTTAGGCTTAAACATAATAGTAACATCTAAGTCTACCTTAGCGAGAAACGTTTATAAACAAACTTAACTGGGTTAGTTGAGTCGGGTCAGATTAGGATTGTCCAGGGTTCAATGATCTGGAGGATCATTGGCAGTCATTTTGGGGAATACACTAGTACCGGGTTCCGTTGTTGGTGACATTACATGAACTAATTAAGTATATGTGTAGATTATGGGTCGTGTGGTGGATTGTATACTTATACTTGCTTAAACAATGTACAAATGATTATATGTGCCTAAATATGCTAAGTATAGACTATTGGATGCATGCTTATGTGTTAAGATGTGTTAGAATGCGTTAAACACGACAAACTGGAAATCTGGAAAAAGTTAACATGTGTTAAAAAGTGTTGTTAACATGTGTTAAAAAGTGCTGATGACCTGAAAGTGGAAAGTGGGCGAATGTGGAAATGGAACTTGAGAAAGTGGGCGAATGTAGAAACAAAGTGGGCGAATGTGGAAAGATTCCACATTCGACCATTACAAGGGGGCGAATGTGGAAAAAGTTCCACATTCGACCATATAAAAGGGGCGAACCTGGACCTGGTATAAATACCATACTTAGTCATTTTACATCATTTCACAAACCCTAAACGCCTCTAAACACTCTCTATCAACTATTATCATTGGGGAAGGAGTTTTTGAGCTTGTTTTTCATAACCTAACTCTCTAAATCATTACAAGTGAAGATCTAAGGTGTGTTCTTCATTTCAAATCCTTTTTAAACAATTTTAACTTGTTTTCATCTAAACCCCAAGGGTCCAGATCTGATATCAACATGTTTTATGGGTAAAAACCTTCCTAATATCTTTCTAAATAAAACCTATTCATAAACAATGAGTTTTCATACAATTTAACATGTGTTAATGTGGTATTAAGCATTGTTTGATGATTACTTGCTATGTAGATGACATGACAACAACCGAGGACTGTTATTAATGGAGAGTTATGATTGAAACATGTTACAATTGATTATTGATGGTGTTTTGTCGATTAAAGGAATTTTTAGTTAGATTTAGGGCTTGTTTTTGGATGGTAATGATAGAGTTATGATAGGGGTTTCTTGTTCATGATGATTTAAGTATGATGAGCTGATGATTGATTAAATTCAGAAAGTTTCCTAATTGGGTAATGATTTCATGCATGATGATGTGACATCTCCATAATTTACTATTTTAGGAAACTTGTAAAAACGGATAGATTTTGGGGTAAAATCGGTAGGGTTTCGTAGGAATATGTTAATGATGCTTGACTGCTGTAACTCATGATGTTTCGTGATGTTTTCGGATGTTTTCGACGCGTTTTTGGGAAAATCTAACAGCAGGGGCGAACCTGGAATACCTTCGACCAGTCTAACGGTCGAAGGTGGATCTCCAAGGGTCGAACCTGGAACTGAGGGGGCGAAGGTGGAAGAAAAGGGGCGAAGGTGGGAGTTTAAAACCACCTTCGACCACTCAAAGCCACGTTCGACCCTACGATAACAGAAATGAGATTTTTGATACAAACTAAGTGTTTTATGCTTGAACCTTGCGTGTAATCTGTGTGTACTTGATTAGTTAGGGTAATGGGTCACCAACGGGATGTCGGGTCGGTCTAGTGTGTCGGTTAAACATGTAAACACGTTTTAAAACATACTTGGTTATGATCTGGACAATCGGGGACTAGATAACCTTATGGTTATTAGTCGGAGCACTTATGTGAACATTTTGATAGATCTCCGGTAGAGGGATTATCAAGGGCTAAACATCTTTACTTATATTTGAAGAACGCTACTTAAGGTGAGTTCACGGCCCCACTTCTACTGCTTTATCTTTTGGGGGAGAAAACATGCGCTAAACAGTTTTGGTAACATATGTCATACTATGGTTTTAACTTTATATTGCTATACAATCTTTTGGAAAGTCCCGGGGGAAACCATGAATGTGCGGGTTTGCACAACGGGGGAAATATGGATAGATCTATTGGGCGTGACCTGCCCCACTCGTCGGCTTGGAGGGCCGGGCGGGTGCGTATTGTCTCGAACAGGAACATTATCGTGCTGAACATTACGGGCTGCTAAACATGCTAAACATTGCTAAACGTGTCCAGTAATGGTTTCCAATCGTAGTAGTAATGAAACATACGCCTAGCTAGCGTACTTGGTAGCATTGATATAGTATGGACATGGTAACACTTGGATAACAATTTTGAACAAACCTGTGAACTCACCAGCATTATATGTTGACGTCTTTTGGCATGTTTTTCTCAGGTCGCTAAGGTAGCAACAACTGGATCTAGGCGCACGAGTCGGCACGGGCGTCTAGGGTTTAGAGCATGGTCTTCATTAAACATTTGAACTGTGTCTTTTGGGTTGTAAACATTTAAAGCTTCCGCTACAGTTTATGTTTTTATAACTATATCTTTTGGGTATTGTGTTATGCATATAGTGTTGTTTATTGTGACCGTTGACTTAAATCCTGGTTTGTCATGCGCCTCGCGGTAAAACCCCGCAAGTGGAATTTGAGGGTGTGACAGATTGGTATCAGAGCCAATGGTTATAGTGAACTAGGACTGCATTTAGAGTCTAGTCTATAGCCGAGTCGCACACACTAGACGGTCACATACTTGAGTCGGTTTGAAACATGTACTAACTTTGTCGGGGTGTCCTTACATCATCATCGCACTTATATGTTACATCATCCGATCTTACTCTTGGCTTTATACACTCTTATGTTCTTCTTCGAGGTTTGAAGGAGAAGGAGTTGACTCGTTGGTTATTGCACGGCAGTGTCGTACGTTGGGGTAGTCTTACGTACTCTCGGGGTCTGTCCAGGATTCGGACATCTCCCTTTCATACCCCAATAGACGCACTTGCTTACACATTATCTTGTGCACTTATGCTTGTGATAGCATGATGCTAGATGCCGATATTCAGCGACTTTAGTTCAAGCTGCGGGAAAGCCTGGAGGACCATGTAGAGCAGTTTATCATTTCGGGTGCACACGAAATCATAAACTGAAATGCATGAGAATCCAAGTGGACTCTGAACTTGGATGCATAGTCCTGGATTGGGTCTAGACATGACTTTTCTAGCTACTAGTGGTTGACACTAGCAGTGAATCTAAATCTCTCGATTTCTGATTTGTCAGATCATGTCGGGCGCACGTGGTGGTGGACGTCGTGGTGGTGGCCGTGGCGGCGGTGGCCGTGGTGGCGGTCGTGGTAACATCAACATGACCCAGGCAGAGCTGAACAACTTGCTTCAACAGCAAGTGAACATAGCCTTGGCTGCTTTCCAGGGTGGGCACAATGCTCTGGGTGGTAAGTTGGTTCTTACCTGCCTTGTTTCATTCTTGGGTGTCATGTTTCCTTTGTGGTTTACCTTTGTGTCGTGTTTCAGGTGCTGCTGTCAACCCACCTCCATCCCAGTGTTCCTACAAGAAGTTTAGGGACTGCCAGCCCCATAACTTCGCAGGGACTGAAGGGGCAGTGGGACTGCTCCGATGGTTGGAGAAGGTTGAATCTGTTTTCTTGATGTGTAACTGTCCTGTTGAGGACCGGGTCAAGTATGCCACTGCGACATTTGAGGGTCCTGCTTTGTCATGGTGGAATGCTACTACGCAGAACATGGGCTTGGGGGAAGCTCATGCTATGCTTTGGGCGGATTTTGTTCGGCTACTGAAGAGCGAGTACTGTCCCAGGGAGGAAGTGCAGAAGTTGGAGCATGAAGTCTGGAACTACAAGATGGTGGGGTCCGAGATTGAGGAGTATACCGTGCGACGCAATGAGTTAGCGGTGTTGTGTCCTGACATGCACACACCTGAGTACCGTAGGATTGAGCATTACATCTCTGGGTTGGTGCCGGAGATTGCTGGGTTAGTAGCTGCTGGGAACCTACCCACACTGGCTGAGGTCGTCCGTTCTGCACACAAGATGACCAACATGAAGATTTTGGAGGGTGTTTTACCTCCCAAGGGTTCGACTGTGAAGGGTTCTGAAGGCAACAAGAGGAAATGGGAGAACGTGGGTAAGAGTGCAGTGCCGGCGCCGTCTCAACCGGCCAAGAAGTTTGATGGATCTGGGTCGTCTTCAGCGCAGAAGACAGGTGGATACGTTGGGAAGCATCCCAAGTGTAACAAGTGTGGCTTTCACCATTCTGGGAATTGTGATCGGGCTCGTTGTCATCGGTGCCATCAGTTGGGGCACCATGCTAAGGATTGCAAGGTGGCGCTCACCCCAACCCAGACTCCTGCGGCTACTCCTGCTCCTGCTGCTCAGGGGACTCAGGGGAGGCAGGGGTGTTACAACTGTGGTGACACGGGACATTTCAAGCGTGATTGTCCCAAACTGAAGCAGGGCGATAACGGGAGGGGCGGGAACGGTAACGGGAATGGCGGCGGAGGCAGGACTGCGCGTGCTTTCGTCATTGGGTCTGCGGAGGCTAGGCAGGATCCAGACACAGTTACCGGTACGTTCCTTCTCAACAATCGCTATGTTTCTGTTTTATTTGATTCTGGTGCCGATAAGAGCTTCGTATCTGTGCATGTTAGTCAGTTGCTAGATGTAGTACCCACACCTTTAGAGGCTAAGTACTTGATAGAATTGGCTAACGGTAAGAACATCGAGGCGACTCATATCCTTAGGGAGTGTCACTTGGAACTGTCGGGTCTGTCATTCCCCATTGACCTTATGCCTGTACCTCTGGGTAGTTTCGATGTCGTTGTGGGCATGGATTGGTTATCGTTGTATCGCGCAGAGATTGTTAGCTTTGACAAGGTTATTCGGATCCCTCTCCCCGATGGAGAGATTCTTTCGGTCCACGGCGAGAAAAGCAGTGCTCCGCTGAGTATCATTTCCAGTATGAAAGCCCGTAAGTATCTTCGAAAGGGCTGTTCGGCCATTCTGGCACTTGTTAACGTTTCTATTGACGATGAGAAGAAGATCGAGGATATTCCGGTGGTTCGTGACTTTTCTGATGTGTTTCCTGATGATTTGCCTGGTCTTCCTCCCCATCGTCAGGTTGAGTTTGGTATTGATCTTGCTCCGGGCGCAGCTCCTATTGCCCGAGCTCCGTATCGTCTTGCACCTCCTGAGATGCAAGAGTTATCCAGCCAGTTACAGGAACTCTTGGAAAAGGGTTTCATTCGACCGAGCTCGTCCCCGTGGGGAGCTCCTATTTTGTTTGTGAAGAAGAAGGATGGGAGCCTTCGTATGTGTATTGATTACCGTGAGCTGAACAAAGTGACCATCAAGAATCGTTATCCTCTCCCTCGCATTGATGATCTCTTTGACCAGCTTCAGGGCTCCAGCTACTAATCGAAGATTGACTTGCGATCCGGTTACCACCAGTTGCGCGTCAGGGAAGCTGACATCCAGAAGACTGCTTTTCGCACTCGTTATGGCCATTTTGAGTTCTTGGTCATGCCTTTCGGTCTCACTAATGCACCGGCGGTGTTTATGGATTTGATGAACCGCGTTTGTAAACCGTACCTCGATAAGTTCGTCATCGTGTTCATTGATGACATTCTGATTTATTCCAAGAACAAGGCAGATCATGAGGAACATCTGCGGTTGGTCTTGGAACTTTTGAGACGGGAGCAGTTGTATGCTAAGTTCTCAAAGTGTGATTTTTGGTTGCGGGAAGTTCAATTCCTAGGGCATGTGGTGAATGAACTGGGAATTCATGTCGATCCGGCTAAGATCGAAGCTATTAAAGACTGCGAAGCACCAAAGACGCCATCTGAGGTGCGGCAATTCCTAGGTCTTGCAGGTTACTACCGGCGTTTTATCGAGGGATTTTCGAAGATTGCTCAACCCCTCACCGCTCTCACCCAGAAGGATCGAAAGTTCGACTGGGACGAACCACAGGAATCAGCATTTCAGATGCTGAAGCTTAAACTATGTTCTGCTCCTATCTTAGCCTTACCCGAAGGAACAGATGATTTCGTTGTGTACTGTGATGCTTCGATTCGGGGTCTCGGTTGCGTGTTAATGCAACGTGGGAAGGTTATCGCTTATGCTTCTCGTCAACTCAAGGTTCACGAGAACAACTATACTACTCACGACTTGGAGCTGGGTGCAGTAGTATTTGCGTTGAAAATCTGGAGGCATTACTTGTACGGTACCAAGTGTGAAGTATACACCGATCACAAAAGTCTCCAGCATATTTTCGACCAGAAGGTGTTAAACATGCGGCAGCGTCGTTGGGTTGAACTCTTGAACGATTACGACTGTGCGATCAAATACCATCCTGGCAAGGCAAACGTTGTGGCGGATGCCTTGAGCAGGAAGGAGTCGGCAAAGCCTCGGCGTGTCCGAGCCTTGCAGCTTACCATTCATTCCTCCTTGCCTGACCGGATCCGTTCGGCTCAGGTGGATACCTTAAAGGAGGAAAACCTTAAGGCCGAAACGATGCACAGTGCGGACAAACACCTTGAGCTTAGGTCTGATGGCCTACACTACTTCGCTGGGCGTGTTTGGGTTCCTTTACTCGGGGGATTACGGGAGCTTGTCTTGGACGAGGCTCACAAATCCCGGTATTCTATTCACCCAGGCTCCGATAAGATGTATCAGGATCTGAAGATACTTTATTGGTGGCCGAACATGAAGGCCGATATAGCCTCCTATGTGAGCAAATGCTTGACCTGTGCTAAAGTCAAGGTGGAGTATCAGAAGCCGTCTGGTCTCCTACAGCAACCTGAGATTCCAGAATGGAAGTGGGAGCGAATCACGATGGATTTCGTCACCAAACTACCGAGATCACCAAGTGGTTGTGACATGATTTGGGTGATCGTCGACCGGTTGACGAAATCGGCACACTTCATACCTATTAAGGAAACGGATGGACTCGAGCGACTGGCTCGACTCTACCTTAAGGAGGTGGTCTCTCGGCACGGGGTGCCTGTTTCTATCATTTCTGATCGTGACTCCCGCTTTGCTTCGCGTTTCTGGAAGGCTCTTCATAAGGCCTTGGGTACTCAGCTGGATATGAGTACGGCTTATCATCCGCAAACTGACGGTCAGAGTGAGCGGACGATACAAACACTGGAGGACATGCTGCGGCATGTGTCATCGATTTTGGCAAGGGTTGGGAGACTCACCTGCCGTTGGTGGAGTTCTCCTACAACAACAGTTACCACTCCAGTATCGGGGCAGCTCCGTTCGAAGCTCTGTATGGACGGAAATGCCGATCTCCCTTGTGTTGGGCCGAGGTGGGCGAGAGCCAGCTCACTGGCCCGGAACTGGTGTACGAAACTTCGGAGAAAATCGTACAGATTCGTAACCGTTTGGCAGCTGCACGGGATCGTCAGAAGAGCTATGCCGATCGCCGTCGCAAACCACTAGAGTTCCAGGGTGGGGACAAGGTGCTTCTGAAAGTTTCACCATGGAAGGGCGTCATACGCTTTGGAAAGCGTGGCAAGCTTAACCCTCGTTACGTCGGACCGTTCGCAATCCTGGAACGGATTGGGCCAGTGGCGTACAGACTTGATTTACCGACGGAGCTCGGTAATGTTCATAACGTCTTCCATGTGTCTAACTTAAGGAAGTGTTTGGCTGACGAATCTCTTGTTGTACCACTGGAAGAGATCAAGGTTGATGATCGTCTTCGCATTGTGGAGGAACCCGTGGAGATTCTGGATTACAAGATTCGTAGCCTTCGGCGGAGTAAAATCCGCATCGTTAAAGTTCGTTGGAACTCGGATCGTGGACCGGAGTTCACGTGGGAACGAGAAGACCAGATGAAGGCTAAGTACCCTCATCTCTTTCCGAAGCGCGCGTTCGAGTCCAGGCATGTTACTACTGAAGCAGAGTGAATCTCGGGGCGAGATTCCCTTTCAACGTGGGGATGATGTGACAACCGGTAACTTTTCTTTTCGTTTTCTTCCTTTTCGTCTGTTTCATTTTTGGGCTTCGTGCAATTTTCGGGACGAAAATTCTTTCAACGTGGGGATGATGTGACACCCGGCATGTTCGGCTTAAACATAATAGTAACATCTAAGTCTACCTTAGCGAGAAACGTTTATAAACAAACTTAACTGGGTTAGTTGAGTCGGGTCAGATTAGGATTGTCTAGGGTTCAATGATCTGGAGGATCATTGGGAGTCATTTTGGGGAATACACTAGTACCGGGTTCCGTTGTTGGTGACATTACATGAACTAATTAAGTATATGTGTAGATTATGGGTCGTGTGGTGGATTGTATACTTATACTTGCTTAAACAATGTACAAATGATTATACGTGCCTAAATATGTTAAGTATAGACTATTGGATGCATGCTTATGTGTTAAGATGTGTTAGAATGCGTTAAACACGACAAACTGGAAATCTGGAAAAAGTTAACATGTGTTAAAAAGTGTTGTTAACATGTGTTAAAAAGTGCTGATGACCTGAAAGTGGAAAGTGGGCGAATGTGGAAATGGAACTTGAGAAAGTGGGCGAATGTAGAAACAAAGTGGGCGAATGTGGAAAGATTCCACATTCGACCATTACAAGGGGGCGAATGTGGAAAAAGTTCCACATTCGACCATATAAAAGGGGCGAACCTGGACCTGGTATAAATACCATACTTAGTCATTTTTCATCATTTCACAAACCCTAAACGCCTCTAAACACTCTCTATCAACTATTATCATTGGGGAAGGAGTTTTTGAGCTTGTTTTTCATAACCTAACTCTCTAAATCATTACAAGTGAAGATCTAAGGTGTGTTCTTCATTTCAAATCCTTTTTAAACAATTTTAACTTGTTTTCATCTAAACCCCAAGGGTCCAGATCTGATATCAACATGTTTTATGGGTAAAAACCTTCCTAATATCTTTCTAAATAAAACCTATTCATAAACAATGAGTTTTCATACAATTTAACATGTGTTAATGTGGTATTAAGCATTGTTTGATGATTACTTGCTATGTAGATGACATGACAACAACCGAGGACTGTTATTAATGGAGAGTTATGATTGAAACATGTTACAATTGATTGTTGATGGTGTTTTGTCGATTAAAGGAATTTTTAGTTAGATTTAGGGCTTGTTTTTGGATGGTAATGATAGAGTTATGATAGGGGTTTCTTGTTCATGATGATTTAAGTATGATGAGCTGATGATTGATTAAATTCAGAAAGTTTCCTAATTGGGTAATGATTTCATGCATGATGATGTGACATCTCCATAATTTACTATTTTAGGAAACTTGTAAAAACGGATAGATTTTGGGGTAAAATCGGTAGGGTTTCGTAGGAATATGTTAATGATGCTTGACTGCTGTAACTCATGATGTTTCGTGATGTTTTCGGATGTTTTCGACGCGTTTTTGGGAAAATCTAACAGCAGGGGCGAACCTGGAATACCTTCGACCAGTCTAACGGTCGAAGGTGGATCTCCAAGGGTCGAACCTGGAACTGAGGGGGCGAAGGTGGAAGAAAAGGGGCGAAGGTGGATCTCCAAGGGTCGAACCTGGAACTGAGGGGGCGAAGGTGGAAGAAAAGGGGCGAAGGTGGGAGTTTAAAACCACCTTCGACCACTCAAAGCCACGTTCGACCCTACGATAACAGAAATGAGATTTTTGATACAAACTAAGTGTTTTATGCTTGAACCTTGCGTGTAATCTGTGTGTACTTGATTAGTTAGGGTAATGGGTCACCAACGGGATGTCGGGTCGGTCTAGTGTGTCGGTTAAACATGTAAACACGTTTTAAAACATACTTGGTTATGATCTGGACAATCGGGGACTAGATAACCTTATGGTTATTAGTCGGAGCACTTATGTGAACATTTTGATAGATCTCCGGTAGAGGGATTATCAAGGGCTAAACATCTTTACTTATATTTGAAGAACGCTACTTAAGGTGAGTTCACGGCCCCACTTCTACTGCTTTATCTTTTGGGGGAGAAAACATGCGCTAAACAGTTTTGGTAACATATGTCATACTATGGTTTTAACTTTATATTGCTATACGATCTTTTGGAAAGTCCCGGGGGAAACCATGAATGTGCGGGTTTGCACAACGAGGGAAATGTGGATAGATCTATTGGGCGTGACCTGCCCCACTCGTCGGCTTGGAGGGCCGGGCGGGTGCGTATTGTCTCGAACAGGAACATTATCGTGCTGAACATTACGGGCTGCTAAACATGCTAAACATTGCTAAACGTGTCCAGTAATGGTTTCCAATCGTAGTAGTAATAAAACATACGCCTAGCTAGCGTACTTGGTAGCATTGATATAGTATGGACATGGTAACACTTGGATAACAATTTTGAACAAACCTGTGAACTCACCAGCATTATATGTTGACGTCTTTTGGCATGTTTTTCTCAGGTCGCTAAGGTAGCAACAACTGGATCTAGGCGCACGAGTCGGCACGGGCGTCTAGGGTTTAGAGCATGGTCTTCATTAAACATTTGAACTGTGTCTTTTGGGTTGTAAACATTTAAAGCTTCCGCTACAGTTTATGTTTTTATAACTATATCTTTTGGGTATTGTGTTATGCATATAGTGTTGTTTATTGTGACCGTTGACTTAAATCCTGGTTTGTCATGCGCCTCGCGGTAAAACCCCGCAAGTGGAATTTGAGGGTGTGACATATATATGCGTATCCATACATGCACACACGTACATACATACATATATCTTATACTAGGTTAGAGTCCCGTGGGGACCCACGGTTCACCCGAAAGTAAAATGAAAAAAAAAGTAGGAAAATAAGAATTGTATTATGCAATATGATTTGGTTACTAAATGTTTGATGATGCAATATGTATGAATTTTGATGTTAAATGCAAAATGTCATCTAAGAGTTTAATGTAATGAAATGATGGATATATCGAGTAAATAAAGTTTAATTTGACAACTGCAAACTACATAGCATACTATCACAATATCACACATTACATCATTTGGGTAATATCTATATTCTAATCATAACTAAGCTTAAGCATAGAACACTTATCATTTAGTTGGGGCTTAACGAACTTCAACCAATATTACACATTACATCATTTGGGTAATATTTATATTCTAATCATAACTAAGCTTAAGCATAGAACACTTATCAATTAGTTGGGGCTTAAAGAACTTCGACCAATGGTCCATTTTCATTACTTCAATCAAAATCTTCCAAGTCTTGCTTATTGATAGCTGATTTTTCACCTTCGAAGTTGTTATCATTGTCATCACGATCCTCGGAGTGCAGCTCAGTTCCAGTAATTTATGAAAACCTCCACCATTGTATTCCATATTTGTGTTCTACATAAAATATATTTGTTGTAAAGATATGGATACGTTGATAAGTAAATTAAGAAACAATCCTTAACCCACTTACTTGAATGGGTAGCTTAAATTTTACATGTTATCTCTCCAATGGTTCAAACCGATTACATAGCTAAAAAACAACTAATAAGAAAATGGGTCCAATGTCACATGCTGTAATATAAATTTCCTATATTTTATTAACAAAATAGACACCAAAAGGATCAACCCCCAAACCCATTTCAACATGTAGCCAAAACGACCCATTGTACATACACTTTAGGCAACTTTTGACATGTTACAAAATGCCGCCAAAAAACGTCATTATTTAAACTGTGTAAATATAGTACTTCACAATTAAAAATCTTAATAAATAACATCAAAATCATAATCAATCATTCAAATCAATGACATTAAAATAATCCACGTCTGAAATTGCCTTACCCATTATATACAAATTATTATTGACATATTAAAATTAGCACACTTAATGAAATCAAGATGATGATTATCGTTTAGTGACAATTAATTAAAGGAAAGTTGTAATATCAAAATGAAAGTCGGTCGACAATGTTAAAATGAAATTCGTAATATTAGTAACATCAATAAATACGATTAAAAAACTTAATAAATAACATCAAAATCATAATCAATCATTCAAATAAATTACATTAAAATCATCCGCGTCTCAAATTTCCTTACCCATTATATACAAATTATTATTGACATCTTAGTAATCATTATTAGTTGTGATTGAAGTAATATAATTTTTTAACAGAAAATAACATTTTGAAAATTTATATTATCATTTAATTTCGTTGTTAAAATTGGTATGACGATTAAATGATTTTATTATTTGTTAAGGTTTATTTAGTATTGATGTGTCTCGAACAATTATGCAAAATCGGAAATACTGTGCCTCGATTGACGTGATTAAGTAGGAATATTTATTTATATATTTGAATTATAAAAAAATGGAAGGATTCGTAATTGACGTGAATTGGTCAACAATGCTTAAAATTAGCACAATCAAACTCAAAGACATAAAGTCAAAGAACTGACCTCCATCAAATTAACAAAAACGTAAAAAGTTTTTATTTAGATTGGGTCAACAATATTAAAATTAAGGTGGTAATATTAGTAATAGCATTGAAAATTATCTTGAATACATTATATATTTTAGGAAACTGTTAAATAGATTTAAATTATATTTATTATTAAAAGAATAATAATAGTGTAGGAAAATAAATGTACACTCCTATCTTCGGATTATACTTAAATTATAAACTGTTAAATAAATTTAAATAAATATTTAAAGCAAAATCGTATATGTTTAAAAGAATATCGTTTTATGACAATTGATTAAAGGAAAGTCTTTGAATTATAAAAAAATGGAAGGATTGATAATTGACGTGAATTGGTCAACAACGCTTGAAATTAGCACAATCAAACTCAAAGACATATAGACAAAGAATTGACTTCCATCAATTTAAGAAAAACATAAAAAAATTTTTACTAATGTCAATTAGTATTAGTAATATATTCGGGCAACAATACGAATTTTTACGAATAGTAAAACTTAAATCGTAATATTAGTATTAATATTAGTTAGTATTAGTAATTATTAGTAACTATTAGTAATTAGTAATATATTCATAAAAATAGTAATACAAATATTTAATTCAGTCAATAAGACATAAATGAGATGAAAATTAAAAATCGTAGTATTAGTTTTAGTATTAGTAATATATTCATAATTTAATTCGGTCAATAAGAAATAAATGAGATTAAAATTTAAAATTGTAAAATTAGTATTATTATTATATTCGTAAATTAATTCGGTCAATTCGGTCAATAATAAATAAATTAGCTTAAAAATCATAAAATATAACATTAAATTCGGTCAATTATTATTAATGTCATTAAGACTCATAATAAAATATCATTAAAAAAATGAATAAATCCTATTAATTGCAGGCAAGACCAATAATAGTAATATAAATAATATTAAATATACTTTCATAAAGATAGATTGAACATAATTTCGTAGTAATATTAATATAAATAAATGAGATTAAAAAATGGTAATAAATAACATTCAATTCGGTCAATTATTATTAATGTCAATAAATAACATTAATTCTAAAATACTAAAAATACATTAAAAATGATTAAATCTTATTAAACATAAATTCAAAAAAAGTAATAATAAATAAATGATCTTAAAAATCGTAATATATAACATTAAATTCGGTCAATTATTATAAATGTCATTAAAACTCATAATAAATAACATTAAAAATGAATAAATCCTATTAATTGTAGGCAAGACCAATACTAATTCATAAACATAGATTAAACATAATTTTGTAGTAATATTAGTATAAATAAATAAGATTAAAATATCATAATAAATAACATTCAATTCGGTCAATTATTATTAATGCCAATTAGTATTAGTAATATATTTGTAAAAATAGCAATAGAAATTTTTAATTCGGTGTATAAGATATAAAAGGGATTAAAATTAAATATCGTAATATTAGTTTTAGTATTAGTAATATATTCGTAATTTAATTTAGTCAATAATAAATAAATGATCTTAAAAATCGTAATATATAACATTAAATTCAGTCAATTATTATTATTATTATTATTATTAATGTCAATAAAAATCATAATAAATAATATTAAAAATGAATAAATTCTATTAATTGCAGACAAGACCAATAATAATTCATAAAGACATATTAAACAAAAATTCATAGTAATATTATTATAAATAAATGAGATTAAGAAATCGTAATAAATAAAATTCAATATGGTCAATTATTATTAATGTCAATTACTATTAGTAATATAATCGTAAAAAAGAGTAATAGAAAATTTTAATTCGGTCAATAAGATATAAGGACATTAAATTTAAAAATCATAATATTAGTTTTACTATTAGTAATATATTCGTAATTTAATTCAGTCAATAAAAAATAAATAAGATTAAAATTAAAAATCATCGTATTAGTGTTAGTAATATATTCTTAAATTAATTCGGTTAATTCGGTTAATAATAAATAAATGAGCTTAAATGAATTCGGTTAATTCAGAAAGGGGTCCGGGCACAGCTTGTTGCCCGTCTGCCCGTTATCTTGATGTAATTTTTCTTGTTCTGGAATTAAAGTATTTTTTAATTAAAAAAAATCGTAATATACAACATTAAATTCAGTCAATTATTATTATTGTCATTAAAATTCATAATAAAATATCATTAAAAATGAGTAAATCCTATTAATTGCAGTCAAGACCAATAATAATTTGAACGACTAGTAATATAAATAATATTAAATATACTTTAATAATGATAGATTGAACATAATTTGGTAGTAATATTAATATAAATAAATGAGATTAAAAATCCTAATAAATAACATTCAATTCGGTCAAAGATTATTGATGTCAATAAATAACATTAATTCTAACATACTAAAAATACATTAAAATGATTAAATCTTATTAAAGATAAATTCGAAAAAAGTAATAACAAATAAATGATCTTAAAAATCGTAATATATAACATTAAATTCGGTCAATTATTATTAATGTCATTAAAACTCATAAAAAATAACATTAAAAATGAATAAATGCTATTAATTGCAAGCAAGACCAATAATATTTCATAAAGATAGATTAAACATACTTTTTGTAGTAATATTAATATAAATAAATAAGATTAAATAATCATAATAAATAATATTAAATTCGGCCAATTATTATTAATGTCAATTAGTATTAGTAATATATTCGTAAAAATAGTAATTGAAAATTTTAATTCGGTCAATAAGATATAAAAGGGATTAAAATTAAAAATCGTAATATTAGTTTTAGTATTAGTAATATATTCGTAATTTAATACAGTCAATATTAAATAAATGATCTTAAAAATCGTAATATATAACATTAAATTCGGTCAATTATTATTAACGTCATTAAAACTCATAATAAATAACATTAAAAATGAATAAATCCAATTAATTGCAGGCAAGATTAATAATAATTCATAAAAACATATGAAACAAAATTTCCTAGTAATATTATTATAAATAAACGAGATTAAAAAAATCATAATAAATAACATTCAATTTGGTCAATTATTATTAATGTCAATTAGTATTAGTAATATATTCGTAAAAAGAGTAATAGAAAATTTTAGTTCGGTCAATAAGATATAAATGACATTAAATTTAAAAATCATAATATTATTTTTACTATTAGTAATATATTTGTAATTTAATTCGTTCAATAAGAAATAAATAGGATTAAAATTAAAAATCATAATATTAGTATTAGTATTAGTAATAAATTTGTCACACCCTCAAATTACCACTTGCGGGGTTTTACCGCGAGGCGCATGACAAACCAGGATCCAAGTCAACGATCACAATAAACAACTCTATATGAAAAACGTAAACAAACATAACCATTGATTTAACCAGCGGAAGCATTTAAAGAATTTAATCTCTACAAACAGTGTTCCCAAGTATCCAAGACACTTATTACAAAACGTGCACTAAAATCTAGACGCCAATGCAGACCCGTGCGCCTAGTTCCATTCATTGCTACCTTAGCGACCTGAGAAAAACATGCCAAAAAGATGTCAACATATAATGCTGGTGAGTTCACAGGTTTGTTCAAAAATGTTACCAAAGTGTTACCATGTCCATACTATATCAATGTTACCAAGTACGCTAGCTAGGCGTATGTTTCATTACTACTACGATTGGAAACCATTACTGGACACGTTTAGCCATGTTTAGCATGTTTAGCAGCCCGTAATGTTCAACACGATAATGTTCCTGTTTGAGACAATATGCACCCGCCCGGCCCTCCAAGCCGACGAGTGGGGCAGGTCACGCCCAATAGATCTATTCACATTTCCCCCGTTGTGCAAACCCGCACATTCATGGTTTCCCCCGGGACTTTCCAAAAGATCGTATAGCAATATAAAGTTAAAACCATAGTATGACATATGTTACCAAAACTGTTTAGCGCATGTTTTCTCCCCCAAAGTTAAAGCAGTAAAAGTGGGGCCGTGAACTCACCTTAGATAGCGTTCTTCAAATATAAGTAAAGATGTTTAGCCCTTGATAATCCCTCTACCGGAGATCTATCAAAATGTTCACATAAGTGTTCCGACTAATAACCATAAGGTTATCTAGCCCCCGATTGTCCAGATCATAACCGAGTATGTTTTAAAACGTGTTTAAAATGTTTAACCGACACACTAGACCGACCCGACATCCCGTTGGTGACCCATTACCCTAACTAATCAAGTACACATAGATTACACGCAAGGTTCAAGCATAAAACACTTAGTTTGTATCAAAAATCTCATTTCTGCATCAGAACGGTCGAACCAGTCAGTTTAAGGCCTCCTTCGCACCTTTTTACTCTCCTTCGCCCGTTTTACCTCTCGTTCGACCGTTTGATGCTTCCTTCGCACGTTTTGCCACGTTCGCCCACTGAAAAGCCTGGTTCGACCCTGGGATTCCTCCTTCGCACCTTCGACTGGTCGAAGGAGGCCAGGTTCGCCCCTGTTGTTCTATTTTGCCTAAAAACGCTTAAAACACATTCAAAACGACTCGAAACATCACCAATCACAGCAGTCAATCATGATTATGTTATCCTAACAAAACCCCACTGATTTTGCCCCAAACCATATCCGTTTCAGCCCTTTCCCAAAATGGTAAAAATTATGGAAACGTCACTTTCATGCATGAAATCTTTACCCAATTTGGAAACTTTTGAAATCGACTCATGTTTGACTTAAAATACTCAGTTTGTCGATCATCCGATCATCCCTATGGGTTCTATTGATTATAAACACCACATGTTACGTCTAGATTCGTCAAAATCCCCAATTTACACATAATATCATCATCCAATCGATTCTAACCCTAAACAACAATCAATCAGCATTAAAAGCAATCCTACATCATGTCTCTAACATAGATAAAGCAGCAAAGCATTGAATAACACATTACACCACATAATACTCAATTAACACATGTTATTTATTATGAAAACTCATGTTAAATGATAGGGTTTTGTTTTAGAAAGATGTTTAAAAGGTTTTTAATCATAAAAACACCCTTAGAACAGATCTGGACAATTAAGGTTAGATGAAAACGAATTAAAATGCTTCTAAAAGATTTAGGATTATGAACACACCTTGGATTCTTGTTTAGATGTTGTAGATAGGTTAGATTATGAAAAAGAAGAGCAAAAACTCCTTCCTTAGTGTTTAAGATCGTTTGAGAGCGTTTTGGGACGGTTAGGGTTTGTGAAATGATGAAAAATGACTAAGGTTGGTATTTATACTGATCCTCCTTCGCACCAATTGATTGGTCGAAGGTGGTCTCCTTCGCCCCTTTCACAGGGTCGAATGAGACTTGTCCAGGTCGAAGGGGATTCTTCAACTCCACTTCCCTGGTTCGCCCACTTGCATGGGTCGAACCAGACAATTTTCCTCTCCTTCGACCACTCGAAGTGGTCGAACCAGAGCCCCTTCTTAACTAGTTTTCCAGTTTGTCGTGTTTAACGCATTCTAACACATCTTAACACATAAGCATGCATCCTTAGTCTATATTTAACACATTAAAGCACAGATAATCATTTACACATCATTTAAACACGTCTATGTATATAAACCACCACACAACCCGTAACCTACACATATACTTAATTAGTTCATGTAATGTCACCAACAACGGAACCCGGTACTAGTGTATTACCAAAACGACTCCCAATGATCCTCCAGATCATTGTACCCTGGACAATCCTAACTTGACCCAACTCAACTAACCCGGTTAAGTTTGTTTATAAACGTTTCTCGCTAAGGTAGACTTAGATGTTACTAATATGTTTAAGCCGAACATGCCGGGTGTCACATCATCCCCACGTTGAAAGAATTTTCGTCCCGAAAATTGCGCAAAGCCCAAAAGAAAGAAACGAAAAGAACCGAACAAAAAGAAACTTACCGGATGTCACATCATCCCCACGTTGAAAGGAATCTCGTCCCGAGATTCATTCCGCTTCAGTAGTAACATGCCTTGATTCAAATGCGCGCTTTGGAAAGAGATGAGGATACTTAGATTTCATCTGATCCTCTCGTTCCCATGTGAACTCGGGTCCACGGTTCGAGTTCCAACGGACTTTAACGATGCGGATTTTACTCCGACGAAGGCTACGAATCTTGTAGTCGAGAATCTCGACAGGTTCCTCCACAATGCGAAGACGATCATCAACCTTGATCTCTTCCAGTGGCACAATGAGAGATTCATCAGCCAAACACTTCTTCAAGTTAGACACATGGAAGACGTTGTGCACACTACCGAGCTCCGCCGGTAAGTCAAGTCTATATGCCACCGGTCCAATCCGATCCAGGATCGCGAACGGTCCGACATAACGAGGGTTAAGCTTGCCACGCTTTCCAAAGCGTATGACGCCCTTCCATGGTGAAACTTTCAAAAGTACCTTGTCCCCAACCTGGAACTCTAAAGGTTTTCGACGGCGATCGGCATAACTCTTCTGACGATCTCGTGCCGCAGCCAAACGTTGACGGATCTGTACGATTTTCTCCGAAGTTTCGTACACGAGTTCCGGACCAGTGAGCTGGCTCTCGCCCACCTCGGCCCAACAAAGTGGTGATCGGCATTTCCGTCCGTAAAGAGCCTCGAATGGAGCTGCCTTGATGCTAGAGTGATAGCTGTTGTTGTAGGAGAACTCCACTAACGGTAGGTGGATCTCCCAACTTTTGCCAAAATCGATAACACATGCCCGAAGCATGTCTTCCAAGGTTTGAATCGTCCGCTCACTCTGTCCATCAGTTTGCGGATGATAAGCCGTACTCATATCCAACTGAGTACCCAAAGCCTTGTGCAGAGCCTTCCAGAAACGTGAAGCGAAACGAGAATCACGATCAGAGATAATAGAAACAGGCACCCCGTGCCGAGCAACCACCTCCTTAAGGTAAAGTCGAGCTAACCGCTCGAGTCCATCGGTTTCCTTAATGGGTATAAAACGTGCCGATTTTGTCAGCCGGTCAACAATCACCCAAATCATGTCATAACCACTAGGTGACCTTGGCAGCTTGGTGACAAAATCCATCGTGATTCGTTCCCACTTCCATTCCGGAACCTCTGGTTGTTGCAGGAGACCAGACGGCCTCTGATACTCCACCTTGACTTTAGCACAAGTCAAACATTTGCTGACATAAGAAGCTATGTCAGCTTTCATGTTCGGCCACCAATAAAGTATCTTCAAATCCTGATACATCTTATCGGAGCCAGGGTGAATAGAATACCGGGACTTGTGAGCTTCATCCAGAACAAGCTCGCGCAATCCCCCGAACAATGGGACCCAAACACGCCCCGCAAAATAGTGCAAGCCATCAGTCCTGAGCTCAAGATGCTTGTCAGCACTGTGCATTGTTTCAGCCTTAAGGTTTTCCTCCTTCAAGGCTTCTAACTGTGCAGAACGAATTCGGTCAGGCAACGACGAATGAATGGTGAGCTGTAAGGCTCGAACACGGCGAGGGTTAACAGACTCCTTCCTGCTCAAGGCATCTGCCACAACGTTCGCCTTGCCAGGATGATACTTAATGGCACAATCATAATCGTTCAGGAGTTCAACCCAGCGACGCTGCCGCATGTTCAACACCTTCTGGTCGAAAATATGCTGAAGACTCTTGTGATCGGTATATACTTCACACTTGGTACCGTACAAGTAATGCCTCCAGATTTTCAACGCAAAGACCACTGCACCCAGTTCCAAGTCATGAGTAGTGTAGTTCTTCTCATGAACTTTGAGTTGACGAGAAGCATAAGCAATAACCTTCCCGCGCTGCATCAACACGCAACCAAGACCCCGAATAGAAGCATCACAGTACACAACAAAGTCATCCGTACCCTCAGGGAGGGATAAGATAGGTGCAGAACAAAGTTTAAGCTTCAGCATCTGAAATGCTGATTCTTGTGGTTCATTCCAGTCGAACTTTCGGTCCTTCTGGGTAAGAGCAGTGAGGGGTTGAGCGATCTTCGAAAATCCCTCAATGAAACGACGATAGTAACCCGCAAGACCTAGGAATTGCCACACCTCAGATGGCGTCTTTGGTGCTTCCCAGTCTTTAATAGCTTCGATCTTAGCCGGATCGACATGAATTCCCAGTTCATTCACCACATGTCCTAGGAATTGAACTTCACGCAACCAAAAATCACACTTTGAGAACTTAGCATACAACTGCTCTTGTCTCAAAAGTTCCAAGACCAACCGCAGATGTTCCTCGTGATCCGCCTTGTTCTTGGAATAGATCAAAATGTCGTCAATAAACACGATGACGAACTTATCAAGGTAAGGCTTGCAAACGCGGTTCATCAAATCCATGAACACCGCAGGTGCGTTAGTGAGACCAAAAGGCATGACCAAGAACTCAAAATGGCCATAACGAGTGCGAAAAGCAGTCTTCTGAATGTCGGCTTCCCTGACACGCAACTGGTGATAACCGGACCGCAAATCAATCTTCGAATAATAGTTGGAGCCCTGAAGCTGGTCAAAGAGATCATCAATGCGAGGAAGAGGATAACGATTCTTGATGGTCACTTTGTTCAGCTCACAATAATCAATACACATACGAAGACTTCCGTCCTTCTTCTTCACAAACAAAATAGGAGCTCCCCACGGGGAAGAACTCGGTCGGATGAAACCCTTTTCCAAGAGTTCCTGCAACTGGCTGGACAACTCTTGCATCTCGGGAGGTGCAAGACGATACGGGGCTCGGGCAATAGGAGCTGCGCCCGGAGTGAGATCAATACCAAACCCAACCTGACGATGGGGAGGAAGACCAGGTAAATCATCAGGAAACACATCAGAAAAGTCACGAACCACCGGAATATCCTCGATCTTCTTCTCATCGTCAGAAGAAACGTTAACAAGTGCCAGAACGGCCGAACAGCCCTTCCGAAGATACTTACGGGCTTTCATGCTAGAAATGATACTCAGCGGAGCACCGCTTTTCTCGCCACGAACCGAAAGAATCTCTCCATCAGGGAGAGGGATCCGAATGACCTTGTCAAAACAAACGATCTCCGCACGATACAACGATAACCAATCCATGCCAACCACGACATCAAAACTACCCAGAGGTACCGGCATAAGGTCAATGGGGAAAGACAAACCCGACAGTTCCAAACGACATTCCCTAAGGGTGTGTGTCGCTTCGATTTTCTTACCATCAGCCAATTCTATTAAGTACTTAGCCTCTAAAGGTGTGGGTACTATATCTAGCAATCGACTAATATCCACAGATACGAAACTCTTATCGGCACCAGAATCAAACAAAACAGAAACATAGCGACCATTAAGAAGGAACGTACCGGTAACTGTGTCTGGATCCTGCCTAGCCTCTGCAGATCCAATGACGAAAGCACGTGCAGTCCTGCCTCCGCCGCCATTGTTCCCGTTACCGTTCCCGCCCCTCCCATTATCGCCCTGTTTCAGTTTGGGACAATCGCGCTTGAAATGCCCCGTGTCACCACAGTTATAGCACCCCTGCCTCCCCTGAGTCCCCTGAGCAGCAGGAGCAGGAGCAGCCGCAGGAGTCTGAGTTGGGGTGAGCGCCACCTTGCAATCCTTAGCATGGTGCCCCAACTGATGGCACCGATGACAACGAGCCCTGTCACAACTCCCCGAATGATGGAAACCACACTTGTTGCACTTGGGATGCTTCCCGACATACCCACCCGTCTTCGCCCCAGAAGAAGACCCAGACGTATCAAACTTCTTCGCCGGCTGAGCTGGCACCACACTCTTCCCCACACTCTCCCACTTCCTCTTGTTCCCCTCAGCAGCCTTCACAGTAGTACCTTTGGGTGGCAAAACGCCTTCCGCCACCTTCAGGTTAGTCATCCGATGAGCTGATCGGACAACTTCAGCAATAGTGGGAAGATTCCCAGCAGCTACCAACCCAGCAATCTCGGGCACTAGTCCAGACACATAGTGCTCGATCCTCCTGTACTCGGGTGTGTGTAAGTCAGGACACAACACCGCCAGCTCGTTCCTCCTCACAGTATACTCCTCAATCTATGACCCAACCATCTTGTAACTCCAGACCTCATGCTCCAACTTCTGTATCTCCTCCCTCGGACAGTACTCACCTCTCAAAAGCTGCACAAACTCCGCCCAAGGCATAGCAATAGCCTCTCCCAACCCCACGTTCTGAGTGGTAGCATTCCACCACGACAATGCAGGCCCCTCAAATGTCGCAGTAGCATACTTCACTCGGTCCCCAGCAGGACAGTTACACATGACAAACACAGATTCCACCTTCTCTAGCCATCGGAGCAGTCCCACCGCTCCCTCAGTTCCAGTGAAGTTATGGGGCTGACAGTCCCTAAACTTCTTATAAGAGCACTGAGGTGGGGGTGGATTGGCACCAACACCTGAAACACGGTACATGAGTAAAACACAAACGAAAGGACACGAAACCCAAAAATGAGGCAAGGTCGACAGAAATCAACTCACCACCCATGGCATTAATCCCGGCCTGGAAATTAGCCATAGCCATGTTCACTTGCTGCTGGAGCAAGTTGTTCAGCTCAGCTTGGGTCATGTTGATGTTCCCACGACCACCGCCTCCGGCACGACCACCGCCGCCAGCACGGCCACCGCCTCCACCACGACGTCCACCACCGCGAGCACCAGACATGATCTAACAAACCAAGAAATCGAGAGATTCAGATTCACTTCCAGTGTCAATCACTAGGAATTTACAAGAGTTAACCTAGGGACAAATTCAGGACCATACATCCAAACTCGAAGTCCGTCGGGATTTTCATGCATCCCAGTTTATTATTTCGTGTGCACCCGAAATGATAAACTGCTCTACATGGTCCTCCAGATGTACCCCTAATCTAGACCCCAGTCACCGAACATTGTCGCCTATGTGGCAATAGGTGCAAGTGTAAGAAGGCATGTGTGTGCAAGAACCAACAAATCAACCCCTCCTCCTTCAATCAAGAAGAAGAAGACAAGAGTAGGTAAGAACCCAAATAAAAACGGATGATGTAACAGAGAAGCATGATGATGATGTAAGGACACCCCGACAACGTTAGTACATACCCCATTAATAGACCCAAAGTATGTGACCGTCTAGTGTGTGCGACTCGGCTATAGACCAGACTCTACATGCAGTCCTAGTTCACTATAACCATTGGCTCTGATACCAATCTGTCACACCCTCAAATTACCACTTGCGGGGTTTTACCGCGAGGCGCATGACAAACCAGGATCCAAGTCAACGATCACAATAAACAACTCTATATGAAAAACATAAACAAACATAACCATTGATTTAACCAGCGGAAGCATTTAAAGAATTTAATCTCTACAAACAGTGTTCCCAAGTATCCAAGACACTTATTACAAAACGTGCACTAAAATCTAGACGCCAATGCAGACCCGTGCGCCTAGTTCCATTCATTGCTACCTTAGCGACCTGAGAAAAACATGCCAAAAAGATGTCAACATATAATGCTGGTGAGTTCACAGGTTTGTTCAAAAATGTTACCAAAGTGTTACCATGTCCATACTATATCAATGTTACCAAGTACGCTAGCTAGGCGTATGTTTCATTACTACTACGATTGGAAACCATTACTGGACACGTTTAGCAATGTTTAGCATGTTTAGCAGCCCGTAATGTTCAACACGATAATGTTCCTGTTTGAGACAATATGCACCCGCCCGGCCCTCCAAGCCGACGAGTGGGGCAGGTCACGCCCAATAGATCTATTCACATTTCCCCCGTTGTGCAAACCCGCACATTCATGGTTTCCCCCGGGACTTTCCAAAAGATCGTATAGCAATATAAAGTTAAAACCATAGTATGACATATGTTACCAAAACTGTTTAGCGCATGTTTTCTCCCCCAAAGTTAAAGCAGTAAAAGTGGGGCCGTGAACTCACCTTAGATAGCGTTCTTCAAATATAAGTAAAGATGTTTAGCCCTTGATAATCCCTCTACCGGAGATCTATCAAAATGTTCACATAAGTGTTCCGACTAATAACCATAAGGTTATCTAGCCCCCGATTGTCCAGATCATAACCGAGTATGTTTTAAAACGTGTTTAAAATGTTTAACCGACACACTAGACCGACCCGACATCCCGTTGGTGACCCATTACCCTAACTAATCAAGTACACATAGATTACACGCAAGGTTCAAGCATAAAACACTTAGTTTGTATCAAAAATCTCATTTCTGCATCAGAACGGTCGAACCAGTCAGTTTAAGGCCTCCTTCACACCTTTTTACTCTCCTTCGCCCGTTTTACCTCTCGTTCGACCGTTTGATGCTTCCTTCGCACGTTTTGCCACGTTCGCCCACTGAAAAGCCTGGTTCGACCCTGGGATTCCTCCTTCGCACCTTCGACTGGTCGAAGGAGGCCAGGTTCGCCCCTGTTGTTCTATTTTGCCTAAAAACGCTTAAAACACATTCAAAACGACTCGAAACATCACCAATCACAGCAGTCAATCATGATTATGTTATCCTAACAAAACCCCACTGATTTTGCCCCAAACCATATCCGTTTCAGCCCTTTCCCAAAATGGTAAAAATTATGGAAACGTCACTTTCATGCATGAAATCTTTACCCAATTTGGAAACTTTTGAAATCGACTCATGTTTGACTTAAAATACTCAGTTTGTCGATCATCCGATCATCCCTATGGGTTCTATTGATTATAAACACCACATGTTACGTCTAGATTCGTCAAAATCCCCAATTTACACATAATATCATCATCCAATCGATTTTAACCCTAAACAACAACCAATCAGCATTAAAAGCAATCCTACATCATGTCTCTAACATAGATAAAGCAGCAAAGCATTGAATAACACATTACACCACATAATACTCAATTAACACATGTTATTTATTATGAAAACTCATGTTAAATGATAGGGTTTTGTTTTAGAAAGATGTTTAAAAGGTTTTTAATCATAAAAACACCCTTAGAACAGATCTGGACAATTAAGGTTAGATGAAAACGAATTAAAATGCTTCTAAAAGATTTAGGATTATGAACACACCTTGGATTCTTGTTTAGATGTTGTAGATAGGTTAGATTATGAAAAAGAAGAGCAAAAACTCCTTCCTTAGTGTTTAAGATCGTTTGAGAGCGTTTTGGGACGGTTAGGGTTTGTGAAATGATGAAAAATGACTAAGGTTGGTATTTATACTGATCCTCCTTCGCACCAATTGATTGGTCGAAGGTGGTCTCCTTCGCCCCTTTCACAGGGTCGAATGAGACTTGTCCAGGTCGAAGGGGATTCTTCAACTCCACTTCCCTGGTTCGCCCACTTGCATGGGTCGAACCAGACAATTTTCCTCTCCTTCGACCACTCGAAGTGGTCGAACCAGAGCCCCTTCTTAACTAGTTTTCCAGTTTGTCGTGTTTAACGCATTCTAACACATCTTAACACATAAGCATGCATCCTTAGTCTATATTTAACACATTAAAGCACAGATAATCATTTACACATCATTTAAACACGTCTATGTATATAAACCACCACACAACCCGTAACCTACACATATACTTAATTAGTTCATGTAATGTCACCAACAACGGAACCCGGTACTAGTGTATTACCAAAACGACTCCCAATGATCCTCCAGATCATTGTACCCTGGACAATCCTAACTTGACCCAACTAAACTAACCCGGTTAAGTTTGTTTATAAACGTTTCTCGCTAAGGTAGACTTAGATGTTACTAATATGTTTAAGCCGAACATGCCGGGTGTCACAAAATTCTTAAATTTATTCAGTTAATTCGGTCAATAATAAATAAATGAGCTTAAAAATTGTAACATATAACGTTAAATTCGATCAATTATTATTAATGTCATTAAAACTCATAATAAATATCATTAAAAATGAATAAATCCTATTAATTACGGGCAAGACCAATAATAATTCATAAAGATATATTAAACATAATTTTGTAGTAATATTATTATAAATAAATGAGATTAAAAAATTGTAATAAATAACATTTAATTTGGTTAATTATTATTAATGTCAATTTGTATTAGTAATATATTCGTAAAAAGGGTAATAGAAAATTTTAATTCGGTCAATAAGATATAAATGACATTAAATTAAAAAATCGTAATATTAGTTTTACTATTAGTAATATATACGTAATTTAATTCGGTCAATAAGAAATAAATAAGATTAAAATTAAAAATTATAATATTAGTATTAGTATTAGTAATATATTCTTAAATTAATTCGGTTAATTCCGTCAATAATAAATGAATGAGCTTAAAAATCGTAATATATAAAATTAAACTCGGTCAATTATTATTAATGTCATTAAAACTAATAATAAAATATCACTAAAAAATGAATAAATCCTATTAATTGCAGGCAAGACCAATAATAATTTGAACGAATAGTAATATAAATAATATTAAATATACTTTCATAAAGATAGATTGAACATAATTTCGTAGTAATATTAATATGAATAAATGAGATTAAAAAATCGTAATAAATAACATTCAATTCGGTCAATAATTATTAATGTCAATAAATAACATTAATTCTAAAATACTAAAAATACATTAAAAATGATTAAATCTTATTAAACATAAATTCGAAAAAAGTAATAATAAATAAATGATCTTAAAAATCGTAATATATAACATTAAATTCAGTCAATTATTATTATTGTCATTAAAATTCATAATAAAATATCATTAAAAATGAGTAAATCCTATTAATTGCAGTCAAGACCAATAATAATTTGAACGACTAGTAATATAAATAATATTAAATATACTTTAATAAAGATAGATTGAACATAATTTCGTAGTAATATTAATATAAATAAATGAGATTAAAAAATCCTAATAAATAACATTCAATTCGGTCAAAGATTATTGATGTCAATAAATAACATTAATTCTAACATACTAAAAATACATTAAAATGATTAAATCTTATTAAAGATAAATTCGAAAAAAGTAATAACAAATAAATGATCTTAAAAATCGTAATATATAACATTAAATTCGGTCAATTATTATTAATGTCATTAAAACTCATAAAAAATAACATTAAAAATGAATAAATGTTATTAATTGCAAGCAAGACCAATAATATTTCATAAAGATAGATTAAACATACTTTTTGTAGTAATATTAATATAAATAAATAAGATTAAATAATCATAATAAATAATATTAAATTCGGCCAATTATTATTAATGTCAATTAGTATTAGTAATATATTCGTAAAAATAGTAATTGAAAATTTTAATTCGGTCAATAAGATATAAAAGGGATTAAAATTAAAAATCGTAATATTAGTTTTAGTATTAGTAATATATTCGTAATTTAATACAGTCAATATTAAATAAATGATCTTAAAAATCGTA
This sequence comes from Ambrosia trifida, assembly GCA_028751855.1. Classification (NCBI taxonomy): domain Eukaryota; kingdom Viridiplantae; phylum Streptophyta; class Magnoliopsida; order Asterales; family Asteraceae; genus Ambrosia; species Ambrosia trifida. Next base: position 131,081,197 of record CM054128.1, on the reverse strand, counting down.
ATATATAACATTAAATTCGATCAATTATTATTAACGTCATTAAAACTCATAATAAATAACATTAAAAATGAATAAATCCAATTAATTGCAGGCAAGATCAATAATAATTCATAAAAACATATGAAACAAAATTTCCTAGTAATATTATTATAAATAAACGAGATTAAAAAAATCATAATAAATAACATTCAATTTGGTCAATTATTATTAATGTCAATTAGTATTAGTAATATATTCGTAAAAAGAGTAATAGAAAATTTTAGTTCGGTCAATAAGATATAAATGACATTAAATTTAAAAATCATAATATTATTTTTACTATTAGTAATATATTTGTAATTTAATTCGTTCAATAAGAAATAAATAGGATTAAAATTAAAAATCATAATATTAGTATTAGTATTAGTAATAAATTCTTAAATTTATTCGGTTAATTCGGTCAATAATAAATAAATGAGCTTAAAAATTGTAACATATAACGTTAAATTCGGTCAATTATTATTAATGTCATTAAAACTCATAATAAATATCATTAAAAATGAATAAATCCTATTAATTACGGGCAAGACCAATAATAATTCATAAAGATATATTAAACATAATTTTGTAGTAATATTATTATAAATAAATGAGATTAAAAAATTGTAATAAATAACATTTAATTTGGTTAATTATTATTAATGTCAATTTGTATTAGTAATATATTCGTATAAAGGGTAATAGAAAATTTTAATTCGGTCAATAAGATATAAATGACATTAAATTAAAAAATCGTAATATTAGTTTTACTATTAGTAATATATACGTAATTTAATTCGGTCAATAAAAAATAAATAAGATTAAAATTAAAAATTATAATATTAGTATTAGTATTAGTAATATATTCTTAAATTAATTCGGTTAATTCCGTCAATAATAAATGAATGAGCTTAAAAATCGTAATATATAAAATTAAACTCAGTCAATTATTATTAATGTCATTAAAACTAATAATAAAATATCACTAAAAAATGAATAAATCCTATTAATTGCAGGCAAGACCAATAATAATTTGAACGAATAGTAATATAAATAATATTAAATATACTTTCATAAAGATAGATTGAACATAATTTCGTAGTAATATTAATATAAATAAATGAGATTAAAAAATCGTATTAAATAACATTAAATTCGTTCAATTATTATTAATGCCAATAAATAACATTAATTCTAACATACTAAAAATACATTAAAATGATTAAATCTTATTAAACATAAATTCGAAAAAAGTAATAATAAATAAATGATCTTAAAAATCATAATATATAACATTAAATTCGGTCAATTATTATTAATGTTATTAAAACTCATAATAAATAACATTAAAAATGTATAAATTCTATTAATTGCAGGGAAGACCAATAATAATTCATAAAGATAGATTAAACATAATTTTGTAGTAATATTAATATAAATAAATAAGATTAAAAAATAATAATAAATAACATTCAATTCGGCCAATTATTATTAATGTCAATTAGTATTAGTAATATATTTGTAAAAATAGAAATAGATAATTTTAATTCCGTCAATAAGATATAAAAGGGATTAAAATTAAAAATCGTAATATTAATTTTTGTATTATGAATATATTCCTAATTTAATTTAGTCAATAATAAATAAATGATCTTAAAAATCGTAATATATAACATTAAATTCGGTCAATTATTATTAATGTCATTAAAACTCATAATAAATAACATTAAAAATGAATAAATCCTATTAATTGCAGGCAAGACCAATAATAATTCATAAAGACATATTAAACAAAATTTCATAGTAATATTAGTATAAATAAATGAGATTAAAAAATCGTAATAAATAACATTCAATTTGGTCAATTATTATTAATGTCAATTAGTATTAGTAATGTATTCGTAAAAAGAGTAACAGATAATTTTAATTCGGTCAATAAGATATAAATGACATTAAATTTAAAAATCGTAATATTAGTTTTAATATTAGTAATATATTCGTAATTTGATTCGGTCAATAAGAAATAAATAAGATTAAAATTAAAAATCTAATATTAGTATTAGTTTTAGTAATATTTTCTTAAATTAATTCGGTTAATTCGGTCAATAATAAATAAATGAGGTTAAAAATCCTAATATATAACGTTAAATTCGGTCAATTATTATTAATGTCATTAAAACTTATAATAAATATCATTAAAAATGAATAAATCCTATTAATTGAAGGCAAGACCAATAATAATTCGAACAAATAGTAATATAAATAATATTAAACATAATTTTATAAAGATTGATGAAACGTAATTTCGTAGCAATATTAATATAAATAAATTAGATTAAAAAATCGTAGTAAATACATTCAATTCGGTCAACTATTATTAATGTTAATAAATAACATTAATTCTAACATATTAAAAATACATTAAAAATGATTAGATGTTATTAAATATAAATTCAAAAAAATTAATATAAATAAATTAGTTTAAAATTTTTAATAAATAGCATTAAATTTAGTCAATTGTTATTAATGTCAATAAATAATATTAAACATCTTAATAAATAATATTAAAATGAATAAATCTTATTAATTGCAATCAAGACTAATCATAATTCGTATGTGGCAACTATAACGTCACTTCATATGAAGTTTTTAGATAACATAAATTTGTTCATGGCCTTCGGCACAGTTTGAAAAGATACGTATAAAAAATTAAAAAAAAAATTATAAGATGAAATAGGCATTTTTACACAAAAGAAATAACAATCATACCAACACGGTTAACGAAGGGTCATGCAAAACCTTGAAGAATTGAGAACCTTTGTGATAAGACATAATAACGTTGGTGTGTTCAGATGAGATCCTGATTTTTAAAATATGTAAAACATAGAATGATTAAATCAGTTTAAAGGTAAATCCGATTCACTATATATCTATCAATACCGATTTAAAAAGTTGGTATTTCTAAAGAATAATCATAAATGAATACATCAAATTGATAAATTTCTTGAAACGATTAAATGTTAATTATCCATGTTCATTCTAAATCATCTAGATCGTATTTTATAAAAAAAAACCGATTAAAACTTCATTCTAAATGTATCAGTGTTTAATCATTGATAATAATATTATTGAAGAATTTGATTAAATAGTCAAAGATTAAAAAATCCGATTAAATCTTCATATGGATCATATTTTATAAGAAAACCGATTAAATAGTCAAACTAATTTTTGTAAACAAAAATTAAAAAACCGATTAAATCTTCATTGTAGAATTTGATTAAATAGTCAAAGATTAAAAAAAAAACCGATTAAGTCAAACCATTTGATTAAACAAATGATAAGAGTAATTTATTCATAAGATTAATAGTAAAGAATCGAGTTTGTTAACAAAAATATCAACTGAAAAATCGTATACATAGGTTTCATCAATATGATTAACAGTAAAGCATCGAGTTTGTTAACTAAAATAAGTAAAACACAATAATATTAAGCAATGTTAGAAGAATATGGATCGATGATTACCTTGAATCAATTGTGAAGAATCAAGAAAGTATGAAAGACGAAGGAGGAGGATAGAAAGGTTTGTTATGGAGAAATGAAGAATGATTTGGGGAGAATGAAAAAAAATTCTCAAAATGGTTTATATGGACTTCAATTCAAAGCTCCATATTGTGGTTGGATCCATGAGGACCCTTTCTAAGGCCTCCATTCGACCCGAGTGTATTCATTTATTATATAGATAGATATGTATATTCCATTACATAACCATAGGTATTTATGTCTACAAGACTTACACTTGTACATACATACCCATATACATATGCATTTTGATAGTCCATACACATCAACACCTATGTTTAAATATTTTTCATACAGATACATACTACACCTATATATACACACGCACACATACCTATGAACACACACATACATGTTCCACTTTTATACATTTAAACATTTCAGTATACAAGTATTGTGACAAAAATATACATGTTTATGCATATATATATATATATATCACACACATATCTAGTTAAGTTTCAATGTGTTTTCACAAAACAAGTTTTATAAGTTATGATCTATGGTAGTGTATGTCTAAACATGGTATCTACATCATAAGTATGGGTGAACACTAGTGTATGAAGATAGGTAATGACTAGATAAACAAATTAAAGAGAGAATGGGTGGAGGTTCATACCTTACTTATGGCTAGGACTAAGTAAGCTTGGAACTAGAGTAGTAATGTGTGTGTGTGTGTGTGTGTTTAAGAGTGAGTAGTGAGTAGTGAGTGGTGTGAGAGGAAATGATCATCCAATGCTTCCTATTTATAGAGGAAGAAAAGAGATAGGGAGAGAGAGTAGCGAGAGAGAGAGAGAGAGATGTTAGAGAGGGAAAGAGGATGGTGGTTAGAAGAGTGTTTAGTCTCAAAGAGGTAAGTCAACTCTTATGGATTAATGGGAGATTAAGAATCTTGCCATGTTTAGATAAAATCTTACCTTGTCTTAAATCTAACCAACAAAATCTTATGTCTAAATCATGTCTTAGAAGTTGACTAATCCCATGATGATGTTGGATGAGGATCAAGCATATCTGACAACACATGAGATAAATCTTGGATTCCATCCAACATGTGCTTAATTAGGGGTTGAGTTACTAAGTGTTAGGATTAAAAAAAAAAGAATTTAGGGGTTTATAGGGGGGGCGACGGTTGGAGGCTTCCCAAAGGGGGTCAACAAGTTAGTTCACGCAAGTATTTTGGCATAGGGTTGTGATGTTTATGAAATCTATTCATTTTGGTGCTAAGTCACTTAGGTTTAGTCTTGACATAACACTATGTTTAGGCCTTCATGATGTTTCTTAGATAGTTGAATGGTTATTAGATCTTATATGGGACAAGGGGGCGGCTAACTAGTCTCAACAAGGGAAGGATCTTAGTTGTTTTGGAAAGTTATCTCTCATGTTTCTAAGAGATTAAGGAATGTTACTATACTTGTGTAAAGTCTTGAAAGATTGACTAGATTTGCATGGGATTAGGGGAATATAATCATGTCTCTTTGTCAAGTTAAACAAATAAAGTGAGGATGGCTAGTCATGGATTATGTTGGAACATAATCATCAACAATTTGTCAACACATAAGATCATTCTAGGACTTCATTTCAACATGTGTTTTAATAAGGGTTGACTTGATTAAAAAAAATATTAGTATAGGCATGGGGGGGGGGGGGGATTGGTGGCCGCAAAAAGAGAAAAAGAGAAAGAAAAGATTTGGAAGGTGATATTGTAACACCTCAACCGATGGCGGAAACATCGAGGTGTCACGTAGTGATGATTGTTTAATAGCTCATGGTACTAAATGGAAGTTGAATATTACTAAAAAATTTACAATTTGTCATACAATTTAATAATTACATCTACTTGATTTACATAAACTAGATTCAAAGCTCCTATATGTTCCAAGACTTGTACAACTTCCAAAAGCACGTAAAAACCTGAAACATGTTAAGTTTGAAAATATTTTGGGTCAACAAAAGTTGGTGAGAATACATAGGTTTTGCATATAATTGAAAAAAATATGTTGTATAGCAATCATGATTGAAGTATAATAATGAGTAATGATAGAATATGAGTCCGACATGTAACAATGCGTCTTTGTACAATCAAACCTTGTGTCGACTGAGACCTAACTCGCAAGTTAGTTAAATGTTGTTACTGTTTTCGCTCATCCCTGAATTTATGCGGGGGGATGGGTTTGTCAGACCTATAGCGTTATAATCTAAACAGGCGGCTTGATCAATGTTAATGATTGTACCGTGTCTTTTTGTTACAGTCAAATGATAGAATGAGTAAATGATAGTGTAATTGAATCACAAGTTTCAACAATGTAAGAATGAGTAAATGATAGTGTATAAAATGTTTAAACGTGTTTTACCCCAAAATGTAAAACAGAAAAAGGTGCTATGTAAACTCACCTTAGGTGCATAATAAGTTCGTGCGTTTTATTGAGCGTGCAAACACTTAGTAATAATGCCTTGGAAAACTAGGAACTAGCTAGAGGAGATAATGATGGATGAAAACTTTAGTATATGGGAGATGGGATAATAATGTTTTTTTTTTTTTTTTTGAATGGTATAAAGAGTTGAATGGTAGGCTAGTGTATTTATAGTGTAAAATTTGGAGTTGTAATTAGGGACTACTTTGACTAGGCTAGAATTTAGGAACAACTTTGACTTGACTAGAAGACCATATTTACTAACACTTTGACTTGACTAGGAGACCATATTTACTAACACTTTGACTTGACTTGACTAAGAGACTACGTTTGACTTTTCAGGTTTGACTAAGGGACCTTGAAAGGGTTTAAGTTTAATTGGTTTTAATTAACATCACAAAACACCAAATGGTGTAGTGGTTTGTGTGGTGTGGTTAAGGTTTAGCCCGCCAGGGACTCGGGTTCGAATCCTGGCACAGGCAAACACTTTTTTTTAACGTTTTTAAATCATAATTTTTAATACAATCCAATTTAGTATTGATTATACGTCATTATTTAAACAAAAAAAATTTAACAAAATGGATGATAAAGATACTGTAAACATGAATCGGATGAATAAACGAGGGAGTTCTATATATATATATATATAAAGAAAATTTGTGTGATGTTACAGTCTCCCCTACTTTTAGGAACTTCGTCCCGAAGTTTATTTTAAGAAGAAACATTTGAATAGTGTTGACGATAGTTAGGGTGACTATGGTTCAGAGTAGGGTAAGTGTTTAAGGAATGTATAAGATAATCATAAATGCTAGATGTACTACCAAATAACTAGGGTTTGTTATTGGTCTGACCCTACAGTATCCCTTTCCACGTATCATTAGTGTTTATATATAGGGTGTACCGCAGCTAACCCATCACACCTCTGATACTTCGAAAACATACGGGGTATCTCCCAAAACCTTAATAGAATTTCACAGTACCTTAATGTACCTGTAAATTCATGATTACGTTCCGGACCGCAATCACCAATTTACCTTACATTAGGGTCTTGTGTCCTTCTATGACTCTAAACACACATGTAAGTAATGCAAAATAGCCTTGTGATTGAATCGTATACAATGTATCCAAAAATAAGTCCAACTGTTGAGCAGGAAAAAGACCTCTACCAGTCAGTGAGTAAGAACCTCTACAGATTGTTGAGCAGGTGCGATAGCCTCTACCAGTTGTTGAGCAGGTTGTAGGGCCTCTACCGACTGTTGAGCAGGCATGATGACCTCTACCAATCGTTGAGTAGGTTATTTGGTACTCTACTAACTGTTGAGCAAGTACTTCATCCTCTATCAGTTGTTTGATTAAGTGTACCAATTATTACACACATGAATTGCAAATTGATAATATGTACATGTAAGCAATCAAGTATCAAGTATAGCATACGAGTTGTAATAGAGTTGCCCTAGACAAGGTTAATGACTCTAGGTGTGTCTATAGCAAATAGTTTATATTCCATGAATTCTAGTTTCAAATGTTCAAATATGGTAGATAGTCGAATCCTCATGTATAACTAAGGATTATGTTTAATGCAACACACAATCAAGTTTCAATAGTTTGGTTATCATGGGTAACTAGCTCATGTGTGAGAAGGTGAAGGATATGAATTTAGTTCTTGAGAGGATGATGAAAAATCTTGAAGGAGAATCAAGGTTGTGAGAGATAATGAATGTGAAGATAATTGATAAAGAGTTTATTTTATAGTAAGGAGAGTATGTAGCAGTGTAAATTTTGGGGTTTGGATCAAAGGTTATAATCAAGTGTATAAGAAAACATGATTGTGGTATATGCCAAATATTGAAAAAATTTGAACAAGTTGAAAATGAGTGAGTGTCGATGGAGAATTTAGAGACTAGATATTATTCCTATAAAAAAATCTTATTTTCAAAATTGGTTTTATACATAAAGCAAAAGTTGTTAAATAGTACAAGCTAAGTGGGCTTTGATTAAAATATTTCCGTTAGTTGGAGATTTCAAACATGACATTAGGTTTTAAAGATCAAGGTTCCATTAAGTGATTTTTAATAGTTTAAAGCATTATATAGAAAATTGTTTGTTACGTCAATAAATAAACAATTGAATTTAAGTTCGAGGACATCTTTTGACAAAAATGTGTACTTTGTAAAGTCTCTAGGTAATGAAAATACAACAAGATTTAGAAATCTTTAGTTAGTGCTAAGGTATGAGGTTATAGTTTTTTTTTTTTTTTTAAAAAAAAATAAGTAACATGTGGAGAAAGGAAATAATATGATTTGGGTAGGGTGTTGAATATTTAAAAAGTGGCTAAGATGGTAAGGTGAAGTGTGATTGTGAAATCCATAGATGGTTATGAAATGAGATTGATTTAGGCTGTAAATTTTTAGATTTTAGAGCTTAGTTTAAGGAAAGTGAGTGTAATCATTTATTCATTAATTAAAACGAATAAACGAAAATGTTGACTTATCAAAACTTCTAGATTCTAATAACATAGTGAAGACATGCTTTAGCCTATAACTGAACACTCATCCCGAGAATTCCCAGGTAGGCATCCTGGTCCCTCGTCTGATTGGGATTTATGCGCAATGCCAGTCCTAGACAGAAAACTCAGAATACAGGCGTTCACCCTTCCAGATTGCACGTGTTCGTTATTAAAATCTAGAACTTCGACGAGATCTCAAGGTGATTCAGGTTAAACCTGAGGATTTTGTCCTATTAGTCTAAGAGTAGGTCTAGTGATGGAGAGCAATCTTCTTGTAGGGATTAATGCAGGGATACGAAGTAGGAGGGAGATAGAGAATAGAAATAAGTAAGGTTGCAAGTAAAAAGAGCAAGTAGTAGTTAAGATCCTATGGTTATAGACTAGATTATTTTTCTAATAACCTAATTCCCTATAACCATGGCTCTGATACCAATCTGTAACACCCCAACCGATGGCGGAAACATTGAGGTGTCACGTAGTGATGATTGTTTAATAGCTCATGGTACTAAATGGAAGTTGAATATTACAAAAAAATTTATAATTTGTCATACAATTTAATAATTACATCTACTTGATTTACATAAACTAGATTCAAAGATCCTATATGTTCCAAGACTTGTACAACTTCCAAAAGCACGTAAAAACCTGAAACATGTTAAGTTTGAAAATATTTTGGGTCAACAAAAGTTGGTGAGAATACATAGGTTTTGCATATAATTGAAAACAATATGTTGTATAGCAATCATGATTGAAGTATAATAATGAGTAATGATAGAATATGAGTCCGACATGTAACAATGCGTCTTTGTACAATCAAACCTTGTGTCGACTGAGACCTAACTCGCAAGTTAGTTAAATGTTGTTACTGTTTTCGATCATCCCTGAATTTATGCGGGGGGATGGGTTTGTCAGACCTATAGCGTTATAATCTAAACAGGCGGCTTGATCAATGTTAATGATTGTACTGTGTCTTTTTGTTACAGTCAAATAATAGAATGAGTAAATGATAGCGTAATTGAATCACAAGTTTCAACAATGTAAGAATGAGTAAATGATAGTGTATAAAATGTTTAAACGTGTTTCACCCCAAAATGTAAAACAGAAAAAGGGGCTATGTAAACTCACCTTAGGTGCATAATGAGTTCGTGCATTTTATTGAGCGTGCAAACACTTAGTAATAATGCCTTGGAAAACTCGGAACTAGCTAGAGGGGATAATGATGGATGAAAACTTTAGTATATGGGAGATGGGATAATAATGTTTTTTTTTTTTTGAATGGTATAAAGAGTTGAATGGTAGACTAGTGTATTTATAGTTTAAAATTTGGAGTTGTAATTAGGGACTACTTTGACTAGGCTAGAATTTAGGAACAACTTTGACTTGACTAGAAGACCATATTTACTAACACTTTGACTTGACTAGGAGACCATATTTACTAACACTTTGACTTGACTTGACTAAGAGACTACGTTTGACTTTTCAGGTTTGACTAAGGGACCTTGAAAGGGTTTAAGTTTAATTGGTTTTAATTAACATCACAAAACACCAAATGGTGTAGTGGTTTGTGTGGTGTGGTTAAGGTTTAGCCCGCCAGGGACTCGGGTTCGAATCCTGGCACAGGCAAACACTTTTTTTTAAGGTTTTTAAATCAGAATTTTTAATACAATCCAATTTAGTATTGATTATACGTCATTTTTTAAACAAAAAAAATTAACAAAATGGATGATAAAGATACTGTAAACATGAATCGGATGAATAAACGAGGGAGTTCTATATATATATATAAAGAAAATTTGTGTGATGTTACAGTCTCCCCTACTTTTAGGAACTTCGTCCCGAAGTTTATTTTAAGAAGAAACATTTGAATAGTGTTGAGGATAGTTAGGGTGACTATGGTTCAGAGTAGGGTAAGAGTTTAAGGAATGTATAAGATAATCATAAATGCTAGATGGACTACTAAATAACTAGGGTTTGTTATTGGTCTGACCCTACAGTATCCCTTTCCACTTATCATTAGTGTTTATATATAGGGTGTACCGCAGCTAACCCATCACACCTCTGATACTTCGAAAACATACGGGGTATCTCCCAAAACCTTAATAGAATTTCACACTACCTTAATTTCCTGTAAATTCATGATTACGTTCCGGACCGCAATCACCAATTTACCTTACATTAGAGTCTTGTGTCCTTCTATGACTCTAAACACACATGTAAGTAATGCAAAATAGCCTTGTGATTGAATCGTATACAATGTATCCAAAAATAAGTCCAACTGTTGAGCAGGAAAAAGACCTCTACCAGTCAGTGAGTAAGAACCTCTACAGATTGTTGAGCAGGTGCGATAGCCTCTACCAGTCGTTGAGCAGGTTGTAGGGCCTCTACTGACTGTTGAGCAGGCATGATGACCTCTACCAATCGTTGAGTAGGTTATTTGGTACTCTACTAACTGTTGGGCAAGTACTTCATCCTCTATCAGTTGTTTGATTAAGTGTACCAATTATTACACACATGAATTGCAAATTGATAATATGTACATGTAAGCAATCAAGTATCAAGTATAGCATACGAATTGTTATAGAGTTGCCCTAGACAACGTTAATGACTCTAGGTGTGTCTATAGCAAATAGTTTATATTCCATGAATTCTAGTTTCAAATGTTCAAATATGGTAGATAGTCGAATCCTCATGTATAACTAAGGATTATGTTTGATGCAACACACAATCAAGTTTCAATACTTTGGTTATCATGGGTAACTAGCTCATGTGTGAGAAGGTGAAGGATATGAATTTAGTTCTTGAGAGGATGATGAAAAATCTTGAAGGAGAATCAAGGTTGTGAGAGATAATGAATGTGAAGATAGTTGATAAAGAGTTTATTTTATAGTAAGGAGAGTATGTAGCAGTGTAAATTTTGGGGTTTGGATCAAAGGTTATAATCAAGTGTATAAGAAAACATGATTGTGCTATATGCCAAATATTGAAAAATTTTGAACAAGTTGAAAATGAGTGAGTGTCGATGGAGAATTTAGAGACTAGATATTATTCCTATAAAAAAAAATCTTATTTTCAAAATTGGTTTTATACATAAAGCAAAAGTTGTTAAATAGTACAAGCTAAGTGGGCTTTGATTAAAATATTCCCGTTAGTTGGAGATTTCAAACATGACATTAGGTTTTAAAGATCAAGGTTCTATTAAGTGATTTTTAATAGTTTAAAGCATTATATAGAAAATTGTTTGTTACGTCAATAAATAAACAATTGAATTTAAGTTCGAGGACATCTTTTGACAAAAATGTGTACTTTGTAAAGTCTCTAGGTAATGAAAATACAACAAAATTTAGAAATCTTTAGTTAGTGCTAAGGTATGAGGTTATAGTTTTTTTTTTTTTTTAAAAAAAAAATAAGTAACATGTGGAGAAAGGAAATAATATGATTTGGGTAGGGTGTTGAATATTTAAAAAGTGGCTAAGATGGTAAGGTGAAGTGTGATTGTGAAATCCATAGATGGTTATGAAATGAGATTGATTTAGGCTGTAAAATTTTGAGATTTTAGAGCTTAATTTAAGGAAAGTGAGTGTAATCATTTATTCATTAATTAAAACGAATAAACGAAAATGTTGACTTATCAAAACTTCTGGATTCTAATAACATAGTGAAGACATGCTTTAGCCTATAAGTGAACACTCATCCCGAGAATTCCCAGGTAGGCATCCTGGTCCCTCGTCTGATTGGGATTTATGCGCAATGCCAGTCCTAGACAGAAAACTCAGAATACAGGCGTTCACCCTTCCAGATTGCACGTGTTCGTTATTAAAATCTAGAACTTCGACGAGATCTCAAGGTGGTTCAGGCTAAACCTGAGGATTTTGTCCTATTAGTCTAAGAGTAGGTCCAGTGATGGAGAGCAATCTTCTTGTAGGGATTAATTTAGGGATAAGAAGTAGGAGGGAGATAGAGAATATAAATAAGTAAGGTTGCAAGTAAAAAGAGCAAGTAATAGTTAAGATCCTATGGTTATAGACTAGATTATTTTTCTAATAACCTAATTCCCTATAACCATGGCTCTGATACCAATCTGTAACACCCTAACCGATGGCGGGAACATCGAGGTGTCACGTAGTGATGATTGTTTAATAGCTCATGGTACTAAATGGAAGTTGAATATTACTAAAAAATTTACAATTTGTCATACAATTTAATAATTACATCTACTTGATTTACATAAACTAGATTCAAAGCTCCTATATGTTCCAAGACTTGTACAACTTCCTAAAGCACGTAAAAACCTGAAACATGTTAAGTTTGAAAATCTTTTGGGTCAACAAAAGTTGGTGAGAATACATAGGTTTTGCATATAATTGAAAACAATATGTTGTATAGCAATCATGATTGAAGTATAATAATGAGTAATGATAGAATATGAGTCCGACATGTAACAATGCGTCTTTGTACAATCAAACCTTGTGTCGATTGAGACCTAACTCGCAAGTTAGTTAAATGTTGTTATTGTTTTCGATCATCCCTGAATTTATGCGGGGGGGATGGGTTTGTCAGACCTATAGCGTTATAATCTAAACAGGCGGCTTGATCAATGTTAATGATTGTACTGTGTCTTTTTGTTACAGTCAAATGATAGAATGAGTAAATGATAGTGTAATTGAATCACAAGTTTCAACAATGTAAGAATGAATAAATGATAGTGTATAAAATGTTTAAACGTGTTTCACCCCAAAATGTAAAACAGTAAAAGGGGCTATGTAAACTCACCTTAGGTGCATAATGAGTTCGTGCGTTTTATTGAGCGTGCAAACACTTAGTAATAATGCCTTGGAAAACTCGGAACTAGCTAGAGGAGATAATGATGGATGAAAACTTTAGTATATGGGAGATGGGATAATAATGTTTTTTTTTTTTTTTGAATGGTATAAAGAGTTGAATGGTAGGCTAGTGTATTTATAGTGTAAAATTTGGAGTTGTAATTAGGGACTACTTTGACTAGGCTAGAATTTAGGAACAACTTTGACTTGACTAGAAGACCATATTTACTAACACTTTGACTTGACTAGGAGACCATATTTACTAACACTTTGACTTGACTTGACTAAGAGACTACGTTTGACTTTTCAGGTTTGACTAAGGGACCTTGAAAGGGTTTAAGTTTAATTGGTTTTAATTAACATCAAACAACACCAAATGGTGTAGTGGTTTGTGTGGTGTGGTTAAGGTTTAGCCCGCCAGGGACTCGGGTTCGAATCCTGGCACAGGCAAACACTTTTTTTTAACGTTTTTAAATCAGAATTTTTAATACAATCCAATTTAGTATTGATTATACGTCATTATTTAAACAAAAAAATTAACAAAATGGATGATAAAGATACTGTAAACATGAATCAGATGAATAAACGAGGGAGTTCTATATATATATATATATAAAGAAAATTTGTGTGATGTTACAGATACGATGGTAGTTGTGTAGGGTTAGAATACTTTATAAATCCTTGTGTTGATTAGTGGTTTAGCCATTTTTAGTTAGTCACAAAGGTAAGATGGAATAGTTCATTAATAATGGGACAAAATGTTTGCAAACCTTGTATTAAATCTGTCTTTCAACTTCATGCACACACTCATATATATGTAAGTGTGGTTGTGTGTGTGTATATATATATATATATGTGTGTGTGTGTGTGTGTGTGAGTGAGTTAGAAAAAAATACTTGTTTTTGTACATGGATTCTATGAACGTTTACACATGTTTTAGGAAAATAGTTTATGGTTGTTTAAACTCGTGTCACCAATGTTCGTTGATATGGGTGGAATTATACTCGTTTGGACCTTGCTAGACTTTCTCGGAGGACTTATGCATATAAAATGATATGAAGTATGCATAGAAAATTAAATGTTGACTAGAAAGTGTATGGATTTTGACTTGGTAAAGTGGCGGGTGTCACAGCTATGGCCTACCTACACAAACAAACAGCACAATCTTCACCCATGATCACTAACATCAAGGAAACTCACCAATATAGCAACATGCTTTTCTTATCTCATGGATCAATGTTGTTTGACTTCCTAAACTTCCAAACATGCCTCTAGAAATCGGCCCTCACCTTCCTAACACAAACTACACTAACTTCAAGGTTAACTCTTTACACTCTAGTAGAAAGCACCTTTTCATCACTATAATACATGTGTTTTGACTTACCACAAATGAACATAACCATCCACACTCCTCTCACCCTCTCAACAACTATATACCTGGCCCAAGGGGTTCTCAAGAGGATACGCACCACAAAACACAGCTATGCACTTACACCTTGAACAATACCTCTCGGCGGAACCATAACACACCTAAACCCGACTAGTTTTGATCGTGTCTTACCTCAACCGACCCTCATTCAGCTTTGATCGAACCTAGGGGACGTAGAGTGGAAGGAATCACCAAGAATACTTCTAATTTCTCTCGGTTTCTCTCTATACAAATCGTGGTATGGCACCTCAATCTCATTTATATTTTACCTATTAATTTCGGCTAACACTTGGTCACCCGATGTAACACCCCAACCGATGGCGGAAACATCGGGATGTCACGTATTGATGATTGTTCAGTAGCTCATGGTGAATAATAAATTTCATTAAATGATTTAAATAAATTACATACAATTGTTCTACAAGAATTCGTACATCAAATTGAATAAAACTATGCACACATCTTCAAGCATTAATTCAAATCTTTAAGCAAGTAGAACCTGAAACATGTTAAGTTGAAAATATTTTGGGTCAACAAAAGTTGGTGAGAATTACATAGGTTTTGATAATCGAATAAAATTGTTGTGCAATTCATGTGTCATGGCAAATCTAGTCCATATGTGAAAACATACTAGAAGTAAATCGAGTGCATAATCAACCCTTGTGACTGTTGTATTGTGGTACATCCCATACGCTCATGGTTCACTCGTTTATATTGCAGTAACAAACACCCACGCTACCTTTGTAGGAGGCACGTATCCGGGTGGGATTGTTAGTCCAATAGATCTATCAATGTATACCGTCGGCTGATCAATGTTAATGATTATGCTAGAATTGTGCTTACCCTAGTCATGTTCAAGACATAATGCAACATAGAAAAACACATATACACATTGATGATTGAATTGCATAAATGATGTTGTAACATGTTTCACCCCAAAAATGGTGATAAATAGAAAAGGGGCTATGTAAAACTCACCTTAGTGTTAAAATGATGACCCTTGTTAAATGTGGCTCGTATGTATCCAAATATCACCCTATTTTCAAGGTAATAAATAAGTGTTGAGGAAAACTTGATAAGTCTAAGTTTTCTAGTCTAAAATGTGCTAGGGTTCCTAATTTGGGAATTATTAATTGATTTATGATTAAAATTGAATAATATAAATAAATAAGGAAATAATTAATGAAAATGTTTTTTTGACCAATATTATCTAAAAGTAGTTGAGTTATAATGTTATAAATGTGAAAATAATTTTTATAAAATTATTTTGTTAATTAATGAATATTTATATATAAATACTTATTTGACAAAATATAGACTTAACATTTACAATTTATTAAAAATTATAAATTTCGAATTAAAAATTTATATTTCTGATCAAAATGATTAATAATGATTTATGGAAATTTTGATGTAAAAATAATGAAAAATGAATTTATTATGATTTATTTATGATTAAAATAACAAAAATCAATTAAAAATATTAAATAAATGATTTTTCAGAAATAAAAATCATTTCTGGAATGCTTAATGTTTTATAAACTTAGAATAATTTTTGTGGAATATTATAAAGTCGTTTTGATTTATTTATAGAATTTTACAATTATAATTGAATAAATTTGTAATATTTATTATATATAATAAATAAAAGGTTTTTGAAAAACTAAAAATTGGATATTAAAGTTAATCACTTGAATAACATAAAATAAATTTTTTTGAGAATTTATAAATCATTTTAGGTATTTTAAAATTATTTAAAAGATAAATACAAGCAAAATGTAAAATACAAGGTTCTAAAAAAAAGTGTGGTGTTGCTGGGGATCGAACCTAGGACCTGAACGGTTCTGAGTATTTAAGCACAAGGCCCAGACCAACTGGTCTGGGCGAGATTTTGTTAACAGATGCGTAGATAAAATATATATGACAAGTTTATATGAAGATCCCTAATTCCCAATATGAATCCTAAGAACCCTAGCTCCAACTTATCTATAATTCGATGCAGATTATAAAAACTAATATGGGGCTATAGTAAATCATGTAAAATCGTTCCTTTTAATGGGTTTAATTGTTACTAACCAGTGCGAAACAAAGGCGGAATTGGATGACTAAGTCGAGACCAAAAATGACTTCAAATCAAGAGCTAGAGGCCGTGGAAGTGAGAGGTCTTAGAGGGCTTCTCTAAATCGCTGCTGTATATGTGTGTATGCAGGTCTAATTGCATCGATTCATTATATATATACTGATTTGAATCGTGACAATAGGAATGTTTATAAACACCATTGCGAATGACTCTAATTAGTGAACAAATCACGGTCTAAACGCGTGAATGATTGTTTAGGAAGGTAGAGGGAATCAAGATGCGTGATTGTCGGGATTAGATTGAAGTTTAGTGTGTGAATGAAGCTATAGATTATCGGTCAAAGCTTGCTATTTTTGTCAGGTTGACTTCAGAAGTCAACTGCACAGTTCAGGTTAAATAATACATGTGTATAGGATATGTATACAATTAAAATCATAGATTAGTTGTTGTGTCAGACGCGAGTTCGAGTCCCCGGGAAGGCTGTTCTTTTTTTTTTTTTTAAACAGGAAGGGGAGAAGGGAGTTTGGGTATTTGGGCCGGTTAGGTGGGATCTGATGTTGGGCCAGAACCGAGATGGGCTCAAGGGGGTAGAAGGTTGGTGGGTTTAGGTAGGTTTAGAGGTGTTGGGTTTTATTTGGGTTGTGTTTAGCTCATTTCTTTTATAAGGTCCCATATTAATATTATTATTATATATAAATATAAGTTGGGTGATAAAAACTTAGGCTTAATAGTATAAAATTAATGATAAAGTAAGGGCTTTAATGTATTAGAATTTGAAAAATTTTGCGATGTTACACCCGATCCCTCTAATCTCGATCACACACACATACATTGATAACCATAGGCACAAGTCGGTTAAACACTTACAATATGTGTCGAAGTGTTCATGATCATACACGTATATACATACACACATTCTATATGATTTCACGCTTATTTGGATAAACAAACCCACATAAACCCTTCTTCACACACCTAGGGGTATATACGGGTGTGATTAGGGCCGAATACGAACCATACATGCCGTGTTGGACTCAAATCATAAGCATATACAAAGTGGTGATTTTGTGAACATATGTTAGAAGGCCGAAAAATATGTTAACCAAGCTTAAACAGGAAGATTTTTTAAAAACATGTTAAAATTACATTTTCTCACAAAAAGGCCTAAAACACATGTTAACATGCCATATTTTGTGCACATATCAAACATACATATGGTGTGTTAATATATAAGAAAACCAAGACTCTAGTTTTACCACAAACAATTAATTATTGTCACAAACAAGGACAAAAACGCGCGAGTGTTTCTAACACGTACAATATGTGACATAAATGGACAAATATACAAAAATTCACAGTCCATAGACGTACAAGTCGGGTGAACAATTGCATGATGAATAATACAACACATAGACTTAAGTTGTCCTTGTTGAATCTAGGGCACCTTTATTCAGACATTTCCACACCAGATTTAGTCCAGTCTTAGCAATCAGACATTAGGTTAGTTCTCACGGCTCCATTTTACTGTTTTCATGCTTTTGGGTGGAAAAACATGCGTACAAGTTCAATTACATTTTGACTATTACGTGAACATGAGACAAAAAGGTTCAGAATACTCATAAGCCCTCGTGTCATACAATTTACTGTAAGCATTAGCTATGAACTTAGCCATGAAACACCAGAATAGATCTAATAGGTTGACACCCCCGCTCTTGGTTAGTCGCTCTAACTGGATTGCAGACATCATTGTCTTTAGTGTACAATGGGTGAGGCACAACATTCTTCAAGGGTTGGTTACGGGCTCATGACAGTCACATAATGATTATTGTCTTAGCTAGGCAATGATCCAGTCACCCATGGTTTATATATATATATATATATATATATATATATCTCAAAACCCGTGACCTCACCAACTTAATTGTTGACATAATTTATTAGCCTGTTTTTCAGGCAGTTAAATGGATTCCATTGAACTTGGAGTCGCGCATATGCATCATGGGAATATCATGAACTTATCTTTTGTTAAATGATTTAGAAAATATCATTTGAAGTGTGGTTTTAAGACAATATTTTTTACTACTTTGCTAAACGATGATGTCTTTGAATATATCTCCCAAATTATGAATTTGATGCTTGCATGACTTGTGTGCTTGAAAACATTTCGATGTTACATCCCGTGTTTCAGCCTAGGCGGGGTGTGACAGGGTTGACAAAAGTTGACTTGTACTTTGACTTTTGCACTATGTGAACACCTTTAATTAGTTTGTTAAGTGTTTCATGTATGATGTGTCAGTGGGGATTCAGATCTCAACAACCGTATCAGGAATCGAATTTCGGGTAACCAGCTGTGGTAAATCCGTGGGCAAATGCTGCGGCTATGAATGCTCAACGAACGCAAGCAACTTAGTAGTCGAATGTCCAACAACTAGCTATCATAAATCCTTGTGAAAATGTAGCGAGTCAAATCTATAACCCACCAGTACCTCAACTACTTGTCATAAACCCTCATGCAAATGCAGCGAGTCAAGTCTATAACACACCATTACCACAACAACCGGTAGTGAACCCATTGGCTTTAGCTGCAATTGCAAATCAACCTCAAAGCGTTCAAAGCATTCTTCTAAGCGATAATGAAACTGAAAGTGGCAACAAAGCTCCAAAGTTGCAATATGTGAATGAATTCTACTCTTGGAAAGGTTGTATACAAAGACGCATAGAGGGAATTAACACGAGTCTGTGGCAAAGGGTTATGCGTGCGTATGCCAGACCACTTCAAGAGAACATCAATACTCCTCTAGAGCTTGATGATCTCACTAAACCTGACAGAAAGATCTATAATAAAGAAAGAAAGGTGTTCAGTATTCTAACTTAAGCTCCCCAAAGGACATCCTACATCAGTTTGAGGGCTGTGAGACAGCTTTTGACTTATGGAAAACCATCAAGGGAAGGTGTGAGGGAGTTGTGAAAGATTTCAAAACAAAGAAGGAACAACTAATGAGAGAATTTGAAGCCTTTTGCTACATGGGAACAAAATCATTGTGAGACATGACCACCTGATACTACCAGCTAATGAATGAGTTAGGTAAATATGGTTTCACTTACTCTAACACTGAATTGATTGAACATTTTATAGATGCTCTTCCGCCTCATTGGAGTCAATATCTAGAGGTAATGAAAGTGAATGGTAAATACGAGGGCATGCAAATCGGTGGTTTTCTGACACAGCTTTTTAATAAAGACATTGAGGAGAGGAGGAAGGCTACTAGGCTACCTACACCATAACACCAAGAACTTTACCATGCACCTGTTAATCCAGCAAACCAAGCCTCTTCAAGCACAAAACCTCAAAAAACCTTTATATCAGCAACCGTTCCCAAATCAATATATCCAACTCCATATAGCCCACCTATTGTTGACAAAAGCATCACTGTTCTCACTAATATGTGGGGTTCTTCTAACCAACCACAACGACAATTTTCCTTCCCATCAAACATGCCTGGTACTTCATATTCTTCTAATGTTGCTTCATCTTCCACTCAACTCAACATGTCAAACTGTGGAAATGTGACGGTAGAATTAGCCAAGCAACTCACGGATCTTTGAAATGCTCTTGTGGGATCCTAAAATGGATTGGCAGCTGGTCAGATTCGAAATTGCAATTTTACTTATGAAGATAATGCCCAACATGATAAAGAAGAGATGGAACTGATTGACATACAGTGGGCATTCGCTAGTGTTATGAGACGGGCATAAGAGTTCATGGCAAAGACTGGTAGAACTGATTGGGCTACTACAAAGGATACTCGGTATGGTTTCAGCAAGGACAAAGTGACTTATTTCAACTATGAGGTCAAGGATACTCCTACCGATGTTGATAATGAAGCTTCCATAGCGATCACTAAGGACCTTGTCAACCACTCTAAGGTCAAACCCGTTCACATCAGATATCATTTCATACGTGATTGTTATGAAAAGAAGCGTATTAATGTGATTAAAATCCACACCGATAACGTGACACCCGCTGAAATCACAGGTCATGTCCGTACACTTAGTTACACTTATATATTGTGCATGACATTACTTTTCACATGGTACATCACAATGGGCCATACAGGGTTCAACCCGTGCATACAGTCTTGCATTAGACACACTAGTTGATACAATTTCATAGCTAGTCAATTAGTTTACCAGGAACTATAGGAAAACCAATACAAAACCCTAGATTTGGGAATCAATACAATGGAACATGAGGTCCCAATTGGGATCCAAACAAGAACAAAAACAAACAATGTCCATGTACAAGAATTGTCCAAATACGATGTCCATGAAAAACTAGTAAATTAACTAGAAGAATGCAAACAATATACTCACACATGATCATAAATTCGTCCATATTATGGATGCACAAGCACATGTGTCACAACTAAATGCAACACAATGCAATGTGTACACAAGATGGATATACATAAATGTTCAAAAAAATATACCTAGTCTATACATACATATATACACACTACATATGTGCATGTGTGTGTAGTGTTTGAAATTTAAAGTCAAAGTACATACACAAGACTCATCTTCCAACTTCCTATACCTTACACCAACATGGTAAGGACCCTTTATCAATATTCCATCCAAGTTGACTTTGACTTACCCCAAAAACCATCCAACTCTTACCCATGCTCCACCTTCCCAAGGATTTTACCATTTTGGTAACTAGCACTCCTATTCACATCATCAAGGAATGTTGACCATACCATCTCTACTAATATAAATAGGACCTTAGAGCAAGAGGATCAAGTGCACCAAACATCACAAACATACCCTCACATCTCTCTCTCGGCTTTCTCTCCCTCACTGTCTCTCTATCTCTCTTTCTCTCTCTCTCTCTCTAGCTCTCTCTCTCTCTCTCTCTCTCTCTCTCTCTCTCTCTCGGTCACCACCACCACCACCATTCGACCACTCCCCACAACCACACCATATCACCACTCACGGACCACCACCCCTCGGCTCACCATCCTCACCGTCGAAACACTCCAACATTCACAAGGTAACAAGGGGTAAACTAGGAGCTTTAAACTTGGAGTTTTAAGGTCCCTCATTTTCGGTTTAAAAAACAAGCTTGTTAGGTATAAAACTAAACTTAAAACTTATGTTTTTCATGTTATATTGTCATTTATGTGCAAGTAATGTTCACTTCATATGTAAGGTCTTGTAACATAACTAAAATGGACAAGTAAAGTTGTTTTTGGAATGCACATTATGAACCAAAAATATGTATGTATAAGCACACACATGAGCCAAAACTTATGCAAGAATAATTATGTTAGTCACAAAGTAAAATAAACATGTAACTTGCTTTTAGGAACTTGTAAACAAGATGGAAAAATGTTTAGATCTATAACAAGGCTTACAAAAGAGTATATGTTTTACAAGTAAATGTTATGTTTTTACATTAGACGATATTATTTTCACAAAAGTCACTAGATTTATGAAAATGGTGAACTAAAGATACATGGATTTAGTAGATCTACACTTATGTTAATGAAAAGTGTTAAGTTACCTAAGATCTATAACTTATGAACACACACCTCACTAAAGTGCATAAAAGTACAAGTTTATGGTATAAAAATCATAAGTGTGTGTATGCATTCTTACGTACACACTAAGTTTTGAATATATACACACATTTACCATGGTTGGACTATGGACATATCAATATTTGGACTATATATATATATATAGTAAAGATCAAATACAAAGTATTTTTTTGGTGAGAACTGTGAGAATCAAAGGGGGGGGGGGATTTTATTTTTTTAGAATTTTTTTCCCATGTGTTTAAACATACTTTCTAGATGAATAATACAAAAAAAAACTTTAAATTTTTTTTAGTGTAATTACGTCATTAAAGTAAATACATTAGTTTACACTAGAGTAATTATGTAATTACTCTACAACAGTAATTACGTAATTACTCTACACCAAAATTTATTTATTTTTTGGTTTTTTAGATTTCAATACTATAATACATGTTTAACAATATGGGAAAACAAATTCCGAAAAAAAATAAAAAAAAACCCTCATTTGATTCTTACAGTTCTTACCGAAAAAACACTTTGTATAGGATCTTTCCCCTATATATATATATATATATATATATATATATATATATATATATATATATATATATATATATATATAGGTAAAGTATATGGAGGAAACCCTCCTTATTTGGTAAACTCTGGAAACTCTGACTTCCCAACATTTTTTTTTTTTGAAAAAAATAGGGTATGTAATATACATTTTTTTAAGCATTTCGAGCCAAAAAAATCGAAAAAGCGCCGAACGGTTTTTTTTTTAAAAAATAAAAAACGTCTACTGTTTACATATAGTTACAACATTGTTAACACCTGTTATTAGCGCTTAACATGTGTTAGTCAAAATTTTATTTATTTTTTTAAAAAAAAAAATACTCGGCGCTTTTTTAATTTTTTTGGCCCAAAATGTTTAAAATCATGTATATTACTTGCCCTATTTTTTTCAAAAAAAAAATATTGGGAAGTCAGAGTTTCCAGAGTTTACCAAATAAGGAGGGTTTTCTCTATAACCATTCCCTATATATATATATATATATATATATATATATATATATATACACACACACTTACTTACTTACTTAGAAAGTAAAGTAACCTAAGTATACATACAAGTTATAAACCACATGGTATTATTATGGAATAACTACACACATTGGTCACATTAATAGTAACACAAGTCTAGATCTAACCATAATGTACATTAAAAAGTAATGGTATATGTGGATCTAACAACACAAGTCATAGAGATACATTCAAAGGTAAATTACACATGAAACCCCTAAATTCTCACATCCAATGATAAACATTGTATCTTTTGGGACATAATTGAATACATAAATCCCAACATAATGGACGCACATAACTTAAAAGGGTTTAAGTTACAAGAACAAGCATATCGAGTGAAAAACTTGTAAACAATACAAGTTACATAGAACTAAAATGTCTCTTTTTTACATAGGACACGTAGGTTGGGTACTCTAGCTCCAGGCTCAGTACTACATTCCAGACACACACACAAGGTGAATTTTTCACGGCCCCTTTTCACTGTTTTACATTTTTTTTGTGGGGAAAACATGTGTACAGTTTTCAGTTACAATCATGACTATTATGTGAACATGAGACAACAAGGTTCAGGGTCCCATAAAGTCCTCGTGTCATACATCACACCGTAACCATTAGCTATGGACTTAGCCATGAAACACTGGAATAGATCTATTGGGTTGACACCCCCACTCTTGGTCAGTCGCTCTGACCGGATGACATATATCAAAAGAGTTCTTGTATTTCACATTTATTCATTGTCTTGAGTGTACAATGGGCAAGGCACAACATGTCAAGGTTTGGTTATGTGCTCATGTCAGGTCACATATTGATCATTGCCCTAGCTAGGCACTGGTTTAATCGGCTTTGGATTACAGGTCCATTCATTTAAAACCCATGAACTCACAAACTTTATGTTGACCCATATTTTTACATGCATGTGTTTCAGTTAGCTAGCCTGGAGTGTGGAACTTGACGTTGCGCGTTAGCATCTTGGGATATCTTAACATGGGCCGTTGTTGTATTTATTTTTTAATATCAAAAATTGCAAACAATGGTTTTATTTCAGACAATTTACTATTTGTTTTGTTACACATTATTGTCTAATGGATGACTTTTAATCTACATGATTTGATGTTTTGCGTGACCTTTGAGCTTGAAAACCTTTTGAAGTCGCATCCCGTGTTTCCGCCTAGGCAGGGTGTGACAGATAACCAACATGCCGACCTGTTTACAAAAGCTTTTGATTAATCGCGTTTTGAATGTTTGCTTTTGGTAAATGGTGTCAAGGAAAAACAGGATTAGACCTCATTGGTAATCAAACCATTTTTTGTACAAAGTGTTTTTGCATTTCAGAGGGAGAAAAGTTTTAGAAAAATAAAAAAAACATCTAAAAAACCAGAAAAATACAAAAACATTTGAAAAACCAAAAACAAAATACAAAAACAATAGAAAATCCAAATTAACTTTTCACTGTGAGAAAAAAGAGAAAATGATAGTACATCAGTGGACTGTTAAATTTCTTAAAACCCAAAATAACAAAGATAAACAACTTAACAAATGATAACATTTCAAAGTTGGCATGGTGATATAAACTTAAATTAACTTGAAATTGTGTGAATTTACACCTCATTGGCATATGATCTTACTAAGGAAATTTCGTTTGATAGATTGCCAAATCCGAGGTTCTAGGTCTTTAAATTGTTAGATCATCCGGGGAGAACTAGACGTTTCTCATAACCAATGGCTGGCACACGTGTTGTACATTGGGTTCGCAGCCAAACTGAGGCATTCTGAAACATGACGTCTGGAACTCCAAGAAAGAGCAATAAGAATGCCAAATCCCTAATTCTCACTGAGAATTCTGCTCTAAGGCAACAAATCAAATGCCTAACATTTCATACCGGCAAATCAAATCAACGGTATTTTCCCTAACCTTGGTCGAGGTGATTGGAATATCCAAGGAAAATGTGTCATACGTTGGGTTCGCAGCCGAACTGAGGCACCTCTATGTCCCATGAAACGCCAGTCAATTCGTTCCTTGTAAATACGGATGACAACAATTTACTGACCAGTTACGAGGAAGCTTTGTGTAAGCCTTGATACGAGAATGTGTCGTGTGAGTGAAAACCACCGGTCTATAGCATTAATATTACCTAAATCGTATCTGAAGTGTCCAGTGAGTAAATTTGATTTTAGGGTTTTGGTGGACAACAATATCGATAATTATTTTTTTAATGTTTATCCTAAATCAAGCTAATCAAATAAAGTTATCTTGGTAAGTCCGGATACTGATATGATTCTCATACTGGTGAAGCTCGCTAAAATATTGCCCGTGAATATTTATTTACTGGCTTTTATTCTATCATTTCTGTTAAATCCCAAAACCCAAAAAGATATTATTTCATTTTATATTTCTTGATTAACTGATGTTGGAAATCTAATTTTTGCAATTTGTCTATTTTCAAAAAGTCGAAGCCGAATCACAACAACTCGAGGCTTTGTAAAACTAACTGGGTCAATCTTGAAAAGTTTGGAAAATTAACGAGTTTAAATTGAAAAACTTTGAAAAACTATGTCAAGAAATTAAATTCAGAATTTCAGGCGTCAAAATTACGTATTTTGACAAGTTCGGGTGTTAAAATTGGTGCTTACGAGGTTCAGGGGCAATTTGGTTATTTCTCTTAGTCTCCAATTTGTTCTGGTGACAGAGATGTCAGTGTGTTTCAGTCAATACGATTGAGGAATGGTAAGCCTCAGTCGATCGTCTAAGAAAATCGGGCCTACTTTGAGGTTTAGAATTGAGAATGAGGAGTTTGGGCCAGGCCAGTTACTCTTTATTGGGCCAAACAAAACAACATTTCCCTTAGTCGGGCCGACCAAAGATTTGCAAACCTCAGTCGGCCCGTTAAATCAGTCTGTTGGTTGAGTTAATCGGCCTAATTTTTCTTTGGGCCCAATATGTTGTTTTGAGTCTCAATCAATTAATTGAGATAACCAACCCAATTGAAAGGTGGGCCTAGGGTGTATAACGGATTAAGGGTGTGGGTATAAAAATGAACAAGAAGACCGTTGCCTTTTTTTCTCTATTTCGTCTTCACCAAACCATCCAACCTTAGTGAATTTATATCTGATTTTAAAGCTCAAACTCTTATTTCCCTCTCAAATCCAACTCAAACCTTAAAAACTATAAGGTATTATATCAAATTTTTAAACTATTAATCTATTCTTAAGGTTTTAGAGCCCTAGTTGTTAAAAGCCCCAAAATCTTGATTCAAATCTGCTTGTAAATTAGTTTTTGATGTCTGCCTTTAATTATCGGCCCTTTTAGGTTGTATTTATGGGTTCAGATTGTTCAAAACCACCAAAAATCAAAGTTTTAAAATTTGAATGTTGAAACGACCTTCAAGCCGACTGTGTCAATATTCAAGCCTTTTGAACTTTTTAGTCAGACCGACTAAGATCTTAGTCGGTTCTTTATCTTAGTCGTTTAATTCGAGTTTAGGTCGGTGTACTAAAACTTAGTCAGCCCGTGTATCTCAATCGGAGCGACTAAGGTTAAATCAATCCTGTTTTGTCTCAATTGGATTTATTAACTCAGTCGATCATTTAAGTTTATTTGGTGCATTTAAATCAGTCATTGATGTGCTAAAAGTAGTTTAGATAAATTAATTAAAATAAACTAAAAATTAGAAACTAAGTTAAACTCTAGACTCTCTAAAACTAAACTACTCATAGGCAAGTGAGCCTGTCGACTCTAGAATAGCTAAGTAAGTCCGAATATCGAACCCACGAGACTTTAATGGAAAACGTAACTAGACTCAATTACTTATCCTAAATACGATTAATCTAATTTATTATTTTAAAGGAGGTTTTGCTAATAAAACTAAATGCAAGAAAAATAAAGATTAACTAATAAAACTGAAACCGACTAAAGACATGAACTGGGCTTAATTGAATTCAAATGATGAGAAAGGTACTACCTAGGTTAGAATCCTACTCATGACTGACCAACTTCTATGGTTATGGAACTAGCTATGGAACTGGGATCTTCAAATGCTAAACTTACATGATAAACTAGAGGACCATCGACCCTTCTCAAGTAGAAACCTAAAGGTTACCTATAAGCCGTTAAACTACCGATTGAGAGGTTACCCTTACAGGCTTACCTACTCTTATGATAACGTACCCGCTAGAAAGTCTACATTAATACTCGAAAGCCTCACTACACTAATAGTGCAATGAGTAATTATGGAAAACCTGACCTGACTCAATACGCAAGAAGTGGTAAGAAAACTAGGAAGTTCTTCTTACAAAGCATGTAGATCTAACAATTTAACACCCTAGATATATCAGCAATCCCACACCTTACAGCTATTGGAATTGCAAGTACACCTAGAGCTACCCAATCAACAAAAATCACTCCTATGGAAAACACTAGCAATTTACCATAAACTAGTTGTTAACACATAGTCCACAACCTAACACGCATTCATACATTAAAGACATTCACACAAAAAAAACGCATGTGGAGTAAATAAGTGTTAATTGAACAAAACTAGATACGCATATACACTAAATCAGAAATAATCAAAGTCTTTACTAAATCATCAATCCATAGTGAAAGTTCCAAAAACCATAAAAACAATCAATCAATCATGAGTATTCATTAAAACCTAAGTAGTAATAAAACTCTAGCCAATAAACATGTTCAAAACAAGGATAAAAACAATTCTAAGTTCATGAAACATGGTTTGAAACTCAAAAGAAGAAAGGAACGAACAACCCGAATGATTAAAACCCGAAGCTCTCGATCCAAATGCTCAAAATCTTGACACTCAGCCTTTCCCTCACCTCCTAGTGCTCCAGAGCAGCTCTTTTTCGTCCAAAGTGATTACTTTCTTGAATTGTGGTCGTCCTAGGGGTTTTAATATCGAGATTGGACCAAAAAACAACTTTTTTATGACATTACTCCTGTCGCGTAGCGCGACGGGCTTTAAGTTACGTGGTCGCGTAGCGCGACGATATTGTCCTACCTCGTTGCGTAGCGCGATGAGGCAAAATTCACCCATTTTTTTCATTTTTCGACTTCCCGATCAATCGCGACTCATCCGGAAACTCATTTTTTCTCGTTTACGCTCCATTTTACTTCATTTCTTATCCGGACTCATGTGTAACACATAATAATAAATAGAATACGAAAAAACCACAAAAACGACACAAACTGACTCGAAAATAATGTAAACTATGAACCGAAAATAGGTGTATTTTGCAATACATCAGTCGTTTCCTCCATCCATCTTAGTCTGATAGTTATCTTAGTGGGCATGTTGGCTTAGTCGTTTGATTATGTCTCAGTCGGACTAATAACATCTCAATCAGTTGGTTAAGCTTAGTCAACTGGTTAAGTGTCTTAGGGGCTATTTGGTTGATTAAGTGTTGAATCATTAAGAGGTCTGAATGGTTAAGAGACTCTGAATGATTAAGTGTTGAATGATTCAGCTATGCACCAGGTCTGAATGGTTCAGCTCTTAATTGTGACACCCGGCATATTCAGGTCAATACTTTTATACTTTACATACATGCGTTTCATACTTTACATGCATACGAGTCTATCTCAACGAAAACATTTTAAACAACTACTTAATATCATACTTAACTGGGGTCAATTAAGTCGTACTGATGATTCGGGAATCATCGGGAGTCGTTACAAGGGTTCGAGAAACCATTGGGTGTCGGTCCATAACCATGTGTACAAGAATCGGTGATTCGTGGAATCGCCGGGTTTAACGCACCCACGCAAGTCTCGGGTCCCGGGAATTGGTGATCGGGCGGGAACGTGTTATTTATCATGCATTATATGTTTACAATCATTATGTGGCTTGCCGGTATGTGAATATGTGTTAACATATGTTAAAACGGGGTTTAACGCGCAAAACACACGAACACAGAGGTTACAGGCGATTAGGCTTATGGGGAATAGCCTAATCGCCAATATAGGGGCGATTGGAGGGAGGTTTTAAGCGAGTAGGAGGCTACTCGCATGAAAGTTCATGCGATTAGCAGTCCTAATCGCGTATAGAGCTGCATACTCGCCTGAATTGCCCCGAACGACTAGAAACGCCTATAAATACCACCCTTGACCTCCAAAACATCATTTGTGCAACCCTAGCCGTCCCATAACATAACCCAACACACAAACACCCTCTGGAACTCGTTTTTGCATCAAAACCACCATTTTCAAGCTTATTCCATCATCACCTCTTGAATACAAGGTGTGTTCTTCAAACCCAAACCTTTAAATGATTATGTTTTACTCCCTAAACGTCCAGACCTGGCTTATAAATGTTTTTATCTTTGAAAATCCATTTAAAACCGTTTTTAAACAAACCCACACCTTTACATGTGTTATATGTGTTATATGTGTTTAAAGATAGGATTTTTAGGATTGAATCATGGTTGTTCTTGTGTTATTATGATGTTTATTGCTGTTACAAGTTAGTATGATGATGTCCTAGGAGTTTGAATGGTTTTGGTTGTGTATTGTCGATACTTGATGTTTTGACCCATTCGAAGGATTTTGGATGATTAAGGATGATATGAGGTATGTTGTTGATTGTGTGATGTTAGGGTTTGTTATAGGATGATGCTAGAACAGTAGGATGCTATCGGACAACGTGGTTATGTGATTTAATCTGGATATTTGCTATTTAGGGCAAGTTCTTGCATGTTGATGTGATGTTTACATGCTAAGTTGCCATTTTAGGAAAACGCTCGCATTCGGAACTGTTAGAATGATGAAAACTTAGGGGTTTTGCTTGAAATATGTTTGTTAATGTGTTAGGATGATTATTGGGTGTTTCTACACGTTTCGGATCTGATTTGGAGGGTTAAACGCGCGAAAAACCACATCAGCTGCACTATAGGCGATTGGGCATCCTAATCGCCTATGTTATAGGCGATCAGGGGCCTAATCGCCTGAATGGGAAGCCTAATCGTGTATATATAGGCGATTGGGGTCATAATCGCCTTCATTCCATGCGATTGTGATCCTAATCACTAGTTAAACCCTGAATTGCATACCTTATGACCATAATCGCCTATAATGCATGGGAATAGCCCTAATCGCCTATCCTAAGGGGCGATTAGCCCTTGTAATCGCCTGTTGACCATCCCTAATCACATGTTGACTTTCCTAAATGCTAGTTTACTTCCTAATCGCGTGTAATGCTGCTGTATGTATATTTTAACATCCCGGAACATGATTTGACGCCTAGAAACATGATAGGAACCCCGGGATACACCCAATGACTTAGTAATACGTGTTCGGACCTGTTTACGCGTTAATTGGACATTATGCTAGACTAGGTGAACTATTACGCGTATTAAGTGTTTAACTGCATATGTGGCATGATGTCTTGTATTGTCTAACACATGAGATGTCGGGTCACCAATGGGATGTCGGGCCTTGTCTGGTACGGTCGGTTAAACGTGGAAACATCATTTCATATGTACACGGTTATGGTCTGGACTACTAGGGACTAATCAACCTACGGGTTGTTAGTCTAACACCTTATATGCTCGTCATGATAGGTCACCAGTATTAGGGGCCGTCTATTGAGCAGGTTTACTTGTCGTAGTGCGAAGAGCAGCATCAGGTGAGTTTCACGGCCCTGCCTTACGCTTTACATTTTGGGGGAGACACATGCTTATACTTATTACATAAATTATCATGTTATGCTAGTGGTTGATTCATTTACTTACTATACGATACGTAAAGTCCCGGGGAAACCATGAATATGCTGGATAGCATAACGGGGGAAATGTGGATAGATCTATTGGGATTGACAGACCCCACCCGTCGGCTGGGAGCCGGACGGGTGCATATTGTCTCGGTCGTACGCTAAATCATTTCGGGCAAAATCATATTTCGTTGTCTGTAATGGTTTCCGGTCGTAGTAGTATAACTCATGCGTCTAGCTAACGCTATTACTTCTGATATAGTGGTAACATGATGGCTTTTATTACTTTAAACGTTTATTATAAAACCTGTGAACTCACCGGCATTATTTGCTGACGTTTTTAGCATGTTTGTCTCAGGTCGTTGAGGTAGCAGCTTATCATAGGCGCACGGAGTCACACGGCGTCTAGGTTTCATATGCATTGTCATATCTTTTTCAGACTTACGTACTTTTACATTTTGGGTTGTAATAAAAGTTACGCTTCCGCAGCGAATGGATTTATGAAAACTTGATGGTTGTTTATTTCATTTTACGTATCATATAGTGTCGTTTATTGTGACCGTTGACTTAGATCCTGGTTTGTCATGCGCCTCGCGGTAAAACCCCGCACGTGGAATTTGAGGGTGTGACATTAATCATTCCATTCAGAGCCTTTTTTAGGTTGAAACAAACAGTCTGAATGCTGAACCATTCAGAGCTGAATGGTTCAGAGCCTCATTAAGAGGCTACCAAACAGACCCTTAATCGGTTGTGTAAGCTTAGTCGGATATTTTAACCATCTCAGTCGGATCTTTCAACTTAATCGGACCAGAAGGGTATTTTGGTCAAAATCTTGCATTCATAATTTGTTTTTCATGCCGTTTGTAGTTTTTGACAAAAAATGGTGAAACCTCCGAAAGAATGGGACAAAAAACATAACAACTGCGCATATTTGAATGAACAACACATGTTGGCACAATATATATATATATATATATATATATATATATATATATATATATATATATATATATATATATATGAAAGAAATGTTGCTGCTTTTGAAGCGTTCTAGGATCGCATATGCCATTTCAGAAGCAAGGACACCTTATATGTTGCATCAGCGCTTGTTTTGGAAGAATGCAAAGATTCAAAAAGACCCTAAGCCGGCTCTGATTGTTTCAGAAGTTCTCGGACGACCGTTTAAGATTTCTGAATAGATGGTGAGAGATTGCTTGCATCTTAGTGATGGAGTTGAGAATCCTTTGTTGTTGCCAGATCTTCTAGTTCGCGGATGCTTTATGAGGATCAAGTATGATGATGATGTATCTACGAAGACCCTAAACAAGTCAAACTTAAGCCCAACATAAAAGTATGTGGCTCATGTTATTATTCATTGTCTTGGACCACGCCATGGGGGATATGATGATTTATCAAAGCAACAGTTGAGCGTGATGGTTGCTTTAATTCTTAACAGACCTTTCAGTTTCTCAGGGATGATCTTTAATCATTAAATGGAAATGATCGGAAGTGAAAGAGGATTTTTTATGATGTACCCCAGATTCTTCCAGATTATCTTCGATCATCTTTTGGAGAATCTTCCAAGAGATGAATTAGACGTCATGAAGCTTGAGCATCAAAGTGAGCAAACTGTATCCAAGTTCAAGGCATACCGACAAAGAGATAAAGGTAAACCACCAGACAAGATGATGATTGGACATATTGCTAAAGCTAATTATCTGCCTCCACCAAATGATCAATGGAGACATGATAACAGCGATTCGGAAGTTGAAGGTCTTACCACTTGAGCACCTGTAGTTACATAAACACCTAATCCTGAATTTCATGATAATGGCTTTCCAGATATCTTATTCTCTAGTGAAGATGTTATCACTTAATTCAACACCACTGTTCAGACTTCTCTTGTTTTTGGCCCTACAGTCCGTGATTTAGGTAACGGGATTGCTAGTGAAGAACCTCAGCAGGATAGTGCTTAAGTATCTGAATCAGAGCCAGACTTTCACAGTGATGAACTAGCTTGAGCACAGTGGAAGAGTTTTCACGGAAAGAATATGGAAGATAAACGAAGAAAAGCTGGGATGGCCAGGTTGAAACAAGGTCAATCATCAAGTGCTGCGGCAGGAGATGATGCAACGGATCCTGATTTCAATCCTAAATCAGAAGAATTACTACAAGCTTCAAAGGCTAAAATAGGTAGAAAGAAAAGGCCTTCAGTGCTAGAGGGAACCAAGTTATCGAAGCAGCTCAAGAAAATGTCTGACGGTGTTAAATGACAAAGATTAAACTTGGTATTTATTTTCTCTCATGTTCAGTCTACAATATCAGTAGCAGCAACAACATCCATCACTACAACACCTGTTCCATCCACTTTCTCGATGCCCACATTGCAGTCCCAATGCCTAGAACTAGGGGCTCTCCAGCTACATCTATGGCCACCTCATTCTCATCCGCCACCACATCTACTTTTCAGCCATTCCAGTCTTCACAATCTGTTGACGATACTTTCCGCAATCTTGAGGAACATTCCAGCATGTCTCAAGGTCAACATACTATTGGAATTTTGGCTAGCCCTTCTCCCTCTGAACCTCAGTTTGTAGCTCTTCAAGCTTAGATCAACAATGTGTTAAGCTTAGTCCAAGTTCGAGCTTCCGAGAACTTGGCTAACAAAAAGATGATCGAGACAATGGTAGAACAAGAGAAAGCGGTGTTGCTTATGCTCAAAGCTACCAAGCATGAAATGTAGGTCCCCTTTCCCTTGAGATCTTCTCTGCAATTAAACCAAACACGAATCCTAGACAGAGAATATCTTTGATCTGTGGATATCACACAAAGAACACAAGATTACTTTTTAATGCTTTTCTTACTAATCGAATCACAGATAACAATTAATAAGACCCACACCGAACTTGTAATCATAGCTAGCTTTCTCTCAAACTCTCTATAAAAAAAACCAATGGACCAACCAACCAACCCCTAAAACCCCATGCATCATTTGCTTATATACATGCTTCCTCATGGGTTTTTAACTGGGCTTGTGATGGGCTTTTACAATACTAGCTTAATTACATATTCTAGAACTAACTTATCCGTTTGAGTATCTGTCACAAATTTGTACCAACATGAAACAGACTCTTTGAAGTCTAAAATGACCCAGCTGAGATTGACAAACACTCAGTATGAAACAAGGATGATAACATATGAGTCAAAGAACAAAGAGCTGTAAGAACAGTTGAACAAGTTGAAAGAAGATCTTCCCCAAATATGAGGTAGCGATGAGGGGGGTGATGAATTTGAATCAGAGATTGATGATGAAGAAGATGATGATGATGGTAGAGATGATCATGATGGTGATGATAATGGTGGTGATCAAGGTGATCAGGGTGGAAATGGAAATAGATAGGGTGTAAGTGGTGTTGGTAGTGCACCTACAGCAGCCACTGGGTCTGGTTTTCAAAGTTACACATGCAGATCAAATAAGAGTAAGACCTAGGGCGATGATCCTCAAGGTGGTGGGTCCACTCAGGGGGAGCCCGTTAGCACTTCAAAGAAATCTTCAGGGCGCAATAGGATGTCTGAAAGGGATAAGGAAAGTTTGCGTAATTATTATCGCCCAACCTCACAAATAATTTACTACACACTATATTGCTTATTTTCTCTATTGTTACAAATCCTCCACCATTGATTGTTGAACCGGAGACGAGATCGAAACCATCTCCATCACCATTACGCCTCTCCTCTCCGACGTCACCCTCAATTAACGCCACTACATATTGTGTTCTTTTTCTTCCCTCTTTGTGACCAGGTGCATATCATCAACACTGATTATTACTGTCAGGTAAGGCCCCAACATGAAGAAATACAAACCCATCAACATATAATTCAAGATATAAAATAATACATCTAAGTAAATTCTTGATTATTTACATAATAACACAAGATTGATTATTGTAACCAAATATGGTTTAAGAAACAAGACAAATGCAGAAAAAAATATAATAAAAAGAGGTGAGGTTTTTTTAACATGAATCAGACTTATTATCATCATGTATTCCACCATTTTGATACCATGTTTTGTTTGGTTCTCCAACAAATGAGCCATTTAATTATATGCAAACACACATGATACTTTTGGTTCAAGATTTTTATGGGTTTAGGGGTTTGTTTGGACCAGGAACTATGTACATAACAAGTCACTTTTAGCCTCTTAAATTGTATCCATTTGACACCGCTGGTTACCGGTTGGATTCGTTGAACCGGCAAATTAACCAATCTGGTTAGCCGGTCAAGCAGATTACAGTTTATTTTATTTTTTAAAATCTTATTTACTGATATACTTATTACTCAATACTAATTAAATTTTATTTCTTCAAATGTTTATATTTTATTAAAATTGTAAATTCATACCAAAACTTAAAGCAGTTACATATATTGTTTTATATTAGTTTAAATATAGCTTTAATTCATAAACTAAATTACATTACATTACTTTATCAATATCGGTTTAAACCGCCCAACTGGTAACACCTTACATGCAATATGATTATTAATTTGGTAGAACATATATGATAATTAGAGGTATATAATCAAATTCACTAAAAATATTGAATTATTCCATAAATCCAAACATCCATGTCCGAAAGTATGTTATACGTACACTGGCATATATAATGTATATGTGTAAGTGTGTGTCATCACTGCTAGTTTTCACACAATGACAAACCCCACCTTCAAAGGATGGCAGCTGCCTTTCCTTTCTCACCACCCAATTTATTACTGTTACTGTTCATCTAATAACCAGTCTTCTTCTTCTTCATCATACTCTTATCAAAACATGACATCATCATCAGCATTATCATCATCACCTCAACTAAAACAAGCTCTTCCTCTTCTTAGCAAGTTAATAGACCCCAAAGACCCTTCATGTACTCATGCCATTGAAGATGTATATAAAAACAGTTGCAACATTTCAGCCACTAATTCAGAAGTAAATGTAACCCTAAATATTGGCCCCCCTACTACTGCTACTGAACATAAGGGCATCAATGGTGATGAGATGCCTTTAGAGTTTACTAAAAAGAAGAATGTCAATGGAGATGAGATGGTCTTAGGGTTTCATTGGTGCCCTAATGGCTCTGGCAACAAGGATTTGAATAGGGATGATCAAGTGCTTTTAAAGAAGGCTAATGATAAGTACTGGATTCCTAACCCTAGTCAAATTCTTACTGGTCCAGATAAGTTTTCTTGTCCAATTTGTTCCAAGAACTTCAACAGATATAATAACCTTCAGGTATGTACACTATCTATAATGCAATTATTTTTAAAATAAGTCTGATTTATAGATGAAGGCAAATTGAGTTTATAAACTTGAATCATAGTTTAGTAGTTGATAATTAACTATATATGCTAACAGTTTGACAAATGACACTCCTAACTTTTACTTTGAACAATCTCACTCAAGGTGAAGAAGTAACTCGGTCTGCCAGTAATGTTTATTTATGCCATTTTATGGCAATTAACGATATTCTGATTGCGGGTTTGGATTATTAAAATCCATTGTCGCGTATTATTTAATACCCAAAATGAAAATAAAATAAACTAATTTATTTAACAAATATTTAAATA
Organism: Ambrosia trifida; assembly: GCA_028751855.1. NCBI lineage: Eukaryota > Viridiplantae > Streptophyta > Magnoliopsida > Asterales > Asteraceae > Ambrosia > Ambrosia trifida. The sequence continues at coordinate 131,044,349 of CM054128.1, read as the reverse complement.
CACAATCTGTAAGTATTAGTCACATACTCACATTTTACTATATTGAATCCATTTGATATATAATAATATATCTATATCATGTGTTTATATCAACAAATTCGTTATAGAAAGACAGTTATATCTCATGGATAGATAAGTATATATACACACATATGTATACATATACACATACATATGCTAGATTGGATATGTGTGAATCACTCCTTTTAAAAATAGTTCAAATTAATTACATATGAAGCGTATTTGGCAACATCAATTTGTCCTTACCATGGAAATCATCAGTTTGAAAATGTAACACTTTTCTTCACATTGTTCTTTGCAATATCTTTTGACTTTTTGATAATTGCAAAATTTTGAGATTCGAAGCAGTGACTAAACTATGTTTCTTCTAAGAGTTGAGCCTACAATCATTAAATGATATGAAAATAGTAAAATCTTGAAAATGGTAATCAATCTTATATTTTTTTAGAGCAACGACTTATTCATAATGACGTGGCCGCAAGTCAGCTTGCGAGACCGATTCCGGTTCAAGAACCCAGAGAGTTTCTCCGTAGACGGCATAACACCTGCTTAAACGGCCCAACCCGCGTCATCATCAGAGGGAGCATAACCCCTGATACCAATTGATACCAGTTGCGTCACCACAAGAGTCGAAACTCTCTGGCGTAACGCAAGTTGGACAAAACCCCTATGTGCCTCAGATTCGATAACTTCTAAAGGAGACTTAGTTCTTATCTTCATTGTCTTTGCCACTTCACCAAATGATAGGCATTTTTAGTTAGCTATTTGAGCAACTTGAGAATATAATCACATGACCCTTATAAATAACTATACGGAAGCATAACCTAATCAAAAGATACCAGATGATGCAAAAGGTACCGTTTTGGCTTTAAAAACAATAATGGCACGGCTGGATGAGGGCAGCCCTAAAATTAGCATGGTTTTGAGCATAGAAACAATAATTAACAAATAACAAGGTCATCTTGTTTAACCAAATTTAGCACTTGATGAAGCCCTAAAAATGCATTTTAGGCTTTGGATATGACCATTTGACCCTTTACCCAATCACACGTCAAATGATAAATTATGTTGGCCAAATGGTTAATTACGTAAAAACTTAGTTAAAATAGTTATTTTCGTATTTTTTTTTTAACTACATTTTCATGATTTTCTCTGTAAATAAAAAACACTAATCATCACAGACTTATGATCGATCGAGTTTAATAGTTGCGCATGAATTTAATCAAGGAGGACGCCTTTCTTTGGGCCACTCATCAGGCTAAAATTCAGTCCTTAATGTGGGCTGATTGGGTCGATTTTGATGTTGTTAAGATGTTGTAATTTTGTTTTTGCCGATTTTGGTGTTTTGTATTTTCCAGCTTCTTGCTGGCTCTTTAGATCTAGCTATAAAATGATCGTCGTTCAAAAAAAAAGTTGCTTGAATTAGTATTGGAGCATTGAATGCTAAAATGTTATTGATAATAAAAAGCATGGATTATATACTTGTTTATAGCTTATACTGATTTAATTTCTCCATGAATTTGTAACACATTGGCTGGCGTTCTCATTAAGAGATTTGGTCTTTTTCTTAGTTTTCTTTTCCTTTTAACGGGAAAATGTCAATCATAATCTAATTTACACATTTTTTTCTTAATTATTAATACATACAAAGTTTGGAGAATATCTATCATGTCAAACTCTATAACTTTCATAACTATAAAATATTCTTGATTTGATGGATCACAATTTCATTATTTTACATCAAGCAAAAAGAATACATAACCATAAAGTTTCTTAAGACAGCAATAAGAAAAATATGATATGAAAAGGACAAACTGTGGTCTTAGCATGTGTTTGTAGCATGATGTTCAGATATTCCATTTTAATTATTCATCATATCTGAAAACTTCAGTTGTGGTACAGTAGATATGCATCAGAAGGGTAAAAATTTAAAGGATAGAGTAAAAGTAATTAAGATCCATAGTAAAGTTACCACCATGTTTGCACTTTGCAGTGTGGACAGTGAAGATCCAAAAATGTACATGTGATGATTGTTGTTATGTTAGTGTCATATTTCTTCGAATAAAGAACCCTTTATAATAAACACCATCTGCTAAAGTAAAAGCCTGTGTCAATATTGATTGGGTGATATTATTTATACATCCTCTTTCAAAATCCTAAACACCCCCACTACGGACCGTGGAGGCCACAATGGCCGTGGAAAGCAAAAACCTGAAAAAGACGGGTCGTTGAGGCCACAACGGGACGTCTAAGCCACATCATATCCACGGGCCGTGGAGGTACGAGGTCAGTCTAAACTCCCTGTAAAAGCAGGGAGTTCAGACTGAAAAGTGTAGTTTCCACGGCCCGTGGAGGGGGATGTCCAAATAAAAATCCCCCATCCGAAGCCTATCGATTTCATGTTTACTGCTGTCATCAAAGAAAGTCACACACAATTAAAAATAGGATCGTTTCCAATGGAAACTTTTCCGTCATAAATGTGTAGGAAACGTCCTTAGTGATATTTTTCCGACAACTAATTTTGTCGGAAACAATGTCTTGAGAAGCTGTTCCCGACACATTATAGAGGTCTTGTGCATTAGAGTTTTATGATGGGTTGGTATTGTGTCCGAAACGTGCATGAATTTCTTACGCATTTTTACCTTAGAAACTTTCCCATTTTCTACTAGTGATAGATGTCATGTCACACTGCCCGGGGCAAGTTGTGTGTAAGCTACATGCGTGTTTTACCTGGTCTCATTAGTTAACATGGTACTGATACGTTGCTTGAGTTTTCTAGACTTCTAGTAACGGATTAAGATAAAAGAAAAAGACCACATATCATTTTACAAAAGTCTCTTGCAATGCATGCTTCTAAAGTACAATTTTGTATGTATGAAAAACAGATGCATATGTGGGGACATGGATCACAATATAGAAAGGGACCAGAGTCCTTAAAGGGACCCCAGCCCACAGCATCAATGCTAAAGCTGCCATGCTACTGTTGTACACCAGGATGCAAGCACCACATTGACCACCCTAGGTCAAGACCACTCAAAGACTTTAGAACACTACAAACACATTACAAGAGAAAGCATGGAATTAAGCAATTTGTGTGCAGGAAATGTGGGAAGGCAATAGCAGTCAAAGGTGACTGGAGAACACATGAAAAGAATTGTGGGAGGGTTTGGTATTGTAATTGTGGTTCTGATTTTAAGCACAAAAGGTCACTAAAGGATCATGCTAAGGCATTTGGTCACGGCCATGGTGGTGCTTGTGGCATAGATATCTTTAAAGAACAAGAAGATGATGAGGATGAAGGCATGTTATCTGAGATAGACCACATGCATGTAGCTTAACATGGATGTTGGCTAGCTACTTAGATTAATTGTATGAAGTTTGGTGAATGTTTTTTTTTTTTTTAATTTGCCTTGATGTCATTTGTACCTAGATATAGGGTTTGGTTGTGTGAACCTTGTATATTGTTTGTTATGCCAGCTTTCACCCATTTTTCATCATTGTTGCTAAGTGGTTTCTTTTATTATGACTTGCATAAAGGATCAAAGATGAGTATATCTAATTTGGTCTCATGAGTCAGCAATGAAATGATAATTTTTTTTGCTAATATGTCTACATGCATTTTTTTTTTTTTTTTGGGAAAATTGCGGGAATGGCCCTTGACCAAATCAATTTGTGGATATAGTCCCCTCCACCGTCTTTGGAAAGACCGGTCACATTTACCGAAGCATCTCAGCCGGCTTTCACTACCAAGTTAGTACGGACCAATACCAATCCGCCACGTATCCGACAAATTCCCCACTGCCAGCCGTCTTCGAAGCCGCCTGGGCGCCGTCAAGAGAGCTCTGGTTATATTGGAGACGGCTCCCTGGTCCTCGGCTCGTGGCTCAAGCCGTTTCCTACACGACTCGGCTTAAGATCTTGGAAAGGACTTTAGCCGTTGAGTTATCTTGTTTTTCTTTTCTTTCAAATTGTGGGTATAAATATGGGTAGACCAACTCCCACTTAAACTATGATTTTTTTTAAGTTGGGTATAAATATGTGGAGTTTTCAACTATGGATATCCATTTTTTAATAGATTTTTTTTTTTTTTTTTTTTTTTTTTTTTGTTATTATGTATTCACACTTCCGTGATATTCAGTTTTTTTATAAACTTAACAAAGGTTTGGATCGTTGTTACATTTGCGTGGAAATACTTGGATCGTTGTTACATTTGCACGTGAAATAACACGTGTATAATGTAACTTCGGTATGGTAATTTACAATATGTGAGTGATCATCCACCGCTCAAATCTACGTCATGTCGTTGCTGGAACATTTTTCTTCCGGGCAGAAAGGACGGCGGTCGATGTGGTAGTAGTGGTGGACGCCGACGAGGTGATAAAGTATTTCCAAGGTTTACTTGATTTGTAACTCCGTTGCTATAACTGAGCTATCAGATATAGGGAAATGGTAGTTTCAGGAATAATGAGCGGGAAAAAGAGGAAATCGGTTCTCGGTTCAAAGCTATCAGATATAGGAAAACGTATTTATTAATTTTTGTCTATATTGTATGATATGTAGTATTTTGTAAGTAACTTAACCGAGTTTTTTTTACTTGCCATTTTCAATGTAAATTTCTCCAACCCAATTACAATGTTTTTTGTTTTAGTATTTAAAACTAATAATTGCATTTAAAAAAAATAATGATTATGTTGATAGAAAATCAGAATATTCAAGGTGTAAATTGGTTAACAAAGACACATTAAACATAGGGAAACATAACCAAACTATACTGAGTTAACCATATTAACTTAAATAACGGATCAATTTTTTCAGCTACGTTTATAACTAAAAATAGAATAATTTATAACTAAAAATAGAATAAATATAAATATCCATAATATAACTTTTCATTCGATTAAAAAAACCACAAACAAACGTACAAAAAATTTATTACAAATATGCAATAACCATTAAAACGCAGACCACAACCATCAAAACGACCTGATATACGTTAATTTACACATATAAAAGTCCCCGTTTAACTCCCATTTTCAGACGTTTTTGACCTTATACACAGGAATTGGTACTTATTTGGTATCTTTATGATTTCAGGTCTTAAACGATGTCCCGGAAGCATAACAGAAGGAAAAACGGAGTTTTCGGCACGCGAACGACACCCAGACCAATCCGACCGGCAGCGCGAACAAAGCGACCGGCCGCGCACAGCAACCTGATATTTCTGGGGACCTTCTAGAAGGCCTACGTCAGCAATCGAGAAACGTGCCTGACCCGTTTAAAGTGACCGGCTTGTCAGATCATCCGCGCGGCCAGTCGGATCTTCTGTTCTGCTATAAATGCCCCATTCAGCCCACTGATCGATTGTTGGGTTTTGAGCGGCGATTTTGGGGCGATTCTTGGACAAACCAAGGTGCTGAAAAGCCATCTAACAAGCTCGGGGTTCATTCCTAATCATCTAACATCATCCAATCCTTCACATTCAAGATTTATGGTTTGATCTATAAACTTTAAGTTTGTTCAAATCTGAATATTTTTGCTTGTTTGTGTCGTTTATCTATTTCATTATTGTATACGGATATTATCTAGTAATAGTTAGTAGTTAAAACAATCGTTTGTATGTAATCATGTTTTGTATGAATTTGGCGTTTTTCATGTTTAGATCTTGATGATCATAGCGCAACCTTGTTTCGTTGTTGTTGGATTTATAGTTGTATTTGAATGACTTTGGCGAATGTCGAATGTGTTAGACGGATAAATGTTGAAAAACCATCCGTTTAATCGTCCGGTAGTAGACTAGTTAACTTGTTAAATAGTTTATGCCATGAAACTGTAACCGGGTATTGGTTTGGTTAAAGTCAATCGAATAACGGTTAAAAATGCTTACCGGCACGTAAAAGGGTTTTAAAAGTCTAATGGTGTCGTTACTGGTCTTTGACACGGTTAATGATCTTTGGTAGTTATTTTGGTAAAAATAGAGATCTTAGTAGATCTGGGTTCAAAGTTGGTAAAATGGAATAGGTTGTGAAATGCTCTACTTTATGCTAGTTTAGGTGGCTGTATTGTGTATTCGGTATCGCTTTCCTGAATTAGTGAGGTTAGAAAACTCTTAATAGATGACTAACTTATCCTTAGAAGATCTGCATGAGATCATATCAGCTGCTCACTAATAAACGACTTGAAGTGGTTAACGTGTGTATTCGTGTTAGCTTTCTGTATAGTTGTCATGTTAGGATGCCCGACAGGGACACTAACTGTCGGAAAATGGGAATGCTGATCACACGCCTGTATTACTTATTATATTTAGATGACATGCTAGGATAGGTATATTATAGTTTATATAGTTATATTTTGTATTTGGAGCCTTACTTATGTTATTATTATGTTTTAGAATTAATTTAGTTATAAACAAACTTCAAACTATCTTTTCCTACTGGTAAATCGGGGATAGAGTTTTAGTACCATTGCTCTGCGCGCGTCCATGAATCGATATCTGGTTCTTATCTACACATTACTACATATATGACAGGGTACACTTGCCTTATTGTGTGTGTTTTAATATTAAGGTCTAAACCATTTTTATAAATATTTAAGCAAAACATGTGTTATTTCATTGTAAAATTATGTATATATTCGCACACGTCATGTTTTTGGCGCCGTTGCCGGGGACGCGACGAGCTTTAGGAACGAACCGAGTCAACTTTTTTACCGGTGTACATGCTTGTGAATACTTGTTTATACTTCTTTGATTCATTATTTCATTCATTTATTTGAATATATGATTATTTGAATTTTTATTAAATTTATCTGTCTGTAGATATTTTGGATTGATTTTAGATTGGTTTATAGGTTTGCATATAGATTCGTTCATTTATCTGCTTATAGGATTGTATGATTTGATTTTTCGTTCATTAGGATGTTGATAGATTTAATTTATTGAATATTGGATTAATTGGTTTGTCTATGAATTTGATTTGTTCGTTATTTGATTAATTAGATTTATTTGTTCGCATTTGGACTAATTATTAATTTCATTCTTTGTATAGTTTTAGGCTTAGTCTGCTTATTTCTGTTCATTTTATCGATTCTATTAGTTTTTAATTGATTTTCTTGAATATATAGCTTTCCGTTTTTTTTTGCATGAATTTATTGATTCTTTATTTCATTCATTTATTTTTCTGTCTTTTATCGCCTTTTTGGGTTTGTCATATTTTCGCCTGTTGCAAATGTATCATTCTTACATGCAGGTTGATGTCCGCGAACCCTGGGTCTTCTGGTGATCTTTCCGACGAGGAGCGAAGGCGCCTGAGGAGAAGCGAGAGGATTAGACTTCACAAGTTGCGTCTTGTTTCTGATATTCTTATTTCTGCTCCTATAGTTGAGGTCCCAATCGACGAGGCGAGGCATGATCTGGCTGACGACGAGGGGTCGGAAGCCCACAGTGACATTATCATGGCGGACGACGACATTCCGCTGAATGATAGTGGTCGTCCAGGAGGAGATGGACTGGCACCGAGTATTGTCCGGCCGGCTATTTTGGCTGACCATTTCGAGATCAAATCCAGTATCGTCAACATGATACAAAACTCGGTGCAATTCGGTGGACTGGAGCATGAGGATCCAGGCCGACATATTGCTGCATTCTTTGAGGTTTTAGCCACCTTTAAGATGACGGGCATCTCCGATGATGCTATCCGTCTCAGACTCTGTCACACCCTCAAAATCCACTTGCGGAGTTTTACCGCGAGGCGCATGACAAACCAGGATCCAAACCAACGATCACAATAAACAAGTCTAAATGTAATTAATGCAATACCAAAACACAGTTTTAAAATCCCGTTTACAGCGGAAGCTTATTCAAAATAAAGTTCAACATAAATAACCGAAGTTCAATGTTTATGAAATCATGCAACTCTATCTAGACGCCGTGCAGACGCGTGCGCCCTAGTCCAGTCGTGCTACCTTAGCGACCTGAGAAAACATGTAAAAGTTTACGTCAGCACAAAAATGCTGGTGAGTTTACAGGTTTGCAGTTCACGTACCAAGTCCACCTGCCCATACTATAACAAATAGAAAACCAGTATACGCTAGCTAGGCGTACGTTTTGTTACTACCACGATTGGAAAACCATTACTAACTCGAATACCAAAAGTATGCCCGATGTATGTTCCTGTTGTTCCTGTTGTTCCTGTTTGAGACAATATGCACTCGCCGACCCTCCAAGTCGACGAGCGGGGTTGGTCACTCCCAATAGCGCTATTCACATTTCCCCGTTGTGCAAACCCGCACATTCATGGTTCCCCCCGGGACTTCCAAAGATCGTGTAGTATACGTTAGAACCCATAGTATGACAGAATTTACCAAACAATCGTTTTAACACATGTTTTCTCCCCCGAAAGTATAAAACCAGTTTAAAAGAGGGGCCGTAAACTCACCTTAAGTTGCTTTACTCCTAATCCCGAGTAAACTCAGCTGCTATGTTAGTCCCGTACAGTGGCGACCTAACATACGACAGTTACAAGTACTTAGACTAATAACCCGCAGGTTAATTAGTCCCTAGATGTCCAGACCATAACCAAGTTCGTTTAAAAATACCGTGACTGTTTAACTGACCCAAAGTACAAGACTCAACATCCCATTGGTGACCCGAGACTCCCCGTGTTATGTTTACGCTCCAAAACATACCATAACGCAAGTATACTTAACATACGTTAACACACAACAAGTTATAGCACATAGTTCACGTATCACCGAAATACATCCAAATATATGTTACCAAGTTATTAGACATGTTACGAGGTTCCTAGCATGTTACTACATGTCAAATCGGGTCTCGGAATGCTAATTTACACTTACAGCAGCAGTACACGCGATTAGGGAGGCTAATCGCATGCACAGTCACACGATTAGGGCTAATCGCCCCTTAAGTCACGCGATTAGGGCTAATCGCCCCTTAAGTCACGCGATTAGGGGCTACTCGCCCCTGTTGTCAGGCGATTGGGCTACTCGCCCCTGTGACACGCGAGTGGGGCCTAATCGCCCCTTAATGCATGCGAGTGGGGGCCTACTCGCCCCAGATACATGCGATTAGCAAGGCTACTCGCCTGTAACCTTGCTGTTCCGGTTTTTCGCGCGTTTGACGCTCCAAATCAGATCCAGAGCGTGTGTAACTACCCAATATCATCCCAAGCACTATCCTAAACATGTTTAACCCAAAACCCTTCGTTCATCCTCGTAAAATCAGTCCTGCATGCAACCAAAGCAATCCAAACACATACACATAGCATGCAACATTCAATTAACGCATGTAATCATAACCCTATTATCCTATTACTGAGATTTCTATCATCATACTAACAATATTAATTCTGACCTAGCATGATAACACATCAAAACATCATCAAGATTCATAAAAATCCTATCTTTCTAATCATACATACCCATAACGCATGTTTATTAGTTATAATCCGATTAATAACTCTTATTGACGATTTTCAGAAATCTTTTTCGTTTATGAACAGGTCTGGACCATTAGGGATTGATTAAAAACGTTTACAAAGTGTTATGGATGAGAATCAAACCTTGGAATTGTAAAAGGATGATGGTTAGACCTTGAAACCTTGTGTTTTTGATCAAAATCGCCTCCCAGAGGTTGTTTCAGTGTTTGGGGCGGTTATGGGACGACTAGGGTTTGTCTAATTGAGTTTAGGAGGTTAAGTATGGTATTTATAGGCGTTTCTAGTCGTCCAGCCCGTTCCATGCGATTGTGCAGTTTTACACGCGATTAGGAATCCTAATCGCATGAACAGTAACGCGTTTGGGCCTAATCGCATGAACAGTCATGCGATTGGCCCCCCAATCGCATGAACAGTCATGCATTTGGGCCTAATTGCATGAACAGTCATGCATTTAGCCCCCTAATCGCCCATAGGGGCTAGTTTCGTGTGTTTTGCGCGTTAAACCCCGTTTTAACATATGTTAACACATATTAACATACCGACAAGTCATATAATGATTGTAAACACATAACACAAGTAAATACACATATTTACCCTCGTTCACCAATTCCCGGGACTCGAGACTCGTACGTTCCGTATGCCCTGACGATCCTACAAATCGTCACCGTTTGTACACTTGGTAAAGGACTGACATCTAACGAACCTCTAGACCAACATCCAATGATCTTCTAGACTAACCAATAGTTCCCGAACCATAACCCGACTTAACTAACCCAGTTAAGTACAATATACGCGTGACTCGCTAAGGTAGACTTTCATCTAGACAACGTTGTTAACCCGAATTTGCCAGGTGTCACATCATCCCCACGTTAAAAGAATTTTCGTCCCGAAAATTTGTACAGTACAGAAAGAACAAAAGAAATAACGAAGGAAACAAGCAAAAGGTAGAAACCAAAAGAGAGAGATTTACCCGAGTTGTCACATCATCCCCACGTTAAAAGGAATCTCGACCCGAGATTCATTCAGCTGCCGAAGAGATATGTCTCGACTCGAACGCTTCCTTAGGAAAGAGATGAGGATACTTAGACTTCATCTGATCCTCCCGTTCCCACGTATATTCCGGTCCCCGGTTCGAGTTCCACCGAACCTTAACGATACGAATCTTGCTGTGACGTAGGCTACGAATCTTGTAATCAAGGATCTCCACAGGTTCTTCCACAATCCGAAGACGATCATCAACCTTGATCTCTTCTAGTGGAACGATGAGAGACTCGTCAGCCAGACACTTCTTCAAGTTTGACACGTGAAAGACGTTATGTACGTTACCGAGCTCCGTCGGTAGATCAAGTCGATATGCCACCGGCCCAATCCGTTCCAGGATCGTAAATGGGCCGACATATCGTGGATTGAGTTTGCCACGCTTCCCAAAGCGTATGACGCCCTTCCACGGTGAGACTTTTAGAAGTACCTTGTCATTGACTTGGAATTCCAGTGGTTTGCGACGCTGATCAGCATAACTCTTTTGCCGGTCCCTTGCCGCCGCCAACCGATTTCGAATCTGTACGATCTTTTCCGAAGTTTCGTACACTAGTTCGGGCCCAGTGAGTTGACTCTCACCCACTTCAGCCCAACAAAGAGGAGAGCGGCATTTCCGTCCGTACAGTGCCTCGAACGGAGCAGCCTTGATGCTCGTGTGATAACTGTTGTTGTACGAGAATTCTACCAACGGCAGATGAGCTTCCCAACCCTTCCCAAAATCGATCACACACGCCCGCAGCATGTCTTCTAAAGTTTGAATCGTACGCTCACTCTGACCGTCAGTCTGTGGATGGTAAGCCGTACTCATGTCTAGTTGGGTACCCAAAGCCTTGTGCAAAGACTTCCAGAAGTGAGAAGTAAAGCGAGAATCGCGATCCGAGATTATAGAAACTGGCACCCCGTGCTTAGAAACAACTTCTTTCAAGTAAAGGCGAGCCAAACGATCCATGGTGTCGGTCTCCTTAATAGCAAGAAAATGAGCTGATTTCGTCAACCGATCGACGATCACCCATATCTTGTCGTTCCCGCTTGGTGACTTAGGAAGTTGTGTGACAAAATCCATAGTAATCCGTTCCCATTTCCATTCCGGAATTTCAGGTTGTTGCAGGAGACCCGACGGTTTCTGGTATTCCACCTTGACCTTAGCACAGGTCAAGCATTTGCTCACGTATGAGGCTATGTCCGACCTCATGTTTGGCCACCAGTAAAGCACCTTCAGATCTTGGTACATCTTATCCGAACCAGGATGAATAGAATACCGGGACTTATGAGCCTCATCAAGAACAAGCTCCCGTAGTCCCCCGAATAAAGGAACCCATAAGCGTTCTGCGAAGTAGTGCAGGCCATCCGGCCTTCGCTCTAGGTGCTTGTCGGCACCGTGCATAGTTTCAGCTTTAATGTTTTCCTCCTTCAAAGCTTCTATCTGGGCAGAACGGAGTTGATCAGGTAACGACGAATGGATAGTGAGCTGCAATGCCCGAACGCGACGAGGTTTAGAAGATTCCTTCCTGCTCAAAGCGTCTGCTACAACATTCGCCTTGCCAGGATGGTACTTAATAGCACAATCATAGTCGTTCAAAAGTTCAATCCAGCGACGCTGCCGTATGTTCAAGTGTTGTTGGTCGAAAATGTGTTGAAGACTCTTGTGATCGGTGTAGATGGTGCATTTGGTACCGTACAAGTAATGTCTCCAAATTTTCAACGCGAATACCACGGCACCCAACTCCAAGTCATGAGTTGTGTAGTTCTTCTCGTGCACTTTGAGTTGACGAGAAGCATACGCAATCACTTTCTCGCGTTGCATCAACACGCAACCGAGTCCATGAATGGAAGCGTCACAGTAAACAACAAAATCATCAGGGCCCTCAGGTAAAGACAAAATAGGAGCAGAACACAGTTTAGACTTCAGTTCTTCAAACGCTGACTCTTGTGATTCACCCCAGTCGAACTTCCTATCCTTCTGGGTGAGAGTGGTGAGGGGTTGAGCAATCTTCGAGAACCCCTGAATGAAACGACGATAATAGCCCGCAAGGCCTAGGAATTGCCGCACCTCAGTTGGCGTCTTAGGTGCTCCCCAGTCCTTGATCGCTTCGATTTTAGCGGGATCGACATGAATTCCTAGTTCATTAACCACATGTCCTAGGAATTGAACTTCGCGTAACCAAAAGTCACACTTTGAGAACTTGGCGTAAAGTTGCTCCCGTCGTAAAAGTTCCAAAACCAATCGCAGATGTTCCCCGTGTTCGGTCTCGTTCTTGGAGTAGATTAGAATGTCATCAATAAACACAATGACAAACTTGTCCAAATACGGTTTACAGACGCGGTTCATTAAGTCCATGAAAACCGCCGGTGCGTTCGTGAGACCGAAAGGCATGACCAAGAATTCGAAATGGCCATAACGTGTTCGAAAAGCAGTCTTTGCAACGTCAGCCTCCCTGACGCGCAGCTGGTGATAACCGGACCTCAAGTCGATCTTGGAATAATAACTAGAACCCTGGAGCTGGTCGAATAGATCATCGATACGTGGAAGAGGATAACGGTTCTTGATGGTCAACTTGTTCAGCTCTCTGTAGTCTACACACAATCGGAAACTCCCATCCTTCTTCTTGACAAATAAAATCGGGGCTCCCCAAGGGGAAGAACTTGGACGGATGAAACCCTTATCCAAGAGTTCCTGTAACTGGCTAGACAATTCCTGCATCTCGGGAGGTGCAAGACGGTAGGGGGCCCGAGCAATAGGAGCAGCCCCTGGTACGAGATCAATACCGAACTCGACTTGACGATGAGGAGGAAGACCAGATAAATCATCGGGAAAAACATCAAGAAATTCGCGTACCACCGGAATGTCGTCAATCTTCTTCTCATCACTGGAGGAAACAGATAAAAGCGCCAATACGGCTGGATACCCCTTTCGAAGACACTTAAGGGCTTTCATGCTAGAGATGATGTTTAGCGAAACACCACCCTTGATACCGTACACAGAAAGAAATTCTCCATCAGGGAGAGGAATCCGAATAACCTTATCGTAACAGACAATCTCCGCGCGATACAAAGATAACCAATCCATTCCTACCACAACGTCAAAACTACCCAATGGTACTGGCATAAGGTCGATGGGGAACGATAAACCCGACAACTCTAACTGACACTCCCGAAGAACACTAGTAGCTTCAATTGTTTTACCGTCAGCCAACTCAATAATATACTTGGTCTCTAATGGTACAGATACTACATCTAGCAGTCGACTAACACCCATGGATACAAAACTCTTGTCGGCACCAGAATCAAATAACACGCTAACAGAATGATTATTGAGAAGAAACGTACCGGTGACTGTATCAGGGTCCTGCCTAGCCTCAGCAGCTCCAATGACGAAAGCACGTGCATTTCTGCCGCCGCCCCCGTTGTTCCCATTCCCGTTGTTCCCACCCTGTTTCAGTTTTGGGCAATCCTTCTTGTAATGCCCAGTGTCACCGCAGTTGTAGCACCCTTGTTTCCCTGTAGTCCCCTGAGTAGTCGGAGCTGAGCTGTTAGTCGGAGCCTGAGTTGACGGAAGTGTAACCCGACAATCTTTAGCATAGTGGCCTGTTCGCTGGCAGCGGTGACAACGGTTACTGTCGCAGTTCCCTTGGTGATGGCGTCCACACTTGTTGCATTTGGGCAGTTTTCCCGCATAACCACCCTGCTTATTACCCGAAGACGATGAACCCCCATTATCAAACTTTTTACCCTGTTGTGCAGACCCAGACCCTTTCCCGTCATTTTCCCACTTGCGCTTATTGTTCTCTGGAGCCTTAGCAGTCGAACCTTTCGCCGGCAAAATCCCCTCATTCACCTTTAAATTAGTCATCCTATGTGCAGATCGAACTACCTCCGCATAAGTAGGATGATTCCCAGCAGCCACTAACCCTGCAATTTCCGGCACCAACCCTGAGACATAATGTTCAATCTTACGATACTCTGGCACGTGCAAATCGGGACATAGCACTGCCAACTCATTCCTCCTAACCGTATACTTCTCGATTTCCGACCCAGTCATCTTGAGGTTCCACACCTCATGTTCCAGGTTCTGTACCTCTTCTCTCGGGCAATACTCCCGCTTCAGCAACTGCACAAAGTTCTCCCACGGCATAGCATATGCCTCCCCAATACCCATATTCTGGGTGATACCATTCCACCAAGTCAATGCCACGTCCTGAAATAACGCAGCCGAATACTTCACCCGATCTTCTGGGAGACAGTTACACATCAGGAATACCGACTCCACTTTCTCCAACCACCTAAGCAAACTGACCGCACCCTCGGTGCCAGAGAATTCCTGGGGTTTGCAGTCCCGGAACATCTTATAGGTGCACATGGGTGGGGGTGGGTCAACAGGACCACCTGAAATGAAGCGTATGAGAAACCACGAATAACGTACACAAGGTTCACCAATGAGGCAAAGAAAACAGATAAAACAACTTACCACCACCGTTGTGCCCTAACTGAAAGGCAGCCTGGAGCAAGTTGTTCAGATCAGCCTGTGACAGGTTAATACCTCCACCACGACCACCAGCACCACCACGACCACCACCGCGTCCACCATTGCGACCACCTCCTCGTCCTCCACGCACTCCAGACATGATTCTGGCAGAAAGAACGAGAAAATTTAGTTTCGCAGTTAAAGATAACCACTAATGTTCACAAGATTAAAGCCAGATCCAATCCAGGGCTATCCCCTCAAACCCAGAGCTCACTAGTGCTTCCATGCATTTCGTTTTATGATTTTGTGTGCACCCAAAATGATAAAACGCTCTACATGGTCCTCCAAGTGTTCTCCTAGTTCAAAGTTCAAATCACCGAACATAGACTCTTAGCTACACACCGTAATACTACGGTAGTTCATGACAAGTGCTTCTATTGGAGTGCGACAGGGGAGATGTCCGAGCCTTGGACAAATCTCAAGAGCACACGAGTTACCCCAATAGACTACACTGCCTAGGAAACAAGTAACCCAACCTAAGATAGAACGGATGATGTAACGCAGAAAGACCAACGATTTAGAGACACCCCGACAAGACCATACGTAAACCACTATAACGTTTAGTACCATGTGATCGTCTAGTGTGTGCGACTCGGCTATAGACTAGACTCTACATGCAGTCCTAGTTCACTATAACCATTGGCTCTGATACCAATCTGTCACACCCTCAAAATCCACTTGCGGAGTTTTACCGCGAGGCGCATGACAAACCAGGATCCAAACCAACGATCACAATAAACAAGTCTAAATGTAATTAATGCAATACCAAAACACAGTTTTAAAATCCCGTTTACAGCGGAAGCTTATTCAAAATAAAGTTCAACATAAATAACCGAAGTTCAATGTTTATGAAATCATGCAACTCTATCTAGACGCCGTGCAGACGCGTGCGCCCTAGTCCAGTCGTGCTACCTTAGCAACCTGAGAAAACATGTAAAAGTTTACGTCAGCACAAAAATGCTGGTGAGTTTACAGGTTTGCAGTTCACGTACCAAGTCCACCTGCCCATACTATAACAAATAGAAAACCAGTATACGCTAGCTAGGCGTACGTTTTGTTACTACCACGATTGGAAAACCATTACTAACTCGAATACCAAAAGTATGCCCGATGTATGTTCCTGTTGTTCCTGTTGTTCCTGTTTGAGACAATATGCACTCGCCGACCCTCCAAGTCGACGAGCGGGGTTGGTCACTCCCAATAGCGCTATTCACATTTCCCCGTTGTGCAAACCCGCACATTCATGGTTCCCCCCGGGACTTCCAAAGATCGTGTAGTATACGTTAGAACCCATAGTATGACAGAATTTACCAAACAATCGTTTTAACACATGTTTTCTCCCCCGAAAGTATAAAACCAGTTTAAAAGAGGGGCCGTAAACTCACCTTAAGTTGCTTTACTCCTAATCCCGAGTAAACTCAGCTGCTATGTTAGTCCCGTACAGTGGCGACCTAACATACGACAGTTACAAGTACTTAGACTAATAACCCGCAGGTTAATTAGTCCCTAGATGTCCAGACCATAACCAAGTTCGTTTAAAAATACCGTGACTGTTTAACTGACCCAAAGTACAAGACTCGACATCCCATTGGTGACCCGAGACTCCCCGTGTTATGTTTACGCTCCAAAACATACCATAACGCAAGTATACTTAACATACGTTAACACACAACAAGTTATAGCACATAGTTCACGTATCACCGAAATACATCCAAATATATGTTACCAAGTTATTAGACATGTTACGAGGTTCCTAGCATGTTACTACATGTCAAATCGGGTCTCGGAATGCTAATTTACACTTACAGCAGCAGTACACGCGATTAGGGAGGCTAATCGCATGCACAGTCACACGATTAGGGCTAATCGCCCCTTAAGTCACGCGATTAGGGCTAATCGCCCCTTAAGTCACGCGATTAGGGGCTACTCGCCCCTGTTGTCAGGCGATTGGGCTACTCGCCCCTGTGACACGCGAGTGGGGCCTAATCGCCCCTTAATGCATGCGAGTGGGGGCCTACTCGCCCCAGATACATGCGATTAGCAAGGCTACTCGCCTGTAACCTTGCTGTTCCGGTTTTTCGCGCGTTTGACGCTCCAAATCAGATCCAGAGCGTGTGTAACTACCCAATATCATCCCAAGCACTATCCTAAACATGTTTAACCCAAAACCCTTCGTTCATCCTCGTAAAATCAGTCCTGCATGCAACCAAAGCAATCCAAACACATACACATAGCATGCAACATTCAATTAACGCATGTAATCATAACCCTATTATCCTATTACTGAGATTTCTATCATCATACTAACAATATTAATTCTGACCTAGCATGATAACACATCAAAACATCATCAAGATTCATAAAAATCCTATCTTTCTAATCATACATACCCATAACGCATGTTTATTAGTTATAATCCGATTAATAACTCTTATTGACGATTTTCAGAAATCTTTTTCGTTTATGAACAGGTCTGGACCATTAGGGATTGATTAAAAACGTTTACAAAGTGTTATGGATGAGAATCAAACCTTGGAATTGTAAAAGGATGATGGTTAGACCTTGAAACCTTGTGTTTTTGATCAAAATCGCCTCCCAGAGGTTGTTTCAGTGTTTGGGGCGGTTATGGGACGACTAGGGTTTGTCTAATTGAGTTTAGGAGGTTAAGTATGGTATTTATAGGCGTTTCTAGTCGTCCAGCCCGTTCCATGCGATTGTGCAGTTTTACACGCGATTAGGAATCCTAATCGCATGAACAGTAACGCGTTTGGGCCTAATCGCATGAACAGTCATGCGATTGGCCCCCCAATCGCATGAACAGTCATGCATTTGGGCCTAATTGCATGAACAGTCATGCATTTAGCCCCCTAATCGCCCATAGGGGCTAGTTTCGTGTGTTTTGCGCGTTAAACCCCGTTTTAACATATGTTAACACATATTAACATACCGACAAGTCATATAATGATTGTAAACACATAACACAAGTAAATACACATATTTACCCTCGTTCACCAATTCCCGGGACTCGAGACTCGTACGTTCCGTATGCCCTGACGATCCTACAAATCGTCACCGTTTGTACACTTGGTTAAGGACTGACATCTAACGAACCTCTAGACCAACATCCAATGATCTTCTAGACTAACCAATAGTTCCCGAACCATAACCCGACTTAACTAACCCAGTTAAGTACAATATACGCGTGACTCGCTAAGGTAGACTTTCATCTAGACAACGTTGTTAACCCGAATTTGCCAGGTGTCACAGACTCTTCCCATTCTCACTGCGGGACAAAGCCCGGACTTGGCTTCTGTCACAACCCGCAGGGTCGATCACGACCTGGGCAGAGTTGTCCCAACAATTCATGCAGCAATACTTTCCTCATGAAAAGACACATAAATTGAGGAATCGCATCATGACGTTTCGTCAAGATGACGAGGAATCATTGTACACCGCGTGGGAGAGATTTAAAGACCTACTCTTGAGTGTCCCGCACCATGATATCTCAAAAAGACATCTGGTGCAAATGTTCTATCAGGGGCTCGAGTATGACTCACAGGAACGCCTTGATGTATATGCTAGGGGAGACATCGGAACAAAGTCCCCCAATGAAGCATGGGCCATTATTGAAAAGGCGTCCCAAAAGTCTAAGTCTCGAAAGAGTGACCGATCAAGGTCATCATCTGCCCAATCGGGTGTACATGTCGTGGATAACTACACGGCCATTTCTGCACAGATAGAGGCGCTGGGTACGAGATTTGACAGATCTCAACAAAGTGTAGCCCAGGCCCAAAGTCTGTGTGATTAGTGCGGGGTGTCTCACGAGCCTGGCTCGTGTGCTCAGGGGGTTATGTATACTGGCCACGAGGATGTGGCTTACATGGGTAGTCAGTCGAGACCCCAAAATAACCCCTACAGTAATACTTACAATCCGGGATGGAGGAACCACCCAAACTTCGGGTGGAGATCTGGTACTTCTAACCAGAACCCTCTTGGATTTCAGCAAAGAGCCTCTGCACCACACCAATTTCACCAATCCCAACAGTCCCAACAACAACAGCCTTACCAATCTCATGGCCAATCCTACCAACCCAGGCCGAACCAGTACCAGAACCTAGGCGCTGGGGGCAGTTCCCAGCAGCACGCCTAGGGCGGTACGTCTAGGTTGGAGGAAATGATGTGTTAACTCCTCACCAACACCACAAATTCCAACCAAATTGCCGAGCAACGCTACCAGCAACACGAGGAGCGCTTCTCCAATTATGAGGGAGAGATGAGGGGTCAAAAGGCATCCATGCAGGCCATTGAAATCAGGTAGGCCAGATGGCGAAGATGATGTTTGAGAGACAGCAGGGCAATCTCCCGGGCAACGCTGAGCCTAATCCAAGGGGGCATGTAAATGCCATCATGACGAGGAGTGGTAAAACCACGGGACCTGACACATCGGGCTCACCACCGATCACTGAGACGGTCCAGACTGAGTCTTCGGACGAGGTGCACGCTAGGCGAGTCCCAGCAAGTACAGCACAGTTGCCGAAGCCAGTCACTGACTACACTCCTCCTGTTCCATACCCTGGCAGACTTAGGAAACAAAAAGACGAGGCGCAATACAGGAAATTTCTCGAGCTGTTCAAACAGCTACATATAAACATCCTGTTTGTGGAGGCCTTGGCTTAGATGCCTAAGTATGCCAAATTCCTGAAGGACATCCTCACCAATAAGCAAAAACTTGAGGACCTGTCCTGTGTGCTCTTAAACGAGAACTGCTCTGCAATTCTGCAGAATAGACTGCCCATGAAGATGGAAGATACAGGTAGTTTCACCATCCCTTGTCTGATAGGGAACATGTCTGTCAGCAATGCACTGGCAGACTTGGGTGCGAGCATCCAGACTTGGGTGGATCTGGGTGAGCCTTCACCCACCAGGATGAGTATTCATCTTGCTGATCGTTCGATCAAATATCCTCAGGGATTTGTTGAGAATATGCTTGTCAAAATTGACAAATTTGTATTCCCGGTGGATTTTGTCATCCTTGATATGGATGAGGACTCTAAAGTGCCTCTGATCCTCGGACGTCCTTTCCTTAACACGGCTAGGACTATTGTTGACGTGGTTGCGGGCCAAATCACACTCTGGGTGAATGATGAGCATGTGACTTTTGATGTTCAGAGGTCGATGTGTCATCCCGAGAGTCAGGATGACACACTATACTATCTTGATATAGTAGACCAGTGTGTCAGTTCTCATTTTCGAGGCACGATAGAGGAGAATGTTTCGGGCACACATCTGTTGTGTGGGGACTTAGATGGCATTATGAAGGAGGGCCATAGAGATGAGCAGCCGGTCTATCAGATCGGTGATGATAGTTCCCAGAGCCCGGAGCGTTTCGTGGAGATTGAGCGAGAGGAGGGCGATAAGTGGAAGCCGTCTGTTGAAGATCCGCCGTCTTTGGAGCTGAAGAAGCTCCCATCGCATCTTGAGTATGCATTCCTTGACGAGAAGGGTCGTCTGCCTGTTATCATTTCATCTTCTTTATCTGCAGTTGAAAAGAGCGAGTTGCTTCGTGTGCTTAAACTTCATAAGAAGACAATCGCCTGGAAGATCATGGACATCAAGGGGATTAATCCCTCATTCTGTACTCATAAAATCTTGATGGAAGATGTCTATAAGCCTAGTGCGCGGCACCAGAGGCGTCTGAACCTGAACATGCAAGAAGTTGTTAAGTTCGAGGTCATTAAGTTGCTTGATGCTGGATTGATATATCCGATCTCGGATTCTGTTTGGGTTAGTCCTGTGCACGTCGTGCCCAAGAAGGGTGACATGATGGTGGTCACGAATGATAGGAATGAGTTGATTCCTCCGAGGACCGTCACGGGGTGGAGAGTTTGCATTGACTACCGCAAGCTCAATGACGCCACCCGCAAGGATCACTTCCCGCTTCCATTCATCGATCAGATGTTGGAACGACTGTCGGGAAAGTTGTATTACTGTTTCCTTGATGGTTTCTCTGGATACTTTCAGATCCCTATCGATCCTGTGGACCAGGATAAGACGACTTTCACATGCCCTTTTGGCACATTCGCCTACAGGCGTATGCCGTTCGGGTTGTGCAATGCGCCGGCGACTTTCCAGCGTTGCATGGTTGCCATTTTTCATGACATGATCGAGGACTCCATGGAGGTGTTCATGGATGATTTTTCCGTTTTTGGGAGTTCATTCGATCAGTGTCTAGGGAATCTGGAGCGGATGCTTCAGAGGTGCGAGGAGACCAGTCTTGTGCTAAACTGGGAAAAATGCCACTTCATGGTGAAGGAAGGAATAGTCCTGGGGCATAAGGTCTCCTAAAGTGGGTTGGAGGTTGATCCTGCCAAAGTAGATATCATTTCTAGGCTCCCTCCACCCTCCTCTGTCAGAGCGATCCACAGTTTTTTGGGTCATGCGGGATTTTACAGGCGATTCATCAAAGACTTTTCAAAAATCGCCCGTCCGATGACCCGTTTGTTGGAAAAGGATGCACCGTTTGTGTTTGCTGCAGAATGTTTGAAAGCCTTCGGGCTTTTAAAGTGTTTGCTTGTGGAGGCCCCTATATTGGTAGCACCCGACTGGGAGCTGCCATTCGAGATTATGTGTGACGCGAGTGACTTCGCGATAGGGGCGGTCTTGGGGTAGCGGAAGGACAAGCACTTCCACCCGATCTACTACGCTAGCAAGACTCTTCATGACGCTCAGGAGCATTACACCACCATGGAGAAAGAGCTTCTAGCTGTAGTATATGCATTCGACAAGTTTAGATCTTATTTAGTGCTGTCGAAGACCATTGTCTATACGGACCATGCACCGATCCGATATCTTTTTAGCAAACAGGACGCAAAACCACGCCTGATTAGGTGGATCCTGTTGCTGCAGGAGTTCGATAGAGAGATTCAGGACAAGAAGGGTGCCCTGAATGTCGCTGCCGATCATCTGTCCAGACTCGAGCATGAAGATTCCGAGAACTCCGCGTGGGATACCATTAATGAAAATTTTCCCCACGAGTTCTTGATGAGCGTCGAGTCGGTGGAAGATGTATCGCCAGGGTTTGCGGATTTTGCGAACTACCTCGAGTGCGGGATCCTTATCAAAGGATTGTCGCACCAGCAAAAGAGGCAGTTCTTCGCGGACCTTAAGCATTACTTCTGGGATGACCCATTTTTGTTCCGGGACGGGGCAGATCAGCTGATTCGCCGTTGCGTGTTCGGGGTAGAGGCGGTGCAGATCTTGCGTGATTGTCATGAGGGGCCTACCGGAGGTCACCAAGGAGCGAATTACATTGCTAAGAAAGTGTTAGACTCCGGGTTTTACTGGCCCACACTCTTTCGTGACTCTCAGATATTGGTCGGTGCATGTGATTCGTGCCAGAGGGCGACGAACATATCGGCACGCGACCAAATGCCGCAGAACCCCATCCAAGTCTGTGAAGTCTTTGACATTTGGGGCATTGACTTCATGGGACCATTTCCCTCCTCACGGGGCAATAGATATATACTCGTGGCAGTTGATTACATATCAAAGTGGGCCGAGGCGCAAGCCTTGCCCACAAATGATGCCCGAGTTGTAGTGAGGTTTGTTAGGAGCTTGTTCTCGCGGTTTGGTGCCCCAAAGGCACTGATTAGTGATCGTGGTACACATTTCTGCAATGCGCAGCTTGATCGCGCGTTAGCACGTTATGATGTCCACCACAGGTTATCCACCCCGTATCATCCACAGACAAGTGGACAGGTGGGGTCACTAACCGTGGATTGAAGTGAATCCTTGAGCGGCCAGTTAATCAAAACCGCAAGGATTCGGCGGACAAGCTGGATGACGCGTTATGGGCCTTCAGGACTGCCTACAAGACGCCTATTGGGACGACTCCCTTTAGGCTTGTCTATGGCAAAGTGTGTCATCTCCCTGTCGAGTTAGAACATAGGGCATTCTGGGCTCTTAAAACAGCGAATTTGGATCTTAAGACCGGCGGTGAGACCCGTTTCTTGCAGATCCATGAGCTAGAAGGGCTTAGGCAACAAGCCTATGAAAGCTCGATATTGTACAAAGAACGCACGAAAAGACTGCACGACAGTCGCCTAAAAAGCCAGAAAGATTTTCAGGTAGGCGACTTGGTCCTGCTTTACAACTCGCGCCTGCGTCTCTTTCCAGGAAAGTTGAAATCCCAATGGACAGGATCGTACACTGTTAAGGAAGTATATCCTTACGGAACTGTCTCGATTGAAAATTCAGAGGGTTTGACTTTCAAAGTCAACGGTCATCGCCTGAAAGTCTACATTGACGGACCGGTTGACAAATCCGTGGGGATGATCGATCTCTACGACCCGCGTGCCTAATAAGTGTGGGGAAGTGAGTCTAGCTAGCGACTCGATAATAAATATAGCACGGCGTGTATGGGCGCGCCAAATTGTATATATGTTCATAACTTAGTGTAATTTTTAGTTAGTTTGCTAGTTTTAACTTGTTTTCTAGTTTGTTTTTAGTTATTGCAGGTTTGATTCGCACCTTGTGAAGATGTGGAAAGTCGCTTCATAACCGTGGTATTATACTAGGAAGCGTCGCAAAACAGTATGTTAGTCGTTTGCGTCGAAAAATAGCAGGCGCAAGGGATTTTGGGTGAAAATTGCAGCTGGAAAAACACATCAGTTGCAGTGACCGGCCGCCCGAAATGACTGACCGGCCGGTCAGACCTACTGTGAAAAAAATGGTCATTGTTTTTGGGTGTTTTCTGGGTCCGGGTCCGATACCTTTGATGTTATTTAACATATTTAACCTTATTTTAATGCAGATGGTGCACAAATTTTTAAGGTTCGACTTGGAAAACCCGAAAGAACGCAGGTGCATTGAGAAGGTTAATGAACTGTCTGAAAGGAGGCATGCGATAGCGACACCGCGCAGGCTATGTTGGGACACTCTGATTGATCTTACCAAGACGACAGGTTTAGAGGTTGGGTGGACGACCCGTGGGAAAAGCTCCTAGGCATTAATGAGCCCGTGTATGAAGAACTTACAATCGAATTCTTGGCAACCTACAAATATCAAAAGCCAACAAATCATGAAAAACCCGATTTCACTAAGGCTGGAAAATGGGGAGTTCAGTTTCGGTTAGGAGGCAAGTGGCACGACATTTCAATCGCAGATTTGGGTATACATTTGGGGATCTACACAGATGAAGAAGCATACGATGATAGCTTCAGTGAAGCTATGATTGACAGGTTCCCAAACAATGATATAAGAGACGCATTCTGGTTTGATTTGACGGGGATTACACCTTATGACCCGCAGCACGCGAAGGCTACAAAGATTCAGGACCCATTGATCAGGGTCTTTCAGAAGGTTCTTTCTGGGACAGTGGCGGCTAAAAAAGACGACTCCACAGGCTGCCCACAACCTGATTTGCTATTCATCTTCTCCCTGGTACGGAATGATTATCAGGTAAACCTAGCTGCACTGATAGCTTCTTTCTTCCGCAGTGCAATAGGTACCCAGCCTGGAAGTCTTATATACGGGGGGAGTACATCACGAAGCTGGCAAAGAGTTTGGGAGTCTTTCGGCACGGAAGGGGTACACTGAATAAAGTTGGAGATGGTTCTTTTGTCAACATGGACGTACTCAGGCACATGAAAATCGTTCAGGAGTACGACGATGGGACATGCCGACTGAAAGGGCATAATAAAGAGATCTGGGACCCATTCCCTCCACAGCAGCCACCACAGCAGCAGCCACCACAGATTCAGCAGCAGCCACTACTACCTCACGAGCAGCAGTATGCACCTCCTCAAAACTTCTATTCAGAGTTTACCGCGTTCAGGGATGAAACGCGGGAAAACTTTGGATATATGTTCGACAGCATGCATCACCTCTTCCATGACCTACGTGCGGTTCACCCATCCCACTTTGGCTACCAGCCACATCACTTACAAAGTGGGCCGGGTGAAAAGCGCAGGACAGGTGGCGATGGTGCGGGTTCGTCCGGGACAAATCATGAGGAGGATGATTGAGCAGTGAGAAGTTGTGATAGTACTTGATCTTTTTATTTTGTTTAGTACTGTTATTCGAGTGCGTGCACCCAAGTCATCTTTTTTATTTTTGTATTCGTACTTTTTACTTTTCCGCATTTTAATTTTTAGTAATGTTTGGTTTGTTTGAATAATTGTGTTGATGAATGGATAGCTTTGATGTGTTTTTGCTTTTGTAAAGAATGGTGGTAGTGTAGGAACAGACGAGTACCGGTATGGATGCTCAATGCAGTCACCATGCTTTTTCGGGATATCAACAACAGGGGAGTATTATTCTCCTTTTTCACACAATAGTTAGCTATTTCATAAACGCTTTCTATTTTCACATTTGGGACAATGTAACGTTTAAGTGTGGGGAATGATTATATCCTATTCGAGTTTGTCCTCTTGTATTTATACTTATATATATAAAAAAAACTTTTATAAGTACATATATGTATATATTTATAATAAACATCAAGCTTAACCAATTTTTGATAAAAATAACTTAAGGCGCGACAAACGGACGTGATACTAGCATGCTAAATCTGTACATTTGCACCCATTTCCTTCCGGTTACGTGAGCATTTGAGCCTAGTAGTATAGATTTCGTTTCTTTGACATGCTTATCGAGTGAGCCGGATGTTTTGTGCCATTTAGAACTTGTCATTAGCATGTTTGTTTAGACCAGATTCGTGTGAGATTGTATGAAAATGATTGAGGCATTTAGGATACCCTTTTGATTTAGCCTTTTCTTTTCGTTCTATCTGTTTCCCGCACCCAAACATTATCCCCTAGTTAACCCTGTTGAACCTAATCCGTGTTTTTTCTTATTTACCACACCATTTCACCACTTAACCAAATTTAGACTTTTTCTTTTAAACCTTTTGTGTTAAAGCTCGGTTTAGGTTAATGTTTGACTCGTTTTTGCATTGTAAATAGTTCGTGTTCGGGTTTGTATATTTAGAGCCCGTATGTTGATTATTTGTGATTTAGTTATCCGTTATATCACAGATAAAAAAATTCCAGAAAATTCCAGAAAAATAGAACCCCCAAAAATAGGGTGAATGAGCAGTGTTCGAGCAGTTTTCGGGGCAATAAAAGTTAGAAGTTGTATGTGCAGCTCGATTTAAATAAAATTCGGTTATATTCGCATGTGTCTTGTACAGTTGTTGTTGTTTGTGTTTAGTTAGACTTAACCGCCGAGTTTTAGCCGATTCGTCACTGTGTATATTTCCATTCCACACCCTTACCTTTTCCTGACATTACAACCCTTATAAGACCTCTTGATTTATACTGTTTCACACGATAGTTTGTGAAGATTAGATCTTTTGACAAGCTTATGATATTGCACAATTCATTGTCTTGGCAATGGAGCGATTTACACATACACATTACACGTATGTTTCATAAATAAAACCGAGTGTGTGTGATTATTGTGAGTCGTGTATGGGTTTGCCTGCTATGTTGATCGAAAGTGAATCGTCGCCTTGTAGTTGTTTTGTCACCTGTTTATACTTGTTAGCTTGAATCTTATTTCTACAAGTTATTTTTCCTGTGTTGCCATTTGGCTTGTTTTGAGTTTATTTTCTGTTTAAGTGTTTGCTTGAGGACAAGTAAAGTTCAAGTGTGGGGATGTTTGATATACGTTAATTTACACATATAAAAGTCCCGTTTAACGCCCATTTTCAGCCGTTTTTTACCTTATACACAGGTATTGGTACTTATTTGGGTATCTTTACGATTTCAGGTCTTAAACGATGTCCCGGAAGCATAACAGAAGGAAAAACGGAGTTTTTGGCACGCGAACGACACCAAGACCAATCCGACCAGCCGCGCGAACAAAGCGACCGGCCGCGCACAACAATCTGATATTTCTCGGGACCTTCTAGAAGGCCTACGTCAGCAATCGAGAAACGTGCCTGACCCGTGTAAAGTGACCGGCCGGTCGGATCATCCGCGCGGCCGGTCAGATCTTCTGTTCTGCTATAAATGCCCCATTCAGCCCACTGATCGATTGTTGGGTTTTGAGAGGCGATTTTGGGGCGATTCTTGGACGCACCAGGGTGCTGAAAAGCCATCTAACAAGCTCGGGGTTCATTCCTAATCATCTAACATCATCCAATCCTTCACATTCAAGATTTATGGTTTGATCTATAAACTTTAAGTTTGTTCAAATCTGAATATTTTTTCTTGTTTGTGTCTTTTATCTATTTCATTATTGTATACGGATATTATCTAGTAATAGTTAGTAGTTAAAACAATCGTTTGTATGTAATCATGTTTTGTATGTGTAACACCCCAAAACCATTCGTTCGCCTAACTACGCCATTAGGTGTGATTAGCAATATAATAACACGTGACTTAGAGGATAATAATATGGGTTATATTCTAACATGGAAATAACCTAGTTAATAATATTATGTTTATAAATTAACAAAAGGTGTTTGAAACTAGCTTATGAGTTAGTTTTTATACGAAAATGACAGTGGGATAACTTGAGGGACTATAGTTGCCATCTAGCCAAACAAGAAATATGTAATGGTAAATTGAGTGAGAACACACACACTTGTGTGTGTGTGTATACGATTAACATCAGGAGGTTCACCTCCTTGAACCTCAAACCCCAAAACACCAATTTCAAGCTCAAATCCAAGTCAAATAAAGGGGGTTTTCAGTGCATTAGCAAGATACGGGTTATCTAAGGCTTATAGAACATCAAGGTACCTTTTATTTGGTAGAAATTGATGTTATATTCGTTTTTGATTCTTATGAAAATTTAGGGTTTTGATAAAAACGTGGAATTGATGGTTAATATGGGTTACCCTAGTCTTGGGGAGCCTTAAACATGTACAATCCGGTCACAAATCACACTAATATGTGTATTTGATTTTGATCATGTGATTATGTGAATATGTAAGATTTGGGGTTTAACCTCTAGGTTGAAACCACACATGATTAGTAGTCTTGGGTGACTCTTAGGAGTTGTTATAATGATCAAATTTAGTTGAAATGCCTAAATATCTTGTTATGATAATAATTAGATACATGGCTATATTTTGGTTAAACATAGAATGTTGAAAACTAAGTATATTGGTGGATGCACGCCAAATGTTTGATGAAATGCCTAGGTGAGTTAATCTCAACTAGACATGTAAGAAAATGGCTATGGATTTAGCTAGTAATGATAATGAATACATGATGTTATGGATAGTGAATATAATTCCATATTATGTATTCTAATAATCAAGTTTGACATGTTCCTAAGTTAGGTACAAGAACTAGGGATGCAAACGGGTCAAACGAATGCAAGTCGGATACTTATGGAAACAAGAACGGATGCGAGGTAAGTTTACTTACACTACTATACTATGAACATTTGTTGGATCAGTATTGTTCTTTTGTATGAACTTGCTAGTGAACACTTAGGTGTTTAGCAAGTTCTTGATCAGTGATAGCACAGCGGAATGTTATGAGTTTAAAGCTACACTTATCAACAGGAGTTATGACTCCCCCTGGATTGAAAAACTAATAAATGATAAGTATTTATTGAGAATCTAAGAATTGAATGAGAATGAAACACTTAGACAGATTCTCAATAAATATGAAATGGAAATAACAATAATATGTGTTGAAGGATTTCTGTATTAAAATCAATCTCTAAAACAGAGGGATGAACCCTTCTATTTATAGACTTTACAAATACATGAACCTTGCCAAAAAGCAAGTTCAGAAACAAGTTGCAACAAGTTGCAGCATTGGAACTTGTACATAAAGCAAAAGTAATACTAAAGTAATAAACTACTGATACAAAAAGGCGGTGGAAAAGATCTTCACATAAGTACTGATGAATGACAAACTACTGATGAGTAGTTTGTCTTCAGTAGTTCTTTAGTAAAAGTGTCTGGTTTGAACTTCAGAACTTCTGATGACTTTTCTTCTTCAGCACTTGTGGAATCTCTTCTTCAGCAGTTTGATCTTCCTTCTTCAGCAGTTCTATACTTAGAATATTTTGACAGAAGTGAATTAGACTAAGGTTTGCAAAAGTGGTTTCACCAATCCTTTTTGTCCTAACAATCTCCCCCTGGATTGATGAAGCCAAAACCTTACTAATTCCTTATTGTTCTCTTCTGTCCTTCACAATTTTCCATATTCCTTTGAACATGGAATTCTTCAGCTGGTTCAGCTGTTCATCAGTGAGAGACCCTTTCTGTGGTTCTAGATGTTTGATAGTAAGCAGATCTTGAGTTGATAGCTTCTTCAGATCATTCATCGACCTATAGGCTCTGCTTGTCTGATCTCTTCTTGTCACAAGTACTGAGTTGTTATCAGTAAAGGACCATCTGATGATAGGTACTTTAGACTTGTCAAAGTCTAAAGTGTAGGGAACCATGGTGGTACCCTGGGATTCTCCTGAGTGTTAGATGTTTTCAACTTCAGTGACTCTCAGGTGGGATTCACTTCCTTGTTGTTGTTGCATCACATTAGGTATCTGAAATGTTGGCAAATGATGCTCAGTTACTACCTTAGTGTGCAGTTTGTCTTTGATGGTCTTCTGGATTTGATATGCAATGGTGGAAGGATCCCTGAATTGTGTGATCAGAGGTTTTTCTTCTATGTCAAAGTCAGAATGGACTACTGTACTACCTTCTAGTAGTACCATTCTGAAATCAGTCTTCACATTCTCCTCTGATTTCTTCTTCTGAGTAGCTGGTCTTCTTTGAACACCAGAAGTTCTAACTACTGAAGTTGGTACTTCAGCAGTTTGAAACTTCTCTGGATTTGCAGCCCTTGCAGCCTTATATTTTCTATAACTGTCCACTAATCTTTCTTCTTTCCATTTGGACACAGAGGCTTTTGAACCATAACCATTTGCTACTAACTCTTCTATCATTTGAGCACTCTTGGCTTTTGTATCTTTACTTGTTGCAAGTTTGTCTGCAATAAGTTGAGCTCTTCTTGTCAGCTCTTCCATGGAGAGTCTCTTCAATGTGTGGGCTTTGATCTTGCTGTTCTTAGTAATGTAAGACATCAGTTGATGTCTTTTATCTTCCTCAGCAATCTGGTCTAGGCTAGCCTGCCTTTGAAGTTCAGCTTCATAAGCCTGTAGCTTTTCATCCAGGCTTAAGTCTAAGTCATCCCTTTCTTCCAGTGTTTTCCAAATCTGATCTTCTCTGGCTTTCTTTTGGGCTGCCACTAAACTCTTCTCAAGAAGTTCTGCTGATTGAGAGATTGGAGAAGGGTTTAGTACAGTCATAGTGGTAATAGGCCTAGGAGGAACAGGAGTTGGTTGAGTAGGTTCAGTTGATCTGGAAGGCTCTTGTTCAGCAGTTTGAGTTTTGGAAGTGTTAACTTCTGATGGGTTGACAACAACTGAAGGTTTGTCAACTACTGAAGGATTGTCTTCAGTACTTTCCGATTCTTCATCAGAAGTTTGTCCATTAGAGGTTTCTTCATTGTGCCCTTGGGATTCATCAGTCTTTTCAGCATCTTCTACTTCTTGAATAGAGACACCAAATTGTTGGGCCATTTTTTCTTTTCTGGCTTGATCTTTTTGATCTCTTTCTAGGATAGCCACTCTTGCCTTTCTCCTGGCTTCAAGTGTATCCATAGGTTCCTTAATTTTCTCCCCCTTTTTGGCTTCATCAGTTTTTGATGTTGAAGCTTGGGAGAACTGACCTATAAGATTAGCAATCTGTTTGCTGTTGAAGTCAATCTTGTTGGACAGATCATTTATCTTTGTCTGTATCACTCCAAATTGGTTCTTCATGGACAGCTCCAAGTTAGCTGTGTATGTTTGGAAGTGATTTTTGATGAGGGTGTTGATCATGTGGTATAAGGGACCATCTGGGCTGCATAGTTGGTTCATGTCTATGCTTGTTTGCCTAGGGAATTGGGTAGGCATTTGTAGTGAGGGGTGTGTTTTTGGTTGATCTTCTTGTTGTACAGAAGATGCCACTCTAGGGGAATCATGGATTAAGTGGACTTTAACCTGATCTGGTGTGACTAGCTTCTTGAGCATAGATACACCAGGTGCAGGACCTTCACTTGTAGCCGTCAATTCAGTAGTTTGGTGTTTTGAAACATCATCCAAGTCAATGGAATCATCTGAATCCCTGATTACATCCTCAATGAGGACTGTATCAGTTACATCATGAGCTGAGCCCAACTCAGTTGTCTCATGTACCTCTTTTTCTTGGTTCAGAGGATTTCCTACCTCAGGCATTAAGCCTTCATCAGTAGTTGCCACAGTTGAGGTCTTAGCTAGGTTGCTTCTTTCCTCAGATCCACCACTGGGTGGTAAATGAGTAGTAGCAGCCTCAAAAGTACCAAGAGTTTCTAAGTTTGAGCTTAGAGACCCTGGTTCATCCTCATCTCTTTGGTTAGGGCTTTGAGTGTCCACATCCATGTCAAATTCTGAGGCTATGTGCCCTGTTTGATGTGGTTGATGGGGACTGACATGTGTAGATGGGACTTTCTCTTTTAGCCCTGAGAGAAGTTTGGCTATTTCAAAATCTGGTTCAGAAAGTTGGGGTGCTGTTTCAGTAGTTTGGCCAATGGGTTCAACAGTTTCAAAAGAGGAATCAATAGGAATGTTTTTCTTAAGTCTTTTTCTTTTGAAAAGAATTGTGATTGGTGCTCTTGGTGGGGTTTGAGATGGATGAGACTGAGAGGATGTTTCAGTCACATCTTTAAGAAGTGCATATTGCACAATAGTTTGTTCAGGCAACTCAACCTCCTGAACAGCTTTTCTTTTAGGTTTGGTGGGTTTTTGTTTTTGTACCTTGGGTTTCTTGGCCTTTGGGGGTGTAGGTTTGGAAGATGAGGGTTCCATGGGGACTGGTTCTGGTTCCCCTTGGTCATCTTCTGGCCAGGCAACCTGTTTGTTGTGCCTAGAGTATGCTTGTGAGGTTAAGGGTTTCAAAATTTCAGTTTTACCCACAAGCACCTCATCACCCAGTTCTTTTATTATGCATTGCATAATGAACCTTGGATATAACAAAACTTCTTTTTAGTGTTATTATGATGTAACACCAACTCATTAAAGAAAAGTTTTGATGCCCTGAAATTTGTTTCATTCACAATGGAATGAAAAATTGGTTTAAAGGTTGAGGGAATCTGGTCATAAGACCCTGTTTTAGGACTCAAACACATAATTATATAATGAAACAAAAGTTTGTATTTTGGTTCAAAATATTTTTTAAAGATGGTAGCTTGTGAGAGAGTACCTTGATAACCACATTCAGTCATGGTTAGGTGGATTGCAGAGTTTTCAAACTTTTCAGGGGCATTCACATTATTCAACCCCAGTCTGTTTGCAAGTGTGGCCGGTGTGATGGCCACTTGTCTCCCTTTAATTGTTGAGTTGAGAGAGATTACCTCATCGTCCACCATCACTGTCTCAGCATTAGCCCAGAACTCATTGAGAGTTTCAGGATGTATTGGTGGGTCTATTTTGAGAGCGGTGAAATATTGGGATTTGACGACGAGATCAATGATCTCATCGTATTGGGACCAGCCTTCTTGTTTTTCTAAGTAGGCTCTGAGATTGTGTCCCTGTTTTAGAACTAAAGCCATGTGGTTTGTGTGTGTATGAATCGAACAGTGTTTTTGCAGGTTCAGGGTTTGAGAGCTTTCTTGAGAGAGGAGGGAATTTTTGTTTTGAATGGATAAGTGTTAAAAAAAGATATTTATTAGAAGTTTTAAACCGCCTGGAACTTCTTTATCAGAAGTTTTAAACAGCCTAGGTCAAAATCCTCTTTATCAGAAGTTTTAAACCGCCTAGGTCAAACTTCTGATGTGGGAAAAGTCTGATTTGCCCTTTTTGACTAAACTGCTGATGAAGAATTA
This sequence comes from Ambrosia trifida, assembly GCA_028751855.1. Lineage (NCBI taxonomy): Eukaryota > Viridiplantae > Streptophyta > Magnoliopsida > Asterales > Asteraceae > Ambrosia > Ambrosia trifida. The sequence goes on along the minus strand of CM054128.1, from coordinate 131,011,440 downwards.
TTTTCATCAGTAGTTCCCACTTTCTCTTCAGTAGCTTTGAACAGCTGATGAGAAATATTTTATAAATACTTTATTCATAACTTCTGAAGGTTGTTTTATCAGAAGTTAATCACTTTTCAGAAAATATCCCCATACTGATGTTTTGTTCATCAGTAGTTTCTCTCTTGTTTGTTTTTCAGAATTTTTTCAATTTTTGAAAACAGATGTAAATGAAAAATAAAAATTTGTGCAGAAAAGTAAAGAGAAACACTTACAAATTTAGCATCCCTAGCATGGATACTAACTTCTGAAATGTTGATGTGTCAAGGGGTTTAGTGAATATGTCAGCTATTTGATTAGCTGTTGCTACATGTTTCACTTCAATCTTGCCTTTTTCATAGCAATCTCTTATGAAATGATACCTGATTTCAATGTGTTTAGTCTTTGAAAACTGAACAGGATTTTGAATGATGCTAATGGCAGATTTGTTGTCTACAAGCAATGGTGTCTTGGTCTCTTTGATTCCATAATCAAGAAGTTGATATTGGAGCCATTGTATCTGTGATGTACAACTTGCAGCTGCAATGTATTCAGCTTCAGCAGTTGAAGTTACAACAGATGTTTGTTTCTTTGATTGCCAGGACACTAGACAGTTTCCCAAGAATTGACAACCACCAGATGTTGATTTTCTTGACATTTTACACCCTGCATAGTCACTATCTGAAAAAGCTGATAACTTGGTATTGCTTGAAGCAGGATACCAAATTCCAAGAGTTGGAGTTCCTTTCAGATATCTGAAGATTCTTTTGACTGCAATGAGGTGTGATTCCCTAGGAGCTGATTGATATCTAGCACAGACACATGTTGAAAACATAATATCTGGTCTAGAAGCAGTTAGATATAAAAGGGAACCTATCATACATCTATACATGGTTTGATCAACCTGTTTTCCTTGATCATCTGGTTCAACTTGTGTAGTTGGTGTCATGGGAGTGGAACATGATTTACAGTCTTGTAAAGAAAATTTGTTTAATAATTCTTTAACATATTTTGATTGATGTATAAAAGTTCCATTTGATTGTTGTTTAATCTGCAGTCCGAGAAAGTACTGCAGTTCTTCCATTGTACTCATCTCAAATTTTGATTGCATGAGTTTCTTAAATTCATCACACAATTTTGTGTTTGTTGAACCAAAAATGATATCATCAACATATATTTGAACAAGTAAGACATGATTTCCAACATGTTTTATGAAAAGAGTTTTATCAATGGCAACTCTTGTGAAGTTATTTTTGAGTAAAAAGGTTGAAAGTGTATCATACCAGGCTCTTGGAGCCTGTTTGAGCCCATAAAGAGCTTTGTCTAGTTTGTACACCCACTCAGGATAAGAAGGATCCTCAAACCCAGGTGGCTGACAAACATACACTTCCTCTTTTATCTTTCCATACAAAAATGCACTCTTAACATCCATTTGATAAACTTTTATTTTATTGGAAATGGCATAGGCCAGAAATAACCTGATGGCTTCAAGCCTTGCAACTGGAGCAAAGGTTTCATCATAGTCAATTCCTTCTTCTTGAGAGTAACCTTGTACTACCAGTCTTGCCTTGTTCTTTATTATAATACCAGCTTCATCTTGTTTGTTTCTGAAAACCCATCTTGTGCCAATTGGTTGCTTGTTTGGTGGTCAGGGACAGATTTCCCAAACCTGTTGCTTGTTGAATTGAAGCAATTCATCTTGCATTGCCTGCACCCAATTGTTGTCTTTGAGGGCTTCCTGGTACTTCTTTGGTTCCAACTGTGAAATAAATGCTGAGAATAGACAAAAGTTGGAAAGCTGGTTTCTTGTAAGAACACCTGATGCAATATCACCCATGATTTGATCAAGTGGATGGTCTTTGTGTTCGATCAGTTGTTGTAAACCACTGACAGGTGTTGGTGGCTCATGTTCTTCAAACAAACTACTGAGGTCTATTATATCTGGTTCAGCAGTTTCAGTGTCTTCAGTAGTTGCAGGTGCTGAAGCAGATGTTTGAGTTTGTTCCTCAGTATTTGTTGAATTAGAAGTTTGTGAAACTTCTGATGGTTTTGAAGTTGATTTAATGACTGTTTGAGGAGTCCATGGTGCTGGATCCTCATCATCAAACCTTTGATAACCATAATAAGTAGGTTTGGATGAAGTGACAGTCTTTTCAGGTCCAAAATGGAAGCTGTCAAGGTCAAAAAGTTCAGCAGGATGTGCTGGAATAAGAGTGTGTTTTGACTCATTGAACTTGACATTCAGTGTTTCTTCTACTATCCTGGTTCTTGAGTTAAAAACCTTGTAGGCTTTTCTAGTTGAAGAATAACCAAGAAAGTAACCTGAATCAACTTTGGCAGCAAATTTTGAAATAGATTCCTTAATGTTCAAGATGAAACATTGACACCCAAAAGCCCTGAAAAAGGAGATAAGGGGCTTCATGCCATGAAGAACTTCATAGGCAGTCTTTGAATGTCTCTTGACAATAAGAACTCTATTTTGAACATAACATGATGTGTTAACTGCTTCTGCCCAAAAGTATAATGATAGGCCAGAATCAGCTAACATTGTTCTTGCTCATTCTATTAAAGTTCTGTTCTTCCTTTCTACCACACCATTTTGTTCAGGAGTTCTGGGAACACTGAATTGTCTAATAATCCCTTTAGACAAACAGAATTCATCCAGAGTTTTGTTCCTGAACTCTGTCCCATTATCACTTCTAATGGTTTTGACAGGTAGAGAGTATTGCTTCTCTACTTGTAGAATGAAGAACTTGATGATTTCAGCAGCCTCATCCTTGGAAAATAAGAAGAATACCCATGTAAATCTTGAGTAGTCATCAATGATGACTAAGCAGTACTTCTTCTTACCAAGGCTCATGATTTTTACAGGCCCAAATAAGTCCATATGGAGTAGTTGAAGACATGCAGTTGTTTTTGATTCTTTAATAGACTTATAGGAGGACTTATGCTGTTTTCCCTTTAAACAGGATACATAGTGTTCTTGACACTGGTATACTTTTAAGGGTAGACCTCTGACCAAGCCCATTTTTGTGACTTTATTTATGGTTTTAAAGTTCACATGGCCAAGTCTCCTGTGCCAGAGATTAGTTTCTAAAGTTGATGCCCTTGAGAAGAAACAGGCAATGTTGTTCAGTTCTTTGTCTTTTTCAATGTCCACTGCATAGACATTGCCACATCTTTTGGCTATTAACAAAGTGTGATCTTCAATGATCTTCTCTATCAACTTCTGGCCTTCTGGTGATATGATCTTGCATGCTGTCTTTGTGAAAAAGGAAGAATATCCTTTATCACACATTTGTGACACACTTAACAAGTTGTACTCAAGGTTTTCAACCAGATTGACCTTGTCAAACTGTATTTTGCAAGAGGAGACATTGCCATGTCCTAGCACATATCCCTTAGCATTGTTCCCAAAGGATACAGATCCATCTCTTTGACTGATAAAATTGTTTATCAGGTATCTGCATCCTGTCATGTGCATTGAGCCTCCACTGTCTACATACCAAATGCTATTTAAGCCTCTGGAAACTCTCTGCATAAGATATCAAATTAGTTAGATTTAGGAACCCAAGCCAGTTTGGCTTTGGGTTTGCTCTTGAGAACATCTACAGTTTGTTCTTGACCAAGTTGAGAAATCCATGTCTTTTTGGCAATGGATTTTTCATTAAGAACAATGGTGGTATCCTTTTGAGGATCACTATCAACTTTGGTCATCAGTAGTTGTACCAAGTTTATAAGATCTTTAATCTCAGCAGTTTGTGAAACTGCTGATGATTCAGGTCTAACTACTGAAAGAGAATTTTGAGAAAAAGATCTTTGTTGAGATTTTGTCTTTTTCTGAGAATAGGTGTTTACTGGTTGTTGTTTCTTGGGAGAAAAAGTTTTTACAAAATCATTTTTGATTTGTTTTCCCACAACCAGTTGTTGATTTTTCTTGTTAAACTGAATACCTTTTCTATATCTGCAAAATTCTGTTTTGTGGTTGAACAGACCACAGATTTCACATTCTTTTGTCTTTTCTTTCAAAGACAAGTTTTTGACTGTGTTGATTGGTTTTAGGTCATCAGTAGTTTTCAGGTTCTCAACTCTTGATGTAGTTGAAACTACTGATGGCTTAATGTCAGAATTAATCAGTACTTCTGAAGAACTTTCTTGGTGTGTTTTTAGAAAGTTCTCATGGAAAGATCTGCATTCTTCCTCTTCAGAAGTTTCACCTGAAACAATTTTTCTCCCATTTTCAGTTGTTTTGGGGGAAAAATCTGTTGGTGTTTCAGTGTGATTGTACCCTATGCCAAACCTAACATTTGAAGCAATTTGTTTGTTTAGCAATAATTGGTACCCCTTACAAGATTCAACCCATTTTTCACATGTGACCTTGGTGTCAGCAAGCTCTTGTCTGACATTTCCTAGGTTATTTATCATGATTTTAATTTGTGCTTGGGTTTCAATAGCAGTGTTAGTTAATTTAGAAACTTCTTTTGTTTTTGCAGAAAGTTTTCTTTCTAAATCACATTTCATCTGAGTGAATTTTCTCTCAGAGTCATTTGCTTTTCCTTGTAAGTGCACATTAGTCTCTCTTATGAGAGCAAAAGATTCTTTGCAAGAATTTGAACATAGTTTTGTCAAAGATTCTTTTGATACCTGTGACAAGGCAGATTTTGAGGTGCATCCCTCAAATGCCATTAAGGCAAAGTTCTTTCTGCCATTGTCAGGCTCTCCCCAGTTGATGTCAAACATTTTGTTGTCTGCATCAGGATTGCACTCTGTGGTGTCAAAAGGAAGACTGCTCCAGTCAACATACCCTGAAGTAAATAAACTTTGTTGAGAGGGTTGCTGAGGCTGTGGAGGTTGTTTAGCAGCTGGAAAGGGAGGGATTGATTGTTGGCTCTGCATCTGTTGAGCAGGCATATGTACATATTGTACTTGTGGCACATATTGGTGTTGTGGAGCTTGTGTCTGTACAAAATGTGCACTCCCTTGTGTTCCATTATTCCTGTTATAATTGGGGTTAAAATTGTTTCCAGACTGAGATTGGTTAAAGCCAGAGCTTCTACACTCTCTAGCAAAGTGTCCCAACTTTTGACACTTGTGACATCTAAGTTTAGATTTGTCAAAACCAATTTTTGTTGAACTGTTAAGTCCTGGAAACTTCCTTCCTGACCTTTTGTAAAATTTATTTGTTTTTAAACTTAACATGGCCAGTTGGTGCGAAATATCCATTTCTTCTAGGTCATCACTGCTGAAATTATTTAAATCATTCATGATAAAACACATGTTATCAGCAGTTTGACCAAAATCATTATTGTCATAACCTGGGAATGATCTTTCAGATGAGATCCCAGCAGTTATGTCAATGTGGTCAAAAGATCCAAAACTATTTGAACAAGTTGGTGAGTCTTGTCCAAATATTGCTGTACTACCTGGTAGATAGTCATCAGCAGTTTTGCCAGAACTTTGTAACGTTTTCTTTTGATCAATTTCTCTTTCAAAAGTAAGTAATCTCCCATGAAGTTTTGTAAGAGTGAGGGAGCTAAAATCTGGTGAAGATCTTAAGACTATAGAGTATGTTTCCCATTTTTCAGGTAAAGACCTTAAAAATCTATGAAGCATAGATACAGTTGTGTAGGTCTGACCATTTAGTTTTAGCTCAGATATTAATGAGGAAAATCTTTCAAATTGTTGTGTTAAAGTTTCCCCATTAATGTGAGCAAAAGTTTCATAATGTTGAGCCAAGATTTCTCTGGTGTTGGTAATCACCTCTTCAGTTCCTCCAAACTGTTCTTTGACGCAGTCCCAAAGCTCTTTGGCACTATCACAATGTAATAGGCCAGAGTAGATTTCATTTGGGAGTGCCATTGCCAACATAGAGAAAGCTTTTGCGTCAAGCTCAAGTTTTAGGAAATCATCATTAGTATAGTCTTTTGGGTCTTTTGGAATCTCTTCTTTAGTTTCAAGATTTATGTTTACTGGTTTATGAGGACCATATATCACAGATTTCCAGCAACCTGTGTTGGTCTGTGATAAGGTATGTGCCATTCTCCTTTGCCAGATGTTATATTCATTTCTTACTAGCATAGCAGGTTTATTGGCAGAACCAGTATTATGAGGATCCATTTTAAAGAGTATTGATTTGTCAAATGTCTCTTAAAGTGATGGATGTTGATAAAAGTGAGCTTATAATCCTTTATTGAATATCAATAAGAGCCTGTGTCTGATTCTCAATGTGTTAGATTGATATGTGATCAGATAAACCAGATGCTCTGATACCAATTGTTGGATCAGTATTGCTCTTTTGTATGAACTTGCTAGTGAACACTTAGGTGTTTAGCAAGTTCTTGATTAGTGATAGCACAGCGGAATGTTATGAGTTTAAAGCTACACTTATCAACAGGAGTTATGACTCCCCCTGGATTGAAAAACTAATAAATGATAAGTATTTATTGAGAATCTAAGTATTGAATGAGAATGAAACACTTAGACAGATTCTCAATAAATATGAAATGGAAATAACAATAATATGTGTTGAAGGATTTCTGTATTAAAATCAATCTCTAAAACAGAGGGATGAACCCTTCTATTTATAGACTTTAGAAATACATGAACCTTGCCAAAAAGCAAGTTCAGAAACAAGTTGCAACAAGTTGCAGCATTGGAACTTGTACATAAAGCAAAAGTAATACTAAAGTAATAAACTACTGATACAAAAAGGCGGTGGAAAAGATCTTCACATAAGTACTGATGAATGACAAACTACTGATGAGTAGTTTGTCTTCAGTAGTTCTTTAGTAAAAGTGTCTGGTTTGAACTTCAGAACCTCTGATGACTTTTCTTCTTCAGCACTTGTGGAATCTCTTCTTCAGCAGTTTGATCTTCCTTCTTCAGCAGTTCTATACTTAGAATATTTTGACAGAAGTGAATTAGACTAAGGTTTGCAAAAGTGGTTTCACCAATCCTTTTTGTCCTAACAACATGGGTCAAGTGTTGTATACCTTGGTTTTAAATTTTGATATGGGAAGAAGGTATGACCCCCAAGGGGTGAAACCTATTAAATGAGCGATTTATGCGTATACATGTTAAAACAAGATTTATGGTAATAAACGAATCAAAGTGTGTTGATCAAATGATGGAAATCATCAATTGGGTCAATAGACAAAACTATGTGGTAATCAAGAATCTAAACTCAAGTTTTGATAAGGAAAACAATCGCGTGAATAAGGAAGATATGCAATATGGGTAAATGGGTCAAGTGGGGTTGCCACTTGCCTATAGTTAAAGTTGGATTATCATAGGATTATGAACCGCAAGACTTAATGTCAAATGGTGAATGATCACCATTGAGTCCCGAGAGACTAACAGGTCAATCTAGAATGTATGCAGGAGATCAATAGGAAGATGGGCACTCGATGCCTAAGAAATCTTAATGGGTGCAAGTCATGGGTCAATGCCACCCGGTAAGTCCGTAGTTAAATAAACGCCTTTGGGCGAAGCAATTTGGGTGCTAAAGCAACGCACATAAGGTGTGGGTGCCAATTCGGTAAGTTATTTTCAAAACTATGTCTAATGCGCGCTAATGCGCTTAGAATTGATCAAATTGAGAACAATCATATGAAACAGTGAAAATCTAAGTCCGTAAGGACTTAGAAGTTTTTAAACAGGTCATTGAATCAAAAACGATGGATTTCAATCAAGAAGTGTCGCCACGAATGGCTAAATCGAAAGATTTGGCTAGGAGGGGCACTTTGGGAATTTATAAAGATTTACTAAAGGATAAATCTAATAATCGGAATCATAATGAACAAATCGGACAAACACTTTAGTTGATCAAGTGTATAATGACTAGACAACATAAACTAGATGCATTGCGCATGGTCAAATGGTGTTTGGATAAGTTAAATGTCTAAATGGGTCAAATTGGGTAAAAGTTGCCATAAACATTCAAAACTAAGAACCGGATCATGGTGACATAAACCGGACCTTAATTTTCAGTCAAACAAAGGTTTATTTAGTCGGCAAGACATTACTTAGGCTTAGGGAATCATCAAATGCAGTTGCGATATGATTCCCATGCTTAAAAATTACCAAACAGGCAACAGAAGCAATGACCGGCCGGTCGGGCTGAGTGACCGGCCGCGCGGCCTTCACAGAGGGCTCAGAAATGTCAGCGTTGAAGCGACCGGCCGCGCGTATTGACAGCCTGACAACCTGATTTTCAAAATTTCATATAAAATCGTAGAAAAATCTTTAGGAGACGTTCTTTATATGCCTGAAAAGTTCTCGGAGCGTAGAACAATCCTTATTTGAAAGTCGAAGTCGGATTTTGGGTTTTAGAAGGGGTAAAAGCGATCCGAACAGCTGCTGCGCAAAAGTCGCAGTAGTTTGTTCTCCTGAATATGGGCCGTTTGGTCTGGTTCGTTCCGTTTCGACGTGTAACGACTCCCATACTAGTTTAATTGTATTATTGACAACCCACTAACCATTCTTTGTGTGGTGGTGCTAGGTAAACATTTGATGGACGTCCCGGAGCAAGGATCAAGTCACGAGAAGAACCGAACACGCCCGAACACTCATCAAGCTTCCGCAATAGAATTCAAGAGTCTCCCGTGAAATTGCGAAATCTCATCATATGTTGTAATAGTTAAAGTGTAGAAATCAAAAAGTATTTATCACAATAATTTAAGTTTTTCTTAAATGTCTATGTTTTTAATCGAGAGTGGTTTAAGTAAGGTCAAAACCCGTACGATTAGACGTTAATCACATGATTACGGGTTAGGGTCTTACAAGTGGTATCAGAGCCATAGGTTTCAGGGATCCGAGTGTCGGGAAGGATACTTGGACTCAAACCGTGCGCTCAAGGTGTTGAAGGGTGTTCGGTTCAAGACTTGATCAAGGAATCCGGTAAGTAATACCTATAATGAACATCCGTTTTGATCGGAAATTGTTATAGGTAATCAATAGTGATATCGTGTAGATACACGCTATCTCAAAAGCTTGATAAGGAAATTGTTGGATCAGTTTGCTCTTCTTGCTCAGTAAGAACTTGCTATCTTGACACTTAAGTGTTTAGCAAGTCCTTGTAAATCAGATTATAAGCACAGCGGAATGTTATAAGTTAAAGCAACACTTTTTACACTAAGGCAGAGTTATAACTCCCCCTTGATGTTTGAAACTAATAAATGACAAAGTATTTATTATGAATCTAAGTTGTAAATTAGAATTAGATACTTAGAGAGATTCACAATAAATACAGAAATGGAATATAACAATGAGAGTGTTTGAAGGATTTTTTCTGTTGAAAATCAATGTCTAAAATAGAAGGTTGAAGCCTCCTATTTATAGACGATTACATGCATGTATCTTGCCTAAAAAGCAAGCACAGAAACTACAGTGACAAGTTGCACAAGTTGCAACATTGAAAGAAACAAATACAGCTAAAAGTAATATTAAACAACAAACTACTGATGCAAAAAGGCGGTGGGAAATATCTATTGCTAAGTGCTGATGAAGGACAACTACTGAAGAGTAGTTTTGTCTTCAGTACTTCTGAAGTGAACTTGTCTGGTTTGGACTTCAGAACTTCTGCAACTTCAGCACTTCTCATATCTTCTAATCAGCAGTTTCTTGTCTTCTCTTCAGTACTTCTATACTTAGCCAAAAATGACAGAAGTGAATTAGACTAAGGTTTGCAAAAGTGGTTTCACCAATCCTCTTTGTCCTAACAATCTCCCCCTGGATTGATGAAGCCAAAACCTTACTAATTCCTTATGTGTTTCTTCTGTCTTGAACAATCTTCCATATCTCTTTGTACATGGTGTTCTTGAGCTGGTTGTACTGACCATCAGATAGAGATCCTCTCTGTGGTTCTAGATGTTGAATTGTGAGCAGGTCTTGTGTTGACAGTCTCTTCAGATCACTGATCTTCTTGTAAGCCCTGCTTGAGAGGTCTCTTCTTGTCAACAGTACTGAGTTGTTATCAGTAAGTGACCATCTGATGATAGGGATCTTTGACTTGTTAAAGTCAGAAGAATAGGGAACCAGACTTGTCCCTTGGGTTGATGGTCCTGAGTGCTGGATGTCTTCAGTTTCAGATAGCCTCAGGTGGGATTCTCTTCCTTGTTGTTGTTGCATATCAGGCATCTGAACAGTTGGGAGATGGTGTTCAGTCACTACTCTGGTATGCATCTTTTCTTTGATGGTCTTTTGTATTTGATAAGCAAAAGTGGAAGGATCCCTGAATTGTGTTAACAGAGGTTTCTCCTCAATGTCAAAATCTGAATGGACTATTGAACTTCCTTCAAGTAGTACCATTTTGAAATCAGTTTTGACATTGTCCTCTGCCTTCTTCTTCTGAGTAGCAGATCTTCTAGATGCACCAGAAGTTCTAACTACTGATCTTGAAGGATCAGCAGTTTGAAACTTCTCAGGATTTGCAGCCTTGGCAGCCAAGTATTTTCTATAAGTATCCATCAGTCTTTCTTCTTTCCATCTGGATACAGAGGCTTTTGAACCATATCCTTCTGCTACTAGCTCTTCTATTATCTGGGCTCTCTTGGCCTTTCCATCTTTGCTTGTGGCCACTTTGTCTGCAAGCAGTTGTGCTCTTCTTGTCAGCTCTTGCATAGAGAGTCCTTTGAGTGTAAAGGCTTTAGTCTTGCTGTTCTTGGTAATATAAGACACCAGTTGTTGTCTTTTATCCTGTTCAGCAATCTCATCAAGGTTAGCCTGCCTTTGTAGTTCAGCTGCATAAGCCTGAAGTTTTTCTTCATGGCTTAAATCCAAATCATCCCTTTCTTCCAGAGATTTCCAAATCTGATCTTCTCTGGCCTTTTTGTTGGCTGCAATTAAGCTCTTCTCTAATAGTTCAGCTGATTGAGAGATAGGAGAAGGGTTTAATACAGTCATTGTTGTAACAGATGTAGGCCTGATGGGATCAGATGTTGGTTGAATGGGAGCAGTGGTTCTGGAAGGTTCAGTTGTTTGAGGTTGGGAAGTGTTAACTTCTGATGTGCTGACAACTGCTGATGGTTTGTCAGCTACTGAAGGATTGTCTTCAGTACTTTCTGATTCTTCATCAGAAGTTTGGTCATCAGAAGTTTCTTCATTATGCCTTAGGGAATCTTCAGATGTTTGGGTCTCATCTTCTTTCTCTGCAGCCTCAATTTCTTCAATTGAGACACCAAACTGTTTGGCCAATTTTTCTTTCCTGGCCTGATCTTTCTGATCTCTTTCAAGGAGTGCCACTCTTGCCTTTATCCTGGCTTGGAATGACTCCTTAGGTTCCCTGATCTTCTCCCCCTTTTTGGATTCATCAATTTTAACCCTTGAAGCAGAGGGTTGGGAGAATTGTCCTTGAAGATGAGCAATCTGCTGGCTGTTGAAGTCTATTTTGTTGGACAGATCGTTCATCTTGGTTTTGATCACTCCAAATTGGTTCTTGATGGACAGCTCCAAGTCAGCTGTATATGTTTGGAAGTGATTTCTGATGAGTGTATTCATCATGTGGTACAGGGGACCCTCTGGGCTGCATAGCTGGTTCAGGTCTATGCTTGTTTGCCCAGGGAATTGGGTAGGCATTTGCTGTGAAGGGGGTGTTTTTGGGAGATCCTCATGTTGTACAGAGGATGCCACTCTAGGGGTTTTAGGGATTGAGTGGGCTTTAACCTGTGCAGAGGTGACTGGCTTGTTGAGCCTGGATACCTTTGCAACAGGACCTTCAGAAATTGCCGTCAATTCAGTAGTTTGAGTGTGTGAAACATCATCCAAACTAATGGAATCATCTGAATCCCTGATGTTGCCCTCAGTGAGGACTGTCTCAGTTAAATCATGAGCTGAGCCCAACTCAGTTCTCTCATGAACCTCTTTTTCTTGGTACTGAGGATTTCCTACTTCAGGCATTAAGCCTTCATCAGTAGTTGCCACATCTGAGGTCTTAGCTATGTTACTTCTGTCCTCAGATCCACCACTGGGTGGTAACTGAGTAGTAGCAGCCTCAGATGCCCCAAGAGTCTCTAAAATTGGGCTTAAAGACTCTGGTCCACCCTCATCTCTTGGGATAGGGCTAGTGATGTCCACATCCATGTCTGATGTAGTAGTTATGTCCCCTGTTTGTTGTGGTTGATGGGGACTGACATGATCAGATGGGACATTCTCTTTTAGCCCAGAGAGAAGTTTGGCAATTTCTATTGCCTCTTGTTCAGAAATTTGTGGGGTTGGTTCAGTAGTTTGGGCAATAGGTTGTTGTTCAGCAGTTTCAAAAGAAGAGTGTGTTTGATATGTTTTTCTAAGTCTTTTTCTTTTGAATTGAACAGATATGGGTGCTCTTGGTGGGGTTTGAGATGGATGAGACTGAGAGGGTGTTTCAGTCTCAACTATTTGAAGAGCAGAATGCTCATGAGCATGTTCAGGCATCTCAACCTCCTGAACAGCTTTTCTTTTGGGTTGGTGGGGTGCAGTTTTTGTTGGCTTGGGCTTTTTGGCTTTTGGTGGTGTGAGTTTGGAAGATGTGGGCTTCAGGGGGACTTGTTGTTGTTCTCCCTGATCATCTTCTGGCCAGGCAGCCGGTTTGTTAAGTCTTGAGTATGCTTGTGATGTTAAAGGGTTTAAAGTTGAAATTTTTCCCACAAGCACCTCATTACCCAGTTCCCCTATTATGCATTGCATAATGAACCTTGGGTACAACAAAAACTTTTTCTTGGTATTATTGTGATGTAACACCAACTCATTGAAAAATAGTTTTGATGCCCTGAATTTAGTTTCATTCACAATGGAATGAAATATTGGTTGAAAAGTGGAGGGCATCTGGTCATAGGACCCTGTTTTTGGACTCAAACACATAATAATATAATGAAACAAAAGTTTGTATTTTGGTTCAAAATATTTTTTGAATATTGTAGCATGGGAGAGAGTACCTTGATAACCACACTCAGTCATGGTTAGATGAATATCAGTGTTAGCAACATGGTCAGGGGCAGTTACATCATCCAGACCCAGTCTTGTTGCTAGTGTGGCCGGTGTGATGGTCAGTTGTTTCCCTTTTATCTTTGAGTTGAGGGAAATGACCTCATCACCCATTGTAACCGTCTCAGCATTTGCCCAGAACTCATTCAGAGTTTCAGTGTGAATTGGTGGGTTTATTGTGAGAGCAGTAAAGTATTGGGATTTGACGACAAGATCAATGATCTCATCGTATTGGGACCAGCCTTCTTGTTTTTCAAGAAAGGCTCTTTGATTGTGTCCCTGTTTTAGAACTAAAGCCATGTGGTTTGGGTTTTTGATCGAACAGTGGATTTGCAGGTATAGGTTGAGAGAGTTTTTGAGAGAGAAGGAGGGATATTTTTGAGTTTGAAAGGATAAGTGTGTAGAAAAGGTATTTATTAGAAGTTTTAACCGCTTGAATCTTCTTTATTAGAAGTTTTAAAACCGCCTTTGGTTAAAAATGTCTTTATCAGAGGTTTTAAACTGATTAGGTCAAACCTCTGATGATGGGAAAAGTCAGATTTGCCCTTTTGACTTAAACTGCTGATGAAGGATTACTTCATCAGTAGTTCCCATTTTTCTCTTCAGCAGTTTTAACATCTGATGAGAAATGTTTTTATAAATACTATATTCATAACTTCTGAAGGTTATTTTATCAGAAGTTACACACATTTTCAGAAAGTTATCCCCATACTGATGATTTTTGTTCATCAGTAGTTTCTCTCAAACTGATTTTGTTTTTCAGAAGTTTTGTTTCAGACTTTTGACTATTGTAAGTGAAAACCAGAAAAAAGATAAAAAGGTTAACTTGGATTCCACCAAGGTAAACAGGATGGAATCAAGGATGGAAAAAGGAAAAAGAAAATTTTGATGCATAACAGTAGTGATTGATGTGGAAGTTTGATGTAGAGTTGGGTAGAATCAAGTGTTAACTTGGATTCTAACTGATATGCAGAAAAAAAAATAAAAATAAAGTAAACACTTACAAATTTAGCATTCCAAGCATGGATACTAACTTCTGAAATGTTGATGTGTCAAGGGGCTTAGTGAAGATGTCAGCTATCTGATTAGCTGTTGCTACATGCTTCACCTCAATCTTGCCTTTTTCATAGCAATCTCTTATGAAATGGTACCTGATCTCAATATGTTTGGTTTTTGAGAACTGCACCGGATTTTGAATGATGCTAATGGCAGATTTGCTGTCTACAAACAAAGGTGTCTTGGTCTCTTTGATTCCATAATCAAGAAGTTGATATTGGAGCCATTGTATCTGTGATGTACAACTTGCAGCTGCAATGTATTCAGCTTCAGCAGTTGAAGTTGCAACAGATGTTTGCTTCTTTGATTGCCATGACACTAGACAGTTCCCCAGGAATTGACAACCACCAGATGTTGACTTTCTTGTCATCTTACACCCTGCATAGTCACTATCTGAAAAAGCTGATAACTTGGTATTGCTTGAAGCAGGATACCAAATTCCCAGTGTTGGAGTTCCTTTCAGATATCTAAAAATTCTTTTGACTGCAATAAGGTGTGATTCCCTTGGTGCTGATTGATATCTAGCACAGACACATGTTGAGAACATAATATCTGGTCTAGAAGCAGTTAAGTATAAAAGGGAACCTATCATGCATCTGTACATGGTTTGATCAACCTGTTTTCCTTGATCATCAGGTTCAACTTGTGTGATTGGTGTCATGGGAGTGGAACATGATTTACAGTCATTTAAAGAAAATTTGTTCAATAATTCTTTAACATATTTTGATTGATGTATAAAAGTTCCATTTGTTTGTGGTTTGATCTGCAGTCCTAGAAAGTACTGCAGTTCTCCCATGGTACTCATCTCAAATTTTGATTGCATGAGTTTCTTAAAATCATCACACAATTTTGTGTTTGTTGAACCAAAAATGATATCATCAACATAAATTTGAACAAGTAAGACATGATTTCCAACATGTTTAATGAAAAGTGTTTTATCAATGGCACCTCTTGTGAAGTTATTTTTGAGTAAAAAGGTGGAGAGTGTATCATACCAGGCTCTTGGAGCCTGTTTGAGCCCATAAAGAGCTTTGTCCAGTCTGTACACCCACTCAGGATGAGAAGGATCCTCAAACCCAGGTGGCTGACAGACATACACCTCCTCTTTGATTTTTCCATACAAAAATGCACTTTTCACATCCATTTGATAAACTTTAATTTTGTTGGAAATGGCATAGGCCAGAAATAACCTGATGGCCTCAAGCCTTGCAACTGGAGCAAAGGTTTCATCATAGTCAATTCCCTCTTCTTGAGAGTACCCTTGAACTACCAGTCTTTCCTTGTTCTTGATTATCATACCAGCTTCATCTTGTTTGTTCCTGAAAACCCATCTTGTACCAATTGGTTGCTTGTTTTGAGGTAAGGGACAGATTTCCCAGACCTGTTGCTTGTTGAACTGAAGTAGTTCATCTTGCATAGCTTGCACCCAATTATTGTCTTTGAGGGCTTCCTGGTACTTCTTTGGTTCCAACTGTGAAATAAAGGCTGAGAATAGGCAAAAGTTGGAGAGCTGGTTTCTGGTCAGAACACCTGTAGCTATATCACCCATGATTTGATCAAGTGGATGATCTCTGTGTTCAATCAGTTGTTGTAAACCACTGACAGGTGTAGGTGGCTCTTGTTCTTCAAACAAACTACTGAGGTCTATAATATCTGGTTCAGCAGTTTCAGTTTCTTCAGTAGTTGCAGGTGCTGAAGTAGATGTTTGAGTTTGGCCTTCAGTATTTGTTTGATCAGAAGTTTGAAAAACTTCTGATGGTATTGTAGTTGACTTAATGACTGTTTGAGGAGTCCATGGTGTAGGATCCTCATCTTCAAACCTTTGATCACCATAATAAGTAGGTTTGGAAGAAGTAACAGTCTTTTCAGGTTCAAAGTGAAAGTTGTCAAGGTCAAAGAGTTCAGCAGGATGTGCTGGAATAAGAGTGTGTTTTGACTCATTGAACTTGACATTCAATGTTTCTTCTACTATCCTGGTGTGAGAATTAAAAACCTTGTAGGCTTTTCTAGTTGAAGAGTAACCAAGAAAGTAACCTGAGTCAACTTTGGCAGCAAACTTTGAAATTGATTCCTTGATGTTCAAGATGAAACATTGACACCCAAAAGCCCTGAAAAAGGAGATAAGGGGCTTCATGCCATGAAGAACTTCATAGGCAGTCTTGGAATGTCTCTTGACCACAAGAACTCTATTCTGAACATAACATGCTGTGTTAACTGCTTCTGCCCAAAAGTACAATGGCAGTCCAGAATCAGCTAACATTGTTCTTGCTCCTTCTATCAATGTTCTGTTCTTCCTTTCTACTACACCATTTTGTTCAGGAGTTCTGGGAACACTGTATTGTCTAATAATCCCTTTAGACAAACAGAATTCATCCAGAGTTTTGTTCCTGAACTCTGTCCCATTGTCACTTCTAATGGTTTTGACAGATAGAGAATATTGTTTCTCTACTTGTAGAATGAAGAACTTGATGATTTCAGCAGCCTCATCCTTGGAAAATAGGAAGAATACCCATGTGAATCTTGAGTAGTCATCAATGATGACTAAGCAGTACTTCTTTTTACCAAGGCTCATAATCTTGACAGGTCCAAATAAGTCCATATGGAGTAGTTGAAGACATGCAGTTGTTTTTGATTCTTCAATAGACTTATAGGAGGACTTATGCTGTTTTCCCTTTAAACAGGATACACAGTGTTCTTGACACTGGTATACTTTCAAAGGTAGACCTCTGACCAAGCCCATTTTTGTGACTTTATTTATGGTTTTAAAGTTCACATGGCCAAGTCTCCTGTGCCAGAGATCTGTTTCTGAAGTTGATGCCCTTGAGAAGAAACAGGCAGTGTTGTTCAATACTTTGTCTTTCTCAATGTCCACTGCATAGACATTGCCACATCTTTTGGCAATCAGCAAAGTATGATCTTCTATAATCTTCTCAATCAACTTCTGGCCTTCTGGTGAGATGATCTTGCAAGCTGTCTTTGTGAAAAAGGAAGAATATCCTTTATCACACATTTGTGACACGCTCAGCAAGTTGTATTCAAGGTTTTCCACCAGATTGACCTTGTCAAACTGTATTTTGCCAGAGGAGACATTGCCATGTCCTAGCACATATCCCTTAGCATTGTTCCCAAAGGATACAGATCCTTCTCTTTGGCTGATAAAATTGTTTATCAGGTATCTGCATCCAGTCATGTGCATAGAGCCTCCACTATCAACATACCATATGCTGTTTAAGCCCCTGGAAACTCTCTGCACATAAAAGCAATTTAGTTAGATTTGGAAACCCAAGCCTGTTTGGCTTTGGGTTTGCTCTTGAGAACAGTTACAGTTTGTTCTTGACCAGGTTGAGAAATCCATGTCTTTTTGGCAATGGATTTTTCATTAAGAACCATGGTGGTATCCTTTTTAGGACCACCATCAACCTTGGTCATCAGTAGTTCTACCATGTTCTTTAGATTTTGAATCTCAGCAGTTTGTGAAACTGCTGATGATTCTGGTCTAACTACTGACAAGGAATTTTGAGAAAAAGATTTTGGTTGAGATTTTATCTTTTTCTGAGAAAAGGTGTTTTCAGGTTGCTGTTTCTTGGGTTTAAAGACTTTTTCATAATCATTTCTGATTTGATTTCCCACAACCTGTTGTTTAAATTTTTGATTGAACTGAATTCCTTTTCTGTATCTACAAAATTTAGTTTTGTGGTTGAACAGGCCACAAATTTCACATTCTTTTGCCTTTTGTTTTTGA
This sequence comes from Ambrosia trifida, assembly GCA_028751855.1. Lineage (NCBI taxonomy): Eukaryota > Viridiplantae > Streptophyta > Magnoliopsida > Asterales > Asteraceae > Ambrosia > Ambrosia trifida. The sequence continues at coordinate 130,993,667 of CM054128.1, read as the reverse complement.
TCTAAAGGCAAATTTCTGACAGTTGTGAAAAGATTTTGCTCATCAGTAGTTTTCAGGGTCTCAACTCCTGAAGTAGATGAAACTACTGATGGCTTGTTGTCAGTTTTTGTAAATACTTCTGAAGTACTTTCTTTAAAAATGCCAGGATTTCTGTTTAGAAAGTTTTCATGGAAAGATGTGCATTCTTTCCCTTCAGAAGTTTCATTTGAAACAATTCTTCTCCCATCTTCAGTAGTTTTGGGAGAAAAATCTGTTGGTGTTTCAACATGATGGTATCCTATGCCAAACTTAACATTTGAAGCACTTTGTTTGTTTAGCAATAGTTGATACCCCCTACAAGATTCCACCCATTTTTCACAAGTGATCCTGGTGTCAGCAAGCTCTTGTCTGACATCTCCCAGGTCATTTAGCATCATTTTGATTTGTGCTTGGGTTTCAATAGCAGAGTCAGTTAATTTAGAAACCTCTTTTGTTTTAGCACACAGTTTTCTTTCTAAATCACATTTTATCTGTGTGTATTTTCTTTCTAAATCATTGGCTTTGCCTTGTAGGTGCACGTTTGTCTCTCTTATGAGAGCAAACGTTTCTTTGCAAGAGTTTGAGCAAAGTTTTGTCAAAGATTCTTTTGATACCTGAGACAATGCAGATTTTGAGGTACAGCCTTCAAATGCCATTAAGGCAAAGTTCTTTCTGCCATTGTCTGGTTCTCCCCAGTTGATGTCAAACACTTTGTTGTCTGCATCATGATTGCACTCTGTGGTGTCATAAGGGAGACTGCTCCAGTCAACATACCCCGAGGTAAAGAGACTTTGTTGAGGGGGTTGTTGAGGCTGTGGAGGAAATTGAGCAGCTGGAAAGGGAGGGATTGATTGTTGGCTCTGCATCTGTTGAGCAGGCACTTGAACATATTGTACTTGAGGCATATATTGCTGTTGAGGAGCTTGTGCCTGTACAAAATGAGCACTCCCTTGAGTTCCATTGTTCCTATTATAATTGGGGTTATAGTTATTTCCAGATTGTGATTGGTTAAAGCTAGAGCTTCTACACTCTCTAGCAAAGTGTCCCAACTTCTGACACTTGTGACATCTCAGTTTAGATTTGTCAAAACCAATTTTTGTATTACTGGTCAATCCTGGAAATTTCCTTCCTGACCTTTTATAAAACTTGTTAGTTTTAATGCTTAGCATGGCCAGTTGGTGTAATATGTCCATTTCTTCTAAGTCATCACTGCTAAAATTTTTCAAATCATCCATGATAAAACATAGATTATCAGCAGTTTGACTTTGGTCATCATTGTCATAACCTGGGAAAGATCTTTCTGATGAGATCCCAGTGGTTATGTCAATATTGTCATAATATCCATAGGAACAAGTTGGTGAATCTTGTCCCAAAAGTGCTGTACTACCTGGTAGGTAGTCATCAGCAGTTTTACCAGAAGTTTGTAATTTCTTCTTTTGATCGATTTCTCTCTCAAAAGTAAGTAATCTCCCATGGAGTTTTGTAAGAGTGAGGGAGCTAAAATCTGGTGAGGATCTTAAGACAATGGAGTAAGTTTCCCATTTGTCAGGTAGAGACCTTAAAAATCTATGTAACATAGATACTGTTGTATAGGTCTGACCATTTAACTTTAGCTCAGAGATTAATGAGGAGAATCTTTCAAATTTTTGTGTCAAAGTTTCCCCATTAATATAAGCAAATGTTTCATATTGTTGAGCCAAAATTTCTCTGGTGTTGGCAATCACCTCTTCAGTTCCTCCAAACTGTTCTTTAAGACAGTCCCAAAGTTCTTTGGCACTTTCACAATGTAAAAGGCCAGAGTATATTTCATTTGGGAGAGCCATTGCCAACATAGAGAATGCCTTAGCATCTAGCTCAAGTTTTAGGAAATCCTCATCTGTATAGTCTTTGGGATCCTTTGGAATCCCTTCTTTAGTTTCAAGATTTATGTTTACTGGTTTGTGAGGACCATATATCACAGATCTCCAACAACCTGTGTTGGTTTGTGACAAGGTATGTGCCATTCTCTTTTGCCATATATTGTACTCATTTCTCACAAGCATGGCAGGTTTGGTGGCAGAACCAGTATTATGTGGATCCATTTTTAAAGAGTATAGATTTGTCAAATGACTCTTTTAAGTGATGGATATTGATAAAAAGTGAACTTTTGATCTTTTTATTGAATATCAATAAGAGCTTTGTGTCTGATTCTCAATTTGTTAGATTGATATGTGATCAGATAAACCAACGCTCTGATACCAATTGTTGGATCAGTTTGCTCTTCTTGCTCAGTAAGAACTTGCTATCTTGACACTTAAGTGTTTATCAAGTCCTTGTAAATCAGATTATAAGCACAGCGGAATGTTATAAGTTAAAGCAACACTTTTTACACTAAGGCAGAGTTATAACTCCCCCTTGATGTTTGAAACTAATAAATGACAAAGTATTTATTATGAATCTAAGTTGTAAATGAGAATTAGATACTTAGAGAGATTCACAATAAATACAGAAATGGAATATAACAATGAGAGTGTTTGAAGGATTTTTCTGTTGAAAATCAATGTCTAAAATAGAAGGTTGAAGCCTCCTATTTATAGACGATTACATGCATGTATCTTGCCTAAAAAGCAAGCACAGAAACTACAGTGACAAGTTGCACAAGTTGCAACATTGAAAGAAACAAATACAGCTAAAAGTAATATTAAACAACAAACTACTGATGCAAAAAGGCGGTGGGAAATATCTATTGCTAAGTGCTGATGAAGGACAACTACTGAAGAGTAGTTTTGTCTTCAGTACTTCTGAAGTGAACTTGTCTGGTTTGGACTTCAGAACTTCTGCAACTTCAGCACTTCTCATATCTTCTAATCAACAGTTTCTTGTCTTCTCTTCAGTACTTCTATACTTAGCCAAAAATGACAGAAGTGAATTAGACTAAGGTTTGCAAAAGTGGTTTCACCAATCCTCTTTGTCCTAACAGAAATGGTTAGGTACTCATGGGGCCTATCCAAAGGATTGATTCAGGCAACGAAAATCTCGTATAACAAGAATTCTAACATCACTATTGCAGTGATGCATACTAATACTGAAATGTCATGTTACTAATTAATTGAAATTATACATGTGACAGGGATGATAACATCTTATTTGATCGAGAGAGGATCAAATGATTCGCCAAACGAGGTTGTAGATGTTTCGGGAGCAAGACTGATAGCATGCTCACTAAGGACCAAGTTAAGTAACGACTCGGGCTAATGGATCAGTAACGAGAGGGAACACAGGAGCAAGTATCAAACAGGTACATGCTGAAAATCATAGTAGGTGCATTAGTATGCAATTATCACCTGAAGAGTAGTAATTGCACATGCAAGCAATAAGCAAAATGTGAAAGGTGCATAGTTCACAATAATGAACGATCAATGCACAAACTTAACTTGAACATCGAGACCGGGTTGGGGGTAATCATCCCAAACTAATGGTTAGGAAGGCGTTGTGATCATACCAATGAGTGTGATCACACAAACCTTATTAAATTGATAACACACCGCTTTTTCTTAATGAATAAAGGTAAAAACCTAACATTGAACAATTTACCAAGGAAGGGTTTTACCAAATAAAATAGGGGGCACAAGCATGAGCTGAAAATTTGCTTGTATAGGGTGTGATGCCTTAATTATAATAAGTATGTGTGTACCATATGCGAATTACTTACCCTGGCCAGGTAAGTGTTAAACATATGATACCATGGGTTTCTTATGATTAGTACATATACAACCTATGTAACAAAGGCTTAGTAAGTGTGAGGTGCCAGGGGATTTTGGACGTAGTCCACTGTCTAACACGACAGGGATGCGGTCCATGCATGACCTTGAGCGAGGAACCAGCTAGAATACGCTGGGCTAGCAAAGAGGACAACAAACTGGAGCGTTTGGACGTAGTCCACTGTCTAACACGGCAGGGATGCGAACCATGCAAGACCTTGAGCGAGGCACCAGCTAGAATACGCTGGGCTAGCAAAGAGGACAACAAACTGGAGCGTTTGGACGTAGTCCACTGTCTAACACGGCAGGGATGCGAACCATGTAAGACCTTGAGCGAGGCACCAGCTTATACGTTGGGCTAGCAAAACGGGCAATATACAATATGAGTTATCCTGGGTTGATACAAAGATTGACTTGAACCTTAATCAAGGTTTAGTCATAAATAGATTCAGTTCGAAAATAAACTTGAACCTTAATCAAGGTTGAGTCATAAACAGATTTAGCTTGAAAACAGACTTGGACCTTAATCAAGGTTAAGTCATAATTAAACTCGGACTTTTATAGAAGGTTAAATTCGTAAAGAGGAACTTGAACCTTAATCAAGGGTTGAGTCATAATCACATTCGGGTAAGTCATGAATCTTGGGATTAATGACCTAAAACAGCAAATTGGGGCCGTGATAAATCAGTAAATCTTTCAACCCACGGGTTAAGGATGAAAAGTGTAAACTGCAATAACATTAGATTGTATCGTTGGTACAATTTAAAGCAAATTATGATAACAGTTGGGTTGTGTAGTTATTACAATCTGATGCAAACCGTGATAATAAGAGATTAGTCGATACAATACGTTGTAACGACGAATCAACACCAGGTTTTATGAAAAAGAAAACCGACCTCGATTTATATTGAGATCGGTAATCAGAAAGAGGACTTTTAGAAACTAAGCGTTCTAAATATATAAACGATTTGAAATCTAAAACTCAAAAGTCTTTAAACGGGTCGGTTGGGGCAATGACCACCAATCGAGTTAGCAAAACGGGAACTTGGGTAAACCAAATAAATGGCAAATTCTTAAAATAAGGATTAGCCAAAGAAAGGAAAATGTTAGTGTAAAGCAAGGTTTGTTTATAACATTCAAGCAAACTAAAAAGAAACGAGGGATTGATTCGGGGATGAATCCAAGAAGCTAGAAAACGGCTAAGTTAAAAAGCTGGATTAGTCTTGGAAACCAAGACAAATTACTTGTTACAAATGGACGCATAGACATGTATGCATATGCATGTTACAGTCGTGGTGTCACAATAGATGCCCTAAGGTGCCAGATAGAATGGACTCTTAAACCATTACATCATTCATGATAATAGTAGACGGGGATAGTCTACGGATCTAGAGAAGACCTATGAGAACATAAGTAGCTAAGATGTCGGGTAGGGGGGTAAGTATGTAGATATTGCCCCTTGTTAACCGAAATAATAGAATAACTCAAGTCATATTATGAAAGCTAAGGCTTCCATATAATGAAAGTTAGAAAGCCGGATAAAGGGATACAAACAATAAGTATATAGTACTACTCGTTAGACTATAGAATGTCAAGGGATAGAGCGGTGCTCAAAATTGATTAGAGACACTAAGATTCTTTGGTGTAACCAAAGCAACAACACAAGAAAGGTTTCGAGGACGAAACCTTTTTAAGGAGGGTAGACTTGTAACACCCCAAAACCATTCGTTCGCCTAACTACGCCATTAGGCGTGATTAGCAATTTAATAACACGTGACTTAGAGGATAATAATATGGGTTATATTCTAACATGGAAATAACCTAGTTAATAATATTATGTTTATAAATTAACAAAAGGTGTTTGAAACTAGCTTATGAGTTAGTTTTTATACGAAAATGACAGTGGGATAACTTGAGGGACTATAGTTGCCATCTAGCCAAACAAGAAATATGTAATGGTAAATTGAGTGAGAACACACACACTTGTGTGTGTGTGTGTATACGATTAACATCAGGAGGTTCACCTCCTTGAACCTCAAACCCCAAAACACCAATTTCAAGCTCAAATCCAAGTCAAATCAAGAGGTTTTTCAGTGCATTAGCATAATACGGGTTATCTAAGGCTTATAGAACATCAAGGTACCTTTTATTTGGTAGAAATTGATGTTATATTCGTTTTTGATTCTTATGAAAATTTAGGGTTTTGATAAAAACGTGGAATTGATGGTTAATATGGGTTACCCAAGTCTTGGGGAGCCTTAAACATGTACAATCCGGTCACAAATCACACTAATATGTGTATTTGATTTTGATCATATGATTATGTGAATATGTAAGATTTGGGGTTTAACCTCTAGGTTGAAACCACACATGATTAGTAGTCTTGGGTGACTCTTAGGAGTTGTTATAATGATCAAATTTAGTTGAAATGCCTAAATATCTTGTTATGATAATAATTAGATACATGGCTATATTTTGGTTAAACTTAGAGAAAGCTTTTGCGTCAAGCTCAAGTTTTAGGAAATCATCATTAGTATAGTCTTTTGGGTCTTTTGGAATCTCTTCTTTAGTTTCAAGATTTATGTTTACTGGTTTATGAGGACCATATATCACAGATTTCCAGCAACCTGTGTTGGTCTGTGATAAGGTATGTGCCATTCTCCTTTGCCAGATGTTATATTCATTTCTTACTAGCATAGCAGGTTTATTGGCAGAACCAGTATTATGAGGATCCATTTTAAAGAGTATTGATTTGTCAAATGTCTCTTAAAGTGATGGATGTTGATAAAAGTGAGCTTATAATCCTTTATTGAATATCAATAAGAGCCTGTGTCTGATTCTCAATGTGTTAGATTGATATGTGATCAGATAAACCAGATGCTCTGATACCAATTGTTGGATCAGTATTGCTCTTTTGTATGAACTTGCTAGTGAACACTTAGGTGTTTAGCAAGTTCTTGATCAGTGATAGCACAGCGGAATGTTATGAGTTTAAAGCTACACTTATCAACAAGAGTTATGACTCCCCCTGGATTGAAAAACTAATAAATGATAAGTATTTATTGAGAATCTAAGTATTGAATGAGAATGAAACACTTAGACAGATTCTCAATAAATATGAAATGGAAATAACAATAATATGTGTTGAAGGATTTCTGTATTAAAATCAATCTCTAAAACAAAGGGATGAACCCTTCTATTTATAGACTTTAGAAATACATGAACCTTGCCAAAAAGCAAGTTCAGAAACAAGTTGCAACAAGTTGCAGCATTGGAACTTGTACATAAAGCAAAAGTAATACTAAAGTAATAAACTACTGATACAAAAAGGCGGTGGAAAAGATCTTCACATAAGTACTGATGAATGACAAACTACTGATGAGTAGTTTGTCTTCAGTAGTTCTTTAGTAAAAGTGTCTGGTTTGAACTTCAGAACCTCTGATGACTTTTCTTCTTCAGCACTTGTGGAATCTCTTCTTCAGCAGTTTGATCTTCCTTCTTCAGCAGTTCTATACTTAGAATATTTTGACAGAAGTGAATTAGACTAAGGTTTGCAAAAGTGGTTTCACCAATCCTTTTTGTCCTAACAACATGGGTCAAGTATTGTATACCTTGGTTTTAAATTTTGATATGGGAAGAAGGTATGACCCCCAAGGGGTGAAACCTATTAAATGGGCGATTTATGCGTATACATGTTAAAACAAGATTTATGGTAATAAACGAATCAAAGTGTGTTGATCAAATGATGGAAATCATCAATTGGGTCAATAGACAAAACTATGTGGTAATCAAGAATCTAAACTCAAGTTTTGATAAGGAAAACAATCGCGTGAATAAGGAAGATATGCAATATGGGTAAATGGGTCAAGTGGGGTTGCCACTTGCCTATAGTTAAAGTTGGATAATCATAGGATTATGAACCGCAAGACTTAATGTCAAATGGTGAATGATCACCACTGAGTCCCGAGAGACTAACGGGTGAATCTAGAATGTATGTAGGAGATCAATAGGAAGATGGGCACTCGATGCCTAAGAAATCTTAATGGGTGCAAGTCATGGGTCAATGCCACCCGGTAAGTCCGTAGTTAAATAAACGCCTTTGGGCGAAGCAATTTTGGTGCTAAAGCAACCCACACAAAGTGTGGGTACCAATTCGGTAAGTTATTTTCAAAACTATGTCTAATGCGCGCTAATGCGCTTAGAATTGATCAAATTGAGAACAATCCTATGAAACAGTGAAAATCTAAGTCCGTAAGGACTTAGAAGTTTTTAAACAGGTCATTGAATCAAAAACGATGGATTTCAATCAAGAAGTGTCGCCACGAATGGCTAAATCGAAAGATTTGGCTAGGAGGGGCACTTTGGGAATTTATAAAGATTTACTAAAGGATAAATCTAATAATCGGAATCATAATGAACAAATCGGACAAACACTTTAGTTGATCAAGTGTATAATGACTTGACAACATAAACTAGATGCATTGCGCATGGTCAAATGGTGTTTGGATAAGTTAAATGTCTAAATGGGTCAAATTGGGTAAAAGTTGCCATAAACATTCAAAACTAAGAACCGGATCATGGTGACATAAACCGGACCATAATTTTCAGTCAAACAAAGGTTTATTTAGTCGGCAAGACATTACTTAGGCTTAGGGAATCATCAAATGCAGTTGCGATATGATTCCCATGCTTAAAAATTACCAAACAGGCAACAGAAGCAATGACCGGCCGGTCGGGCTGAGTGACCGGCCGCGCGGCCTTCACAGAGGGCTCAGAAATGTCAGCGTTGAAGCGACCGGCCGCGCGGTTTGAGCGACCGGCCGCGCGTATTGACAGCCTGACAACCTGATTTTCAAAATTTCATATAAAATCGTAGAAAAATTGTTAGGAGACGTTCTTTATATGCCTGAAAAGCTCTCGAAGCGTAGAACAATCCTTATTTGAAAGTCGAAGTCGGATTTTAGGTTTTAGAAGGGGTAAAAGCGATCCGAACAGCTGCTGCGCAAAAGTCGCAGTAGTTTGTTCTCCTGAATAGGGGCCGTTTGGCCTGGTTCGTTCCGTTTAGACGTGTAACGACTCCCATAGTAGTTTAATTGTATTATTGACAACCCACTAACCATTCTTTGTGTGGTGGTGCTAGGTAAACATTTGATGGACGTCCCGGAGCAAGGATCAAGTCACGAGAAGAACCGAACACGCCCGAACACTCATCAAGCTTCCGCAATAGAATTCAAGAGTCTCCCGAGAAATTGCGAAATGTCTAAGTTGTAATAGAATTCAAGAACCGAACACGCCTGAACACTCATCAAGCTTCTCATATGTTGTAATAGTTAAAGTGTAGAAATCAAAAAGTATTTATCACGATAATTTAAGTTTGTCTTAAATGTCTAAGTTTTAAATCGGGAGTGGTTTAAGTAAGGTCAAAACCCGTAAGATTAGACGTTAATCACATGATTACGGGTTAGGGTCTTACAGTATGAATTTGGCGTTTTTCATGTTTAGATCTTGATGATCATAGCGCAACCTTGTTCGTTGTTATTGGATTTGTAGTTGTATTTGAATGACTTTGGCGAATGTCGAATGTGTTAGACGGATAAATGTTGAAAAACCGTCCGTTTAATCGTCCGGTAGTAAACTAGTTAACTTGTTAAATAGTTTATGCCATGAAACTGTAACCGGGTATTGGTTTGGTTAAAGTCAGTCGAATAACGGTTAAAAATGCTTACCGGCACGTAAAAGGGTTTTAAAAGCCTAATGGTGTCGTTACTGGTCTTTGACACGGTTAATGATCTTTGGTAGTTATTTTGGTAAAAATAGCGATCTTAGTAGATCTGGGTTCAAAGTTGGTAAAATGGAATAGGTTGTGAAATGCTCTACTTTATGCTAGTTTAGGTGGCTGTATTGTGTATTCGGTATCGCTTTCCTGAATTAGTGAGGTTAGAAAACTCTTATTAGATGACTAACTTATCCTTAGAAGATCTGCATGAGATCATATCAGCTGCTCGCTAATACACGACTTGAAGTGGTTAACGTGTGTATTCGTGTTAGCTTTCTGTATAATTGTCATGTTAGGATGCCCGAAAGGGACACTAACTATCGGAAAATGGGAATGTTGATCACACGCCTGTATTACTTATTATATTTAGATGACATGCTAGGATTGGTATATTATAGTTTATATAGTTATATTTTGTATTTGGAGTCTTACTTATGTTATTTATATGTTTTAGAATTAATTTAGTTATAAACAAACTTCAAACTATCTTTTCCTACTGGTAAATCGGGGATAGAGTTTTAGTACCATTGCTCCGCGCGCGTCCATGGATCGATATCTGGTTCTTATCTACACACTACTACATATATGACAGAATACACTTGCCCTATTGTGTGTGTTTTAATATTAAGGTCTAAACCATTTTTATAAATATTAAAGCAAAACGTGTGTTATTTCATTGTAAAATTATGTATATATTCGCACACGTCACGACCTAACGCTAAAAGCTACTCGTTAAGCCTATCCCCCATCATTTGCCAAGCAGAGATGTGTTTAAACTCTTTGTACTGCTTGGACTCATACTCGATTTGGGTAACTCCGATGGCCACGTCTTCGGGAGTGTCCGGCTCAACCTCTCGCAGTGTTTGATTGTGGTACGCATTGAAGATTTGACACTTTGCGTTCAAATCGGTCCATTTACGATTTAGTGAGTCAATTGTTCTGTTGGAACCCCCTACTAAGCGATTGAACTCGTGGAGGATTCTGTACCACTTGTTAGCAGGATTGGGGTTGTCTTCGACGTGCTGCCAAGCGGCTACTAGAGCGATTTCTTCCTCCTCCCTCCAACGAGATGGAGCTATTCTTGTATGTTGATGGAAAGGTGACGGGGGAAAGGTGACGAGTTTAGTGGAATTTGGTCGTCAGAGTGAAGTACGGAAAGGTGACGGGGTCTGGGGACGGGGAAGGGGCCTTTTATGGAACCAGTGAGCCGACTTTAAGTCGTCTCGTGATAAGCGAAGCGGCAATGGGGCAAGTGGAAGGAGACGACTTTAAGTCGTCTTGGGATGAGTGTAGTGTATTCAAAGCCGTTTCGGGAATGGTGCGAGTGATCCGTGTACAAACCTTTTGGAGCCGTCTTTTGGAGTAAGCCGTATTAAAACCCTTTGGAGTCGTCTTTTGGAGTGAGCCATCTTAAAACCTTTTGGAGCCGTCTTGTGGAGTGAGCCGTCTTAAATTCTTTTGGACTAGTACGGAAAAGACGGTTTTCCGGTGGCAGAGTCCTCGTACGGAGACGTCTTGGGAGCATCACCCCGTACGGACAGTAAGGCTGGGGGGACGTCTCTTAAAGTCGCCTGCGGAAGCGTCTTTGCCAAGTCATGAGACGTCACGAAGATGGCTCACATTCACGGAGCGGAAAATAAATACAAACGGCTTGAGCCACGAGCCAAGGACCAGGGTGCCGTCTCCAATATAACCGGTGCTCTCTTGACGACGCCCAGGCGGCTTCAGAGACGGCTGGCAGTGGGGAAGATTTTGTCAGACACGTGGCGGATTGGTATTGGTCCGTACTAACTTGGTAGTGAAAGTCGGCTGAGATGCTTCGGTAAATGTGACTGGTCTTTCCAAAGACGGTGGAGGGGGCTATATCCGCAAATTGATTCGATCAAGGGCCATTCCCGCAATTTTCCCTTTTTTTTCTTGTAGGAACATCGGGAATAAAATTATTCCATGTTCTAGCTTTTTTGAATTAAAACAATTACATTTCAATCACATACTCTTCCTATATCACGTTATCGTTCTAACACAGCATTTAGTGATGGACACAGACCTTATTTTTAGAGAGTGGTGATCGGGGGTTTTAATCGAATTTTTAAGGGTATGATCGGGATGTCGCCTACAAATTACACTATATTTTTTAGGGGGAGCCCGCCCCACAGGATGTGTGTAGATTCGCCGTTGGCAACATCGTTTGGATCTCGATTTAACAAGATATTTGAGAAACTACGCGCGTATCCAATTCAAAGGGAGAATCAATGAATCGGTTAGTTGTTAGACGTGATAGACAGTGTTAAAAGATAAACAAAATAAGCACACATACAAATTGGGCAGCACTTCGTCGTGTATTATCAAATGAGGCAAATGTTAAAAAGTTTGAACACCAAGGCTTCTATTATAGCCTAGCGTCCTAAGCCTGATTTCTTACAGGCATGGGAATCATACGTGTGAGTCCTTCCAGGCGTAGGACTCTCCTAGGCTTGGAACAACCATGTGTTCGTTAAATTACATCGTTAAGACCTATGAAGGGGCGCATCTCTTAAAGGGCGGGGAGGGGCGGCCGCCCCCCCCCCCCCTGAATTTTCGCTCAGAAGTTCCGATTATATAGTATTAGTATAGAAATTTTTTTGTATATACGGTTTCGACCCCCCAAAACTGGTTTTCGACCCCCAAAACTAGTGACTTCCGAGCCCCCGAAGTTTTGGGTCAAGCTTCGCCACTGGACCTATGTGCTACCCGAATTACAACAAAATGTAATGATAACCTAATACAAGTTATATCTAGACTAGGGACATGCCGAATGGTGCACTAACAGACTCCCCCTTAGACCTAGCTAGATATCTTCAAAACAGCTTCACCAGAACATAAAACTTGGACCAATCACACCCAGAATGTATGTTCTTGGCATACCAAAACTCGATCTTTTTTTGAAATCTCATAGATTGATCTCAATCTTGGTCTTGAAAACGATTTGGATTCTAATGCAGAGTTTTGACATCTTCTTCAAAACAATTCACTAGCCACATAGGATCATACACCCTCAACTTTCGAAATATCTTCGGTTCATTCCTCAGAATGATCACGGCTTTAGTAGTCGTAAAGTTGTAGTACCAAACATGAATTTGCCCCTGAAGTTCTGTTCTATTGTGGCTATTGGTATCTTGGTCATCACCATGGGTGGCTTGATGGTTGATGTGCTGAGATTTACACATGCTTTACATGTGCATTTACACCCCTTTTGCACCAAAACCATGCTTTTATCATAATTTTATCATGAGTTATCCTTCTTTGTAGATAATTGCAGGTTTTAAGGTCAAGAAATGAAAATGGGAGAAAAAGGCATAAAAGGCAAGGAATGGAAGACTTTGGAGTTGCGCCAGATGCAGCACGGCTGTGCACCTGCCCTTGGTCAACAAGTCAACATTCCCAAGTCAGCTGGAAGCAAAAAGTCAACACACGGGCAAGCATGAGTGTGCCAACCCACATGCACGGCCGTGCTCAAGTCAACTGGTCTCAGAATGTTCCAACCAACATGCACGGCCTCCGCTTCTCACCTTGGCATCTCATCCTATCTCATTATCTCCCTTCTACATGAAGTTTCTGCTATCTTAGGGTCTTGCAAGTGACATTTGGAGCTTGGATCACTCCATAAACACTTCATTCGAGAGAGAAACCACCACAATCACTCAAATCACCAAGAAATCTCCATACAACCCTCATCATGATTTCTATCCAACTCAACCCTTATGAGCTTGTTGTATCATCTATGCAAACCTAGATTTATCTTGGTGTTGCTAGGGTGATGATTGAACTAGGTATGAATAAATAGTTTATTATTATTTAAAGTGGTATTTTATATTCTTAACAATTTCTTTCTACTCTTTCTTTGTTTGATGAATTAACTAGTTAATCAACTTAGTATTTGGTCTTGTAGGTGTTTTGGTAGGAAGTGGAGGGACTTATGAATGTACCCATGGCGTGTGAAAAACCCGCACACTTATAAGCTAACCTAACTGCACATGATGTGATTAGCCCACTTTTGTTTGGAAACATTCACACTTTCTGGTTAATCCTCAACTATCAAAACTTCACTTAGAGTTGGTGCAATCTATATACTTAGCATTGGTGATAAGACAAGATTTGACTGAACGACTTAGCTACATGGTCTATGTGTTGGCTTTAACGCAAACCAAAGATTGGTAAACCCATGTTAGAAGTAAACGGTCTATATTTACTTCTATTATTATTTTGCCACATAATTAATAATAGATCAATCACTTTTTAAAAAACTAACTATTTCAAGTAGGGGATGAGCGTAAGTGGTAGAATGCATCGCCTCTACGATATCAAGTGGTGGTTTGTTAGCCACTCCGGCCGTTGGCACACTATTCACAAAAGAAAAGAGAATCGCAACTTTGGGAGATATGTCTTTTAGGGATGGGTTAACACGATCTTGGGGGATACGTCCTCACAATTGAGAGGTGAGCTTACAGGGACGGAAGACCATCAAAATAATTTTATAAACATAAATCATTTATAATATAACGTGGTTATGCTTAGTATTAAACACATCAATTGAATAAAGGTCTATTATTATATCATGCCAAGTAAAATCAAATCTCGAAGCAACACCTTTGTTTTGATATTAGGTTTTCTCTTATGGTTTAATTCTCTCCTTTACTTTCTTTTTTAGCATTTAAAACCTTTTTAGTAATTTTTAGAAAGCTGAGTAGTAAAAATAGTGACCTTGGATTCGATACTCGGTACTTGCTCATTTCTAGACTACGCTCGATAGGTACATTTGCCTATTGTCTGGGTTTTAGAACGTTAAGCAACTATCATTTTATTTTATAAATTTAAAACTTGCACACCAAGTTTTTGGTGCCGTTGTCAGGGACACGATTGTTTTAGAGAAAGGTTTTCTTAAAAGTTACTAATCTCTTTTTTAAAAATCGTTTTTGCAAAAAAAAAAAAAATATCATTGTAAAGGTTCTTGGGTGGTGTATGAACTTGCATTCCTCGTCCTACTAGTACCTACTCATGAAGAACCTGAAAGATATTTTCTAGCTAGAAGAAAAGAACAAAAATAAAAAAGGGCACAAGTTGAAATAACAAATCCGATTTTGCTAAGCCTTCCACCAATGCGTTGGGTCTCAGCATCTCTAGACCTGCTGTTAATGCCGGCCACTTCAAACATAAGTCCCACGTTATCCACATGACACAATAAAAATGCACTTTTCATGGTCTACCCGATGAAGATCCACATGCTCATATTGCAAATTTCCTCAATATTTGTGATACTTTCAAGTTGCATAACATCACACCCAAGGCTATTTGACTTCACATGTTTCCTTTCTCACTAAATGATCATGCCAAAGCATGGCTAAACTCGCAACTAGCAAGCTCCATTACCACTTGGGCTGATCTCGCCCAAACGTTTCTCTCAAAATATTTTCCCAAGCCAAAACCACAAAATTAAGAAATGACATCACCACTTTTTGTCAAGAAGATGGAGAGTCACTCTATGAGGCTTGGGAGCGATCCAAGGATATGCTAAGAAAATGTCCCCACCATGGACTTGAAATTTGGTTTCAAGTTTCATCTTTCTACAATGGGTTGACGAATCAAGCAAGGCAACTCTTGACGCAACCGTGGGGGGAATTTTCGGAAACAAGAGGCCGTAAGAAGCGTACGATCGTACAACATTCGAATTCGGCCATCGAAGACTGGTCTTTATCAAGTCGATTCCGTGACGTCGTTGCAACCTCTAGTCAAAGCTCTATCAACTCGACTAAACCAAATGAGCAAAGCACAAGTCAAAGCCATCACTGTGGCAGAAATTCATTCACAAAAGGGAATTTTTCCTCCCCCTAATCAAGCAAATGTTGAGCAAGTTGACTTTATTGGTACAACCCGCCAAGAAAACAACCCATATAGCAACACATATAAACATGGTTGGTGATCATCCAAACTTTGGGTAGAAAAATACCAATAACACACAACCACCTAGTTTTAGTCAACAAGGTAACCAACAACGCCCTCCAAATAATGGTTATCCAATGGTAGATGAGAAGCTCTCCAAGATTAAAGCCTAAATGGACGAGAAATTCAACAACGCGGATAAAAGGCTTCAGGGAATCGACTCCATTATCACCTGTAGATACAAATGGGCGTAATGGCCAAATCATTTGCAGAGAGGCCATCAGGAAGTCTTCCAAGAAATACAAAGACCAACCCAAAAGCAAATGTGAGTGCTATAACTCTCTGCAGCAGCCGAGTTTATCCTGAACCAGCCATGCCCACTGAAGGAGAAGTTATACCCACCATACCACCAGAAGAAGAAATTACACCCGAACCAACAATAACCATTCCCAATGCCATCACGCCCAATATAAACTCCACCGCTACTTCACCACCACTGGTTAATGAAGGCCCTAGAAAACACCAAACTCCTCCGTCATTTGTGCCTCCTCAAGAACCACCACCAAAAGCACCTTAGGAGAGTACCAGCCTCATGTACCTTATCTAGGTTGTTTGATGAAGCAAAATGTAAAATCCCGAAAATCCGCTTCGCTTAGTTACGCTATTAGGCGTGAATAAGAAATGACAAGATGAATATAATAGTATAATGAACCCATACGGATAATAAAATGAGATGATAATAATGTAGGCTATGTTCCAATATGGAAATAACCTAGTTAGGGTTATCTAAATATGTAAGTAAATAACACTAGGAATTAACTTGGTTAGTTAAGTTTCATAATAAAATGGAAGGAGAGAAAACTTGAGGGACCATTAATATAACTATTTGGTCAAAATAAAAGGATCAAGAAGACCCAATTGGGGTCATATGTATTCAGCCCCAAAGGGGCATCCTTGAGCCAAAAACCTAACCTAATAATCCCTCAATTGAAGAAGTTAATGCAAGAGATTGAAGTAATGGATGAAGGGTGTGTTCTAGAGAGTTAATCTTTAAGTATTGAGCTTTGGTAAGAACCCTAACCCCCAAATTCGTGTAGGGTTCGAACCCCACATGTGGGTTTTGAGCAAACGATGTTAAATTCGTATTATTGCTTGATTGTAAGTGATATTGATCATCTCTAATGGTTTAGAGATGAGCTAATCACTAGAAATTGCTTATTTGCAAAAGATGATGATATTGGGTTTTCATTAGAACTTTGATGTTGCTAAATTAGTTGTAAATCCATGCAATTGTAGGAATAATGTGTAGTTGATGATATGCATGTGGAAATTGGTCATGGTTGGAGGTGACTATGTGTTTTAGTGGAATGCGTGTATTAGGGAGCTTGTACATTGAGCTTAGAATGTTGTACGCACACCATGTGTTTGAAGAAATGTCTAGATGAGCATGATGTATGAATTTGTATACAACACTTGACAAATATGAAAGTAATATGATAATAGATACAATTAATAGTAGGTTAACATGAGGATTGTATTAGAAGGGTATTCATGTGGGAATTTATTGAATTATATTATTTGGTAAGAAGTGTGCGTTAGGATGTTGTATTCTATGTTTGGATAGTATGATGTGTCACACCCCAACCGATGGCGGAATACATCGGGGCGAGACTTGTGATAGATTGTTCAAAGACTTCATGATACTAGAATTGTGACAAATTGATTTAAGGAAATTTCATTTCATAGCATTCAAAGTTGGAAATACAAATTGTTCAAGAAAAGGAAATACAACATCATAATGATAATAAAATAGGTGCGTTTCTAAGTCCATCCCTACAAGAATTCTTGAGACATCGCATCAAATATTTCCTGCAACATGTATAAAATATCCGTCAACACATAAAGTATTGGTGAGCATACTAGTTTTGGTTTACATACATAGTATTAAAATATTTTACTCAAATCGTCATGCTATAGCTTTGCACACATAGAATCATACAAAAGGCATAATCAACACATGTTTGCACTGCTTGACCTAACACCGAAGTGATTGGCCGGTAAAACTTAACATGACCCAGTTAGGGGGCGGGGTACTACTCCTATAGCGCTATACATTTTAAGGGGGTTGTATGCTAAGCGACATTTGTATGTAAGTCTAAATTCTAGCATGGCATAGATTATAAGCATGTTTAGTAGATTGAGCATGTAAGTATGAAAGTGTTTAGTGTATGTTTGCATAGGATACATGTTGAGGCCCAAAAGTGTTAAAGAGTAAAAAGGGGACAAGTATGAACTCACCATAGGGTGCATTTGTTAAGTTCTCAAAAACGAGTCTTGAGAAATGAGGATTTTAGCTCCGGTTAGACTAGAGTTAAAAAAGAAAAAAAATGAATTTAGATTCGGAGGAAGATTCAAGAGTACAAGGAAGTCATGCATTGCCTTTAAGGCGAACCAAAACACAAACCACCATAAAGGTGATTCGGATGGTCATGAGAGTCAAGTAGTGCCTCTAAGGCTAACCAAAACACAAACCACCATAAAGGTGATTTGGATGGTCAAGAGAGTCAAGTATTGGTAAGGTAGGGATGTATCCGCAAACCTTCCAAGTAAATAGATTAATAGAGTTTTGAAAGTATATATTTTAGTATTTACATAATATAACTATAGGGTTAAAGTATTGTATGGTGACTTAGTTTGGAATACGCTTGGCTTTCCTTTGTCAACCATTGACCATAGCACAAGTCCATCCAACATTAAGTTGTTGGTGAACTTGGTTGGTATCACTTCAACTAACCTTCTAGTGCATAAAACCAATAGAAGATGAACCACCTTTGAGGCCTCATTTTGGTGTCCTACTCATATTTATTTGCCATAGCAAACAAGAGTAAGGTCCTAGAGGTTTCCCCAATGGGTTAGATGAAGAGGAGAGGTGAAGAAAGAAGAGGAAAGTGGGAGTTTAAAATGATAAAACTCACTTAGAAGTGGGCTTCCAACACTTAGGATTTCTTGAATAATTTGAAGGTTTAGAGAGGTTTAGAGAGTGATTTAGAATTGAGCAAGTGTTAGAATGGGTAGGAAATGGTGTATTTATAGTTGGGGTGAAGAGATTGGGTATTTAATGAAGTAATTAGGGTGGTTAGGAGTGAATTAGGTGGGAGATATACCTCAAAAGAAAATAAATAAATAATCAAGTAAATAAATAAAAAAAACGAACGGCATAATTTTGCCATTCTATTGTTTTGGATGAAAAAGTCAAATCAAGTTTTTCATTCATTTTTTTTGAAAGTAATAAGATAAAAATACTTATATGTTTTATTTTAAAAATAAATATATATTAAGATCTTAACTAAATGAGTTTCTAAATTGATTAGGATAAATTATATTGACGACTCGTCAAGAATTAATATGACTTACATAAAAGAAGCGAATAAAGTCGAAGTTGGAATTTGTTAAATATAGAATTTAAAATACATGTAAAAATAACAAAATCACGTGATGTTACATGATGCACACCAAGTGTTGGTATTATATGATGTTGGCTAACCTTGAATTTGTAATTGCCAATTGTAGAATCATGGAAGCGCTAGTATGTGTCGAATGAATTCTATGTGCACCAAAGTAGTCATATCATGATATGTGTCCTATAACATGGTAATGTAACGTTTAGGGTAAAAATTGATATGGAGTAGTATATCGAGATGGATGTATGTATCTAAATATTGAAAGTTGCATACTTGATAGTTGACTTTCTGAAAAGTCAACAATGTATGACTAATAAGGTTAGGCTACCCAACATGATTGTGTTATTAAGGAGATCATGTGATATATGTTAGATTATCTAGGTGTCATACATGATGGTATGTTGGATTGTTTGCTTGATAAACAAGGTGGTAGTTAATTATGTGATGTGCATATTAGTAATTGACCAATGAAAGTCATGGGAACAAGTAAATGTAATATGATTGATAGTATGCATAGTTATGTATGCTAACGGAATGATGAGAATGATGACATGAAAGGATGTGGATCATGTCAAGATAGGCTCAATCATGGAAGGTTAATGGATCAAGAAGAGGCAAAGAAACAAAGAAGAACATGCAGGACTTGAGGTAAATGACTTATGAACTAAACTCTTAGTTTAGTAAATGCATGTTTATATATTAATTTAGAATGGGAAACATTAATGAAATGGTAACTTATAGTAAGACAAGTGAATGGGTATTGTTAGTGAACAAACATCGTTCACCATACGATAATGAAAGTAGTTGGGATAAATGGGTCAACAGAGGAAGAATGAGCAGAGGATATTTGTTCAGACCAGAGGATAGTTTAAACCATAGGAAGAATGAACAGATGATATTTGCTCAGACCAGATGATAGTTTAGACCAGAGGAAGAATGAGCAGAGGATATTTGCTCGGACCAGAGGATAGTTTAGACCAGAGGAAGAATGAACAGATGATATTTGCTCAGACCAGATGATAGTTTAAACCAGAGGAAGAATGAGCAGATGATATTTGCTAAGACCAGAGGATAGTTTAGACCAGAGGAAGAATGAGCAGAGGATAGTTTAGACTAGAGGAAGAATGAGCAGAGGATATTTGCTCAGACCAGAGGAAGAATGAGCAGATGATATTTGCTCATACCAGAGGAAGAATGAGCAGAGGATATTTGCTCAGACCAGAGGACAGTTTAGACCAGATGAAGAATGAGCAAAGGATAGTTGTTCAGACCAGAGGAAGAATGAGCAGATGATATTTGCTCAGACCAGAGGATAGCTTAGACCAGATGAAGATTGAGCAGAGGATATTTGCTCAGGCCAGAGGATAGTTTAGACCAGATGAAGAATGAGCAGAGGAAGTTTCGTCAGACTAGCAAGGCTTGTTAGAATTCAATTTTCTTTTATTCAACTTGTTTAACCGTGTAAAGGGTTTGTTGTTGTGTAACCCTAGGTGTGTGCTACTTTGGAGCCAGATGGACGATCAAGCTATTCTGAAGAACCGGACACGCATGACCCTTTTTGTGATGAGGATGGTAATATAGATTAATGTATGTACGTACGAAGGCATGGAAGTTAGAGGTGAGGATCTGGAATTCAGATTCAAACATGAAAAAGGCGTTTGGTCATGATCATCAAGTGTTGTTGAATGTTATTTCCACATTTTGAATATTTGCATGAAGTCACTTAATGAACTAATGAAACGGGTATGTGGTGGTTGCAGGTTGTCTAGTCTACCTCACAAAGAAAGGAATGGTAGGAGATCGAGTAAGGAAACGGATTGTACGGGATCGCGATCACGTAACCTAATAAAGATGAGTCGTGCTGAGTATAATAAGAAATAATGAAAGATGTGACACATATAGTATTTTGGAGATATGCTTTCCAAACATTTGAGAATGTTTTTATAAAGCTAGAAATTTTCGGGTTCGTATTTCCACTGCGTATTTTCGGTTAAAAAGGTTTAGGGTGTTTCACAAAAGACGGATGAGCAATATCAAAAATTCACCGAGCTCCATAGTCAGATCCATGTTAACTTAACTTTCATAGAAGTCATCCAACAAATGCCCAAATATGCAAAAAAAAAATGACATCTTGAGGCAACAATATAAGGCAACGCATTGGAGTGCACAACAATCTTGCAACAGAACATCCCACCGAAAATGACTGATCCGGGAAAAGTTTCTTTACCTTGATCTATAGCTAAGATGCCTACGACGTATGCCTTGGGCAACCTTGGGGCAAGCGTGAACGTTATGCCTACTTATATCTACAAGCAACTCAATTTAGACAATCCACGACCTTTGATGGCCACAATCGAGTTACCGGATGGAACCATAAAGAAGCCGGAGGGAATTGGCAAAACCTACTTATAAAAATAGGAAAATTCGTTTTTCCTGTTGAGTTTGTCATCCTCAACATGGGCGAGAGTAATATTTCTTATATTCTCAGACGTCCATTTTTAGCCACCGCTCGAGCAACAATAGATATGAGTGAGGGAGTTCTTACACTTCGGGTTGGGAAATACAAGTTGCACTACATTGCCGGAGGAAAGGAATATGTTTCAAATGATCCATTTGATATGGCAAACTTTATTGATAAATAATTAGATTATCAATTAAAGAAAGCCAAAGGATCCATAGTAAAACCACCGGATGAAGCTTCAGTGGCGCTTGACAACCCCAAATGGATTGATGGCTATTGGGACAGTCATCAAAAGAACAGTGGAAGAAAAGAGGCGCGTAAAGAAAAAGGTCTTGTTCAACAGCCCAAAAGTCGAGAAGAAGGAAGTATGAGTAGCACGTGTTTGTCCAGCCAAATACACAAAACGTGGCGCTACCATGGAGGCAGCCCGGATTTTTATGAATAAGTTGAGAGGTTGGTGCATACAGTAGAAAAATGGTTAAGAACCATCAGGCATGGTCATTCACTCTTGATGTTTTCTATCCCTCAGGTATGCCCTCTTGGCATTAGGACCTAGTAGCTTGTCTTTTTATTTTTATTTTCTTTTTGTTACTAATAAAATATTGTAGTTCATGCCGAGTGGTTTCTCTCGAGTAAAGATTCGTGTTGAGGCAGCTGCGGGGATCGACCGCACGCGGTCCATTGGAGAGAATAAAGGGGAGGATACTTGTTCCTTTCGAATATCCCACTTATTTCCTTTGCATACACAT
Source organism: Ambrosia trifida (assembly GCA_028751855.1). NCBI lineage: Eukaryota > Viridiplantae > Streptophyta > Magnoliopsida > Asterales > Asteraceae > Ambrosia > Ambrosia trifida. The sequence goes on along the minus strand of CM054128.1, from coordinate 130,971,546 downwards.
ATCACAAATAATGAAATCAGTAAATCGTAAACCAAAGGCAAAGTTTTAAAATATTTTTGGCTACAAAAATGTTTTCAAACTTGAGTCCACCCAAAAATCATACGTGGAATTAGGGAGGTTTTGGCAGTCAAAAGAACCATCTAGGGTTTTTTCAATTCCTTAAACAATTCCTACCCCTTACATGTGAGTATTTTGAGCCTTATCGAGCATACCACTACACGTATACTCTACATGCTCATTCGATTGGTTATGAGATATATTCCCCCTTGGCATGACATGGTTAGAACTTGTATCACTTATGCATATTGAGACCACATAGGAGGTGAGTGTGTGAAAATGATCTAGGCACTTAGGACTTACCCATTCCATTATCATTAGCCTTCAACATATTTTCCCACACCTAGTTACCCATCTTGAGCCTTAGCCTTTTCGTTTCCTTCCATCCATCTAGCCCCCCGCCATGACGAAACAAAGAAAGTGTTGAGGTGTCAAGGAACCTCTTAGGAAATTTTAGGACTTTGAAGCATAAGCCGCACGTCAAAATTTTTGAATCTCGATCGTGAAAAATGGCAACAATAGAAAAGCCACAAAGAAGAGCGTACCAAGTGTCAAGAATCACCCAGCAAGCATATATAAAAAAGTGTAATAACGATGTTGCTGAACTAAATGAATAAAGGAACACTTCAAGAAAAGGTGTTGAAAATTTTCTGAAGACCAAGTGATCGACCCGACCTAGTGAAGGCTTTTAGGCATAATCGCCGAACGATTCACATGAATAAGCGAAAGTCGAGTTATGAAGTCCAAGAAAAGACCATCAAGACCAACTTAGAATATTGAGAAGGTTCCAACAACACCTCAAAACACAACTCCGGGAGTTAGTCATGGTGGTAGACCCCATTCCTACCCTATCCATCATCATTCCACTAAACAAACCCTCTTAAAGTCCTTTTGATTCACACAACTTACCTCAACACAAGTGGTGGAGTTATGATTTGAATACAAACCTATGATTCATGCTTGTCATCGGGTAGAATTTGAGTGTCCACTCCCAAGTAAATCCCGAGTGAACGAGAGCTGGTGAGGCAAAAGGTCTATTAAGTGTGACTCCCAGGCGGTAGGTTATGCTCGACACATCGAGTAAACTTGCAATTTTATCCCCGAAAAAATTGCCTAAGGTTCGGTCTGCTTAAGGACAAGCAAACGCTTAAGTGCGAGGTGTTGTGATGTGCCAAAAATTACACATGTTTTACATGTCCATTTACACCTCTTCTTGCTCCAAAACCTCACATTAATCACGAGTTTACCATGATTTATCTTTCTTTGCTGATAATTGCAAGTTTTGAGGCTTAAAAGTGAAAAGGGGTGAAAAAAAAGTCACAAAACGAAAGTAATTGAAGACTTAGAGAGTTGCAGCAGAAGCAGCACGACCATGCACCGGCCGTGCACCAGCCCCATGTCAGCAAGTCAACATTTCCAAGTTAGCTGGAAGCAAAAGTCAACTTACACAGGTAAGCACGGACGTGCCCACCACCTACCACGGCTGTGCTCAAGTCAACGTGTCTCAAGAATGTTCCAGAACCGACCAAAACTGACAAGACGGTTACACATGTGTACAAGCATGGGCGTGCTCATTACTGAGCATGGCTGTGCTCATCAACCACCGCGACAAAACTTTCACGCAAGGACTCTGCAACTGCTCCGGATGTCGTGCATGGGCGTGCCCCACATGAAGCACGACCGTGCTAAGCCTGCTGGATTGCCTATAAATAGAGGCCTTCACTTCTCACTTTGGAATCCCATTCCATCTCATTCTCCCCCTTCTTCACAAAGTTTCTGCTATCTTCTGGACTTTTAGGTGTCCTTTGGTGCTTAGGATCACTCCATAAACACCAAATCGAGAGAGAAACCACCAAAATCAGTTAAATCACTAAGAAATCTCCATACAACCCTCACCATGATTTCTACCCAAATCAAACCTTGTGAGCTTGCTGTATCAACCATGCTAGGCTAGATTTCTCATGGTGTTTCTAGGGTGATGATCAAACTTGGTATGAATTAAATAGTTTATTTTTACTTATGGTGGTGTTTTGTGTTCTTATAACTAATTTCTTCCTACCCTTTCTTTGTTTGATGATTTAATTAGTTAATCAACTTAGTATTTGGTCTTGTGGGTGTTTTAGTAGGAAGTGGAGGGACTTATGAGTGTACTCTTGGCGTGTAAAAACCTGTGCACTTATAAGCTAACCTAACTCCGCGTGAAGTGATTAGACCATTTGTGTTTGGAAACATTCTCACCTTGTGGTTGATCCTCAACTAACAAAACTTCACTTAGGGTCGCTACGGTCTTTATACTTGGTCCTTGTGATAAACCAAGACGGTTAAGCGACTTAGCTTCATGGTCTATGTGTTAGCTTTGGCGCAAACCAAGGATTGGTGAACCCATGTTAGAAAATAATGGTCTATATTTGCTTCTATTATTATATTGTAGCGCAATTAATAATAGGCCAATCACTTTTTGAAAAACTAATTATTTCAAGTAAAGGTAAGGCATAGGAAGGTTTCCATGCCCCCTTTACCCATTTCAAGTGGTAGTTTCGTTAGCCGCTCCGGGCGTTAGCAAACTATTCACAAAAGAAATGAGTAACTGAATGTCAATATCGCAACACTAGGATATGTGTTTTTCAAGGTTAGGTTAACACGGTCTTGGGTAATACATTTCTCATGGTTGAGAGGTGAGCTCACCGAGGTCGGGAGACCCTCACAATAGTCTTAAGAACATGAATCGTTTAGAGTCTAGTGTGGCTATGCCTAGATTTTAAACACACCACTTAAATAAAGATTTACTATTATCTCAATCCAGGTAAGATCAGATCCCGAAGCAACACCTCTGTTTTAATATTGATTTCTCTCATGACTTACATCTCTCTTTTATTTTCTTTTAGTCTTTTATATCATTTAGTAATTTTTTTAGGAAGCTGAATAATAAAAATCGTGTCCTTGAATTCGATACTCCATACCTGCTCATTTCTATACTACGCTCGATAGGTACACTTGCCTATTGTGTGGGGTTTTAGAATGTTAAGCAACTATAATTTTATATTATAAATTTAAAACTTGAAAGTTTCGCACACAAATGTTTTCGGATTAAATCTCTCCATTACCTAGTTTTTGGCGCATTCACCGGGAACTTGTTATTTGGATTTTAAGCCATTAAATTCCACGCACATCAATAACCTAATCAAAAAATTTTATTAACATGTTTATTTAGATGGCTATATAAGGAGTTTTAGAACCGAGTTTTTCAAAACCTTTAAATCGATCATAACATGCTTAAACGTAGATGAAATTGAATGATTTTTGGATCAAAATGATAACCTTTTCATTCTTATTCTTTGTTTAATGAACACAAACAAAAGCACGGGGGTAATGTATTTAAACAGAGGATTTAGGTCAAATAATGGGATGAGTAAATGGGTCAAACTGATGATACGCCTGTAAGGATACACACATATGACAATAATTTCACACGTATGACCCCTTTTGGTCCCTGAACTTTGACACTTTGGTCTTAAGGATCCTCCTATGTGTGAACTTACACAGGTAGGAGTCCTACGCCTGAAAGATTCCTGACGTATGACCATACCACCCTGGGACTTTCAAAATTTCTTCATTTTATCACCCTAAATGGGTTCCTACGTGTGGATCCTCATACATGTGGATACCATCACATGTAGGGCTCTCTCAAAATTTCTGAAAATTTTTCATTTTGCCCCTGCAAGCTCAAAACTTTGTTTTACGATTCGAACATTGGGTTTTGAGCTCGGGAAATAGTTTTTTTACATTCAAAATTACCCTTGTACCCCAAAACTTATATTTTCTCAAATTTTGACAAAATATAAGGTTCACCATATGATGAACAGAGACTCACGTACTTCTGGAACCAACAGTTGTACGGAGTTTGTCACACCCTCAAATTCCCACGTGCGGAGTTCTACCGCGAGGCGTGTGACACACCAGGATCCAAGTCAACGGTCACAATAAACGACGTCTAAATGTAAAAACATACGTAAACAAAAACCATGCATAAGATTTAAAACCAACATTCAACAGTGCGGAAGAATTCAGGGTTTACAAAACTCATGCAGAAATAAAACATAAGTTCAAAAGTTAACAATTCCAAGACATGCAAATGAGACCCTAGACGCGAGACGACTCCAGTGCGACTCCGTGCGCCTATCTGACAGCTGCTACCTTAGCGACCTGAGAAAACATGCTAAAAGAGTCAACATATAATGCTGGTGAGTTCACATGTTTTATTTAAACGTTTAAAGTGATCCTTCGAAAACCGTTACCATCACAGTTACTACTATGCTTGTGAGAACGCTAGCTAGGCGCAGAATAAGATACTCATACGGGTGAAACCATTGCTGACTATGCCGTTTACTGACCCTTAGTTTCCTATGGGCTACCGTCATCACCGGTAGACCTTGTTTTATTAGAGACAATATGCACCCGCCCGGTCCAACCGTCGAGTGGGGCTTGTCAGTTCCCAATAGCGCTATCCATATTTCCCCGCCATACGCCCTGTTAGTGGTTTCTAAGGGACTTTTTGATGAACCTTATAGTAATAATAAGTAAGCCATAGTATAACGTGAAAAAGAGTCATAAGTCATAAAAGAGTTTTAAGCATGTTTCTCCCCCGAAAGCAAAAATCGTAAAATGTGGGGCCGTGAACTCACCTTAGGTTGCATCTTCCGTTTAATGAGTAAACCACTTATGTGATATGAGTAAACCGTTTGTATGATATGATAGCCCCAACTAGTGGCGACCTATCATAAGATATGCGTCAAGTTAGACTAATAACCCGTCGGGTTCATTAGTCCCTAAGTCCAGTCCATGACCATTATGTCTCCGAAAAACGTGTTTGACCGACAACCAGACTACGTAAGACAAGACTCGACATCCCATTGGTGACCCGACATTCCACGTGTTCATCTCATACTCAAACATACACAAATAATGCAACTTAGTACTTAACATGTGTTAAAGTTCAACGAGTCTAACACATAGGTCAAATAACGCACAAACAAGTCCATACACATGTTACTATGTTACTAGGCATGTCACGGGGTTCCTAGCATGTTCCTAGGTGTCGAATCGGGAGTCGGAATGTCAAAATACACTTATAACAGCAGTACACGCGATTAGGAACTTAGCATGCAATTAGGAAAAGTCAACATGTGATTGGGGATGGTCAACAGGCAATTGTGATGCTAATCGCCTACCTTAGCATGCGATTGAGAGGCTAATCGCCTGCTAAGACGCCTAATCGCCTACCCTGTAGGCGATTAGGAAGGCTAATCGCCTACAGCTGCTGCGCGACGCAATTTCGCGCGTTTAACCCTCCAAATCAGATCCGAAACATGTGTAAACACCCAATATCAATCCTAACACATTAACAAACATATTTCAAGCAAAACCCCTAAGTTTTCATCATTCTAACAGTCCCTACTACGAGCGTTATCCCAAAATAGTAAACTTAACATGTAAACATCACATCAACATGCAAGAACTTGCCCTAAATAGCAAATATCCAGATTTCATCACATAACCACGTTGTCCGATAGTATCCTACTACTCTAGCATCATCCTATAGCAAACCCTAACATCATACAATCAACAACACACCTCATAGCATCCTTAATCATTCAAAATCATTCAAATGGGTCAAAACATCAAACATCAACAATATACAACCAAAACCATTCAAACTCCTAGAACATCATCATACTAACTTGTAACAGCCATAAACACCTTAATAACACAAAGACAATCATGTTTCAATCCTAAAAATCCTACCTTGAATCACATATAACACATATAACACACATAAAGGTTTGGGTTTGTTTAAAAACGGTTTTTAATGGATTTTCAAAGACAAAAACATTTATAAGTCAGGTCTGGACTTTTAGGGAACAAAATATAATCATTTAAAGGTTTGGGTTTGAAGAACACACCTTGGATTTAAGAGGAAATGATGGAATAAGCTTGAAAATGGTTGTTTTGATGTAAAAACGAGTTCCAGAGGGTCTTTGTGTGTTGGTATGGGTTATGGGACGGCTAGGGTTGCACAAATTGTGTTTTGGAGGTCAAGGGTGGTATTTATAGGCGTTTCTAGTCATTTAAGACACGTCAGGCGATTGTGCAGCAGGTCCATGCGATTAGAGCTGCTAATCGCCTACCCTATTGGCGATTAGGGCTCTAATCGCCTACCCAAACCTCCTAATCGCCTACCCTATAGGCGATTAGGGCTAATCACCCCCTATCAGCATGCAATTAGGGCTAATCACCTATAATATCATGCAATTAGGGCTAATCACCTATAATATCATGCAATTAGGGCTAATCACCTATAATATCTTGCAATTACGTGTAATCGCTGTTTTAACATATGTAAACACGTATACACATACCGACAAGTCACATAAAGATTATAAACACATAATACATGAAAACAAACACGTTCACACTCGTTCACCAATTCCCGGGACTCGAGACCTGCGTGTGTTAAAACCCCAATGATGCACGACTCGACTCGACCCTGTCATGTGTAATGTATGCGCGACTCGCTAAGGTAGACTTACTAAGTTTTCAAAAAGTTAGTTACCGGAGTTTGCCAGGTGTCACAGAGTTCTGATGATTCACACACTGTCAACTTGCTAACTTACCTAGTACATTGTCTGATTTGCACTACTGGCTATGAAATTTGAAAAATTTTCCAATTTAAGCATAAACCTTTAATGTTGACCAAGTTTGAGATTCAAAACTCTACTTAGTTGTTTTCTGACTCCGACATTCTTGAAAGAAACAAGTCTTCAGATAAGCTTTTTCAACATCGGTTCTTTAAAAATAAGATAGAAAGAAAAGCAAAAATGGAAAAAAAAAATTTGAATGTTTTGAAATTAAGGCAAGTAAAGGAAGTATGTAAACAACATAAAGAACGGAATAAACAATTTACAAACAATCTTTTTGCGAGTTTGCAGGGCAGAGAATCATATCAGTATATGGACCTATCATGATAACCGTTGCACGTAAACCTAAAAATCAAAAGTACTCACCGGAACTTTAGATACAGTTAATTGGTAAGATTTATACTTTCGGCCTGTGGTTCCCAAGCACAAGACACATTCACATATCAAGCAGTGTGCAAAGCTTCGTCATAATGGGTGAGTAAGCCATTGTCATCCATCTACAAGATAAGAGACTGATTCGATCTCATTCAGTGTGAGGGCAGATAATAGAAACCACATAAAAAATTATTTTTTTAACATACTTAGCTTAGAGGGCGCGTCTATTCTGAGTCACTATCCCAGTGAACAAACGTCATAAGTGTCAGTATTATTATATTACAGTACGCGTGTCTGATTTATATACCTAGCTTAGCGGGTTTGTCCAATCCAGGTCACATCCCAGGGAACAGGCACCATAAGCATAAATATTAGCTAGGACAATACACACGCACAATGGTTATTCTGATACGATAAGCTAAAGACGAAAGATTCTCGCACTACTCAGCTAGTATTCTCGTTTTATTGTATGAGAATAAGGGTTCGGCTTAGATATATCTTTTTGCTCTTTCTAGAACGTCTAGTTGGAATACAAAGAATCTGAGATTCGACCGGTTATTACCGGATGAGTCAATAGCTTAAAGACCTAAAACCTCATATTTTGACAACCCATCAATCGAGAATTGGGTACTAAGTCCATATGCCAATGAGGAGGGAAAACCATTCGACTTTAAGTTATTATGTTTATATCACCGTGCCAACTTTGAAATGAATTTCAAGCCTACTAGTATATCATTTGTAAGACTGTCTATCATTTGTACTTTATGTTAGGGAAAATTAGACAGTCTACTGATGTACTATCATTTTCTCTTATCCACACAGCAGAAACCCATTTTAATTTTTCTGATGTTTTTGTCTTTTTGTGATATTTTTAATGTTTTTGGTTTTTGTTGGTTTTTCAAATGTTTATGTATTTTTATAAGAGAAATTATATACAAAAACGAAACACCAATGTGGACAAGTCTTGTTTTTCTTTGACGCCATTTACTAAAAGCAAGTATTCAAAACGCGACTTATGAAAAGCTTTAGTTAGGTCAGCAGGTTGTTGGTCTGTGTGAATCTTAACAACATCTATCAGCTTATTTTCATAGCAGTCACGTATGAAATGATATCTTATATGTATGTGTTTGAGCTTGTAGTGGTTAACCGCGTCTTTAGTAACAGCGATTGCGGCCTTATTATCGACATAAATAGGGGTAGTTAGAAATTTCAAACCGTAGTCCCGCATCTGCTGTTTAATCCAGATAACTTGTGAGTAGCATGAAGAAGCAGCAGCATACTCAGCTTCACAAGTCGAAACAGCAACACAAGTTTGTTTCTTGTATTGCCAGGACACGAGTGCGTGTCTACTTCCTATAAATTGACATCCAGTCATTGTGGATTTGGCGTCGAACTTGCAGCGCTGTAATCAAGATCACTATAGGCCGTAAAATCAAACATATCATCACAAGAGTACCAAAGACCTTTGGTCGGACATCCCTTCAGATATCGAAAGATTCTTTTAACCGCGGTAAGATGAGAAACCTTCGGTTTCGACAAAGTTTGATTATTACCCATATTATATTTTTAGCTTTGATACATATTGAAGAAAAAAATAGTCTTAACACCGGTTAGGGATGATAAGATTATGAGTTACTACAGGGTTGATCCTTCACTAGCAGCTACGGATGAAAGAACCTGCAAACAAGAGTTGATGTGGGTGTGGAGACGACTACACAAGGTAGCTGTTTATAACAAAAACGGGGTGAATGTGGATACTATCAAGTGTGATAGCTCTCTGGGTCAGCAGAAAGTGTCCCCTCCTATTGGGGATGTGACCCCTTTTATAGGAGAGTCTGTATGCCACCACTACCCAAGTCCTATACCGCCTTTAATGATTGATCAACGTGCTTGAAGGCTTAATTCATGCATGGCGTTTGACCATGCATGACTTCCGTCTTAACCGAGATATGACCATTGACTGGCCATTAATGTGTTTTGACCATTTCCTGCGCATGAGCTTTTTTCGGTGTGGCGATGTGTCACACCACGCCAATGGCGGAAACACGTGGCGCGACGCTCGAAAGCATATCAAAGTCAAGATTAACACAAACTATATTTAATTAGAAAAGATCATTATATTAAGATGTCGGGAAAGAGTACCTGGTTCCAAACATTACTTAAAACCACAAACATTAAGTTTTAAAGTGGGGTGTCTCCGTTTATGTCCCAACCCGAAGATAACAATAGATGAAACCCCCAACCATTGTCCGACATCCCAAATTCCACCGTACTAGCCGCATACCTGTTCAGCACTTAGTTACCTGAAAGATATGTTTAAAAAGACGTCAATATATAAAATATTGGTGAGTTCACAGGTTTTAGTTTCGTAAATACGACATTTTTACATCCTGTGCAAATCCAGCACATTTTTACATCCTGTGCAAATCCAGCACATTTTTATATCCTGTGCAAATCCAGCACATTTTTACATACTGTGCAATCCAGCACATTTTGTGGCCTTTGTACGGAGTAGCTAGCTCCTACAAACTATGATGATAAGCAATCCCCTGAGTCCCATAACCAAACCAAGACTAATAAATATGCCCCGCTCCAAGTCGTTTCTCGGAAACCAACGACTTAAGTTCAGAATACGTGCACCTCTTGTCTTTACCGGGTTGACGCTATCAACCAGAGGTGGGCCTCGTCAGGCACCAATAGTACTATCCAAATATTCCTTTGGTTTCATTTTACCTGAATTAATGGTTACAGTAGCGAGGACCCAACCCCGAGTGGCGACCAAAAACTCAAGTACTCATCATGCCACTTACCACATTTTAACCTTTGAAAACATTTCAATATGTGATAATTTTTGACAAACATATCTTTCCCCCAGTTAAAACAGTAAAATGGGGCCGTGAAACTCACCTTAATTTCCAAGCTTAGCTAGCAAATAAAGCCCAAAGCTTTGACCGACTTCCTCGTGCCCTAATTACCAATAAAGGACACCTTAAAGTCTATCATATATAAGTCTAGCTTATTTCCCGGTTAAAAGATAGTTTATTCAACTATCTAGACTCGTGTGTACTAACCCGAGTCTTTAAGTGTTTTAACTCGACGAACCGATCGTGACTTACCATAATTCATGTGTTCACATACGACATAGTACCCAAGTCGCGCACCTGTTACTATTCGTGTGTACACCATGTTGGACTACTACTACGAAACGCATACTCATCCCGAGTCATAGCTCGTCTCGTAACTCGGATAATTGTATTTGTCTTGTATAATATTTTTGGGAAAAATATACTTTGAAGGCCATAAATGTAGTTATTAAAATCAATTAACATCAATTGTTGCTTCTTTTCCCAAACCCGTTTGCCTTTAAAGATTTCAAAACATTAATTTTTATAAAGGTTTCCAAGTAAAGTCGAACATTTATATACTTTTGGAGTTCGAACAATAAACATTATTTAGTTACCGAAATCCTTTGAAAACTTGTTAATATTTGTCTCTCGATAAAGACCATACCCTTGTTTTGAAACATTGTCCGGAATAGACTATTATTGTTACAAATAATCTTTGTCAAAAACGTCGTGATTTTGTATAAGACTACATTTGTCAACCACTTGGAAAGTTATTTATAAGAACGCGCAACAATATCACATTTGTCGCGCTTCGGATTTTGTAAAAATTTTGGCAGAGTTTCCTCTGTTTTTGTACAAACCAGACAACACAAGTTGTCTACAAATTTCCCAGACTCGACATCCACTTACAATCAACAATCAATTTATCTGCATTTCCAAATTAAACGAGACTTATACGTTTCGACGATTATATAATTTACACTTATATTTATATAACTATATAGTCCAACAACAACGCTAAGTCACGCTTTTAATATATACAACATCAATTTATACTTTTCGTTAATATAGACCGGTTCGTTTTGCGAGTTAAAACTACTTTTGGTCGTATTGTTATACTTATAAGTATATCTTTATAAATATCAACAAAATAAATACGAGTTGTTTATACCGAAGATCACGCGCGTGTATCCCGAATCTGACCGTTGACCAGGTTTGATCGGTCGTTGACGAGGGTTGACCAGACCGAATCTGACCCATTTAACCGCGGGTTTACCAGATCTAACCAGAGACTTGAACCGAAACACCAAAACAAACCCGAACCAGATCTGACTGACAACAAGCCCGAAACCATAATCAACAACCCGACACCATATACTCGGTTACCAACATCACCATCCACCTGCACCTGTCAAACCCGATGACTAAAACCACCCGAGACCACCGGATCTGTTACCGCAGCCACCGAACCCACACCATCGGCCTTCATCCAACCCAACCCAACATGAACGAGACCCAAACAAAGATCAAGACCCGAGACCACGACATGGATCTGACCCGGCCTTTGACCCAGGCTGAATCAACACAAACGAGTCCCAAAACCACCAATCGAGCCACCTACCTCTGTCATAACCAGGTCCCGACCAAAACCACCACTAAAACCCCTCTGCGCTGCTGTCTTCTGCGTTTTTCGGGCTGCAGAACCACCGCACAGCCACCACAGCCAAGGCCCCTGACCATCTGCATCTAAACGAGCTCCAGTCGGCCTTGAATCTGCTCGTTTCTGGCCGTTTTGAACCTGAACATCCCCGTACCGCCACCACCGACCTGTACGACGCTAACCACAGCCAAGCTCGTCCCTGGCACCTCCTTTTGCTACTGTTCCCGTCCGTTTTGGGTTATAAAACCACCGCACGGCCATCACCATGGGTGGTGGTGGCCGATCGCTGCAATAAGGAGTGGAACGGAGGTTGTGGGTGAGCGTATGGGTAGAGAGAGAGAGATCTGGATGAGAGAGAGTAGAGAGAGAAAGGGGGGGCGGGTATGGCTGCCAAATGGGGATGAAGATGAGATAAGGTTGCTTATATACCTAGGGTTAGGGTTAGGTAGGGTATCCCGCGTATCGAACTCGTTTTAACGTCTTAAGGCTCGGTTTTATTTCCGGCTCTAAAAATAATAATAAAGCAAGTCGGAAACGTTCGTAATGTAAAACATAACAAAATCGAGCAAAAATATAACTATATTCGACATTAGACATGTACGTTCGACACACGCGTTTAAATCGCGTTAATTAGATCGATTGTGTTATCCTTCATTTAAACGATCTCTTTTACCTTCGAAACTTAATAAGAAACACTATTTATAATAAATAATTATTCCGAAAGTTCGGTAACGGTTAAAGCCACGCGTTTTGACGTTCGAATCCCACGTCAGTTTCTCTCCGCGTTTCTCCAAAACGCTGCGTTTTTGACCGTTTACCGCGCCGATTTCACATTCGATCGCATCGATAGTAAATACGTGTCGTATTTTCATAGAATAAGCTTATGTTATTCCAGTTTGACAAATTTTTGCTGATGTCAGTTTCGTTACGTTAAACACGCGAAGTCTTTCTTTAAAGGCATCAAGGCTTCAACGAACTTTCAAAAGGACATCGTAGGACTCATCTTAGCTCAACTAACCTTAATTAACCTTAAACCATGTTAATTATTTCTAAAACATGATTAGAATCACGTTAATCGTCGTACGAAATTTGCCGGTTGTCACACGATGTTACTCCGGGTTTGGGTATGCGGAATGGTGTATTCGGTACCCAATCCCATCAAGTCCCCCCAGTCCAGTATGTCTCTTATCTAAGAAGTTATGATGAGATGGGAAGGATGCTGGACTTATAAGGTATGTGTTTTTTTATGAGAGCTTGTCTTCAATGTTAACTTGCGCATATGGGTTTGCTGAGTGGTTTTTGCGCTGCGGAATTTTCATGCGGAGAACGGGTGATATAAATTTACGTCAAAGTTTCGCAAGTGTAGGACACGTCAGCGGTTTGCTGTGGACAGTTGTCAGTTCCCCATGATCATTAAAACTTGTGGTCCATATGGCGAGTGGGCTTGACGTGACTAGTTGCAGTTGAGACGTGTGTAGGCACGTTGAGCGGCAGTTGTTAGGCGAGTGGGCGCGTGAGGCGTGTGTGGCGTCTGTTTGTCTTCAGATGTACACGTGTCGTTTTCCTATTAGACTCATGTACGAAAAAGCCTGGCTCGCCCACTGAGCATGACGTCAGCTATATTAATTGCCAAGCCTATATATTGATTTTTAATCATGGCTTTTCCCATTTCCGATTGTTTCAAATTTTGAATTCTTCTCCAACGTATCTTTCCATGTTCTGCATTCTATTTTTAATCATGTCTCAAGAACCACAAAACGTCCCTGAATCCAGCAATACGTCTGATTTTGTGAAAGATTCTGGGAAAGAATCATCAAAAAGTATTGAAGCTACTACCATAAAGTGGGATAAAGCCTCATTTGCAGGTTTTATTGATCAACATGATATTCTGTCTGAATGGGAGCCAGAACTCCTGGCCGAAGGGAAGAATGCCTTAGAAGCACCACCTGGTAAGATAACATTGTATGCGGCGGCTTTTAGCAGGTGTTGCTTTCGTCTACCGGCCACCAAGTTTGTAGTGGATGCCATGCTGAAATATGTTATTCATCCTACACAATTGACCCCTTATGGGTGGTGTCGTTTGATTCACTTTGAAGCTACCTGCAGGGCTTTGGATATTGAAGCTACATTCGAGAGACTAAATGTGTTTTATGTTCTTGAGGCTGCCCGTGGCGGTAGTGGGTGGTATAGCTTAGGTATCCGCCGGAAGGTGAAACAGCTAGTATTAGAAAACTTGAAATCCATGTAAGAGTGGAAGGATAAGTTTTTCTATGTCCATCGTGGTGTTATCCCTGCTTCTTTTCAATGGATGGTGGTGGGTCTAAAAGAGAAGATTGCTGAATTTCCCCCAATGGCAGAGTATAAAGAACAGGCCTGGTACAAGTCACTTTGTGACCATGCGACTCCGTTGATGATGGATGATTCTCCAGAAAGCATTTTAAATCTGTTAGCACTCGGTCTTATATGCCCTGAAGGTCATGATCCGAATCCTCCAGAAGGTAATGAGTTCATCTATGCTTTTTGTTTATATCGTTTCTTGTGTTTGAATTTATCTTGCGCGATTGTTTACAGGTGTTACCCTATTTGAGTTATTTGCCAAGAGAGGTGAGGCAAAGGTGTTGTATACTCCAGTTGTTGCAGGTGCGCAATGGTTGTCGGAGAGGACTAGTCCAAACTTTCTGTTCCCGAATCTCGTCGATCCTCCGAAACAGTATGTGAGAATAGGTTATGAACCACGTCTCTTTCTTTCATTATTGATAAGTTTATTTTGTGCGCGAAGGAGGCGCAGTTAGGTACGCATCCTGCGTACTGATTTTGCGCATTCTTCGTGGTAGGTGCGGGTATACAACTCCGCAGAAAGGCTATAGTTGATGTTGAAGAAGTTACTTCTAAGCTCCAGAAACCTGTTGGTTAGTCTTTGTAACTCCTTTATTCATTCCTCACACATAGTTTAATGTATACAGATGTAATTTCCGCACCAGGCACGGGTACATCTAAGAAACGTGCCGTAGCGAGCAAGAAGACAAAACCGCCGGCTGCTCCCATTATTGTCGAGGAGATAGATGAAGAACTGATAGAATCGGACACGGAGTTAGAGCATAAGCGCGCTAGGCGTTCGTCCCCTGTCCGCCAGTCAGAGAATGTTACTGAAGAGCTGTTTCAACAAAGAATGGCGGAGTTGAAACAAAAACAGGTTCGAATTCCGCAGTCATCGGGAGAAGCAGTCGATCCGCTGCGTCCGGAACCTATTGCAGCAGTTCCGGTTGATGTGTTTAAGCCGTTGACTTGGCCAACGAGTGATAAGCTAGAAGTGCCTGTGAAACCTCCGCCAGTGCGTGAGAATCTTCCCATGAAGACGTTGAGGCACTTATCTGGTATGTTTGGTCAAGTTTCCTTCTGGGTTTTTAAGCGATATTTCTTGTAATATCTTGTATTAGCTTTTTATGTAGGACAACATCCATTTGAGGAGTCCCGCATGAAACAGTCTACTTCTGTGTTCGAGAAGATATCTTCGTCCGACCAGCCAGTTGAGAGTATTGGCATGGTTGCAGGTTCAACAAAAGATACAACTGCAGTCAATGTTGCTGAGGGGATTGTGGATGAAGATGTGACGCCACAGGTGGAGCCCATCCCGGATGATTTGGTAATTGCCACTGATAAAGCTGCAGGAAAGAAGGTAGATGAGTCTGCAACCCCAAATTTGAACGTTGATCATCCTGACACTTCATTGGAGCGAGTACAAGCGCTGAGTTCTTCGTAGGGATCCAAAGTTTCTCGCGAGAAGGAGAAGGAGGATGAGGTTGTTGATGAAAACCCCTCAGCTTTTATGCGCACTGTGGTAGATTCCACAGTGGTATATAGGGAGGCATCTTCAGGCGGTGGTGGTAAATCTGGCCAAGCTGGTCACCAGCGGGGAAAGTATTCTTCGCGTCAAACTGATCCGCCAAGGCCATACCAGCCGCGCTGGGACATTCTTGATACTACCCGGTTTTCAAATGCGCTTGATGCGCAAGAGTTTGTCATGTTGTCTGTTCCCCCTGCCGAGCGTGATTATCAAGACAGTGTGGATCGGCGATCCCTTTTTATTGATATGGCTATGAATCTCTCGCTGGGTGTGAGTGGCCTTGGTTCGCTTATCCGGCGTGAAAATGAATTCCAGCGGGATTATCAAAATTTGAAAGATTCGGAGGCCAGTTTGCTGAGGTGTGAAGAAGAATTCCAACGCGCCCGTTATGAGATTCAGTCGGAGATTGAGCATCACAAGAAGGTAGCTCATGATGCTGTGGAGGAGGTGAACAAGGTGAAGAAGGATAAGGCTGAAGCTTCCAATGCATGGTCTGCTGCTTGTAAAAGGATGAATCAAGAGACTGAGCTTCTGCATTCCACTATTGAAAGTTTGAAGATCGAGAATACTCGTCTAAAAAAGGAAGCGGAGCAAAGTCAGAAATCCTGTGAAGAGAAGTAGACAGAACTTGCTGATACTATTCGGAAGTACAATGTTCAGCATGATGATCTCCTCAAGGCGACCACCTCATTGTCTGATGCGGAGGCCAAGATAAAAGATCTGGTGTTAGAGAATTCCAATCTTCAGGAAGAAAAGGCATTGGCGGAGTCTTCTTGCTCTCAGGCAAAGTTGGAGTTGGACAAGGTTCATGCTTTGTTTGAACAAGCTACTGACATGGTTGTTGCTGCCAACGAGAGGATCGCTTGGTTGATGAGCGATGGTGTTGCTGGAGTAAGCTAGAATTCCCTTTTATATAAGTAATTATATCTTGTTTCATGTATATATATAATACTTTGACCTTCCAGATATTTAAGCGTGTCTGGAATCATCCCAAACTAACAGAGGTGATTGCCCGCATTTCCAGTACTTCCGTGAAGCAGGGATTGAAGCTGGGATTTTGCAAAGGCTTTTGCCATCATGCGGATGGAAGGAGAAAGAAGCCGGGCCATATGAAAACGAGTCGTATGATGATGATTTGATGAAGGCCTATGATGATTATGAACACTTAAAATTTGTAGTGTTTGAGCTACTGGAGGACTGTATGAAGACTGATGACCCCGCAGGTTAATTGCGCAATTATTTTATAAAGTCAGATCGCCTTGGTGAGGAGCTTGCAGAAAAGGCGCGCAGAGAAAAGAAAGCCAAGACAGTTGCTACCGATGGTGGGACCGGGACATCATCCGCAGCCGGCGATAAGCGTGAAGAGGTTCGAATGCTGATGATGTATCTCAGTATTTGAATCTTGGTTGAATGATTTATTCCTTTCCTTATGTTTGCTTGTAACTCTTTGATGAACAATTTATGTTGCTTTTCTTTTCATGAAACTGATAGAATGTGTCCTTTGTCTTAGACGTGTGTGCTAATGATATACGTTAAAATATATATATTTAAGTCCCCGATTAAACTCCCAAATTACGCGTTTTCGACCATAATTGCACGAATTTGGTACTTAACCGCTTCATTTGTTTATTGCAGGTCTTAAACGACGTCCCACGAGCAAAGTCGAAGAAACCGGGCGAAAAAGGAACAAGACGGAAAGTTTCTGCAAAAATCAGCTAAGTCTGGAAAATGTGTCAGGCCGTGCACCTTAGGTGCACGCTCGTGCGGACTTGCTTGGCTCGGACACAAAGGCAGTGCACTGCCAATGCGACCTGGCGTGCACAACATGTTCTCGGGCACCCTGATCAGCACTGCCGTGCGGGTGCCCGTGCGGCTCAACTTCTCGGGTGCATTGCCAGTGCACCAGGCAGTGCACTCCCAGCACCCGGCTACCACCAGACCCGCACGCCCGTGCACCCTAGGTGCACGGCCGTGCGGAATATCTAGATATTTTTAGGGATCAGCCAGCCACTTGCCCACTGCACGTCAACTCATCTTGATAAAGTGCACGGCCGTGAACTTTAGGCGCACGGACGTGCACAAAATCAGAGTTTCTATAAAAACAGAGCACAACACAATGATCAGGTGTTGGGTATTCTCTGGGCGATTTCTGGAAAACAAGCAGCCGGAAGGCCGTCTAACAAGCTCGGGATTCAAGCCGGATCATCTAGCGTCATCCAATCCATCACATTCAAGATTTATGGTTTGATCTATTAAACTTTAAGTTGATTCAATCTGATTATTTTGGCTTGTTTGTGTTGTTTATACAGTACATTATCGTCTAGTAATCATGTTTAGTAATCGTTAGTAGAAAAAACAATCGCGAGTATGTAATCATGTTTGGTATAAATTTGGCGTTTTTCATGTTTAGATCATGATGATCATAGCGCAACCTTGTTTCGTTGTTGTTGGATTTATAGTTGTATTCGGATGACTTCGCGATTGTCGAATGTGTTAGGCGGATAAATGTTGAAAAACCGTCCGTTTAATCATCCGGTAGTAGACTAGTTAACTTGTTAAATAGTTTACACCAAGAAACTGTAACCGGGTATTGGTTTGGTTAAAGTCAGTCGAATAACGGTTAAAAATGCTTACCGGCACGTAAAAGGGTTTTAAAAGCCTAATGGTGTTGTTACTGGTCTTTGACACGGTTAATGATCTTTGGTAGTTATTTTGGTAAAAATAGTGATCTTAGTAGATCTGGGTTCAAAGTTAGTAAAATGAAATAGGTTGTGAAATACTCTACTTTATGCTAGTTTAGGTGGCTGTATTGTGTATTCGGTATCGCTTTCCTGAATTAGTGAGGTTAGAATACTCTTAACAGATGACTAACTTATCTTTAGAAGATCTGCATGAGATCATATCAGCTGCTCGCTAATAAACGACTTGAAGTGGTTAACGTGTGTATTCGTGTTAAATTTCTGTATAGTTGTCATGTTAGGATGCCCGAAAGGGACACTAATTGTCGGAAAATGGGAATGTTGATCACACGCCTGTAATACTTATTTTATGTAGATGACATGCTAGGATTGGTATATTATAGTTTATATAGTTATATTTTGTATTTGGAGTCTTACATATGTTATTTAGATATTTTAGAATTAATTTAGTTAAAAAAACAAACTTTCACTATCTTTTCTTACAGGTAAATCGGGGATAGAGTTTTAGTACCATTGCTCCGCGCGCGTCCATGGATCGATATATGGCTCTTATCTACACATTACTACATATATGACAGGGTACACTTGCCCTATTGTGTGTGTTTTAATATTAAGGTCTAAACCATTTTTATAAATATTAATGCAAAACGTGTGGAGCGCAAACAGTCGCCAAACAGGTTAAACTTAGTTAAAATGATGTTTTCGGACGAAATGGAACAGCTGCAGCCTCAAAGCTGCACATCTGCAGGTCGTGCACGGTCAAGCGCACTGCCGTGCAGCTGACCGTGCATGACCCAGTGCACTGGGTGCAAGGAGGTAGTGCGAAGGATGTGCACGGTCATGCGCACGACCGTGCAGCAGACCGTGCGGGCCAAAAAGCCCAGCCCAAATTCGTGTGTATTTAAACATCCTTAACTTCAAAACCCTACATTCTTGCACTACCATCAGCACCCAAGTTCCAAACTGCCAAAACACCCGATTATTCATGATCTTTAGCTACAATCTTCACTCCTTTCCTTCCAAATCAACCAAGGTACGAATCCCTTCATAATTTTGCACTTGTATTTTGAATTTTTAGATTAGATTTGTTCTATTTTCGTATTTTAGGGCAAGATTTGGGGGTTTTCTTCATAAAGTTTAATAAACCCACTAATTTTGGTTAGTTTTATTTTAAATTAGTGTAGTTTTTTGTTGTTGATGTTGGAACCGTGCACACCCAGGCCCAAATCACAGTTAATATGAGTTTATTTGAAACATTTGAGAGATTTGGGTGTTTTTGTTGGAAAATTTTCGAAAATCTGGAACTGTGCACGGTCAGCTGCACAGTCGTGCGCCAGACCGTGCGTGCCGAGAAAATGGGTTGCACTGCCGTGCACAAGGCATTGCAGCCTCTGAGCTGACCAAAGACCAAATGTGCACGACCGTGCACAATTGTGCACGGCCGTGCATCAGATGCAGATTCAGATCAGAATTTGCGCAGGTCCGTTTTGGACATCCGGGACCTCCGTTTTTTGTGTACTAACAGTTGTGTATACATTTTTGCATGCAGATGGCCCACGCCTACCTAGGGTTCGACAACTGAGACAAGAGGGAAGGACCATTCATCGACAAATTCATGAAGCTTTGGGGCCGGCGGAACTAATTTGGTGTTCGTATTCGTCTCCACTTAGATCTACTGACCACACTGAATCAGCGTGAAAAATATGATGGGTTTGTCTCGCCGAATATGGCGAAGCTGCTGAGCATAAACCAGCCGGTCTACAGGGAAATAACGATTGAGTTCTTAGCATCCTTCTCCTACAAGAAACCGAAGGAGGGGCTGTATAAGAACTTCCACGCGAAAAATATTCGGTTTAGGCTCTGCAGGAAATGGTACCATTGGTCGGTTGCGTGACTGGGAAGGAAGCTAGAGATATACGAGCATTTGGAGACCGACTCGGAAGATTTTTGTGGGATCCACAGCTTCGTGGACAATGACGAGCGGGCCGCGTTTTGGGCATCGATTGCCGTTGGTATACCTTATAATCCGAGGTCTGCCAAGGAACCTAGGATTAAGGACCCGCTTCTCCGCCTATTGCACCATGTTTTTAGCCACACTATCTGTGGCCGAAAGGACAGTTCGGGGAACTGTCCCACTCCCGATCTTCTGTTTTTATATCATTTTTACGAGGGTGCCCCGCTGAACTTGGCCGCACGGATGGCCGAGTTCTTTCTTACTGCTGGGGGCACCAAGGACGGGAGTGAGATCCATGTGGGAGAGTACGTCACCCAGATCGCCAAGGCATTGGGAGTTATGACCGACGAGGTCAAGGCCACGCTGACATTGGTGACTAATGGGGTTATGTTAGATCTTAGATCACTCAGGGCTCAGAACCTGCTAGCTGACACGGACGGGGGTCCACGCCTTATTAGCCAGGACATTATATGGGACCCCGTACCACCAGAGGAGGAGGAGGACGAGGAGATGCATGAGCAGCACGCAGGAGGCGGTGGTGACGCGCCACACGACTCTCCACACGACTCTCCTCAGCACTTCCAGCCCCAGGACCAGCAGTGGCCTCCCGGCATCCCGACATACCCTGAGTTCTACCAGCGGTTCCAGACGATGGAGCTGAACATGCACAATATCGGTGCAAACCAGGTGCAGATCAGACAGGACCAGCAGTACATGCAGTCCACTATGGATCGTGTGCTGCAGGATGTCAGGCACAGCTTTGAGTACCTCTTCGCCGGGTTAGAGCAGGTGCATCCGGGTCACTTCAGGAACCCTCCCTTATTCCCTTATGGTGCACCTGGCGACCAGCCAGGAAGCTCCGGTCAGCACCACAGGGACGACGCCGACCAGTAGCCACTACCATCTCATGCATGCAGTTGTTAGTACTTCTCTTATTTATGCTTTCAGTACTTTATTTTCGGGTCTACGTACCCAAGACTTTTTAGTATTTGTACTTGAACTATTTCTTTTCAGTATTTCAGTATCTTAGTTTTTTTAGTTTAGTTTTGTGGATGTGAATGATGGGTTTGATGAGTTTGTTTGTGTCAAGAATGTTGATTATGCAGGTAACTGGCGAGCACCGTTATCGGGGCTCATGCCGTCCATTTACCCGGGCGTTTCTTCGACACAAGGGGAGTATTATTCTCCTTTTTCCCACTATAGATAGCTAATTCATAAACGCTTTCTATTGTCACATTGGGGACAATGTGAATTTCAAATGTGGGGAGGGGTTATATCTTATATCTCGTTTTTCCTCTTGTATATAAAAAAACCTTTTAAGTACATATATGTATATATATATATATATATATATTCATACAAACATCAAGCCTAACTAATTTTTGATAAAGATAACTTGAGGCGCAACAAACAGATGAGATACGAGCGTGTTAGATTCGTACACTTGCACCCATTTCCTTCCGGTTACGTGAGCGTTTGAGCCTTAGAATAGATTACATTTCTTTGACATGCTTGCGAGTGAGCCAGATATTTTGTGCAATTTAGAACTTGTCATTAGTATACTTGTTTAGATCAGATACGTGTGACACTGTACGAATATGATTGAGGCATTTAGGATACCCTTTTGATTTAACCTTTTCTTTTCGTTCTATCTTTTTCCCGCACCCATATGTTACCACACCATTTCACCACTAAAACCAAATAGCCTTTTTCTTTTAAACCCTTTGTGTTAAAACTCGGTTTAGGTTATTGTTTAACTAGTTTATGTATTGTAAATAGTTCGTTTTCGGGTATATCTGATTAGAACCCGTATGTTGATATTATATCAGTTTCAGTTCATTATATATATCATAGATATATATGTTAAAAAATCCAGAAAAATAGAACACCCTAAAATAGGGTGAATTAGCAGTATTCGAGCAGTTTTTATAGTTTTAAAGTTAGAAATTATAAGTTAGCTCGATTTAAAATAAAAATCGCCTATATTTGCGTTTGTGTTGTACAGTTGAATTAGTTGATATTAGTTAGACATAACCACCGAGTTTTAGCCGATTTGTCACTGTAAATATCCATTCCATACCCTTACCTATGCCTAATATTACAACCCGTACAAGACCTCTTCATTTGTGCCTTTTCACACGTTAGTTGGTGAAGATTAGATCTTTTGACAAGCTTATGATATTGCACGATTCATTGTCTTGGCAATGGAGCGATTTACACATACACATTACACGTATGTATCATAAATAAAACCGAGTGTGTGTGAACATTGTGAGTCGTGTACGGGTTTGCGTGCTTGTAGATCGGAAGTGAGTCGTTGTTTTTTAGTCATCTTTTCACCTGTGTTTATATCTTGTTAACTTGACTATTATCGTCTGTACAGGTTATATTTTGTCTTTGTTGCCACTTGGCGAATTTTTCGTTTATTTCTGCTTAGTTGTTTGCTTGAGGACAAGCAAAGTTCAAGTGTGGGGAGGTTTGATATACGTTAAAATATACATATTTAAATCCCCGATTAAACTCCCAAATTGCGCGTTTTCGACCATAATTAAACGAATTCGGTACTTAACCGCTTCATATGTTTATTGCAGGTCTTAAACGACGTCCCACAAGCAAAGTCGAAGAAACCGGGCGAAAAAACGGACAAGACGGAAAGTTTCTACAAAAATCAACTAAGTCTGGAAAACGTGCACGGCCGTGCACCTTAGGTGCACACCCATGCGGACTTGCTTGGCTCGGACACAAAGGCAGTGCACTGCCAGTGCGACCTGGCGTGCACAACATGTTCTCTGGCACCCTGATCAGCACTGCCATGCGGGTGCCCGTGCGGCTCAACTTCTCGAGTGCACTGCCAGTGCACCAGGCAGTGCACTCCCAGCACCCGGCTACCACCAGACCCGCACGCCCATGCACCCTAGGTGCACGGCCGTGCGGAATATCTAGATATTTTCAGGGATCAGCCAGCCACTTGCCCACTTGCATGTCAACTCATCTTGATAAAGTGCACGGCCGTGCACAAAATCAGAGTTTCTATAAAAACAGAGCACAACACACTGATCAGGTGTTGGGTATTCTCTGGGTGATTTGGGGCGATTTCTGGATCAAACAAGCAGCCGGAAGGCCGTCTAACAAGCTCGGGATTCAAGCCGGATCATCTAGCGTCATCCAATCCATCACATTCAAGATTTATGGTTTGATCTATTAAACTTTAAGTTGATTCAAATCTGATTATTTTGGCTTGTTTTTGTTGTTTATGCAGTACATTATCGTCTAGTAATCATGTTTAGTAATCATTAGTAGAAAAAACAATCGTTAGTATGTAATCTTGTTTTGTATAAATTTGGCGTTTTTCATGTTTAGATCTTGATGATCATAGCGCAACCTTGTTTCGTTGTTGTTGGATTTATAGTAATTCGGATGACTTCGGCGATTATCGAATGTGTTAGGCGGATAAATGTTGAAAAAACCGTCTGTTTAATCGTCCGGTAGTAGACTAGTTAACTTGTTAAATAGTTTACACCATGAAACTGTAACCGGGTATTGGTTTAGTTAAAGTCGGTCGAATAACGGTTAAAAATGCTTACCGGCATGAAAAAGGGTTTTAAAAGCCTAATGGTGTCGTTACTGGTCTTTGACACGGTTAATGATCTTTGGTAGTTATTTTGGTAAAAATAGCGATCTTAGTAGATCTGGGTTCAAAGTTGGTAAAATGAAATAGGTTGTGAAATGCTCTACTTTATGCTAGTTTAGGTGGCTGTATTTTGTATTCGGTATCGCTTTCCTGAATTAGTGAGGTTAGAATACTCTTAACAGATGACTAACTTATCTTTAGAAGATCTGCATGAGATCATATCAGCTGCTCGCTAATAAACGACTTGAAGTGGTTAACGTGTGTATTCGTGTTAACTTTCTGTATAGTTGTCATGTTAGGATGCCCGAAAGGGAAACTAACTGTCAGAAAATGGGAATGTTGATCACACGCCTGTAATACTTATTATATGTAGATGACATGCTAGGATTGGTATATTATAGTTTATATAGTTATATTTTGTATTTGGAGTCTTACATATGTTATTTAGATATTTTAGAATTAATTTAGTTAAAAAAACAAACTTTCACTATCTTTTCTTACTGGTAAATCGGGGATAGAGTTTTAGTACCATTGCTCCGCGCGCGTCCATGGATCGATATCTAGTTCTTATCTACACAATACTACATATATGACAGGGTACACTTGCCATATTGTGTGTGTTTTAATATTAAGGTCTAAACCATTTTTATAAATATTAAAGCAAAACGTGTGTTATTTCATTGTAAAATTATGTGTATATTCGCACACGTCAGCTAATCATTAGATGATGTCATCTCCGTTTTCTGACACGAGTGTTTGTCAGACTGCTCATGATTGATGTGACAGTTGTGACGGCTATTGTCAGGGTAATTGAGTGGTTACCATTAATAGTAATTAATAACCATAGCCTCTCTCCTCTATTTATAGTAAGTGTATCCTCATATCTTCTTCATTAGTTAACTTTGAAAAAATTATACCACACTTTCTGGGTAAATGGCGACTAGCTCTTCCAACAACAATCTTCGAATCACGGAAAGATTAGCATTGCAAGGGATGATGAAGCTATCTCAGCATCCCAGTCGTGATCAGTCTTCAACATATGCTCTTGATCGTCTAGCTGAGTATTGTGAGCATTTGTTGTCACAAGAAGACATGCGGCCTGATAATCTGGATGATCAAGGGACCTCTGATGGGCAGCCATTGAAGATGATGAAGTTGTCGGAGTTGGGAGATATAACCAAGATTAAGCCCAGGAAGGTTAGAGGTTAATTTGTGTTTCCAGTGTGTTGGGTCTTTATGTGTAAATCTTAAGTAAAATTTTTTGTAGTTGCTGTTCAACGCCCTGTTCATGGGGTATATTTTGTGTTTGTGATATTCCCCTTTTGATGTATAGCAACAATCTATGTATTGGGTTTGTAGGTTGTACTATCAAACAATGGCTTGTATGATAAAGGCTTTTTTGTAATATAAATGACGTTGGACATAAAGTCCTTTTTACAAAATCAGGGAATAACAGATTACATGTAGCATATGCGCAGCTGCGCTGCATTCCAAGTACGTGGTATTGGCGAACCATCTAGGCGTTGTAGAGCATATGCTCCTATTCCCAATACCTCTTGGATTTTGTAAGTCCTTCCCGAGTTGGAGCAAGCTTTCCTGGTTTTTCCGCATTTGATGCTTCATTGTTGCGGAAAACGAAATCGCCAACGCGGAAAGATTGTTCTTTGACTCGCGCGTTGTAATACTTTTCTAACTGTTGTTTATATGAGGCTTCTCGCACACAGGCCGAATCTCGGCGCTCATCTAGCGAGTCTAGATTCATCCTCAATTCTTTATCATTGTCAGTTTGTTGTGCGAATAAGACTCTTGGGGAAGGATACGTGACCTCTGTTGGGATGACCGCCTCAGTTCCGTATGTTAGACTGAACGGTGTTTCCCTGGTGCTTGTTTTGGAAAGAGTGCGGTGAGCCCAAAGAACATGGGGTAATTCGTCCACCCAGCCGCTGCGTCTTGTTCCCAGACGTGCGTTGATGCCTTCAACAATACTTCTGTTTGCGCGTTCAACCTGGCCATTGCCTTGAGGATGCGCAACTGAAGTAAATATCTGTTTGATTTTCATTGATGAGAGCCATTCTTGTAAGTGCTGATCCGCAAACGGCGTTCCCTTGTCACTTACTATTTCTAGCGGCAGACCAAATCTGCAAATGATGAATTCCCATATAAATTTCTTGATGTTGCGCCCGTCAATTGTGGCTAACATCTTGGCTTCCACCCATTTGGTAAAGTAATCAATGGCGACCACCAAGTATTTGACGTTACCTAGCGCTGTGGGGAAGGGTCCCACCAGATCAATGGCCCATTTTTGGAATGGCCATGCTGCGGTGACTGGTACCAAATTATTTTCTGGTCTAAGTGTACCGGGCGCGTGCCGTTGGCAAGCGTCACATTTGCGCAGCTCTTTTAATGCATCGAGGTGCATTCCCGGCCAGTAATATCCTGCATTCATGAGTTTGGCCACAACCATTCGAGGTCCTGCGTGCAACCAGCACGTGCCTTTGTGTATATCTCTTATTAAGTAGGTGGCTTCCGCGGAATCTACACATCGTAGCATTGGTCCGAGATAGGACCGTCGGTATAAGATACCATCGGCGACCTCATAATGTAAGGCATTGTGTTGTAGTTTCCTAGCCTCTGCTTTGTCTGATGGGAGGATTCCCTTAGTCAGGAAGGCCATTATGGGGGTGGTCCAAGATTCTTTTCCTGTCTGGACCACGTTCACTTGTTTTTATGGTACAGATGGCTTGGCCAGCACCTCAACTCGTACGTCTTTTGCCATATGATCGAATGCAGTTGACGCCATTTTGCTTAAAGCATCTGCTGGCTTGTTTTGGCTTATGCGCACGTGAATGACTTTGCAATGGGGGAAGCTATTCATCAGTTCTTTGGTGTGTTGTAAGTATAAAATCATGGATGGCTCTCTTGCTTCATATGAGCCATCGATGTGATTAGCAACTAACATTGAATCAACGTGGGCCTCTATGTATTGTGCGCCCATCTTCTTGGCGATGCGTAAGCCTGCGATAAGTGCTTCATACTCTGCCTCGTTGTTAGTTGTTGGGAAGTCGAGCCTTATTGCGTAGGTGTATTCTTTCTCTTCCGGAGTTATCAGACGTAACCCCGCGCCGGCTCCTTCATCATTACAAGCACCATCAGTGAACAGATTCCACTTTTGATTTTCATCGGGCGGAGTTGACTTTGATGATGCCTCATTTGCGCATTCTTCAACTTTATCCGCTGGGACTTCCGCGATAAAATCTGCAAGGATTTGTCCTTTGAAGGAAGGTCTTGCCTTGTATGAGATCGAATGTTCACCCAATTCGATTGCCCATTTGGCCAACCGTCCAGAAAGTTCTGGTTTGCGCAAGATATCATTGATGCGGAAGTCTGTGAGGACATTGATCGGATGTCCTTGGAAGTATCTGTGCAGTCTTCTTGAAGCGTGGACTAAGGCGAGGACCAATTTTTCCATTGTTGAGTAGCGGGTCTCGGCATCCAGCAGCGTACGGCTGACATAGTATATTGGGGTTTGTACCCCATTTCTGTCGACCATAAGTACCGCACCTACTACCTTGTCAGTGACAGATAGGCATAGGGTAAGTGGCTCCTTTGGCAGCGGAGCGGTGAGTGTTGGCAGATTGCTCAAACACTTCTTCATTTCTTGGAAGGTTGCTTCTGCCTCTGCGGTCCAGTGAAAGTTTGATTTCTTCAAGCAACTCTTTAGTGTGTCCACGAAGGGAAAAGATTTGGACGCATAGTTTGACAGAAACCTGTTCAAAGCTACAAGTCTCCCCATTAAAGTTTGGACTTCTTTGACCGAAGATGGGGATGGCATGCGCTCGATTGCTTGCAACTTATCTGGTTTGGGCCAAAAACCATCCTTTTGTTACAATGACTCCGAGAAATTTTCCTTCTTCCATTCCGAAGGAACATTTGCCCGGGTTAAGTTTCATCCGCACACTGCGCAATTGATCGAAAGTTTTTTGAATGTCATTTAGCATCTGGTCTTCTTCTCTGCTTTTGATTACTAGATCGTCGACGTACACCTCCAAATTTACACCGATTTGTTTTACAAACGCGATGTCCATTAAACGCTGATATGTTGCCCCAACGTTTTTCAGCCCAAACGGCATCTTAGTGTAGTAGAAGGTACCCATATCTGTGCGGAATGTTGTCTTGTCTTCATCTTCTTTGGCCATCTGGATTTGATGATAACCCTTGTAGGCGTCCAGAAAGCATTTGAACCTGTAGGGTGCCAAAGAATCAACCTTCAGGTCAATCTCGGGAAGCGGATAACAATCTTTTGGGCAAGCTTTATTCAGATCCTTGTAGTCAACACACATGCGTCAGGTGCCATTGGATTTGCCCACCATGACTGGGTTTGCCACCCAGGTTTGGTACTTGCTCTTGCGGAGGATACCGGCCTTTAAGAGTTCCATCACTTGTTCGTTCATCGCCTTTTTTTTCTCTGGGCCCATGTTGCGCTTCTTTTGAGCAACTGGTTTGGCGTTTTTGAAGACGTTGAGTTTGTGTTCCGCGATGTGACGCGGGACACCAACCATGACTGCTGGCTTAAAGGCAAAGATATCCATGTTCTTTGTTAGCAGTTGCTTTAAATGAGTGCGAATGGAGTCGGAGATTACATGGCCGATGACAACTGTCTGTTCCAGGAATGCAGGGTTGATAACCCATTTCTCCGGTTCGGTTCTGACAGTTAGTTTTATTTGCTTTATGGGCTTCGGCGCATCGGTTGTGTGACATGTTTTGTTTCCGCGAATAAATGCGACTCCTGTTCGCGTAGGGAAACATGCCATCTGATGTGGCGTGGATGCGTTGCAGTTAAACTTTGCCAGTCCTTCTCGCCCTAGTAGGATGTCATGCGAGGAAATAACGGGAAGAACAATAAATTCGCACGTTTCGGTGCGCGAGTTTTTTCCGTCTGAGAGTGTTACTGGGAAGGTGAGCATTCCCAGTGGATAAATTGTTTTATGAATAAAGCCGGAAATTGGCTCTGTCACTGGTATTATTCTTCTTTTGTCATCATCGTCCAGCTGGTCGAAACATTGCTGGTACATGATGTCGGTGCTACTACCGTTGTCCAAGAACATATATCTTGTTCGGTAATGGCCAACAATGCCTGTGATAATCAGTGGAGCTGTCGACGAAGCCCCTCCCTTCACTCTTAGCATGATCACTTGTTCTTCTTTCCATGAATCATCACTTGTCTCCGCAAACATGCGTTTGTGACTCGCGTTTCTATGGATCATGTGGCAATTATTGCGTGATGTTTGTCACACCCTCAAATTTCCACTGCGGAGTTTTACCGCGAGGTGCATGACAAACCAGGACCCATAGCCATAAGTATCATGAACGACTCTAAATGCCCAAACCATTTAGTTCGTTTTTAAGAAAAAAGTTTCAAAGTTTAACCAAGCAATTTAAAGTAATGCGGAAGCGTAAACAAAGTAAAACATTTGCAAAAGTCTGCGCAAGACAACGCGCCCAAAACCAAAGTTTAAAAGTACGAAATAATAAATATCCATAACCCAAGACACGAATGATGCATGCCCTAAAACGTGCTCCGTACCTAAGGACCTGCAAAGCATGCTAAAATGTGTCAACATAAAGTCGGTGAGTTCACTATATAAGTAAGCGATGTAAATAATAACGTAGGTTCTCAAAACCCCAAAAGTCAAGTGTACAACGTTGGTCCCTCAGACCCTGTAAACAATAGCTAATTCAAATGTCAGGGGTAGCTAGCCCACTCATGATAACTAAAACCGGCGAATACCGAACTACTAATGAACAAGTTCCCATAACCGGGATAAAGATGCCTTGCATCATTGTCCATCGACAATGATTATGTTTGAAGCTAATAGTTCACATCCGTGCTCCCAGCACGATGTGAGGTTTGTTAGACCTAATAGCGCTATCAACTAATTAACCCGTTTGCCCAACCGGCAATTGATTCGGTATTTTGAAGGACTTAAAAGATGTGTTTGGTTTAGTTCATCAAGGACATATATATGAATTAGTAAAAATAGATTCACCACGTGAACCATGCACCCCAAACCCGGGATGTGTAAAAGAAAGTTGTCTCAATACAGACTAGAAAACGTTACCAATGTAGTCTCAACCCGAGACGCATGCTTTGAGAAAAAAGTAGTGAAACTCACCTTATCGCGTAAGTAAAGAATCCGAACAGCAAGTATTATATGCTACTGACACCCTAATAACAGTGTCACCACGTGAGTATAGGCGTAACATCATTACACCATATAACTCGTTTGTCCAAGGCGTTTTAAATATTCAAAAGTGTGTATGCGACGCCTAGTGATTCTACATGCAATAGTAAACCCTACGGACTCGTTGGTGAATGAGTTGGTTATAATTAGTTTCTACAGCCCGTATGTGTCGTAAACATGTGTACTTCCGTTATATGTCAATTTTAGATCACCTAAGACCTCAAGTAATCACATAAGCACATAATACACAATCTGTGTTTTCAGGACAGATTGTGCGCCATCAAAACGAATTTATTTAAAATAGTAAACCAGTGAGTTATCCTCCCAAATTTTTACTGAATTATCTTTGGGATTCACTTGGCAATACCTATTTTTGTTTTGTCTTAATTCCAAATACAAAAATTATAAAAATTCGTACAACACAGCAGTGTTCAGAAAATTTCCACAATAGGTCAGTTTAGTAGGAAAATTCTTAAAAATTGTGTATTCATCCAAACGAGATGAATCCACTTGGAAAAGCTCTATTTTTCCAGTATTGACCTACTGTAAAAATTTCATAACCTAACTCCTTGTAAATCTCAAGTTATGACCATTTAAAGTTAGTCCAATTTACAAATCCGAAAATCTGATATGACCCCTAATCAATTAAAATTCCAAAAACGACTCATCCGACGTCCAAAACACATGATTTTACCCATTATGAAAAGCTAAGACCAGGTGTGACCTAACCATGCCAAGAAAACACTAAAATTATTATGTTAGAGCCGTGTTACAGCTCCTACAAATTTGACTAACCATTCTGTCCAGATTTTAGTTTCGCCTAAATCATACTTTAATCGCCTACCGTGTGCACAAAAACTATTAACATTTATCAATCATCAACACAAAACATTCCTAATACCTATTTCATCAGATTCTATGATTAAACATGTCAAGATCAAAGCTTTAAGAATCAAAACACCAATTACTTGCGCAACAAGTATCCTACGATGTTACTAAGCGTTTATGAGTATGTTTAATCCATTTAATCTTCAAAAAGATTCATGCTTTAATGTTTTATAAACTCATTCAGACCTGGACAAACTTATTATATGATTTTTATTAATGAAAACACAAGATAGAAGCATAAGAAATCGTAAGATATACCCTTAGCTCTCTCAATCGATCAATCGCGCGCCTTGGAGCCTCCCAATTGATGATCTTGAGCCTTAGCAGAGGTTGTTTGAGTGAAATATTCATGTGGGGCAGTAAGGGGGCGATTAGGGTTGAGTATGGGGGTTGCATGGGAGTTTAGGATGCTTAAATATAAGTTTGAGGCGGTTTAGACCCGTCAGGTCACTTCGAGCGGCCGCTCGGTGCCTGTGAGCGGCCGCTCACAGGTCCGGGTGGCGCGCTCTTTTCTCGTTTCGTCTCCCGACGCGTTATCCTTCGACGTTTTCGTTATTTCGGACCGTAACAAGTGTAACCCCATGCATTAAGACCCTAATCAACCTCATGCTCCACTTTTAATGATTTCTATTAACGTGTTCGGTTTAGGTTCACATAATCACGTATGGTTTTCACATAAGTTTATTTTTCACCAACGTCCGAGGTTCACTAATCATGCAATCACACATTGACTCACAACCATGCACGTATGTCTTATCTAACTAACCCTAGTTAAGTATAATGCAAGGAAATGTAACTAGAGTTTAGTTAAAGTGAGAACCTGAATTTTCGGGGTATCACATCATCCCCAAGTTGAAAAGAATTTCGTCCCGAAATTCAACAAGTAAACAGTAAAGCCAGCTAAAAATGTATGCTTGGTTTCCGGATGTCACATCATCCCCAAGTTGAAAGGAATTTCGCCCCGAAATTCACTTTGAGCGAGCTGCTTTATGTTCGGCATTTGATCTATGCACAGGTTCAGGTTCAGAAAAGAGGTGTGGATATTTGAGCCGCATCTGGTCTCTGCGCTCCCACGTGTATTCCGGTCCTAGACGGGAATTCCACCGTACCTTCACGATAGGTATAGTGCTTTGCCTGAGTTTCTTGACGCCCTGCTCAAGAATCTCCACTGGTTCTTCCACGAACCGTAACTGGTCGTCCACCTGGATCTCCTCCAGCGGTACTACCAGTGTAGTATCGGATAAGCATTTCTTCAAGTTTGAGACGTGGAATACATTATGCACTCCACTGAGTTCGTCTGGTAAATTCAGCTGATAAGCTACCGGACCAATCCTTTTAACAATCTCGAAGGGTCCAACATAACGGGGATTCAACTTCCCTCGTTTCCCAAAGCGTATCACTCCTTTCCAAGGTGACACCTTTAACAAAACTTTGTCCCCAACCTGGAACTCCAAAGGTTTTCTACGTTTGTCCGCGTAGCTTTTCTGTCGATCACGAGCAGCAGCCATTCTGTTTCTGATTTGCACTATCTTCTCAGAGGTTTCGTGCACGAGTTCGGGACCTGTTAGTTGGCTATCCCCAACCTCAGTCCAACAGATAGGAGACCTACACTTGCGGCCATAAAGTGCCTCAAAAGGCGCACACTGAATCGAGGTGTGGTAACTATTGTTGTAAGAGAACTCGATTAAGGGCAAGTGCTTGTCCCAGTTATTACCAAAGTCCACCACGCATGCTCGTAGCAGATCCTCTAATGTTTGGATGGTACGTTCACTTTGTCCATCCGTCTGTGGGTGATAGGCTGTGCTCATATCGAGACGAGTACCTAGAGCATCTTGGAGAGTAGTCCAGAATCGAGAAGTGAATCGCCCATCGCGATCAGATATAATGGAAGTAGGCACTCCATGCCTAGAGACTATCTCCTTGATATATAGGTTCGCCAGCTTCTCTAACGAGTCCGTTTCTTTTATTGCCAGGAAGTGGGCCGATTTGGTTAAGCGGTCCACGATAACCCAAATCATGTTATGGCCCGCTGTTGTTTTTGGAAGCTTCGTAATGAAGTCCATGGAAATCCCATCCCATTTCCACATCGGTATCTCTGGTTGCTGAAGTAGGCCTGAAGGTTTCTGATATTCAATCTTAACCTTCGCACAAGTCAAGCACTTACTAACATAAGTGGCTATCTCTGCTTTCATGTTTGGCCACCAGTAGAGAGTTTTGAGGTCCTGATACATTTTGTCCGAACCGGGATGTACCGAATAACGAGATGTGTGAGCCTCATCGAGCACTAGTTGTCTAAGATCCCCTGAACGTGGAATCCAGACTCGATCCATAAAGTACTGAAGCCCATCCGACTTCAGTTCCAGGTGTTTGTCAGCACCATGCAATGTTTCCAACCCGATGTTTTCCTTTTTCAAGGCCTCGCCTTGGGCTTCACATATTTTATCAGGCAGATTAGAGTGTATGGTAAGTTGTAAGGCCCGCACACGTTTGGGTTTCGTTTCCTTACGGCTCAGGGCATCAGCTACTACGTTAGCTTTCCCTGGATGGTACTTGATAGCACAGTCATAATCATTCAAGAGTTCGACCCATCGTCGTTGCCGTATGTTTAGGACCTTCTGATCAAATATGTGCTGAAGACTCTTATGATCTGTGAAGATTGTGCACTTCGTTCCGTAGAGGTAGTGTCTCCAAATTTTGAGAGCGAAGACAACCGCTCCCAGTTCCAAGTCGTGAGTGGGATAATTCTTCTCGTGAACTTTTAGTTGTCGTGAAGCATAAGCGATCACCTTCTCGCGTTGCATCAAAACACACCCTAGCCCTTGGATAGATGCATCACAGTACACCACAAAGTCCTCCGTACCCTCAGGTAGTGATAATATTGGAGCACTGCAAAGTTTAGTCTTTAGTAATTGAAAAGCAGCTTCTTGGGCATCTTCCCACTTGTAGATAATCCCCTTCTGTGTCAAAGCAGTGAGGGGTTGAGCGATTTTTGAGAATCCCTGAATGAATCTGCGATAATAACCTGCAAGGCCAAGGAATTGTCGAACCTCCGTGGGAGTCTTAGGGGCCTCCCATCTTTTAATCGCATCAATCTTAGCGGGATCGACCTGTATTCCTGCCTCGTTCACCACATGAAGAATTGGACCTCACGAATCCAGAAGTCGCACTTGGAGAATTTTGCATATAGCTGCTCACTTTTCAGTAGTTCCAAGATCAGTCGTAGGTGTTGCTCGTGCTCTTCCCTACTCTTGGAATAGATCAGAATATCGTCTATGAACACTATGACAAATTTGTCTAGATAGGGTTTGCACACCCGGTTCATGAGGTCCATGAACACAGCTGGTGCATTGGTCAGCCCGAAGGGCATTACCAAAAATTCATAGTGCCCATAACGAGTTCGAAAAGCTGTCTTTGGCACATCCTCCTCTCGGACTCTCAGTTGGTGATACCCCGACCTTAAGTCAATCTTGGAATAGAAACTCGACCCCTGAAGTTGGTCGAATAGATCATCTATGCGAGGTAAAGGGTAGCGATTCTTAATTGTCACCTTATTTAATTCCCGGTAATCGATGCACATACGGAAACTCCCATCCTTCTTCTTCACGAATAAGACTGGGGCTCCCCACGGTGAAGAGCTAGGTCGGATGAAACCCCTATCCAATAGCTCTTGGAGTTGGGTAGATAGTTCCTGAAGTTCGCCTGGTGCAAGGCGGTATGGTGCACGCGCAACTTGGGCGGCGCCTGGTGCAAGGTCAATTTGGAACTCCACTTGGCGAACCGGTGGAAGTCCTGGCAGCTCCTCTGGGAAAACATCTGGAAAATCTCGGACCACCGGGATGTCCTCGATCTTTGTTTCGACTTCGGCTCGAGTGTCAGAAATGTTAGCCAATATGGCTGGATAGCCCTTCCGTATGCACTTCTGAGCCTTCAAGTAAGAGATGATGCCCACCATGGCACCACCACGATCACCCTGGACAGACAAGAGTTCCCCACTGGGGAGGGGGATACGGACAACTTTCTCCTTGCAAAGAATTTCGGCGTGGTGCTTGGACAACCAGTCCATGCCAACCACAAGATCAAAGCTTCCTAGGGTGATAGGTAAAAGGTCGATGGCAAACAAATGTCCATCTAGTTCGAGCCTACAGTCAAGAAGAATGTGGGTTACCTCAACAGGCTTCCCACCAGCTAGTTCTATAGAGTACGGGGTCTCGAGTAACGTAGGAACTATCCCTAGTTGTCTGCTAAGTTTTGATGACACAAAACTATAGTCTGCACCAGTATCATATAAAACAGAAGCGAGAGTGTCGTTCAAGGAACACGTACCCGTCACGACGTTGTTATCATTCCTCGCTTCCCCAGAGCCAATCACGAATGCTCTACCACGCGCCCCATAGTTGTTTTCGTTGTTGTTGTTGTTATTACCAGTGTTGGTGTTATTATTTCCTCCATTGTTTCCATTACCGTTCAGCTGGGGACAATTCTTTTTAAAATGGTTCTCGCTACCACACTGGTAACACGCCTTTCCACCCTTCTGTTGCTGACCCTGCGGGGGTGGGTTACCCTGAAGGTTGACTCTACAGTCTTTCTGCACATGCCCCAGCTTACCACAACGATCGCACTTAATCCTGTTACATGGCCCAGAGTGGTGATAGTTGCACTTAGCGCACTTGGGCCGATTTCCGTGATAACCACCTTGAGTCTGAGTACGGTTGTTGTTGTTGTTGTGGTTGTCGTGTTTCTTGTTCGGGTGCTGCTGCTGTTGATTACCATTACCCGGGGGTTTGCCAGACGCACTCTCCCACTTTCTCTTATTATCATTAGTGCCAGAGGATGAAGCACCTCGAGGGGGCAGTAGTCCCTCCTCTACTTTCTGGTCAGTCAGCTGGTGTGCCATACGAATCACCTGCTGAAGATTGTTGAAGTTGGCAGCAGTAACCATGCCCTTGATCTGCGGCACCAAACCCTTGATGTACAGTTCAATTCGCTTGTAGAGCGGGGTTGAGTAGTTAGGGCACATAGTGGCTAGCTCATGTGACCTAGTGGTGTAGGCTTCAATATCCGACCCCACCATTTTCAGATTCAGGTACTCAGTTTCCAGCTTCTGGATTTCATCCCGAGGGCAGTACTCCTCCCTCATCATCTCCTTGAAAGCATCCCAAGGCGTAGCATTTGCCACATCCACACCCAGTATTTGCTTCTGAGAGTTCCACCAAGATAACGCCGCGTTCTCAAGTGTACCAGCGGCATATTTGACCCGGTCAGCTGGTGGACAGTTGCACATAGCAAAGCATGACTCCACCCTTTCAAACCACCTAAGTAGTCCAACTGCACCTTCAGATCCCCCAAAGTTTTGAGTCTTGCAGTCCATGAAGGTTTTGTAGGTGCAGGCTGGAGGGTGGTGTGGAGGTTGACCTACGTGCAAACACGGGAGTCATATGAGTAATAGAGTTTAACGCTGGAGCTCGTAGAAGGAGTAAAATAAGACGAATTAGTGTTACCAGCTTGGATAGCTGCGAGGGCTGCAACCACCCTGTCGTTGACAAGTGCAGTTAGCTCAGCTTGTGTTAGGTTGATGTGTCCACGTCCATGACCTCTTCCCGCCATCGTAGTTCTACAAATATACTATACCCATGAGAATACATTCGTTTGTACATCACAGTGTACTAATAAATCGTGCACGTATAAATAATAAAATAAAAGTTAAATCAATAATAAAATACCAACGTTCTAAAATAATCCAAAAGATCACCCAGTCACACGAGATTAAATAGAAGTCATAATATACTAGGAACAAAATAAATAACTAAATAAATAATAATAAATAAAATCAATCGTCGTCCGTAGAGATGACTGATCCTTCATCCTCACTTTCCTCCGGTAACTCCTCAGGTTCTTCCTCCTCTTCCTCTTCTATAAGAGCTGCATCAAGTGCCGCTCCCAAATCATCAAACTCATCCTCCATGGGTTCCTCCTCGGGGTCCTCTTCCCCAATTGGTTCCAAAGCTTCCATAAGCTGGTTGCGAACCATGGCTAACTCCTCTCGAGTATGCGCCAACTCTTGTTTGGTAGCAGTAGCATCCTGTTTTGCTTCCTCAGCCTCTTTCTTAACTTTCCTTAGTTCGCTAAGTAAGTAGTCAATCTGTCCCGCCACATGTGTCAATGTCTCGTCAGCATTTCTTCTCCAGAACTGGAACTCCTTAATACCAGTGTAAGCATTATCCAACTCAGTGTGTACATGCCTCACCATTCCTGCAAGTGTCCTCTCCCACGAGTCCACAATGGGAGGTACTGTAGCTGGCACCCCATAACTTACGACCCACGAGTGCAAGATGTCCGTGAACCAACGCCAATGGTTAGTGGCTTCACTCGGCTCGAGTGACGAAGATGGGGCCTCATAAGGGTCATACATGGGGCGTCGCTGCCCGTCATGAGCACGGTAAGAGTAATTTCGGTGAGCGGGGTTAACCATAATTACCTGCAATATGTTAGGTTAGTGTTCGAAGTCGAGAATAATAAGCGTGCACTGAAGACGATGAGTGTACTAATACTTATGCTATAATGATTATAGTCTAGAATGCAATGCAATTCCTAGTTCACTATAACCTGGCTCTGATACCAATCTGTCACACCCTCAAATTTCCACTGCGGAGTTTTACCGCGAGGTGCATGACAAACCAGGACCCATAGCCATAAGTATCATGAACGACTCTAAATGCCCAAACCATTTAGTTCGTTTTTAAGAAAAAGTTTCAAAGTTTAACCAAGCAATTTAAAGTAATGCGGAAGCGTAAACAAAGTAAAACATTTGCAAAAGTCTGTGCAAGACAACGCGCCCAAAACCAAAGTTTAAAAGTACGAAATAATAAATATCCATAACCCAAGACACGAATGATGCATGCCCTAAAACGTGCTCCGTACCTAAGGACCTGCAAAGCATGCTAAAATGTGTCAACATAAAGTCGGTGAGTTCACTATATAAGTAAGCGATGTAAATAATAACGTAGGTTCTCAAAACCCCAAAAGTCAAGTGTACAACGTTGGTCCCTCAGACCCTGTAAACAATAGCTAATTCAAATGTCAGGGGTAGCTAGCCCACTCATGATAACTAAAACCGGCGAATACCGAACTACTAATGAACAAGTTCCCATAACCGGGATAAAGATGCCTTGCATCATTGTCCATCGACAATGATTATGTTTGAAGCTAATAGTTCACATCCGTGCTCCCAGCACGATGTGAGGTTTGTTAGACCTAATAGCGCTATCAACTAATTAACCCGTTTGCCCAACCGGCAATTGATTCGGTATTTTGAAGGACTTAAAAGATGTGTTTGGTTTAGTTCATCAAGGACATATATATGAATTAGTAAAAATAGATTCACCACGTGAACCATGCACCCCAAACCCGGGATGTGTAAAAGAAAGTTGTCTCAATACAGACTAGAAAACGTTACCAATGTAGTCTCAACCCGAGACGCATGCTTTGAGAAAAAAGTAGTGAAATATTCGTGTGGGGCAGTAAGGGGGCGATTAGGGTTGAGTATGGGGGTTGCATGGGAGTTTAGGATGCTTAAATATAAGTTTGAGGCGGTTTAGACCCGTCAGGTCACTTCGAGCGGCCGCTCGGTGCCTGTGAGCGGCCGCTCACAGGTCCGGGTGGCGCGCTCTTTTCTCGTTTCGTCTCCCGACGCGTTATCCTTCGACGTTTTCGTTATTTCTGACCGTAACAAGTGTAACCCCATGCATTAAGACCCTAATCAACCTCATGCTCCACTTTTAATGATTTCTATTAACGTGTTCGGTTTAGGTTCACATAATCACGTATGGTTTTCACATAAGTTTATTTTTCACCAACGTCCGAGGTTCACTAATCATGCAATCACACATTGACTCACAACCATGCACGTATGTCTTATCTAACTAACCCTAGTTAAGTATAATGCAAGGAAATGTAACTAGAGTTTAGTTAAAGTGAGAACCTGAATTTTCGAGGTATCACAATGTTCTATACACATGATGCGCATTAAGATTGCGTATCCTTTTCTGAGAGGGTTCGCCTCCCTCCGTGTTGTCCCTCTGCTTTCTCCGCATGTTCTTCACGAGATGCGTTAACTGCCCTGATTTTATAGTGTTTTCTATTTCCATCTTCAGACTATAACAGTTGTCTGTCATGTGTCCGTGGTCTTCGTGATACTCACAGTACTTGAACTTATCCACGTTCCGTCTATCACCTCGGAGTTCTTGCAGTTTCGGGAATTGAATTTGTTCAGTTTTTAGCACCTCAGATGGTGTTTTGGACAGTGGTGTCCACTCGTAATTCTTCTTTGAGTGTCCCTTGTGATCGCGGGGCCCTCAAGCTAAGCATGTTTCGTGCATCTTACGCTGAGGAGTATTTTCCTTCCTCTGTTGTGCCCAAAATTCCAGACCAGACAGACTGTTTGCCTTTCCCTCTATTGTTTGAGGAAGGATGATGGCTGCTGCTTTGGTGCATTTTTTTTTCGGTGAAAGGAGCACTCGGAGGACGCGTATACTTTGGCAGCTTCAATCACTTCATCCCAGGCTTGTGGCATGTCATCTTTTCCCGTCAGACACTTCATCAGGTCGTCATTTCTTACCCCGTGTATGAATGCTGCACGGGTAAGTTCTTCTCCACAACCTAACTGGAGGGCTTCCTTGTTGTATCTGACAATGTACTCTTCTAAAGATTCATTCTCATGGCGTGTACATAAGAGAATGTGCGCTTTATCTTTCTTCCGTTTGCGCAGGTGAGAGAAGTGATTCTTAAATTTTCTTATGAGGTCATCGAAGTCTACCAGACTTCCAACAGGCAAACTTTCATACCAGACCCTGGCTGCCCCTGTTAACGTTTCCACGAACAGATGGCACCAGGCTTGTACAGGCCATAGCTTAGAGCTGCCTGCGCAATCAAAAGCATGTAAGTGATCGTCTGGATCACGCAAACCGTCGAATTTCCCAATAGTGCTTGGTAGTTTGCACTCTTGTGTAACATCACACAAATTTTCTTTATATATATAGAACTCCCTCGTTTATTCATCCGATTCATGTTTACGGTATCTTTACCATCCATTTTGTTAAATTTTTTTTGTTTAAATAATGACGTATAATCAATATTAAATTGGATTGTATTAAATTCTGATTTAAAAACGTTAAAAAAAATGTTTGCCTGTGCCAGGATTCGAACCCGAGTCCCTGGCGGGCTAAACCTTAACCACACCACACAAACCACTACACCATTTGGTGTTTTGTGATGTTAATTAAAACCAATTAAACTTAAACCCTTTCAAGGTCCCTTAGTCAAACATGAAAAGTCAAACGTAGTCTCCTAGTCAAGTCAAGTCAAAGTGTTAGTAAATATGATCTCCTAGTCAAGTCAAAGTGTTAGTAAATATGGTCTTCTAGTCAAGTCAAAGTTGTTCCTAAATTCTAGCCTAGTCAAAGTAATCCCTAATTACAACTCCAAATTTTACACTATAAATACACTAGCCTACCATTCAACTCTTTATACCATTCAAAAAAAAAAAAAACATTATTATCCCATCTCCCATATACTAAAGTTTTCATCCGTCATTATCTCCTCTAGCTAGTTTCGAGTTTTCCAAGGCATTATTACTAAGTGTTTGCACGCTCAACAAAACGCACGAACTCGTTATGCACCTAAGGTGAGTTTACATAGCCCCTTTTTCTGTTTTACATTTTGGGGTGACACATGTTTAAACATTTTATACACTATCATTTACTCATTCTTACATTGTTGAAACTTGTGATTCAATTACACTATCATTTACTCATTCTATCATTTGACTGTAACAAAAAGACACAGTACAATCATTAACATTGATCAAGCTGCCTGTTTAGATTATAGCGCTATAGGTCTGACAAACCCATCCCCCCGCATAAATTCAGGGATGATCGATAACAGTTACACTTTTACTAACTTGCGAGTTAGGTCTCAGTCGACACAAGGTTTGATTGTACAAAAGACGCATTGTTACATGTCGGACTCATACTCTATCATTATACAACTGTGATTGTTGTACAAACTATTGTTATCTATTATATTCGAAAACCTATGTAATTCTCACCAACTTTTGTTAACCCAAAATATTTTCAAACTTAACATGTTTCAGGTTATAGCTTGCCTGAAGATTTGAGTTAATGCTTGAAGATGCGTAGCTAGTATTTTTTTTTATTTTTTTTTTTTTTTTGATGTACAAATTCTTAAAACAATTGTATGTAATTTATTTAAATCAATTATTGAAATTTATTATTTACCATGAGCTACTGAACAATCATCAATACGTGACATCCCGATGTTTCCGCCATCGGTTGGGGTGTTACAGATTGGTATCAGAGCCATGGTTATAGGGAATTAGGTTATTAGAAAAATAATCTAGTGTATAACCATAGGATTATATTCAGTACTTGCTCCTTTTACTTGCAATCCTACTTGTTTCTAATCTCTATCTTCCTCCCACTTCTTATCCCTATCTTAGTCCCTACAAGAAGATTGCTTCTCCATCACTGGATCTACTCTTAGACTAATAGGACAAAATCCTCAGGTTTAGCCTGAACCACCTTGAGATCTCGTCAAAGTTCTAGATTTTAATAACGAACACGTGCAATCTGGAAGGGTGAACGCCTGTATTCTGAGTTCTCTGTCTAGGACTGGCATTGCGCATAAATCCCAATCAGACGAGGGACCCGGATGCCTACCTGGGAATTCTCGGGATGAGTGTTCACTTATAGGCTAAAGCATGTCTTCACTATGTTATTAGAATCTAGAAGCTTTGATAAGTCAACGTTTTCGTTTATTCGTTTTAATTAATGAATAAATAATTACACTCACTTTCCTTAAAACTAAGCTCTAAAATCTCAAAATTTTACAGTCTAAATCAATCCCATTTCCTAATCATATATGGATTTCACAATCACATTTCATCTTACCATCTTAGCCACATGTTTGATTATTTTCAACACCCTCCCCAAATCATATTATTTCATTTTTCAACATGTTACATATTTCTAAACTGTAACCTCATAACCTGGGTAGACCCTAGCCCAACACTAAAGATTTCTTAATATTATCAAAATTTTCATCACCTATAAACCATGGAAAATACATATTTTTGTTATAAGATATCCTCAAACTTAATTTCTAAATCCAAATGTTTATTCATTAGCATAACAAAGGATTTTTGATATAATGTCACCTTGATCTATAAAACCTAACGTCGTGTTTAAAATCTTCGACTAAACTAAAATATTATGGTCTAAAGCCACTTAGTTTGTACTATTTAGCAACTTTTGTTTTATATAAGAAACCAGTTTTAAAAAAGAAAAATGATAAGATCTTTCCATCCTCATGAACAAAATTTAATCTCCATTTCCACCTAATTATTTTCAACTTGTTCGAACTTTTACAATTTTTGGTATTTATAACAATCATGTTTTCTCATACGCTAGATTCTAACCTTTGATCCAAACCCCACGATTTACACTGCTACATAATCTCCTTACTATAAAATAAACTCTTTGGTGGTGTTTGTTTTTCTCCCAGAAGCACTTCTGACCTCTTTTGTCTGCGTCGCGTAGACGCGGGCAGACGTTTGGGGCGGGCAGACTGTTTGTTTTTCGGAAGACATTTCACTCCAAAAGCTCTTCCTGACCTCTTCTTGGTGCAGACTTGGACCAAAGTCTTCTAAGGTCTTCAAAGGTCTTCTCCTCTTCTCTTCTCCTCACCCACCACCACCACCACCCACTACCACCACCACCACCACCGTCCACCACCGTCACCCACCACCACGGTCCACCACCACCACCACCACCACGGTCCACCACCACCCACCACTGTTCACCACCACCACCGTCCACCCACCACCACTACCACCACCACCACCCACCACCCACTACCACCACCACCACCGTCCACCACCGTCACCCGCCCACCACCACCACCTAGCATCGTCCACCACCACCGTTCACCACCACCACCGTCCATCACCACCACGGTCAACCACCACCACCCACCACCACCACCACGGTCCACCACCATGGTCCACCCACCACCACCACCACTACCACCACCCACCACCACCATCACCCACCACCACCATGGTCCACCACCACCACGGTCCACCACCACCACCACCCACCACGGTCCACCACCACCACCTACCACCGTCCACCCACCACCACTACCACCACCCACCACCGTCCACCACCACCCACCACCACCACGGTCCACCCACCACCACCACCGTCTACCACCAGACTGCTGTAAAAACTCAGTTTATTTAAATTTAAGTTTATTTCAGCAGCCTGCAGACGTTAACAAACAAACAGTCTTCTTCTTGCAGACTGCAGACCTTTAGTCCACCTCTTCTCCTGCAGATGTCTGCAGATGTGGTCCGCAGACTGCAGACCTTTTCCTGCAGAAAAAACAAACAGCACCTTTATCAACTATCTTCCCATTCACTATCTCTCACAACCTTGATTCTGCTTCAAGATTTTTCATCATCCTCTCTAGAACTAAATTCATATCCTTCACCTTCTCACACATGAGCTAGTTACCCATGATAACCAAACTATTGAAACTTGATTGTGTGTTGCATCAAACATAATCCTTAGTTATACATGAGGATTCTACTAGCTACCATATTTGAACATTTGAAGGTAGAATTCATGGAATATAAACTATTTGCTATAGACACACCTAGA
This sequence comes from Ambrosia trifida, assembly GCA_028751855.1. NCBI lineage: Eukaryota > Viridiplantae > Streptophyta > Magnoliopsida > Asterales > Asteraceae > Ambrosia > Ambrosia trifida. The sequence goes on along the minus strand of CM054128.1, from coordinate 130,927,918 downwards.
GTCATTAACCTTGTCTAGGGCAACTCTATTACAACTCGTATGCTATACTTGATACTTGATTGCTTACATGTACATATTATCAATTTGCAATTCATGTGTGTAATAATTGGTACACTTAACCAAACAACTGATAGAGGATGAAGTACTTGCTCAACAGATAGTAGAGTACCAAATAACCTACTCAACGATTAGTAGAGGTCATCATGCCTGCTCAACAGTCGGTAGAGGCCCTACAACCTGCTCAACGACTGGTAGAGGCTATCGCACCTGCTCAACAATCGGTAGAGGTTCTTACTCACTGACTGGTAGAGGTCTTTTTCCTGCTCAACAGTTGGACTTATTTTTGGATACATTGTATACGATTCAATCACAAGGCTATTTTGCATTACTTACATGTGTGTTTAGAGTCATAGAAGGACACAAAACCCTAATGTAAGGTAAATTGGTGATTGCGGTCCGGAACGTAATCATGAATTTACAGGTACAATAAGGTAGTGTGAAATTCTATTAAGGTTTTGGGAGATACCCCGTATGTTTTCGAAGTATCAGAGGTGTGATGGGTTAGTTGCGGTATACCCTATATATAAACACTAATGATACGTGGAAAGGGATACTGTAGGGTCAGACCAATAACAAACCCTAGTTATTTGGTAGTCCATCTAGCATTTATGGTTATCTTATACATTCCTTAAACTCTTACCCTACTCTGAACCATAGTCACCCTAACTATCCTCAACACTATTCAAATGTTTCTTCTTAAAATAAACTTCGGGACGAAATTCCTAAAAGTAGGGGAGACTGTAACATCACACAAATTTTCTTCATATATATATATAGAACTCCCTCGTTTATTCATCCGATTCATGTTTACAGTATCTTTACCATCCATTTTGTTAATTTTTTTTTTGTTTAAATAATGACGTATAATCAATATTAAATTGGATTGTATTAAATTCTGATTTAAAAACGTTAAAAAAATGTTTGCCTGTGCCAAGATTCGAACCCGAGTCCCTGGCGGGCTAAACCTTAACCACACCACACAAACCACTACACCATTTGGTGTTTTGTGATGTTAATTAAAACCAATTAAACTTAAACCCTTTCAAGGTCCCTTAGTCAAACCTGAAAAGTCAAACGTAGTCTCCTAGTCAAGTCAAGTCAAAGTGTTAGTAAATATGGTCTCCTAGTCAAGTCAAAGTGTTAGTAAATATGGTCTTCAAGTCAAGTCAAAGTTGTTCCTAAATTCTAGCCTAGTCAAAGTAGTCCCTAATTACAACTTCAAATTTTACACTATAAATACACTAGCCTACCATTCAACTCTTTATACCATTCAAAAAAAAAAATAAAAAAAAAAAAAAAAAAAAAAAAAAAAACATTATTATCCCATCTCCCATATACTAAAGTTTTCATCCGTCATTATCTCCTCTAGCTAGTTTCGAGTTTTCCAAGGCATTATTACTAAGTGTTTGCATGCTCAATAAAACGCACGAACTCGTTATGCACCTAAGGTGAGTTTACATAGCCCCTTTTTTTGTTTTACATTTTGGGGTGAAACATGTTTAAACATTTTATACACTATCATTTACTCATTCTTACATTGTTGAAACTTGTGATTCAATTACACTATCATTTACTCATTCTATCATTTGACTGTAACAAAAAGACACATTACAATCATTAACATTGATCAAGCCGCCTGTTTAGATTATAGCGCTATAGGTCTGACAAACCCATCCCCCCGCATAAATTCAGGGATGATCGATAACAGTTACACTTTTACTAACTTGCGAGTTAGGTCTCAGTCGACACAAGGTTTGATTGTACAAAAGATGCATTGTTACATGTCAGACTCATACTCTATCATTATACAAGTGTGATTGTTGTACAAACTATTGTTATCTATTATATTCGAAAACCTATGTATTCTCACCAACTTTTGTTGACCCAAAATATTTTCAAACTTAACATGTTTCAGGTTATAGCTTGCCTGAAGATTTGAGTTAATGCTTGAAGATGCGTAGCTAGTTTTTTTTTTTTTTTTTTTTTTTTTTGATGTACAAATTCTTAGAACAATTGTATGTAATTTATTTAAATCAATTATTGAAATTTATTATTTACCATGAGCTACTGAACAATCATCAATACGTGACATCCCGATGTTTCCGCCATCGGTTGGGGTGTTACATCTTGGGGCATTGGCGCTAGCGCAATGTGCGCGCAGAATTTTGATCTCTCGGAGAACGTCTTCGGCCTGTATGGCTTGTAGAGGTCATCATCTTTGGGTGCGAGGCTGCTGGCAACGGATTTAGAGTGTTGTTTTTTATTGGAATCATGATGCACCTCATTTTCTGATTCATAGCCGTCTGGTTCCTCGTTCAGGTTGACGGGGTCCTGACCGTGAGTATTTCTACCACGGTCTCCACCATGTACCGCCTAACGAGGTCCTTTAGTGCGACGGCCATTGTTGTTTTCACGAGGCAATCTCGAATCTTCCTCTCTTGTGTCGAAACTTAATGTCTTTTGGACGTTAAGTTTAGCTTGGTTCATTACCATCTTCTGATATTCAGCGATTGTCTTTGAATTTTGTCGAGCCAACCATTCGTCCGGATCAACCGGAGAGAGGTTGTCTTGTTTTTTTTTTTCCCCCAGTAGATCCCCCCCTGATTGGGTGGAACTGGAATGTTGAAGCCGGTTGCTTCTGAGCCACATTCTTCGTGACGGTGTTTGGTGTAACATCCTGAATTTCGTCGTTGATTGTGGTATCTACTTCAGCAGTGTTATTGTTGTTTGCATCCTTTGAGAAAGCCATGTTTGCTAGTTTGAAAGATGTTTTAAACCGTAAGGGGTGGCGCCAATGAAGAAACAAATAGTCTTAACACCGGTTAGGGATGATAAGATTATGAGTTACTACAGGGTTGATCCTTCACTAGCAGCTACGGATGAAAGAACCTGCAAACAAGAGTTGATGTGGGTGTGGAGACGACTACACAATGTAGCTGTTTATAACAAAAACGGGGTGAGTGGGGATACTATCAAGTGTAATAGCTCTCCGGGTCAGCAGAAAGTGTCCCCTTCTATTGGGGATGTGACCCCTTTTATAAGAGAGTCCGTATGCCACCATTACCCAAGTCCTAACCGTGGTTAGGTTGTCTCCATCACCCTTAATTATGTTAGTAGGGTGATATATAGAAAGTTTAATTAATGGGAATAGTGGAATCGTATACCGCCTTTAATGATTGGTCAACGTGCTTGAAGGCTTAATTCATGCATGGCGTTTGACCATGCATGACTTCCGTCTTGACCGAGATATGACCATTGACTAGCCATTAATGTGTTTTGACCATTTCCTGCGCATGAGCTTTTTTCCGTGTGGCGATGTTACTCCGGGTTTGGGTATGCGGAATGGTGTATTCGGTACCCAATCCCATCACATATTTTCATGTACTTCTAAGCAAAAATTTTAACCAAAGTTTGGTTTTTTTTTTATTAACCAAAATTAACCTGAATTGAAAACCGAGAATCTAAGCATAGAAACTGAACCACCGATTGGTTAATAAGATTGATTAACCAATGACTTTGGTTGAGTTTTGGTTGAGGCTAATGACCGAACTGAACGAACCATGCATACCCCTAGAAATGTTTGTGTTTCCCACTACTTCGCATGGGCACCCTGATAATTATTCTTAATTACCAAATTTGCAGTGCATTAAGGGTTTGCAAAGTTTCTTTTATATTATCTTTAATTTATTTTTTTTACTTTTAACCCAAATACTTTTCATCTTTTATAATTGAACACTGACATTTTTTTTACTTTTAACTTTGGTATCACTATACTTTTTTATCTCTTATGTGATTTTTGTTTATGTTTAATTTCGGTCTTGATTTTACGAGTTAACACGCCGTAATGTACGTGTGTAGTTATTTTTATGCCTTTTTGTTCCCGTTTACCACCCGTGTTGCAACGCACAACTTCTATATAGATTTTATTATTGTTGCAACGCACACGCGTGATTCAACTATTTTACGTCTATTGATCTTTTGGACTTTTTTTTAAGTTAACTTTTTTGGCGGTAATAATCGTCGACAATTGTAGCATTGGCACTGCTTGTCATGATTCTATGCCCCCAATGCACCTCGAGCGGCTTAATATTTTTTTATATGATATCTCTATATTTCAAAAAAAAAAAACATATGTAAAATTTAATTATATTATTTTTTTTCAAATATAAAATTAAAAGAAAAAGTCAAAAGTAGTTAAAACTATACACATAGTCAAAAGGTTAATCATGTAATCATTCCCATTCCCACACTGCCTTCATCGACAGATTACCGTTTGGATTTAAAAAAATATATAAAAATCCTGAATCTACACCAATTCATCATCTCCTATCAGCCCTAAAACGGCGACGTTTTCCGATCATCTTCTTCGCCAGTAAACCCAACCAGGTATATATATATATATATATATATATATATATATATATATATATATATATATATATATAGGCTTAAGTATCTATAAAAAACCTCTTAAAATGAAGAAACTCCCACAAACCTATCTAGTGGACCACAATGCTCCACATAGCCAATGAACTTTATTAATTTTTTATTAACCAAAGGTTATTTTAGTAATTTAGCCTAACCCCTCATATATAACCCTTGTTTCTCTCTCCCATTTCAAATTATTATGCATTTCCCTCTCCTCTCACCATCATCATCTCTCTCTATAATTATAGATCTGAAGCAAAGATCATACACCACCATTAACCTCCACCTTCATCATCATCCCGAACCACCACACCATCATCATCATCTCGAAGCACCAAAGGATCATCACAACCAGCATCATCATCATCTCGCACCACCACAGGATTGTCACAACCAACTGTGGCATCATCATTGAAGGCCCCAGTTAACTATTCATCATCGTCATCATCCCTGTCACCCCAACCGGTTATCCTCTTTTTTTTTTAATTTCAGGTTTATTTTTTAGGGGTTTTAATTCGAAATAATTTGTGGATTTTTTTTGTTAAAAGTGATTATAACATAATTTTTTGTTGTTTAGAATGAATTGTTGAGGTTTTACACATGACCTGGGGGAACCCCTGTTTTTTTTTATCCCTGTTTTGGGGTATGTTTTTTTGTGGGTTTTGATGGGTTCAATTTTTGTGGGATTTTTTGGGAGGATTTTTTTTGTGGTTGTTGGTGGGTAAATTTTTGGCAGAGATGCTTTTTTTTGTGTGGTTGTTTGGTGGGTAATTTTTTGATGGTTTCAATTTGAAATATCATTTGTTTCCTGAATGAATTTTCTTTGTGGGTTATTAGAACCATTGTTTAGTTATAGCAAATCTTTTTTTTTTTAGGAGGTTTCAAAGTATGTTTTTTTGCTCTCTGTTTTTTTTCTATGTGTTTAGTTATTGCAAATATTTTTTTTTTTTTTTTTTGCGGTCAAAGTATGTTTTTTTTATGCAGTCTAAATGTATGATCTTTGCAGTGTACAAAGTTTTGTCTGTTTTTGCAGTAAAAAACATCTGTTACACACGTAACAGAAAATGTCTGTTTTGCCATGGTGTTGCAAATTAAGTGTTTTTTATATATTAATGGTGTTTCGAGTTATTATTTGTCTTTTTAGATTGTTATTTTTGTTTTCCAAAAGATTCACGTCATCATTTTTAGTAAGCATAATAATTGATTTTATTTTTAATTTGCTTTTTTTTAATTCATAAAAAAAGACCATAAATATTTCACTTTTTTACAGGAAATGTCTTCTTTTGAGGGTTAGGTGGTTTAATATTTTTATTTTTTTAAGTTAGAAATAATTGTTGATTTTTTGTGTGTTAATAGCATCTATTTTTTTTTGGGTGATTTATAATGTTAAACATCGAGAATGATTTTTCGTTTTGTGTTCATGTTCGTAGTACTTTTGTGTGGTAGTTAGGGTGTTTTTATCGTCTATATTTTTGTATAATCTTTGTGCTGAGTTAGGCTGTTACGTGTGTAGCATATCCGTTTTTTTGCAGTCAAATTTTGTTTCTATGTTTTCTAGCATATCAAATTCTGTTCTATGTTTACTGCAGACTACAAAAGTTTTTGTTGTGTTTTCCTGTTACACATGTAACACTCGTGTGTTTTTGCACCATGTCTGTCTATTTTTTTTTTTTCGAATGTATGAGTTTTTTTTTATGTTACCTATGTGTTTTTTTACAGAAAATGTCTTTTTTGTATGGCCTATATTTTGTATTATGTATTTCTTTATAAAGATTCATTTTTATTATTAAAGAATCATTTGTTAAGGTGTTTTATCTGTGTTTAGTTATACCATATCTGTGTGCAAGTTAAGGTGTTACGTGTGTAGCATATCTTTTTTTTGGTGTCAATGTGTGTTGTGTGCAGTCAGAATGTTTGATGTTTGCAGACTACAAAGGTTTGTATGTGTTTGCAGACAAAAAACGCCTGTTTACACACGTAACGCTCGATTTTGCCATGGCTCCTTATTGTATATTAAATAAGCTGTTTTCCGCACACAACATTAGTTTGTTTTTTTTTCATATTAAAAATGTCCACACTTACTCTGTGATAAGATATGTTACAGGTGGTTTTTTTAGTCGAATCATGAATTCCAACCCCAGCACTCCCCCTTGGGAGGTTTTTGAGGCCCGTCAGCATCTCAACCCAATCGCACACGAGCCACCTCAAAATGAACGGGACATGGCAATTGCAGCTGAACCTGAATTACCCCCACCTGTTGAACTAGATATCCTCCCTGTTGCAGCTGAACATGAACCCCTACCTCCTGTTGACCCGGTTATCCCGCCCCTAGAACCGGTTATACCCTTAGAGCAGGGGGATGATGGGTTTGTAAGCGACGAAGATTTCGATTGGAATGCGGCATTTGATTACGTTTTCCCCGAAGAATATCCGCCACCAGAAGACTATATGACACCGGAGGATGATGCGCATGATGTAAGTTACACACCTGAATGGGCTGTTGGTTACGAATCAGATCCAGGGGCTGAATATGAAGAACCATATGAACCTCAATTTAAGAAACCTGGGCTGTCGGTTACGTCTCGGGAAGGTGGGCGTATTAGGGCAGAATGGGAGGGTATAGGTTATACCGAGGAACAATGGGCTTTTTATGTCAAGTATGGTTATTGGATGCCGTCTGCCACTGTTGGTTGCAATGCAGGATGTCTGGGTCTACATATTACATATGAAGAATTGGCTTTTTATGAAAAGAATGGTTATTGGATGCCAAGGGGTGGTGTATGAATCTTTTAATATTATGTTTTGTGTTTGATACAAGATGAACAATATAATGTATAACTTTTTTTTGTGTAGTATGTTTTATTTGCAAGTTTTTTGTATTGTCATGCAATGCATCCCTACTTAACAATTTATTGTGTACATTTGAATGTTTTTTGATCTATAAAGTTTTTAATTGATTATATACAATCTGTGCAATTTTAACGTACGCAACACTGCATATGTTACATATGTAACATGACGTGCTGACAGATCTAGGACCATGGTCACAAAAGTATGAGAGAGATGATGTGACATGTGTGGGGTCCACTTGTCATATCTGCTTTTCAGAAAATGGCATTTGACCATTGTGCCCTTTTTTTGTCATCTACCTTAATTAATTTATTAAAATAATGTAGAATCAATCTAGGCCATTGATCACTTTAGATCAATGGTCTAGATTAAGTTTACTAGGTTTCTTCAATTTGAGTGGGTTTTTATTTAATCCTCCCTATATATATATATATATATATATATATATATATATATATATATATATATATATATATATATATATAGGGTAGGGTTAGCATACAAAAGATGTGTTTTGTGAGAAGGGTAAGAAATAAATATGGCCATTAGATCATGTAATTGGATGGTTAAGATTAAAGGAGTGGCAAAAGTGTAAATTATGTTATAATTTTAATTACTAAATTAATGGTGTGAGGGTATACTTGTAAAAACACACCTATTTAAATTAAATAATCTACATTATCACTCATCAACCATCAATTATTAAGAGCAAATTAAGGAATTTCTCTCTCTAACCCCATATTCATTCCCCTCGTTCATTTACCTCAACCCAACACTCAATTTTTTTTTTATCCTTCCATCATCTAGGTAGGTTTCAAACCAGAAAACTCATCAACGAATATTATTATGTGTTTTTGTATACCACATGGAAAAAGTGTCTTGATGTAGTTTGTGCTTTTAGTTTGGTTTTGTTTATTAGTGGTTTTTTTTTTTCAAAAGAAAGTTCTTTGAATAACATTTACCAATTTAAATTAGTTGGTATCTCTACTTTAAACATCGACATTTTTTTTGCTTTTTGTGTGTAATGTTAAAACACAATGTAAAACCAATGTAAAACACGATGGGTTTAATGTTTAACCAATAGCGTTAAAACACAGCGGGTCAATGTTAAAAAACGATAGTCATGTTATTGTTTGTGTGTTTTATGTTTAAACGATAGTTCAAACAATACTTGTTTTGTGTGTTTTTACGTTTAAACGATAGTGTTGAATTTTTTTTTTAAAACACAAACGAATTTGGGTTGGTGATAAAACACATTGGATTATTGAGACGATGGTGATAAAACACAGTAGATTGTTAAAACACAAAGTTGATCCGATAGTAGTAAAACACACTGGATTGTTCAGACGATAGTGATAAAACACAGTGGATTGTGATAAAACACAAAGTTTATCTCTTTAAGAAATCGAAACAATGCAAAATTTGGTGTAATTTTTTTTATTTAAAAAATCTCGAATATAAAAGATATTAACGTTTAAAAATTATGGGAGGAACATAAAAGAGAAAAATCTAAATTTATTTTTAAATTTTTTTTTCCTAAAATAACTCAATTTAATTTTAGTAATTAAGAATTGAGAATTGAGAGATAGAGAGATAAATTTAGGGTTTTATGTTTATCTTTTTTTTTAATTAAAAAAGAAAATAATTTAAAAACACTAAAATCTTTCAATTATGATGCCACGTGGCAATTTCATGGAGAGGTTGAAGGCACCATTGCATGCCACGTCAGCAATGTTCAATTCTTTTATATATATTAATAGATAATAGATAATATATATATATATATATATATATATATATATATATAATTATATGTATATATTCCAATTCCAATTTCAACTCATCATTTTCTGCTGCTATTATCTTATTATCTCAGTTTGCTCAACAAATTCACATAATTATTTATAACGAGTCTGTACAAAGATCGTCTGGTTGTGATTGTTATGTTTGATTATGTTAATCTCTGGTTATTCAGTTTGTTTTGTGTTATCTATGTTTTTGTTCTCATTGTGAGCAACAGTTGTTTAGTTTTAGATATGGAGATAGGAGACCATGGAATTGGAGATATTATTGACTAATATGTTATTGTTTGAAGATTTTTTTTATTTTTTGTCTGTTTATGTTGTAAACTTGTAATGGAATATGTTTTGACTTGAAATGCAAGTATGTAAATTCTGATTGATTAAGGATGTTGACTTCTGTTTGTGATTTTGACTATTTTTTCTTCCTTTATTAGGTTATTTCTACGACTGTAGATGAGTCGAGTCGAGCCGAGTTTGTTTAACTCATTAAATCTAAGCTCGAACTCGGTTCATAGGTAGTTTTTTAAGTTCGAGCTCAGGCTCGAATCATTTATTATTTTAACTAATTATATTAATTATTATCATTATTTTATATATAATTTCGTTATTTTTTCATAATTTTTTAAATAGTAATTTTTATTATTTAAATATATACATATAATGTATTACATAAATAGTAAAAGCTCGTATAGGCTTGCGAGTCTGCTTGAGCTTGATAGGCAAAGCTTAGGCTCGAGCTCTGGCTCGTTTGCTAAACAAGGTTGTTTTTAGTCTCGGGCTCGAGCTCGTTTAAGCTCGGCTTGTTTCAAGCCATTTTTGGAACCAAGCTCAAGTGGCTCGCGAGTAGCTTTGCTCGTTTGCACTTATTTCGAGTTACTCAGTTCATTTTTGTGTTCTCTGTTCTCACTGTGAGCAACAAAAGTTTGATTTAGTTATGTAAGCCCAAGAATTGAAGCCATCATTGACTGATATGTTATAGTTTGAAGAGTTTACTTGCATGCATAATGTAATGAATATGTTTTCTATAAGGATGCTCTGTATGTTCTTTGCTCATGGAGCATGCCTGAAAGAGGAAAATTCTTGGTTCTCACATGACCGGAAGGCAGGGGCGGATATATAGTACAATCAGGGGGACATATGTTACCCCTCGATTTTCCTGGCGAAATGGAAAAAAATTGTTTTTTGAGGTAATTTTATAAAATGTTACCCCTAAAACAAATTTGTTGTTACCCCTTAAAATATTTTTTTATAAAATGTTACCCCTTGTTTTATTTTCTAGATCCGCCATTGCCGGAAGGCCTCGCTAATAATGTATAACTTTTGCGTGTTTACTATGATGAAATTATGAAAGGGTTAGTTGATCTTCAAAGTAAATTATGCTAATTTAGACAATTTAGTTTAACTTGGGACTTCATGCTTGTAAAGTTATGTTTGTGTTGATCATTGATTAAGATATTCACTTAATAATTTTAGCTAGACATTGTTGTTGCCAATGTTTTAGTAAAACATGCATATATTTAGATTAATAACCACAACCATTTTGAAATTATCATATTGCAATCTTGTGCAGATAACTGAAGAAGCTTTTGTAAAGCAAGCAAGGAGAATGATGCTGAAACTGATTCTTGTGAAACGGAAAAAACTACGGGATACATGCGATCCCTGAAACTTCATCGTCTTAAGTATTTTATTACAAACGTTTTCGATTTGCATTGCTCCTTCAAAAAAATGAATGGGATAGTCATACCATTGTGGTTTCGGTTTCTGTTAGCAGATTGGGCGTCTAATTGTGCAGTTGGATATCTTGAACAGCTAAGGGGACTCCCATACCTTGCCTATAATCACCAATTTATCTAATTTCTTTTCCATCTCAATAAAGTTGTTAAGCTAAACTACAGCTTTCGATCAATGACAAATTCAGTTTGGCTAACGCCTTACGAATCGCCATATTACAAACATTTATCTGCTTAAATCGAAATCAGATTTCGCAGAGGACTTGCCAATGGCAAATGAGATAAGTTCAGCATGAGTTAGTAGCTAGGGTTCTTGAAACAAAAGGTTACTCGAATATGTTATTGATGTCTACTATCAAAGTCTCATTCTATGGCACATCGCTACCAAGATATGCTACAACTAGGAACTTGATGACGATATCCATGTGATATCCGGGAATAAAAGCACCATGAATATGGAGATATCCAAATATGTTTTGTGGATACTTGGGCAGAATTTGTGCCCAGCAGGTAAAAATGAATACGGACGATAAAATATACCGTACCAGTCAATCCACTTAAAAGAGCTAGGGATATACAGTTCAATTTTAAGCATTGAAGCAGAAACAAATGCTTATATGGCGATTCGTTTAGTGTCAACTGAACTGAATTCTTTGTTGTTTGAAAGTTGTATGGTGAACCTATTTATTTATTGAGATAGAAGCGGAACTGAATAAATTGGTGACTATGAGCAAGGTATGGGGGTCCCCTTGGTTGTTCAAGATAAGTCCAACTGCAAAGCTAGCCGCCCAATCTGCTAACATAAACCTAGACCAGAACGATATGACTATCCCATTGTTTTTTTGTTCATTTACTCAAAGGAGTAACGAAAATCAGAGACGTTTGTAGTGAAAGACTTAAGATGATGAAGCTTCGGAGATTGCATGTGTCCATTATGCAGGACGCTTTAATGCTTTGTCATCTCCAGGTTGAGATTTGGTATTCATCGAAAGAGACAAAACAGGAAAATGTGGATATCTACAAAGCAAGACTCAGGTATGGTTATTTAACTACCATCATCTATCTATTGTGAGTTATGTTTTTTTATAGTATTCGTAGAAAGGATTTGTTTACGGCGTGTGTTGCTATAGAGAACGCATTAAGAGTCAAGGGAAGGCTATTGATAAGAAAATATGTGGAATCTATATGAATGTGATTAATCATATCATATAGAGCCTTCCCTTGACTCTTAATGCATTCTTATAGCACAAAAGCCGTAAACTAATCCTTTCTACGAATCACAAACTTGAAGGCATGTGACTCAATATAGGATTAAATCAAGGATAAGTGCCATGTATTTCATTTGGGACAAAAGACTACTTGTTCTTCATAATTCTTTGTGTTAACTCTTGTGAGATTCATATTGGGAAACTTGTGACATCAACCGTTGCCTGACGTTGAAAATGAGACAGTGTCAGTTGTAACTCAATGGTATGACTGGTCCCGCCCTTCGAATAGTTCATTCTGCTGTCCAAAACAGTAGTCATGGCACATTACTTAAAGACAGCACATATTTGTTGAGAAAATGTATATATACAAGGGACATTACACATATTCATTCACTATGTACTTTGTAAGGTTTATACAAGGGACATTATACTAGTTAATAACATTTATCATTTTGACTTAGATACATCAACTATTACATCTACCGTCAATTTTGATCAGTGCAGTTTGAAGACGTGAGTTTTGATGGTTCACGCCCTCCAGTTTTGCGGTATTCTGTCGTATAGAATTCTTTAAGACATGCTTGTTTATATGCAGTTTTATGGTTCGGACTAGACATTTTATGTTAGCTGGATTTGATAATGTGTTGGTTCTGCTATTTTAATTTTTTATTTATTTTTTTGTTAGGATGTGTGTTTGATGTGCTTGTATATGTCTAGACACCAATTGGTTCTACAAGTCATATTCTCTAGAACTTAAAAAAAAAAAGTACATGTACATTATTTAGTTTCATGGTTTTCCCATTCATTTGATGTTCATTTCAAAATTTATTTATTTCAAAATTGTAAGAACTTATATAGTATATAATTCACATTGTGATACCACTTGTAAGACCCTCCCCTACTTAACTCAAAATTTATAATAATAAAATAAGAGGGGCAAAGGACCCATTGAGTTTTGACGCTAAATTAAAGATTTTAGACTTTTAATCACTCCCTAAATGTATGTCAATGGATGGAATCAATGTTTATATCAAGCAACCAATCTAAGTTTTTAAAGTTTAAACGCAGCGGATAACATCAAAAAGTTATACACAAATCCGTTTTACTATGACACTTGACACAAGGTTCATTCAAAAGTTGAACGTTCGGTTCGGTTCGAGTGCTTGATCCTCCATCCAGATGTCCATCATACCTTCAACCTGTTATACAAGCAACACACGAGGTCGGTTAGCATAGAACAAGCATTAAAATCGACTTACAAACCAATCCATTGCTGATCACAAGTGAATGACCGTTCACTGGGCCTAGAATCAGATCCAAACATTAGCAGTCGATGTGAACGACCGCAACAGATGTGTTGTAAAAAAACCGTGTGTGAAGTTCCGGTTCTACATGCAACACAATTCAATTCCATCTTCATGGTCGATGATTTCATTCAAAAATCAATCGATTAAAAATCATACAACAATAACACAAGAATCATAACATTATATAACATATTCTCCTACACTTTCAATCTAAACATAATTTATTTTATAAAAACTCAAATCCTAACAATTTTAGCAGCTTTAACAACCGGATTATCTCTAGCAATCGCTTCACGACCAACTCCTTTATAATCATAACCACACTCATGCCGATCACTATACCGATGCTCACCACAAAACATCTCCCCACACCGACACCTAAACCCGCTCAACCCTACTCTTCTCCGGCAACCAGAACACCGATTAATATTAACCACAACCTTCACTTCATCTCGTGACGTCATCATTACCGTTGACCTCACAGATACAGATTTAGGTCGAACACGTTGCGGCGAAGTTGTGGAATTAGCGGTTGTGGTGGCGTTGAAGCAGTTCCGGCACATATTATTCGTCGCCGGAGCTCCGACGACGCCGCAGTTGTTGACGCACAGAGTTAACGTTTCAGGTATGGATTTAAACTCCGTTTCTTCTTTCTCTGTTCTCTGAGCCATATTTGAACGAAAACTTTTAAATAATCTGTAATTAAATGATAAATTAACAGATAGTTTGAACAGAAACGGTTATATTATGAATATCTTAATAGTTTACTGTTAATTGGTGATGTAGAAACTGTTTGGCGGAGATGTGAATGTTTTCCGACGAGATTTAATAAAATATGTGAAATTATTAAATATTTGAATAATCGAACAGTAAAAATGGTTATATTTATAAATATCTGAACAATTTACTGTTAATTTGTAATAAAATATGTGAAATTATTAAATATTTGAATAATCTGAACAGTATAAACGGTTATTTTTATAAATATCTGAACAATTTACTGTTTATGTGAAATTATTAAATGTTTGAATAATCTGAATAATAAAAACGGTTATATAACTGTTTTGTGGTCGGAATTTGTGATATAATAAATAAATGATATTTTCCGACGAGATTTTTTTATAAATATGTGAATTCAAAATTCACAAAGAGCTGATTCAGCTGAAGAATATAAAAATAAATGGAAGTTGATGTGATATAAAGAAATGAGATAATAATATATGTGAAATCACAAATAGCTGAACTGGCAAATGGACAATAAAGACGTTTATAAAAACCGATTTATGGTCTGAATTTGTGATATAGCTCAAACGGTTATATAAACCGGGTTTATGGACGGAACTTGTGATATAGCTGAACAATTGGTTAAAAAGTGAAGAATAAAACCGGTTATATGACCAGTTTATGGTTGGGAATATGTGATATGGAATGGAGAGGAGGGGGGTTTATTTAAGGAAAGGGTAAAGTGGTCGTGGTTATTGGGACGCGTGATATTCACGCAACTGGTGGTGTGGAATTACGATTGTGTCCTTTGAGATTTTTATATCTTGTTCCCAAATGTGGGACCGTTTTTGCTAGTGACGAAAAGCTTTTGGAATTAGAAAGATTTAATATCTTTGAAAGATAGATATATTGGTATTCAATTGAGTCCACTAGATTCCAATAATTGGAGTTAGTAATTTATTAATCGATAATAGTATACAGTAATGTATTGAGCGTGTAACTAAAAATGGCTTTTCCTCTTGATGCAATTTTAAGCTTCGATTTCTCTGGTTTCACTAACAAGGAGATC
The DNA here is from genome assembly GCA_028751855.1 of Ambrosia trifida. NCBI lineage: Eukaryota > Viridiplantae > Streptophyta > Magnoliopsida > Asterales > Asteraceae > Ambrosia > Ambrosia trifida. The sequence continues at coordinate 130,912,738 of CM054128.1, read as the reverse complement.
ACCTCCCAAAACCTAGTATGTATTGGAAAGTGTCGTTTTTAATAAAATTGTCATGGAAGTAGACTTCGAACGTTACACAAAAAAGCTGTTTTTTCAACCTATTCTGTGAAATTTTGTTCAGAAAGAGAAAACACTGAATTTTTTGATTGATCCATTGAAAGGTAGATAACAGATATTTTGCTCTTTTAGTGAATGATCTGGAAACACGTGTGTGTGCTTCTAACAAGGGTTTTCCCTCTTGTAGCCGGCAAAGTGATCAAACATGAGAAATCATGTTTTGAAAACCAGCACGTGTTTATACCATTTGCATTTGATACTTTTGGTTTCCTTGCGTCTGAGGTTGTGGAGCTACTTAGTTGAGTTCAACGGGCCATGCATAGTCATACGTTATGACACCTAGATCTATGAATGTAGTGTTTAAAAGAGTTTAGCTTTGCTATTCAGAAAGCGCTAGTAGTGCAGCTTACTGCCCGTTTACCATCTATTGATCACAATGTTTCATTTAGTGATGTGTTATCTATACTACTTTACTTTTCACTCACTTGTTATTGGTAGCTTACTTATATTATACTTTTAGTTTTGTTTAGTTCTTGTTGTGTCATGTGCAAGCTGGAGGAGCAATCTCCTAGCGCAACTCACTATCCGTAGAATTTTTAAAAAAGCTTAGAAAGGGTGATAGTAGAAGAGAACTCGCTATCACTGCTCAATACGGGTTGTGGAAATTAATCTGCGTTAGCTACTCGATCAAATTACTCAAGTTGGCGAGTTGGTTACGAAGGCAATGGCGAAGCTTGACCTGAAACTTCGTGGGGGTCGGAAATCCCTAGTTTCGGGGGTCGAAACCGTATACACAAAAAAATATATATGCGAATACTATATAATCGGAACTTCTAAGCGAAAATTCGGGGGGGGGGGGGGGGGGGGGTCGGCCGCCCTCCCCGCCCTTAAAAGCTACGCCTATGTACGAAGGTGTACCCGCCCAACCCGCATCAACCGTGTTGTCCCTTCCACCCTTAAAAAAGTTTGAAATTTAATTTCTACAAATGATTACTAGAAATACATGTAAGGGACACGTCCTTAGCTATCACATTCTAAACATCACTTTTGCTTTTATGGAATTATAGGCGACGGCCAACTAAACCTTTGCTGTGTTTCCCCAGCCAACCACCCCACCATCTTGTCTCTTTATTTTTGGCGCCTCTTATTTGCACCTGCCTAAAACTTATTTGCACCTTTCTACCGCTCGTAGAGGCCTCTACGAGCCGTAGAGGCAACTCTACTGCTCGTAGAGGTCCCTACTGCTCGTAGAGAACTCTGTCAAATGTGGTCCACACTTGCCAATCATTGGCAATCATTTAATGACACCTCTACTGCTCGTAGAGGCCTCTGCGAGCAGTAGAGTTTCACTTGAATTCGTTTCATTTCGTTAACTGAACAAATATTACAAAAATAACTTTTTTATTATTATTTTAAATTATTACTATTATTTAAAAAAAATAAAATAACAATGTGTGCTCTTCTATGACTCGTTACACATTTAGTTTTTAGTTTTTTTATTTGTAAGCGGTTTTTGTTTCGGTTGTCGTCTCGATAAGCGTGTAAGCGTATAACAAACATTTATATAAATAAACAGACAAATATAAGCAAGCATTTCCAAACATAATATACGAAAATATAATAATAATATAATATAAGAGTGTACTAGCATGCATCATATGAAAATAACACTACTGGGGGGGCGTCTGCTGCGTGGTGTCAACAGGCGGCGGCGGCTGCAGTGAGGACGATCCAGGCACCTGGGAGGACGACCCAGACTGCTGGGAGGACGTCCCGGCATGGGTGACTGCACCAGGCAGTGATAAAGGTGGCAAACCGTCACGCGCACGCCTCTCCTGCTCGCTCGCAAACAGCACACTGAGAGCCTGATCCATTCCCTGCCGCCACTTACGCGCCGCCGCAGCCTCCTCCGCCATCTGCTGCCGCCACTGACGCGCCGCCGCGGCCTCATCCGCCATCTGCTTCCGCCACTGACGCTCCACCACAGCCTCATCCGCTATCACCCGTAGCTGCTCTGCGAGCGTAGAAGGCAACTTCAACCCCCGAAAAACGCGTGCCGGATTCTGCCGGTCCTGAGGATCGGGCACGGGCCCCGGGATCTCCACCTCTACACCGCCCTCCACCTCCGGCTCTGCCACGTCCACCATCTCAACCTCAAGATGCCCCTCGTTAAGACCACGATGTACCAAATGTTGTGGCACATACTCCGGGTCACCATGCTTCGAAACCAAATAGTATTTAGGTGGGCGCTTCCTTGTCTTATCTGCCATCCACATATTTTTCATTGATTCCAGATCTAACGGTCTGCAACACAGAATTATAGTATTATTAATAACAATAAAATAATAATAAATAAATAAATATAAATAAATAAATAAATAACGGCATTACTTAGGCGGCATGTAGTGTCCCTCTAATGGCCCACCATCGGTGGTATGCTCGAGGTATACTAGACCTGCGACATGCTGCGCTAAGCCACAGATGATCCCCCCGCAGGCTATGGCCGATTTCTCCGACTTGTGCGAGAGCAACACAAACAGCTTGGTGAGGCAAATATGCATAGCACAAGGTATGTCCCTGATCATGCAGTAAAGAAAAAAAAGGTCGATCTGGTTGACCTTGTCGTTACTCGACCCCCGCGCCGTGATAAAGTAAGTCAGGCAGCGGTGCAGGTAACGAATCAACGGGTCAACAATCTCAGACGCCTTGGCCCACCTGCACAGTTGATATAATGACTAAAACAATAACAATATTTTATAATAATAATAATAATAATAAATAATAATTAAAAAAACAATACCTATTCGTTGTTCCTATGACACCGTATGTCGGGCTACCAATGGTCGGCCACCATGCAACCAGCTCATCTAGATCCAAGGTGGTGATGCCCGTAGTGTAATGATCCTGTACGAGCTCAACCTCCTCGTACAGCCCTGTAAAAGTAGCCCACTGATCTAAAGACATCCCTTTCTGAATGCCTAACACCCTAAACGAGATATCCGGGTTGTCCGGGTCCTCAACCTCACCGGCCGCACGTGGGCTGTAGCGAAAAGTAGACAAAAACTCAATAACGATAGGCCTGTAAGCTTTCGAGTATCTGCAAAACAATAATAATTAGGGTTTAATAACAATAACAACAACAACAACGATAATACCTGCATTTGAGTCTTGCCGCTATACAACTCCCGTTTAATCTTGGTTAATGCGTTATGCACGTCTTGTAAAATGACAGGGCACTCTGGGTATTGATTTCTAACGGCCGAAAGAATCTGTATTGGTAAAACGTTTTGTAAATAAAGCGAGTTCACCAATTTTAAACAGTCCTCGTGCATCCTCCGAGCATATGCGTAACCCTCGATATATTGAAACGGTGGGTGGTTATGAGTTGGGTTGATGACCCTCAAACGCCAACCACCGTATCTCGAGCTGTATTTCGCTTTAACTTCAAACGGGCAATCACACTTTTTACTACCCGTCTTCCGAAGTGTGGCTACACTACGAGGTTTGCCATATAAGGTACAACCTATAGTAGCCGAATCTGGCCTCTTGTTCTCCCCCTTTCCCTTGTTTTCAGTACGTTTATATACAGTGACGTAACCAATAGCTCTTGCTCTGAGGGAAACCCATTCTGTCACCTCTTTAAGATTTGCGAATACCTGAAAGTTTATATACGTGTCTAGTCAAATTTTTATATATTGACAATATAAATTACGCATACCCACGAACAAACATACATACATGTATACATACCTACATACATACGGGGCGACATATATACGGGTATAAATTATAAACATGCGTAGATAAATAAACACACCTGAGTTGTTTCAAACGAAATATCCGGGTTCGGTTCCTCGCTACAGTCACCCGCCTCGTGTGCGTATCGTGGAGCGCTTGAAGGCACGTAACATGACTCTGGTTCTTCTACATACTCCCCGTTTAAATCGGGCAGCTGTGGTTGTTCATTCAAATCCGGTAGCGCTGCTTTCCCGGATATAACCTCTAGCTCACCATGCTCACTATCGCTTTCCGGGACGCAACATACGTCAAACCATTCACCCGAAGACATTGTGTTACGAACTGGTTGGCCGGATGGTATTTTTGCCGGAGAAATTCCGGAACCGTCGGAGAAAAAAATTTGAAATTTTGAGGTATGGACTGAAAATCGTGCATGGTTGATGGTTTAAAGTGCTGAAAGAAAACTCTACCAGTCGTAGGGGTCTCTACTGGTCGTAGAGTATGCATATAAATGCTCACAACAACCAGACCTCTGCGGCTCGTAGAGGTCTCTACTGGCCGCAGAGGGGTGATTTCACTGAAATGTCAGTCTGCTACTCAGATACGTTGTACTTTCTAACCCTAGACCACTCGTAGAGGCCTCTACTAGTCGTATAGGGATTAATAAATCAACTACCATGCCTCTGCGGCTCGTAGAGGTCTCTACGAGTCGCAGAGCTGACTGATACGCCTGTATGGACTCTGAACATTGAATGATCAGTGGGCCTCCATCTCTACAGCTCGTAGAGGCCTCTACGAGTCGTAGTAGGGTTAGGTTTTTAGGGCAACAAAGCTCTACCACTCGTAGGGGCCTCTACCAGTAGTAGAGTTTCATGGGTTTCAGTGTTCTGACACCTCTACTGCTCGTAGAGGCCTCTACGAGCAGTAGAGTTGTGTAAAAACCTAAAAATACCTCCGGTGCAAATAACATCTCACTTATTTTTTAGCATGCTAGTATTAACTTTACAAAAGATACCCTCATCTACCATTATTATTAATTAATTTAACCTTTAGCTATGGCTTTTTTTTTAGAAAAATACATGAAAATAATCATTAATTCATTTTCTTCCTTACAATTAAATTCAAGTATACATACATATATAGGGAAATATCATAAAAAACACTAAATTTTCAGTTTTTTTCTTATTAAAGTCACTCAACATTTTTTTACATATAAAAAGCACTACACTTTCAGTTTTTTCTTACAAAAGTCACTCAACATTTCTTTGTACTTAAAAAACACTATATTTTCTGTCTTTTCTCATAAAAGTCACCCAACATTATTATTATTATTATTATTATTATTATTATTATTATTATTATTATTATTATTATTATTATTATTATTATTATTATTATGTGTTTTTTTGTAGTTTTTAAGATATTTTGTAATTATATATTTATTTTTGTAACAAATTATATAACAAAAAAAAATCTCTTGTTGCTATCAAAGTAATATTAGTTTCGCTAATTTAAATAGCCATACAATTTTTAAGTACAAAGAAAAAAATTATATAACAAATAAACATTGTTTTTTAATCGATATAAGACACGTGAAGTACTTTACTTTCTTAATCAACTTCATCAGTTTGAGATTTTTTAAGGATACAAAATATATAAACCACCTATGCAGCACGTAAGCAAACACAACTAAGAGTTCCGGTTCCAGGTTATTTAAAACAAAAACATCAAACTTTTGTTCGAAAATGACATTTTAAGGTGTTTTATGGGAAAAAGAAATGTTTGGTGACTTTTATGAGAAAAAACAGAAAGTATAGTGTTTTTTAGGTGCAAAGAAATGTTGAGTGACTTTTAGGGTGGTGATGAAGACAAGTCTAAAGCTAATTGGATCGCTTGGGAACAAGTTGTGGGTCCTATGTCCAAAGGTGGTTTAGGATTTAAAGGCAATGAACGAAAGTCTGATTGTCAAGTGGTGGTGGCAATTCAAGATTGAACATCATTCCTTATGGTGTAGAGTTGTTTCGGCAATTCAACATTGCAATAATTCTGCATCATACGTACCGATTCGAAGGGGATTTTCTGGGGTTTGGAACGCAATACATAAAGTCGGTGATATTGTCCTAGAGCAAAATCTGAATATACCGGCTACCATTAAAGGAAGAGTGGGCGATGGAGCGAGTATTAGATTCTGGACAGATTGGCAGGTGGCTGACGGTCCACTTAAAGATCGTTTCCCTTGTCTGTTTGTTCTCGAAAGTCACAAAGCTGTTTCTATGGCTGCTCGTCTCCAGAATTGGGGCTGGAAACGGGCACCTAGTTCTAACATGGAATTGATGGCGCTGCAACAGTGCTCCGCACTGATTACTGGTACAGTATTGTCTTCTCATCGGGACCAGGGGCTTGGGTTGGGGCTTCGGGTGGCGTATTTTTAGTATCCTCGTGCAGAAAATTATTACACAGTCATGCTACCCCGTTATATCCGTTTCATTGGGTGAAAGGGGTACCGAAAAAAGTGTCCGTGTTTATTTGGAGAGCTGAACAAGATAGGTTGCCGACAAAGAAAGGACTGCTGAATAGGAGAATCATACAAGGCTCGACAAAATGTAAACTATGTGGAGAATCTGAGGAGGACACGAACCACCTTCTAGCATCTTGCTATGTGGCTTCATGGCTCTAGCATAAGGTCTGTTTATGGTGCAAAATTCCTCCCCTTTTTGCTTTTTCTGTCCGTGACCTGCTGAATATACATACCAACCGGGACATTTCGGATAATAAATGAAAGTGGATTCGCATTATTATTCTTGCCGCTTCATGGATCATATGGAAGGCCCGCAATGCTACAATATTTCAAGGGAAAATGGCGAATCTGGTCGGCCTATTCGGTGAAATACAGGCGATATCATTCAGTTAGGTGAACCACAAATTAAAATCGCCTGGCTGGACTTGGGATAAATGGAAGGTTTTTGAAGTACCCATCACTTGAATCAATTTTTAGAGCTGGTGAAGGGATATGGTATCAAAACATCATAAATACCATACCATCGCCCAACTAAAACCGGCATCGCCTGGCGTCCATCCGCCCGTTTTACGTCAGCGGATCATCTAGCGTCCATCCGCCTGTTTTACGTCAGTGGAACGACCAGCGTCCACCCGCCCGTTTTACGTAAGTGGACCCAATACACTTCAAAGCTTCCCTAGCAAGCTAGTTGAAGCTTCGTGAGCACAACTGAAAGATGCCTTCCGGGGCAGCCTTGAGACTCACCCCTGCCCCAGGCAAATATCTCTGACGCAACAGGCTGCCCGTCAGAGTTCCTCTCCAATCAGAGACTGCTCCCAGTCTGACGTGCAGAAAGGACGACGACGTGGCAGCCTCCCAGCCAAGATATCTTCCTGACAGCAGGCTTTCTCAGCCTGTCTCAAGGTTCAAGGAAAAGAATGATTGCCCACCTTCCTCGGTCTACCAATAGGCGGACGCCATGTGTCCGAAGCCCATCGATGTCCATTCAGCGGACGCCACGCGTACTATCGTCAGGACGGTAACATCCCCCCTTGCATTTTACTTTCTCCTTTTTACCAAAACCCACTTGCACCAAATGGGCTTAAGGACTTAGGCCGGAATCTTGGAGATACCTCTACCTGGGCCGGGCCCCTTCAAGGGTAGAGGATGGGCTAAGAAAGTGTGAGGTCAAGGTACTACAAAAGGAGGAGCTCCTTCTCCTTTTGTTGGCATCTGATATCCACATACACTTTCACTGAAAAAGACAACGAACTCTTTCGTATCTTTTTCAACCCCTTGTTTATTACACTAACCTTTAGAGGCTCGACTCTTCTAATCGGTAGTCTTCTAAACTCCTTGGTCTTGTCCTTAGACCCTCACGTATTTTATAAACACTCCTCTTTGCAAAATACGCAAAATACAGTAGAATCACTATCAAGATTAACGTCTATACAGTAATCCAGGATTCATGTTTCTTCAGCTGGAAATCTGGTGTATCTTGGTGTTCTTGTGCTTGCAACTAGTACATTGTTAGTTGTAAACCTATACATATTTTTTTGGGTGAAATATATTGAAATTTACCGTTAAAAAAATTATCATTATGGGTAAAAGAAAATTCGCTATTTCAGAATAAAAAGTTGTAACATTCATATCCATGACTCTGATTCGTATCTTATATTTTTGGCATGATTTTATTTTCCTTTTTTGGTATAATTGTATGGGAATTTGTTACATAAGTTAAAGTAGATATACGAGCAAACAAACACATATCTTGTAGCATCCTGAATTGTAAGCTATTTATTAAACTTGCTAGGTTGTAAATTCCCTTAAACTTGGTTTAAAAACTGAGAAATTCAACTTATAGCCATGTACGATTGAAGATATGACTCAAAAGTTTAAGTGTGTGGGTTCTTGAGTTTCAAAGAAGGTTGAGAAGCAAGTCAAAGCCTAAGAGGATAATCAGCATGCTTTTGTCTCTTTAGCGTTTAATACTTTTGGCTCTTTGGCACCGGAAGTCATTCGTTTCCTTTTCATTGTTCAACGGGTCGTTCATAGCAATTTTTCAATCCCTCAAGGGCCAGGGTTTGTCTTTAATATGTTCAGTTTCGCTATTTAGAAAGGGGTAATGGCACAACTTGTTGTTCGTATGCATGTAATTATATAATTTGTCTCTTTTTTCAGTGAAATGGAAAATTATAAACCATAGCTATGTGGAGCCTAGCTTATTTATTATGATAACAAATAGAATGCTATTGATTTTGTGTTTGTTGAAAAAAAAAGGGCATTTTTTTTGAACGATCAACAAAATTTTTATTTCACTAACGCTAGCGGGAAACTAGCAATACGCCATACATTATATCACCAATATATACAAAAGAGCAACTATTACCACCCAATCTAGCCAAATCAAAAGAACCCCACAAAGACAAATCCAAGGATGGATGTCTTGCCCTCGCCTTAACCTAAAACAAACTAAGGGATTTGATGTCCCCAAAAACCCGTTGGATAGAAACCTGTCTTTGATTAAATACCGCCTCGTTCTTATGCTTCCAAATAGCCCAAATAGTTGTCAACACAATTGCGTAGAAAGCCTTTTTCTTCTTATCCGATCCACCAATGTAACAATGTAGCTCAAGGAGATCCTTAAAATGAAACACAATAGGACTTATCTTACACCACTGCGCAATTAGTTGCCAAAGTACCTGAGCGAAGTCGCACGCCACGAATAGATGTTCCGTTGTTTCCCCAAAGTCGCCACATAGAGGACATAAATCGGAGCCTACCTGAATATTCCGACGAGCTAGAGCACATTTGGTTGGAAGTCTGTCTAATTCCGCCCTCCATGCAAGAATAATCGCTTTCCTCGGCACCCAAGAATTATTTTTTACAACAAACGCAGCCTGTTCGAACCTGGCTGCGTGCAGCCTGCTTTTAAGGGCCCCAACCGTGAATAAATCGCTGCTGCCAATGCTCCATTTCCATCTGTCGACTGAACCGTTGAGAGCTGGCACTGAAACACTGCTGCAAATCTGGTTGAATTCAGCTTCTTCCACAACTGTAAAGCGTCTTCTTTTCCATTCCTAACCCCACCCAATGCCCGACGAAAGTACGCGATCAGCCACCATTGCAAATTTATTTTTTTTCTAGCGCGAATAAAGCTGGATACAGATACGCCAAAGTTATATCCGAAGCCCAGCAATCGAGCCAGAAAAAACACCCTGCCCGTCACCCAATAACCCCCAAATGGCCCAACCCATGTGCACCCCAGCCCGCTTGACCAGTTGCATCGAAGAGAAAACCTGTTTCCAAGGACCGGAGATCGATAACCGCGTAGGAATCGGACTCCAATCCCTGGCAGAGCTATGAATAACCCAAATGACCTTCCTCCAAAGCGCGTTAGGCTCAACTTTAAAGCGCCACCACCACTTTGCTAGCATAGCCGAGTTTGCATCCTGAAGAGAGCCGGAGCCGAAACCGAGACCACCGTACTCAACCGGGGAACTAACCCTTTGCCACGCGACCCAATTCATCTTAGCCTTATCTTCCGATCCACCCCAAAAGAAGACCCTTCTAAGTTTATCAAGATCGTCGATAACCTTACCGGGTGCCTTAAACAATGAAAAGTAGTATGTGGGTAAGGCATTAAGGACCGACTTCAAGAGTGTAACACGACCACCATAGGAGAGCGTTTTAGCTTTCCAAATAGTAAGCTTGTTCCTAAATGAATCCACCACCGGTTTCCAATTTTTGCAAAGGTTCATGTTCGCACCAACTTGTAGTCCAAGATACGTAAATGGAAAGGATCCGGCCTTACATAAGAGCACATCCGCCATATGTTGTACTTCACCATCCGTTACACCCACCCCAAAAACACTACATTTACCAAGGTTTGCCTTTAACCCCGACACGAGATAAAAGCATCTAAGAATCCGTCTTAAGTTCGAAGCATTGTCAATCGACCAATCACCAAGGAATACCGCATCGTCCGCATATAACAAATGTGATAAAAGGAGACCGCCCGTACCAACACCCAAACCTCGAAACAGCCCTGTTTCATTAGCCCTCCTCATTACACCGGTGAGCACTTCCATAGCCATGAGAAACAAAAACGGCAAAAGGGGGTCGCCTTGTCTAAGGCCACGCCCACACACGAACTCATGGGTAGGGGAACCGTTAATCAAAACCGACGCCCTTGCCGACCTGACAATAGCCATCACCCACTTGCACCATTTAACCGGAAAATTCATTTGCAATAAGATTGATTCCAAGAAGTCCCAATTAAGCGAGTCGTATGCCTTTTCCAGATCCACCTTGAATATCATCCCTTGCTTCCTATTCTTTTTTAACCACCCAACCACCTCATTTAGCACAAGCGGCCCATACGTGATATTCCTACCACTTAAGAAGGCGGACTGCTCGGGTGAGATGAGCTTCCCAATGACCGTTTTGAGCCTCGCCACTAGGACCTTGGATAGCACTTTATTAACACACCCTACGAGGCTTATTGGCCTATAATCCTGGAAACCGACTGGATCGCTCTTCTTAGGAATCAACGCGATAAAAGAGGATGCACACCCTTGCCCCAAGCTACACCCATTATAAAAGTCTTCAAAAAGTCGAACAAAGTCATCCTGAAAACCGGACCAGCACCTCTTAAGGAATTTGAAATTAAAACCATCGGGGCCTGGTGCCTTTTCGCCGTCACAACCCCACACTGCATCCTTAATTTCTTGAATCGAAAACGGTCTACAAAGGAGGTCACAATCTGTGTCTGAAACTTTATTAAAATACGGGCATTCAATCTTTGGTCTAACTCGCAACGATTTTCGAAATTTGTATTCAAAAAACACAAAAGCGTTATCTTTTATGACCGTCGGATTCGACACCCACTCTCCATCCACCAACAGCCCATGGATCCGTTGATTAGCTACATTCGCACCAATGATACCATGGAAAAATTTGGAATTCTTGTCACCATCAATAGCCCATCTTACTCTCGCCTTTTGTTTCAAATCCATTTGCTTTTGCCGGTCAAACTCGAGAACAAATGCCCTAGAACTAGATCTCAAATTCAACTCCAGCGATGATAAATTCCTCACATCAGCCACCCTATCAAGCCTTTGTGCTTCCTTTTTACACCGAATGTACTCACCCTCCCTTTTCTTTTTTTCCTCACCAATCCACTCCTTAATTCTCTTCTTAAGAAATTTTAGCTTAGTGATAATCGCCAAGTCGGGCGGACCCGAAAACAGGAAATCACCACATAAGCTAGACACATAATCAATGAACCCGGGTAGTTCCAACCAAGAATTGTAAAACCTGAATGGAATGTGGCCGAAATCAGACGGGACTACCGAAAGGACCACCGGGCTGTGATCCGAAATAAATCTGGACAAAGCCGTTACCGATGCACCACTCCATTTTGACATAAAGTCATTACACACCAAGTATCTATCCAATTTACTCAATTTCTCGCCATTGTCCGACATATACGTGAACTTAAGACCCCCCCCCCCCCATATTATATTCCTGTAGCTCAGCTCTTCTAATAAAGTCATTAAAGTAGACCGCGTTCAACGCCACAAACTCCGTGTTTCTCCGCTCCACCTGATCCCTCACATCGTTAAAATCCCCCAAAAACACCCAAATACCCGGTCGAGAGAGCCTCACAGCTAATAACTCATCCCAAAGCCTACGTATCATGATTGGGTCATTTGGCGCATAAACGTTGCCCACATTTAAAACATCCCCCGTAGAAACCAGAACACCCGAAGTAATGAGGAAAGACCTGCTCTTCACAACTGATGTTACTTGAAAAACAAACGGATCCCATATACTTATTATTCCCCCAGATCTACCATCAGCAAAAACCTGTTCCGCATTGAAAACTGATCTACCCCACAAACTACTTAACTGAAAAACGTTCCTTCCCCCAGCTTTGACTCTTGTACACCAACAAAACTCGAACCATGGCATGTTTTTAGACCCTTCACCCAGGATGTTTTCCTATTATCCCTCACCCACCTCAAATTAATTGTTAATAAAATCATTGAAAACCAGCATTAACACCCTCACCAATAATTACATCCCTAACCTGGCCTTCAAATCCCTCGAGTGCAACTCCAATGATGGAACCAGCCTGTGTAGTGAGCTTAACTTCCTTCCGAGTCCCATCATCCATATCCGCTGCCGAACCATCAATACTAGTAGTACCCAAGTGAGGAACCGTCAACCCAGGACCTGGCTGACTATTACTAATATTAAGGTGAATATTATTATCATTATCGGTATTATTATTATTAATAAAATTAGTATTAGTATTATTATTATCATTATGAAACCCAACCCCTCCCTCCATACCAGACCCCATAACCAAAGGAGAAGGTATAAAAAGTGAATCATTGACTAGAGTGTCCCCACAAGATCCATCGTTATTATCATCGATGGAATTATCCATGATAGTGTCCTGGAATTCGTTTATTCGATCCAGCAATGAAGCCACAGCTTGGCTTGACCCAACAAAATTCCCAGCTGGGCTATCCTCTTCCAAGGTTGGGCTCCTAGTATGCTTAGGCCTTTTCCTAGATTTCTGCTTTAGGCCCAATGTATCCCCTTGGCCCACCGAGAAACACTCCACTGAATTGTTTAAATCAAAATTACCTTGTGATCCCCCAGGCCCCACCTTGTGCAATGAAAATTCATTAAATGCAGTGCACCTCTCCCCAAGTGACTTTTGACATTCCCCAGAAATCTTGGACTTCCCATGCCCATGCAAACCATTCGGCTTCCTATTCTCCCCCAAAGAACCAACTGCAGATTCCGGCGAGTTTCTTACCGGAGTAGTCACCGGATCATGCTCCTCCCTCAGTTCACCCTCCTCTAGGTCATCCTCCTTAGCTACGAAACCTTCCGAACCCAATGCTGAACCATCCTCCCGAGACGTTAATCTATCAATGGCGTCTAGGAGTAGTCGATCCTCCATCTCCGTTACCCATACCTTGAAGGAGCTACCATTCCAAACAACCGACACATCCTCATCAATCCGTTTATCCAAGCTTACTTTCACCCAAACTTTCCCCGCCATGTTGTTCATAGATTACTAAGAAAAATCAGATTCCTTAACCACCGGTCCGAAAAGTCTACCAACCTTGTTAAAGACACACCACTCTATCGAACTCTACATATCCACCATCCCACAGCGAATCCGATAGCAAAATATTGTTCCATAACTCATCCTTTCTACCTATGAACTCCAATGTTGTTCTCTTGTCCCTGAAAACCAACATAACTTTCATACCGCCGACAAAACTAACCGGCGTCTCAGTAAATCCCCCAGCCACCAGCATGGTCTTAACCTCCAATAACGCCTTGAAGTCGATAGCTTCCCCGATTACCGTTCTCATGATGCAATGATCCGGGTACATTGCACCCATTTCATCGACCACAAGAACTTTCGACGAGGCTAACTGAGCTCCGACCTCACCAGTAGTAGCGTCCCTAAAAGAAACTCCATTGACCTTGTTCACCGGTGCATACTTCGGCCCTTGGTTAGCCGAGGTCCCGGCTTGAGCCCTTTGCTGCACCACTGGTTGTACCGGTTGAGCATGTCTTTGTTGTCCTTACCGTACCCCCGAATGGAACGGTTGATCTAATCTCCGATGGTCCTTCCCAAACTTAGCCACCGACGCTCCCACCTTAGCATCATAAATCTTGACAGTGTTCATATTCTTAAGAACCTCATTGATGTTCTTAACCCCCAGGTACCTCACGAATCCGAACCAATTCCCCTAGCATCCGTTTTCCTAGCAACATACGCATCCTTAACGATCCCATGTGGTTGAAAGGCTTTCCAAAGAAGTGAATCGGTCACCCCCGTAGGTAGGTTAGAGATGAAGAAGGTTGTTGGGGGTCTAGGGTCGGTCACCCCCCGGTTGAAGTACGGTCGCCAGTATCCAGCATCTCTTCAGCTCCTCATGAAGAAAAGTTTTTTTAAACGGGCAATTCATTACTAACTCAAATCAAAAACTATAAATATGTTTAAGAACATCTAATAACAATCCTAGGAGCATCTATAAGGGCATGTGTAGTGTGGTGCTCTATAAGGCTTTATGAGGAAAATAGAAGAGGATTTATGGGGCTTTATAGGAAAAGATGGGTGTAGTAAGAAGGGGCTCCATAGGGCTTTATAAATGATTGAGTAATTATTGCTTAATTCTTGTTTTTTATTTAAATAATAATATTAATAATAGTAATAATAATAATAAGATAAATAAAAAAATGCCAAACGTTGTTTTATATTAAGTTAAATAAATAAAGAGAAAATAATAAAAAAGGAAAAGTACTAAAAAAACCTTAGTAAATGTTTTGATGTTTGACTTGTGGAGTTGTAAGTTAAAACACAAAATTATACTAGGCTAGGTTTTAAAAATAGAGGCCCACTTCACTAGTCACTTAGGTTATCTTTCTCGTTTCACTGCCGCATCTCATATCCATCATCGAATGTAAAATTTTCTAATCATCACATTTTTTTAATTAATCAGTTGTTGGAGACTTGGAGCATAACGGTCAACAATCAAACATTCACATTTCTCGTCCTTTGTGCCATAATGCTCGTTATGTACATAACATGTTGCCTCAAAACGACCCCATAGCGCCGACGGGGGTGATGCTACCGGCGCTATGGGAGGCCAAAACGCCCCTTACAACGCACACACTAACAATGGACTAATCCAAAATTCCAGACTTGTCACATCATCATGCTAAATCATTTCAAATCACAATCATTCTAAACCCATTTTTCCTCTAACAATAAATCATTCCAAACCTCTATCCCATCACATACTTTTTGCTTTTTATTTAAACTACATCTAAGTTATATAAAAGTCGTGCAACTAGATTTAGACTCTAACTTTTCGGGGGTTAATTAGTTTGTTTAATTATGTTGTCCGTTTAACTTTATTTATCTAGTTTGTTTGGTTATTTACTATTTGTAATGTTTTTAATTTTTATGTTAGTTTTAATTTATATAATTAACTTTTACATTTATGTTATTACTTTAAACAATTTTTTAATTAGTTTGAAATGAGTTTTTTATATATGTTCAAGTGGTTGATATTATCCCTCCGGGGCCAGAACTTCTTGTTTCAGAAGGCGAATCTATCAAATTGGATCAACCGTTGACAAGTAATCCTAATGTAGGCTGATTCTGCTTCCCATTTCCCCCAAAGTTGACAAACTCGGAGGATATGCAAAAGATATTCTTTTTTTTCTATCACTTTGGCATGTATAAAAAAAATATTGTGAGGCTTCTTTTCTTACAGAGCCTTTAAATTTTTTATTTATCTTTAGTATGTATCGTAATGGACGATCCCAACGGTTATAATAAAAAAAAGTTGGAAAAGGTTTTTCAAAAAAAAAAAAAAAAAGTCTTTTTCTTCATCTTTTTGCTTTTTTTCAAATATTTTGAACTTCAAATTTTTTTGATTCCCATACATATAATTAACCGTATTATTGTGATAAAATTATTCTTCTTCTTTTATTTCCATATCTTCTTCTATTTTCATTTTTATCAAGTTTGTCAGTTTGTTATGGGGGTTTAAAATATAAATTAAATATCCTTTTTTTTAAACAGTTAATTGCCCAAGCAGGACCCACCCGACCAACCAATTCCAAACCATCTCTTCCAATGGTGAAGTGTGGTCCAAAATGCTAGTCCGAAACTCTGAATGATCCGATATGCATCGTTGTAGATGCTATAAGAGCATCTCCAGTAGTGGACGGGTCCGATGAACAAACCCGTCACATCAGCACGTCACATCATTTCAAACCACAACCATTCCAAACTCACTTTTCTCTCCAATCATAAACCACACCAAACTTCCACCTTATTATCCATCCCATTACCTAGTTTTTTCTTTTATTTAATCTAGATCTGTTTTATTTAATATATTTATAAATTATTTAATATAATATCATTTTTATTAAAATATTAAAAAATATGGAAAAAATAATAAAACATAATCCATTAAATTAAAAACACACACGCACTTTACAACTACAACAATTAAAAAAACACACTTAAAAACTGCAAATAAAAAAACATACACCAAATATAAAGAAAACAACTTAGAACTAAAAATAAAAACGTACAACATAAATATTTCACTTTTCTCCTTCCTAAAAATAAAAACGTACAACATAAATATTTCACTCCAAATCTGCTCAACCAAATTGTGTCAAAGCGTATAATGAGCTTCCCTGTTACATAAGTCCTTAAGTCATTGCAACCGTTCAACAAAATCTAAAGAGTTATAAGAATCCATTAATTTAAAGTAATTTAAATTAGGATGAAAACTAAAAAAGTTAGTAGTTTGATTCTTTATGAGTGTCAACTCCAATCCTAATTTCTGGAAATCAATAGTTGTCATGGCATCTAAAGTGTAGTTACATCATATAACAACAACAACAACAACATTACCCGGTAAATCCCACAATTAGCAAAGTTAAGAGTAGGGTCTGGGGAGGATGGGATGTAGGCATACCTTACCTCTACCCTTGTGGATAGAGAGGCTGCTTCCAGAGAGACCCCCGGCTCCAAAACCCACAATCGACAAGCAAACAACACTAAAAAGAAAAAAAATAATAAAGGGCTACTGAATTGATAGAAACACTCAAAGCGTCACGTAGTAAAACAGAGGTATATATGTCATCAAAAACAATATAACCCATAAACACCCAATACAAGACACCCTTATAGAACTCCTACCAATGTTGGAAAAGGTCTATGCTCCTAGAACCACACTACGATACAACCTAACCCTCCCTAGTAATCCTTAACCTTAATCCTGCGTCTCCACGAACCCCTATCCTCGACCATGACCCCAGAGATGTGCATCTCTGCTAAATCAAGCCTAATCCGCTCATCCCAAGTCATTTTGGGTCTTTCTCTACATCTCTTTCCCTCTACAGTGAGGGTTTCCACTACTCTAACTGAGGCCGTCATTTGCCTCCTCTTCACATACCTATACCATCTTAATCAACCCTCCTTTATCTTGCAGTTATTTGTAGTTACATATATGATGTATAAAACCTATTATTATTCATTAAACTTGAATATACAAATCAATTGAAGATTTGGTCATATGATATATTGATTTGATCAAAATTGCACTAAAGTGGGATTTCGAGCAAAATTGCATTTAGTCGTCGCTGCCCAATAAGAGTTTAAAAATAGTTATCAGAGTTGTTTAAATCAAATATTTGATTAATTTATAAAAATATATAAACTGTGATTTTTGGTAAAAATGACATATGTGCCAAATCAGGCTCAATATGCCAATATGTCAAATTAGTGAATTGGTTGGTCAAGTTGAGTAATATTAATTCCAAATGATCGTTTATACTTACTTAGATGGTTGGTTTAAAAAAGCGTGAGGCGCTCCGAGGCGTTTTGGTTCTAAAATCCGAAGCGCGGGGCTTAAAGCGCGAGGCGAGAGCTTCACATATAGTATTAAAAAATTATAAAAAAAAATATTTATATATGTCAATATGATATTTTCTACATGCTAGTCAATCATAAGCACAAAAACATGATTATAAAACACCATTGAACACTTAAAAAGCATATTCAAAACATAAAAACGACGAGGCACTACTGTAGCGGGCCAAATAAAACAGTTTAAAAGGGTTTTTGGGGTTGAGGCGCTACTGTAGCGCGCGCCTCAAGCGCTCGAGGTGGCGCTTCATGTAGTCCAGCACTTTTTGGCAAAAAAAAAAAAAAAAAAAAAACGTTTTCCTAAACGCCTCGTGCCTCAAACGCTTAAAGCGCGCCCCAGGCGCGCTTTTTTAAACCAAGCTTAGATGTACCTATGATTTCAAAACTACAAATGGAAGTGATTTAACTCCAATTTGTAACTTTTGTACAAACATGTCGGTTTGGGTATAAACAGCGAGTCAAGAGGATTGCTCAAATGAACGCATATAGTTGTCCTTAAAAAAAATACATACAGTTAAACAAGACTAGAGTTTTGGTTAGTGATGAATTTGGTTGAGCTGACCAATAACTGGATTGCTTAAGCTTTGTGCTTAAAGAAGCACATACTAGTCTAGTGATAGATTTGGTTGATTTCAAGAAGTCAACATAACTTGGATAGGAACTTGCAATTAGAAGGCTTAAAGAAAAAAATATAATACATACTAATCTTAAACTAAAAGTATACATTCAATTGGTTATTAAAAGAATAGCTATGGGTAAAGCTATTATGTTTGAGCTTCATATATAATGTATGGATTAGCCGTATATTGCTGTAAATGAACCGAACGAACACGAACAATATCTTGTTTGTGTTTGTTTGATAAGAAAATATTGTGTTTACGAACTGTTCATGAACACTTACTGAACATGATTTTCTGTTTGTGTTTGTTTGTTAAGGAAATGATTGTGTTCGTGTTCGTTTGTGTTTTTTTTGTTAATTTTAGGTATCGGACAAAAGTGAGCGTAAGCAAAACAAATGAACGTTCATGAATATAGATGAAGAAAAACATGAAGTAATACTAATATGTAATACATGACCAATATTTATTAAATAATATATTAATTAGTAAGAATTTTAAAGTATTTAAATTAAAAATAAAAGTTAAAGAACCTAATGAACTATCAAATATAAATGAACACGTTACCAAACATCTATTATATATAAAAGAAAACGTATATGCTGACGTGACGTGCAATGGAGGCCTCAACCTCCCCTTGAGAGTGCCACATGGCTTAATAATTGAGTGTTTTTTGTGTTTTTGAATTATTTCCTTTTTTAATTAAATTGAGTTATTTTAGGAAAAAAGAATTTAAAAATAAATTTAAAATTTTATCTCTCATACACTACTAGAAAATTGGGCTTTTGTCACCACATTTTCGGTCACATAATGGTAACAATTGCTCCGTAGCCACCATTTTACAACCAAAAATGCGGTAGTAAAAACACCCGTGTCTGTTGCCCTAATGCCACCAAATAGCTACCACTTTTGTGTTTTGCTACCATATTTTTGTAACCACAAAAATGGTTAAAATTATTGCTACCGCTCCTACAATGTTGTAGGAAGGTCTTTTGCTACCGTTTTTGTACCATTTAGCCACCGAAATTGCCACCATTTATACACCATTTTTTGTCACCGTTTTGGTACCATTTTGTCTGCAACCATTTAGTCACCGCTTTCATTGCGAATTTACTACCATTTAACCACCACTTTCATTGAAAATTTGCTACCATTTAACCACCACTTTCATTGAACATTTGTTACCATTTAACCACCACTTTCATTGAAAATTTGCAACCATTTAGCCACCACTTTCATTGAAAATTTGCTACCATTTAACCACCACTTACATTAAAATTTTGCTACCATTTAGCTTTGCTTTGCTACAGGCTTTTTTTCCTGCTTTATTAATTCAATAACATTTAAAAAAAACTATATTATATAAAGCAATCAAATAATACAAAATCTCAAATTATACAAAACAAATTTTAAAATTATATAAAAGACTCTAATAGAAACACCAACTAAAACATCAAATAACCGAAATTATCCATTAAAAACTTCAAAAGATTCATGTCTAAGTGTTTATAACCTATTTTCGACCCGTAGCTGTAAACATAGCTTCAACTTGTGTCATTCTATTGAGCATAGCCTCTTTATCCGCATTGTCTTTTTCTTTTTTAACCATCAAGCCCGCAATAATTTCTTCGAACCTTTCTTTATCTTCATCTTTTTCCTTAATAAGCTCTTCGATAATCAAGATAAACTTTTCAACCTACAAAACAAGGAATGAATAGAATCAAGAAGTTGGAATTAACAAAAACTAATAACGGGTCAAGTGAGTTGCACAATAACATAATCCAATTGTGAGTTACAATTCTAGTGCTAGAAGCCAAATAACATGTTCTAATATATCCACTATTTCTAATGCAATTAAGGTGCCAAGGCCTACCCAAGCCGTAAGCGCGAGGTGCAAAAAAAGGGCTAGCCTAATAAAAAAAAGGCGCTGAAGGGATAGGGAGCCTAATCTGAAAGGCGCCCCTATCCCCATTAACATACCCGCGCCACGCCATGGCGCAGGAACGCACTCGCGCGAGGACAACTAATCAAGATCCTCGCGCGACCAGCACAGGTGATAAGCAACTGATACATGATACGCGCGTGCCATCACACGCGGAAGATTCTCTTGACACACCAAAGGAGGTACAAGGGACGACAAAAGGAAGATTCATAGGATCCGCGTCAGAGCACGGACCAACAGAAGAAGGACATGTGGCAGATAGTACAAAAGAGGAACGGCTGCACTGTACACGCTGTCGTGAACAGTGACCAGCAGGCATTACTTCCTCCACTGTCAGATGTCAAATCAGCCAGCAGAGATTGCCTGGACACTGTAGCAAGTACGACGCCACTGTGCACCACCAGGAGGCGGACACGTGTCCAACTACAACAACGACCACACTGTAGGCTGACGTCATCAACAGTACCTCATCCTTTCCCGCCATTTCCAGAAAGGCCATGGGCTTGGGCCCTGGTTGGGCCCAGGCCAATGATGTCATTAGTGGGCCTCTCCATGCGGTCCACTACTAAGTCTATAAATAGCATCAGGCATAACTCATGTATTCATTCATATACACAACCACAATCACCATACTCACTTGTAATTCTCTCTTATTAGCAATAATATTCCGGTGTCTTCACAGTGGACGTAGGTCATTAACGACCGAACCACTTAAACCTCTTGTTCATACCACACACAATATCTATCACGCTCACCTTAACAAACTCTCGGGTTGTCATAACGGTTTGGGTAAAGGATTAAATCTGTAGTTACTTAAGTATTAACCCCCCGGAGATTAGTCTTAATCTCCGGTATACTTATTGTTTCTTCATTGGCGCCATCCGACGGTTAGAACAGCTCTTTTCACCCATCTTTTAACCCACCCATGGCTGAACCCAACCCTAATACATCCGGCATGCACCAAACAGGAGACGAAGACCTCCGACAGCCGGATAACCAAACCACACCTAACACTGTCGTCAAGCAGACGACGTCTAGGCTCGACGGGTCAGCCGTTGAAATCCGGGACGTCGAATCCGACGACGACAGTCAAGGGCTCTCTGAAGAGGATCCGGACCGTTGGCTCCTCCGTCAGAATGCCAAGAGCGCTGCAATCTACCAACGAAAACTACTGCAGCAAGCAAAAAAGAAGGGTAAGACACTGGCTTTCGACACCCCGTCGAAAGCAAGATACAAGAAGAAAGATACGGCCAACCACGGTGAAGGTCGTAGCGGGGAGCTCGGCGGAAACGTCAGAGCTCGGGGCTACGCCAAATCACGTGAAGAGCCGGACGGTTACGAATCGTCAAGCAGCGATTCCGATCACAGAAGAAAAAAACACACTCACACGTCGCGAGACAGTGAGATAGATGATGACCTGGTCAAACCATTCCGACCAAAAGCTTTTGCTGAAAAATCCAAGTTCGTCGCTCGCATAGCGGCTGCCAAGGTACCAAGAAAGGCTAAACTCCCAAGCAGCATCGGTAGATACGATGGCCTGCGTGACCCAGACGACCATGTGCACGACTTTGAATGCGCGGGTGTGTCCGTGGATTGGCCTGTTCAGGTGTGGTGCCACCTTTTCGCTCAAACCCTCACGGGCGCCGCCAGGGTATGGTTTGACAGCCTCCAAGCGGGAAGCGTGAAGGATTTCGACGACCTCACAGAGAAATTTGGCAGCCATTTCTCGCACCTGCGTAAGCATAAGAAAGACAAGGCGGACATCCTGCTATGCCGGCGGTACGAAAGGGAAACGATCGAAGACTACATAGTCCGGTTTAACAAAGAAGCACTACAAATCGGATGCGGGGAGGAGCTTACACGGGCTGCGTTTATTCACAGCGTGCGCAGTCCGGACCTCATGAAATGCCTCACCGGCAAAGATGGCATCCCAGAGTCCTGGGATGAGCTCATACGCTCAGCCAAAATATATGCCTCCTCCGAAAAATCCTTCAACCAGCACCACGGTTTCCAGCCACAACACCATAATAATAATAGTAATACTAGACACAAGAACAAATCCGTCTGGAACCGCATCACAGGCACCACCGACGAGGGAAAATACTCCCCGGCCGGTGATGCCCGACAGATCATCAGCTCCAAGCAAACGCGGGACCAGCGCGGACACTCAAAGAAAAACCATGACTGGACCCCGTTAACAAAAACACCATCTCAAGTTCTGAAAACTGAGCAGGTCACCCTGAAAGAGCCCAACCCTCTGGGAAAGCGCCGAAATGTGGACCGTAGCAAGTTCTGTGAGTACCACAACGACTACGGTCACCTCACGGACAACTGCTACAGTTTAAAAATGGAGATAGAGGCAGCGCTGAAATCAGGCCAGCTCGGCCACCTGGTCAAAAATGTTCACCGAGCCGGCAAGGGTCAAGGCAACGAAGAAACCCAAGGCGAAGGGTCGCGGAAGAAAATCCGAGACTTAAACACTCACGCCGCAACTCTAATCCCCCGCTACCAGTGCAACATGACGTGGCGGGGCAAAAACACCCAACATGGGAAGCGCACCCGGGTACAGCCACTAGACGACTCATGGAAAGAGGCTGATATCCTCATGCCAAGGGTCAGAGGGGGCGCCTCCTGCACAGCTCCATTAGTAATCACCGCCGTCTTTGGACATTACCGCACGCGGTATATGTTTTTAGATGGCGGCAGCAGCACAGATATCATGTACGACCAATGTTTCCAACAGCTAGACGAAGAAGACAAAGCAAAGCTCATTCCGGTCAATGAGCCAATCTCTGGTTTCATCCATGAAACCATCATGCCCCGCGGCATGCTCTCTCTGCCTGTAACATGGACAGATGGTACACATGAACGCACAGAAATATGCGACTTCATGGTCCTACCAGCCACATCAAACCATGACATACTCCTAGGAAGAGAAGGCATTGCCCACTTCAACGCCAACGCCTCCACGGCGCATGCAATGGTTGGATTTCCCACCAAAACAGGCGTTGCCTTCATCCGGGGGAACAAAGAATGCCATGTTGCGGAGACAGCCAAACCGCCAAAGATGGTCAAAACAGATGCCCGCACAGAGCCGGAAAAATGGGCGCTCAACCCTAAATTTCCGGAGCAAACGGTGACCATCGGCCATGTAATCTCCGAATCCATACGAAACCATCTGAAACAACTTCTGATCAGCAATATAGACATTTTCGCATGGCAACCGGCAGATATGGTGGGTGTCCCGCGGGACATAGCGGAACACAAGCTTAATGTCTATCGTTCCGCAGAGCCAATTGTACAGAAGAAGAGAAGTATGGGCCCAGAGAAAACAAAGGCCATGAATGAACAAGTCACCGAGCTGCTCAATGCGGGTATCCTCCGCCCCATCAGATATCAAACTTGGGTGGCCAATCCCGTCATGGTCGCCAAAGCGAATGGAGGATGGCGCATGTGCGTAGATTACAAAGACATCAACAAAGCATGCCCAAAAGACTGTTATCCCCTACCAGAGATCGACTTAAAGGTGGACTCCCTCGCCCCATACAGATTCAAGTGTTTCCTAGACGCCTACAAAGGATATCACCAAATACAGATGGCGAAGGAAGATGAAGACAAAACGGCGTTTCGCACAGACACAGGTATCTTCTGCTACACCAAGATGCCTTTTGGTCTGAAAAATGCGGGCGCCACATACCAACGCCTGATGGATACAGCGTTCGTAAACGAAATCGGCGTACGGCTTGAAGTGTACGTCGATGATTTAGTGATCAAAAGCAGGGAAGAAACCGACATGCTACAAGACATCCAACAAACATTTCACCAGCTACGAAGGGTCCGCATGAAGCTAAATCCAAGCAAGTGCTCGTTTGGAATGGAAGAAGGGAAATTTCTGGGAGTCATTGTTACGCGGGACGGGTTCCGCGCCAACCCAGATAAGGTACAAGCAATTGAGCGGATGCCATCTCCCGCCTCCGTCAAAGAGGTGCAGACATTAATGGGCCGCCTGGTTGCCCTAAACCGGTTCCTCTCCAACTACGCTTCAAAGTCATTTCCTTTCGTTGATACCTTGAAAAATTGTCTGAAGAAAAGCAACTTCCGCTGGACAACAGAAGCGGAATCAGCCTTCCAACAAATGAAGCAGTGTTTGATGAACCTTCCTACACTCACAGCGCCGCTCCCTAAAGAGCCACTAACGCTCTATCTTTCAGTCACGGAGCGGGCAATCGGCGCAGTTTTAATGGTCGATCGCAAAGGCGTGCAAACGCCTATCTATTACATCAGCCGCACGCTGTTAGATGCGGAAACTCGGTACACCATAATGGAAAAGCTGGTCCTAGCCTTAATTCACGCTTCCCGAAGATTGCGCAGATACTTCCAGGGTCACCCGATAAACGTCCTCACAGACTATCGGATCAATGATATCTTGGCCAAGCCAGAATTGTCGGGAAGACTGGCGAAGTGGGCTATTGAGCTCGGAGAGCACGCAATCAGCTATAAGCCCAGACCCGCAATCAAAGGACAGGTATTGGCAGACTTCGCAACCGAGATCCCATCCGACAAAATTCAAGAGTGTCGAGAAGAAGAATCACCTGCGCCAGTGCACGACCCGTCGCAAAAGTGGTCCTTATACACCGATGGGGCCTCCAATGGAGACGGCGCTGGCGCCGGTTTGCGCCTCATCAGCCCAGACAAACACGAGTTCACATACGCCATCCGCCTCGAGTTCAAAAGCACAAACAACGAGGCGGAATACGAAGCGTTGCTGGCAGGCCTCCGCATAGCGGAAAAAATGGGGGCCAGGCACGTAGAGGCGCATGTAGACTCTTTGTTGGTAGCGCGGCAGATCAACGGGGTATACGATGCAAAAGACGAAACCATGGCTCTATACCTGGAACAAGCCAAAAAACTCATGCGCAAATTCGACACATGCACAGTCGAACACATCCGGCGCAGCGAGAATAAACCCGCTGACGCACTCAGCAAAATGGCATCCACGGTTTTTGAGCACATGGCAAAAGAAGTCCGCGTCGAAGTACGAGACAAACCATCAGTCCCCGTGCGCCAGGTCAACGTTACTCAAACAGGCAACGGGTCATGGATGACACCGATCAAAGCCTTTTTATCATCGGGAGTTCTACCCAGGGACAAACTTGAAGCCCGGAAGATAAAAACCAAGGCCTTGCAATATCAACTGACCGATGACATCCTGTACCGCCGCTCCTACTTGGGGCCACTCTTGCGATGTGTTGACCCGGCCGAAGCCTCCTTGCTCCTCAAAGATATACATGAAGGCACATGCGGGCTACACGCAGGCCCAAGAATGGTAGTGGCAAAGCTGATGAACGCAGGATATTACTGGCCGGGCATGCACGTCGACGCAGTCACCGAGATACGCAAATGTGACAGCTGCCAGCGCCACGCTCCAAACACCTTGCGCCCAAAGAATAATCTCGTACCAGTCACCGCGGCTTGGCCTTTCCAAAAGTGGGCTATTGATTTAGTCGGACCATTCCCAGCAGCACCGGGCAACGTCAAATACCTGGTCGTTGCTATCGACTACTTCACCAAGTGGGTCGAAGCGAAACCTCTGGCAAAGATCGATGGCGCGCATGTCAAGAAGTTCATCTGGGAGTTCATTATCTGTCGGTTCGGATTACCGATGCAACTGGTCAGCGACAATGGAACACAATTTGAAGACCAGGCCCTCCAACAATGGCTGGCTCAAATGGGAGTCACGCAAATCTTCACATCCGTTGCGCACCCGCAAGGCAACGGTCAGGTAGAAAGAGCCAACCGCACAATCGTTGAAGGCATCAAGACAAGACTCGGAACCAGGCGAACAGGGTGGGTAGACGAGCTGCCGCACGTCTTATGGGCCTACCGTACCCTAACGAAAACAAGTAATGGCGAAACCCCGTTCAGCCTAACATATGGCTCCGAGGCGGTAATCCCCGCAGAAATAGCTTGCCCCACGGCAAGGGTACTGATGGCAAACACAACCGATAATGACAAAGAACTCCGCATAAACCTCGACCTGCTAGAAGAACGCCGCAACCTCGCGGCAATAAAAGAAGCAAGTTACAAGACACAACTCGAGCAATACTACAACAAACATGTAAAGGAACAACCCTTCAAGGTTGGGGATTATGTCTTCCGCAACAATGAAGCTTCCAACGCCGAAAAGCCCGGGAAGCTCGCCCCAACTTGGGAAGGCCCTTACAAAATTCAAGAAGTGCTCGGGAAAGGTGCCTACGCATTAGAAAAGCTCGATGGCACCCCTATTCCAAGGTCATGGAACGGCGCCCAGTTACGGCGCTGTTATTTGTAATCAAAATGGCTACACACGCCATATTATTAATGAAAATGTTTCCTATATCTGTGTTTCTACTTGTACTTTCCGCGCCAAGGTCTTCAAGACTTAGGCAAAATCACGTCGGACACGCTAGCAAGGCATGCCTTCAAGACGCGCCACGAGCACGTCGGGCGCCTACCCAAACAGCGTAGTCTTCAAGACGGATTCACTCGCCGGACCTACAGCACCGCAACATGCGCCCCCACTCTTGTCTTCTAGAGTCATTGCAACTCGGACAGAGTAGCGCGCCATGTAAACGCGGCAAACAGGTCTTCAAGGCGAGACGTTAACGCGCTTAAGTCGGACTCAACGGCACAAGTCGCCTCCGCTACAATCTTCAAGGCGAGAAAGTGTTCGACACTTAGACGTCGGATTGTCTAGCCGAGCGCGCGCTCTAACTCTTACTTACACACCGGGTGACGACTTGGTTAAATAAGTAAATTAGAGACGAGACAACACGATATAACAAACAAAAGTTTCATTAACAAAGGGAATTAAAAACCCTTTCTATATTTACAAGGAAAAGAAAAATTACAAGTATTAAAAAACCTAATTACTGGTTAGCCGCGCCGGAAGGCCCCTCGCCAGCTGCTTTCGCCAGCGCATCAGACGTTTCGATAAAATATTTAAGGGCCGCAGGTGGATCCGCGTTCTTGTTGCAGTCCGCAAGCACCTGGAGGATGGGGAACTCAATCTTCTCAAACTTTTGGAGTTCCGCCTCATATTCATCCTTCAATGGCTTGCCATAATGTTCCGCATCCACAATGCGCCCATCATTCTGCGCGTGCAAGAAACCGTCTTCATAGCCCTCGCCATAACCATAAGCTTGGGCACTGGCAGCAATGGCGGCAATCTGGTCTCCGAGCAAAGGCTCCTGCCAGAATCTCTTGAAAACCTGCGCATCAAAACAAAGTTAGCATATGAAAAAGACAAGTCTCAAAAGCAAAGAAAGCGCGAAGACTTACCCCAGCCATCCCCTCTGTCATCAGCCAGTTGATGGAGTCTTGCATCTGAGACTGGGCGGTGACAGCTTCATCCAGCAATACCTTGGCCGCCTCCCCTTCCTTCACAGCAGCAAGGCGAGCCTGGTCACAAGAATCCAGGTCCCGCTCAAGGTCCTCCTTCGCACTAAGGACCTGAGCCCTCTCCCGCTCCAACGCAGAAACGCGCTCAGTTGCCGCAATAAGAGCCTCGTCCTTTGACTCGAGCTCCTTGCGCGTCTCTGCATATTTCGCCGACTGCTCCGAGAGGGCCCTGCTCTTCTCCTCAAAGCCTTTCACCGCCACCCGCCGCTCTTCACGCGCCACTGACAGAAGATCTTTGAGATCGGCGATGTCAGTGTTGGCCTTCTTCCAAGATTCAGACCAACGGCGCCTTTCAACTACCGCATCTTCTTCAAGTTTGCCAACCTTAGCCTCTGCATCATGGGCACGGCGGCGGTATTTGGCAATCTCGGCTTTGAAGGCGGCCTCTTTCTCAGCAAGACTGGCCTTCTCCGCCTCCACCTGCTCCATGTCTCGCCACAACGCCGAGTCACGGCGCCGTAACGAGTCCATCATGGATAGTTGAGTCGCCTGATTGACGCACAAGGCGGCTATCAGGTCTTCACGACTCAACGCATCCTGGTGAGTGCGCTCATAGGGAGGCACCACCTCGCTGACAAACTCCTCGGCAGCCAAGGAGTTGGAAAACAACGTGTTTTCCCTTATCGCCCAGCGAGGGCGCCAGATGGCGTCACCTCCAGACCAGCAAGAGCCGTCATAGACTCCTGCTGACCCCCCAACCCTGGAGGCCTCGCGCCGATCCCGGCGCGAGCCGCTTCCACCAGCTCCGGCAGCGCCTTGCTGAAGCAAAGCCCTTTCAAAGGCGTCCCCTTCATCAGGAGCCATTTCTTGGCTCTCAACGTCGGCGCGCTCCTTCGCAGCACGCTCCTCAGCAACCTTGGCTTTTTCCTCCAAGAACTTTTGCTCCTGGAGGCGAAGGCGGTCCGCCTCAGCCTTCTTGTCTGTCTCAGCCTTTCTTGCGGCTTCATCGACAGCAGCTTTCTTCTCAGCCTCAGCCCGGCGGCGGGCTTCATCGGCTGCCGCCTGCTTGGCAGCAGCGGCCTTTTCAGCCTCAGCCTTTTGCAAGGCTTCTTCGGCTCGCGCCTGCTCCTGTGCAAGCTCCTGCTCCCTCCACAAAGCATCCTCCTCCCCTCCACCCGCTTCGGCGGAAGAAGACAAAGACGCAGAGGGCACAATCTTCGGCGCCACTACAAATAAACAACAACGTTAGTAACAAATCAATGAAAGCAAAAAAGAAGAGAAGGGAGGAAAACAGAACTTACCAGGAGTCTTCTTCCTCAACAGCTTTTGGAAGAGTGGCTGGCGCGCAGGGGCGGCACCAATGCCCATACTGAAAACGGGCCCGCCATCGCCACTGGTTCCAACAGGACCCTTGGAAATATTAACTGGGTCCGGGCCAGGCACCGACCCCTCACCACCTCCAGCGCCAGACGCGACCGGAGTCTCCTTCACCGGCCCAGCGGTCCGAGATCTTTTCCTCTTCTCCAGCTGAGAAGAGTCCGCTTCCTCGTCATCCTCAGAGGGGGGCCCATCCTTCCTCCGTCGGCGCCCTTTTACAGCTTCTCCTGCTGAAACGGAAGAACCCGAGTCAGAAAGGGTAATCATGGCTCGATACCCGTGCCTCCGCGGAGCGTGCTTCCAACGACCACGCCTCGCGGACGAGCCTATCGGCGGAGTCTCCCCTACAGTATCGTCCCCGAAAATACTATCAAATAAAGGACTGGGAGACTCACCAGTTGTGTAATAGGGTTTGGGCGCAGAAGTTAGATCCGGGTAGTAGAACCGGTCAGCAAGCGCATCCAAACAAGAAGTTTGACCCTCCGCCAAGGGCCTCCACTTGATACCTTTATCCTGACGGGCAGCATAAAACTCAAATTTGCTTACACCTGCAATATTATCAAACAATAAGGAAAAGCGCACAGGAAAGAGCCCATAATGATAATAATAATAACAATAATACTTACCCTCCTGCGCAATATACGGCTCTTTACCCGCCCGGATGCCATTTCGGCTCATCCCCAGAAGGAAGAAAATACCCTCCGTCAGGTTCTGGAATTCCAATTTGGTGGCATTGGCGGTAAGCGCAAGGAACCACGCCTGCTTCTTGAAGTCCTTGGGCACAGGCATGTCCGCCACCCGCTGCCCATCCCCTATCACCTTCCAGGGGAGACTAATGGGTATCACACCCCTCTTCACAAAGAAAAATTTCTCCTTAGCCCAGTGCAAGGACTTAGGAGTGTGGGTGGCCATGGGCGGCACCTTGGGACGCGGCTTGAAAGAAAACCACATCTCATCACGCGCCATAAAGTAGAAACAATTGAACCGCTCGACAGTAGGTTCAATGTCTAGGGCGCGGCAAGAAGCTTCGAAATGCACCAGCCGCAGCATCCCAAAAGCAGTCAGTTGAGTAGGACCAACACCATAAGCCACCATGGTGTCGATCTGAAACCGAGTACATGGAAGACGGAACCCACACTTAGCAAAGTGGGCCTCGTACAACGCCAACCGGCCGGCACCGGCTGAGAGGACAGTACTGGTCGGAGTTGGAAGAGTGGGCTCCCACTCCGGCGGAATACCGTACATAACAAGAAACCGGTTGAAGGCTTCTTGACTCCAAACACAGCAGGTGTTGGACATCAGTTTCCTTTCTTTGATCTTTCCACCCTCCACGGTGGTCTCTTGCACCACCTCCTCCGGCTGCTCGCCCACAACCTCCTCGGAAACACTAGCACTCTCAGACATGATGATGAAAAATCTGGAAAACTCACCGGAAAAGTTGAAGATCAAACGGAATTTTCAACGAAAGTGGGAAAACAAGAAGTTAACCAACCAGAAATAACACAAAGATGAAGGGAAGACACTAACGTAGAAGAAAAATGAAGTTTCAAATAAATCTTCAAGATCAAGATCTTCAAAGATTCACCGGAAACTTCAAACGGAGATTGATCGGAGAATGAAGAGAGAAAAGAAAAGTGGAAGAAGATTAGAGAGCATAACCGTTCAAATGAGCCACAACAGGCCTTATATACTCATCGCATTTATGGCAGGGGGACCCACTGGAGGAGTATAAACCGTCACAACTTTTCAAATTCTGATCACAAGATGATGACACGTGTCCGCAACGAAAACGAGTGGCCCGGATGAAAGTGTATGACAGTTGTACACCACCCAGGCGCTCGATGATCGACACGTGTCAACAGATCTAACAACATCAACCATTCAAGCGCGTGGAAACACACGCGCCTGACAGACAACACGTGCCCTTCGACACGTGGCACAATCTCAACCATGAAGAGAAAAAATGTCAGACGCGTGAAACCCCACGCTCCTGACACAGACGAAATATTGATAATGGCAACCACGATGGGACATGTATCAGTCTGCACAACCAGAAAGTGGCTGACACATCAGCAACCACTAAACTTCCCTCAGAAGTAACTGATCATTCGAATTCCAGGCGCATTTATTCCAATTTATGAGAGACAAATTCAATACTAATGATTTGGAATTTATCACAACTCCAGACCCGCATTAAATTACCCCAACAGCAGTAAATGTCTGAGCGGAAAGTTGACGTAAACTTTCAAAAGACGTTCCCCACCCAACCACTGCAACGTTGGGGCGGAGAACGTCCTTCCCAGCGGAAAGTTGACGTAAACTTTCAAAAGACGTTCCCCGCTCAACCACAGCAACGATGGGGCGGAGAACATCCTTCTCAGCGGGAAGTTGACGAAAATTTTCAAAAGACGTTCCCCGCTCAATCACTGAAACGTGGAGACGAAGAACGTCCTTCACGGCGCAAATTTGACGAAAAACGAAGAATTATGTCTGCCGCCTACATTTTCTCGAATCAGAGTAATACCCCCAAAAGCTACAACACAAGCAGATGAGCTTTCATCCGCGACTTCTACACTTCGAGTCTAGCACTCCACCTCCTCATCAGCGA
Organism: Ambrosia trifida; assembly: GCA_028751855.1. Taxonomy (NCBI): domain Eukaryota; kingdom Viridiplantae; phylum Streptophyta; class Magnoliopsida; order Asterales; family Asteraceae; genus Ambrosia; species Ambrosia trifida. The sequence continues at coordinate 130,881,028 of CM054128.1, read as the reverse complement.
GCAGGAGAAGCCCTAGACTAGGGGGACTTGAAGGGATAGGGAGCCTAATCTGAAAGGCGCCCCTATCCCCATTAACATACCCGCGCCACGCCATGGCGCAGGAACGCACTCGCGCGAGGACAACTAATCAAGATCCTCGCGCGACCAGCACAGGTGATAAGCAACTGATACATGATACGCGCGTGCCATCACACGCGGAAGATTCTCTTGACACACCAAAGGAGGTACAAGGGACGACAAAAGGAAGATTCATAGGATCCGCGTCAGAGCACGGACCAACAGAAGAAGGACATGTGGCAGATAGTACAAAAGAGGAACGGCTGCACTGTACACGCTGTCGTGAACAGTGACCAGCAGGCATTACTTCCTCCACTGTCAGATGTCAAATCAGCCAGCAGAGATTGCCTGGACACTGTAGCAAGTACGACGCCACTGTGCACCACCAGGAGGCGGACACGTGTCCAACTACAACAACGACCACACTGTAGGCTGACGTCATCAACAGTACCTCATCCTTTCCCGCCATTTCCAGAAAGGCCATGGGCTTGGGCCCTGGTTGGGCCCAGGCCAATGATGTCATTAGTGGGCCTCTCCATGCGGTCCACTACTAAGTCTATAAATAGCATCAGGCATAACTCATGTATTCATTCATATACACAACCACAATCACCATACTCACTTGTAATTCTCTCTTATTAGCAATAATATTCCGGTGTCTTCACAGTGGACGTAGGTCATTAACGACCGAACCACTTAAACCTCTTGTTCATACCACACACAATATCTATCACGCTCACCTTAACAAACTCTCGGGTTGTCATAACGGTTTGGGTAAAGGATTAAATCTGTAGTTACTTAAGTATTAACCCCCCGGAGATTAGTCTTAATCTCCGGTATACTTATTGTTTCTTCAGGCGCACATAGAGAAAAAAAAACCAAAATGATTAATCTTATGCATTCAAAACCAAAAATTGCTTGCGAGTCTGATAATATGTAGGAACTCAAAACCAAAAAATATAAAGCACTAATTCAACTAACAATCATATTCATAGAAATATATATCATACAACTTACTACAAAGTGTGTATGGTAAATGGATTGTGCATACTTACCGAGTTATGCTCTTATGCATTCAAAACCAAAAAGTGCCTGCGAGTCTGATAATATGTAGGAACTTGGAACCAAAAAAAATATAAAGCACTAATTCAACTAACAATCATATTCATAGAAATATCTATCATCCAACTTACTACAAAGTGTGTATAGTAAATGGATTGTGCAAACTTACCGAGTTATGATCAGCTGGTCTAGGTTGTGTAGCTGGTCTAGGTTGTGTACAGTCATCTTCTCTACGATCACCTAAAATCATAAAAATCTCTAATAAATACCAAATATTATACTTCCACACTTTAATATACCGAAGAAACATTTAACAAAAGGTTGGGTTAAAAATTCCGAAATAGATCTCACTTCTGCATGCATTACACAAAGCAACTATAAAAAACACTAACGAGAAAGTGCCACCTTTGTAAAAGTATTGGTGAGTGGTGACTTTCAAAATTTCAAAGAGAAGAAATTTTTATGTATAAAGTAGTTAATGCCTTAAAAGTAACAATTAAGGGTGTATTTTGGAGCTTGAATTACATACATAAGACCTGAAAGTGAAGCAAAATTAGTTAAAAGTTGGAAACAAGTAACCTCCAATTGCATTGCTAACCCTTAAACACCACCCCAGTTTATGTTAATATTAACATGAGAATGGAGGTGATAGAATTGCTTTTTTATGCTTCTTGAAACAAAAAGACGCAAATAATCAGCTCTGACAAAGCGCAATGCAGGGGACAATGTGTGTGTGTTTGCTTCTAATGTAACAAAAGACAATAGTAGAATATGTAGTTATTTGAGTGTTCACCAATTCTGCTCATTGTGGATTTCAATAGGTATCATGATCAGAATCAGATAAGAAGTTTGAATAAGCAAGTCCCAATTCCAAACTGCAGTTCATAAGCATAAAATCAAAGGGCTTATTCACATAGAATACCAATATACTTTCTCATTTGTCCAAAATGACAATTTACTAAAAGATGATTTTTTTTTGTCCTGTTTGGGTCAGCCAGTAACCTGGAAACTGAGTAAGCAGGTTAAAACATTAAGCTGGCATGGTAATGTCTCGTTCTTAATTATTAGCATTTATTTGTTATTTTGAAGCGTTAATGCTACATTTCCGAACAAGATTTATAAATAACATTATAACAGAATGTCACATCAATGTTTTTTATAAAAAACGGTACATCACATCACCATGCCAACTTAGCATTTTGATCTGCTTACTTGGTTTCTGATGACAAACAGTAGAAAAGAGCATGTTTAAATGACCCCGAAGCACAAATACTAGTAAATTCTCATTTTTGGGACAAATGAGAAAGCACATTGGCGGTTGAAGAGATAGGGATCCGAATCCTTCATGGAGCAAGGTTAAACCCGGCCCACGTCTCACAAAGCAACAAAGCAGGTCACATGCGGGGGTCCATCAGTCGCATGCACAGACACATGGTAAAAGGAAAAGAGGATGCGCCAGAAACGACATCCAACCAATGGCACCCCATGGATCCCTGCACACAATGGACGCTTCTGGTACTATGGTAGTTACTGCAGGGGGACAAAAAGGATCAATCGGTCACGTGCACAGACATATGGCAAAAGGAAAAAAAGACATGTCAAAAACAACATCCAACCAATGGCACCCGCGGATCCCTGCACACAATTTAAGCTTCTGGTACTATGGTAGTTACAACATGAGGGACAAAAAGGACGATACAACAGTGACGTCTAACCAATAGCGAATCCTCATTCCTTCCGGTAACCATTAACGGCCAACAAGACAAACATAATAATAATGATGATGATGATAATAATAATAATAATAATAATAATAATAATAATAATAATAAAACAAGAAATGAACATACCATCGGTTCTGGCACGTTTGACAGAGGAGGAGGAGTTTCTGTTATCAACCTAAAACAAGAAGACAAACAAAATAACGATGCTCGCCAAGTGTTACATAAGGCGCCTAGAGTGACGCCTAGATGCCCTTTGCGCAAGGCGCGCTTTTTAAAACGCAGCTTGCAACGCATTTGACCCATTAGTTATCAATAACTCAGACTTGAAACAAAAATAAATTCTACATAGAACCATTAATTGCAGGCTGCAGTTGGATAAAACACTTGAATAATAGTCAAGTGAATGTGCAGGCTGCACTTTCTATTAAATCTCATGTTATTGCAAAATGTTGAACCATAACCTATTAACAAAAAACTATGGTTCAGTTCGACTTTTGATATGTGACATTACCGGTTAATTGATGATCCAAATGATTAGCATTACTTTTTACATGCTTTTATCATTCATCAGACTGCTATGTTCTTGTTCTTACAAACTCCGCTAACATGTAAACAAGCTTTTATCGTTTACCTATACAATGCTAAAAAATATTTTATGTTTAACCAACTATAGATATGAATGTCAAGTAAATGTTGAGCCTATTTGTAAAATATGCAGCAAAATCAAACATATGGACTAAGAAAAAAGCAATTCCAAACAAACACAATATCATCCACTAACATTTAAACAAATTAAAAAGTAAAAACATTCTACAATATAGAATTAAAATAAAATATAAAAATCACATTACCCCACTGCAATCCTACCGAAATTAGAATTAAAATAAAATATAAAAATCACCTTACCCCAGAGCAAATGATCAAGAGATTGATTTTGCAATTATCCAATTATCGCTTAGGGTGAGAAGGTGGACAACAAACAGGGTTTAGGATATGTGAGCAGGTTAGGGTTAGGGGGAAGTTAATTTGGGTGTGAGAAAATTGAAAAATAAAAATATTAGAAGCGTGTGCGTGTGCGGGAATGAATTGGGAGGGAGATTTTTCATCGTAAATTTACACATTTTCAAAATATTTTAAATTTCAAAAATCATAATTTGATATATGGGTGTAAACGAGCCGAGCCGCTAGCGAGCTACTCGAGCTCGGCTCGATAAAAAACTCAAAACGAGCCAAACCTTATCGAGTTCGAGCCGAGTTTGAGCCTAAACAAAGCTCGTTTATTTATCGAGCTCGAGCCTAGCATGTGAAGCTCGTTAGGCTCGTCGAGCCTTATCGAGCTTAGTGTAATTTTTTTTAAATATTTAATAATATTTACCACTCGTTTAAAATTGTTTAGTAAACGAACCCTAGCTCGAGCTTCACTGTTCGAGCTCACAAGCCTAAACGAACCATTATTTATATTATTTTTATTTAATATATTAATTAAAATAAACGAGCTTAGCCCGAGCTGAGTTCAAGCTAGAGAAATTACCAACGAACCGAGCTCAAGCTCTATCCTGATCGAGCTCGGGCTCAGCTCGGCTCGTTTGCACCCCTAATTTGATCTATAAATTTAAAATGTTTTAACCCCTAATTTGATCTATAAATTTAAAATGTTTTAACTTAACTGACATTTATTTAAATTTAACTTAACGGGTCATCATTGGGCCTAACTGACCGTCATTGGATCCAACTGATGATCATTGGTTTAATTAACCATTATTGGATCTAATTGATCATCATTGAATCTAATTGATGATCATTGGATCTAATTGACCATCATTGGATCTAATTAGTCATCATTGGGTCTAACTTACCATTTGGATCTAACTGACAATCATTGGGCCTAACTGACCATCACTGGATCCAATTGACAATCAGTGGTGTAATTAACCATCATTGGATTTAATTGACCATCAATTGATCTAAATCACGATCATTGGTTCTAATTGACCATCATTGGATCTAACTGACCATCAATGGGCCTAGCTGGCCATCATTTGATCCAACTGACCATCATTGGTCTAGTTAACCATCATTGAATCTAATTGACGATAATTGGTTCTAATTGACCATCAATGGGCCTAATTGACCATCATCAGGTCTAATTGACCATCATTGGGTCTAAATGACCTTCATTGGGTCTAAGTGAAAATGATTGAATCTAACTTACTGTCTTTGGGCCTAACTGACCATCATTAGATCTAATTGACCATCATTGGATCTAATTGACGATAAAATATTTATTGTTACTAGTTTTTTTTTTTTTTCATTAAGTGTGGCTACTAAATGACACATTTTTTTCGTAAAGTATGGCTAAAGATTTTCAAAAGATGTGTTTTTGGTCACATGAATAAAAAAATCCAAAAGATGTGTTTTTGTTTCTTTCATTTGTTGTTTTTTTATAAATTATTATCTTTTTAATTCTTTCTTATTATTTTTCTCACGACTTTATTACCAAAAATAAACGGTGTCAAAATTTGCAACCGATTAGTTACCTTATCTTATAATACATATTTTGGTGTAAATTAGTTGCTAAATTTGCTACCATTTTTCTAGGTAGCAACTTTTGGTGACAATAACCCAGTTTTATGGAGGCTAGTATGGTAGCAATTTACTTTAAGAAATTGGTCTCTAAATTTGCTACCGCTAAGATGGTCACAACTCAATAGGTTTGTTTTTTGTTTTATAAATTATTTTTTTTTAATTCTTTCTTATTATTTTTCTTATGAATTTACCACCAGAAATAAATGGTGTCAAAATTTGCAACCAATTAGTTACCTTATCTTATAATATATATTTTGGTGTAAAATCGGTTGCTAAATTTGCTACCATTTATTTATATAGCAACTTTTGGTGACAATAGCCAAGTTTTCTAGTAGTGATATTTTTCTCATAATTTTTAAACGTTTATATCTTTTATATACGGGATTTTTTAAAGAAAAAATTACACCAAATTAACGAGCGTTTTATTATCTTTCCAACGAGTACCATAGTGCTATATAAAAAACGGAGGAAAAAATCGACTATTTTTTTGTGGGGTTTCGTTCATACAGAAAAAAAAACACACAAAGTGTTCATGTTATTCATTAATCATGTTTTTTTTTCTTTTAAACCAGGTTCTTATCTACGATGTTGAAAATCAGCCCAATTGCAATGTTATCATTGGAATTTACTAGGTATACTTCATTAAGAGAAGCTAGGAGAAAGAATCGCGCAACACTGCAACACATGGTGTCAGCTTATAGCAAGGTTATTTTTTATTTATTTAATTACAAGAGTAATAATTATTACTATTAGTATTAGTATTATTAGAATGGTTATATTTTTCAACCCCGGGACGCTCCCAAGAAGAATCTATTATATATAAAAGAAAACGTATATGCTGACGTGGCGTGCAATGGAGGCCTCAACCTCCCCTTGAGAGTGCCACGTGGCTTAATAATTGAGTGTTTCTTGTGTTTTTGAATTATTTCCTTTTTAATTAAATTGAGTTATTTTAGGAAAAAAGAATTTAAAAATAAATTTAAAATTTTATCTCTCATATTTTTCTCATAATTTTTAAACGTTTATATCTTTTATATACGGGATTTTTTAAAGAAAAAATTACACCAAATTAACGAGCGTTTTATTATCTTTCCAACGAGTACCATAGTGCTATATAAAAAACGAAGGAAAAATCGACTATTTTTTGTGGGGTTTCGTTCATACAGAAAAAAAAAACACACAAAGTGTTCATGTTATTCATTAATCATGTTTTTTTTCTTTTAAACCAGGTTCTTATCTACGATGTTGAAAATCAGCCCAATCGCAATGTTATCATTGGAATTTACTAGGTATACTTTATTAAGAGAAGCTAGGAGAAAGAATCGCGCAACACTGCAACACATGGTGTCAGCTTATAGCAAGGTTATTTTTTTATTTATTTAATTAAAGAGTAATAATTATTACTATTAGTATTAGTATTATTAGAATGGTTATATTTTTCAATCCCGGGACGCTCCCAAGAAGAATTGATAGTTGCTGACGTGGCATTCAATTGTGGCCTCAACCGTCTCTTGATTATGCCACGTGACATAATAAGATGCAATGGTTACAACTTCCAACTTAAGTGTTTGTTTAGTTGATTAGGTTAGGAATTATAAGAGCCATTAGAATGTGAGAAATTAGAGAGATGTGATGAGTTTTTGAATAGTTGCAGCTTACATAAGTGATTCTTTAGATGATTATTGATTAAGTTTTAGATTAGGGAATATAAGTTATTACTGATTAGAATATTATGAACATGCAATGATTAAGAGATTTTGTGGTTAGTTAACTTGAGCCATTTACAATAGGTTATCACGTAAAATTAGATTTTTCAACCCGGGACCCTTCCGGGATAATCAACTAGTTCACAAACATAAATAAATAAATAAATAAATGTGATCTTTGTTCGTGTTCGTTCATTTATTAAACGAACAAACACAAACGAACTTTCTGTCAAACGGTTCACAAAGTACTGTTCGTCGAATGTTTGATTCGTTTGCAACCCTACATATTGATCCTTCATACCAGACAATATTATCCGCTTTGCTAGAGGTTTTAATTCCCTAAGTGAAAACATTCTAAGAAGTCACCACCCATAGATTGCCTTAAGTGTGAAATTATCATTACATCCACGGTTAATAAGCCAAAAGCATAATAGTTGTTGGGAAATATGGTAACTTGAGAAATGATATTGCTTCAGCATTTGGACGAGAATGCTTCACTATAATAGTTTAACAATAGTGTGTGTGTGTGTGTGTGTGTTAAAGGGTTCTAACCAAATAAGTCACGCAATTTATTAGGTATTGTGAGGTGTGTCAAAAGAATAGGAGTGAGACTACAGCTTCCCAATATGGCTTATTCCAACCTTTACGTTGCAATTGATTTCACTAGTGGAGTTCCTAAATCCAATGAGTAAAGATATAAAATACAACCACTTTTAAGACACCAAGTCACCCATTTTAATCATGATCAACTATTTTTTAATAACATTTAAAAACTACTGGTTTGATATTTTAGTGTAATTGGATTGACTTGTTTGATTAAGTGTTTTCTAATAAACATCAACCAAGTTAGGAGAGTGCGGAGTGCACGCTTTGTTGAGTTTATTATATATGAGCAAGACCCATAAGCAATGGTAGTGCCAAGGGGGCAACCCTCTTGGCGGGGGTCCGGGGGCAACACCTCTAGGAGCAGGGTGTAAAAGGCGGCAGTTTGGTCATCTCACTGGTTTTCGAAATCAAACACAAATCACGTACTAGTTCTTACAGATCATTGTCTGACTTTTTTTTTTTGAACGGCAAATTTTAACACCCTTATTCCACCTTACCTTGCATTTGCAAGGATTTGAACCCACAACCTCACATTTGTAAGAGGGGACACCATACCACTAGACCAAGAGGTGATCATTGTCTGACTTTGCAAAGCAATTTTTGAATTAAAAGGAAAATTGTTTAGATCTGACGATGTTATTCACGACTGTCAGATTATCCAAGTGTGATTTTCAGAAATTCCCCAACACTGCATGTGTTCCCACCAACAATTGCTTTATATACAATAGTGCTAGCAAAATGTGTCATATATATTAAGTGAAAAAAGTATGAACAAAACACGATACGTTTCAAAACGAAGAGTATATTCAAATTTGACACGTGTCATTTAATTAAATATTAACACAAACATGCTTAATAAGCGTGTCATATGATACTACATGTTTAACAAGATTAATTGTAGCTAGTTTAATTAATAAAACAAATGACTCGGAATGACATCTTTAACACAACTTTACATAAACAATTCAATTATCGAGCAGAGGTGGTAGAGTCGACCGGCAGATCAGGTGGGCTTTTAATTAATTTGGAACTCATCTTTGTTTACAATTTCGGATGTCAAAAGGTCGAGGTATTGGTTGAAGATAAGTGGGTCGATTAAGGGTGATGGGGCGGCTATTCATATTGTCAACGTGTATGCTCCGCAAACTAGTGTGGGAAAACGTCAATTGTGTAACGAGATTTCTAGTTTTAGTGTCAGATGATGATATGTGGGTTATTGCTGGGGACTTCAATTCGAAGAGAAGTTGTATGGATAGGAGGAATACTAAATTTAATGTGGCGGCGGCACAAGAGTTTAACGATTTTATTGATGAATGTAACCTTCATGAATTTGCTCTAAAAGGGAGGAAGTACACGTTTGTTACTGGAGATAAGATGAGTAGAATTGACCGTATTTTTATTGATTTTAATTTTATGTTGAGATGGCCGAATGCAGAGTATCGAGCATTGCCCCGTAATCTAACCGATCACTCTCCTTTGTTATTGAAAACTATTCTGAGGAATTACGGTCCTAAGCTGTAACACCCCAACCGATGGCGGAATCATCGAGGTGTCACGTAGACGTAGTGACGATTGTTCAAAAGCACATGGTACTAAAATGTAAATATTATTGAATAATTTAAATTGTCTTACATGGATGAAATGGGAAAGATACATAAGTCTGAACAAAACATGAAATTTGAAATAATTTATTAAAAGCAAGCACTAAAATCCAATGTTATGGAACTAAGATCAAACTGCACCTGAAACATGTACAAAATAAGTTTTGTCAACATATGAAATATTGGTGAACATTCCTAGTTTTAATATATATAGTAAGTTGGAAAATGTTATACAATTCAAGTGCAAAGCTACAGTGCATTTATGTAAACTATGTATCATACAAATGAGCAAAATCAATCCTGTGACTGTATAAATGTACTAAAATGAACGGCGGTGTACTTATCCAATAAATGGATAATAACTTAACAATGACCATGGATTCTCCGATGAAAAAGGGGGAGAATCACCTAGGTGGGTTGTCAATCCAATAGCGTTATCCAATGTTAAGGTCGGCTTGTACATGGTTAATGATTTCACTAAGTACAAATGTATTCTACATGTAATGTCTAAGCATAAAGCACGTATGTAAGCAAATGCACAATGTACTAGAATTGTATTGTAAAAATGTGAACTTGTATGTGTATTTTGTATAAATGTATATGTAACACCCCAAAAGTGAATAAAAACAAAAAGGGGATAGGAAATACTCACTTTCGCCAAATGACTAGATGACTAAGCGAGCGTGAAAATGCGAGCAATCCAAAGATTCAACAACGAAACTAGTCCAATTTAGAAGAAAAGAAACCGAATAGGAAAAATATCAAGCTTCCAATTCGCCAATTACAAGAGCTTATAATCAAAGCTTCAAATGTAGAAGTAATATACTCTAGAAGAAAGGTATGAGGGAGAGTTTAATCGAATTAAAGCATTCGATTTAGAGGTGCAAAGTGTAATGGGTCATAGGTGGGTTTTTATACTAGTTTTGGATTCAATTAGGCTTTAAAATTGGTCAACACAATAAAGTAAGGTTTTAAGATGAATTGACTATTTGACTAGGACTTTGACTAGGATTTTGACTGAGACTTTGACTAGGACTTTTGACTAGGACTTTGACTGTTTGACTGTCTTAGCGGACCACGAGGGCTAAAAAAATAATTTTTCTAGTTTAATCAATTTTAAATTATAGACTTGTTTCCTTCTGTTTCTAAGTTGTTTTAGGACCAAAAATTAAGGGCTTTGAGTATCAAAGTCTGAAATATACGTGCTCGGGTGTAGATGTGAGTATAAAACGTGCATACTTTTACTTATAAAAATTATAAGTTTTATTAAATTGTAAATTTTGGTCCTATTAAAATACGAGGGTTAAAAATGAAAATTTTGAAATAGTTGAGGAACCAATTATGCACATTTATGAAAAGTGAAGGGTGCAGATTGTCACAGTCTCCCCTACTTTAGAAAATTTCGTCCCGAAATTACTTTCAAGTGAAGGTTTCCATGAAACAAAAGACATTTGTAAAAAGACAAGTAAATTTTAAGAAATGCATCAGCCATGATTTGACAAAGTTTGAAGTAGTTGTTTAATACCCAAAATAAGAGTTTGAAAATCCTTAAAGTTTGACCCAAGGTTAGAGAATTAAAAGTTTATAATGAGCAAGGTTTGGGAAAAGTATGTAACTGGTTAGGGCAGGGCAGTGTTATAGTAGCTTCCCTTACTTTAGAGAAGTTTCTGACCGAACTTTATTAAGGACATGCAACAGGATTTCGACTAACAGAGAGTGTAAGAGTATACAAAGTTTGTGTTTTCTGTGTGGATGGTTTAGAGAAAGACTCTAGGAACTCGAATTGAAGCTCGTGTAAGAACATTCTTATCGAAAATGCCAGCTATTAGTCAACGATCTAATAAAGAGATAGTAATGGGTAGGTTCTTGGTCAGACTCCTAGTCCACTCCCGCAGTATCGCTCGTGCTCATATATAGGGTGTACCGCAGCTAACCCACCACACTACTGATACTTTGGACTCGTACTGATTGTCTACCAATAGCCTAAGTAGAATCACACACCACCCCCATGTACCTGTAAATCCATGATTGCGTTCCGGACCGTAATCATCGATTTACCTTACACTAGGGTGTTATGCTTTTCCATAACACTAACATAAGTAATACAAGAAACAATGCGTGCAACCTAAATGTGTTAAGTAGTAGATACTGCTCAAGTATAAGATGCGGTTAGAGGTTCTTCCCCTTTCAGGTTCACCTTTTAATCGTAATGAGATTAATGTGTAAGTATAAGACATGATTAGGGGTTCTTCACCTTTCGGGTTCACCCTTAACTGGTAAATTTCTATTCACATCATTGGGCTCTAAACAACCATATTGATAAACTCTGAGGATTACACCGTTCCCCTCGGGTTAGAGGAATACTCTGAACCGAGTCATTCATGGGAACTGGCTTAGATCTCATACGAGCTATCAATTAGTATGTTTGTTGGCCATGATGATGAACAAAATAATGAAAAGTATAACAGGGTTTTGCTCACAACAAAAAAAAAATATGCATACCAAATATGCGTTCATGTAAGTATATAAGTATAGCATAAAATTTCGATTGAAAGAATAACATAACGTAAAACGAGTAAATCGCACAATTTGCACAAAATGAAAGTAAACGAGTTAAATTAATGCTCAAAACTAGTGTTGTAAGAATAACTACTAATAACTAGTGCGAGAATAGTTGCGAATAACGCGTAAAAATAACTACCAACAAAAGAATAATACAAAAATAGTAAGATAATGTATGAACGTTACTATAAATAGAATTGTGTAAAAAAATAATGAAATTTACTGTAAATGAAAGTGCGCAGAATAGACGTATAGTCTACTGGTACGAGGATAACTTTTTGGAAACCGAAGAATGTTTTAAGTTCAAAACAGGTTCACTTGAAAAGATTTCTTAGGTACACATTTTCATGTGTTTACGAGAAGTCGAGTTTGAAAAGAGTTATAAGGTATATTATTAGTTGCAAATTCCTCCTGAAAACATATATTGGATACGTTATATGAAAACATGCAGATTTACATTTGATTTGTAAAATATGCAATGCAAGTTTATAAAATGCAAGATAAAACCATTTCATGAAGTGTGTGTAAATCTAATGTGTTTCGAAAGACCAAGATTTAAAATGATGTGAAGGTTGTGAATGATCCCAGATGCCTTGACGAATTTTGGAAAATAAAATTTTCTGTATTTAAACATTTCTTTAACTTGTGGGTTGAAAAGTCATAAATTTTTAATTGTTATGAAATGTTGAGAAAATCGAAGTGTTACCTGTTAAGACTGGGTAAACTTGAAACCTTTTAAATTTTCAAACTTTTAGGAAATTTATACATTGAAAGATCATTTATTTGAAGGATCGTTAAGGCATCTCTTTGGGCTCATAGCGGGCTATTTGTTTCAAGGCACAAGGTGTATGAAAAGTGTGTTCTAATTTGGCGAATAGGCTTTGTAAAAAGACTTATAGAATAAGTTGTCAAATTAATCGTTTTAGAGAGTAGTGTACTAGTGCGTATCGTGTAGGTAGACATTTATGTATGAGTTTAGTCTGACTAAGAAGTTCTAACTAATGGTAGTTGGCTATGGCTTAGGAGACTGGGTGCAGCAATATTAGTATTAGGTATATGATGATATACTGTGACTTCGATCAAGTAAGTTTGTAAACATGAAGGTATAAAACATGTTGAAATAATAAGTTTGGAAAAACCATGTTCATTTTTAACTGTATGACGACGCAACATTCCTAAAATCAGGATGTGATCAAAGTTAAACACAGAGTTTAAAACTTAAGTCGTGGGTAAAAATGTTTTAATGCAAAACGAGTAATACCTTATTGTGTAAGAATCATGAGCATAAGTGAAATAGTGTAAGCTTTAATGCCATAATATATCGAACAAAAGTTTTAGTAATGATGATAAGGGATTCAAAAGCGAATGATCAATGAATAATGTCATATGAAACATCAAGTGATTAAATGGAATCTTCAAATGATAAACAAACATAAATATCAATGATATAAAACATTGGAATTGTTTCTATAGGAAACTTTGACCAACTCAAGTATTTGAAATTTCCTAGTGACTTGTGGGGGCGTACTTTAGCCTATAAGTGAATGCTCATCCCAAGAGTTCCCAGGTAGGTATACGGGTCCCTCATCTGATTGGGATTTATAGGAAATACCAGGCCTAGACAGAAAACTCAGGATACAGGCGCTCACCCTTCCAGATTGCACGTGCCCCATCAATAGTGAATTCCAAAACTTTAGCGAGATTAAAAACAAGATGAAAAAATAGATCCTTGAGATTTGGATTTCACTCCTAACTCAAAGATGTATTTCAAAATTGAAAACGATTGTGGAATGAAACCAATCACTAAGTTAAGGATATCACTCCTAGCTTAATGGTTAAGTTCCTTTTTGAAAGAAATACTCTTTGAGGTGTGGATGTCACTCCTATCTCAAAGATATATTCCTAAGATAAATAACATAGAGAGGAGTGAAACTAATCACCAAGGTATGGATGTCACTCCTAACTTGGTGATATCATTTCATTTGTGAAATACGAGTATCTTCTTCTTTAAACAACACATCGAAAGAATAACGAGAAAGAATCATAGCGAAAATATCTTGAAAGAAAATAATAGGATAAAGAGAAATAAAATGTAAATATTATTGAATAATTTAAATTGTCTTACATGGATGAAATGGGAAAAATACATAAGTCTGAAAAAAAACATGAAATTTGAAATAAATTAATAAAAGCAAGCACTAAAATCCAATGCTATGGAACTAAGATCAAACTGCACCTGAAACATGTACAAAATAAGTTTTGTCAACATATGAAATGTTGGTGAGCATTCCTAGTTTTAATATATATAGTAAGTTGGAAAATGTTATACAATTCAAGTGCAAAGCTACAGTGCATTTATGTAAACTATGTATCATACAAATGAGCAAAATCAATCATGTGACTGTATAAATGTACTAAAATGAACGGCAGTGTACTTATCCAATAAATGGATAATAACTTAACAATGACCATGGATTCTCCGATGAAAAAGGGGGAGAATCACCTAGGTGGGTTGTCAATCCAATAGTGTTATTCAATGTTAAGGTCGGCTTGTACATGGTTAATGATTTCACTAAGTACAAATGTATTCTACATGTAATGTCTAAGCATAAAGCACGTATGTAAGCAAATGCACAATGTACTAGAATTGTATTGTAAAAATGTGAACTTGTATGTGTATTTTGTATAAATGTATATGTAACACCCCAAAAGTGAATAAAAACAAAAAGGGGATAGGAAATACTCACTTTCATCAAATGACTAGATGACTAAGCGAGCGTGAAAATGAGAGCAATCCAAAGATTCAACAACGAAACTAGTCCAATTTAGAAGAAAAGAAACCGAATAGGAAAAATATCATGTTAGAAGACTAATTATTAAACTTGATTTATTCATGTGTTATTGTATAAGCAAACATATGTTAATTATTATATCCTAAGTCTAATAGGTTAGAACCGGTTCATGTTACACACCGGTTAGTAAAAAACATTTATGCTAAGTATGTATTTATGTAGGGATGCGTCTGATATACTCGTGCCGGTTCAGAAACTATTTAAGAGGGCCGAGCACTTCATTTGATATATAGAAAGTTTATGTTAAATAACTAACTTTCAAACTACCCTTTCTTTCCCTCCATTTCAAAACTGCCATCGCCTCACACACACAAAGCCCGCATCAGAAAGCAGTATGCAGAATCAGACGCAAGAGACCTGTGCAGAATCGATTACTAACATGGCATTAGAGCCCGATCAGAGAAGAATCTATGGTATATTCGATTGTGAAGAGAAATCAGACGGTGTTCCCGAAGACAAAGGCAAGAAGCCGATGTTTCCATTTGTAGAAGATGATCGTGTGGATCAATTTGTTCTCGATAAGAAGATCGCAGAATTCAAGAAGGAGTGTATGGACCCTTCGAACATCAATTTCTCCAGATTTCACATTGGATCAGCCCCGAAGTCGCGTATAGAGAAGAAGAAAAAGGCGCAACAAGAGTTTAACAATCAAATAAAGGATGCCCCCGAATACCCACACGCGATGTGTTGTGGTAAATGTAAAGAACCCTTCCATTATAGAAGAAATTGCCCAAAGAAGATGGGTAAAACAGAATTTATGGTAAAAGGAACGGATGGAAAAGGATGGGATGATGTATGGTACGCAAGTCTAACAAGAAAAGAACATGGGTGTGGCTTTAAAGATCAATTCGCCATCTTTAGCAAATCATTTGGAGTAGAAGGCCAACCAAGCGGATATAGGAGGGAGTATTTTAGAGGAAGAGGATCGGTGATAATCACAAGTGGAGGACAAATACACAAGATCAAAAAGGTATACTACGTTCCTACACTTCGCAAGAATATATTAAGTATAGAAAAATTAAACCAAGAGGGTTTAGAAGTAGAATTCGATGGAGATGTTTGTCACATCCATCGGCCTATCATACAAGAAAGGAGAAAGTTGATTTTATGCCGAATTTGTGATAGTGAAAGTCACTTCACATTTAAGTGCCCCGAAAGAGAAAATATTGTTGAAAAAGATGGAAAAGGACCACTTGAAAGGTTCTCAAACAAATGGGTCAGATTTGAAGGCATAAAAGAGTCGCTAAATGTTGAAGATAAAGAGAGGGCTTACATGTTCAAGAAATTCGAAGAGTTTTCTATCGATAAGGACAACTATGAAGGCATTATGGAGAAAGGTCCTATCATGTACCCAACCAATGGTTCTCGCATACAAGATTGCTTAGTTTTCATGGATTTACTTCATGTTACAACAATGGTTGAAAGGTACAAACGCAAGTTCGAATTAGAATTCGAAAAAATCATTCAATGGTTTATGCATGATTTCTTGAAAATTGAAAATAAAGCCCCTATGCCACCAAGAGATACAACCGGATATCCAATATGCTTATTGGATTTATACACTAAAGTACAAGTGTTTGGTGGATATGATAAAGTCACAAAGGATGAAAATTGGGCGATTGTTGCAATGAGTATGGGCTATGGAAGAGGGCTACCAAGTTTAGCAAGGAAAGAAGAAATAGCGATGACACTAAGGCTAGTGTATGTCCGATATTTGGAGATGATGGAATGGTACCATCTCAAATACAAAGGCCGCGAGTTGGTTGTCGAAGTCAACAATGAAGAAGGTAGCACAAGTGGTGAAAACAAGTGGAAAGATGAAGATATGCCGCCCAAGAAAAGAAGTCGATCATCATCAAGTGACGAGTGAAGAATTGAAGAAGGAAATCAAGTTTAAGGGGGAGAATGTTAGAAGACTAATTATTAAACTTGATTTATTCATTTGTTATTGTATAAGCAAACATATGTTAATTATTATATCCTAAGTCTAATAGGTTAGAACCGGTTCATGTTACACACCGGTTAGTAAAAAACATTTATGCTAAGTATGTATTTATGTAGGGATGCGTCTGATGTACTTGTGCCGGTTCAGAAACTATTTAAGAGGGCCGAGCACTTAATTTGATATTTAGAAAGTTTATGTTAAATAACTAACTTTCAAACTACCCTTTCTTTCCCTCCATTTCAAAACTGCCATCGCCTCACACACACAAAGCCCGCATCAGAAAGCAGTATGCAGAATCAGACGCAAGAGACCTGTGCAGAATCGATTACTAACATATCAAGCTTCCAATTAGCCAATTACAAGAGTTTATAATCAAAGCTTCAAATGTAGAAGTAATATACTCTATAAGAAAGGTATGAGGGAGAGTTTAATCGAATTGAAACATTCGATTTAGAGGTGCAAAGTGTAATGGGTCATAGGTGGGTTTTTATACTAGTTTTGGATTCAATTAGGCTTTAAAATTGGTCAACACAATAAAGTAAGGTTTTAAGATGAATTGACTATTTGACTAGGACTTTGACTTGGATTTTGACTGAGACTTTGACTAGGACTTTTGACTAGGACTTTGACTGGAACTTTTACTGTTTGACTGTCTTAGCGGACCACGAGGGCTAAAAAAAATAATTTTTCTAATTTGATCAATTTTAAGTTATAGACTTGTTTCCTTCTGTTTCTAAGTTGTTTTCGGACCGAAAATTAAGGGCTTTGAGTATCAAGGTCTGAAACATACGTGCTCGGGTGTAGATGTAAGTATAAAACGTGCATACTTTTACTTATAAAAATTATAAGTTTTATTAAATTGTAAATTTTGGTCCTATTAAAATACGAGGGTTAAAAATGCAAAATTTTGAAATAGTTGAGGAACCAATTATGCACATTTATGAAAAGTGAAGGGTGCAGGTTGTCACATAAGCCGTTTCGCTTTTACAAATCATGGTTGGTTCGATGTGATTTCGATGGGGTGGTTTTGAAGTTGCTTGAAAGTGATGGATGGGTAGGACCTCCTGACTCGAGGTTGATGAATAAATTTAAGGCTTTGAGGATGGCAATAACAAAATGGAAATTGGAATGTTTTGATAAAGAGGCTGAGGAAAAGAACGTGGTCGAACAAGATTTGATTCAACTTGAATTGGATACGGAAGGTAGACAATTGTTTGAAGTGGAGATTTGGACTATGACAGAAGCTAAAAGGAGGCTTAGAGAATTAGAGCATTTGAAACAAAAAGATTTGAAGCAAAAATCTAGGAGCAAATGGGCTATAGAAGGGGATGATAATACTAGGTTTTATCATGGGGTGATTAATAAGAGAAAAGCCGCTAATTTTATTCCCGGGTTAGTTACCGATGGTAAGTGGGAAACCAACCCGAACCTGGTTAAGCGTGAAGTGCTTCGGTTTTTTCGAGCTAAGTTTATTGAAGACGTTCCAGATCGACCAAAGTTGAAATGTTTTGGTATTGGAGTGATTTCCGAGTTAGAAGCGGATAATATTATTGCAGAATTTTCTGTTCGTGAGATAAAGGAGGCGGTTTGGGAATGTGGTGATGATAAGGCACTGGGTCCAGATGGTTTTAATTTCCGTTTTATTAAGAAGTATTGGAGCTTGTTTGAAAAAGATTTTGTGGATATCTTCGGCAATTCTATGAGACTGGGTCGTTCAGTCATGGGGTTAGTTCGTCTTTCATCACGTTAATTCCAAAGAAGGTGGAGCCTACAAAGCTGGGGGATTTTAGACCAATTAATCTTATTGGGGTGATTTCTAAGGTAATTTCTAAAGTTCTCGCGAATCGTTTGAAAGGGGTAATTGGTAATGTTGTATCCGAATCGCAATCGGCCTTTTTGTCTAGCCGATATATTTTGGATGGTCCTCTCATCATCAATGAAGTGTTGTCATGGGCGAGGAAATCTGGAAAAGAAATTTTTATGTTCAAGATAGATTTTGACAAGGCGTATGACAATGTTAATTGGGAATTTTTGTTTTCAGTTCTTGAACAAATGGGTTTTCCGAGTCGTTGGTGCAAATGGATAAAGGGAGTTTTATCTTCCGCGAGATCGTCTATTTTAGTGAATAGTTCACCGACTTTTGAATTTGACTGTAAGAAAGGAATTCGACAAGGTGATCCTATTTCTCCCTTCCTATTCATTATTATTATGGAAGCATTTTCAGGTTTAGTAAAAAAGGCATGTCAAATTGGTGCGTTTGATGGGGTGAGACTTCCACGAAACGGACCTAGTCTCTCTCATTTATTATACGCAGATGACGCTATGATAGTGGGCGAGTGGTCGGTTTTTAATTTTATTAATATGAGGAGAATATTGCGGATATTTTTCTTGTGTTCGGGTCTTAAGATTAACTTGCACAAATCGGTTGTATACGGCGTCGGTGTTGGAGGTGAGGAGGTGATGTTAAAAGCAAGGAGTATGGGATGCAAGCCGGGGGAATTTCCGTTTACATATTTGGGTATTACGGTTGGGGCAAACATGAATAAGATTTCAAATTGGGAACCGGTTGTGAATACTTTTCGAAAAAGGTTGTCAAAGTGGAAGGCGAATACGATGTCTATTGGGGGTCGAGTGACTATGATTAAAGTCGTTTTGGATAGTTTGCCTACATACTATTTTTCGTTATTTAAAGCCCCGGTTAAGGTTATTCAAAGATTGGAGCAACTTTGTGATACCCCGCAAATTCAGGTCCTCACTTTAACTAAACTCTAGTTACGTTCCTTGCATTATACTTAACTAGGGTTAGCTAGATAGGACACACGTGCATTGTTGTGAGTTAATATCGGGTTACATGATTAGTGAACCTCGGCGTTGGTGAATAATGAATTTATGTGTCTCTGTGATAATTGACAAACTTATGTGAAAACCATACGTGATTGTGTGAACCTAAACCGTATACGTTAATAAAAATCACTAAAAGTGGAGTATGAGGTTGATTAGGGTCTTAACGCATGGGGTTGCACTTGTTACGGTCCAAAATAACGAAAACGTCGAAGGATAACACGTTGGGTGACGAAACAAGACACGCACGCGGGCCTCGGGCCTGTGAGCGGCCGCTCACGGGGCCCGAGCGGCCGCTCGGATCAGTCTGACGGGTCTAAACCGCCTCACACACCTATTTAAGCATCATTAACCCCCATGCAACCCCTAAACTCAACCCTAATCGCCCCCTTACTGCCCCACCCGAAATGTTAACCCTAAAGCTCCTGCTAAGGCTCAAGATCATCAATTGGGAAGCTCCAAAGGCGCACGGTTGATCGAATCGAAGAGCTAAGGGTATAACCTTTGATTCCTTACACTTTTATCTTGTGTTTTTGTTATAAAAATCATGTAACAAAGTTTGTCCAGGTCTGAAAGTTTTTAATAATCATTAAAACATGAAGTTTTTGAAGATTAAATGGATCAAACATAATAATAATCGATTAGTAACATCATAGGATACTTGTTGCGCAAGTTATTGATGTTTTGGTCTTTAAAGTTGTGATCTTTGCGTGTTTAGTAGTAGAATCTGATCAAAATAAGTATTAGGGATGTTTGGTAATGATGATTGATGTTTGTTGATTGTTTTTATGCACACGGTAGTTGATTAAAGTATGATTTAGGCGAAACTAAAAATCTGGACAGAATGATTAGACGAACTCGTAGGAGCTGTAACACGACCTTAACATGATGATTTTGGTATTTTCTTTGCATGGTTGAATCACACTTGGTCTTAGCTTTTCATAATGGGTAAAATCAAGTGTTTTGGACGTCGGTTGAGTCGTTTTTGGAATTTTCATTGAAAATAGGTCAGGTCAGAATTTCGGGTATCAAACTGAGTCAACTTTGAAACATCATAACTCAAGTTTTATAAAGAGTTGGGTTGTGAAATTTTTACAGAAGGTTAATATTGGAGTAATATGAGTTTTAAAAGTGGATTCATCCCGTTTGGATGAATACACAATTTTTGGGAATTTATTTACCAAACTGACCTGTTAGGAAGGTTTTCTGAACATAGCTGTATTAGACGAATTTTAATTATTTTTGTGTTTGGATTTAAGACAAAACAAAAATTGGTATTGTTAAGTGAATTCCAAAAAATATTCAGTAAAAATTTGGGAGGTTAACTCACTGATTTGCTATTTTAAATAAATTCGTTTTGATGGCGCACAATCTGTCCTGAAAACACAGATTGTGTATTATGTGCTTATGTGATTAATTGAGGTCTTAGGTGGTATTAAATTGACATGTAACTGAAGTACACTTTTCTGAGACACATACGGAATGTAGAAACTAATTGTAACCAACACATTCACCAACGAGTCCGTAGGGTTTACTATTTCATGTAGAATCACTAGGCGTCACATACACACCTTTGAACGTTTAAAACGCCTTGGACAAACGAGTTATGTGGTGTAGCGATATTACGCCTATACTCACTTAGTGACACTTATGTTAGGGTGTCGGTAGCATACTTTACTTGCGGTTCGGATTTCTTTTGCTTGCACATTAAGGTGAGTTTCACTACTCTTTTTCTCAAAAGCATGCGTCTCAGGTTGAGACAACTTACTTAACTTTTCTAGTCCAGTTTGGGACTACTCAGGTTTTGACTCCTTGTGTGGGTCGGGTTTTACAATTCCTTGTGTGGATCGGGTTTTCGGTCAGTTTAAAACTTATTGGTCCTTTGTAATCTAAACACTCTATCATTTAAAGTCCTTGCATATTATTGGGTTAACCGCTGGAGGCGAACGGGGTATTAGTTGATAGCGCTATTAGGTTGATGCAGCAACCTCATGTCTGAGGTGCTTGAGGCACGGGCATGAACTTCTGACCACAATTTCCGACTGGTGTTGATAGACGCAAGTCATTGAGGCAAATAACTATTTTCCTGAAGGTTTCCAAATAATTTTGTTTAGTTACATTGAGTGGGCTAGCTACCCCTGACACACTTAAACTGATAACTCTTTAACTTTTTGGGTCTGGAGGACCTATGTTATTACTTGGTTACGTGGTTTTGGAAACCAGTGCATTTTATACGTGTTTGCTTTACTTTGTGAACTCACCAGCTTTATGTTGACATACGATTTACATGCTTTTGCAGGTAGTTAGCTTCCGGTGCCAGGATTAGAAAGCACTGTACACTTCACTGAATTTGGGGTCTTGGGCATACACATAAATTACATATCATGCTTTTACATTTTCTTCCATATGGCTTTAATTTGGGCGCGTTGTTTTGCGCATGGTTTTCAAAAGGTTTTAAATTTGGTTTACGCTTCCGCAGCATAACTAAACTTGGTTTTTGAAAACGAACTAAATGGTTTGGGCATTTAGAGTTCGTTCATGTGACTTATGGCTATGGGATCCTGGTTTGTCATGCGCCTCGCGGTATAAACCCCGCAGTGGAAATTTGAGGGTGTGACAAACTTATGAGGCGTTTTTTTGTGGTGGGGTCCGATGAGGTGAAGAAATTAAGTTGGGTGGCTTGGGATAAAGTCACTAGAAAGAAAGAGCAAGGGGGTTGGGATTATCTAAGTTAGAGGATAATAATAAAGCGTTAATGTTGAAATGGTTTTGGAGGTTTCTGACCGAAAAAGATGCATTGTGGAGAGCGGTTGTTGAATCGATTCATGGTTCGGATAAGAAATGGGGTATTCTTCCGATTAATAGCAATATTACGGGCGTTTGGAAGAATTTGGTGAATTTATGTGGTAAGGTGAAGGGTGTGGGAGGCAGCATTGCATCTATGGTTCGAGGTAAAGTTGGAAACGGCATGGATATTAGGTTTTGGATAGACCCATGGTTGTGTACAGAGGCTTTGAAAGATAAATTTCCTGTTTTGTTTTGTTTTGTTTTGTTTTGTTTATGTTAGAAGTTCATAAAAAAATGTTGTGTCGCTGAAAGGATTGATAATAGTAGAGGTGTATTCTCGCTGAAATGGCATTGGAAGAAGACCCCTTCGGCTCAGTTGGAGATGAAACAGCGAGTGGAGTTAGAAATCATGCTTCAACAATGTACATTGAATACAAGGAGGGATTATTGGGAATGGAATGATAAGAACAATGTGGTGTTTTCGGTTGCAGGGGCAAAAAAATGGTTATCGGGTCAACAGCACAACCAGCAGTCGTTTGATTTCAAGTGGTGTCGCTGGCTTTCGGCGAAATGCAACATTTTCATGTGGCGCTCTTGTCTTGATAGTGTTCCTACGAAAGCGGCTCTAAAGAGGAGGAATATTCATATACAAGATGAAGATTGCGGCTTCTGTTGTGAGGTTTTGGAATCAATTAACCACATTCTAACTGGCTGTGGTATTGCTTTGGGTGTGTGGAATTGTATATCGAATTGGTGTCGAATCCCACAGGTATTTGCGCTCTCGGTTAATGATTTGATCCATCTATTCGAACAGGGGAATTTGCATGAAGCGAAGAGGAAAGTACTCCATGGTGTGATCATAATTACATGTTGGCAACTATGGAAAGCCAGGAATGAGTTGGTTTTTTCGAATAAAATTCCAAACGTAGTGGAAATAGTTTCGGATATTAAGGCTTTGGGGTTTCTTTGGTATAGTAATAGGTCGAAAGGAGTTTCGGTGGACTGGGATAGGTGGTGTAATTTCGATGTAATGTAAATGATTGTTCGTTTTCGTCTCTTTATTCCATCTTGGAATAGTTAGCCGGTTTTTGGTTTAATGAAAGTTGATTTTCAAAAAAAAAACATAAACATTTCAATTACACGACACTTTCAACACGATTATTGACACGATGCACTAAATATGGTTAAATAAATAACAAGATACATTTGACACGATAAAATAAAAGTTACCAAAATCACAATGCATGTTTAGTTATTGTATATTTAATTATTCATAAAATTATGAAAGCTATGTGTTTTGATCATTCCGTAACATTATCTATACTACTATATAATGGGTTCTTGATGGGTAAGATTGTCATTTCATATTCATATAAATGGGTAAAAATGTAATTTCATTTAGTCATCAAGACAAATTTAATACAACTATTAAATCAACTTGTTTAACCTATTAAAAGTAATTAATAATAGTATTGAAATCATTGAAGCATTTAAAAAGTTTAACATCATGGCATAGAAGATTTTAGAGAATTCATAATATAAGATGACATCAAGAAGCATTGTTATGAAATCACACAAATATTACATACAACTATAAGTCAATTTTGTACTTTCTTTAAAATTTATGCTACCACTTTACTAAAAAATCTATAATAATAATAATAATAATAATAATAATAACCTATATCTATGTGTGTGTGTGTATATATATATCTGTATAATTATATCTCCTATGGTTATCTATATGATTTGCCTATAAAACAAGTCTTAAAGCTAAATGTAGAACATGTGCTTCACGCATCCACTCTCCCAACAGAGACACACATGTTTAAATTCTTTTAGATGCCATCATACAGTTATAGATCCAGATCAATGATTCCAAGCATTAATAATAGTGTTCTTAATTAATTCATGGGATCAATTAATCCATACGTTAGAAACCAATGGTTCTTGGAATACATTTGTATGTTCATTTTTCAAATGTTGGCCCCATAAACAAAAACTTCAAATCAAACCCTAATATGTTCTAATTTAAGTTTGTCGCTCATCTTTCATTCTACGATTGTCATGTCATTTGTGATTATGGATAACTATTTCTAATTAGATTTTGATTCATGCGGTTATACAAGAGTCATTGATTGAATGAATCAAGAGTGTTTGATTGATGTTGGTTTGTCATTGTAGTGTTGTAGTCCAATTTCATCGAAAGACGCCATAATATCTTTAAAGTCCTTTTATTGTTTACATTGTTGTGCATTTTCAGCTCTGAAACTTACCATGAATTGTTACTTTTCCTTGACATTCCGAAGTTTAGGTCTACATGAGCACGATTCCAAGTTATTTTATTTAGGTCAACTACTAGAGCACAATTAGATGCATATGTATTAGAGTCTACCCCTATTCAGTTTTCATAGTTTGGTCATCACTTTATGAAATGTCGTAAGTCAAACACATCCTGTAGTCAATGATTAGTCTAACGTCATTAGTAAAAAACTTACCAGGTAACGATATTATTTTAGACATTATTGTCTTGGGCAACGGATGTCAGCTGTTGAATATCGGGCCATCCTAAAATACCGGCTCATGGTACCTATTTTCCCTCCAGACGAACCATGCCCCATCTGCAAAAAAGCCTGCTTGGATAGATTCGGCGAGCATGCCCTTCACTGTAAGGAACTACCTGGGTTCAAGTATCGTCATGACTAGGTTAGGGATATTTTATGGGACGTACTTAGACGCGCTGGAATCTCATCCAAGAAAGAAGCGCCTGTTAACTTTCTGACTGATCCGCGAGAGGGGAGATCTACCTTTCGTCCTGCGGATATCCTTGTGTTTGGCTGGGCGGGGGGCAAGCATGCATGTGTTGACCTCACGGGGTCTCTTCGTTAGTGGGGTTGAGAGACAGTGGCTTCGTCCTGGGACAAGCGGGTTTGAGGGCGGAAGCTAGGAAGGTGGCTAAGCACGAGGCAGCATGCCTAGAGAATCAACACGTTTTCCTTCCGTTTGCCTTCGACACATTTGGGTCCTTAGCCCCTGAGGCGGTTCGTTTCTTGGAGCGGGTTCAGAAAGTGGTCCACGGTGTAACATTACGCATTAAATACTTGTACGTTACACCATCAACATTAATAAAACGTCAAGTTTCATATTTACCCTCGCAATTATTATTTTTGTCGCATTTATGGAACCCTAATACTATATATAATATTATATATATGTGTGTGAGTGGATAATTAAATCAAAAAAATAAGCTGCCTTGGCCGGGGTTCGAACCCGCGCCAAAGGCCGGCTCATCTAACACAAGTGCACAAACCAGCTGGGCTGGCCACTTCCTTGGTATAAACCCAGTTTCATTTTAAATATATACACACATTGAAACTCCCACAGTTGACAAGGAAAGTCAACTGTGGGTTGTCTTGGTGATCAATCCAACATTTAAACGCGTGATTGATCTATTTTTGGCTAATTCGTGCAATGACCGGCCTATTACAAAACAATTACACGACAATTACACGTTAATCATTGACCATTTATTCAATTGAACGCGTATTATTATATGGAAAGTCAAACCATCTAATTAACCCTAACCCTAATCCTCTAGTATAAATTGAGGCATTCTGGACCTTGTCTAATCGCTCACAACTCTCTCTCAATCCCTATTTCTCTCTAATTCTCTCTGTATTTGATTTTTTTTGCTCGTGGTTGACTTTTGCCTTGACCCGACTATCTACATCAATTATACACTGTGAGTATGTTTTCTTTTGTGGGATTAGTTCTTCGGCATCTCAGCAACAATAGCCCTAACATTAATCGGGCTATTGTTGTCTGAATCGTTCTATTGTAAAGCTAGGGTTCATCACGATTAAATTGGGGATAAAACTGGATTAGCATATTGTATTTAATTATTTTAAACCAGAGGATAACACAACCACCGGCCTAGGCCAAGTGGTTGTGACTCTGGTCCGCTACAGGGGTCACCCGGGTTCGAGTCCCGGCTCTGACCGGGTTTTTGCACTCTTTTCTTTTCTTTTCTTTTTAACAATATAATTAATTATATATATATATTAATCCTTTTAATCATTTAAATTCTTTTTAAAATACCTAAACTATTTTATAAATTCTAAAAAAATTATAATTACTTAATCTGATATAAAAGTGTTATTTACAATTTTTATTTTTCAGAAATTCTTTTATTTAATATTTATAATAATTAAATCATTTTTATACTATTATAATTATAAAAATCCATTATTATATCAAAACAGTTTTATTAAATTTCCCAAAATTTATCCTGACTTTTTATAAAGTCAACCTTTACTGAAATAATTTTTAAATCAGTAAAATCATTTATTTTATAATTTTAAACAATTTTTGTTAGATTTAATCATATTTAATTCATAATAAATCCAATTTTCATCATTTTTGCACCAAAATTTTATACAAATTATTTTTAATCATTTAAAACAGAATTATGATTTTTAAAATAAGATTTCTTTAATTTTAGTATTTTTGCATATTAAAGTTAATAATTGGCTATTTATAAATAAATAGATTTAAAAATCTATTTTAAATGAAATAATTTTATAAAAATTATTTTATTGCTTCAAACACTTTAATGTGCTCACTCAAAATTCAAATTTTATAAAAAGACTATTTTTCATTAATTATCCAATTTTCTTTATTTAATTAACAATTTTAAATTTAACAAATGATTATCCCCAAATCGAAACCCTAGGATACACATATTAGTTGTATAGACTTAGACTTATTATATATTACCTCATTATAGGGTAATATTTGGAATCACTTTGGGCAACACAATTATCATATCTTTTCAACAAGTTAACATTTGCTAAGGTGAGTTTACATAGCCCCTTTTATCACCACTTTTGGGGTGAAACATGTTATAACACTTTTCATTGCAATTCAATCATCAATGTGTTTATGTGTTTTCTATGTTGCATATTGTCTTGAGCATGATTAGAGTAAGCACCATTCTAGCATAATCATTAACATTGATCAGCCGACGGTATACATTGATAGATCTATTGGACTGACAATCCCACCCGGATACGTGCCTCCTACCAAGGTTACGTGGGTGTTTGTTATCGCATAACATATTCATTGGGACCATAAATGTATGGTATGTATTATTTTATAACAGTCAACAGGGTTGATTATGCACTCGATTTATTTCTAATATGTTCTCACATATGGGCTAGATTAACATGACACATGAATTGCATAACATTTTATTCATTTTATCATCAAAAACCTATGTAATTCTCACCAACTTATGTTGACCCAAAATACTTTCAAAATTAACATGTTTCAGGCAACAATGAAGCTGAGGCTTGAGTTAGCATGAGGATTTATCTGGAAGTTATTTGAAGTTTTTGAAGTTATTATTTGATGTTATGTATTTAAATTCTTAGACATTATTTCACATTTTGGATATTATGTTTGAATAAATTATTTAAAATTTATATTATACCATGTGCTACTGAAAACAATCATCAATACGTGGCACCCCGATGTTTCCGCCATCGGTTGGGGTGTTACAGATTGGTATCAGAGCCTTGGTTATAGGGAATTAGGTTATTAGAAATAATCTAGACTATAACCTTAGGGACTAAAACAGTACTTGCTTCTCCTACTTGTAACCCTAATTGCTTCCCTAATCCTATCCTTATCCTATGCCTTAAACCTACATGTGACTACTCTTAATTGTCTGCTGCAATCCTGATCCACCATTAGATTTATAGGACAAAATCCTCAGGTTTAACCTGAACCCCCTTGAGATCTCGTCGAAGTTCTAGATTTTAATAACGAACACGTGCAATCTGGAAGGGTGAACGCCTGTATTCTGAGTCTTCTGTCTAGGCTGGCATTGCGCATATATCCCAATCAGACGAGGGACCCGGATGCCTACCTGGGAATTCTCGGGATGAGTGTTCACTTATAGGCTAAAGCATGTCTTCATATGTTATTAGAATTTAGAATCTTTGATAAGTCAACGTTTTCGTTTATTCGTTTTAATTAATGAATAAATGATTACATTCCTTATATAAACTCTCATTCATTTCATTGTGTCTATTACAGATCATGCCTCCTCGTCGCAGCGCTCGCAACAACAATGGTGAGAACCACGAAGAAGGTGGTGATAACCATAACCACAACCATGACCAAGTTCCTAACCACAACAACAATGGGGTCGATGCTCAACTGGCTGCGATCATTTCTCAACAAATGGCGCAGCAAATCGCAACTCTGGTTCCCAATTTACTTGCTCAGGTCATCCAATTGAATGGGAATGGTCACAACAACGGGAACGGGAATGGCAATGGCAATGGCAATGGCAATGGCAATGGACCCCAAGCTTGCACCCTTAAACATTTCAACTCTTGTAACCCTCCAAAGTTCAGCGGTGAGGAAGGAGCTACTGGACTTCTCCAATGGTTTGAGGGTATTGAAAATACCTTCATCAACAGTGAGTGCCCCAACAATTTCAAGGTTCGTTACGCCATGAGTGTTCTCCATAAACGAGCACTCACATGGTGGAATGAAGAAAAGCGTACTCGTGGGGCCGAGGTTGCTCTTGCTATGACTTGGGACCAGGTCAAAGAGATCATGAAGGAGGAGTTCTGTCCTCGCAATGAAGTTAAAAAGCTTGAGGATGAGTTTCACACCTTGGCTCAAGATAGTGGGGAAAATCTTGCCTACAACACCCGCTTTCATGAGCTTAGCTTATTGTTGCCTCACAAGGTTACCCCTCTGCCGGTAGCTATCGAGAAGTACATCGGTGGTCTGCCCATGCAAATCCAGGACACTGTTTGGGGTAGAAATCCTGCAACTCTGGAAGAGGCCAAACGTCTAGCGGCCACTCTTACTGATAATCATGTGAAGAATGGTACTCTCGTTCGTAAGGGCACCAAGAAGACTGTTGCCAAAGATACTCCACAGCCTGCAATTGAAGTCAAGCCTGAGACCTCAAGCAACAAGAAGCGTAAGGCTAGAAACTATATGGTTGCTGCTACTCCACCTGCTGCCCAAAACCCAGCCAAGAAACCATACACCGGACCTCACCCTTTGTGCAACACTTGCAAGTATCACCATCCCACACAGGTGCCATGTCGATTCTGTACTAAGTGTCAACGATATGGTCACCTGGTGAACGTCTGCCGATCTCCTGCTGCCCAAGACAACAACAACCCAGCTCCCAACCAACAAAACAACAGGCCTACTCGTGGTCAATGCTACGAGTGTGGTAACCCTAATCACTACATCAACAACTGCCCTAACCGTAACCGTAACCAAAACCAAAATCAAAACCAGAACCAGAACCAAAACCAGAACCGCAACCAGAACCAAGGTGCTCGAGGTCGCGCCTACAATCTCAACGCTAACCAGGCTCGTGACAACAACGAAGTGGTGAATGGTACGTTTCTCATTAATAATCACTATGCATCCATATTATTTGATTCTGGAGCTGATAAGTCATTCGTGTCACTGAAGTTTGAACCTTTACTTAACTTACCCCACACTAATCTAGAAGATCCTTTCGTGGTAGAGGTAGCTAACGGGAAGTCTATTTCGATCGGTTCTATTATTCGTAACTGCTTGTTGAATCTCGATGATCATACCTTCCCTATCGATCTTATTCCCATGCATCTTGGTAGTTTTGATGTTATAGTAGGCATGGACTGGTTGTCAACTCATCGTGCCGAAATTCTGTGCTTCGAGAAAGTCATACGCATTCCTCTCGAATCTGGTGAGATTTTGAAGATCTATGGTGAGAAACCCTGTGGTGAGCTTAAGCTTATGTCTTGTACTATTGCCCAAAAGTACTTACGAAAGGGGTATACAGCCTTCTTAGCTAACGTGATAGAGAAGAAGGACAAAGGCAAAAGTATCCAAGACATTCCTATTATTCGTGACTATTCTGAAGTCTTTCCAGAGGATTTACCTGGTTTGCCTCCTGCCCGACAAGTGGAGTTTCGTATTGATCTTGTTCCTGGTGCTAATCCTATTGCTAAAGCTCCTTATCGTCTTGCACCCTCTGAGATGCAAGAACTTGCTAGTCAATTACAGGAACTTTCTGATAAAGGGTTCATTCGCCCTAGTTCTTCTCCATGGGGAGCCCCTGTCTTGTTCGTTAAAAAGAAGGATGGTTCTCTTCGGATGTGTATTGACTACCGTGAACTCAACAAACTCACCATCAAGAATCGTTATCCACTTCCTAGGATTGACGATCTCTTCGATCAACTTCAAGGAGCAACCCACTTCTCGAAGATTGATCTCCGTTCTGGTTATCATCAGCTTAGAGTCCACGATGAAGATATTCCCAAGACAGCTTTTCGCACTCGCTACGGTCACTATGAATTCATGGTTATGCCTTTCGGTTTGACCAATGCTCCCGCGGTATTTATGGATTTGATGAATCGGGTTTGTAGACCCTATCTCGACAAATTCGTGATCGTCTTCATCGATGATATTTTGATTTACTCTAAATCAAAATCCGATCACGAGCAACATCTTCACTCTATCTTGAGTCTCTTAAAGAAAGAACAACTGTACGCCAAGTTCTCCAAATGTGAATTTTGGCTTAAGGAAGTTCAATTTTTGGGACATGTCATTGATATGAACGGAATTCATGTTGATCCTGCGAAAATCGAAGCTGTGAAGAATTGGAGTGTTCCTACCACTCCCACAGAAGTCCGTTCTTTTCTTGGGTTGGCTGGTTATTATCGTCGATTCATCGCCAATTTCTCCAAGATCGCTGTTCCTCTCACTACCTTGACTCACAAGGGTAAACCCTATGAGTGGGGACCTAAGCAAGAGGAAGCGTTTGAAACTCTTAAGCTGAAACTTTGTGAAGCTCCTGTCTTATCTCTACCTGATGGTAATGATGATTTCGTGGTCTACTGTGATGCATCGAACCAAGGACTTGGTTGTGTTCTCATGCAACGAGGAAAGGTTATTGCTTATGCGTCTCGACAACTCAAGATTCACGAGAAAAATTATACCACCCATGATCTTGAATTGGGTGCTGTTGTCTTTGCACTCAAGATTTGGAGACATTATCTTTATGGGACCAAATGTGTGGTGTTCACGGACCACAAAAGTCTCCAACATGTCTTCGATCAAAAGAATCTTAACATGAGGCAACGACGTTGGGTTGAATTACTTAACGACTATGATTGCGAAATTCGCTACCATCCTGGCAAAGCGAATGTTGTGGCTGACGCACTTAGTCGTAAAGAGCGTGTCAAACTCCAATGTGCGAGAGTTCGTACTGATCTTCAAGATCGCATTCTCCAGGCTCAACACACATCAGTCACCCAAGGTAACATGTACGATGAAATGTCTTGTGGTGCTGAGACTCAACTTGAAACCAAACCCGATGGTCTCCTTTATTTTCTTAATCGACTGTGGATTCCCGACCGTGATGATCTTCGTACTTTTCTCATGAACGAGGCTCATAAGTCTCGTTATTCTATTCATCCTGGAGCTGACAAGATGTACCAAGATCTTCGTTATTCTTATTGGTGGCCTGGTATGAAGAAAGACATTGCTCTTTTCGTTGCAAAATGCCTCACTTGCTCCAAGGTTAAGGCAGAACATCAACGACCATCTGGTATGCTTGAACAACCAGAGATTCCTGTCTGGAAATGGGAGAGCATATCTATGGATTTCATCACCAAACTCCCTCGCACACCCAAAGGTTTTGACAGTATTTGGGTAATCGTCAATCGTTTGACCAAGTCAGCTCACTTTCTACCTATTCGCGAGAAGTATTCTGTGGAAAGGTTGGCAAAGATGTACGTAAGTGAAATCGTATGTCGACACGGTATACCTTTAGATATTATTTCTGATCGCGATGGTCGTTTCACCTCTCACTTTTGGGGATCTCTACAAGATGCTTTGGGTACTAAGTTGAACCTGAGCACTGCTTATCACCCTCAAACGGATGGTCAGACTGAACGAACCATCCAGACACTTGAGGACATGCTCAGGGCATGTGTCATCGATTTTGGTGGCGCATGGGATTCTCATCTTCCTTTGGTTGAGTTTTCATACAACAACAGTTATCACGCCAGCATTAACATGGCTCCTTTTGAGGCACTCTATGGTCGGAAATGTCGTTCTCCTGTCTGTTGGACCGAAGTTGGTGAAGCTCGTATCACTGGACCCGAACTAATCCAGGAAACCACAGACAAAATCCAGCTTATTCAGGATAATCTTCTCAAGGCTCGAAGTCGCCAAAAGAGTTATGCTGATAAACGTCGTAAACCCTTGGAATTTCAGGTTGGGGACCTTGTGCTACTTAAGGTATCCCCTTGGAAAGGAGTTATTCGTTTCGGTAGAAAGGGAAAACTAGCTCCTCGATACGTAGGCCCCTTCAAAATTCTTGACAGAGTTGGGAAAGTGGCTTACAGACTTGAGCTTCCACCGGAGCTAAGCAATGTTCACCCGACCTTCCATGTTTTGAATCTCAAGAAATGCTTAGCAGATGAGAACCTTCATGTTCCTCTTGAGGATGTGCAAATCGATGAAAGCATGCACATTATCGAGAAACCCGTCGAGATTGTTGACACTGGAGTCAAGAAACTCAAGCGCAGTCGTATTCCGATCGTTAAGGTTCGTTGGGAATCTAAACGAGGCCCAGAGTTCACTTGGGAGCGTAAAGACCAGATGAAGTCGAAGTATCCGCATCTTTTTCCACCAGACTCTCCAACTCCAACTTCGGGACGAAGTTCCTAAAAGTAGGGGAGACTGTAACATTACGCATTAAATACTTGTACGTTACACCATCAACATTAATAAAACGTCAAGTTTCATATTTACCCTCGCAATTATTATTTTTGTCGCATTTATGGAACCCTAATACTATATATAATATTATATATATGTGTGTGAGTGGATAATTAAATCAAAAAAATAAGCTGCCTTGGCCGGGGTTCGAACCCGCGCCAAAGGCCGGCTCATCTAACACAAGTGCACAAACCAGCTGGGCTGGCCACTTCCTTGGTATAAACCCAGTTTCATTTTAAATATATACACACATTGAAACTCCCACAGTTGACAAGGAAAGTCAACTGTGGGTTGTCTTGGTGATCAATCCAACATTTAAACGCGTGATTGATCTATTTTTGGCTAATTCGTGCAATGACCGGCCTATTACAAAACAATTACACGACAATTACACGTTAATCATTGACCATTTATTCAATTGAACGCGTATTATTATATGGAAAGTCAAACCATCTAATTAACCCTAACCCTAATCCTCTAGTATAAATTGAGGCATTCTGGACCTTGTCTAATCGCTCACAACTCTCTCTCAATCCCTATTTCTCTCTAATTCTCTCTGTATTTGATTTTTTTTGCTCGTGGTTGACTTTTGCCTTGACCCGACTATCTACATCAATTATACACTGTGAGTATGTTTTCTTTTGTGGGATTAGTTCTTCGGCATCTCAGCAACAATAGCCCTAACATTAATCGGGCTATTGTTGTCTGAATCGTTCTATTGTAAAGCTAGGGTTCATCACGATTAAATTGGGGATAAAACTGGATTAGCATATTGTATTTAATTATTTTAAACCAGAGGATAACACAACCACCGGCCTAGGCCAAGTGGTTGTGACTCTGGTCCGCTACAGGGGTCACCCGGGTTCGAGTCCCGGCTCTGACCGGGTTTTTGCACTCTTTTCTTTTCTTTTCTTTTTAACAATATAATTAATTATATATATATATTAATCCTTTTAATCATTTAAATTCTTTTTAAAATACCTAAACTATTTTATAAATTCTAAAAAAATTATAATTACTTAATCTGATATAAAAGTGTTATTTACAATTTTTATTTTTCAGAAATTCTTTTATTTAATATTTATAATAATTAAATCATTTTTATACTATTATAATTATAAAAATCCATTATTATATCAAAACAGTTTTATTAAATTTCCCAAAATTTATCCTGACTTTTTATAAAGTCAACCTTTACTGAAATAATTTTTAAATCAGTAAAATCATTTATTTTATAATTTTAAACAATTTTTGTTAGATTTAATCATATTTAATTCATAATAAATCCAATTTTCATCATTTTTGCACCAAAATTTTATACAAATTATTTTTAATCATTTAAAACAGAATTATGATTTTTAAAATAAGATTTCTTTAATTTTAGTATTTTTGCATATTAAAGTTAATAATTGGCTATTTATAAATAAATAGATTTAAAAATCTATTTTAAATGAAATAATTTTATAAAAATTATTTTATTGCTTCAAACACTTTAATGTGCTCACTCAAAATTCAAATTTTATAAAAAGACTATTTTTCATTAATTATCCAATTTTCTTTATTTAATTAACAATTTTAAATTTAACAAATGATTATCCCCAAATCGAAACCCTAGGATACACATATTAGTTGTATAGACTTAGACTTATTATATATTACCTCATTATAGGGTAATATTTGGAATCACTTTGGGCAACACAATTATCATATCTTTTCAACAAGTTAACATTTGCTAAGGTGAGTTTACATAGCCCCTTTTATCACCACTTTTGGGGTGAAACATGTTATAACACTTTTCATTGCAATTCAATCATCAATGTGTTTATGTGTTTTCTATGTTGCATATTGTCTTGAGCATGATTAGAGTAAGCACCATTCTAGCATAATCATTAACATTGATCAGCCGACGGTATACATTGATAGATCTATTGGACTGACAATCCCACCCGGATACGTGCCTCCTACCAAGGTTACGTGGGTGTTTGTTATCGCATAACATATTCATTGGGACCATAAGTGTATGGTATGTATTATTTTATAACAGTCAACAGGGTTGATTATGCACTCGATTTATTTCTAATATGTTCTCACATATGGGCTAGATTAACATGACACATGAATTGCATAACATTTTATTCATTTTATCATCAAAAACCTATGTAATTCTCACCAACTTATGTTGACCCAAAATACTTTCAAAATTAACATGTTTCAGGCAACAATGAAGCTGAGGCTTGAGTTAGCATGAGGATTTATCTGGAAGTTATTTGAAGTTTTTGAAGTTATTATTTGATGTTATGTATTTAAATTCTTAGACATTATTTCACATTTTGGATATTATGTTTGAATAAATTATTTAAAATTTATATTATACCATGTGCTACTGAAAACAATCATCAATACGTGGCACCCCGATGTTTCCGCCATCGGTTGGGGTGTTACACACGGCGACTCGCAGAGCCCAAGGAACCAAGGGTTTATCTTCAGTAGAGTAGGCTTTGCAATTCAAAACGGGATAGTGGTGCAACTTGTTGTTCGCTTACCCATTATCCAGATGTAAACTAGGTTTTTTTTAATCTATGAATGAATATTTGATATATGGAGCATACATAAAGTAATGCATGAGGTGATCATGCATGCAGTATGCATCGAAGGAAGCCAATTCTACATGTTTTTGTTTCCTGAGCATTGTTAAATGCCCCTCACACCCCCTCATCATATGAATGCTTCTAAAACTTGCATCACCACCACCATTCCCATCCCCATCCCCATCCCATCCTATTTACTATGTGTTTGTGTTTGTAATTTTACAATTAATGGATGGGAAAACGATATCCGTGTTGTGATAAATCACATGTCAAGAAAGGCATGTGGATGGTTGAAGAAGATGTAACTAAACATATCAATTACATACATGCCAATTATATATAGCCAAATATCGTGAAGCCTCGTCGCAACGCGCGGGTTCCTGCTAGTCTTCTTTAACATATTAAGTTTTTTTTTTTTTTTTTGAAAATTAATTTAACATATTAAGTTATACGTGTTACGTGTGTCAAAAATGATTAAGCTAGTTGAACCCATTTAAATACGTTTTAATTGTCGGTAACGTGTCGACCCATTTATGACCCAAACATTAACCTATTTAACTTAATTTAAAATCATGTCATTAAATTGCCAAGACTAGTATCATGGTTTCTTCACAATTTCAGAAAAAGTCAAATAAAAGATGCCGGGAATTACATTGGCTATGTCAGCATATCATCTTAAAATAGATGTACAAACCAAAGTAGTGAAAGGTGTTTGGAAAGTTATCTATGATGTATGGTCTTAAAAATGTTATAGTTCATGGTACAAGTGGTTGTTATATCAACTTGTTTACGTTTAAGTTAAGCAAATATTAAGTTTATAATCATAAAACTCAAGGTTGAAGTTGCAATAGGGGTCAGTTGCGAAGCTTGAGCCGAAGGTTCGAGGGGTCGGGAGTCACTAGTTTCGGGGGGTCGAAAACCAGTTTCGGGGGGGTCGAAACCCTATATTTCCAAAATTTTCTATACGAATACTATATAATCAGCACTTTTACGCGAAAACTGGGGGGGGGGGGGTCTCCCCGCCGGCCCCAACTAAGCTGCGCCAGTGATAGGGGTCAATCATAAGGGATTTCAAGATAATATTTATTGCGTTAAGCAAGTCCAAACAATGCAAAGTTATTATATAGAACATTATTTCAGTTGGGCACCGATAAGTCAATAAAAACTTGAAATAATTTTATATATAGATAAAAAACAATAAGTTAAAATAACTAATTAAGAAAGTAAAAGAAATATACA
Organism: Ambrosia trifida; assembly: GCA_028751855.1. NCBI lineage: Eukaryota > Viridiplantae > Streptophyta > Magnoliopsida > Asterales > Asteraceae > Ambrosia > Ambrosia trifida. The sequence goes on along the minus strand of CM054128.1, from coordinate 130,844,060 downwards.
ATGAAACAAAAATATAAAAGAAAATTATATTTTATAAAATAAGTAAAATGTTTAATTAATTAGTAAAGTTTTAGATAAGTTTGTAGAATAAAGTGATGAAAGAAAAGAATTTAAAGTTAAAAAGAAGAAATAAAAGGAGAAAGAAAAGTAAAAGAAAAGAACGGTTAAAATTGCATAATTTATTTCTTTTTTAATAGTAAGAGCAAATGCTTATTTTACAAAAAGTTAACTAAAATTTTTACAACTAAATAAGTACATAGTGTGGAAATGATGAAGTCCGTAACAAAACCTAAAAATAAATTAGCGTAATTGATGAAGATAGAAGATGAAATATGTATTTTTCAATACGTTAAAGAGAAAAAAAAATGTAATGTTGTCACGATCATGTGTACAACGTCAATCAAGCAAAGTCAAATCACCGACATACACAACACACATAAGAAGTTAAGAACCTCCCTATGCACACAATATCTAGCACAATTCTGAATCTTAGAGTTTGAGATAAGATCGAGACACTAAAGTTTCACAACGAGAACCCTAATACCACCATTCATTGATCGTAGACAAACAACAGTTGAATGAGTCCATAGGTGACCCCTTAGGCTAGGTTACCCGAAAATGTGGGTTATGAATTACTATACAAGAACAATAAACCAAATCAAAACGTATTGTATGGATTCAAAGTTCAAACAAAAAATGTATCACAAATAACGTACAAGTCACACAATGACACAAACTCATTGTTCTTTATTAATATTATGAACACAAAAATGTTATTAGGAAAATGAAATCTAACTAAGAAGATACATACAAGAACATAGACGTGTACAAATCAGGTGCTTTTTTTAAACCGAAACCGGTTTTTTTTATAACCGGTTCGGGTGCAAAACCGGTTTCTGCCTCGAAAAGTAGTATTATATAAAACCGGTTCGTATCGGGGTTAAAATCGCTTTTTAATAACCGGTTTTTTAATTTGATTAAAACAACCGGTTTTTTTGTCAGATAAAAAACCGGTAAAAAAACCAGAACAGAACCTTTGTTTTCTGCTGCTGTTTATAAACTTTTGGCTTTTTAATTTTTTTTTTAACTACAAACAAACTTCAAACATATAGATTAAGAAACTTATAACTTAAAACCTCCAAACCATTTCATTAACTACTAAAACATCCAACTTAAACAATAAAACCATCCAACTTAAAGTCTTAAACAACTAAAAACTTAAACAACTTAAAGTCTTAAACATAACTACTAAAAACTTAAACAACTTAAAGTCTTAAACATAAGCAAGCGTCTCTTGAATACATCAAACGTCTCTTGAAAAACATCTTTAATCTTCGCCCGAACGCGAGTTGTTTCGAAGGTATTCATCAAGTTTGGCTTCTTCGTCGTTCATTGGTTCAATCAAGGCCATATTCACCTCGTCCTCGTACAATTCGGCTTCGTACTCCAATTCTCCCTCAAGTGATCGCTTATCTTGTACTCTTTCCGCCGCATCCAAGTAATCCTTTAAGCAAATAGACATCTCAACCGCCATAGGAGTTAGCCTCGTTCTCCTTATCGATAAGACCCTGCCACTAGTAGAAAAAGCGGATTCTGAAGCTACCATAGAAGGTTGGACACTTAGTAAATCTCGGGCCATGGCGGCTAGAATCGGAAATTGTTCTTCCTTTTCTTTCCACCAAGCCAACAAATCAAAGTTTTTAAATTGTTGTGGAGTGGTGTGTTGTAAAAAGTTTGAATCACTATATCTTCCGAGTTCGCTACTTGGTGTGTTGTAGCTTCATCTTGTTCATTTATATTCCATAAATGACTACAAAAAGCGAAATGGGAATCATTTGAATTCTCGTCCAAAGTGGTTCTCAATGAATCATGAATTTGTAAGCTTGAATCATATTTTGATTGATAAAAAGCATACATAGCATTAAGATGATTGCTAAAATTATTTTTTAAACCTTGGCTAAAACATGGGTCTTCGGCACAATTTAAACCCAACTCGTCCGCAATTTTATCAATCATAGAATTAACGCTCCTTATGTTATAGCAAGGGTTTAAGGCGGCGGCACAAGTAAAAACCGGTGGTATCTTTCTAAAATATTTTTTAAGTTTTTCTTTCATTTGTATTACCATATCCGAATATGGATGCCCATACACACTTATCTTGCTTAGTTTAGATGTCATTAAAAATATTTTGTGAATTGCTAAAGGACTTGTGGGATAATAAACACCGGATAAAGCGGTTGTCGAGGTTTTGAAAACTTGTAGCATATCGGATATACGCTCAATAGTTTCCCAATTTCTTGCATGGTAAGAGTTAACCTTACCACGACTCGACAAGATTTCATGAAAAGCTATTAAAGTTTCTTTTTGTGAAATCGCCTTTTCAAACATGTTACAAGTAGAACTCCATCTTGTTGGACAATCCCAATTCGGACCCAAACACGGTTTTTTCGCCTCCGCACAAAACTTTATATATTTAGTATGTCTTTGTACGTTGCTAAAAATATTACGTAACATTCTTCTAAAACCCTCTTTTTGTGACTCAACAATTTTTAAACCGTCTTGAACCGCCAAATTTATGATGTGTGCAACACATCGACTATGAAAAAATGCACATTCACAAATGGGTTTATATTTTAATTTTAATTGTGTTATTGCAACAGTATTGTTGGAGGCGTTATCAAAATATATAGAAATTTTTTTTCCTCCAATTTATAAGTTTTAATAACGTTGTCAATAACCTTAAAAATATTTTGACCCGTGTGAGGATAATCGAAAAGTTGAAACGCAATCGTACGTTTCATCATTTGCCATGAATTGAGTTGAACCCAATGTGCGGTGACACAAATGTAAGAGTCGGGTACACCATGAGGTGTCGACCATACATCGCTAGTAAGGTTTACACCGGTTTGTAAATTTTCAAAAAAAGAAATTGTTTCATTTTTAGCTTTTTTCCACATTTTTAAACAATCCCTTCTAAGAGTTGCACGACTTACATGAGTGTATTGTGGTTGGAGAGTTTTTTGAACAAGGCGAGTATACCTTTGGTTGTCGAAGTGGTTGAAAGGAAGGCTTTCTTGAATGACAAAACATGCCATTTCCTCACGAACCTCATCAATGGAGTAAGCAAAGATCTCTCCTTCACTTGTCATTGCCGGTTGATATTTCGAAGCTTGTGATTTCAAAACCTTGCAAAATGGCTTTGTGATGTGCGTTTTCAAAGAGGTGTTTGCATCCGGCTTGTAGAACCCTTTACAATGTTTGCAACGAGCCTTTTTTTCACCCGAAGCCATTTCACACATATCATAGTGTTGCCAAACTTCTCGATTTCGCTTGGTAGGAACAACCCGAACCACCACATCGCTAGTTGAAGCACCAATGTGAGTCGAATCTTGTTAGCTAGAGGAAGCCATTTGAGAGTTTTTTTTTTTTTTTTTTTTTTTTTTTGCTAATACTAAATGGTTTTTTATGATTTTGGATAGTATTAAGAGTGTATTAGAGTTGTGTAATCAACCCAAAACATCATGGGGTATTTATAGGAGTGAAGGATGAAAGATTTGGCCCAAAAAACAAAAAAAGCGATCAGAAAATCGTCCCAAACGGTCATATGACCGTTGCTGTGCTGCTGCCATTGATTCCAACGTTCAAAACCGGTTAAACCGGTTTTTTTATACAATGCAGAAACCGGTTTATTGGAACAACCGGTTTTTTAGTCTAATCGGTTTATTAACCGTTTTTTTTAAACCGGTTTAAAAAAAAAATACAAATCCTGCATACTTATAACCGGTCTAAAACTGGTGGTTCGGGCCGGGTTTAAAACCGGTTCCGGTTTTTTATGTCGGTTAAAAAAACTGGTTTTTTTTACACGTCTACAAGAACACAAGTCCTAACATGACAAAATTTTATGTTACAATTTGCACCCTTTGACTTTCCACAGCACACCCTAATGACCCCCATGTTTTCCAAACTTCCTATATGAACTCTTTACAATTTGAACCCTTTGACTTTCCATTGCATCCCTACAATTTACAAACTTACGCAAACTAGTCACAAACCATATAAAATCCAGTCACAATATTATCAGTTTCAACTAAGGGCATTGAGTCTAGCGGTGTTAAGTATTGTCAATCTTTAAAAAAACTTGAAATTCGAGTAACAACATTCGACATCCAAGTTAGACAACGGTTTTCAAAGTTTCGAATCAAAATATCAAACGATTCAAGTTTAGATTTCGAATTTGAATTTATGATTTTTGATTCGATTTATAATTCTTATTTTTATTGTATAGTCATAATGTTTTTAAATCTATTTTATTGTGGTTTTTCAATAAGCTTGCCAATTTTTTTCATATACAAAGCTATGGCATGGATGCTACTACATTTTAACTAGGTTAAAAGCACATTGAGTGTACGAGTTGAATAAAGAAAATATTAAATAGTTAGTGATAAAGAATTAGGAATTATAAAATGATATTATTATATAAAATATTGCTAAAATTAAGAAATGGAATACGAAAAGGTGAAATACGATAAGCGGAAAAAAATATTGGCCTTATAAATTGTAACGCAACCAATTACTTCTAAATTGTGGTCGTTTAACTAAATATATTTTGGATCTTGGAATTTGACATTGTTTTATAAATTTCATATATTTGTTTTTTAAAATCGGAAAGAAATTCTAGTTATTTATTTATTTTTTTACTCCAGCACATCACCTGGTTAGGGCTTTGACCTTCTTGCCTTACCCAAGTTCGAATTTGTGCATGTGGTTTGCTTATCGTCTCAGGTTTATGGGCCGATTTTTACCAGAAATTCCGCTGTTTGCAGGACTGGAAATTCTAGTCGAATGGAAAGTCAACAGGTTCAAAAGTTGCCATGTTTTTGTTATCAATTCGAATCCGACTAAAAAATATCCAAATTTCATTTAATCAATTTCCATTAATTCAAGGAATCTGAAATTTTAATTCCAAATTTAAATTAAGCTTAGTTAGCTTATTGAATTGATGTAAAACCTCCAATGATACATTCAATAAAATAATTATACTTATTTAACACCCTTTTTATTTTATTTTATTTTATTTCATAATGACATGAAACACAGGTAACATAAGCAATCTGCGGCACGACACGACTAAGAAACTCGACTATCCACATACGAAAAACGACGAGACAAAGCACATGAAACATCAATCAAACCAAAGCATAAAGACAATGACTTTTGACATAAACTCAGATGATAAATTAAGATGCAAACAGTTCTTTGGTATGCAAGAACATGCCACCCGAAATATCATATTATCAGTCATGACACACCAGAACCATATAAAGCAACTATAACAAAGGAATATGACCAACCAACACGCGTTTCTCGACTGCTTCATATCTTGTCAAGCTTTTTAGCCTTCACCACAGGGTTAGCTTTCGCTATGGCGTCTTTTGCAATGGCCCGGTAGTCAAACTGGCAGTCATGCTTTTCTGAGTAACGATGAACAGAACAGAAAACATGCCCACATCGACAACTGAAACCAGTTAGACCCACACGCTTCCTGCATGTTGCGCATCTAGAAGGACCCGGACCCTCTTTGGGCTTCTCACTGCTCTCGGCTTGAGCTTGTGGTGCCGATGAGGGTTGGGCCGATAGAGCCACCTCTGGCCCTGCTGCTGACATGGGTGGTACCATGGATGATTGGGAGGAAACAGCAGACTCTTTGTTGATGTTTTGTCCGTTGACGATGCTCTCGATTGAAGATGCGGCAAGTTTAGCCTCTTCTTGCTTCATGATCATGGCTTTGTGACACTTAGAACACATGTTCATGGTTGTCGGGGTGCCGAAGAATCCACAGTTGTTGACACAAAGGATAGGAGCTTCAAGAGCAGCTTGGCATCCTGTGTCGTTTTTCTCCATTGTTCAGCCGTCCTGCAAATACCATTTATATTCGTTTAGTGTAAAAACGTACCACTGTCATTAAAAAAAAGTTCAAAATGTAAAAAATAGTAAAACTTCAAAGCCAAAATTAATTCAGAAAGAACTGAACATGAAGAAAAAATGGAATACCTCTGCTAAATGAAATAATAATAATAATAATAATAATTATGAATTAGTTCTGATCATGATAGAACTGTAGAGTTGATAACTAAGGTTTATATAGATCAATATGCAGATTTGTCTTAAAAATAAAAGATTTGATTGAGATTTGTATTTATCTCTAAAAATTGGTAGGTATATTTTAATTATTCTACAAATAAGCAGCTGTAAATTGGTCAGGGGACAATATTTTCAAAAATCAAATCATGGCTTTTTTTTATATACTGTGAAATATATACTACCATAAACGACGGTAAATCATCAAATACAGGAAACGTTGCGCTAAGAATCGGGCATAATTGATATGTTTTAGTGAATAAGAACTATTAGTATTTTTATTAGAGTTTAGAACAACATTATAATTACTGGTTTTGGTAGGATACAAATTAGTGTTTCTATAAATAGCGATTAGGACACGTATGAAGAAGGCAATGGTTGAAAGACTTGAGCAAGAAGCCATATATGTTAGTTTATTATTGGTTTCCATCTTTTGTATTATATCCATTTAGACTATAAATAATGGTTCATGTCTCTTAGGGGGTATTTTCTTTCACATCATTATTATAATGCCCTTTAAAAAAATGTGTAATGATTAAAGCCACTTAATGCCCTTTTTAGTTATTACTTTCCATATTTTTTGTCCTATTTGGGCATTATACTAGAAATGCCCCACCCTCACAATGCCCATATAATGCCCAAGAGGATGGTGTTGGAGGCATTATCATACTTATTCATGTCCTTATAATACCCATTACACATGGTCTTATATGGTTTCACAGCTTGCCAAAGGTTCATCCAAATAGTGAAATAAAAAATATGCTTCTACTTTGTTCATGATCTCAAGATCTCTGTCTTTATTGCACATTATAATATGAAATGATCATGCTGAAAGTAAGCTTCAATCAATCAACCAAAAAAAGGCAAGTGTCTACAAGTAGTCACATTGTAAACAATTAAACATGACCAATTCATTCACTATGTGCAAAATAACGGGAACAGGCGATAGGTTGTCCTTATAATTGATTAACATAGTACAGAACATAATATTTGGTCAAGTTTATTTGGTCTAGGTACATTTAGCATTTTCATTTTGCCTTTAAAAAAAGGGCCAGAATCTTTTACTTTATATTCACATAGAAACACGATCAAACTTCTATTCTACGCAATATTAGTTGATCAAGTTTCCGGGTATGTTTCGTTCACTTAACATCTAATTTATAAGCATAATCAACCAAACAAAATTTAACCATGGCTAAGGTAAAAGTAAACTATATGTGTTTCTTGGTTTAAAAAATAGCGCCTCGGGAGCGCCTGAGGAGTGAGGCACTCGAGGCAATCAGGAAAACGCCTCAGGGCTTTGAGGAGGCGCTTCAGGACTTCTGGGTCAAAATTGGTCAACATTGGGTTCGTAGAAGGGTGATACATAAAAACAACCATAGGGATGAAGAGACAATTAATGTTTTACATGATAAAAAAAAAACCATGAGATGTAAAAAGAATGAGATATATTTAGCTTTTGACTATACTCGAGGCTTTTTTAGGTGTACATAGAGTAACAACTCACATATGTGAGGCTCTCGCCTCATGCCTTAGTCCTCGGATTTTGAGACCTAAATGCCTCGGAGCATTTCACGCCTTTTTAAACCAAGAAATGTGTCACACCACGCCAATGGCGGAAACACGTGGCGCGACGCTTGAAGACGTATCAAAGTCAAGATTAACACAAACAATAACTAATTAGAAAAGGATCATATTATTTAGACGTCGAAAGATGTTTCTTGTTTCATACATTACACAAACATTCAAATTTAGTTCAAAATAAAGGGTTTTTCAATTATATCCCAACCCAATGGAAAATAAAAGTAAAACCCCTCAAAAGTCCGACGTCCCAATTTCCCCCGTACTAGCCATTATTTCCTACAGCACTTAGTTACCTGAAAGATACGTTTAAAAAGACGTCAATATATACATATTGGTGAGTTCACAGGTTTTAGTTACACATCACAACAACATTTCGAAACAAGTATGTAACGGAAGTATAATACAAGTAGTGTCTTATATAAGGAGTTGCAAGTTCCTACAAGACAACGACGACCTATCCCGGGCCCATAAATTGCCCCGCGAGTTGTTTCTTGGACAACAACTCAGTTCAGAATATGTGCACCTCTTGTCTTTACCGGGTTGACGCTATCAACCAGAGGTGGGCCTCGTTAGGCACCAATAGTACTATCCAAATATTCCTTCGGTTGCATATCCCTGAATTAATGGTTACAGTAAACAAGCGAGGTCCTACCCCAAGTGGTTTCCAGTTACCCAGGTACCCATCGTGCTACTTATTATATTCCATATGTTACAGCATTTTAACAAACATATCTTTCCCCCAAAAACGTAAAAAAAAAAAACAGTTTAAAATAGGGCCGTGAAACTCACCTCAATCTTAGCATGCAACAAATAATAAAGAATAGCCAAGCCCAATGGTCAAAATACCTACAAGCGTTCTAGCCGTATAAGTCACTAGGCCTATAGCGCGTGTTTATCGGCAAGTTGTACACCCAACTCCCAACAACACTATTTAATTCAATTCCCCTTTTAAAACATGTGCCCTAGGTCCGTTGGTAATGGGTTACCCCGTTATAAGTTTCACGTAACTTATATTTAATAATCATTTAACAATATCTTCAAAGTTAGTTAGGTTCGTCGCCGCGAACCAAGATCATTGCCCGATTTAATCACTTCATGACCTTATTATTCAATATATATATATATATATATATATATTAACTAACTTGGATAAAATTATCTCCGACTCGACTCACTTTACCATATAATTACTTTCCCATTAAGTAGTTATACTAGGATCTTGTCGATCGAGATTTCATTTTCCAACATTCGACTCGACTCACCATTCCATATATTTATTTTCCCATTAAGTAAATATACTAGGATCTTGTCGATTCAATACTACATTTTACAACCTTTGACTCGACTCACTTTACCGTATAATTATTTTCCCATTAAATAATTATACTAGGATCTTGTCGATCGATATTTCGTTTTCAACACTCGACTCGGCTCACTTTATCATATATTTATTTCCCCATTAAATAAATATACTAGGATCTTGCCGATTCGACAAAATATTTTACTTTGTTAAGTTTGCATACTTAACTTAGTTTTACACGTATAATCGTTATAGATTATTTAACGTTAATTCTCCCATGAATACTTTCCCAACACTTAGGAAAGTGTTATACACTTTTCACCCATAATTAATCTTATATATTTTAGTTCCTAAAATATATATTTTCATGCCCACATTTGACGCAATAACATATATACGCATCTTGTAGGAAGTTATACGACACATACTTATTCGTCTGATTTGCATTTTTGTTGTCCGATAACTCATCGTAATACAATACGTTCATGTCCGATTAGTCAACTTATATGTTTCTTCACATCACATTTAATATAAGTTGTACATATACGCTTTTGTAGGAAAATTACTTCACGTCGTAATATCATTTTTTCTACTTTTCCACATATATAGTTTGTTATTCTTTCCAACAATATGTTTTCCTTGAAATTAATCACTATTAATTTTACATATTTTACTTTGGAAATTTCTAATACAACATTTGTATCTCTCAAGACTTTTAGATACCAAGACTTGGTTATTTTCCAACATTAAAATGCTCTAACATTTTTATATTCCCATAGATATAAAAATGCTCATTTTTACAAAACTTCACCAAGTCTTTAAAATTACCAATTTCATAATAAAAACTTTAGTTTTATTTTTTTTTTCTCAACATCTTTGGCAATTTATATATTTCTTTTTCTTTTTATAAAAATAACATTTATTATGAAAATGTAACCGTCCATTTTTAACACCAAACTTCACAATGTCACATTTTTAGACTTAGGTTTCTAAAATGACATTTTTACACCTTTTAACTTTTAAAGTTATCAAATAATATCCTTAACTTTCAAGAATGACAAGTTCTTACTATACTAGTAGACTTTATTATGTCAACTTTTCCACTATGGTGTGTACAAGTGTTCCAACACTTTTAATAGTCCATAATGACGATATTAAGAATAATCATAGGTGTATTTGTGTGTATTAAGTCCAACTTTGTATTTTAAAGTTTGTAAACTTTAAATATGTAAACTTTGTGTCTTTCCTCTTCTAACAAGATCAACATAATGTTAAGTTCTAGATTATTATTTTAAGATAATCTAGACCACCTTTAAGGTTACTCAAGTTTTATTAACAAATTATGTTTAGATCATCATCTTATATAAGTGTAGGTGTAATTTTTATAACTTACAAAAACAATTATAACACCACCAAGAACCTACGGCCCATGTGTCATAGTTATATCATCCATTTTAGTCTTGTAAAAAAAACATATAAAATTTTATGTTTAACACCCATATTCAGTGGCGGATATATGTATTGGGTTGGGTTGGCATGTGCCCACCGTAAGCCTACACCATTACTATATATAAGTACTAATTTCAAGAAATAAATTTCATACTTTTGCAATATATAAGGACTAATTTTAAGAAATAAGTTGGCCGTTGGAGTCTTTATGTAATTATAAGCTCCTCTGACTTTTTTTTGTTAGGAAGAGGGTGGAGCCCTCTTTACACCAAAATGGGGATTTCAATATTCTTTATATACTTATAAAATTTTATTTCATTTTTGAACACAACTCTTAGTACAAGTTTAAAGAGATGGATATTATCCAATTGCTTGTTCTATACTACATTTTTTTTTCTAACCACTCAAATTGAGTTTGTATTATGCATTATTTGTTCCCCAACATTTTATTCGCTATCTGCCTCTTTTGACGCCCCTTTAAATCCTCTTCTCTTCTGCCCGTTTTTTACTATTGTGCCCACCCTACAAAATAAGTCTGGATCCGCCACTGCCCATATTACAACCCTATGTACAACTTGCTTTAAAAACATAAAAATATAAACTTTCAAGAACAAAAAGAAAGATCAATGAACTTACTACTAGCACAAGGCTAGGGAAGAATAAAAACTTGATTTTTGGATGGGGTTTAGTGTGTTCTTCCAAATGGGTTAAGCTCCAAGCTTGAAACACACTTTGATCTTTGTAGAAAGGTTTATATGTGTAGGATTTAGAGTTTTTTGTTTGAAAAATAAAGTGTGTGTGTGTATGTAATGGTAGCCACGGCCAAAAGAACAAGAAAAAAGGAAGTTTCTTATTCAAATGTCAAAGTGTAGAACATGAGATCTTATTATGGATTTAAGAAGTACATTTATGATTATTAAATTTCCAATGCCATACCCATATCAAATAATATCTTTTATGTTCACAAGCAAAAGAGATTTTGGACATGGGGTTGGATTGGCCGATTCTAGAGGTCTTGGGGTGGGGCCTATTTGTCAAAATATCTACTAACTAAGTAGTTACAATTGGATGTTATCGTCGGAGCTTGGTTTGAGTTTTAATCGGATTTTAATTACGCGTTATCTGGACATTATAATAGCCTCTAATAACCCTTAAACATAGCCTAGTTTAAGCGTTGGTTGGTTGGTTAGGCTTTCGTTGGGTGAAATTATAAGTTATACTTGTACCGGGTGCGGCACACGCATTTTTTTTCGTTACCGGGAGATTTGTATTTAGAGTTTTCATTTATGGTTTTGGAGTTCCAAAACACATTATATTTTATGAAAATACCCTTTATTTTATCCTGGGTGTCCAGGATCATTTCCGGTTATTTTACTTTTACCGGGTAATCACCAACGTCCATTCCGGCCAAGTTTATTCGCACGCGACTGCGCCGCGATTCTAATTAACCAAATGCATTCCTATGCATCATATGGGGAATTTGCTATTCTCTAAAGGCCATATTATTATAATTAATACAAAATCGCACTTTATTAAGTTAATCACACATAATTAATTTGTACGGAATTACCTTATTTTTGCCATTTGTCACAAAATGTTCAGTTCACCTTTAATCACAACCCCCAACCGGAAACTGCATACTACACCTGATAACATGATTCCATAACATAGACGCACTAAAGGTGTTGACTTTCAAATATATATTGCACGAAATGTCAACATCTCCTACATTTTTTTGGCATTTTGTAAAAGTTAACCTTGAAAATTATCTCTCGATACCTATTCTGAAAGCATGTCCTGTCTTTTAACAGGCCACATAGGCATATACTCATCAAAAGTCATAACACAGTCATAACACGCTTGACAAAAGCCTATACTTCTCATCCCTAAAACCAAAATCACACCACAGGGGGCTTCCACCTCAGAAAATCCATATCAGGTACACAATTTAAACAAATTTTATTCAACCTAAACTTCAACGGTTCAACCCATATTAAGAGTGTCAACTTTCAGATATATACTGCACGAACTGTCGAAATCTCCTACATTTCGGTATTTTGTAACATTTAACCTTGAAATTCATCTCTCGGTACCTAATCTCAAAGCATGTCCTGTCTTCTATCACTAGATAACAAGCCACATAGGCACATATTCATCACAAAAGTCATACAAAAGCCTATAGCCTCTCATCACTAAAACCAAAACCACACCATATCAAACAAACTTTATTCAGCCACAACTTTTATCCCATGTTGAGAATATATCCAATTTTCAATACCCTAATATAATATAATAATAATAACAACAAATACCAATATGTTATAAATATATTTTATTATGTGACTATCCACATTCCTAACTTCACATATCTCATTTAAGTTGTTTTAAGTTATAGCCCTATAAATAGTGGCCATTGTATTTCATACATAGATCAATGAGAAGAGTTCTATATTCTCTATTATATCTTTCTATCTTTGTTCTTATAATCTTTATTCTTATACTTCATGTATGGGTTGCTAGTAGGCCGTTGTTTTACAACACGTTATCAGCACGAATTGCTTTTGGAGTGGATCATATTATGATAAGGTAACTCGAGTTTGTTTCAAACAAAATCCATATCGTAATTCATACAATATTGGGTTACTAGGTTAGCGACCCGTGGGTACCCACGGTGCAAACCAAAGTAAATTAAAAATTAAAAAGTAATATTAAACTAATAGTTTTATTATTCAAGTTGAGTGTGCATAAAAGAATGAATATATGTAAGATTAGGGACGGAACTACAGGAGGGTCAGGGGGGTCAGCTGACCCTCCGGCCGACCAAATTTTAACTGAATAGGGATATTAACCACAAGAACCTTTTGAAGTTTAACTCTTTAATACGTCTAGCTAAAGTGAAAGTGAAGGGTGGATATGCATAATATCATCATGGTTTTGTGTTTGGGCCTAGTTTTAAATAAATATCCATTTGTTTGGGCCTTTAATTTTATTTTTAATCTGAAGAGGCCCACTTTTAACTTTCAAAACTCAACTTAAAGTCTAAATTTTTAAATTATTTTCCAGTTTGTCTAAATATTTTACATCATGAGTCAGTTACTCACATAAAGTTTTGAACCTGACTACATATCTATACACCTAACCTAATTTAATTTTCACTTGGATGTTAAGTTCGTTTGCTTTATAATAAATTCTAATTACCTTTTATTTTATATGGCATTTTATATTGTTTATGGTTTTTGCAAATTATTTCATGTAATTCCAAATCAAACAATCAACTACCATAAAAAAATAATAATTTAAAAATAACGAAATCATTAAAACAACAATATGGAAAGTCATTAACAAAGAAATCACCATTAAAAATCACCAAATCTTATGATTATTATGAAAAAAAAATACCAAACATAATGTTAAACACAAAAATGTAATAGCAAAAAACAAAATCCGAAAAAAAACATACGACATTACGAAAAAAAAGTATTAATTATTAAATAAAATTAATAAACCCAGCCGCCTCCAATGCCTTCTTGTGTCTTTTTCCATCCACATGTGCGTTCAAGTTAGTTTGGCTGGTACATTGCACATGGCAAAGAGCACAATAGAAGATATCGTGTCCATTAACATGTGCAACCTATACAAAAAATAAATTGAGAAATAAGTTAATTAAATTTACGTACATATAAGTATATATATATATAAACTTATATAAATATATAGATATTTACATCTATTACCTTCGAACGATGTTTTTTTCCATTTAGATGTTGCACATACTGAGCATTGTCAAGACATTGCACGTCACAAAGTTGACAATAGTTAACTTGATCAAGAACTGCACCGTTGGCAATCATCTGAGCGAATCTAACATCCATGACAACCTATAAAAACAAAACAAAGTTTCATGAGTATTTGGAAATCATATAAAACAAATTAATCATAAACTTTATTGGTAACATAATAATAAATCTAAACAAAACATTCAAAGCTTGTCTTGTAATATTATAGACATAATTGTATAAAAGAAGACAACAACAATCGTAATATTATAGAAAAAGAAAAAAACAAAATTGCGATTCAGAAACATTTTTGCAGAGTGAATGTCTTGAATTTTCGGAATATTGTGGCAAAGGATGGATTATTACGATAGTTTATATAGATATTAGGGTTTATGTTTTTTTTGTTAACTTTTTTATTTTCGGTAATAATTAACTACAATATATATTAAAAAAAAAGTTGAATAATTAAAGGTTAATGTAGAGGAAAAAAATAATAAAAAGGTAAAAGTTTAAAACATAACATGAAAGGAAAAACAACATGAGAAATTAGTATTCTCCTAAAGTTTTCAATTGTAATTTTGTTGTGGTTGTGAAACATGTATTTTGAAAAATAGTTGATGCAAATAAATCTAATAATTAAAAAACTCTCACACCAAACAAAATAATAGGATTCTTTCAAAAATAAAACATAGTTAAACATACAATGTTGACAAAACATAATAATAGTGAATGACAAAAGAAATTAAAATAAGTACAAAAAAAATTATGAATATGTTCGTAAGATCCATTGCAGCATGGTAACTTCCTAGCATCTTGACATGGAAAACTGATAAAAGATATACACATATGAAATAACTTTTTTGAAATTTAAATAATTCTTTAAAACATAACATGAAGCAAAAAAAAAAACACATAATATGTAATATTGTTTATGCACGAAATAAACGATAGGTAAAACACATACATTCAAACAATATTACAAACTAATTATCAATACGGACGATGTACAAAAGTTTAAAAAACAACCATACTAAAGACATTACACATTTCCAGTAAGCAATAACATACATGTTGCTTTGAAACAATTGAACTCACACTACTCATCAAAAACCAAGCCTCTTTCTGTAACAAAGGTCTTCCTTCCCTCTCTAAATATTATATCTTTCATAGCCCATCGAATACTCAATACCAACACAAACATCCCACTCGCCACCAGCCTTATCCCTAATTTTAGATCTAACTTTCGTCCAAACCATTATCTTTAGCCCATTCTTTAGTCAATCGCTACAATGAAATCAGGATGATTAATAATAAACTTAACAAAGTAGTTTATATTTATTTTAAATAATATATTTTAGCGTGAGAAAATCTACAATTTTATCACAAATTCTAAGTGTCGGAAGCACACCTTCATCTTCTCAATTCGCATCATCATGATTAGCGCCCATAATATGATCACCATCAGAAATGATAATAACATCATGAGGTACTTATTGACATCAAATTGAACGGGTGGAGGAGGATGCACCAAAAAGTTATATGGAGTAAAATCAGTCATGTGAATTGATCGAGCACTTCAAAGATAATAAATTGGCCTTCATTGATTGACATGTCTTGTTTCACATTACCCCAGCCATCAGTTATGTAAAAAACTCATTATCGTCATCTTCAATAACAACTGTCCACCAATGATACTTATAGTCCCTAGATACGACGAAATAGTGTTCAACATTTATGGTGAACAAAAAAGCGATTGACATGATACAATTATATAGATAAATAAATATTAGATATAAGTAGTTTAAGATGATATAACCAAACTGAAAAAAAAAACGTATACCATATAATCTTTGTTCTTATTTTTTTAAGTTGTTTTGTAGTAGAAGAAAGATCCAACATCAAGTGCATGATTTTATTGCGGCGATGCTTAGAAAAAAAATAGAACGCCTTACAATATTTATATCCTAAATAAAGCATATTTATATCCTAAATTTTAAGCAAGTGATATTAGAAACTTATGAGAATTAAAAACAAAAACACTTAAATCCTTTTAGCATCATTCATTTTAATTTGGTTTATTTGTTTTCACCCGTTAGAGGTAGAAGCCGACCCATTCATTAGCAAACGGGTAGAAATTTCCACTTATAGCAAGCGAAAATTAACCTGGAATGTTGAAACTTGATGGTTGTTTTGTACTTTGTCTTTCCTTCTATCAAGACAGACTTCAGCATTGCAATTTTCATTGGATGGATGGAGTATTATAAATGACAAATCCATGCATGTCACTTTTAGAAAACTTAGCTAAGGAGACAAGATGATACATTTGTATATTACAACTTGTGGCAGTCCTTGTAGTGCTAAAAAAATGAAACTCACATATAAGTTCATACATATAATTGCAAATGGAAGTTACTTTGATCTTTGTTATAGATATAGAACATGTGAATGATTGATACTTTTCTAAAACAATTTATAATCAAATAAAGTATTATATTTTTAGAATGGAGCAATACATTATAATTTATATTAATGTTGTGTTAATGTAAAACATAAAATTTGTCTTGAATTGGCCTAATTTACGACTGTCCATATTGAAATGCAGCGAAATTATGTATAAGGTCATAAAACTCGGTTGTGGGTGTCAGAGTCAAAACATGAAAACTGGTAATAGTGTGGAGCAATTGTATCTAGTGGTAAATGACATTAATTGCATATTTTAATGCATTTTGAAATGGGTCAATAGGTCGGGGCGCGAATCCGGGTTAGAAGATGGTTGCTTGACATATGTACAATATTATTGAGGGGCTCTAGTATGGGGACAAGTGTCCCCCTAGCTACTCCTTTATTAGAAGAAGGAGATGTTAGAGATTTTTTTTTTCATTTGCCAAACATTAGTTCTATTGCAATTCCTATAAGTTTAGATAAAAATTATGCGGATGTGTTGTTCACTTGTTTGACAAATCTTTACTATCAAAATAAGAATTCTAAAAAAAGAGATTTTCTAACACATTGAAAAGCGTATTAATAAAACTGAAAAATACTTGTGCTCTTTTAAGTAAAATTGGTATATTATTAATTTGTATTATATATCATGGCATGTTACATAATTAAGTCTCTACATCTTTGTGACACGATAAAGAAACGAAAACGAGGTGATTAATGAAATGATAGCCTATCTTCAATTTTTCATTCATAAAATAATTTGTTTCACATGTATTAACTTATCTTTTATACAGAATGTCTAATTTGCCTAATGTATTAATTTGATGTCAAACAATCAGAAAGCGTGTTTTATGGTCATTATAGGCTATTAATTGTCATTATAATAATATTATTTATCTCTTAAACATGAAACACCAATGTGGAATTAAAGAGACATTAGTTGCTAATAAAGTTTATTCAATTTCTTTGGTTTAAGCTAAAACATTAATAGTTTTTGGTGATACAAGATGTCAAGACTATTAATAACGACTTTAGTTGTCTTATTTCAAGATTATGACAATCACATAATAGATGGGTAGCATATAACTGTTTTATATTATGGTATCTAAAATGTTGAAATTGTATATAGTTTCTATGGATATTTGTGAATGTTAAATTCATGCTTATATTTTGATATTTGAAATGTTTGTGATGAAAAGGCTATATTATGATAAACTAATACATAAATTATATGTTTTTCTTTTAAATGATGAAACACTTTATTTCACAAAGATTGTACCATAACTTGTTTTATTTGGTAACATGTTATAACATCATATGTTGAATTATGTATACAATTGACTGTCATGTATTTTATACGCTATCATTTACTTAGCATTGAACAGAACAAATAAAATAAAGTTATGGTTTATTATCACTCTCATGAAGGATTTACATTTGACATCCAGCGTGTCTTACACCTTGAATCTCATTATCATGTTATAAAAGGCCATAAGATGTTGGGCCGATAATATTATATGACTTGGACATATAATTACTTCTCCATGGTTGTTATGTGAAGAAAAGTTTATATATGACGGAAATTGGATAAAACAAATTTTGTTTGTTTGTCAAACCTTAAAATATGCTCATGAAGTGGCAAGATTATTAAAGAATATATAAGGTTTGAAATGACCATCATGAAAGTGGTGTAGTTCTCATCCATTCCCTGAAGTGAATGTGATGAAAAATGATCGGTATAAAGGTTAAAGATCATGTACATAACTAAGGAAGTTGTAATGATTCCACCATGAAAGTTTTGTGGTTATAATCTATTCCCTGAAGTGAATGCGATGCTATAATAAAATCACGATTATAGTAATTGTGAAAATTGTTATGTTGCTCATGTTAATGAGATCAGTTTTGTTAATAATATGATGATTACAAAATGATCGTTATAGAAGTTATGATCATAGTAAATGAGAAAGTTGTAATGATCATCATGTTCATAACAAGATCAGCCCTGTTAATACTGAATGAGGAAATTTTAATGATCATCATGTGGATAATAAGATCAACGATGTTAATATTGAAATCGACCACAAGAAGTGGCACACTAAGGAAGTAATTATAAGAGAATAAGATATATTATTCTCTCGTATTTCTTATCGTGTATTAGACAAGAAAGAGTGTAACATGTATAATAATTTGTCACATATGAGATGTGCTCATGAAGTAACCATATCATTAAGAGAGTATGAAAAGTTTGAAATCATCTCATATTCTTGTGATCGAGTAAATAATGAAAAGTTATGAAGCTTGTTTGGCTTATACTCCATTCCCTGAAGTGAATGTGACTACATATTTGATCATTGTAAAGGTAATGATCATGGACATCATTGAGACATTTGTAATGATGAGATCGACCATTTGGAATTGTAATGATGGTCATGTTAATAATGAGATGATGGTTTGAAGATTTCATACATACTCTCATATCTTACGTTTGTATTACATACGTGCAAGTAATACGTATTCGACCATAAACTAGAAGTTTAGTTTGTGGATCATAATTATTTAATTAGTTGGCATGACCGGTAAGACCACACTGAGTCGATGATGATGTGAACATAATGAAGAACTTAAAGATTCTTCCATCTGATACAAAGCATGTAATGTTTGCTCTTAAGCAAAACTATATATTTTGGAATTGATTAAAGGATAGGCATATCCTAACATGATACCATTTAGTATTTAAAATTGATGCATCGTCTAAATAGTTATCAAGTTTGCAACCAGAAGTTTGCTTGATTTAATGCTTAGCTAATAAGATAGCAAGCATATTATTCTAGATTGGCATATTTAATCAATTCCCAAGATAAAAATGATCATTGGAATAAGTGTTGAACTTCATATAGCTTATGTTCATAAAAATATTGCTTTCATTGAGATGATCACTAAAACGTCTACCATTGATTGCAATGTCAATGATCATGAAAGCAAAAGTTCATGTTTACATTTGATTTTACATGCAGTAACATTTATTCACATCAAGCCAATACATGGTAATAGTTTCTCCCCATTATAGTTGGTTTTTGGTCAGGAACCAAATATTGCCCATCTAAGATTTTGTTGTGCGACATATATTGAAATTGATCCACCACGACACACGGAGATGGGGCCTTAAAAGGTTATTGGGAATATATGATGATTTATTGAGCCTTCAACAAGAGATTTATTTACATCTCAGTTAATTAATATCCATCTCAATGGATTAACATTCCCAATATCAGGGGGAGATAAAAGGCAGTTGGAATTAGAAATGAGTTAGAATGAAATATCATTGATCATCATACTAAGCAATGTGAACCAAA
This sequence comes from Ambrosia trifida, assembly GCA_028751855.1. Taxonomy (NCBI): domain Eukaryota; kingdom Viridiplantae; phylum Streptophyta; class Magnoliopsida; order Asterales; family Asteraceae; genus Ambrosia; species Ambrosia trifida. Next base: position 130,824,018 of record CM054128.1, on the reverse strand, counting down.
AGTTCAAAGGATAATTCATTCACGGAGATTAGCGAATTAATTACCAGACGCATTAACTGACCTAAATATGATGAATAGCTAATCAAGTCACATATACCAACTGCTAATGCTCCATTTAAGATGAGTGTCCGGGAAGGACAATCATATGTTGGCAATAAGCCTATTGCACGCCTGAAGCGTGTTAGACTATTCGATTCTAAAGAATAAAAATCCTCGAGAAATTGGAGCAAGTAAGAAAGATGGTCAAGTCGAGGTTATAGTAAAAAGGTCTCCTGAAGAGACATTAGACATGATGGTTCCAGAAGAACCTCAGGTACCTGAAAATAAAGAGATCTCATTATACAGTATCATGTCTATGGAATGTATGGAATCGAAATAAAATCGACGTCGTTATAAATTTTATGTAATGTAGCGCTTAAAATGAGGATCAAGATTTAAGATCTGCCTATGAATGAATACAAAGAAATGATTGGCCAAAATGGAAAGACGCAAATACGGCAGAGTTGAATTCTCTATTGAAAAGAAAAGTTTTGGACCAGTAGTCCATACAACAAAAGTTGTAGAAAGGTCTTTTGTGCGAATCAACATTTGAAAAGAAAACGATGGCACAAGAATTTCGCAAAGACCCGTAATTGATTATGAGGAGACACATTCTCCAGTGGTGGATGCAATGACTTTTCAATAATTTTATTAGTCTGGTAATGCAAAGAGAGAATTGAAATGCGTCTAATAAATATCATGATTTACTTGACACTGAAAGTTTACATGAAAATACCTGATGAAGGATTTAATGTGTCAAAATCTTGAAATGTAAGTGCTCGAGAACGTTATGATCGGAATAAATTCAATTCCGAATATGTTTTATTTGTTATATGATTGAATTGAATATAAGTGGAACTCCTCATGAGTATCCTAAAGCAACTGATTGCTTAAAATGTAATATGAAACATCGTAGGATGTAATTATTGTGCACCAATACACCACAGGTGATAAATTGAACCTGGTGATTATGATACTTTAATGTATAAGAATGGTACAATATATATTGGAGAAATAGATGTTATTGTTTTTTCAATTGAAGAGTTAATGCACTTGCATAATTGGTCAAGATGGAAAAGTCCTTGATGGATTGATGATGTCTGCAGCATTGATATCAATACCTTAAGAAGTATTATGTAAAGGTAATATAATATGTATGGACTAAAATAATGGGGTTGAGTGTTTTAAAACTCATGAGATATCCCGATAAAGAGTAACATAAGTTTGATTGTATTATCCAACTTGTATCAAAATTTTCTTTTAAAAGTTCACTCGCAGTTTACAGTGATAATGTCTTAGCATTATCGAGAGACTATGTAGAACTTTTAAAAGGGGGATTTTTGAAAGTCCTTGACATAGTGCACTTGTTGCTTGACCTACAATTCGAGTATATATGTAATTATATGTTTACCAATCCATCAAAGTATATCTTGAAAAGATGGCGGGACATTTTACAATGGACATAGCTCATATTTGAAGTGCATTAAAGGTTGTCCAATTACTTGATATGGAAAATTATTCATTTCATCTCCTACCAAAGTAGAGATTTTAACTCTACAAGTACCATAGTTAAATATATATATACATTAGTATATGTCTTGCTAGTTATGCATGATTATTATATCTTCCTCATGAACTTATTATCATAATATAGTCTATGTCAAGCGAGGAGACATCGGAATGAGTTAAAACAAATACTTCAGGTATGAGCGATATTTGATTATATTTCACTAACCCATGCAAACAAGTTTGGTTAGTCTTGTAGATGCAGGGAATATAACACATCACATTTGTTGATCTTGTGACATTTATTTACGAGAGGAGACAACATTAGTTCAATTTAAAGAATTGCACTTACGAGAGCAGGGACTAAAATTCTGGAATGAAGACCATACATCAATGATTCAACTTAAAGATTTTCACGTCAAGTGATCAAGAACGCAAATCATTAACTACAAAACTTTGAGCAACTTTCTTAGAAGATCGACGCAATCATTCAAATGATACATATTAAAATGAGGGGGAGTATTCGACACATTGCACTCTTTTTCCCTTCACTAAGTTTTGTCCCATCGGGTTTTCTTAGTAAGGTTTTTAACGAGGTAACACACCTGATCCAGAAGTATCAGGGGGAGAAAATACGCGTTGCACTCTTTTTCCCTTAGCTAAGGTTTTATCCCACTGGGTTTTCCTGGCAAGGTTTTTAATGAGGCAGCATCACCTAGCGTATTAGAAAGAATAATACATTATTTTCTTTTATCACGTGGATAGTCAAGAGGGAGTGTTATAAATATATTTTATTATGTGACTATCCACATTCCTAACTTCTCATATCTCATTTAAGTTGTATTAAGTTATAGCCCTATAAATAGTGGCCATTGTATTTCATACATAGATCAATGAGAAGAGTTCTATATTCTCTATTATATCTTTCTATCTTTGTTCTTATAATCTTTATTCTTATAGTTCATGTATGGGTTGCTAGTAGGCCGTTGTTTTACAACACAATCATCACATCCACTACCCCAAAAAGACTCATTTTTTATGTAAATTCCATATAATTTCCACACAAAAAAACACACACACATTAATTTTGCATTTAAAGTCACTGCTTTTTTATTCAAAATTCATATTGATAATAATATATCCAATTTCCAACACCTAAACTCATTGCAACACCCTAATATAATAATAATAACAACAACAACAACAAATAAACAGCATCACATCCACTACCCCAAAAGACTCATATGCAAATTCATAAAATTTCCAAAAAAAAAAAAAAAAAAGAACATCAATTTTGCATTTTAAGTCACTACTTTTTGATACAAAATTCATATTAGTAACAATATATCCAATTTCCAACACCTAAGTTCATAGCAATACCCTAATACAACAATAAAAACAAATAAACATCATTACATCCACTACCCTAAAAAGATTCATTTCTTTATGCAAATTCTATAAAATTTCCACAAACTGAAAACATAAACCACATCAATTTTGCATTTGAAAACATTGTTTTTTGTTTCATTATTGAAAATTCATAGTAGTAATAATAATAACAACAACAACAACAACAACCACTACTACAAAATTTAGCAACTGTTACCAAAATTTGCTACCGAAAAACACGGTAGCAAATTTTATGACTTACGGTAGCAAAGTGGTGGCAAAGGTTAAAAAAATTGCCACCGTTTATTTACGGTAGCAAATTGGTAAAAAAAAATTAAAAATAATATAAGTTATTATTTCCCCTAAATCCTTATTTCCACCGTAACCCTTCCATCACCATAACCTGCATCACCGTAACCTCCATCACCGAAACCCTTCCATCACTGATAACCTCCAATCACCAAAACCCTTCCATCACTGATAACCTCCATCACCGAAACCTTCCATCACCGTTATCGTCTGTAAGAGTATCGACTCCGTAAGAGTATCATTCTGTAAGATTATCGACTCTGTTTACTCATCGTTTAGGTTTAGCTCTGTTTACTCATCGTGATTGTTTATTAATACTCATCGTTACCATTTGCATTCTCCTTTATTACTGTATAATAATATTATTATTATTAATACTCATCGTTTAGGTTTTACTTATCCCTATTCCATTTTGTTTACTTCCGTTTGACTTTAGCTCTAATTTTGAATTCGTATTATTCAGCTTTACTTATCAGTTACCTGTTATTCTGTTAGAATGTGTTTTGTGAATCTGTATTGAAGTTTTAGTTTTTTTTTATGTTTAGTAATTATATACTTATCAGTTACCTGTTGATTGAGAGATACGGTTTATCGTGTAGCTCCGTTAGGTTTTACTTTAACAACTTCAGCTACATTGATAGGAAATTGAATGGTTGATTGATTGATATTAATGCTGCTTTGGAAATTGTCTGAACGTTGTCTGTATTGATATTACATCTTAACTTTGGTGTTGTGTTTGTATCCGGTAGCTTCGTCTCATTGATTTGTGATAATCTGAATTTGTATCGTCGAGTTTTGCTTTTCGGTTATTTGTTAGAATGTGTAGTTTTGTGAATCTGGATGGAGTTTTGGTAAATTTTGTTTAGTTTTATGGCTAATTGAGCAATTGATGGTTGAGAGATACGGTTTATCGTGTAGGCGTTTGGTTTTACTTTAACAAGTTACAATTTCAGCTACATTGATAGGAATAGATTTTTAGCTGACTAGCTGCTTTGATGCTTGCGATAGTAGCTTGTTAGAATATGCACATGGTAATGACAAGAACCAGGCTAAAACAAAAAAAAACACAACTATTAATTGTGTTTCGCTTGAATCATCTTTTCAAAAAGTAGAGAGGTGTGTGTATGTTTCAACCGAGCTGTTCGAGCACAAACGCGGTAGGTGGAAACGCGGTAGGTGGAAATTAGGCGTCGCTAACCACTGTTGCTTCTCCTGGGGATGCAGCAATTCAGAGGTTTGTTTTCCAGTAAGCTACATTTCATTTATAAAACTGCTTAAAAGGAATTTTTGTTTGGCAGAAATATGTGGCCGATTTCTACATATCAGACAGCCGATCGGGATTAAGGGCTCTAGTGAAAGCAGGATACGGGGCTAAATGTGCATTTTTACTTACTTGGTACACTTTTTAACTTTATCTATCTTATCTATCAACATTCAACCATTTTTTAGACTTTACTTCATAGTCTTTACCTATTTCTATTTGATGGTATCTTTTATATTTTCTTTCAAATACTGCTTTACATTACTTAAATGATACATAAACATTTTAAGTTTAACTGGTAAGTTTTTCCTGTTTTGTCTTAAACATGGACAGTTAAGTTCATCTTTAACAAGGACACATCCTTTTTGCATGCCATTTTATCATTCTTTGGGCTAGAAACTGGAAGGACTTATTACATATTCTTTAGCAACTCATGAAAGCAATAAGAACGATATAGAATTTAATGAAAGCAATAAGAACTATTGTAAATATAAGATATTTGATATTTAGCTCTAGTTATTTATAGTTATTTCAAGACAATTTACTCACCTTGCATGTTGTATGCTAACATTAAACAGTTAGGTGTGTGTGTCGTCCATTTTTCTTGCATTGATTATGTGAAATGATATGCTTTTAGAGTTAACAATGGACAAGCTGTTTGGCTATGTTCTCATTCTTTTGGTAAACATGGAATTGAGGTGGCAAGATGTGCTGGTTGATGGGTCAAACGGGTTTGGATGGAAATGGCCTTTTTATAGTATGTTCGAAACAAATAGGGTTAGGAAAACGTTATGGAAATGGCTCCGTTTGTTAAAGAAGCAACTGTTTTTGATATAACAAAAGAATAACGAAAGAAAATGTTATGGAAATGGCTCCGTTTGTTACTTTTATTAAATTTTTAATTGATTTTTAGACTTTTAATGTGAATTTTTAGCAATGATATATTGTTAATCATGTTCTACAATTTTACTTAGCTTATGTTCCAATATTAAATTTTAGTTTTATATTTATGTCAAAATCTAAAGTGTATTATTTGCTTTTCAAGATTATTGTATAATTATTGTATATGGCAACAGGAAAACTAATATGAAGCATTCGGAACCGGAAGCATCAAAGGCGCTGCCACCACCTCCTACAGTGGTTCCATCAAGTTTTGTTCCTGTTAAAGTCCGTGGCTCAAACCGCACACCGATGGCTAGGCGCGGGTTCGGCACCAAAGGCCAGAGGATCTCTCTGTTGACCAACCATTTTAATGTGAAGTTGAATGTCAAATTTGGTTATGCCAGACTACTGGTAATTTGGACATGAATTTTGGTATAGAACATGGTCTGTATCGTAGTTTCTTTTAAGCTATCTTTACTCCGGTATGGATCGTTGTACTTCTGTTTGCAGGTTCAGCGGGGGAGTTGATCAAACAAGAACTTCAGGCGGTTGCTGAGGGTGTCGCTGCTTCTGTTCTTCGTACATCAACCCGACATAAGTAAACATAGCTCAGAAGCTAACCAGAGTGGTGAAGCTCAGAATAGTAATGCAGATTGCAGACGTGCAGTCAGGAGTTGAAGTTGAGGTGCTTTGATTGTGTTATCCTTTTTTGGTTTGTAGGGACGTCACACATCATATTTTTGGTAGAGGTTGGAAAATGGGCAGGTTGGGTAATGGGTCAAAATGGGCTCGGTTCAACACGGGTAATTTGGTACGCTTCGGGTTGGGTTGGGTTGACTTGGAACACTTTTTTTTTCTATCTATTTCAATAATTAAATTATAAAATATATGTAAACAATATTTTAGTAATGGTTAAATTTTTTCAATAATAAAATGAATCGGAGAGGTTTCTTTACTATCTTTATACATAAATTTGTATTGTTCATACAGGATCCTAAAATAGATTCCAGAAAAGCCAAATCTTGGGTTTCCCGTTTGAAAAAAGCTTTGCTTTTAAGTTTCCAGCCTGTTCAATTGCTGCGAAAAGGCACATCGACTCCAGCACAACCATTTTGGATGTTCAGGGTGTGGTAAGTTCTCCTTTGTGCTATGTTATAATATATGTATTATCGGTATCAACATCTTATTTCCATTTAATTGTTTCATGGGCTGAAGAACTTCGGTAAGAGCGCTCGTGAACTCGTTACACGGCTACAGAAAATGATGGAGACAATTATCCAGAAGTAAGATTAATTGGTTTGCAAATGGAAGTTTGTCATGTTCTGTTTATCTCTGCCATTTATAACTAACTCTTTATTTGTTCAGACACTCCATCAAATGTATATAATCAATGTTGGTCCTGGTTTTAGACTGCTCTGGAGTACTGTGAAGTCATTTCTAGATCCCAAAACGGTTGCAAAGATTCGTGTACGTATGGTGTATTTTTTTCATGTTGTGTTAATAAGACCCACAAATTTACTGTTTCACCTTGTGTGATACATTTTTCTTTTATCTTGATCTCTCAGGTTTTGAGTAACAAGAATAAACTGCTCGAAATAATTGATGCCAGGTAATTTATCTACCAAATTAAACAATGTTTGCTTGCAATTTTTAATGACCGAACAAGCATTGGGCATGGAACCAGTTCATTTAAGCCTCTTTCAGCGTTTCTCATTTGACCCGCTCCACGAATAGGTGACAGTCACCTATGTAAAAGGTGGCTAATAGCATTGGTTGTTTTGTTGATTGAGAAGCTAAACGAGGTTATCAAGAACCTCGTTAAGGAAAAGGAAGAAGATAAAGAAAAGGTCAATGGAATCCTAGGAGAGATGAGGGCTCAAATGGAAAAAGATAAAGTGGAGAAAGACGCAATGCTTGTTAGGATGATGAAGATCAAGGCTAGGTTTACAACTTAGGTTATTTGAATGTTTGGATTTTCGTTATTTGAATGATTTGGATTTAGGTTATTTGAATGATTTGGATTTTCGTTATTTGAATGATTTGAATTTGGGTTATTTGAATTTGGTTTATTTGAATGATTTGGATTTGGGTTATAATTTTGATTTTGAAATTTCATAAATGATAGCAAAGTCGTGACAAAAACGGTAGCAAAGTGGTGACAAAAAGCGGTAGCAAAATGGTGACAAAAAGGGTAAAAACGGTAGCAAAGTGGTGACAAAAAGCGGTAGCAAAATGGTGACAAAAAACGGTAGCAAGGTGGTGACAAAAAGCGGTAGCAAAATGGTGACAAAAAACGGTAGCAAGGTGGTGACAAAAAGCGGTGGCAAAACGGTGGCAAATAAACGGTAGCAAAACAATAGCAAAAAATAATACGGTAGCAAAACGGTTGCAATAGGGCAATTGCCATGTGTGATTCCGCTGCCGAGTTTTTTGGTAGCAAAATGGTGGCCAAAGAGCAACTGCGACCGTTTTGCGACCGAAAATACGGTAGCAAAAGCCCTATTCTCTAGTAGTGAACAACAACAACAACAACAATAATAATAATAATAATAATAAATAATCTCCATTTCTTAACACAAATCCTACAAATTTCGATCAAAAATCACTACTTTGAAATTCAAAACCAATCAATTTCATCACAATTCACAAACACAAACAAATCAATGAAATAATATTATTCGCACAACATAAACACACCTGTTGGTTAAAGGAGACCAAATTAAAGCACAGATTCTTCAATTCCAACCCCTTAATACCAAATCAAACAAAAACGAAGGTTTAATTTCACAACAATAACAAATTTTCAAAACATATGTATAATAATAATAATAATAATAATAATAATAATCAAACAAGTTGAGCATAAACAATATAGAGAGAGAGAGAGAGAAAGCAAACCCTAGGGTTAAACGAGAAAATTGCCTGACAACCAGAGAGATATTAGAAAAAAGATGGAACTCTTTATGGTGTTTTTATATATGCATAATAATAATAATAATATTATGGGGAAGTTGGGATTGGGTGTGGGTGAGGTGTAGGTAGTGGTGAATACGTGTCGAGATGTGAGTGGTGGGATGGATGGGTTGTTGGGTTATGGGGAATGGGATGAGAGGTGTGGGGGAGATAGGGTGGACGTGAGTGTAGGGGATGGGGATTAGATAGGATGATGGGTTACGCATGTTAGCCCGGATCTTCGTTTATGTGAACCGAGAATTTATTGACTGCTACGTGGCAGTCATCACTCTGTTAAATAAATATTTAAGTGAGTAGCCAAAATTATCCACGAGGTCTCATCATGTTTGCTAGCTTCGTTCAAAAAACTTTATTTTTCTTAGTTGTAGTTGTACTAACGAGCCAATTCAATCCAATTGACTAACCCATCTATTTTTAACGCTAAGTTGGGGTTTATTTGACTTTTTGCCTATTTATTTTTGTTTTGAGTTTTTATTGTTATCTGTTTACTTATAAATATTTTACACAAAAATAAAAAGGGAAGAGATAACGTACAAAGCGTATAAACGTAAGAAGCGTAAAAAGCTTTCTGAGCCATTGGATTTAGATGGTGGCAAGAAGGTAATTAAGAAACCTAATCATACTTCACTTAAGATAACCAGGGGTAAATTAGGAATAAACGGGTTTTAATTTTCAAAAATCGCCTTGTTAGAGATTAAAAGCAATCGATCGAAAACGTAAAATCTAACAAAATTACTTCAACGGTTAAACATTATTTCAAACCGATTAAACGTTCTTAATCATCAAACAATCAAAAACATTAAATTGAATCAAATCCTAAAACGTATTTGCTGAAACTCAAAAAAACAGAGCATTGCAATATAGTGTTTAAAATCAGTATAATACTATTCAAAAAACGCAATCAACGCATATAACATTCACGTATACATATGATTTTAACAAAAATACTTACAATTAAAGAAAAAAATAGGATTTGAAAAAGTTTCAGATTATCAACAATCACATAATTGTCAACTCTGTATGTTTAAATGCACTTTATAATTGTATCAGATTATAAGGTGCGTTTAAAAGGGCTAGTAACTAGTTATCAAAGACAGACAACAAACGCACTCACTGTATTGTTTGGACGCACTATTATAAATTCAAACGCACTCAATGTAATGTTTTGGACGCACTTGTATGAAACAAATACAGATTATATTTCTTTATTAGTTTACTATTTATACATAGTAATGTTTAAAAAATGCAAGTTGCATATATTAATAATTGTGGAAAATAATCTGTGAAATTTTACTTGATTATTTTACTAATAAAAACCTAAAAATATCTTACTGTGTATCAATATTGATTTGATTGGTAATAAATTGAGGTAAATCTTGAAATTAAGTATTCAACAACCAAGTAATTAACCTTTCTTCTTTAGTCTATAAAAACACAACTATAATAACACGTACTAATTCAACTAGAAACACAACAATAAAAAATAGCTGAGAACAGTGGCGAAGCTTGGTTTTGGAATCGGCGGGGGCCGGACTCAATTTTTTCGATCGGTAGTGGAAAATCGGCGGGGGCCGAACTCAACCCAAACTTAATTTACCTACGAAAATCGTAAATTTCCACTACTGCGCCAAAAACAGGGGGCCAGGGCCACCCCTGGCCCAAAGCATCCTTCGCCTATGGCTGAGAACCACATAGATGCAATAAGCAACATGCAAGTCAAAACTGTAGTTCTGGTTGACTGCATTTCAGAGGTGCAGGATGACCTCAACTCGTCTTGTGTAATCCTGTCTGCACAAAATGAGATTCAGACGCAATATATGAAGAACCTGGATCTCATAGAGAAGCTGTTGAAGGAGGAGAAGACACCATTCACAGATGCAGCTATTGATCATCTACATACTCAGGCTTCTTTTGACAACCTCATATGTGAATCACTTAGCAACACACAAGCATGCATCCTGAAGAACATGGAATCCAAACAAAAGGCAAGGGATGCAATCTTGGGTTCCCAGTGATGTTGATGGTTTTATAATGGTTGTTTTGGGGTTCTTTTGTGGTGGTGACTTTTGTAAATCTTTTAATAGTTTAAGTGGTTGTTATGTTGGTAGTGGTGTAAATGTGGTGGTGGTAATGGTTATGGTGATGGTGGTTATGTATCTGTTTTCTAAGTTTTTAATATCAATTATATAGATGCACTAATGGTTATGTTTTTAAAGCACTTGTTGTTTCATTTAAACGCACTAATGTGTAAAACAGACGCACTTTACAAAAATATAAAAATAACTGATAACAATGACACAAGTTCAGACGCACTCGTGTTAACATTCAAACGCACTCATAAAAACAGTAACATTTTACAAGTCAAGAACATCAGACATGTAAAGACATCTAAGACAAGTCCTGGTCATCATCAGAAACTTGTAAATCAATCTCTTCGTTATCATCAATGTCATCTTCCAAATTCTGGTCAGCTTGTTCACCTTATGACTAGGTTGAAACACCCTCCTTCGCATGTTTTCGTCGATCATGACCTCTCTCTCTCTCTCTCTCTCTCTCCGCATATGGCACATGTTCTCTTCCTTTTACCGGATCGACTAACCTGTTTTTCCTTGCTGGACTTTATGCGCTTCTGGTTACCACGACCTTTGTTCTTGATACCATTCGGAAGTCGAATAGTGGATTCGGCATCTGGTGATTTCTCATAACCAAGAAGAGAAGCATACCTATCATACTTGTTCTGATGACTAGGTCTCTTAAACCTGCCCTCATCTACCTTCTTAACCATCTCTTTGATTTTGTCATTAACCAATGTTAATTCAGATAAATCTGCAATTAGTGTGTTTGCAAGATATTCACTACCCAATACTATCTCCCGTGCAATACGTCTAGCTTCTTTCGTCTTGTCATCACCAAACTCTCCTACTTCAAATGAATACTTTATTTCATTTGGAACAACATCTTTTGTCCACATCTTCAGAATGTATTTCTTCAGGAATCTGTAACATTTCAGCAACCTTAATACCAAAAAAAAAAAAAAAATATATGCCTACATAACAGCCCGTATTGCTCGAACCTCCTGCAGGTACATAATGTAGTAACATCCTCAACACCCTCAACAACTTCTTTCTTGAAAAGAACCTGTAAAAAGGTAAATAAAGTATACTGGTGACTTTAGACGCACTTATGGCTAAATTAAACGCATTAATGGTTACAAAATAGAAAACTACACTGCTGACATTTGGACGCACTAATTACTGATTTAAACGCCTTCATAATTTAAATATATATATATATATATATATATATATATATATATATACCTCAATAAATCTTTGACCATGTGCTTGAGGATCATCCAACATAAATCTTTATAAAACCTTCTTCATCAGCCTTTTTCATATGCACACTTATTAAGCCTTCATAAGTGGCATATATTTCTTCCTGAATATCAAAGAAGATACTCCGTGTAAAAAATTTAGACGCCTCTTCCTCGATAGGGTTCGTAGTCCCAAGATCAGGAACGGTATGTCTTGAGTCATGGTTATTCTTCCTGTGGTTGAATCTCTGAGATTCAAGGGAAGTTTCAAAGTGGTTGAAAAACTCAACAAGAGTCAACTGAGAATTTGCCACTTGGCAGAAAAAATGATTCTCACTCTCGGATCTTGATGTTGTCCTCATTAGCCCAGACATAGGTTCATCCCGGTAAAAGGCAGGAATCCACATCGACCTTATATTAAACATGTCCGTCAACCAATCGTTATCATTTAGCTTGTAATCAACAATAAGTACACCCCACTCAAAATCAAATGTCTCCGGACTGATGGAGTCTTTCCAGACAATTGCACAGATTCTCCTTTTGAACTCATCATCACTGCATAATGCACTACCAACCTAAAAAAAAACAATATGGAAAATAAATGCATTGTGTTAAAAATTTAGAAGCACTAACATTAACATGTGTGAAAAGCTATTAAACGCACTAACAGGTAAGTTTGGACGCATTCAATGAATTATAACCAAACAACAGAATATTTAAACGCACTAATGTAGTAAACAGACGCACTTTTTAATTAAATAAAAAATTCATGCTTACCTTATTAGAAACCTTTTTCAAGATATGCCACAAACACAATTTGTGCCTGCTATTTTGAAAAACCAACTGTATTGCATTTTTCATAGCACCATCTTGATCTGTTACAACCACTTTTGGGTGCTTCCCAAAACATTTGGAAAACGATTTGTAACAGCCATGTGTATGATTCAGTTGTCTCAGATGACAACAATCCTGCACCAAGTGTGACATTCCGACAATGGTTATCAATTCCGGTAAATGGTACAAACACCATCTTGTACCTGTTAAAAAAATTAAAAAATGGCAGAAAAAAGCTATAAACATGTAGAACTTGAATATCAAAGCCTGTAAAAATTAAAAACATACTTGTTGGTGTTAAATGTTGCATCAAAGGAGATCACATCTCCAAATTCCATATAATTCCTTTTACATAAAGCATCAGCCCAAAATAACCCAGTTAGTGCATTCTTTTGATCGACAGAATACTCGAATGAAAAATCAGGAAGGTACTTCTTCTTGTCCCTAAGCCTAGTCACTATCATATCTGCATCATGCTCACCAATGAAGCTGTTTAAACCACATTTAAAGTTCTTACAATCAGTAGCAGTTGCACCAACATGCTCAAAACCTCCATACTTAGTCTTCATAATGTTAAAAGCTTTGACAGGACCCATATTCAGTGAAGAAAGTTCACAAATCATCTCTTATTGAGTATGTGTCAGCTTCCTATTCGCAGCTAGAAAATGAATGTCACTTTCATGTACAAAAGGATGATTATGAGCTTCCACAAAGCCATAAACCTTGAATGTCTTTCCATCCTCAGAAGTTAGCTTTATATATGCCAAACATCCGGTCCGGATAGACGACCTTTTCCTTGACTTACCATTTTTATTAGAACTCTCCGGACCTACTTTGAATGGCTTAAAACCCTCCTTATAGCATACAAAGTATTTAAATCTTAAAATACCTCTTCGTACATCTGATGTACTCTTTCGAATAGAAAAACCACCAGCCTTCGCATATTTGGCATAAAAATCATGTGCTCAATACTTGGAAACTCCATATCTTTTATAGGCCTCAGTGACTCATGTACATCAGGGATATATATGTTACTATCTTGTTGGTCAACAGCAACATCAGTAACAACACCTTATAAAACAAATGCACCTTATAAGAATTCAAACGCACTATGAATATTCATAGATAAAAAAATCAAAACACACTCGTGATAAACTTAAAACGCACTTTATATATCAATATCAGAACATATACATTTAAACGCAGTAATTATATATTCCATACACACTTATTAAATCGGATATTAAAAAAAATAATACCCTGGATACTTCTGTATTCATTGATGAGGTTCAAGCTATGAATATCAACATCCTGGTTAGTATCTTCAATAAGATTTGTATATACAAAAAACAACATGTTTACGAATATACAGCATTAAAAACACAGATTGAAAAATATAAAAAATAAAAACAGAGGATGATGATCTGAACCATGAAAAGCAATATTATCAACAACTGGATTGAAATTGTTCTCCGCAACATTCTGATCATCAATCAAGAGGTTTAAATCTATTGAACAAAATCAAAAATTATACAAAAAACTACTGTGATATAAGTTTAGTAAAACAGAGCATACGTACCAAACATGATGAATTACATGAATTAACTGTGTTTCTGATGATCGAATTGTGATTGATTGGTGAATTGATTGAATCGTAATGTATTGTGATCGCCTGATGTTATGTAATTCGATTTTAAATTTGAAAAATTTCACACGTAAGTTATGAAATCGTTTACAAAAATAATGAACGTGATTATAGTAATCAGTTATTACGTAGTCCTTAGTTTGACTAGGGTTAAGATTAATTAGAGTTTAGTTAAGTTAATTGGGGTTTGGTTAAGATTACACAAAATCCAAACAATATTCGGTAATTTTCACTCGCTTCTAGATCAATGTTCATCTTATGAATCATTTGTTCATCAAAATCGAATATGGCGAGGGGATGATCCATGATGGCGACCATCAATCAAAAGTGAGAGAGTGGAATCATCTAGATCTTGACGGAAGAGGGGACCAAATTGTTTTACAATTGATTTTGGGTGGATATAATCAATGAATCATTGGCAACAATGATCTTTATGTAAAATCATTTCATAATTTCTAGATACAAGATATTAAATATAAATGTATCCAATTTCGTTGTCAATTTAGAAGTTATGATATAAAGTATATATAGAGTATGTATACACGTATCAATTTCTCTAAAGATTCTACATATATGTGAAAGCGTGGATTGTTGATCAGTTTTAATTGTATATAATGGAAAACATAATAATAATAATAATAATGATAATACCTAAGAGATTCATGAGACCTAACATTGATGCTGAGAGAGTAGAGGTTGACATGATTGTCAGTATGATTGGGTTCCCTTTAGGGTATTCAGTTATGATGGATTTAGGATTCTTGATGAAGAATCGATTTAGAGAGAGTGAGGGCCAAAAGATTTAATGGTGTTATGTTAATTATTTTGTCTAATCCTTAATCCTTAGTAAACTCTCATTATTTATGCATACCTAGGGGACACCCTATAATGCCCATCTAATAATAAGTCCGCCCATCAAAGACTTATATGTTATTGAGCTTAGGATAATTAATAATTGATCATCAATATACAAATGATTATAAAGGCTATCGATAAATATACAAACGTCACATATATTTATTTCAACATGGATCTGATGATAGGGGAAAAGGGATGTGGTTGGAACTTATTATAACAAATATTTAAAACAAAAATAAATAAGTAAATGTCTAACTTACCTCTGAGTTAATGTTAATTTTAAACATAGCTATTGAATTGGCTGGAAATAGCTACAAAATGTAAACCTAAGTGATCCAAATGAGAAGAAAGATATTTTTGGACGAATCTGGCAAAACTGGTTAACCCTCAAGAACGGTTTTAGCTGTTTACTGTAAATATTTTAAAAAATAAAATTATTTCAATAGTTAGGCGATGGGGTGTTGGCGTTCCCTCCCCCTTCTTCCCCCAAGTCCACAACAGCGGCATGTTATCTTCCCCTTCTTCCCCCTTCCCCCCTTCCATTTTTTATTATTATTAGTGTCACACCCTCAAATTTCCACTGTGGGGTTTATACCGCGAGGCGCATGACATACCAGGATCTCATAGCCATTAGTCATATGAATGAACTCTAAATGCCCAAACCATTTAGTTCGTTTTCAAAAACCAAGTTTAGTTAAGTTACGGAAGCGTAAACCAATTCCCAAAAATCGTGTATTCATCCAAACGGGATGAATCCACTTGGAAAAGCCAAGTTATTCCAATGTTAACCTATCGTACAAATTTCATAACTTAATTCCTTGTAAAACTCGAGTTATGATTGTTTAAAGTTGACTCAGTTTGTTAATCCGAAAATCTGATATGACCTTTAATCAAAGAAAATTCAAAAAACATATCAAACGGTATCCAAATCAGATGATTTTGCCCATTCTAAAAAGATAAGACCGTGTACAATCCATTCATGAAAATAATCGATCAAATCAACACTTTATTGTTACGTAACAGACCCTACAAATCGACATTATATTCTGTCCAGATTCTAATCATGCAATATTATCAATTATATCAAACCCTAGTTGCATATTATCAATCAATAACACCTAATAATCATCACACAACATCAATAAGAGCCCCATCTAATCGAAACCCTAATGATACATTATAAAAATCATCATTCATAAACCCTGGGAATCTAAAACATCAAGAACATGCATAATCATGCAACCTATCAATTTCTAATCGCATAGGATTATGTTTAACCCATTCAATCTTTATAAACTTCAAGTTTTAATCTTTATGAAAAGGTTTCAGACATGGACAAACTTAGTTATAGGTTTTTATAACATATTAAGAAAGATTAAAACACAAGAGATTGAAGGTTATACCGCAAGCTCTTCAAAACACTCAACCGAATGCTCTTGAAGCTTCCCAATCGATGTTCTTGCGCCTTAGCAGGTGTTTAGGGGTTAATATTTCGTAAATAGGGCAGTAGGGGCGATTAGGGTTTGAATTTAGGAGATACAAGAGGCTTAAGGTTGCTTAAATACAAGTTTAAGTGGGTTTGGTGACATCAAGTGCCCGCGCGCGGCCGCTCACAGAGCTTTGGCCCGCGACGGGTTACCTGCTTCGTCGTACAACGTGTTTTCATCGATGTTTTCGCTATTTTGGACCATAATACGTGTAACCCCATGTGTTAAGACCCCAACCATCTTACCAGTCCACCTATTACAATTTTTATTAACGTATTCGGTTTAAGTTAACGTAATCACATACGGTTTGCACATAGTTTCATAGAGTATCATAAAAGCACGTAATCGCAATCAATTAATTCACAATTATTTAACTTCATCGTTCACCAACGTCCGAGGTTCACTAATCATGCATATAGTCTGGTAATTCCCCGAATTACCACTTCATGCAGTTATTAACCTATAGCTGTGCAACGTGTGTCCTATCTAGCTAGCCCTAGTTAAGTATAATGCAAGGAAGGTAACTAGAGTTTAGTTAAAGTGAGAACCTGAAATTGCGGGGTATCACATCATCCCTAAGTTGAAAAGAATTTCGTCCCGAAATTCAGCAAGTAAATAATAAAGCCAGCTATAAAAGTATGCGCTTGGTTCCCGGATGTCACATCTCATCACCAAGTTGAAAGGAATTTCGCCCCGAAATTCACTTTGAAAGAGCTGCTTTATGTTTAGCGTTCGATCTATGTTCAGGTTCAGAAAAGAGGTGTTGGTATTTAAGCCGCATTTTATCCCTGCGCTCCCACGTATATTCTGGTCCTAGACGGGAATTCCATCGTACCTTAACAATAGGTATAGTGTTCTGTGTGAGTTTCTTGACGCCCCGCTCAAGAATCTCCACCGGTTCTTCCACGAACCGTAGCTGATCGTCCACCTGGATCTCCTCTAGTGGCACCACCAGTGTTGTATCCGATAAGCATTTCTTTATATTCGATACGTGGAGTACATCGTGTACCCCATTAAGTTCATTACGCAGGTTCAACCTATAAGTTACTGGACCAATCCTTACGACAATCTCGAATGGTCCAACGTATTGCGGGTTCAACTTTCCCCGTTTTCCAAAGCGTATCACACCCTTCCATGGTGACACCTTTAATAGAACCTTGTCCCCAACCTGGAACTCCAAAGGTTTCCTACGCTTATCAACGTATCTTTTCTGTCGATCACGAGCAGCAGCCATCCGGTTTCTGATTTGCACTATCTTCTCAGAAGTTTCGTGCACGAGTTCGGGACCTGTTACCTGGCTATCCCCAACTTCAGTCCAGCAGATGGGAGACCTACACTTGCGTCCATAAAGTGCCTCAATAGGCGCACACTGTATCGAAGTGTGGTAGCTGTTTTTATACGAGAATTCAATCAAAAGCAAGTGCTTATCCCAACTGTTCCCAAAATCCACCACGCACGCTCGTAGCAGATCTTCCAATGTTTGGATGGTACGTTCACTCTGTCTATCCGTTTGTGGGTGATAGGCTGTGCTCATATCTAAGCGAGTTCCCAAAGCGTTTTGGAGAGTAGTCCAAAAATGAGAAGTGAATCGCGCATCGCGATCGGATATAATTGAAGTAGGCACCCCATGCTTAGAGACTACCTCCTTGATGTAGAGATTAGCTAGTTTCTCCAGCGAGTCTGTTTCCTTTATTGCCAGAAAGCATGCCAATTTGGTTAAACGATCCTTGATAACCCAAATCATGTTATGGCCCATTGGCGTTCTAGGAAGCTTTGTGATAAAATCCATAGAAATCCCGTCCCATTTCCACATAGGGATTTCTGGTTGCTGGAGTAGTCCTGAAGGTTTCTGATATTCAATCTTAACCTTCGCGCAAGTCAAGCACTTACTAACATAAGTGGCTATTTCAGCTTTCATGTTTGGCCACCAGTAAAGGGTTTTAAGATCTTGGTACATCTTGTCCGAACCGGTATGTACCGGATATCGAGAGGTGTGAGCTTCATTAAGCACCAGTTGTCTGAGATCCCCAAAACGTGGTATCCAGACTCGATTCATAAAGTATCGAAGACCATCTGTCTTTAGTTCCAAGTGCTTATCAGCACCATGTAATGTTTCCCGATGTTTTCTTCTTTCAAGGCCTCGCCCTGGGCTTCACGTATCTTATCAGGAAGATTAGAATGTATGGTAAGTTGTAAAGCTCGCACCCGTTTAGGTTTCGTTTCCTTACGACTGAGGGCATCAGCTACTACGTTAGCTTTCCCTGGGTGATATTTGATGGCACAGTCATAATCATTCAGAAGCTCGACCCATCGACGTTGTCGCATGCTCAGCTCCTTCTGATCGAATATGTGTTTGAGGCTCTTGTGGTTAGTGAAGATAGTACACTTCGTCCCATAGAGATAACGCCTCCAGATCTTTAGAGCAAAAACCACTGCTCCCAGTTCCAAGTCATGGGTGGTGTAATTCTTCTCATGAACCTTTAATTGATGTGAGGCATACACGATCACCTTATCACGCTGCATCAGCACACACCCTAACCCTTGGATAGACGCATCACAGTACAACACGAAGTCCTCTGTACCCTCAGGTAATGATAGTTGTGACACCCGGCAAATTCTGGTTAACAACGTTGTATAGATAAAAGTCTACCTTAGCGAGTCACGCGTATATTGTACTTAACTGGGTTAGTTAAGTCGGGTTATGGTTCGGGAACTATCGGTTTAGTCTAGAGGATCATTGGATGTTGGTCTAGAGGTTCATTAGATGTCAGTCCTTAACCAAGTGTGCAAACGGTGATGATTTGTAGGATCGTCAGGGCATACAGAACATACGAGTCTCGAGTCCCAGGAATTGGTGAACGAGTGTGAATATGTGTATTTACTTGTGTTATGTGTTTACAATCATTATGTGACTTGTCGGTACGTTAATATGTGTTAACATATGTTAAAACGGGGTTTAACGCGCAAAAACACATGAAACAGGCCCCTATAGGCGATCAGGATAGCCCAATCGCCTATAGGAGGGGCGACTGGGGACCTTAGGGGCGATTAGGGGGACTGATCGCATGACTGTTCATGCGATTAGGCCCCAATCGCATGAACTTACATGCGATTAGGCTTCCTAATCGCGTGTAAAGCTGCATAATCGCATGATACGTGCTGGACGACTAAAAACGACTATAAATACCATACTTGACCTCATAAACTTCATTATACAAACCCTAGTCGTCCCATAACCTGCCCCAACACACACACAACCTCTGGAACGCGATTTTTGATCAAAACACAAGGATTCAAGCATAATCTTTCATTCTTTCACAATTCTAAGGTTTGGTTTCCATCCATGAATCTTTATAAACGATTTTAATCAATCCCTAATGGTCCAGACCTGTTCTAAAACGAAAAAGCTTTCTGAAAATCGTTAATAAGGGTTATTAATCGGATTATAACTAGTATACATGTGTTATGGGTGTTTATGATTAGAAAGCTAGGGTTTTTATGATTCATAATGATGGATTAACATGTTTTTAGGTTAAATCAGAATAATATTAATGTTATGATGATGATATCTGAGTAATTGATTATTAGGGTTATTGTTATGCATGTTAGTATGATGATTGCATGCTATGTGTATGGTGTTTGGATTACGTGATTGCATGCAGGGCTGATAATACGAGGCAAAACGAAGGGTTTTGGTTGAAACATGTTTAGGATAGTGTTTGGGATGATATTGGGTAGTTACACACGTTCTGGATCTGATTTGGAGCGTTAAACGCGCGAAAAACTGGAACAGCAAGGTTACAGGCGATTAGGATTGCTAATCGCCAGTTTTACATGCAATCAGGGCCAAATCGCATGAACATACATGCGATCAGCCCCAAATCGCATGAACTTACATGCGATCAGCCCTAATCACATGAACTTATATGCAATCAGTCCTAATTGCTAGTTTACGTTTCCTAATCGCGTGTACTACTGCTGTAAGTGTAAATTAGCATTCCGAGACCCGATTTGACATGTAGTAACATGCTAGGAACCTCGTAACATATATGATAACTTGGTAACATATGTTTGGATGTAATTCGGTGATACGTGAACAATGTGCTATAACTTGTTGTGCGTTAACGTATGTTAAGTGTGATTTCATGATTGTCTGTTTAAGAGCGTAAACATAACATGGGGAGTCTCGGGTCACCAATGGGATGTCGAGTCTCGTACTTTGGGTCAGTTAAACAGTCACGGTGTTTTCAAACGAACTTGGTTATGGTCTGGACATCTAGGGACTAATTAACCTGCGGGTTATTAGTCTAAGTACTTGTAACTGTCATATGTTAGGTCGCCGCTTTACGGGACTAGCATAGCAGCTGAGTTTACTCGGGTTAAGGAGTAACGCAACTTAAGGTGAGTTTACGGCCCCTCTTTTAAACTGGTTTCATACTTTCGGGGGAGAAAACATGTGTTAAAACGATTATTTGGTAACTACTGTCATACTATGGGTTTCTATTGTGTACTACACGATCTTTGGAAGTCCCGGGGGAAACCATGAATGTGCGGGTTTGCACAACGGGGTAATGTGAATAGCGCTATTGGGAGTGACCAACCCCGCTCGTCGGCTTGGAGGGTCGGGCGAGTGCATATTGTCTCAAACAGGAACAACAGGAACAATTGGTACTTTTCGGGCATAACATCTGGTATTCGAGTTAGTAATGGTTTTCCAATCGTGGTAGTAACAAAACGTACGCCTAGCTAGCGTATACTGGTTTTCGATTTATTATAGTATGGACAGGTGGACTTGGTACTTGGATACAAAACCTGTAAACTCACCAGCATTTTTGTGCTGACGTAAACTTTTACATGTTTTCTCAGGTCGCTAAGGTAGCACGACTGGACTAGGGCGCACGCGTCTGCACGGCGTCTAACTAGGGTTGCATGGTCTTTTAAACGTTGAACTATTGTTTCACTGTTGAGATACTGTTTTGAATAAGCTTCCGCTGTAAACGGGATTTTAAACTATGTTTTGAAATTGCATTTATATTCATTTAGACTTGTTTATTGTGATCGTTGGTTTGGATCCTGGTTTGTCATGCGCCTCGCGGTAAAACTCCGCAAGTGGATTTTGAGGGTGTGACAATAGTATAGGTGCACTGCAAAGTTTCGCCTTCAATAATTTGAAAAGTAGATTCTTGGGCATCTCCCCACTTGTAAGTAATACCCTTCTGTGTCAAAGTAGTGAGGGGTTGAGCGATCTTAGAGAATCCCTCAATGAATCTGCGATAGTATCCCGCAAGCCCAAGAAACTGGCATACCTCTGTTGGAGTCTTAGGAGCCTCCCACTTTTTAATAGCATCAATCTTGGCGGGATCGACATGTAATCCTATTTCGTTAACCACATGTGTCACACCACGTCTAAGGCGGAAACACGTGGCGCGACGGTTCAAAAGTATTAAGCCAAGATTAATGCAAAGCACAATATTAAATAGAAAACGGGCATTTATTCAATGCTAATAATCATGTCAAATTATTAATACATAACCATAAATTGTTTTCGAAAATGATAAAGAGGCTTCTCCCTTTATCCCTAAATCCATGGAATAAAGAGATAAGACCCCGTCACGACATTCCCAACGCCCAATTTGGAGACATCCCCGACCCTGCTCGCCATGCTAACTTCCATCAATCAATTACCTGAAAGATATGTTTGAAAATCGTCAATATATAAATATTGGTGAGTTCACAGGTTTTAATTTAATAAGTCTTTATAAAGTGGGAATATCCTTGTTATGACATTTATAGGAGTTGCAAAGTCCTACAATTTACTTGAGCCTATAACCAAACCAAGACAATTAATAATGCCCCCGCCCAAAGTCGTTACTCGGTATTTCTACGACTTTATTTCAGAATAAGTGCACCCCAGGCATACGCCGATGCATAATCGACGCTATCGATTAGGGGTGGGCCTTGTCAGGCACCAATAGTACTATCCAAATATCCCTTTGGTTTCTCATTCCTGAACAAATGATTATAGTGGGGAGGTCTCAACCCCGAGTGGCGATCTTTACTCAAGTATCCAACCCGTCATACAATCCCAACATATCTTTCCCCCGTAAAAACGTTAAATAGTTTAGAAATGGGGCCGTGAGACTCACCTGTAACTGTGCTCGGCTCAAAGAAAATAGTAAAGTTTGTGATCCCGTACCTACAAAGGTTCTAGGCGTATAAGTCACTTACACCTATGGTGTATGTGCCTTGGCAAGTTGTACACCCAACTTCCCGACCACGTCTTTATCCCAATTCCCGTTTAATAGTTACGTATCCTAGGTTCAATGGCGATGGATTACCCTTTCTTTACAAGTCATATATTATTCTTATAATTATTCTTTATGACTTGTACGACATTATACTTGACACGACTCCACCCAACGTATAATTATTCTCCCATTCAAATAATTATACTTAGGATCTTTTCGCTCAGTATAACGTGTTTTCTTATTAACCGACCCGACTTACTTTGCCACATATTTATTTTCCCATTTAAATAAATATGCTAAGTCTTTGTCGTTTGGTAACATAATCTTAACGCCCGACTAGACTTACCACACCGTACATTTATTTTCCCATTTAAATAAATGTACTAGAATCTTGTCGGTATTCACGCGTTCGTAGATATATCTCATCTACTCGTCTCGGTTTTCCTTCTCGCACATCTATTTTCCCATTTAAATAGATGTACTAGAATTCCGTCGGAAACGAGTATTTGTACATATATCGTCGCGTGGATACTTCTTGTTAAGTTCATGTGTCGTTTAGCGTTTTTAGTTTGTTACGTTATGTTTCTCCTTTCCCACGAATATTGTTACTACACTTAGGAAAGTGTTACGCATGTTTCACCCTTGTTATATATATTTTATTTCCGTAAAATATATATGTATATTTTTATCTCGACGTAATAAGTCCGTTTACGTTGGTTCGTGTAACTAAGTTTGTTAGTTAGCGTTTTTCATATTTATTTCCGTTGCGTGTTCTTATGGAAGTATTGTTCCAACTTCCGATTTCCGAACGTTTATTTCTCGGAAAAATATATTATGTACGTTTTAGTCCGACTCGTCCAACTTGTTACCAAAAACGTTTCCGATACTTTTATATTCCCATTTATATAAAAGTACCTTATTTTTGTACAAGTCTTTCCAAGTATTTATTTTATAAAATCTTACTTTATAAAATACTCGCGTTACTCTATTTATTTTTATAAAACGTCCATTTTATAAAAATATACCTTTTACTTAAAATGCCCAAGTAGGCTATTATTATTTATCAACTCAACCTTGTAAATCATTACTTACACTTTTTGACACCGATATTTCCATCTTTGTGTTTTTGGTCCAATAACTTTCTAAAATATTTATTTTAGTCCATTGGCTTCCAATGTTGTCATATTAGTACTTTAATTTACACTTGTAGCATTTTTCACTAAATCCTTCAAGGTTATTATTTTTCTTCCACTTTAGTGGACTTTGAAGAATCCTTTTCACCATGTTTAATTGTTTTTACCTCTTTTTACTTCTAATGCTCTTTTAATCCATTCAAGGTATCAATAACATGTTTATTTCATATCTTTATCCAAAACATCAAACTTTCACTCATCTAAGTGAGTGGACTTTGAAGAACTAATTTTTCCACCTATGGCTTTCTAACCCATTTTAATACTTTTATGACTTTATTATATCATCCTAAGATGATTAAAACCACTTTTCATCATATTCAAGTTACTTTTCAAAATCTAGCTTTTCTCATCTTCAATCATCCAAATATGTTCTTATTATTACACTTTCTTCAAAATACCACTTTTATTAATAATAATCTAAGGTTTTATTATATTATTATTCTTTCATCTTCATCTTTTAATAAAAACCCATTACTTCTTTAGAACTCATTTTTATTACCCACATTGTACAACTTGCATCATAGCACAAAAACATGATATTTAAATTAATAAAACAATGCAAGACTTACAACTAGCTCAAGGCTAGGGAAGACAAAATCTTTGATTTTGGATGTGGTTTAGTGTGTTCTTCCAAGTGGGTTATGCTTCAAGCTCTTAAACACACAAGAAGGGGTTTGAATGAGGATGAACTAGAGGTGATTTGAAGTAGTAAAAATTGAAAAGAAAATGTATAATGTGGGGGTGAATGTTACGGCCAACAAGGGGAAGAAAGGAAGGATTTTTGTGATTTCCTTCAAGTGTTCTTCAAGTATATTTATAATATCTTTCTCAATCTTTCAAGGATTAGGTGTATCTCACTTGGATTGGGTAGTGAGATTATGGAAGATTTATGAAAGATTATGCAAGATTTGTAGGTGATAATAATAATATTAAGGGGTGTTTGGGCCGAAAATTTGGAGAGAGAGAGGGAGGGATTTGGTGAATATTATTACCCAATGCTTTTACATGCAAGCTCATGATTGTTATCTCACCAAATGATTATCTTTAGATAGCACAAGTAATCTCCCACTTGGGTGGGCCATGGCCGGCCCCAAGGGGTGTCTAGGTGGGGTCCACTTTGCTAAATAATACCCCATTACTTGTTAAGTTAGTTCCTTTCGGGTACCGCCCGGGTATTTCTCGAATTTTCGTCGCGTTTATCCTCAATATTAAAATACCGTTAATATTTATAAAATTATGTCCAGTTAAATTACTGATAATTTATTTCGGTTTCTGTCGGGTGAATTTACGTGTTACGCGCGTATCGGGTGCGGTACGCGCACTTTATTCGTTACCGGGAGATTTGTGCAATAAGCTTTTACGTATGGCTTTGGGTTTCCAAAACTCATAATATTTTGTGAAAATATTATTTATTTTATATTCCGGGTGTCCGGTGTTCGTTTCGCTTATTTCAGTTTTACCGGGTAATCGCCAGTGTCCATACCGGATAGTTTTGTCTGCGCACGATCCTATCATGCTTTGCTATTAAACTCATGCATTCCTATGCATTATTTGGGAATTCCTATCTTTCTAAGGCCTTAATTAAATATTCAGCACATAATTACGGTTAATTACGTTAATCGCGTTTAATTAATTAGTACGGAATTACCTCAATTTTGCCGGTTGTTACAACATGTCCAAGAAATTAGACTTCTCGAATCCAGAAGTCACATTTAGAGAATTTCGCAAACAACTGCTCATTTCTCAAAAGTTCTAAGATCAGTTGCAGGTGTTGCTCATGCTTTTCCCTGTTCTTAGAATGAATCAGTATGTCATCTATGAACACTATGACGAATTTGTCCAAATAAGGCTTACACACGCGGTTCATCAGATCCATGAACACAGCCGGTGCATTGGTTAGCCCAAATGGCATCAACAAAAACTCATAATGTCCATACCGAGTTCGAAAGGTTGTCTTCACCACATCCTCCTCTCCGACTCTTATTTGATGGTATCCTGACCTCAAGTCAATCTTCGAATAGAAACTCGACCCTTGCAGCTGGTCGAACAAGTCATCAATACGAGGCAAAGGGTAGCGGTTCTTAACCGTTACTTTGTTCAACTCCCGATAGTCAATACACATGCGGAAACTCCCATCTTTCTTCTTAACAAACAGAACTGGAGCTCCCCATGGCGAAGAACTAGGTCTACTAAAGCCCCTATCCAATAGCTCTTGGAGTTAGGTAGATAGTTCTTGAAGTTCGCCTGGTGTAGGCGGTATGGTGCGCGTGCAACTGGAGCTGCTCCAGGTACAAGATCAATTTGAAACTCCACTTGACGAACAGGTGGAAGTCCAGGTAGTTCCTCTGGGAAAACATCTAGGAAATCTCGGACTACTGGGATGTCCTCAATCTTAGTTTCAGTTTCAGCTCGAGTGTCAGATATGTTAGCCAAAATGGTTGGACAGCCCTTACGGATACACTTCTGGGCTTTCAAGAGGAGATGATGCCCACCATGGCACCACCACGATCACCCTGAATAGATAAAAGTTCTCCACTTGGGAGGGGGACACGAACAATCTTCTCCTGACAGAGAATTTCAGCGTGTTGCTTGGACAACCAGTCCATGCCAACCACGAGATCAAAGCTACCTAGGGTGATAGGTAGGAGGTTGATGGCAAACAATTGCCCATCCAATTCGAGCTTACAGTCACGATGTATATGGGTTACCTCAACAGGCTTCCCATCAGCCAATTCTATAGAGTACGGGGTATCAAGAAGAGTAGGAACCATCCCTAATTGTTTGCTAAGGTTCGATGACACAAAACTATAGTCCGTACCAGTATCATATAAAATTAAAGCAAGAGTGTCGTTCAAGGAACACGTACCCTTCACGACATTTTTATCAGTCCTAGCTTCCCAAGAGCCAATCACAAATGCTCTTCCACGAGCCCCATTGTTGTTGTTGCCGTTGTTGTTGTTGTTGTTAAAGGACTTGTACCTCCCACTATCCCACGTTCTCTTGCTATCACCAAAAGTAGAAGATGAAGCACCATGCTTCGGAAAAGTACCATGCTCAACAGCCTCATCATTGAGTTTGCGATCCAGGTGAAAGATTTGTTAGATTCTGGGTAGGTGAGCTGCAGTGGCCAAGCCACGAATTTGAGGGACTCAACCTTTTGGTATGAAGCTCAACCCGTTTGTAAGGTAGGTTAAGTGGATTTGAGCATATAGTAGCTATCTCCTGTAGCTTGGTAGTGTAGGCGTCGATCTCAGACCTAATCGTCTTTATATAACAAATTTCTAAATTTCGTCACGGGGGTTACATTCTCCATCCAAGTATCTATAACTCATCGAGTGAGCATGTAGCGTACATTACCCCATCCTGCCTGGGGCAATTGCACATGGCAAAGACTTATACTATCGAAGCAATTAGACGGTCTCCTTCAGTTCCGTTGGAGTTATCGAGGTTTACAACCAATAAAAGCCTTGAAAATACGATGGCAGGTTGTTGTTGTGGCATGTGCGTTCAAGGTATAAGAAAGTTCGAATGTGGAAGTCAGGGGAAACGAATGATTTAGCAAAATGGATCTTCACTAGCTTGGAAAGATGCGGGGGCCTCAACCACCCTATTGTTAATCATAAGAATTAGCTCTTATCTAAGTTCACAAGAGAAAAGAAAAGAAAGAAAAGACAAGAAAGGAAAAGGTAGGGGCCAATCGCTGCCACGCTCTGTCGAGTTAGTAGAGCCTTCATTCTCACTTTCCATGTATTCGTCCTGCTCAGGTTTTCCTTCCACCCCTTCTTCTTCCTTCTTTGCGAGTATCAGTGTTATATGGATCTCTTTGCGTATAGTCTCCAACTCTGGTCTTGTGTATGTCAGTTCAGTGGTTAGCTGCACCGCTCGTTCCTCCAATCGTGGCTGTCAGCCATTTGTAGGTTTCGTCTTCCCTTGAGATGTTGCACTACGTCGCAGGCTTTACATAACTCCCCAAGAGTGTATGTAACAAGCCCCGATCTAATGTGTTCCCATGAATCTACCATATACTTATGAGAAACAGGGATATGCAGTCATACATCTGCCCGCTCGTACTAGGCGTAAGGTACTAAAGTAAGAAATAAGTTCTATATGTGTAACCCAGTCTCGTCTGAGTTTCGAATGGAAGTAAGAAAGATCAAGTAACAAGGAACAGAAACTAATTGTCTCCTTGCTCAGTGAAAAAGGATAAATCTCAGTATTTGAATTTCTTCAAATTTGATTCGATTTAATGGTACCACGTCATACGCATCATGAAGCTTCCTGTGTAAGTGTGCCACAGCGCTCGCAAGGGCTCCCTCCCTTGTACTATTGTTGTTTCCTCATCCATGAGGTTTGTTAGGATACTGCTCCCAGTAATGCGCCACCTGGTGTAACCCTGGGTTCCTACCATTGACGTGTATAGAATTAGGTCTAGAACTAGAAGATAACATATCTCCCGAAATCATATGTTGTAGATATATGTAGCTAAAAGCTAGTTGTGCACTTAAGTTGTGAGTGTACTTATGCTATGATGATTATAGACTAGACTCAACATGCAGTCCTAGTTCACTATAACCAATGGCTCTGATACCAATCTGTCACACCCTCATATTTCCACTATGGGGTTTACCGCGAGGCGCATGACATACCAGGATCCCATAGCCATAAGTCATATGAACGAACTCTAAATGCCCAAACCATTTAGTTCGTTTTCAAAAACCAAGTTTAGTTAAGCTGCGGATAATATGTAATTTAGGTGTATGCCCAAGACCCCAAATGCAGTGAAGTGTGCAGTGCTTTCTAATCGTGGATCCGGAAGCTAACTACCTGCAAAAGCATGTATATCGTGGGTCAACAAACAATGTTGGTGAGTTCACTAAGTAAAGAAGGTGAGTAAGTAAATGCGCTGGTTTCCAAAACTACGTAGCCAAGTAAAAGCGTAAGTAATTAAGTTGGTCCCAAAAACCGTGTAACCACTAGTTCATCGCATGCCAAGGGTAGCTAACCCATTCATGATAACTAACACCGATATACCGAACTGCTAATGTATGTGTTGTCACAAATGTGAGCAGTTTGCCTTGCATCATTGCCTATCAACAATTATAATCTGTTAAGTTATAGTTCACTCCCGCACTCCCCCGAGCCGGTGTGAGGTTTATCAGACCTAATAGCGCTATCAACTAATAACCCGCTTGCCATAACCCGACAACTCATTCGGTATGTGAAGGACTTACAGTGATAGTGTTGGTTTAGTTCATCAAGGACACAGTTTGCGAACTAGCAAAAACCCCAACCCACACAAGGAGTCAAAATCCGACCCACACAAGGATTCAAAACCCGACCCACACAAGGAGTCATAGCATCCCAACCCGAGATGTGTATGTAGTCCCAAATCGGACTAGAAAAAGTTAAGTACGTTGTCTCAAACCCGAGCCGCGTGCTTTTGAGAAAAGAGTAGTGAAACTCACCTTTGTATGCAAGAAAATAAATCCAAACTCCAAAGTAGGGTGTGCTACTGACTCCCTAGTATATGTGTCACTAAGTAAGTGTATGTGTAATACCATTACACCATATAAACCGTTTGTCCAAGACGTTTAAATGTTCAAAATCATGTAAGTGACACCTAGTGATTCTACATGCATAAGTAAACCCTACGGACCCGTTGGTGAATATGTTGGTTATCATTATCTCTACACTTCATATGCGTCTCATATAAGTGCCCATTCAAGTACATGTCACATACATACCACATAGGACTCCAATTAGTCACATAAACTCACAATACACAATCTGCGTTTTTAGAACAGATTATGCGCCATGAAAACCAATTTATTAAAAATACTTATCCAGTGAGTTAGACTCCCAAAATTTTACCAAATATTCTAGGGGGTCACTGGACAAATCTATATTTTTAGTTTGTGATAAAACCTTGAACAAAAATTATGAAAATTCACGGAACACAGCTACGTTCAGAAAATACACACAACAAATCAGTTTAGTAGAACAATTCCCAAAAATCGTGTATTCATCCAAACGGGATGAATCCACTTGGAAAAGCCAATTTATTCCAATGTTAACCTACTGTACAAATTTCATAACTTAATTCCTTGTAAAACTCGAGTTATGATTGTTTAAAGTTGACTCAGTTTGTTAATCCGAAAATCTGATATGACCTTTAATCAAAGAAAATTCCAAAAACATATCAAACGGTATCCAAATCAGATGATTTTGCCCATTCTAAAAGGCTAAGATCATGTACAATCCATTCATGCAAATAATCGATCAAAATCAACACGTTATTGTTACGTAACAGACCCTACAAGTCGACATTCAGATTCTGTCCAGATTCTAATCATGCAATATTATCAATTATATCAAACCCTAGTTGCATATTATCAATCAATAACACCTAATAATCATCACACAACATCAATAAGAGCCACATCTGATCGAAACCCTAATGATACATCATAAACATCATCATGCATAAACCCTAAGAGCAGGGGCGGATCTAGTTCATGGGGAGGGGGTGCGGACGTTGCGGCTCAACTTCGCGCGCGTAGTGGAAAATTAGTGGAAAATTTGGTTTTTTTACGAAATATGAAAAACGTTGCTGCTGAAATGAAAAAAATGAAAAGTGTTACTAGTGAAAAATGTTTCTAGATCTGCCATTGCCTAGGAGTCTAAAATATCAAGAACATGCATAATCATGCAACCTATCAATTTCTAATCGCATAGGATTATGTTTAACCCATTCAATCTTTATAAACTTCAAGTTTTAATCTTTATGAAAAGGTTTCAGACCTGGAAAAACTTAGTTATAGGTTTTTATAACATATTAAGAAAGATTAAAACACAAGAGATTGAAGGTTATACCGCAAGCTCTTCAAAACACTCAACCGAATGCTCTTAAAGCTTCCCGATCGATGTTCTTGCGCCTTAGCAGGTGTTTAGGGGTTAATATTTCGTAAATAGGGCAGTAGGGGCGATTAGGGTTTGAGTTTAGGAGATACAAGAGGCTTAAGGTTGCTTAAATACAAGTTTAAGTCGGTTTGGTGACATCAGATGCCCGCGCGCGGCCGCTTGTAGCCTGTGAGCGGCCGCTCACAGAGCTTTGGCCCGCGCCGGGTTACCTGCTTCGTCGTACAACGTGTTTTCATCGATGTTTTCGCTATTTTGGACCATAATACGTGTAACCCCATGTGTTAAGACCCCAACCATCTTACCGGTCCACCTATTACATTTTTTATTAACGTATTAGGTTTAAGTTAACGTAATCACATACGGTTTGCACATAGTTTCACAGAGTATCATAAAAGCACGTAATCGCAATCAATTAATTCACAATTATTTAACTTCATCGTTCACCAACGTCCGAGGTTCACTAATCATGCATATAGTCTGGTAATTCCCCGAATTACCACTTCATGCAGTTATTAACC
This sequence comes from Ambrosia trifida, assembly GCA_028751855.1. NCBI lineage: Eukaryota > Viridiplantae > Streptophyta > Magnoliopsida > Asterales > Asteraceae > Ambrosia > Ambrosia trifida. Next base: position 130,792,639 of record CM054128.1, on the reverse strand, counting down.
TATAACTGTGCAACGTGTGTCCTATCTAGCTAGCCCTAGTTAAGTATAATGCAAGGAAGGTAACTAGAGTTTAGTTAAAGTGAGAACCTGAAATTGCGGGGTATCACAATTAGGTTATGATCAAATACACAAGACACTTTTCATAGGAAGGGTGTGAAGGATTGTGGTGCATTGATCTTATATTTCAAGGGTTGAGATTAATTTGTTAGAAAAAAATCTATCTACCTATATAATAAAAGAGTAGCTAGGGGTGAGGTGTTCACTTCCTAGAGTGTCACATCATGCTCCAACTCTATACCCATACCCATGGAGCTCCAACTTGACCCATGTTTGAATTTTCAAATTTCAAAACAAATTTTGAATTCCGATTAAATTTAAATGCGGTAAATTATTTTCTAAAATATATACATTTAGTTGCAAGAACCAAATTTTCATTTTCACTATTTTATTAAAACATTTCTTTTACTCTTTATATATAACTATATATACATGTAGAAAGCTTATCATCTACACATTTACATATATACAAAACTTTATTTTCCACACTATCTCATTTTTCATATCATTTTAATATCATCCTCGCTAAGTATTCAAATTGAATCACAATTATCGTTTGTTTTTTCTTTTTTGTGAACATAAATCAAGTCGTATGCAAGTTGAATCACAATTATACCCATTTCAATTTACGCCGATTGATTTTGTTTTATTCGTATTCATAAGTAACCATCTTATAATAACAATTATAATAATCATGTTATTTTGGTACCTATGATTTAGTTTATTTCTCTATATGTTCCTGTACTTTGTTCTAAGAAAACAATTTCATTATTGTTTAAAATCTAATAAATATGAACATGGTTACAAATTTGCACTTCTTTAGTAGACCATTTTAAGATTAGATGTTTCAAGTTTCGATCATTCGGCGTTTGCTTTTGACAGTGTAAGCAAAAGTGCACATTTTTTGTAATTTTATTTTAATAATTTTGTTTTAGTTCTTGAATCCTTTTGTGAAAGCTTTCAAATTTTTGTTTAAATGGGCCAAAATCATTTACTTTATCACTTTGTGCTTCTGAACTAACATTTTAGAAACCTCTATAAGTTAAAAACAAAATCATTCTATATTAATCAAATCAAGATGTTTTAAAACCGTTTTTTTCACAGGTTATGGCATCGATTGCTTATTTGATGGGAATTTAAAACCAATCGGTAATCTTGACATTGTTGTCGATATTGTTTTGTTGTATTGGAAGATTTGTTATTTGTTAAGTTTCATTTTGCTTTGATCAACTACTCTATTTTGTTAATTGTATCCGCATAGTGAGTTACATAATTGTATCCTCATAGTGAGTTAGAAATATGAGAATAAGTAGATTTTATAACTATAAGTATTTTTTTTAATATCAATGCAAATACAACGACCCTACATTTTCGGTTTTTTAAGATTTACTTAACAACAATCTAATATTTTATAACTATAAGTATTTTTAATTGCATTTTTATGTAATTTATGTAATATTTTCCTTTATATGTATTTCTTAAACTTTAGCCGTTGTATTTGTTGCACTGTTTGCTTTTACATTTGGTGTTTTATCATCTACTTTTGTGGTTATGTTTGAGATGTGAATTTGTCAATTACTTATGAAACATAAATGTTCTGGGAAATATTTATTATACGGAAGACACAGAAAAGTTTTACAATGTTAGAACTACTAAAGTATGATTTCAATTTACCAAAATCTAAAATTCCTAACATCATGCGTACCTCTAACAGTAATAAATTAATATTATATCTTACATTCGTTTATTGTATGTATAAATTTTGTTATACTAACAAATATTATAAAATATCTATGTAGGTTTTGGCACTACAACACCTTTGTCCAACATATCAAGTGGTATGTAATATAATAGTAGGTAAACTTATAAATTAATGTTTGTGTTCCAGTAACGTTACTAAGAAACATTGATTAGAAAAGCGATTTGTGTAATGGGACAAGATTGCAAGTTGTTAAAAGGGGGAAACGTGTAATAGAAGCTAAATCATTTCAGGAACTAACATTGGAATGCGAACGTTTATCCCAATAATTAGTTTGTCCCCTTCTAATAAGAAAATTCCTTTTAAATTTAACAAAGGACAATTCCCACTTGTTGTGTATTTCGCAATAACAATAAGCAAGAGTCAAGGACAATCCTTATCTATAGTTGGGTTGTATTTTAAGGATCCCGTTTTTTTTTTTTTTCAGATGGGCAGTTGTATATTGCGATACCAAGGGTCAAAAGTCGAAATGGACTGAATATACTAATACTGGATAAAGAAGGCAACCTTACGATTGTTGTCAAATTAAAATTTACTTAGTCGATATATCCATCATTTCGTTACATTAAACTGTTAGATGACATTTTGTATTTAACATCAAAATTCATACATATTGCATTATCAAACATTTAGTAACCAAAACAACTTGCATACTATAATTCTTATTTTCCTATTTTTTCATTTTACATCAAAATATTATTTTGATGTTACTTTTGGGGCCCTTGTACAAGTAAGCATGAGCGTGCTTTGTCAACCTCGGGTCAATTTTATCATCGTTTATGCCCTGAGAAGGTCTTTACACATTGTCACACCCTGAAATTTCCACTTGCGGGGTTTTACCACGAGGCGCATGACAAACCAGGATCCAAGTCAACAATCACAATAAAAAACTCTATATGAAAAACGTAAAGAGACATAACTAACAATTTTATAAGCGGAAGCGTTTAAGTAGCATTTAATCAACTATGCTATCATCCCAAAAGTTATTCAAAACACTTTTATTACAAAACGTGCAACTATGCCTAGACACCAATGCAGACCCGTGCGCCTAGTTCCATTTGTTGCTACCTTAGCGACCTGAGAAAAACATGCCAAAAAGATGTCAACATATAATGCTGGTGAGTTCACAGGTTTGTTCAATACGTTACCAAAACGTTACCATGTCCATACTATATCAATGTTACCAAGTACGCTAGTTAGGCGTATGTTTTATTACTACTACGATTGGAAACCATTACTAGACACGTTTAGCAATGTTTAGCATGTTTAAGCAGCCCGTATGTTCAGCATGATACCAATGTTCCTGTTCGAGACAATATGCACCCGCCCGGCCCTCCAAGCCGACGAGTGGGGCAGGTCACGCCCAATAGATCTATCCACATTTCCCCCGTTGTGCATCCCCGCACATTCATGGTTTCCCCCGGGACTTCCAAAGATCGTATAGCAATACAAAGTTAAAACCATAGTATGACATATGTTACCAAAATAGTTTAGCGCATGTTTTCTCCCCCAAAAGTTAAAAGCAGTAAAAGTGGGGCCGTGAACTCACCTTAAATAGCGTTCTTCGATTACAAGTAAAGATGTTTAGCCCTTGATAATCCCTCTACCGGAGATCTATCAAAATGTTCACATAAGTGTTCCGACTAATAACCATAAGGTTATCTAGTCCCCGATTGTCCAGATCGTAACCAAGTATGTTTTAAAACGTGTTTGAATGTTTAACCGACACACTAGACCGACCCGACCTCCCGTTGGTGACCCATTACCCTAACTAATCAAGTACACATAGATTACACACAAGGTTCAAGCATAAAACACTTAGTTTGTATCAAAAATCTCATTTCTGCATCAGAACGGTCGAACCAGTCAGTTTTAAGTCTCCTTCGCCCGTTTTACATTTCGTTCGACCGTTTGATGCCTCCTTCGCCCGTTTTACCACGTTCGCCCAACAAAAACCCAGGTTCGACCCTGGATTCCCTCCTTCGCACCTTCGATCGGTCGAAGGAGGCCAGGCTCGCCCCTGTTGTGCAAATTTTCCTAAAAACGCTTCAAACACATTCAAAACGACTCGAAACATCATCAAACACAGCAGTCAAGCATGGATAACTTATCCCTACAAAACCCCACCGATTTCCCCCGATAATACGTCCGTTTCAGCCCTTTCCCAAAATGGTAAAGATTATGGAAACATCACTTTCATGCATGAATAATTTACCCAATTTGGAAACTTTTGAAATCGATTCATATTCAACTTGAAATGCTCAGTTTGTCGAGTGTTTGATCTTTTCTTATCAATTCTATTGATCATAAATATCATGCATCAAGTCTAGATTCGTTAAAACCCCCAAATACCCATAATATCATCATATCCAATCCTAACCCTAAACAACAATAATCTAACATTAATAACAATCCTATATCATGTTTCTATCATAGACATAGCAGCAAATCATCGAACAACACATAACACCACATAATACACAATTTACATATGTTATTCACCATGAAAACCTATGTTAAATGATAATGTTTTGATTTAGAAAGATGTTTAAAAGGTTTTTAATCATAAAAACACCCTTAGAACAGATCCGGACAATTAGGGTTAGATGAAAACGAATTAAAATGCTTTTAAAAAGGTTTAGGATTAAGAACACACCTTGGATTCTTGTTTAGATGTTGTAGATAGGTTAGATTACGAAAAAGAAGAGCAAAAATTCCTTCCTTAGTGTTTAAGATTGTTTGAGAGCGTTTTGGGACGGTTAGGGTTTGTGAAATGATGAAAAATGACAAAGTTTGGTATTTATACTACTTCTCCTTCGCCCCATTTCATTGGTCGAAGGTGACCTCCTTCGACCCTTACACAGGGTCGAATGAGTCCTGTCCTGGTCGAAGGGAATTCTTTCAATTCCACTTCCCAGGTTCGCCCATTTACAAAGGGTCGAACCAGGCAATTGTTCTCCTTCGACCACTCGAAGTGGTCGAACCAGACTCCTTTTTAACTAATTTTCCAGTTTGTCGTGTTTAACGCATTCTAACACATCTTAACACATAAGCATGCATCCTTAATATATATTTGACATGTTTAAGCATAGATGATCATTTACACATCATTTAAACACATCTATGTATATAATCCACCACACGACCCATAATCTATACATATACTTAATTAGTTCATGTAATGTCACCAACAACGGATCCCGGTACTAGTGTATTACCAAAAAGACTCCCAATGATCCTCCAGATCATTGTACCCTGGACAATCCTAACTTGACTCGACTCAACTAACCCAGTTAAGTTCGTTTATAAACGTTTCTCGCTAAGGTAGACTTAGATGTTACTAATATGTTTAAGCCAAACATGCCGGGTGTCACATCATCCCCACGTTGAAAGAATTTTCGTCCCGAAAATTGCGCAAAGCCCCAAAAGAAAGAAACGAAAAAGAACAGAACGAAAAGGAAATTACCGGATGTCACACACATCCTTGGAACATGCTTCGGGTCTCTTATCTCTAGGAGTCTCTGGTTTTAGCTGTTTTTACCCAAAAATCATCTCTTTTCGGATTGGAGCTCCAATTTCCTGAGAAACACAAACAGGAATGATTAAGTAGATATAAGTATCAATTTAAGCTCAATTTTGCCCTATTATGATACTAATTATGCATGTTTTATATGTATAAATGATGGCACATCACAGGGCAAAGGCTTATGCCACACAACAGGTAATGGGTGATTTTAGTGTTCAATATGGTATGTTGAGAGACTATGCCATGGAGTTACAAAGAACTAACCCTGGTACAATTGTTGAGGTTGATGTGGAATTTGATAACAATCCTGATTTTGATTCCTTAATGTTTAAGAGGATTTATGTTTGTCTTGGTCCATTTAAAGAGGGGTTTAGAGCTTGTAGAAGGGATTTAATTGGGTTGGATGGGGCTTTTATGAAGGGACCATTTCCTAGTCAACTGCTCACAGTTGTAGGCATGGATCCAAACAATGGCATCTATCCAGTTGTTTATGCCATAGTAGAATCAGAATGTTTAAATTTTTGGGAATGGTTTTTAGAGATTCTAGGAGATGACTTGGACCTAAATGTGAACTCCAATTTCACATTCATATCTGACAGACAAAAGGTATTTCCTTGTGCTGAACACAGATATTGCCTTATGCATATACACCAAAACATGAAATTGCAATGGAGGGGCAAGGCTTTCAAAGACATGCTCTGGAATATAAAATCTGCCACCACAAGACTTAAATTTGAAAGACTAATGGGAGAATTAAAAACAATGAATGCAAATGCTTTCCAATGGTTATAACAGATTCCACCACATCACTGGGCTAGAAGCCATTTTACAGGTTTGGGTTTATATTGGTTTTCATGTATCATGTTTATAACTGTTGTCATATGTCCAGTGGCGAAGCTTGGGAAATTGGTCGGGGGTCGGAAATCACCAGTCACGAGACGGGACCTAAATTTTTTTCTATTATATGTTTGGGTCGGATTATATATTTGGGTCGGTGATTCGATTCGGGTCGAGCCAAACATTAAATACACTTCATTCATGTTTGCTTGTGGATTTTGAGGAATATCATGCCCTTGTTGATTGTTTTGATGCGCTTCATTAATTGGTTCGCTTGTTGAAGCTTTTTGACGTTTACTTATATTTTCATTATCTATTCCCTCTGCTTGTTCTTCATTCGCTCTTTTGAAAAAGATGTTATGGTTTTGTTCTTCCCTATCATATAAGTGAGCTTTTAAATTAGTTTTCCTAAAAAAATAAATGGGCTAAATCAAACACTTGGGTTTTACCTCTTAAAATGGGTCCAAAAGAAAAAAAAACAAAGAAAAACGATAAACTCGGTAAAACAACCGATTTTTGGGAACATTGTATCGTTAGTTTTGATTTATATAATATACCTTTTTTTTTTCAAAAAGGGGGGGGGGGGGGCGAAACCTTATATAACTAAAAAATTCTATACGAACACTATATAATCGGAACTTATGAACGGAAATTCGGGGGGGGGGGGACCGCCCCTCTCCGCCCATCTAACCTGCGTCACTGCATATGTCTAACATGTTTAAACTGGTTTTCATTTTTCATTAGCTAGGGCTAATTCTAATATGTTATTGAATAATCTTTGTGAAGTGTTTGTTTAATGCAAGATTAGTTGATGGTAGAGATAAGCCTATTATAACTGCTTTGGAGTTTGTTAGGGAATATTTAATGAGGAGAATAGTCAATGTTATGATGGTGATTAACAAAAGAGATGGTTTATTGGCCCCTAAAATAGCAATAAAGTTTGAAGAGATTAAAAAAGAAGCAGCACAGCTAAGTGTGCATTGGAATGGTGGAAGACTGTATGAGGTGACTGCAGGATTTTTGGGGGAACAATATGGTGTAGACGTGGTTGATCAAACTTGCTCATGTAGATATACTGGGAGTTAACAGGAATACCATGTAAACATGTTGTTGCAATAAACTGGAACATCGCTATGAATGGACAGGTATATAGATACTGTTTTATTATTTTGTCAATAATGTTATGAACTTGATGGTTTATTAAGATTGTTGTACAAACTTGCTCATGTAGATGTCAAATGTCACAACATTTTGAAAAAAAGGTGAAATTTAGGGTTTAAAATCATACTAGTTGGGGACAACAGTAGAACCATCATCCAGGGTTGAGGTCGGTCTAGGAGGTTCGAACAACAGCCACTATTCCACAGCAGCATTGATGTTCCATTGTTGATGTTGTTCAAGATTTGCAGGGGAGGTTTACACAGGAGATTTGAATTGAACGATGGTTGGGATGGTTAGGTTTTAATTGTGATATATAATCTATGTTATCTTATTAAGGAGGAGTAATGTACAATATAGTAATTTGCATTTCTATACAACTTAATAAGCAACATGTACAACATATTTAAGCAAAACAATTAAGGGTATTATTGGTATAGTGATGACAATTAAGACACTTAGAAGGGTAGATTAGTAAATTTAACATAATCCAATACCTCACATCCTAAAATCTTATCCCAGTTATGCCCTCATGTCCAACTTTTAAAACACAAAATACAACCTAACTTATGATGCATCTTAAATGTGAGACCTTTCAACCCCTCATCTATATTATTATATATACTTCATTATAATCAATTTCTTGAATGCTAATAGTCCTTTCATAACCCCAAACAAAATCTTAGAGCTAATTTCATGCTTTGAAACATTGTTTTGTCCAAAAAAATTATGTCTTCATTAGATGAGAAGAGAAAAAAATCAATGAGAAGTTAAGACGCTTGCAAGATATGGTTCCCGGATGCTACAAGGCATAAAGATATGAGTTAATCTTTATATACACATAAGCATTTTTTTCTACTTGTTCATATGTTCTTTGACAATTACAAAAATTTATCTTCAAATATATCATTGTTTTGCTCCATTTAAATTTAGTTATTTGCTATAGACAATGGAATGCCAGTGATGTTGGATGTAATAATCAACTATGTTGAATCGTTGCAGAATAAAATTCAGGTAATTTAATTGTGCAACTAACAATTAAAACAATAAACAAACAATATTCAGAATTATTGATGAGAAAATATTTTTCAAAATTAATTATTACAGTTTTTTCTCTTCTTTGTGCATTTTTAGTTTCTCTTTATGAAGCTTTCAGAAGCCAGGATGTTCTATGACCTATTGACCTCAACTCTACTGAATTGAATGATATGGCCCCTATGAAGGTGACAAATGGTTTTCCTAACCATCCTTGTTAAGAAGTTGTGTATCTTGAATCATATATATTGTTAACAAAATTATAAATATAACATTCTAGATTTGCTAATACGTTTCTAATATATTATAAATATTACTTTCACTTTACTGTATGGGATGAAAACTGATGTTGCAGGGAATAAAATTGTATATTGTTTAAGTTCTAATTCTAATTAATAAAATAAATTAAACACTAGCATAAAGAGAAAACAAAAACTTAACTGTGTGTTAATTACTTATGTTATTTGTGTTAAGAAACAAGAAATCGAAAAGCCACAAATTCACGCTCACACTAATGAATCAACCCGAATCTTTAAGTAAATACAACCTTCATTGCTTATAGTACAATGTTTATTGAAGTCATTTAAGGGAAAAAATTTCTTTCTAACTAAATATTAAATTGTTGAAGAAATTAATTTAAACATAATTATAAAGTTGATGAGGAAATTAACAATAATGTGGTGACTCTTTACATTCATAACCTCCATGTCTTTAATATGTTTGTATCAATTTAATAGTTTTATAAATAGTGATCATGTATTTGGTATATAAATAATTTGGTGACTCTTCACATATATAAATTACATATATTTCAATGTTTATAGTAAATAAATTACATCATATATTATGTATTTATATCTTATTTTAAAATTTATGTGGTTGTAGGATGGTATGATGTGACACTTCTACACACAAATGAATATGTATGCTTGAAGTTTGCCAACACACCCAACCCATGACACGTTTCAACCCATTAAAGTGAGCAATATATGTAGGCTTGGCGTTTATACAAGAAAATATGGTAGAGATACTTCATGAGCAACGTCATCATCTTCCTTGATGGTTTTTTGTTTTCTTTGCTACTATAAGCTTCTAGGAATAGACTTTAAGTTTCTGATCTCACGAAGTCACCAATATTATGGTCATTAAGATATACAACGCCACTTCACTACGCTAAGCACCGCTCTACGATGGCATACTTATCTGCCTTCGAGATACATAAAAGGGTCCCACCGAATGACGTGGGCCAATCTAAGGGTGTTGCAAGGAATAGTACGACCTATTGTGATGTACCCATTTAAAATATTCAGAAGATATACTTATGAGTTTCATTTTTTAATAACATATATTTTATACATCGTTGTTTTCTACTTCATCATAACGAATAACCAACAAATTAACACGATGCACGAGGGGCAAAACAGATGCACCCGTCGCAACGCGCGGGCATTCCTACTAGTAAACATAAAACATGAAATGACAAAAATGCCCTCATGTGTTTGTCACGTGAGGGTAAACTCAGTTAAGTGTTAACCTCCATTAGTGCTAATTTCCAATTATGTTATAAAAACTTAACATCTTAACATGAAACTTTTAAACCTTAATACTTAAAGATGAAACTAACGGTAAATTACAAGGACCAATTGTATAGTTCTAAAATAAAAAAAATAAAAAAAAAACTGGTCGTATATATTAACCAGCCCACACAAACGTCACCAAATCCAAAACCCAAGCCCAATATATAATATTAATATTAATATTATTATAACCAATAGTCACAAACTGCGGTTACACCGTCACAAAAGAACCAGACGGAGACAGAGATCGACGGCCACAATCCTCCGTCATTGTTTCGTCATCGGATGTTCGTATTCTATCCCGTAACTGTAATCTATTCCAAACTTTATATATACGCTCACGTACATAATATTTCGTCACTCTATGTACGAAAACCTAGGGTTTCATTTTTTTTTTTTTGTGTAGATATTATGGATGGATGTTAGCTGTGCATATTTAGTAAGTTATTGTTTCTGTTTTAGGATTAGTTAGGTGGAGTGTGTTGTGGAAGTTAGAATGATTTATTTGTTTGATTGATTGAGTTTTGATAGGTATGTTGATTTTGAGATGGTTGTTGGTTATACATTGATTATTAGTATGTTGAACTGAAGGATTTATGATATGTAGCAGCAGAGTGAATTCATGTTTTAGTTTTTGAATTAGTGAGGTCGAGTGTGTATTAGAAGTTAGAATGGTTTAGTTCTGTGATTGATTGATTGATTTCTTCTGGTTATGTTGATTTTGATATGGTTGCTGGTTATGCAACGATTGTTAGTGTGTTGAACTGTAGATTTATTGATATTGGTTACACTTGAATAGTTGCAATAGTGTTGTCAGATTTGTAGCTGCAGAGTTTTTTTTTTTTTGATAAATGTTAGTTGTACAAAATCAGTAAATTAGCGTTTTTGGATTAGTGAGGTAGAAATTAGAATGTTTTGTTTACCGCGATTGGTTGATGGTTATGTTGATTTTGAGATGGTTGCTAGTTATAGGTTGATTATTAGTATGTTGAACTGCGGTTATATTGATTACTGTTACACTTGATTTCATGTTATGTAGATGCAGAGTGTTGTTTTTGATGGATGATGGATGTTGCGCAAAATCAGTAAATTAGTGTTTTAGTTTTTAGATTAGTGTGGTGGAGTGTGTTGTAGAAATTAGATTGTTTTATTTCCGTGATTGAATGATTAATTTCTGCTGGTTATGTTGATTTTGAGATGGTTGTTTGTTGTACATTGCTTATTAGTATGTTTAACTGCAGTTTCCTTTATTACAGTTACACTTGAATTCATATTATTTGGCTGCAGAGTTGTAGAATTTAGAATATTTTGTTTTCATAATTACTTCTACTCTTTATGTTGATTCTGAAATGGTTGCTGCCTTGCTGGTATGCATTGCCTCTTAGTATGTTGAACTGCAGATTTATTGATTACGGTTAAACTTGAATTTATGTTATGTAGCTGCAGAGTGTTGTTGTTGATGCCTTGATGGACACAGTCTTGAATGTATGGTGAATTTAGTTCCGTTTGATTAATAGTGGCATTGTTGGATTCGAGAAGTGTTTCATTTCGAAAGAATTTGTAAAGGGATTGATGGATACTGCTGATGATTTGAGTTTTAAAATTATTTTCTCTGGAGATGGAGCTGGAAAGTTGCGGGATCGAGTCAAGGAAAAGCTGAAGGAGTTTATGGGGGACTACACAGATGACACTCTTGTGGTATGTTTTGTATGAACAGTCTTATCTCTTATTGTGATAATACATAGAAGAGATTGTTATTTGTTAGTAAATTCATGAACAATGTTGCCTACTCTGTACAATGAGTTTGTGCTCTCTTAATTTATATGAGCCAAGAGTTTGTGGTAAATGTTGCATTTTCTTTTTACTGTTTGTGTTCTCCTTGTTTAGGGAGAATACATGTCTAAATGATAAAAAGTGCAACATAAGGGTTTTATTTTTTGTATTTTTATAATTGGTTATTGTTTAAACTTTGAACAACTAATCTAATTGGGCAGTTCTGTGTGGTACTGTGGTGTGAATAAAATAGATTATTGGAGATTTGGAGGTTAGATGCTTCATGCTTTTGGTTGAGATATTGTCAATAGAGTAACCGTAGCTTTGACATGGCATCTCTGTAGCCTAGAGTTTTGAAAGGTCAGTCACAATATTGTATGTATCATTGTTGTAGCAAGGTGAATTAGACATGGAAGGGCACACTCATTTGCTTTAATTGTTTTTACTTTTTACTGGTTTACATTAATGCCATGTCAGTAGGTTTTGTTAAGATGAATGAAGTACAAGGACAATCTAAAGAAACCAGTCTTTAAATTTAATCAAGATGAAGCTTTTTATGCATTATGCCCAATAACAACAAATAATTCGTTGAACACATCTAATCTCACTAGGCACATGTTATATTATAGGCATCGACATATCACGTGTAGAATAAGTATGTGGCTGCCACCAATATTGCTACTTAATTACCATCATCTGCTTTTTCTTCAGTTATGAAAAATGGTGTGTTAGTACTGGTAGTAGAATAAATTTGCTTTTACGTATGGTCGTATGGAGATAATTTCATATAGTCATTTCAAAACTTGGTATAGTTTTATATACCAATTACCAAACAAAAAGTCTTAATATTAGACGTGCCCAATTTTATATTTATGATATATATACCCCTCATTTAAAACTTGTATTAGGATTTAGGAGAGCTTAGAGTGTAATGAGAAAGAGAAGGGTATAATGGTCACATATGAACTTAAGTGTTTTTGAACATGTATATTTAATATTGATTTATTTGGTTGGGGAAATATGAACTTTTGCAAGTTTTCAGGGGTATATGTGAAATTGTTCCTTGCATATAATAGCATGAACGGTCAAAAGCTGAAGATAGGCTAAAAGCTTATGCATCAAAGTCTATCAAGGTACCAATGCCATGAATTCTTAGTTAGGTGAAAGGGGGTTATTGACTTATTGCTATTTATGCACAAAATTGTTGTATCGTAGTCGTTGCATTGACATTTATGGTCTGTATGGAAACAACATACAAGGTGTTGGTGTTGCATTGGCATTGGCGCTGACTAGAAGTGTCGTTACAAGTTAGTGAGCTCAATGTATATTACTTTTAATCACCTTTACATCTATAAATGATATGTTGTGCCATTATGAGGCTATGATCTATGTCGCTTCTGTTAAGTTGATACACAGTTTGTAGCATACTGTTGTTAAAACTGTTGTTTCTCATGAAAAGTGTTATATCGTTGAGCTGTACGAGGCACTCTTGTATTTTATCCCTACCAAAAGTTGTAAATATAAATAGGTTATAGGCACACGAGCTCAAGTTTCTACATTTCTATCTTTCTCTATTGTTGCAGATACCTGAAACTCATGTCTTAAGATTCTTTAATTATGTTATACGCAGATTAGAAATCCTGCTTATGTCTTGTTATATTGTGTGATGTTTACTCATATGCTTTCTGTATTGCTTGGAAACAAGTTATGTCAGATTGGCATAGAGATTGCACTCCGCATTAGATTTAGCTCACACAGTCTTTTTTGATGTAGTTGATACAATGATTCTATTAAAGAGATATCTGTGTCCTGTTTAGGCCTTCTTTTACTCTTAAAACAATTGTAGAGGTTTTATAAATCTGTTAATACAATGATAAGATCATAAGATTATACTGGTCAGAAAGTTTTGCAAGTCATTTTGGGTTGTGGTCTTCTGTGTCATATACGTTCACACCTGTCCATGTTTGTTCATGACCTTTAGGGGTGTAAACAAACGAGTCAAGTCGAAATTGAGCTCGGCTTGTTTATTATCTATTAGTTATGTAGTTATTCTACTACATAAATATATAAATATTTTTGTATGTATTTGTATTTTTAAGTATTCCATACATATATTAATCATTTAGTTATTTTATCATAGTTCTATATAATAATATGTATTATATAATACTATTTTTATATTAAATACAACAATATTGTATTTATATAAATAATAGGTTCGTTTAGGTTCTCTAGACTAAACAATCTTGCCAAAGGCTCACGCTCGTTTATCAAACAAGCTTCACTTTGGGTTCGGTTTGAACTCTTAGTGACTCAATCTCGAGTAGCTCACGAGCGGCTCGACTTGTATTCACCTCCTAAGAACAATGATAGGTTTGGATCCGTGTAGTTTTGAAAAAAGCGACTTATGAATAGTCATGAAAACATGTTTTCATTTATTCGAATCTCGGTTTAAAAAAGTGTGCATGAGGCTCTAGAGGCAGTGAGCCTGGCGATTCATCATGGTTGAAACCTTAAGCGACGCGGTTACAGGAGGATGTGGCGAGGCAGCGCTTCTTGTATATATGATGTTGCGATCCGACATGTGATCTCCATAGGAGAGTTGTTATGAGCTCCATAGCTGAGCTGTTAAGAGCGTCTTGTTTCTCTCTATTTTTTTTCCAGAGCAGCGCCGTTCTCTATTTAGAATGAGAAACCTTAGTTTCTAGTTTTATATGAAGGGGCAGGAGCCAGGAGCTGAGGGCCTGTTAATGTGTTACAGGCCCATTTTTTTATTTTATTATCAACCAGCAGGCCATTTTTTATATTTTATTTTCATCAAGTAACAACCTATTTTTATTTTATTTTTTTGCCTCTTTATTGGTTTTTAATTGTTTCATCAAATAAAACTTGTTTGATTTGAACATAAAGTTCCTTAGGGAAAATTTTATAGGGCTGCAGTTCGACCTGCTATGCTTTATGGGACAGATTGTTGGGCCATTAGAAAGACACAATTACGAAAGATGGAAGTGGCGGAGATGAGAATGTTGAGGTGGATGTGTGGTCACACTAGGTTAGACCGGATTAGAAATGAGGTTCTTAGGAATAGGTTAGAAGTGGCTAATATTTCGGATAAGATAAAGGAGGGGAGATTAAGATGGTATGGGCATGTGAAGCGGAGACATATGATAGCTCCAGTCAGAAGTGTGGAATACCTCATGGTGGAAGGGAGGAGGAGCAGAGGCAGACCCAAATTGACTTGGGCCGATCGGATTAGGCAAGATTTGTTAGAATTGCACCTCTCCGAGGATATGGTCCAAGATAGGAATTCGTGGAGGCTTAGAATAAAAGTTAAAGATTTTTAGGAATTAGGAGCACATCTCCTTTCTTCATGCATGTATGTTATATTATGTTATGTACTCACTACTTTTTAGTGTTTTGTGTTTGTCTTCTTTTTATATAAATATAGTTTTTTTTTTTTTTTTTTTTTTTTTTTTGAGCCGAGGGTCTCTCTGGAAGCAGCCTCTCTATCTCTAAAGATAGGGGTAAGGTTTGCCTACATCTTACCCTCCCCAGACCCTACTAATAGCGTCGCTATTTGGTGGGATTTCCTGGGTACGGTTGTTGTTGTTGTTGTTTTCTTGAACTACTTTAGTTGTATATAGCACTTGCTTTATTGTCCATGGTAGAGTTTCTTTATGTATTAAATAAAAATATATATTTTATGTTATAAAAAACTTGTGTTTTTAACAATGTAGTACTGTAGTAGATATTATCTATAATTAAGATTCGGATAGTTTTCATACGCACTTTGGCAAGTTTGTCTTGTGAGAAAGTCCTATATGCGAATATGCACACTAGGGAAGTGACTGTATTATGACTGTTAATCACAAAAGGTCTGGTGACATGTTGTGAATGCAAACTGCCACATAAAAGCCGTGTTCAAATATTGTATCGCATCAATATTTTTTTGAAATGGTCACCTAACTAATACACTGATGTCTTCAAACTTGAATATGCACCTAGGGACTAGGGTCATACAGATGCATTGAGATCAAGGCCACTTGTGAGCTAACATAAATATTATCTCTACATATCAAGTTTGTACTCTTCCTTGACTGTTGTGGAAGCTGCAGAAAACATGAGGGCTTTGTATTTTTTTTCTGCAGCCAGTTAAAACACTACATCAAAACTAATTACAGTTCTATTCAGTTTGTGAAATTTTATCTATGATGCATTTTGAAGGGTACCCTGCTCACAATTTGAAACCTTCGATTAATTTATTAAGTATTTTGCTTCTGCAGGAGTATGTGATTGTCTTGCTTAGAAATGGGCGGCGCAAAGAAGAAGCAAGGAATGAGTTGAATGTCTTTTTGGGTGATGACAGTGATTCGTTTGTATCTTGGTAAAACATTTGTACTTGGTATATTTCTAAAAATCTAAACGCTAGAGATGGTTCAACCCACATACTTATAAATGGTCTATTTGAGATTTGGGGTATACTCTTATCCCTGATAGGAAAAAGAAAAAAATTTCATCGAAAAGGGAAATAGGCCTACTCGCTGAGATTTTTTTAACGTTCTAGATCATTTAATTTGAAGATTTTGCATTACTATTGGAATGATATAATATTTGGAATTATATTTGGCACATCAAAAAATATGAATTTAGTATACAAAAGGGTATAAAGGGTCCGGTCCACCCAACCTTCCGGCTACCCAATTTTTTTATACTTAATATTTTCCCCAACCTGCCTATTTCAATATTTCGCTACTTCTACGAGATTCTCCCTTTTTTTTCTAGGTTGTCTTTTTTACCATCGACATTATGTGTCATCTTTTTCTGTGCAGGCTGTGGGACCATTTGCGATCAAACCTAAACCTGTATGCACAATCAAAAGAATCTCGTCCTGATGAAGTGACCAAACTGAAACCTCATTTGCATTCTGAATCAGAGATGATTGATTCTGATAGAGTATCTAAGAATCGGAGTAGCAAAGATTGGAAAGGTATTATAAGAGATCCAGATGAACCACCTCCACTTCGCAGTGCCATCATTGCCAATATCAATTCAGAAGACAATAAAAACCAGAAAAAGCGATCACCTTCCCCTCAACTACTAATTCACAGAAAAAGAGGCCGGAATGGTGAAAGAGGTCACACTGAATTGAAATCACAAGTCGAGGTCTGAATTCTTTTTTCTTCCTTTTTCAGCTTTTAATTTGTTAATCAATATTTCTCAGCATGTCTTTTTTCAGAGAGAAGCTGTTGCCAAATCAAGGCTAGGCGCCTCACGAAGGCTGCTGCAGTTTGCGGTCCGAGACGCTGTCGCCACTACCCTGTCGCCTGGTTTGACATCAGAGCCATCATTTAAGCGTTTGCGGTCTGTAGTGTCTACACCCACTGGTGATTCTCCACTTGAAGAAAGGCGTCCTTCAGTTTCCAGAGGGCCTAAAGCCATGGCAGTCCCCATTAAAGCCGTATCAGATACCGCTGAAGATGTTGTAAAAGTCAAACCTTCAGGGAATGTATTTGACCGGCTTGGTCGTAGCGCAGACACCTCTGACCAATTCACAGAAGACAATGGAAAACATGAGGTTTTTACTCGAGTTACACAGTCTGCTGCTCCAACTTATCTTGGGCAATATGTGGATGTGGGAGTAGCTTCTGAATTTACATATAATGATGGGTATAACACCACGAATGCTCAGATTGGTAAATTAGGTGGACGTTTGGGTAACGATTCTATGATGTTAGACTACAATGCAGCAAATGTTGTGGATGAGACAAGTTATAAACCACAGAGAGATCATAAGACATCTGTTGCTATGGCTAGTTCCTCTCATAAGATGGTAAATATTTATTCGAATGTAATTAAAACAAGAGGGGTTTCAGAAACGAGCAGTCCAAATCTTGCGCAGACTGGGTTGGGTACTGGCAATAATAGCAACGGAAATGTAAGATTGTATACAAGTTGGGTTCTGTTTTATTTATCATAAAAGAAGGGTAAAGAGTTAAGGCTAAAGATTGCATGTTTTTTTGTTTTGTTTTTGTACTCAGGGGGTACCCACTATACATACTCAAAGGGAGGTTCAAAAGGCACTGCTGTCAACTGGTAAGTGCTTTGTCTGGCCAGTAGGTTTGCTTGTTTTCTGCCGTGTATTGTATCTTTTTTGTTTCAAATATTCCTGAAATATGTATAATTGAGGCAAAGTTCAATCTGTTCAAAGAATTATGTTTCAGTGTAGTGATTATTAATTTTTTTGTTCTGCAGGTGTCAATCCTAATGGTCGACCTACAGAAGATGCAGACTCGCGCACCATTTTTGTTAACAACGTAACAGCAAAACCTTTTTCATGTGAAATCATAGATTGTATCCATCTAATTTTTTTTTAATCTTTTTTCAATCTGATGCTGTTCATTTTATACAGGTCCATTTTGCCGCTACTAAGGATGGTATTTCTCGTCACTTTAACAAGTTTGGGGATGTGCTGAAAGTGCTTATAGTAACTGAAGCAGCAACTGGGCAGCCTAAAGGGTTTGGCATTGTTCTCTTTCTTGTTTCAGTTTGGAGAAGCATAACATTGTAAAAAAACATAAGACCTTGGTTTTAGAAAGTGCTTGGCGCTCCGAGGTGTTTAGATCCCAAAGTCGAGGCGAGAGCCTCATGTACATGAGGTGTTCTATGCACAAGTTTTCAGTACAAGAAGAAGCTACATCTCTCATATCTTTTACAAATCAGCCTTTTTATCAAATAAACTTTACATAATTTCTTTATCCTTTGGGTTATTTTTAACATATAAGCCTCCTATAGACCCTGATTTGGACTCTAAGATGCTGCCTCAAGACTCTTAGGCGATTTCCAGATCACCTTGAGGGCATTTTTTAAAACCAAAAGTCAAGACAAGTACTTTTAGGGTACGTGTGATTCATTGGCTCTAAGCATAATGCTTAAAGCTATGCAGTTCAAAGGCGCCAAAGGTGCGCACCTAGTTGCCCAGGCGAGGCGTAACAAGACCGCCTTGAGTGGACAAGGCGCAAAGGCGCGCACTGAACCGGGAAAAAAAGGGGCCTGAACCATCCAAATATCTGCCTGAAACCGGCTAAATGTACCAGCCAAAAACCAGTCAAAACAAGCCAAAATCAATCTAAACCAGTTGAAAACAAGTCTAAAAGGTGCGAGAATGGCCTGGACCGGACATGCGCGTTGTTGTCTTGGGCATGCACTGTTTAAGTGCCTAGGCGACAGGCTCGCCCTTTGCCCTTGGAGCTATTAACTACCTAGGCTCAAAAGTAACAACCGGGATAATCGCTTTGTCATGATAAGAAACTGAAAATTATCTGCATGTTAATGTATGTCATATTGACATTTTCACTCTGATGCACGGAAACGCCTAACAGGTGCCGTACCCCGTACCCGAAACTCGCCGGGGACGGAAACGTGTACGGGGACGCCTGGAAACGTTTCTAGGCCGTTTCTTGACCGCTTCCAAAAGTCAAAGGGCGTTTCTTGTACTGTTTCTAGCTTTGGGGACGCTTTTTTAAAGGTTGAAGCCGGAATTCCGACGAGAATTCCGGCGTCGGTGCTGGAAGTTGCCGGAAAGGTTGAAGAAGTCAAGAAGATGGAAGGGGGAAGATGGGTTGTGGTGGTAGGTCAGAAGGCGGCGGTGGAGGAAATCGGGTGGTGGACCGGTGGTGGTTACTAAAGAAGAAGAAGGAGCTGGGTATGGCGGCGGCTGAAACTAAAGAAGAAGAAGGAGCTGGATATGGAATAGGGTTTGCTAAGTTTTCTAATTTTATTTTATTCACTTTTAATTAAACAAAAACAAAAAAAAAAAGAATTAATTTTACCTTTTAGAATTATAATAAGTTTAGGTTTTTAACATTTAACCCCTTCATTTTTCACTACCTTATATTTAATCTCTAAACTTGTAAATTTTTATATAAAAAGTGTAAAATTAATTTGGACTTTTTAATATTTTACCCCCTTTATCTTTACTAGTTTACATGTAAAATATTTACATGAACGTATGAATATATTTTGGGGTTTGTGGTACATTGTCTATAATATATATTTATTTTTTTTATGTATTTTATTTCCGTACCCGTGCCGTACCCGTTTCTTGATTTTTTGAGTTTTGCCGTTTCCCGTTCCCGTACCCGTACCCGTTTCTCGTTCCCGTACCAGTTCCCGTGCAACATAGCATTTTCATACATTTTCTTGCTTTCCATCGGGTTTTTGCTGTTGCAGATGTACTGAACTGCTGATCTGTATTCCATTTTTTTTTTTTTCATTTCTAGCCAAAGGTTTCATTTTTCTTAACATGCATACGTTTGTAACAAATCCAACATAAGTTACATTTTTTGTGTGCTTTTAACTAGTTCGATATAAATGTTATAGACATACAGTTAGCCTGTCTTCTCTTTGCTTAGAACCTTTTACACTTCTTTTTATAACCTGGTTCCTTATGCAGGTCGGCTTATGTGGAATTCATGACAAAAGAGGCAGCAGAAAATTCTTTATCTCTGGATGGTACATCCTTTATGTCACGTATTCTTAAGGTACACTGTACACACCGCATGATCCCTTACACTATTTATTATTAGAACTGGACTAGAATGCATGTGGATTTCAATATGAATTTAGTTTTAAAAAAATTGGTATTTATAGCATTACACAGCATGCACATGGCACATTGTTATACTCCTGAAAAAGTTCAGGAGGGATGAGATGGAATCAAAGAAAGAGTGGGAAGAGAAATAAACCATTTTTTTTTGTTTTCAGTTTTACCATGTATAGGTGCTTATGCGGTTTTCAATATAATTTTAGTTCATCTATGTATATATATATGTGTGTGTGTGTGTGTGTATGTATGTATGTTTCTCCTATTATTTCCAGTTTGGGGAAACTTTCCATCCTGCTTTAGAAGTTGATTCGTGTGTAATGTAACATGATGCTTATTTTTTCTGCTCAATGCTCTCACAGCTTAAGCAGTTTTCTAATAAACTGATGGGCACTTTTATATGCACACACAAGTGTGCATCATCATCACATTTCAGTATGCTTGAAGAGCAACTAGTATGAATTGGTATCACAGTCCATTGAGAATAGTTTTTTTTATATATATCTGACCTTAGTTTTATAATGCGTGCTTGCGAACTCAGATGAGTTGAGTGACGGAAAAATTCTCCAATCTCTTTGGTGTAGAATTCAAGTTCTCTGTACAACCAACTTAAATCCAGAAAGCTTAATTTTTGTTCACTGTTGCACTTTCTTTCTATACAAAAAGTGCCTGAAGCATCGCTTCGTTGCTTCAAGCACTTTCCTTTTAAAGACTTAATTATAACGTTTTTATTTTGTAAATAGTATTCATAAGCTGTAAGCTTAATTTTGATGTTTCCAAAGTTTACACAAAAAGGTTTGGTATTTGACCGCAAAAAAGTATCTGTATAATGCAGGTTGTAAGGAAAAGCTCTGCTCAACAAGAAGCTGCTGCTGCACCTGCGACATCATGGCCTCGTGTTGCCCGGGCTTCTGCATCAAGATTTGGTAGAGGGGCTCCTTTCCCGAGAGGCATATACAGGTCCCGCCTCTCAATCAAAGGCGGTATTAGAAGCTTCCAGTGGAAACGTGATGCTCAAAACTCACCATCATCAGCATCGTCTGATACGATCCCCAGTCCTTCCGCCTCTGCCATTGCCACCACCCCTCGCAGTCTTACCTATGTCCGAACTGAGGCCATCAAGACACAAGGAAACTCCAGCAATGCCGCCTAAATCTTCATCATTCGACAATTGAATCATTCAGTGTTCTAAATCTCGTGGTAAATAACGACACTTGTTTTGCACCAAATACCGAAGGGTTAGTGAGGATTTGGTAGGGTTAGTGGCACAGGTTTTTTTGAGGATTATTTTTTTTGGGTTAAATTGGGTTTTCCACGGTGACGTCTGATCTGATGTTCCTCTTTGGGGAATGATATTATTTTAATATAAGAATTCAGATTCGATTATACGGTCCGACACTTCTAGAACGAAAATTTTGAAAGGAATCACTAAACTCGAAACAAAACCTTCAATCTGCAAAAACTGAACGGTTCAGACAATTAATATTTAAAGGTGTGAACTGTGAAATTCGACTAGGCACGAAAAAAGGTAGAGTTTAGTTTAAACAAGTTTGGGTTGGCCGTTGGGTCGGATTTGAGTTGAAATTGTAAAACACGTTTAGCTAAATGAGTAGTTTTGTGTTGGCCCGATAGGTCGAGTGATCCATTTTACCTGTTTATTTATTTAAAATGTGTTTAATTGTTATGATTTAAACTATTCAGGTGTTTTTTAATGTCAGTTTTTGGTAAACTTGCATGTTTTGAAAATAGCTGCTTCAAAAACTACAAATATGACAATGAATTAGAATTTTAAAGTATTAATATACAAAAAAAGAACATTAAATTATTTTTTTTTTGGTTAAAATGGATTGTGTTCGCATCAACCCGCTCATGTTTGGGTTCATGTGAGTTACTCGATTTTTGGGTTCGTATAAAACTTTTTGGTTTGACGCAACAAACAAATTTTACCCGTTTAGCAGCCATGCTCACCCCTATAATGACTCGTTTGTTTGGGTACCCTTTTTTTGTTGCCAATTCCTTCTAAGACGGAGGGGTGTGGGACTCGGTGGAGCTTTGGTGAGATGAGGTGGAAGGGGAGACCGACGGTGTACACCGCCCCCGCCGAAATTAGATTGGCACATTCGGTTGATATCCACCGATCACACCGTCCATTTTCTCTCTATCTCTCTCTTAATTCCTCTCTCTCTCTCTCTCTTCTCGATTCTGCTAAGGTGGACTTGGTGGCTGGGGGGTGGTCGGTACCACACCCCTCAGCCTAAGATCACAACATATTTAAACGGAAAGGTGTGGAATTCTTTCTTGTTAATGTACCGATGAGGGAAAGAAAGCTTCATTAAAAGTATGTACTTCCGGTTTGGGAATTTTAAAGAGTCTTTCTAGCCACTCATTAGAAAATACCCCAAAGGGCAGCTAGGTAAATACTTATTCTGAGCTCCCTATCTATTCACTAATCTCATAAGGTGACCAAACAGGCATGTCTAGCTCACAAGCAGCGCTATGGAACGTCTTCCCCGTCTCTACTGGTGTGTAATGCCGGTCAAGGTATAGAACAATCTATCGAGATGGCGTATCGTAATAATTGAGCTGGCCAGATGAGTTAGCATTCACCTCACTTGCCCAAAATCCTCAACATCCTGAAATCTGTTGAATTCTAATGCAAATAAAAAAAAAAAAAAAAACACAAATTCCCCACAGGTTTAACTTGCAACATCTATAGTAGAACATGTGAAAACCCTATATTTCTTGCTCTAGAGCAAAATGATCAAACACAAGTTCTATAATTCTTCAATTCCAACAAGCCGAGTTCGAAAACAACATTCAGGCCATCAAGATCCCAATTCAGAATCCGACCATTCCGCCAACGATGAACTCACCATCACATGGGTCTAGCATAAATTCCATATATGGAAAACATACTTGAATCACGCATACATAAAGCAACAAAAACCTTAAAATTTCCCATATCATGATCAACATCTCCCAACACATCAAACAATTTCTTGATCACATTTATTATTAAAAGTAAAAAACCTGTGGCATCTATGACAACTTATCAATAAGAAACAAAAGTAAATAATAAAATCCCACTTATAGCTATTAGTAACCTCCAAAAGGTTACGATTAGTTAGACCTTTCCTCTAGGAACCATGGCTCCAAAACGACAAACTATCAATACAAAGCAATAACAAGCAACCCAAGAGAAGCACCACCAACACACAAATAACAAACCACATTCAACCTCACAAATAACACATTCACACTCTTAGCAACCTGAAGCGCCAGAGTCAAAATCTGCAGCCTCCCCTGCTCCTCCATCTTCCTAAAGAACCCGATCGGCTTCAACGACCTTCGCAGCATCAACGACAGCGAAAACGGCAGCCCAAACGCCAAAACACTCTGAACCGACACTTCCGGAATCACACTATCCTTCATCACATACGAAATCCAAGCTCCTAAACCCAATTGAAACAGACCCAAAACAGCCAAACTCTTACTAACAATGAAAACTCTCTTAGACATTTCGTCGAGCACTTGGCGGGTCTCGTTAGCAAGGGCCGAATCATCTCGTTCCACTGTGGGGCCTGTGATTTCTTGATGCTTAAAATCTTCAAGGGTTTTGTTTGGGTTCTCATTAGGTTTGTGGGTTTGTTCTGGATTGGGTTGTGGAGTTGTGGTTGATAAGAATTTTGGCGATTTGTAAAGATTTTGGGTTAAAGATTGGAGTGTGAAGCTATGGTTGAAAATGGTGTTTGATTTGATTGGTTTGGGAGATGTGGAATAGGGGTTTGAGAAGGGTTTATTGGGATGGTTATGGTTTAGATGACTGAGTGAGAAAAGAGATGAGTAAGAAGATCGGCTTAGAATCTTGGATGCTAGTCTTCGAGAGATTGGAGATGCCATTGGTGGTGGTGTATGTGTGACGAAGAAGGGTTTTGGTGTTGTGTTGTGTATTTTAAGGTTGTGGTTAAAATGTTTTAAAATGATCGTGTAACTATAAAAACTAGGTGTTACTTACCCGCGGGTGCGGCTATTGTGCATACATGTTTAGTAGTACACTTTATTTGAAGTCAAAGTTAGGAAAAATGTGTCAATACTTAGCTAAAAGATGTTGCGGTGGATGTGGCTACAATGCAAGTTTAAATAAAAAGTTGGGTGGTCAAAGTTTAAAATCTTAAAAGCTAAAAGTTTGACAGTCAAAGTTTTAAAGCTTAAAAGCTAAAAGTTTGGTGGTCAAATTGGAAGAAAAAAAAAGTACATAGGGTAGTAAGAAAGTTAGTGGCCAAAGTGCAATGCAAGTTTAAAAAAGTTGGGTGGTCAAAGTTTGAAATCCTAAAAGCTACATAGGTTAGTAAGAAATTTAGTGGCCAAAGTGCGATGCAAGTTTAAAAAACTTGAGTGGTCAAAGTTTGAAATTCTAAAAGCTAAAGTTTGGTAGTCAAATAGGAAGGAAATAAAGTTAAGCTAAAAGTTTGATGGTCAAATTGAAAGAAAATAAAGTTAAGGTAAAAGTTAGTGGCCAATATATTTTAAAGCTAAAAGTTAGTGGCCAATATATATATATATATATATATATATATATATATATATATTATAACGAAAAGAATAAAAGCAAAAAACAAAATTATTCTTGTCACATGGCCTAATTGGTGACTGCCACGTGGCCGGTGTATGTTATCATATAATCACTATTGATCTGTTCCTTAATTAATATAGATGTAATGTTAGGGTGGTGGGGGTGTAGCGTGCTCGCTCCATCACGCCGTGACCATCACGTAGTGAAACACGGGCATCACTCCCCCCCTCACTCGTGAAACTTGATTTCCATGGCCCCCTTCATGCTCGTGATTGTTGTGTTGTGTGCGCGTGTGTGTGATGAGGTGGGTGATTTACTGGTTTGTTTATGGATGAGATAGAATATTATGATTTATTGTCGTTGCTGGTTTTATTTTGTGGGTTGTGGGAATGATTGTGATGAATGTAAGGATGATGCAAGTGATTTAGTGATGGAATGAGGTGACTAACTTATGGTTGATTAAATATTAGTGATAGTATCATGGGTGATGGGTGCCCCCGCCACCCTTAGACAGGAAGGAGTGGGGCGGGAGGGTTGGGCAGGAAGATGATGTGGCGGCGGTAACGCCGCCCCTAGGGGGCGTGGAGGAGGGGGCGGTAGGGTGAGGCGTCAAAGTGTTATTGGCTGATTTTTTTTTTCTTTTTTTTAATCTTTAACACAATATAATATTATTCCTTTCACCCCTTTTTCACTCCTCTTCCACTCCCTACAATTCTTTCCCCCCAACATGGGTCCCACAAGTGTCACATGACGCTTCACCACCTCCTTCCCGCCCCTCCACTCCCTGTAGTCTTATAAATGTAATTTAAAGGGATTTGGTCCTAAATGATACCCGGATCCGGAATATTATTTCGGGATCCGATAAATTGTACAATGGCTTAAGGGGCATAGTAAGACCGTGGGATATGTGACCAAATAGACCGTTGTAATAAGGTGAGGCGATAGTTGGACTCTACGTACTGCGGTTAGTTCTCACGTCTAGAAGACACGCTTTGCCCTAGATAATATGATAAATACCGAACTCTCTATAAAAGAAGGTTATGACGTCTACCTTGCTTTAACCTACACAAATTGCTCTCAATCAAATGCTATAATACCTCCCACGTTGGAGGTTAGTGTCCCTAGAAGAAATCCTCTCTCTAGAGAGACAAAGGATGTTGGCTTCACAACATTACAAACAACCTTAGCTAGTTTAAGGTTCTCTAACACCATATGCGTGAATAATCGAATATGAACTTCAAGCGCCGATAATTTGTTTCAACATAATTATATCAAGTATACTTGTAGTAATTGTATGAATGGACTTCTTTATGGTGAAAGAATAATAGGAAGTCGTATGAATGGTACAAACGGATTCCGATTGAACTCATTTAAGTGGCTTTGAAACCGCTTCATCATACCTTACGATTTTAGTTTTTAGGTTTTCGCTTTTTTTTTTTTTAACTTTTAGTTTTTAGAATTTACGTTATATTATTGTGTCTTTTTCTTATTTTCAGCATTATGTCATTTTTTGTGATTCATTGTATCTTTTTTCTTCAGCATTGTGTTATGTTTTTCGGCATTGTGTTATATTTTGTGGTTCATTGTGTCATGTTTAGTGATATATTGTGTTTTTTGTATCCTTCTCACCCTTATCATTTTTGTCACACTGTGTTGGATAACTTGACCCTTATACACACACACACACACACACACACTTAATTGTCCATGATTATGTTGGTAATTTTAGTGTTATCAACGATTTTAGGATATTGGATGAAGGGATAGGGTACCTAATCTTGGCGTGGATTGCAACCCTCTTCCATAAAATACACTAAAGATGTCGCAGAAAGCCTAGTCTGCGGAACGCAACTTCACTCCAGCAACGACATCAATCTCTTGATGTCCGCGGAACAAAACATGCGCAGGATAACATAACTACGCGCATGATTACATCAGAAGGGTGACATCATCATCACAAAGGAATCTCAGCGCGTGAACTTACGCGGAATATTCGACTAACATCGTCTTTTAGTATGAGGATGTACGACAATCAAGAATGAAGAAGATCCGGTCAGGTGCTAAACGCACTCTGCGCCAACTAGAGAACAACACGTGTCAGGGGTGGTCCAACAACCCCTGACAGTGAATAGTGACGTGACTACTCATGCTTCCATCATGTTGCAATGTATAGTACCCGTCAGAATACTGTACATACATGCTTACCTGCTGCCAGACGTCACGTCAGACACCACCAGTTGATCAACCATGATGTGTCAGAGAGAAGCACCGTCTGCGCCCAATCACGTCACGCCACGCCACGTGGAATTCTATCAGAACAAGACATCTTCTCTCACACCAGCATTTATTATCACGTGGCCCCATATCTACTCCTTGGGCCAAAAGAAGATAAGCCCAAGATTTGGGCCCGAGATTATTACCCCGACCATGGGCCATAACGGTTGGCCCATGCATTCCCTATAAAAAGGAGGCCACCTCTCTTTTACAGGGGCCGAACATTCATATGAAAAATAACATTAAAGGAGATAGTCTTTAAATACTTGTAACAATTTTCTTTGTATTCATTCAAGTAATAAAATATGTCTTTTTTCATAGTGGATGTAGGTCGAACTAGATCGAACCACTTACACCCTTGTGTACTTACTTTGTCACACACATTACACTCTATAATCATCTTCTAGGGTTCGGTTTTGGTCGTTAGTGTGAGCGAATGATTATAATCTGAGCAAACATGAGTATCAAACCAAACTTATCTTTTCTTTAGGGTAAGTTATACTCGTTATTTCTTCATTGGCGCCATTCTTATTGGCTAGAACATTTTCTTTTCATCTTTTTAGCCCACCTACATGGCTGAACCCAACCCTAACACCTCTACTCACCCATCTGAGAAGGACCCACAGGTCCAACTCGGAAGAAACACCGAAACACCCGTCACCATCACTAAACAAACCATGTCACTTCCTCAGAAACCTGTTTTTGAAATATGTGACGCTGACAACGACAGTGACAAGGATAGTAACTCGGTGGTTGATCCCAACGAGTGGCTTTTTCGCCAGAATGCGAAAAACATAGCCAAGTATCAGCGTATACTGATGAAACAGACGAAGAAAAAGGGGAAAACTTTGAGTTATGACTCACCCCCTTGAAGAAGCCATAAAGGTAAAGAAACAGATGGTCTACACGACGGTTGTAGCGGGGAACGTGGTGGAGACACCTACGTTTGGGGCTACGCGAAATCGCCTGACGCGTCAGACGGCTATGAGTCCTCCAGTGATGGAGATTATAAGCGTCGAAGTCATACACATAACTCACGTTCCACAACAGGCACGTCGGGGACCCACACGAATGTGGACGACGACTTGGTCAAACCATACAGACCAAAGTCTTTTGCGGAAAAATCAAATTTTGTGCGTCGCATCGCGACGGCCAGTATCACAAAACAAGCAAAACTCTCTAGCAGCATCGGCAAGTACGATGGCCTGCGTGACCCCTACGATCATATACATGACTTTGAGTGCGCATGGAGTTCTGTACACTGGCCCGTTCAAGTTTGGTGCCATATGTTTTCCCAAATGCTGACCGGGGCCGCTAGAGTCTGCTTCGATAATCTCCCCGTGGGGAGCATTACGGACTTTGACGACCTAAATGCCAAATTCGGAAACCACTTTTCCTATTTGCGGAAACATAAGAGGGACAAGGCACACATCCTTTTATGTCAGTGCAATGACAATGAGTCAATCGAGGACTTCAACGTGCGTTACAACAGAGAAGCCCTACAGATAGGGTGCGGAGAGGAACTCAACCGCGTAGCCTTTATTCAAGGCATGTGTAGTGAAGAACTTATGAAATGTCTCACAGGAAAAGATGGAATCCTAGAATCCTGGGATGAACTAATTCACGCGGCTAAGATCTTCGCGTCATCCGAACTGTTTTCCACCAAGTACGCGGCTTCCAGAATCATCGTAATAATAATAATAATAATAATCACAAAAACAAAGGGAAGTCCGTGTGGACATGAATCTCGGGATCCACGGAGGCGTGAAAATACTCTTCCTCTAACGACGCCCGCCAGATCTTCTCCAACAAGCAATCGCGGGACCAACGTGTCAATTCCAAGAAGAACCACGAATGAACCCCACTGACAAAAATGTCGTCTCAAGTCCTGAAGATGGAACATATCACTTTCAAGGAACCAAAGGTTCTTAGAAAGCGAAAGAACGTGGATACAAGCAAGTTCTGCGAGTGCCACAATGATTTTGGACACCTTACAGACATCTGTTATTGTCTGAAGATGGAAATTGAACCCGCGCTGAAGTCAGGATAGCTCGGTGATGTGCTAAAAGTAGTTTAATAAAAATAACTAAATTAAACCTAAAACTAGACACCTAGTAATACTCTAGACTCTCTAAAACTAAACTACTGACAGGCAAGTGAACCTATCGACTCTAGTATAGCTAAAGTAAGTCCGGATATCGAACCCACGAGACTCTAATGGAAAACGAAAACTAGACTCGATTACTTATCCTAAATATCTATTAAATTAATTTATTATTTTAAAGGGGGGTTTTACTGAAAAATAAATTGCAATAAAATAAAGGTTAACTAAAATTTACTAAAGTGAACTAGAGACACGAACTTAGCTGAGCCGAATTCAGATGATGACAAGACACTACCTAGACCAGACTCCTAACTATGCCTGATGAGCTTCTATGGTTATGGAACTGAATTGGAACCGGGATCTTAAAATACTAAACATCAAGAATAAACTAGACACCCTCGACCCTTCTCAAGGGGAAACCCTAGAATATTTTTTGTGCTGTTAAACTACCGGTTGGAGTACAAACCCTCACAGGTTATCTAACTCTTATGATCGAGTACCCGCTAGACAATCTACCTCACAGCGCGAAAGCCTCACTACACTAGGTGCAAGGGGTAATTATTGAAGCCTAGATCTAACTTGATACGCAAGAGTTGAAAGGGAAACTAGGCAGATCTTCTCACAAAGCCTCTAACCTAGCAATCTAACAACCTAGACATACCAACAAGCCCTCACCTCACAGCTATTGAACTTGGAAGAATACCTAAAATCTTCTAACCACCAAATACCACTCCTATGGTAAACTCGCGACTATTGACCATAAACTAGTTGCTACACAAAGTCTGCAACCTAACTAGCACTCATACATGAAAGACATTCACAAAAGTGCAAGTGGAGTGAATAAGTGACAATTAAAAAATAATAGATACGCACATACACCAGATCTAGAGAAATCAAAATCTTTACTGAATCATAAATCCAAAACACGTTCCAAAAACCATAGAAAATAAAAACAAATCAAAACATAGTTATTTGTCTTGGCCTAGGTAGCTATTAAAGTTTTAGCCACAAATCATCTTGAAAAGAAAAACAAAGCCAATTAAAAATTCAACAATCATTATATAGAACAAAGATAATAAAGGAACGAAAACACCGAATGATTGACACCCGAATAATCGCTGGCTTAAAACCTTTGGTCCCTGGCCTGCCTCCTTAATAATAATATTTCCTTCCAAGCCACCTGCTGTTGTCGTCGATGTGGCTCTCCTCCGAATAATATCTTTTGCGGCTCTCTGTTCCTATCCTCCAAAGAATTGTCCTTTTTTTTCCCGATGCGTCTGACTCTCCAAGAATAATATATTACTCACCTCAATAATTTTTTCTCCTGTGCCGCTTTAGAATAATTCTATTTATCCATGTCAGTGCCCAAGAATGATGTCCCTTATCAATCGATGCCCTACCAATTGTTGTTGGGCTTTGGAACATTGACTTACATTCACGTGTTTTTTTTTTTGTTTTTTTTTATATTATCATTACTATTAAACCATTATTTATATATAGTATTATAACTTCGTGCTTTAGACTCGGGTGTTCTTTACTCGAATAAAGTGGCTTGTCTATGCTCCAACATCCATGAACACCTACAAAATATAAAATAAATACTTAAGTAATAAAAATGACACAAAACTAATAAAAAATCTATAAAAGACCTATACTAAATAAAATAAACTGTTACAAGCCTAAAACTAATAAAAGTATTATTTAAACGACTCGAAAACTATACAAATTTTACACTGGAAATAGATGTATTTTACAATACATCAAATATCCCCACACTTATCTTTTTTTCGTCCCTGAAAAAGAATTATGCTATGGAATCACAGTTAGGTTTACATCCAGTTTCAAAACATAGGTTACTTAATTAATAATCTACTAACGTGTTGATTGCGATTGCAGGTATACTGATCCTCTTAAACCCAAACCGGTTTCCAAGCCCCTTTTTATTTATGTTAAGTTCATGTTGATTAGTCTATCTAGGGTCTCACTCGAAGGAAGCCACATTTCCTCTTAATCCCGCCTCAAGCTTTTGAAGTTAAAGGAACGACCAATTGACCATTTCCCAACCGTCTTATGTAAAAAACCAAGAGAATTTAAAATCACTTTTTTTTTGCATACTTAACTCAGAGGGTGTGATCAATCCAAGTCGCTATCCCAGTGGCCAGGCACCTTAAGCTTCAGCATTTTTTTTTTCATCTCAGCATACTTAACTCAGAGGGTGTGACCAATCCAAGTCGCTATCCCAGTGGCCAGGCACCTTAAGCTTCAGCATTTTTGCTTTGATTTCTAATTTTTTTTTTTAAAGTCATTAGAAATTCTAACGGTTTTCTACTTATAACGGTGCTTCTTATACTATTTTTGGCGGTTTCGGTCTCCCCGTTTCTCCTAGATGAGAACCCACAAAATAGCCTAACATAATTAATTTATTACTTTTCAAAGGAAACCTTTCTACCGGCCGAGCCTACCCACATATCCCAAATCAGACACGTTTTCAATCAATTTTAATCTCTTATTATACATACTATTTGAAAACCGGACACCTAACTTTACCTATCATTTTCCATATTTTATATAATGCAAACTTCAAAATCAGGGACTTTTTTTTTTTTTTGGACTCAAATTTTGGACTCAAAACGACTCTGTATATAGACTAAACGACACCGTTTTTTTTTTTGGACTCAAAACGACCCTATATACAGACTAAATGACAGTTTCCATCCCCACACTTAAACTCTACATTGCCCTCAATGTAGGAATAGAAAACGACTTAAAACAAAAAAAAAAAAATTCCGAATACAAAAATAAAAAGAAAAGGGCAAATTGGAAAGGACTTAGCTGGTTTATTAACGCGTAAGCTCCAAAAACTCTAGTCCAATCCAGCTCGATCGTATAGCATTTCATTCGCGATCGGCTCTGACACAATAATAAACTCTCGGGTTTGCCTTGATAAATGTTAAACAGCTCCGGAATCACCCGAATGGAGATTGAGTACGGGCGGTGCAATCCAAACCTGCGGAAAATGAAACAAACAAAACCCGAGCATAATACCGAACCACAAATAAAATAAAGTAAAATAAAATAAAATAAAATAAATGAAAAGCTAAAAATAAAAATAAATTTACAAACTCTACACTTGGGATTATACCCAAGAACTCAACCATCTCTCATTCTAAGGAGTCTCGAGAGGAGTTTCCTCCTTCTCCGTCGGGTCTAACGGTCCTCCGATATAAATTTTAAGCCTATGATCGTTAACCTTCCAAGTGCTTCCATCTGCATCATTTAGTAATTCGACTGTGCCATATGGGAAAACCTCATTAACTGTGTATGGACCCGCCCATTTGGACTTAAGCTTACCTGCGAACAACTTCAATCGTGAATTATATAAAAGCACTCTATCTCCCTTTCTAAACTCCTTCACCTTCTTGATCCTCTTATCATGCAACTCCTTAGTTTTCTCTTTAATGCTCAACGACCGTGCATATGCTGCATCCCGAAGCTCTTCCAACTCATGAAGCTGGAAAAATCGTCTCCTAGCAGCCTCGGTAAGATCACGATTAACCGCCTTGAGGGCCCAAAGAGCTTGATGTTCTAGCTCAACGGGTAGATGACACGCTTTACCATAAACAATCATAAAAGGTGTAGTACCTAATGGCGTTTTATAAGCCGTCCTAAACGCCCAAAGCGCATCATCTAACTTGTCGGACCAATCCTTCCGACTTTTCCCAACGGTTTTCTCAAGAATTCTCTTCACTCCTCGGTTTGCATTCTCCACTTGACCGCTTGTTTGAGGATGGTAAGCGGTCGATAAACGGTGAGTGACCCCGTAGCGCGCTAACACCTTTTCCATCATGGTGTTACAGAAATGCGTACCACGGTCACTAATAAGTGCCTTGGGAGTACCAAACCGAGTGAACAACTTCTTCAAAAATTTCACCACCACTCGGGCATCATTAGTAGGTAAAGCTTGCGCTTCCACCCACTTTGAAACATAATCAATGGCCACGAGGATGTACCGGTTCCCTCCAGAAATGGGGAACGGTCCCATGAAATCAATGCCCCAGACATCAAAAACTTCAAGAACCTGAATGGGGTTCTGAGGCATCTCATCCTTGGATGAAATGTTACCGGTGCGTTGACAGGCGTCGCACCGCTTCACGAAATCGAGGGCATCCTTCACCACAGTAGGCCAATAAAAACCACTATCAAAGACCTTTTGCGCAGTGGTGTGATGAGCATGGTGCCCTCCATAGAGACTCTCATGGCAACGCCTAATAATCTCTAGTCCCTCCTCTCTACTAACACATCTCCTCAAAATCCTATCACCTCCTATCCTAAACAGAAAAGGATCATCCCACACATACCTAGTAGCATCTCTCAGAAATTTCTTACGCTGTTGGGTATTCATACCCTCTACCAACATCCCATGAGCAAGGTAATTTGCCAAATCAGTGAACCATGGCATACCCTGCTTCTCAGCTTCAACGAAATCAATGGACTCGTGAGGGAATTTATCTCCGATTGCCTCCTCACGAATCTCCTCCCTACTCGGATCCTCTAAACGAGAAAGGTGATCTGCAGCCACATTCTCTGCTCCCCGTTTATCCTTAATCTCAATATCAAACTCGGAAAGCAAAAGAATCCACCGAATTAGACGAGGTTTGGCGTCCTTCTTTGCAAAAAGAAACCGCAAAGCCGAGTGATCAGTAAAGACGGTGGTTTTGGAAAGCACGAGATAAGAACGAAATTTATCAAAAGCAAACACAACCGCCAAGAGCTCTTTCTCGGTGGTTGTGTAGTTCTCCTGAGCATCATTAAGGGTCTTACTGGCGTAGTAGATAGGATGAAAGTGTTTGTCACGCCTTTGCCCTAAGACTGCCCCGACTGCGTAGTCACTCGCATCACACATGAGCTCAAAAGGCAAGCTCCAGTCGGGTGAAACTAAGATAGGAGCACTCACCAACCGCTCCTTCAAAAACTCAAAAGCCTTAAGACACTCCTCATCAAAGACAAAAGGAACGTCTTTCTCAAGAAGACGAGTCATGGGGCGAGTGATTTTGGAAAAATCCTTAATGAACCTACGATAGAAACCCGCATGACCTAGAAAACTACGGATGGCCTTGACATTGGTCGGAGGTGGAAGCCTACTAATGGTGTCAATCTTAGCCCTATCAACCTCTATACCATCCCTAGAAATCTTATGTCCTAGTACTATCCCCTCAGTCACCATAAAGTGACACTTCTCCCAATTCAACATTAACTTAGACTCTACACATCTCTCTAACATTCTCTCTAAGTTACTCAAACAAACATCAAAAGAGCTACCATAAACCGAAAAATCATCCATGAAAACCTCCATAGACGTCTCAATCATATCCTGAAAGATAGCTATCATGCAACGCTGAAAAGTGGCTGGAGCGTTACATAACCCAAACGGCATGCGGCGATACGCATAAGTGCCATAGGGGCATGTAAAGGTGGTCTTCTCCTGATCCTCCGGTGCAATGGGGATCTGGAAATAACCTGAAAATCCGTCAAGGAAACAGTAAAACTGCTGCCCTGCCAAACGCTCCAACATCTGATCAATGAATGGGAGAGGAAAGTGGTCTTTCCTGGTGGCGTCATTCAGTCTCCTGTAATCAATACAAACACGCCAACCAGTGACAGTACGAGTGGGGATGAGCTCATTTTTCTCATTAGTGACCACTGTCATCCCTCCCTTCTTAGGGACAACTTGAGTTGGGCTCACCCACGGGGAATCAGAGATGGGATAGATCAGACCGGCATCCATAAGCTTAAGAACCTCACTCCTAACTACTTCCTGCATGTTTGGATTTAGGCGTCTCTGAGGCTGCACCACAGGCTTATAATCATCCTCCATGAGTATCCTATGGGTGCAGTAGGTAGGGCTGATGCCCTTGATGTCAGAGAGCCTCCATACAATGGCTTGCTTATGCGCCTTCAACACATCAAGCAACCGACTCTTCTCCTCCTCCGTCAGTTTAGATGAAATAATGACGGGCAAACTAGCATTCTCCCCTAAGTAGGCATACTCTAAGTGAGAGGGTAAAACCTTAAGTTCTAAAGGCGGTGGTGTCTCTAATGAAGGTTTACTACTCTCCTCACGAACCTCACTAATCTCTAATGCCTCGGGAAACAAAGGGGCTTCCTCCCCAACTAACTCTAACTCCTCATCATGGGTCTCAACTACCAAATCACCCCCACAGATGTAATCAAGACATCGGTCCACACGAGAGATAAAAGAATTTATGAAGTAAACAGAGTCAGTGGGACCGCTAAAGTCATCTTGACTACCAGGGTATCTCATGGATTTGACGATCTCAAAGGTGACCGTCTCATCTCCTACGCGTAGAGTGATCTTCCCGTCAAAGACATCAATGAGTGCCTTGGCGGTACGCAGAAACGGATGACCTAGAATTAGAGGTACTTTGTCGTCTACCTCCATATCAAGAATAACGAAATCCACGGGGAAAATAAATTTATCAACTTTCACCAACAAGTTTTCCACAATGCCCCGTGGATATTTGACCGATCGGTCAGCAAGGGATAAAGTCATGCGCGTTGGGGTTAGGTCACCTAGGTCTAGTTTCTCATAAAGAGAATAAGGCATCAGGTTGATACTAGCACCTAAGTCTGCCAACGCGTGGTTTTGAGTGTCACTACCAAACATACACGGGATTGTAAAAATCCCGGGGTCTGTCAATTTCTCCAGCAGCTTGTTCAAAACCACCGCAGAACATCCCGCAGTCAATGGAATGTTTGAGACCTCCCCCAGCCTATCTTTCCTTTTCAGAAGATCTTTAAGGAATTTGGCATATTTAGGCATATGCTGGAGGGCCTCAATGAACGGGAGATTTATTTTAAGCTGCTTAAACATATCTAGAAAATGTCCATACTCCTTAGCATATTTCTGGTTCCTAAGGCGGGCTGGGTATGGAAGACGAGAAGGATCAATCTCAGGGGTAGGCCTAATCGGTGTGGGTGTCCTACCTACAACCTTCTCTATCTGAGGCTCACTATTTGGTGCGGTACTTGCTGGGACTAGCCTAGGTTGCACCCTACTAGGAGCCTCCATCTCTATTTCCTCATCTATCTGCTCCTCTACCTCACTCTCTACCTGCTCACTAACTCTCTCTGCCCCTCTACCACTACGAGTGGTGACTGCTTTCAGTTGGGCGGCTGGGTTGGGCTGAGTACTACCCGAGAACTGACCTTGGGGCCGCTCTTCCAACTGCCTAGCAATGTCACCAACGGTACGCTGAAGATCTAAGAACGCAGAGTGGTGATTTTTCAAGAGCATAGCCTGATTTTTCAACAAGGTGTCATGCTCTGCTAGAGTTTTTTGGGTGTGGGCATCTTTAGCTACCAACTGGGTTAAAAGCTCTTCTATTTTACCCAAACCACCCTCAGTACCCGAACCTACATTAGTTCCCGAATTTCCACCCGAATACTGACCCTGCCCCTGGTTATGAGTAGAGTTTGATGAGAAACCAGGGGGATTACCAGAAGATTTCCAGCTGAAGTTTGGATGATTCCTCCAACCTGGGTTGTAAGAATTTCCATAAGAGTTGCTTGACCTGCGGTTCTGACCGCCTACAAAATCCACCTGTTCCTCCTGATGAATCAAAGGGCACTCAGAAGTAGCATGCCCTCCCCTACACATCTCACACTTTTCAGATTTCAATTTCAATTCCTTCACTTCCTTAGTCAGAGCATCTAGAGCAGCAGCCACACTAGTATCCAATGTGACTTGGTGAACACCTCGAGCTGGTGAGGTGGTACTAGGTGCAGGAATGGAATTCCTGATTAAAGTCCGCTGCTCATGGTCTGTTTGGGCAAAACTTTCAAATAAGTCATTGCATTCAGCCGCATTTTTCTTACCCATCATGTGGCCGCCTGCAGAAGTATCAAAGCGGTTCTTTGCCTCATAAGTTAAGCCATTGTAGAATTTCTCTACAAGGGCCCAATCAGTCAGACCATGTTGGGAGCACCTGCTAAGCAGGTTTTGAAAACGCTCCCATGCAAGATAATAAGGCTCATCAGGTTCCATCCGGAACGAATGGATCTGATCACGAAGGCGGGATGCCTTGCTAGGTGGAAAGTACTTATTCAGAAAAGCTTCTTTAAGGGCATCCCAGGTGGTAAAAGTGTCAGTAGGGTGAGAGTCGAGCCAAGTGGCGGCTCGACCAGAAAGGGAAAAGGGGAACAAGTGGAGGAATTTAGCATCATCTGTGGCACCCTGTAGCTTAAAGGTAGCTAGGATGCGAGTCAGACGGGCTATGTGGGCCGGGGCATCCTCATCATCGCGGCCGTGGAATTGACAGGTGTTATTAATGGCCGTCATGATGTAGGAGGGTATCTGCCAGGACCCATCATTATTGATGGCTGGAATGGTAATAGGGGAGTTAACTCCCGTAAAACCCTGGGTGGATTGTTGGTGGACAGTGCGACGTTCAGCCATTTGGGGAAAGTTTGGTGGACTGGGTGGTGGGGAAGATGACCTAGAAGAACAAGAGCTAGAAGAACTTACCTCTTCAAGCTTAACTTCAGCAGCTGACTTGCTTCGCGAACGAGTAACTAGCATAAAACTGCAGAGTAGAAAATAAGAGAGGTAAGAGAAAAGCAGATAGAAGAAACTAAGAAAAATAGAAAAGACTCGAAATAAAAATAAAAATTAAAAATTAACTGAAAAAAAAAAAAAAAATAAATAAATAAAAATAACAAATAGCACAGATATTTCAGATAAGTTCAATCAAAGCTAATTAACGCAATCGCCAAGAGTCCCCGGCAACGGCGCCAAAAACTTGATGTGCTAAAAGTAGTTTAATAAAAATAACTAAATTAAACCTAAAACTAGACACCTAGTAATACTCTAGACTCTCTAAAACTAAACTACTGACAGGCAAGTGAACCTATCGACTCTAGTATAGCTAAAGTAAGTCCGGATATCGAACCCACGAGACTCTAATGGAAAACGAAAACTAGGCTCGATTACTTATCCTAAATATCAATTAAATTAATTTATTATTTTAAAGGGGGGTTTTACTGAAAAATAAATTGCAATAAAATAAAGGTTAACTAAAATTTACTAAAGTGAACTAGAGACACGAACTTAGCTGAGCCGAATTCAGATGATGACAAGACACTACCTAGACCAGACTCCTAACTATGCCTGATGAGCTTCTATGGTTATGGAACTGAATTGGAACCGGGATCTTAAAATACTAAACATCAAGAATAAACTAGACACCCTCGACCCTTCTCAAGGGGAAACCCTAGAATATTTTTGTGCTGTTAAACTACCGGTTGGAGTACAAACCCTCACAGGTTATCTAACTCTTATGATCGAGTACCCGCTAGACAATCTACCTCACAGCGCGAAAGCCTCACTACACTAGGTGCAAGGGGTAATTATTGAAGCCTAGATCTAACTTGATACGCAAGAGTTGAAAGGGAAACTAGGCAGATCTTCTCACAAAGCCTCTAACCTAGCAATCTAACAACCTAGACATACCAACAAGCCCTCACCTCACAGCTATTGAACTTGGAAGAATACCTAAAATCTTCTAACCACCAAATACCACTCCTATGGTAAACTCGCGACTATTGACCATAAACTAGTTGCTACACAAAGTCTGCAACCTAACTAGCACTCATACATGAAAGACATTCACAAAAGTGCAAGTGGAGTGAATAAGTGACAATTAAAAAATAATAGATACGCACATACACCAGATCTAGAGAAATCAAAATCTTTACTGAATCATAAATCCAAAACACGTTCCAAAAACCATAGAAAATAAAAACAAATCAAAACATAGTTATTTGTCTTGGCCTAGGTAGCTATTAAAGTTTTAGCCACAAATCATCTTGAAAAGAAAAACAAAGCCAATTAAAAATTCAACAATCATTATATAGAACAAAGATAATAAAGGAACGAAAACACCGAATGATTGACACCCGAATAATCGCTGGCTTAAAACCTTTGGTCCCTGGCCTGCCTCCTTAATAATAATATTTCCTTCCAAGCCACCTGCTGTTGTCGTCGATGTGGCTCTCCTCCGAATAATATCTTTTGCGGCTCTCTGTTCCTATCCTCCAAAGAATTGTCCTTTTTTTTCCCGATGCGTCTGACTCTCCAAGAATAATATATTACTCACCTCAATAATTTTTTCTCCTGCGCCGCTTTAGAATAATTCTATTTATCCATGTCAGCTCCCAAGAATGATGTCCCTTATCAATGGATGCCCTACCAATTGTTGTTGGGCTTTGGAACATTGACTTACATTCACGTGTTTTTTTTTTTTTTTTTTATATTATCATTACTATTAAACCATTATTTATATATAGTATTATAACTTCGTGCTTTAGACTCGGGTGTTCTTTACTCGAATAAAGTGGCTCGTCTATGCTCCAACATCCATGAACACCTACAAAATATAAAATAAATACTTAAGTAATAAAAATGACACAAAACTAATAAAAAATCTATAAAAGACCTATACTAAATAAAATAAACTGGTACAAGCCTAAAACTAATAAAAGTATTATTTAAACGACTCGAAAACTATACAAATTTTACACTGGAAATAGATGTATTTTACAATACATCAAATATCCCCACACTTATCTTTTTTTCGTCCCTGAAAAAGAATTATGCTATGGAATCACAGTTAGGTTTACATCCAGTTTCAAAACATAGGTTACTTAATTAATAATCTACTAACGTGTTGATTGCGATTGCAGGTATACTGATCCTCTTAAACCCAAACCGGTTTCCAAGCCCCTTTTTATTTTTGTGTTCGTGTTCGTTCATTAAGAAATTTGTTGTGTTCGTGTTCGTTTATGTTTGTTCAATTAAAACCTAAGCGAACACAAATGAACATAAACGAACATTAATGAACACAAACAAAAACAAGTTTAATAATGATTAATCACAATTCAGCCAAGTCTAATACATCACAATACAACCAAAATAAAATCTAAATTAGTAGGGTTGTGGAGTGTGGAAAAGAATGGAGGTAGGATTGCGAAGTGTGGAGAGTGGCTGATATGTTTAGAATGTTAGGGGTTAGAATTAAATTTTAGAACATATCAAATATATTGTATATAATATAATATGAATTAAGGTTACTTAACCAAAGGAAAATAAATAATAAAAATAAAGTAAAGTTTATTTAAACGAACATAAATGAACAAAAATAAACGAACATAAATGAACGAACATAAATGAATGAACAAAATGTGTGTTCATGTTCGTTCGTTTAATTAAACGAACAAAAAAATGTGTTCGTGTTCGTTCATTTATCTAAATAAACGAACATAAACGAACTTCCCGCCGAACAGTTCACGAACAGTACATGAACGTTCGGTTCGTTTACAGGCCTAGGAATCGTTCGCGGAAGAAAATACGCGACCTGCAAACCCACATGGTTATACACACCCCGCGCCACCAATGTAACATGACCAAAACCGGAAAAAACAATCACCATCAAGGAAAATGATCCCGGGTGGAACAAAATGACGTCTCTTGGAAGGAGGCTGATATCATCCTCCCAAAAGTCCTCAGCGGCGCATCCTCCACCGCCCCATTGGTCATCACCACAGTCTTTGGACATTACCGTACGCGATACATGTTCCTAGACGGCGGAAGCAACACTGACATCATGTATGCTTAGTGTTTTCAACAACTTGACGATGACGACAAAGCCAGACTCGTACCAGTCAATGGGCCACTCTCTGGCTTTATCCATGAAACAATCATCCCTCGCGACATGATTTCTTTCCCTGTCACAATGACGGACGACAAGCATGAGCGCACAGAGGTGTGCGACTTCATGGTCTTGCCAACGACGTCTCATCATGATATCTTGCTCAGGAGGGAAGGCCTTGCGCACTTCAATGCTAACGCGTCAACGACACACCAAATGATTGGTTTCCCGACCCACACCGGCGTCGCTTTTATCTGGGGAAATAAGGATTGTCACTGTCACACCCTCAAATTTCCACTTGCGGGGTTTTACCGCGAGGCGCATGACAAACCAGGATCCAAGTCAACAATCACAATAAACAACTCTATATGAAAAACGTAAAGAAACATAACCAACGATTTTATGAGCGGAAGCGTTTAAGTAGCATTTAATCAACTATGCTATCATCCCAAAAGTTATTAAAAACTCTTTTTATTACAAAACATGCAACTATGCCTAGACGCCAATGCAGACCCGTGCGCCTAGTTCCATGTGTTGCTACCTTAGCGACCTGAGAAAAACATGCCAAAAAGATGTCAACATATAATGCTGGTGAGTTCGCAGGTTTGTTCAATATGTTACCAAAACGTTACCATGTTCATACTATATCAATGTTACCAAGTATGCTAGCTAGGCGTATGTTTTATTACTACTACGATTGGAAACCATTACTAGACACGTTTAGCAATGTTTAGCATGTTTAAGCAGCCCGAATGTTCAGCATGATACCAATGTTCCTGTTCGAGACAATATGCACCCGCCTGGCCCTCCAAGCCGACGAGTGGGGCAGGTCACGCCCAATAGATCTATCCACATTTCCCCCGTTGTGCATTCCCGCACATTCATGGTTTCCCCCGGGACTTCCAAAGATCGTATAGCAATACAAAGTTAAAACCATAGTATGACATATGTTACCAAAATAGTTTAGCGCATGTTTTCTCCCCCAAAAGTTAAAGCAGTAAAAGTGGGGCCGTGAACTCACCTTAAATAGCGTTCTTCGGTTACAAGTAAAGATGTTAAGTCCTCGATAATCCCTCTACCGGAGATCTATCAAAATGTTCACATAAGCTGTAACACCCCAACCGATGGCGGAAACATCGAGGTGCCACGTATGAATGATTGTTCAGTAGCTCATGGTAGTACACAAGTTTAAATAATCCTTTATTTCATCACAATATTGAATTACATTAAAGTCTACATCAAATAATCAAACAAAGCTTCAAATATCTCCTCATGCTAGCTCTAGACTTCAAGCATCAGTATTTCCTGTTGAGTTCGGAAAAATGGGGGGGGGGGGGGGTCAACTAGAAGTTGGTGAGAATACATAAGCCATGTCAAGCAAATAGTTTTAGTATAAAAGTTTAGCAATTCATATGTCTATCGTAAGTTTAAGTCTACATGAATAAACATGATATGTTGAATCGACATAATCAAACCTTTGACTAGTTTAGGTCCATCCCGTCATCCACGGTTCACCTTAATAATATGTTGGAACGATAACAATCACCCACGCTACCTATGTAGGAGGTACACGTATCCGGGTGGGATTGTCAATCCAATAGATCTATCAATGTATACCGTTTGGATGATGAATGTTTATGCTAGAATTGTGCTTACCCTAGTCATGTTCAAGACATAATGCAACATAGAAATACACATAGACACATTGATGATTGAATTGCATAAATATTGTTGTAACATGTTTCACCCCAAAAATGGTGATAAATAGAAAAGGGGCTATGTAAAACTCACCTTAGCAAAGTATTAAGTCTCGAGAAATAGAATATGTGTAGCCCCAAAGTTGCCAATTACAAGAGCTTATAATCAAAGCTTCAATTGTAGAAGTAATATACTATAGAAGAAAGGTATGAGGGAAAGTTTAATCGAATTGAAACAATCGATTTAGAGGTGCAAAGTATAATGGGTCATAGGTGGGTTTTTATACTAGTTTTGGATTCAATTAGCCATTAAAATTGGTCAACACCATAAAGTAAGGTTTTATGATGAATTGACTATTTGACTAAGACTTTGACTGTTTGACTAAGACTTTGACTAGGACTTTGACTATTTGACTCAAGGCTTTATTTAAAAAAAATCTTGTATGTGAAAAAAAAAGAATTTAGAATCATATTATTATTATTATTATTATTATTTATATACATTTATGTATGTATATAAGTTGTGAGTTAGGATAAATAAAGACTTAGGCACATTTGTATAATATTAATGATAAAGGTGTAATAAAAATATATATATATATATATAAGGGCTTTTTATGTATTAAAATTTTGGGGAAAATTTTGCGATGTTACAGTCTCCCCTACTTTTGGAAACTTCGTCCCGAAGTTTATTGAAAACACAGGGTTGAAGGTGATTGGGTAGAAATTAGGACAAGGGTGGTTTGGGAAGTTTCAAGTTAAGGCATGACATAAATTTATAGGTAACAGAATAAACTGTTTCGAATAATTTGGGTAAGAGTTTTGATATGTGTGAGTTTTAAGGGTTGGATTAGGTTAATCTGAAATAGCAAGGAGAATAAGAATCTTAAGTTTTAGGAGTCCTAAAAGGAATGAGTTGATGGACTATTGAAAGACTAAATGAACTACCAGATAACTAAGGTTTATAATTGGTCAACTACCGAAAACCTTGATAGAATTTCACACTACCTTAACGTACCTGTAAATTCATGATTACGTTCCGGACCGCAATCACCAATTTACCTTACATTAGGGTTTTGTGTCCTTCTATAACTCTAGACACACATGTAAAATAATATGATTAACCATGTATCCAAAAATGAGTCCAACTGTTGAGCAGGAAAAAGACTTCTACCAGTCAGTGAGTAGGAACCTCTACCGATTGTTGAGCAGGTATGATAGCCTCTACCAGTCGTTGAGCAGGTTGTAGGGCCTCTACCGACTGTTGAGCAAGCATGATGACCTCTACCAATCGTTGAGTAGGTTATTTTGTACTCTACTAACTGTTGAGCAAGTACTTCATCCTCTATCAGTTGTTTGATTAAGTGTACCAATTATTACACACATGAATTGCAAATTGATAATATGTACATGTAAGCAATCAAGTATCAAGTATAGCATACAAGTTGTAATAGAGTTGCCCTAGATAAGGTTAATGACTCTAGGTGTGTCTATAGTAAATAGTTTATATTCCATGAATTCTAGTTTCAAATGTTCAAATAAGGCAAATAGTCGAATCCTCATGTATAACTAAGGATTATGTTTGATGCAACACACAATCAAGTTTCAATAGTTTGGTTATCATGGGTAACTATATCATGTGTGAGAAGGTGAAGGATATGAATTTAGTTCTTGAGAGGATGATGAAAAATTCTTGAAGCAGAATCAAAGTTGTGAGAGATAGTGAATGTGAAGATAGTTGATAAAGAGTTTACTTTATAGTATGGAGATTATATGATTTGGGTAGGGTGTTGAATATTTAAAAAGTGGCTAAGATGGTAAGGTGAAGTGTGATTGTGAAATCTATGGATGGTTATGAAATGAGATTGATTTAAGCTGTAAAATTTTGAGATTTTTGAGCTTAGTTTAAGGAAGGTGAGTGTAATCATTTATTCATTAATTAAAACGAATAAACGAAAACGTTGACTTATCAAAACTTCTAGATTCTAATAACATAGTGAAGACATGCTTTAGCCTATAAGTGAACACTCATCCCGAGAATTCCCAGGTAGGCATCCAGGTCCCTCGTCTGATTGGGATATATGCGCAATGCCAGTCCTAGACAGAAAACTCAGAAAACAGGCGTTCACCCTTCCAGATTGCACGTGTTCGTTATTAAAATCTAGAACTTCGACGAGATCTCAAGGTGGTTCAGGCTATACCTGAGGATTGTCCTATTAGTCTAAGAGTAGATCTTGTGATGGAGAGCAATCTTCTTGTAGGGGTTGAAGTAGGGATAA
The DNA here is from genome assembly GCA_028751855.1 of Ambrosia trifida. Classification (NCBI taxonomy): domain Eukaryota; kingdom Viridiplantae; phylum Streptophyta; class Magnoliopsida; order Asterales; family Asteraceae; genus Ambrosia; species Ambrosia trifida. The sequence goes on along the minus strand of CM054128.1, from coordinate 130,747,662 downwards.
GAAGTAGGAAGGAGATAGAGAATAGAAGCAAGTAAGGTTGCAAGTAAGAAGAGCAAGTACTGGTTAAAATCCTATGGTTATAGACTAGATTATTTATTTTATTTTTTTTTTCTAATAACCTAATTCCCTATAACCAAGGCTCTGATACCAATCTGTAACACCCCAACCGATGGCGGAAACATCGAGGTGCCACGTATGAATGATTGTTCAGTAGCTCATGGTAGTACACAAGTTTAAATAATCCTTTATTTCATCACAATATTGAATTACATTAAAGTCTACATCAAATAATCAAACAAAGCTTCAAATATCTCCTCATGCTAGCTCTAGACTTCAAGCATCAGTATTTCCTGTTGAGTTCGGAAAAATGGGGGGGGGGGGGTCAACTAGAAGTTGGTGAGAATACATAAGCCATGTCAAGCAAATAGTTTTAGTATAAAAGTTTAGCAATTCATATGTCTATCGTAAGTTTAAGTCTACATGAATAAACATGATATGTTGAATCGACATAATCAAACCTTTGACTAGTTTAGGTCCATCCCGTCATCCACGGTTCACCTTAATAATATGTTGGAACGATAACAATCACCCACGCTACCTATGTAGGAGGTACACGTATCCGGGTGGGATTGTCAATCCAATAGATCTATCAATGTATACCGTTTGGATGATGAATGTTTATGCTAGAATTGTGCTTACCCTAATCATGTTCAAGACATAATGCAACATAGAAATACACATAGACACATTGATGATTGAATTGCATAAATATTGTTGTAACATGTTTCACCCCAAAAATGGTGATAAATAGAAAAGGGGCTATGTAAAACTCACCTTAGCAAAGTATTAAGTCTCGAGAAATAGAATATGTGTAGCCCCAAAGTTGCCAATTACAAGAGCTTATAATCAAAGCTTCAATTGTAGAAGTAATATACTATAGAAGAAAGGTATGAGGGAAAGTTTAATCGAATTGAAACAATCGATTTAGAGGTGCAAAGTATAATGGGTCATAGGTGGGTTTTTATACTAGTTTTGGATTCAATTAGCCATTAAAATTGGTCAACACCATAAAGTAAGGTTTTATGATGAATTGACTATTTGACTAAGACTTTGACTGTTTGACTAAGACTTTGACTAGGACTTTGACTATTTGACTCAAGGCTTTATTTAAAAAAAATCTTGTATGTGAAAAAAAAAAGAATTTAGAATCATATTATTATTATTATTATTTATATACATTTATGTATGTATATAAGTTGTGAGTTAGGATAAATAAAGACTTAGGCACATTTGTATAATATTAATGATAAAGGTGTAATAAAATATATATATATATATATATATATATATATATATATATATATATATATATATATATATATATAAGGGCTTTTTATGTATTAAAATTTTGGGGAAAATTTTGCGATGTTACATAAGCGTTCCGACTAATAACCATAAGGTTATCTAGTCCCCGATTGTCCAGATCGTAACCAAGTATGTTTTAGAACGTGTTTAAATGTTTAACCGACACACTAGACCGACCCGACATTCCGTTGGTGACCCATTACCCTAACTAATCAAGTACACATAGGTTACACACAAGGTTCAAGCATAAAACACTTAATTTGTATCAAAAATCCCATTTCTGCATCAGAACGGTCGAACCAGTCAGTTTTAAGTCTCCTTCGCCCGTTTTCAGTCTCCTTCGCCCGTTTTCAGTCTCCTTCGCCCGTTTAACATTTCGTTCGATCGTTTGATGCCTCTTTCGCCCGATTTACCACGTTCGCCCGACAAAAACCCAGGTTCGACCCTGGTTTCCCTCCTTCGCACCTTCGATCGGTCGAAGGAGGCCAGGTTCGCCCCTGTTGTGCAAATTTTCCTAAAAACGCTTCATACACATTCAAAACGACTCGAAATATCATCAAACACAGCAATCAAACATGGATAACTTATCCCTACAAAACCCCACCGATTTCCCCCGATAATACGTCCGTTTCAGCCCTTTCCCAAAATGGTAAAGATTATGGAAACATCACTTTCATGCATGAATAATTTACCCAATTTGGAAACTTTTGAAATCGATTCATATTCAACTTGAAATGCTCAGTTTGTCGAGTGTTCGATCTTTTCTTATCAATTCTATTGATCATAAATATCATGCATCACGTCTAGATTCGTTAAAACCCCCAAATACCCATAATATCATCATATCCAATCCTAACCCTAAACAACAATAATCTAGCATCAATAACAATCCCATATCATGTTTCTATCATAGATACAACAGCAAATCCTTGAACAACACATAACACCACATAATACACAATTTACATATGTTATTCACCATGAAAACCTATGTTAAATGATAATGTTTTGATTTAGAAAGATGTTTAAAAGGTTTTTAATCATAAAAATACCCTTAGAACAGATCCGGACAATTAGGGTTAGATGAAAACGAATTAAAATGCTTTTAAAAAGGTTTAGGATTAAGAACATACCTTGGATTCTTGTTTAGATGTTGTAGATAGGTTAGATTATGAAAAAGAAGAGCAAAAACTCCTTCCTTAGTGATTAAGATCGTTTGAGAGCGTTTTGGGACGGTTAGGGTTTGTGAAATGATGAAAAATGACAAAGGTTGGTATTTATACTAATCCTCCTTCGCCCCATTTCAATGGTCGAAGGTGGCCTCCTTCGACCCTTACACAGGGTCGAATGAGCCCTGTCCTGGTCGAAGGGAATCCTTTCAATTCCACTTCCCAGGTTCGCCCATTTACAAAGGGTCGAACCAGGCAATTGTTCTCCTTCGACCACTCGAAGTGGTCGAACCAGAACTCCCTTTTAACTAGTTTTCCAGTTTGTCGTGTTTAACGCATTCTAACACATCTTAACACATAAGCATGCATCCTTAATCTATATTTGGCGTATTTAAGCATAGATAATCATTTACACACCATTTAAACACATCTATGTATATAATCCACCACACGACCCATAATCTACACATATACTTAATTAGTTCATGTAATGTCACCAACAACGGAACCCGGTACTAGTGTATTACCAAAACGACTCCCAATGATCCTCCAGATCATTGTACCCTGGACAATCCTAACCCAGTTAAGTTCGTTTATAAACGTTTCTCGCTAAGGTAGACTTAGATGTTACTAATATGTTTAAGCCAAACATGCCGGGTGTCACATCATCCCCACGTTGAAAGAATTTTCGTCCCGAAAATTGCGCAAAGCACCAAAAAGAAAGAAACGAAAGAACAGAACGAAAGGAAAATTACCGGATGTCACATCATCCCCACGTTGAAAGGAATCTCGACCCGAGATTCATTCCGCCTCAGCAGTAACATGCCTCGATTCAAACGCGCGTTTTGGAAAAAGATGAGGATACTTAGCTTTCATCTGATCCTCCCGTTCCCACGTGAACTCCGGTTCACGGTTCGAGTTCCAACGGACTTTAACGATGCGGATTTTACTCCGACGAAGGCTACGAATCTTGTAGTCGAGAATCTCGACAGGTTCCTCCACAATGCGAAGACGATCATCAACCTTGATCTCCTCTAGTGGTACAATGAGAGATTCATCAGTCAAACACTTCTTTAAGTTAGGCACATGGAAGACGTTGTGCACACTACCGAGCTCCGCCGGTAAGTCAAGTCTGTATGCCACCGGTCCAATCCGATCCAGGATTGCGAATGGTCCGACATATCGAGGGTTAAGCTTGCCACGCTTTCCGAAGCGTATGACGCCCTTCCATGGTGAAACTTTCAGAAGTACCCTGTCCCCAACCTAGAACTCCAAAGGTTTTCGACGGCAATCGGCATAACTCTTCTGACGATCCCGAGCAGCAGCCAAACGCTGACGAATCTGCACGATTTTCTCCGAAGTTTCGTACACGAGTTCCGGACCAGTGAGCTGGCTCTCGCCCACCTCGGCCCAACAAAGTGGTGATCGACATTTCCGTCCGTAAAGAGCCTCGAATGGAGCTGCCTTGATACTAGAGTGATAGCTGTTGTTGTAGGAGAACTCCACTAATGGCAGGTGGATCTCCCAACTTTTGCCAAAATCGATAACACATGCCCAAAGCATGTCTTCCAAGGTTTGAATCGTCCGCTCACTCTGTCCATCAGTTTGCGGATGATAAGCCATACTCATATCCAACTGAGTACCCAAAGCCTTGTGCAGAGCCTTCCAGAAACACGAATCGAAACGAGAATCACGATCAGAGATAATAGAAACAGGCACCCCGTGCCGAGCAACCACCTCCTTAAGGTAAAGTCGAGCCAACCGCTCGAGCCCATCGGTTTCCTTAATAGGTATAAAACGTGCCGATTTTGTCAGCCGGTCAAAAATCATGTAACATCGCAAATTTTTCCCCAAATTTCATTACATAAAAATCTTATTTTTTTATACACCTTTATCATTTATTTATCCCTAACACACAACTTATACATATATATATATAGGTTTATAATAATAATAATAATAATAATAATAATAATAAAAGTAATAATAATAATAAATGATAACAATAATCTAGATCCATAATTGATTTGTTGATTTTGTTTTACCCAACCCAAAAGTTGGCCCAACCAGACAAATCCCGGCCCACCTGGAGACCCGGCCCAAAACCCCCATACTCTTCCTTCATCATTTAATAAAAAAAGGGGGGTGGATTGCTTATGCTGGGTATCGAACCCGAGCAATGAGGCGGTTCATACTTAACACATTTCAATTTATGACCTGTCACCTTCCTGCTACATCTGCGCACGACTGTGCACAATCAAACCCACTTTTTATGCTTTTAATTGATACTAATCATGGAAACCTTTGACCATACGACCTCGCCAACGTCTAACGCGTACAATACACGTCAATTACACGTCAAAAACACATTAACTCGTATCAATTACGTATATAATTATTCAAACGGGTCAAACTTTCCAATTAAACAACCTGGACATCAACACTATAAATTGAACCCTTCTGGACCTCCTCAACTCGCCACTCAATCTCTCTCAACCCTCAATTTCTATTCACTAACCGTTGTTCTTGGATTTCTGTTCGTCTTTTGACCCGAGCCTTGACCAAACGATTCTGTATCGAAACAAGTTTGTAAGTTTAATTTTTTTGGTGGGTTTTGATCATCGGCATCCACACATCAAAAGCCCTAAGATTAATCAGGTTATTGATGTGTGGATTATTCAATTGGAAAATTAGGGCTCGCACAATTGAAATTTGGGGAAGAACACTTTTTATTGTTGATATTTATTTTAAATAAACAGCTACCAAACACAACCACTAGGCTAGACCAGGTGGTTGTGTCTGGTGCTCGCCTTCTCAGCCACGCGGGTTCGAGTCCCGGGTGTGGCATCCTTTTTCATGCATTTGTTTTATTTTTCAAAAACAATCAAAATTAATCTTATATTACTTATAATTTTATAAATTCGTTTTAAATTATTAAAACCCATTTATTAATTCTACAAAAATTATTTTAAGTTAATCTACTGAAAAAGTTTAACTTACAATTTTTAGTTTTCAAAAAATTTGTTTATTTAATATATATAATAAATAAATCAAGTTTATTCCATTTTATTTATAAAAATCTATAAAAATATCAAAACAATTTTATAAATTTCCACAAAAATTATTCTGAGTTTATTTAATGATAAAATTTTCTGAAATGATTTTTAATTCTGAAAAATCATTTATTTAATATTTTTAATCAATTTTTGTTAGTTTTATTCATAATTAAATCATAATAAATCCAATTTTTAATATTTTTGCACCAAAATTTTATACAAATTATTTCTGATTATTTAGAACAGAACTATAATTTTTAAACTAATAATTCTTTAATTTTAGTATTTTTAAATATTAAAGTTAAAAGTTTGACAATTTGTTATAAATAGAATTAATATTCTATTTTAAAGAAAATAATTTGTAAAAATTATTTTTCTACTTTAAACACATTATTGTGACCATCTTAAATTTAAATTTCATAAAAAGAATTTTTGTTTATTTATTTACAAAAATTCTCTCATTTATCAAACAATTTTAATATTAATCAAACGAGCATTTATCCCCAAATTCGAAGCCCTAGAACGTATACATTTGTAGACTAGATAGACTTATTTATTACCTTATTATAGGGTGATACTTGACACATTTGGGCAACACCATTATTCAATTTTTCAACAGATATAACATTTTGCTAAGGTGAGTTTTACATAGCCCCTTTTCTATTTATCACCATTTTTGGGGTGAAACATGTTACAACAATATTTATGCCATTCAATCATCAATGTGTCTATGTGTATTTCTATGTTGCATTATGTCTTGAACATGACTAGGGTAAGCACAATTCTAGCATAAACATTCATCAGCCAAACGGTATACATTGATAGATCTATTGGACTGACAATCCCACCCGGATACGTGCCTCCTACAAAGGTTGCGTGGGTGTTTGTTACTGCAATATAAACGAGTGAACCATGAGCGTATGGGATGTACCACAATACAACAGTCACAAGGTTGATTATGCACTCGATTTACTTCTAGTATGTTTTCGCATATGGACTAGATTGCCATGACACATGAATTGCACAACAATTTTATTCGATTATCAAAACCTATGTAATTCTCACCAACTTTTGTTGACCCAAAATATTTTCAATTTAACATGTTTCAGGTTCTACTTGCTTGAAGATTTGCTTGAAGATATGTGCATAGTTTTATTCAATTTGATGTACGAATTCTTGTAGAACAATTGTATGTAATTTATTTAAATCATTTAATGAAATTTATTATTCACCATGAGCTACTGAACAATCATCACTACGTGACATCCTGATGTTTCCGCCATCGGTTGGGGTGTTACAGATTGGTATCAGAGCCAGTTATAGGGAATTACGTTATTAGAAAAATAATCTAGTCTATAACCATAGGATTTAACCAGTACTTGCTTCTTTTACTTGCTATACTCTATCTCCCTCCTACTTCTTATCCCTACTTTCATCCCTACAAGAAGGTTGCCCTCCATCACTGGATCCACTCTTAGACTAATAAGGCAAAATCCTCAGGTTTAACCTGAACCACCTTGAGATCTCGTCAAAGTTCTAGATTTTAATAACGAACACGTGCAATCTGGAAGGGTGAATGCCTGTATTCTGAGTCTTCTGTCTAGGCTGGCATTGCGCATATATCCCAATCAGACGAGGGACCTGGATGCCTACTTGGGAATTCTCGGGATGAGTGTTCACTTATAGGCTAAAGCACGTCTTCATATGTTGTTAGAATTTAGAATCTTTGATAAGTCAACGTTTTCGTTTATTCGTTTTAATTAATGAATAAATGATTACATTCCCTGTATAACCTCATTCATTTCATTGTGTCTCTTACAGATCATGCCTCCACGTCGCAGTGCTCGTCTCAACAGTGGTGACAACCATGACGAAGGAAGTAGCAATCACAACCATAACCATGACACTAACAACAACAACAACAATGGTGTCGATGCTCAACTGGCTGCAATCATTTCACAACAAATGGCGCAGCAAATCGCAACTCTGGTTCCCAACTTATTAGCCCAAGTCATCCAATTGAACGGCAACGGGAACGGCAACGGCAACGGGAATGGAAATGGAAACCACAACGGGAATGGGAATGGACTTCCAGCCTGTACCCTTAAACACTTTAATTCTTGTAATCCCCCAAAGTTTAGTGGTGAAGAAGGAGCTACGGGACTTCTACAATGGTTTGAGGGTATTGAGAATACCTTCATTAACAGTGAGTGCCCCGACAACTTTAAGGTCCGTTATGCCATGAGTGTTCTTCACAAACGAGCACTCACTTGGTGGAATGAGGAAAAACGCACTCGTGGGGCTGAAGCTGCACTGGCTTTAACTTGGGATCAAGCTAAAGACATTATGAAGGCAGAGTTCTGTCCTCGTAATGAAATTAAGAAACTGGAAGATGAATTTCATGATCTTGCTCAAGACAGTGGGGAAAACCTTGCTTACAACACTCGTTTTCACGAACTGAGCTTACTGCTACCCCACAAAGTTACCCCTTTGCCCATTGCGATCGAAAAATACATTGGTGGTTTACCGATGCAGGTTCAAGACACGGTGTGGGGAAGGAACCCTGCTACTTTGGAGGAAGCAAAGCGTTTGGCTGCCACCCTAACAGATAACCATGTGAAGGTAGGAACCCTGACTCGTAAAGGGGAAAAGAAAAAGGATACTCCCCAACCTGCCGTTGAAATCAAAACCGAGGCCTCAACCAACGGAAAATGCAAGGTCAGGAATTTTGCAATAGACACCACTGTCCTACCCAACAAGAAACAATACAACAGGAAGCTACCTAAGTGTGACACCTGCCAGTATCACCATTCAACCCAAGTACCCTGCCGACAGTGCACCAATTGTCAAAGGTATGGGCACCTTGCAGATGCTTGTCGAATCCCCGCTACAAACGCTCTTGATGCTCCAAATAACCCCGCTTGAGACCCTCCAGCTACTTAAACCCCACCATTTGAATGATGTCTATTTCCTCTTTAATTCTATGTATTGACACTTTTTGGTTCAAATAATAAATCCAAGTATTATCATAACATCTGAGTGCATGCTTGTTTGAATGTGAATTAATTGCTATATCTATAATTATACTTGCTTACTTGTATATCAAATAGTTGACTACCAAACAACCTACTTAATGATTGGTAGAGGTCATCATGTCTTTCCAACAGTCGGGAGAGGCCCTACCACCTGCTCAACGACTGGTGGAGACTATCAGACCTGCTCAACAATCGGTAGAGTCATAAAAGGACGCAAAACCCTAATGTAAGGTAAATTGGTAATTACGGTCCGGAACGTAATCATGAATTTACAGGTACGTTAAGGTAGTGTGAAATTTTATCAAGGTTTCCGGTAGTCGACCAATTGTAAACTTAGTGTTTTCTTTTAACTTCGGGACGAAGTTTCCAAAAGTAGGGGAGACTGTAACATCGCAAAATTTTCCCCAAATTTTATTACATAAAAATCTTATTTTTTTATACACCTTTATCATTTATTTATCCCTAACACACAACTTATACATATATATATAGGTTTATAATAATAATAATAATAATAATAATAATAATAATAATAATAATAATAATAATAATAATAAAAGTAATAATAATAATAAATGATAACAATAATCTAGATCCATAATTGATTTGTTGATTTTGTTTTACCCAACCCAAAAGCTGGCCCAACCAGACAAACCCCGGCCCACCTGGAGACCCGGCCCAAAACCCCCATACTCTTCCTTCATCATTTAAAAAAAAAGGGGGGTGGATTGCTTATGCTGGGTATCGAACCCGAGCAATGAGGCGGTTCACACTAACACACACACACACCACAACCACTGGTCCATTATGCCATATGTTATCAGATCTAGGATCAATATATACTTAACACATTTCAATTTATGACCTGTCACCTTCCTGCTACATCTGCGCGCGACTGTGCACAATCAAACCCACTTTTTATGCTTTTAAATGATACTAATCATGGAAACCTTTGACCATACGACCTCGCCAACGTCTAACGCGTACAATACGCGTCAATTACACGTCAAAAACACATTAACTCGTATCAATTACGTATATAATTATTCAAACGGGTCAAACTTTCCAATTAAACAACCTGGACATCAACACTATAAATTGAACCCTTCTGGACCTCCTCAACTCGCCACTCAATCTCTCTCAACCCTCAATTTCTATTCACTAACCGTTGTTCTTGGATTTCTGTTCGTCTTTTGACCCGAGCCTTGACCAAACGATTCTGTATCGAAACAAGTTTGTAAGTTTAATTTTTTTGGTGGGTTTTGATTATCGGCATCCACACATCAAAAGCCCTAAGATTAATCAGGTTATTGATGTGTGGATTGTTCAATTGGAAAATTAGGGCTCGCACATTTGAAATTTGGGGAAGAACACTTTTTATTGTTGATATTTATTTTTAAATAAACAGCTACCAAACACAACCACTAGGCTAGACCAGGTGGTTGTGTCTGGTGCTCGCCTTCTCAGCCACGCGGGTTCGAGTCCCGGGTGTGGCATCCTTTTTCATGCATTTGTTTTATTTTTCAAAAACAATCAAAATTAATCTTATATTACTTATAATTTTATAAATTCGTTTTAAATTATTAAAACCCATTTATTAATTCTACAAAAATTATTTTAAGTTAATCTACTGAAAAAGTTTAACTTACAATTTTTAGTTTTCAAAAAAATTGTTTATTTAATATATATAATAAATAAATCAAGTTTATTCCATTTTATTTATAAAAATCTATAAAAATATCAAAACAATTTTATAAATTTCCACAAAAATTATTCTGAGTTTATTTAATGATAAACTTTTCTGAAATGATTTTTAATTCTGAAAAATCATTTATTTAATATTTTTAATCAATTTTTGTTAGTTTTATTCATAATTAAATCATAATAAATCCAATTTTTAATATTTTTGCACCAAAATTTTATACAAATTATTTCTGATTATTTAGAACAGAAATATAATTTTTAAACTAATAATTCTTTAATTTTAGTATTTTTAAATATTAAAGTTAAAAGTTTGACAATTTGTTATAAATAGAATTAATATTCTATTTTAAAGAAAATAATTTGTAAAAATTATTTTTATACTTTAAACACATTATTGTGACCATCTTAAATTTAAATTTCATAAAAAGAATTTTTATTTATTTATTTACAAAAATTCTCTCATTTATCAAACAATTTTAATATTAATCAAACGAGCATTTATCCCCAAATTCGAAGCCCTAGAACGTATACATTTGTAGACTAGATAGACTTATTTATTACCTTATTATAGGGTGATACTTGACACATTTGGGCAACACCATTATTCAATTTTTCAACAGATATAACATTTTGCTAAGGTGAGTTTTACATAGCCCCTTTTCTATTTATCACCATTTTTGGGGTGAAACATGTTACAACAATATTTATGCAATTCAATCATCAATGTGTCTATGTGTATTTCTATGTTGCATTATGTCTTGAACATGACTAGGGTAAGCACAATTCTAGCATAAACATTCATCAGCCAAACGGTATACATTGATAGATCTATTGGACTGACAATCCCACCCGGATACGTGCCTCCTACAAAGGTTGCGTGGGTGTTTGTTACTGCAATATAAACGAGTGAACCATGAGCGTATGGGATGTACCACAATACAACAGTCACAAGGTTGATTATGCACTCGATTTACTTCTAGTATGTTTTCGCATATGGACTAGATTGCCATGACACATGAATTGCACAACAATTTTATTCGATTATCAAAACCTATGTAATTCTCACCAACTTTTGTTGACCCAAAATATTTTCAACTTAACATGTTTCAGGTTCTACTTGCTTGAAGATTTGCTTGAAGATATGTGCATAGTTTTATTCAATTTGATGTACGAATTCTTGTAGAACAATTGTATGTAATTTATTTAAATCATTTAATGAAATTTATTATTCACCATGAGCTACTGAACAATCATCACTACGTGACATCCCGATGTTTCCGCCATCGGTTGGGGTGTTACAAATCACCCAGATCATATCATAACCACTAGGTGACCTTGGCAGTTTGGTGACAAAATCCATCGTGATTCGCTCCCACTTCCATTCCGGAACCTCTGGTTGTTGTAGGAGACCAGACGGCTTCTGATACTCCACCTTGACTTTAGCACAAGTCAAACACTTGCTGACGTAAGAAGCTATATCAGCTTTCATGTTTGGCCACCAATAAAGTATCTTCAAATCCTGATACATCTTATCGGAGCCAGGGTGAATAGAATACCGGGATTTGTGAGCTTCATCCAAAACAAGCTCGCGCAATCCCCCGAACAATGGGATCCAAACACGCCCCGCAAAATAGTGTAAGCCATCGGTCCTGAGCTCAAGATGCTTGTCAGCACCGTGCATAGTTTCAGCCTTAAGGTTTTCCTCCTTCAAGGCCTCCAACTGTGCAGAACGGATTCGGTCAGGCAACTACGAATGAATGGTGAGCTGTAAGGCTCGAACACGACGAGGATTCGCAGACTCCTTCCTGCTCAAGGCGTCCGCCACAACGTTCGCCTTGCCAGGATGGTATTTGATGGCACAGTCATAATCGTTCAGGAGTTCTACCCAGCGACGCTGCCGCATGTTCAACACCTTCTGGTCGAAAATATGCTGAAGACTCTTGTGATCGGTATATACTTCACACTTGGTACCGTACAAGTAATGTCTCCAGATTTTCAACGCAAAGACTACCGCACCCAGTTCCAAGTCATGAGTAGTGTAGTTCTTCTCATGAACTTTGAGTTGACGAGAAGCATAAGCAATAACCTTCCCGCGTTGCATCAACACACAACCGAGGCCACGAATAGAAGCGTCACAGTACACCACGAAGTCATCCGTACCCTCTGGCAAGGATAAGATAGGTGCAGAACAAAGTTTAAGCTTCAGCATCTGAAATGCTGATTCCTGTGGTTCATCCCAGTCGAACTTTCGGTCCTTCTGGGTAAGAGCAGTGAGGGGTTGAACGATCTTCGAAAATGCCTCAATGAAGCGACGATAGTAACCCGCAAGACCTAGGAATTGCCGCACCTCAGATGGCGTCTTTGGTGCTTCCCAGTCTTTAATAGCTTCGATCTTAGCCGGATCGACATGATTTCCCAGTTCATTCACCACATGTCCTAGGAATTGAACTTCTCGTAACCAAAAATCACACTTCGAGAACTTAGCATACAACTGCTCCTGTCTCAAAAGTTCCAAGACCAACCGCAGATGTTCCTCATGATCCGCCTTGTTCTTGGAATAAATCAGGATATCGTCAATGAACACGATGACGAACTTATCAAGGTAAGGTTTGCAAACGCGGTTCATTAAATCCATGAACACCGCCGGTGCGTTAGTGAGACCAAAAGGCATGACCAAGAACTCAAAATGGCCATAACGAGTGCGAAAAGCAGTCTTCTGAATGTCAGCTTCCTTGACGCGCAACTGGTGGTAACCGGACCGCAAATCAATCTTCGAATAGTAGCTGGAGCCCTGAAGCTGGTCAAAGAGATCATCAATGCGAGGAAGAGGATAACGATTCTTGATGGTCACTTTGTTCAGCTCACGATAATCAATACACATGCGGAGACTCCCATGCTTCTTCTTCACAAACAAAATAGGAGCTCCCCACGGGGAAGAACTCGGTCGGATGAAACCCTTTTCCAAGAGTTCCTGTAACTGGCTGGACAACTCTTGCATCTCGGGAGGTGCAAGACGATACGGAGCTCGGGCAATAGGAGCTGCGCCCGGAGTAAGATCAATGCCGAACTCAACCTGACGACGGGGAGGAAGACCAGGTAAATCATTAGGAAACACATCAGAAAAGTCACGAACCACCGGAATATCCTCGATCTTCTTCTCATCATCAGTAGAAACGTTAACAAGCGCCAGAATGGCCGAACAGCCCTTTCGAAGATATTTACGGGCTTTCATGCTAGAAATGATACTCAGCGGAGCACCGCTTTTCTCGCCACGAACCGAAAGGATCTCTCCATCAGGGAGAGGGATCCGAATAACCTTGTCAAAACAAACAATTTCCACGCGATACAACGATAACCAATCCATGCCGACCATGACATCAAAACTACCCAGGGGCACCAGCATAAGGTCAATGGGGAAAGACAAACCCGACAGTTCCAAGCGACATTCCCTAAGGGTGTGTGTCGCTTCGATTTTCTTACCATCAGCCAATTCTATTAAGTACTTAGCTTCTAAAGGTGTGGGTACTATATCTAGCAATCGACTAACATCCAAAGATACGAAACTCTTATCGGCACCAGAATCAAACAAAACAGAAACATAGCGATCATTAAGAAGGAACGTACCGGTAATTGTGTCTGGATCCTGCCTAGCCTCCACAGATCCAATGACGAAGGCACGTGCAGTCCTGCCTCCGCCGCCGTTGTTCCCGTTACCGTTCCCGCCCCTCCCATTATCGCCCTGCTTCAGTTTAGGACATTCACGCTTGAAGTGTCCCGCATCACCACAGTTATAACACCCCTGCCTCCCCTGAGTCCCCTGAGCAGCAGGAGCAGGAGTAGCCGCAGGAGTCTGAGTTGGGGTGAGTGCCACCTTGCAATCCTTAGCATGGTGCCCCAACTGGTGGCACCGATGACAACGAGCCCTATCACAACCCCCAGAATGGTGAAAACCACACTTGTTGCACTTGGGATGCTTCCCAACATACCCACCTGTCTTCTACCCAGAAGAAGACCCAGATGAATCAAACTTCCCTGTCGGCTGAGCTGGCACCACACTCTTCCCCTCAGTAACCTTCACAGTTGCACCCTTGGGTGGCAAAACGCCTTCTGCCACCTTCAGGTTAGTCATCCGATGAGCTGATCGGACAACTTCAGCAATAGTGGGAAGATTCCCAGCAGCCACCAACCCAGCAATCTCCGGCACCAGTCCAGACACATAGTGCTCGATCCTCCGGTACTCGGGTGTGTGCAAATCAGGGCACAACACCGCCAGCTCATTCCTCCTCACAGTGTATTCTTCGATCTCAAACCCAACCATCTTGTAGCTCCAGACCTCATGCTCTAACTTCTGTATCTCCTCTCTCGGACAGTACTCACCTCTCAACAGCTGCACAAACTCCGCCCAAGGCATAGCAATAGCCTCCCCCAATCCCATGTTCTGAGTAGTAGCATTCCACCATGACAGTGCAGGCCCCTCAAATGTCGCGGTAGCATACTTCACCCGGTCCCCAGCAGGACAGTTACACATAACGAACACAGACTCAACCTTCTCCAGCCATCGGAGCAGTCCCACCGCTCCCTCAGTTCCAGCGAAGTTATGGGGCTGACAGTCCCGAAACTTCTTATAGGAACACTGAGGTGGGGGTGGATTGGCACCAACACCTGAAACACGGTACATGAGTAAAACACAAACGAAAGGACACGAAACCCAAAAATGAGGCAAGGTCGACAGAAATCAACTCACCACCCATGGCATTAATCCCAGCCTGGAAATTTGCCATAGCCATGTTCACTTGCTGCTGTAGCAAGTTGTTCAGTTCAGCTTGGGTCATGTTGATGTTTCCACGACCACCGCCTCCAGCACGACCACCACCGCCAGCACGGCCACCGCCGCCACCACGACGTCCACCACCACGAGCACCAGACATGATCTAACAAATCAAGAAATCGAGGGATTCAGATTCACTTCCAGTGTCAACCACTAGAAATTTACAAGAGTTAACCTAGGGACAAATCCAGGACTATACATCCAAACTCGAAGTCCATCGGGATTTTCATGCATTCCAGTTTATTATTTCGTGTGCACCCGAAATGATAAACTGCTCTACATGGTCCTCCAGATGTACCCCTAATCTAGACCCCAGTCACCGAATATCGTCGCCTAATAACGTGTGACGATAGGTGCAAGTGTAAGAAGGTATGTGTGTGCTAGTACCAACAAATCAACCCCTCCTTCTTCAATCCAGAAGAAGAAGACAAGAGTAGGTAAGAACCCAAGTAAAAGCGGATGATGTAACGGAGAAGCATGATGATGATGTAAGGACACCCCGACAACGCTAGTACGTATCCCACTAATAGACTCAAAGTATGTGACCGTCTAGTGTGTGCGACTCGGCTATAGACCAGACTCTACATGCAGTCCTAGTTCACTATAACCATTGGCTCTGATACCAATTTGTCACACCCTCAAATTTCCACTTGCGGGGTTTTACCGCGAGGCACATGACAAACCAGGATCCAAGTCAACAATCACAATAAACAACTCTATATGAAAAACGTAAAGAAACATAACCAACGATTTTATGACCGGAAGCGTTTAAGTAGCATTTAATCAACTATGCTATCATCCCAAAAGTTATTAAAAACACTTTTTATTACAAAACGTGCAACTATGCCTAGACGCCAATGCAGACCCGTGCGCCTAGTTCCATTTGTTGCTACCTTAGCGACCTGAGAAAAACATGCCAAAAAGATGTCAACATATAATGCTGGTGAGTTCGCAGGTTTGTTCAATATGTTACCAAAACGTTACCATGTCCATACTATATCAATGTTACCAAGTATGCTAGCTAGGCGTATGTTTTATTACTACTACGATTGGAAACCATTACTAGACACGTTTAGCAATGTATAGCATGTTTAAGCAGCCCGAATGTTCAGCCTGATACCAATGTTCCTGTTCGAGACAATATGCACCCGCCTGGCCCTCCAAGCCGACGAGTGGGGCAGGTCACGCCCAATAGATCTATCCACATTTCCCCCGTTGTGCATTCCCGCACATTCATGGTTTCCCCCGGGACTTCCAAAGATCGTATAGCAATACAAAGTTAAAACCATAGTATGACATATGTTACCAAAATAGTTTAGCGCATGTTTTCTCCCCCAAAAGTTAAAGCAGTAAAAGTGGGGCCGTGAACTCACCTTAAATAGCGTTCTTCGGTTACAAGTAAAGATGTTAAGTCCTCGATAATCCCTCTACCGGAGATCTATCAAAATGTTCACATAAGCGTTCCGACTAATAACCATAAGGTTATCTAGTCCCCGATTGTCCAGATCGTAACCAAGTATGTTTTAGAACGTGTTTAAATGTTTAACCGACACACTAGACCGACCCGACATTCCGTTGGTGACCCATTACCCTAACTAATCAAGTACACATAGGTTACACACAAGGTTCAAGCATAAAACACTTAGTTTGTATCAAAAATCCCATTTCTGCATCAGAACGGTCGAACCAGTCAGTTTTAAGTCTCCTTCACCCGTTTTCAGTCTCCTTCGCCCGTTTTCAGTCTCCTTTGCCTGTTTTCAGTCTCCTTCGCCCGTTTTACATTTCGTTCGACCGTTTGATGCCTCTTTCACCCGATTTACCACGTTCGCTTGACAAAATCCCAGGTTCGACCATGGTTTCCCTCCTTCGCACCTTCGATCGGTCGAAGGAGGCCAGGTTCGCCCCTGTTGTGCAAATTTTCCTAAAAACGCTTCATACACATTCAAAACGACTCGAAGCATCATCAAACACAGCAGTCAAACATGGATAATTTATCCCTACAAAACCCCACCGATTTCCCCCGATAATACGTCCGTTTCAGCCCTTTCCCAAAATGGTAAAGATTATGGAAACATCACTTTCATGCATGAATAATTTACCCAATTTGGAAACTTTTGAAATCGATTCATATTCAACTTGAAATGCTCAGTTTGTCGAGTGTTCGATCTTTTCTTATCAATTCTATTGATCATAAATATCATGCATCACGTCTAGATTCGTTAAAACCCCTAAATACCCATAATATCATCATATCCAATCCTAACCCTAAACAACAATAATCTAGCATCAATAACAATCCCATATCATGTTTCTATCATAGATACGGCAGCAAATCATTGAACAACACATAACACCACATAATACACAATTTACATATGTTATTCACCATGAAAACTGATGTGTAGGATTACATGACTTTAATTTTATTGTTGGATTTGATATATGTGTGTTGGTGTTAATTTTATTTGAAGTTTGTTTATTGGTTTTGTGGAGCTAGGCATGTAGAGATACCCCCTAGGTCTTGAAATCAATCTAGTTCGTCAACTTAGGTTAGCGTGCTAGTATTTGGAGTTGGAGTACGACACAAGTATAACAAACTAATATAATAAATTAACTAAGACGTGCAGTCCATTCTTGAGGGTGAGAAATCTAACTCGAGTTTGCTAGGTAACTAACTAGGCATTGTTCGGTAGTTGGCAAGCGCTAGGGCGGGAGTCGCTACTTGTCCGTGTTTAGAGTTTTCCTAGGTTTTCTTCAGTAGAGTTTAAGTCTGCTTCATAGTTTGAGGGTTTTAATCCAGGAGAGGTTTTAATCTGATTTCTGTGGGATTTTGGTACGCTAGGGCGATCCAGATCCATCTTAGCATTTCTACACTTGTCCCGCCTTGAGTCTAGTGAGCTATCTTTGACAAGAGGTTTGTTAGATAAGAATAGGGTCTCAATTTAATTACCAAATTTATGATTTATTGCTAGTGTCTAGGGATTTTACCTAAGTAACCAACCTTCTTCCTATCCGATTTCTCCAAGTTCCTAGTTTCATTTAAGCAGTTGAGGTTACTTTATTTATATTTAGTTTCTTTTAAGTTTTTTAATCATTAGTTTAACCCCCCACATAAGTATATATTTATTTAGGCTAGTATTCGGTATAGGTTGTGATCTAGAGTTGCATTCGCGTCTTTGGGTTCGATACTCGGTCTTATCTGTTTACTGCTTTGCGACCGGTACACTTGCCGTGCGTGTGTAGTTTTTAGGTGAGTCGTTTTAATTAAAACTTGTGTTATTTTTATATATACATTTACACACACCAAGTTTTTGGCGCCGTTGCCGGGGACGCAATTAGCACTCTTGAGAATTATCCGATCCGTTTCTAATCTACTATTTTGTGAATAATTTTTTTTTCTTTTTTTCTTATTATTATTATTTTTTATTCTTAATATATAATTTTTTTATCATGTGCGAGATCTGCGGAGGACCCCATTTTACCATAAGATGCCCTCATTCATATTCATCGGGGTATTCCACAGATTATTATTCTACCACGTATTTGCAGCCGCAGCCATATCAGTTACACCAGCCTTCATACCCACAGGCAAACAGGTGGTTTAACCCTGCAACATCTGAGTCACTAGATAGAAGAAAAAGTCGGCATGATTATCTACAAGATGAGATGTATGAGGAAAGGCATGGTGGTTGCTCGTCAGAGTATCCACCTAGCCAACATTTGTATCCACATCCCGATTATCGGGATGTCTCGTCTCACACTAGACCCGATTTTGCCGCCTTAGTTGCTAAACAACAGCTCATGCTCGAGGATATCGATTCTTTGCTATCCAAGCGCACCGACTCTTTGAGGGAACAAGATGCGGCACTTAAAAGGCTAGAGGCTCGGGTGGATGAACTGAAGACCATAATGGACGTTGAAGTCCCACCTCCAGTTCAGCAGGTTTATTTCACAAATGATGACCCAGACGAGATGGTAACATTTACATTACCTGATTGCATTAGGCCCGTTGCTGAAACTGTTTGTCCTTACTCATCTGATTCTGTGCATGATTTAACTGATCCATATGATTCTTTACACTTGTCTTGTGAGGATGATATTTTGCAGGATTCAGGGTTAGAGCCAGAGACCATAATGGACGCCTTAGTCCCACCTTTGGTTCAGCAGGATGAGCAGCCTTGCCAGATCTCTAGTTCAACAGCATACCCTTGGGAGGCAGATGTCTGGAGTGATGATGAGGAGATAGAAAGGATAGCCTGGGACGCGCATAGGAAAGCCATGATGGAGAAGATAGGGGAGGCTGAGGAAGATATGGATTTTTCAGAATCCACAGGCTGGCTGTTTGAGGAAGAAGTGGTGGAAGAGGAAGACACCACTAACCTGCTTGAAGAAGCAGCTGATGAGGAAGCAGAGTTTGGTGACGAGTTGGTTGATTTGACAGCTCCAGAAGTGGACAAAGATTTTGAACAAGTGTCACCAAACAAGGACGATGAGAAAGAAGCAGTGGTGGAAGAAGAAGAACACCACAGCCGGCCCGTACAGGCATTGGATATTACATTGCTACTAATGCCACCACCATGGCCACCACCACGGGAGAAGGCGAAGAGGCACCTGGACCGACACAGGGTGAGGGTCAGGAGTTGCAGAGACAACAAGTCCCCTCATTACATGCCAAGAATCAGGTTTGGTCCAGGTAAATTTAAATATTGGTGGCCCGACCCATTTAAATTCGATAAAATATTTTTAAATTCCACTAATGTAATTTTTCTAAATAATATGGACCGGGTGGAATTAAATGGGTTGGATCGGGTCCAGATAAAAGAGAAGCCCCCTGATTAAGTTTAAGTGTGGGGAGGCTCTGTAGAGTTTGTAAATTTATATTTATACCTATTTTTTTTCTAGCTTTTCATTTTTTTTTATTTTGTGGTCGTTCTTCGGTAGTGGTTAATAGGTTTTTATCTTTCTATTTTATTTTTGTTTTGAGTCAGTTAGCAGGTTTGCGTGTTTGCTTAGGTAGAGGAAATTTCACCATGAGCGGATCCCATGTATTTATCTTTATATATATTTTATGATTGGGAGTTTTGGTAAAGGTTTGGGTAATAAGAGAATTTTTCTTTAAAAAAATAAAATAAAATTAATTAACTTTCTCTGAAAAAAGACTTTTTACGTAATGTGAGGAGTCTGGGCTGACCTGTTCGCCTTATGCGACCAGCTATTACCCCGGGAAGTTATATTTTTTTTTCTCTTGCAACGCGTGTTGTGATCACCAGTGTCCTTCACGTTGAGTGAGAACCAGATTTTTTTTTTTTTCTACCCATTTGGTTCTACCACCATTCACCGCCATTTTGCCAAGCAGGTACGTCTTCTTGTTTGTTGTTATATTATGAGTCTAAGTTAGTAGTTTGAGTCTTTTATTTTTGTGTGGTTCGGTATTATGCTCGGGTTTTGTTTGTTTCGTTTTGCGCAGGTTTGGATTGCACCGCCCGTACTCAATCTCCATTCGGGTGATTCCAGAGCTGTTTATCATTTGTCAAGGCAAGCCCAGAGTTTACCATTGTGTCAGAGCCGATCGCGACCAAAATGCTATACGATCGAGCTGGATGGGACTAGAGTTTTTGGAGCTTACGCGTCAATAAACCAGCTAAGTCCTTTCCAATTTGCCCTTGTCTTTTTATTTTTGTATTCGGAATTTATTTTGTTTTGAGTCGTTTTCTATTCCTACATTGAGGGCAATGTAGAGTTTAAGTGTGGGGATGGGAAACTGTCGTTTAGTTTGTATATAGAGTCGTTTTGAGTAAAAAAAAAAAAAAAAAAAAAAAAACTGAAAAAAAAAAGTCCCTGATTTAGAAGTTTGCATTATATAAAATATGGAAAATGATAGGTAAAGTTAGGTGTCCGGTTTTCAAATAGTATGTATAATAAGAGATTAAAATTGATTGAAAACGTGTCTGATTTGGGATATGTGGGTAGGCTCGGCCGGTAGAAAGGTTTCCTATGAAAAGTAAAATTAATTATGTTAGGCTATTTTGTGGGTTCTCATGTAGGAGAAACGGGGAGACCAAAACCGCCAAAAATAGTATAAGAAGCACCGTTATAAGTAGAAAACCGTTAGAATTTCTAATCACTTAAAAAAAATATAGAAATCAAAGCAAAAATGCTGAAGCTTAAGGTGCCTGGCCACTGGGATAGCGACTTGGATTGGTCACACCCTCTGAGTTAAGTATGCTGAGATGAAAAAAAAAATGCTGAAGCTTAAGGTGCCTGGCCACTGGGATAGCGACTTGGATTGGTCACACCCTCTGAGTTAAGTATGCCAAAAAAAAAAAAAAGTGATTTTAAATTCTCTTGGTTTTAACATAAGACGGTTGGGAAATGGTCAATTGGTCGTTCCTTTAGCTTCATAAGCTTGAGGCGGAATTAGGAGGAACTGTGGCTTTCTTCGAGTGAGACCCTAGATAGACTAATCAACATGAACTTAACATAAATAAAAAGGGGCCTGGAAACCGGTGTGGGTTTAAGAGGATCAATATACCTGCAATCGCAATCAACACGTTAGTAGATTATTAATTAAGTAACCTATGTTTTGAAACTGGATGTAAACCTAACTGTGATTCCATAGCATAATTCTTTTTCAGGGACGAAAAAGAGTCAAGTGTGGGGATGTTTGATGTGTCGTAAAACACATCCATTTTCCTATGTAGTTTGAGTCATAATTTAGTCTTTTGTATATAGTTTTTAGTAGTTTTAGGCGTGTATTCGTTTGTTGGCCTCTTTTTATCATTGTATAGTTTTTTTATTAATTTTTAGTACTTATTATTAATTTTATATTTTGGTAGGTGTTCGTGTGAACGTTGGAGCGTAAACGATGAACTTTGGTCAAGCCAAGAACACCCGAGTCGAGAAGTACGGAGTTATACTACTACTACTACTACTAATAATAATAATAATAATAATAATAATAATAATATAATAAAAAAAATAAATAAATAATAGTTGATGGGCTCGTGGCCCACCCTAAACAAAACAAATGGCAACATGTGGATAAAAAAGAAAAGGGGAGCCGCATCATTAAAAAGAAAGGGGCAGCGAACAACATTGAAGAATTGATTCAATTATAATAAATCGCACAGAAGAACAAGTCACCGGCCAAGAACGGTGACGAGCGAAAGGGTCCGGAAGGAGAAAAGGCCACGGGCACGTTAAAGATCAAGAGCCAACGAGCCTTGGGTTAGGTTTAGTTTTCGTTTATTATTTTTATAGACATGGTTAAAACTATTTTTATTTATTTTGTGATGTTTATAAAGATTATGAACTAAATATTCCATGGTTGCTTAGGTTTATGAACTAGACACGTAATTTGCAGTTTTTAATGATTTTTGGTTTTTAATCTTGATGTGTAGGATTACATGACTTTAATTTTATTGTTGGATTTGATATATGTGTGTTGGTGTTAATTTTATTTGAAGTTTGTTTATTGGTTTTGTGGAGCTAGGCATGTAGAGATACCCCCTAGGTCTTGAAATCAATCTAGTTCGTCAACTTAGGTTAGCGTGCTAGTATTTGGAGTTGGAGTACGACACAAGTATAACAAACTAATATAATAAATTAACTAAGACGTGCAGTCCATTCTTGAGGGTGAGAAATCTAACTCGAGTTTGCTAGGTAACTAACTAGGCATTGTTCGGTAGTTGGCAAGCGCTAGGGCGGGAGTCGCTACTTGTCCGTGTTTAGAGTTTTCCTAGGTTTTCTTCAGTAGAGTTTAAGTCTGCTTCATAGTTTGAGGGTTTTAATCCAGGAGAGGTTTTAATCTGATTTCTGTGGGATTTTGGTACGCTAGGGCGATCCAGATCCATCTTAGCATTTCTACACTTGTCCCGCCTTGAGTCTAGTGAGCTATCTTTGACAGGAGGTTTGTTAGATAAGAATAGGGTCTCAATTTAATTACCAGATTTATGATTTATTGCTAGTGTCTAGGGATTTTACCTAAGTAACCAACCTTCTTCCTATCCGATTTCTCCAAGTTCCTAGTGTCATTTAAGCAGTTGAGGTTACTTTATTTATATTTAGTTTCTTTTAAGTTTTTTAATCATTAGTTTAACCCCCCACATAAGTATATATTTATTTAGGCTAGTATTCGGTATAGGTTGTGATCTAGAGTTGCATTCGCGTCTTTGGGTTCGATACTCGGTCTTATCTGTTTACTGCTTTGCGATCGGTACACTTGCCGTGCGTGTGTAGTTTTTAGGTGAGTCGTTTTAATTAAAACTTGTGTTATTTTTATATATACATTTACACACATCAAGATTAAAAACCAAAAATCATTAAAAACTGCAAATTACGTGTCTAGTTCATAAACCTAAGCAACCATGGAATATTTAGTTCATAATCTTTATAAACATCACAAAATAAATAAAAATAGTCTTAACCATGTCTATAAAAATAATAAACGAAAACTAAACCTAACCCAAGGCTCGTTGGCTCTTGATCTTTAACGTGCCCGTGGCCTTTTCTCCTTCCGAACCCTTTCGCTCGTCACCGTTCTTGGCCGGTGACTTGTTCTTCTGTGCGATTTATTATAATTGAATCAATTCTTCAATGTTGTTCGCTGCCCCTTTCTTTTTAATGATGCGGCTCCCCTTTTCTTTTTTATCCACATGTTGCCATTTGTTTTGTTTAGGGTGGGCCACGAGCCCATCAACTATTATTTATTTTTTTTTTATTATATTATTATTATTATTATTATTATTATTAGTAGTAATAGTAGTAGTAGTAGTATAACTCCGTACTTCTCGACTCGGGTGTTCTTGGCTTGACCAAAGTTCATCGTTTACGCTCCAACGTTCACACGAACACCTACCAAAATATAAAATAAATAAATAAGTACTAAAAATTAATAAAAAAAACTATACAATGATAAAAAGAGGCCAACAAACGAATACACGCCTAAAACTACTAAAAACTATATACAAAAGACTAAATTATGACTCAAACTACATAGGAAAATGGATGTGTTTTACGACACATCAAAAACCTATGTTAAATGATAATGTTTTGATTTAGAAAGATGTTTAAAAGGTTTTTAATCATAAAAACACCCTTAGAACAGATCCGGACAATTAGGGTTAGATGAAAACGAATTAAAATGCTTTTAAAAAGGTTTAGGATTAAGAACACACCTTGGATTCTTGTTTAGATGTTGTAGATAGGTTAGATTATGAAAAAGAAGAGCAAAAACTCCTTCCTTAGTGATTAAGATCGTTTGAGAGCGTTTTGGGACGGTTAGGGTTTGTGAAATGATGAAAAATGACAAAGGTTGGTATTTATACTAATCCTCCTTCGCCCCATTTCAATGGTCGAAGGTGGCCTCCTTCGACCCTTACACAGGGTCGAATGAGCCCTGTCCTGGTCGAAGGGAATCCTTTCAATTCCACTTCCCAGGTTCGCCCATTTACAAAGGGTCGAACCAGGAAATTGTTCTCCTTCGACCACTCGAAGTGGTCGAACCAGAACTCCCTTTTAACTAGTTTTCCAGTTTGTCGTGTTTAACGCATTCTAACACATCTTAACACATAAGCATGCATCCTTAATCTATATTTGACGTATTTAAGCATAGATAATCATTTACACACCATTTAAACACATCTATGTATATAATCCACCACACGACCCATAATCTACACATATACTTAATTAGTTCATGTAATGTCACCAACAACGGAACCCAGTACTAGTGTATTACCAAAACGACTCCCAATGATCCTCCAGATCATTGTATCCTGGACAATCCTAACCCAGTTAAGTTCGTTTATAAACGTTTCTCGCTAAGGTAGACTTAGATGTTACTAATATGTTTAAGCCAAACATGCCGGGTGTCACAGTCACGCAGCTGACATTGCCAAACCCCCAAAAATGGTTAAGACTGACACCCACACCGAGCCGGAAAAATGGGTTCTTAACCCTAAATTTCTGGAGCAAAAGGTGGTCATTGGCCATGTAATTTCGGAGACCATCCGCAGCCACCTGAAGCAACTATTTATCAAGAATATGGACGTCTTCGCTAGGTAGCCGTCGGAGATGATTGGTGTTCCCCGCGACATTGCGGAACACAAACTCAATGTGTACCGATCGGTAGAGCCGGTTGTCCAAAAGGAGCGCGGTATGGGTCCCGAGAAAACAAAGGCAATGAATGAGCAAGTCACCGAGCTGCTCAATGCGGGCATCCTGCGCCCCATTCGGTATCAAACTTGGGTCGCCAACCCTGTCATGGTCGGAAAAGCCACCAGGGGGTGGCGCATGTGTGTTGATTACAAGTACTTGAACAAGGCATGTCCAAAAGATTGATATCCTTTGCCGGAAATAGACTTAAAAGTGGACTCGCTAGCTCCTTATCGCTTCAAATGTTTTTTGGATGCATACAAGGGCTACCACCAAATCCAAATGGCAAAGGAGGAAGAAGAAAAGACGGCCTTCCGCACAGACAAGGGCACCTTTTGTTACACAAAGATGGCTTTTGGCATGAAAAACGCGGGCGTCACATATCAACGCCTCATGGACACAACCTTCATCAATGAGATCGACGTACAGCTTGAAGTGTACGTCGATGACCTTGTAATCAAAAGTAGGGAAGAAGAGCATATGCTATGGGACATATAAAAAACATTTGATCAGTTGTGAGCAATGCGTATGAAACTCAACCTTAGCAAATGCTCATTCGGAATGGAGGAAGGTAAATTCCTCGGGGTAATTGGCACGCGGGATGGTTTCCGTGCAAACCCCGAAAAGGTCCAGCTAATCGAGAGAATGCCTTCCCCTGCGTCTATCAAGGAAGTCCAAACGCTAATGGGCCGGCTGCTGGCCCTCAACCGCTTCCTTTCAAACTAAGCTTCGAAGTCCTTTCCATTCGTGTATACTTTGAAGAATTGCTTGTAAAGAGAAATTTCTGATGGACGCTCGAGATAGAAGCAACTTTCCAAGACATGAAGCAATGCTTAATGAACCTCCCGGTTATGACTGTGACTCTACCAATGAAACCGTTAACGTTGTACCTCTCCGTAACTGAGCGGGCGGTCGGCCCGATCCTTCTAGTAGACCGCAAAGGTCTTTAAACGCCAATTTATTACATCAGCTGCACCCTCTTAGATGCAGAAACAAGATGTTATAATGGAAAAACTGGTTCTTGCGCTGGTCCACGCACGCGTCCAGAAGATTGCGGCGGTATTTTTAGGGACATCCCATCAACGTCCTAACGGACTATAGAATCAACAATGTACTTTGCAAGCCAGAGCTATCGGGTCGACTCGCAAAATGGGCTTGAACTTGGAGATCATACAATCTATTACAAGCCCAGACCTGCAATTAAAGGGCAAATACTTGCTGACTTTGCAACAGAAACACCAGCCAACAAGATTCAAGACTGCCTTCCGGAACAAACGCCCACACAACCTTAGGATTAATCGCGAAAGTGGTCCCTATTAACAGACGGGGCCTCTAACGGCATGGTTCTGGCGCGGGCCTACGCCTTATCAACCCTGATAAACAAGAGTTCACATACGCTATCCCCTTGGACTTCAAAAGTACCAACAATGAAGCGGAATACGAAGCGCTGTTGGCAGGCCTCCGCATCGCGGTAAAAATGGGGGTCAGGCACGTGGAAGCACATGTGGACTCAATGCTTGTCGTGGGACAAATCAACTAGACTTATGACGCACGAGACACGACTATGATCATCTACCAAGAGTAAGCCAAACAACACATGCATAGGTTTGACTCATGCACAATCGTTCACATCAGACGAAGTGAGAACAAACCCGCAGGCGCATTGAGCAAGATGGCTTCTACAGTCTTTGAACACACGGGGAAAGACGTTTGCATAGAAGCGCAAAATCAGCCCTCAGTCCCGCACCGAGAAGTAAACGTCATCCAAACAGGCAACGCGTCCTGGATGACGCCAATTAAATCCTACTTGGCTTCCATTACCCTGCCTGATAAAAAATTAGAGGCCCGGAAGCTTCAACACAAGGCTATCCACTATCAGGTGACCGACAGAATACTTTACCGCCGATCATACCTTGGGCCATTACTTCGCTGCGTCGACTCCGTAGGTGCATCTTTCCTTATTCGAGATATTCACGAAGGCATCTGTGGTTTGCACACGGGGCCCAGAATGGTAGTCGCTAAGCTGATGAACACAGGGTATTACTGGCTCGGAATGCACCTGGACGCTGTAGCAGAACTTCGCAAATGCGGCTCCTGCCAGCGTCATGCGCCTAACACCCTACGTCCAAAAAACGACCTGGTGCCCGTAACCGCGGCATGGCCGTTTCTGTAACACCCCAACCGATGGCGGAATCATCGAGGTGTCACGTAGTGACGATTGTTCAAAAACACATGGTACTAAAATGTAAATATATTATTGAATAATTTAAATTGTCTTACATGGATGAAATGGGAAAAATACAAAAGTCTGAACAAAGCATGAAATTTGAAATAAATTATTAAAAGCAAGCACTAAAATCCAATGCTATAGAACTAAGATCAAACTGCACCTGAAACATGTACAAAATAAGTTTTGTCAACATATGAAATGTTGGTGAGCATTCCTAGTTTTAATATATATAGTAAGTTGGAAAATGTTATACAATTCAAGTGCAAAGCTACAGTGCATTTATGTAAACTATGTATCATACAAATGAGCGAAATCAATCCTGTGACTGTATAATGTACTAAATGAACGGCGGTGTACTTATCCAATAAATGGATAATAACTTAACAATGACCACGGATTCTCCGATGAAAAAGGGGGAGAATCAACCTAGGCGGGTTGTCAATCCAATAGCGCTATCCAATGTTAAGGTCGGCTTGTACAATGTTAATGATTTCACTAAGTACAAATGTATTCTACATGTAATGTCTAAGCATAAAGCACGTTTGTAAGCAAATGCACATAGTACTAGAATTGTATTGTAAAAATGTGAACTTGTATTTGTAATTTGTGAAAAGATTTATAAAATAAGTTGTCAAATTAATCGTTTTAGAGAGTAGTGTACTAGTGCGTATCGTGTAGGTAGGCATGTGTATGTATGAGTTTAGTCTGACTAAGAAGTTATAACTAATGGTAGTTGGCTGTGGCTTAGGAGACTGGGTGCAACAATATTAGTATTAGGTATATGAGAATATACTGTGACTTCGATCAAGTAAGTTTGTAAACATGAAGGTATAAAACTGGTTGAAATAATAAGTTTGGAAAAACCATGTTCATTTTTAACTGTATGATGATGCAACATTCCTAAAATCAGGATGTGATCAAAGTTAAACACAGAGTTTAAAACTTAAGTCGTGGATAAAGATGTTTTAACGCAAAACGAGTAATACCTTACAGTGTAAAAATCATGAGCATAAGTGAAATAGTGTAAGCTTTAATGCGATAATATATCGAACAAAAGTTTTAGTAATGATGATAAGGGATTCAAAAGCGAATGATCAATGAATAATGGCATATGAAACATCAAGTGATTAAATGGAATCTTCAAATGATAAACAAACATAAATATCAATGATATAAAACATTGGAATTGTTTCCATAGGAAACTTTGACTAACTCAAGTATTTGAAATTTCCTAGTGAGTTGTGAGGGCGTACTTTAGCCTATAAGTGAATGCTCATCCCAAGAGTTCCCAGGTAGGTATACGGGTCCCTCGTCTGATTGGGATTTATACGAAATACCAGGCCTAGATAGAAAACTCAGGATAGAGGCGCTCACCCTTCCAGATTGCACGTGCCCCATCACTAGTGAATTCCAAAACTTTAGCGAGATTAAAAACGAGATGCAAAAATAGATCCTTGATATTTGGATTTCACTCCTAACTCAAAGATGTATTTCAAAATTGAAAACGATTGTGGAATGAAACCAATCACTAAGTTAAGGATATCACTCCCAGCTTAGTGGTTAAGTTCCTTTTTGAAAGAAATACTCTTTGAGGTGTGGATGTCACTCCTATCTCAAAGATATATTCCTAAGATAAATAACATATAGAGGAGTGAAACTAATCACCAAGGTATGGATGTCACTCCTAACTTGGTGATATCATTTCATTTGTGAAATACGAGTATCTTATTCTCTAAACAAAACACCGAAAGAATAACGAGAAAGAATCATAGCGAAAATATCTTGAAAGAAAATAATAGGATAAACATAAATAAACACGAGAGGACTCATGAATGTAAGCTTAGTTATAGACTAGGCTAAAAGGCATTCTAATAACCTAATTCCCTATAACCATGGCTCTGATATCAATCTGTAACACCCCAACCGATGGCGGAATCATCGAGGTGTCACGTAGTGACGATTGTTCAAAAACACATGGTACTAAAATGTAAATATATTATTGAATAATTTAAATTGTCTTACATGGATGAAATGGGAAAAATACAAAAGTCTGAACAAAGCATGAAATTTGAAATAAATTATTAAAAGCAAGCACTAAAATCCAATGCTATAGAACTAAGATCAAACTGCACATGAAACATGTACAAAATAAGTTTTGTCAACATATGAAATGTTGGTGAGCATTCCTAGTTTTAATATATATAGTAAGTTGGAAAATGTTATACAATTCAAGTGCAAAGCTACAGTGCATTTATGTAAACTATGTATCATACAAATGAGCGAAATCAATCCTGTGACTGTATAATGTACTAAATGAACGGCGGTGTACTTATCCAATAAATGGATAATAACTTAACAATGACCACAGATTCTCCGATGAAAAAGGGGGAGAATCAACCTAGGTGGGTTGTCAATCCAATAGCGCTATCCAATGTTAAGGTCGGCTTGTACAATGTTAATGATTTCACTAAGTACAAATGTATTCTACATGTAATGTCTAAGCATAAAGCACGTTTGTAAGCAAATGCACATAGTACTAGAATTGTATTGTAAAAATGTGAACTTGTATTTGTAATTTGTGTAAGTGTACATGTAACACCCCAAAAATAAATAAAAGCAAAAAGGGGATAGAAAATACTCACTTTCGCCAAATGACTAGATGACTAAGCGCGCGTGAAAATGCGAGCAATCCAAAGATTCAACAACGAAACTAGTCCAATTTAGAAGAAAATAAACCGAATAGGAAAAATATCAAGCTTCCAATTCGCCAATTACAAGAGCTTATAATCAAAGCTTCAAATGTAGAAGTAATATACTCTAGAAGAAAGGTATGAGGGAGAGTTTAATCGAATTGAAACAATCGATTTAGAGGTGCAAAGTGTAATGGGTCATAGGTGGGTTTTTATACTAGTTTTGGATTCAATTAGGCTTTAAAATTGGTCAACACAATAAAGTAAGGTTTTAAGATGAATTGACTATTTGACTAGGATTTTGACTGAGACTTTGACTAGGACTATTGACTAGGACTTTGACTAGGACTTTGACTGGAACTTTGACTGTTTGACTGTCTTTCCCGCGAGGTCTAAAAAAAATATTTTTTTTCTAATTTAATCAATTTTAAGTTATAGACTTGTTTCCTTCTGTTTCTAAGTTGTTTTAGGACCGAAAATTAAGGGCTTTGAGTATCAAGGTCTGAAACATACGTGTTCGGGTGTAGATGTGAGTATAAAACGTGCATACTTTTACTTATAAAAATTATAAGTTTTATTAAATTGTGAATTTTGGTCCTATTAAAATACGAGGGTTAAAAATGAAAATTTTGAAATAGTTGAGGAACCAATTATGCACATTCATGAAAAGTGAAGGGTGCATGTTGTCACAGTTTCAGAAGTGGGCAATTGACATTGTCGGTCCATTCCCCATGGCACCAGGAAATGTCAAGTTCCTGATTGTTGCCATCGATTACTTCACCAAATGGGTCGAAGCCAAGCCTTTAGCAAAAATTGACGGCCCTCATGTCAAGCGATCCATCCGGGAGTTTCTTATTTGCAGATTTGGCTTACCATTGCAACTTGTGAGCGATAGTGGTACGCAATTTGCGGACCAACACTTACAAGAATGGCTGGCGTAGTTTGGCATCCAGCAAACCTTTACATCAGCTGCGTACCCACAAGGCAACGACCAAGTTGAAAGAGAAAATAAAAGAATTGTGGAAGGCATCAACGCGTGGCTCGTAACCAAGCTCACGGGTTGGGTGGATGAAGTCCTGCACGTTCTATGGGCTCATCGCACTCTAACCAAAACGAGCAACGGTGAAACTCTGTTCAGCCTCACATACGGTTCCGAGGCAGTTATCCTCGCCGAATGTCACACCACGCCTATGGCGGAAACACGTGGCGCGACGGTTCAAGAGGGTTAAGCCAAGATTAATGCAAACCACAATATTAATTAAACAAACGGGCATTTATTCAACGCCGAAAATCATGTCAAATTATTCGTACATAATCTTAAAATTGTTTTTGAAATAAATAGGGTGGCTCCTCCCTATATCCCTAGATCCTTGGGATAGAGAGACGAGTTCCCTTTACGATATCCAACGCCCGACTTGGAGATTCCCCCGACCCTGCTCGCCATGTTAACCTTCATCAGTCAAATACCTGAAAGATATGTTTAAAAATCGTCAATATATAAATATTGGTGAGTTCACAGGTTTTGATTTAATAAAACTTTATTAAGTGGGAATATCCTTGTTATGACATTTATAGGAGTTGCAAAGTACTACAATTTACTTGAGCCTATAACCAAACCAAGACAATTAATAATGCCCCCGCCCCAAGTCGTTACTCGGTATTCCTACGACTTGATTTCAGAATACGTGCACCCCAGGCATACGCCGATGCATAATCGACGCTATCGATTAGGGGTGGGCCTTGTCAAGCACCAATAGTACTATCCAAATATTCCTTTGGGTTCTCTTTCCTGAATTAATGATTATAGTGGGGAGGTCTCAACCCCGAGTGGCGATCACAACTCAAGTGTCCAACCCGTCAAACAAATCCCGACATATCTTTCCCCCCGTAAAAACGTTAAAATGTTTAGAAATGGGGCCGTGAGACTCACCTGTAACTATGCTCGGCTCAAAGAAGAAAATAGTAAAGTTTGTGATCCCGCACCTACATATGTTCTAGGCGTATAAGTCACTACACCTATGGTGTATGTGCCTTGGCAAGTTGTACACCCAACTTCCCGACCACGTCTTTATCCCAATTCCCGTTTAATAGTTTCGTATCCTAGGTTCAATGGCGATGGATTACCCTTTCCTTGTAAGTCGTATATTATTCTTATTAATATTCTTTGTGACTTGTACACTATTATTCTCGACACGATTCTACCCAACGTATAATTATTTTCCCATTTAAATAATTATACTTAGGATCGTTTTGCTCGATATAATGTGATTTCTTTCATCCGACCCGACTCACTTTGCCACATATTTATTTTCCCATTCAAATAAATATGCTAAGTTCTTGTCGTTCGGTAACATATTCTTAATGCCCGACTAGACTCACCACACCGTACATTTATTTTCCCATTTAAATAAATGTACTAGGATTTTGTCGGTATTCACACGTTCGTAGATATATTTCACCTACTCGTCTCGGTTTTCCTTCTCGCATATCTATTTTCCCATTCAAATAGATATACTAGAATTTCGTCGAAAACGAGCATATGTACATATACCATCGCGTGGATACTACATGTGTCGTTTTAGCGTTTCTAATTCGTTACGTTGTGTTTTTCCTTTCCCACGAATATTCTTTCTACACTTAGGAAAGTGTTACGCACGTTTCACCCTTGTCATATATATTTTATCTCTTAAAATATATATATATATTTATTTTCATCTTGCCGCAATGGCATTTTTCTCATATGTCCGTTTACGTTAGCTCATGTAACTAAGTTCGTTAGTTAGCGTTTTTCATATTTGTTTCCATTGCGCGTTTTTATGGAAAATATACTTTGTATGTTTAGCCCAACTTGTCCAACTTGTAACCCAAAAAATGTTTCCGATACTTTTATATTCCCATTTATATAAAAGTATCCATTTTTGTACAAGTTTTCCCAAGTCTTTACTAATATTTTATAAAATCTTATTTTTATAAAATCCTTGTGTTACTTCTTTTATTTTTATAAAACTCCCATCTTTTATAAAAATGCTTCCTTTAGATTACACACTAATAAGTTTCTCATGATTGTCAAAGACTACACTTGGAAAGCTATTATTTATGCTTTTGACACCGAACTCTTTGTTAATGCATTTTTGGACTAAAGTTTCTAAAATACATATTTTAGTCCCTTGACTTTCCAAGTTCTAATATTTGTCCTTTAACTTATATTTTTTGCATTTTTCATTTCATCTTGCAAGGTTAGTGTTTCTCTTCCATTTTAGTGGACTTTGAAGACCCATTTTCTTAATGCTTGATTGTTTTTACTTCATTCCACTTTTAATGATCTTATAATCCATCCTAAATGCTATTAACATGTTTGTTCCATATTTTTATCCAAAATATCAATTTTTCACTTATTCAAGTGAGTGGACTTTGAATATGGAACTTTTTCACCTATGATTATCTAACCCATTTTAGTCTATTTTTGTCATTAACTTATCATCTTATGATGATTAAAATCATCTTCCATCACATTCAAGTCCTTCTCATTAATCATGATCAAATCACCCATTAATTCAAGTGTATGTTCATTTCACCACATTTTCTCCAAATATTACATTTATTAATATAAATCCAAGATTCATTTATGTTATTATTATTCTTCCATTTTTAATCTAACAAAACACATTATTTCTATAAAATCCATTTTATTACCCCTTATGTACAACTTGCTTTCAAAAGCACAAAACATGAACATCCAAGAATAAAACAAAGTAATACTTACTACTAGCTCAAGGCTAGGGAAGACAAAAACCTTGGATTTGGGTGGGGTTTAGTGTGTTCTTCCAAGTGATTAAGCTCCAAGCTCTTGAAACACACAATGGGGTTTTGTGAGATGAAGATTTAGAGATGATTTGGAGATACAAAAATTGAAAGAACAATGTTTGTGGATGGGTGCAATGTTACGGCCAAGGGAGGAGAAGAAGAAGAAGTTTTTGTGTTGATTCAAGTATGCTTCACAAGAATGTTTATAATATCCCTTCCCAAATCTTGCAAAGATTACATGTATCTTCAATGGATTGTGTAATATCTTGGAAGGATTATGGTAGATTATACTAGATATGGAAAAATCTTTGGAAGATTATTATGAGGGTGTTTGGCCGAGTTTAAGAGAGAGAGAGAGGAGAAGGAGGTGATTAGTTAATTTCTTGGCCAATGAAATCCCATGCATTCATATGATTATGTTCTAATAATTGGGTTATTAAGGAGATGAAGAGTTAAAGGGAAAATTAAAAAGGCTTTACCCACTTATGTGGGCCATAGGCCGGCCCCCAAAGGGTGTGGGTGGGGTCCACTTTGCCAAATATTGTCCAATATTATGTTTAAGTCACTTGGTTCGGGTACCGTCCGGGTATTCTTGGGTTTTTAACCGCGTGTCACCCGAATATTAAAATACCATTAATATTCCTTAAATTTTGCCCAGTTAAATTACTGATAATTTATTTCGGCTTTTGCCGGGTGAAATTACGTGTTACGCGCGTATTGGGTGCGGTACGCGCACTTTATTCGTTTCCGGGAGATTTGTACAATAAGCTTTCACGTATGGCTTTGGGTTTCCAAAACTCATTATATTTTGTGAAAATATTATTTATTTTATACTCCGGGTGTCCGGGGTTCGTTTCGCTTATTAAATTTTTACCGGGTAATCGCCAGTGTCCATACCGGATAGATTTGCTTGCGCACGATCCTATCATGCTTTGTCATTAAACTTATGCATTCCTATGCATTATTTGGGAAATTCTATCTTTCTAAGGCCTCAGTTAAACAATCAGCACATAATTACGTTTAATTACGTTAATCGCGTTTAATTAATTAGTACGGAATTACCTTAATTTTGCCGGTTGTTACATTCTCCCCCCGTTAAGAGAATTCCGTCCCGGAATTCACTGCGAGCTCTCCGGTATAGGGGTCTTCTCGAATAGGGCGGGATATTTTTGCTTCATCCGGTCCAGCCTTTCCCACGTGAACTCCGGTCCACGCTTGGCATTCCAACGCACTTTGACCAATCTGATCTTACTGCGTCTTAACTTTTGGACCTTCCAATCGGTTACTTCGATTGGTTCTTCGACGAAGTGTAACTTGTCGTCAATGTGGATTTCGTCTGCGGGGATGATGAGAGTTTCGTCGGATAAGCACTTATTCCAGTTCGACACGTGGAACGTGTCATGTACACCGTTAAGTTCTTGTGGTAACTTGAGCTTGTACGCTACGGGGCCTACTCTGGACAGGATTTCGAACGGTCCAACATACCGTGGGTTCAGCTTCCCGCGCTTCCCAAAGCGCGCGACACCTTTCCAAGGTGACACCTTTAGTAGGACCCTGTCTCCGACTTGAAATTCCAAAGGCTTTCGCCTCATATCTGCGTAGCTTTTCTGCCGGTCATGTGCCGCTTTGAGACGTTCTCTTATCAGAAAGACCTTATCTGTTGTCTCTTGAACAATTTCGGGCCCTGTAAGTTGCTTTTCACCAACTTCAGCCCAACATAGAGGCGATCTACACTTGCGTCCATATAGAGCTTCAAAAGGTGCAGCTTGAATGCTCGTGTGGTAACTGTTGTTATACGAAAACTCTACCAGTGGAAAGTGTGTATCCCAATTACCGCTGAAATCGATTGCGCATGCTCGTAGCATATCTTCCAAAGTCTGGATGGTCCGTTCACTCTGACCATCGGTTTGTGGATGATATGCGGTACTCATGTCAAGGCGAGTACCGAGGGCTTCATTCAAACTTTCCCAAAATCTTGAGGTGAAACGACTATCTCGATCGGAGATGATGGAAATAGGTACACCATGCTTCGACACTACTTCCTTAATGTACAAACGGGTCATTTTCTCCAACTTATCCGTTTCGCGAATCGGGAGGAAGTGTGCAGATTTTGTCAATCGATCAACGATTACCCAGATCATGTCATGGCCGCTTGTTGTCTTGGGTAACTTGGTAATGAAATCCATAGTAATTCATTCCCATTTCCATTCTGGTATTTCCGGTTGTTGAAGCAAACCGGACGGTCTCTGATGCTCGGCTTTGACCTTTGCGCAAGTCAAGCATCGCGCAACATACGCCGCTATATCTCTTTTGAAATTTGGCCACTAGTAAAATTCCTTCAAATCATGGAACATCTTGTCTGCTCCAGGGTGAACCGAATATCGTGAACTGTGGGCTTCGGCCAATACCAATTCACGCAATCCACCGTACACTGGTACCCAAATTCTATTCATGAAATACAGGGCTTGATCCGCTTTTGGCTCTAGTGAATCAACCATCTTCCGCAATCTTTCACCTTTGACATTCTCGGGTTTAAGAGCGTTAGTTTGAGCTTCACGAATCCGGTCAGTCAGGTTCGTGTGGATGGTTAGACCCAAGGCTCGGACACGCAATGGCTTAACCCGTTCCTTGCGACTCAAGGCGTCAGCTACAACGTTCGCCTTCCCGGGATGGTACTTTATCTCACAATCGTAATCGTTCAATAACTCGACCCATCGCCGTTGTCGCATGTTCAATTCCTTTTGGTCAAAGATGTGCTGCAAACTTTTATGATCGGTGAAGATTGTACACTTGGTTCCGTATAAATAATGTCTCCATATCTTGAGCGCGAATACCACGGCTCCCAATTCCAGGTCATGTGTGGTGTAATTCTTCTCGTGGAGCTTTAGTTGTCTGGAAGCATATGCTATGACCTTCTCTCGTTGCATCAATACACAACCCAATCCCTGATGAGAGGCGTCACAGTAAACCACGAAGTCCTCCGTACCATCGGGGAGTGATAGTATCGGGGCGCCACATAACTTATCCTTTAGGAATTGAAATGCCGCTTCTTGCTTTTCCGTCCATTCGAACTTCTTATCCTTTTGGGTTAGCATGGTTAAAGACTGTGCTATCTTAGAAAAGTTCTCGATGAACCTTCTGTAATAACCCGCAAGGCCAAGAAATTGTCGTACTTCAGTAGGAGTTCTAGGGGCGTCCCAATTCTTGATTGCTTCGATCTTGGCGAGATCGACATGTATACCCTTTTCATTCACTACGTGGCCCAATAAGTGAACCTCTCGAATCCAAAAGTCACATTTCGAGAACTTAGCATAGAGTTTCTCTTTGCGTAGTACCTCGAGGATTAACCGAAGATGATCCTCATGTTCTTCCTTAGTGCGTGAGTAGATCAAGATATCATCAATGAAGACAATGACAAATTTGTCCAAATATGGTTTACACACGCGATTCATCAAATCCATGAAAACAGCTGGTGCGTTGGTTAAACCGAATGGCATAACCAGAAACTCATAGTGCCCATAACGAGTCCTGAATGTTGTTTTCGGCACGTCCTCTTCTTGGATACGCAACTGGTGATAGCCGGACCTTAGATCAATCTTGGAGTAGAAACTGGATCCTTGAAGTTGATCAAACAAATCGTCGATCCTGGGAAGAGGATAACGATTCTTAATGGTTAACTTGTTCAGTTCTCGATAGTCAATGCACATTCGAAAAGTGCCATCCTTCTTCTTTACAAATAAGACGGGAGCTCCCCAGGGTGAGAAGCTTGGTCTTATGAAACCTTTGTCCAACAACTCTTGCAGTTGACCAGACAGTTCCTGCATCTCAGATGGAGCTAGGCGATATGGCGACCGCGCTACAGGTGCAGCTCCTGGAACAAGGTCGATGCGGAACTCGACTTGTCGGGGTGGTGGCAATCCCGGCAAATCTTCTGGGAATACATCTGGAAAGTCTCTGGCTATTGGAATGTCTTCTAACTTTCGCTCGTCGGCCTTCTTATCTACCACGTGCGCCAAGAATGCCACGAGACCTTTTCTTAGACACTTCCGGGCTTTCATGCTGGTAATAATTCTTAACGGCGTTCCACGCCTTTCCCCTTGGATCGATAGGGTTTCACCGTTTGCGAGGGGAACTTGAATCACTTTGTCGTTGCAAACAACGACGGCGCGGTGTGCGGATAGCCAATCCATGCCAACGACTATGTCGAAGCTACCCAGTACGACTGGAAATAGATCAATGCCAAACTCGTGACCACAGAGATCCAACTTACAATCCTTCGCTACTTCTCGAGTTTCTATAGTCTTACCGTTAGCCAGTTCTATAGAGTATGGTGTGTCTAGCTTACTAGTTTTTAGTCCAAGTAATCTTTTAAATTCGACAGATACGAAGCTAAAATCGGCGCCAGTATCAAACAATACTGAAGCATAATGACCATTTAGAGGGAATGTACCAGTGACCACATTAGGGTCTTGTCGTGCATCACCGGCACCAATCACGAATGCCCGCCTACGGGCTTGGTTGTTGAGTTTGGGGCAATCCCTCTTCCAATGATCGAGCGATCCACATGAGAAGCAGGGCCTCGCTCCTCCGTTCTTTGGTGCTCCTGACCTGCAGTCTTCTGTCTTGTGCCCAGAACGGCGGCACTTACCGCAGATCACCTCATTCTTTCCTTGGTAACCTTGTTTTCCATTGTTTCCACGTCCAGTGGCTACATGCCCTTTCCCTTTCTTTCCTGAACCTCCTGATGATCCATCCTTTTTCCTCTCATCGCGCTTACACTTCCCAAACCTCGGCTTATTTCCTTGTTCGCTTGACCCAACGGCTGAACTCGTACCCAGATTCTTACCCTCAACACTGCTGGACTCAGTAAGCTTCAACCCTGATACTTTTCGGATTAGGGTGCCCATTCGAATGGCGTCTTCAGTGAGGCTTAATGCGAGGTCGATAGCTTCGCGCATGGTCGTAGGTTTGGAAGCAGTGACCATGCCGCGTATCTGTGGCGCCAGTCCGAATAGGTATCTTTCCACCTTCTTGCTTTCCGGGGTGACCAAGCGAGGCACTAACCGGGAGAGATCATGAAACCTGGACGTGTACCCAGCTACGTCCGATCCAACCATGGTGAGGTTCCAGAACTCAGTCTCTAGCTTCTGCACTTCACTTGCCGGGCAGTACTCGGCGATCATTAGTTCCTTCAACTCCAACCATGACAAGGAGTAAGTAGCATCGTCCCCCAGTGTTTGCACTTGGTTGTTCCACCATGTTAGAGCTTGGTCCAGAAACAGGTTAGTGGCGTACATGACAGCTTGTCGCGGGGTACAGCTGCTGATACGAATCACCGCTTCAGTTTTCTCAAACCACTTGACTAGTCCGACAGAGCCTTCAGTGCCACTGAAGTTGAGCGGTTTGCAGTCCAGAAAGGCTTTGAACGTGCAGCCACGCTCTCGTGAGGCCGTTTCTGCAATAATAAAGTAGTATGTTATTATGAGGTAGGAGTTTTACGAAAACTCCTGTTGCATATATTCTAAATCCTCTTACCGGTAGGGGAGGTTTCGCGTCGGTCGCTCCCTGTTCGATCTCGCGACCTTTCGGTGCGCGTGGCATTGTGTTCCGCGAGAGCTTGGGCGATGCGTCCCGAAACTAGGGTTTCAAGCTCCTCGGGTGTCGTGGGTAGTCTTTCGTTTCTACTGTTGCTTCGGGTGGCTGGTGCCATTTTTCTTCAATAATCATTATCAAAGGTTAATTTGGCGATCATTCATACGATATCGTCATACATAAGGTATAAATAACAACACAACACACGAACACAATAATCACCATAACAACATCACACAATCACAATATATATAGAACAGGTAATAATAATCGTAGACAATCATAACACATATTTTACCATAACAAAATTTTTCATTAATTTCAATACCACGAGTACAATGATTTGTTCATAATAACAAAAACCGAGGATACATTCCTCATACATTGCTCTTTTGAAATACACTAGAAATATAATGTCATATACCGGCACAATCCCGCTCGGCTAGGCAAAAATGCAGATGGGTGCTATAACCCATGCTGTGCTATCATACTACTACTACTACTACTACTACTACTACTACTACTATGTCCGTAGGTGATCCCCCTAGCGTCTCCGAAGTATCGCTACTGTGGTGGCGGCGGCGGCGGATACTGATACTGGGGTGCACACATGCTAATGGTCATACTGATCGCCATAATGCGATCGTACAAGAATTGGCGATGCGCAAAGTGTGCGTCGCCCGTAATCCCACAATGAGCGTCCATGCTCAGCAACTCTTCAGCATAATGCGCCAGCGCGTCTCTGGCGTCGATGATCCTGGCCCACATGAGCTGGGCCTGCTGCTCCATCTGGTTCACGGTGCGCTGCACCGTGTCGGTGAGAGTCTGGAAGTCTCTCTCCAAGGAGATCACCGTGGACCATGCTGGTCCCGACAGTGGGGCCATCCCGTGGGGCTGCGACGGCCCATGGATGTCAGTATAAGTCAGCTGGGATGGGCCGACTATATCGGGTATGGGTAGGGGGTGAAAGGTGGGGCAAAGCCCGGTAATCCGGTGAAGAAATGGGGTGGTACCAGGTATGGGTCTCCTGCACCTAGAGTATACGGTGCAAGTGGGGGTATCAGAAAAGGGACTCCTGCATCCATAGTGAATGGTGCAGGTGGTGGTGTAGGGAGCATCTCGGGTAGGGGTGGTAGTGTGGGAAAGGTGGTGATAGGTAGTGTCATGGATACTGGTGAGGGACTATAAGCTCGGCGAGTGGGACCATGAGGGGCTGTGTGACAGCGACCCACTCAGGAGCGGATATCACGGTGGTAGGGGTGGGAGGGCTAGCAGTGGCGTGAGCTGCCAAACCTGCTCGGTGTAGCTCAGAACTACGGGCTGAGCTGCCCTCAAGGATGTGCCCAGTAGAAGCTGGCCCATCCTGTGGTACGGGCTCGGGTATGGCGGGTAGGGCGGCTGGGGCAGTGGTGGCATGCCCTATCATCGGAGCGACGTTCTCCTCCTGGTCTGCTGGTAGGATCGGCACAGCAATGTGCTCTACCGATGCGGTTGACTCGTCATCGGAGTCATCCGAGATCCACCCGTTGTGTCCTCGGGAAACGGGCACGAGCTTCATGCCCGGGGGAACGGGGATAAGTGGGGTGGGTAAGGGCTCACGATCGACAGGTGCATGTCGGTCGTATGGAGACTCAACGGTCTCCGACTGTGTGGGGACAGGCCTCGATGGACCTGCACAGCCTACAGGGAAGTCCCTGACGGCTCGGAGGGGAAGTGCTGGCAGTGGTGCTGCTTGGAATGGCACTAGAGGCAAGTCAACCTGTGGTGCCTCGGCCATCGGTAAATCGGCCACGGCGGCCACGTCGCCTCCAGCGGGGGCCCACGCTGGGTCCTCGCTCGGGTCAGTCTCGTCGGAGCTGTCTCCGTCTGCGCCCTCTATGGCGGCGTCAACCTCCATGTCGTCATCCTCAGGATCGAGTACCACAACCTCGATCGGCTCTGCTGGCGGTGCTGGGATGATCTGGATGCTACTGTCGTAGCTCGGTGCTACGCTCCATGCGTCTGACATCCTGGCAAAGGAACCGTACTAATATTTAAGTATTATTCGTTAGATAGTTAAGGCGCACATCTACGGTACCTCTTCCTAACCATCTAATACTAAAATAACACGTATTCTTACCCATGGCTAGCTTGGTCGGAATCTCCACATACTCAAATGGTCGTTGGAAAAATTAGTTTATTGCGTTTCGCATTTATTTTGAAAGCTTTAACTTTTGAACCAAATCCGGTTATAGTTTAGATTTTAAAGATGCTAATTCGCT
The DNA here is from genome assembly GCA_028751855.1 of Ambrosia trifida. Taxonomy (NCBI): domain Eukaryota; kingdom Viridiplantae; phylum Streptophyta; class Magnoliopsida; order Asterales; family Asteraceae; genus Ambrosia; species Ambrosia trifida. The sequence goes on along the minus strand of CM054128.1, from coordinate 130,705,773 downwards.
ATAACCTTGGCTCTGATACCACTTTCTGTCACACCACGCCTATGGCGGAAACACGTGGCGCGCCGGTTCAAGAGGGTTAAGCCAAGATTAATGCAAACCACTATATTAATTAAACAAACGGGCATTTATTCAACGCCGAAAATCATGTCAAATTATTCGTACATAATCTTAAAATTGTTTTTGAAATAAATGTGGCTCCTCCCTATATCCCTAGATCCTTGGGATAGAGAGACGAGTTCCCTTTACGATATCCAACGCCCGACTTGGAGATTCCCCCGACCCTGCTCGCCATGTTAACCTTCATCAGTCAAATACCTGAAAGATATGTTTAAAAATCGTCAATATATAAATATTGGTGAGTTCACAGGTTTTGATTTAATAAAACTTTATTAAGTGGGAATATCCTTGTTATGACATTTATAAGAGTTGCAAAGTCCTACAATTTACTTGAGCCTATAACCAAACCAAGACAATTAATAATGCCCCCGCCCCAAGTCGTTACTCGGTATTCCTACGACTTGATTTCAGAATACGTGCACCCCAGGCATACGCCGATGCATAATCGACGCTATCGATTAGGGGTGGGCCTTGTCAGGCACCAATAGTACTATCCAAATATTCCTTTGGTTTCTCTTTCCTGAATTAATGATTATAGTGGGGAGGTCTCAACCCCGAGTGGCGATCACAACTCAAGTGTCCAACCCGTCAAACAAATCCCGACATATCTTTCCCCCCGTAAAAACGTTAAAATGTTTAGAAATGGGGCCGTGAGACTCACCTGTAACTGTGCTCGGCTCAAAGAAGAAAATAGTAAAGTTTGTGATCCCGCACCTACAAATGTTCTAGGCGTATAAGTCACTACACCTATGGTGTATGTGCCTTGGCAAGTTGTACACCCAACTTCCCGACCACGTCTTTATCCCAATTCCCGTTTAATAGTTTCGTATCCTAGGTTCAATGGCGATGGATTACCCTTTCCTTGTAAGTCGTATATTATTCTTATTAATATTCTTTGTGACTTGTACACTATTATTCTCGACACGATTCTACCCAACGTATAATTATTTTCCCATTTAAATAATTATACTTAGGATCGTTTCGCTCGATATAATGTGATTTCTTTCATCCGACCCGACTCACTTTGCCACATATTTATTTTCCCATTCAAATAAATATGCTAAGTTCTTGTCGTTCGGTAACATATTCTTAATGCCCGACTAGACTCACCACACCGTACATTTATTTTCCCATTTAAATAAATGTACTAGGATTTTGTCGGTATTCACACGTTCGTAGATATATTTCACCTACTCGTCTCGGTTTTCCTTCTCGCATATCTATTTTCCCATTCAAATAGATATACTAGAATTTCGTCGAAAACGAGCATATGTACATATACCATCGCGTGGATACTACATGTGTCGTTTTAGCGTTTCTAATTCGTTACGTTGTGTTTTTCCTTTCCCACGAATATTCTTTCTACACTTAGGAAAGTGTTATGCACGTTTCACCCTTGTCATATATATTTTATCTCTTAATATATATATATATATATATATATATATATATATATATATTTTCATCTTGCCGCAATGGCATTTTTCTCATATGTCCGTTTACGTTAGCTCATGTAACTAAGTTCGTTAGTTAGCGTTTTTCATATTTGTTTCCATTGCGCGTTTTTATGGAAAATATACTTTGTATGTTTAGCCCAACTTGTCCAACTTGTAACCCAAAAATGTTTCCGATACTTTTATATTCCCATTTATATAAAAGTATCCATTTTTGTACAAGTTTTCCCAAGTCTTTACTAATATTTTATAAAATCTTATTTTTATAAAATCCTTGTGTTACTTCTTTTATTTTTATAAAACTCCCATCTTTTATAAAAATGCTTCCTTTAGATTACACACTAATAAGTTTCTCATGATTGTCAAAGACTACACTTGGAAAGCTATTATTTATGCTTTTGACACCGAACTCTTTGTTAATGCATTTTTGGACTAAAGTTTCTAAAATACATATTTTAGTCCCTTGACTTTCCAAGTTCTAATATTTGTCCTTTAACTTATATTTTTTGCATTTTTCATTTCATCTTGCAAGGTTAGTGTTTCTCTTCCATTTTAGTGGACTTTGAAGACCCATTTTCTTAATGCTTGATTGTTTTTACTTCATTCCACTTTTAATGATCTTATAATCCATCGTAAATGCTATTAACATGTTTGTTCCATATTTTTATCCAAAATATCAATTTTTCACTTATTCAAGTGAGTGGACTTTGAATATGGAACTTTTTCACCTATGATTATCTAACCCATTTTTATCTATTTTTGTCATTAACTTATCATCTTATGATGATTAAAATCATCTTCCATCACATTCAAGTCCTTCTCATTAATCATGATCAAATCACCCATTAACTCAAGTGTATGTTCATTTCACCACATTTTCTCCAAATATTACATTTATTAATATAAATCCAAGATTCATTTATGTTATTATTATTCTTCCATTTTTAATCTAACAAAACACATTATTTCTATAAAATCCATTTTATTACCCCTTATGTACAACTTGCTTTCAAAAGCACAAAACATGAACATCCAAGAATAAAACAAAGTAATACTTACTACTAGCTCAAGGCTAGGGAAGACAAAAACCTTGGATTTGGGTGGGGTTTAGTGTGTTCTTCCAAGTGATTAAGCTCCAAGCTCTTGAAACACACAATGGGGTTTTGTGAGATGAAGATTTAGAGATGATTTGGAGATACAAAAATTGAAAGAACAATGTTTGTGGGTGGGTGCAATGTTACGGCCAAGGGAGGAGAAGAAGAAGAAGTTTTTGTGTTGATTCAAGTATGCTTCACAAGAATGTTTATAATATCCCTTCCCAAATCTTGCAAAGATTACATGTATCTTCAATGGATTGTGTAATATCTTGGAAGGATTATGGAAGATTATACTAGATATGGAAAAATCTTTGGAAGATTATTATGAGGGTGTTTGGCCGAGTTTAAGAGAGAGAGAGAGGAGAAGGAGGTGATTAGTTAATTTCTTGGCCAATGAAATCCCATGCATTCATATGATTATGTTCTAATAATTGGGTTATTAAGGAGATGAAGAGTTAAAGGGAAAATTAAAAAGGTTTTACCCACTTATGTGGGCCATAGGCCGGCCCCCAAAGGGTGTGGGTGGGGTCCACTTTGCCAAATATTGTCCAATATTATGTTTAAGTCACTTGGTTCGGGTACCGTCCGGGTATTCTTGGGTTTTTAACCGCGTGTCACCCGAATATTAAAATACCATTAATATTCCTTAAATTTTTCCCAGTTAAATTACTGATAATTTATTTCGGCTTTTGCCGGGTGAAATTACGTGTTACGCGCGTATCGGGTGCGGTACGCGCACTTTATTCGTTTCCGGGAGATTTGTACAATAAGCTTTCACGTATGGCTTTGGGTTTCCAAAACTCATTATATTTTGTGAAAATATTATTTATTTTATATTCCGGGTGTCCGGGGTTCGTTTCGCTTATTAAATTTTTACCGGGTAATCGCCAGTGTCCATACCGGATAGATTTGCTTACGCACGATCCTATCATGCTTTGTCATTAAACTTATGCATTCCTATGCATTATTTAGGAAATTCTATCTTTCTAAGGCCTCAGTTAAACAATCAGCACATAATTACGTTTAATTACGTTAATCGCGTTTAATTAATTAGTACGGAATTACCTTAATTTTGCCGGTTGTTACACCGAAATCGGCTGTCCTTCCGCAAGAGTACTCATGGCAGACAAAGGAACTAACGACGAAGAACTCCGATTAAACCTTGACTTGCTCAAAGAGCGCCGAAAACTCGCCGCAATCAAAGAAACAAAGCACAAGAAATAATTGGAGCGCTACTATAATCAACGCGTCAAATCATGCAAGTTCAACGTCAGAGACTACGTTTTCCCTAACAACGAAGCTTCCAAGACAGAACAAGAAGGAAAATTGGCCCATAACTAGGAAGGGCCATACAAAATTCATGAAATCCTTGGAAAGGGTGTGTACGCGCTAGAAAAATTAGATGGCACACCTATCCCGCGACCTTGGAACGCTGCTCAACTTCACGCATGTTATATGTAGCTTACTTGTAACCTTAGCTAACCACGCCCATGTACTTATCAATTAATGAAAAGTTTGTTTCTATATATGTGTTATCTCATTCACTGCTTACGCCACAGTCTTCAAGACACGGTTTTTAACACCTAACGTCGGACTGCGAAGCAGCACAACGACCTATTACTTGCGCTATAGTCTTCATGGCAAACGGTTTTTAACACCTAATGCCGGACTGCGGAGTCGCATAACAAAATGTATGTTGCACTACAGTCAAGGAATGGTTTTCTAATACCTAGAACCGGACTGCGAAGCCACATACTAATGCGCACGTTTTACTTAACACTGGGGGACTACCCCGATAAATAAGTTAAAACAACACACGCAATCATAACACAGCAGATACAAACAAGCATTTTCATTAGACACGGGACTTAAAAACCCGGAAAATACAAGTACGAAAATGCTTAAAAGATTTCAAGTAAACCAAGCTAATCGGAGCCTTTATAATCCAGCTTCTGCTCCTCGTCATCACCATAGGTCGTTCCAGACGTGCCCATTCCAGCTGTCGCATCAAACGCGACCTTATGCTCCTTCTCCAATCGCTGCGCCTCCTCCGCCTCGGCCTGCTTCTTAGCTTCCGCACCCAGTCGGCCTGATTCCTCAATGAAGTAACAGAAAGCAGCATGAATGGGTGGATACTTAATCAAACACCAGCGTATCATTCTTTAATTCGATTTCTCGTGGCCTTCTGCCTATATCGTTTTTGCTTGGGTTTGATCGCCTTTGCGCTTTAAAACCCTTCACTGAACACTTCTCTTTTGTTCTAAACGGTTCCTTACCGAGTTCTCATTTTTTTCTTCCTTGACGAAAAACGGTTTCTCACCGTTTGATCTCTGTTCTAGCCCGTCTGACTACGTCTCTCTGATAATATGATGATAATAACCAAGTATAAATCAAACATACACTCACTGATGTTTGATTTTCGATTTTTGATTCTGGATATATTCTAATAACTTTGCAAAAGCAGGGGACTTAATCACAGGTCTCGTTCTTCGTCTTCTTCATCCCAGGATCTCTTAACCATGTGCTCTGATGCCATGATAGAATCTGATCCCTGTTCGCCTACATGTGACTTCGTTATAGGATGAACATAATATGATTGAGTATGCACAGAATCTGTGCAGGGAATCAATTTTGAACAAAGGGTGGGAGAGAGTTTGATATACACACAAACATAATATTATTCCACACACTATTAAAATGATACATATGAGGCTATTTATACATACATATTAGACGGTTATATAACTTCTATACTAACTGACGTAACCTTTCATAAACAACCGACACAACTACAAACAGACACAACTATTAGATTTTGGTGCTTTATCTTGTTGTTTGACTTTTTTGGTTGACTTTTGATCTTAATACAGATGTCTTGATTAATACATTCCAACAATAAATAGGAAATAAAACATTACATACAACATCATTCATCACTATTGAATAGTATTTAATCAAACACCGGCGTATCATTCTTCATCAATGACAATCTAATGCTCTTTCATGTTCTTATTAAGTTTAATAACAGCAAGCTCTTTTTGGAAATATTCTCCAGCATGAATGGGTGGATACTTATGAGCAAGAGGCGATTTTGAAAAACGTCCTAGGGGCTTCATCACAGCATCTGATGCTACAGCAGAAAACAACTACCAAACAAACAAGAAATGTAGACTCAAGGTTAATTCAGTTCATATCGCATTAAAAGTAAATGCATATATAAATGTAATTTATTGAACTCACGGTTGAGGATATTCTCCATAGGCTTCGATTTGCTTTCGAAGCTTCTTTTATTGCATTGATTGTTCTTTTAGTTACCACAACTTCATGCAAACCGGCCATACACTCCCCAGCAGTAACCCATTCTAACTGTAAACAAAACAATGTTCGAAAGTAAACTTAGTACTCAGTATTAGTATCAATATCAGTATCTGCTCTGCCAACATAAAAAATAAAAATAGTATAACAAAAAAAAAAACTTACTATCCTTGATTGGAAATCATCTAACATATATTTTAATTATCTTATAGCTTTGTTACCTGTTTTCCTGTCTGAATTAGTAGACATCCTTCTGGAACCTTTACTTCAACTTTCTTTCCATTTCTTAGCCAAATGTTTAGACCAGGGAATTTACTTCTGTAATGGATTGTTAGAAAGTTTAGGTCATAATGATATCCAGCAAAAACAGTACCCTCTTCGCCATGACTCCCCAAGTCACCCCCGGTTGGAGAAAGAAGATGCGGACCCTACAAAATTAGCAATGTTGACAGTTTAATCGCAATTGATGTTGCAAAACGCTTGTCTGCAAAATGGGTTGGTCCGGCTTGGCAGATTAACGGGTCAGACTGGCAGTTTAGAAAAATATCAATTTGGTTGGGTCTAAACAGGTTCCAACCATGGACTCAGGCTGAAATGAGAAAAAAAGAATCAAAATAGTTTCACCCGTAATATTTTACTTTCAACAAATTTACCCATTTGAAAATTTGTTTTGCCTTAATCAACCCATTCTTTGAAAAATGGGCCATGATTGTTACCCTTACAAAGTAGTCATCAAACGTATGGGTGTTTTCAAAAAGATAGATAAATGAATGGACTAACATTCTTCAAAAGACTGGTGAATGCATCCTTGGGTAGACCAAATCCAATTGCTGCCACTTCAGCAACAGCCTAAACGAATCAATCGATTAAGTTAAATGAAACACAAGATATGAAAATAAAATCGTGTGGTAAGTCGTTGCAGGTGATGCACCTCAACTGTAGACATGAGTTTATTGCCCCATGAATCCATAGTCTCTTCCCATTCTGGGAAACCTTCCGGTATGATATGATCCGAGTTCAGGTCCTAAATGAGAGGAATACAATCACATCACCAAAAATCATCTAGCAAACTACTAATAAAAAACAAATAGTTGTGATAGGTAGGTTGGTAACATGTGAAAATAAACAATTCTTTGACTCATGACAAAGTAATGTGTGATTTATGATTATAGAAGGTTTATTAAACCAACTAATTTTTAATAAATTTCTTTGTTGATGCATGTATGGTATATGTGGTAAAAATTCTTTGATGACAATAAGAGAACCATTTGTTGCAAATGCTAAATATAATCATGTACGTCCATGTCCTATTTTCCAGGAATGTTAAAATAGCCTATTGAGGAATAGGTAAAGGTTCGGGTACAAATGTCACATTTCGTAAGAAGTGTAAGAAGGATCAAGAATTGACATGAATGCGTCAGGTTTTGGATTTAGGTATGATGTTTCAGATTGTTTTTGCTATAAAAACACTAAACACAACAATTTAAAACACAACGCAATGTATTTTAGACATGGAATTTAAAACATATCTAAGCCCCCATGCCCAGGATTTCCTAAATGTTATCCCGATAGAAGGTTTGGGCCAAACCATGTCTGCGGTTGAATATAGGGCAATTCTCAAATATCGTTTGGTGATCCCCATGTACCATGAAGATGAAGTTTGTCCGATTTGTCGTAAGGCATGCTTAGACAAATACGGGGAACACGCGGTTCACTGTAAAGAGTTGCCTGGTTTCAAATATAGGCATGACTGGGTCCGGGACGTTCTTTGGGACATTTTAAGAAGGGCTGGGATCTCGACCAAAAAGGAGGCTCCTGTGAATTTCCTCTCGGACCCCGCAGAAGGGAGATCCACCCTACGTCCAGCAGACCTGCTTGTGTTTGGGTGGGCCGGGGGGAAACACGCTTGTGTCGACCTTACAGGTGTATCTCCCCTGGTTGGTTTGAGGGACAGTGGTTTTGTAGCAGGGCAAGCAGTGAGAAAAGCAGAGACGAAGAAGGTTGAGAAACATGCTAAAGCTTGTGAGGAGAACCAACACGTTTTCATACCCCTGGCATTTGATACTTTTGGCTCCTTGGCACCGGAAGCCATCCATTTCCTGACTAGAGTCCAGCGGGTTATTCATAGCAGTGTCTCAGCTCCACGAGGGCATGGGTTCGTTTTTAGTAGGTTAGGGTTTGCCATTCAGAAAGGGGTGGCGGCGCAGCTTGTTGCCCGCCTGCCCGCTATCTTGATGTAATTTTTCTCGGTTATGTTAATGAAATAAGGAAAAATATTAGTGTAAAAAAAAAAAAAAAAAACACATCTTTTTTTTTTTTTTTGAACAGTATCTAAAACACACATCTAAAACACAACACTTTAGAACACATGTTTTTGGCAAGGTGTTTTAAGTTTTTAAGCCTAAAAAAATGTTTTGTGTTTTTAATTGTTATCTCAGGTGTTATTTTAGCTTAAACAATCCAAAACATGCATCATGAATAAGTTTAAAAAAATGATGTCTACATATCAATTCTTAATCATTGCCATAATTCTTACGAAATATGGCATTTGTACTCTAACCCCATTCTTGAGGAATATTAAGAAAAATAAAAAAAATGTAAGTCCGGTTGATGCAGGGTCGAGCCATAAAATATCGAATGCTGAGAACAGTCATGTAGTTGACGAAGTCAATTGACTGCGCCAAGAGCTGAACGGATTTAAAGGACCGATGAAGAACTAAGATCTATTGACAGTACGTCAGTACCTTTGCATGTTTGAGCAAATAAAAGAAGTTGAATTTCGATCCCTTTAGTCAACAACGAGCCTACTTATCTTTAGGTACTTAACATGCGTCTTGATGTGTGTTTAAAGTAAGCTTAAGGATTACTTTAAAATGACAGTTTTTATAAAGCTTATAAACACATGACGCATAATTTTACCACACAACTACAATTATTTATTTACCTCACTCATCAAAACATATATAATATATACATTATTGATTATACGTATATAACATTTTTTTAAATGGGCCTCAAAATTTTGAGGGTCTAAAACCCTGGCTTGTTTTTACTCATGTTTGGGCTGAGCCTAAAGGCATCTTCATAAAAAAAAGTTTTATAAAATAATTCAAGGTTATATCATTATTTGATTAATGAGGAAATGACTTGCTTTTATAATAATAAATTAAATATGTTAAGAGATTTTGTTTTTTTGTTTTACAAATTATGAATGGCCAACATTTTTTCACAAATTATGAATGGCGAATATTGTAAAATATACAAAGATTTTTAAAATGGGGTCATAATTTAAAATAATGTTTTATCCCTTTTTATTTCTTTGACTATTTAAAAGGTTTTATGTATTAAAAGTATATTTGTGTCTGTTTGATATGGGGTAATGGAATGGATGGGGGAAAGGAATGGACGAGTAAATGGAATGGACAATGTAATGGAACAGATCATTACCATTTCATGTCTTGTTTGGTTGCCATGTGTGAATGAAATAAAAATATTACTTTATGTTGTTTGGCAGACAAGAAAAAACAAAAGAATAAAACCTGTGGTGAGTTGCAGTGGTGGGTGGTGGTTAGTGGCGGTGATACGTGGGTGGTGATACGTGGTGGTAGTGGGTGGAGGTGGTGGTTGCATGCGGCGGTGGTGGATGGTGGTGGTGGATGGTGGCGGTAGTGGCTAGTGGTTAGTGATGGTGATGGTGGGTGGTGGTGGTGGTTGATGGCGGCGATGGTGGGAGGGTAACAGAGGTTGTGGGTAGTGGGTGGCGATGGCAATGGCAATGGCAATGGAAGGTGGAGGTGGATGGCGTCCGTGGTGGGTGGTGGTGGTGGTAGGTGGCGGTTGTGAAGGGTGACAACGGTGGTCGGTGTCGATGGATGGCGACAGTGGTGGGTGGGTGAAGGTAGTGGGTGGTGGTGGCGGTGACAACGAGGTGGATGGCACCGGTGGTGGGTGGTGGCGACAGTGAAGGGTGGTAGGTGGCGGTGGTTGGTGGCAGCGGCTATGGTGGGTGGGAGTGACGGTGGTGGGTGGAAGTGGATGGCGCTGGTGGGTGGCGGCGGTGGCGGGTGGGGGTGGTGGGTGGTGACGATTGTGGTTGGTTGTGGTGTTGGGTTTGAAAGGTGAATAGGGGATGAAATGGAAAAAAAAACATGAGGGATGGATGAAATAGTTTTGAGGGAATGAAATGACTTATGGAATGGGTGATTCTATTCCATTGACTAACCAAACACACAATCTTTCATTACCTCGTAATGGTCTATTCCATTCCGCTTTTCATTCCAGCATACCAAACGCTACCTTGGTTATTTTCAAACCAGTTTGACCAATACAATAAATCAATTCAATCCATAATTTTGGGAAATTCACATGTTGATCCAAAAAATTAACCAAATATTTATTGACTTTTAAAATTTAAAAAAAGAATTTATTGAGTGCCAAATTTGTTTAACATATTTAAAGTTTCTTGATAGGTTAGTTTTGGATATGTGTATCTTTGAAATGTTAAAATCAGTGCTTATTTTGTTAATTTTTTTTTATTAACGTGTCTATTTTAGTAATTATCACCATAAATTTTAGTAAACGGGTTAAAATTGTCTTTCATAGTAACGAGGAGAGAAAGAAATATTGTAAACCTGAAACCGAGTAGTCGATGGTCGGGGGCCAATTCTCCACATGTATCGCCACTTCAGATCTGCTCCTGTGGGCATTAGTGGTTGGTGTTCTTTCGGCAACTCTTGGGCCTTCTTTAGCATATCCGGAACAGCTAGACTTCGGGGTACTTCAAGTCCTCCGGGTGTTGCCCCATTCTGTTATTTTGTCACACAAAAATATGTGTAAATATTATTTCTTCTTTTTCCCCTCAAACATAAATACCCAAGTCTAATTTGGGTCTCAAATTTTCAATTGACGTAATTTCTTTTCTTTGAACCACCGACTTGACTTAGTGGCGGATCTAGACCAAAATTTTAGGGGTATCGTTACATAATTTTTATGGGTAACGTAATACAAAACACGTAAAAAAAATTAAAAATACACTACGCCAAAAAAGTTGAGGTTACCCTCTAAATCTATAACAATATCTACCATGTGATTATAACTCTCAACCACTTCGAAAGAACACCTTTATTATATACTTCTTCCGTCCCAATTTAAATGTCCTGGGTCTAAAAACACACATTTTAAAAAATCTTTTGTTTGTATGTGATAAAATGACAATAATATCCTCAAAAGTGGTGATTGTGTTTTGTCTTTTATGGGGAAAACTGAAAATTGCATTTCTTTTTTTGGAAAATGATATTTAATTTGGGACAAATAAAAAAGGAAAGAAGGACATTTAAATTGGGACGGAAGGATGATATCTTTTTCATTTGCTTAATTGTTCAATATATATGTTTTTGTGATTCTGATGAAAAAGTTCTTGGCAAACCACTTTCTAATGACAAGTTAGCTATAAAAAATGAAAAAGAAAAACAATGTTGGTAAATTTGGGACATCAACTACTTCAACCCATGTACATACATAGATTCATGCAAACACATAATAAACATAAACAAAGTTGACCTGATAATGTTGATGAGGACGCGCTTGGAGAAGCTTAAACTCATCAGGCATTTCGAAATACTTCTCCATCATACGAATAAACCGATCATCATCTTCAGCTGAGCATCGTGGATCCTTGACTAGCAATGCTCCGGTCTCTGCCAAAATTCTACTGACCTCTGAGCATACCTTCTCCAGTTCAGAACTCAGGACCCCATCCAAGCAAAACTCTCCAGATGCTGCTTCCACATAAGGTGTCAAGTCAATCAATGGTATGTCCATTGCCTGATCAATTGCTGAGTGTAGAGAAACCAAATACCCAATGAACGATGTCTACTAAATTGTCATGCAATTATAATAAGGTGTAGAAGCTTACGTAAAGATATTTTGGTATGATGATAAGGAATTTATTAAAGTTCAGACCACATGCACATTTGTGGTTCTCATCCATGTTACAAAAAAAGAATACAATTTAAAGCTAACCATAAATGATTGACCCCATTTGATTATGATGTTTTTTTGGAAGGAGCACGTGAAACACAAAGGATAATTGCAATGGGTAGATCTTTGAACCTGCATCACAAAATAGAAATTTGAATATCGTCTATGAAGTTGATGATTCGATCAGCATCTCTTTCCTCGACCGAAAGTAAGAAGAAAACCAGCATTGAGCCATCGAATGACTCTGAATCACCCCTACTCATTCCAAAGGTGAAAATGTAGTTCATACGTGTTCTGTTCTTGGTATAAGATATTTATTTTCTTGAATGTACGTTTGTTTAATTTGTTTTTTTTTTCCTAGAAGACTTTGTTTGTTTTCAACTACTTTGATTGAAATAAGTTGTTTGTTTTAGTTTTTCATTATTGTGAATGTGGATTGATGGTATATCATTGTTAATTTTATTCCTTTATAAGATTTAATAAAATCTCATATGTTTGTATGTTACTTTTAAAATATAAAATGTCTCAACGTAATGTGATTATCTTTTTCTTACATACACTATTGTATAAAGCCTCCTTAAAATTCAAAGTGTAAGAAGCCATCCTGACCATCCATCCGCGTTTTAATCAAAATCATCGTACATTAATTACAATCGCGTGTTTTTAATGGCAGTTAACAAGAGGAGGGCAAATTAGACAAATTGCCACTAGAATAATTTGAATTTTTTAATAATAGCGCCCAAATCATCTCATTTATGGACGGTTACATAATCAAACACTATAATCGTGGAATTCACACACATAAAACACACACAAAATCAATCTCTCTGTAACAAAAAAAAAACAGAGCATTCCATCAACGAAGAAATAACAATCGATCAAAGCAGGATTATGGCTCCAAAATGCAAATCAAGTAAGTAAATGTTCATATTGTTATTTTCATTTTGATCGTATGAGAAAATAAATTAAACAATTGTGCCTGTTAATTCTTAAACCCTAAAAAACGAACCAGGTGAAGGAAGAGAACGAAGAAGCAAACTAAATTATGACAGGCCTTCGAAGGAAACTAATACAGGTATGGTTTAGATCTGTTTTATGAAATTAGTAAAGGCGTTTTTGATGTTTTGAATGATGAACATCACGATTTAATGGTTTTTTTTTATGAAATTAGTAATGGCGTTTTAGATGTTTTGATGAAAGTAGTAAATGCGTTTTAATGATTCTAATGATTAATAAGAATTTGTAAGTGCGTTTGTGGTAAATAATAAAGGCGTTTTATTGATTTTAATGATGAATGAGATGATTTGTTGATTCGTTTTGTTTAAAAATTGGGCGAATGTGATTATAAATGCGTTTTATGTAATTACTGAAAGCGTTTTATTGATTTTAATGAGGAATAAGTTTTGTTGGTGATTTGTTGTGTTTAAAAATTGGAAGACTGTGATTATGAATGCGTTTTGTTAAATTAGTAAATGCGTTTTAATTATGTTAATCATTAGTAAAGGTTATCATATACTGATCTCATACAATCATGTTTAAATGTAATTATAAATGTGTTTTATGTAATAACTGAAGGCATTTTATTGATTTTAATGATGAATGAGATAATTTGGTGATTTGTTGTGTTTAAAAATTAGAAGATTGTGATGAATGTGTTTTGAAAAATTAGTAGATGCGTTTTACTGATGTTAATCATTAAGAAGTATCTACACATACAGGAGGAAAAAAATGATTAAAACGCATGCATAATGAGTAAAACGCATGTTGTGTTTTCTGCAAGTTTGGATGAAAAAAAAATGGACAAAAACATTAAGAAGTATCTACACATACAGGAGGAAATGGATGAAATGGTTTCACAGGCAAGAGATAAGTACTTTTAGTCTAGAGAATTGATAAAGATGTGTCAGAGATGGGACGAAATTAGAAGTAAATCTTATAAAGGCAAGAGATAACATTTATATATTACAAAGTATCAATGTTCAAAAAAAGTAAAACACATTTGTAAACCCATAAAACGCATGTGTATCAATGTTCATCAGTAGTTTGCTCATCAGAAGTTAAGCCATCAGTGGTTTGATTCAGCAGTAGTTATTAACTTCTTCAGTAGTTACAAACACTTCATCAGAAGTTATCAATCAACAGTAATCAGTAGTTTCATTAATAAGATAAAACGCATTTGTTAATACTTAAAATGCGTGTATTTATTTTTGACAGTGTGTAAATGTTGAAGATGCTACATCAAACATAATTGATGAGAATGTTGCAGGGGACAATGTTATTGATGAAATTATTGGAGACAATACATCAAATAGCTGTTGACGAGAATGTTGCAGGGGATGCATCCAGGTTGGTAAAGATGATGGAAAATGCTTACACGAAGGTGCTAAAGCGGGTAGATAATATGTGCTGAAAGTTTTAAGATTGACAAGTTTGTTAATTTTGCATCTTTACATTGTTGAATGTTACAGTGTTAGAGCTGAATTTCTCTTTTGGTATTAAAAATGCATGTTTCATTTGATGTTTTGTATGAAGCATATTAAAACGCATTCAATAAATACTAAAACGCATTTGATATATGGAAATCTATTTAACTGGTGATATAAAACCAATACATAAAACGCATTTAATATCACTTAAAACACACGTATATTATTATTCATGCCACATTTTACATCATGAAAAACAAACAACACAAACACTACTTAAAACAAAATGATAATAAAGTAGCATAGAACATACACAAAAAACATTATGAAGGCTAGAAGGTTTAAAGTGATTTGAGAAACTTAATCTTCATTTCCATTAAGCACCTTAAAAGAGCTATGGATTTAGTAAGCTCTTCAACAAGATTCATATCTCTTTGTTTTGAATCAATCATGAACATCAATGCCAATTCATGAAGACTAGAATCTGGCATCGTCTTGAGAATGTTACAAACTTCATCTTTTCTAGAAATGCCTTCATGGACATTGTTCAAATCATTCATCAAAATACACTCTGAAGAATGATCCTTAATGATTTGTTCCTCAATCCTCTTAATAATGTTTGACTCCGTCAAAACGCATTGATAGTGACATCTAACAGAAATAACAACATAAAACATCTGCCCCATTACAAACACTGTTACATTGAAAACTCTGTTTACTAAACCTCTTATTTGTTAACTTCTGATGTGTAACAGCTGATGGAATAAACTCTGATTGCTTGAATCATCTGTTGGAGCCTAAGTGTTGTTGACTCCAACAGACCTTTGTTACATTGAAAACTCTGATGACTAAACCTCTGATTTATAACTGAATGTTTCATTTGATGTTTTGTATGAAGAATGTTAAAACGCATTCAAATAAAAACTAAAACGCATTTAATATATGCACATCTATTTAACCGGTGATATAAAACCAACACATAACATGCATTTAAATATTTTGTTAAAAATTTATTTAAAAAATATCAAAACGCACTTTAAAATATCATAAAACGCATTTGAGCATTACCAATTACCTAAAAACCACCAGTTACCTCAAAACGCATGTTACATATCATAAAACGCATTTGACCATTATCAATTACCTAAAAACCACCAGTTACCTCAAAAAGCATGTTACACATCATAAAACGCATTTGCTTATTATCTATCATATACAGAAAACAACAAAATTACCTTGCATCCTTCTGTGTTCAACCAGGAAATCAAACCTCTCGCCACCATGTTCATCAGTGTTATTAAACATCTTCCTGTATAATATCTACATTCAAAATTAAACACTTATCGATCAACCTCTGTTCATCTTTGACTTTTGTGATCTGCAAAAATACATCAAAACAGTAAAAACTAACCTTCAAAATGTAGATTATGAGCATCGACGACATCATCTTCTTCTCCGATTATGATTTCAGGTTCGTTGTTTAGGTCTGATAAACAACTAAAAAATAAAATACGATTACGATTATGTGAAATTAAAAAAAACAGAGTAACGTACCAAACATGATGATCAACTCTGCAATTGAGTATGATTTTAGTGAAAATTTTGATCGAGTGATGCAATGTGAATAGAGTTTTTGAATAAGGTAAGAATTGATGATGAAGATCGTGAAATCAGTTATAAAAAATTGAATTATGTTTGAACGATAAAACAGGGATTGTGAAAATCATAATTATGAACGTGATTAAATGATGGATGCAAATGTCTATAATACCCATCTCATAATTGAAAATCAGTTTTTTTGTTTTAACAGACATCTTACACGTAGGGATGGCAATCAAACCCGAACCCGATAGGTAAACCCGAAACCCGATAGGTAAACCCGAAACCCGATACATTTGGGACGGGTTTAGGGTCGGGTAATCGGGTATGGGTCCGGGTATGGGATTAGTTTTTATTTTTTTTGCGGGTTTGGGACGGGTTTGGGATTCGATGATATACCCGTTTACCCGACCCGATTACCCGATAAAGTATACCCGTTTACCCGATTAGATACCCAATATAATTTCTAATATATGATTTTAAATATGTATGCATAATATATCAAATTGTCTATCTAGACTGTCATTTTTTGTTATCTATGTCTTTAAGTGTTTTTATAAGATTTAAGTATTTTATATTTATACATTGTAATCATTTACATATATATTTAATAATGGTAAATGTTATTGGTTAATAGTTACCTAATACATACTCGTCGGGTCTTTGGTCGTATATACTCACTCAATAGGTAAGGTACTGAGTTTACCAATATCTTATACATGTATGTATGTCTAGTACCCAACGTGTAATTACCTTAACAAATACATGGCAATTATTAGGTGAAATATGGAATATGATTTTACAATCGGGTATACGGTACTGAGTTTACCAATACCTATGATCAAATCATTTTATCCCAGAAAAAATCAAATTTTTGTCTAGAACATTGTTTAAAAATGTTTTATTTATATGAAAATGGAGTTTTACATGATCCATATATCTTATCACAGGAGATCTAGTAGAAAAAAAATATGAAATCTTAGTGAACACAAATGAATGGCTAAAACTGTGTGGTTGCAATTTTGTAATAAGCTGGAGTAGAGTATCTAATATTGACGACCAATTATTGACTTTTTATCTAGTTTATTATTATTTAAACGTAAATAAATTTTATTGAACTAAATGGTGAGCGTTGTCCTCCAACTACTGAAATTACATTGGATGACCTTTATGTTATCATTTTTCAATAGACGGTGTTCTTATGGCTCAACTCAATTAAATTTGCTTGTTAACTTCACACACGTGTTTTACATGTGACGGTATTATAGTCAATCCATTCTGAAACCTACATAACTCAAGATCAGATTTTAGTTTTCTCTTGACTTTAATTTTTGAACCACTTAACACCAAAACACTACACCACCACCACTAGACCACACAAGACGTCCAACATCTAACCACTACCATAAAACAGCTGTCGCTGACTCCGATCAACAAATCCTCCTCCTTTCTCTATCCCCTCTCAACACCGGCCAACACCATTTCTCCAGAAAACCCTCTCTATCTAACACCACCAATTAACCCATATATTGTACCACACCCACGAGCTCTTTAACTTGTGTAGGTTACAAATCTGTATAAAAGCACCCCATCATACAACACCACCATACACCACTGCCAGAAATACACACCCTTCTCTTGGCTACCATTATATCACTACTCTATTTAAAGTTATATAACCTACCACCAGCCCTACAACCTAGTAAGAATTGCAACTCCCCCGCCGTTCTCTTTTCTTTCTCTCCTCCACAAAGATACAACTTTCTCCGTCCCATCCTAGCGAATCGCATGTTGGAGCCTAAAAAATGGTTTACGGTTTGATGATCTTCTCAACAAAATTCACTCTACAAAATGAACACCAGTTAATTGCTTCTTGTTTGTGGCCTTAAGCCTATATTACATTTAGTTTGATTTGAAGTGGTGTTGCTTCAGTCAAGAGTGATGTCAGAATGGTTGTTTTAGAATGAAATGCAGGAATAGAGAAAGTCAATGGTGGTGATTTTGTGAATATTGATTAATCTTTATTAAATGTGCGGCATTATAATAATTTCATATAAATGTAGAGCCTTTATTTTCTAACGCGAGTTCTCATGTTCTTGGTTTGCACTAAACTTAACATAAAGACAATGAAAGTAAAGTGGCATACCCAAGTGTTTCCTTAACATCGATGTCTAGTATTTAGATAATACCGACCGCACGTGTGACACCCGGCAAACTCAGGTGAATACTTTTTACAAACATATAAGACTACCTTAGCAAAACATTCATAAAACGTACTTAACTGGGTTAGTTGAGTCGGTTTAATGATTCGGGAATCATCGGGAGTTGGTTTACACTCACTTAATGTCCATGGTTTAATGATTTGGGGAATCATTGGGGGAAACACACACTTACACACGAGTCTTGAGTCCCGTTGTTGGTGAAATTACAAAATTAAGATAACTTATCAAGTATTATATGTTCCATGATCGATTAACAACTTATGAATGCATGTTTATGAGATTAGGTGCGATATCATGTGTTAAAATGACAATTTGGGGTCGTAGGTATGAGTAAGAGGTTTGGATTCTCATTCGTGCCATGGAAGGTACGAGTGAGAGAATTTGATTCTCATTCGTACCCTAGAAGGTACGAATGAGAGCAGCGTACAAATACATCTATTTGCCTCATTTTCATCATTTCACAACTCTAACTCACCCCCAAGTGCTCTCTCTCAAACCTTAACCTGTACAAACGAGTTTTTGCCCTTATTTCTTGGATCCTAAAGCTAAAACAAATTCTATATCAATATCAAGTGAAGATTTAAGGTGTGTGAATCATCTAAACCCTTTTCAATGCATTTTTATAGCTTTTGATAAACCCTAAGTGTCCAGATCTGATTATAAAGATTTATCTTAAATAAAAACCTTTCTAACACCTTTCTAAACAAGAACTAGACCTAAATAATGAGTTTTAATACAAAAACCCAAGTGTAAATTATGTTGGTGACTATCCTATATGTTGTGTGCTGTTGAAATGATGTGTGAATGATGTTTAGATGATTTAGGACTGTTTTGGAACATGAT
Organism: Ambrosia trifida; assembly: GCA_028751855.1. NCBI lineage: Eukaryota > Viridiplantae > Streptophyta > Magnoliopsida > Asterales > Asteraceae > Ambrosia > Ambrosia trifida. The sequence continues at coordinate 130,686,721 of CM054128.1, read as the reverse complement.
TTATTGATGTATAAGTGATTAATTGCTATTCAATGGACTTTTACCTACTTTGGGGATTTATGTTAGAAACCTAGGGTTTGTAACATGAGTATGATGATGATAACTTGATTAGGGATTTATTAGGATTAGTGATTTCGTGTTTAATAACCTGAATATGATGTTATTTCAATAATTTTCATTTTGGGTAAAGTTCTCATGCAATTGATGTGATATCTCCATAATTTTCTATTTTGGGTAAAGATATGATTTGGTATGTGAAATGGATGGATTAATGATTGAAATAAGTGTAGAAACATGTGGAAAGGATAGATAAACTTGATTGCAGTGTTTGGTAGTATTTCGTGAAGTTTTCAATCAGATTTGAAGAGTTTTTGTTTGTCGAAATAGTCCATCAGCAGAACAGGATGAATGAACCCTTGTTCGTACCCTCGTTGGTATGAATGAGAGGAAAGATTTCTCATTTGTGCTAATAAAGGGTACGAATGAGAGGAAAGATTCTCATTCGTGCTAATAAAGGTACGAATGAGAGGAAAGATCTCTCATTTAGGGATGAGATCGGTACCGTACCCGTATCAAATTTGAACAAAAGTGGGTACCAAGTACCGTACCGAATATATAGGTATGGTACGAGTACGGGTATCGGTACTGGTATTTTGGTACGGTACCCGTTTGGTACCATGTTGTTATTTTTTCTTTTTTTAGTACTCGTACGGGTACCAAGTAAGTAAACAATTATGAATATCAATACTATATGGGCACCAAATTGAAAATTTTGGTACGGGTACCAATATGGTAGATGTACCAAATAAGTAAAATTGATACGAATACAATAAATACCATAATACGAAGTAAAACATATAATCAAATTCAATAGTATATAGAATTCAGTACCCGTGCCATTTTTACCCGTACTAATACCCGTACCGATACCGAAAGTACCGAATACCGAAATCAGTAAAAGTGGGTACCGATACCTATGCCGGGTACTCAAAATCGGTATAGGTATGGGTACCGGTACATGTACGGGTATAGGTACTCGGGAAAAAATGCTCATCCCTACTCTCATTCGTGATAATGAAGGTACGAATGAGAGGAAATATTTCCCGTTTGTACCAACGTGTAAAATTGTGAATCCTTGATATCAACTAAGTGTTTTATGTGCATTGCTTGTACGTAAATTATATATGCTTGATCAACTGATGTAACGGGTCACCAACGGGATGTCGAGTCTTGTGCGGTCATGTCAAACATTCTAACACGTTTTCAAAACGTATAAAGTCAAGTCTTGGACATTAAGGGTTATTAGCAAACATATCATCGGTCAAACATTAATAGGCTATCTATGGTAGGTTTTCAGTAGTTGGAATCACCGAACAAGCCTGGTTTATTATTATCTAGAAGACGCAACCTAAGGTGAGTGTCACAACCCCAACTTTTACTGTTTTCATTTCGGGGGAGAAACATGCGGTACAAACTTTACTTTCTTAGACCACAGTATTACATTATATCACATGGGTACTAAGCGACTTTACATGTCCTTTTCTAACTTTTAAACCATGAATATGTGGATACATAGCGGGGAAAGTGTGAATATATCTATTGGGCCCGGCAAGCCCCACTTGGGTCGAATGGAGATTGGATGGGTGCATATATGTCTTATCTAACTTATGGCACCGGGTGATATCCGGTGTTGGGTATAAGGCATTCTAATGTTCAGCAGTGGTTCATAACGCTTTAGTATCATGTAACGATGTCTAGCTAGCATCAGGTATAGATGTAAGGATTGTTAGGTCTGGTTTACAAACATTTACATACTTTTCAAACTTAATCTCTGTGACTCACCAGCACTGTATGTGTTGACTAACGTTGCATGTTTTCCCAGGTCGCTAAGGTAGCTGCACATGGTTAGGATGCACGGAGTCGCACCGCATCCTGTTTTACATTTCCGCTGCATAAACATTATCTTTGAACTATTTTACAAACATTGATGCATGATGGTTTGATATGCATCTTTTGGACATGTTTTGGGTTGTAACTTTTATGACTGTTTTCGTTATCTAACTTTTAAACGGTTTGGTTTGTTTTATTACGTTGTTTTCATATCATATAGTTGTTGTTTATTGTGACCGTTGACTTGGATCCTGGTATGTTACGCGTCTCGCGGTAAAACCCCGCAAGTGGAATTTGAGGGTGTGACAGCAAGTGACGTCTGATAGATGAGGATTAGTCACAAAATGCATGTCGTTCCAACTCCACAAATGGACTAATCTCTATATATGAGATTAAACAGACAAGCGCATGGTTTTTTACACACCATGGGTACACTGATAAGCTCTCCCAGTTCCTATTAAGAACCCTCACAAGATTAGTGACCAAGTTAATTAATTAATTAATTAATCAACAAAGAAAAGGCTAAAAATAATTACCAAGAAGGCAAGAACATAACCACATCATTTTTACTAAAATTAAACTATCAAAATTATACCAAATTTCATCTTCACCCAAGCAACACAAAAAACACTAACCAAGAATGGCCATACAAACTTGCTCACAATAAATGATTAAGGGAATTGTTCATGAGGAAGTGGGTTGAGATTTCTTTGGATTTTGAGTGATTTGGGGGTTTTCACTCTCTAGATTTAGCTATTACAAATGTTTATGCTGTAATTGCAATCCCCAAAGGTTGTTCGCTAGAACCTCAAGGGGTGGAAACTTTGGGTAGAAGGTGTAGAATGGAGATGATTGGAGTGTTGATGAAGCCCTTAATTTGTAGACTTTAAAAAACAGCAGCTAAGCATGCCCGTGCATAAAGAGGCACACCCATGCTTCTCTTATGGTGGTACAGTCCCTTGTCCTCTACTGCAAGTTCTATCCTCAACGGGTGAGGAAGCACACTATTGCCTTAGTAGGCACGCCCATTCTTGGCTACATGTTGTAACCAATTGTCAGTCTAGTCGGGTCTCGAATCTTCTTAACTTCACAGTCATGCTTATGTTAGCACACTCGTGCTTGGCTTCTGAGGTTGCTTCTTAGACTAATTTGTTGACCTGAAAATGAGCATGCCCTTGCCAAAGTATACACGGTTGTGCTTGGCATCTGGTGGTCTTCAAAATCTTTAATTTTTCATCATTTATCCTTGATTTTCACCTCTTTTTCATCTTCAAGGTTGAAAACATGCATTTATCATATAAGAAGAATTTAGCCAAGTTTTCCAATGATTACCTAATAATTGGTGATAACTATGCAAATAGAAAATATGTAAATAACGCTGCATTCGATTACCCCACACTTAAACCTTTGTTTTTCCTCAAGAAACCCAACCCAAGGAATTTGTTGGATAATAATACGTAGAAACACTCAAATGAATTTGGTTAATTCTACAAACAATGAGTCACACTTATTAAACACTTTTAGGGTTTTGGATGAATCATGGTCTGATTACTTAAACTTTCATTATGCTTAGTCTCACTTTGCTCACAATATTCTCTCATATTTAGTGTAATTTGTTGGGATGAAACACTCAATTTCAATCCAAGGCATGCATTAGTCATAGACTTGTGTGCAAATAAAATATCCACAAACTAATCTTGGTTTCCTAGATCAAGAGGGCTTAATTAATGTGACATCCGTCACTTTTATCATTATATATATATATATTATTTATTTATTTCGTACCTCCTATCTTGTATGTCGCATTTTATCCTTATTTATAATAATAATAATAATAATAATAATAATAATAATAATAATAATAATAATAATAATAAAAATAATAATAATAATAATAATAATTTGCAATTTTTATTTTTACAAACCAAAACACTAAAACTTAGTACCCACTTTAACAAAACAAAACAAAACATTAGCTAAACCCATACCCTAACCTCTCTAATAAACCAAACCAACCCAAGCCCATCCAAAAACCCTTGTATTATTCGGAACCCCAAACTGAGCCCAATGCTCTTGGTCCGGCCCAACAAGCAAACACTCCATTTCCCCTTGTTTCTTCTTCCCTGTGCGCGATCAACAGGACCAGAAGACCACTCAGCTTCAAAGCTGAAATCTTGGATCTATTATCACAAAATACTGCTTTGGTTTGACCGACAAACAACAACACGCGTGATTAACGCGTTTAATTTGACCAAATTCGTTTAAAAGCCATTATTAACTTTCCAAAACAACCCGATTGAAACCGGTATAAATACTCGTTTTTGAATCAATTGGACTCGCACACAATCTTTGAAAAGAACGATTAACAAAACCCTCACTTCCAATTTCTCTTAAACCTCCTAATAATCTACATTATCGTGCGTTTGACTTTTTGGTTGACCAGACGAATCATCATCAATTCTGGGTTGTAAGTCATGATTCTTTACATGTTTTCAATATTCGTTATCACATGAACAATAACCCTATGAATCCAAGGGTTATTGATTGATGATTTGATCAATTGTTATGGCTAGGGTTCGAAGTCTTATATTGGGGAAGAAGAGTGTTTTTTCGTGATTATTTATAACTATTGCAGAACAAAGATTGTCACCAACTGATCACACAGATCAGTTGGTAACATGGTGTTTCTTAAAACGTGAACCGGCCCATGTCAAGGGTTCGAACCCCACAATCAACTTTCTTTTCTTTTTCATTTAAATCAATTATCAAAACCAACATAACTAACCCTTTATAACTAATTTAAATCCAATATATTTCGTTCTCAGGGTGTGGCTCAGTTGGTGGCCACGCTTGTGATAAAACCCGAACCGGCCAGAGGCCCGGGTTCGATTCGCATAACCAACAAACATTTTTTTTTTTTACATTTTATATATATACTTAATATGTTAAAACTTTTAAAATAGTTTTTAAATACTAAACGTGGTTTATAAATTCTATAAAAATTATTATATGATCTTCAAATGATAAAGTTCATTACCCAATTTTTAGTTTTTCAAAAATAATTTATTTAATATATATTATATATATTACAAGTTTATTCATTTAAAATTATAAAATTCGATAAAAATATCTAAACGATTTTATAAAATTCCACAAAAATTATACTAAACTTTTATGACAATAAACATTTCAGAAATTATTTTTATTCCAGAAAAACCGGCCATTTTATATTTTTAATTAATTTTTGTTAGTTTTAATCATAAATAAATCATAATAAATTCATTTTTCAATATTTTTGCACCAAAATTTTATATAAATTATTTCTAACTATCTAGAACTGAAATACAATTTTTAATTCAGAGATACTTTAATTTTAATATTTTTAAATATTAAAGTTACATTTTGACAATTTATAATAAATAGATTAAATAATCTATTTTCAGGAAAATAATTTTATAAAAATTATTTTCACACTTAAAACCTTATATTGTGACCATCTTTGATTTAAAATTTACAAAAAGACTCTTGTTTATATATTTACCAAATTTCTATTATTTATTAAACATTTTATTTATTAATCAAAACGAATACTTATCCCCAATTCGAAGCCCTAGAAAATACTTATAGACTAGATAGACTTAGACTTATTTGTTACATTATACATAGGGTGATACTTGGCAACATTGGATTACACTATTCAATTTCACAAGACTTACCACCATGCTAAGGTGAGTATTAGTTATCCCCTTTTTCCGCTTTTACAACTTTTGGGGTGATTCATGCACAAGTATACAAAACCTTCATATTCATTTACACATACATTTTTATTCACTTACAATTCATATACGTGTCTTGATTATCTTTGTGCTTATGTTTGAACATGAATGTAGCTTACATACAAAATCATACATCTAGACATAACTTATGTTATGGTGCTCTTTACACATAGACGTAACTTATGTTATGGTGCTCATTTAGACATAACTTTGTGTTATGTTGCTCTTTTAGACTCACACGTGTTGAGGTGCTCATTATCAATTACATTGTACAAATTTTACATGTGATCTTTGTCTTGTTTGGTTACTTGCGTGTTTACATTATGCCTTGGTGATGCTAGACACATGAATTGTACTACTTTTCAAAACTTATACTATACGTACAAAACTAAGTAGTACTCACCAACATTCATATGTTGACAAAATTATTTTCGTGCATGTTTCAGGATAAGCTGCTTGACGCTTCACATAGGATTTTGGACTTAGCTTAAATTAATCAATTAGCTTTATTTTTGTTGTCTTGTATTTAATTTCACATGTTGTAAAACAATATTCAATAATTATATATTTACATTTTAGTACCATGAGCTTTTGAACAATCGTCACTACGTGGCACCTCGATGATTCCGCCATCGGTTGGGGTGTTACAATTAAATAGGTATTCATGTGGCAAAATAGGATAATGATGGGTAGGAAAGGGTGAATCTATCATAACATGCTTAGGTTATGACTTAAAGTGATTTTGAGAGTGTGGTTGTTGAACTTGAGTTGTAATTTTGTCGATCATCTTACAAGGGTGTCTCACTTAACTATCTTTCTATATGAACCCAATCGGCAGCTTTTCACCTAAAAGCATCCAATGGGACTAATGTTGTAATTAAAATTTCCTGAATCATTTTTCCAAACTATTTCTTCCTTGTTGATTCCTTCGACTATTACTTCAAACAATCTCTTTACGTAGTGGTGATTATGAGGATTGAACCTTGTCAGGATTATCATTACGTTGATCATTTTCTTTGTTTTTGTTTTGGTAAAAAATTAACAAAGCATTTAAGTGATTCAAAGATAAAATTTTATGTAGTGTGCTTGTTTATAAAATGAAAATGTAGCAAAAATAACATGAGTATATATGAGGAAAGCCCATAATACTTGAGGATCTTTGGCATAAATCTTGGGAGGTGACGATCGCCGACCTGCATTTAGTAATTCTATTAAACAACGGAAGATTGCAATAGAGAGAAAGTATGATCAAATGCCAAGGGTTACAATGTATTTCGAGAGTGTTGTGTTTGTTCTAAGTCGATCATATTGCTGATTTTATACGTAAACTAAGCTAACTAACTAACTATATGAGACTCATGGGCTTTTACTAAGTCTTCTAATGTGACCTTTGTACTTTATTTCACATGTCTTCAGTTTTTCTTCATCACCTAATTGTGCGAATCATCAGGAGGACTTAGTCATTAGTTGTTTATGCCCCAAGACCGGCAAATAAAAGTCAAAGCAAGAGGACAATGCAATGGTTAGTATTAGCAAAGATGATGATACCGATATTTGTCATGATACCAAAAATACAAGCAGTTCGGGATCCTAAGTTATAAAAATTACCCCTAAATATTGTCACCAAAGCTTACAGATGTGGTTTAACAGTTGTAAAATTTAAATTCCAAACGGTTATTGTTACGTCAAAGAAAAGAAATGACGTGGCACTAGAATCTAGGCAATGTGACAGTTACTCCTTATCATTATAACCCCCATTTGTCTCTCTCTCTCTCTCTCTCTCCATCATTGTAATCCTACAAACTAGATATTTACAGGTTAGTTTTCTTCTTTCTCTCGTTCTTTTACTCTGTTTAAACTAAAATATGGGAAAGAAAATGACCTGATCGGTTGCCTCAATCGTCTCCAACGTCCCTTCTGACTTCTTTGATCAAGGCATCTTGAATCCTTATGATCACGAGTTTGGTTCATTCAACAACGAGGACATTAAGGTCCTTAAGTCATCAAGTGTCTTCCCTAAAAGTAGTAAGATTAGGCCGTTTGACCCTAAGCTTAGAGTTAATTTTGTTTTTGAAGATTGGGTTTGCTTTCTTGTTTATCCCTTCATCTTAGGTCTTACCTACTTGTTTCCACCCTTCATCACCTACTTTTTTGAGTTTACCAAAATCTGCTATTGTAACCATGTGTATTTTCCTCAAATTTTAATCTAATAAAACTTGCCATTTTTTTATTTAGTTCACCATATATTAATTACTCATCATTCCTAAAAAAATTTAGACTTGTCAAAGTTATAATCTTTTTATAAATACAAAGTTTTCTAAACAAACTACACATATTTCAAACCCTTTTATTTTAATAATATTATTAACATTCCTGATTTTTTTTAAAAGTAAAAAAAAAATAGTAATAAGCCATGAGTTTATATGTATATAAAAAAAATCATGTATCATTTGCAAAACAACTAAAACCAAACCAATAACCCACCCCATGAGCCCATTCGAAAGTCTGTTGGCCATCACCCCTTTGAGATCTATTACCCATTTATGACTTAGTCAATACTCTCTTTCGATTATCAGTCAATCCAGCGAGAATCACGGAGCCTTAATATCATTTCCAAAACCAAATCAATACTTTTCGATCAAGTGTAATAAACAAATCACGCATGATAATTGCCTAATCATTCGGAACTTAATGTTTCAAATCGTTGACTATTGACTGGCACCAATCATATAAATTCAGCCAAGAACATACTTCGACCATGGCCTCTAGCCATCTCCTCTGTTCCGAGTACGATCCCAGCATAATAAAATCCCGGCAAGCGCAAAACCCAGCCCTTATTTCGTATGTTTTTTTTTCGACACGCATTTGCGATTCGAACACCCACATCAACCGACCACCAATACCCCACAATTCATCCACAGTCGTACCTACCAGACCTCTGACCGAGCAGACGTCACCCACCCTCTTTTCGCTTCTGCTGCCTTTTGTTCTGTTACGGTTCCCCGCGGCCGCGAAACACCCATTGGTCACAGGTATCTCTTTCTTGTTCTAATTTGAAGATGGGACAGGGACTGTTTGTAGATTCTAGTGTATGGTGTGGGTTGGGTAATTTTAAGATCTTGTTCTTTGTTTTGTGTGTTTAGACTTGAGTGGGTGTGTGATAAAAATTCAGTGTGTGCTTGTGGGAGATAACAAAAAGATGATAAGGAAAGGGAAAGAACAAGACATTGGGGGTTGGGATATGTACCACTATACTGAGTATTTTTTTTATAGTAAAACATAATAAATAAATTTAAGTTTTAATAATGTGTTGAAGTGAAATGGTTGAAGGCATTTTTATCCTACATTTGAAGTAATATGAACATATAGTGTTTTTTTTTCGATCTCGACTTTTATACCCATAAGTGTCGATATTCAATTTAATAATTAATATTTATGTCAACATGTTAATAACATACTACTAACGTATTTTATATGTATCAAATCTTTCAATAGCATTGTTAAATTTTCTAGAGTTAATTTATATATCTATATATATATATTTTTTGGATAACCATTGTAATCAGTCAAATTAGCAAATGGGTTTCTATATAATCAAGTTCATTTTATTTTAAAAATATTCGTAATGTGTGTTTAATATTAATAACAAAATAGCTAAAGCAAATATTATACATTTTGCGCGAACGCTATGGCTATAAATACTAAAATATCACTTTTAATTAGGTACGAGCTAACTCAAAGTTTCCTATTGAAATTCTAGCAAGTCCATCTCGATCACCGTGAGTTTTACATAGCCCCTTTTCCATTTCACTATTTTGGGGTAAAACATGTTACAACATTCAATTTACAATTCAATCATAAAGTGTCTATGTGTTATTCTATGTTGCATTATGTCTTAAACATGACTAGGGTAAGCACAATATTCTAGCATAATCATTAACATTGATCAGCCGACGGTATACAATGATAGATCTATTGGACTGACAATCCCACCCGGATACGTGTACCTCCTACATAGGTAGCGTGGGTGATTGTTATCGCATAACATAATCGAGCGAACCATGAGCGTATGGGATGGACCACAATATTCTAGTCACAAGGGTTGATTATGCACTCGATTTACCTGCTAGTATGTTTTCACATATGGACTAGACTTGCCATGACACTTGAATTGTACAAGTTTTATTCAATTATCAAAACCTATGTAATTCTCACCAACTTTTGTTGACCCAAAAATATTTTCAAAATTAACATGTTTCAGGTAACAATGAAGCTGAGGCTTAGAGTATGCGTGATGGATTCTATGAAGTTATTTGAAGTTATTTGTTTTATTTGATGTTATGTATTTTGGGATTTTTAGACATCTTTTCATTTGGATATTTATGTTATCAATAAATTATTTAAAGTTTCAATATATATATACCATGTGCTACTGAAACAATCATCAATACGTGACATCCCGATGTTTCCGCCATCGGTTGGGGTGTTACAGATTGGTATCAGAGCCTTGGTTATAGGGAATTAGGTTATTAGAAAAATAATCTAGTCTATAACCCTAGGACATTAACCAGTACTTGCTTCCCTTATTTGCAACTTTGCCTATTCTTTATCTCTATCCCTATCCACCCACTCATTAAATTCTAAGCCTTGAATCTCAAAACCTTTACAATTCAAATCAATTTTAGTTCTTATATAATTTACTAATCAGCCTGAATTGCATGATCATTTATGAGTTTTGCAATCCCACTTGGTCTTACAATATCACACACAAGTTTGATTATTTTTAACATCTAATCCAAATCATATGGTTTCCTTTACAACATTCTGCCTATTTTTAACCTATTACTGTTGGTGTTTTCTTGCCAATTCTATTTTTGAGCCTCCCCTGCATTTTCTTTTAAAGTACCTCAACCATAAAATTTCGTCTTACCCAAAGTTTTAAAAGTCCTTGTTTAAACTATACTCCCATAAAACTGTATACAGGAGATACCTTAGCATCAACACTAATGATCATTGGAATTTCGTCAAACTTTCATCACTTAGAGATTTCACAAATTAAAACAAATAAATATTTTGTCAAAGAATCTTTTATTTTCACAGACCTATTTTCTAAACTTCAAATATTTATGTAACAATTTATGGGCGTAACGAATGATTTTTGATGAAAATTTTTATGGATTAATCAAAGTCTATACAAAACACCTAAATAAATTCTTGAGTTTTGAAACCGACATCGTGCTTACAATCTTTCCGATCTAAATCCATTTAGTTTGTACTAAAACAATAAATAAATAAAATAAAATTTTCAACCACACTTACGTTTTCCAAAACCAATTTTGAAAATAAAATCTTTCCACTCACAAGATCAATATTTAGTCTCTAAATTCTCGATTGACACCTACATATTTTCAACTTGTTCGAACTTTTACAAATCTTGGCATTTACCACAGTCATGTTTTCTCAGTACGCTTGATTTTTAACCCTTGATTCAAATCCCACAATCCACGCTACTACAGAATCTCCTTACTACTTGTGTCCCTGTGAAAACCCATAAAATTAACTCCTTATTAACTATCTTGACATTCACCATCTTAATGGTACTTCGAGTTTTTCGTTATCCTCCCAAAGGCTAAATTCATATCCTTTAACTTCTTGAACACGAACTTGATCCCTATGATAACCAAACTATTGAAAACTTGATTGTCGGTTGCATCATACTTGATTCTTAGTGATACATGAGGATTTAATTATCAGTATATCTTTGAACGTCCAATTATTTGTGATACTTGTAAACTATATGCCATACTAGTAAAACAACATCTAGACTCAGTAACATTGTCCAGGGCAACTCAATTACAAGTCGCATGCTAGAGCTGTTGTTTGTCACATTTACAAACTTACTTACATGTGTGTATTTTCAATTGGCAACATATATGTTAAACTACAAAAATAATTATAACAATTATCCACTTAACAACTGGTTGAGGATGAAGTACCTGCTCAACAGTTGGTAGAGTACCCAATAACCTGCTCAACGATTGGTAGAGGTCATCATGCCTGCTCAACAGTCGGTAGAGGTTCTAATAACCTGCTCAACGACTGGTAGATGCTATCGCACCTGCTCAACAATTGGTAGAGGTTCCTACTCACTGACTGGTAGAGGCCTTTTTCCTGCTCAACAGTTGGACTCATTTTTGGATACATCATATACGTAATTTGGTACAAAGATTTATTAAAAGATTCAATCACAAGGTTATTTTTGCATTGTGTGTGTGTGTGTCTAGAGTCATAGAATGACACAAAACCGTAATGTAAGGTAAATTGGTGATTGCGGTCCGGAACGTAATCATGAATTTACAGGTACGTTAAGGTAGTGTGAAATTTTATCAAGGTTTTCGGTAGATACCCAATAATAAGCCCTAGTTAATTAGTAGTCCATTCAGCCCTAATGGTCATCTTGTGCATTCTTGTTTTCCATTCCTGGAACTTAAGTTTAGTGCTCCATCACAGACCTATGTCACTCAAAACCTTGATCATGTTACTTCTAAACTTTTACTATACTCTAAACCATAGTCACCCTAGCGTGTACCATGTTCCCTCACCTACTCTCAATAGCCTATCCAACATTAACTTCGGGACGAAGTTCCTAAAAGTAGGGGAGACTATAACCATGTGTATTTTCCTCAAATTTTAATCTAATAAAACTTGCCATTTTTTTATTTAGTTCACCATATATTAATTACTCATCATTCCTAAAAAAATTTAGACTTGTCAAAGTTATAATCTTTTTATAAATACAAAGTTTTCTCAACAAACTACACATATTTCAAACCCTTTTATTTTAATAATATTATTAACATTCCTGATTTTTTTTAAAGTAAAAAAAAATAGTAATAAGCCATGAGTTTATATGTATATAAAAAAAATCATGTATCATTTGCAAAACAACTAAAACCAAACCAATAACCCACCCCATGAGCCCATTCGAAAGTCTGTTGGCCATCACCCCTTTGAGATCTATTACCCATTTATGACTTAGTCAATACTCTCTTTCGGTTATCAGTCAATCCAGCGAGAATCACGGAGCCTTAATATCATTTCCAAAACCAAATCAATACTTTTCGATCAAGTGTAGTAAACAAATCACGCATGATAACTGCCTAATCATTCGGAACTTAATGTTTCAAATCGTTGACTATTGACTGGCACCAATCATATAAATTCAGCCAAGAACATACTTCGACCATGGCCTCTAGCCATCTTCTCTGTTCCGAGTACGATCCCAGCATAATAAAATCCCGACAAGCGCAAAACCCAGCCCTTATTTCGTATGTTTTTTTTGACACGCATTTGCGATTCGAACACCCACATCAACCGACCACCAATACCCCACAATTCATCCACAGTCGTACCTACCAGACCTCTGACCGAGCAGACGTCACCCACCCTCTTTTCGCTTCTGCCGCCTTTCGTTCTGTTACGGTTCCCCGCGGCCGCGAAACACCCATTGGTCACAGGTATCTCTTTCTTGTTCTAATTTGAAGATGGGACAGGGACTGTTTGTAGATTCTAGTGTATGGTGTGGGTTGGGTAATTTTAAGATCTTGTTCTTTGTTTTGTGTGTTTAGACTTGAGTGGGTGTGTGATAAAAATTCAGTGTGTGCTTGTGGGAGATAACAAAAAGATGATAAGGAAAGGGAAAGAACAAGACATTGGGGGTTGGGATATGTACCACTATACTGAGTATTTTTTTTTATAGTAAAACATAATAAATAAATTTAAGTTTTAATAATGTGTTGAAGTGAAATGGTTGAAGGCATTTTTATCCTACATTTGAAGTAATATGAACATATAGTGTTTTTTTTTTCGATCTCGACTTTTATACCCATAAGTGTCGATATTCTATTTAATAATTAATATTTATGTCAACATGTTAATAACATACTACTAACGTATTTTATATGTATCAAATCTTTCAATAGCATTGTTATATTTTCTAGAGTTAATTTATATATCTATATATATATTTTTTGGATAACCATTGTAATCAATCAAATTAGCAAATGGGTTTCTATATAATCAAGTTCATTTTATTTTAAAAATATTCGTAATGTGTGTTTAATATTAATAACAAAATAGCTAAAGCAAATATTATACATTCTGCGCGAACGCTATGGCTATAAATACTAAAATATCACTTTTAATTAGGTACGAGCTAACTCAACGTTTCCTATTGAAATTCTAGCAAGTCCATCTCGATCACTGTGAGTTTTACATAGCCCCTTTTCCATTTCACTATTTTGGGGTGAAACATGTTACAACATTCAATTTACAATTCAATCATAAAGTGTCTATGTGCTATTCTATGTTGCATTATGTCTTAAACATGACAAGGGTAAGCACAATATTCTAGCATAATCATTAACATTGATCAGCCGACGGTATACAATGATAGATCTATTGGACTGACAATCCCACCCGGATACGTGTACCTCCTACATAGGTAGCGTGGGTGATTGTTATCGCATAACATAATCGAGCGAACCATGAGCGTATGGGATGGACCACAATATTCTAGTCACAAGGGTTGATTATGCACTCGATTTACCTGCTAGTATGTTTTCACATATGGACTAGACTTGCCATGACACTTGAATTGTACAAGTTTTATTCCATTATCAAAACCTATGTAATTCTCACCAACTTTTGTTGACCCAAAAATATTTTCAAAATTAACATGTTTCAGGTAACAATGAAGCTGAGGCTTAGAGTATGCGTGATGGATTCTATGAAGTTATTTGAAGTTATTTGTTTTATTTGATGTTATGTATTTTGGGATTTTTAGACATCTTTTCATTTGGATATTTATGTTATCAATAAATTATTTAAAATTTCAATATATACCATGTGCTACTGAAACAATCATCAATACGTGACATCCCGATGTTTCCGCCATCGGTTGGGGTGTTACAGCTATTACTAAGTTATGCCAATGGTATGGAGAATCATGTATGTCCTTGACAATCTGAACCATAGCTATTCTCTAAACCTCAGTATCCCTGAACTCGCCTATGTGTGCAACCTCAAAACCCATGGTTTCTCTCGCTTTGTTCTCAAGTGAAACCCAAGCGATCCCATCAGATTTTGAAAGCTACCAAAAATGATGGCGATCAGAGAAGTCAGATCTTTTTCGTCAAAAGAGGCTCCATTTTTATGAGGTTTTTTTACCACTTCAATGGGTCAGAAAGGGTAGAAGATAATTAGGATCCCTCATCTTGGCTTATTTTCTCATATCTAAGAATATTTTCAATTTTTTTCATGTGGCTCCGAAGTTTGAGGATCTAGCATCTGCAAGAGAGGATACATAAGAAAGAATCCAAGCTTTGTTAGTATTATCTGTAAAGGAAAGAAGCTTCCATCATGAATGTGCTATCAGCAAGGCTAGACTCAATTCTCAGTGTTTTTTGTCTAACATGTCATTTGGCAAGATCCATTTATTATCTAAACTTCATTTTTTAGGATCATGATCACTTTTAAATAGGAATCCCCGATCCAAACTCCCATTTCGATCTTTCTGATTTAAATAACATTCTCTCAGGATTTGGCATGGTGAAGAAGGAAGAACCTACACATTTCTATGTGTAGCCCAGGATCCCTTTTCTATGCTCCAAGTCTTTAGCAAAAAGAAGGAAGACTTTTGATGTCGTTGACCTTGAAACCTTCACCAACATGGACTCATATGAAGTTATCAAAAGGCTACAATCCTTGCACAACTTGGTAAGTGTTTCTTATGATCCTAGTTTATTTACAAGGATCCCGATTGGTTTCTAACATGTGTGTATATATATATTGTGTTCAGGGTTTGGAAAATCTATTTTTTTTTTCAAATCTCAGAAGCATCTGAGAAGTAGGTTGTAGAGGTCAGTGAGCAAAATAAAGACTTGAAGAAGATCATTGTTGTTAAATCCAAGCTGACGGAGAAAGAACGTCAAGAACATCTCGGGCTGAAGAAAGAACTTGAGGATTCCAAGGCATCACATTGCTGAAGGGCATTGACAGAGGATTGCAGCTCTGAGCGTTCTTCAATCCAGGAGGCTTCGATAAAGGGCTTTGACGTTAAGGCTTATAAGTTACCTATTAATTGCTAAGTTGATTTGTTTGGAGGTTTATAAGTTGATTTAAAATGCAAAGTAAATAAATAAATAGTAATACCTATTTGAGTGTAAAGAAAATATCAAGCCAAAATAAATTGTATATCGGGATGGAATCTACTTGGGATAAATTTACAGTTAATAATTAGTTAAAGTGACATAAAAATGTATCACACGGCCCACGTGACTTTGTTATCGGTTTATGTTATTGAGCTTATTATGAGGGTCGACTAATCCGGGTCGCTCACATCCTCATCCTTAAGGGAAGTATAAAATCAAGGGTTCAAGCACAACCCCCCCCCCCCCCCCCACAAAATATCAAATTTCTTGTGATTATCTTGTTGAATCAATTGTTTGATTAGCAATTTTGGGCAAAAATTGGCATCTGAGCATCAAGGTTTTTTCATATTAATCACTACAAATCCTCATCATGTTCGTTCAATTAAACCTTTAATTTTATTAAAGGTTTAGAGTTTTGTTAGTATCAGAGTCTTGTTGGATTTAGGAGAGTGTTTTGTGATTGATTAACTTAATTTGATTAAAAATTTAAGCTAAGTGAATTGAGTCTAGTTGGATTTGAGAGAGTGTTTTGTGATTGATTAACTGAATTCCAATCCGTGAACTTCAAGTCAACTCATGAACCTCAAGTCAACCCATGAAACATAATTCAATCCGTGAACCCAAAGTATCTTGTCCGTGAACCTGAAGGACAAGATCCACTATCCTTTAACCTAAAGACTTTGAGAACTAATCCGAGAACCTAAATCTGAAAACCTAAAACCTTGGAGATAAATTGAAATCCCGAGAATTAAGGAGAAACAAATCTTTTTAAATTGTAAAAGATTTTATCAAAACTGTTTGATTCAACACACTTTTGAAAACAATGTAACCACCTTCTAGCTTTTGAAAACAGAATCAAACCACCATATTTCAATGATGTTCTTCAATTGTTCTTCTAGATCAATTATGTCAAAACCAACCAAACCTATTAGAATACCAAAACAAGTAAGAAACACAAAACTAACCAACGTTTTTAAGCCGAGAACTGTCTTGAATCTTTTTGATATCAAAACCGAGCCCTTGAATGCTTTAGTGTCTTTGATACCAATTTGTAAGTCCCAAAGAAATAATGGATATCAAGTAATCACAATCAAAGGTGGAAAAAATGATGGTGATGATTCAATAACACAAGAGATGAACAAAATAACTTCCTATTGCTTACAGTTTCAAAGAGAACCGTCTAAAACAATATGAAACTACAATATGAACTGCTAAGGCTATGAATGAGACATAGTGTGTTCTTGGATGGGCCCACATGGCCTAGGCCACCGAGAACTACCACAACCCAAAACTAACAAACTGAGAACCTTTATGTTCTCGTAAACCCAACAATAAACCCACAAAATAAAGGACCCTACACAAGTTTATCACAATGAGAGAACTACTTGGTATCAAAGACCTACTACACGTTGATCATGATTAAGTAGGTAATTGTTAGAATTAATCAAGGCTCACCTTGTCAAAATACGTAATAGGCTAATTATGTATTTATGTTAAAATTGTTTTTAGTGTTTAAAGTGTCATTGTATTTAATATGTTTTGGTGTATATGTGTCGATTCATTTGAATCATTGTGTCTGAACATAATCAATATATAGATATCGACCAAAGACAATCAAGGGTTCCAACACCCAAATAAAATTATCAAGTTTATTTTGAATATCTTGTTGATTCAATTGTGTGAGTGTTAATTCTTGACAAGATTTGTTGAATGAATGAAATTACATAACCCAATACTCCTATTTATACTATTCTAACTTGATAACCAAATAACATAAAACCTATTCTAATTCAACTCAAAAAACTAAGTAAACAAATAGACGTAATTCAAAATTTGGACATAAACATGACTTCCAAAAATTACTACTTATTATAAACAAAGAAGTTTTTGTATTGTAATTGCGTGTTGTGTACAATGATTTACATTACAATATATAGGAAATACAAGTTGAATGAAAAGCTACAAAGTAAATACAAAGGCATGAATCATGGGCATGAGTCATGGGCAAGTATCATGGGGTCAATAATCTTGACTTGACTTGACTTAGTCAATAATCTTGACTTGACTAGGTAAATGAGAGGAGAGTAATCTTCAATTATTGATTGCTTGATTTATGTTGTTAATACGCCCCCGCAAGATGGAGGATCCGTTGGAGACTCCAATCTTGGACCGAAAATATAGGAAGGGTGCACATGCAAGCGGTTTGGTGAGCACATCCGCGAGTTGATCCTTGGAGCTGACATGAAGAACTTTGAGTTGCCCGGAATTGACTTGTTCCCGCACAAAGTGATAGTCCAGAGAGATGTGTTTCATGCGGGAATGGTAAACAGGATTTACACATACATAAGTAGCTCCGGTGTTGTCACAGTAAAGCGATGGGGTGCTCTTAATTAGGAGCCCGAGCTCATCAAGTAAAATTTTAACCCATGAGAGTTCAGGCGCAACATTAGCGAGTGCTTTATACTCAGCTTCGGTAGATGATCTAGAGACAGTTTTTTGTCTAGCAGATTTCCAAGAGATGATATTGGACCCAAGATATATGAGATATGTTGTAGTTGACCGTCCCCCATCATTAATACCGCCCCAGTCTAAGTCCAAAAAAGCCTGCAAGTTTAGGTTAGTATTGCGTTTCAAGAACAACCCATGATAGACCGTTCCTTTCAAATAGCGGAGTACCCGTTTGAGAGCTTGCTAGTGTGATTGTTTAGGTGAGTGCATGAATTGAGATAATTTATTGACAGCAAAGGAGATGTCGGGATGTGTGAAGGCAAGATACTGCAAAGTGCCTACAAGTTGGCGGTAGGGAGTGGGATCGACTGGGGGAGTGGAGTCAAAGGAAGAAAGAGAGTCGGAAGTGCTTAAAGGAGTGAGAACCTCTTTTGCACCATCCATTTTAAAGGTGGTAAGAATATCTTGAATGTGGCGATGTTGGGAAAGAAATAGACCATGAGGCGTAGGAATGACTTCGATTCCTAGAAAATGATGGAGAGGGCCTAAGTCTTTGATAGAGAATTGGTTGCTTAGGGCTTGAACAAAGGAATCCATAAATGGATTGTGATTGCTGGTGAGGACAATGTCGTCAACGTACACAAGGAGGTAGCAAGTGATGTTGCTGAGATTGTATACAAAGAAAGAGGGGCCAGATATGCATTTTTTAAAGCCAAAACGAGTGAGAAATTTGGTTAGTTTGATGTACCAAGCACGTGGTGCTTGCTTAAGCCCATAGAGGGATTTTTTGTGTTTGCAAATGTGACGTGGGAATTCCGTATTGGTGAACCCGGGAGGTTGCACCATAAAGACATCCTTTTGAAAGAGCAATAGAGAGAACAGTGCGAATGGTAACGGGTTTAGTAACGGAACTAAATGTTTCATGATAGTATTTTCCATATTGTTGGCGAAACCCTTTGGCAACTAGACGGGCTTTGTACTTGTCAATCGTGCCATCGGGTTTGCGTTTGATTCGGAATACGCATTTGCAACCAATGGGAGTTTGGGTTGTGTGAGGGACAAGTTCCCAAGTGTTGTTATGAAGTAGAGCATTATACTCAAGATCCATGGCATGGCGCCAATCCGGATCTTTTAAGGCTTGAGTATAAGTGGATGGTTCAAGAGAAACGGGAAGAGGGTGAATGGTGGTAGAGTTGACAAAGTTGGGGTTGTAATACTTTGAGTTGGGTTTTGGTTGTTGACGAGGTAGTTGAGGGTTATGTGGAGGTGAGTTCGTGGGATCATTGGATGTGTTGGATGAAGACATTGGTGAGGTGGGGTTGGTGGAGTGGGAATCGGTTGGGGTAGGGGTGGTGCTATCGGGTGGAGTTGGTGGGCCGGTTGGTGAGGGTGTCTCGATGGGCTGGGGTGTAGGGCCTGTTGTGTGGGAGGTTGGGCTGTTTGGGCCTATATTGTGTGTAGGAGGCAGAGGAGGTGGGCCGTGGGTTTGTGGAGGGATAGGGGTTTGGGCTTCAGGTGATGTGGGTTGTGGAGTAGGGGTTGGATGATGCAAAATGTTTGGGTATGGAGTGGGTTGGTTAGAAGAGGTGGTTGATTGGGCCGATTGGTATGTAGATATGAAGGAGTTAAATGACATGTGTTTGGGTTGGGGGTTGGTAATTTGAGATGGAAAAATATCTGGGATAAATTCAACGTGGCGATAGTGGTATAGTTTGTGACTAGTAGGGTCATAGCATTTGAATGCCGATTTGGAGGATGAGTACCCAAGAAATATGCACGCCGTTGAACGGGAGTGGAGTTTGGAAGTAGTATAGGGTCGTAACCATGGGTAGCAAAGACAACCAAACGGTTTGAGTTTCGAATAAATAGGAGCGGTTTTGAACAAAATATCATAGGGAGATTTGTTGTTAAGGATGGGTGTAGGCAAACGATTGATTAGGTGGGTTGCGGTTGAAAGGCATGGGAACAAAAATGTTGTGGTAAGTGGGAGTAGTGGAGTAAAGAGAGGCCGGTTTCCATGACGTGTCGGTGACTTCGTTCGACAATACCGTTTAGTTCCGGTGTGTGAGGTGGTGTTGTGTAATGGAAGATACCTTGAGAGGCAAGATAAGGTGAAAGACCTACATATTCACCCCCATTATCAGTGAACAACGCAACAATGTTGGTTTTGAAAAAGTTTTCAACAAGAGATTTAAATTGTGGAAAAAGAATTTTGACATCGGATTTTTGTTTGATTGGGTATAACCAAATGTATTTGGAAAAATAGTCAACAAAAATGACATAGTATTTAAAGCCATTGATTGATGCTTTTACGGGACCCCATACGTCGGAGTAGAGAAGTTGTAGAGGTTGATTGGCAACAAAAGAGCTTTTGCCAAAAGGTAGTTTGTGGCTTTTATTTAGGGGACATGAAGTACAATGAAAAGACTCATGGGTCACTTTATTAAAACGAAGTCCCAATTTAGAAATTAAAGAGTTGAACACTTGAAGCGATGGATGTCCAAGTATGTGGTGCCACATGAGAAGAGAGTTTGTTTGGGTGTTGTTGACTTGAGGAGACAATGAGATTGGTCCATAGTAGACATCATTGATGTTCACTCCTCGCATGAGGCGCACCCCCGTGCGTAGATCTTTGACAAAAATGATAGGGAAAAAATTCAACGGAAACACGATTAGTACGACAAACTTTGGCAAAGGAAATAAGATTATTTCGAAGATTAGGAGCAATTAAAATGTTATTTAAAAGAAGTGGACGAGATTTTGTTGAAATAGTTGTTTGAGCAATATGAGTTATAGGGAGAGTTTTACCATCACCTAGCACGATCTTATTGGGTCGTCCGTATTCGAAAAGAACGGGAAATTGTTGGTTGTTGTTCGTGGTGTTGTTGGATGCAACGGTGTCCCACATCCAAGATAGAGTTGTAGCCGTTGGGTGAGGGGTGGTGTAGTTAACCACCGGGGTGTTGGTATTTTGAGAAGAGACATTGTGTTCTCGTAGGAAGCGACTAAGTTTGCGACAATCTTTAGTGTCATGTCCGGGAATGTTACAATAGTAGCAATAAGTGTTAGTGTTGCGAGTCGGGCGAGTGTTGGTATTGGTAGTTCGAGGTGGTCCTTGGTTTCGGGTTGTGGTGGCGGTAATGTGGGGGATTTGTTTGGCCATGGTGAATCGAAAGAAGAAAAAAAAGAAGCCGAATGCGGACAGAATGTGTCTGTCGAGTAGGTTGGGATCGAAGATGGCTCAAGGGAGCCTTTAGGCTCTTGATACCATATAAACAAAGTGGTTTTTGTATTGAAATTGTGTGTTGCGTACAATGATTTACATTACAATATATAGGGAATACAAGTTGAATGAAAAACTACAAAGTAAATACAAATGCATGAATCATGGGCATGAGTAATGGGCAGGTATTATGGGGTCAATAATCTTGACTTAGTCAATAATCTTGACTTGACTAGGTAAATGAGAAGAGAGTAATCTTCAATTATTGATTACTTGATTTATATTGTTAATACTTATATGGTAAAATATACCGTGTACTAGTAACTAAATCAAGTAGTTTTTATGGTTTTTAATCAATATAAAACATTACTAGTATCCTTTGGAATTATCACTCAACAAATCGAACCAATGTCAACTGAAAAATAACAATAGCAATATTGGTATGTCATAATCACATTTTCCCTGTGGCGTCAAATGAATACACTTTAGTTAAATACACATCTAGAACTTTATCTTTTTAATAATTCAATGTTACCCGTCTCTATATGGCCCCTTGCAATTTCCACCACACTTTGTGTTCTTTCACACTCAACACTTCAATTATTTTGTACATACTCTTTCGTAAAGTAAATGTGATTGAATAACACGTGGGATTCCCATGTGCTCGGGAATTCAGTCGGTATCTATATGATTTGTTAGGTATAGTAACTTAAAAAGAAAACCCAAAAAATATTATCGTTATATCCTCAAAAAGATTGACATGAAATTCCATCCACCGAAAGTCGAGACCAATAAAAATGAATACCATTGATTGTTCCAATAATACCCCATGTCGGTACCAGGTCTGGCAATAGCATACGACAACATATTGAACTTTGAATACAACTCCGTTTACAACAAAGTTTAAAATTAAACGTCGAGTAAATTTAAATACACTTGTGCATACAATTGTTTTTAAAAGTAGGCGAAAACAAGTTATTAAGAAAAGCCAAACTAAATTAAAGTTAAATGGGTCAAAAAATGTATATTAATTAAGTCAGGCGCATAGCTTTTTGAGGGCCCGAGGAGGCCCCAGACCCCACCGTTTTTTGACGCAGTGATGGAATTCAACGATTTTTGTAGGTAAATTGAGTCCGAGTTGAGTCCGGCCCCACCAATTTGATCTTCGGCCACTGCTGATAAAAAAAATTGAGCCCGGCCCCCACCGATTCAAGAACCAAGCTTCGCCACTAAGTTAAGTATTAAGGGTGCAACTAAAAATTAAAAAAAGTATATACTCCATTTTAATAGGTAGAAAATAAAATTATAAAACAATGTTTTGAATGCCAGACCAAATCGGCCATTTCGGACGGCGACCGTAGCCTTAGCCGGTCCAGTTCTGGATGTTGAAACCTTTTAGCAGGTGGCCGGTCCGACGAGAAAACCAGGTATAGAGAAACAGTCAGGCCGGCAAAAGAGTGGGGGTAGAAATCCATGACTTCTAAAAGTTATTTAGATACTGAATGATTTTTGGCTTACCTTTCCTTCTAGAAATCCAGATATACATTGTCATATGACTTCCAAAATTGTTTTTTAGTGAGAACGAAGCTGGTTTTCACATTTTGATTAGAGAAAAAAATCTTAAATGAACAATAATGCAAGGAAGGAGACGAATAGTGAACAATAATGAACAACGGGAGCGGCTGTAGACGGTTCTTGCTGAGCAACAAGTCACGGCTGGAAACAATAAGTGGATGTGGAAATCGGAAGACAAAATTACGGAATTTTCAGTGAAAGTGGCTACGAAAGAGCCGGAACAGGTGTCGCCAATGCAGAATAATCAGTGTGTATTCAAGGGGAGTAAGATCGCTATACCTAAAGTAAATTGCTTTGTTTGGAGGGCGACTCATGGTGGTATACCAACTGCGGATAGGTTAGCGGCTAGAGGCTTAAATCTGGGTTCCGGGTTGTGCAATAGATGTGAGGACGCAGAGGAATCCATTGATCATGTTTTGGTGGGCTGTTTTTGGGCGAAAATTGTTTGGTGGCATGTCTGCAAATGGGTCAAGGTGCAACATCCTTCAACTGTTAACATGCTGGGCCAATTGTTGGAATGGGAAAACAGGTTGCAGGGGCCGAAAATGTGGAGGGAATCACTATATGCAATTTTTCTTATGACACTTTGGTGGATTTGGTTGGCGAGAAATGCAAAAATTTTCAATAATATGGATACACCGGTCACAAGAATGGTTGAAGAGATAAAAGAAAATACGTTTTGGTGGATGACAAAGAGGTCGAAAGTGAAAGGAATTGACTCGAAGAAATGGTGGACCTTTGATGATATGGATTTCTCTTGAGTATTTGCGGCTGGGTAGAAGGGTCTGGTTTGTAATTGTTGGCAGACTTGTCTGATTCTGTTGTGTTTTGTTTTTGTTGGTTATTCAGGTAGTGGCTTGCTACTCTGGTTTTGTTGTATGGTTAAAAATTTCTAAGATGAATAAATGGTCTGTTTTGGTTGTTAAAAAAAAAAAAGGAGACGAATAGTTGATGAATAGATGAATGGAGGTTAGAGCATTATGAGTAGGTTTTCACGTGTTTGTGAGTAAATCTTCTTAGAAAGTAAGTGGTTGTTAGTGGACTATGAAGAAGAGACAAAATGTTATTCTCTAACTGTATATTTTAGACCCGTATTTATTTTTTAATATTTTTATATTAAAATGGTTGTGAGTGTAGAGAAAATGTATTGGTAAAGGTAATAAAGGTATAGTTCAATTAGAAAAGAAAAAAAAAAGTGAGAAACTATAGTGATTTTTTAGTGTAATTAGTGAAAATCAAGTGTGTTGCCGCGGACTTGACAATTTATGTTAGTTTATGTATCAGTTTAACGAATTAGTGGTTTCGCATTGGGTTAGTTATGTTATGAGTGATGGACCAAAAGTTTGTTCCCTATGATAACGATACAAATAATATTAGGCTATTAGTAAAATACCACATTATCCGCACAATACGAGAACAATTAAAACAATATTTCGCTAAAAAGAGAAGACCGAGGAATTAGTACCTGAATGGCGGTTTCAAATATGCAACTCAACCGTCGTCCTCAACGATCACGATGCCTATAATAGTTTTATTGTTAATTTTGTGATTTAGTTCGTGATGGTTTGTACATTATCGTATTCATAGTTGTTTTCGGTCTTGAATCAGTTGAATATGAATCCTTGCTTAAGTAAAAGAACAGTCGTTTACACAATGTTCATTTATATCTACTACCTTATTAAGCACAAAAAATGTACAATATTGTAATTTTGTCATTGATACAACTTTTGAAGCAACATATACAATAGAATAAAGCTTATTTGATAGGGATAGATCAGTCACTTATGTGTAATTTAAGATTCTTAGGAGGTTACTATAGTAATTTTAGTGTGAGAAATCACTTAGGATAATGTGGTCACCCTGTTTGAGGAGGTTGTTACTTCATATAGCTTTCTCTTATGGATGATTCTTTGCTATGATGATGAACTCTTGAAATAGGATGGAGATATTGGTTGAATAATTTATATTAACAAACATGATTTTATTGGTTCTTTGGTCTGATAATGAACTTATAAATTAAGTTGAGATTAACTATTATGTTCGAGGTTCTAAGAATCATTCTTTTCAGGATAGGATTAGTGTGAGAACTGAGAAACCACTTAGGAGCCAGCCATGAGTTTAATTGTACGTATCCACATACCAGATACCAGATACTAATACTAAGCATTCTTAAATGTTATATTTCGTAAATCACATATTGACTTATCTTAATGTGAAGGTTGGTATTGGAGGTATTATAAGATTATATATTCGGCAAAATGATGGCATAATGGGTCAAGCGATGGCGATTAGAAATTATGGCGGTTGTTCGCAAGGCTAAGGGTATTCACATGGAGTGTCAACTAGAGTTGAGGGTATTTCGGAAATTCAGGACGTTATGCACATGTTGTCTCAAGTCTGGTTCAGGTGCTGCAAAGATCGATTGCTCTGGGATCATAACTTGAGTTCAGATTTCTCTGTGGCTGCAGTCATATTCTCCTTGAAGCAGAATTTGTACGGGGTGCCTAGTCAGGTGATGCGGTGGGTGAATTGGGTCCCTATCAAGGTTAATATGTTGGTTTGGAGGATCGAGAAAGAAAGAGTCCATACACGTCTAAAATTGGTTAGAAGAAACATTGGGTTACCGAGTACTATTTTGTCCGATGTGCAGTTTGGAAGAAGAATCTGTGCTGCACGTTTTTGTTGAATGTGGATTTACGTCCGGTGTTTGGAGTAGTATATGGAACTGGTGCAGGACTTGTAAGGAAAAAAGGATTGAAGAAACCTCTTTTGCTAACCTTAGTCTAATTCCCATTTCTGCCAAAATATGCTAAGTATGAAACTACTGAAGAAAGAAGAAGAAACTACTGAAGAAGGATTCATCAAGTACTGAAGAGTAAAGATCAGAAGTTCTGAAGTCAAACCAAGCAAGTCAACTGAAGAACTACTGAAGACAAACTACTCATCAGTAGTTTGTCACTCATCAGCAGTTGTAACAGAATCTTTCCACCGCCTTATGTTTCAGTAGTTTAGTATTATAACATTACTTTATCTTTTTGTACAAGTTCCAAGACTACAGCCTATTGCAGTCTTGCTTTTTGTAACAAGGTTCATGTATCTGTTCCTTTATAAATATATGGGTTAATCCCATTTTTAGACATCGATTTTAATAAAATTGAAATCCTTCAAAGGATTTACTTGAAATACCATTTCATAATCTGAGAATCTCTTTGCATATTTATTATCATATACATTCAATTGCTTAGATTCTCATTAACTGTCTTTAGTTCATTACATCCAGGGAGAGTAATAACTCCTGTTGAAAGTGAAACTTTATGACTAAACACTTCATATATTTCGCTATGCAAACTACTTTGATAAACTTATAAACATATAAGTGTTCATAAGCAAACAACTGTTAAAGAGCTAACTGATCCAACAATTGGTATCAGAGCACCGGTTTATCTGATCAAATATCAATCTAACAAATTGAGAATCAGACACAGGCTCTCATTGATATTCAATAAACGATAAAAGTTCACTTTTTCAACATCCATCACTTTAAGAGAAACTTGACAAATCAATACTCTCAAAAATGGATCCTCATAATACTGGATCTGCCAATAAGTCTACTATGCTTGTTCGTTCTAAATATAACATATGGCAAAAAAGGTTGGTACATACTCTGTCTCAGACCAACACTGGTTGTTGGAGATCTGTGATGTATGGACCCCACAAAACAGTAAACATAAACCTTGAAACTAAAGTTGAAATACCAAAAGACTCAAAAGACTACACAGATGAAGATTTCTTTAAGCTTGAGCTTGATGCCAAGGCTTTCTCTATGTTGGTAATGGCTCTCCCAAATGAAATCTACTCTGGACTTTTACATTGTGAAAGTGCCAAAGAGCTTTGGGACTGCCTAAAAGAGCAGTTTGGAGGAACTTGAGAGGTGATTGCCAACACCAGAGAAATCCTTGCTCAGCAATATGAAACATTTACTCATATTAATGGGGAAACTTTGACACAACAGTTTAAAAGATTCTCCTCATTAATTTCTTAGTTGAAATTAAATGGTCAGACCTACACAAATGTATCTATGCTTCATAGATTTTTAAGGTCATTACCAGAAAAATGGGAAACTTACTCAATAGTCCTCAGATTTACACCAGACTTTAACTCCCTCACTCTTACAAAATTACATGGGAGATTGCTAACTTTTGAAAGAGAAATTGATCAAAAGAAAAAGTTGCAAAATTTTGGCAAAACAGCTAATGAATATGTACGAGGTAGTACATCACTTTCAGGACAAGACTCACCTTCTTGTTCAAATAATTTTGGATCTTTTGACAACATTTACATAACTGTTGGGATCTCATCAGAAAGATCATATCCAGCTTATAACAATGATAAAAATAGTCAAACTGCTGATAACATGTGTTTTATCATGGATGACTTAAAAAATTTCAGCAGTGATGACTTGGAAGAAATGGACATTTTACACCAACTGGCCATGTTAAGTATAAAAACTAACAAATTTTATAAAAGGTCAGGAAGGAAATTTCCAGGACTGAACAGTTCAACAAAAGTTGGTTTTGACAAATCTAAACTTAGATGTGTAGATGCATTTTGTGCGACTAATGCTTTGGATTACATTTAACATATGTTTTTGTGTTTAGTCATTTGGTCGAAGGAGTCTCCAAAGGGTCGAAGGAGAGTTTTTGAACGGTCGAAGGAAGCTCAAGAGTGCGAAGGAGAACTGGAGGTCGAAGGTAGATATAGATTTTAATGTATTGCTTGGTTCGACCAAAGTGATTGGTCGAACCTGCACATTCGACCATACTATATGGGCGAATGTGCAGGCCTATATAAGGCCAAGTTCATTTTTGTGATGTAACTTTTGACATTTTGTTTTCCCTCCAGTCTAGTGTTCTCCCTAGGGTTTTGAGTCAACTTTATTCATGTCTGTTATTGATTATAAACATCGTTTTAACGTGTAATTGAGTTTGATAATTAATGAAATGAATGGTTTAAAGATAATTTCTACTTTTTGTTGATATTATTATCATTTTGTAACTGATTCAAGGATTCTGCACTTGAATTAGTAGACTTGTTTGATTAATTCAATTGTTTTTGTCAATTCGATCCTTCTACAAGATGTCACAAGTGTCAGAAGTTGGGACACTTTGCTAGAGAGTGTAGAAGCTCTAGCTATAACCAACCACAGTCTGGAAATCAGTTTAACCCTAGTTATAATAGGAAAAATGGAACACAGGGAAGTGCACATTTTGTACAGGCACAAGCTCCACAAATCCAATATGTGCCACAAATACAATATGTACAGATGCCTGCTCAACAAATGCAGAGCCAACAACCAATGCCTTCCATTCCAGCTGCTCAACAACCTCCACAAACTCAACAACCCTCACAACAAAGTCTTTTTACTTCAGGGTATGTTGACTAGAGCAGTCTTCCTTTTGACACAATTGAATGCAATCCTGATGCAGACAACAAAATGTTTGACATCAACTGGGGAGAACCTGATAATGGCAGAAAGAATTTTGCCTTGATGGCATTTGAGGGCTGCACCTCTAAATCTGCCTTATCTCAGGTATCAAAAGAATCTTTGACAAAACTGTGTTCAAATTCATGCAAAGAATCTTTTGCTTTCATAAGAGAGACCAATGTGCATTTGCACGGAAAAGCCAATGACTCCGAGAGAAAATATACTCAAATAAAATGTGATGTAGAAAGAAAACTTGTTGCAAAATCAAAGGAAAATTCTAAATTGACAAATAATGTTATTGAAACCCAAGCACAACTTAAAATAATGATAGAAGACCCAGGCAATGCCAGAAAAGAGCTTGCTGACACCAAGGTTGAATGTGAGAAATGGGTTAAGTCATGTAAAGGGTACCAACTGCTGCTTAACAAACAAAGTGCATCAAATGTTAGGTTTGGCATAGGGTACAATCATACTGAAACACCAACTGATTTTACTCCCAAAACTACTGATGATGGGAGTAGAATAGTTCAAAATCAAACTTCTGAAGTGAAAGAATGCACATCTTTTCATGAAAACTTTCTCAACATTGAAAAAGAAAGTTCTTCAGAAGTACTAAAAAAATCTGACATCAAGCCATCAGTAGTTTCATCTACATCAGGAGTTGAGAACCTGAAAACTACTGATGACCTAAATCAAATCAAGATTGTCAGAAATTTGCCTTTAACATCTCAAAATGAAAAAGAGAAGGCAAAAGAATGTGAAATTTGTGGTGTGTTTAACCACAAAACATAATTTTGTAGATATAGAAAAGGAAATCAGTACAACTAGAAGATTTCACAGCTGGTTGTGGGAAAACAACTCAAAAATGGTTTTGAAGAAAACTTTCTTTCCCAACAAACAATAACCTAGCAACACCTTTTCTCAGAAAAAGATGAAATCTCAACAAAAGTCTTTTTCTCAAAATTCTCTATCAGTAGTTAGACCTACATCATCAGCAGTTTCATAAACTGCTGAGATTAAAGATCTCATGAATATGGTAAAACTACTGATGACCAAAGTTGATGGTGGTCCTCAAAAGGATACCACCATTGCTCTTAAAGAAAAATCCATTGCCAAAAAGACATGGATTCCTCAAATTGGTCAAGAGCAAACTGTTCATGTTCTCTAGAGCAAACCCAAAGCCAAAATAGCTTGGGTTCCTAAATCTAACTAATTTGCTACTTTGTGCAGAGAGTCTCCAGAGGCTTAAATAGCATTTGGCATGTTGACAGTGGAGGCTCAATGCACATGACAGCATGCAGATACTTGATAAACAATTTTATCAATCAAAGATAAGGATCTGTATCCTTTGGGAACAATGCCAATGGATATGTGCTAGGACATGGAAATGTCTCCTCTGGCAAAACACAGTTTGACAAGGTCAATCTGGTTGAAAATCTTGAGTACAACTTGCTAAGTGTGTCACAAATGTGTAATAAAGGATATTCTTTCTTTTTCACAAAGACAACATGCAAGATCATATCACCAGAAGGCCAGAAGTTGATAGAGAAGATCATTGAAGATCATACTTTGTTGATAGCCAAAAGATGTGGCAATGTCTATGCAGTGGACATTGAGAAGGACAAAGTACTGAACAACACTACCTGTTTCTTCTCAAGGGCATCAACTTCAGAAACTGATCTTTGGCACAGGGGACTTGGCCATGTGAACTTTAAAACCATAAATAAAGTCACAAAAATGGGCTTGGTCAGAGGTCTACCCTTGAAAGTATACCAGTGTCAAGAATACTGTGTGTCCTGTTTAAAGGGAAAACAACATAAGTCCTCCTATAAGTCTATTGAAGAATCAAAAACAACTGCATGTCTTCAACTACTCAATATGGACTTATTTGGGCCAGTCAAAATCATGAGCCTTGGTAAGAAGATGTACTGCTTAGTCATCATTGATGACTATTCAAGATTCACATGGGTCTTCTTCTTATTTTCCAAGGATGAGGCAGCTGAAATCATCAAGTTCTTCATTCTATAAGTAGAGAAACAATATTCTCTCTCTGTCAAAACCATTAGAAGTGACAATGGGACAGAGTTCAGGAACAAAACTCTGGATGAATTCTGCTTGTCTAAAGGGATTGTTAGACAATTCAGTGTTCCCAGAACTCCTGAACAAAATGGTGTGGTAGAAAGGAAGAACAGAACACTAATTGAAGTAGCAAGAACCATGTTAGCTGATTCAGGCCTACCATTGTATTTTTGGGCTGAAGCAGTCAACACTGCATGCTATGTTCAGAATAGAGTCCTTGTCAACAAGAGACACTCCAAAACTGCCTATGAAGTTCTTCATGGCATTAAGCCCCTTATCTCCTTTTTCAGGGATTTTGGATGTCAATGTTTCATTCTAAACATTATAGACTCTATTTCAAAGTTTGCTGCAAAAAGTTGATTTAGGTTGTTTCCTTGGTTATTCTTCCACTAGAAAAGCCTACAAGGTTTTTAATTCAAGAACCAACATAGTAGAAGAAACACTGAATGTCAAGTTCAATGAGTCAAAATACACTCTCACTCCAGCACATCCTGCTGAACTCTTTGACCTTGACAGTTTCCATTTCGGACCTGAATAGACTGTCACTTCATCTAATCCTGTTTATTATGGTGATCAAGGGTTTGATGATGAGGATCCTGCACCATGGACTCCTAATGCAGTCATTAAGTCAACTTTTAAACCATCAGAAGTTTCACAAACTTCTGATTCAACAACTGCTGATGTACAAACTCAAACATCTGTTTTAGCTCCTACAACTACTGAAGATGTTCAAACAGCTGAACCAGATATTATAAACTCTTCAGTACTTGTTTGAAGAAGTTCAAAAGGATTGAAGAAACCTCTTTTGCTAACCTTAGTCTAATTCCTATTTCTGCCAAAATATGCTAAGTATGAAACTACTGAAGAAAGAAGAAGAAACTGCTGAAGAAGGATTCAACAAGTACTGAAGAGTAATGATCAGAAGTTCTGAAGTCAAACCAGACAAGTCAACTAAAGAACTACTGAAGACAAACTACTCATCAGTAGTTTGTCACTCATCAGCAGTTGTAACAGAATCTTTCCACCGCCTTATGTTTCAGTAGTTTAGTATTATAACATTACTTTATCTTTTTGTACAAATTCCAAGACTACAGCCTGTTGCAGTCTTGCTTTTTGTAACAAGGTTCATTTATCTGTTCCTCTATAAATAGATGGGTTAATCCCACTATGTTAGACATCGATTTTAATAAAACTGAAATCCTTCAAAGGCTTTACTTGAAATACCATTTCATAATCTGAGAATCTCTTTGCATATTTATTATCATATACATTCAATTGCTTAGATTCTTATTAGGTGTCTTTAGTTCATTACATCCAGGGGGAGTAATAACTCCTGTTAAAAGTGAAACTTTATAACTAAACACTTCATATATTCCGCTGTGCAAACCGCTTTGATAAACTTATAAACACATAAGTGTTCATAAGCAAACAACTGTTAAAGAGCTAACTGATCCAACAGGACTCCTTCTCATAGCTGCTCGTCGATTACAGATATGTTGCAATGGCAGGATTTGGTGCTGGTGACCTCGAGGGGTAAGAAGATAGTCCGAGGTATTTTTATGGTGACGTGCTGGGCGATTTGGAAAGAAAGAAATAAGGCGGTTTTTCTCAACTCTATCCCGAAGGTGGGTGAGGTGGTGGCTTTTGTAAAATCTATGTCTTTTCTTTGGTTAAAATATAGTTCGAGTCGATTCATGGTTGATTGGACAGATTGGGTTAAATACCCGTTGTATATGTTGTAATTGGTGTTGTGAGTGGCCCTCTCTTTGAGGTCTTCTCTTTTGTGTGAATGAAGTTAATGTTAAAAAATAATAATAATAATAATAATAATAATAATAATAATAATAATAATAATAATAATAATAATAAAGTTAGTTAATTGGGGAACGGTTGAAGGTTTTATGAATCGAAATAAACAGATTTTTCTTTTCGTCATCATCATACTTAGTAATTCCCACCAATAGTAAAGCTAAAGTAGGGTCTGAGAAGAGTAAGATGCAAACAACCTTACCTCTAGGGTTGTTCAAAGGGTCAGGAACCGACCCGGACCCACTAGACCCGTATACTCTTTTATTGTTGAAATTAGGAACCACGAACCGAACCTTAAAAGGCTATATGGTTTCGGGTCCTAAAGGTTCTCATGGTTCGGGTAAAGGGTCTGACCCTCCAGAACCTTTTAATGTAATAGACTTTTAGAGGGTTACATATTCTTATTCGTTTACCATACTCATAAAAGAGTTCCTCCATATGGTTCTAACAATAGCTCACGAGTTGCCTTTTTTAATCATTTTTCTTTTCTTGATGTATGTTTTGGTAACAATTTTGCCATTCTCATCACTCGAAACATTACGTGAATCTGTTATGTATACATCACAAATACACACACATTAAAGCGACATACATAAATATTTACTTCAATTTTGGATATAATATATATGTATCGCATCTATGCTATACATCAAGCCGAAAAATATTTCAAGAAAAATACATTGTTATTTTTATAAATAGTATTTTTTAATATTTTATTAACATTACGTGAAATCGATTACAGTAACACATAAAAAAGAATAATGAAAAGACTAAAAAAGAGTATTGTTTTATTTTTTCGTTAACAATACATATCTATTGGATCATTTTTATAAATTATAGTTATTTCATACATCATCAATCTATTAATAAGGCATGTTCGAATTAAAATTTACACGGTTCTTGTGGTTCTTATATTAGAACCGTGGGTTTGGAACCGACCAGACCCGGAACCGATAATTTATATAAATTTGGAACCACGAATCGACCCATATATTTAAAAAGGTTCAGGTCCAAGGTTCTCTTGGGTCCGAACCATGAAAAGCTCACCCCTACTTACCTCTACCCCGAGGAAATAGAGATGCTGCTTCCAGTGAGACCCCCCCCCCCCCCCGACTTGATAGTAATTTTGTATTAAGCCTTGGATATAAGACACGTAATATTTAGGGATTGTTTGGTAGCCACTTAAGAGCATTCACATCCCCTCCATCAAACATTTCCCCATCTCTAAAATTTAAAAAAACTTACTAAAAACACCCTACATCCCATCCACCATTTTATACCCCATCTTTATATTTTGAAAAATCCATCTTCTAGCTTTTTATATATAAAAAGCTACCATTCACCTCCATCAAATTATTGTGAGTGTATTTTAACGAGGAATATAATAAAATAAGTGTTTGTGAATAAGATAAAAGGTAAATATGGTGGATGGGATGTGGAAGGTTTTTAAAATAAGAGATAAAATTTGAAAAGTATGTTTTTTGTTATATTATAGGGTATAAAATGGTGGAGAGGGTGTGAATGCTTTAATGGTCATTCAGAGACTACCTCTTAATGGTCTATAACCTCTAAATGGTTAAGAGGTAACCATAAGTCTGAATGGATAAGGGGGGACGAGGCACTACCAGAATTGGTCACGGGTACCCACTACCAGCACGGTAACACCGCCGTCGGTAGTGCTGGTAGGGGTCCCGTGAACCTTTTTCTGGTTCTATCTAACGGATGTGAACCTGTGAATTTGAATAAAATATTATTTCTTTCTATACCACGTTTCCACAACTATCATCATCACCACCATCTGTAACCATCACCACCGTTTTTCTTGCTCCCAACAACCACCGCCACCGTTCTTTTTCTTCATAGAAAGGGATTTCACGGTGTGCGGCCAGATGATGTTGAAGAAAAATGGAGAAGAATCAGATGAAGAAGAAGATATTTTGGAGCATTTCTTTGACTTTGACCACAACCCTCATAGAAAAAATGAAGAAGAATCGTATGAAGAAGAAACCCACTGTGTGAATGCTATTTTGGAGAAGATCATGACTTTTAACTAGGGGTGCAACCGAGCTCGAGCCGAGCTCGAGCCTTGCATTATCGAGCTAGGCTCGTGACAATTTTCAGAAGCTCGAGCTCGATTCGAGCCTTGTATTTTGGGCTCGAGCTCGGCTCGAAAGCTCGATCAAAATGTATGTGGCAAGAGTTTAAACGAGCCCAAGCTCGGCTCGAGCTTGTTTTGGACCATTAAGGAGCTCGTTTTGACTATTAAGGACTCGTTTTGGACCATTAATGAGCTCGATTTGAGCCTTGTATTTTGGGCTCGAGCTCGGCTCGATAGTATAGTTAAGAACTCGAGCTCGGCTCGAAAGCTCGATCAAAATGTATGTGGCAAGAGTTTAAACGAGCCCAAGCTCGGCTCGAGCTTGTTTTGGACCATTAAGGAGCTCGTTTTGACTATTAAGGACTCGTTTTGGACCATTAATGAGCTCGTTTTGAACAATTAAGAAGCCCAAGGCCCAAAGTAATTTAGTTAATGCATAGGTTGCAATACAATTAGGCTATATAATATTAATTGACATAAATAAGCAAAGCTCGATAAGGCTCGACAAGCACAGTGAGTTTCTTCTTCATACGATTCTTCTTCATTTTAACCACACCTACAGATGTGAATGATATTTTGCCATGTGCCTGTGATATGCTAAATGTGGCAACAATGTAGCTACTACACCTGTAAAGATTTAGTAAATGTGACAACAAAATATAAATATGCATAGGGTACAAAATGTAATGCACCAATAAGTTGCTAAATGTATTATATAATAATAATAATAATAATAATAATTATTATTATTATTATTATTATTATTATTATTATTATTATTATTATTATTATTATATGTAAAAATAATTGATTTTTGATAAATAGAGGTTATTTATACATTACATAATAAGCATATTTTATTAATCAAAATTTTTAATTAATTTTATTTAAAAAAATAGAAAAAAAAACATTTCAGTGAAGTGAATCAGTTGAGTGATGCCTCTAAAAAAATGTTTTAGTAAAGGAAATCAGTGACGTGATGTGTTAATACAGGATTGGTAGAAATCAGTGAAGTGAAAACTTCTTCAGTGGAGCGCCCCTTCCCCCCGAATATTAGGTCTTAACCATTAAGAGACTATCAACCATTCAAATGTAACATCTTAATGACCATTCAGATGCTACCTAACAGCCTCTTAGCAATCGAGACAAACCCGATTGGTGGATGTACCCACCTGTCTTTTGGCTTATAAAGCCAAAATCATACATATATATTGCTAAATCTACTATTATTCTGATGTCTGTTTGTTATAAATTCTTAAACATGAAAAGAAAAAAAAAAATCCAACTCCAAAAACATAAACTACATATTATTTCAAATTTAAATAAAATAGATAAACTAATACAACATACTTTCAATTAGATTTGATTTATTTAGTGCCACACTTTATTCTCTTCAAAGCCTCTCTACGTCCTCTCTTGAGTATCTTTCTCCTTCATCATTTCACCTGCATACAACCAATCGGTTATAAGTATACTACTATCTTAAAAAATATAAATTTTAATGGTTATTAATATATTCACTGTTTATAAATTTTAAGGAAAACGGAACACCCATATTCAGATTTAACAATTTCAACCCGACCCATTTTAACCCAAATCCGCCAATTTTACAATGGGAGAAAGGGAAATAAGAATACATGGTCCGAAATTGATGTTGCATTTCTCTGGAAGTTGCATGGCCATGCTACGGTCAACACCAGAGATGGGTGGGCCATTCACAAGCACACACATACAGGGTTGGCCCAAGATTCTAATAGCGTTACAACACGCATCACTTGGGGGAATAGAGCTAAACGGTGTAACCGCAGCCCTACAAGGAATTAGTTGGACTAGTGCAGAGAAGAACGTGGTACCACAAGGGTAACCCATGCTTCCCTGCACCATTAAGCCCATCAGGCCCAATACCAACATAAGTACTATCATTTTATTTTCTTTCTTTTCCATTGTTAATTCTATTTTCTTTTCCCATGAAATTGTTTCTGCGTATTTATAGTTGAAAGCCATATGTGTCACACAGGGTACATGTCATTCCTAAAGCTCACCATAACTCAGCATATTTGGCATGCTTAAGGAAACAGTTGCTAAAGTCATATGTTGTGGTTGATGAATCATGAATGGAACTTTATTCTCTATAATATCAAGAATTATGCTTTACTTTTATAATAAAAATGATAATAAAGATATAAACCAATAATAGAGGTGTATAGGACAAATTACTAACTACAGTTTCGAAAAACGATTAAGGACAGATTATATATAGAGTAAATTCCTTTTTGAGTCCCTGAGTTTTCTTGATTTTAACTAGTTGAGTCCAACATTTTCATTTTTAACATTCTGAGTGCTTGTGTTTAATTTTTGTTATGGTTTGAGTTCAATTTTCTAACTCTGTTAAATTTTTTCTGTTAATATTTATGAAATGACCAAAATACCCCTACCATTAAAAATAAATAATTATTAAAATACTTTATTATATATATTTAATAAATAACTATTACATATCTCAATCTCAGTCATTTAGATATCTTGAGAGAGAGAGAGAGAGAGATCTGAGAGAGTAATAGAGAGAGAGAGAGAGAGAGAGAGAGAGATCTGAGAGAGATGCCTGAGTAAGGCGGAGCCACGGCAAGGCTCCGACCAGATCCTCCTCTTCCGATGATACCCTTCCCCCTCCACCAGATCTTTACAGAGGAAAACGAGCAGAGAAGGTGATCGGAGCAGAAGTGAGAGAGAGAGAGGGTAACCGGAGAAGACGAATGGTCAGTTGCAGGTGGGGACGGTGGTTGGCCGGAGAAGACGAATGGTCGGTCGGAATAGCTCGTTGGAGAAGGTGATCGGAGTTGGTCATTTCCGGCCGCTGCCTCCATCTCCGGCGCCACCCCTTTTTCTGGTAAGCTTCTCTTCTCCGGCAACCCTCACAGAAACCCCTCCTCTTTTATACCCGATTAACACCCATCCTTCTCTTCTGTTTCTATTGTTTCTGTTATGAGTGGTGGGAGGTGGGCGGTTGGGGGTGGTGGGAGGTGGGCGGTTGGAGGTTAGGGTTCAGGTGGACGGAGGAGGTGGTTGGGGGTTAGGGTTCAGGTGGACGGGGGTAAGGGTAAGGGTGGTTGTGGTGGGTTTGGTGGGTTGCAGGTGGTTGTGGTGGGTTTCAGGTGGAGGTGGCCGGTTGGAGGTGGTTGGTGACGCGACGGTGGTGGTGGTGGTTTTGGTGGGTTGCAGGTGCAGGGGGAGGGGGAGAAAGTGAGAGAGAGAGAGAGAGAGAGAGAGAGAGAGAGAGAGAGAGAGAGAGAGTTATTATATATTATATTTTATTTATGCATTAAATACTTGTACGTTATACCTTATGCATTACAGAGTTGTACCTATGTGTAAAATGACTGAGATACCCTTATAGTTAACTGACTTAGTTAACGACGTTAGAAAATTGGACTCAAACCATAACAAAAATTAAACACAAGCACTCAGAATGTTAAAAATGAAAATGTTGGACTCAACTAGTTAAAATCAAGAAAACTCAGGGACTCAAAAAGGAATTTACTCTTATATATATAACATTTGTGATCCTTACCAATAGTAATCTCGGTAAACGCGAGATAAAAGACCTTCAGTTTCGAATTAATTACGAAAATCCTATCGCAGTAATTTTATTACTAAAACAAAATAAAAGGTC
Source organism: Ambrosia trifida (assembly GCA_028751855.1). Lineage (NCBI taxonomy): Eukaryota > Viridiplantae > Streptophyta > Magnoliopsida > Asterales > Asteraceae > Ambrosia > Ambrosia trifida. The sequence goes on along the minus strand of CM054128.1, from coordinate 130,648,457 downwards.
TTTAGTTTCGAAGTAATTACGGAAAAGCCATCGCATTACTTTTATTAGTAAATCCTCTTTTTCAAGCGGTGGTTCGTTGCGATCGCGATGACAGAGACGCCGTCGGCGGGTGGCCAAGATCGTAGATGTTTTCTTTTATCAATTGTTTTCCGGCGGTTTAGGCGTTTTGCTCGCTGCAACGCGCATCGGCATACCGATGGAACAATTTGACTCTCTGCGTTGTGTTATCCGATTAGTATACCCTCGCAATACCGTTGGTGTAACTCCGCTGTTCGTCGGAAAAATCTGCAGGTTCTCACGAATCAGCGTCGGTTATGTTTCTACGCGGCGCGTATTTAACTAGTTATCTACAATTTCTAAAAGTCTAATTTCTAACTTATAATTTAACTACTTTTCAAAACACAAAAACTCATTTTCAAACTATTACCCAAATATTATTTTTCTCCTTATAGGACAAAAGCCTCCCCAATTATCTCTTTATTGAGGACTTTAGTCTTTTTACATGGATATATCCCTTAACTTACCGTTCCCAAGCTATATTGGTATTATTGGTTTGCCTTAAGATATATATTAAAAACATATTACCAATAATTTCATCAGTTGATTTAGAATCTATCATATTAGAGCATGATTTATACTTTAATTTTTTTTTCCTTTTTTGAACCGCTTAACCAACACCAAATACATCTTTTGCTGAACTCAAACTTTTGGCCTAAAAGGGAGCTAACACCCCTGGGACAATTAAACCCAACCCCCACCATGGCCAATTGAACCCAACACACCCATGTAAAATCACCCCCACAAACAAACAATAGCCTCATGTGTAATCAAGCAAACATAATGATTTAGTAGATAATTCTTTGCAAAATTCCATGGTACTTGGAACATATAAAGAGAATTTCATAGTCAACTCAAAACAAAACAAAAACACAAAAACTGCATCCTCTAGAACTATGATAACATGAGACATGATTACTTAATATTATTAATCCTTAAAACACAAGCTCATGAGGCTTCATGCCTGCCTTGAGTGAGAATCTTGCACCCAAATAGCTTTTCAGGTCCGGAACAGCTTCGATGGCTGCAATCAACGCTGCATCCACGGTTTTCTGGTCGTCTTTCTTATCCTGAGGGAGCACGTTCTTTTCCTATAGCACGCATTAACCAAAAACGTCAAGTTTTCATGTCGCACTTTTTAGAACCAAAATAAAAACAAATTGGAATTTGGCAATACCTCTTTCTCTGCCTCGAAGAATTCGCCCTCGCCTTTCTTCTTCTTCTTCTCAACCTTCTTTCCAAAGTACTTGTCATCAAACTTTCCCACATTTACCCCTGACACGTCTACCTTCGTTGATGTTGCGATGACGTACGCCTGGTTCACTCTTCTCAATGGAACACCATTGATCTTAAAGGGACCTAAAAACATATAAATAGGTCTATGATTCCAACAACATAATAGAATTTAGGTAAAACTGATACACTCTACCCACAATCATGCTCACTGAAAAATACATTAAAATATGTATAAATATTAAATTTACATTTACAAATCTAATTCTATTATTTTCAGCTTCTATTAAGTGTAACGCTTAAAAAATTATTTTTTTCGGATTCAAGTGTATTTTCACTACATATGGTTTAGAACATAGTTGTCAAAAGCCATCACCTCTTGCACCTAGGACCATTTTTTAGGCGAGGAAATGCATTTGCGCTTTGAGTCAAAGAACTTGCGCTTTAATTCTCTGGGTGATAGTTTAGGCGCAGAATTCAGCTAGATTCCAACCAGATTCTACTTTTATCTATGGAAAACTACTTCTATACACTAACACATCAATATTTTAAAACTATTGATACCAAGTAGATAAAAAATAGTATTATTTAAATATATTTTTACTTTATTTTCTTTGTTCGTCTTTTTTCTCAGGCCCTTGCTTTTTTTGCGCCTAGTGCCTTTGATAACTATGATTTAGAATTGAGATAAAATTTAGCAAATAGAGTTTTATCACAGCATGCAGTAAATGCAAACTAATTTTTATAATGAAATAGTAAAAAAAATTATAATGAAAAAAAGTATGCAAACACGCAATAACAGAAACAAACCAAGTGTTACTTATCAAGAGATATAAGAAAAATAAATTACCAGTAACCAGCAACAATCCAGAAGTAAGTTGCTTCAGAAAAACAACCCTCTTTCCCTTGAATCTTCCAGCCAATATAATCAGCACAGTTCCGGGGGTAATGCTAGCCCTAAACATGCATAACCAATCAGCAAAATTAACAGAGACGATATGTATCCATGGTATAAGCTTGATTTTAAAAAGCGGGTCCGGTCCTGGTTGTACATAGACTAACACCTCATGCATGTGAATAAAAATAATTTATTTGTATACCTGAGCTTGGTTGGTCTGGCTTTGCGCTTGTTGACGAGCGGTTTCTTCACATCATCAGCTGGGTAGAACTTCGGAGGCTTCTCAGCTGGGGCGGCAGCAACAGCTTGCTTTTCGTGTTTAGGGAAAGCACCGCCGTTCTTAGCCTTGATGGCCCATAGACCCCTCTTGTGGTACATCTTGGACCGTGAGTATTTGCCCACACCCCTGATCAAGTCAGGGTTCCTGCACACATGTGGCTTTCTGTCCTTGGGTGCCATTGGTCCTCTGCTTTTACAATACAAACGAGTAGGGGTGAGCATTTCATGGTTCGGACCCACAGGAACCTTAGACCCGACCCATGAGAACCTTGGACCCGAACCTTTTTAAATATATGGGTCGGTTTCCGGTTCTAGATTTATATGAATTATCGGTTCCGGGTCGGGTTGGTTCCAAACCCACGGTTCTAATATAAGAACCACAAGAACCGTTTGTATTTTAATTAAAAAATAAAAAAATAATCTTTTTTAGGCTTTTCACTATTCGTTTTTACGTTTTATTGTAATCGATTTCATGTAATGTTAAAAATATTATTTAAAATAATAACAATGTATTTTTCTTGAAATATTTTTTGGCTTAATGGATATGTATAGATGTGATATATTATATAATATATGTTATATCCAAATTTGAAGTAAATATTTATATATATCGCTCCGATGTTTGTGTGTGTGTATATATTTATTATGTATACATAACAGATTCACATAATGTTTCTATTGATGAGAATGACAAAATTGTTACGAAAATATAAGTCGAGAAACGAAAAATGACTTTAAAAAACTCATGGGCTATTGTTAGACTGTCTGTTGTGGAAGCGCGAGTAGCACGACGCGAACGAGGTTTCAGCGCCCGTGCTCACCCAAGCCACAACTGCCTCACGCGAACAGTCCCGGCGCGAGCACAAGCGATAGTAGTCGCGTGGGTTAACGGGAAAAAATGACCTTTGGTCGCGTCGTTGCTCACCTCCAGCCACAACGTGGTTAAGTGACCGGATACTTGATAGTCACGTCGGTGGCTTGCGCACGTTCGCTCGCGCGTCCACAACGGACGACCTTAGAACCATATGGAGGAATTCTTTTACGAGCATGGTAAAAGAATAGGAATATGTAAATCCTCTAAAAGTGGCTATTGTATTAAAGGGTTCTAGAGGGTCAGACCCTTTTACCCGACCCATTAGAACCTTTAGGACCCGGAACCACATAGCATTTTAAGGTTCGGTTCATGGTTCTTAATTTCAACAATACAAGGGTATACGGTTCTGGTGGGTCCGGGTCGGGTCGGGTCGGTTTCGGACCCTTTGCACAGCCCTGCAAACGAGTTTGAAACAAACGCGGTAAGTTAAGACTTAAGAGGTGTGAATTTCTACCACGTCAAAAAATTGGACACAAACTTAACAAAAATATCAGAAATTGGGCCAAACCCGCAAACACAGCGGGTTTGTGAGTTGACATAACCTATTTAATTTTTAAAAAAATTAAAAGTTATGTTTTGCGCTCTAAATTAAATTGATTGGGTATTTGAGTTCTATAAGCTAACATATATTTGTTTTATAGGGTTAAGTTATCCTACAAAGCGTAAAATAAATAAGAAAAATAGCACAATGCTGAAGAAAAAAACAAAACAAATCGCAAAATTGACACAATGGCAAAAATAAAAAAGACATAATGCCACATAAAAGACACAAATTTTAAAAACTACAAATCCAAAAAAAAAAGCAAAAACCTAAAAACTAAGATCATAAGATTCAATGATCGTAAGATTCAATCAGAGTCCGTTTGATACCCTTCCTACGACATCCTATTTTTTTTCTTGTTTTATATACTTTAACTTTAGTATTTTTCATTGTAATATTATTATAAGTTTAAAGTATATTATTAATATCGAAAACAAAAAAAATCACTTTAAACTAACCCACAAAATGTAGCGTTATGTTGATGTCTCTTTGGAAGCAGCATCTCTGTCCCTATGGATAGAGGTAAGGTTTGCCTACATCCCACCCTCCCCAGACCCTAACAGTAGCTTGCTATCCGTGGGATTTACCGGTACGGAGGCTGTTGTTGCTCGTGCTGATATGTTTGTGTTGGGTTACAGGCAAAGTTTTAAAAACCAGTTCATACCGGTCGGTTGAACAACCTGGTACAACCAGTATGGCCGGTTGAAGCGTTTCTGAGCTTAACCCGATATGTGGTATAAAAACCGGTTTTTAAAACATTGGTTAAAGGTGACAATGCAAACAATTCTCATTTATTAAAATTTATAAAAAATGACTCACATATCTATGTCTCATCAAATAGTAAATTATGTATAGAAAATATCTTTTTGCTCAAATCTTCCTAATTTTAGCTTAACCTAAACTGCCTAATCATGAATCCAAATCAAAATGCTTCATTGCTTCAGTTCATAGTTTGATAAACAATACAAAAATTAAAATCCCTAAAATAAAATAAAATTGTAATGATTTAAATAACTTTAAATAGTATGAATCAAATTACCAACAAATTGAATGAAAGACAGCAACATATATCACGAAACAAACGTTACCTAGGATTTGGTTTGGTCCGATGAAGCACGGCGGGTTGTAACGGCCGAGCGTTGGTTAAAAGGATGAAACCCTAATAGGTTGTGATATGATATATGATGAAATCTTTAGGCTTAACAATGGGCTCTTTATGGGCCTAGTTGATGGGCTGGATTTAGAATTGGGTTCTTTATTTTAGAATAATTATAGAAATGGGCCGTAATGATCATGGGTTATGTTTTGAAACCAAACATGTCGTGTTTGGGGTTGACTTGTGTATGTTTTTAAGGGCATGTTTGGATAAACTTATTTGAGTCGACTTTTGGTTAAAATGATTTATTAACTTATAATTTTTTGAAAAGGAGTTTATAGAAAAATGTTTGGATTAACTTATGTGGAGGGGAAAAAACAATAAGTCAGTAAGTTATTTTGTAAAAAGTGTTTGGTTTAACTTATTCAGGTAAAATGACCAAAAAGGATATAAGAAGGGTATGTATAAGGATATAAGAAGGGCATTTAGGTAAATATTCATTAATAAGTTATAAGTAGTTTTGATAAACCACAAATTCTTACTTTTTCAAAACAACTTATTAAAGACCAAATGAAAAGTTAAAACAAAAAGGATTTTTGGTTTGCCAAACATTTTTTTCAACTTATTAACTTATTGGAGAAGTCGTAAGTCAAAAGGAGGTGAAAAATGGAGAGTCAAACATGCTCTAAATAAGACGGCTACCAACTTCTTTAATTAAAACACATCGACCCACTAATATGTTTATGACTTGTTTAATTGATTTTTATGTCATAGTAACCTGATTAACACGTTTACAACTTGATTACTGTCTAACGTTTAGATAAATGAGTCGTATTCAAATTACATGATATTAAGTGTTTGCGAGCTAGGTTCGTGTTTTTATATAAAAATAAAATATGGTCTTGTTTGGGTTAATTACCCTTTTTTAGCAAGTCTATACAAGACAATGCTTTTTTTTTTTTTTTTAATGCAAGATTCACTTGTTTTAAGCATCATTCTTAATACGATATATGTTAAAAGGTGTTACGAATTGTTTCGCTTAGTAGATAAGGTTTTATTATTTGGAAGAGTTAATTACCAATTTAGTCTATGAGGTTTGGCTAGAAATGTCATTTTAGTCAAAATAGTTTATTTTTTTCATCTGTGTCACTGACGTTTCCAAATTTTTTTTTGTCATTTTCGTCCTTCTCACTAACTTCGTTAAAAATCTCAGTTAAGTCAAGGGTATTTTTGTCACTTTATGTTTATCTTTATTTATTTTGTCATTTTCATCTAAAATATTCGCCAACACATAAAGCATTGGTGAGTATACTAGTTTTGGTTTACATAAGTAGTAATTAGAATGATTTAGTTGAATCTCATACTATAGCATCGCACATACATACCATACAAAGAACATAACTCAAACCCGTGAGTCCACTGCATATACCTAACATATTCATGCTAAGTCCGTTTGATTCTTAACAATGACCCATAAAGGGGGCGGGGTGCTACTCCTATAGCGCTATACATGTTAAGTGGGCTAATAATAGTCAATGAATTATGTTTATATAGAGAGGTAATGTTCAAGATGTCTTTATTCACAATTCTTGTCAGTATATATAGGGATACAACCTATCTCCTATTTTGGAAGATGTTGACTATACAATAAATACATTTAATCACTACAATGTTGACTAGACAATAGTGCCGTGATATTAGTTGATTTGTGTTGACCATTGATTTGTGTTGACCATTACACCCCCGCAGTCGAAGCGGGAGGAGGACGGATGCTTAGACTGGCACGAAAATCAGTGTAGAGAACCCGAGGAAGACCTTTGGTGAAGATGTCAGCTACCTGAAATCGTGAGGGGACATGTAAGATGCGAACCAGGCCTTTTTGGACATGTTCACGAACAAAGTGAATATCTAGCTCAATATGTTTTGTCCGTTGATGTTGAACCGGGTTGCTTGATAGGTAGATGGCACTGATGTTATCACAATACACCAGTGAAGCCTTGGAGAGCGGTCGGTGAAGTTCAAGTAGAAGATTGCGGAGCCAACATATCTCAGCAACAACATTTGCGACCCCCCGGTATTCAGCCTCGGCACTGGATCGAGATATGGTAGATTGACGTTTGGATGACCATGAGATCAAGTTGTCGCCCAGATATACACAGTACCCGGATGTAGAACGCCTAGTGTCGGGGCAACCAGCCCAATCGGCATCTGTGTAAGCACGGATAGTGATTGAGGAGGCAGCATTAAGGTGTAGACCGAAGTCAGAAGTACCCTGAAGATAGCGTATGATACGCTTTAATGCGTTCCAGTGTGCCGTGCAGGGGGCATGCATATGCATGCAAACTTGCTGAACTGCATAAGAGATGTCGGGACGAGTGAAGGTGAGGTATTGCAAGGCCCCTGCTAGACTACGAAACGTAGTAGGGTCATCAAAGAGAGTGTCGGGGTGACTGCCAAGCTTGTTCTGTGTGTCAACCGGTGTAGCGGTTGGTTTACATGTATCCATCCCGGCACGATGTATGATGTCCTTGGCATAAGCTTGCTGAGAGAGGAATAGAGAATTGCCTTTGCGTTGAACGGAGATGCCAAGGAAGTAGGTGAGAGGACCCAAGTCTTTCATAGCAAATTCGCTTGCTAACACCTGCATGAGTTTCTGACGAAGAGAGCTAGAAGAAGTGGTCAGGATGACGTCATCCACATATAGGAGAAGGTAGGCGACATCGCGACCATGATGATAGATGAATAAGGAACTGTCAGACTTGCAGTGCGTAAATCCCTGTAAAATAACAAAGTCAGTAAAGCGTTGGTACCAAGCACAAGGTGCTTGTTTGAGGCCGTATAGAGACTTCTTCAGGCGACAAACATGTTCCGGGTAGTCACGATGACGGAAACCCATAGGCTGATGCATGTAAACGGTCTCCCGCAAGTGACCATGAAGGAATGCGTTTGTTACGTCCAGCTGGTGGATATCCCAACCCTGAGAAACGGCCAACGTAAGAACAGTCCTAATAGTGGTTGGTTTAACCACGGGACTGAATGTTTCACCACAATCAATGCCAACCTGCTGGCTACGACCATCACAAACCAACCTGGCCTTGTATCGTTCTAGAGAACCATCTGACCTGAATTTATGTTTGAACAACCACATACAACGAATAATATTCATGTCTGGAGAGCGTGGTACCAGCTCCCAGGTCTCATTTTTAATTAAAGCACTAAACTCGTTAGTCATGGCGGCATACCATTCAGGGCTAGACAAGGCAATTTGTGGGGACCTAGGCACGGGAACAATGGATGTGGTGTGGAGATTAAATAGGAGTTTGGGTTTAGAGATGCCGTCCATTGCACGAGTGCGCATTGTACGGGCTTGTGGTTGGGTGGTAGGTGGTTGAGTCGGTAAGTGTATGGCAGGAGGTGGACCCGTGATTGTGGTGGGGCTTTGGGGTGGTGTAGAGGTGGTGGGCTGGGCCGTGGAGTTGTGGTGAGGAATATTGGTATTGGGCCGGTCATTGGGGTTAGATGGGATGGGTTGGGCTTGTTGCGAGAGAGGAGAGGGACGGTCTGGTTGAGTGGGAGAGTTGGGACATGGGCCGAGATGAGTGGTGGGAGGAGGTGGGTTGTTGTTATTTGGGCCAGAGGATGTGGGTGAAGGTTGTGAGGGATTAGAGACATGGGGCCAAAAGAGTGGGGATAGATTTTGAAATAGAAAATCATAAGAAGAGGGTTTGGTTGGATTTTGTATGGAGTAGGGAAATATGGGTTCCTCGAACTGGACATGTCGAGAAATAAAGGTTTGTTTAGCATTTAAATCAAAACATCTATAGCCTCGGTGGTTCGATGGATACCCAAGAAAGATACACGGTTTGGATCGGTTTGCTAACTTGTGAATGGTAGTGGAGGGGAGAATGGGATAACATAGGCAACCAAAAACACGTAGGTGGTCATAGGCTGGGTAGACGTTGTAGAGGAGAGTGGTGGGGGTGAGAAATTTGTGATTCTTTTTGGGTAGGATATTGAGGAGATAAGTGGCGGTTTCTAGTGCATGATGCCAATATGAGGGTGGCAGGGATGCTTGTGCAAGAATGGTGTGAATCATATTGTTGATGGTGCGTATGGTGCGTTCCGCTTTGCCATTTTGTGAGGAAGTATGAGGGCAAGAGAAGCGAAACTGCATGCCATTCAAGTGACAAAAGGTTTTAAATTGATTATTAGTATATTCAGTGCCATTGTCACATTGAAATTGTTTAATTTTTCTTTCAAACTGTGTATGTATAAGATTGTAAAAGTGGGTAAAGGTGTTGTTAACTTGGGATTTATTGGTGAGGGGGTAGGTCCATAGAAAATCAGTATAATCATCGATAAATAATATGTAATAACGGTGACCGCCGGTACTAAGTACCGGTGATGTCCACAGATCACTATGGATAATGTCAAAAGGTAAATGGGTTTTATTGACCGAATCATAAAAGGGAAGTCTAACGCTTATGCCAAAAACACAAGACTGACAAAGCGTATTCTTTGGTTTATTAAACTTAATAAAGGAACAAGACTGTAATGAATGCAATAAATTGTTGCCCGGGTGCCCAAGGCGTTGGTGCCAACGGTCTTGAGAGATAGCCGAGAAAGCAACAGGTGAGGTGGGTGACTTGATGAAATTAGTTGTCAAGGGATATAGGTCTCCCGTGCTATTGCATCGAAGGATAGGTGCCTTGGTCTTGAGATCCTTCACAAGAAAACCAAAAGGGTCAAACTCAATGGATAATAAGTTATCGGTCGTGAGACGGCGAACAGATATAAGATTTTTTATTAGGTTAGGGGCATAGAGAATATTGTTAAGTTTAAAGGGCGGAAAAGGTGGAGGTAAGGTTTTATTGCCTTGTCCAACGACCGGAATGGTGGAGCCATTTCCAACAATTATTTGTTTATTAGTGCTAGAATTAAAAACAGACGGGGAGAGATTACCTGGTTGCTCCATGTGTCCAGATGCACCGGTGTCCATGTATCCCACGGGGTCGGTTGATTGGTTCAGTGACAGGGTGTAAAGGGCCTGAGCAATGTCGGTGGGTGTTGGAGAGTAGGTGGCAAGGTTTGCCTGGGCTGGACCTGGGCCGAGAATTCCTTGCCCACTATTGGGCCTTGGGCATGCAGGATAGGGACATGGAGGGTATTGGGCCGAGTGGTTTGCTGAGGAGTTATTGCGGGCCTGTTGTATTAGGTTGGGCCATTGGTTTTGAGCTCACGAGTGAGGGAAAATGATGTAAGGGTGAGGAGGTTGAGCAGAGGGATTTGTGGTGCGGCTTCTTGACTGAGAGGGGTTGGTGGAGCGGCGGCGGCCTTGGCCTCTGGAGCGATTTTGGCCACGGAACTGAGGGGAGTCAGTAGGGTTGGTGGGTGATTGATTGGTGGTGGTGTTGGCCGAGTGATTGGTGGTTGTTCCCTGAACGTGGAGTGCGGTGGCAGCGGCATTGGCCGAGTGAGTTGCCTGATTGGCTTTTGTTGTCTCAGACATGCACAATTGAGATCGAACCTCAAAGAAGTTCGGAAGCGGCTTCGTGTTCCGAAGAATTGTGCCGACGGTTTCATACTGGTCGGTTAAGCCAGCGATCGTTTGAAGCACAAGGTCTTGCTCGTCCACCGGAGCGTCGACACCCGCGAGTTGGTCGGATAGTACCTTGAGCTCCTGACAATAGGCTGTCATGGAGGCGAAATTTTCGAGGCGAGCATTGGAAAATTTCTATTTCAAATACAAGGCACGGGTAGCTTTATTATCCTGAATAAGGATTCAAGCGCCTTCCACGCGTCATAGGCGGTGGTACGTTTTATGATAACGGTTTTGAGAAGGTTGGGAGTGATGGTGCCATATATCCATTGAAGGACAATGGCGTCCAATCGCTCCCAGGAATCGGGTGCAGGGGAAGGAGGTGTTTCTGTTTCGGTGCTGGTAGAGGCTGCGGGTGGAGGACGCGGTGCAAGGTGGTCAGCTACAAGGAATGCGGTGCAATGTTCGAAACAGTTCGGACCAAAGATTGTAATCCGATGCTTCGTTGTCGAGAGTGACCGGGATATAAGCCTTGATGTTGGTGACGGTGACGGCTGGGTGCAATTTTGAGTCGGCCATAGGTAAGGGAATGAAGAGGAAATAGGTTGTTAATGGAGAATGGAAGTGCAGAAGGTTGTTACGCAGGGAAGGAGAGGATCAATGGGAGGATGATACCATATAGAGAGGTAATGTTCAAGATGTCTTTATTCACAATTCTTGTCAGTATATATAGGGATACAACCTATCTCCTATTTTGGAAGATGTTGACTATACAATAAATACATTTAATCACTACAATGTTGACTAGACAATAGTGTCGTGATATTAGTTGATTTGTGTTGACCATTGATTTGTGTTGACCATTAGTTTAAGTATCAAGAATCGTAAGCATGGCAAATAGCATATAAGTATGTTTAATAGATTGAGCATGATAGTTTAAGAGTATGAAATCGTTTAAGTTTTTATAGTGATACATGTTGAGCCCCAAAGAATAAAGAATAAAAGGGAGACAGGTATGAACTCACCTGTGGGTGCGTCTTGATATAGTTCCAAAGATAAGTCTTAGAAGTTTAAGCTTTAGCTCCGATTAACTAGAATTAAGAATTAGAGTCTTAGGTTCGAGTTTAGATTATAGTTTCAAGAGATTCATGCAAGCTTTTTAGGCTAACCAAAACACAAATTGCTTTTAAGGCAACCCGGATGGTCATGAGAATAAGTTAGACCAAGCACAAAATCATCATAGACGATTCGGATGGTATAAGGTTAGGAATGTGAATCCAATTGATATGTTCATGTCATAACCACTTCGCTTATGGGATAAACGTGGATTTTGGACACAGGATTTCCCCTTTCTAGTGTGGATTAATCCATAGCACAAGAAGGGTCAAGAGAGTTGGTAAGGTAGGGTGTAAGCACAAACCTTCCAAAAGTTTATTAATAGGATAATAAGATAGAAGATTGAAAGTATGTTTATATTATCACATAGTATAACCAAAAAGTTTAGGTAAAGTTTGGGGACTGATTTGGATGAGCCTTGGCTCTCCTTTGTCACCTAATACCATAGCACAAATCCATCTAACATTAGATTGTTAGTGGACTTAGTTGGTCTCTTTACATTAAACAACTTAGAACGTAAAAACAAATCAGAAAATAGACACATTTGAGAACTCTTTTAGGTGCTCTACCCTTATCACACTTCTATGGATAAATATGGGGAAGATCCTAGAGGTTTCTCCAAGGAGTCTTGAGTAGAAAACGAGAAGAAAAACAGAAAAGAATGAAGGTTTGAGCTTGGAAAACTTACTAATGGGTTTTCAGAAAGTTGCTCAAGAACCTTGAAGATTTGAGAGAGTTTTTAGAGAGAAGAAGGATGAACAAGAGGTTAAAGGGTGGAGAGGGGTTGTATTTATAGGTGAGGTGGGTTGGTTAGTGTTTAATGCATTAATTAGGGTGGTTAGGAGGTGTTTAGGTGGGAAAAATGGGTGATTTACGAGTGGGTCAAGTTGCTGTCAGATAGGTCATCGTGTCACGCGACGGGAAATCAGTATCCTGGTCGTGCTACGCGACGGGGTGTTTTTGGCCCAAAAGTGCTTTTTGGTTGGGCTTGGCCCAACAGACTTGGTTTTGGACGTGTTTTTAGGTTGGGCTTGATTTCCAACTTGTATGGGTTCATTTTTTGCTTCGGTTTAGCATTAGAATTTCTTTTTTAAGCGTAAGGTAACATGTTTGTATCAAATAGAATATCAAAGTAGATTATAATTAAATGCATTTGACAAAATGTTTTCCATTGATCATAAGCTCGAGATTAGAAGGGGGTAAAATGGAAAAAAATACAAGCATACAAGGAATAGAATTGAAAACGTAAAAAGTACAAATGTTACAGTCTCCCCTACTTTAGGAAATTTCGTCCCGAAATTTAATCAAGTGGCTTGACTGAAAAGATGTGGGTACTTTTTCTTCATTTGTTCTTCATGTTCCCAAGTGAATTCGGGTCCATTCTTCGATTCCCAACTAACATTAACTAGAGGAATACGCTTTCGTTTGAGTTGCTTGACATCACGATCCGTTAATTCTTCGATTCCCAACGAACTTTAACTAGAGGAATACGCTTTCGTTTGAGTTGCTTGACTTCACGATCTGTTATTTTCACTGGTTTTTCGACGAAATGCAGAGTCTCGTCGATTCGTACGTCATCAAGAGGAATGTGTATGTTCCTTTCGGCTAAGCACTTTTTCAAATTTGAGACATGAAGGGTGGGATGGACATTGTTGAGTTCTTGGGGTAACTCGAGCTTGTAAGCTACTTTCCCAATTCGCTCAATGATCTTGAATGGCCCAACGTAACGTGGAGCCAAGTTTCCTTTCTTTCCAAACCTGACTACTCCTTTCCAAGGAGATACCTTGAGGAGTATTTATGTAACATTTACGATTTTTACAATAGTTTAATTACAATTTTAGGGCCTAAAATGACAACAATCTAAAAGTCCTACCACTTTTTATAAAACTTAAAAAGTTCAAATTTCGTTTTGTGAAAACATAGGGACATTTTTATAAGAATATGAAACTTATAACAATAAATAGTTGTATATAAAAAGCTTTCGTATAATAACACCGATTGTGGATTTTTTTTTTTTTTTTGAAAATAATTAGGAATTCTGAAATACGAATTCTAAATGGAATAACAACAATCATTAGGAAGTTTTTTTTTTGATATTTCTTTTAGTTATCCATTATTTATATCTTAAATAATTAATGATTTGTGAAGCCTCCAAATCAGTTCCGTAATTTTTGGTAAGATCTAAGTTTTTATCTTATTTTTTTATACTATAATTGGTTTTGATAATTAATAAAATAATCTTATTATTAGTTTGATAAAAGAAGAGTTTGAATGTTTAAAGGAATCTACTTCTTCTAATAAAAGAGTAGCTAGGGTGCCACATGGCCCTTTTCTAGAGCTCCATGACACATGTCATCACCACATGCTAACGCGGTGATCCGACCCGTATTCTATTCCTGTTTTAACCTGAGTATTAAAACCCTAACATTCCATCTCCTATTCGCATATCTAACCCTAGAATTTCATTTCATTTTCAATTATCTCCATTCTACATCGTCGCAAATCGCAATCTTCCATGTACATCGTAAAGTACAAGCCGCTATCCTTCTAGACGCCATCAACGATTCTACATCTTCGCAAACCCTATGATTCATCATACTCGCGGTCTCTGTTTCTTTTGGCTCAAAGATTGAAGAGAATCAAATCAATAGGTTAGGGTTCCATAATCAGTACGCATTCTCAAATGGATTTGGCATTCCAATCCATCCCAAGCACACCCAATCTCATTGTGAGAAAGCTTCGATTGATTCCATTCAAATCTCATCTTCATTCTGATCTCCATTATACGTCGCAGTCGTTTGTAATCTCCTTATTCTTTTGATTGATCACATATGCAGATCCCAAATCGTGCGATTAGGGTTTTTCGAAATCTCTTATCATTATTTCGAAATCAAGGTCAGTATAGGATATGCACCATCTAGGTGTTTTTGTTACTTAATTTCTCAAATGTTATAAAAGAATCTAAATGAGGGATACGCCATCTAGCAAGGTTCTTTGTTAAAGTTATGGATTGGAAAAACAAATATTGAGTTCTTATGTTTCAAATTAGGTGTCTGACTACAATAGAATTGACACAAACGTTTCATACTTTCTCTTCACATTGTGTGTTTTCAGGTCATCGAAAACAAATGGGACACGGATTCTCAACAGAGGATTTATCTGATTCCAGATCCGATGAAAACTGTGATGAAGCCTCAATCGATGAAGATTCAATCTGAGAATTCCAAAGGTTGTCAGCGGCAACATTTCTATTCCGGTTGTCTTTCTTCATCGCCGCAAGGTACTGATTCCCTATCTTCTTCGTTGATTTTGGGTGAAATTGTTTATGAATTTTGACTATTCATGCAGTTTGTTTTTTAATTTTGACTTCTTTTGTTGGTATGGTTCTGATCGTGTACCATTTTAATTTGTTGTTTGTATCTTCTTTGAAGATTTGGAAGAGTAATAAATGTAGACATTTTCATGAAGTTTGAATCTTGATGGTAGTAAAAAGTGAGGGCATTGTATCTTGAGGTTTTAACCAAAAGTCTTTCTTTTGTTCTTTCTAATAAATGTTTTTTATGTAAATCGAGACATAATGAACTTAAAGTGATACTTAATTCATGTTTTTTTCCGCCTTTCACTGCCATTTTTATCATTTGAAGCTTCGGTTGTAATTTTGATTCATGTTTCTTTTGTGTTCATTTTGCATATATGAATCAACTTCATCCTTGGTTTGATGTTTCAGGCGTAAGAAGTTTCTTCTTAATTAGGTTAGTTATCTTTTATAATTTGTATTGTCTGATCTTTTTCAACATTTTGTTGCCTTTGTGTTGATCTTAAATGTATGTTTTTTCTTTGTGAGCATACTATTACAGAAAATACTCTTTAATATACAATTGAAACATCAGACAACTGATATTGCTGATTTTAAATAAGGGAAAAATACTAAAATGAAGATTGAATAGATTGTTTCCAACCATAGACACTGATTTTTTTAGACCAATAAAAAACAACACTTGTACTAGAGTGTGTAATTTAAGCCTGCGACGGTAAAGCATTGTTGTCGCCGGTGGCCAATGGGTCTTTTCGGTGTGCGGCTTGAATTAGTTATTTTCTTTTATCTTTTTAATAGACGCAATCATTGCCAATCATCTTTATTGTCATTGACTAATCATTGCCAATCAACATCATTGTCATTGACTAAACATTGCCAATCATTACCATTGACTATTATTAATTGTGATTGACCATGCACTCTTGTATATAATCGAATTGTTATGTAATACGAGACAAGTTTGATATCATGTATATTCTAAGAGCAGATCACATTTACTTCATAATAAGGTGAACTTGCGGTCTTTCACTAACTGTCATTGAGTTAACTTTTAACTTAATTAAGTCTTTCACTAATTGTTTATTAATTTCTTTTTTCTTTTGCTTTGCTTAGGATTTCAAATGTTGAGTGATTCTGTGTCACAAGTTTCCAAAAAAAAGGGCTCATGGTGTAATGACACATGACCTTTTTCAATCAGACGATAAGTATCACGCCAAATGAGTCATCTTGCGTCTAACCATGCGTTATGTGTTTTCGAGTTTTTTTTTCTGTTTTTGCAAACACGTTCTTCGCTTTTCAATTATAACCTCTGAACATCAAAATTTCTTATGTGTTCATATTATTTGGAGGCTCAATATTTTTTGTCCGTATTTTGTTTTGAATTATGATAGGTGGCAACGAGGTGAAGAGGGTAATCCATGGATTAGAAGTCAGGCCAGTGAAGTGAAAGTGCACTATATTGACTATTGAGACTCATGAAGAATTATTTACGTTCTATTCGTAAAGCTGCTTTACGGGTCGGCTGTTGGTAATTAACGTTAATCCACGTTTAAGATTGTTTTTTAACCAATTGGTACTCAATGTTATTGTTTTTTGTTATTAATTTGCAGGCTTTATCAAAGGCGCTGACTGTAAATGAGCTATTTTATCTAAAGGAGCAGTTTTCTTTGTTGGAACCAAGCAAAAACAGATCTATAAACATGGAAACATAAAAGCAGTGAGTAACCGGTGCAATTGTTTCTTTTTGTTAGCTCATGTAATTATATAAAATAGTCTTGTAAGCGTTTTGTTGTTACAATTAAAATTGTGTTTTCTCATGAACTTTATCAAGCCTTGAAGTGACAAAATACGTGTATCATAAAAACCTGAGATTAAACTTTTAAAAATGCTATGTTTTTTTCTCCACAAAAGAGTTTAAATCAGCAATTACATTGTGTTGAAGCATAAATAGTCATATAGATCAGGAAGAGTGCCCATGCTATGTTCAAGTTGGAGAAGGGTAAATTTGTTTCAGTAGCGACCAGATGTGATGTCCAGAAAGACAATTCTGCAGCGTTTTGGAACAGTATGCAGGGGCCGGGACTGTGGTTACAGTTGAGAAGAGCGAGTGTTGTTCTTTGATTAATGATATTGTGTTTGCAGGAGGTGCGGACAAATGGGTTTGGAGACACAATCAATCAGTGCAGTTTTCTGTGAAGGCGCTTAAAACTTGGCTGCAGCTGCAGGATCATAATGGATCGGCTTTTGTGCTAGATTGGTGTTCGTGGCTGCCTTCAAAAGTTAATATTTTAGTTTGGCGTGCTGATTTGGATAGAATCGCTACCGCAACGGCGTTACAAAGACGAAATATAAATGTCCCAAAGATGCGCTGTGTATTTTGTGATCATGTTCTGGAAACTGCGGAACATTTGTTTTCAGGATGTTTGTTCGCTGCAGGTGTCTGGGCTGCAGTAGCAAATTGGTGCGGATTGCCTTTCTTTATTACGTTTTCAGTACGGGACATAGTCACGATGCACCGGTCAGTGGGGTTCAAAGGGAATAAGAAGGTGGCGTTTCAAGGTATTGTTTTTACTACTTTGTGGCGTATTTGGAAAACTAGAAACGAGCGCATTTTTTCGGATAAGAAACTAAATGTTTCTGAAGCAGTGATGGAGATAAATGCCTTGACATTTCTTTGGTTTAGATGTCGTTTTAAGAATGGTTGTATAGATTGGAATTCTTGGCGTAGGTTCGAGGTGATGTAATTTTTTGGATTTTGGCGCACCTTTTCTCCGACTTGGAGACAGGTTGCGTTTGCTGGTTTTGAATAAAAGTTACTTTTCCCAAAAAAAAAAAGAAGAAGAGTAATCGGATGTGTGATTGTTGCAGCTAATTGGTTAACGATGCTAATTTGTGTAAGTTATAACCTTGCCACTTCAGTAGCTAATTGGTTAACGATCCAATTAAACAAATTTAATCTTTCTTTTTTCTTCCCATTTTGTAACAGAAATGTGTCGCATTGAATTAGAACCAACTTTTGTGTTCAATGATTAGTCTTATTCTGGTCCCTTGAGTACAAGTTAGCAGATCAGACCATTGCTTCTAGCGTTTAATCCTATCGTTTTTTTATAGCCGTTTTAATTATGGGTGCATATGTTTTCTTTTCATAATTTTTTTTGTCATATTGGAGTGTGAAAATAGAATGTTTTTATGAAGTTTTTTTTAATTATGACGAACCATTTGTACTTTAGTAACTCATCTTGTGCATTTATATTATGAACTTTAGGCTTCTTCACCTCATGCTGTTGGGTTTCACTGTTTTTGTCACATGGTTGACAGTTGGCATTGATGAAAAAATATCTGAGAACTGAATAGGTTTGATTTCACTCTTAAATGTTAAGTTTAGGCATGTTCCTCCTTGTGCTTTTGTTGTTCCAGCTCTGGATTTTAAAATGTTTCTTTTCCTATGTTGTTGCCCACTTTATCACTACTATGTTTATAACTACTTATTAACATAGCTGTTAAAAGCCAACGCCTCTTGCGCCTAGGCCCATTTTCTAGGTGAGGCGATGTATTTGCGCTCTGAGTCGAGGAAATTGCGCTTTAATTCTCCAGGTGATAGTTTAAGCGCAAATTTCGGCTAGATTCCCAAATTCCGGAGAGTTTATTGCCAAATTCGTTAAATTATGGCTAGATTTCAGCCAGATTTTTACTTTTATCTAAGGAAAACTACTTCTATACACTAATAAATCAATATTTTAAAACTTTTGATACTAACTAGATGAAAAATAGCATTATTTTATTATATGTTTACTTTATTTTCTTTGTTCGCTTTTTTTTCCTGAGGCCCTCGCTTTTTTTTTTTTTTTTTTGCGCCTCACGCCTAGGCCCCAGGCGAGGCCTATGCACCTTGAGTGCGCCTAGCGCCTTTGATAACTATGCTTATTAACACACACTATACTTCACGTTAATCAAGCTTAAAATCTTTCTTTTATGTATGCATTAAGGATAAAGGTATCAGTTTTATATTTTTTATTTTCACTCCATTTTATTCAAACTTCAAAACCAAAACAAAGTATTCAGAAATAGTGTATATTATTTTAAATGTATTCTGGATTGTAGTTTATAAATCATCGTTAATGGTTTTTGGTTACAACATACCGCTTTAATGTGTGGTTTAGGTGATGAGAAGGGAAATTTGATCTCTCAAGTTCATTTTTTTTTCATTTTCAGTTTTGAAGCATATAGTTTGTCACTTGGTATCGGTGGCTTTTCTTATCCCAATCATATCTTATGTAGACAACAACTTTTAGTGTATCTAACATTGATCCCACTTCTTGGGTGGACAAGAAGTGCATAGGCAAATCTCGGTATGCTACCAAGATAAAAAATATGTTTGCATATGATTTTTTTGTCATTCTTACTGTTTATATGAGTATTAATATTATTGTTTACATTTATTTTACTTGACATAGATGCGGAGGTCAAAATAGCAAAAGAAACTCTCGGCAGAAAAGACATATTGGATAAAGTTGACAAATGGATATCGGCTTGTGAAGAAGAAAGTTGGTTCGAGGATTACAACAGGTTATGTTTCTAATCGTTGCTTTGTGGCATAACTTTTTGGTTGGGTAACATGCAAAATTTGTGAGTTAGGTAATTTGATCAAGAGTGATCACTTTGTCGTCGATGCCATTGTACCCGAAAAATAGAGGAGGCATTTTCGTCACATTTACTTAGAATGGGTCGATTGAGATCAACTTTTATCTCAAATGATTCAATTAAGAAAAGGCAAACTGCACTAAATAGAAATCCACTTTGTTTTGATGACTACAACACGACTTTGTCATTTTTGTCTCATCTATGTATGCCACTAGACATTGATGTAGTATTTTAATAATTATTTTTAATGGTTTCACACGATCCTTTTCTACCTATATGTCATCCATAGTCTAATGTTAATGAATACAACTTTCTAATTGTTATATTCAAACTTGGAATTTTATTATTCTTTTTGAAATCACTTTTCGTGAAAATGAACAAAATCTGTTTGCGGGTTAGTCAAACCTAACTGTAACCATCTTGACCCGTATTAAAAGTGATCCATAACCAACCCAACCATCTTACCACGTGTACCAAAGACATGAATTCTGAAATAACATTCATTTTTTATTTTATTTGTTTTTAATTATTAGAGCTTAATGTGATGCCTTTGTCAGAAATCAATAGAACATGTAAGACTTTAGATTGTCAAATTTGCACCATAAAATGCTCAGAATTGCATAATCAAATGTATTTCTCTCATTTTGATCTCTGTTTGGTGCGTTTTATCATATATTTCCAACCACTTTTGTATGGTTTTCAGATGATGTCAAGGCATTCTTTGTTAAAGGATGTTTGAGTATGGTCTGCGGAGTAGGAAACAACTTGAATAGGGCAAAACACCATATTTTGCATGGTATATGCATTTTAGTTTTGAGGTTAATCCTCTTTCATTCTTTCTTTAATTAGCTGCTGAATTATAGTGTAATATGCAACCAAGACCAACCCATCATAGTATTTTCTATATGGTTCACTCCAACTATGTAACTTTTATAAACACGTGAATGAGTCAACAAAATCTCAGAGCAATAAACTGCTTTTTTGACCTGAAGGAAGTCAAAACTGTGCTTTATAATATGTTTATAAGCGGGTCGTTTTTAACAGTTTTTGTTTATTAAAGACATAGTGTATTTAGTATGGTTGTTTTTAAAACTTTTGGCCATCATGCGCGTGCATGACTATTTTGAAACTTAATTGTGATGGGTTTAGGTTGTTTTTTGAACCTTTAAAATGACATGTTATGGTATGAAGAAATATATTTTTTTGGTTTTTATAGTTGGGATTGACATATAATATGGATAATTGTTTTGCAATTTAATTGATTTCTCTAATTTTTATTGATAATGAGTTTCTAATGTAGTGGTTTGAACTTCGAGGACAATTATATGTGGAAATCGATGTAATTATTTATGTGTTTTACTTATCGTTTACTTCGCGCACAAACAAAAGTGACACGTTATGTGATATTTTGGTTTATGTTATTTTTAAAGCATCAATTAAATCCGATTAAGTTATTTCATTTTATGTACATATTCAGTCATTTTTCATTTTGTCTTGTGCTAACCTGTGAAGTTCACGGGTCTCTAACCTAGTACTTTAATATGTCAATAAAAAAAACCTACGACCAAATTTGTTTTAGTATATCCATTATTTTTTTTTATAAATTATTTTACCTTCCTAATTAAGTTACAACTCTAATTGCTATCCTATAAATACAATGGCTTACCTATTCATTCTTTACACCTCTCACTGAAAACTCTCTAATCCCTCCCAAACACACACACAAAAAAAAAGTAATTTCAACCACATTCTTTTCTTTCAAAACGAACCGAAGCTTTCAAGTAAGTACTTTAAGTTATGTTATGTCGTTTCTCCTTAACGTTTTTCTTCATCACTTATTCCCTATTAAAATTAGTTTTATTATGCTTTTAAAACCTTTAACATAATGTTTATAAACCTATTTTAACTTATTTTGAATATTAATAAATTTTAAAATATTCAAAGGTGCATATAAGTGCAACCCTTGATTTGGACAGCATGCAAAATCGAACTTAAAACCACCATAACTAAATTTTACAACACTTTTTAAAGTAAAATCAGATACCATGATCAAGATAGTAAAAATCTCGTTTCAATGGTATATTATATGTCGAAAAACTCATCCGTTTTGACCCTTAACGAGCCCAAACAAAATAGGGGGTTCAAATCTGGACGTGCTGTTTTGTTTCACGTTTTTGACCTAGTTCTAGGGCTCAAACGAAAAACTTTTCTAAACGAAAGTTGTTCAAAATACTTTGATTTAGGTTACCGTAAGTTTTCAGAATTTTTGGAGATCGTTTGATATTTTTAAAACGCAATTTAAAACAGTAGCTCCAATTTGTCCAAAACGTGATTTTAACAAATCCAAACCTATCTAACACTACACCTATTATTCTTTCAATTATCCTAATCGTATAACAACTCTAGATCCTTCATATAAACCTAAAACAACACTTCTTATTACCTTAGGGCATTATTACTAAACGTTCGCACGCTCAAGAAAACGCACGAACTCATTAAGCACCTAAGGTGAGTTTACATATCCCCACTTTTTTACTGTTTTCAATGTTTATGGGTGAAACATGTTAAACTTTATTCTTTAAACTTATGCAATTCAACTATGTGTCTTGTGTGATTCTTTGTGCTACGTGTCTTAAACTTGCTAAGTAAACTCAACTAATGCTTGCATAATCATTAACTTTGATCAAGCCAACGGTAACAATGATAGATCTATTGGATTGACAACCCCACCTAGATTCGTTGACCATGTTTATGGGGAGCGCGGGTGATTGGAACTGCAACTTAAACTTAGGTGAACCATGTCTATGGGATGGACCTTTACACTTTGTCAACATAGGGTTGATTATGCCCCAGTTTGCTGTAGTTTTGTTTTCACATGTATGCCCTAGTTGTTACATATTGACACAGAATTGTATGCCTACATTTTTTTTATATACTATGCTACGTTTTGGCGAAAACTTATGTATTCTCACCAACTATATAGTTGACCCCCTCCATTTTCCAAACTTAACATGTTTCAGGTATTCAGTTGCTTGGAAGTTAACATTACTTGTGGATCACATAGGAGCTGAAGCCTTAGATTCAATTAAATTAAACTTGTTATTGTTATTTGAACTTATTTGATTTGTATGTAAATGTTTTAAATAATCTATTGAAATTTTATTTAGTTACCATGAGCTTTTTGAACAATCGTCACTATGTGGCACCTCGATGTTTCCGCCATCGGTTGGGGTGTTAGAATTTAATCACCAACATTGAATTCAAGGGGTTTTCGCCGCTTGTCAGCATAGATTTTCGGACGGCTTTGAGCAGCTAAGAGATTATCACGGATCAGGATGATTTTGCTAGTCGTTTCTTGGATGATTTCGGGACCAGTGATTTGTGCTTCACCAATCTCGTGCCAACATATGGGAGAACGATACTTTCGGCCATAGAGAGATTCGAATTGTAAGACCCTAACCCGTAATCACGCGATCAACGCCCAAATCATACGGGTTTGGACCTTACTTAAACCACTCCCGATTAAAACTTTGAAATTTATTATAAGTCAACCCATTAAGATCAAATACATGTTTGATTCACACAAATTTTTATATTTTAATTGTTAAAACATATGATAAGATTTTGCGTTTTATCAGGAGACTCTTGAATTCTACCGTGGAAGCTTGATGAGTGTTCGGGCGTGTTCGGCTCTTCTCGCGACTTGATCCTTGCTCTGGGACTTCCTTTACTTGTTTACCTAGCACCATTACACAAAGAATGGTTAGTGGGTTGTCAATGATACATTTAAACTAGTACGGTAGTCGTTGCACGTTAAAACGGAACAAACCAGGCCAAACAGCCCTTTATCAGGAGAACAAACTGCTGCAAATTTTGCGCAGCAGCTGTTCGGATCGTTTTTACCCCTTCTAAAACCCAAAATCCGACTTCGACTTTCAAATAAGAATTGTTCTACGCTCCGAGTGCTTTCCAGGAATATAAAGAGCACCTCCTAACGATTTTTCTATGATTTTATATGAAATTTTAAAGATCGTGCGGTCATGATGTTCTCTGTGAGCGGCCGCGCGGTCTCTGTGAGCGGCCGCTCACAGCTTCTGATGTAAATTTGGTGATTTTTAAGCATGGGAATCATGTCGCAACCGCATTTGATGATTCCCGAAGCATAAGTATTGACTTGCCGACTAAATAAACCTTTGTTTGACTGAAATTATAGTCCGGTTCATGATGCTATGACCCGGTTCAAAGTTTTAAGTGTTTATGTTGATTTTTACCCATATCGACCCGTTAAGGCCTTGAATCAAACAAGGCACTGTTTGACCACTTAAATTGCATAACGTTTGAGTTGTCAAGTCATTAGACACTTGATCAACAAAAGTGTTTGCCCGATTTGTTTCATTATGACATAATTCTTAGAACCAACCTTTATTAATCCTTTAAATCCCCAAAATGCCCCTCATGACCAAATCTTTCAATTTAGCCATTCGTGGCGAAACTTCTTGTTTCAAATCCAATGTTTTTGACTCAATGACTTGTTTAAAAACCTCTAAGTCCTTCCGGACTTAGAGTTTCATCCTTTCTCAAGTTTTCACTTGTTTAGTCAATTCTAAGCGCATTAGCGTGCATTTGACACAGTTATGAAAATAACTTACTTGATTGGCACCCACACCTCATGTGAGTACTTTTATTACCTATGTTGCTTCGCCCGAAGGCGTTTATTTGACTACGGACTTACCGGGTGGCCTTGACCTATATCCATACCTTGTGTTTATCCTCCATGATTCTTAACATCAAAGCTTCGGGCTTGTTTGCTAGCTTAGCATGGAAATTAAGGTGAGTTCGTGACCCCACTTTTTACTGTTTTGTAAATGTTTTCGGGGTGGAAGACATGCTTCTTTTATGAAAACCTGAGGAATTCCAAACGAACAAGTTTTTGAAAAATGAAATGGGTGCGTGAGTGTCACGGCCCTGCTTTTACTGGTTTTACATTCGGGGAAAAAACATGCGTACTACTTACATTGTTTTAAAGATCATGTTATACTATGGGCACTTTATGTTACTATACGGCTTTTATGGAAAGTCCCAGGGGGAAACCATGAATGTGCTGGAACGCACAACGAGGGAAATGTGGATAGATCTATTGGGCCTCACAAACCCCACTCGACGGCGGGGCCGGGCGGGTGCATATTGTCTCTAACTATCGGGTTATCGAGGCATCGGTAACCCAGTCATCTGGGCTGGTTTCATCATTTGGTTCATGTTTAGTAATGGGTTCCCAACCGTAGTAGTAAAAACACTTAACGTCTAGCTAACGTTCTTATGACATAGTATTAACGGGAATAATCTTTTTCAGACTTATGGAAACTCTCTTATAAAAACTTGTGGAACTATTTTTGCAAACTTATGAACTCACCAGCTTTATGTTGACTTTTTAAGTATGTCTTTTAGGTTTAAACTTTGGTAACGGCACGGTTGGAGTAGTCGGCATATTGGGATCGGGGATCCTAGAGGGTTAGCAATGGCGTTCAGGGAATAAGAGTCTTAGATGCAACTTTCCGCTGCGCTGGCAAAGGCACCAAACGTCGCAACCGACGAGGGAAAAGTCGGGGTGTGACAAGCTCGATGTGTTTGAACCATTCGAGCATAGCGGTAGGACCATCGTTTCCCGTGAAAGAGTCGGGTCGATGTAGGTTAAATTGCTTAAAGGTGAAGGAGGTAGTTTTGGAGGATTCGGCTTTTGAGTCAACAGAACCATGTGGGCTTGCAGAGGCTTGGATTTTGCTAACCACTTCGGGTATGACCTTGGCCATTTGCTTGGCCATGAAAGAGAGCATTTTCTTGTTGGTGCTTTGTTTTGAGCTTCTTCGGTTGGACATGGAAGACATCTAAGGGATTAAAAAAAGGGATTATGAGCTTTGATCAATGGTTTATTTGTATAAAGATTGCATTTTGTCTTTGTTTTTAGAAGTGAATTAAGCATAAAAGCACATAGTGTCAAATAGTTCAAGTAGCATGTAGTTTCACATTGTGTATAAAGCATAACACATAAGTATAAGCAAGTATAGTGCATTTGAACAATATAAAGGAGTTTGATTAATGTTGGTTTGCGATTATTAGTATTGTTTGGAGATTGCTAGAGTATTTGAGATGCGAGTCTTGAGAGCCTTTGCGAGTAGTAAAAAAAAATAAATCGAATATATGTAGTGAAAACATAGCATGAAAACAACAGTAAAAATAATATTAACATAAAATGAGAGGCTTGTTTTAAGCAAGCATTTGGAGTGTTCCGGAACGGAACTAAGACTAACCAAAGTGATTCGAATTACCTTTGAGTTTGAAAACATGCTTTGGCCTAATAGGTGGAAATACTCTCGCCGAAACTTTCGGTTAACGGTATTCACCCTTCCAGTTACTACATGTTTCTTGTCATTAGTAAATTTGAGACCTTGGCGAGATTGAAAAAAATATCAAGAATTAAAGCTAGTCGCTAAGTTGCGGATTTCACTCCTATCTTAGCGAGGTCGTTTTTTTGAGTGTGGTTTGTACACTTTGTCCAACGTGGTAAGAAAATTAATTTTAGCCTTCAATTGGTAAGTGTCCACTAGAACGAGAATTATGAAATTTCCACCAAGGTGAGGATATCACTCCTATCTTGGTGTAGTTTAAAAAACACAAAGAATTTACGCGGATTGAAAGTTATCACCAAAGTGAGGGTTTCACGCCTATTTTGGTGATTTTCTTTCGATTGTGATATACGAGTGATGTATTGTAAAATACATCTATTTCCAGTGTAAAATTTGTATAGTTTTCGAGTCGTTTAAATAATATTTTTATTAGTTTTAGGTTTGTACCGGTCTAATTTATTTAGTATCGGTCTTTTAATTTTTTATTAGTTTTGTGTCATTTTTATTACTTAAGTATTTATTTTATATTTTGTAGGTGTTCATGGATGCTGGAGCATAGACGAGCCACTTTATTCAAGTAAAGAACACCCGAGTCTAAAGCACGAAGTTATAATACTATATATAAATAATGGTTTAATAGTAATGATAATATAAAAAAAAAAAAAAACACGTGAATGTAAGTCAATGTTCCAAAGCCCAACAACAATTGGTAGGGCATCGATTGATAAGGGACATCATTCTTGGGAGCTGACATGGATAAATAGAATTATTCTAAAGCGGCTCAAAAAAAAAAAGAAAGATTGAGGTGAGTAATATATTATTCTTGGAGAGTCAGACGCATCGTGAAAAGAGAGGACAATTCTTTGGAGGATTATTTTTCAAAGGAGCAGCGCGCAAGAAGAAGCAAATATTATTAGGAAGGCAGGCCAGGGATCAAAGGTTCTAAGCCAGAGAGCGATTATTCGGGTGTCAATCATTCGGTTTTTTCGTTCCTTTATTATCTTTGTTCTATATAATGATTGTTGAAATTTTATTTGGCTTTGTTTTTCTTTTCAAGATGATTTGTGGCTAAAACTTTTTATAGCTACCTAGGCCAAGACAAATAACTATGTTTTGATTTGTTTTTATTTTCTATGGTTTTTGGAACGTGTTTTGGATTTATAATTCAGTAAAGATTTTGATTTCTCTAGATCTGGTGTATGTGCGTATCTATTATTTTTTAATTGTCACTTATTCACTCCACTTGCACTTTTGTGAATGTCTTTCATGTATGAGTGCTAGTTAGGTTGCAGACTTTGTGTAGCAACTAGTTTATGGTCAATAGTCGCGAGTTTACCATAGGAGTGGTATTTGGTGGTTCAAAGATTTTAGGTATTCTTCCAAGTTCAATAGCTGTGAGGTGAGGGCTTGTTGGTATGTCTAGGTTGTTAGATTGCTAGGTTAGAGGCTTTGTGAGAAGATCTGCCTAGTTTCCCTTTCAACTCTTGCGTATCAAGTTAGATCTAGGCTTCAATAATTACCCCTTGCACCTAGTGTAGTGAGGCTTTCGCGCCGTGAGGTAGATTGTCTAGCGGGTACTCGATCATAAGAGTTAGATAACCTGTGAGGGTTTGTACTCCAACAGGTAGTTTAACAACACAAAAATATTCTAGGGTTTCCCCTTGAGAAGGGTCGAGGGTGTCTAGTTTATTCTTGATGTTTAGTATTTTAAGATCCCGGTTCCAAATCAGTTCCATAACCATAGAAGCTTATCAGGCATAGTTAGGAGTCTGGTCTAGGTAGCGCCTTGTCATCATCTGAATTCGGCTCAGCTAAGTTCGTGTCTCTAGTTCAGTTTAGTAAATTTTAGTTAACCTTTATTTTATTGTAATTTATTTTTCAGTAAAACCCCCCTTTTTAAAATAATAAATTAATTTAATAGATATTTAGGATAAGTAATCGAGTCTAGTTTTCGTTTTCCATTAGAGTCTCGTGGGTTCGATATCCGGACTTACTTTAGCTATACTAGAGTCGATAGGTTCACTTGCCTGTCAGTAGTTTAGTTTTAGAGAGTCTAGAGTATTACTAGGTGTCTAGTTTTAGGTTTAATTTAGTTATTTTTATTAAACTACTTTTAGCACATCAACGAGCGTCTTCGAGTGTAGAGTAATCCATAAATAGGAAGGTAAATTTTAAAGACCAAAAGAATGGAGTAGAAGCAAGATAGGGAGATTAAGTATATTAAGCATGATAAAAGGAATGGTAAAAAAGTTACTTAACTATAGTCTAGGTCAAACATGACAATTTTTTCTTAATTCCCTATAATCATGGCTCTGATACCAATCTGTCACACCTATGGGTGGCAAAATGGGTAGGTTGGGTGGGTTTGGTTGTTGGGTCAGGATGGGTTTGGGTTAGCATGGGTATGAGTCAAGATGAGTAGATTAAAAATATGGGTTAGGATGGGTTGGGTCAGGATGGGTTTGGGTCTGGATGGTTTGATTTGGATAGGTCAACTCAAAATAGATTAAAAAAATTAAAATAACAATAAAAAATTTAAAAAGTAAATAAAAAAATAAAAAAATGTAAAAAAAAACAAATTTAAAATTAAAAAAACAAAAATAAACTTAAAAAATAAAATTTTAAGGGATCCAAAATATTTCTTTTCGAACCGAACCGGTTCGACCCTATCGGGCTGGTTATCAACCCGGACCGTTACGACCCGACCGAGCCCGGTAGCGACCCGAAAAGTTTCGACCTGGCCGGGCCCGGTAACAACCCAGACCGTTTCTGTCACACCCTCAAAATCCACTTGCGGAGTTTTACCGCGAGGCGCATGACAAACCAGGATCCAAACCAACGATCACAATAAACAAGTCTAAATGAATATAAATGCAATTTCAAAACGTAATTTAAAATCCCGTTTACAGCGGAAGCTTATTCAAAAACAGTATTCAACAATGAAATAATAGTTCAATGTTCAAAAGACCATGCAACCCTAGTAAGACGCCGTGCAGACGCGTGCGCCCTAGTCCAGTCGTGCTACCTTAGCGACCTGAGAAAACATGTAAAAGTTTACGTCAGCACAAAAATGCTGGTGAGTTTACAGGTTTTGTATCCAAGTACCAAGTCCACCTGTCCATACTATAACAAATAGAAAACCAGTATACGCTAGCTAGGCGTACGTTTTGTTACTACCACGATTGGAAAACCATTACTAACGCGAATACCAAAAGTATGCCCGATGTATGTTCCTGTTGTTCCTGTTGTTCCTGTTTGAGACAATATGCACCCGCCGACCCTCCAAGTCGACGAGCGGGGTTGGTCACTCCCAATAGCGCTATTCACATTTCCCCGTTGTGCAAACCCGCACATTCATGGTTCCCCCCGGGACTTCCAAAGATCGTGTAGTACACAAGAGAAACCCATAGTATGACAGAATTTACCAAACAATCGTTTTAACACATGTTTTCTCCCCCGAAAGTATAAAACCAGTTTAAAAGAGGGGCCGTAAACTCACCTTAAGTTCCGTTACTCCTTAACCCGAGTAAACTCAGCTGCTATGCTAGTCCCGTAAAGCGGCGACCTAACATACGACAGTTACAAGTACTTAGACTAATAACCCGCAGGCTAATTAGTCCCTAGATGTCCAGACCATAACCAAGTTCGTTTGAAAACACCGTGACTGTTTAACCGACCCAAAGTACAAGACTCGACATCCCATTGGTGACCCGAGACTCCCCGTGTTATGTTTACGCTCCAAAACGTACAATAACGCAAGTACACTTAACATACGTTAATGCACAACAAGTTATAGCACATAGTTCACGTATCACCGAAATACATCCAAATATATGTTACCAAGTTATTAGACATGTTACGGGGTTCCTATCATGTTACTACATGTTAAATCGGGTCTCGGAATGCTAATTTACACTTACAGCAGCAGTACACGCGATTAGGAAAAGTCAACTAGCATTTAGGAAAGTCAACTAGTGATTAGAAGCCCTATTCGCCCCTACTATAGGCGATTAGGGGCTACTCCCCTTTATTTCATGCGATTAGGGGCTACTCCCCTGAACTTACTAGTGATTAGGGCTAATCACCTGAACTTACTAGTGATTAGGGCTACTCGCCTGAACTTACTAGTGATTAGCCTTCTACTCGCCACTTTATAGGCGATTAGCACCTCCATTCGCATGACTATGGGCGATTAGCATTGCTACTCGCCTGTAGTCATGCTGTTCCGGTTTTTCGCGCGTTTAACGCTCCAAATCAGATCCAGAGCGTGTGTAACTACCCAATATCATCCCAAACACTATCCTAAACATGTTTAACCCAAAACCCTTCGTTCAACCTCGTAAAATCAGTCCTGCATGCAACCAAAGCAATCCAAACACCATTCACATAGCATGCAACATTCAATTAACGCATGTAATCATAACCCTATTATCCAATTACTGAGATTTCTATCATCATACTAACAATATTAATTCTGACCTAGCATGATAACACATCAAAACATCATCAAGATTCATAAAAATCCTATCTTTCTAATCATACATACCCATAACGCATGTTTATTAGTTATAATCCGATTAACAACCCTTATTGACGATTTTCAGAAAGCTTTTTCGTTTATGAACAGGTCTGGACCATTAGGGATTGATTAAAAACGTTTACAAAGTGTTATGGATGAGAATCAAACCTTGGAATTGTAAAAGAATGATGGTTAGACCTTGAAACCTTGTGTTTTTGATCAAAATCGCCTTCCAGAGGTTGTTTAAGTGTTTGGGGCGGTTATGGGACGACTAGGGTTGATATTAGGGAGTTTAGGAGGTTAAGTATTGTATTTATAGGCGTTTCTAGTCGTCCAGCACGTTACTAGCGAGTATGCAGCAGTTCAGGCGATTAGGGCTTGTAATCGCCTGAAAGTTCTAGTGATTAGGGCCTACTCGCCCTTATGTATACACGAGTAGGGCCTACTCGCCCTTAAGGGCTCCCTACTCGCCTCCCCTATAGGGGAGTAGACCTCCTACTCGCCTATAGGGTTTGGTCTTGTGTGTTTTGCGCGTTAAACCCCGTTTTAACATATGTTAATGCATAATCACGTACCGACAAGTCATATAATGATTGTAAACACATAACACAAGTAAATACACATATTTACACTCGTTCACCAATTCCCGGGACTCGAGACTCGTACGTTCCGTATGCCCTGACGATCCTACAAATCGTCACCGTTTGTACACTTGGTTAAGGACTGACATCTAACGAACCTCTAGACCAACATCCAATGATCTTCTAGACTAACCAATAGTTCCCGAACCATAACCCGACTTAACTAACCCAGTTAAGTACAATATACGCGTGACTCGCTAAGGTAGACTTTCATCTAGACAACGTTGTTAACCAGAATTTGCCGGGTGTCACATCATCCCCACGTTAAAAGAATTTTCGTCCCGAAAATTGCTCAAGTACCAAAAGAACAAAAGACATAACGAAGGAAGCAAACAAAAGATAGAGACCAAAAGAGAGATTTACCCGAGTTGTCACATCATCCCCACGTTAAAAGGAATCTCGACCCGAGATTCATTAAGTTGCCGAAGAGACATGTCTCGACTCGAACGCTTCTTTAGGAAAGAGATGAGGATACTTAGACTTCATCTGATCCTCCCGTTCCCATGTATATTCCGGTCCCCGGTCCGAGTTCCACCGAACCTTAACGATACGAATCTTGCTGTGACGTAGGCTACGAATCTTGTAATCAAGGATCTCCACAGGTTCTTCCACAATCCGAAGACGATCATCAACCTTGATCTCTTCTAGTGGAACGATGAGAGACTCGTCAGCCAGACACTTCTTCAAGTTTGACACGTGAAAGACGTTATGTACGTTACCGAGCTCCGTCGGTAGATCAAGTCGATATGCCACCGGCCCAATCCGTTCCAGGATCGTAAATGGGCCGACATATCGCGGATTGAGTTTGCCACGCTTCCCAAAGCGTATGACGCCCTTCCACGGTGAGACTTTTAGAAGTACCTTGTCATTGACTTGGAACTCCAGTGGTTTGCGACGCTGATCAGCATAACTCTTTTGCCGGTCCCGTGCCGCCGCCAACCGATTTCGAATCTGTACGATCTTTTCCGAAGTTTCGTACACTAGTTCAGGCCCAGTGAGTTGACTCTCACCCACTTCAGCCCAACAAAGAGGAGAACGACATTTCCGTCCGTACAGTGCTTCGAACGGAGCAGCCTTGATGCTCGTGTGATAACTGTTGTTGTACGAGAATTCTACCAACGGTAGATGAGCTTCCCAACCCTTGCCAAAATCGATCACACATGCCCGCAGCATGTCTTCTAAAGTTTGAATCGTACGCTCACTCTGACCGTCAGTCTGTGGATGGTAAGCCGTACTCATGTCTAGTTGGGTACCCAAAGCCTTGTGCAAAGACTTCCAAAAGTGAGAAGTAAAATGGGAGTCACGATCCGAGATAATAGAAACTGGTACCCCGTGCTTAGAAACAACTTCTTTCAAGTAAAGGCGAGCCAAACGATCCATGGTGTCGGTCTCCTTAATAGCAAGAAAATGAGCTGATTTCGTCAATCGATCGACAATCACCCATATCTTGTCGTTCCCGCTTGGTGACTTAGGAAGTTGTGTGACAAAATCCATAGTAATCCGTTCCCATTTCCATTCCGGAATTTCAGGTTGTTGCAAGAGACCCGACGGTTTCTGGTATTCCACCTTGACCTTAGCACAGGTCAAGCATTTGCTCACGTATGAGGCTATGTCTGACCTCATGTTTGGCCACCAATAAAGCACCTTCAAATCTTGGTACATCTTATCCGAACCAGGATGAATAGAATACCGGGACTTATGAGCCTCATCAAGAACAAGCTCTCGTAGTCCCCCGAATAAAGGAACCCATATGCGTTCTGCGAAATAGTGCAGGCCATCAGGCCTTCGCTCTAGGTGCTTGTCGGCACCGTGCATAGTTTCAGCTTTAAGGTTTTCCTCCTTCAAAGCTTCCAATTGGGCAGAACGGAGTTGATCAGGTAACGACGAATGA
This sequence comes from Ambrosia trifida, assembly GCA_028751855.1. Lineage (NCBI taxonomy): Eukaryota > Viridiplantae > Streptophyta > Magnoliopsida > Asterales > Asteraceae > Ambrosia > Ambrosia trifida. The sequence goes on along the minus strand of CM054128.1, from coordinate 130,615,415 downwards.
ATGGTGAGCTGCAACGCCCGAACACGACGAGGTTTAGTAGATTCCTTCCTGCTCAAGGCGTCTGCTACAACATTCGCCTTGCCAGGATGGTACTTAATAGCACAATCATAGTCGTTCAAAAGTTCGATCCAACGGCGTTGTCGTATGTTCAAGTGTTGTTGGTCGAAAATGTGTTGGAGACTCTTGTGATCGGTGTAGATGGTGCATTTGGTACCGTACAAGTAGTGTCTCCAAATTTTCAATGCGAATACCACGGCACCCAACTCCAAGTCATGAGTTGTGTAGTTCTTCTCGTGCACTTTGAGTTGACGAGAAGCATACGCAATCACTTTCTCGCGTTGCATCAACACGCAACCGAGTCCATGAATGGAAGCATCACAGTAGACAACAAAATCATCAGGACCCTCAGGTAAGGACAAAATAGGAGCAGAACACAGTTTAGACTTCAGTTCTTCAAACGCGGACTCTTGCGATTCACCCCAGTCGAACTTCCTATCCTTCTGCGTGAGAATGGTGAGGGGTTGAGCAATCTTCGAGAACCCCTGAATGAAACGACGATAATAGCCCGCAAGGCCTAGGAATTGCCGCACCTCAGTTGGCGTCTTTGGTGCTCCCCAGTCCTTGATCGCTTCGATTTTAGCTGGATCGACATGAATTCCTAGTTCATTAACCACGTGTCCTAGGAATTGAACTTCGCGTAACCAAAAGTCACACTTTGAGAACTTGGCGTAAAGTTGTTCCCGTTGCAAGAGTTCCAAAACTAACCGCAGATGTTCCCCGTGTTCGGTCTCGTTCTTGGAGTAGATCAGAATGTCATCAATAAACACAATGACAAACTTGTCCAGATACGGTTTACAGACGCGGTTCATCAAGTCCATGAAAACCGCTGGTGCGTTCGTGAGACCGAAAGGCATGACCAAGAATTCGAAATGGCCATAACGTGTTCGAAAAGCAGTCTTTGCAACGTCAGCCTCCCTGACGCGCAGCTGGTGATAACCGGACCTCAAATCGATCTTGGAATAATAACTAGAACCCTGAAGCTGGTCGAACAGATCATCAATACGTGGAAGGGGATAACGGTTCTTGATGGTCAACTTGTTCAGTTCTCTGTAGTCTACGCATAATCGGAAACTCCCATCCTTCTTCTTAACAAATAAAATCGGGGCTCCCCAAGGGGAAGAACTTGGCCGAATGAAACCCTTGTCCAAGAGTTCCTGTAACTGGCTAGACAATTCCTGCATCTCGGGAGGTGCAAGACGGTAGGGGGCCCGAGCAACAGGAGCAGCCCCTGGTACAAGATCAATGCCGAACTCGACTTGACGATGAGGAGGAAGACCAGATAAATCATCGGGAAAAACATCAGGAAACTCGCGTACCACCGGAATATCGTCAATCTTCTTCTCATCAACAGAGGAAACAGATAAAAGCGCCAAAACAGCTGGATAACCCTTTCGAAGACACTTAAGGGCTTTCATGCTAGAGATGATGTTTAGCGGAACACCACCCTTGATACCGTACACAGAAAGAAATTCTCCATCAGGGAGAGGAATCCGAATGACCTTATCGTAACAGACGATCTCCGCGCGATACAAAGATAACCAATCCATTCCTACCACAACGTCAAAACTACCCAATGGTACCGGCATAAGGTCGATGGGAAACGATATACCCGACAACTCTAATTGACACTCCCGAAGAACACTAGTAGCTTCAATCGTTTTACCGTCAGCTAACTCAATAATATACTTGGCCTCTAATGGTACGGGTACCACATCTAGCAGTCGACTAACATCCATGGATACAAAACTCTTGTCGGCACCAGAATCAAATAACACGCTAACAGAATGATTATTGAGAAGAAACGTACCGGTGACTGTATCAGGGTCCTGCCTAGCCTCAGCAGCTCCAATGACGAAGGCACGTGCATTTCTGCCGCCGCCCCCGTTGTTACCATTCCCGTTGTTCCCACCCTGCTTCAGTTTTGGGCAATCTTTCTTGTAATGCCCAGTGTCACCACAGTTGTAGCATCCTTGTTTCCCTGTAGTCCCCTGAGTAGTCGGAGCTGAGCTGTTAGTCGGAGCCTGAGTCGATGGAAGTGTAGCCCGACAATCCTTAGCATAGTGCCCAGTTCGCTGGCAGCGGTGACAACGGTTACTGTCGCAGTTCCCTTGGTGATGGCGTCCACACTTGTTGCACTTGGGCAGTTTTCCCGCATAACCACCCTGCTTGTTACCCGAAGAAGATGAACCCCCATTATCAAACCTTTTACCCTGCTGTGCAGACCCAGACCCTTTCCCGTCATTTTCCCACTTGCGCTTGTTGTTCTCTGGAGCCTTAACAGTTGAACCTTTCGCAGGCAAAATCCCCTCATTCACCTTTAAGTTAGTCATCCTATGTGCCGATCGAACTACCTCCGCATAAGTAGGATGATTTCCAGCAGCCACCAACCCTGCAATTTCCGGCACTAACCCTGAGACATAATGTTCAATCTTACGATACTCTGGCACGTGCAGATCGGGACACAGCACTGCCAACTCATTCCTCCTCACAGTATACTTCTCGATTTCCGACCCAGTCATCTTGAGGTTCCACACCTCATGCTCCAGCTTCTGTACCTCTTCTCTCGGGCAATACTCCCGCTTCAGCAACTGCACAAAGTTCTCCCATGGCATAGCATATGCCTCCCCAATACCCATGTTCTGGGTGATGCCATTCCACCAAGTCAATGCCACGTCCTGAAACAACGCAACAGAATACTTCACCCGGTCTTCTGGGAGACAGTTACACATCAGAAATACCGACTCCACTTTCTCCAACCACCTAAGCAAGCTAACCGCACCCTCAGTGCCAGAGAATTCCTGGGGCTTACAGTCCCGGAACATCTTGTAGGTGCACATGGGTGGGGGTGGGTCAACAGGACCACCACCACCGTTGTGCCCTAACTGAAAGGCAGCCTGGAGCAAGTTGTTCAGATCAGCCTGTGATAGATTAATACCTCCACCACGACCACCAGCACCACCGAGACCACCACCACGTCCACCATTGCGACCACCTCCTCGTCCTCCACGCACTCCAGACATGATTCTGGCAGAAAGTACGAGAAAATTTAGTTTCGCAGTTAAAGATAACCACTAATGTTCACAAGATCAAAGCTAGATCCAATCCGGGACTATCCCCTCAAACCCAGAGCTCACTAGTGCTTCCATGCATTTCGTTTTATGATTTTGTGTGCACCCAAAATGATAAAACGCTCTACATGGTCCTCCTAGTGTTCTCCTAGTTCAAAGTTCAAATCACCGAACATAGACTCTTAGCTATACACCGTAGTACTACGGTAGTTCATGACAAGTGTTTCTATTGGAGTGCGAAAGGGAGATGTCCGAGCCTTGGACAAATCTCAAGAGCACACGAGTTACTCCAATAGACTACACTGCCTAGATAACAAGTAACCCAACCTAAGATAGAACGGATGATGTAACGTAGAAAGGCCAATGATTTAGAGACACCCCGACAAAACCATACGTAAATCACCATAATGTTTAGTACCATGTGATCGTCTAGTGTGTGCGACTCGGCTATAGACTAGACTCTACATGCAGTCCTAGTTCACTATAACCATTGGCTCTGATACCAATCTGTCACACCCTCAAAATCCACTTGCGGAGTTTTACCGCGAGGCGCATGACAAACCAGGATCCAAACCAACGATCACAATAAACAAGTCTAAATGAATATAAATGCAATTTCAAAACGTAATTTAAAATCCCGTTTACAGCGGAAGCTTATTCAAAAACAGTATTCAACAATGAAATAATAGTTCAATGTTCAAAAGACCATGCAACCCTAGTAAGACGCCGTGCAGACGCGTGCGCCCTAGTCCAGTCGTGCTACCTTAGCGACCTGAGAAAACATGTAAAAGTTTACGTCAGCACAAAAATGCTGGTGAGTTTACAGGTTTTGTATCCAAGTACCAAGTCCACCTGTCCATACTATAACAAATAGAAAACCAGTATACGCTAGCTAGGCGTACGTTTTGTTACTACCACGATTGGAAAACCATTACTAACGCGAATACCAAAAGTATGCCCGATGTATGTTCCTGTTGTTCCTGTTGTTCTTGTTTGAGACAATATGCACCCGCCGACCCTCCAAGTCGACGAGCGGGGTTGGTCACTCCCAATAGCGCTATTCACATTTCCCCGTTGTGCAAACCCGCACATTCATGGTTCCCCCCGGGACTTCCAAAGATCGTGTAGTACACAAGAGAAACCCATAGTATGACAGAATTTACCAAACAATCGTTTTAACACATGTTTTCTCCCCCGAAAGTATAAAACCAGTTTAAAAGAGGGGCCGTAAACTCACCTTAAGTTCCGTTACTCCTTAACCCGAGTAAACTCAGCTGCTATGCTAGTCCCGTAAAGCGGCGACCTAACATACGACAGTTACAAGTACTTAGACTAATAACCCGCAGGCTAATTAGTCCCTAGATGTCCAGACCATAACCAAGTTCGTTTGAAAACACCGTGACTGTTTAACCGACCCAAAGTACAAGACTCGACATCCCATTGGTGACCCGAGACTCCCCGTGTTATGTTTACGCTCCAAAACGTACAATAACGCAAGTACACTTAACATACGTTAATGCACAACAAGTTATAGCACATAGTTCACGTATCACCGAAATACATCCAAATATATGTTACCAAGTTATTAGACATGTTACGGGGTTCCTATCATGTTACTACATGTTAAATCGGGTCTCGGAATGCTAATTTACACTTACAGCAGCAGTACACGCGATTAGGAAAAGTCAACTAGCATTTAGGAAAGTCAACTAGTGATTAGAAGCCCTATTCGCCCCTACTATAGGCGATTAGGGGCTACTCCCCTTTATTTCATGCGATTAGGGGCTACTCCCCTGAACTTACTAGTGATTAGGGCTAATCACCTGAACTTACTAGTGATTAGGGCTACTCGCCTGAACTTACTAGTGATTAGCCTTCTACTCGCCACTTTATAGGCGATTAGCACCTCCATTCGCATGACTATGGGCGATTAGCATTGCTACTCGCCTGTAGTCATGCTGTTCCGGTTTTTCGCGCGTTTAACGCTCCAAATCAGATCCAGAGCGTGTGTAACTACCCAATATCATCCCAAACACTATCCTAAACATGTTTAACCCAAAACCCTTCGTTCAACCTCGTAAAATCAGTCCTGCATGCAACCAAAGCAATCCAAACACCATTCACATAGCATGCAACATTCAATTAACGCATGTAATCATAACCCTATTATCCAATTACTGAGATTTCTATCATCATACTAACAATATTAATTCTGACCTAGCATGATAACACATCAAAACATCATCAAGATTCATAAAAATCCTATCTTTCTAATCATACATACCCATAACGCATGTTTATTAGTTATAATCCGATTAACAACCCTTATTGACGATTTTCAGAAAGCTTTTTCGTTTATGAACAGGTCTGGACCATTAGGGATTGATTAAAAACGTTTACAAAGTGTTATGGATGAGAATCAAACCTTGGAATTGTAAAAGAATGATGGTTAGACCTTGAAACCTTGTGTTTTTGATCAAAATCGCCTTCCAGAGGTTGTTTAAGTGTTTGGGGCGGTTATGGGACGACTAGGGTTGATATTAGGGAGTTTAGGAGGTTAAGTATTGTATTTATAGGCGTTTCTAGTCGTCCAGCACGTTACTAGCGAGTATGCAGCAGTTCAGGCGATTAGGGCTTGTAATCGCCTGAAAGTTCTAGTGATTAGGGCCTACTCGCCCTTATGTATACACGAGTAGGGCCTACTCGCCCTTAAGGGCTCCCTACTCGCCTCCCCTATAGGGGAGTAGACCTCCTACTCGCCTATAGGGTTTGGTCTTGTGTGTTTTGCGCGTTAAACCCCGTTTTAACATATGTTAATGCATAATCACGTACCGACAAGTCATATAATGATTGTAAACACATAACACAAGTAAATACACATATTTACACTCGTTCACCAATTCCCGGGACTCGAGACTCGTACGTTCCGTATGCCCTGACGATCCTACAAATCGTCACCGTTTGTACACTTGGTTAAGGACTGACATCTAACGAACCTCTAGACCAACATCCAATGATCTTCTAGACTAACCAATAGTTCCCGAACCATAACCCGACTTAACTAACCCAGTTAAGTACAATATACGCGTGACTCGCTAAGGTAGACTTTCATCTAGACAACGTTGTTAACCAGAATTTGCCGGGTGTCACAGTTTCAACCCGATCCGTCCCGTAGCGACCCAGACTGTTTTGACCCGGCCTGGCCCGGCAGCGACTCGGAACGTTTCGATCCGGTCGGGCCCGATAACGACACAGACCGTTTCAACCTGACCCGTCCCGTAGCGACTCGGACTGTTTTGACCTGGCCTGGCCCAGTAGCGACTCGGAACGTTTTGATCCGGTCGTGCCAGGTAACGACCTAGACCATTTCAACCTGACCCGTCCCGTAGCGACCCAGACTATTTCAAACCGGACGCGCCCGGTAGCGACTTGGACAGTTTCGACCCGGCCGGGCCCGGTAGCGACCCGGACCGTTTTGATCGACCGGGCACGGTAACGACCCAGATCGTTTCAACCTGACCCGTCTGGTAGAGACCCGGACACTTTCGACCCGGACTGTTTCGACCTGACCGGGCCCGGGTAACGACCCAAACTGTTTCAACCTGACCCGTCTCGTAGCGACCCGGCCGGGCCCGGTAGCGACCCGGACCGTTTCGACCGACCGGGCCCGGTAACGACCCAAATCGTTTCACCCCGGCCGGGTCCGTTTCAACCTGGCCAGGTCCGTTTGCGACCCGGACTGCTTCGACCCGTCCGGCCTGGTAACGACCCAGATCGTTTCAACCAGACCCGTCCATAGCGACCCAAACCGTTTCGACCCGACTGGGCCCGGTAGTGACTCAGACCGCTTAAACCCGGCCAGGACCGGTTGCTACCCGGACCGTTTTGACCCGACCGGTCCCGGTAACGACCCAGACCGCTTCAACCTGACCCCGCCCGTAGCGACCCGGACTGTTTCGACCCGGTCGGGCCCGTTTGCGACCCGGACCGTTTCGACCCGATGGCCCGGTAACGACCCAGACCGTTTCAACCTGACCCGTCCCGTAGCGACCCGGATTGTTTTGACCCGGTCGGGCCCGTTTGCGCCTCGGACCGTTTCGACCCGATCGGCCCGGTAACGACCCAGACCGTTTCAACCTGACCCGTCCCGTAGCGACCCAGACCGTTTCGACCCGACCGGGCCCGGTAACGACCTAGACCGTTTCAACCTTAACTGTCCCGTAGCGACCTGAACCGTTTCGACCCGGCCGGGCTCGGTAGCGACATGGACCGTTTCGACCCGGCCGGGCCCGGTAATGACACAGACTGTTTCAACCTGACCCGTCCCATAGCGACCCGCACTGTTTCGATCCGACCTGTCCCCTTAGCGACCCGGATCGTTTCGGCCTGACCGTTCCCATTAGCAACCCGGACCGTTTCGACCCGACCGGGCCCCGTCAACGACCAGACCATTTCGACCCGAACTTGCCGGTCAACAACCCAAACTGTTTGGACTCGATCAAGCCCGCTAACGACTCGAACCGTTTCATTGAGATCGGTTTCGTTAACGACGCATGTTGTTTCGACATGGTCATCCGTTAACGACCCGAACGGTTTCGAACCGACTGGGGTTATCAACGAATGCAAAAGATATAATTTTTTGTTTTTAATGACATTGATTTACTTTGAGGCATCAACGCTTTTGGTGTTGGGTGAGTTTTAATTCAGATTTGTATATGGTTATCTAAAAATACCTATCCTGACCCATTTGTTTTTTTGACATACCCATCCTAACCCACTTACTTATTTCCTACAATTGAAATTACCCATCCTAACCCCCTTGAAAATTATACTAAACCCATTTTAACCCACAAGATCAAATTTTAAACCCAAAACAATCCAAACTTAACTAGATGGGTTGAAATTGCCAGGTCTAGTCATACCCCAACCGATGGCGGAATACATTGGAACGAGACTTGTGGTAGACTGTTCAAAGACTTCATGACACTAATTGTGACAATATGATTTAAAGATAAAATTTCGTTCATAGCATAATCATTGTCTAAAAGATACGGAATACAAATTGTTTAAAAAAAAAAGAAGAAATACAACATCAAAACATAGAACTTAAACTAGCGTGAATCCTAAGTAATTTTTCTTGAAAATCCTGCATTAAACATTTCCTGCAACATGTATAAAATATTCATCAACACATAAAACATTGGTGAGCATACTAGTTTTGGTTTACATAGGTAGTAATTAGAATGATTTACTTGAATCTCATACTATAGCATCACACATACATACCATACAAAGAACATAACTCAAACCCGCGAGTCCACTGCATATACCTAACATATTCATGCTAAGTCCGTTTGATTCTTAACAATGACCCATAAAGGGGGCGGGGTGCTACTCCTATAGCGCTATACATGTTAAGTGGGCTAATAATAGTTAATGAATTATGTTTAAGTATCAAGAATTGTAAGCATGGCAAATAGCATATAAGTATGTTTAATAGATTGAGCATGATAGTTTAAGAGTATGAAATCGTTTAAGTTTTGATAGTGATACATGTTGAGCCCCAAAGAATAAAGAATAAAAGGGGGACATGTATGAACTCACCTTTGGGTGCGTCTTGATATAGTTCCAAAGATAAGTCTTGGAAGTTTAAGCTTTAGCTCCGATTAACTAGAGTTAAGAATTAGAGTCTTAGGTTCAAGTTTAGATTATAGTTTCAAGAGATTCATGCAAGCCTTTTAGGCTAACCAAAACACAAATTGCCTTTAAGGCAAACCGGATGGTCATGAGAATAAGTTAGACCAAGCACAAAATCATCATAGATGATTCGGATGGTATAAGGTTAAGAATGTGAATCCGATTGATATGTTCATGTCATAACCACTTAGCTTATGGGATAAACGTGGGTTTTGGACATGGGATTTCCCCTTTCTAGTGTGGATTAATCCATAGCACAAGAAGGGTCAAGAGAGTTGGTAAGGTAGGGTGTAACCACAAACCTTCCAAAAGATTATTAATAGGATAATAAGATAGAAGATTGAAAGTATGTTTATATTATCAGATAGTATAACCAAAAAGTTTAGGTAAAGTTTGGGGACTGATTTGGATGAGCCTTGGCTCTCCGTTGTCACCCAATACAATAGCACAAATCCATCTGACATTAGATTGTTAGCGGACTTGGTTGGTCTCTTTACATTAAACAACTTAGAACATAAAAACAAATCAGAAAATAGACACCTTTGAGACCTCTTTTAGGTGCTCTACCCTTATCACACTTCTATGGATAAATATGGGGAAGATCCTAGAGGTTTTTCCAAGGAGTCTTGAGTAGAAAAAGAGAAGAGAAACAGAAAAGAATGAAGGTTTGAGCTTGGAAAACTTACTAATGTGTTTTCAGAAAGTTGCTCAAGAACCTTGAAGATTGGAGAGAGTTTTTAGAGAGAAAAAGGATGAACAAGAGGTTAAATGGTGGAGAGGGGTTGTATTTATAGGTGAGGTGGGTTGGTTAGTGTTTAATGCATTAATTAGGGTGGTTAGGAGGTGTTTAGGTGGGAAAAAATGGGTGATTTACTAGTGGGTCAAGTTGCTGTCAGATAGGTCGTCGTGTCACGCGACGGGAAATCAGTATCCTGGTCGTGCTACGCGACGGGGTGTTTTTGGCCCAAAAGTGGTTTTTGGTTGGGCTTGGCCCAACAGACTTGGTTTTGGACGTGTTTTTGGGTTAAAACTTAAGGTTTAAGCCCATTTTGACATGTTTTTGGGTTGGGCTTGATTTCCAACTTGTATGGGTTCGTTTATGCTTCGGTTTAGCATTAGAATTTCATTTTTAAGCGTAAGGTAACATGTTTGTATCAAATAGAATATCAAAGTAGATTATAATTAAATGCATTTGACAAAATGTTTTCCATTGATCATAAGCTCGAGATTACAAGGGGGTAAAATGAAAAAAATACAAGGACTAGAATTGAAAATGTAAAAAGTACAAATGTTACAGTTGGTGAGTTGGAGACAACAATGGTGGATGGGTATCAGACGGTGGAGGTTGGTGGCAGGTGGTGATGGTGAAGGTTGGTGACAAAAATAAATAAAAATAAATGTAAAGTGACAAATATACCCTTGACATAACTGATATTTTTTAAAGGAGTTAGGGGGAACGACGAAAATCACAAAAAAAATTAGAAACCTTAGGGATACAGATGAGAAAAATAAACTATTTGGACTAAAGTGACATTTGTTTGCCAAACCTCATGGAATAAATTGGCAATTAACTCTATTTGGAATTTGAAAACGTGCCATTTTTTATGGGATATGAAATAATCTAACTTTGGATTGACATATCTAGTCGTTTAGAAAATGGTTGTGCTTGAGTCGACATGTTTAATTAAACATGTCGTGTTCGAGATTGACTTGTTTAGTTAGATAAGTCGATCCGCCAACATGTTTAATTAAACCACATCAACCCACTAACTTGTTAATAACTTGTTTAGCCAAAGTTTTACAGCCTAATAACCCAATTAACACGTGTACAACTTGATTACCACCTACCAACCTGTTTAGATAAATAAGTCGTGTTCAAGTTAGTTCATATTGTCAGCTAGGGCTATTGTCTTTATACAAATAAAGATATGGTCGTGTTTGGATTAAATTACTCACCCCGCCAATCCCACACGATTACACCCTAATAAATATTTTTTTTTCATACATTGTAGATCATGATAACTGTATCCCGAATTTGTCGTAGAATACATGGTATATTGTATAATCTTATATATGCATTTTGTTATGAGATGTTGAATTGTATATATTTGTGATAAAAAAAACCAAGAAATGTACAATTAAACATATCCAAACTTAAAGTTGACAAGAAAACATTAACTTGATTATTGTTTAAGTGTTAGAAGTTTTGAGATTATTTATTCTATACATATAATTTATCATAACATCTATCTTTTAACACTTAGGCCCTGTTTGAAAGCATCTGAATGAGCCTAGTCAGATTCTTAAGTCAAAGACAAAATGGGTGTTTGGTTGGAGATGTCAAAACGCAAAACTGGGTCTGAATAGCCACTTATCTGGTAAAATCCCAAAACATATCTGACTGAATTAGAGCTCGACGTTGCTACTGGTCGGTGGATGCATGGCTGCAGCCAAATCGATAACGAATGAACAAATGGCTGAAAACGGAATCTGCAGCTATTGCTGTAACATTCGGCCCCTCTCACCACCAATATTGTCCGCTTTGCCCTCCCAAAGCTCACGGATTTGTTTTTGGGCGCCCCGGTGGAAACTTCCCAGGAGGTCACCCATCCTGAAACTGCTCCCACCTGAGCACGCTTAACTGTGGAGTTCTCCTCTCATCCACTAACATTAAGCCCCAAAACGCGTTGGTGATTTAAGAGGCAAGACATTACTTATGAACCAAGGATCTCTCCTGCCACGGCCGATGTGGGATTTTCCTGGGGTGTCACATTCACCCCCTGTTAGAGTCTTATCGTCCTTAATGAGGTGTGTACCGACCATCCCGAACGGCACAGGAGTGGCTCTGATACCATCTGTAACACCCGGCCCCTCTAGAGGGGCCGGGTGTTACAGATGGTATCAGAGCTTCTGCCTCTTAAATCACCAACGCGTTTTGGGGCTTAATGTTAGTGGATGAGAGGAGAACTCCACAGTTAAGCGTGCTCAGGTGGGAGCAGTTTCAGGATGGGTGACCTCCTGGGAAGATTCCATCGGGGCACCCAAAAACAAATCCGTGAGCTCTGAGTGGGCAGAGCGGACAATATTGGTGGTGAGAGGGGTGGGGTGTTACAGCTGCTGACCAAAAATGAACAAAAAAAATAGCGAAACCGATAACCATTCAGATGTCCAACCAAACATCACTTAATGGTTCAACAGTTAACCATTCAGAACCTCTTAGGGGCTATTTGGTTGATTAAGTGCTGAATCATTAAGATGTCTGAATGGTTAAGAGGCTCTGAATGATTAAGTGTTGAATGGTTCAGCTACGCATCAAGTCTGAATGGTTCAGCTCTTAACCATTTTATTCAGAGTTTTTTTAGGTTGAAACAAACAGTCTGAATGCTGAACTATTTAGATCTGAATGGTTCAGAGCCTCATTAAGAGGCTACCAAACTGGCCCTTAACCTTTCAAACCTCTTACTAAGTCAGCACTTACCCATTCAGAAGTTGCCAAGCGGCCCCTTAATTTTATGTAAATGTTATTGTCATTCACCCAAAGTTCTTTCAGCATGACTAACAAGTGTATAGAACACTATGCGAAACCTGTTTAAATTCGTCTTTCAAACATTAACTAGGATTAAAAGTGGAGAATGAAGATTGTAAACCCAATCAATATTGTGTACCTTATTGTTGGATCAGTGTTGCTCTTGATGTATTGCTTGCTAGTGAACACTTATGTGTTTAGCAAGCTCAATCAGATTTGCGCAGCGGAATGATTAAGTAAAGCTACACTATCAACAGGAGTTATTACTCCCCCTGGATGTTTGAAATCTAAAGACAAGTTTTAATGAGAATCTAAGTGTAGAATGTGAACGATAATAAATACTCAAACAGATTCTCAATAAATGAAATGGACAGAACAATAACAAGCTTTGAAGGATTCTTGTTTCAATAAAAATCAATGTCTAAAACAGAGGGATGAACCCATCTATTTATAGACTTTACATATGCATGAACCTTGCCAAAAAGCAAGCCAGAAACAAGTTGCAACAAGTTGCATTCTTGGAACTTGTACAAAAAGATAAAGTAATACTAAACTAATAAACTACTGAAACATAAGGCGGTGGAAAAGATTCTTTACAAGAGCTGATGAATGACAAACTACTGATGAGTAGTTTGTCTTCAGTAGTTCTTCAGTGAACTGTCTGGTTAGACTTCAGAACTTCTGATACTTCTTCTTCAGTACTTGTTGAATCCTTCTTCAGTACTTTAGTCTTCTTTCTTCAGTAGTTCTATACTTAGGATATTTGCAGAAGTGACTTAGACTAAGGTTTACAAAAATGGTTTCAACAATCCTTTTTGTCCTAACAATCTCCCCCTAGATTGATGAAGCCAAAACCTTTTCTAATTCTTTATTGTCTTCTTCTGTCATTCACAATCTTCCATATCTCCTTGAACATGGAATTCTTCAATTCATTAAGTTGTTCATCAGTGAGAGATCCCCTTTGAGGTTCCAGATGTTGAATTGTAAGCAAGTCCTGAGTTGATAGTTTCTTCAGTTCATTCATTGACTTGTAGGCCTTGCTTGTAAGATCTCTTCTTGTCACCAATACTGAGTTGTCATCAGTAAAGGACCATCTGATGATCAGCACTTTAGACTTGTCAAAGTCTGAAGTATAGGGAACCATGCTGGATCCCTGGGATGTTCCTGAGTGTTGGATATTTTCTATTTCTGTGACTCTCAGGTGGGATTTACTTCTATCTTCTTCTTTCACTACATCAAGTAATTTAAAGGTTGGTAAATGATGTTCAGTAGTCTATCTTCTTTCCATCTTGACATAGAGGCTTTTGAACCATAGTCATTTGCTACCAGTTCTTCAATCATCTCAGCTCTCTTGGCTTTTCCATCTTTGCTTGTTGCAAGTTTGTCAGCAACAAGTTGAGCTCTTCTAGTCAGCTCATCCATTGAGAGCCCTTTGAGTGAATAGGCTTTTGTTTTGCTGTTCTTTGTTATAAAAGACACCAGTTGTTGTCTTTTGTCTTCTTCAGCAACTCTCTCTGTTTCAGCTTGCCTATTCAACTCTGCTTCATAAGCTTGAAGCTTTTCATTTAAGCTTAGATCTTCCCTTGCCTCCAAGTTATTCCAAATCTCTTCTTCCTTAGCCTTTCTTTGGGCTACAATCAAACTCTTCTCAAGTAGTTCTTTGGACATTGATAGTGGAGAAGGGTTCAGCACAGTCATTGTTGTAGTTGTTGTAGGCCTTGGAATAGGAGTTGGTTGTTGTTGTTCAGTTGTCTTGGAAGGCTCTTCAGCTGTTTGTATGTTGGAAGTGTTAACTGCTGAAGTGTTGACAGATGTGTCAACTACTGAAGGATTGTCTTCAGTATTTTCTGAATCATCAGATGCTTCTTCAGCAGTTTCTTCATTATGGCCTTGGGAAGATTCAGCTTCAACTTCAGTTCCAGAGACAAGCCTTTGTTGATCTTCTTTTTGTTTTTGGGCTTTCTCTAGAAGTTGTTGTTGTTGTTGTAGAGCCACTCTTGCCTTTATCCTGGCTTCCAGTGACTCCTTAGGTTCCTTAATCTTCTCCCCCTTTTTGGCTTCATCCACTTCTGAAAGCCTGCTAGGTTTTGAAGTTCTACCAGTGAGTTCAGCAAGCTGTCTTGAGTTGTTGTCTATTTTGTTGGACAACTCACCAAGTTTCTTGTTGATCACCTCAAACTGAGCTTTGGTTGACAACTCCAAAGTACTTGTGAAAGTTTTGAGGTGATTGGCAATTAGGGTGTTCATCAACTGGTATAGGGGACCATCTGGGCTGCATAGTTGGTTCAAGTCTATGCTGGATGACCTAGGGAATTGGGTAGGCATTTTCAGTGAGGGGTGTGTTTTTTGGTGATCTTCATGTTGTACAGAAGATGCCACTTTAGGGGAATCAGGGATCAAGTGGACTTTAACCTGATCTGGTGTGACCAGCTCTTTGAGCTTAGCGACACCAGGTGCAGGACCTTCACTAGCAGCCGTCAATTCAATTTTTGTGGAGTGTGAATCATCATCCAAATCAAAGGAATCATCTGAATCCCTGCTTACTTCCTCAATGAGGACAGTATCAGTTACATCATGAGCTGGGCCCAACCCAGTTGTCTCATGTACCTCTTGTTCTTGGTTCAGAGGATTTCCTACCTCAGGCATTAAGCCTTCATCAGTAGTTGCCACAAGTGAGGTCTTAGCAATGTTACTTTTATCCTCAGATCCACCACTGGGTGGTATATGAGTAGTAGCAGCCTCAAATGTACCTAAAGTTTCTAAGTTTGGGCTTAGAGACTCTGGTTCATCCTCATCTCTTGGGTTAGGGCTATGGACATCCACATCCATGTCAAGTTCTGAAGGTATGTCCCCTGTTTGATGTGGTTGTTGGGGACTGGCATGTTCTGATGGGATGTTCTCTTTTAGCCCAGAGAGAAGTTTGGCAATTTCAAGGGCTTCAGGTTCAGAAATTTGTGGTGTTGGTTCAGTAGTTTGGTCTATGGGTTCAACAGTTTCAAAAGAAGAGTCAATAGGGATTGTTTTCTTAAATTTCTTTCTTTTGAATAAGATGGTGATTGGTGCTCTAGTGGGGGTTTGAGATGGATGAGACTGAGAGGATGTTTCAATCACATCTTTTTCAAGTGCAGATTGCACATTAGCAAGTTCAGGCATCTCAACCTCCTGAACTGCCTTTCTTTTCAGGCAGGTGGGTTTTTGTTTTTGCTGTTTTGGTTTCTTGGCCTTTTTGGGTGAAGGTTTGGAAGATGAGGGTTCCTTGGGGACTGTTGTGTGTTCCCCTTGGTTTAAAACAGTTGTTTGACCCACAAGCACCTTTTCTCCAACTTCCTTTATTATGCATTGCATAATAAATCTTGGATACAACAAAAACTTCTTTTCAGAATTAAGATGATGTAACACCAACTCATTAAAGAAAAGTGTTGATGCCCTGAATTTTGTTTCATTCACAATGGAATGAAAAATAGGTTGAAAAGTAGAGGGCATCTGATCATAAGATCCAGTTTTTGGACTCAAACACATTATTATATAGTGAAACAAAAGTTTGTACTTAGGTTCAAAATATTTCTTAAAAATAGTAGCATGTGAAAGAGTACCTTGGTAACCACACTCTGTCATGGTTAGATGAATTTCAGACATTGGAAATTGATCTAGGGCACCAACATCATCTAGACCCAGTCTAATTCCCAAAGTTTCGGGTGTGATTGCCATTCTTCTCCCTTGGATGGTTGAATTGAGGGAGATCACCTTATCATTTACTGTCACCATCTCCGCATTTGCCCAGAACTCATTAAGAGTCTCAGTGTGGATTGGAGGATCAATGGTGAGGGCAGTAAAGTATTGGGATTTAATGACTAAATCAATGATTTCGCCGTATTGGGACCAGGCTTCATGTTTCTCAATGTAGCCTCTTTGATTGTGTCCCTGTTTCAGTGTTAGAGCCATGTGGTTTGTGTGTTTGTGGATCGAACAGTATTTTTGCAGGTTCAGGGTTTGAGAGCTTTTTGAGAGAGAAGGAGGGAATTTTTGCTTTTTGAATGGATAAGTGTTGGAAAAGGTGTTTATCAGAAGTTTGTAACCGCCCTAGGTCAAACTTCTGAAGTGGGAAATGTCTGATTTGCCCTTAATGACAAAACTGCTGATGAAGAACAATTGTCATCAGTAGTTCCCATTTTCTCTTCAGTAGTTTGTTAACAACTGATGAGAATGTTTATAAACACTTTATTCATAACTTCTGAAGATTATTTTATCAGAAGTTAATCATTTTTCAAAAAATATTCCCATACTGATGTTTTTTGTTCATCAGTAGTTTCTCTCTTTTTGTTTTTAGAAGTTTTTGGTCTAAAAACAGATGTAAGTGAAAAATAAAATATGTGCAGAGAAGTAAAAGAAACACTTACAAATTTAGCATCCTAAGCATGGATACTAACTTCTGAAATGTTGATGTGTCAAGGGGTTTTGTGAATATGTCAGCTATCTGATTAGCTGTTGTGACATGCTTCACTTCAATCTTGCCTTTTTCATAGCAATCCCTGATGAAATGATACCTGATTTCAATATGTTTAGTTTTTGAGAACTGAACAGGATTCTGAATGATGCTAATGGCAGATTTGCTGTCTACAGGCAATGGTGTCTTGGTTTCTTTGATTCCATAATCAAGAAGTTGATATTGGAGCCATTGTATCTGTGATGTACAACTTGCAGCTGCAATGTATTCAGCTTCAGCAGTTGAAGTTGCAACAGATGTTTGCTTTTTTGATTGCCAAGACACTAGACAGTTTCCCAAGAATTGACAACCACCAGATGTTGATTTTCTTGACATTTTACACCCTGCATAGTCACTATCTAAAAAAGCTGATAACTTGGTATTGTTTAAAGCAGGATACCAAATTCCAAGTGTAGGAGTTCCTTTTAGATATCTGAAGATTCTTTTGACTGCAATGAGGTGTGATTCCCTAGGAGCTGATTGATATCTAGCTCAGACACATGTTGAAAACATAATATCTGGTCTAGAAGCAGTTAGATACAAAAGGGAACTTATCATACATCTGTACATGGTTTGATCAACCTGTTTTCCTTGATCACCTGGTTCAACTTGTGTGGAAGGGGTCATGGGAGTGGAACATGATTTACAGTCTTGTAAAGAAAATTTGTTCAATAATTCTTTAACATATTTTGATTGATGTATAAAAGTTCTATTAGTTTGTTGTTTAATCTGCAGTCCTAAAAAGTACTGCAGTTCTCCCATTGTGCTCATCTCAAATTTTGATTTCATGAGTTTCTTAAATTCATCACACAATTTTTGGTTTGTTGAACCAAATATGATATCATCAACATAAATTTGAACAAGTAAGACATGATTTCCAACATTTTTAACGAAAAGAGTTTTATCAATGGAGCCTCTTGTAAAGTTATTTTTGAGTAAAAAGTTGGAAAGTGTTTCATACCAGGCTCTTGGAGCCTGTTTGAACCCATAAAGAGCTTTGTCCAGCTTGTACACCCACTCAGGATGAGAAGGATCCTCAAACCCAGGTGGCTGACAAACATACACTTCCTCTTTGATTTTTCCATACAAAAATGCACTCTTAACATCCATTTGAAAAACTATTATTTTGTTGGAAATGGCATAGGCCAGAAATAACCTGATGGCCTCAAGCCTTGCAACTGGAGCAAAGGTCTCTTCATAATCAATTCCCTCTTCTTGAGAGTAACCTTGTACTACCAGTCTTCCCTTGTTCTTAATGATCATACCAGCTTCTTCTTGTTTGTTCCTAAAAACCCATCTTGTGCCAATTGGTAGCTTGTTTGGTGGTAAGGGACAGATTTCCCAAACCTGTTGCTTCTTGAATTGAAGCAGCTCATCTTGCATAGCTTCCACCCAATTGTTGTCTTTGAGGGCTTCTTGGTACTTCTTAGGTTCCAACTGAGAAATGAATGCTGAGAAGAAGCAAAAGTTGGAAAGCTGGTTTCTTGTGAGAACACCTGAAGCAATATCACCTATGATTTGTTCCAAAGGATGATCTTTGTGTTCAATCAGTTGTTGTAAACCACTGATAGGTGTAGGTGGCTCTTGTACTTCATCAAAGAAACCACTGAGGTTTATAATGTCTGGTTCAGCTGTTTGAATGTCTTCAGTAGTTGTAGGAGCTGAAGCAGATGTTTAAGTTTGTACATCAGCAGTTTTTGAATCAGAAGTTTATGAAACTTCTGAAGGCTTGAAAGTTGACTTAATGACTGTTTGAGGAGTCCATGGTGCTGGATCCTCATCATCAAACCTTTGATCACCATAATAAGTAGGTTTAGATGAAGTAACAGTCTTTTCAGGTCCAAAGTGGAAGCTGTCAAGGTCAAAGAGTTCAGCAGGATGTGCTGGAATAAGAGTGTGTTTTGACTCATTGAACTTGACATTCAGTGTCTCTTCTACTATCTTGGTTCTTGAATTAAAAACCTTGTAGGCTTTTCTAGTGGAAGAGTAACCAAGAAAGTAACCTGAATCAACTTTAGCAGCAAACTTTGAAATAGAGTCTTTAATGTTTAGAATGAAACATTGACATCCAAAAGCCCTGAAAAAGGAGATAAGGGGCTTTATGCCATGAAGAACTTCATATGCAGTCTTGGAGTGTCTCTTGTTGACAAGGACTCTATTTTGAACATAACATGCAGTGTTAACTGCTTCAGCCCAGAAATACAATGGTAGGCCTGAATCAACTAACTTAGTTCTTGCTGCTTCAATTAATGTCCTGTTCTTCCTTTCTACCACACCATTTTGTTCAGGAGTTCTGGGAACACTGAATTGTCTAATAATCTCTTTAGACAAACAGAATTCATCCAGAGTTTTGTTCCTGAACTCTGTCCCATTATCACTTCTAATGGCTTTGACAGATAGAGAATATTATTTCTCTACTTGTAGAATGAAGAACTTGATGATTTCAGCTGCCTCATCCTTGGAGAATAAGAAGAATACCCATATGAATCTTGAATAGTCATCAATGATGACCAAGCAGTAATTCTTCTTACCAAGGCTCATGATTTTTACAGGCCCAAATAAGTCCATATGGAGTAATTGAAGACATGCAGTTGTTTTTGATTCTTCAATAGACTTATAGGAGGACTTATGCTGCTTTCCCTTTAAACAGGATACACAGTGTTCTTGACACTGGTATACTTTCAAAGGTAGACCTCTGACCAAGCCCATTTTGTGACTTTATTTATGGTTTTAAAGTTCACATGGCCATGTCTCCTGTGCCAGAGACCAGTCTCTGAAGTTGATGCCTTTGAGAAGAAACGAGCAGTGTTGTTCAATACTTTGTCCTTTTCAATGTCCACTGCATAGACATTGCCACATCTTTTGGCTATCACCAAAGTATGATCTTCTCTATCAACTTCTGGCCTTCTGGTGATATGATCTTGCATGTTGTCTTTGTGAAAAAGGAAGAATATCCTTTATCACACATTTGAGACACACTTAGCAAGTTGTACTCAAGGTTTTCAACCAGATTGACCTTGTCAAACTGTATTTTGCCAGAGGAGACATTGCCATGTCCTAGCACATATCCCTAGCATTGTTCCCAAAGGATACAGATCCTTCTCTTTGACTGATAAAATTGTTTATCAGGTATCTGCATCCTGTCATGTGCATTGAGCCTCCACTGTCCACATACCAAATGCTATTTAAGCCTCTGGAGACCCTCTACACAAAGTAGCAAATTAGTTAGATTTAGGAACCCAAGCCAGTTTGGCTTTGGGTTTGCTCTTGAGAACATTAACAGTTTGTTCTTGACCAGGTTGAGGAATCCATGTCTTTTTGGCAATTGATTTTTCATTAAGAGCAATGGTGGTATCATTTTGAGGACCACCATCAACCCTGGTCATCAGTAGTTGTACCATGTTCATGAGATCTTTTATCTCAGCAGTTTGTGAAACTGCTGATGATGTAGCTCTAACTACTAAAAGAGAATTTTGAGAAAAAGATTTTTGTTGAGATTTCATCTTTTTCTAAGAAAAGGTGTTTGCTGGTTGTTGTTTCCTGGGAGAAAAAGTTTCTTTAAAATAATTTTTGATTTGTTTTCCCACAACCAGTTGTGAAATTTTTTTATTGTACTGAATTCCTTTTCTATATCTGCAAAATTCTGTCTTGTGGTTAAACAGACCACAAATTTCACATTCTTTTGCCTTTTCTTTTTCATTTAAAGGCAAATTTCTGACTGTCTTGATTGGTTTTAGGTCATCAGTAGTTTCCAGGTTCTCAACTCCTGATGTAGATGAAACTACTGATGGCATAAAGTCAGATTTTATCAGTACTTCTGAAGAACTTTCTTTGTGAGTTTTTAGAAAGTTTTCATGGAAAGATGTGCATTCTTTCTCTTCAGAAGTTTCACCTGAAACAATTTTTCTCCCATCTTCAGTAGTTTTGGGGGGAAAATCTATTGGTGTTTCAGTGTGATTGTACCCTATGCCAAACCTAACATTTGAAGCACTTTGTTTGTTTAGCAGCAGTTGGTACCCCTTACAAGATTCTACCCATTTTTCACAAGTGACTTTGGTGTCAGCAAGCTCATTTCTGACATTTCCTAGGTCATCTATCATGATTTTAAGTTGTGCTTGGGGTTTCAATAGCATTGTTAGTTAATTTAGAATTTTCTTTTGCCTTTGCAGCAAGTTTTCTTTCTAAATCACATTTCATCTGAGTGAATTTTCTCTTAGAGTCATTTGCTTTTCCTTGTAAGTGCACATTAGTCTCTCTTATGAGAGCAAAAGATTCTTTACATGAAGTTGAACAAAGTTTTGTTAAAGATTCTTTTGATACCTGAGACTGGGCAGATTTTGAGGTGCAGCCCTCAAATGTCATTAAGGCAAAATTCTTTCTGCCATTGTCAGGTTCTCCCCAGTTGATGTCAAACATTTTGTTGTCTGCATCAGGATTACACTTTGTAGTGTCAAAAGGAAGACTGCTCCAGTCAACATACCCTGAGGTGAACAAGCTTTGTTGTGAGGGTTGCTGAGACTGTGGAGGTTGTTGAGCAGCTGGAATGGGAGGGATTGATTGTTGGCTCTACATCTGTTGAGCAGGCATCTGTACATATTGTACTTGTGGCACATATTGGATTTGTGGAGCTTGTGCCTGTACAAAATGTGCACTCCCTTGTGTTCCATTATTCCTATTATAACTAGGGTTAAACTGATTTCCAAACTGAGATTGGTTGCAACTAGAGCTTCTACACTCTCTAGCAAAGTGTCCCAACTTTTGACACTTGTGACATCTAAGTTTAGATTTGTCAAAACCAATTTTTGTAGAACTGTTTAGTCCTGGAAATTTCCGTCCTGACCTTTTGTAAAATTTGTTTGTTTTGATACTTAACATGGCCAGTTGGTGTAAAATGTCCATTTCTTCTAAGTCATCATTACTGAAATTTTTTAAATCATCCATGATAAAACACATGTTATCAGCAGTTTGACTATATTCATCATTGTTATAGCCTGGAAATGATCTTTCTGATGAGATCCCAGCAGTTATGTCAATGTGGTTAAAAGATCCAAAACTATTTGAACAAGTAGGTGAATCTTGTCCCAATAGTGCTGTACTACCTGGTAGATAATCATCAGCAGTTTTACCAGATTTTTGCAACCTTTTCTTTTGATCAATTTCTCTTTCAAAAGTTAGTAATATCCCATGTAATTTTGTAAGAGTGAGGGAGCTAAAGTCTGGTGAGGATCTTAGGACTATAGAGTATGTTTCCCATTTTTCAGGTAAAGACCTTAAAAATCTATGAAGCATAGATACAGTTGTGTAGGTCTGACCATTTAATTTTAGCTCAGATATTAATGAGGAGAATCTTTCAAATTGTTGAGTTAAAGTTTCCCCATTTATGTGAGCAAAAGTTTCATATTGTTGAGCCAGGATTTCTCTGGTGTTGGAAATCGCCTCTTCAGTTCCTCCAAATTGTTCTTTGAGGCAGTCCCAAAGCTCTTTGGCACTATCACAATGTAATAGGCCAGAGTAGATTTCATTTGGGAGTGCCATTGCTAACATAGAGAAAGCTTTAGCATCAAGCTCAAGTTTTAGGAATCATCATCTGTATAGTCTTTTGGGTCTTTTGTTATTTCTTCTTTAGTTTCAAGATCGATATTTACTGGTTTGTGAGGACCATATATCACAGATTTCCAGCAACCAGTGTTGGTCTGTGATAATGTATGTGCCATTCTCGTTTGCCAGATATTATATTCATTTCTTACTAGCATAGCAGGTTTATTGGCAGAACCAGTATTATGAGGATCCATTTTAAAGAGTATTGATTTGTCAAATATCTCTTAAAGTGATGGATGTTGATAAAAGTGAACTTTTAATCCTTTATTGAATATCAATAAGAGCCTGTGTCTGATTCTCAATGTGTTAGATTCATATGTGATCAGATAAACCAGTGCTCTGATACCAATTGTTGGATCAGTGTTGCTCTTGATGTATTGCTTGCTAGTGAACACTTATGTGTTTAGCAAGCTCAATCAGATTTGCAAAGTGGAATGATTAAGTAAAGATACACTATCAACAGGAGTTATTACTCCCCCTGGATGTTTGAAATCTAAAGACAAGTTTTAATGAGAATCTAAGTATAGAATGTGAATGATAATAAATACTCAAACAGATTCTCAATAAATGAAATGGACAGAACAATAATAAGCTTTGAAGGATTCTTGTTTCAATAAAAATCAATGTCTAAAATAGAGGGATGAACCCATCTATTTATAGACTTTACATATGCATAAACCTTGCCAAAAAGCAAGTCAAAAACAAGTTGCAACAAGTTGCATTCTTGGAACTTGTACAAAAAGATAAAGTAATACTAAACTAATAAACTACTGAAACATAAGGCGGTGGAAAAGATTCTTTACAAAACCTGATGAATGACAAACTACTGATGAGTAGTTTGTCTTCAGTAGTTCTTCAGTGAACTGTCTGGTTAGACTTCAGAACTTCTGATACTTCTTCTTCAGTACTTGTTGAATCCTTCTTCAGTACTTTAGTCTTCTTTCTTTAGTAGTTCTATACTTAGGATATTTGCTGAAGTGAATTAGACTAAGGTTTACCAAAATGGTTTCAACAATCCTTTTTGTCCTAACACTTATTTGGTTCGATTGTCTTTTTACCGTAAGAAAAATGGTGACGTTTAACTTGATTTTATATAGTTTTCTGCTAATAGTTGTAACACCCCAAAACCATTCATTCGCCTAACTACGCCATTAGGCGTGATTAGCAAAATATTAACACGAGACTAAGAGAATAGAATATGGGTTATATTCTAATATGGAAATAACCTAGTTAATAATATTATGTTTATAAATGAATAAAAGGGGTTTGAAACTAGCTTTTGAGTTAGTTTTTTTTTATATAGAAAAATGAACCGAGACTAAACTTGAGGGACCGTAGTTGCCTAAATGATAAAGTTGGTTTTATCATTATGAAATTTAAAAGAAAAAAAAAACAAAAACACACACACACACACTTGGTGTGTGTCACGAAAATGATCAGGAGACAAAGTCTCCATTGGCTACAACCCTAATCAACAAGAACAAAGCCTAATCAAGGCCAAAATCAAAGGGGTTCTTCTTGCATGAGCCCTAAAACGAATCACCCAAGTTTGATAAACGCAAAGGTAACTTTTATTTGTCTAAATTTGATGATTTTATTCAAGCATGAAGTGGGTGAAAATCTTGATTGATTACAAAACGTGAGATTATTAGTTGTTAGAGGTTTCTCTAGCTTTAGGGAGCCTCAATCATACCTAAATTGCTTACGAATCACATTCTACATGTATGATTGATTCTAGTCATATGGTTATGCTAATATGTGAAAATTGGGGTTTAACCTCTAGGTTGAATCCCTTTATGTTTAATGATTTAGTTAACTCTTAGGAGCTTTCTTAATGAGGAATTTAGGCTAAAAAGTTTAAATAACATTATATGATGATTATTAGGTAGATGGGTATGTTTTGATAAACTTAAACTCATGAAAATCAAGTGAATTTGGTGGGTGCACACCAAGTGTTTGATGAAATGCCTCAATAGTCTTGTTTGCGAATTGAGGTGATAACCTGTTGGATCAGTTTGCTCTTTTTACTAAGTAAGAACTTGCTATCTTGACACTTAAGTGTTTAGCAAGTCCTTGTAAATCAGATTATAAGCACAGCGGAATGTTATAAGTTAAAGCAACACTTTTACACTAAGGCAGAGTTGTAACTCCCCCTTGATGTTTGAAACTAATAAATGACAAAGTATTTATTATGAATCTAAGTTGTAAATGAGAATTAGATACTTAGAGAGATTCATAATAAATACAGAAATGGAATATAACAATGAGAGTGTTTGAAGGATTTTTCTGTTAAAAATCAATGTCTAAAATAGAAGGTTGAAGCCTCCTATTTATAGACGATTACATGCATGTATCTTGCCTAAAAAGCAAGCACAGAAACTACAGTGACAAGTTGCACAAGTTGCAACATTGAAAGAAACAAATACAGCTAAAAGTAATATTAAACAATAAACTACTGATGCAAAAAGGCGGTGGGAAATATCTTTTGCTAAGTGCTGATGAAGGACAACTACTGAAGAGTAGTTTTGTCTTCAGTACTTCTGAAGTGAACTTGTCTGGTTTGGACTTCAGAACTTCTGCAACTTCAGCACTTCTTCATATCTTCTAATCAGCAGTTTCTTGTCTTCTCTTCAGTACTTCTATACTTAGCCAAAAATGACAGAAGTGAATTAGACTAAGGTTTACAAAAGTGGTTTCACCAATCCTCTTTGTCCTAACAATCTCCCCCTGGATTGATGAAGCCAAAACCTTACTAATTCTTTATGTGTTTCTTCTGTCTTGAACAATCTTCCATATCTCTTTGTACATGGTGTTCTTGAGCTGGTTGTACTGACCATCAGATAGAGATCCTCTCTGTGGTTCTAGATGTTGAATTGTGAGCAGATCTTGTGTTGACAGTTTCTTCAGATCACTGATCTTCTTGTAAGCCCTGCTTGAGAGGTCTCTTCTTGTCAACAGTACTGAGTTGTTATCAGTAAGTGACCATCTGATGATAGGGATCTTTGACTTGTTAAAGTCAGAAGAATAGGGAACCAGACTTGTCCCTTGGGTTGATGGTCCTGAGTGCTGGATGTCTTCAGTTTCAGATAGCCTCAGGTGGGATTCTCTTCCTTGTTGTTGTTGCATATCAGGCATCTGAACAGTTGGGAGATGGTGTTCAGTCACTACTCTGGTATGCATCTTTTCTTTGATGGTCTTTTGAATTTGATAAGCAAAAGTGGAAGGATCCCTGAATTGTGTTAACAGAGGTTTCTCCTCAATGTCAAAATCTGAATGGACTATTGAACTTCCTTCAAGTAGTACCATTTTGAAATCAGTTTTGACATTGTCCTCTGCCTTCTTCTTCTGAGTAGCAGATCTTTTGTATGCACCAGAAGTTCTAACTACTGATCTTGAAGGATCAGCAGTTTGGAACTTCTCAGGATTTGCAGCCTTGGCAGCCAAGTATTTTCTATATGTATCCATTAGTCTTTCTTCTTTCCATCTGGATACAGAGGCTTTTGAACCATATCCTTCTGCTACTAGCTCTTCTATTATCTGGGCTCTCTTGGCCTTTCCATCTTTGCTTGTGGCCACTTTGTCTGCAAGCAGTTGTGCTCTTCTTATCAGCTCTTGCATAGAGAGTCCTTTGAGTGTAAAGGCTTTAGTCTTGCTGTTCTTGGTAATATAAGACACCAGTTGTTGTCTTTTATCCTGTTCAGCAATCTCATCAAGGCTAGCCTGCCTTTGTAGTTCAGCTGCATAAGCCTGAAGTTTTTCTTCATGGCTTAAGTCCAAATCATCCCTTTCTTCCAGAGATTTCCAAATCTGATCTACTCTGGCCTTTTTGTTGGCTGCAATTAAGCTCTTCTCTAATAGTTCAGCTGATTGAGAGATAAGAGAAGGGTTTAATACAGTCATTGTTGTAACAGATGTAGGCCTGATGGGATCAGATGTTGGTTGAATGGGAGCAGTGGTTCTGGAAGGTTCAGTGGTTTGAGGTTGGGAAGTGTTAACTTCTGATGTGCTGACAACTGCTGATGGTTTGTCAGCTACTGAAGGATTGTCTTCAGTACTTTCTGATTCTTCATCAGAAGTTTGGTCATCAGAAGTTTCTTCATT
Organism: Ambrosia trifida; assembly: GCA_028751855.1. Classification (NCBI taxonomy): domain Eukaryota; kingdom Viridiplantae; phylum Streptophyta; class Magnoliopsida; order Asterales; family Asteraceae; genus Ambrosia; species Ambrosia trifida. The sequence continues at coordinate 130,588,882 of CM054128.1, read as the reverse complement.
ATGCCTTAGGGAATCTTCAGAACTTTGGGTCTCATCTTCTTTCTCTGCAGCTTCAATTTCTTCAATTGAGACACCAAACTGTTTGGCCAATTTTTCTTTTCTGGCCTGATCTTTCTGATCTCTTTCAAGGAGTGCCACTCGTGCCTTTATCCTGGCTTGGAATGACTCCTTAGGTTCCCTGATCTTCTCCCCCTTTTTGGATTCATCAATTTTAACCCTTGAAGCAGAGGGTTGGGAGAATTGTCCTTGAAGATGAGCAATCTGCTGGCTGTTGAAGTCTATTTTGTTGGACAGATCGTTCATCTTGGTTTTGATCACTCCAAATTGGTTCTTGATGGACAGCTCCAAGTCAGCTGTATATGTTTGGAAGTGATTTCTGATGAGTGTATTCATCATGTGGTACAGGGGACCCTCTGGGCTGCATAGCTGGTTCAGGTCTATGCTTGTTTGCCCAGGGAATTGGGTAGGCATTTGCTGTGAAGGGGGTGTTTTTGGGAGATCCTCATGTTGTACAGAGGATGCCACTCTAGGGGTTTTAGGGATTGAGTGGGCTTTAACCTGTGCAGAGGTGACTGGCTTCTTGAGCCTGGATACCTTTGCAGCAGGACCTTCAGAAAGTGCCGTCAATTCAGTAGTTTGAGTTTGTGAAACATCATCCAAACTAATGGAATCATCTGAATCCCTGATGTTGCCCTCAGTGAGGACTGTCTCAGTTAAATCATGAGCTGAGCCCAACTCAGTTCTCTCATGAACCTCTGTTTCTTGGTACTGAGGATTTCCTACTTCAGGCATTAAGCCTTCATCAGTAGTTGCCACATCTGAGGTCTTAGCTATGTTACTTCTGTCCTCAGATCCACCACTGGGTGGTAACTGAGTAGTAGCAGCCTCAGATGCCCCAAGAGTCTCTAAAATTGGGCTTAAAGACTCTGGTCCACCCTCATCTCTTGGGATAGGGCTAGTGATGTCCACATCCATGTCTGATGTAGTAGTTATGTCCCCTGTTTGTTGTGGTTGATGGGGACTGACATGATCAGATGGGACATTCTCTTTTAGCCCAGAGAGAAGTTTGGCAATTTCTATTGCCTCTTGTTCAGAAATTTGTGGGGTTGGTTCAGTAGTTTGGGCAATAGGTTGTTGTTCAGCAGTTTCAAAAGAAGAGTGTGTTTGATATGTTTTTCTAAGTCTTTTTCTTTTGAATTGAACAGATATGGGTGCTCTTGGTGGGGTTTGAGATGGATGAGACTGGGAGGGTGTTTCAGTCTCAACTGTTTGAAGAGCAGAATGCTCATGAGCATGTTCAGGCATCTCAACCTCCTGAACAGCTTTTCTTTTGGGTTGGTGGGGTGCAGTTTTTGTTGGCTTGGGCTTTTTGGCTTTTGGTGGTGTGAGTTTGGAAGATGTGGCTTCAGGGGGACTTGTTGTTGTTCTCCCTGATCATCTTCTGGCCAGACAGCCGGTTTGTTAAGTCTTGAGTATGCTTGTGATGTTAAAGGGTTTAAAGTTGAAATTTTTCCCACAAGCACCTCATTACCCAGTTCCCCTATTATGCATTGCATAATGAACCTTGGGTACAACAAAAACTTTTTCTTGGTATTATTGTGATGTAACACCAACTCTTTGAAAAATAGTTTTGATGCCCTGAATTTAGTTTCATTCACAATGGAATGAAATATTGGTTGAAAAGTGGAGGGCATCTGGTCATAGGACCCTGTTTTTGGACTCAAACACATAATAATATAATGAAACAAAAGTTTGTATTTTGGTTCAAAATATTTTTTGAATATTGTAGCATGGGAGAGAGTACCTTGATAACCACACTCTGTCATGGTTAGATGAATATCAGTGTTAGCAACATGGTCAGGGGCAGTTACATCGTCCAGACCCAGTCTTGTTGCTAGTGTGGCCGGTGTGATGGTCAGTTGTTTCCCTTTTATCTTTGAGTTGAGGGAAATGACCTCATCACCCATTGTAACCGTCTCAGCATTTGCCCAGAACTCATTTAGAGTTTCAGTGTGAATTGGTGGGTTTATTGTGAGAGCAGTAAAGTATTGGGATTTGACGACAAGATCAATGATCTCATCGTATTGGGACCAGCCTTCTTGTTTTTCAAGAAAGGCTCTTTGATTGTGTCCCTGTTTTAGAACTAGAGCCATGTGGTTTGGGTTTTTGATCGAACAATGGATTTTGCAGGTATAGGTTGAGAGAGTTTTGAGAGAGAAGGAGGGATATTTTTTGAGTTTGAAAGGATAAGTGTGTAGAAAAGGTATTTATTAGAAGTTTTAACCGCTTGGATCTTCTTTATTAGAAGTTTTAAAACCGCCTTTGGTTAAAAATGTCTTTATCAGAGGTTTTAAACTGATTAGGTCAAACCTCTGATGATGGGAAAAGTCAGATTTGCCCTTTTGACTTATACTGCTGATGAAGGATTTCTTCATCAGTAGTTCCCATTTTTCTCTTTAGTAGTGTTAACATCTGATGAGAAATGTTTTTATAAATACTTTATAACTTCTGAAGGTTATTTTAATCAGAAGTTTACACACTTTTTCAGAAAGTTATCCCTATACTGATGATTTTTGTTCGTCAGTAGTTTCTCTCAAACTGATTTTGTTTTTCAGAAGTTTTGTTTCAGACTTTTGACTTTTGTAAGTGAAAACCAGAAAAAAGATAAAAAGGTTAACTTGGATTCCACCAAGGTAAACAGGATGGAATCAAGGATGGAAAAAGGAAAAGAAAATTTTTCTTTTTGATTTCACCATGGTAAACAGGATGGAATCAAGGATGGAAAAAGGAAAAAGAAAATTTTGATGCATAACAGTAGTGATTGATGTAGAAGTTTGATGTAGAGTTGGGTAGAATCAAGTGTTAACTTGGATTCTAACTGATATGCAGAAAAAAAAATAAAAATAAAGTAAACACTTACAAATTTAGCATTCCAAGCATGGATACTAACTTCTGAAATGTTGATGTGTCAAGGGGCTTAGTGAAGATGTCAGCTATTTGATTAGCTGTTGCTACATGCTTCACCTCAATCTTGCCTTTTTCATAGCAATCTCTTATGAAATGGTACCTGATCTCAATATGTTTAGTTTTTGAGAACTGTACCGGATTTTTAATGATGCTAATGGCAGATTTGCTGTCTACAAACAAAGGTGTCTTGGTCTCTTTGATTCCATAATCAAGAAGTTGATATTGGAGCCATTGTATCTGTGATGTACAACTTGCAGCTGCAATGTATTCAGCTTCAGCAGTTGAAGTTGCAACAGATGTTTGCTTCTTTGATTGCCATGACACTAGACAGTTACCCAGGAATTGACAACCACCAGATGTTGACTTTCTTGTCATCTTACACCCTGCATAGTCACTATCTGAAAAAGCTGATAACTTGGTATTGCTTGAAGCAGGATACCAAATTCCCAGTGTTGGAGTTCCTTTCAGATATCTAAAAATTCTTTTGACTGCAATAAGGTGTGATTCCCTTGGTGCTGATTGATATCTAGCACAGACACATGTTGAGAACATAATATCTGGTCTAGAAGCAGTTAAGTATAAAAGGGAACCTATCATGCATCTGTACATGGTTTGATCAACCTGTTTTCCTTGATCATCAGGTTCAACTTGTGTGATTGGTGTCATAGGAGTGGAACATGATTTACAGTCATTTAAAGAAAATTTGTTCAATAATTCTTTAACATATTTTGATTGATGTATAAAAGTTCCATTTGTTTGTTGTTTGATCTGCAGTCCTAGAAAGTACTGCAGTTCTCCCATGGTACTCATCTCAAATTTTGATTGCATGAGTTTCTTAAAATCATCACACAATTTTGTGTTTGTTGAACCAAAGATGATATCATCAACATAAATTTGAACAAGTAAGACATGATTTCCAACATGTTTAATGAAAAGTGTTTTATCAATGGCACCTCTTGTGAAGTTATTTTTGAGTAAAAAGGTGGAGAGTGTATCATACCAGGCTCTTGGAGCCTGTTTGAGCCCATAAAGAGCTTTGTCCAGTCTGTACACCCACTCAGGATGAGAAGGATCCTCAAACCCAGGTGGCTGACAGACATACACCTCCTCTTTGATTTTTCCATACAAAAATGCACTTTTCACATCCATTTGATAAACTTTAATTTTGTTGGAAATGGCATAGGCCAGAAATAACCTGATGGCCTCAAGCCTTGCAACTGGAGCAAAGGTTTCATCATAGTCAATTCCCTCTTCTTGAGAGTACCCTTGAACTACCAGTCTTGCCTTGTTCTTGATTATCATACCAGCTTCATCTTGTTTGTTCCTGAAAACCCATCTTGTACCAATTGGTTGCTTGTTTTGAGGTAAGGGACAGATTTCCCAGACCTGTTGCTTGTTGAACTGAAGTAGTTCATCTTGCATAGCTTGCACCCAATTATTGTCTTTGAGGGCTTCCTGGTACTTCTTTGGTTCCAACTGTGAAATAAAGGCTGAGAATAGACAAAAGTTGGAGAGCTGGTTTCTGGTCAGAACACCTGTAGCTATATCACCCATGATTTGATCAAGTGGATGATCTCTGTGTTCAATCAGTTGTTGTAAACCACTGACAGGTGTAGGTGGCTCTTGTTCTTCAAACAAACTACTGAGGTCTATAATATCTGGTTCAGCAGTTTCAGCTTCTTCAGTAGTTGCAGGTGCTGAAGCAGATGTTTGAGTTTGGCCTTCAGTATTTGTTTGATCAGAAGTTTGAAAAACTTCTGATGGTGTTGTAGTTGACTTAATGACTGTTTGAGGAGTCCATGGTGTAGGATCCTCATCTTCAAACCTTTGAGCACCATAATAAGTAGGTTTGGAAGAAGTAACAGCCTTTTCAGGTCCAAAGTGAAAGTTGTCAAGGTCAAAGAGTTCAGCAGGATGTGCTGGAATAAGAGTGTGTTTTGACTCATTGAACTTGACATTCAATGTTTCTTCTACTATCCTGGTGTGAGAATTAAAAACCTTGTAGGCTTTTCTAGTTGAAGAGTAACCAAGAAAGTAACCTGAGTCAACTTTGGCAGCAAACTTTGAAATAGATTCCTTGATGTTCAAGATGAAACATTGACACCCAAAAGCCCTGAAAAAGGAGATAAGGGGCTTCATGCCATGAAGAACTTCATAGGCAGTCTTGGAATGTCTCTTGACCACAAGAACTCTATTCTGAACATAACATGCTGTGTTAACTGCTTCTGCCCAAAAGTACAATGGCAATCCAGAATCAGCTAACATTGTTCTTGCTCCTTCTATCAATGTTCTGTTCTTCCTTTCTACTACACCATTTTGTTCAGGAGTTCTGGAAACACTGTATTGTCTAATAATCCCTTTAGACAAACAGAATTCATCCAGAGTTTTGTTCCTGAACTCTATCCCATTGTCACTTCTAATGGTTTTGACAGATAGAGAATATTGTTTCTCTACTTGTAGAATGAAGAACTTGATGATTTCAGCAGCCTCATCCTTGGAAAATAAGAAGAATACCCATGTGAATCTTGAGTAGTCATCAATGATGACTAAGCAGTACTTCTTTTTACCAAGGCTCATAATCTTGACAGGTCCAAATAAGTCCATATGGAGTAGTTGAAGACATGCAGTTGTTTTTGATTCTTCAATAGACTTATAGGAGGACTTATGCTGTTTTCCCTTTAAACAGGATACACAGTGTTCTTGACACTGGTATACTTTCAAAGGTAGACCTCTGACCAAGCCCATTTTTGTGACTTTATTTATGGTTTTAAAGTTCACATGGCCAAGTCTCCTGTGCCAGAGATCTGTTTCTGAAGTTGATGCCCTTGAGAAGAAACAGGCAGTGTTGTTCAATACTTTGTCTTTCTCAATGTCCACTGCATAGACATTGCCACATCTTTTGGCAATCAGCAAAGTATGATCTTCTATAATCTTCTCAATCAACTTCTGGCCTTCTGGTGAGATGATCTTGCAAGCTGTCTTTGTGAAAAAGGAAGAATATCCTTTATCACACATTTGTGACACGCTCAGCAAGTTGTATTCAAGGTTTTCCACCAGATTGACCTTGTCAAACTGTATTTTGCCAGAGGAGACATTGCCATGTCCTAGCACATATCCCTTAGCATTGTTCCCAAAGGATACAGATCCTTCTCTTTGGCTGATAAAATTGTTTATCAGGTATCTGCATCCAGTCATGTGCATAGAGCCTCCACTATCAACATACCATATGCTGTTTAAGCCCCTGGAAACTCTCTGCACATAAAAGCAATTTAGTTAGATTTGGAAACCCAAGCCTGTTTGGCTTTGGGTTTGCTCTTGAGAACAGTTACAGTTTGTTCTTGACCAGGTTGAGAAATCCATGTCTTTTTGGCAATGGATTTTTCATTAAGAACCATGGTGGTATCCTTTTTAGGACCACCATCAACCTTGGTCATCAGTAGTTCTACCATGTTCTTTAGATTTTGAATCTCAGCAGTTTGTGAAACTGCTGATGATTCTGGTCTAACTACTGACAAGGAATTTTGAGAAAAAGATTTTGGTTGAGATTTTATCTTTTTCTGAGAAAAGGTGTTTTCAGGTTGTTGTTTCTTGGGTTTAAAGACTTTTTCATAATCATTTCTGATTTGATTTCCCACAACCTGTTGTTTAAATTTTTGATTGAACTGAATTCCTTTTCTGTATCTACAAAATTCAGTTTTGTGGTTGAACAGGCCACAAATTTCACATTCTTTTGCCTTTTGTTTTTGTTCTGAAGGCAAATTTCTGACAGTTGTGAAAAGATTTTGCTCATCAGTAGTTTTCAGGGTCTCAACTCCTGAAGTAGATGAAACTACTGATGGCTTGTTGTCAGTTTTTGTAAATACTTCTGAAGTACTTTCTTTAAAAATGCCAGGATTTCTGTTTAGAAAGTTTTCATGGAAAGATGTGCATTCTTTCCCTTCAGAAGTTTCATTTGAAACAATTCTTCTCCCATCTTCAGTAGTTTTGGGAGAAAAATCTGTTGGTGTTTCAACATGATGGTATCCTATGCCAAACTTAACATTTGAAGCACTTTGTTTGTTCAGCAATAGTTGATACCCCCTACAAGATTCCACCCATTTTTCACAAGTGATCCTGGTGTCAGCAAGCTCTTGTCTGACATCTCCCAGGTCATTTAGCATCATTTTGATTTGTGCTTGGGTTTCAATAGCAGAGTCAGTTAATTTAGAAACCTCTTTTGTTTTAGCACACAGTTTTCTTTCTAAATCACATTTTATCTGTGTGTATTTTCTTTCTAAATCATTGGCTTTGCCTTGTAGGTGCACGTTTGTCTCTCTTATGAGAGCAAAAGTTTCTTTGCAAGAGTTTGAGCATAGTTTTGTCAAAGATTCTTTTGATACCTGAGACAATGCAGATTTTGAGGTACAGCCTTCAAATGCCATTAAGGCAAAGTTCTTTCTGCCATTGTCTGGTTCTCCCCAGTTGATGTCAAACACTTTGTTGTCTGCATCAGGATTGCACTCTGTGGTGTCATAAGGGAGACTGCTCCAGTCAACATACCCCGAGGTAAAGAGACTTTGTTAAGGGGGTTGTTGAGGCTGTGGAGGAAGTTGAGCAGCTGGAAAGGGAGGGATTGATTGTTGGCTCTGCATCTGTTGAGCAGGCACTTGAACATATTGTACTTGAGGCATATATTGCTGTTGAGGAGCTTGTGCCTGTACAAAATGAGCACTCCCTTGAGTTCCATTGTTCCTATTATAATTGGGGTTATAGTTATTTCCAGATTGTGATTGGTTAAAGCTAGAGCTTCTACATTCTCTAGCAAAGTGTCCCAACTTCTGACACTTGTGACATCTTAGTTTAGATTTGTCAAAACCAATTTTTGTATTACTGGTCAATCCTGGAAATTTCCTTCCTGACCTTTTATAAAACTTGTTAGTTTTAATGCTTAGCATGGCCAGTTGGTGTAATATGTCCATTTCTTCTAAGTCATCACTGCTAAAATTTTTCAAATCATCCATGATAAAACATAGATTATCAGCAGTTTGACTTTGGTCATCATTGTCATAACCTGGGAAAGATCTTTCTGATGAGATCCCAGTGGTTATGTCAATATTGTCATAAGATCCATAGGAACAAGTTGGTGAATCTTGTCCCAAAAGTGCTGTACTACCTGGTAGGTAGTCATCAGCAGTTTTACCAGAAGTTTGTAATTTCTTCTTTTGATCGATTTCTCTCTCAAAAGTAAGTAATCTCCCATGGAGTTTTGTAAGAGTGAGGGAGCTAAAATCTGGTGAGGATCTTAAGACAATGGAGTAAGTTTCCCATTTGTCAGGTAGAGACCTTAAAAATCTATGTAACATAGATACTGTTGTATAGGTCTGACCATTTAACTTTAGCTCAGAGATTAATGAGGAGAATCTTTCAAATTGTTGTGTCAAAGTTTCCCCATTAATATAAGCAAATGTTTCATATTGTTGAGCCAAAATTTCTCTGGTGTTGGCAATCACCTCTTCAGTTCCTCCAAACTGTTCTTTAAGACAGTCCCAAAGTTCTTTGGCACTTTCACAATGTAAAAGGCCAGAGTATATTTCATTTGGGAGAGCCATTGCCAACATAGAGAATGCCTTAGCATCTAGCTCAAGTTTTAGGAAATCCTCATCTGTATAGTCTTTGGGATCCTTTGGAATCCCTTCTTTAGTTTCAAGATTTATGTTTACTGGTTTGTGTGGACCATATATCACAGATCTCCAACAACCTGTGTTGGTTTGTGACAAGGTATGTGCCATTCTCTTTTGCCATATATTGTACTCATTTCTCACAAGCATGGCAGGTTTGGTGGCAGAACCAGTATTATGTGGATCCATTTTTAAAGAGTATAGATTTGTCAGATGACTCTTTTAAGTGATGGATATTGATAAAAAGTGAACTTTTGATCTTTTTATTGAATATCAATAAGAGCTTTGTGTCTGATTCTCAATTTGTTAGATTGATATGTGATCAGATAAACCAATGCTCTGATACCAATTGTTGGATCAGTTTGCTCTTTTTACTAAGTAAGAACTTGCTATCTTGACACTTAAGTGTTTAGCAAGTCCTTGTAAATCAGATTATAAGCACAGCGGAATGTTATAAGTTAAAGCAACACTTTTACACTAAGGCAGAGTTGTAACTCCCCCTTGATGTTTGAAACTAATAAATGACAAAGTATTTATTATGAATCTAAGTTGTAAATGAGAATTAGATACTTAGAGAGATTCACAATAAATACAGAAATGGAATATAACAATGAGAGTGTTTGAAGGATTTTTCTATTAAAAATCAATGTCTAAAATAGAAGGTTGAAGCCTCCTATTTATAGACGATTACATGCATGTATCTTGCCTAAAAAGCAAGCACAGAAACTACAGTGACAAGTTGCACAAGTTGCAACATTGAAAGAAACAAATACAGCTAAAAGTAATATTAAACAATAAACTACTGATGCAAAAAGGCGGTGGGAAATATCTTTTGCTAAGTGCTGATGAAGGACAACTACTGAAGAGTAGTTTTGTCTTCAGTACTTCTGAAGTGAACTTGTCTGGTTTGGACTTCAGAACTTCTGCAACTTCAGCACTTCTTCATATCTTCTAATCAGCAGTTTCTTGTCTTCTCTTCAGTACTTCTATACTTAGCCAAAAATGACAGAAGTGAATTAGACTAAGGTTTACAAAAGTGGTTTCACCAATCCTCTTTGTCCTAACATAACCTGATTTGGGTAATCATGGAATTACCCGCATATAAAATGTGAAACACATGTTTAAAAGATGAATCACACCATACATGAAAAGTTTAGCCAAATGATAATCGGGAAAACAAAATAATGGTGTGAATAAACTCATGAGATGTGTTACTTATTGGATATGATGACTAACTTAACTAATCTTATGAGTATAGTGAAGGTTGATCTTGTCAAGCTAGGTGCAAGCTTGGATGGAATTGATCAACGAACTAAATGGGTCAAACGGATATGAGCCTAAAGTGCAAGTAAAAGGGAATGAATACTAGTAAGTTTTACTTACACTAGTAGTCTATAACATGGCTTAAGTGTCTTATATATTGGTTATAAATCTCATGTATGTATTAGAGGTAAACCCCGAGGGGTGAAATGTACTAAATGAGTTGCCTCACATGAACTCATAACAAACAAGGTTTATGACATATATTTGAAACAATGAGTTGTGACCGAATGGTGAAATTCATCAAACGGGTCAATCAATAATGAGATGTGGAAAATGATGTTTTAATCCAAATGGAATCAATTGAATGAAATTGTTAAGCATGATGTTAAATGGGTCAATTTGTATCACTTGAACCATATGTAAAAACTTGTGTAATATAGTATCTTGAACTATGGGTCTAAACGGGTCAAATGGTGAAGACCTCACCATTTGAGTCCAACACTTGATGCTTGTATTCCAAGCGTTAAGATTTATGAGGTTAAACGGATCAAATGGCATGGTTTTACCATTTGAGCTCTAAGAAAATAATGTGTCTAGTTAGAAAGCACGCAGGTACATGCACTTGCGCACACACACGATGCTACGAATCATGGATGCTAAGCACAAGTTATGGATATGGTCAAGTCCACCCGGTAAGACTGTAGCTATTAAATGCCTTCGGGCAAGGCAACAAGTGTATTAAAACTACCCACTTGAAGCGTGGGTGGAAATCAAGTAAGTTATTTCCCTAACTATGTCTAATGCGCGCAAACGCGCTTAGAATTTACTAAACAAGTGAAAACTTGAGAAAGGATGAAACTCTAAGTCCAGAAGGACTTAGAGATTTTTAAACAAGTCATTGAGTAAAAAACATTGGATTTGAAACAAGAAGTTTCGCCACGAATGGCTAAATCGAAAGATTTGACCATGAGGGGCATTTTGGGGATTTAAAGGATTAATAAAGGTTGATTCTAATAAACTAAGTCATAATGAAACAAATCGGACAAACGCTTTTGTTGATCAAGTGTCTAATGACTTGACAACTCAAACGGTATGCAATTTAAGTAGTCAAAAGTGTCTTGTTTGATTCAAGGCCTTAACGGGTCGATTTGGGTGAAATTCGACATAAACACTTAAAAATATGAACCGGGTCATAGCATCATGAACCGGACTATAATTTCAGTCAAACAAAGGTTTATTTAGTCGGCAAGTCAATACTTAGGCTTCGGGAATCATCAAATGCGGTTGCGACATGATTCCCATGCTTAAAAATCACCAAATTCACATCAGAAGCTGTGAGCAGCCGCTCACACAGACCGCGCGGCCGCTCACAGAGAACAGCATCACGACACGATCTTTAAAATTGCATATAAAATCGTAGAAAAATCGTTAGGAGGTATTCTTTATATGCCTGGAAAGCTCTCGGAGCGTAGAATAATTCTTATTTGAAATTCGAAGTCGGATTTTGGGTTTTAGAAGGGGTAAAAGCGATCCGAACAGCTGCTATGCAAAAGTTGCAGCAGTTTGTTCTCCTGATAAAGGGCCGTTTTGGCTTGGTTCGTTCCGTATCAACGTGTAACGACTACCGTACTAGTTTAAATGTATCATTGACAACCCACTAACCATTCTTTGTGTAATGGTGCTAGGTAAACAAGTGAAGGAAGTCCCGGAGCAATGATCAAGTCGCGATAAGACCCGAACACACCCGATCACTCATCAAGCATCCGCATTAGAATCTAAGATACTCCCGTTAAAACGCAACATCTTAGAGTATGTTACAACTATTAAAATGTAAAAAATTGTGTGAATCAAACATGTATTTGATCTTAATGGGTTGACTCATTATAAATTTCAAAGTTTTAATCGGGAGTGGTTTAAGTAAGGTCCAAACCCGTATGATTTGAGCGTTGATCGCGTGATTACGGATTAGGGTCTTACAATAGTGGTACATTCTTATTCAATATAAGAATACAACTTACAAAACAGTTTAAAAACAAAGAGGCTGAAAGGGTTGTCGGGTGATGATCGATCTTATTGATTGGTACGAGAAAACAACAAGAAGCGGCAGTACACGGTGGGATTGGTCATAGCAGTTAGGCGGCGATTTTGGTGTTTGAGTAGCGACCAACTGACCAAGCAATGTAGTTAAAGGTGGTTTCTGTTAAAACATCCCTTCAATCTTCTCTTATATTTCTTTGTTTATATTTTTCATGTATTGGACTGTCAAAGATTGCTTGTTGTTTTCATTCATAATACCCGGTCCAGAATGATCACCTCGATAAAACTGACCTTGCCAAGCCGTAGGACACATAGCCCAACCAACATGCATACAATTGAGACAACCAAGCATTCCGGGAAACCATGTTTTTCACCATGAACCTCGTATATGCGTTGGATATCATACATTGTTGATTTACGCAAATATCTTCGTGAGTAAACAGATATGATCCCTACGCAAATATATATGTATATTTTAAGCGACATTTGATAATAAAAGTGTAAACAATATGTGTAAGGTAAACTATATATAGATATATACATTGACAAAAAAAATGAAGCGAGTGCAACTTTTTCGGACATGCCAATATACTTATCCATTGCGTCCGACGAAAGCTCGTATTCTAGTTGCCGAAGAGCGGCCGTACATTTTTGTACGGAGGTGAACCCTAGTTGTCCCCTTGCGTCTTATCTTTGGTGAAAAAAAGGATAACGCTCCGACAAATCACTTGATAGGCGCATGAAGTAGGCTCCGGGCTGATGTAGTGTCGTATCAAAGTTTCATTTGCTCCCTCTCTATCACGATCAAGTGTTGGTTGTCTGGTTAACGCGGGAGTTCTTCATCTTCGAGATCGGGCCATCAAGTATTCAATCGTTATCATTCCCACTTCCATAAACAAATCGTCTTCTTCAGACAAGTCGGACGAAGAAAAATCAAGCCAAAGCCATTTGTAGAGAGTGAAAAGAAAAAAATTGGATTGTGAAAGTGTGAGATTTGAAACTTTGATCAACCTTGCCAAAAATACCAATCTCTAGCCAACGGTCAGTTGGCAACGGTCGACTTTGACCAGCCAACGGCTATTTTTGTTCCGCTACCACACGCAAGTGTGGTAGCGTTGGCTCGCTCGCGACAGCTTTCAACTGAGGATGATATGGTATGAGCGATCCACGTGGATTAATTTGTGAATCAATTTGTGACTTGCGGCATCTCGTTCACACGGCCACAACATATATTCTTACTAACTAACATGTGTCCGACATTTATAAATTATAATAGCTAAATTACTCCTTTCTTTTCAATAAAAGCTAAAAGGTATTAAATGATTTGCTCAATATACAACTGTTTAACAGTTTTACTCAGAAAAAAAGTATAAATATAAATATATATATATATATATATATATATATATATATATATATATCGATATAAAAATAAATAGGGTATGAGAGGGAGAAGGATGAGAGGATCGCTATTGGATCATAACATAGGCCAGATGGATGTTACTTGACAGTGATGACACATAATGATTACTAAAGTGATGGTTCATGAGATGTCTTCTTAATACATCAAAATCACTCATTCAAACAAATCCATCAAAAACTGTTCCCACCAGTGTGCACGTATAAACTGTCATCACCCGGCCCACCCCCTCCGGCCACCTTTCTTTTAAATTTATTTTCTTAATTTAAACAACGTAAATTTAAGAATTAATATAAAAATGGCTTTATGTACAAGTATATATAAAGGCTTCACCTATTGAAACACTCCCCAAACTTATCGAGATACCCCCCTACTTAATATTGTGTATTGGTCCAACATTAAAGCTTTTAGTCTTGTCTTCTCTGGTGGTGGCTGGTCCAATTTGCTCCATAATGGCTAATGTGTACCTCATTAGATTTTATCATAGGGTATATGCAACATATTTAGCTATATGATGTATAAGTGTACAAAATTTTGATTTTATCTAAAAAAAGATTGCATTTTATAGTTTTTTTATTAACTTAATTTTATACCATAAAACCGAACATTACATTAAAATAGCGGGTAGACGAGCAACAAGCTGAGCTGCTACCCTTTTCTGTATGGCAAACCCTAGTCTACTTAAAACAAACCCTTGCCCCCTCTGAGTCGAGACAGTGCCATGGATAACCCGCTGGATGCTGATCAAAAAACGGATAACTTTCGGTGCCAGTGTTTACATTTAATATTCATTTCTAAAAGATAGAACTTTATTTATAAACAGTAGAACTTATTTATATAAAAAATGAGTTTTAAACATTAATTTTACATTGTTTATAGTTTTAAACATTTATAAAAGTTTTGTGAGTTTAAATAATACAAGCATGATTAAGCAATCTATTAGTCAACAAGTCACAAAGACTTTGCTTAATTTTCTCTAGCCAAACAAATCATCTTTATGGTAGTAAATACATTTATGTAAATAGAGAATATGTCTCTATCCACCTTTTACTACTTTCTTGTATATTTATGTAGATATTTTAATCCTTGTAAATCATTGAGAAGAAATTGAACATAGCTTGGTTTATATGGTATCAGCCATTTGACTGATCCTCTCAACCTTTCTGTCGCCTCTTGTTCATCCCCATCTTCTCCTTTTTTTTTCAGCCAATCTCTTCACCATGTCAACCAGTTCTGATCATAGTGCTATTCCTTTTCACTTTCTAAGCCACCTTATAAACATAAAATTAAACTCCACAAACTACTTACCTTGGGAGAAACAGATCACTCCTGTTCTCGCATACCTTAATCTTTTCAATTACATCGATGGTTCCCACCCACCACCCTCTCAAACCTTCACTACTAATAACCAAACCACTGTTAATCCAGAGTACACCTCCTGAAAATCCGCTGATCAAAAGGTGTTGTTATTGCTAAACTCGACCCTCTCCGAAGAAGCTATGGCCGAAACTATCGGTCACTCCATGGCCTTTCAGGTCTGGAAGGCGCTTGCCAGCTCCTACAGCCACTGTTCTATTGAACGAGTGCACAATCTTCAAGACTCCCTACGTACCATTCAAAAAGGCACTTCTTCCATGTCTGAATTCGGTCGTAAATTCAAAGCCCTCACCGACCAACTCATCGCCATCGGACACCCGGTGAGTGACGAAGACAAACGCCACTATTTTCTTTGTGGACTTGGTGCATCGTTTGAAAATTTTTCAACATCTCAAAGAACCATACGCCCTGCCCCGACTTTTCGTGACCTTCTCGCTAATGCCGAGAACCAAGAGATGTTTGTTCAAAAACTTCACAGCAACCAAACCCTTCAAGCCGCCTTTTATGCGAACCATCCCAAACCGTATGCCAATCGGACCACCACATCACGGGGCCGAGGTCGTCATAATTCTTTCACCCGTGGACGTGGTACAACCCATACAAAAAGAACACCACGTTGTCAATTGTGTCGTACCGATGGTCACTACGCGACTACATGTCCTCAACTCAAAGCCTTCCTTGCTCAATGTAATGTGGCTACCAACACTTCGGATTGGACTGCGGATTCGGGTGCTACCACCCACATGCTTCCTACAACTCTCGGTTTAACTAATTCTAAACCACAAACCGATAAAACACGAGTTACCTTTGGGAACGGGGAATCTTTACCCGTTACCCATATTGGTAACACTCACATTAATAACAATCTTCCTTTACAAAATGTTTTAATCGTTCCTAATCTCAGAAAAAATCTACTCTCTATTAGTAGATTAACTAATGATTCTCCCATTGATATATTGTTTTCTAATAATTATTTTCAAATTCAGGACCGAAAAATAGCGGAAGTTCTAGCTAAAGGAACGTGTGAAAATGGCTTTTATGTCCTAACTCAAAGCCACAAGTCTTTAGTTGCCGCTCTCTCCGCATCGCATCTTCGTGCTTCTTTCAATAAGTGGCATAGTCGTCTTGGACATGTCTCCTTTGACACTATATCTACTTTAAATAAACGCGGTCATGTTTTTGTTACATCTTTATTACCCAAACCGGGATTATGCAATTCGTGTGAAATGGCTAAAGCTAAACATTTACCTTTTCTTGAAAATAATAAACGTGCTAATCATGTTTTGGACCTTATTCATTGTGATTTATGGGGACCCGCACCGGTCTCATCAACCGATGGATACCGGTATTATGTCATCTTTATAGATGATTATTCACACTTTACTTGGTTTTATCCGTTAAAAGCTAAATCGGAATTTCCTAACATTCTTAGAAGTTTCTTAGCATTTGTTCATAATCAATTCTCTTCAAATGTTAAGGTTTTCCAAAGCGATGGAGGAACCGAATTTACAAACCACCAAGTACAAGTATTTTTTCAAGAAAATGGCATTCATCATCGTTTTTCATGCCCCCACACACCGGAACAAAATGGACGAGCCGAACGAAAACATCGTCACATCACCGAAACTGGGTTAGCCATAATGTTCAACGCCCATGCACCACCAAATCTTTGGATTGATGCTTTCACCACAGCCACATACATTATCAATCGGCTTCCCACCAAACTTCTAAACAATCTTTCACCCTTTGAACTATTGTTTCATCAACCACCAACATACTCGAATCTTTGCATTTTTGGATGTCGAGTTTACCCTTACCTTAGAGACTATGCCAAAAACAAACTTCTCCCTCGAAGCACTCCATGTATCTTCATCGGCTATAGTCCTCGTTACAAAGGGGTTTAGATGTCTCGATCCCTCAACGGGTCGCATCTATACAACTTGACACGCAAGATTTGGCGAAGATATTTTTCCTTTCCAAACCAACTCCACCTCACCCGATATCTCCTTACTTCCAATTACAAACTTTGAAGAGCACCTACCCACACCAACTACAACCACCCCTAGTGACCCTCACACAACAACCACCAAATCCATCGCCTCACCTGTTCACAGTCCTATCTTAATTCCTTCAACACCTATCCCCCACCCACCCCTTAACCCACTTACCACTCCTTTGTTAGAAAAATAATCTTGATTCATATTAGAAACATGTGTTAATTCAGATTTGTACATATGTTAGGAAATATTATTATGTTAGTTATCCTAAGTTTAGATAATAAATATGTTGACCGGTGTGTCACATATCAAGACCAACGGTTATAAGATTGTTAGAGGGTCATGTTGGTTTAGTCATGCCTATTCGAGATGTATAAATAGGCCGAAACAGATTGTGTTTTAGTGTGTGTATGTATGTTAAGTTTCTTATAACTAACTTACATTTTCCCTCTAAATTTCCTATACTACTTTCCCTCCATAACCGATTATTTTCAAATCTCAATTATCAAACACATCAAGTATTAACATGGTATCAGAGCCAAGATTCAAGACCTGTGGTATATTTGATGTTAACCGAGAATCAGAAGATGTTGATACAATAGGAAGAAAAGACGCGTGTGCGTTATTTCCTAGTTGTTTGTCCGATCATGTGGATCGCAGAAAGAAGGCCGAAGAGGCAGTGGATTTCAAGGGTTGTGAGAACCCTCTCAACATTAAATTTTCGGAGTTTAACAATGGATCTTCATCAAAGATCCAAGAAAGAAAGTTGTCAAGGGCCCAAGAAGAGTTTAACAGGCAAGTGAAGGCCGAAAGGGATGTTCCCGAGTATCCGCCCACGATGTGTTGTAGTAAATGTAAACAACCGTTTCATTTCAGAAGAGAGTGCCCAAGAAAGATGGGAAAGACGGAGTTTATGGTGAAAGGGACCTATGAAAAGGGTTGGGACGACATATGGTTTGCTAGTCTCACGCAAAAGGAACACGGGTGTGGAAACAAGAATTTGTTCACGCTATTTAGCAAATCACATGGTATTGAAGCGTATCCAACCGGGTATAGGAAAGAGTATTTTAGAGGCAAAGGAATGGTGATCATCACAAGTGGCAATCAATCGCATAAAATCAAATCCGTATTTTATGTACCCACTCTTAGAAGAAATGTTTTGAGTATTGAGAAACTCACAAACGAAGGCCTAGAGATAGAATTTGAAGGGGATGTATGTTACATCCGAAGACCAATTATCCAGAAAACAAGGAAGTTAATCACGTGTAGAATATGTGATGGTGATGATCATTTCACGGTGAAGTGTCCGGAAAGAAAAAACGTTGTGCAGTGGGATACGAGAGGCGCAGAATTGAAACGCAGACAAACAGAACAGAAAAGGAAAGAAAGTTGTCTTCGAAACCGGAAAAGAACAAGAACTCAACGATTTGGATAAAGAAAGGGCATCGGTATTTAAAAACTTTGAAACTTTCTCGATTAGTAGATATGATGCCGAAGAGTTCATGGAAAGGGGACCGGTTATGTATCCAACAAACGGCACAAAACTAAACGATTGTGTTGTGTGTATGGATTTGATCCATATCACGACAATGGTCGAAAGATATCGAAGGAAATTCGAATTAGAATTTGAAAGAACCATAGAATGGTTTATGTATGATTTCCTAAAGATCTAAAACAAGGCACCAATGCCCCAAGAGACGGATACGGCTATCCGATTAATCTACTAGATCTCTACACAAAGGTGCAAGTATTCGGAGGATACGGAAAAGTGACGAATGACGACAATTGGGCAGTGATTGCTATGTCAATGGGATATGGGAGAGGACTACCAAGCCTAGTAACAAAAGAAGAGATTGCAACGACTTTAAGACAAGTCTATGTTCGATACCTAGAGATGATGGAGTGGTATCATTTGAAGTATAAAGGAAGAGAAATGGTAGTAGAAGTCAAGGAAGAAGATTTTGATCACAAGAAGAAGAAAGCCGAGTATGATGATCAAGACCTCCCACCGAAGAAAAGATCCCGTTCATCGTCATGTAAAGATTCAAGTTCATATTAAATCAAGATTAGGGGCGAGAATGTTAGAAAAATAATCTTGATTCATATCAGAAACATGTGTTAATTCAGATCTGTACATATGTTAGGAAATATTATTATGTTAGTTATCCTAAGTTTAGATAATAAATATGTTGACCGGTGTGTCACATTAAGATTGTTAGAGGGTCATGTTGGTTTAGTCATTCCTATTCGGGATGTATAAATAGGCCGAAACAGGTTGTATTTTAGTGTGTGTATGTATGTTAAGTTTCTTATAACTAACTTACATTTTCCCTAGAAATTTCCTATACTACTTTCCCTCCATAACCGATTATTTTCAAATCTCAATTATCAAACACATCAAGTTTCAACATCCTTCAACCACCCACTCCCATTCAGACCAAACCTCCCCCACGGCTCAATCACCTCAATGGTACTAAAACTCTATCCCCGATTTACCAGTAGGAAAAGATAAGTTGAGTTTGTTTATAGCTGAATTAATTCTAACACATGTAAATAACTTAACTACGACTCCAAATAGAAAATATAACTATATAAACTATAATACGCCAATCCTAGCATGTCATCTATATAAGAAATAAAGGCGTGATCAACATTCCCATTTTCCGACAGTTAGTGTCCCTTTCAGGCATCCTAACATGACAACTATACGGAAAGCTAACACGAATACACACGTTAACCACCTCAAGTCGTTTATTAGCGCGCAGCTGATATGATCTCATGAGAATTTTTAAAGATAGGTTAGTATCACCTTTCGGGAGTCCTCAACCGCACTAGTTAAGGAAAGCAATATCGAATACACAATACGACCACCAAAACTAGCATAAAGTAGAGCATTTCACAACCTATTCCATTTTACCAACTTTGAACACAAATATACTAAGATCGCCATTTTCACCAAAATAACTAACAAAGATCACTAACCGTGTCAAAGATTGGTAACAACACCATTAAGCTTTTAAGACTCTTTTACGTGCCGGTAAACATCTATAATCATTATTCGAGTGACTTTAACCAAACCAATACCTGGTTACAGTTTCATGGTGTAAACTTTATTAACAAGTTAACTAGTCTACTATCGGACGATTAAACGGACGGTTTCTTCAACAAGTAATCCGCCTAACACATTCGACAATCATCAAAGTCATCCAAACACAACAACAAATCTAACAACAATGAAACAAGGTTGCGCTATGATCATCAAGATTCAAACATGAAAAACGCCAAATTCATACAAAACTTGATTTCACACAAACGATTGTTTTAACTACTAACTAATACTAATGTTCTTGCCCGTAGGCGTACGATTAACTAAAATAACATCAAAATAGCAAACAAAATCAGATTTGGATCTAAGAAAGCTTAAAGGATCAAACCATAAGAATGCTAAAGAGATGGATTGGATGATGAAGGGTGGATCGGATGGATTCCCGAGCTTGTTAAACGGCCTTCCAGCAGCTCCTTTGGTCCAGAAATCGCCTAAAATCGCCTCTCCAAAACCTAATACTTCGAACAGAGGCTGAATGGGAGTTTTATAGCTGAACAGGCCCTGTGAGCGGCCGCTCGGAGGCTTGGAGCGGCCGCTCACTTTACAGACAAGTGGGCAAAGCTGACGTAGGGCTTCCAGAAGCTTCTAGATGTGTTCAGGATGGCCGAGCGACCGCTCACAGAGAGTGAGCGGCCGCTCATAGAGAACAGCACGATAGCATGATCTTTAAAATTGCATATAAAATCGTAGAAAAATCGTTAGGAGGTGTTCTTTATATGCCTGGAAAGCTCTCGAAGCGTAGAACAATTCTTATTTGAAAGTCGAAGTCGGATTTTGGGTTTTAGAAGGGGTAAAGACGATCCGAACAGCTACTGCGCAAAAGTTCTCCTGATAAAGGGCCAAAATCCTTGTTTTTCTTCGGGTTTTGCTTCCGGGACATCGTTTAAGACCTGTAATCATAAAGATACCAAATAAGTACCAATTTATCATGTATAAGGCCAAAAACATATATAAATGGGAGTTAAATTGGGACTTTTATATGTGTAATTTAACGTATATCAATTCTCACCAACTTCTAGCTGACCCCCCCCCTATTTTTACAAACTCAACAGGAAATAATGATGCTTGAAGTCTAAAGCTAGCAGGAAGAGATAATTTGAAGTTTATGCTTTGTTTGGCTTTTTGATGTATTAGAATTTCATTCAAGACTTGTTATGTATTTTCAATTTTGGATATTTTACTTTAAATAAATTTCAATTAAAACTTGAATACCATGTGCTACTGTATACTCATTCTTACGTGACACCTCGATGTTTCCGCCATCGGTTGGGGTGTTACAGATTGGTATCAGAGCCTTGGTTATAGGGAATTAGGTTATTAGAAAATAATCTAGACTATAACCTTAGGGATTTAAAACAATACTTGCTTCTCTTACTTGTAACCCTAATTGCTTCCTTAATCTTATCCCTATCCTACACCTTATACAACCCTAAGCCTTACAAGTTGACTGCTCTTATTCGTCTGCTGCAATCCTGATCCACCATTAGATTAATAGGACAAAATCCTCAGGTTTAACCTGAACCACCATGAGATCTCGTCGAAGTTCTAGATTTTAATAACGAACACGTGCAATCTGGAAGGGTGAACGCCTGTATTCTGAGTCTTCTGTCTAGGCTGGCATTGCGCATATATCCCAATCAGACGAGGGACCCGGATGCCTACCTAGGAATTCTCGGGATGAGTGTTCACTTATAGGCTAAAGCATGTCTTCACTATGTTATTAGAATCTAGAATCTTTGATAAGTCAACGTTTTCGTTTATTCGTTTTAATTAATGAATAAATGATTACATTCCTTATATTACCTCATTCATTTCATTGTGTCTCTTACAGATCATGCCTCCACGTCGCAGCACTCGCAATAGCAATGGTGAGAACCATGAGGAAGGTGGCGACAACCATAACCATAACCACGACGCTAACCACAACAACAACAATAATAACAACAACAATGGCGTTGATGCTCAACTGGCTGCGATCATCTCTCAACAAATGGCACAACAGATTGCAACTCTGGTTCCTAACTTACTGGCTCAAGTCATCCAGATGAACGGAAACGGTAATGGAAACGGAAACGGCAACGGAAACGGCAATGGAAACCACAATGGAAACGGGATTGGAAACGGGAATGGTCTCCCAGCTTGCACTCTTAAACACTTTAATACCTGTAATCCCCCTAAGTTCAGTGGAGATGAAGGAGCTACGGGTCTTCTACAATGGTTCGAGGGTATTGAGAATACCTTCATTAACAGTGAGTGTCCCGATAACTTTAAGGTCCATTATGCCATGAGTGTTCTTCACAAACGAGCACTCACTTGGTGGAATGAGGAAAAGCGCACCCGCAGAGCTGAGGTTGCACTAGCTATGACCTGGGATCAAGTCAAGGAGATTATGAAAGATGAGTTTTGTCCCCGTAACGAGGTTAAGAAACTGGAAGACGAGTTCCACACCCTTGCTCAGGATAGTGGGGAAAACCTTGCTTATAATACCCGCTTTCACGAGCTTAGTTTGTTGTTGCCCCATAAAGTTACTCCCCTACATATAGCCATCGAGAAGTATATCGGTGGCCTACCTATGCAAATCCAGGACACGGTATGCGGAAGGAATCCTTCCACCTTGGAGGAAGCCAAACGCCTGGCGGCTACTCTCACCGATAATCATGTGAAGAACGGTACTCTCTTTCGCAAGAACACCAAGAAGACTGCTGCAAAAGACACTCCTCAGCCCGCTATTGAGGTTAAGCCTGCAGTGCAAAACCCAGCCAAGAAACCGTATGTCGGGAATCACTCTCTTTGTAACAGTTGTCAATACCACCATCTTGCTGACAGACCATGCCGCCAATGTAATAACTGCAAGCGGTATGGACACTTTGCCAATACTTGCCAAGCCCCTGCCACTCAAAACAACCCTGCCAGAAATAATCCAGCTCCTAATGCTCAAAATGGTAGGCCTGTTCGTGGCCAGTGCTATGAATGTGGAAGTACGGAACATTATAGGGATGCTTGCCCTAGACTTAGAAACCAGAACCAGAACCAAAACCGCAATCAAAACCAGAACCGCAACCAGAACCAAGGTGCTCGAGGTCGCGCATACAACGTCAAAGCTAATCAGGCTTGCGACAACAACGAGGTGGTTAATGGTACGTTTCTCGTTAATAACCACTATACATCCATATTATTTGATTCGGGTGCTGATAAGTCATTTGTATCACTAAAGTTTGAACCCTTACTTAACGTACCCCAAACTAACCTAGAGGAACCTTTAGTGGTAGAGGTAGCTAATGGGAAGTCTGTCTCGATCGATTCTATTATTCGTAACTGTGTGTTGAACCTTGATGAGCATACCTTCTCTATCGATCTCATTCCTATGCATCTTGGAAGCTTTGATGTCATAGTGCTAAAATCCTATGCTTTGAGAAAGCCATTCACATTCCTCTCGAATCTGGCAATATTTTGAAGATCTATGGTGAAAAGCCTTGTGGCGAGCTTAAGCTCATGTCTTGTACTACTGCTCAAAAATACTTACGAAAGGGGTATACGGCTTTCTTAGCTAACGTGAGAGAAAAGAAAGACAAGGGCAAAAGTATCGAAGACATCCCAATCATTCGGGACTATCCTGAAGTCTTTCCAGAGGATTTACCTGGTTTACCTCCTGCTCGACAAGTGGAATTTAGGATCGATCTTGTTCCTGGTGCAAATCCTGTCGCAAAAGCTCCTTATCGTCTTGCACCCTCTAAACTGCAAGAACTTGCCAGTCAACTACAGGAACTTTCTGATAAAGGTTTCATTCGCCCCAGTTCTTCTCCATGGGGAGCCCCTGTTTTGTTCGTTAAGAAGAAAGATGGATCTCTCAGGATGTGTATCGACTATCGTGAACTCAACAAACTCACCATCAAGAATCGTTATCCCTTGCCTAGGATTGACGATCTTTTCGATCAACTACAAGGAGCGACCCACTTCTCGAAGATTGATCTTCGTTCTAGTTATCATCAGCTTAGAGTCCACGATGAAGATATTCCCAAGACAGCCTTTCGTACACGTTACGGTCATTACGAATTCATGGTCATGCTGTTAGGATTGACCAACGCTCCCGTAGTGTTTTTGGATCTAATGAATCGGGTTTGTAGACCCTACCTTGACAAATTCGTGATCGTCTTCATCGACGACATTTTGATTTACTCAAAATCAAAATCCGATCACGAACAACATCTTCACTCAATTTTGGGTCTCCTAAAGAAAGAACAACTGTATGCCAAGTTCTCGAAATGTGAATTTTGGCTTAAGGAAGTTCAATTTTTTGGACACGTCATTGATGAGAACGAAATTCATGTTGATCCCGCGAAGATCAAAGCTGTCAAAGAGTGGAGTGTTCCTAAAACTCCAACAGAAGTTCGTTCTTTCCTTGTTTTGGCTGGTTATTATTGTCGATTCATTGCCAACTTCTCCAAGATCGCTGTTCCTCTCACTGCCTTAACTCACAAGGGTAAACCTTATGAGTGGGGACCAAAACAAGAGGAAGCATTTGAAACTCTTAAGCTGAAACTCTGTGAAGCTCCTATCCTGTCTCTACCTGATGGTAATGATGACTTAGTGGTCTATTGTGATTAGGGCTGGCAAATCGTGTCCCTAACAGGTTAACAGGTCTCTGACGCGCGCGAACAAATCAAGTTCTAAACATGAACACGACTCGTTTAACTCATTTATATCTCATGTTTATAACACAGTTTTATGTTTTATGTACCAAAAAAGGGAAATGAAAGATTTTTGCCTCTTAATTCTAAGTATTAAAAAAAGTCAAAAAATCAAATAGTGTACTTTTCAGTCAAACAGGTCTTATCGTGTCTTAACAGGTTACCCATTGCCAGCCCTAATTGTGATGCATCAAACCAAGGTCTTGGTTGTGTTCTCATGCAACAAGGCAAGGTTATTGCTTATGCGTCTAGGCAACTCAAGACCCACGAAAAGAATTATACCACCCATGATCTTGAATTGGGCGCTGTCGTCTTTGCTCTTAAGATTTGGAGACACTATCTTTATGGAACCAAATGTGTGGTTTTCACGGACCACAAAAGTCGCCAACATGTCTTCGACCAGAAAAATACATGAGGCAACGACGTTGGGTTGAGTTACTTAACGACTATGATTGCGAGATTCGCTACCATCCTGGCAAAGCGAATGTTGTGGCTGACGCACTCAGTCGTAAAGAGCGCATCAAACTTCAATGTGCGAGAGTTCGTACTGATCTTCAGGATCGTATTCTCCAGGCTCAACATACTTCAGTCACCCAAGGTAACATGTACGAGGAAATGTCTTGTGGTGCTGAGACTCAGCTTGAAACCAAACCTGATGGTCTACTCTATTTTCTCAATCGACTTTGGATTCCTGACCGTGATGATCTTCGTACCTTTCTTATGAACGAGGCTCATAAGTCACGTTATTCTATTCATCCTGGAGCTGATACGATGTACCAAGATCTTCGTTTTTCGTATTGGTGGCCTGGTATGAAGAAAGACATCGCTCTTTTCGTTGCAAAATGCCTTACTTGTTCAAAGGTCAAGGCTGAACATCAACGACCATCTGGTATGCTTGAACAACCAGAAATTCCTGTATGGAAATGGGAGAGCATAGCAATGGACTTCATCACTAAACTCCCTCGTACACCCAAAGGTTTTGACAGCATTTGGGTAATCGTCGACCGTTTGACCAAGTCAGCCCATTTCTTACCTATTCGTGAGAAGTATTCCGTGGAAAGGTTAGCAAAGATGTACGTAAGTGAAATCGTATGTCGTCATGGTATACCTTTGGACATTATCTCTAATTATGATGGTCGTTTCACTTCTCACTTTTGGGATTCCTTACAAGACGCTTTGGGTACCAAGCTGAACCTGAGTACTACTTATCACCCTCAAACAGATGGTCAGACTAAACGGACCATCCAGACACATGAGGATATGCTCAGGGCATGTGTCATCGATTTTGGTGGCGCATGTGATTCTCATCTTCCTTTGGTCGAGTTTTCATACAACAACAGTTATCATGCCGGCATTAACATGGCTCCTTTCGAGGCACTCTATGGTCGTAAATGTCGTTCACCTGTCTGTTGGACTGAGGTTGGTGAAGCCCAGATCACTGGACCCGAACTGATCCAGGAAACCACAGATAAAATCCAACTCATTCAGGATAATCTTCTCAAGGCTAGAAGTCGACAGAAGAGCTATGCTGATAAACGTCGTAAGCCCTTGGAGTTTCAAGTCGGGGACCTTGTACTTCTTAAGGTATCCCCTTGGAAGGGAGTAATTCACTTCGGTAGAAAGGGAAAACTAGCTCCTCGATACGTAGGCCCATTCAAAGTTCTTGACAGGATTGGAAAAGTGGCTTACAAACTTGATCTTCCACCTGAGTTAAGCAATGTTCACCCAACCTTTCACGTTTCGAATCTCAAGAAATTCTTAGCAGATGAGAACCTCCATGTCCCTCTTGAAGATGTGCAGATCGATGAAACTATGCACATTGTCGAGAAACGTGTAGAGATCGTGGATACTGGAGTCAAGAAACTCAAGCGCAGTCGCATCCCAATCATTAAGGTTCGTTGGGA
Organism: Ambrosia trifida; assembly: GCA_028751855.1. Classification (NCBI taxonomy): domain Eukaryota; kingdom Viridiplantae; phylum Streptophyta; class Magnoliopsida; order Asterales; family Asteraceae; genus Ambrosia; species Ambrosia trifida. The sequence continues at coordinate 130,562,466 of CM054128.1, read as the reverse complement.
ATCTAAACGAGGTCTAGAGTTCACTTGGGAACGCAAGGACCAGATGAAGTCTAAGTACCCACATCTTTTCCCACCAGACTCTCCAACTTCAACTTCGGGACGAAGTTCCTAAAAGTAGGGGAGACTGTAACATTTCGCATTAAATTCCTTGTACGTTACGTTGATTATTAAATAAAACGTCGAATTTTATCTTTTATCATTCCTTTAAATATATTTGGTGACGCATTTGGACCCTTAGTACCATACTATATACATATAATATCATTAAACTATTGTTTTAATTATCAAAAAAATTATGGCATGGGCCGGGGTTCGAACCCGAGCCCATGGCCGGTTCATTCTCTTGCACAAAACTGCCCACCATCTGGGCTACAGCTTCTAATTGGAATAATACTGACTTATATATATATATATATATATATATATATATATATATATATATATATATATTAAGTTTAGAGGTGCAGTTGACTTGTGAGAAGTCAACTGCGACGAACACACTTCAAATTCAAACCCAAATGCCGCGTTTTTGAGTCTCTATATGGTAAACTATGAATCTGTTGACTAAAACGCGTCCATTACACGCTGATTAGCTGTTAAAACATTCCAAAATCCTACCAATTATCGCGTCATCGTATTTAAAGCGGGTCAACTTACCAATTCGCAACACTCGAGCCTTCCCCTATAAATTGAACCCTTCATTACACCCTATACTCGCCGATCTCTTCTTCCCTACCTTCAATTTCCGCTAAAAACATCTCTACAAGCTTCTATTGCTCGCACCTTGACTTTCTGTTTGACCGTCCAAAAATCACGAATACAATTTGTAAGCTTTCAATTTGTTGTTGGGTTTTGATCTTCGGCACCCTACAAACAATAGCCCCATCATATCAGGGGCTATTGGTTATCAATTTTGATGATTAAGAAACTAGGGCTCGTAAGCCACGAATTGGGGATAAACATTCTGCAGGTCTTTATATTTATTTAAAACAGAAATAAAACAAACACAACCATTGATCTAGATCAAGTGGTTGTGTCTGTCTGTTTGTATACAAGGGGACGCGGGTTCGAGTCCTGTAACCCACAACCTTTTTATTCTCTTTTAAAAAGATTATATAACTGATATCTGTATACTTATATAATTAATTTTAAACCAAGTTTATTCATTCTCAGGGTCTAGACCAGATGGTCTAGACTTGTGATATAAAACACGAACCGGTCACCAGACCCGGGTTCGATTCCCAGCTTGAACAAAACATTTTTTTTTTACCTTTTAGATTTATATATATTCACTAATATTTTAAAAATTGGTTTTAAAATACTAAAATTGCTTTATAAATTCTACAAAAATTATGTTATGATGTTTTCATAGAAAAGTTTATTATACAATTTTTAGTTTTCCAAAAATAATTTATTTATTATATATAATAAATATCTCAAGTTTATTCCATTAAAATTATAAAATTCTATAAAAATATCAAATTGATTATATAAATTTCCACAAAAATTATTCTGAGTTTATAAAACACTAAACATTTCTGAAATGATTTTTATTTTCGAAAAATCATTTATTTAATATTTTTAATCAATTTTTGGTTATTTTAATCATAAATAAATCATAATAAATCCATTTTTCAATATTTTTACACCAAAATTTTATATAAATTATTTCTGTCCATTTAAAATAGAAATACAAATTTTAATTTAAAAATTCTTTAATTTTAATATTTTTAGATATTAAAGTTATATTTTGGCAAAATAGAAATAAATAGATTAAATATTCTATTGTTAAGAAAATAATTTTATAAAAGTTATTTTCATACTTAAAACCTTAAAATGTGACCATTTTTAATCTAAAGTTTACACAAAGACTTTTGTTTATTTATTTATCGAATTTCTCTTATTTATTAAAAATTTAATTATTAATCAAACGAATACTTATCCCAAAATTCGAAACCCTAGAAAAATACTTGTAGACTAGAAAGACTTAGACTTATTTATTACCTTATACATAGGGTAATACTTGGCAAATTTGGGTTACACATACTCTATTTCTCGAGACTTAATACTTTGCTAAGGTGAGTTTACGTAACCATGTTTATGCAATTCTTTATACTTGAAACTTTATACTTAAGCAATTCTACATACATGTCTAGTTGTAAACTTTAATGCCTCATGACTTGGACAACTATTGTTAGACTTAAACTTCAACTTACATAATCATTAGCTATGGCCAAGCCGGCGATACTCAATAATAGATCTATTGGATTGACAATCCCACCTAGATTCGTTGACCATCTTTTATGGGGAGCGCGGGTGATTGTTATCGTTCCAACGTGATATTAAGGTGAACCGTGGAAGACGGGATGGACCTAAACTTGTCGGAGGTTTGATTATGTGCATACTATACTTCATGTTTATTCATGTAGACTTAAACTTACGATAGACATATGAATTGCTAAACTTTTATTATTCTTAAACTTAATTGCTTGACATAGCTTATGTATTCTCACCAACTTCTAGTTGACCCCCCCCTATTTTTACAAACTCAACAGGAAATAATGATGCTTGAAGTCTAGAGCTAGCAGGAAGAGATAATTTGAAGTTTATGCTTTGTTTGGCTTTTTGATGTATTAGAATTTCATTCAAGACTTGTTATCTATTTTCAATTTTGGATATTTTACTTTAAATAAATTTCAATTAAAACTTGAATACCATGTGCTACTATATACTTATTCTTACGTGACACCTCGATGTTTCCGCCATCGGTTGGGGTGTTGCAGTGAAAGGTGCAGCATCGTCTTCAGAAGAGTAAAGGGTATCTTCTAGAGGAGCAGGATCGGCTGCTTGATTGTCAGATGTTTGTTCTTCAATGATACTGAAATTGTTGAAAACGACATCCACGTCAAAGAACCAGTCAGGACCGGCTCCTGTGTTAGTGGAGTTGGATTCCTGCCAATCAACATAGAAAGATTCGAGAACCATTTTGGTGCGTTTGTTGTATACTCTATAAGCCTTTTGACTTAAAGAGTATCCAATAAAGAAGCACTCATCTCCAACTGCATCAAACTTCATTATGTTCTCGTAGTTGTTTAGCAGAGTACATGAGCATCCAAACGGCCTGAAGTAATCAATCAGAGGTTTTCTTTTGAAAAGAAATTCATAACATGTTTTCCCGCGCGCCTTAACAATTAAGACTCTGTTAAGAACATAACAGGCGGTATTCACAGCTTCAGCCCAGAAGATGATCGGCAACTTGGAATCGATTAGCATAGTTCTGGCCGCTTCAATAAGTGTACGATTCTTCCTTTCAGCAACTCCATTCTGTTGAGGAGTTCTCGTAGCACTGTACTGAAGATGAATTCCTTTGTTGTTGCAGAAAGTCACGAAGCTTTGATTTTTGAATTCAGTTCCGTGATTGCTTCTGATTGATCTAACTTTTGTCTTCACTATGTTCTCAATGAGAGGAACAAACAACATCAATATTTCGGCAGCTTCACTTTTGTATTCTAAGAAGTACACCCATGTAAAACGAGAAAAGTCATCTGTTATCACCAAACAACAAGATTTTTTAGCTAAACTTTTAACACTAATAGGACCGAAAAGATCCATATGCAATAGTTGAAGAGGTGAGTCTATAGAGTTCACTGTTTTGGACTTGTGCGATTTCTTATGTTGTTTTCTTTTGGCACATGCTAAACATTTTTCAGAAAATGGGAATTCCTTGGAAGGAAGACCTCTGACAAGATTTAATTTTGAAAGTTTGTTAATGTTTTTAAAGTTAACATGTCCCAATCGCCTGTGCCATAACAGTGACTCTGACTCAGATGCCTTTGAAAGTAAGCATGTCATTTGACATTCTGACTTGGCATCTCTCATATTTATCACATATGTGTTATTCTGTCTAGGAGCTTTTAGCATAATCATATTGGTGGGCGGTATGAATCCAGGCTTCAGAAAGATGCACTCTATGTCATTGAATAACACTGATATTCCTTTGTCGCAGACTTGTGATACGCTCAAAAGGTTGTAGCACAATTCTGGAACATAATTCACATCTTCTAAAGTCAGTGCGTCAGAGACCACATCTCCTATTCCTACTATCTTCCCGCCCTTTTCATTTCCGGCGAAGGCAACGAACTCTCCATCAATAAATCTATAGTTCTTGAGGAGTTCCTTTAGGCCAGTCATGTGTCTTGAAGCCCCGCTATCAACATGCCATAGATATCTCATGAGTGCGATCAACCATTTTTGTAACTTATTCTGAAATACAAAAGAAAACACAAGAAATACACATATAAATACAAGAAACTCTATGTACAATCACGACTCAAACCTTTACTTAATTGACTTTGGGAATCCAGGTCTGGTTTAGTTTTGATCTGTCGTGATTTTCAGCCAAAACCGACTCTTGTCTTTTCAAAATTTTTGTGGTTTTATCAAAAATGTTTACTGTTTCTTGAAGGTTTTTAATCTGACCAGAAAGACAGTTTAGTGCTTTGACGTCATTAGATTTTAAATGACATTTTTTTAACCACATGACCCTCATTTCCACATCTAAAGCATTTTGAGTGCTTTGGCTTGATCTTTGGAGAGGGTCTGGATAATAATGGCTGTGATGCTCCTTTCTTGATCTTGCTTGAGCATGAGCTTTCACTGGAACATGGTTCATCAATGTTGTTGTTGCTTGATTCTTCATTTGTGTTGCAGTCTGGCTCGCTGATGTCGCTTTCTGTATCACTCTGTGATTCTTCAGGAATTGAGTTATCTGTTTCACTTTGTGATTCTTCAGAACATGACATATCTGTGGATGATGGAGTAAACTCTGGAATTTCTTTAGTGAGAAATTTCCCGAACCTGTTTCTTTTTAGTTCTGGTACAAACGGAGATGGTCTATATACATTTTCATTATCAGAGAATGCATCATTAAGATCAACACAAACTGGCATAACATTGTCAACACAAATATTTGAGCGTTTGATAGGATTCTTCCTATCATCAGGGTCCACAACGCCCTTTAAATCAAGTTTAGAAGTTAATGTAGTACAGTCATCCGGCCTAGATAAACTATTACAGTTATCCATCCTAGACAAACTATTAAAATCATCCAGCTTAGTTAAGTTATTACATTCATCCGAATTCAAAATAGTTTTAGACTTGTCATTACTCCAGATGAACCAATTCACTGTAGAGTAATTGGCACCTGGGTGACCTAACCCCATCGTTTGTCCACCACAACTCTCATCATCGTCCACCTGATCCTGTTGGGTCACATCTGCACTGCTTTTACTTATATTAGAATTTGACTCAGATTTGACACATTCTTTTTCAAAAAGATCATTTTTTGGATGAGGTTTTGGAATGGGTATATATTCACTTTTGCTCAAAGGTAAAAACAGAGATTTTACAATTCCCTTTTTATCCTTATACCCAATTCCATCTTTGACGAATGATTTCCTTGAGCAATCAAGGATATCTGTATGAGCATACTTGCTTACATTCCATTTGTCCACAACAATTTGGAGATGATTTGTTTCATTTCTAGATTTTTCTAATTTTTCTGTTAAGTCATTTATTAAAAAATCTTTTCTTAGGACAAATTCTTTTAGAGTTTGCATTTCAGCTATAGTTGCATTTAACTTTCGCTGATATGCTAACTCATTTTCTTTCATTTCAGTGTTGATTTTTCGGATGTCATCCATTTCTCTTAAAATTTTCCTATTGTGGGACAAACAGTAAGCAACGGCTGTAACACACCTTGGTGAGCACAGCTTTGATTTTATTTCAAGAGGAATACTTACCAGATCTCTTTCCTCAACTGTCTTGGGCACGTTCTGCAGCTTCTCATTTGCTTTGCTGGTGGAGGTCTTCTCGGCTACGAGTGCTTCCTCAGACATGGCTTCTTTTCCCTTATCGGCCACCAGCACTCCTTTCAGACCTGCATTCTCCAGCGTTCCACCCTTCGGCATCTCCGCCGACGACCCTTCCAGAGAGTTCACGCCGTGTGTGGTTTTGGTGCAGATTTTAGCCATCAAAGCCTTGTTCACATCAGCTTCAACCGCAGCAGCCTCCTCTCCCCAATCAAAGTCCTCAAGCACCAACGCCTTCTGTTGATTCGCTTCCCTTCCATCAGTTATTGCCACCATCCTTTTTGCCGGCTTGATCTCTGCTTGACTTAGAGTGGGGCACTCATACTTGAAGTGCCCAAGAGTCTTGCAGTTGTAGCATCTAATCTTAGACTTATCAAAACCCGCTTTTCAAATACCAACTCTTCGACCGGTTCTATCTTGAAATCTCTTCACCCTCAGAGTGATCATGGCCATCTGCCATTTCAAATCCATTTCCTCCATATCATCCGGGTCAACCTGATACATGTCTTCAGGATTCATCATCTCACTCTTAATGTCACCCGTCTTCAAAGCCTCAAAGCTAGACATGAATGTGTTGAAGAGTTCAACATGTTCGTTTGCAAGCTTTGTGAGCTGTGGGTTAAGTGTCTTTGCAGCTGTTCAGAGTATGAGACTGTCTTTCCCGAACTTGAACTACCACCACCCATTGCATCCACATATGCATGTGACGAGCTTGAACCCATGTTACCTACGGGAGTCATTAATGCCAGATTCTTCATAGCAGTGCTGGGCACGACTTTCGGAGCAGTCTGGTTCATCTCCCTTTTGGTGATGTCCATTTCGAAAGACTTTAGAGTGTTGATGAGATCAGCCAAGGTAGATTGAGCATCTAGATACTCTTTTCTAATCAACATGCATTGTATGCTCCATTCTTTGGGCAGGGAGTCAAGCAATTTCTTGATGGAATTTCGGTTGTTGACGGGAATTCCTGCCTTCTTCATCTTGGTTAACATACTCATGAATCTTTCGATATGCGAGCTCAAGCTCTCACCACGAATGCTACCGAACATGTCATATTCTTTCTGCACCATATCTTGCTTATATTGGCGCATTTCTTCATTCCCTTCATAGTACTCGTTTAACGCAAACCACAGATCATGCGCAGTGCCATATTCCTCAAACATGTTATAAATATCGTTTGATAAGGCCATGGTAAGGGCACCATAAGCCTTATGGTCTCTCTGAAGTAGTTGTTTATCGACATCAGTGTAGGTAGTTGGATCAGGGTTAAACTCTTCTCCTGTGTCAGTGGTTCTCATTCGAATGTGTGGACCTAGCTGGATAGAAGTCCATTGGGTGAAGTCTGTGACATAGAAGAACGACCTCATTCGATTCTTCCAAGTCCCATAATCTTCTACACCTTTTAACTTAGGAACTCTAGTTGTTGTTCCAGTTTCAAGTTCTTGTTGAGTGATAGGATTTACAGTTGAATGGTTATCGTTACCGGCCATGATTTAAGTTAATTTTAAGAGTTTGGTTTTTCAGATTTTATAGTTAACAGTCCATAAAATTTGTCCAAAGTCCTTAAGTGCGCAACGAAGTACGCAGTAATCCAGATCAAGTGCGCAGCAGCCTGTAACAATATAAACAACCTTGTCAAGATGTTTGTCTTTTGATAAGTGCGCAGTCTTGCAAGTACACGTGTAGCTGTTGTTTCTTGATAAGTGTGCAGATCAGTCAGCACTTGGGCATGGTAAGTGCTCAGTCTTGACTGATCAGTCTGCGTACTAAACGAAGTACGCAGACACTTAAACTCTCGTTTAAGATTTAAGTGCGCAGAAACCCTAGCCAAGTACTCAAAACTACACCTCTTCAATAAGTGCACACAACACCAAAGATTTCTGTTTAAGTGCGCAGAAACCCTAGTTAAGTGCTCAAGAAAATGAAAAACAATAAGTACGCACAGACTTAGTTGCGTACTAAAACAAAAGGTCTAAGTACTTAGATAAGCACAAGTATGCAGTTTATGAGCTAAGTACTCAAACCAAGAAATAAGTACTCAACGTATGAAATAAGTACTCAACGTATGAAATAAGTGCGCAAAACGGGCTGTTGAAAAACACAAAAACTCAGCTGAATTCTATCCAAAACTTTTTCATTCCATTCTGAAATGCTTGGATGAAATTTCTACTTAAAATGAACCACTATTAACTTTCAGAAACACAATTTCCACGAAATTTTGAAGCAAAAACATAAGAAAAACACCCAAATTTTTTGATAGACACAAAAGCTTATAAAAAAAATCTTGATAATAAAAACTAACAAGATGAGGGTTTTGGTATCTTAAAATAGATACAATCTAGAGCACAAAGGCTCTGATACCAAATTGTAAGTCCCAAATACTAGATCTTGTTAAGTGCAAGAGATTGTTATCACTTAGAAACACCTATTTGTTAGGTGTTTTAAGTGATTAATCTTGAAAAACAAAGATACTAGATAAAACTAGCAAAACCGACACACAAGATAAAGAGATTCAAGCTTTCCATTACTGATTAACATCAAAGAACCATGGATTACACAGAATAAGTACGCACCCTTTAAACTTGTGCTACCAATATAATATCCAAAACCCTAACCCTAGAGCTGCACACAAGCATTCTATATATAGCAAGTCAGATGGGCCTGCGCACTTAAGCTAAGTGCGCAGGGCCCGTCCATTAAGTGCGCAGCCTAGGGTTTCATACATAAACTATGTCATAATTACATAACAGCCCTTCATCTTACAGACTACTCAACAAGCTATCAAAAATCTATGATCTAATAACTGTGGTCTCAATATAACCCAACACTTTTAGTTCATAATGGGGATTCAGATGCATATAACCTCATATTGGTGTATTTTTTTTTCTACTACAATAAAATTTATTTTTTTTATGATACATCATATGATGCAAAATGCTCAAATACGATGCATAAATTTTATTTTTACTTGTTTGGTTCATTAAGGGGAAAGAGATGCATATAACCCCAAGAAGATTTTGTGTACTGGTATATATAACTCTATACAAGGTCCTAATTGAATGTATGTATTTTGAACTATATGACGCATAATGAGACTTGGTATAGGGATATACCACACTAACCCCCCTAATATATACAAGCATACATACAAGTATACAACAAGGGCCTAGCTAGTTTAAAGCTGGATAGCACATAGAATGAGACCTACTATTACGATATTTAGCATAATAAACCATACCAGTTTGGTGTGCTCTTAATTATCCAAGCCTTAATAAGTTGATTCTTTTGGTCTTATGATTTGTATGGTTACTTATTAATATTGGTTTTAGATATGATTTGTATGGTCTCGTTGATTATTCTATGAAGTTATGCATGTTAGGTCAATGTGTATTAACTTTAGGTTATATAAGTGATAAGTGCACGACAAAAATAAAAAATAATTTATCTAATGTTAACAAATTTATATATGATATTCTTATATAAAGTTGTTAATTTAACAACATTTTTCTTTATAAAAATATTAAAAAATTCTTAATTATCATAAAACCTGCTAAAAGGATAAATATTGTTTAAAAATGTTTGTACAAAAACAAAATTACCCGACACATATAGCCCCTATATGAGGTTTACACGGTGAAATAAACTATACGCCATGTATAAATTTATAAGATGTGTAATGATTAGCCACCCAGACATGATATGACAACAATAATATTTTTTAGAAGTTGAAAATGTTATAGACGACACATAATCACATATAACATACTCAAGGTAATATAGATAAAGGATAGGTGTAGATTTAACACAACCCAAATGGTGGTTGACGTATTAAATTACATGAAAATGGACAAATCAAAAGACATATTTTGAATGGATTTGTAGATGAAATCTTTAAAGCACTATATATCCTAAAGGAAAGCGAAAATAAGGTGCCGAAATACGTGAAACAGTAAAAGTTGTTTTTGTTCATGAAATTGGTACGATATCTCTATCTCTCGGCGATGTGAGATGATGTGATATACAAGCTTTTATATATTTCTCAAAGTCCCTCAATTCAAATCCTTAAGTTAATTCTTTAAATATTTTCTTAACAACAATAAATATATATAAACTAGCACTATTTCTAATTATTATACATAGAGATATACTAGAATTCAGGCATTTACATGACTACTAGCTAGTCTGCTACTAACATTTTTTTTAAAGGTAAATTTCTTACTCCTTGTGAAACTTGAACTCAAGACCTCACACTTTTGGTGTATTAAAAAGTTTTGTCTTGCCATTAAACCACCAACCCCAATGGTAGTCTGCTACTAACATTGTTTTATTTACATTATTTTTTTTCCACTACGACCAATGGAAAAAGTAAAAAACGATTGTACATGTCATAGAGAAAGCAAGAGGGGGACTATCTTCAATGGGAAGTACTAAGGTACATGGATCTCAAAGTCGGAGGCGTAGGTTTTATTGTTTGGAATAGGTATAGATATTTCTAATTAATATTGTGTACATGTCTATGATTGAAGTATTTCGACATGTGTACCAAATAATATGACCAAAGACTTGGGTTTTATAGTTAGAGGATTGATGGAATGGGAGCCTCGCCTCCTCTCTATTCATTCTCGTGTATATATAATAGTTACAATGATATCTCTATGTTTGGATAGAGATAATGCTTACAAATATAATTACAATCATACTATAATTATTATGCTATTACACCCCGCAATCAAGCAGGAGGTGACCGTATGCTGAGATTGTCTCTAAAATCTTCAAATAGAATGCGAGGCAGGTCTTTGGTAAAAATCTGCAACTTGATACCTGGATGGAACATGGAGAACCCGTACATAACCCCTCTGAACCTGTTCTCGAACAAAGTGAATGTCCAACTCGATATGTTTCTTACGCTGGTGCTGCACAGGATTGCCGGACAGATAAATAGCACTTACATTATCACAATACACTAGAGTTGCGCGAGACAGTGGATGGTGAAGCTCAAGCAACAGATTGTGTAACTAACAAATTTCTGCAACAACATTTGTGACCCCCCTGTATCCAGCTTCCACACTGGACCGTTAAATAGTGCTCTGTCGTAGCCTCCTCGTCCACGACACCGACAACCTGAGCGGCCATGGCCGCGGCCATAGGAGTTGGAGGACGGACGGTTGGTATCGGTGGTGGGATTGTTTCGGGCGTTAGTGGCGGTTAGGGCGGATGAGGCAGATTTGGAAGAGTGTAGGGCTCGCTCGACTTTTGTGGTTTCAGCTTGTATAAGTTTTGATCTGGCCACACAGAATGATGGTAGTCGTGAGGTGTTTTGGAGGATAGTCGATATACCTTCATATTGCTCATTCAAGCCCGCTAGTAATTGTAACACCAATTGATCCCTGTCAACAGGAGCATCCACGTTTGCGAGTTAGTCGGCCAAAACTTTGAGAGCTTGACATAATTCCGACATAGAGGGGAACCCATCCAACCGAGTGTTGGAAAACTTATGTGTAAGATCCTAACCCGTTGCCTTGCGTTTAGCGAATAAAATAAGGGTTGAACATGTGATACCATTACCAAAAACCATGTTTAGACGTTAACAAATATGTACAAAACATGACTTTGAAACACTTGACATATGTACTAGGTTATCCACAATGATTTCAACCCAAAGGGCTTAAGTTTTACATCCAAAATCAAGAGTCTATGCGGAAGTTAACACGATGCAAAAAGTGAGCTTGATCATCATCCATACTCCGAGTTATATACCTTGGGTTGAATATGAAAAACAAACCCATGAACGTGTGTTAATTTATTTAAGTAATTGAATAAAACAACCAGCCTAAGGCGAAGGAAAAAGACCGGTCGTAACTTACGGCCTCAAAACCAAGAAAACCATACAAAAATAGGCTGAGCGTCCTAGACGCACTTCTGGGCGTCCAGGAAGTTGCCCAGCGTTCTGATGGGCGTCTCTAGAAGGTCTTGGGCGTCCGGAGTCTATCAGTTTGGCGTCCTAGGCGCATGTCTGGGCGTCTTAGGCGCATGCTGCTGCACAAAAAAATTGTGAAACTAACATCTTGACTAGTTTTTAAAGGGGATTTGGATACTTTTGAACCCATGTTCAAGGCCCTTCCTAGGGACACTTAGGGACTTATTTAACACCATTATATCATGCTTATAAGATGTCATTGATCAAGTTCCCTTTTCGGTTATTACATGCATATGTTGTTTTTATCCAAATCGACCCGTTTAGAAGTATTCGCCTAAAACCAAGACCAAAGCTGGACATATGCTCATCTAAGGACGTAGTCAAGGTTCCTCTTTACCTCAATCCGAGACTCCTTGGCTATCCAAAGTCTCTTGTATCCGCACCTATGAGGTGAATGATTACTTAGGTTGTTAGAACCTAATCTTTACTTGTCTACACACATTTTTGGTCGTGTTTCACCAATATACAAGTTTTCACAAATTATCTATGCCCAAGTGAAATCAAGTTTCATTGAGGCATTTTATCAAACACTTGGTAGGTGTGATTTTCCTAGCTTTAATTTTAAGACTTGGGGACCTCATGGATCCATCCTTAACCAAGATTAACATGTCTAGCATTCCTATAAACATCTTAATCATAGCTTGTCATTTACTAAAGCTAGTATTTCATGGTTTAAAGGTGGTTCCTACCAATCCACCAAGAAACCCATTTAACTTTATAACATGAATTAGAAAGATATAATCTTCACACAAAGATTTTGCTTAACACACACAAATTAACACGTATTATGGTTTCCTCATACTAGAGTAACCATTACAAGCCCTTAATTCACGTTTTTATAACAATCCATGATTTTCATCACACCCAAGCATAAACATACCATTAAATTAGTCAAATAAAAGGTTACCTTGGTGTGTATTAGGCTTGGAAGATTCGTTTTAGGGCTAATGCACACAAAAGCCCATTGATTTCATCCTTGATTGAACTTGTTCTTGAGTTTGAGCTTAAGTGTGTATTTTGGGAGGTGTATGGATTAATTTCCAGAAGTTTGTGTGTGTGTGTGTGTGTGTTTTCTTTTTTCTTCTTCTTCTTCTTCTTTTTTTTTATAAGTATTGAACCAAACTCAATTTGGTTATTTGGCACTTTTAACCCCTCCCATATTTCGTTAAGTATGTAATAGTTCAAGACACTAATCGAGTTAGTCTCGTATAATTGTTTAAGCCTTGTTTAGTAACAAGGTTGACGAAGTTAGTTTCCCTAGACTAGGAAATTCGCATAAGTCGTGTTTCATGCGGTTCAGTTTAAAGCCACGTGTGCTTAAATTATCAAAAAATACGGTTTAGAGATTTTGGGGTGTTACATTATGCATGAGATGAATGGCGCGTGCACTCTTGTTGTCATGAAATAAGTCTTCGATGGCAACCCATGCCTCATGTGCATTGGAGGTATTGTTTATAATGGTGAGTAGGGGGTCATTAGAAATCGTACCGTACAGCCATTGAAGGACTATGGCGTCAATAAGTTCCCATTCATCGGATGGTTTAGGGGCCGGTTCATCAGGGTTTGGTTCAGTTGGAGGTAGTCTAGGTTTAAGGTGATCGGCCACCATAAAGCTTTACAGTGGATCTTGAATAAGGTAGCCCATGAAGCATACCGAGAGGACTCGATTTCAAGAGTGATAGGTATAAAATTCTTGATGTTGGATACGGTTGTGGCTGGGTGTAGTTTGTATTCGACAGTGATGGAGGGGATTATGGAAGAAGAGGAAGCGGGGGAACACATGGTGGGTTAAAGATGGTCGAGTAAGGCAGGAAATAGGATCGGAAGAGGTGAGGGACGATTGGCTGTGGGAAAGCGATCGTAGAAGAAGAAGAGAGGAGGTAGACGGCAAGGAAGAATTAGGGTTAGTGTATCCTAGTCTCATGATACCATGATGGAGTAGGAGCATCGCCTCCTCTCTATTCATTCTCGTGTATATATAATAGTTACAATTACAATGATATCTCTATACTTGGATAGAGATAATGTTTACAAATATAATTACAATCATACTATAATTATTATGCTAAGGATAACTGGAATATTTATTTAAAACGACACAAATCTTCACGAAGTGATAAGCTAGTTGGAGATTAAAACAGTTTGCAGTTATTTAGTTACCTCATCATCAATAACCCTCTTAGTAGAAAAATCTTTTAATAATGACTCTACAACAATAATTACTTGATGAAGTGGATGATAGCTAGCCCTCACAAACATAATATAAACACATATTATATATAACATATAATATATAATATTAATAAGGACCATCGGGGTTGGTGGTTCAACAGGAGAAACAAATCTTCTAAAAACACCTAAATTTGCCAGGAGATCATGAGTTCAAGTCTTATGAGGAGTAAAAAATTTTTGTTCAAAAAAATATATAATATATAATATTAATAAGGGTTTATAAAGATTTGTTGACGTAGAAAAAGTAGACGTTTTTAACGAAAATTTGGATCCGGATATAAAACGCGTTGAGGTGGACGTTTGTGAGGGTTTATTGTTTTCCATAAGTTTTTAACCTTAACTTCGTAAGTTCCATGCTATAATTTACATATCGTGTGACAAAAACTGAATGACTTTTCAAGCTCAACGAAAAGACTACTGAAATATTCTCATAGGATCTAGTAAGAATATCATAAGAAATAGGGTAAAATATGCTTTTTTTTTTTAAGGGAAAATGGCCAAAATAGCCCGTTGACCGAGTGATTTGCATGAATAGCCCTCTCCCCCCTTTTTAGAGAGACGGGACACGGCTCCCAACGTGCCTGAACCGTCTCCGAGAGCGTTTGGTTTTAGATCCAATGGCCAACCAACACGTGGCGTCTCTAATCCCGAGGGTGTACCGTCTCTTTCCAGACGGGTCAGAATTCTCTCCCAGACGGTTCACATTTCCCCATGCCGGCTGGCCTTCGGTTCAACCGTCTCAAAAGACGGTTCACATTTCCCATGCCGGCTGGTCTTCGGTTCAACCGTCTCAAAAGACGGGTCACAACCCCCAAGTCGTCTTAAGCCGTTTTGGGCTCCCGTCTGAACCGTCTGAACCGTCTCACGAGTGTATATAAATACCCCAATTCACTTAACGAAATTTGCACCCACCGCTCTCCTCAAAGCTTTCATCTTCCAAACCAATGACGTTTTTTGCTTTCCCAGCCGAAGCCTACCGGCTTACGAAAATATTGTCCGATTACTTGGATTGTTGTTTCATCTGCGTACGGCTACTTGGATTGTTGTTCCATCTGCGCGTGTTTTAACCCGTGTAGAATGGATCGATGATGTGGTGGTCTACATTTGAGGCAAGTTCGTTCGCCTCCCAAATTTATGTCTCGATGTTCGACGTGTGCACACTGAGAACTATTGTTACGTAAAACGAGGAAACGTCTCGGACTTGTCTATGTAGAGCACATACACCATTCGAAACAACGTCTAAGTAGACCACTGCTACTACCACCGCTGTGGAGGACAAAACATCTAACATTAGGATGTAGTCTTCAATAGTTGGTTAGACATTTAGTATTACAACACTTCGATTACTTCAAACAAAGTTCTTAGTTCTTAGGAAGTAAATTTAGGAAGTTTGTTGTAATAGTATAGTTTGTTTATTGTTGTTGTAATATTAAAGTTTGTTTATTGTTGTTGTAATAATATAGTTTGTTTAATGAAATATTTACTTTAATATAAAAAACAAAATTTAAACATTCATTCATTGCATTAATAAAATTACTTCGATTACTACAAAGGTTTAATAAACTACAAATTAAGACGACCCCTCATCATTTGCCAGGCAGACACATGTTTAAATTCTTTGCTCTCCCTATTTTTATACTGTCTTTTTGAGTGTCTAATTGACACGTCTTCGGGCATGTTAGAGGATACCTCCTGAAATGTCCGGTTGTGGTACCCATTGAAGATTTGACACTTCGTGGTCAAATTGGTCAACTTCCGGCTAAGGGACTCGGTTGTTCGGTCTGACCCTCCAACCAGCCGATTGTACTCGTGCAATATACGGAACCATTTGTTGGTTTGGTGGGTGCTTTCTTCGACATGGCGCCATGCTGCAATCAGTGCAATTTCCTGTTCTTCGGTCCATCGTTGCGGTGCCATTTGGATGAATTAGACTGTGGTGGTGGACGGTGGTGGTGGGGTGGTGGATAGTGTTAGACGGTGGTGGGGTGACAGTCTGACGGGAATGAGACGGAGTTTGTGACTGAGAACGGTATTTATAGGGCTGAGCTGGACAACCGAAGCGTCGGACTAATCATCGGGACTCATCGGACTCATGGGGAAATGTGACCCGTCTTGAGAGACGGTTGAACCGAAGGCCAGCCGGCACGGGGAAATGTGACACGTCTTTTGAGACGGTTGAACCGAAGGCCAGCCGACATGGGGAAATGTGAACCGTCTGGGAGAGAATTCTGACCCGTCTGGAGAGAGACGATACAACCTCGGGATGAGAGACGCCACGTGTTGGTTGGCCACTCGAAGACGGTTCAGGCACGTTGGGAGCCGTGCCCCGTCTCTCCAAAAACGGGGGAGAGGGCTATTCATGCAAATCACTCGGTCAACAGGCTATTTTGGCCATTTTCACTTTTTTTAACTTTGATAAAGACAAAAAAAATAACTTGGTAACAAGATAGTTGATAATATCATCATGCATAATCATATGCAACATGCATGCAAACCATGTTTAATACACATCATAAAAGTGGCACCATTAACAAAATAGAAGTTAAACTACTTTCACATATATATATATATACCAAACTGGAAAGGTGCCTTGCCATTGTCCATATCTATAACATAATAATAGCATAATATAAGATGCTTAAAGTACAAAATAAAAGTAGGCATGGGGAAATGTGAACCGTCTTTTGAGACGGTTGAACCGAAGGCCAGCTGGTATGGGGAAATGTGAACCGTCTGGGAGAGAATTCTGACCCGTCTGGAGAGAGATGGTACAGCCTCGAGATGAGAGACGCCACGTGTTGGTTGGCCACTCGGAGACGGTTCAGGCACGTTGGGAGCCGTGTCCCGTCTCTCCAAAGATGGGGGAGAGGGCTATTCATACAAATCACTCGGTCAACAGACTATTTTGGCCATTTTCACTTTTTTTAACTTTGATAAAGACAAAAAAAAATAACTTGGTAACAAGATAGTTGATAATATCATCATGCATAATCATATGCAACATGCATGCAAACCATGTTTAATACACATCATAAAAGTGGCACCATTAACAAAATAGAAGTTAAATTACTTTCATATATATATATATATATATATATATATATATATATATATATATATATATATATATAAGGGAATGGTTATAGAGAAAACCCTCCTTATTTGGTAAACTCTGGAAACTCTGACTTCCCAATATTTTTTTTTTTGAAAAAAATAGGGCAAGTAATATACATGATTTTAAGCATTTTGGGCCAAAAAATTAAAAAAGCGCCGAGTACTTTTTTTTTAAAAAAAAAATAAAATTTTGACTAACACATGTTAAGCGCTAATAACAGGTGTTAACAATGTGTTAACTATATGTAAACAGTAGACGTTTTTTATTTTTAAAAAAAAAAACCATTCGGCGCTTTTTTCGATTTTTTTGGCCCGAAATGCTTAAAAAAATGTATATTACATACCCTATTTTTTTCAAAAAAAAAAAAAAAATGTTGGGAAGTCAGAGTTTCCAGAGTTTACCAAATAAGGAGGGTTTCCTCCATATACTTTACCTATATATATATATATATATATATATATATATATATATATATATATATATATATATATATAGAATTTGGTTCAAATGAGAACCTTTTCCCAAATTGAGAACTAGAGAACCATTCTGGGCCACACATTTCTCTAAGGCAAATTTTTTTTTTTTTTTTTTTTTTTTGCAAAAATCGCTGCTTTATATGTAAGGAAATTTTTTTTTTTTATTTTTTTTGTATTTTTTTTTCAGTATACACATGTGTATAATTGCATTATACACATATGTATAATGCTATATACACATATGTATAACTGAAATATACACATATGTATAGCTGAAAAATGCTATATACACATATGTATAAATGAAAAAAAAAAATCAAAAAAAATAAAAAAAAAATTTCTTTGCATAAAAATGTGCGATTAAAGCAAAAAAAAAAAAAAAAAACAAATTTTTTTTTTTTTGCCTTTATATGAAATGTGTGGCTCAGAATGGTTCTCTCAGTTCTCAAATAGGGGTTGGTTCTCTTAGGATCTCTACCCTGTATATATATATATATATATATATATATATATATATATATATATATATATACCAAACTGGAAAGGTGCCCTTGCCATTGTCCATATCTATAACATAATAATAGCATAATATAAGAAGCTTAAAGTACAAAATAAAAGTAGTTTTAACAGGCACATTTAGTGATACATACAACTCGTTACATATCTTTTAGATCCAAGCTGAAGTGCAAGTACAACAACTATTTAAAAAAAGACTTGAAGAAGAAAGATAACTATTCACCTTTACTTCTGCTCCAACATGTTTTTTTTTCAAAATAACTATTTCAACCATCTCTCAAACTTCTAAACCTGTAATCACCAAAATTAGTATTTAGAGTAATTAACCAATATATAAATATCATTTAAATTGTTTTAACAAGTAGAAAATACACAAATCAATTACCCCAACACATTATCCCATATAAGAATGGAACTTGTGAAAATATTGCTAGCTAGATTTGGTAAGAATTTTTTTGTGTAGTAAATTGTTTAGGAACATTAAAACTGGTTAGTGTAAGCGTTTTTAAAAACTTCTTGTACCTTTAGGCCGTTCTATAAGCAATTCGCAAGTTCACTTACATGGCAAGCGAACTCCTTTTGACCAAACTTTGTAAAGTTCTTTTGCCACGAAAACGAACTTGCCGAGTTCACTTATAGGGTAGTAAATGGCCTATTGCGGATATAGGCTATTGTGAAAAAATTGTAATGTCTTTTGAGTCGAAACATTAATGTTCGTTTACGAAAGATACTAATTTTTCTTTTTTATCAAAAAGTGTATTCATTTGATCTGTACTTAAGAAGTTCCCAAAAACACCTAAAAGTGAACAATTTATTACATAAATTATTCTACCCAATGAGAAAATGTGTAACATGTAGGAATTTAATTTTGTAAACACTAGGGTTTTCTATAACAGAAAATGGATGAAAAGTGTATACCAAGTCAATGGTGCTGGACATGACCATATTAGAACGAACGCACCAGATAATAAACTGCACCATGCTGAAGAGACTGAAGGGTCACCCCCCACTCATTGGTCACAACCGGCTGTCCATAAGAGTGGATCAGCACCGCATCATCACCAAACGCCTCCCTAACGTTAAAAGGACCAACCGCGACTTCAAACGCGACATCATTGATAAAAACAGTCAATTTCCCGGCCAGCATTGGTTCCACCACATGACCTGCACCTCACACCACCAATATTTACTCATTTCATCACTTTTGTCACTAATATCATATGATACTACTATCACATAAGTCTAGGGACTAGGGGAAGCATGCACATATAATACAGCCTCAGCTAGACAGTAGACACACATATGAACAATGATCATTAATTGTAAGAATTTAAATTTTGTTAAAATTGCATATGAAATTAGTAATTATATATATGTTCTTGAAGTCCTCACATAATAAGTGCAAAAATTCTTATCAACGAGCACCCTTAAATTTTGATTAAACAAATAGACATAAACATGCAACTGGAACAGCTTCCAAGACTGAATTTTCGGATACTAAAATATTGCAAGAAGAAAAGCAAACCTAAATTTTATTTATTTAATATTTCAGTTTAATAGTTAATATTATAAAAAGTTTTACTTCTTACATATATCAATGCTCAACTAATGTATAAATAAAAATACTTGAACCAATTAATCCATATCTTTTTACTTTAAACTATCTTCAATAAATAAATAAATTATCATATATATTAAATTTGAGAAGAGATAAATAAACATTGCATTTCAAAGAATACAAAATTGGATGTTACATTAATGTGATTTATTTGATCATATATATGAGCAGAAAGAAAAACAAAAAAACTACCTTGAAGATCACTTATAGTTGATGCAACAGTAGTTGTAGTAGCATAAGAAGAAACAACAGAAGTAGGAGGTGGTGGTGTAATATTAAAGCTAGAAACTTTCATAGTTTTCTCATCAACACCTTTCCCATCATTCATCTTCTGGACAACACTTTGTTGATTCATCATCAACAAATCAGTTAGCAACATTCCAGACCTACTTCCAACTGCCTCATCAAGACTTCCCTGATTATTATGTCCTTGACTCGCCACATTTCCAAACTCGGAAAAACAAAACCCTTCTGTGAATCCCGCAGTAGTTGTTGCAGCCACAGGTACTGGCTGCGGCTGCTGAACTGCGGGGAAACAGAAGGGTTGTTCCTGAGAGAACTCAGTGAGGTGAAAAACAACACCACCACCTCCACTAACTCCCCCACCGCCAAAATGCTGGTTCACTGACGCGGTAGGGGAGTTTAGCAAAAAGTCAATGGACTTAGAGTATGATTTTTCAGATGAGGAAGATGAAGATGGTGTTGTGGCTTTTGTGGTGGTTGGTGATTGGTTGTTTTGATTCTTTTGAAGGTGTCGAGTTTTATGTTTGCTTCTTGATTTCCTGTTTTGAAACCAATAGAAAACATTGGCATCACCAACTGGTCCATATTCTTGAAGTTGGACCCGGATCTTTCTAATTTCTTCTCTTGGAGGGTTCACGATTCCTGAGTTGAATATGGATTCTAGGATCCGGATTTGTTCGGGTTTCGGGTTCCATCTTGGCTTTGGCTCCGGGTTTCTTTCTTCACATCCTACCATTTAAGATCACATTTTAGGGTTTCTTTTCCATGGTTGCATGTCTAATAATAAAGTAAGAAATAAAAATACAAATTCACCGAATTAACATAGGGTTGTGCTAAACATACGACACCCCTCCTATTTTACTTGTTGTACTCCCTCTCATTTGTCAAGTTTTTGATGTTTTCAAGTACGATGAAAAATTTAGATCTGTGGTACGTTTAACCAACCCTATAATTTTTTTTTTTTAAGTTGGGTAGATACGCCTAAAAAATGTTTTTTTAACTTGTCATAATCCTTTTAATTGTCACATTTTTGACATTTCAAATAAGTATGATGAAAAATTAAGGATAGGGGAATGTCAAGCACAACTTTTTACTATATTGACACATATAGTGCAAACACAAAAACTTTTTTTACCTAGTCGTACTCCCTTAAGTCGTCAAACTTTTTATGATTTTCAGAGGGAGTACGATTGAAAATTTAGCGGTGGGCTAAGTTTAGCAAAACCCTTTACTATAATTGCACTAATTAGTGTAGACACGTGGATTTTTTTAACTTTTTTACTCAACTTTGGTTGTCAATTTTTTTATGTTAACGTACACAAAAACAAGGTAGCCACTTGCAAAAATAAGGAGAAGAGAGATTAGCCGTTCTAAAAAAGAAAGATACACAAAAACAAATGAAATAAAATTAGGGTTAGATGAGTTATAACTTACCAGAGGTGTAAGGAGATCTGTGGCAGGAAGAAGCAGAAGAAAGGAGAGTGTTGGAGTCATTAGAGTGCCATTGGTGGTGGTGGCGAGTGTTGCAGGTGGACTTGGATTTGAACATACTAGGCCAATGCCTATTTGATGAAGCCATCAGAGATTACTAGTTATGACTGCTGCTAGTACTGTATATGATATGATTATGATGAATGATTGATGATGAATGAGTTTGTAAGGACACTCAACTAGTCAGAGACAACAGAAAGGTCATCTTTTGCTTTGCTTTCTTTGTTCTTTCTGCTTTTTAGGTTTAGTGAAGTAGAATGAAAAGGCTAGGTAAACAAAACATCTCTTCTTATAGCCATAGACTCCTCACCTATCCCTGCATTCAATTCAATTTAGTTTCAATTAATATTTATCTAAATTTATAAAAAATATATATATATAAGAAAAATATAAATTTGCTTTTGGACACCTTCACAAACAAACAAGAATACATTCAATATGCATACATACATGTAAATGTTTATTGATTAACAAAATTCATCTAGGATCCCATAACATGTAAAACAATAATATTTTACTTGCTTTTTGTCCAACTCTATTTATTGTATGTTGTAAAAAGAAAAAAAAAAGAGTTGTTCATTGAACAAACATGAAGATCATTCATTATAGCAAGAAAGATAGATGTAGAGAGATAAAGATAAATATTGTATTTTTCATAGGTTCCCCTTTGATTTTCACAACCTCATAACATCTATTGATGATCTTGACTCCTTTGATTGTGAAATGGTTTGTCTTTGATGTTTTGTAGTTGCAAAGAGAGAGAGAGAGATGAGTTAATGTGTGTGTGAGAGAAGAAGAAGAGGATAGATATGTTGTTTACAACAACATTGAGTTTGCACATATTCTAAGGAAAAAAAAGCAGGCGTTGGTGACAAAGAATAAATAGGGGGCATTTGAAAGTCAATCAAACATGGTAGGGTTTGAGTGCAAAAGTGGTGGTGAAGGATTTATTGCTAGTTGGGGTTATTTCGGGCAAAGTAATAATAGTTAAGAGGCTTTCTTCATGGATTGACTCGAGGGAAATTTATTTTACATTACATCTTTGTTTGGTTATACCTTCTTTTCATTTTTTTTTAACGGCAAATTTCTTCTCCTTGTGGGACTTGAACCCATGACCTCCCCTTTAGGTGTTCCTAGAAGCTTTGCTTCTACCATTGGGCCACCAACCCCAATGGCTCCTTCTTTTCATTTCACTTAAAAAAGATACATATATATTGTTTTTTTTTTTAAAGTTAACTTCATAAAACAAAAACAAGCCCACTCACGAAATGGAGCAAAAATCACAAAACACAACTACATAGTTACAAACTTTACACTAATTCTCTTAAAACACGGACTTGAATTTAGAGGGTGTTTGGTTGTCCATTTTCCCCCTCTTTTTAACTTATGACTTATTCAATAAGTCAAAAGTTAAAACAAAAGTGTTTGGGTAATTGTTTGAAAAAAACTTATGAAATAATTTGTGTTTTGAAAAGGAGAAATGAAGGGAAAAGTCATAAATCACAATTTGTGACTTATGAGATTAAGGAGCTTTTGAAGTGGGAAAAGTTATAAGGAGAAAAGGAGAAAGAGATCCAAACATGCTCTTAGATCTACTTCTAAACAACAAAACCCAATGGACTTCACTTCACAAATGATATCTTCCATGTGCACCGGATTGTTGTATAGAATTTCAACCCATTTCTAGTTCTTCAAATACTTCAACAAACGATAATGATAATACAATGAACCACCTCTTTCTCCGGCTCATCAACCCCATATGATTGTGGATTTCCAAAAGGCCTCTAAACAAAAACCTGAAGATGGTTGGGACACGACACCAAGAACTAATGTGTTTGCCACAAAACGGAAGCAACAAAGCAGGAAATAAAAATGTGGTCAATGGTTTCTTCACCATCTCAAAAAAAAAAAGAAAAAAAAGGCCACGCCAAAAATGCAAATTCAATTTTTAGATTTTTTTATTTATCTTAGCAGGAAGTGAAAACCAGTACAATATAGATGATCACATACTTAAACAAGAGAAAATTGTGAAGAGGATTAAGGTGAACTTGTTTGTTTGGATTAAAAAAAGCAGGAAATTTAGTTTGTTATTTTTGTAGGATTAATATAAGTTTAGTGTAATTTTCTTAGCATCTAGCTTTGGTGAGATAAAAGTTTAATATAATAGGCTTATGTTAAATATACCAAGTAAGAGGATTAATCTACCAATTTAGTTAAACTGTATTTAATGAACTAATCTACTAACTAATTAAATAATGATTAAGTTATTATTTACTATTTATATTACTACATTACTATCACTTTTTTTATTTATCATTTTATATTTTGTAGTACTATTATTAACAATATTGATACCAATATTAATAAAAAATAAATAACGTTTAATAAAAAATATAAATAAATACGAAAATGCAAAAGTTCATTATAAATAAATAAATATACGAGTCTCTAATAAAAAAAAGTAAACATTCAAATATTAAAATACTTAATCAACTAGATCGACAAAAGCACTTTCACGGTGACAAAGTTAGGTATATAGTTCTAGACATGGCCTATACATGGTTTCTCATCTAGTTGCAGACTGACTAATGTTGCGAAAATTCCAATAAGGCGTGATAGTAGGCATTGGTGTAACGACCCGGGCTGTCGGAGCCGGGTCGTCGGGTCGGATTACGCTTGGGACTTGTTAGGATTATAATACTTAGGATATATATCATATATACATTTATACATATAGAAATCGGTATATATTAGATAGTCCAAAACTCGGGGTTCATTATTGATATTTATTATATGAGACACGACCCGAACATCCTAAATCTAGCTGGCCATTACAGCTTGGCACTCGTAAACTAATAAGCTGGCCATTACAACTTGGCAGATCTAAACTAACAAAAAAATAGAAAATTTTATTATTAACCCGTGTCTAGAATATCGTTTTTTATTATTATTTTATAATCGGGTGGTCGACTCTGACCTGACCAGTTTACGAGACCCATAAAACCTCAGGGTGTTACAATTGGGTACCCTTCTTGTAATTCCACCAGGACATAATGGTTCTCATCATTAACTAGGGTAATTGTTAGAGCTCTGTGATGTTGAATCTCTTATAGACCACTCCAAAACGGGAAAATAGTTGTACTGCCTGACATGCTTAAAGAATGGACGATTACACCAAACGTATTAGCAATCAGAACACCTGCCTCGGGCATTATCATCCGGTGTACTCTTGGACAAGGCGACCCAAAGAATAAGTCTTGATACAATGAATTTACATCCTTAACAAAAATGTTCGCGTAGATATCATATCGACTTTGTAACTCTTCTCTCATCATATGTCGTATGTACTCATACTATTTATCTTCATCAAGTCCGAGACAAACAACTAGTGCTCGATATCCACAATTTCCATCACCTTTAACATTTTGTATATTTTTTATATATGGATGTATTAATACTTTTTGAATATCGTCCAGCATATCTAAACCATTCATGAATGGTACTTCATTTAAGTCTATCATGTATATCTTTCAGTTTTCTTAACCAACTTTTTTTCCCATCTTTGGACTGCTTGTTAAAGTTTTCTTTAAAAAGTTGTAGTTCGTTATCACAGCTAACGTCGTCATTTTGCAAAGATGTTGACGGTGAAATATCTAACTTCCTCCAAAAAATATCAATCGAATCCAAGGGAACATATTGATCTATGTACAAATATAAATAGGTACTATTTTCTCTAAAATTATAGAATGAAGAGTTTAAAACAATAAATTGAATGTACATAAACATACTTACATGAAGTTATATCTTTTTATGGTGTGTTTCATGATTCGAATTCATATATTATTTAAAGGAGCCATTCGAAAAAAAGATATGAGCTAAAAATGAATAAAGATTCCATTTTTATATCATATCATAATATATTTTTTCTTGTACATGTATTTTTATGCCTTTTATTTTTTTTAAATGTATTTCTCTCTATAAAAACAACATTAATAAATAGTAAAACGAAAAATAATGCTGATTAAAGTACAAACAAGTTAACTACACATTGACTAATAAAAAAAATCGTAAAAGCTAATTTTTAGTAATAATAAAATAATAAAAAAACTTAAGTTAAATAAGCCTAAGTTATGCTGGTTGTATTTATTGAGAATATGGTGTAAATACCAACATCCTTGTTAAATGGTACAATGTATTATATACATATGGGGAAGCCAAACTATTTGACCAACTTGGTATGTTTAACAACACTCAATATAATATTGTATTACCGTTAAAAAGAATTATTGAGGAGTGAACAAAATGCTGATCCGAAATGGATACAATACATGCAACCAATAAATCCATCTTGGGAAGGAAACATGATCACTGAGATTTGGAGAAAAATCTTCAAAATCCAAACATGTGTATTAACTTTTGGTTAGTAGTATTCTACTTTGGACCTTGATCCTTTGTATTTTGTACTATACAAGGATAATATGAACAAAGTTATATTGGATAAGAAAGTCACTATTAACGTGACACCCATTCACCCAACATTGATGGTTGTCTGGCTCATAAAAGACGTGATATGGAATAGTGTTCTAAATGTCAAAGTATATCATGTCATGTCATGTAGATCGTAACTAGAAATATTTTGCTTCACTATGTTGGTTTGTAATCCAACCTCAACCAGGGTTTGATTAAAGTTTGATCAAATTTTATTCTTTCTAGATGTACATTATGTTTGGGAATAAAGACGTCAGGCGTGTGATATGACTTAAAATGGTTTGGAATGATTCAATTGGAAGGGCTAGTTTGAACACTCTTCGAAACAATTAAGAAAAAACAAGATACTAATTGCGGAGCCATCACATTGTCAAACAATACAAAATCACTCTGACACTTAGGTTAAGCAGGATTGAGGAGCAAGTAGGGTTGGCTCAACTATTTTGATGGTCCAAAGCGAAACAAAAGTTCAGGCCCGCCAATTTTTTTATTCATATCTTCAATATTTACTTAGCATAGAAAAATTTAGCGTAGAAATTAATAAGAATAATTTATATAAGGAATTAAATATCACTTAATAAATTTATATACTAGTTGGTTTTACTGTCAAATAAAGTTGTTAAAATACGACATCATATTTTAAAAAAATGAACACGAGGAAGGCAGAACGCCATGAATATTTCTTAGATCGGTATTATCTAATATGGCGATATGAGAAAACTTAAAGGTATTTAGAGACTTTTAGTTTTCCTTGTTAAAATTACATAACCTAAATATAATATAGTTTACGCGGATTATAGTTTTAACCGGCTTCATATAACTATTTTCTCTTATTCCATACATCTTAGTACGTCTTATGTGTTAATCTTCTTTTATTTATGTATTTTTTGTTAATCTTGTATAAAATAAAAAACCTTAGAAGTAAAATGTCATAACAAATTAAAATACCATAAGACAAATAATGTTTGAATATTTGTAGAAACAATGCTCTTTGTTTTTTTTTTTTAAATTAACTTTCATTAGAAAAACATGGCACAGTCCTCAAACCGAGGACCGCCACACCAACTACAACCAATTACAACATATACAAAGGGGATGAAACCCAATCCTTCCATTCTACGAATTTGAATCTACTCCTATGCTTGACCCAAAAGAAAGACATGGATTTAATGTTGCAAACGACCTCTTTAACCTTCGGAACTTTATTATTGAAAATCTTCTTATTGCGAGCATTCCAAATCTCCCAAAAGAACACTAAGACAATACCTTGAATCAACCAACCACCCCTCTTATCCACTTTCACTGACTTGTGAATATCCAACATGTCCCGCACGTCAAAAACAAAGTGATTACTAATCCCACACCATTTAGCAATCGCAAACCAAACACCATACGAGAAACCACAGCCAGAAAACAAATGAACAGCAGACTCGGGATCAAAATCGCACAGAGAGCAAACCTAATTATCCACGTGCACGTTCCGTCTTTCTAAAGCTAGAACCGTGGGGATACGGTTCATTTCCGCACGCCATGCCAGGATGTTACACTTCAGCGGGACCCAACTTATCCATTTAAAAGTATACCAATCTCCGTATGTTCGATTATTAAGCATCAAATTCTTCACCCCCTGAACCGAAAAACTGTTTGCACCCTTTCAGATCCAGGACCAAGAATCCATACTGTCGTTCAGCCTTTTCTGCTGCAAAGCAGCGTGTATACTGCCCATTCGTTCGCTGCATCTTCGTTCATATTCTGTAGGTCTAACGAGAAGCACCAATCTCCGTATTCTGAATTTCCAGCCCATTTTTTACGGATCAAACAATCTTTTTCCGGGTCTAAACTATAAAGGTGAGGGAGTTTATCTTTGAGTGGACTATCAAGAAGCCAATTATCCAGCCATAATCTTATAGAATTTCCATCTCCACATTTACCTTTGAAACAATCTTTGAAAAAAACATCACCAAATTTTAACTTCTCTAAAGAGCGAATGATGTTAGCCCACGTCCCACCTGCTCTTTTGGAAAAAAGGAACAAAGGACCACCTGTTTCTACACGGGTGACAAGCAAGAATCACCTTCTTCCATAAGCATCTATCTTCTTTCTTGAACCTCCAAACCCACTTGGCGAGCAACGCCTCATTGACATATTTGAGTTTTGACATACCAAGACCTCCCTTCTTCTTAGGAGTCGTAAGCCTCTCCCAAGCCACCCAGTGGATTTTATTTGCACTATCAGTCCTAGACCACAAGAACCTCTTAATGAGCCTTTCCAATTCATCAATAACTTTTTAAGGAGCTTTATGTAGGGAAAACTAATACACCGGAAGGGATTCAAAAACTGACTTAATCAAGACAACTCGTCCCCCTATGGATAAAGATTTTGCTTTCCAAGAAGAGAGTCTATTTTGAACTACCTCGATAACCTTGCGCAAGTTTGTGCACCAATTCATGTTTGCACCAACCTTGATGCCTAAGTAATCGAAGGGAGTATCACCGATCAGACAACCCACACAAGCTGCCATATTGTGTACCTCCTCACCCGAAATACCCATCCAAAACAAATTTGATTTGTGTATGTTTATCTTTAGACCCGAACAAATATAGAAGATGCGCAGAATTTTGGACAAACTTCTAATATTTGAGCCGGACCATTCACCCAACCCTAAGGCATCATCAGCGTAGAAAAAATGAGTAATCTTTGGTCCCTCTCTGCCCACCCTCAACCCGCGAAAAAGATTATCATCTGAAGCCTTGTATATAAGACAAGATAAAGCCTCCATAACTACCAAAAAAAGGAATGGAGACAAAGGATCACCTTGTCTCAAACCCTTCTCGCACTGATATTCAAAAGTTAGAGCCCCATTCACAAGGATAGCAGATCTAGCCGACTTCAAAATCCCTCCAATCCAAACGCACCATCTATCCGGGAACCCCAATTGTTTAAGAATAGAAATCAAAAAGGCCTAATTAACATTATCATAGGCCTTTTCGAAGTCTATCTTTAACAAAAACGCCTTCATACCTTTTCTTCTAAGCCACGAGATTAACTCATTCACCATAAGGGGGCCATCCAAGATATTTCGCTCTTTCAAAAAACCCGTTTGATCTTCTGATATCACACAACCAATAACAAATTTCAGCCGAGCCGCTAGAACCTTCGAAATCACTTTACTAATCAACCCCACCAAGGTGATAGGCCGGTAATCTTTTAATCCCAAGGGGTTTTTAATCTTTAGGATTAAAGTGATAAACGAAGATTCGCAACCCCTACTAATAATACCTGTAGCGTGAAAATTAGACAAAATGTTAACGAAATCATCTTGTAATTCATCCCAAAATAGCCTAACAAAACGGAAATTAAAACTGTCAGGGCTCGGAGCTTTATCAATCCCACAATCGAAAACTGCATCCTTTATTTCTTCTCGAGTAAAGTGGGCGATCAGACCATCAACTAAATCAAGAGGAACCTTTTTTAGATTCCCAGTTCTATGCCTAGGTCTAGATGGAACCTTCTCAGAGAAATGGGATCTAAAAAACTTTAAAGTTTCTCGCTTAACCCATGTCGGTTTGGAAATCCACTTCCCATTCACCATGAGACCTGGAATTGTGTTACTGGCCTTTCTACTATTAATAAAACCGTGGAAAAACGAAGTGTTCTCATCCCCTAAAGAAGCCAACGAATACGCGACTTCTATCGCAAATCTTTGTCAGCCGCACCCTTGATGGTGTCCTTGGGTAGTTTTGATGTTGTTGTGGGTATGGATTGGCTATCTTTGTATCATGCTGAGATCGTCTGTTTCGATAAGGTCATTCGACTTCCTCTCCCTGATGGAGAAATTCTGTTGGTGCATGGTGAGAAGAGCGGTGTCCCTTTGAGTATCATTTCGTGTATGAAAGCCTATAAGTATCTTCGAAAGGGGTATTCTGCCATTCTGGCTCTTGTTTCGGTTTCGTCGGAGGAAGAGAAGAAGATTGAAGATATTCCTGTCGTTTGTGATTTTCCCGATGTATTTCCTGAAGATCTACCTGGCCTTCCGCCTTATCGTCAGGTCGAATTCGGTATTGAACTTGCTCCAGGTGCAGCCCCTATTGCCCAAGCCCCATATCGTCTTGCACCTCCCGAGATGCAGGAGTTGTCTAACCAGTTGCAGGAGCTGTTGGAGAAGGGTTTCATCCGACCTAGTTCATCCCCGTGGGGAGCCCATATTCTTTTTGTCAAGAAGAAAGACGGAAGCCTGCGTATGTGTATCGTGTTAGGACAAAAAGGATTGGTGAAACCACTTTTGTAAACCTTAGTTTAATTCACTTCTGTCAAATTATTCTAAGTATAGAACTACTGAAGAAAGAAGACTAAACTGCTGAAGAAGGATTCTACAAGTACTGAAGAAGAAATACATTAGAAGTTCTGAAGTCCAAACCAGACAGTTCACTGAAGAACTACTGAAGACAAACTACTCATCAGTAGTTTGTCATTCGTCAGCACTTGTTCAAGAATCTTTCCACCGCCTTATGTTTCAGTACTTTATTAGTTTAGTATTACTTTAACTTTTTGTACAAGTTTCAAGATTGCAACTTGTTGCAACTTGCCTCTGAACTTGCTTTTTGGCAAGGTTCATGAATTTGTAAAGTCTATAAATAGATGGGTTCATCCCTCTGTTTTAGACATTGATTTTTAATACAGAAATCCTTCAAAGCTTATCATTGTTATTTCCATTTCATTTACTGGGAATCTGTTTAAGCGTTCATTCTCATTCATTGCTTAGATTCTCATTAAATACTTTTCTTTAGTTTTATCAAACGTCCAAGGGGAGTAATAACTCCTGTTGATAAGTGTAGCTTTAAACTCATATCATTCCACTGTGCTATTACTGATAAAGAACTTGCTAAACACTTAAGTGTTCACTAGCAAGTTCATACAAAGAGCAATACTGATCCAACATATCGACTACCGTGAATTGAACAAGGTTACCATCAAGAATCGTTATCCTCTTCCTCGCATCGATGATTTATTTGATCAACTCCAGGGTTCTAGTTTCTATTCGCAGATTGACTTGAGATCGGGGGTACCATCAGTTGAGAGTCCAAGAAGCTGATATTCCAAAGACCGCTTTTCGAACTCGTTATGGCCATTTTGAATTCTTGGTCATGCCTTTTGGTCTCACCAATGCGCCCGCTGTATTCATGGATTTGATGAACCGTGTTTGTAAGCCCTATCTTGATAAATTTGTGATTGTATTTATCGATGATATTCTAGTCTATTCCAAGAACGAAGTGGACCATCGGGAACACTTGCGCCTTGTCTTGGAACTCTTGAGACGGGAGCAGTTGTACGCCAAGTTCTCTAAATGTAGCTTCTGGTTGTGTGAAGTCCAATTCCTTGGACATGTGGTTAATGAAAAAGGAATTCACGTCGATCCAGCCAAGATAGAAGCTATCAAAGACTGGGAAGCACCAAAGACGCCATCTGAATTGCGGCAATTCCTGGGTCTCGCAGGTTATTGTCGTCGTTTCATCGAGGCATTTTTGAAGATTGCTCAACCCCTCACCTCGCTTACCCAGAAGGATAAGAAGTTCGACTGGGGTGATTCGCAGGAGTCATCCTTTCAGATGCTAAAGGCTAAGCTCTTTTCTTCTCCCATTCTGTCCTTGCCTGAGGGCACGGACGATTTTGTAGTTTATTGTGACGCTTCTATCCGGGGTCTCGGTTGTGTGTTGATTCAACACGAGAAGGTCATCGCCTATGCTTCTCGCCAGCTTAAAGTTCATGAGAAAAACTACACCACCCATGATCTGGAATTGGGTGCAGTAGTCTTTGCTTTGAAGATCTGGAGGCATTACTTGTACGGTACCAAGTGCACCATTTATACCGATCACAAGAGCCTCCAGCATAACTTTGATCAGAAGGAGTTGAACATGCGACAGCGTCGCTAGGTCGAACTTCTTAATGATTACGAGCGCGCTATAAAATACCATCCTTGTAAGGCCAATGTTGTCACAGACGCCTTAAGCAGGAAGGAATCCGCTAAGCCTCGTCGTGTTCGAGCTCTTCAGCTCACTATCCGTTCTAGTTTACCTGACCAAATCCGTTCGACGCAGCAAGAAGCTTTGAAGGAGGAAAACCTTAAAGCTGAAACCATGCATGGTGCCGATAGCCACCTTAAACTCAGGTCCGATGGCCTACATTCTTTTGCTGAACGTGTTTGGGTCCCTTTATTCGGGGGTTTGCGGGAGCTTGTTCTTGATGAAGCTCACAAATCCCGGTATTCTATTCACCCTGGCTCCGATAAGATGTATCAAGACTTAAAGCTACTTTATTGGTGGCCGAACATGAAGGCGGATGTGGCTTCATATGTAAGCAAATGTTTGACCTGTGCCAAGGTCAAGGTTGAATACCAAAAGCCATATGGCCTTTTACAACAGCTCGAAATTCCCGAGTGGAAGTGGGAACGGATTACAATGGACTTTGTGACCAAACTTCTGAGGTCGCCCAGTGGTTGTGACATGATTTAGGTGATCGTCGATAGGTTGACAAAGTCTGCGCACTTCCTCGCTATCAAGGAAACTGATGGCCTTGAGTGTTTGGCTCACTTGTATCTTAAGGAAGTGGTTTCTCGGCACGGGGTGCCTATTTCTATTATTTCTGATCGTGATCCTCAGTTCGCCTCAAACTTTTGGAAATCCTTGCATAAGGCTCTGGGTACTCGGTTAGATATGAGCACAGCCTATCATCCGCAAACTGACGGTTAAAGTGAGCGGACGATTCAAACACTAGAAGACATGCTTCGGGCATGTGTGATCAACTTTGGCAAGGGGTGGGAGAGTCATCTACCATTGGTGGAATTCTCCTACAATAACAGCTACCATTCTAGTATCAAGGCAGCTCCGTTCGAGGCTCTTTACGGGCGGAAATACCGGTCCCCTCTTTGTTGGGCTGAGGTGGGTGAGAGTCAACTCACCGGCCCGGAACTTGTGTACGAAAATTCCGAGAAGATCGTACAAATCCGAAACCGCATGGCAGCAGCTCGGGATCATCAAAAGAGCTATGCCGATCGTCGTCGCAAGCCTTTAGAGTTCGAGGTTGGCGACAGGGTTTTATTGAAGGTATCTCCGTGGAAGGCGTTATACGTTTTGGGAAGCGTGTCAAATTGAATCCTCGGTATGTGGGACCGTTCACAATTCTTGAACGGATTGGATCGGTGGCATACAGGCTTGATCTGCCAGCTGAGCTCAGTAACGTTCATAATGTCTTCCATGTCTCTAACCTTAAGAAGTGGCTGGCGGATGAATCTTTGGTTGTTCCTCTTGAGGAGATTAAGGTGGATGATCATCTGCGTATTGTGGAAGAACCGGTTGAGATTCTTGATTATAAGATCCGTAGCCTTCGCCAGAGTAAAATCCGCATTGTTAAAGTTCGTTGGAACTTAAATCGTGGACCGGAGTTCACGTGGGAACGGTAGGATCAGATGAAAGCTAAGTATCCTCATTTATTTCCTAAGCGTGCGTTCGAGTCAAGATATGTCTCTGCTGAAGCTGAATGAATCTCAGGTCGAGATTCCTTTGAACAAGGGATGATGTGGCAACTGGAAAATTTTTCTTCTCTTTCGTCTCTTCCTTTTGGCCTTGGGCAATTTTCGGGACGAAAATTCTTTCAACAGGGGATGATGTGACACCCGGCAAACTCAGGTTAGTAACATTGACTAAACTAGTAAGTCTACCTTAGCGAGTCATGCATATTACGTATTTAACTAGGTCAGTCGAGTCGTTACGATGATTCTGGGAATCATCGGGAGTCGTTACAATGATCCGCGGAATCATCGGGAGTCGGTCCATAACCGTATGTACAAGGATTGGTGATTCGTGGAATCACCGGGTTTAACGCACACACGCAAGTCTCGAGTCCCCGGAATTGGTGAACGGACGTAAACGTGTTAGGTATCATTTATTATATGTTTGTAATAATTATGTGACTTGTCAGTATGTGAATACGTGCTTATATATGTTAAAATAGTGTTTAACGCGCCAAAAACCCAATTCATGATGCTGTAGGCGATTAGGCACTGGCGAGTGGCCTAATCGCCAGTAGTTCAGGCGATTGGGAGAGGATTGGGGCGATTAGAGCCCTAATCGCCAGTAGTATAGGCGATTAGGTTCCCTAATTGCCTGATCTGTTCCTTCAATCGCCTGATATGTGTTGCACGAGTAAAAACACCTATAAATACAACCCTTGACTCCCTAAACACCCTTAGTGCAACCCTAACAGATCCTAAGCCTCCCACACACCTCAAAACACCTCTGGAACTTGTTTAGCTTCAAAACTCACCATTTCCAAGCTTACACACCTTTTTTTGATAAAACCCAAAGTGTGTTCTTCATTCCAAACCTTTGTAATGTTATTGTTTTGGTTCCCAAAGGTCCAGACCTTGTTTTACTAAGTGTGTGTCTTTAAAAACCTTTGAAATGAGTTTCTAAAACAAGTCTAAACCATTATACTTTCTATATGTGAAGTATTCATGCATATGATGATTTTTGGTGGTTAGAAAATGAATGTTTCCATGAAATTGATGTACTTCTGATGTGTAGGAGTTATTAGGATGATTATCTAAGGATTTGAGCTATTGTTATAGTGTTTTGATGAAAGTATGCATTTTGACCCATTTGGATGATTCTTGAAGAATTAGGATGTTATGATATGATTCAATGATTGTTTGTTGTTAGGATTCACATTAGAATGATGTTATAACAAAGGGATGATGATTTGCAAGTTGTAGGATGTGTAATCTGGTTATTGCCATTAAAGGAAAGATTTCATAGTTAATGAAACCTAGTACTTTGCCATTTTTGGAAATAATGGCACCGAGGCCGTTAGAGCAGAGATAAATTGGGGGGTTTTTTGCTTGAAATGGGTTGGTTAATAGTTTAGGTTTGATATTGGGTGATTTTACATGTTTCAGATCTGATTTGGAGGGTTAAACGCGTGAAAACACGTCACGGACCTGCAACAGGCGATTGGGAGTTCCAATCGCCTGCTACAGGGGCGATTGGCCAACCAATCGCTAGTAACAACAAGCGATTAGGCTTCCAATCGCCTGTTGACCACCTTCAATCACCAGTTGACTTTTCCTAATTGCATGTTAGTTTCCTAATCACGTGTACTGCTGTTGTAAGCGTATTTTGACATCCCGAAACATGATTTGACACCTAGGAACATGATAGGAACCTCGTGACATGTCCAATGACTTAGTAACACGTGTTCGGACTCGTTTATGCGTTAATTGAGCGTTATGCTAGACTAGGTGAACTCTTGCGCGTATTAAGTGTTTAACTACATAAGTTGCATGATATCTTGTGTTTGGCTAACACGTGGGATGTCGGGTCACCAATGGGATGTCGGGTCTTGTCTGGTACGGTCGGTTTAATAGTTAAAGGTGTTTTCAAACATTCATGGTTATGGTCTGGACATTCGGGGACTAGTTAACCTGCGGGTTATTAGTCCGGATACTTATATACATCTTATGATAGGTCGCCGCTATTTGGGGCTATCATAGCATACTTAATTAACTGTTTTCAAGTAACACAATCTAAGGTGAGTGTTACAGCCCCACTTTTACTGTTTTACTTTCGGGGGAGAAACATGCTACATACTTACTTACTAAAGGTCATGTTATACTATGGTTACTTTACATTACTATACGGCTTTTATGGAAAGTCCCAAGGGGAAATCATGAATGTGCGGCGCACAAAGAGGGAAATGTGGATAGATCTATTGGGCCTCACAAACCCCACCCGACGGCGGGGATGCCGGGCGGGTGCATATTGTCTCTAACTTCCGGGTTATCGAGGCATCGGTAACCCAGTCAATCTGGGCTGGTTTCAACATTTGTACATGCTTAGTAATGGGTTCCCAACCGTAATAGTAAAAACACTTAACGTCTAGCTAACGTTCTCATAACATAGTAGTAACGGATATGATCTTTTCAAACTATGACAACTCTTTTATGAAAGAAAACCTGTGAACTCACCAGCATTATATGTTGACATTTTTGGCATGTTTTCTCAGGTCGCTAAGGTAGCAGTTAACGGACTAGGCGCACGGAGTCTTGAACAGCGTCTAGAGTTTTGTTGCATATTAAACAATGTTTTGTAAACTAAAATATGCCTTTTGGTTGTAAACAAGAAATGCTTCTGCTGCTGGTTTACGGCTCAAAGCATAATGTTTTGGTTTCAATATATATATATATATATATATATATATATGAATGTTTAGCGTTTGTTTATTGTGATCGTTGACTGGGATCCTGGTGTGTCACGCGCCTCACGGTAAAACCCCGCAAGTGGAATTTGAGGGTGTGACACCTAAGTAATCGAAGGAAGTATCACCGATCAGACAACCCAGACAAGCTGCCATATTGTGTACCTCCTCACCCGAAATACCCAGCCAAAACAAATTAGATTTGTGTATGTTTATCTTTAGACCCAAACAAATATAGAAGATGTGCAAAATTCTGGACAAACTTCTAATATTTGAGCCGGACCATTCACCCAACACTAAGGCATCATCAGCATAGAAAAAATGAGTAATCTTTGGTCCCTCTCTGCCCACCCTCAACCCACGAAAAAGATTATCATCTGAAGCCTTGTATATAAGACAACATAAAGCCTCCATAACTACCTAAAAAAGGAATGGAGACAAAGGATCACCTTGTCTCAAACCCTTCTCGCACTGATATTCAAAAATTGTAGCCCCGTTCACAAGCATAGCAGATCTAGCCAACTTCAAAATCCTTTCAATCCAAACGCACCATCAATCCGGGAACCCCATTTGTTTAAGAATATAAATAAAAAAGGCCCAATTAACATTATCAAAGGCCTTTCCGAAGTCTATCTTTAACAAAAACGCCTTCATACCTTTTCTTCTAAGCCACGAGATTAACTCATTCACCATAAGGAGGCCATCCAAGATATTTCGTTCTTTCAAAAAAACCCGTTTGATCTTCTGATATCACACAACCAATAACAGATTTCAGCCGAGCCGCTAGAACCTTCGAAATCACTTTCTAATCAACCCCACCAAGGTGATATGTCGGTAATCTTTTAATCCCAAAGGGTTTTTAATCTTTGGGATTAAAGTGATAAACGAAGATCTGCAACCCCTACTCATACTATCTGTAGCGTGAAAATTAGACAAAATGTTAACAAAATCATCTTGTAATTCATCCCAAAATAGCCTAACGAAATGGAAATTAAAATCGTCAGGGCCCGGAGCTTTATCAATCCCATAATCGAAAACTGCATCCTTTATTTCTTCTCGAGTAAAGTGGGTGATCAGACCATCAACCAAATTAAGAGGAACCTTTTTAGATTCCCAGTTCTAAGCCTAGGTCTAGATGGAACCTTCTCAGAGAATTGAGATCTAAAAAACTTTACAGTTTCTCGCTTCAGCCATGCCGGTTTGGAAATCCACTTCCCATCCACCATGAGACCTGGAATTGTGTTACTGGCCTTTCTACTATTAATAAAACCGTGGAAAACGAAGTGTTCTCATCCGTAAAGAAGCCCAACGAATACCGACTTCTATCGCAAATCTTTGGCAGCCGCACCCTCAATCTCCCGGATTCTATTATGACAATGAGACCAAATCCATTCTTCCTCCTCTTCAAGCTCCCTATCTTCAGCTTTTCTTTCAATACCTTGTACTTCATCTTTCAGATTAATCAATTCCTCTTTTTCTTTCATCTCTATTTTCTTTTTCCATTCTATCAACTCGGATCTAAGTTTCTTCAATTTTAAACGTAGAACCAAATCTGGGGTACCAGTCATCTTGAAGATACGAAGACATTTAGTAACCAGATCAGAACAACCGTCTTTATCACTCCATGAATTGAACCACCTAAAAGGACGCGGACCAAATTTTTTTTCATCAATAGTCAATAGCAAAGGGCTGTGATCAAACAAGTATCTCGGAAAGGCGTGCAAACATGCTTCCGACCATGTCCCAAAAAAATGAAAAGAGACTAAAAACCGATCAATTTTGCTCATCTTTAAACCTGTCCCCTTTCCCACCACAAAAGTATATTTCAAACTTTTCATACAATATTCCTGGAGACCAGCCTCGTCTATGAAATTATTAAAATCGTTAGCTATGGACACCTTAAAAACAGAATTTTTTCTCTCATCCGCACTTCTAACTGCATTGAAATCACCCATGCAACACCACATGCCATCTCTGCCATTAATCACTCTAATTAAAAGACTCCAAAGCGCCTTCTTATCTTGACGCTTTTGTGGAGCATAAACATTCAGTAAATTCAACATTTTATTATCTTTCAACATTCCCGAAACAACAATGAAATTCCTATGAACTTCAGCCAAACTTTTACAGAACACTTTAGGTTCCCAAACTGTGACTAACCCACCCGATAGACCTGTAGAGCATACCGATTCCAACTCGAAATCCCCATTGCCCCAATACCGTCTCATAACATTAACATCCATACTACCCACTCTCGTCTCCTGTAACGCTAATAACAAAACCCCATGCTCTTTTCTCAACTTACTAACCCAAATATCCTTCCCTCCAACCCCCATACCACGAATATTCAACGAGAGGAGATTCATGGTTTAACCCACTGTACTCCTTCTTCCCTAACCAATTCTTCGATAATCTGATTACAAGCACTAATATCCGCCCCATGTTTAACCCCCAAAACAATAGTTTCACTAACCTCAGTTTGAATACCTTCATCCTGCTGAACAACTACCTCCTCCTCCAAAAGTTCTTCGAAGCTTTGTGTTACAGGTCTTGAATTGAGGTCGAGTTGGTCTCTTTCTCGGCGTCTCTCAACAATTCTTTGAAACTCTTGAGCCCTTCCTCTGTGTCTCTTTCACTACTCACCAGATTTTCTTCTGATACAGGTTGAAAGGAAGTCGAGCAAGGTTCTGAAAGACTTGAAAGGTTATTTACATTTTGGCTAGATCTTCTAATAACTACCATTGGGCCTATAAGCTTTTCCACATCAAAAGGTCCGGATTAATGGCCTGCTTCTTATTCCTTTTCTTATTTTCGGGTCCATGGCTGGACTTTGACTTGGATCCGGATCTTTTAAATAACCCTTTCATTTTTCTCTTTCTAGACAAAACACGTTTAATCCCTCGTCTTTGTTTTCTTCCACTTGACCCCCCTCCAATAATCTCGCCCTCTTCAATGTTGTCACTTATTTTTTCATCAATACTTTTTAAAATCTGGTCAGCTTGTTCTTCCTCCACATTAATGTCCCCATTATTGATATTAACATCAAGATTGTTTGTTTCCTTATCATTCTCTTCATTAAAAACGGTAGTTTCCGTATCAACATCATGGACATTAATTACACCGTTTGACTCTTGATTCACCGGAAATTGACTAGTCTCCGGCTCTCCGCCGGTGTTTCCGTTCTTCGACACATCTTCATGTTTTTCATTGCCTTTAATCAGGAAATCTGGAAGCCAATCTCCCATCTCTTCCATGACCCAAACACGAAATTCTTTTCTCCTCCATTGCAACACAATCTCCTCCATAATTCTTTTACCTTCTCCAACAAGAACTCCCACGTAATCGAATGGCAGATCACCGCAATCCTGTTGCACTTTTGCTCTATGTATTACCTTACCAAATCTTTCACCAATCAAGTTCAAAGTATCATTGCACAAAAAATTCAAAGGAATCCCTTGTACCTTCAACCACGCGATTCTTTCGAATGGAAACGATTGCCCCTCCCAAGTATCCACCAATTTAAACACGTCTTCCATAACAACCGCTTTCTTCCTAACCTCCTCCGCTTGAAACTCATCTTCAAACGTTAATAGCAATGAAAGCCCTCCAGTGTATTGGATACACCCTCCTTTAGGATTTAACTCCCTAACAAGAGCTCCAATCTTTTTCAATTTATCTACATCCCATAAAGAAACCACCAAAGATCTTCTATGTCTCTCTTTGAACTCGTTAATCTCATCTGCAATGTTAACCTGAATCATCTCACTAACATCTTCCTTAACCCCTGTGACTTTCTCCTTGAAAGACCATGAAGACCACCCACAAAAGTAGAATAGTTTGGCCATTTATGTTGATCTTCTTCAGGAGTTTTCTGTTGAGTATTAGGGTGATGAGAAAACTTATCTTCACTAGGACGATAGTTATCCTCATTGGACTCCCTGAATCTGGCAATATTCACTCGTAATTTATAACTTCCCAACCATAAAGTTTGTAATGATTTCTCTAAAACTTCTTTATCCCAAACTGTTGTGAATGATACGAAACCAAATCGACGACCACCTTTATCTCGCTTCCTTGCTATGTAAATCTTTATAATGGACCCAAACTCTTGAAACAATCTCTCCAGATCTTTCCCACCACAATTATCAGGAAAGTTTGCTACGTAAAACCTGATGCTTTCGTCTCCATGCACTGGATCTTTCCCTTGTCTTCTTTGATAATCGCCATCTTCTTTTTCCCTCGTCTCTCATTTTTGTAAAAATAATGCTCTAGTATACTAAAATAATATGCGGCTATATATTAATGAATTTGTTATTGAAACTTAAATATATGAAGCTATTGTTGAATCAATTACTGAAAGTTGATTAGATAGAAATATGCTTTGTTGCTATTGTGTTGGTAAATTGAAAGTTGATTAGTTAAAAAATGATTTTGTTGTAATTGTGTGGGCTAATTCAATATTTCCTACAGCTAGCTATTGTTAATGGGATTCAAACCCATGATTACATGGAACAAAAGCAGGACTACTATTACGCTACTTCAATGACAATTTTTGAATCAACTAATCAAAGCATTTATAATATATGCATATTTTCTGAATAAAATGGGGCCCTAAAAACTTGAGGGCACAAAGCCGAAGTTTCAAAATAATTGAGCTTGGGCCGACCTTGACCATCACATAGACTCAGAGTATTGAGGCGATTAGTTGGATCTCTATTGATACAATTCAAGAAAATTAAAGAGGAGAAATATGAGTTTTATTCAAAGAAAATGTTAGATTAATTTAGGAACACGAAATTACGCTTCATGGTAGCTTAATCATAGGTTAGTCACAGAATAAATATCTTAAATATTTATTTAAAAAATAAATATTAAATCATGTTTGTTTCTCTCATAAATAAAAATCCCAAAAATTTGACATAATTTATTAGGTATGTTGAGTTTATGTATCACATTCACGTTGGTTTAAAATTTGTAGGTATGCATTTCGGTTTGCAGACTAATGCACTTTTTCACTTATATGGATGTACTGGATATGGTATGTAGACCCATAATAGAAAAGTTCTTGATCACATTCTTTCATGATATACGTCCTAAGGATTGTGGGACGTTTTAGTAACGGTTCAAAAGTGAACTTATATTAAAAGCTCTTTTTTATTTCAAAAGAGAACTTATCAGAAGTTATACAGGTGTGCCTTGGTTAATGAAGTTTGACTTTACACTGACTACTGACTACCGGAAGCCATAATGGAATCGTGAATACACAGTGTGGTCATAGGGTGAAGGAGGTATATATGAAGCATATATGTGGCAGTTACTTTAACTCCCCTCTAACCTTCAAAAACCACAGGGTTGTGGTGGCGTGAAGATTTTTTAATCAATCAAAAATCACTCATAACCTAAGAACCAACCAATAAGTTGCCCCACACCATCTTTCACGTAACCACAAACCCACCCCCCCCCAAACCCAACCCAAAAAAAAAAAAAAACCAACCCCCATGTGTGTAGCCTAAATGGTGCAATGCTCAGAAACCTCCGCTTATTTGTTATTAAATCTAAATAAAAAAGGAAAATATGGCACACATAAAAAAATGTGTGACGTGGTCTCACATGAAAGGCTTTGTTGATGAATGTGTTACTACATACTAGTGAGGAATCCGCGTGTTGCGGCAGAGTCGACAATATGTGGTGGGAACATATTTCAAACCTTAATAAAATAAAAAAAGATCACATAAAAGTTGTGTATATATGTAAGAGCACACAGACTTCGCATTGTGGTAACTTTTTAACGTCTACAATCGAATGTTAAATGATAGCATTCTACGTTATATATGCATTGAAGCATAATATATTGTCACACCCTCAAATTTTACATGCGAGGTTTTATCGTGAGGCCGGAGGCGCGTGACACACCAGGATCCAAGTCAACGGTCACAATAAGATAACTAAATGAAAGATACGTAGACCAAAACACCAAGTTTTTGATAACATAAAAACAGTAGCAAAAGCTTTGATGTGTTTACAACCCCAAAACATGATAAAAATAGTCTGTAATATTTATTCAAAAACATGCAAGTAGAAGATCCTAGATGCCATGCAAGACCCGTGCGCCTAGTCCACGGGTTGCTACCTTAGCGACCTGAGAAAACATGCCAAAAATGT
Organism: Ambrosia trifida; assembly: GCA_028751855.1. Lineage (NCBI taxonomy): Eukaryota > Viridiplantae > Streptophyta > Magnoliopsida > Asterales > Asteraceae > Ambrosia > Ambrosia trifida. Next base: position 130,520,030 of record CM054128.1, on the reverse strand, counting down.
CAACATATAATGCTGGTGAGTTCGCAGGTTTTATATAATATGATTTACCAGTCTTTAAAAACCCATTCTGTTGCTACTATGTTGTATGAACGCTAGCTAGGCGTTAAGTATATTACTACTACGATTGAAACCATTGCTGACTGTGATTTTCAATAGTGTGTACCATTCGGACTACCGTCATCTCCGGTAGGCCCTATGTGATCGAGACAATATGCACCCGTCCGACCCGGTCGACCCGGGTGGGGTTTGTCAGGCCCAATAGATCTATCCACATTTCCCCGCTACATACCCGTATTAGTGGTTTCATTGGGATTTAGATGAGTCGTATAGTAACATAATGAAAACCATAGTATAACATTTTGTGTGAATCCAAAATGTGTAAGCATGTTCCTCCCTCGAAAACAAAACTAGTAAAAGTTGGGTCGTGAACTCACCTTAGGTTGCGTTCTTCTTTAATAAACAACAGACAATGCAAATGACAGTCCCTAGTATTGGTGACCTATCATAAGATGTGTGTTAGTACCCGGACTAATAACCCGTAGGTTAACTAGTCCCTGAATGTCCAGACCATAACCATTTTACGTTTGGAAACACGTTTGAACGTTAACCCTACCGGAAAAGACAAGACCCGACATCCCATTGGTGACCCGACATATCACATGTTAGCCAAATACAAGAAATCAAGCATTCCAATGCAACTATGCACTTAACGCGCACAATAGTTCACCAAGTCTAGCATACAATTCACATATTGCATATAGGAGTCCAAACACGTGTTATCAGGCATCTAGACATGTCACGGGGTTCCCAATATGTTCCTAGGTGTCAAACCATGTTCCGGGATATTAAAATATGTAACACCCCAACCGATGGCGGAAACATCGGGATGTCACGTATTGATGATTGTTCAGTAGCTCATGGTAAATAATAAGTTTCAATAATTGATTAAATGAATTACATACAATTGTTCTAAAAAGAATTTGTACATCAAATGAAAAATGCCAAATCTAAATCTTCATGCATTAACTCTAATCTTCAAGCAAAGCTATAACCTGAAACATGTTAAGTTTGAAAATATTTTGGGTCAATAAAAGTTGGTGAGAATTAGATAGGTTTGAATATTGTATCATGAGTATAAAAGCTTGTACAATTCTAGTGTCATGGCAAATCTAGTCCATATGTGAAAACAACACTACCCGGTAAATCGTGTGCATAATCAAACCTTGTGACTAGAATATTGTGGTCCATCCCATATGCATATGGTTCACTCGTTTTTGTTGCGATAACAATCACCCACGCTACCCATACTGGAGGTACATGTATCCAGGTGGGGTTGTCAGTCCAATAGATCTATCATTGTGTACCGTTGGCTTGTACGGAGTTAATGATTATGCTAGTCTAATTGTGCTTACCAAAGTATTGTTTAAGACATAATGCAACATAGAATAACACATAGACACTTATACTGAATTGCATTTGAAAATGTAACATGTTTCACCCCAAAAATTGTAAAATAGTGAAAAGGGGCTATGTAAACTCACCTTAGCACAAATGTTGAATTCTTTGAAATAGTCTAAATGTGGCACAAACGATTTCAAATATTACCAAACAGAAATCGAAGCTAGTTGCCGAGTCACAATATGATTGCACGATTAAAACAATGATTTTATCATAATTGAGAGTGAAAGAAGAGGTTTCGGTGTGGTTTGGACAAGAGCAATTGATCAGTTCTTATAGTTGAGGTTTTGATTTTTCAATTTGGAAAGTCATAAAGTTGATGGTCAACACCAAGTAAGGAATGCATGAATCGTGCTGTAATTGTTGATGCGTAGCTTAATTTCCGGTCCATTGAATGAGTCAAACTAGTCAATAGTCAATAGTCAGCTTTGACTGACTTGATTTTGACCATGAATTGAATGAGTCAAACTAGTCAATAGTCAGCTTTGACTGACTTGATTTTGACCAGGAAATTAATGAAGGGGATAAATATTATTGGTTTCTGACTAACCACAAAATATTAAAGTGGTGTAGTGGTTGAGTTGTTTGTTGCTTATGATTGAACCGTCTGGGGAGTCGGGTTTGAATCCGGTCCGACACATATTTTTTTAAACCCGATTTTTATATAATTTTTCTAATATTATTTGTTTAAACATATAACTAATATATTTTAGTAACAAAATAAAATAATTTGATGATAAGAAATGTCAAAATGGGTGTTCGGGAGTTTATGGAGTTATAAAGTATATATATATATATATATATATATACAAAAAAAATCCGAAAGGTTACAGTCTTACCTACTTTTAGGAACTTCGTCCCGAAGTTGATGTTGGGGAGTCTGTTGGAAGATGTGCGAGTACTAGGGTAAAGCGTTCTGAATGACCTTAGGTACGGAGACTGATATTTTCAAGCCATTAGGGTTGGGTTATGTTTGTCTAGAAAAATAGCGAGGAGAGATAAATGTTTAATACCAACCGTAAGTTTGTTGAAAAAAAAGGAATGAATGAGATGACCGAGTATGGAAAGGCTAAATGAGATATCAAATAACTAGGGTTTATTATTTGTCTGACCCCAGTCTCATTTTTGATGTATCATTAATGTTTATATATAGGGTGTACCGCAACTAACCCACCACACCTCTGATACTTCAAAAAGGTACTGGGTTTCTACCAAAACCTTAATAGAACTTCACTCTACCTTAATGTGCCTGTAAATTCATGATTACGTTCCGGACCGCAATCACCAATTTACCTTACATTAGGGTGTTATGTCCTTTTATGACAACTCGAAATAGTACCTTAAGAAATACAAAGCGTATGTGTGTGTGAAGGCAAAAGTGTTATTTTATGATGACTTGCATGTACGAGGTATGGTTAGGTCCTCCTTTCGGGTTCGCCTTCATGTTAACCCACCAAGTACTATTTGGGACACATGACACAAGATACACTAATCGAAAGAATTGCATAGTTCTCTCGAGTTAAAAGAATGCTTCAACCCGAGATGTTGAAAAGAATACTTCAACATGAACACTAATTAAGTTTCGAGTTAAAAAGAATACTTTAACTCAAGATGTTGAAAAGAATACTTCAACATGAATACCAATTAAGTTTGGAGTTAAAAATAATACTTTAACTCAAGATGTTGAAAAGAATACTTGAACATGAATACCATAAGTTACAAGTTAAAAAGAATAATTTAACTCAAGATGTTGAAAAGAATACTTCAACATGAATACCAAATAAGTTTCGAGTTAAAAAGAATACTTTAACTCAAGATGTTGAAAAGAATACTTCAACATGAGTACCAGCTAGTTTGTAAATGAATATCGATTGGTGTATCACGTGTCCATAGATTAATACGGTATGAATGAATGAGAACTATTTGCAATTGTAAATGTATCACAAGTAGAACTTGCAATAAAAATGACAAAGAAATTAAAACATTATGACAAGGTAAATGTGTGTTATGGAGAACAAACACGTTGGGTTACAACGGCTTGTAAACACAACGATAAATGTAAATGCATAAAAAACGCAACAAGTATGTAATTGTATCAAAGGTGTTAAAGGTATAAAGGTACGAATGTAAATGTAAATGCAATTTTAGTTGTACTTATAGTGTACATGGATAAATGTTTAGGAGCAAACAAGATGGAAAAACCATATTTAAATTTATGAGAATGAAAGAGTTAGATTGTTAGAAATTATAGGTGTTTTGGTCAAAAATTACCAAGTAGAAATAATTTTGTATTTCAAATTAGAAATTGTGAGGTAGAGTGCTAAATGTGTGAAATATATTAAATACTCAGTTGTATTCTGTAAATACTTAGTCGGGATGCAAAAAGAAGTAAATAAGTTACAACTATGCTCGGATGGCTTAGGTTTGCTTCGGGATGGAAAGTTATATCCTCGAGATGGAACTGTTTATAATGAACGAATAAAATAGTAAAACAAAAAGAACAACACTCGATCTACGAGGAAAGCCCTTGATCATTTGTAGATCGCCGGCATAAAACCTCGGGAGGAGACTAGGCCCCTGCCTTGTTTGTTAATATTAATTTGGTAAAAAAGGTACAACTTTGGATGAGTAAATGGACGAGTGTACTAAGATTACAATGATTGTGTGAGTATTTCTGATCAGCTAAGTGTATGTGTGTAGCTATAGTGTAAGCAATGTGTCATATACTCGTCCAATACTCCCATTTATATAGTACATGAGAAAAACAAAGAATCCCGTGAGATCCGCTAAGTAGTTAAGCTCCTTCAATGTTGTTTAAGAGCTGTTTCAGGTGAACGTTGGAAGTCTTCAACAGAATGTAGCCGTTGGATAACGATTTCTTCATTGTTTCAGCTGTTTCCTCATTTGTCGCCGATATTAAATGTATATCGGTTACAACTTTGACTCCATCTTCAATCTTGGACCATGAGTTATACTTCTATCTTTGACTTCTTCATTTGAGGATTATAATATAGACGTTGCTAAATATATAAATCCATATTATAAGTTAGTTGTACCTGCAATCACATATAAGAAAGATAATTCGTTAGTTCATTATCAGGATGTGCATATGCTGAAGTTCTGTTACATCCTGAAGTTAGTTGAGTCCTTCAGCATCCTGAGGATGGTACATTAGGGATGTAGGGTAAAATCATCCTGAGGATTTTCACGACCAACAATTGTCCCCAAAAAATATGTTACCGTTAATATGTTTCAAGGTAAAAATATTTTTTAATCTAAATGTTTTGGTCAAAAATTATCTAATAAAAATAACTTTGTATTCCAAATTAGTTTATGTGAGGTAGAGTGCTAGATGTGTAGAAATATGTTTGTAAATCAATAATATTCTTAAGATGGTGTATCAGGGTGTTTAATAAGTAAAACTATGACAATTATGATCGGGATGGCTTAGGTTAGTTTCAGGATGAGCAATTATATCCTCAGAATGGACAGTTATATCCTCAGGATGGAACTGTTAGAAATAGACAAATAAAGGAAATAACGAGAAGAACAACACACGATCTACGAGGAAAGCCCTTGATCAGTTGTAGATCGCTGAAATAAAACCTCGGGAGGAGTCTAGGCCTCTGCCTTGTTTGTTAATATTAAAATGGTAAAAAGATACAACTTTGGATGAGTATGTGGACGAGTGTACTATGATTACAATGATTGTGTGAGTGTTTTTGATCAGCTAAGTGTATGTGTGTGTAGCTATAGTATAAGCAATGTGCCTGTAAGTGTCCTATACTCGTCCAATACCCCCACTTATATAGTACATGAAGCAAAAAAACGATCCCATGAAACTCGCTAAGTAGTTATGTTCTTTGAAGTCTTCTTATGACCGTTGTGGCTGTTTCATCTCAAGTGACCGTTGTAGCAACGGTTTCTCCTCAGCTGGTTTAATGTTTCAGCTGTTTCCCTTTTGTTGCCAACATTTAATGTATATCGGTTACAGTTTTGACTATGTCTTCCATCTTGACCACGAGTTGTATCTCTATCTTTGACTTCTTTAATTGAGGGTGATAATATAGATGTTACCAAGCATGAAAATCCATATTATAACCTATTTTGTACCTGCAATCATACATAGGAGAATCAACTCGTTAGCTCATTCTCAGGATGTGCACATGCTGAAATACTGTCACATCCTGAAGTTAGTCAAGTTCTTCAGCATCCTGGGGATGGCATATTACGGATGCGAGGTAATATCATCCTGAGGATTTTCACCCACAACAATTGTCCCCAAAAATATGTTACCGTTAATATCTTTTGAGGTAAAAATATTTTTTAATCTAAACATCTCTTCTGATGACTGATGGGATGTCTTGTCAAGATGACAACAACTACTTTCTCAGCGATTAATTCGTGATGACTGTTACAAGCATCATCTTCTACACCCTATATCTAGAGCTTATCCCCTCCTTTATAATCACATCTGATTTTTTTAAGAAGGTAATTTTCTTTCTTCTTTCTTCTACTTTCCTCTTCATACCTGCAAAAAATTAATAACATTCCGAAGATGGCAAAAAGATCCACAAGAACTTCTGGGAATGTGGGAGCCTCTAGTGATTTCGTTCCCCAAACCCTCTTGAGTCATCCTGAACAGGAGACCTGTTCTTTTGATGACAAAGAGATTCGAGCCTTGAAAGACTCTAAAATCTTCCCAAGTTCTGCAGAGTTTCGTCCTTACGATCCTTATGCAAGATCAGTGATGCATGCTAATGTATATATAAAAATGTGCACAAGTTAAAACCCTAGACTCAACTAAACCACGCACAACCGGCAAGTGTACCGTTCATTTGTAGCAAGCAAATAAGACCAGGTATCGAACCAAAGGACTAAATTAAACACAGAAGATTAAACTGTCACTGAATTGCTTGTTTAAATTAATAACTAAGGGGGGTTTTAAATTGAAAATATGAAAATTGATTAACTATTAATTAACTAAATTATCCTAAATTAAATTAAATTAAAAACTAACTAAACTAAAATAAAAACCGAACTAAAGTGATGGAAAAATCAAGCAAGGGAAAGACTGGCTACCTAGGTAAGAATCCTTAGACATAATACTCAATCCTGACTAAGAAACCCGTTTGGAGACCCTAATTTCATCGAACTACTTTCCTCCTGCAGGTAAAGCTAGTAAGCTAGAATCAAGGCGGGACAAGTGTAGAAATGCTAAAATGGATCTGGATCGCCCTAGCGTACCAAAATCCCATAGAAATCAGGTTAAAACCTCTCCTGGATTAAAACCCTCAAACTATGAAGCAGACTTAAACTCTACTGAAAGAAACCTCAAGAATGGACTGCACGTTTTAGTTAATTTATTATATTAGTTTGTTATACTTGTGTCGTACTCCAACTCCAAATACTAGCACGCTAACCTAAGTTGACGAACTAGATTGATTTATAGACCTAGGGGGTATCTCTACATGCCTAGATCCACAAAACCAATAAACAAACTTCAAATAAAATTAACGCCAACACACATATATCAAATCCAACAATAAAAATTAAATCATGTAATTCTACACATCCAAACGGAAACCAAAAGTCATTCAATCATATTATTATCTAAATCATCATCCTAAGTAGCCATGAAAATGTCTAGCCACTCATAGTATTATAAAATACCATCACAAAATAATTAAACATAGTTTTAATTATGTCTATAGAAAAAATAAATAAAAACTAAACCTAACCCAAGGCTCCTTGAATATTGATCTTTAACGTGCCCGTGGCCTTTTCTCCTTCAGTGCGCTTCTGCTCGCCAATCACTTCTGGCCGGTTCTTGTTCGTGCGACTCAAAAAAGTTGCTGAATGAATGATTGTGAATATGATTTCTGCCGTAACACATATTATATATCCATCCACATTCCACATATTCTCGTCACCGACTATTTTGAATTGGTATTGTTTTAGGCTTGGGCTTCGACCCAAGTCACTTCTTTTTTTTTAATTATTATTATTATTATTATTATTATTATTATTATTATTATTATTATTATTATTATTATTATTATTATTATTACTACTCCATGTTCTTGGCTTGGTTGTTCTTGGCTAGACCAAAATTTCTCGTTTAAGCTCCGACGTCCACGAACATATGCCCTCAAGTGTCCGTGTCTCAATTAAAATTCTTTCCTTTTGAGCTCATTTTTCACGAACACCTATAAAATAATAAAATAAATAAATACCTAATAAAAATGACACAAAACGAATAAAAACTTGACCAAATAATATACAAAATACATAGGAAAATAGATGTGGTTTACGACACATCAATCAGACTATGCATCTTCTATCTGGGTCTGCTTCTTGTACTTAACATTCTTGAGAGTGATTATAAAGGAGGGGATAAGCTCCTGATGTTGCATTCCAAGGATGTTTATTATTTTATTCACTAACTCTGTTATTGTCTTAGCCTCAGCCAAAAAACCTGCCTCCTTCGACCTGGATGATATCGACAGCATGGATGTCAAAGCAATCAAAGTTACTTCTCCTTCTCCCTCAAGCTCCAAGTTGGCTACTCCTCCTACTAATCCTCCCAAGTCTAGGGCTGCTGCTGCTTCAAAGAAAAGAAATGGGAGTACTACTGCTGTCATTGCTTAGGATATCAACCCTTTTGAGGGTTTGAATTGTAGTGAGATTCTCAGCAAGATCTCTGAATTCACTCTCCAGGTATGGTCCCATCCTGAGGATAACATTATTTATGTTAATGAAAAATGGTTCAGAGTACTTACCTTCTCCTTTTTCTTGTTAGGGCCATGAATATCTCTCAAAGTCTCAGGATGCAGTTGCTCAAGAACGTCATGAAGCCCAAACCAAGCTTGAAGATGTTCAGAATATTTCTGAGCAGAAGGGCAAATTTCTTGAGACCAAACTTGCAGAGACTGAGAGTGAGCTGAAGAAAGTGAAAGCTGAGCATGTTGAGGCCTTGGTGGTTTATCAGAAGGAGGCTGAGGATCACAGGAACGGGCTTATCAAATCTGCTTCTGTTGCCGTATTCCAGGCTAGAGTGAAGATGGCTCTCCAGGCCAAGGATACCGGTTTTGATCAAAGCACCTGGGATGTCGAAGCCTGGAAGGAGAAGATTAAGAGCCTGGGCGGAAAAGAAGTGGTTTATGAGCCTGTTCCTGTCACTCATCTCGAAGATGTGGCTGAAGATCCTGAGGATGCAGAGGCAAAGGCAGCTGAAGCCAAGGTTGCTGAGGTGGTGAAGGACCTTCCAATGGGCGATGAAGGATGTATTGACTAGGCTGGAGCCCACTTTTTATTTACCCTTTTGTGGTAGTGGTTGGTTGAACAATTTCAAACAATTTATTAGTATGTAATAACTTTGGATATTATAAGGTTTGGGGTGGAGGGATCTTGGTTTCAAGACGAAGCCCCAAATCTTTCTTGTTAACCTTGGACCATAGATGTTGACCCCTGGTGGATGGGTCCTGGTTTTGGACGAAGCCAGGGGTTGACATCACATCTTGATCATGATGCATATAATAACAACCTTTTTGACGCTATCAGCTTGGTGTTCTTCATTGTTCTGCAAACATTAGCAAACACTTAGTGTCATAAAAGAATGAAGAATAATACCTGATCTTGTCACATTCCATACAAGTTCTTCTCATCATCAGAATGGTCTTCATTATCCTGAGGATGTCCCCAGTTTCTTCTTCATCTCTGGGGTAGTGTTGCATCTTAAGGATGCATCTAGTTCCTTTTCCATCCTTGGGATGGTCTCGCATTCTGAGGATGTCCCCAGTGTGATATCTTCAGAATAGATCTTATAATCTTTCATAAGAACGACTTATGTTTTGAAAATATCCTGCAAAGGAAAACTTTGTTATTATCCTGGCGACAAGGCCTTTGGTTTAACTGGGATCAAAACCCTTTTGAAATAATCTTGGTGACAAGACCAATATGTAACATCTTGAGAATAACTGGCGACAAGGCGCTTAGGAATAACTGGCGACTGTGACACCTCGCATTTTCAGGTTAAATACTTTTACTGAACTCTAGTTAACTTACATGTTCATACATGGCTAGATACTTAACTAGGGTTAGTTAAGTAGGTTTAACATATGTTAGAAGATGTTAACATATGCTATAAGTAGGAAAATCCTTGTTAAACACACACATGAGTCCTGTATCCCAAACGTTGGTGAATTATGTGACATACATAGCAATAATATATACAATTGAATTATGGTGAACATGAAGTACGTGCTTATGTGAATTACATGTTTTTGGTGAATGATCGCCTAACTGAAAGGTAATGCGTAGATTATGCAAATTGCGTGCACAACATGAGTAATATGCTTTGTAATAATAAAAACAATGGTTTTTATACAATTTAGAATGGTTAATAATATTGGGTCTAGTATTGGGCTAGAACATGGTTAACGGGTCAAGTTAATGGACTAGAAGGGCCCTAATACCAATTGCTTGGGAAACAAGCAAAGCCCTCTTATAATTAGGAGGCAAGGAAAAGATAAAAACCCTACCCCCTTGCCCCCCTTGCGCCGTGCGAACCACCCCCACCCCCTCTCTCTTTGTTTTCAAGCAATCAAGTAATCTTTCACCTAATCAAGCTAGTTCGGGTTTGATTTCAAGGCTCTAGGGAGTTTAATCTTTCGCAAGGTATACGTTCTTATGATTTTTGATGAATTATAATGATTGAAAAACTTTAAAAACTCTAAAAATAATATATATGTAGAATCGCATGTATGTATGTGTAGGAGTTCTTGGATGTTCTTGATGATTTGATGATGATTGTTATTAGTAGCCATGATTAGGGTTTTCACATGATAACATATGTGTTTTGCTATGATTAATATGGTGTTTAATCAGTACTATAGGTGTTATACATGTATTAGGGATGTTCATGAAAAATTAGGGTTTGTAGATTACTTGGGATGCAAGTTTAAGATTCTGGCAGATTCGTTTGAACGTATTGTAGGGGCTGTAACGGGTTGGTAAATCGATTGTTTTGATGATTTCTTTGCATGATTGTAATGTACAAGGTCTTATCTTTTCATAATGGGCAAAACCATCGAATTTGGACATCGTTTGAGTCGTTTTTGGAATTTTAATTGATTAGGGGTCATATCAGATTTTCGGATTTGTAAATTGGGCTAACTTTAAATGGTCATAACTTGAGATTTACAAGGAGTTAGGTTATGAAATTTTTACAGTAGGTCAATACTGGAAAAATAGAGCTTTTCGAAGTGGATTCATCTCGTTTGGATGAATACACAATTTTTAAGAATTTTCCTACTAAACTGACCTGTTGAGGAAATTTTCTGGACATAGCTGTGTTGTACGAATTTTCATAATTTTTGTGTTTGGAATTAAGACAAAAAAAAAATAGGTATTGTCGAGTGAATCCCAAATAAAATTCAGTAAAAATTTGGGACTCTAATTCATTCGTTAAGTGTTTTAAATAAATTGTTTTTCACAGCGCATAATCTGTCCTAAAAACACAGATTGTGTACGGGGTCTTTAAGTGACTATTTGGAGTTCTATGTGGTATGTAATTGACATGTACTTGTGTGGAAACTTGTATGAGATGTATTTGATGTATTAAACTGATAATAATTGCTATGATCACCAACGGGATACGTAGGACATACTTGAGCATGTAGAGTCATTAGGTGTCACTACACGGTTTTGAACTTTTAAAAGTCTCGGATAAACGAGTTACATGGTGTGTTGGTTACGCTCGTATACTCACCTAGTGACATTTGTAATAGGGAGTCGGTAGCACGTTACTATTCGTGGAATTTGGATTTTCACTTGCGACCTAAGGTGAGTTTCACTACTCTTTTTCTCAAAAGCATGCGTCTTAGGTATGAGACACTTTACTTAACATTTTCTAGTCCGGTTTGGGACTACTTACACATCCCGGGTTGGGATGCCATGGATCCTTATGAGGGTCGGTTACTTTGCTAGTTCGCAATTGTGTCCTTGATAAACTAAACCATTTCTATCATCTGTAAGTCCTCACGTACCGAATGAGTTGCCAGGGTTGGCAAGCGGGTTATTAGTTGATAGCGCTATTAGGTCTTACAAACCTAACACCGGCTCGGGGAGCGCGGGGGTGAACTATAACTTAACGAAACTTTATCATTGTGGATAGACAATGATGTCAGGCATGCGGCACACTTATGTGGCTACAAGTACATAGCAGTTCGGTATATTCGGTTAGTTATCATGAATGGGTTAGCTACCCTTGACATGCGATGAATTAGTGGTTACGCGGTGCGGGGCACCAACACAACTTACTACTTACGTGGTTTTGGAAACCAGCGCATTTGCATATTAAATTACTTTACTTTGTGAACTCACCAGCTTTATGTTGATACACGGTTTACATGCTTTTGCAGGTAGTTAGCTTCCGGTGCCAGGATTAGAAAGCACTGTACACTTCACTGCATTTAGGCTCTCGGGCATACACATAAATTATATATTATGCTTTCGTATGGTTTTAATTTGGGCGCATTGTTTTGCGCATAGTTTTTAAAAAGGTTTAAATTTGGTTTACGCTTCCGCAGCTTAACTAAACTTGGTTTTTGAAAACGAACTAAATGGTTTGGGCATTTAGAGTTCGTTCCTGCGACTTATGGCTATGGGATCCTGGTATGTCACGCGCCTCGCGGTATAAACCCCGCAGTGGAAATTTGAGGGTGTGACAGCGACAAGGCCTGAAGAGACGTTGAAAAACATCCACCCATTTGAGACATTGAAAAATGTCTAAACCTTAAGAGCTCCATCGTATATCTTGAAGACAATGAAATTGTCAGCCACTTTTACATGGACTAGTCCCACCATCCCGAGAATATACATGGGCATCGTGCGCTCCAGGCGAGGGTTGCTAACCCAATGTGAAAGGTGAAAAACTTTAAACCTTAGGAAGGTGTCGGACACCTTAACGGAGGAGAGGGTGGCCAGCCCCCTAGTCTTCTAAGCATTCCATCATCAGGATGGTACTGCAAAATTCTCAGGATGGACTATTTCTAGACCATGTTTAGTGAAAATATAATCGATCGAAATAAATCAAGGATAAGTACTTACATATGGAGATGATTCATCTTTATCAGCCTTCACCTTTATCCCACCTGTGATTCGGATCATGGTTTCTCATATGCATCTTTAAGCATGGTAGTATTTCAAGTGTATAGCATTCCAAGCTCTTGGTAGAATCTCTCATTCCATTGTTGACAACCAATATGCTCCTTTCCCTGCTACAGAATCGATTAAGTATGGACCTTCCCACTTAGGAGCCAGCTTACCATCACATGGTTTTGTTTTATTTTGGAAGGCTTTTCTCAATACCAAGTCTCCTACTTGAAATCTTCTTATCCTGATGTTTTTGTTGTATGCTTTAGCAATCCTTTGTTGATTTGCTGCCATCCTTAATTTAGCATCATTCCTGAGTTCATCCACAGTTTCCAAGTCTTGTAGTAATGCTTCAGAATTAGTAGTTGCATCCTAAAGATGCTTCCTTGCTATAGGCATGACCATCTCTGTTGTAAGCATTGCTTCTGTTCCAAAGACCAAAGAGAAAGGTGTCTGACCAGTTCCATTCTTTGAAGTAGTCCTATCAGCCCAAAGTGCAAATGGAAGTTCTTTTGCCCATTTTCCTTTCTTTTCCCCAAGCTTCTTCTTCAAGTTGTTGACGATGATCTTGTTTGAGGATTCTTCTTGTCCATTAGCTTGAGGATGGACTGGTGTTGAAGTTACCATCTTGATCCCCCAACTCTCACAAAAGTCAGTTGTTCTTTTGCTAATGAATTGAGAACCATTGTCACAAATGATTTCAGATGGTACTCCAAATCGTGTCAGGATGTTTCTTTTGATGAATGAGACCACCTCTTTATCTCTAACTTGGAAAAATGCTTCAGTTTCAATCCATTTCGAGAAGTAATCTGTCATCACTAGCATGAATACCTTTCATCTAGGAGATTTGGGTAGCTTTCCTACTATGTCCATCCCCCATTTCATGAAGGTCCGTGTTGAAACAATAGGGTGTAATGGTTCAGCAGGTTGGTGAAGTATGTTGCTATGTCTTTGGCATGCATCACACTTTTGGGAGTACAGCATGGCATCCTTCTTCATAGTAGGCCAATAGTATCATGTCCTCAGAGTCTTCGAGTAGAGAGATCTTCCTCCTGTATGATTTCCACAATCTCCTTCGTGGATGTCTTTGAGTACTTCGTTTGCTTCATCCTTGTTGAGACATCTCAAATATGGACCTACAAGAGACTTTCTATACAAAATATTGTCTATAATTGTAAACTTAGATACCTTTATCCTGAAAGCCTTTGGATTTTCTTCATCAGGAATGACATCTTCTTGTAAATATTTGATTATGGGAGTCATCCATGATGAGTCGTCTTGTTTCTGAGTGGCCAAAACAGTGATATCCTCAGGATGTGCCCGGCCATCCTCAGGATGCCACTCTTCAATTGCTGGTTTCAAGATGTGAATGATGGGAATCTTGGATCCTTCTGGTAAATTAAACGAGGATCCCAGATTTGCTAGGGCGTCAGCTTCAGCATTTTCTTCCCTAGGTACCTGTGTTAGTGAAAATTCTACAAAAGAAGTAGCTAAATTTTTAACGATTTCAAGATAAATGGCTAACTTTTGTCCTTTTACTGCATATGATCCATTGAAATGGTTATTAATCAACAAAGAATCAACAAAGACTTCAATTTTAACAATATGTAAATCTCTAGCAAGTTGTAAACCGGCAATGAGAGCTTCATTATTGGTTGTTTGAAATGCACATCTAATGGCATGGGGTATATTGTCTCCTTGTGGCGATTTTAGTAGTATTCCCAGACCTGTGCCTCTTGTATTCGAAGCACCATCACTGTATAGAGTCCATTTTCCTAAATTTTCATTTAGTTGTTGAACTTCAGACTCTACTTCACTCAGGATATCACTACTGAAATCAGCCACAAAGTCTGCTAGGGCCTGTGATTTGATTGCATTTCTAGGCTCATACTCTAAGTCAAAGGCACTTAATTTAACTGACCATTTTGCCATTCTTCCAGACATTTCAGGTTTTCTTAATACATTTTTAATGGGATAGTTAGTTTGAACATATATTTTATGTGTTTCAAAATAATGCCTTAACTTAGTAGAAGCCATTATTAAAGCTAAAATGAGTTTTTCGAGATGTGAATACCTGGTTTCAGCATCTAGGAGGGTTTTACTTACATAATAGATAGGATGTTGTTGCCCTTCAAAGTCCTTTACCAATACGGCACTTATTGCATTCCCAGAAAGTGCAAGATATAGCTTGAGAGGTTCTCCATCCTTAGGCTTCATCAACAATGGAGCTGCTGCAAGATAATCTTTGAGCTTCTTTAATGCTTCTTCATGTCTCTGTCCCTAGTCGAACTTGCTATTCTTTTTCAGGATGTCATAGAATTCTTTACATTTCTCTGAGGATTTCAAGATGAATCTATTCAGGGTTGCTATCCTGCCAGTCAGCCTTTGCACATCCTTAATATTTCTTGGGGATTTGAGATCAAGGATGGCTTTTATTTGTTCAGGGCTGGCTTCTATCCCTCTTTTTGTTACCAAATATCGAAGAAACTTCCCAGCTCCAACCCCGAAATGGCACTTTGCTGGGTTTAACTTCATGTTGTAAGCATCCAGGATGTCAAAAGCTTCTTTGAGATCCCGAAGATGATCTTCTACCATCTTGGATTTTACTACCATGTCATCAATGTAGACTTCCATCGTGTCCCCAATCTTTTCTTTGAACATCATGTTCACTAGCATCTGATAAGTGGCACCTGCATTTTTTAATCCAAATGGCATGGCTATATAACAATATATAGCTGACGGTGTCATGAATGCTGTGTCCTCCTGATCATCTGGTTCCATTTGTATCCGTTGGAATCCTGAGGATGCATCCATGAATGTCAACATCTCGTGGCCTGCTGTAGCATCCACCATTGAATCTATGTGTGGTAGTGGGAATGGATCTTTAGGACAGGCCTTGTTAAGGTCTGTGTAGTCCACACACACTCTCCATTTCCTATTTTTCTTTTGGACTACCACAACATTCGCCAGCCATCTTGCGAATTTTACTTCCCTTATCATCTTAGACTTCAGCAGCCTGTCTACTTCTTCTTGGATGATGACATTTCTTTCTAGAGCAAACTTCCCTCTTTTTTGCTGAATGGGCTTGAAACTCTTATCAATCCCAAGTTTGTGAGTGATGACATCCTTTGATATGCCGGTCATATCATCATGTTTCCAAGCAAAAGTAGACATCCTACATTTAAGAAAAGATATTAGTGATTGTTCAATATCATGTGGGATATTCTTACCGATTTGCACAGTGATATCCTTGTTGTTGTCATCAAGGCAGATGGCTTTTACATCCTGATCAGGATGTGCTTTAACATTCTGAGGATGGCACTGTGCATTCTGCTGTAATTGTTATGCTTGTCGGAATGAGGCCTTCATTGATGTTGTGTAGCAATCCTTGGCTTCTTGTTGATCGCTGTTGACCTTCACAACTCCCCATGGTGTGGGTAGTTCAGATTGCTTAGCAGCAGATGTTTTCTGTTTCTTAGCTGCTGGAGATGTCATGGGAGATTTAGAACTAGACATTACAGGAACTTTCTTTCCTGCAATTAGGCTTTCAATATCCTTGGCTCTCTTTTTCATTGGCTTTTCAATTTCAACAGCCTTAGCCTTCTTCTTGTAAGTTGGGTTTTTCTGTTTTTCTCCAGTCTTTGGCGATCCACCAAAATCTTCAGCACCCACACCAAGACTCTCATCAACATCATCCATGACAATCGGACTTTTCATTGTTTGTTCCTCCAATGATTTGTTTAGACTTTCTGACTCACCAGCCACAGTGGCCTTGGGCGTGGTGGACTTTACAGTCTCGTTATCAGAATCCCATCTCTCCTCTACCTGAGTCTCTTCAGAATCCATCGACTCTTCATCCACCAAGTGTGTACCTTTTTTAGCAACACTTTTCTTTCTCCGAGATGTCTTCTTAGGTGGTTCAACATCATCCTCTTTTTCCTTTCCTTTCCCTTTACCACTTTTCGCACCAACATTCACAACTTGTCTTTTCCTTTTAGCTTCAGGATCAACAGGACATAAAGGATTATCTTCATCAGAATCACTGTTTGCATTCCTGGCTTTATCAACACCTGGATCTTCATAACCTGGATTGATCAAGTGACCAAACAAGTTCTTCAACGATGGTCTTTCATTCATCGGCACTCCTTTATATCCCTTCATTCTTACCAAAGTATTCAAACTCATGTGATCCTGTACTACTATCTGAGTAGGATCATTTCTCAAATTCTTATATTTCTGATCGAAGATCATTTGCAGGAATCTTGGATACAATAAGAACTTCTTACTCTTCAATCCTCTCAATGGTTCAAGCATGTGTTCAAGTATCATTCCAGATACATTGAATGGTTTTTTCAAGATCAGGGCAACCATTAAAGAGCTAACACTCTTTCTTATCACATCCTATCCTCCACTCACAGATCCGAAAACATGTAACATGATGTGAGCAAGGTATTTGAACTGCGGGCACAGTTTACCTTTATGTAATGAACCATCAGTAATCGGTCCATTGTACTTCATTCTCAAGAAACACTTCCTCTTCTCAATCCAAGATAGAACTCTCGGATCAGTCTTCTTATCAGTTAGCTTCAATGCTTGTCTAATGTCATCATCAGATATTATCACTAGCTCCCCCTGAATCTTACTCACAATAGCAGACTCATTGTCCCAAAAATCCATTTTTGCATTCGTCCAGAATTCCTTTTGATGATCTCTGTAAATAATGGCAGGAGTAGCAATAGCATCAACAACACGACTTCTCTTCAGAAAATCAACAATACCGGTGAATTCGGTATGTTTCTTCAAATCTCCTAGATAAGTACAACAGTTATGTGCCTCTTCGAATGGTAAGTCTTCTTCAGGTTTCTTTCCAGCTGCCTTGTCTGATGAACCTGCGGGAATATTAGAACTTTGTGGTTCAGACATGATTGATCTGCAAAACAAAACAAGAAAACACATTAAAAACGGACAAAATATTCAAAATTTGAAATTTTTTATTTTGTAAATCCACATTCGACCAATCGAGAGTTCGAATGTGGGAAATGGGGTTCGAATGTGGGAATTAAGGTTCGTATGTGAAAAATTAGTTTTAAAAATGTACATTCGACCGTTTTAGTCCACTTTCGACCGTTTGAACAAGCTACATTCGACCAAAGAGTCACATTCGACCCTTTTGAAATGGTCGAACATGTCTGTTCATCTTCAAAATTTATAGATTTTAATTTTTTTTTGTTTTAACATGCCATTTTGATTTGTAAGGCTTCTAACATGACCGATTAACCTTTTCCAACTATCAATTGTTATTATTGATCAGTTTTTAAGTGTTTTTCCCTAAAATCTAGGGTTTGAAGGTTTTGATCAATCAATCCAACAATTTGTTGGATGTTAACCCTGGATTTTGATATCCTCTGCCCGTAAAACACTTAAACATTGAATCCTTTTTATCAATTAACCCTATAACAGTCCACAATCCATCACTTGATTCAGTTAAGGGTTCGAACACAAAAACACTGATTATGATATGATTACTAGATGAATACCTGCAAACAATAGCTTAAAATGATCAGCAGAAGACGAGGATCACAATGATATGATCTTAAACAAACGAGCAACAAGGGGCCTTAATCACAGAATTTGAATTTTTTTTTTTGAAATGAAGAGTCGAAAGTGCAGATAGGTATATATAGGCTCCACATTCGACCCTTTTACCTGGGCGAATGTGAAAAATTTTCCACATTCGACCCTATTTAAAGGTTCGAAGGAAGAAAAATGGTTCAAATGTACAATCAGACATAAGAACACTCACATTCGACCGTTTGAAAGGTTCGAATGAACAACAAAATTCCACATTCGACCCATTGAAGGGACGAATGAAATTTGGAATTTTTGAACTTTTTACCAAATCTCAAAATCGAGTCCCGTTCAATATTTTTCTCAACTTTTAAGCATCCGACATTCATTATTTCTCATTTAAAGATGACAAAACTCAAATGGTCCATCAAGTTTCAGAAAATCACCATCAACCATCATCGGTTATCAAAAAGATTATAGAAATGTAAAATCTTTTGGATTTTCTGAAAGTTTTTGTTAAAACACACCTAAAATCTTTTTGAGTTTTGTATTTTTGACGAGAAATGTAAAGTACAGAAATGTAAAGATAAAGCAGTAAATGTTTTGTGATTTCCGGTAAGAGGATCATATCAGTTATTAAGAAATCTGATCACACCGTTGATCTTTAGATTTATTATCATTAAAGACAATGTGTGATCTGGCAACTGCTGATATTGTTGTCGACATAAGCTCACATGCAGACTGTTGTGCAGTGCTTTAGACTGATACGGTTATTTATAATATAAACTCAATTGTCTGTGGTTCCCACACACACGACATACTCCCGTATCAAGAAGTAAATGCACAAAGACTCATTGTAACGCGTGATTATGCTTTCGTCATTTGTAATTTACAAGGTATGCGGCACAGAGGTGTACAGGTCAGCAAATCAATGCTACAAAGTAACTTGTGCACTCTACCAGGTTGAGGGCTGATATCAATCATGATTTGCATCAATGATTGGATACGATGCATTAGATAATCTTTGATTATCGTCATACATTGAAAGTTCCTCAATTCGGTAACTTTAGGATTTGGCTTTACAGCTCTTTTTATAAAGATACCCTGTCTGATCTAGGTCCGTAATGACTTACAGCAGAAGATCAGAGAGGCTACCCCCAGATAACTAATAACATAAGGACCTGAAACCTTCGAATTTTGTACAAATACCCTATCAAACGAAATTACGGTAATAAGACCATATGCCCATGAGGAGTTCATCCACACAACAATTCGTTTGATATGTATGTATCAGACACGCAGTAATAGGTCTACGAAGCTTATCAACACATCACACAGACTCAAACACATGCCTTATATTGCATTACACTTCTTTAGCATGTGTCAGATCCCCACTGATGTACTATCATTTCCTCTTTTTCTCCTGGAAATCTTTTTGGATTTTTCTATTTTTTTTGGGTTTTTAACTTTTTCAATGTTTTTGGTTTTTCTTAAAAATAAACTCCCGCTAAACTGAAAAACATATTTTTGGGTTTTTGTATTTTTCTGAAAAACAATAAAAACTAAAACTAAAAAGAGATAAACCGAGATGATGATCAGTCTTGTTTTTCTTTTATACCATTAGCTTTTAAAAGATATTCGAATCTTGATTTATTAAGAGCTTTGGTAAAAAGATCTGCACGTTGGTAGTCAGTGTGGATTTTGGCCATATCGATCAACTCTTTTGCGTAACAATCACGGATAAAATGATATTTAATCCGGATATGCTTAGCTTTCGAGTGATTGACTAAATCTTTTGTTAATGCAATTGCGGCCTCATTATCACAGTAAATAGGGGTTTTAAGAAATTGCAAACCATAGTCCACCATCTGTTGTTGTATCGAGAGAACTTGTGAGCAGCAGCTTGAAGCTGAGACATATTCTGCTTCACATGTTGATAAGGCGACTCCAGTTTGTTTCTTGCATTGCCAGGTCACGAGCCTGCTTCCCATAAACTGACATCTAGCCGTTGTGGATTTGCTGTCTTTATCACAGCCTCCACAATGTGCATCACTAAAAGCAATTAGGTCAAAATTATCATCATTAGGGTACCATAGTCCTCTCGACAAATAACCCTTCAGATATCTAAGGATACGTTTGACAGCTGCTAGATGACTTTGTTTCGGCTTTGATTGATAAAGTGCACAAAGACATGTGGCGAACATTATGTCTGGTCTGGACGTGGTTAGATACATCAGAGATCCGACGATTTCTCTGTATGTAAAAGGATCAGTCATCTCCCCCTTAGCGTCAACTCCAATCCCGTGATTAGGTTGTATCGGGGTATCCATCGGCTTCGAATCATCCATATGGAATCGGCTCAAGACTTCAGAAACGTATTAGGTTTGGTGAATAAAGATCCCCGTTGGTCTTTGGTCCACCTGCAAGCCTAGGAAAAACTGCATCTCACCCATCGCACTCATTTCGAACTTTTCCTGCATAACTTTTTCAAATTCCATGCACAAAACTTCATTAGTAGATCCAAATATAATGTCATCTACATAAATTTTCACTAGAAGAAAGTCATCTCCTGTTCGTTTTGTGAACAGTGTGCAATCTACCAAACCTCGCTTAAATCCTTTTGATAGAAGATACGTGCTTAGCTCCTCATACCATTGTTGTGGAGCCTGGTGCAACCCATAGAGAGCTTTGTTTAGAACATAGACCTTATCCCAGTGGATAGGATCCTCAAAGCCTAGTGGTCGACCTACGTAAACTTCCTCCTTGACCACACCATAAAGAAACGCGCTTTTAACGTCCATTTGATACACCTTGAATTTCTTGTAAGATGCAAACGCTAGAAACATGCGGATAGCTTCTATGCGTGCAACTGGTGCATAAATCTCGTTATAATCGATTCCTTCCACTTGATGAAAGCCTTGTATGACCAATCGAGCTTTGTTCCTAACAATCACTCCTCTGTCATCCTTTTTGCATTTAACCAATCTTTTTCCTGCCTGGAGGTAAATCTGTCAGTGTCCACACTCCAAGTTTCTGGAATTGTAATAACTCCTCTTGCATTGCCTCTACCCAAGCGTCATCCAAAAGACCATCCTTGTATGTCTGCGGCTCAACCTGTGAAACATAACAAGCAAAAGACCAGTCATTCTGACAACCTGACTTTTGAATTTTAGTATATAAAGCTAGAGCGCCAAGGTTTTCTTGTGAGTTAGCATTCCTCAGTTGTCCTCTTGTCATAACACTGCTACCAGGATCACCAATAACCTACTCGAGCGGGTGAATACGATGTATCCGAGATTCCGGATAATCAGGTACTTGCACTCTCGTTTGAGTAGTCAAATTCTCTGTCGAATCCTGATCATTACCCAAGTTTGATGATGAAGCACCATTTGGATTTGGGTTCACTGGAGGTGTCTCTGTAGCAATATCTGGAACAACTTCACTTGTAACATCATTATCATCTTCCGATTCTGATGACTTGTGAGTTGTGGAAGCTTCCTGAAATACCTCTTCTTCAGCTGCAGGAGCATTGGTATCATTAGAAGCTGTTTGAGGGGTTACGATGATCGGACGCAGCAACGGTGATGTCACTGCATTTTCACACTCGTAGTATAATCGTAATACATCCTCTTTAACCAAACTATCTAGATTGAATGATTAAAAGAAATCTTTGTAATCAAACATCCAGTCTGGACCGCTACCCTGTACATTCTGAGTATACCGCTAAACTTCAACGTTAGCCCACTCCTCTACCTGACGAGTTCGTTTGTTGAATACCCGTTTGAGCGGGGTTGCATATCCAACAAAGAATCCTTCTTCAGCTTTCAGTGCGAACTTCTCAGATGGATTAAGCATTGTACACGGTGCTCCAAACAGTTCTAGATACTCTAAGTTCGGCTTTCGTCTGTTCAACAGCTCATAAGAAGTTTCACCAAACTTATTCACTGTTAAAACACGATTGAGATAATAACAAGCTGCGTAAATGGCTTCATTTCAGAACATTACTGGAAGGTTGGAATCCGCAAGCATTGTTCTAGCCGCTTCAATTAGAGTCATGTTTTTACGTTCTGCGACACCGTGCTGTTGCAGGGTGTACGAAGCACTATATTCATGATGAATTCCTTCGTCTTCACAAAGAGCATCCATCTGTGCATTCTTGAACTCCGTCCCATTATCACTCCTAATTCTCTTGATCTATAGACCATAGACATTTTCTAGTCGAGTGAACAGAACCTTCAGATTATTAAACGCGTCGCTCTTATGATGCAAACACATAACCCAAGAAAATCTGGAATAGTCATTGGTAACCACAAGACAGTACAATTCACCAGCATGACTTTTACGCTTGACTGGTCTGAATAGGTCCATGTGCAAACGCTCAAGTGGTAATTCAACTGAATTGACTTTCTTTGGTTTGTGGGATTGCTTGTGCTGCTTTCCTTTCTTGCAACTCACACACTTGTCATTCAAATGGAAATGTTTAACATTTATGCCTTCGACAAGTTCATTCTTCACCAGATGGTTCATTTTTCTAAGGTGAATGTGTCCCATCCTCCTATGCCACATGATTGATTCTTTTTCAGTAGCTTTGGAGAGGAAACATGTTACTTGGCCTTGGGTTGTCATTGCTTTTGACATACCTCGGTGCTTTCAGCATTACCCACTCTTTTGGAAGTACGAAACCTGGCTTGAGAATGTAGCAAGATTTGTCATCAAAGAATACAGAGAGCTGCTTATCACAGATTTGACTGACACTGAGCAGATTATAGTCTATTTGCTTCACATACGAAATCTTATCAAAACTCACGATACCATTACTCACACTACCCTCCATAGTAATGTATCCTCCTTTGTTCCCAGCAAATGCTACATATCCGCCATTGATATTTCTTGTGTCAAACAATAGCGATAAATCCCATGTCATGTGACCCAAGCCTACTTGGTCTTGGGTCTTTGAACATTCAGTTTCAAAGAATCTTTTTCACAAACAGTTGAATTTGAATTGATCTTTTTCTAATCAATTAAATCCTTTTCATTTTCAGATTTCTCATTCACGTGTGAAGTAGAAGCACCTTGAGAACCCCTTGGTGACCAGAATTGTTCTGAACGTTTCAATATCCGGATCTGAGATTTTGGGGTCTCAGTCGGTTTCTTTACTTCGTCTTTGAAGGAAACTTTCTTGGTTACCTTCTCTGATTTAACAGAGACAGGTCCAACTGTTGGTTTGACTGCAGGTTTTAAAGGTATCTTTTGCTTCTCAACAGTTGTGTTCACCACAGGTTTCTTAAAAGGCTTTTCCATGGCGATCTGGTTACGACGATCATATGTCATCTGACGATTATCCCTCTTTTGAAAATATCTGCTTTGGTTGTAAAACGGTGCTGGTTGAGGGACAAAGCGTCGTTGTGGATAACAATGATTATCGACTGGACTTTGATAACTTTGCTTCACTTCAACCTCGTGCCTCTTGTGTCTAACATACGGGCAGTGAGCAAGTAAATGCCCTTTCTCCCTGCACTTAAAAACCCACAGTACTCTTCAAAGTTGTTCTTGGCATTCGACTTTGCATACGTAGTGATAGGATATTGATCATCCACACACCTTCTTCTTAGACTCTCAGGAGCTGGGTCCTTTGAGTAAGTCAGCTCAAGAAAACTATTCGCCTTCTCTTTTGGCTTAATAAACTCTGTGACATGAACCTTTGGTTCTTTTGGAGCATCCAAATAAATTTTCTTTAAAACCTCTAGAGGTACATCATTTGTTCTCTCATGTTTTGGGAACCAAATGGTACTCTCTTGCTAAATTTTCTGAATCTTGGAGTAATTGGCAAACTTAATTGGATATTCCTCGTCAGAAATTATCTTATCGGATCCTTCCATCCAATAAAACACTTTGACAGGTTTGTCACTTTGTTCATTTTCCTCAACCTGCTTAACTGACTGATTCCCTCGATGAGCGTTAGCCATTGGATGAATAATCTGAGAAGGTGACACCGATTCATTGGTAATAATGTGATTTTCAGCAGGAATATCACACACTTTCTCAGATTTATCATCCTCAGAGTCAGAATCATCAGTTACAGCTATCACTCCTTCATCATTCAGTCCCAAAATAGGTCTAACATCAGAATTAGGATCTCCCACACTGGAAGTGTTAGACTCATCATCTGATGTAGAGTCAGACTTAACTGAACTCTCTGGTGTTATTGAATGCAAAGTAAGATTTTCAAACAACACTGGAGATGGGACAGCCTTGTAGTTTGCACTACTCGACTGTGAAGGTTCCTTAATAATATGGTGAACAACATATGCAATATTTTGTAGCTTTCAAGCTTCTTATTGACTTTATCAGCAAAGCACTTGATGGTTGCCATTTCAAGTTTTGTTTCTTCTAATTCATTGATGTAATTGTTAATTGCCAGTTGTTTTAAAGATAATGTTTTCTTAAGATCTGAAATATCTTTCTTATAACCATCAAGCACCTTATTGAATTCACGTGCTTCTTTTTTATACGATTGACAGTTGATCTTAGCACTCTCAAGCTGAACCCTGAGTTGCTTATTATCCTCTATCAATCTATTGCATGCACCACAATACTTATCACTATTCATATCTAAAGAGGATTCAGAACTTACTTGTTTTGGAGGCTCTGTCATCGCCATCAATGCAAAATGTGCTTCCTTTCCAGCAAAGAATTTAGAATAATCGAATTTGGTAAAGGTATCATCCACTATGCAAGATTTGCGAGTCATCAGAAAATCAGCTTCGGCTAGAAGTTAATCAATATCATCATCTAGTGAGTTAACACTAGCTTCAGAATCAGATTCGCTCTCCGAGTCAGAATAAGCTGAATCGCACTGTTCGGGAACATTAGTGATTGAGTCAAGAATCAATCCCGACTTCTTCTCAACACAAATACCATTTTCTTCAACCAACTCCTCAATCTTCACTTCAGATATCTTTTCAGTCTCTAAATCATCTTCAATTGACACCGGTTCCTCCAAATCTATCTTCTGTGCAACACACGCCACATTACCAGTAGTGATCTCCTCAACACCAAGTTGCATACCAGTCCAATCAAATCCCTCATCTTTCTGGATTACCAAAGCCTGGTTCTGGTTATCTGGTTGGGTTTGGCTGTTTGGTGTAGAAATTAGAATGATAGTGCTGGTTGGATTGTGTGGTGTTTGGTTTTGGTTCTGGTTTTGTGTAGTGGTTTGTCTAACAGAGTTGTTTGGTGAGGCATTTTTTCGGTTTTGGTAATTATTTTATGGTTGAAGGTTGGAGTTGTTTTGGTTTTGATATGATACCTGATTTTGTGATTGACGGTTCTGGTAATTGGTATTGAAAGGATTCCTGTTCCCTTGTTGTGCTGGCTGTGTGCATTCTCTTTTGAAATGACCTTTCCCACCACAGTTGAAACATGTGACTTTCTCTTTGTTGAAGCCATATGTGGTGTTGGGAGATGTAGAAAGATCAGTTCTGCCCGTCTTCTCTATAAACTCAGTCACTCACCTCATAACACTAGCAAATGCCCACTTAATGTCAATGAGCTCCATCTCCTCCTTGTCAATTTGAGCGTAGTCTTCACTGGTTAAGTTGTTATTACCAATTTGACTAGCTACTAACCCGTTATACGAAGCTACCATAGCAGAAACCAAGGCTACATGTTGCTGTGCAACTTCAACAGTAACATTGTTCAAGTTTGATGTCTCCAACACAATTGGGCTTTGGTTTGGTTGACTTGGGTTCATTTGAGTTTGGTTCATTTGAGGAATATAGGATTTTTGTTGAGTTTGGTTCAAATTAGCTGAATAACATGCAACTTGTTGCATAGGTGAAAATGGTGGGATGTAAGTAGTAGGGTATGATGGTGGGGTATAAGATGATGTTTGAGCAAGATAGTTTATGGGGGTCTTGGTTGGTTCAACAATGCTTGAAACACAAGCTATGTGTGGAGCAACTATATTACTAGAACTTGAACTAGTTAGAGATGAAGATGTACCACCATGATATAACTCTGGATTCTGAGGAACTTGTGCTCTTTTCCCTTTCCTCTTTTCCTCCATCTCTTTGTTCTCAAGCTTCTGGATGAATTCATTGATGGTCCAATATTGGTACGCGTCTTTCTCCTTAAGGAACTCAATGTGTTGATTCTAGTATGGTGGTAATGCATCAGCGAACTTATCCACCAGCTCAGACATCGGTATATTGATCTCATAACTTGAAAGTTCTGTCAACAAATGACAATACCTCAGAATCAACTCCTTCAGTGTCTCATTTCCCATATAGCTAAAGTTCTCAAACTCTTTTCTCAACTCCTCCATTCTAAGCTTCCTTGTCTTCTCATTCCCGGCATGACGATTCCTTAACATATCCCATAATTGCTTCGAAGTGGTGCACGACCCAAACTGATGTAAAAGATCAGTGTTAATGGCCTGGGACAATTCGGAAAACGCCTTCTTTTCCACCGCAAATTTCTTCTTCTCATCCTCAGCTAGACTTTCTAATGGAATCGGCTCACCAGTGTTCTCCAAAACCGGAGCTACATACCCCTTAGCAGTCATTTGCCAAGCTTCGGTGCCTTCCATTCCCATTCCCTCTAAATGAATCTTGAACTTGGTCTTCCATTGGTTATAATCAACTAATTCCATCAACTTTGGTGGACGGCTCCCACTACCCGAAGATAAGTCATGAATAAGCGTCGAAATCGCATTGGTAGTTTGAGAGTGTACCGCCGCTGCTGCAACTCCCCAGTATCAGCCATAGGTTGTTGTTGTGGGTTGTGCAACTTGTTGGGGGCATCGAACTAGTCATCGCCAAATAGTTGATTGGTTGAGATGATTGACTAGACGTCTTCTGAGCAGCTACCGACCAAGGATCCATTGTTGTTTGCTGTTGTGGTGTTGTATTAGGTCGTGGTGTTGTTGGGAAGTTCCACATATCGTCTGAAAAGTATAAAACGCGAAACGATTAGAAAAATTTTCAAACAGTTTATACGTTCAACCTTTTACAAGTGATCGTGTGAGCGAATGTGGAATTTAGTCCAGATTCGACCGTTTCAAAAGACTCGAATGTAGAAAATAATAGACACTTTTCACTTTCGACTAATCTTTTCCTCATTCGACCTCCCGATTGGTCGAATGTAAAATTGGTGGTCGAATGAACAACAACACACTAAAAATTTCTAGGTTCGAGCGAATTTACCTCCACATTCGACCTAAAAAGCCCTGGTTCGACCTAAAAACCACACTCTCGACCATTTCTCCCTAGGTTCGACCCTTTCATTTTGAAAAACGGTTATACTTTGAAATTCAGTTATTTTGATCCAAAATTTTCAAATGTTGATGAAATTTGATGATCTTATGCAGGTTTTGCTTCGGATTAGATTTGGAACAAGTTTAACAAAGAGAATTTTAGATTTTATCTATGAAAACTAGTTCAAATCAATCAATATTCATCAATTTCAAATGTTCAATAAAAACAGAAAATTTTTTATCAAAATTGGGTCCAAATCAACACTAATATTATCAATTCGTAGTTGTTTGATCCTTATGGCTCTGATACCACTTATTATGTGTCAAGGATCAGATCGTCAAACAAAGACTATGATTAAACAAGTTCAATTCAGGTGCAGAATCCCTGAATTGATTACGAAATGATAATATATTTAGAAAAACACACAAATCATCTCAAACATTTTCATTTCATTGATAAACATAATGATAATCACTTTAAAACGTTTACAATGATAGATATCAATTACAGACTCAAAGACACCTTAGGGAGACAACACACTCAGAGAGGGAAACAAAAATGACCAAAAGTTAACTTTAAAAAATGATTCAGCCTTTATATAGACCTGCACATTCGACCATTCGTTTGGGCGAATGTGCATGTTCGACCAATCAAGATGGGCGAATCAACACATAGTATAAACAAAATGTTCTTCGACCTCCTGAGCTTCTCCCTTCGACCATTCTATCTACATTCGACCAAACGTATTTCACCTTCGACCGTCCGATAATGACAAAACATAATAAGATTTGCAATTCAATAGCACTAGTCGCACTTCGTGTATCTACACTTCCCTTATCATTTTAGATTTCAGCAGCCTGTCTACCTCCTCTTATATGATGATATTTCTTTCTGGAGCAAACTTCCTTCTTTTCTGCTGAATGGGCTTGAAACTGTTATCAATCCCAAGTTTGTGAGTAATGACATCCTTAGAGACGCCAGTCATATCTTCATGTTTCCATGCAAAAGTAGACATCCTGCATTTAAGAAATGAGATTAGTGATTGTACAATATCGTGTGGGATATTCTTACTGATTTGCACAGTGAAATCCTTGGTACTGTCGTCGAGGCAGACAGCTTTTACATCCTGATCAGGATGTGCTTTAACATCCTGGGAATGGCACTGTGCATCCTGCTGTAATTGCTATGCTTGTCAGGATGAGGCCTTCATCGATGTCGTATAGCAATCCTTAGCTTGCTGTTGATCGCTGCTAACCTTCACAACTCCCCAAGGTGTGGGTAGTTTTGGACACTGATGATATGTTGAAGGGACTGCCTTCATGTCATGTATCCAGGGTCTCCTTCTACATATACTAGTAGCTTGATGTCGCCCATTGTGCTCTTAGTTTCCCCACTGAAGCCCACCAAAACTGATGATCTGGAAACTATTTCAGATTCCGAGATGTTCATTCTTTTGAGAGCTTCAAGCTGGATGATGTTCACTAAACTTCCTCCATCTACGAGAATCCTGCGAACAAAGTGGTTAGCAATATATAAAGTAATAACCAAACCATCATGATGGGGGTCAAGAATGTTTTCTCGGTCTTCCTCCTCAAAGCTGATCACTTTAGAGGTTGTCGGGATGGTCGTCTTTGTTGGTCTTTCTCCTTTTTCAGACTTTGCTTCCCTCGCGTGTCTTTTAGCAGCTGAATATGAGGTTCCACAAATGTCTGACCCTCCTGAAATGAAGTTAATAATACCAGCATCCTTAGGTGGGGATGCTGCTCTTTCTGGGATGTTGGTGCCATCCTGAGCCCTTGATTTCTTTTTTCCCAGGAGATCTTTAAGGTGACCTTTGCTCAAGAGATATGCTATCTCCTTTCTCAAGGCGATGCAATCTTCAGTGGTATGGCGAAATCTTCGTGAAAGGCACACCATTTGGACTTGTCATTCCATCCTATCTTGTTCTCTTTCCTCGGCCATCTTGCTTTGTCCCCTAGATCCTTCATGGCGTACATCAGTCCTGTTACATCCACAGAAAAGCAGTAATCTGATAATTTAGGGCAATTATCCTCATTGTCGTCCTCTACCACATTGACCTTCTTATTATCAGGCCTATCATATGGTATATGCTTGTATGGTTTGTATGTGGGAGTAGACTTTCGATTGGGATGGTTATATTTTGAGGATGACTATATTATCTCTTGTATCTTCTTATCATCCTCGAGTCGGATGAATCTCAAAGCTCTGTTCCTGAATTCATCCAAGTTCCTGCATGGATTCATCACCAATTCTTGATAGAATGGTGAATCTCTTTGCAGCCCCATCTTGAATGCTTGTACTGCCTTCGTGACATCCAAGTTTGGGATGTCAAGTTCCTCCTTTCCAAACCTAGTAATGAATTCTCTTAGTGATTCACCCTGTGGTTGAGTCACCCTATATAGATCACTTGTCAAACGTTCGAACATTCGACTACAAGAAAATTGATTATTAAACATGTTAATTAGATGTGCAAAAGAAGTAATAGAATAGGGTGGAACACTTAGGAGCCATTTCAGGGCTGGATCGGTGAGAGTCGAACCAAATCCCTTGCATAAACATGCTTCTTTCAGATTGGTAGGGATTGGATTTATTTCCATCCTTTCCCTATATTGAGCCGCATGCTCCTCAGGATCTGTAGATCCATCATAGGGCTTCATGCTTGGAGTTTGAAACCGCTTTGGGATCTCTGCATCACATATGGGGGGTGCAAATCTTGACACCCTATGGCATGCTGAGAATACCTCAGGGATGGGTTGCACTATCCCTAGCACACTCAATACCATGTCTTTGATCTTCTGAAGCTCCCTTGCTAGCTGAGGCCTGAGGGCTTATTTCTGTATCCTGCAAAGAAGCAACATCATTAGCAGTAAAAGTACTAGAACTTAAATCGTTACTGTTATTGTTATATCCTTGGGATGGCATAGGTGTATATCCTGGATCCCTGGTAGTTGCCATCCTGGGTGTAGTAGTTGTTTCTGGATCAGAGAACCCAGTACTCATGGGGATGAAATCTCCTTGATGAACACCTCCGGAGATGCCAGAATGAAAATCTAACGCCATGGGCTGTAATAGTGTCCCCATGTCTTCACTTGGCCTTCTCGAGGATGATTTGAGAGCTTGTATCTCTCTTATTAACATCTGGTTTGTGTCTTGTTGTTTATGTATCGAATCTTTCATTAGTGCAAACATAGAAAGTAGTTCATCATTTGACACAAAAACAGGAGGAGTAGATCCAGATGCTCCTATTGATGGTCTAGGTGGGATTTGAGAAGTAGAACTTCTTGGAAGTGCAGGTGGAGGTGGTAAGGCAGTATTTCTGGTAGAGGTTGATGACAGCATGGATGCAGAGACAGTTTTCTAGGAAGAAGACATAGTTGTCAAGTTTTATAATGAAATGAGAAAAAGTTTTAACAAAGTTTTTTGTTAAAATAGCACCACTTGCCCCACGGTGGGCGACAAATTGTTTTGGTCAAAAATTACCTAGTATAAATAATTTTGTATTCCAAATTAGAAATTGTGAGGTAGAGTGCTAAATGTGTGAAATATATTAAATACTCAGTTGTATTCTGTAAATACTTAGTCGGGATGCAAAAAGAAGTAAATAAGTGACAACTATGCTCGGGATGGACAACTATATCCCCGGGATGGAACTGTTTATAATGAACGAATAAAATAGTATAACACAAAGAACAACACTCGATCTACTAGGAAAGCCCTTGATCAGTTGTAGATCGCCGGCATAAAACCTCGGGAGGAGACTAGGCCCCTGCCTTGTTTGATCAGTTGTAGATTGCCGGCATAAATGGACGAGTGTACTAAGATTACAATGATTGTGTGAGTATTTCTGATCAGCTAAGTGTATGTGTGTAGCCATAGTGTATGCAATGTGTCCTATACTCGTCCAATACTCCCATTTATATAGTACATGAGAAAAACAAAGAATCCTGTGAGATCCGCTAAGTAGTTAAGCTCCTTCAATGTTGTTTAAGAGTTGTTTCAGGTGAGCGTTGGAAGTCTTCAACAGAATGTAGTCGTTGGATAACGATTTCTTCATTGGTTCAGCTGTTTCCACATTTGTCGCCGATATTGAATGTATATCGGTTACAACTTTGACTGCATCTTCAATCTTGGACCATGAGTTATACTTCTATCTTTGACTTCTTCATTTGAGGATTATAATATAGACGTTTCTAAATATATAAATCCATATTATAAGTTAGTTGTACCTACAATCACATATAAGATAATAATTCGTTAGTTCTATCTCAGGATGTGAACATGCTGAAGTTCTGTTACATCCTGAAGTCAGTTGAGTCCTTCAGCATCCTGAGGATGGTACATTAGGGATGTAGGGTAAAATCATCCTGAGGATTTTCACCACCAACAATAGGTAATGAATAATTATGTTTATCGGGAATGAAAATGTAGGAATAAGTTGGAGAATATTAGTACCTAATAATTAGGTATGAAGAAACTGGGAGTATGTGTGTAGAATAAATAGGAGGCTGATAATAGAAAATCATGTTGCTGAAACTTAGAGTTTTGGTTGATATGTGTTCAAGTTGTGAAGTATGATGATATTTAAGTCTTGATTGTGAAAATGAAGATATACTAAGAAAAATCGAGTTATGAAGAAAAAAAAATATCCATATAAGGCTATGAGGGTTTTTTTTTTTTGTTGAAAATGCTAGTGTGATCGATTTATTGAAGATGTAACTAAATCGACCGATGTTGTAGATTTTAGAAAACACGGATTTTGTTTTTCAAAATTCAATTGAGCGTCTGGTACAGAAATCCTGATCAATTATTTGGGAAAACAAAATATTTTTGTGAAAATTTGTCAATTTAAGCATTAAAAAAGTCATTTGAAAAGGGCAAGGTTTGTAAAGTTATAGGAGATCTTTGTTACAATAATGATTGTTTGTAGAATTTGTGAAAATTTTGACGAAAACAGAAATTGTTGATCAAGGTACATCACATGCCAGGGGTAGGATATAAATATTTGCAGTCCAATAATTTTTCAAAACAAGGTTCAAGTATGTGGAGTTTAAATCAATAGGTTTTTAAACAAGAGGACACAATAAGTAATAAGGATGTAATGTATAGGTAGACGTTTATGTGACATGGAGATTCATGAGGTTTGGAGCAAGGACGGAAATAGTAAAACACATGTGACGTAAGGAATTCTTGCAAAAGAAGCAGGTTTGTGATAGAAACAAGGATCTTAAAACTCAGACTGGGAGATATAAAAAAGCAGGGGATTGGATTTCGTAACTCATGAATTAACACAAAATACGAAGTTAGGATGAAACTTCGTAAAATAATATGAAGCTCAATCCTTTGAAGGAATTGAAAATTAAGGAAGTAGGCACCAAGCCTAGGAATAATGTCTTCAGGAGATTCCTCTTTGGATGATGCATTGTAGTTGCACCGTAGATATTGTTGAAGATTCTTAGCATGAGGAAAGAGAGTCAAAGGAAGGAGAAAATAGCAAGATAACAAGAAACAAGATGGATTGGAGAAACACAAACAAATAGCAAGCAAGAAGTAGGTCACTCATGTTGGACTCTTAAGGTTATAGTCTAGGTCATGTGTCTAATAACCTAATTCCCTATAACCATGGCTCTTATACCAATCTGTAACACCCAACCGATGGCGGAAACATCGAGATATCACGTATTGATGATTGTTCAGTAGCTCATGGTAAATAATAAGTTTCAATAATTGATTAAATGAATTACATAAAATTGTTCTAAAAAGAATTTGTACATCAAATGAAAAATTCTAAATCTAAATCTTCATGCATTAACTCTAATCTTCAAGCAAATCTATAACCTGAAACATGTTAAGTTTAAAAATATTTTAGGTCAACAAAAGTTGGTGAGAATTACATAGGTTTGAATATTGTATCATGAGTATAAAAGCTTGTACAATTCTAGTGTCATGGCAAATCTAGTCCATATGTGAAAACAACACTACCCAGTAAATCGTGTGCATAATCAAACCTTGTGACTAGAATATTGTGGTGCATCCCATACGCATATGGTTCACTCATTTTTTGTTGCGATAACAATCACCCACGCTACGCATACTGGAGGTACACGTATCCGGGTGGGGTTGTCAATCCAATAGATCTATCAATATTGTGTACCGTTGGCTTGTACGGAGTTAATGATTATGCTAGTCTAATTGTGCTTACCAAAGTATTGTTTAAGACACAATGCAACATAGAATAACACATAGACACTTATACTGAATTGCATTTGAAAATTGTAACATGTTTCACCCCAAAAATTGTAAAATAGTGAAAAGGGGCTATGTAAACTCACCTTAGCACAAGTGTTGAATCCTTTGAAATAGTCTAAACGTGGCACAAATGATTCCAAATACTACCAAACAGAAATCGAAGCTAGTTGCCGAGTCAAAGAGAAAGTCAACACAATATGATTGCACGATTAAAACAATGATTTTATCATAATTGAGAGTGAAAGAAGATGTTTCGGTGTGGTTGATTAGTTCTTATAGGTGAGGTTTTGATTTTTCGATTTGGAAAGTCATAAAGTTGATGGTCAACACCGAGTAAGGAATGCACGAATCGTGCTGTAATTGTTGTTGCGTAGCTTAATTTCCGGTCCGTTGAATGAGTCAAACTAGTCAATAGTCAATAGTCAGCTTTGACTGACTTTATTTTGACCAGGAATTGAATGAGTCAAACAAGTCAATAGTCAATAGTCAGCTTTGACTGACTTGATTTTGACCAGGAAATTAATGAAGGGGATAAATATTATTGGTTTCTAACTAACCACAAAACATTAAAGTGGTGTACTGGTTGTGTTGTTTGTTGCATATGATTGAACCATCTGGGGACTCGGGTTCGAATCCGGTCCGAGACATATTTTCTTTAAACCCGATATTTGTTTAAACATATAACTAATATATTTTAAATCCGATGATTCTACAAATCACCTAACCTTGTACACATGGTTATGGACCGACTCCCAATGATCCCCGGATCATTGTAACTACTCCCGATGATTCCTCGAACCATCGTAACGACTCAACTGACCCAGTTAAGTATTATGTAAACATGACTCGCTAAGGTAGACTTCACTAGTTTCACAAAAGTTACTATCCTGAGTTTGCCGGGTGTCACATATATACCCAAAAGATTGTCCAATGGTCATTACACCTCCGTTATCACTAATCTTTCGTGGGTCAATTTCAAGCATCTTTCATGTCCAATGACAATTATACCTCTGTTTTATTACCCTATTTGTCCATTTTTGAGTTCTAGTTTACAATAACAATGAAATGAGTCAAAATTTTACCATTATCAAACATCAATTTCACTACTTAAAATCAAAGAATATAAACAAACCAAGTTAATCAAAGAATAACCAATTAACATGTTACATAGAAAACCAAACTAAAATTAGGGGTGGGGGACTTAAATAATACATGATACAAATATGAATATAAAATAGTTGACTTAAAGATTTCTGATTGAGAAGTTAATTTAAAATACCATTTTTATTTGGTGTTTAGTCCAACTACCTCCATTGGGTCTTGTTCAACATTTTTTTAGGAAGAAGCATTTGTATCTATCATAATCATGTTTTAGTTCTGAAATTTTATACTTGACAAATTTCAAATAAACTACATGCAAATCAATTTTATTAATCACAATCACTTAAAACAACAGCAACACATTACCTTGAGGTTCCACCCCCAATTTAATTAAACACATATATCTATAGTGTCATAAATACAGACATCTAGTTTACCTGTTATTTACAAGCTTTTAGGGCTTTAAGTTTCAATTAGCCCATTGGCTAAGCTTTTAAGGTTTGAGATTTCATACGTAATGAATGTGTAGAATTTCTCAATTGTTTCTTTTCTATGGTATAATTAAACCTAGTCATTCAAATTCTTTCTACATATTTTTACAATCAGAATTTTTAGGGATAGCAATTAAACTCAAACTTAATAGGTAAACTCAAAGCTTGACATATTTCGAATGAGTTTGGGATTAGTTTCTCTTTCTTTCTTTCTTCTTTTTTTTTTTCAAGTTTGGGATTTGGTATTATATACCATTTTATTCGACCCGATTACCTAATAAACTTTACTTGTTTACCCGATATACTTTCATTTATTTGTTACTAAGTTAGAGTCCCATGGGGACCTATGGTTCATCCGAAAGTAAAATGAAAAAAAGTAGGAAAATAAGAATTATATCATGCAAGTTGTTTTGTTACTAAATGTTTAATAATGCAATATGTATGAATTTTAATGTTAAATACAAAATCTCATCTAACAGTTTAATGTAACGAAATGATCGATATATCGACTAAGTAAAGTTTAATTTGACAAAAAAAGTATAAACAAAGAATTGAATAAAATGAATACTTTTGTATTTATTCAAAGGATTTATTATCAACATGAACATTCAAAGTGACTAAATAGTTTTCATAACATTGAAAATAATAATAAAAAAATTCACTATTCGAACTTTTAAAGCAACATTAATAAACCTAAAATAAAAAACAGACAAATCAAAATCTTATAAAGTTATTCATAAAGCTTCAAATATTTCTTTATACACAACGTTTGATGTTTAGTTCGTAAGGTTGTCATCTTGATCTAGTATTAGTATCTTCAGTCCATCTCGGCTTTTGACACTTGACAGCGCAACATACAACTGCCCATGTGATGGATATATTGACTATGTAAAGTTTGATTTGACAAAAATTATAAACAAAGACTGGAATCAATTGTAGTATGTAAGTTGTTTTGCTTACTAAATGTTTGATGGTTCAATTGGTATGGATTTTGTTGTTAAATGCAAAATATAATATAAGGCTTTTAATGTAACGTAATTAGTGGTATATCAGCTAAGTAAAGTTTGATTTGACAAAACTTATAAACTAAGACTGAAATCAAATAAATAATACCGAATTTATTCTAATGGAAGCCAAATAAACATGAACATTCAATGTGACTAAATATAGTTTTCCAGAACATACAACATAATAATAAAAACAAATTTCACCGTTAAAACTTTTGAAGCAACATTAAAAACCTTACATAAAAAAACAGATAATTTAAAATCTTATAAGGTAATTCATAAAGCTCCAAATATTTATTAATACACAACATTAGTTGTTTTGTTCGTAAGGATTTCATCTTTGTCTAATATTAACATCTTCAGTCCGTCTCGACTCTTGACTTTTGATAGCACAACATACAGTTGGCCATTTGAAAAAACAGGATCTTTCAACAACTCAACTCTAGTTAAAGATTGTCCTTGATTCTTGTTTATTATCATTGCGAAAGACAAAGCAAGTGAGAATTGTCTTCTGTTAAAGTTAAAAGAATTTTTTTCCAGAAGGGGACGGACTAATTCTTAGGATAAAGGTTTGAATTCCAATATTACTTCTTGAAATGATTTTTAGCTTCTATTACACATTTCCCCTTTTTAACATAGTGAATGATGCTTTCACCAGAATTGATTATTCCAAATTCTTTGCTGGAAAGGAAGCACATTTTGCTTTGATGGCGATGACAGAGCCTCCGAAACAGGTAAGTTCTGATTCCACCATAGCCATGAATAGTGACAAATATTGTGGAACATGTGATAGATTGACAGAAGAGAACAAGCAACTCAGGGTACAACTTGAGAGTGTTAGACTTAACTGTCAATCTTATCGCAAAGAAGCACATGAATTCAATAAAGTGCTTGATGGTTACAAAAAGGATATTTCTGATTTATAGAAAACACTTTCTTTAAAACAATTAGTCATTAACAGTTATATAAATGAATTGGAAGAAACTAAACTTGAAATGGCAACCATCAAGTGCTTTGCTGAAAAGGTCAACAAGAAGCTAGAAAGTTACAAACATATTGCTTACGTTGTTGATTATATTATTGAAGAACCCACACAACCTAATAGTGCAAACTACAAGGCGGTTCCATCTCCCGTGTTATTTGAAAATCACACTTTACATTCAATAACACCGGAAAGTTCAATCAAATCTGACTCTACATCGGATGATGAATCCAATACTTCTAGTGTTGGGGATCCAAATTCCGATGTTAGACCGATTTTGGGACTGAACAGTGAGGGGGTAACTGCTGTAACTGATGATTCTGATTCGGATGCTGAGATAACTGAGAAAGTGAGTGATATTACCATTGAAAATCACATTACCACAAATGAACCGATATCACCTTCTCAGATTATTCATCCAATGGCTAACGCTCATCGAGTGAATCAGTCAGTTAAGCAAGTTGAAAAGAATGAACCGAGTGACAAACCCGTCAAAGTGTTCTATTGGATGGAGGAATCCGATATAAGATTATTTCCGACGAGGAATATCCAATTAAGTTTGCCAATTACTCCAAGATTGAGAAAATTTGGCAGGAGAGTACTATTTGGTTCCCAAAACACGAGAGAACCAATGATGTACCTCTAGAGATCTTAAAGAAAATTTATTTGGATGTTCCTAAAGAACCCAAGGTTCATGTCACCGAGTTTATCAAGCCAAAGGAAAAGGCGAACAGTTTTATTGAGCCGACTTACTCAAAGGACCCAGCTCCTAAGAGTTTAAGACGAAGGTGTGTGGATGACCAATATCCTATCACTACTTATGCAAAGTCGAACGCCAAGAACGTGTTTGAAGAATACCGTGCGTGCTTTAAGTGCGGGGTGAGAGGGCATTTACTTGTTCACTGCCCGTACGTAAGGCATAAGAGGCATGAGGTTGAAGTGAAGCAGAAGTATCAAAGTCCAGTTGATAATCATTGTTATCCACAACAACGGTTTGTCCCTCAACCAGCACCGTTTTATAACCAAAGCCGATATTTTCAAAAGAGGGATAATCGTCAGATGGCATATGATCGTCGTAATTGGATAGCCATGGAAAAACCTTAAAGAAACCAGTGGTGAACACAACTGTAGATAAACAGAAGGTTCCACTAAAACCTGTTGTTAAGTCAGACCTATCTCTGTTAATTCAGAGAAGGTAACTAAGAAAGTTTCCTTTAAGAATGAAGTAAAGAAACAGACTGAGAATCCAAAATCTCAGATCCGAATCTTGAAACGTTCGGAACAATTCTGGTCACCGGTGGGTTCTCAAGGTGCTTCAACTTCAAAAGCAAATGAAAAATCTGAAAGTGAAAAGAATTTGACTGATAACAAAAAGATCAATTCAAACTCAATTGTTAATGAAAAAGAATCTTTGAAACAAAATGTTCAAAGACCCAAGACCAAGCAGGCTTGGGTCCCCTAAAAGAACTAATCTCTTTACTTGATATGTGCAGGGAGCTTCAGCTGGCCCTGTTAGCAGTCTCTGGATTGTTGACCGTGGAGCTTCTGGTCACATGACAGGGGATTTGTCGCAGCTGTTCGACATTAGAAACATCAATGGCGGATATGTAGCATTTGCTGGGAACAAAGGAGGCTACATTACTATGGAGGGTAGTGTGAGTAATGGTATAGTGAGTTTTGAGAAGATCTCATATGTGAAACAGATCGATTATAATCTGCTTAGTGTCAGTCACATCTGCGATAAACAGTTTTCTGTATTCTTTGATGACAAATCTTGATACATACTCAAACTGGGTTTTGTGCTTCCAAAAGAGTGGATAATGCTGAAAGCACCGAGAGTGAATATTCTGTAGATTCTCTACATGTCAAAGGCTATGACAACCCAAGGCCAAGTAACTTGTTTCCTCTCCAAGGCTGCTGGAAAAGAATCCATTATGTGGCACAGGAGGATGAGACACATTCACCTCGGAAAAATGAATCATCTGGTGAAAAATGGACTTGTCGAAGGCGTTAATGTCAAAAATTTTCATTTAAATGACAAGTGTATGAGTTGCAAGAAGGGTAAGCAGCACAAACAATCCCACAAACCAAAGAAAGTAAACTCTGTGGAATTGCCACTTGAGCGTTTGCACTTGGACCTGTTCGGACCTGTCAAGCGTAAAAGTCATGCTGGAGAGTTATATTGTCTTGTGGTTACTGACGACTATTCCAGATTCTCGTAGGTTATGTGCTTGCATCATAAGAGCGACACGTTTATCAATCTGAAGGTTTTGTTCACTCGATTAGAGAATGTTTATGGTCTGAAGATCAAAAGAATTAGGAGTGATAATGAGACGGAGTTCAAAAATGCACAGATGGATGCCTTTTGTGAGGATAAAGGAATTCATCATGAATACAGTGCTCCGTATACCCCTCAACAGAACGGTGTCGCGTAAAGGAAAAACAGGACTCTAATAGAGGCGGCGAGAACAATGCTTGCGGATTCCAATCTTCCAGTAATGTTCTGGAATGAAGCTATTTACGCAGCTTATTACACACTAAATCATGTGTTAACAGTGAAGAAGTTTGGCAAAACTTCTTATGAACTGTTGAACAGACGAAAGCCAAACCTAGAGTATCTAGAACCATTTGGAGCACCATGTACTATGCTTAATCCATCAGAGAAGTTTGCACCAAAAGTTGAAGAGGGATTCTTTGTTGGATATGCAACCCCGCTCAAACCGGTATTCAACAAAAGAACTCGTCAGGTAGAGGAGTGGGCTAACGTTGAAGTTCAACGATATACTCAGAACGTACAGGGTAGTGGTCCAGATTGGATGTTTGATTACAAAGATTTCTTTGAATCATTCAATCTAGATGACTTGGTTGAAGAGGCTGTATTAAGATTATATTACGAGTGTGAAAATGCAGTGACATCAGTAGATGCATATATTGCGACTAATGCTATTGGATTGCGGATTACATAATGTTTTGTCAACTGTCGAACGGTCGAATGAAGAATTGTGAACGGTCGAAGGTGGAGCTAAAGGGTTGAAGGTACACAGGGAGGTCGAAGGAAGAATTTATCTATTGTAATGTCTTAGTTCGACCATGTCGAATGGTCGAACCTGCACATTCGACCAAGTGATTTGGGCGAATGTGAAGGCCTATATAAGGTCAAGTTAGTTTTTGATTTGTAACTTTTGGTCATTTTGTTTTCCCTCCCTGTGTGTGTTCTCCCTAGGTTTATTATTGAATCTGTAAAAGTGTTTTAATCATTATAAACTACATTTTCAAGTGTAATTGATTATCAAAGTGAATGAATTGAATATGTTTATGATGATTTCTGTGTTTTGCTAGTTTTATTATCATATTGTGATCAATTCAGGGATTCCGCACCTGAATTGAACTTGTTTGATCATTATCTTTGTTGTTTAGACGATCCTACGCGCATACAAAGTGGTATCAGAGCCATTTGGATCAAACAACCACAAATTGATAATATTACAGCTGATTTGGACCCAATTTTGATCAAAACTTTCTGTTTTTCATTGATAAAGTGAATTTGGTGTTAAATTGATTGATTTGAACTTGTTTTCATGGATAAAACTCATAATTCTCTTTGTTAAACTTGTTCCAAATCTAATCCGAAGCAAAACCTGATTAAGATCATCAAATTTCATTAACATTTGAAAATTATTGATCAAAATAACTGA
This sequence comes from Ambrosia trifida, assembly GCA_028751855.1. Taxonomy (NCBI): domain Eukaryota; kingdom Viridiplantae; phylum Streptophyta; class Magnoliopsida; order Asterales; family Asteraceae; genus Ambrosia; species Ambrosia trifida. Next base: position 130,479,047 of record CM054128.1, on the reverse strand, counting down.
TTTTTAAAGAATAACTGTTTTTCAAATATGAAGGGTCGAACCTAGGGAGATTTGGTCGAAAGTGAGAGTTTGTGGTCGAACCAGGGATTATTGGTCAAACGTAGAGTGTTATTTGGTTGAACCTAGAAAGTTTTAGTCTGTTATTGTTCATTCGACCTTATTGGGTACATTCGACCAATCGAGTGGTCGAACATGGGTGTAAACGGTCGAAAGTGAACTGAGTTGTTATTTTCTACATTCGAACTTTATCAAACAGTCGAACGTGGACTGATTTTCACATTCGACCACGCGATCAATCAAAAGGGTCGAACGTAGAAACTTTTATAAAATTTTTCTAATCGTTTCGTGTTTAATCATTTACAGATCGATATGTGGAATTTTCCTACAACACCACGACCTAATACAACACCACAACAACAGACAACCATGGATCCTTGGTCAGTAGCTGCTCAAAAGTCTAGTCAACCATCCCAACCGATTAACTACATGGCGATGACTAGTTCTATGCCCCAACAAGTTGCACAATCACAACCACAACCGATGGCTGATTATTGGGGAGTAGCAGCAGCGGCGGTACACTCTCACACTACCAACGCGATCTCGACTCTTGTTCAAACCTTATCATCGGGTAGTGGAAGTCGTCCACCAAAGTTGGTGGAAATGGTAGACTATAACACATGGAAGACCAAGTTCAAGATTCATCTTGAGGGAATGGGATTAGAAGGAACGGAAGCTTGGCAGATGATTGCTAAGGGCTATGTTGCTCCGATCTTGGAGAACACGTGTCACACCACGCCAATGGCGGAAACACGTGGCGCGACGCTCGAAAGCATATCAAAGTCAAGATTAACACAAACTATATTTAATTAGAAAAGATCATTATATTAAGATGTCGGGAAAGAGTACCTGGTTTCAAACATTACTTACAACCACAAACATTAAGTTTTAAAGTGGGGTGTTTCCGTTTATGTCCCAACCCGATGGTAACAATAGATGAAACCCCCAACCAGTGTCCGACATCCCAAATTCCACCGTACTAGCCGCATACCTGTTCAGCACTTAGTTACCTGAAAGATATGTTTAAAAAGACGTCAATATATAAAATATTGGTGAGTTCACAGGTTTTAGTTTCGTAAATACGACATTTTTAGATCCTGTGCAAATCCAGCACATTTTTACATCCTGTGCAAGTCCAGCACATTTTTACATCCTGTGCAAATCCAGCACATTTGGTGGCCTTTGTATGGAGTAGCTAGCTCCTACAAACTATGATGATAAGCAATCCCCTGAGCCCCATAACCAAACCAAGACTAATAAATATGCCCCGCTCCAAGTCGTTTCTCGGAAACCAACGACTTAAGTTCAGAATACGTGCACCTCTTGTCTTTACCGGGTTGACGCTATCAACCAGAGGTGGGCCTCGTCAGGCACCGATAGTACTATCCAAATATTCCTTTGGTTTCATTTTACCTGAATTAATGGTTACAGTAGCGAGGACCCAACCCCGAGTGGCGACCAAAAACTCAAGTACTCATCATGCCACTTACCACATTTTAACCTTTGAAAACATCTCAATATGTGATAACTTTTGACAAACATATCTTTCCCCCAGTTAAAACAGTAAAATGGGGCCGTGAAACTCACCTTAATTTCCATGCTTAGCTAGCAAATAAAGCCCAAAGCTTTGACCGACTTCCTCGTGCCCTAATTACCAATAAAGGACACCTTAAAGTCTATCATATATAAACCTAGCTTAATTTCCGGTTAAAAGATAGTTTATTCAACTATCCTGACTCGTGTGTAGTAACCCGAGTCTTTAAGTGTTTTAACTCGACGAACCGATCGTGACTTATCTTACTTACGCGTTAACACACGACGGAGTGCCCAAGTTGCGCACTTGTTACAGTTCGCGGGTAACCCACGTTGGACTAATACCTCGAAACGTATAACTTACCTTGAACCATAGCTCATCTCGTTAGTCGAATAAATGTATTTGTCGTGTACGTTTATTTTTAGGAAAATAAACTTTTCAAAATATGATTATTGTTATTAATTTCCGATTAATAACATAAGTTACATCATTTCCAAAATCCGAACATTTCAAGGTTTTCAAGACTTCGCTTTTTATAAAACGATTACCAAATAAAATCGAACGTTCATAAGTTTTTGAATCCGAACAACAAACATTATTTAGTTACCGAAACCTTTCGAAAACTCATCATACTTGACGTTTGGCAAGACTATATATCTTTATTTTGAAAGTATTGTCCGGTATTCACTTATTATTGCTACAAATATCTTTTGTCAAAATGTCGCGATTTTGTATAAAAACACTTGAAAATTATTTATAAAAACATACACGACCATATTAATTGTGTTGCGCTTCGGATTTTATAAAAATTTCGGCAGAGTTTCCTCTGTTTTTGTACAAACCAGACAACTCAAGTTGTCTACAAATTTCTCAAAAATCAATTCCAACACACGACAACTACATTTACTTGCATTTTCCAAATCAACGAGACGTATACGTTTCAACACTTTAGGTAATTTATACTTACATTAATATATAACAATATATGTACGTATAGTCCGACAATTTAGTCCGATATCAATATTACTTAGTCATGATACTTTTGTTTATCATTCGCCGGTTCGTTTCGCGAGTTAAGACTATTTAATTCGTATTTATATATTTATAGAAATAATATTCAACAATAATAACATAATAAATAAGAATTTGTTATACCAAGATTCCACACGCGTGCGTCTCGGCTACGGGTTGACCGAATCTTGTGACCGAGCTTGCACGTTGACCGAGGCTTGCCCAGATCTGAACTGGACCAAAACGGATCAGACTCGCACCGGCCCCGATCTGCCCGTCTTGACACACCGTCAGCCCGAAATCATAACTACCCGACCCAAAAGTCCTCACCAGCTGCAGCTACCGATCGTCGAAGCGACAACCAGACCCGGATCTGACCAGATCTGGTTCGCATGACCCGAAACCCGGCCAAAACAACGATTCATCACCATCGACACCTGACCCGTAACTCACCAGGTCTGCAGAACCCGTCACCCAACAAACCCGAACCAAAACTGAGTCTGACTCGGGTTGACCAGATCTTGCTTGGCTGACCCCGACCCAGACCCGGCCCGAGCAGCCCAACGCACCACCTTCCCTGTCCTCGTCTGCAACAACCACCACGGAACCACCATCGGACCTCACCTAAAACCACTCATCGGACCACCCACCACCTGCACCACCTTCAACCCTCCGCGCGACCACCAGGAACAACCACCTCCTGCACCCCCGAGCCAAAACCATCACCACCGTGATCAGACAAACCACCATCAAACCCGTCACCTACTAACCTGAACCCCCATCGGTCGTTATCTGCCTCGAAACCACCTCCAACCACCACTTAAAACACCACCTCCACAGTTTTCTGAGCTAAAACCATTCACGCCGCCACCACCGGAGATGGTGGTGGTCGGCCGGCGTTGAAACCAGGGGGGGGAGGTGCGAGAGGTTAGAGAGAGAGAGATAGAGTTTTAGAGAGAGAGAGTAGAGAGAGAGTGAGGGGGCGGGTATGTGGCTGCACAATTAGGGAAGAAGAAGACTTATGCCCTTTTATAGCTAGGGCTTGGGGTTAGGTGGGGTGTGTACCGCGTATCGAACCCGTTTAACGTCTTAAGGCTCGGTTTGTATTTAGGGTTAATAACTTACCACGAAAACTAGTCGGTTTTGTTCGAAATTAAAAACATAACTAAACCGAGCAATTTAAATGTTATCTCGTCATCCGACGCGTGAAAACGGCACACGCGTTAAAATCGCGTTAATCGGTTCGGTTGTGTTATCCTTCATTTAAATGATCCGATAACTTTCGAAATTCAATAAGAAATATTATTTATAATAAATAATTATTCCGAAAGCTCGATAACGGTTAAAACCACGCGTTTTGACGTTCGAATCCCACGTCAGTTCCTCTCCGCGTTCTCCAAAACGCTGCGTTTTTGACCGTTTACCGCGCCGACTTCACATTCGATCGCATCAATGGTAAATACGTGTCGTATTTACATAGAATAAGCTTATGTTATTCCAGTTTGACAAATTTTCGCTGATGTCAGTTCGTTACGTTAAATACGCGAAGTCTTTCTTTAAAGGCATCAAGACTTCAACGAACTTTCAAACGGACATCGTAGGACTCGTATTAGCTCAACTAACCATAATTAACCTTAAACCAGGTTAATTATTTCTAAAACATGATTAGCATCACGTTAATCGTTGTACGAAATTTGCCGGTTGTCACATTCTCCCCCCGTTAAGAGAATTCCGTCCCGGAATTCAGTTCAAGTCATCCGATACATTAGTATCCTTGAACAGGGCGGGATGTTTGCAACTCACACGATTACCCCTTTTCTTCGTGAACTCCAGTTCACGCTTAGCGTCCTAACGAACACAATGTCATGAGTCGGCTACGGCCGAGCTCTTGGGTATCGCAATCCGGCACAAATATCGGTTTTCCCGAAATAGTAGAGCTTTGCGTCAACCTGAATCCTGTCAGTTGAGGAATTGACAATGCTTCCTCCAGCCAGACCTGCGGGATTCGTCAAGAGTCCCACTAAGCTCTTGCGATAGTTCGAGCTTGTTCGTTGCAAGGCCAAATTTTAACTGACATATCCGAGTCACTGGAGTACTAAGCGAAGTCACTCCATTACCGTTTTCGTGCTTAACCACACCCTTTCAGAGTATAACACTCAGCAAAGTCCTATACCAATTCGAAGTTCCTAAGGCCAACGCCTTGCTAGTACAACTTCTTGATTGGTTTGGCCACTTATTCAAGCAGGTTTGAATCTACCAGCTTCGTTGGTCACTTCTTGAACTCACGCCAGTTCATGTATATGTCTCTGTCTGCCATTCGACGTACTAGAGACGTACACGTATGCACTCCAGAGGACTTCGAGTAGCACACCCCGAACACTAGGGTGATAATTCCTATCACATAGGAAATTCTGGCGATGAAGTACACGAATTTGATTTGCCACCGACACTAATCGTATCACACAGGGCACTTCCGTCCAGGACAACAATTCATTCGTTCGAGAATGGTAATCCATACTCATCTCAAATTGAGTGTCCCAGACTTGCGTTCAAGGTTTGGCACACCCTGGGGCAGGATAACTACTAAAATCCGATATTGTGAAAGTTGACACCTAGTGTCTAGCCACGACTCTCCAAGAGTATTGGTGGCTATCCGTATGCCTCATATTATAACTACAAACGAGTAGGGGATGAGAAGGTTCCAAACAGCAATCGATCATTGCCTGCGTCCCATCACAGTCACCGGACACCTCAGGCGACAAGGCCATTAGGTTCGCTCGTTGAATTTCACTAATCGGGTGATCTTACCAGATCACAAAGCAGTCGACATTCTTGAGGACGCTCGGGGTTGTTTATAGTAGCGGATGGTAATCCTGTGTCCTCACATGGACCGAAATCCACTATGCACCAACTTACAACCTTTTCGTATGCGCGATTGTGGTTAGTGGTACTAGGACGCCTAATATGGACTGATGGTGGTCGAAAGTTTTTGCGTCACTTTCACCCCTCAGTTCCCCAGACAGTAGACGGTGTATATTCAACATACGGCCGTACAATTCCACAATACACGAGAATTTAAGCCGACTAAAACACAAACGTCTGGAGGCTCACATCACCTCATCACATTGGTCATCACAGGAATGTTGTACATGAACAATCATAGTATGGTTGCCGTATTAAATAGAGGATAGGGTCTCGACAACATCTCAACACGTTGGCTTTCCTCGAGACGGTAAGCAGAGCATTGGTAACTACCCAAAACAAGGGTACCCCGTGCTTGTCCTGCTATATGTGCCTCACGAGCACTGGTGTCCTATCGTTATTAGCAACCTAGTAAGTCAATTCTGAACAATACAGGACACACGTTCCTTAAATTGACTTTCAGATCCTATGCAGAGATCTGAGTGAAGGGAGTCCTGACCCGGAATCCTCACTCGCCGAATATTCCATCTTTCGGGATCTTTCGAGGTAAGAGGTGAAATTGAGTCATAGATGAATGCATCTGGCATAGATCTCACGTTTGGGCTTGGCGGCTCCATGCGCCACAATCGTTACTTAAAACAACAAACGACCGAGATCGCCCTACAAGAAGTAGTCTTGAGCCTTCCAATAAGGCATCCCATTCAACGACTCAGGTAGTCACACGCATAGGTGCAACATGTAAGCTTTCGTGCTCATCTTGTTTAGTCATGGACTAAACGCACTAACTAGGCAGCTCACATTACTATGGTGTCTCCAACAGCGTTTGCCAAGGACAGGGGATTTTGCTCTAGTGCGAGCAATGCTACTGTAAAATAACTGGGAACACCCATATCGACCCAAGGTCGAAAGGGTTCCATAATCCCAAGAATCTGCGTAACGGCACCAAGACAAGATAAACCTACCATTAGAGGAATAACAACATTAATCGAAGGGCCGAGACAATCAACCGTCTCAACACAGTAGGGTAGTACCCTTATAGCGTAGATAATGCTACACGCCCTTTTGGATTCAGGGTTTCACAAAACCTTCGGGATCATGTACCAGGGACTCCACCAATGCCCACGCCATGGGTGGGTCCACAATGGTATTTCCATAATCGTCAGCACGTCACGTTGGCAGGTATGGCGTCAAACAAATCCACTGGGATGAGCAATAATGAATTGAGTCTTTCAACTCTTACTAGTCCCAAAGGTATGGGTCATACTATCGCTCACATTTACTCGATCCCTTCAGGTTCGAGATGTATTTGAAATCCCTTTATCGCAAAGACGAGCCTCACCCCGTCATGTGTGGATCATGGAATTTCCTTCCGACATGATTCGAGAGTGGTTAGTCGACCAAAATGCACGTAAAAGGTTAAGGCTGGACATGGCGTCACTGATGCCTTGGATTTTGAAGAGGTAATGCTCACGAGGCACGCGAGCATATAAAGAGGTCGACACATGATTCGGTCAATTACTCAAACTACGAGATTCGAACTTTAGAGGGATACATGTGCTAACACTAGGACCAGAGTGTCTTAGTACGACTACTGGAAAGTCCGTTAGACACCCGAATTCCCACATTATCGATGGCATCACTACACAACCATTCCGCAACATAACAACGGTTACGTGGGTTTGGGGTAATGTCTTTATCCCAAGGGAACCAAGAGTGAATCAAACGACAGGTTATCACATCATCAAGTCAATCCAACAATTGTAGCAATACGTTTACGGTGCGATACGGCAGTATGGACAACGCGACAATGATCGCAACACGTCCGCAAAACACATCAACAACGGAACACCGCACAGGAACAACACGACGACAAAGAAGCATGACAACAAGGCAACACCGCAATGTGAACAACTCAACAACAGAGAAGCATGTCAACCAGGTAGTACCGCAACATGAATCGCATGACACAGAGAAACACGACAACAAGGCTACACCACTGCAGGAGCAGCACAACAACAGGATTGCACCGTCGTCAATGCAGCGCAACCACATGGATACGCAATCGGCAGAACCGTGCAGCTACAAGAATGCACAATCGGTAGGGGTAACACCACTTCATGAATTCACCACAGCAGGATGACACACAACCTAGCGAGTCCGCTATACATAACTACAAGAAGCTCCATTCCGGTGAGCACGCATCCCGGTGCGCTTCAGCTCACTTATGGCGACGGAATCCTTATTCGTAACCCCAGCAGCAACCTATACTCCATAGGCTCGTCGGTGGGAACAATTGGGTTATTAAGGGCATTCGTCATCATAAGAGCAATGGGAACGATGGGTTCCACATAATTTAGCAGACTTATTAGGCCGATATCGTTCCTAGGGAGAATGACCGTATACTCGATAAGTCACTCGAATAATAGCAACTGTAGCATTGACAGGCTCAACCATACCTGAGAGCCATCGCCAACATTAGTCTTGGCAGGAGCCAGGGAATGATAACGAGCGGTTTAACGAAAACCTCAAAGAAAATGGAGTTAATGGCAACGAACTCCTTCGTGACACAAACATGATCATAGCGGCCTGGCAAGGGTCTTAGAGATATCTATGTCAATGGCAATGATCTTAGTAGGGGCCTTCGAAACAACAGCAACATCAAACTTGACAAAAGCCATAGAAACATCCTTAACACGCTCAGTATGAGCTACACTCTCAGCAACGATGACATGATTCGCTTGGGCCATAGAACAACGATAGCAGCAACAACAGCAGGCTCAGCAGAAACCTTAGACCCGTCGTAGCTATTAGATGTGTGGTAAATAGCATCCATAGGACCTAGAAACCAACCAACATCTTTCCCAGTATCAAAACGTTGGTCACAACAAGAGTAGTAGAGGTAGAAGGATCATGATTTATCGAGACACCACGATAAAATAAAACGATACAGACTCTGGCAATTCAACCGAGTCATCCTTCTCATTAGGGTCCTCTTGCATGTTATTTTGGTCCTAGCACCGATAGTCATAAACTGAAATGCCTCTCGGCCACCTAAGCGAGGCCAGTGAACTTTCTTCCTGATAGGCCACGCAGTGAGAGTATCGAAATATGACAAGAGATTGGACAAGTCACATTGTCCATGACGAATGGATCTCGCAACCTTAGTTTATAAAACACCGTGACAAAAGGGACGCAACGTCTCAATATCTATGGGGATTGATGGAAGACACTTCGCACCAATTGCCACCCCAAATAGACAACCAGTCTCGTCGTCCTGACGAGGGTAGCGGACGTTCAACATTGCAACGTGAGCAATGGAATTGCCGTCCCATGGGTAAGTTTCGTTGGCAGAATAACATGACCACTTCCAGTAGTCCGTTATTTGATTTTCGAGGGGAATTTCGATGTCAGCCAGAGCGTTCCGTGACACTTGACAATTACGAGTCACACGCTTTACGATTTCGGCTCCCGAAATGTGGTTTCACTCCCCGAGCATTATGACGGATTCAGACGCAAAACGCACGTCGTGATCCTATATTCAATATATATGTATGTCTCCATATATATTAACTGACTTGGGTAAAATTATCTCCGACTCGACTCACTTTACCATATAACTACTTTCCCATTAAGTAGTCATACTAGGATCTTGTCAGTCGAGATTTCATTTTTCCCGTAATCGACTCGACTCACCTTTCCATATATTTATTTTCCCATTAAATAAATATACTATGACCTTGTCGACTCGATATTACATTTCTCAACCATCAACTCGACTCACCTTACCGTATAATTATTTTTCCATTAAATAATTATACTAGGATCTTGTCGATTTGACATTTCGTTTTACCACCATCGACTCGACTCACTTTACCGTATAATTATTTTCCCATTAAATAATTATACTAGGATCTTGTCGATTCGACATTACACTTTACAATCATCGACTCGACTCACTTTACCGTATAATTATTTTCCCATTAAATAATTATACTAGGATCTTGTCGATTCGACATTACATTTTACAATCATCGACTCGACTCACTTTACCGTATAATTATTTTCCCATTAAATAATTATACTAGGATCTTGTCGATTCGACATTACATTTTACAATCATCGACTCGACTCACTTTACCGTATAATTATTTTCCCATTAAATAATTATACTAGGATCTTGTCGATTCGACGTTGTATTTTACGACCATCGACTCGACTCACTTTACCGTATAATTATTTTCCCATTAATTAATTATACTAGGGTCTTGTCGATTCGACATTACATTTTACAATCATCGACTCGACTCACTTTACCGTATAATTATTTTCCCATTAAATAATTATACTAGGATCTTGTCGATTCGACGTTGTATTTTATGACCATCGACTCGACTCACTTTACCGTATAATTATTTTCCCATTAAATAATTATACTAGGGTCTTGTCGATTCGACATTTCGTTTTCAACACCCGACTCGGCTCACTTTACCATATATTTATTTTCCCATTAAATAAATATACTAGGATCTTGCCGATCGATAATTCGTTTTCAACACCCGACTCGGCTCACTTTACCATATATTTATTTTCCCATTAAATAAATATACTAGGATCTTGCCGATCGATAATTCATTTTCAACACCCGACTCGGCTCACTTTACCATATATTTATTTTCCCATTAAATAAATATACTAGGATCTTGCCGATCGATAATTCATTTTCAACACCCGACTCGGCTCACTTTACCATATATTTATTTTCCCACTAAATAAATATACTAGGATCTTGCCGATTCGGCATTGTTGATTTAGCTGGGGGCTATCATGCCTTCTAGATAAGATGATCAAGCCTATTAACTCAGCAAGGACGATTCTGCCCTCCAATGGGGGAAGGAACGCCTGACCCTTGAAGACAACTTGGGCATGTGCTAGATCAAGAATGACTTACTCCCAGTAATACTACAGCAGCACACGGGCCACTAGTCTCAATACTGATCCACACAGGGTCCCGTGCTCAAAACGCGCTGGTTTCGCAAGGACGCACCCTTGGTCTTCACTGCTTTCCAAGCTTAGCATTCCACGCATCGTACCATGCATTCATCTCTTCGGTAGGCAGTGCATCCTCGTATGTCCGCTCCATCGAAGAACTTCGTGCGGAGGCATTAAACTCCTATACAAGGAAGTTTTCGTCGCCTGTCCTTATCCGATGCGAGGGTTTACGTCATATTACTCATATGAAGTAGACGTCCGAGCTCTTCCGTGTTCGTACCTTAGAGGTAATGCTGAAGAAAGCTCATTCAGTTTGCGAGGATCAAAATCAAGGGATATCAACAAGACCTCCCTTTTAGCCCGTTGGCCAATCAAAAGCTAAGATTGACCCTACAGTACAAGAATAGACAGGGCAAGAAGTGATCACCAACCCCAGCCCTAGCGCCCACCTAGGTTACCGTGCACCACAAGTTATTATTACGTGTGCACCCGCAATGATAATCGGTGTTGCCAGGTAATTTTGGTGCCCGCTAGTTCCGAGCTTCCTGATCCAAAACAAAGATTTCACACAATAATGGACCTAGACTAGCTTCGCCTTCACAACATTAGCAACACGACAACGTCCACTAGCACGATAAAGGTTAGCCCTTCCGATCATCCCGTCCGCAGGTAAGCGGGTGAGTTCGTCGTAGACCACCGCTTGTCCTTCCCGCTTGTCGATGTCGGTAACCGATGCAAAAGTGCGGACTAAAGTGAAGTGTGAGACGATATCCTTACAGGCAAGCTATCTGTACTACTTATATGCATTAACTAGCACTAGTTAGAAAATCGAATCTCTACACAATTTAAACATTCATATCCTTATTTTCTAACATTTTATATATTGACACACATGGCTAGTCGGTCGGAATTTCCCCTTGTACAATCCATGTACAATTTTCTTTCTTTTCTAAAAATATTTCGTTGTGTTTTATTTTTGAAAACTCCGTTTTCGAGCCAAAACCGGTTATAGTCTAGATTTTTTTTTTTTCAAAAATGCTAGTTCGCTATAACCTTGGCTCTGATACCACTTCTGTCACACCACGCCAATGGCGGAAACACGTGGCGCGACGCTCGAAAGCATATCAAAGTCAAGATTAACACAAACTATATTTAATTAGAAAAGATCATTATATTAAGATGTCGGGAAAGAGTACCTGGTTTCAAACATTACTTACAACCACAAACATTAAGTTTTAAAGTGGGGTGTTTCCGTTTATGTCCCAACCCGATGGTAACAATAGATGAAACCCCCAAACAGTGTCCGACATCCCAAATTCCACCGTACTAGCCGCATACCTGTTCAGCACTTAGTTACCTGAAAGATATGTTTAAAAAGACGTCAATATATAAAATATTGGTGAGTTCACAGGTTTTAGTTTCGTAAATACGACATTTTTAGATCCTGTGCAAATCCAGCACATTTTTACATCCTGTGCAAGTCCAGCACATTTTTACATCCTGTGCAAATCCAGCACATTTGGTGGCCTTTGTATGGAGTAGCTAGCTCCTACAAACTATGATGATAAGCAATCCCCTGAGCCCCATAACCAAACCAAGACTAATAAATATGCCCCGCTCCAAGTCGTTTCTCGGAAACCAACGACTTAAGTTCAGAATACGTGCACCTCTTGTCTTTACCGGGTTGACGCTATCAACCAGAGGTGGGCCTCGTCAGGCACCGATAGTACTATCCAAATATTCCTTTGGTTTCATTTTACCTGAATTAATGGTTACAGTAGCGAGGACCCAACCCCGAGTGGCGACCAAAAACTCAAGTACTCATCATGCCACTTACCACATTTTAACCTTTGAAAACATCTCAATATGTGATAACTTTTGACAAACATATCTTTCCCCCAGTTAAAACAGTAAAATGGGGCCGTGAAACTCACCTTAATTTCCATGCTTAGCTAGCAAATAAAGCCCAAAGCTTTGACCGACTTCCTCGTGCCCTAATTACCAATAAAGGACACCTTAAAGTCTATCATATATAAACCTAGCTTAATTTCCGGTTAAAAGATAGTTTATTCAACTATCCTGACTCGTGTGTTGTAACCCGAGTCTTTAAGTGTTTTAACTCGACGAACCGATCGTGACTTATCTTACTTACGCGTTAACACACGACGGAGTGCCCAAGTTGCGCACTTGTTATAGTTCGCGGGTAACCCACGTTGGACTAATACCTCGAAACGTATAACTTACCTTGAACCATAGCTCATCTCGTTAGTCGAATAAATGTATTTGTCGTGTACGTTTATTTTTAGGAAAATAAACTTTGCAAAATATGATTATTGTTATTAATTTCCGATTAATAACATAAGTTACATCATTTCCAAAATCCGAACATTTCAAGGTTTTCAAGACTTCGCTTTTTATAAAACGATTACCAAATAAAATCGAACGTTCATAAGTTTTTGAATCCGAACAACAAACATTATTTAGTTACCGAAACCTTTCGAAAACTCATCATACTTGACGTTTGGCAAGACTATATATCTTTATTTTGAAAGTATTGTCCGGTATTCACTTATTATTGCTACAAATATCTTTTGTCAAAATGTCGCGATTTTGTATAAAAACACTTGAAAATTATTTATAAAAACATACACGACCATATTAATTGTGTTGCGCTTCGGATTTTATAAAAATTTCGGCAGAGTTTCCTCTGTTTTTGTACAAACCAGACAACTCAAGTTGTCTACAAATTTCTCAAAAATCAATTCCAACACACGACAACTACATTTACTTGCATTTTCCAAATCAACGAGACGTATACGTTTCAACACTTTAGGTAATTTATACTTACATTAATATATAACAATATATGTACGTATAGTCCGACAATTTAGTCCGATATCAATATTACTTAGTCATGATACTTTTGTTTATCATTCGCCGGTTCGTTTCGCGAGTTAAGACTATTTAATTCGTATTTATATATTTATAGAAATAATATTCAACAATAATAACATAATAAATAAGAATTTGTTATACCAAGATTCCACACGCGTGCGTCTCGGCTACGGGTTGACCGAATCTTGTGACCGAGCTTGCACGTTGACCGAGGCTTGCCCAGATCTGAACTGGACCAAAACGGATCAGACTCGCACCGGCCCCGATCTGCCCGTCTTGACACACCGTCAGCCCGAAATCATAACTACCCGACCCAAAAGTCCTCACCAGCTGCAGCTACCGATCGTCGAAGCGACAACCAGACCCGGATCTGACCAGATCTGGTTCGCATGACCCGAAACCCGGCCAAAACAACGATTCATCACCATCGACACCTGACCCGTAACTCACCAGGTCTGCAGAACCCGTCACCCAACAAACCCGAACCAAAACTGAGTCTGACTCGGGTTGACCAGATCTTGCTTGGCTGACCCCGACCCAGACCCGGCCCGAGCAGCCCAACGCACCACCTTCCCTGTCCTCGTCTGCAACAACCACCACGGAACCACCATCGGACCTCACCTAAAACCACTCATCGGACCACCCACCACCTGCACCACCTTCAACCCTCCGCGCGACCACCAGGAACAACCACCTCCTGCACCCCCGAGCCAAAACCATCACCACCGTGATCAGACAAACCACCATCAAACCCGTCACCTACTAACCTGAACCCCCATCGGTCGTTATCTGCCTCGAAACCACCTCCAACCACCACTTAAAACACCACCTCCACAGTTTTCTGAGCTAAAACCATTCACGCCGCCACCACCGGAGATGGTGGTGGTCGGCCGGCGTTGAAACCAGGGGGGGAGGTGCGAGAGGTTAGAGAGAGAGAGATAGAGTTTTAGAGAGAGAGAGTAGAGAGAGAGTGAGGGGGCGGGTATGTGGCTGCACAATTAGGGAAGAAGAAGACTTATGCCCTTTTATAGCTAGGGCTTGGGGTTAGGTGGGGTGTGTACCGCGTATCGAACCCGTTTAACGTCTTAAGGCTCGGTTTGTATTTAGGGTTAATAACTTACCACGAAAACTAGTCGGTTTTGTTCGAAATTAAAAACATAACTAAACCGAGCAATTTAAATGTTATCTCGTCATCCGACGCGTGAAAACGGCACACGCGTTAAAATCGCGTTAATCGGTTCGGTTGTGTTATCCTTCATTTAAATGATCCGATAACTTTCGAAATTCAATAAGAAATATTATTTATAATAAATAATTATTCCGAAAGCTCGATAACGGTTAAAACCACGCGTTTTGACGTTCGAATCCCACGTCAGTTCCTCTCCGCGTTCTCCAAAACGCTGCGTTTTTGACCGTTTACCGCGCCGACTTCACATTCGATCGCATCAATGGTAAATACGTGTCGTATTTACATAGAATAAGCTTATGTTATTCCAGTTTGACAAATTTTCGCTGATGTCAGTTCGTTACGTTAAATACGCGAAGTCTTTCTTTAAAGGCATCAAGACTTCAACGAACTTTCAAACGGACATCGTAGGACTCGTATTAGCTCAACTAACCATAATTAACCTTAAACCAGGTTAATTATTTCTAAAACATGATTAGCATCACGTTAATCGTTGTACGAAATTTGCCGGTTGTCACAACACGGGTGAGCCGATTCCGTTGGAAAGTCTTGCTGAGGATGAGAAAAAGAAATTTGCTATTAATACTGATCTCTTACATCAGTTTGGGTCTTGCACTACATCTAAACAGTTGTGGGACATGTTAACAAATCGTCATGATAGGAATAAGAAGACGAGGAAGTTGAGAATGGAAGAGTTAAGGAAAGAGTTTGAGAACTTCAGCTATATGGGGAATGAGACGCTGAAGGAGTTGATTCCGAGGTATTGTCATTTACTGACCGAGCTTTCAAGCTATGAGATTAACATACCAATGTCAGAGCTGGTGGACAAGTTTGCTGATGCGTTGCCACCATACTGGAATCAACACATCGAGGTACTGAAGGAAAAGGATGCGTACCAATACTGGACCATCAACGAGTTTATCCAGAAACTTGAGAATAAGGAGATGGAAGAAAAGAGGAAGGCGAAAAGATATCCAGTAGGCATTTGCTAGCGTTATGAGGAGAGCTACTGAATTCATTGAGAAGACTAGCCGAACTGATCTTTCTACTTCCCCAAACACCACATATGGCTTCAACAAAGACAAAGTGACATGTTTCAATTGTGGTGGGAAAGGTCACTTCAAGAGGGAATGCACACAGCCAGCACAGCAGGGGAAGAGAAATCCTTTCAACACCAACTACCAAAACCAGGTATCTTACCAAAGTCCTAATATTTCAAGCTTTCAACCACAAAATACCTACCAGAACCGCCAAAATACTTCACAAAACAACACTGCTAGACAAACCACTACACAAAACTAGAATCAAAACCAAACACCCAAAATCCAAACCAAACAATCATTCCTATTTCTACACCAAACACACAAACCCAATCTGATAACCAAAACCAGGCCTTGGTGATACAGAAAGACGAGGGAATTGATTGGACGGGTATGCAGTTGGGTATTGAGGAGATTACCACTTGTAATGTGGCATGTGTTGCACAGAAAATGGATTTGGATGAGCCGGTATGTGTTGAAGAGGAGATAGTGACTGAGAAGATGTCTGAAGTGAAAATTGAGGAGTTGAGTGAAGAATGTGATGATTGTGTAGAGAAGAACTCTGTTTTGATTCTTGATTCGGTTACTGATGTGCGAGAACAGTATGATTCAGCTTATTCTGATGTGGAGAGTGATTCTGATTCTGAATCTAGTGTTAACTCACTGGATGATGATATCGACAAGCTGCTTGCTGAAGCTGATTTTCTGATGACCCGCAAATCATGCATGGTGAATGATGCTTGTACCAGAATTGATTATTCAAAGTTTTTCGCTGGGAAGGAAGCACACTTTGCACTGATGGCGATGACAGAGCCTCCAAAGCAGGTAAGTTCTGAATCTAATCTTGATATGAATAGTAAGAATTATTGTAGTGCATGTGATCGATTGACAGAGGATAACAAGCAACTCAGGGTTCAACTTGAGAGTGCTAAGATTAACTGTCAATCGTATCAGAAAGAAGCACGTGAGTTTAACAGAGTGCTTGATGGTTACAAGAAAGATATTTCAGAACTCAAAAAGACTTTATCTTTAAAACAACTAGCCATTAATAACTATATCAGTGATTTAGAAAACACAAAACTTGAAATGGCTGCCATCAAGTGCTTTGCAGAAAAAGTGAATAAGAAACTTGAGAGTTATAAGCATATTGCTTATGTTGTTGATCATATCATAAAGGAGCCTTCACAGTCTAGTAGTGCAAACTACAAGGCCTTCCTATCTCCAGTGTTATTTGATAACCATACTCTACATTCAATAACACCGGAGAGCTCAGTTAAGTCTGACTCGACATCGGATGATGAGTCGAACACTTCTAGTGGGAGAACCAAATTCTGATGTTCGACCAATTTTGGGACTCAACAATGAAGGTGTTGTTGCTGTAACTGATGATTCTGATTCTGAGGATGACCAATCTGAGAAGGTGTGTGATACTACTGCTGAAAATCACATAATTACAAACGAACCTATGTCACCATCTCAGATTGTGCATCCCATGGCTAACGCTCATAGAAAGAATCAATCAGTTAAGCCTGTTGAAAAGAAAAATGAATCCTGTGACAAACCCGTCAAGATTTTCTATCGGATGATTGGATCCGATAAGATAATGTCTGACGAGGAATATCCAATCAAATTTGCCAATTATTCAAAGATTGAAAAGATTTGGCAGGAGAGTACCATTTGGTTCCCAAAGCATGAGCGAACAAATGATGTACCTCCAAAGGTTTTAATAAGAATTTACTTGGATATTCCAAAAGAACCGAAAGTTCATGTCACATAATTTATCAAGCCAAAGAATAAGGCTAACAGTTTTCTTGAGCCGACTTACTCCATGGATCCAGCTCCTGAGAGTCTTAGACGGAAATGTGTGGAGGATCAATATCCTATCACTACATACTCTAAGTCGAACGCCAAGAATAACTTTGAGGAATACCGTGCGTGTTATAAATGCGGGGAGAGAGGGCATTTACTTGCTCACTGCCCGTATGTTAGGCACAAAAGGCACGAGGTGGAAGTGAAGCAAAATCATCAACGTCCAGTCGATAATCAATTTTATCCACAACAACGTGTTGTCCCTCAACAAGCACATTTTTATAATCAAAATCATTTTTATCAGAGAAGGGATAATTGTTCGATGACATATGATCGTCGTAACTGGATAGCAATTGAGAAACCACTTAAGAAACCGATGGTGAACATAACTGTTGACAAGAAAAAGGTTCCTGTAAAACCTGCTGTCAAACCAACAGTTGGACCTGTCTCTGTTAAATCAGAGAAGGTAACCAAGAAAGTTTCGTTCAGAGACGAAGTAAAGAAACCGGTTGAGACCCCAAAATCTCAAATTCGGATCTTGAAACGTTCAGAACAACATTGGTCACCAAAAGGTTCACAAGGTGCTTCATCTTCACAGGTGAAGGAGAATGTCAAAGCTGAAACTGAAAAAGATTTAATTGATCAGAAAAAGATCAATTCAAATCAATCTGATTGTAAGAAAGAATCTTTGAAACTTAAAGTTCAAAGACCCAAGACCAAGCAGGCTTGGGTCCCCCAAAAAATCTAATCTTTTACTTGATATGTGCAGGGAGCTTCAGCTGGCCCTGTGAGCAGTCTTTGGATTGTTGACAGTAGAGCTTCTGGTCACATGACAGGGGATCTATCGCTACTGTTCGATATCAGAAATATTAATGGAGGTTATGTAGCGTTTGCTGGAAACAAGGGTGGATACATTACAATGGAGGGTAGTGTCAGTAATGGGATAGTGAGTTTTGAGAAAATTTCGTATGTGAAGCAAATCGATTATAATCTGCTCAGTGTCAGTCAGATTTGTGATAAGCAGTTTTCAGTATTCTTTGATGACAAATCTTGCTATATACTCAAGCCGGGATTCGTTTTACCAAAAGAGTGGGTGATGTTAAAGGCACCGAGAGTGAACAATTTGTACATTCTCGACATGTCAAAAGCTATGACTACATAAGGCCAAGTCACGTGTTTTCTCTCCAAGGCTACTGAAAAAGAATCAATCATGTGGCATAGGAGGATGGGACACATTCACCTTCGAAAGATGAATCAATTGGTGAAGAATGAACTTGTCACAGGCGTGAATGTTAAACATTTTCATTTAAATGACAAGTGTGTGAGTTGCAAGAAAGGTAAGCAGCAAAGCAATCCCATAAGCCAAAGAAAGTCAATTCCGTTGAACTGCCACTTGAGCGTTTGCACATGGATCTGTTCGGACCGGTCAAACGTAAAAGTCATGCTGGTGAATTGTACTGTCTTGTGGTTACCGATGACTATTCCAGATTTTCATGGGTTGTGTGTTTGCATCATAAGAGCGACACGTTTGATAATTGGAAAGTTCTGTTCACTCGATTGGAAAATATCTATGGTCTCAAGATCAATAGAATTAGGAGTGATAATGGGACGGAGTTTAAGAATGCACAGATGGAGGCTCTTTGTGAAAACAAAGGAATTCATCATGAATACAGTGCTCCGTATACCCCTCAACAGAACGGTGTCGCAGAACACAAAAACAGGACTCTAATTGAAACGGCAAGAACAATGCTCACGGACTCAAATCTTCCAGTAATTTTCTGGAACGAAGCAATTTACGCAGCTTGTTATACTCTTTATCGTGTTTTAACGGTGAAGAAGTTTGGCAAAACTTCTTATGAGCTGTTGAATCGACGAAAGCCGAACTTAGAGTATCTAGAAGCATTGGAGCCCCATGTACAATGCTTAATCCATCTGAAAAGCTTGCACCAAAGGCTGAAGAAGGATTCTTTGTTGGATATACAACCCCGCTCAAACGGGTTTTCAACAAACGAACTCGTCAGGTCGAGGAGTGGGCTAATGTTGAAGTTCAAAGATATACTCAAAATGTATAGGGTAGCGGTCAAGACTGGATGTTTGATTACAAGGATTTCTTTGAATCATTCAATCAAGATAGCTTGGTCGAAGAGGCTGTATTACAATTATATTATGAGGTCGAAAATGCAGTGACATCACCGTTGGTGCGTCCGATCACCGTAAACCCCCAAACAGCTTCTAATGATACCAACGCTCCTGCAGCTGAAGAAGAGGTATTTCAGGAGGCTTCCACAACTCTTAATTTATCGGAATCTGAAGATGACGATGATGTTACAAGTGAAGCTGTTGAAGATGTTGCTACAGAGACACCACCAGTGAACCTAAATCCACATGGTGCTTCATCATCGAACGTGGGTAATGATCTGGATTCAACTGAGAACTTAACTACTCAGACGGGAGTGCAAGTACCTGATTATCTGGAATCTCGTATACATCGGATTCACCCGATCGAGCAGGTTATTGGTGATCCTGGTAGCAGTGTGATGACGAGAGGTCAACCGAGGAATGCAAACTCACCAGAAAACCTTGGCGCTCTTGCTTTATATGCCAAAATTCAAAAATCAGGTTTTCAAAATGACTGGTCTTTTGCTTGTTATGTTTCGCAGGTTGAGCCGCGGACTTACAAGGACGCTCTCTTGGAAGACGCTTGGGTAGAGGCTATGCAGGAGGAGTTATTACAGTTTCAGAAACTCGGAGTGTGGACACTAACAGATTTACCTCCAGGACGGAAAAAGATAGGAACGAAATGGGTGTTCAAGTGTAAGAAAGATGACAGAGGAGTGATTGTTAGGAACAAAGCTCGTTTGGTTGTACAAGGCTTTCATCAAGTTGAGGGAATTGATTACAACGAGATTTATGCACCGGTTGCACGCATAAAAGCTATTCAAATGTTTCCGGTGTTCGCATCATATTAGAAATTCAAGGTGTATCAAATGGACGTCAAAAGCGCGTTTCTTTATGGTGTAGTGAAGGAGGAAGTTTACGTAGGTCAACCACCAGGCTTTGAGGATCCTATTCACCAGGATAAGGTCTACGTTCTAAACAAAGCTCTCTACGGGTTGCACCAGGCTCCAAGGCAATGGTATGAGGAGCTGAGCACGTATCTTCTGACAAAAGGATTTAAACGAGGTTTGGTAGATTGCACACTGTTCACAAAACGAACAGGGGATGACTTGCTTCTATTGCAGATTTATGTTGATGACATTATTTTTGGTTCTACTAACGAACTTCTATGCAGAGAATTTGAACGTGTTATGCAGGAAAAGTTTGAAATGAGTGCAATGGGAGAGATGCAGTTTTCCTAGCCTTGCAGGTGGAACAAAGACCAACGGGGATCTTTATTCACCAGACGAAATATGTTTCTGAAGTCTTGAGCCGATTCTAGATGGATAATTCAAAGCCGATGGATACCCCAATATAACCTAATCACGGGATTGGTGTTGACGCTAAGGGGGAGCTAACTGATCCTTTTACATACAGAGCAATCGTCGAATCGCTGATGTATCTCACCGCCTCCAGACCAGATATAATGTTTGCCACATGTCTCTGTGCACGTTATCAGTCGAAGCCAAAACAGAGTCATCTTGCAGCTGTCAAACGTATCCTTAGATATCTTAAGGGTTGTCCGTCGAGAGGACTATGGCACCCTAATGATGATAATTTTGATCTAATCGCTTTTAGTGATGCAGATTGGGGTGGCTGTGACAAAGACAACAAATCCATAACGGCTGGATGCCAGTTTATGGGGAGCAGGCTCGTGACCTGGCAATGCAAGAAACAGACCGCAGTTTCCTTATCCACATGTGAAGCAGAATACGTCTCAGCATCAAGCTGCTGCTCACAGGTTCTCTGGATACAACAACAGATGGTGGACTACGGTTTGCAATTTCTTAAAACCCCTATTTACTGTGATAATAAAGCCGCAATTGCATTAACAAAAGACTTAGTAAATCACTCGAAAGCTAAACATATCCGGATCAAATACCATTTTATCCGTGATTGTTATGCAAAAGAGTTGATCGATATGGTCAAAATCCACACTGACTATCAACGTGCAGATCTTTTTACCAAAGCTTTTGATAAATTAAGATTTGAATATCTTTTAAAAGCTAACGGTATTAAAGAAAAACATGACTGATCACCACCTCAGTTTATCGTTTTTTAGTTTAGTTTTTATTGGTTTTCAGAAAAATACAAAAATCCAAAAATATGTTTTACAGTTTTAGATAGAATTTATTTTCAGAAAAACCAAAATCATTGAAAAATTCAAAAACCCATAAAAATTAGAAAAACCCAAAATGATTTCCTGGAGAAAAAGGAGAAATGATAGTACATCGGTGGGGATCTGAAACATTCTAAAGAAATGTAATGCAATATAAGGCGTGTGTCTGAGTCTGTGTGATGTGTTGATAGGCTTCGTAGACCTATTACTGCGTGACTGATACATACATATCAAACGAATTGATGTGTGGATGAACTCCTCATGGGCATATGGTCTTAGTACCGTAATTTCGTTTGATAGGGTATTTGTACAAAATTCGGAGGTTTCGGGTCGTTATGTTGTTAGTTGTCTGGGGATAGCCTCTCTGATCTTCTGCTGTAAGTCATTACGGACCTAGATCAGACAGGGTGTCTTTATAAAAGAGCTGTAAAGCCAAATCCTAAAGTTACCGAATTGAGGAACTTTCCATGTATGACGATAATCAAAGATTATCTATTACATCGTATCCAATCAATGATGCAAATCATGATTGATATTAGCCCTCAACCTGGTAGAGTACACATGTTACTTTGTTGCATTGATTTGCTGACCTGTATACCTCTGTGCCTCATACCTTGTAAATTACAGATGACGAAAGCATAATCACGCGTTACAATGAGTCTTTGTGCATTTACTTCTTGATACAGGAGTATGTCGTGTGCGTGGGAACTACAGACAATTGAGTTTTACGATAATATTATCAGTTTAAAGCACTGCACAACAGTCTGCATGTGAGTTTATGTGGATCACAATATCAGCAGTTGCCAGACCACACACTGTCTTTAATAATAATAAATCAAAAGATCAACGGTGTGATCGGATTTCTCAATAACTAATATGATCCCCTTACCGGATATCACAAATCATTTACTGCTTTATCTTTACATTTTGTGCATTTTATATTTCTCGTTAAAAATACAAAACTCAAAAAGATTTTAGGTATGTTTTAACAAAAAGTTTAGAAAATCCAAAAGATTTTACATTTCTATCTTATTTTTGATAGCTGATGGTGGTTAATGATGATTTTCTAAAACTTGATGGACCATTTGAGCTTTGTCATCTTTAAACGAGAAATAATGAACGTCGGATGCTTAAAAGTTGAAAAATATTTTGAACGGGACTCGATTTTGAGATTTGGTAAAATTTTCAAAAATTCCAATTTTCATTCGCCCCTTCGTTGGGTCGAAGGTGGAATTTTAACTGCTCATTCGAACCTTTTAAACGGTCGAATGTGAGTGTTCATGTGACATTTCCACATTCGAACCCTTTTTCTACATTCGAACCTTTCAATAGGGTCGAAGGTGGAAAAAGTTTCACATTCGCCCTAGTCAAACGGTCGAATGTGGAGCCTATATATATCAGATCTGCACAATCGACCCTCACTTTCAAAAAATTTCAAAAATCTGTGCTAAAGTGATCTTGTTGCCCGTGTATTAAAAATCATACCATTGTGTTCGTCTTGATTCACTGATCATTTTGCTATAACGTTTGCAGGTTATCATCAATAATACAGTTCTTAATCATTGATTTAGTGCCTGAGCCCTAACTGACATCAAAACTCAATTATCAACTGTTAATTGCCACAATTTTTGTTTAGGATTCATTGCTTATGTGTTTTAGGGGGAAAATAAACAAAAAACTAAGGTTTAAATCATTACAGATTGTTCAATTGATGTTTTAAAATACTCGAACGCTAGTTTTTAATTAGAAACACATAATCAATGGATAATAATTGAAATTGTTGTTTGGGAATGAATAATCGGTCATGTTAGAGTGTGTTCAAATCAAAATGGCATGATAAAACAAACCAAATCAAAATTTGATAATGAAGAAGATGAACAGTCTCCTTCGCCCAAATTCAAACGGTCGAATGTGACTTTTTGGGCGAATGTAGATGTTCAAACGGTCGAACCTGGAAACAAACGGTTGAATGTATAATTTTACAAAATATTTTTCACATTCGAACCTGTAAATTCCACATTCGAACCTCTGATTTCACATTCGAACCAACGAACGGTCGAATGTAGAATCTGAAAATCAAAAATTTCAAGTTTTGTTTATTTTTGCCCGTTTTTAACATGTTTGCTTGATTTGTTTTGCAAATTTATAATGTCTGAACAGGAAAGTACTGATATTCCCGCTGGATCTTCTGAAAAGGCAACTAGAAAGGAACAGATGAAAGAACTACCATTTGAACCAGCGCACAACTACTGTGCATTCATGGGAGATCTAAAGAAACATCAAGAGTTCACCGGCATCGGAGATTTCTTGAAGAGAAGCCGAGTGATTGTTGCACTTGCTACCCCCGCCATCATTTATAAAGACCATCAACAGGAGTTCTGGAAGAATGCCAGAATGGACTACTGGAACAATGAATCTCCTGTGGTTAGCATGATTCAGGGGGAGCTGGTAATCATTTCTAAAGATGATATCCGTGAGGCACTAAAGTTGTATGATGAGAAGAAGACAGATCCTAGAGAACTTTCATGGATAGAACAGAGAAAGTGCTTCCTACGAATGAAGTACAACGGACCGATAACTGATGGTTCGTTACACAAAGGGAAGCTATGCCCTCAGTTCAAGTATCTCGCTCACGTTATGTTGCACGTATTTGGATCAGTGAGTGGAGGGTATGATGTGATTGAACAAGTCGTTCAATGTGTCTGGTATGATACTTGAACACATGTTGGAACCACTTAGAGGCTTGAAGAACAAGAAATTCTTGTTATATCCAAGATTCATACAGATGATACTTGATGAGAAGCATAAGAAGTTGAGAAGAGATCCTACCCAGATCATTGTACAGGATCACATGAACCTGAACACACTTGTTAGAATGAAGGGTTATAAGGGTGTGCCGTTGAATGAGAGACCACCTCATAAGAACCTGTTTGGTCATTTGATCAACCCAGGGTATGTAGATCCAGGCAAGAATGAAGTCAGACATGATAACAGTGATTCAGATCCAGATAATCCTCTTTGTCCAATTGATCCTGATGCGAAGAGAAAGCGTCAAGTTGTGAACGTTGGTGCAAAGACAGGGAAGGGTAAAGAGAAACAAGATGATACTGAACCCGCTCAGAAGAAGGTTTCGAGGAGAAAGAAAAGTGTAGCTAAGAAAGGTTTACATTTAGTCGATGAAGTGTCTGTCGATTCTGAAGAGACACGGGAAGATGAGAGATGGGATTCGGAAAATGAGACTGTAAAGAGCACCACGCCCAAGGCCACTGTGGCTGGTGAGTCTGAGAGTCTGAATAAGTCTGTGGAAGAGCAAAGGACAAAAAGTCCTATTGCGTTGGATGAGACAGATGAAGGTTTGGGATTGGGATCCGAAGACTTTGTAGGATCGCCAAAGACACGTGAGAAACAGAAGAAACCACAATATAAGAAGAAAGAGAAATTATTGAAGCCAATGGAGAAAAGGGCTAGAGATATTGAGCATTTGGTTGCTGGAAAGAAACTACCTCCAGCATCTAGTTCCAAATCACCTATCACATCCCCAGCAGCAAAGAAGCAAAATACATCATCTGCTGCTAAACAGACTGAATTGCCAACTGATGAATTCAACAGTGCACTGGATAGAGTGTTAAAGAAGTTGAAGAAAGGAAAGATTCCGGTTGCTGAAGCTTCGACACCTAAGGTTACTGTAAACAGTAATGTTATGACTGCAGTAAACCAGAAGCTTGCTGACATGATGAAAATTATTAATCAGCAACAAGCAGAGATTGAATAGTTGAGAAGCAATGACAAAAAGATGTTAGATGTTGTTGAAACATCACATGAGAATCATGAGGCTCTGGAAGCTAAGATTAAGCAACTTTAGAGAGAAAACAAGAAGTTGTTAAAGCATGAACAAAGAAACACCAGGAGATACATTGATATAAAAGAGGAGAACAAGAAGCTGAAAGAAAGTAATAAGAGTATGGATAATCTGATTAAAGACTTATACTCTAAAGCTCCTCAATTACAAGCTGGTGAAGAAGATAAAGAGCGTGATGAAGAAGAAGTTGATTTTGAACCATCTGATGAAGAAGAAGAAGATGATGATGAGTTGGATGAGGATGCTGGTAATGCTCCTAAGAAGAAGAAAGATGGTGATGATGATGGTTCGGGAGATGATTCAGGATAAGGTAATAGCTCTGCTAGTTCTGATAGTGATGATGATGATGATGATGACACTAATAAGTATAAGTGAGAGAAGAGAGGATCGGGAAAAGATACAGGAGAATCAAGTTCTAAAGCTCCTGGTGGTACCGTTGACGATGATAATATCTTTTGGAATGAAAAGATTAGATCGTTATCTGAAGATGACAAGAACATGTATCGCCAGATGTTGACTGACAGAGTCTGGACGCTCGAGATGACTGGCAGATTTCCTGAGATTTTTGAGTCGAATGATATGAGATTTGAGTTGGAATACAATGATCCTGACTTAGAAGATGGAGAAGTTTCTGCAACCATGTCTAAGGAGATTTTAGAGGGACTGGCGAAACAGGTTGGTAAGACTCTGGAGGAGTTGATGGCTGATAATCAGATACCAAACATACCTGAGAAAGAAGCAGGTAATCACTCCGATGACAGAGACGTTCCAGTATTCGAGGAGGTAGAGATTGAGGATATCACTAGTGAGGAATATCCAGAATACTTCAAGATATCTTTCCTGAATTCACTGATGAGCTGTTACGCCAGGCTGAGAAACTTGCTCATGAAAAGAGTAAGAAGTTTGTTGAAGAAGTGTTTTCAGATTGTAATAAGCCAAACACTGAACAATCTGACGCTTTGAAAGAACTCTTGAGGAAGCTTAAGGAGAAAGAGGCCAACCGTTCAAAGAGAGAAGTTCAAGGTAG
The DNA here is from genome assembly GCA_028751855.1 of Ambrosia trifida. NCBI lineage: Eukaryota > Viridiplantae > Streptophyta > Magnoliopsida > Asterales > Asteraceae > Ambrosia > Ambrosia trifida. The sequence goes on along the minus strand of CM054128.1, from coordinate 130,452,442 downwards.
CTTTTACCAGTTTCACAATGACTTGTTTAAATACCAGTTTCACAATGACTTGTTTAAAGGGAAAGCTCTTGGATGGAAGTACGTGAAATAGTTGAAATGTGTCGTCGTGAAATGGGAAAAAGGACTTCTGTACTTCGACAGATTCCGTGACTTGAAGACACTACCGTACTGGGCTATTCGTGATATTTGTAGACATGAGATGACAGGTTCTGTAAGCGATCATCTTGCTTACTTTGCAGATCGTATGTCGAGAGAGAACAGAACGAAGTGGAACTTGTTTACTCCACAGTATCCGAAAAGGATTGTTCATAAAAAAGAGAAGGATGATATTCCACTGATGCAGATCCCACAACACTTTTCTAAAGACTTCATGTGGTGGTACTATGATTGGAAGATTGCAGAGGCTATTATCGTGTTGAAGGATGGTGCAAAGGACTTCAAGAAGATTCACATCTTTGATCCAATGTGGTTAATCAACTGTTCACATGAGGATATAATAATGCTCTATTATAATCCGATCTATTGCGAAGCTAAGGATAGTGAACAAGCAAGCAAATACCAACGTGTGGTATTCTTATGCTTTGCATGGGATGTGAATGCTGGGTGTGACTTTGATAAGAAACTGGGGAAGTTTGTGAAAGTTCAGGAAGTTCAGGAAGTTAAAAAGAAGATGCCGAAACAAACTTATGAACGAGTAATGACGAAGGAACAGAAGACGTTGTTGCGCTTCAAGCTTATGAACAAGGCGATAGACCAAGAACAAAAACTCAAGCAATCCAAGCAATAGTCTAGGGGGAGTTTGTAGATGCATATATTGCGACTAATGCTATTGGATTGCGGATTACATAATGTTTTGTCAACTGTCGAACGGTCGAATGAAGAATTGTGAACGGTCGAAGGTGGAGCTAAAGGGTCGAAGGTACACAGGGAGGTCGAAGGAAGAATTTATCTATTGTAATGTCTTGGTTCGACCATGTCGAATGGTCAAACCTGCACATTCGACCAAGTGATTTGGGCGAATGTGCAGGCCTATGTAAGGTCAAGTCAGTTTTTGATTTGTAACTTTTGGTCATTTTGTTTTCCCTCCCTGTGTGTGTTCTCCCTAGGTTTATTATTGAATCTGTAAAAGTGTTTTAATCATTATAAACTACATTTTCAAGTGTAATTGATTATCAAAGTGAATGAATTGAATATGTTTATGATGATTTCTGTGTTTTGCTAGTTTTATTATCATATTGTGATCAATTTAGGGATTCCGCACCTGAATTGAACTTGTTTGACCATTATCTTTGTTGTTTAGACGATCCTACGCGCATACACATCACCGTTGATGCGTCCAATCACCGTAACTCCTCCAACAGCTTCTAATGTTGCCAACGTTCCTGCAACTGAAGAAGAAGTGTTCCAAGAAGCTTCCACAACTCTTAATTCATCAGATCCGGAAGATGATGATGATGATGTCACAAGTGAAGCTATTCTAAATTTTGCTACAGAGACACCACTAGTGAACCCAAATCCAAATGGTGCTTCATCATCTAACTTGGGTAATGATCTGGATTCGACAGAGAATTTAACTACTCAAACGGGAGTGCAAGTACCTTCTTAGCCGGAATCTCGGATTCATCGTATTCACCCGCTCGAGCAAGTTATTGGTGATCCTGGTAGTAGTGTAATGACTAGAGGACAACTTCAAAATGCAAACTCACCAGAAAATCTTGGCGCTCTAGCTTTATATGCTAAGATTCAGAAATCAGGTTTTCAGAATGACTGGTTTTTTGCTTGTTATGTTTCGCAAGTTAAGCCGCGGACATACAAGGATGCTCTTTTGGATGACACTTGGGTAGAGGTAATGCAAGATGAGTTATTGCAGTTTCAGAAACTAAGAGTGTGGCACTAACAGATTTACCTCCTGGCAGGTAAAAGATTGGAACCAAATGGGTGTTTAAGTGCAAAAAGGATGACAGAGGCGTAATTGTGAGAAACAAAGCTCAAATAGTTGTACAAGGCTTTCATCAAGTAGAAGGAATCGACTACAACAAGATTTATGCACATGTGGCACGTTTAGAAGCAATTCGCATGTTTCTCGCGTTTGCCTCATATAAGAAATTCAAGGTGTATCAAATGGACGTTAAGAGTGTGTTTCTTTACAGTGTGGTCATGGAAGAAGTTTACGTAGGTCAACCACCAAGCTTTGAAGATCCAATCCACCGGGATAAGGTCTATGTTCTGAACAAAGCGTTATACGGGTTGCACTAAGCTCCACATCAATGGTATGAGGAGCTGAGCACGTATCTTCTATCCAAAGGATTCAAACGAGGTTTGGTAGATTACACAATGTTCACAAAACGAACAGGGGGTGACTTGCTTCTAGTACAGATTTATGTGATGACATTACTTTTGGATCTACTAATAAACTTTTGTGCAGAGAATTCGAAAAAGTGATGCAGGAAAAGTTTAAAATCAGTGCGATGGGAGAGATGCAGTTTTTCCTCGGTCTGCAGGTGGAACAAAGACCAACAGGAATTTTTATTCACCAGACAAAATACGTTTCTGGAGTCTTGAGCTGAATCCACATGGAAGATTTGAAGCCGATGGATACCCCAATCCAACCTAATCACGGGATTGGAGTAGACGCTAAGGGGGAGCTAACTGATCCTTTTACATACAGAGCAATCGTCGGATCTCTGATGTATCTCACCGCATCTAGACCAGATATAATGTTTGCCACATGACTCTGCGCACGATATCAGTCGAAGCCAAAACAGAGTCATCTCACAGCTGTCAAACGAATCCTACGATATCTGAAGGGTTGTCCGTCGAGAGAACTATGGTACCTTAATGATGATAATTTTGACCTAATTGCTTTTAGTGATGCAGATTGGGGCGGTTGTGACAAAGACAGCAAATCCACAATGGCTGGATGTCAATTTTTAGGGAGCAGGCTCGTGAACTGGCAATGCAAGAAGCAGACGGCAGCCGCTCTATCTACATATGAAGCAGAATATGTGTCAGCTTCAAGTTGCTGCTCACAGATTCTGTAGATTCAACAACAGATGGTCGATTACGGATTGCAATTTCTTAAAACCCCTATACACTGTGACAATGAAGCCACAATTGCATTAACTAAAGACACGGTCAATCATTCAAAATCTAAACATATCCGGATTAAGTATCACTTTATCCGTGATTGTTATGCCAAAGAGGTGATTGACATGGTCAAAATCCACACTGATTACTAACGTGCAGATCTTTTTACCAAAGCTTTCGATAGATCTCGATTCGAGTTTTTGTTAAAAGCTAACGGTATAAAAGAAAAACAAGACTGATCATTACCTCTGTTTATCGTTTTTAGTTTTTAGGATTACTGTTTTTCAAAAATTCAAAAACCCAAAAATATGTTTTACATTTTAGGAGGAGTTTTAGATTTTCAGAAAAACCCAAAAACATTAAAAAATCCAAAAATCCATAAAAATTAGAAAAAACCCAAAATGATTTTCAGGAGAAAAAAGGGGAAATGATAGTACATCAGTGGGGATCCGTGTAACAACCGGCAAAAATGAGGTAATTCCGTATTAATTAACTAATACGCGATTAACGTAATTAAATGCAATTATGTGTTGATTTATTTATCAAGGCCTTAGAAAGATAGCAATTTCCAAATAGTGCATAGGAATGCATACGTTTAATGACAAAACATGATAGCATCATGTGCGAGTAGACTTATCCGTTATGGACGCTGGCGATTACCCGGTAAAAATTAAATAAGCGAAAAGGATCCCGGACACCCGGGATATAAAATAAAGGGTCATTTCACAAAATATAATGGGTTTTGGAACTCCAAAGCCATAAGTGAGTGCTTTTCATACAAATCTCCCGGTAACGAATAAAGTGCGCGTACCGCACCCGATACGCGTATAACTTATAATTTCACCCGGCAAAAGCCTAAATAACTAATCAACGCTTAAACTGGGCTATGTTTAAGGGTTATTAAAGGTATTTTTAATATCAGGATAACACGCGGTTAAAACCCGAAAAATACCCGTACGACACCCGAACGAGAAGGAATTAAACATAACAAATAATGGGTAAATATTTAGTGTTGTGGACCCCACCCAAACACCCCAAGGGGCCGGCCAAAAACCCACCCATATGATTAATCTTCCTTTTTATTAATTAACCCACATATTAATAGAACTAATCATGAGATTAAAAGTTGCATGGAAGAGCATTGGGCAAAATTTGACAAATCCCCTTCCCTCTCTCTCTAACTCACGACCAAACACCCTCTTAATATATCCCCCAAAGATTTTTCATATCCCACATAATCTCCATTAGATTTTACATAATCTATAGAAGATACATGTAATCTTAGAGATTTGGAGAGGATATTATAAGGATACTTGTAAGCACACTTGAATCAAGAAAGCAAAAAAATCTCCTTCTTCTTCTCCCTTGTGGCCGTAGCATATACCCCCCCACATACATTCTCTTTTCATGTTTAACACTTCCAAATCACCTCTACATATTCATCTTTCAAAACCCCATTGTGTGTTTCAAGAGCTTGGAGCTTAACCACTTGGAAGAACACACTAAACCCCATTCAAATCCAAGGTCTTTGTCTTCTCTAGCCTTGAGCTAGTAGTAAGCTTTTTAACCTTGCTTTGATCATTAATATTCATGTTATGTGTTCTTAGAAGCAAGTTGTACATGAATGGTTAAAATGCGGTTTTGAAACATAAGCTTTAATATATTTTACAAGAGTAAAATGGATAAGTAAAGATATGTAGATGGATCATGGATTTAATGCTAGTAATGTAGTATTTCTAAAAATCATAAAACATACACATACACTTATGAACGATGATGATTTGAACATGATTTGTGAAAGTAACTTGAATATGCTAAAAGATAGTTTTGATCATCATAAAATGACCATCTAATGTCTAAAATAAGTTGGAATATGTTAGATGTTCATAAATGTAAAAGTTACATATTTAAAGTCTACTCACTTGGATGAGTGAAATTTGGGTATGTTGGATAAAAACACTAAACACACATGTTAGTAGCATCAATGATGGAATATAAGACTATTAAAAGTGGTATGATGTAAAAATAACCAAACATTAAGAAGATGAATATTCAAAGTCCACTAATTTAGAAGAAAAATGCTAACTTTGGAAGTTAGGATGGAAAATGCAACATTTATAAGTTAAGGGACTAATGTTGTAACTTTGAATGTTGAGGGACTAAAATAAATATTTTAGAAACTTTGGTCCAAAAATGCAATAACGGAAAGTTTGGTGTCAAAAGCATAAGTAATGATTTTTCCAAGGATAGTTTTGGTAAACACTAGCAAACTACTTGTGTATTTTGTATAAAAAGTGTATTTTTATAAAAATGGAAGTTTATAAAAATATGGACTTGTAATAACATAAGGATTTTATAAAAATAGAGGTTTTTATAAAAATGTTGAACAAGAGTAAAAGCTTGAGGAAACTTATACAAAAATGAATACTTTTATATAAATGGGAATATAAAAGTGTTGGAAACATTTTTGGTATATAAGTTAACAAGTTGGATTAAAAATACAAAAGTATATTTTTGGAACCTTTCAAGTAATATGTGTTGGGGAATTAGAAATATAAATAATGCTTCTATAAAACGCACATTGAGAAAAAACGTAGAAAAATTAACTATCAGACTTAGTTACGCAAACTAACTATAACGGATAAACGGACAAACAAGAGAAAAATGCCGTTACGGCAAGATGAGAAAATATATATTTTAGGAAGTAAAATATATATATAACATGGGTGAAAATTATATAACACTTTCCTAAGTGTTAGAGAAAACATTCGTGGGAGAAAACATAACGTAAAAGATTAAAACGTTAAACAACGTATGGACTTAACAAGAAAAATTACACGTTTATATATGTATATATATGCTCGTCTCGACGAAATTCTAGTATATCTATTTGAATGGGAAAGTAGATATGCGAGAAGGAAAACCGAGACGAGTAGGCAAAATATACATATATATATGTGTATACCGACGAGATCCTAGTATATTTATTTGAATGGGAAAATAAATGTACGGCATGGTAAGTCGAGTCGGGCGTTAAGAATATACTACCAAAGGACAAGACCTTAGCATATTTATTTAAATGGGAAAATAAATATGCGGCAAAGTGAGTCGGGTCGGGTATTAAGAATACATTATATCGAACGATGCGATCTTAAGTATAATTATTTAAATGGGAAAATAATTATACGTTAGGTGAAATCATGTCGAGAATAATAATATACAAGTTAAAAGGGTATTGACGAGGAAAATGATATAACTCGTAAAAAAAGGGTAATCCATCGCCAACGAACCTAGGATACACGTTTAATTAAACGGGAATTGGAATACCACGTGGTCGGAGAGTTGGGTGTACAACTTGCCAAGGCACATGCACCATAGGTGTAGTGACTTATACGTCTAGGACATTTGTAGGTGCGAGACCACAAATTTGCTATCTTCCTCTTTGAGCCAAGCACAGTTTCAAGGTGAGTCTCACGGCCCCAATTTAAACTATTTTATGTTTTTCGGGGGAAAGATATGTTAGGGAAATGTTTGACGGGTTAATTACTTGAGTTGTGATCGCCACTCGGGGTTGAGATCTCTCTACTATAATCATTAATTCAGGGAAATGAAACCGAAGGAATATTTGAATAGTACTATTGGTGCCTGACAAGGCCCACCCCTAATCGATAGCGTCGATTATGCATCGGCGTATGCCTGGGGTGCACGTATTCTGAAATCAAGTCGTAGGATACCGAGTAATGACTTGGAGCGGGGCATTATTTATTATTTGTCTTGGTTTGGTTATAGGCTCAAGTAGAATTGTAGGAACTTGCAACTCCTATAAATTGTCATAACATGGTAATTCCCAAGAGATAAAGTTTTGGAAAACTAAAACCTGTGAACTCACCAATATTTATATATTGACGAATTTTTAAACATATCTTTCAGGTAATTGATTGATGATGGACAACATGGCAAGCTGGGTCAGGGGAATCTCTCAACTGGGCGTCGGGTGTTTTGAAGGGGTTTCACCTTTATTTCCCAAGGATTTTGGGACATATTTGAGGAGCCTCCTTATTTGTATTAAAAACAATTTTCGTTTATGTGTGAACATTAAACATGGTTTTTGACGTCTTAATAAATGACCCATTTTCTTAATTACTTATGATTTGCGTTAACCTTGACTTTATACGCTTGAACCGTCGCGCCACGTGTTTCCGCCATTGTCGTGGTGTGACAATCTGACACATGCTAAAGATTTGGAATGTTATATAAGCCGTGTGTTGAGTCTATGTGATGTGCTGGTAGGCTTCGTAGACCTATTACTGCGTGTTAGATACATATATATCAAACGAATTGTAATGTGGATGAACTCCTCATTGGCATATGGTGTTAGTACCGCAATTTCGTTTAATAGGGTATTTGTAAAAAACTCGGAGGTTTCGGGTCATTATGTTACTAGTTATCTAGGGATAGCCTTTCTGATCTTCTGTCGTAAGGTTTTACGGACCTAGATCAGACAGGGTATCTTGCTAAAAGAGCTTTATTGCCAAAACCTAAAGTTACCACATTGAGGAATTTTCCATGTATGACGATAATCAAAGATTATCTAATGCATCGTCTCTAATCATTGATGTAAATCATGATTGATATTAGCCCTCAACCTGGTAGAATGCATATGTTACTCTGTAGCATTGATTTGCTGACCTGTACACCTCTATGCCTCAATACCTTGTAAAATTACAGATAACGAAAGCATAATCACGTGTTACAATGAGTCTTTGTGCAAATTATTCCTTGATACGGGAGTATGTCATGTGCGTGGGAACCACAGACAATTTTGTTTATACTATAGATAATCGTATCAAACACTGCATAAAAGTCTATATGAGAGCTTATGTGGATAACAATATCAACAATATATGGATCACACATTGACTTTAATGATAATAAACACTAAAGATCAACGGTGTGATCAGATTTCTTAAAAAAAACTGATATGATCCTCTTACCGGAAATCACAAAACATTTAATGCTTTATATTTACATTCATGCATGTTACATTTTATTGTTAAAATATCAAAAACTCAAAAAGATTTTAGGTGTGTTTTAGCATAAAGTTCAGAAAAACCATAAAGATTTAACATTTCCATATTCTTTGTGATAACGGATGGTGATTGATGGTCGTTTTCTGAAACTTGATGAACCATTTGAGTTTTGTGACTTTAAAATGAGAAATGATGAATGTTGGATGCTTAAAAGATGAGAAAAAGTTTGAGCGGGATTCGATTTTGAGATTTGGTAAAAACTTCAAAAATTTCAATCTCCATTCGCCCCTTCGATGGGTCGAATGTGGAATTTTTCTTTAGATTCGAGTTTTTTTAAACGGTCAAATGTGAGTGTTCATGTGTACTTTGCAAAATCGAACCCTATTTCTTCTTTCGAACCTTTCATTAGGGTCGAATTTGGAAATAGTTTCACATTTGCCCAAGTAAAACGGTCGAATGTGGAGCCTATATATGCATCTCTGCACCTTCGAACCCTCATTCAAAAAAAAATTCAAATTTCTGTTATAACACCACCTTGTTGCTTGATTTTTCTAAACCTTATAACTTTGATCCTTGATGCTTTCTGATCATTTCCATACCAGATTTACAGTTAATCATCAAGTATTGAAGGCAGAATTGTGATTTTTCTAACCAAACCCTAGAACTGAATCGTTTACTGATTTAGAGACGGTTATTGATGCAATTTTTTATTAGGATTCAGTCATTATGTGTTTTAGGGGGAGAGTATAACAAAATCAAGGGTTAAAACACATCAGATTATTTAATTGATTGATTAAAACTGTCAAACCCTAGATTTTGGGGAAAACACATAATAACTGAACAATTGATACAATTGATGGTTGATAAAGATTAATCGGTGATGTTAGTATGCAAACAAATGAAAATGACATGTTTAAATGGTTAAAATTAAAATCTGAAAATTTGGATTATGAACAGTCTGATTCGACCGTTCAAAAAGGGTCGAAAGTGACTTTTTGGTCGAAGGAGACTTGTTCATAGGGTCGAAGGAGGAATAAAGGTTGAATGAACATTTTTAAACAATTTTCTCCACATTCGAACCTTATATCCACATTCGAACCTTGGTTTTTCCACATTTGAACCCACGTTTGGTCAAAAGTTAACTTCTAAAAACCAAAATCTTGGTTTTTCCACATTCGAACCCACGTTTGGTCGAAAGTGGACTTCCAAAAACCAAAATTTCAATTTTGCATATTTTGTCCGATTCTAATGAGTTTTCATGTTTTGTTTATGCAGATTTTCAAATGGCTGAACCTCAAAATACTGATATTCCAGCAGGATCGTCTGATAAGGATGCCGGAAAGAAGCCTGAGGAAGAATTACCATTCGAAGAAGCTCACAACTGCTGTGCATTTCTTGGCAATGTCAAGAAGCATACAGAATTCATTGAGATTATTGATTTTTTGAAGCGTAGCAGAGTTGTAGATGCTATTGCCACACCTACCATTATTTACAAAGACCATCAGAAGGAATTTTGGACTTTTAGGATAATCAAACTGCAATTGTTAGCAATATTCAGGGGGAGGTGGTGTTGGATCAGTAATGCTCTTGATGTTTTGCTTGCTAGTGAACACTTATGTGTTTAGCAAGTTCAATCAGATTTGCACAACAGAATAAGTAAGTAAAGTTACACTATCAACAAGAGTTATTACTCCCCTTGGATGTTTGAAAACTAAAGACAAGTTTAGTGAGAATCTAAGTATTGAATGTGAATGACAATAAATACTCAAACAGATTCTCAGTAAATGAAATGGAAATAACAATAATAAGCTTTGAAGGATTTCAGTTTCAATTAAAATCGATGTCTAAAACAGAGGGATGGACCCATCTATTTATAGACTTACAAATACATGAACCTTGCCAAAAAGCAAGTCTGTAACAAGTTGCAACAAGTTGCATTCTTGGAACTTGCACAAAAAGATAAAGTAATACGAAACAAATAAACTACTGAAACATAAGGCGGTGGAAAGATTCTGGTACAAGTGCTAATGAATGACAAACTACTGATGAGTAGTTTGTCTTCAGTAGTTCTTCAGTGAACTTGTCTGGTTAGACTTCAGAACTTCTGATACTTCTTCTTCAGTACTTGTTGAATCCTTCTTCAGTACTTTAGTCTTCTTTCTTCAGTAGTTCTATACTTAGAATATTTTGCAGAAGTATGAATTAGACTAAGGTTTGCAAAAGTGGTTTCCTCAATCCTTTTTGTCCTAACAATCTCCCCCTGGATTGATGAAGCCAAAACCTTTTCTAATTCCTTATTGTTGTTTTCTTCTATCATTCACAATCTTCCATATCTCCTTGAACATGGAATTCTTCAGTTGATTTAGCTGTTCATCAGTGAGAGATCCCTTTTGAGGTTCCAAATGTTGAATTGTAAGCAATTCCTGAGTTGATAGTGTGACACCCGGCATGTTCGGCTTAAACATATTAGTAACATCTAAGTCTACCTTAGCGAGAAACGTTTATAAACAAACTTAACTGGGTTAGTTGAGTCGGGTCAAGTTAGGATTGTCCAGGGTACAATGATCTGGAGGATCATTGGGAGTCGTTTTGGTAGTACACTAGTACCGGGTTCCGTTGTTGGTGACATTACATGAACTAATTAAGTATATGTGTAGATTATGGGTCGTGTGGTGGATTATATACATAAATGTGTTTAAATGATGTGTAAATGATTATCTGTGCTTAAATGTGTTAAATATAGACTAAGGATGCATGCTTATGTGTTAAGATGTGTTAGAATGCGTTAAACACGACAAACTGGAAAACTAGTTAAAAAGGAGTCTTGGTTCGACCACTTCGAGTTGTCGAAGGAGAAGAAAGTGTCTGGTTCGACCCTTGTAAGTGGGCGAACCAGGGAAGTGGAATTTAAGGAATTCGCTTCGACCAAACAGGGCTCATTCGACCCTGTGAAAGGGGCGAAGGAGACCACCTTCGACCAATGAATTGGGGCGAAGGAGGATTAGTATAAATACCAACCTTTGTCATTTTTCATCATTTCACAAACCCTAACCGTCCCAAAACGCTCTCAAACGATCTTAAACACTAAGGAAGGAGTTTTTGCTCTTCTTTTTCATAATCTAACCCATCTACAACCTCTAAACAAGAATCCAAGGTGTGTTCATAATCCTAAACCTTTTTTAAAGCATTTTAATTCGTTTTCATCTAACCCTAATTGTCCGGATCTGTTCTAAGGGTATTTTCATGATTAAAAACCTTTTAAAAATCTTTATAAATCAAAACATGATCATTTAACATAGGTTTTCATGATGAATAACATGTGTAAATTCTGTATTATGTGGTGTTATGTGTTGTTCAATGATTTGCTGCTATATCTATGATAGAAACATGATATAGGATTGTTATTAATGTTGGAATATTGTTGTCTAGGGTTAGGATTGGATATATTGATATTTGGGGGTTTTATTGGATTAATACTTGATGTATGAATATTTATGATCAATAGAATGAATAAGAAAGATCGGATAATCGACAAACTGAGTATTTTAAGCTAAACATGAATCGATTTCAAAAGTTTCCAAATTGGGTAAATAATTCATGCATGAAAGTGATGTTTCCATAATCTTTACCATTTTGGGAAAGGGCTGAAACGGACGTATTATCGGGGGAAATCGGTGGGGTTTTGTAGGGATAAGTTATCCATGCTTGACTGTTGTGTTTGATGATGTTTCGGGTCGTTTTGAATGTGTTTGAAGCGTTTTTAGGAAAAATTATACAACAGGGGCGAACCTGGCCTCCTTCGACCAGTCGAAGGTGCGAAGGAGGGATCCAGGGTCGAACCTGGGTTTATATTGGACGATTGTGATAAAACGGGCGAAGGAAGCATCAAACGGTTGAACGAGATGTAAAACGGCCGAAGGAGACAAAAAGGTGCGAAGGAGACTTAAAACTGACTGGTTCGACCGTTCTGATGCAGAAATGAGATTTTTGATACAAACTAAGTGTTTTATGCTTGAACCTTGTGTGTAATCTATGTGTACTTGATTAGTTAGGGTAATGGGTCACCAACGGGATGTCGAGTCGGTCTTGTGTGTCGGTTAAACATTTAAACACGTTTTAAAACATACTTGGTTACGATCTGGACAATCGGGGACTAGATAACCTTATGGTTATTAGTCAGAACACTTATGTGAACATTTTGATAGATCTCCGGTAGAGGGATTATCAAGGGCTAAACATCTTTACTTGTATTTGAAGAACGCTACTTAAGGTGAGTTCAAAGCCCCACTTTTTACTGCTTTAACTATTGGGGCAGAAAACATGCGCTAAACTGTTTTGGTAACATATGTCATACTATGGTTTTAACTTTATATTGCTATACGATCTTTTGGAAAGTCCCGGGGGAAACCATGAATGTGCGGGGATGCACAACTGGGGAAATGTGGATAGATCTATTGGGCCTGACCTGCCCCACTCGTCGGCTTGGAGGGCCGGGCGGGTGCATATTGTCTCGAACAAGTACATTGGTATCATGCTGAACATACGGGCTGCTTAAACATGCTGAACATTGCTAAACGTGTCTAGTAATGGTTTCCAATCGTAGTAGTAATGAAACATACGCCTAGCTAGCGTACTTGGTAACATTGATATAGTATGGACATGGTAACGTTTTGGTAACATTTTGAACAAACCTGTGAACTCACCAGCATTATATGTTGACATCTTTTTGGCATGTTTTTCTCAGGTCGCTAAGGTAGCAATGAACGGAACTAGGCGCACGAGTCTGCATTGGCGTCTAGACTTAGTGCACGTTTTGTAATAAAAGTATTTTGTACAACTTTTGAGATGATAGCATAGTTGATTAAATGCTACTGAAACGCTTCCGCTTATTAAATTAATGGTTATGTCTGTTTACGTTTTTCATATAGAGTTGTTTATTGTGATCGTTGACTTGGATCCTGGTTTGTCATGCGCCTCGCGGTAAAACCCCGCAAGTGGTAATTTGAGGGTGTGACAGATTGGTATCAGAGCCACTCCTGTGCCGTTCGGGATGGTGGGTGCATACCTCATCAGGGACGATGAGACTCTAACGGGGGGTGAATGTGACACCCCAGGAAAATCCCACATCGGCCGTGGCCAGGAGAGATCCTTGGTTCATAAGTAATGTCTTGCCTCTTAAATCACCAACGCGTTTTGGGGCTTAATGTTAGTGGATGAGAGGAGAACTCCACAGTTAAGCGTGCTCAGGTGGGAGAAATTTCAGGATGGGTGACCTCCTGGGAAGTCTCCACTTGGGCAACCAAAAACAAATCCGTGAGCTCTGGATGGGCAAAGCGGACAATATTGGTGATGAGAGGGGCGGGGTGTTACAGATGGTATCAGAGCCAGGTTATAGTGAACTAGGACAACATGTAGAGTCTGGTCTATAGCCGAGTCGCACACACTAGACGGTCACATACTTTGGGTCTATTAATGGGATATGTACTAACGTTGTCGGGGTGTCCTTACATCATCATCATGCTTCTCCGTTACATCATCCGCTTTTATTTGGGTTCTTACCTACTCTTGTCTTCTCCTTCTGGATTGAAGAAGGAAGGGTTACTTTGTTGGTTCTAGCACACACATGCCTTCTTACACTTGCACCTATTGCCACATAGGCGACAATGTTCGGTGACTGGGGTCTAGATTAGGGGTACATCTGGAGGACCATGTAGAGCAGTTTATCATTTCGGGTGCACACGAAATAATAAACTGGAATGCATGAAAATCCCGATGGACTTCGAGTTTGGATGTATAGTCCTGAATTTGTCCCTAGGTTAACTCTTGTAAATTTCTAGTGGTTGACACTGGAAGTGAATCTGAATCTCTCGTTCTCTTGATTTGTTAGATCATGTCTGGTGCTCGCGGTGGTGGACGTCGTGGTGGCGTTGGTGGCCGTGCTGGCGGCGGTGGTCGTGCCGGAGGCGGTGGTCGTGGAAACATCAACATGACCCAAGCTGAATTGAACAACTTGCTCCAGCAGCAAGTGAACATGGCTATGGCTAATTTCCAGGCTGGAATTAATGCCATGGGTGGTGAGTTGATTTCTGTCGACCTTGTCTCATTTTTGGTTTTCGTGTCCTTTCGTCTGTGTTTTATTCGTGTACCATGTTTCAGGTGTTGGTGCCAATCCACCCCCACCTCAGTGCTCTTATAAGAAGTTTAGGGACTGTCAGCCCCATAACTTCGCTGGAACTGAGGGAGCGGTGGGACTGCTCCGATGGCTGGAGAAGGTGGAATCTGTGTTTGTTATGTGTAACTGTCCTGCTGGGGACCGAGTGAAGTATGCTACTGCGACATTTGAGGGGCCTGCATTGTCGTGGTGGAATGCTACTACTCAGAACGTGGGACTGGGAGAGGCTATTGCTATGCCTTGGGCGGAATTTGTGCAGCTTTTGAGAGGTGAGTACTGTCCGAGAGAGGAGATACAGAAGTTGGAGCATGAGGTCTGGAGTTACAAGATGGTTGGATCGGAGATTGAGGAGTACACTGTGAGGAGGAACGAGCTGGCGGTGTTGTGTCCTGATTTACACACACCCGAGAACAGGAGGATCGAGCACTATGTGTCTGGACTAGTGCCCGAGATTGCTGGGTTGGTGGCTGCTGGGAATCTTCCCACTATTGCTGAAGTTGTCCGATCAGCTCATCGGATGACTAACCTGAAGGTGGCAGAAGGCGTTTTGCCACCCAAGGGTGCTGCTGTGATGGTTGCTGAGGGGTACAAGAGTAAGTGGGAGAGTGTGGGGAAGAGTGTGGTGCCAGCTCAGCCGGCAAAGAAGTTTGAGTCATCTGGGTCTTCTTCTGGGCAGAAGACGAGTGGGTATGTTGGGAAGCATCCCAAGTGTAACAAGTGTGGTTTTCATCATTCTGGGGTTTGTGATAGGGCTCGTTGTCATCGGTGCCATCAGTTGGGGCACCATGCGAAGGATTGCAAGGTGGCACTCACCCCAACTCAGACTCCCGTGGCTACTCCTGCTCCTGCTGCTCAGGGGACTCAGGGGAGGCAGGGGTGTTTTAACTGTGGTGACACGGGACATTTCAAGCGTGATTGTCCCAAACTGAAGCAGGGCGATAATGGGAGGGGCGGGAACGGTAACGGGAACAACGGCGGCGGAGGCAGGACTGCACGTGCTTTCGTCATTGGATCTGCGGAGGCTAGGCAGGATCCAGACACAGTTACCGGTACGTTCCTTCTTAATGATCGCTATGTTTCTGTCTTGTTTGATTCTGGTGCCGATAAGAGTATCGTATCTTTGGATATTAGTCGATTGCTAGATATAGTACCCACACCTTTAGAGGCTAAGTACTTAATAGAATTGGCTGATGGTAAGAAAATCGAAGCGACACACACCCTTAGGGAATGTCGCTTGGAACTGTCGGGTTTGTCTTTCCCCATTGACCTTATGCCGGTACCTCTGGGTAGTTTTGATGTCGTGGTTGGCATGGATTGGTTATCGTTGTATCGCGCGGAGATCGTTTGTTTTGACAAGGTTATTCGGATCCCTCTCCCTGATGGAGAGATTCTTTCGGTTCATGGTGAGAAAAGCGGTGCTCCGCTGAGTATCATTTCTAGCATGAAAGCCCGTAAGTATCTTCGGAAGGGCTGTTCAGCCATTCTGGCACTTGTTAACGTTTCTACTGACGATGAGAAGAAGATCGAGGATATTCCGGTGGTTCGTGACTTTTCTGATGTGTTTCCTGATGATTTACCTGGTCTTCCTCCCCATCGTTAGGTTGAGTTTGGTATTGATCTCACTCCGGGCGCAACTCCTATTGCCTGAGCTCCGTATCGTCTTGCACCTCCCGAGATGCAAGAGTTGTCCAGCCAGTTACAGGAACTCTTGGAAAAGGGTTTCATTCGGCCGAGTTCTTCCCCGTGGGGAGCTCCTATTTTGTTTGTGAAGAAAAAGGACGGAAGTCTTCGCATGTGTATTGATTATCGCGAGCTGAACAAAGTGACCATCAAGAATCGTTATCCTCTTCCTCTCATTGATGATCTCTTTGACCAGCTTCAGGGCTCTAGCTACTATTCGAAGATTGATGTGCGGTCCGGTTATCACCAGTTGCGCGTCAGGGAAGCTGACATTCAGAAGACTGCTTTTCGCACTCGTTATGGCCATTTTGAGTTCTTGGTCATGCCTTTCGGTCTCACTAACGCACCGGCGGTGTTCATGGATTTGATGAACCGCGTTTGTAAACCTTACCTTGATAAGTTCGTCATCGTGTTCATTGACGACATTCTGATTTACTCCAAGAACAAGGCGGATCATGAAGAACATCTACGGTTGGTCTTGGAACTTTTGAGATAGGAGCAGTTGTATGCTAAGTTCTCGAAGTGTGATTTCTGGTTACGTGAAGTTCAATTCCTAGGACATGTGGTGAATGAACTGGGAATTCATGTCGATCCGGCTAAGATCGGAGCTATTAAGGACTGGGAAGCACCAAAGACGCCATCTGAGGTGCGGCAATTCCTAGGTCTTGCGGGCTATTTTCGTCGTTTCATTGAGGGATTTTCGAAGATCGCTCAACCCCTCACTGCTCTTACCCAGAAGGATCGATAGTTCGACTGGGATGAACCACAAGAATCAGCATTTCAGATGCTGAAGCTTAAACTTTGTTCTGCACCTATCTTATCCCTACCTGAGGGTACGGATGACTTTGTTGTGTACTGTGATGCTTCTATTAGGGGTCTTGGTTGCGTGTTGATGCAGCGCGGGAAGGTTATTGCTTATGCTTCTCGTCAACTCAAAGTTCATGAGAAGAACTACACTACTCATGACTTGGAACTGGGTGTGGTAGTCTTTGCGTTGAAAATCTGGAGACATTACTTGTACGGTACCAAGTGTGAAGTATATACCGATCACAAGAGTCTTCAGCATATTTTCGACCAGAAGGTGTTGAACATGCGGCAGCGTCGCTGGGTTGAACTCCTAAACGATTATGATTGTGCTATCAAATACCATCCTGGCAAGGCGAACGTTGTGGCGGACGCCTTGAGCAGGAAGGAGTCTACGAATCCTCGTCGTGTTCGAGCCTTACAGCTCACCATTCATTCGTCGTTGCCTGACCGAATCCGTTCCGCACAGTTGGAAGCCTTGAAGGAGGAAAACCTTAAGGCTGGAACTATGCACAGTGCTGACAAGCATCTTGAACTCAGGACCGATGGCTTACACTATTTTGCGGGACGTGTTTGGGTCCCATTGTTTGGGGGATTGCGCGAGCTTGTTTTGGATGAAGCTCACAAATCCCGGTATTCTATTCACCCTGGCTCTGATAAGATGTATCAGGATTTGAAGATACTTTATTGGTGGCCGAACATGAAAGCTGACATAGCTTCTTACGTCAGCAAATGTTTGACTTGTGCTAATGTCAAGGTGGAGTATCAGAGGCCGTCTGGTCTCTTACTACAACCAGAGGTTCCGGAATGGAAGTGGGAACGAATCACGATGGATTTTGTCACCAAGCTGCCAAGGTCGCCCAGTGATTATGATATGATCTGGGTGATTGTTGACCGGCTGACGAAATCGGCACGTTTTATACCTATTAAGGAAACCGATGGACTCGAGCGGTTGGCTCGACTTTACCTTAAGGAGGTGGTTGCTCAGCACGGGGTGCCTGTTTCTATTATCTCTGATCGTGATTCTCGTTTCGCTTCGCATTTCTGGAAGGCTCTGCACAAGGCTTTGGGTACTCAGTTAGATATGAGTACAGCTTATCATCCGCAAACTGATGGACAGAGTGAGCGGACGATTCAAACCTTGGAAGACATGCTTCGGGCATGTGTTATCGATTTTGGCAAAAGTTGGGAGATCCACCTGCCGTTAGTGGAGTTCTCCTACAACAACAGCTATCACTCTAGCATCAAGGCAGCTCCGTTCGAGGCTCTTTACGGACGGAAATGTCGATCACCGTTTTGTTGGGCCGAGGTGGGCGAGAGCCAGCTCACTGGTCCGGAACTCGTGTACGAAACTTCGGAGAAAATCGTACAGATCCGCCAACGTTTGGCTGCTGCACGGGATCGTCAGAAGAGCTATGCCGATCGCCGTCGAAAACCTTTAGAGTTCCAGGTTGGGGACAAAGTACTTCTGAAAGTTTCACCATGGAAGGGCGTCATACGCTTTGGAAAGCATGGCAAGCTTAACCCTCGTTATGTCGGACCATTCGCAATCCTGGATCGGATTGGACCGGTGGCATACAGACTTGACTTACCGGCGGAGCTCGGTAGTGTACACAACGTCTTCCATGTGTCTAACTTGAAGAAGTGTTTGGCTGATGAATCTCTTATTGTACCACTGGAAGAGATCAAGGTTGATGATCGTCTTCGCATTGTGGAGGAACCTGTCGAGATTCTCGACTACAAGATTCGTAGCCTTCGTCGGAGTAAAATCCGCATCGTTAAAGTTCGTTGGAACTCGAACCGTGGATCGGAGTTCACATGGGAACGGGAGGATCAGATGAAAGCCAAGTATCCTCATCTCTTTCCGAAACGCGCGTTTGAATCAAGGCATGTTACTGCTGAAGCGGAATGAATCTCGGGTCGAGATTCCTTTCAACGTGGGGATGATGTGACATCCGGTAATTTTCTTTTCGTTCTGTTCTTTTCGTTTCTTTCTTTTGGGGGCTTGCGCAATTTTCGGGATGAAAATTCTTTCAACGTGGGGATGATGTGACACCCGGCATGTTCGGCTTAAACATATTAGTAACATCTAAGTCTACCTTAGCGAGAAACGTTTATAAACAAACTTAACTGGGTTAGTTGAGTCAGGTCAAGTTAGGATTGTCCAGGGTACAATGATCTGGAGGATCATTGGGAGTCGTTTTGGTAGTACACTAGTACCGGGTTCCGTTGTTGGTGACATTACATGAACTAATTAAGTATATGTGTAGATTATGGGTCGTGTGGTGGATTATATACATAAATGTGTTTAAATGATGTGTAAATGATTATCTGTGCTTAAATGTGTTAAATATAAACTAAGGATGCATGCTTATGTGTTAAGATGTGTTAGAATGCGTTAAACACGACAAACTGGAAAACTAGTTAAAAAGGAGTCTTGGTTCGACCACTTCGAGTGGTCGAAGGAGAAGAAAGTGTCTGGTTCGACCCTTGTAAGTGGGCGAACCAGGGAAGTGGAATTTAAGGAATTCCCTTCGACCAAACAGGGCTCATTCGACTCTGTGAAAGGGGCGAAGGAGACCACCTTCGACCAATGAATTGGGGCGAAGGAGGATTAGTATAAATACCAACCTTTGTCATTTTTCATCATTTCACAAACCCTAACCGTCCCAAAACGCTCTCACACGATCTTAAACACTAAGGAAGGAGTTTTTGCTCTTCTTTTTCATAATCTAACCCATCTACAACCTCTAAACAAGAATCCAAGGTGTGTTCATAATCCTAAACCTTTTTAAAAGCATTTTAATTCGTTTTCATCTAACCCTAATTGTCCGGATCTGTTCTAAGGGTATTTTTATGACTAAAAACCTTTTAAACATCTTTATAAATCAAAACATGATCATTTAACATAGGTTTTCATGATAAATAACATGTGTAAATTGTGTATTATGTGGTGTTATGTGTTGTTCAATGATTTGTTGCTATATCTATGATAGAAACATGATATAGGATTGTTATTAATGTTGGAATATTGTTGTCTAGGGTTAGGATTGGATATATTGATATTTGGGGGTTTTATTGGATTAATACTTGATGTATGAATATTTATGATCAATAGAATGAATAAGAAAGATCGGATAATCGACAAACTAAGTATTTTAAGCTAAACATGAATCGATTTCAAATGTTTCCAAATTGGGTAAATAATTCATGCATGAAAGTGATGTTTCCATAATCTTTACCATTTTGGGAAAGGGTTGAAACGGACGTATTATCGGGGGAAATCGGTGGGGTTTTGTAGGGATAAGTTATCCATGCTTGACTGCTGTGTTTGATGATGTTTCGGGTCGTTTTGAATGTGTTTGAAGCGTTTTTAGGAAAAATTTTACAACAGGGGCGAACCTAGCCTCCTTTGACCAGTCGAAGGTGCGAAGGAGGGATCCATGGTCGAACCTGGGTTTATATTGGACGAATGTGATAAAACGGGCGAAGGAAGCATCAAACGGTCGAACGAGATGTAAAACGGGCGAAGGAGACAAAAAGGTGCGAAGGAGACTTAAAACTGACTGGTTCGACCGTTCTGATGCAGAAATGAGATTTTTGATACAAACTAAGTGTTTTATGCTTGAACCTTGTGTGTAATCTATGTGTACTTGATTAGTTAGGGTAATGGGTCACCAACGGGATGTCGGGTCGGTCTAGTGTGTCGGTTAAACATTTAAACACGTTTTAAAACATACTTGGTTACGATCTGGACAATCGGGGACTAGATAACCTTATGGTTATTAGTCAGAACACTTATGTGAACATTTTGATAGATCTCCGGTAGAGGGATTATCAAGGGCTAAACATCTTTACTTGTATTTGAAGAACACTACTTAAGGTGAGTTCACGGCCCCACTTTTTACTGCTTTAACTATTGGGGGAGAAAACATGCGCTAAACTGTTTTGGTAACATATGTCATACTATGGTTTTAACTTTATATTGCTATACGATCTTTTGGAAAGTCCCGGGGGAAACCATGAATGTGTGGGGATGCACAACAGGGGAAATGTGGATAGATCTATTGGGCGTGACCTGCCCCACTCGTCGGCTTGGAGGGCCGGGCGGGTGCATATTGTCACGAACAGGTACATTGGTATCATGCTGAACATTCGGGCTGCTTAAACATGCTGAACATTGCTAAACGTGTCTGGTAATGGTTTCCAATCGTAGTAGTAATGAAACATACGCCTAGCTAGCGTACTTGGTAACATTGATATAGTATGGACATGGTAACGTTTTGGTAACATTTTGAACAAACCTGTGAACTCACCAGCATTATATGTTGACATCTTTTTGGCATGTTTTTCTCAGGTCGCTAAGGTAGCAATGAACGGAACTAGGCGCACGGGTCTGCATTGGCGTCTAGACTTAGTGCACGTTTTGTAATAAAAGTATTTTGTACAACTTTTGAGATGATAGCATAGTTGATTAAATGCTACTGAAACGCTTCCGCTTATTAAATTAATGGTTATGTCTGTTTACGTTTTTCATATAGAGTTGTTTATTGTGATCGTTGACTTGGATCCTGGTTTGTCATGCGCCTCGCGGTAAAACCCCGCAAGTGGTAATTTGAGGGTGTGACAGATAGATTCTTCAGTTCATTCATGGACTTGTAGGCCTTGCTTGTAAGATCTCTTCTTGTCACCAATACTGAGTTGTCATCAGTAAAGGACCATCTGATGATTAGCACTTTAGATTTGTCAAAATCTGAAGTATAGGGAACCATGCTGGATCCCTGGGATGTTCCTGAGTGTTGGATGTTTTCTATTTCTGTGACTCTTAGGTGGGATTCACTTCTGTCTTCTTTTTGCATCACATCAGGTAATTTGAAAGTAGGTAAATGATGTTCAGTAACTACCTTTGTGTGCAGTCTGTCAGTGATAGTCTTCTGAATTTTGTAAGCAAATGTTGAAGGATCCCTAAATTGAGTTATCAGAGGCTTTTCTTCAATATCAAAGTCTCCATGTACAACTGTGTTGCCTTCTAGCAACACCATCTTGAAGTCAGTCTTTGTATTGTCCTCTAGTTTCTTCTTGGTAGCTGGTCTTTGTTTGACACCAGTAGTTCTAACTACTGAAGTTGATACTTCAGAAGTTTTGAACTTCTCTGGATTAGCAGCCTTGGCATCCTTGTATTTCTTGTATGTGTCCAGTAGTTTGTACTCTCTCCATTTTGACACAGAGGCTTTTGAACCATAGTCATTAGCTACCAGTTCTTCAATGATCTCTGCTCTCTTAGCTTTTCTATCTTTGTCTGTTGCAAGTTTGTCAGCAACAATTTGAGCTCTTTTGGTTAGCTCATCCATTGGGAGCACTTTGAGTGAATAGGCTTTTGTTTTGCTGTTCTTTGTGATGAAAGACACCAGTTGTTGTATTTTGTCTTCTTCAGCAACCTTTTCAATCTTGGCTTGCCTATTCTGCTCTGCTTCATAAGCTTGCAGCTTATCATTGTAGCTCATGTCTTCCCTTGCTTCCAAACTGTTCCAGACCTCATCCTCCATAGCCTTTCTTTTGGCTGCAAGTAAACTCTTCTCTTGTAATTCTTTTGACTCTGAAATTGGAGAAGGGTTCAGCACAGTCATTGTTGTTGTTGTAGACCTTGGAATAGGAGTTGGTTGTTGTTTTTCAGTTGGTTTAGAAGGCTCTTCAGTTGTTTGTATGATGGAAGTGTTAACTGCTGAAGTGTTGATAGAAGTATCAACTACTGAAGGATTGTCTTCAGTACTTTCTGAGTCTTCAGAGGTTTCTTCAGAAGTTTCTTCATTATGGCCTTGGGAAGGTTCAACTTCAATATCAGTTGTAGAAATAAGCCTTTGTTGATCTTCTTTTTGTTTCTTGGCTTTTTCTAGCAGTTCTTGTTGTTGTAGAGTCACTCTTGCCTTTATCCTGGCTTCCAGTGACTCCTTAGGTTCCTTTATCTTCTCCCCCTTTTTGGCTTCATCCACTTCTGGAAGCCTGCCAGGTTTAGAAGTTCTACCAGTGAGTTCAGCAAGCTATCTTGAGTTGTTGTCAATCTTGTTGGACAGCTCACCAAGTTTCTTGTTGATCACCTCAAATTGAGTTTTGGTAGACAACTCCAAAGCAGTTGTGAAAATATTTGAGGTGATTGGCAATGAGGGTGTTCATCAGCTGGTATAGGAGACCATCTGGGCTGCATAGTTGGTTCAGGTCAATGCTTGATGACCTAGGAAATTGGGTAGGCATTTTTTGTGAGGGGTGTGTTTTTAGGTGATCTTCATGTTGTACAGAAGATGCCACTATAGGGGAATCAGGGATCAAGTGGACTTTAACCTGATTTGGTGTGACCAGCTCTTTGAGCTTAGAGACACCAGGTACAGGACCTTCACTAGCAGCCGTCAATTCAAGTTTGGTGGAGTGTGAATCATCATCCAAATCAATGGAATCATCTGAATCCCTGCTTACTTCCTCAATGAGGACAGTAGCAGTTATTTCATGAGCTGGGCCTAACCCAGTTGTCTCATGTACCTCTTGTTCTTGGTTCAGAGGATTTCCTACCTCAGGCATTAAGCCTTCATTAGTAGTTGCCACAAAAGAGGTCTTAGCAATGTTACTTCTGTCCTCAGATCCACCACTGGGTGGTATATGAGTAGTAGCAGCCTCAAATGTACCTAAAGTCTCTAAGTTTGGGCTTAGAAACCCTGGTTCATCCTCATCTCTTGGGTTAGGGCTATGGACATCCACATCCATGTCAAAGTCTGAAGGTATGTCCCCTATTTGATGTGGTTGTTGGGGACTGACATGTTCTGATGGGATAGTCTCTTTTAGCCTAGAGAGAAGTTTGGCAATTTCTATGGCTTCACCAACTCATTAAAGAAAAGTGTTGATGCCCTGAATTTTGTTTCATTCACAACGGAATGAAAAATAGGTTGAAAAGTAGAGGGCATCTGATCATAAGATCCAGTTTTTGGACTCAAACACATTATTATCTAATGAAACAAAAGTTTATATTTTGGTTCAAAAAATTTCTTGAAAATGGTTGCATGTGAGAGAGTACCTTGGTAACCACACTCTGTCATGGTCAGATGAATTTCAGAGTTTGGAAATTGATCTGGGGCACCCACATCATCTAGACCCAGTCTAATCCCCAAAGTTGCTGGTGTGATTGCCATTCTTCTCCCTTGGATGGTTGAATTGAGGGAGATCACTTGATCATTCACTGTCACCGTCTCCGCATTCGCCCAGAATTCATTTAGAGTTTCAGTGTGGATTGGAGGATCAATGGTGAGGGCAGTGAAGTATTGGGATTTTACGACTAAATCAATGGTTTCTTCGTATTGGGACCAGGCTTCATGTTTCTCAAAGTAGCATCTTTGATTATGTCCCTGTTTCAGTATTAGAGCCATGTGGTTTGTGTGTGTGTGGATCGAACAGTGTTTTTGCAGGTTAAGGGTTTGAGAGTGTTTTTGAGAGAGAGAATGAGGGAATTTTGCTTTTTGAATGGATAAGTGTTGGAAAAGGTGTTTATCAGAAGTTTGTAACCGCCATAGGTCAAACTTCTGAAGTGGGAAATGTCTGATTTACCCTTAACGACAAAACTGCTGATGAAGAACAATTATCATCAGTAGTTCCCATTTTCTCTTCAGTAGTTTGTTAACAACTGATGAGAATGTTTGTAAACACTTTATTCATAACTTCTGAAGATTATTTTATCAGAAGTTAATCATTTTTCAGAAAATATCCCCATACTGATGATTTGTTCATCAGTAGTTTCTCTCTTTTTGTTTTCCAGAAGTTTTGGACTAAAAATAGATGTAAGTGAAAAATAAAAGTATGTGCAGAAAAGTAAAAGAACACTTACAAATTTAGCATCCCAAGCATGGATACTAACTTCTGAAATGTTGATGTGTCAAGGGATTTAGTGAATATGTCAGCTATTTGATTAGCCGTTGTCACATGCTTCACTTCTATCATACCTTTTTCATAGCAATCCCTTATGAAATGATTCCTGATTTCAATATGTTTAGTTTTTGAGAACTGAACAGGATTTTGAAGGATGCTAATGGCAGATTTGTTGTCTACAAGCAATGGTGTCTTGGTCTCTTTGATTCCATAATCAAGAAGTTGATATTGGAGCCATTGTATCTGTGATGTACAACTTGTAGCTGTAATGTATTCAGCTTCAGCAGTTGAAGTTGCAAAAGATGTTTGCTTCTTTGATTGCCAGGACACTAGACAGTTTCCCAAGAATTGACAACCACCAGATGTTGATTTTCTTGACATTTTGCACCATGCATAGTCACTATCTGAAAAACTATTTGAACAAGTAGGTGAATCTTGTCCCAATAGTGTTGTACTACTTGGTAGATAGTCATCAGCAGTTTTACCGGAACTTTGCAGTTTCTTCTTTTGATCGATTTCTCTTTCAAAAGTTAGCAATCTCCCATGTAATTTTGTAAGAGTGAGGGAGCTAAAGTCTGGTGAGGATATGAGGACTATAGAATATGTTTCCCATTTTTCAGGTAAAGACCTTAAAAATCTATGAAGCATAGATACAGTTGTGTAGGTCTGACCATTTAATTTTAGCTCAGATATTAATGGGAGAATCTTTCAAATTGTTGAGTTAAAGTTTCCCCATTTATGTGAGCAAAAGTTTCATATTGTTGAGCCAGGATTTCTCTAGTGTTGGCAATCACCTCTTCAGTTCCTCCAAACTGTTCTTTTAGGCAGTCCTAAAGCTCTTTGGCACTATCACAATGTAATAGTCCAGAGTAGATTTCATTTGGGAGTTTCATTGCCAACATAGAGAAAGCTTTAGCATCAAGCTCAAGTTTTAGGAAATCATCATCTGTATAGTCCTTTGGGTCTTTTGGTATTTCTACTTTAGTTTCAAGATTAATATTTACTGGTTTGTGAGGACCATATATCACAGATTTCCAGCAACCAGTGTTGGTCTGTGATAATGTATGTGCCATTCTCCTTTGCCAGATATTGTATTCATTTCTAACTAGCATAGCAGGTTTATTGGCAGAACCAGTATTATGTGCATCCATTTTAAAGAGTATTTGTAACACCCCAACCGATGGCGGAAACATCGGGATGTCACGTATTGATGATTGTTCAGTAGCTCATGGTGAATAATAAATTTCATTATATGATTTAAATAAATTACATACAATTGTTCTACAAGAATTCGTACATCAAATAATCAAACAAAACTTCAAATATCTCCTCATGCTAGCTCTAGACTTCAAGCATCAGTATTTCCTGTTGAGTTTGGAAAAATGGGGGGGGGGGGTCAACTAGAAGTTGGTGAGAATACATAAGCCATGTCAAGCAATTAAGTTTAAGAATAAAAGTTTAGCAATTCGTATGTCTATCGTAAATTTAAGTCTACATCAATAGTATAATATGTTGACATAATCAAACCTCTGACTAGTTTAGGTCCATCCCGTCATCTACGGTTCACCTTAGTAATATGTTGAACGATAACAATCACCCACGTTACCTTTGTAGGAGGTACACGTATCCGGGTGGGATTGTCAATCCAATAGATCTATTATTGAGTATCGCCGGCTTGGCCATAGCTAATGATTATGTAAATGTTGAAACTCGTTGAAACTGTTGACTAACTCATGAGGCAATAAAGTTTACTACTAGACATGCATGTTGAATTGCTTAAATAATTGTTGCAAGTATAAAGAATCGCATAAACATGGTTACGTAAACTCACCTTGGTATAGTACTAGGTATTGAGGAATAGTAAAAGTGTAGCCCAATAGATTGCCAAGTATTACCCTATGTATAAGGCAACAAATAAGTCTAAGTCTAACTAGTTTATAAGTATATTCTAGGGTTTCGATTTGGGGATATCCAATTGTTGAATTTAAAATAAAATGTTAATTAAATAAAGGGAAATTTGATAATTAAATAAAAGAAAGTCTTTTTATAAAATTTGAATTTAGAATGTTCACAATAATGTGTTTGAAATATAAAAATAATTTTTATAAAATTATTTCCATTAAAATAGATTTTTAAATCTATTTATTACAAATTGCCAAAATTTAACTTTAATATTTAAAAATACTAAAATAAAAGAATTATTATTTTAAAAATCATATTTCTGTTCTAAATATATAAAAATAAATTGTATAAAATTTTGATGCAAAAATAATAAAAATTGAATTTATTATGATTTACTTATGATTAAATCTAACAAAAATTGATTAAAAATATAAAATAAATGATTTTTCTGATTTAAAAATCATTTCAGTAAAGTTCAACATTGTACAAACATAGGATAATTTTTTGTTGAAATTAATAAAATTGTTTTGATATTTTAATGGATTTTTATAAATATAATAGTATAAAATTGATTTAATTATTATAAATATTAAATCAATGAATTTCAGAAAATTAAAAATTGTAAATAAAACTTTTACCTCAGATTTGATAAATATAATTTTTTTAGAATTTATAAAAAGGTTTTAATATTTTAAAATGAATTTACAAGTTTAATGTAATATATATATATATATATATATATATATATATATTATTTGGTTTGTTTAAAAAATGAAAATAGTGGAAAAAGGGTGCCCAAGCCGGGACTAGAACCCGGGTGCCCTTGGTCATAAGCAGCGATCACAACCACTTGGCCTAGGCCTGTGGTTGTGATTTAGCTCTGTTTAAATAAAATAAATATGCTACATCAATTCAGTTTTTCCCCAATTCAAGATTACGAGCCCTAGCTTCTCCAATCGAACAATCCACACATCTCTAACCCGATTAATGTTAGGGCTTTCATTGTATGGATGCCGATCAACAAAACCCTCAAATAAAATTGAACTTACAGTGTTGTTTTGATCTCGATAGCTCAGTCAACTTAAAAGTCAAACTGTGTTCGTGTGGGTAGTTTAGAGGATGTTTCAGAGCAATTGGTGGTTAAGAGAGATGTGTAAGCGAGTAGTAAAGCATCGCAGGAGTTCAATTTATATAGAGGATCAAAGGATTGATTAATTGGCAAGGTTGACTAAGATTTAATGTCAAACGCGTAAAAAGTCTAAATTGGGTAATAATTGATTTGTAATTGACGTGTAGAAAGGTCAGTCAAGGCCGATAATCAAGTATCGTTGCCATATGTGAAACAATTACGAGTTAATTGTGATGATTAAGCTGGTCAAAAACAAAAAAGAAAAAAAAATATAACTATCTGCTGCTGCTGCTGTTATTCGCGAAGGAAGAAGCAAAAAGGGAAGGGTTATTTTGTGTATTTATATAAAAAGAGTTGGATTGAAATCAAATAAAGTGTGTGGAGCTGATGGGTAGCGTGTGTGTGTGTGTGTTGTGACTCGGGTTCGAAACCCGTCATAAACAATGCAGCCCTTTTCTTTTTTTTTTTAAATAAATGAAGGGGGGGTTTGGGCCAGATATCCAGGTGGGCTGGTTTAATGGGCTCAGGTTTGGGCCCCAACAATTAGACAAGGGACTAGGTTTGGTTTGGTTAGGCTTTAGGGATTGGTTTCAATTATAGTGTGATTATTATTATTATTATTATTATTATTATTATTATTATTATTATTATTATTATTATTATTATTATTATTATTATATATATATATATATTATATATATATATACATATATATAAATTGTATGTAAGGGGTAGTGTATGAAATAAGAATTTTGGGGAAATTTTTGCGATGTTACAGTCTCCCCTACTTTTAGGAACTTCGTCCCGAAGTTAAGAGAAAACCAGGGTTCACTTGGTTAACTACCGGAAACCTTGATAAAATTTCACACTACCTTAACGTACCTGTAAATTCATGATTACGTTCTGGACTGTAATTACCAATTTACCTTACATTAGGGTTTTGCGTCCTTTTATGACTTTACCGATTGTTGAGCAGGTCTGATAGTCTCCACCAGTCGTTGAGCAGGTGGTAGGGCCTCTCCCGACTGTTGGAAAGACAAGGTGACCTCTACCAATCGTTAAGTGGGTTGTTTGGTAGACAACTAACTGTCGTACAAGTAAGCACGTATGATTATAGATATAGCAATTAGTTCACATTCAAACAAGCATGCACACAGATGTTATGATAATACTTGAATTTTTTTATTTGAATCAAAAGTGGTAATACATGAAATTAAAGAGAAAGTAGACATTATTCAAATGGTAGGGTTTGCTGTTAAGTAGCTGGAGGGTTTCAAGCGGGGTTATTTGGAGCATCAAGAGCGTTTGTAGCAGGGTTTCGACAAGCATTTGTAAGATGTCCATACCTTTGGCAATTGGTGCACTGTCGGCAGGGTACTTTAGTTGGGTGGTGATACTGGCAGGTGTCACACTTAGGTAGGTTCCCATTGTATTGTTTCTTGGTGGGTGGGGCAGTGGTGTCTATTGCAAAATTCCTGACCTTGTTCTTCCCGTTGGTTGAGGCCTCAGTTTTGATATCAACGGCAGGTTGGGGGGTATCCTTTTTCTTTTCCCCTTTACGAGTCAGGGTTCCTGCCTTCACATGGTTATCTGTTAGGGTGGCAGCCAAACGCTTTGCTTCTTCCAAAGTAGCAGGGTTCCTTCCCCACACCGTGTCTTGAATCTGCATTGGTAATCCACCAATGTATTTTTCGATAGCAATGGGCAAAGGGGTGACTTTGTGGGGTAGCAGTAAGCTAAGTTCGTGAAAACGAGTGTTGTAAGCAAGGTTTTCCCCACTGTCTTGAGCAAGATCATGAAATTCATCTTCCAGCTTCTTAATTTCATTACGAGGACAGAACTCTGCCTTCATAATGTCTTTAGCTTGATCCCAAGTTAAGGTTAGTGCAGCTTCAGCTCCGCGAGTGCGTTTTTCTTCATTCCACCAAGTGAGTGCTCGTTTATGAAGAACACTCATGGCATAACAGACTTTAAAGTTGTCGGGGCATTCACTGTTAATGAAGGTATTTTCAATACCCTCGAACCATTGTAGGAGTCCTGTAGCTCCTTCTTCTCCACTGAATTTTGGGGGATTGCAAGAATTAAAGTGCTTAAGGGTACAGGCTGGGGGTCCATTTCCATTGCCATTGCCGTTCCCGTTCCCGTTCCCGTTGCCATGACCATTCCCGTTGCCGTTCATTTGGATGACCTGAGCGAGTAAATTGGGAACCAGAGTTGCGATTTGCTGCGCCATTTGTTGAGAAATGATTGCAGCCAGTTGGGCATCAACACCATTGTTGTTGTTGTTGTTGTTGTGGTTAGTATCGTGGTTGTGGTTGTGATTGCTACTTCCTTCATCATGATTTTCACCACTGTTAAGACGAGCACTGCGACGTGGAGGCATGATCTGTAAGAGATACAATGAAATGAATGAGATTATATAAGGAGTGTAATCATTTATTCATTAAAACGAATAAACGAAAACGTTGACTTATCAAAGATTCTAAATTCTAATAACATATGAAGACATGCTTTAGCCTATAAGTGAACACTCATCCCGAGAATTCCCAGGTAGGCATCCGGGTCCCTCGTCTGATTGGGATATATGCGCAATGCCAGCCTAGACAGAAGACTCAGAATACAGGCGTTCATCCTTCCAGATTGCACGTGTTCGTTATTAAAATCTAGAACTTTGACGAGATCTCAAGGGGGTTCAGGTTAAACATGAGGATTTTTTCCTACTAGTCTAAGAGTAGATCCAGTGATGTAGAGCAACCTTCTTGTAGGGATGAAAGTAGAGATATGGAGTAGGAGGGAGATAGAGAATAGCAAGTAAAAGAAGCAAGTACTGATTAAGTCCCTAAGGTTATAGTCTAGATTATTTCTAATAACCTAATTCCCTATAACCAAGGCTCTGATACCAATCTGTAACACCCCAACCGATGGCGGAAACATCGGGATGTCACGTATTGATGATTGTTCAGTAGCTCATGGTGAATAATAAATTTCATTATATGATTTAAATAAATTACATACAATTGTTCTACAAGAATTCGTACATCAAATAATCAAACAAAACTTCAAATATCTCCTCATGCTAGCTCTAGACTTCAAGCATCAGTATTTCCTGTTGAATTTGGAAAAATGGGGGGGGGGGTCAACTAGAAGTTGGTGAGAATACATAAGCCATGTCAAGCAATTAAGTTTAAGAATAAAAGTTTAGCAATTCGTATGTCTATCGTAAATTTAAGTCTACATCAATAGTATAATATGTTGACATAATCAAACCTCTGACTAGTTTAGGTCCATCCCGTCATCTACGGTTCACCTTAGTAATATGTTGAACGATAACAATCACCCACGTTACCTTTGTAGGAGGTACACGTATCCGGGTGGGATTGTCAATCCAATAGATCTATTATTGAGTATCGCCGGCTTGGCCATAGCTAATGATTATGTAAATGTTGAAACTCGTTGAAACTGTTGACTAACTCATGAGGCAATAAAGTTTACTACTAGACATGCATGTTGAATTGCTTAAATAATTGTTGCAAGTATAAAGAATCGCATAAACATGGTTACGTAAACTCACCTTGGTATAGTACTAGGTATTGAGGAATAGTATAAGTGTAGCCCAATAGATTGCCAAGTATTACCCTATGTATAAGGCAACAAATAAGTCTAAGTCTAACTAGTTTATAAGTATATTCTAGGGTTTCGATTTGGGGATATCCAATTGTTGAATTTAAAATAAAATGTTAGTTAAATAAAGGGAAATTTGATAATTAAATAAAAGAAAGTCTTTTTATAAAATTTGAATTTAGAATGTTCACAATAATGTGTTTGAAGTATAAAAATAATTTTTATAAAATTATTTCCTTTAAAATAGATTTTTAAATCTATTTATTACAAATTGCCAAAATTTAACTTTAATATTTAAAAATACTAAAATTAAAGAATTATTATTTTAAAAATCATATTTCTGTTCTAAATATATAAAAATAAATTGTATAAAATTTTGGTGCAAAAATAATAAAAATTGAATTTATTATGATTTAATTATGATTAAATCTAACAAAAATTGATTAAAAATATAAAATAAATGATTTTTCTGATTTAAAAATCATTTCAGTAAAGTTCAACATTGTACAAACATAGGATAATTTTTGTTGAAATTAATAAAATTGTTTTGATATTTTAATGGATTTTTATAAATATAATAGTATAAAATTGATTTAATTATTATAAATATTAAATCAATGAATTTCAGAAAATTAAAAATTGTAAATAAAACTTTTACCTCAGATTTGATAAATATAATTTTTTTAGAATTTATAAAAAGGTTTTAATATTTTAAAATGAATTTACAAGTTTAATGTAATATATATATATATATATATATATATATATATATATATATTATTTGGTTTGTTTAAAAAAATGAAAATAGTGGAAAAAGGGTGCCCAAGCCGGGACTCGAACCCGGGTGCCCTTGGTCATAAGCAGCGATCACAACCACTTGGCCTAGGCCTGTGGTTGTGATTTAGCTCTGTTTAAATAAAATAAATATGCTACATCAATTCAGTTTATCCCCAATTCAAGATTACGAGCCCTAACTTCTCCAATCGAACAATCCACACATCTCTAACCCGATTAATGTTAGGGCTTTCATTGTATGGATGCCGATCAACAAAACCCTCAAATAAAATTGAACTTACAGTGTTGTTTTGATCTCGATAGCTCAGTCAACTTAAAAAGTCAAACTGTGTTCGTGTGGGTAGTTTAGAGGATGTTTCAGAGCAATTGGTGGTTAAGAGAGATGTGTGAGCGAGTTGTAATGCATCGCATGAGTTCAATTTATATAGAGGATCAAAGGATTGATTAATTGGCCAGGTTGACTAAGATTTAATGTCAAACGCGTAAAAAGTCTAAATTGGGTAATAATTGATTTGTAATTAACGTGTAGAAAGGTCAGTCAAGGCCGATAATCAAGTATCGTTGCCATATGTGAAACAATTACGAGTTAATTGTGATGATTAAGTTGGTCAAAAACAAAAAAGAAAAAAAATATATAACTATCTGCTGCTGCTGCTGTTATTCGCGAAGGAAGAAGCAAAAAGGGAAGGGTTATTTTGTGTATTTATATAAAAAGAGTTGGATTGAAATCAAATAAAGTGTGTGGAGCAGATGGGTAGCGCGTGTGTGTATGTGTTGTGACTCGGGTTCGAAACCCGTCATAAACAATGCAGCCCTTTTCTTTTTTTTTTTTAAATAAATGAAGGGGGGTTTGGGCCAGATATCCAGGTGGGCTGGTTTAATGGGCTCAGGTTTGGGCCCCAACAATTAGACAAGGGACTAGGTTTGGTTTGGTTGGGCTTTAGGGATTGGTTTCAATTATAGTGTGATTATTATTATTATTATTATTATTATTATTATTATTATTATTATTATTATTATTATTATTATTATTATTATTATATATTATATATATACATATATATAAATTGTGTGTAAGGGGTAGTGTATGAAATAAGAATTTTGGGGAAATTTTTGCGATGTTACAGTATTGATTTGTCAAATATCTCTTAAAGTGATGGATGTTGTTAAAAGTGAACTTTTAATCCTTAATTGAATATCAATAAGAGCCTGTGTCTGATTCTCAATGTGTTAGATTGATACGTGATCAGATGAACCAGTGCTCTGATACCAATTGTTGGATCAGTAATGCTCTTGATGTTTTGCTTGCTAGTGAACACTTATGTGTTTAGCAAGTTCAATCAAATTTGCACAGCGGAATAAGTAAGTAAAGTTACACTATCAACAGGAGTTATTACTCCCCCTAGATGTTTGAAAACTAAAGGCAAGTTTAATGAGAATCTAAGTATTGAATGTGAATGACAATAAATACTCAAACAGATTCTCAGTAAATGAAATGGAAATAACAATAATAAGCTTTGAAGGATTTCAGTTTCAATTAAAATCGATGTCTAAAACAGAGGGATGAACCCATCTATTTATAGACTTACAAATACATAAACCTTGCCAAAAAGCAAGTCTGTAACAAGTTGCAACAAGTTGCATTCTTGAAACTTGCACAAAAGATAAAGTAATACTAAACAAATGAACTACTGAAACATAAGGCGGTGGAAAGATTCTGGTACAAGTGCTGATGAATGACAAACTACTGATGAGTAGTTTGTCTTCAGTAGTTCTTCAGTGAACTTGTCTGGTTAGACATCAGAACTTCTGATACTTCTTCTTCAGTACTTGTTGAATCCTTCTTCGGTACTTTAGTCTTCTTTCTTCAGTAGTTCTATACTTAAAATATTTTGCAGAAGTATGAATTAGACTAAGGTTTGCAAAAGTGGTTTCCTCAATCCTTTTTGTCCTAACAGCTGGCAATTGTAACAGAAACTGATATTCACAAAGCTTTAAGATTGAAAGACAAGCCGACTGATCCAAGATGTTTATCATGGATAGAACAAAGGAAGTGCTTTCTGCGAATGAAATACAACAGTCCAATCATAGATGGAGCCTTACACAAGGGTAAACTGTGTCCGCAGTTTAAATACTTGGCTCATGTGATGTTGCATGTTTTTGGTTCTGTTAGTGGTGGATATGATGTAATGAGGAAGAGTATTAGTTCCTTGATGGTAGCACTTATTCTAAACAAGCCGTTCAATGTCTCCGGGATGATATTGGACCACATGCTTGAACCACTAAAAGGTCTGAAGATCAAAGAAGTTTCTACTTTATCCTAGATTTCTTCAAATGATTTTTGATCAAAAATACAAGAAGTTGAAGAAAGATCCAAAACAGATTGTCGTTCAAGATCATATGAGTTTGAGTACTTTGGTAAGAATGAAGGGTTATAAAGGGGTCCCTGAAAATGAAAGACAGCCTTTGAAGAATTTGTTTGGACACTTGATTAATCCTGATTATCAAGATCCAGGTGTTGATAAGGCTAGGAATGCGAATAGTGAATCTGACAATGATGATCCTTTACATCCTGTGGATCCTGAAGCAAAAAGAAAGCGACAAGTGGTGAATGTGGGTGCTAAGTCTGGGAAGGGAAAAGCTAAAGTTGTTGAAGAAACAGCACCATCTGCACCTAAGAGACATAAGACCATGGCTAGAAAGAAAAAGTCTGGTAAAACCAAGACAGTGTTGATTGATGAAGATTCGATTGATTCAGAAGAGACTTAGGAAGATGAAAGGTGGGATTCTGCTGATGAGACTGTGAAGAAAACCAAGCCCAAGGCCACTATGGCTGGTGAATCTGAAAGTCTCAACAAGACTTTAGAAGAGCAGAGTTTGAAGAGTCTGATTGTGATGGACGATATAGATTTAAGTCTTGGCATAGATGCTGCAGATTTTAGTGGATCACCAATGACTGGTGAAAAGCAAAAGAAGCCTATGTACAAGAAGCAATCAAAGGCTGTTGAGATTAAAAAGCCAATGAAGAGGAGAACAAAAGAAATTGAAACTCTTATTGTAGGAAAGAAGGTTCCTAAGATGTCTAGCTCTAAATCGACTCTTGTAATATCCCCAGCAGCAAAGAAACAGAAAACATCTGCTGCTGAGAAAACTGATATTCCAACTGATGATTTCAATGCATCTTTGGATAGAGTTTTAAACAAGTTTAAGAAAAACACTCCAGTTGCTGAGGCTTCTACTCCACAGGTTAATGTATCGAGTGATGTGATGAATGCAGTTAACCAGATGCTGACAGAGATGATGAAAATTATTAACCAGCAACAAGAAGAGATTGATCAGTTGAGAAAGAATGATAGAAAAATGTTGGATGTTGTTGAATCTTCACAGGAGAGTCAGGAAGAGTTAGTAGCAAAGATTAAACTACTCCAGAATGAGAATCAGAAGTTGTTGAACCATGAACAAAGAAATACTGGAAGATTCATTACTTAGAAACTTGAAAACAAGCAAGTGAAGAAAGATAATAAAGGGCTTAGGAAGCTAATTGATGATTTGTATGATAGAGCTCCTCAGTTGAAGGAAGGAGAGGAAGACAGAGAACGTGATGAAGAGCTTGTTGATTTTGAACCATCTGAGTCAGAGAAAGATGAAGAAGATGATGAGGATTTAGAACAGGATGTCGGTGACGCTCCTGAGAAGAAGAAGAAGGATGGTGATGATAAAGATGGTTCGGATGATGATTTTGGAGATAATAGTTCTGCTAGTGATGATGATGATGACGATGATAATGACACTGGAAAGTATAACTGTGAGAAGAGAGATACAAGAAAAGATGCAGGAGAATCTAGATTGAAGGCTCCTAGTGGTAACACTGATGATGATGATGATGATATTTTCTAGAACGAAAAGATCAGATCTTTATCTGATGAGGATAAAAAGTTATATCGTCAGATGTTAACAAAGAAAGTCTGGACGATTGAGCTGACATGAAAGTTTCCTGAAATATTTGAATAAGATGATATGAGATTCGAGCTTGAGTATAATGATCCTGATCTTGAAGACGGTGAAGTTTCTGCAGCAATTTCTAGATAAATACTTGAAGGACTGGCTAAACAAGTTGGGAAATCTCTTGAAGAGTTAATGAGTGAGAATCAGATTCCAAACATTCCTGATAAAGAAGCAGGAAATCGCTCTGATGATAGAGATACTCCAGTGTTTGAAAATGTTGAGATAGAGGATATTACCAGTGAGGAATATCCAGAGTACTTTAAAGACAATCAGGATTCTGCTTTTCCTGAATTTTCTGAAGAGTTGTTAAGCCAAGCTGAGAAACTTGCACGTGAAAAGAGTAAGAAGTTCGTTGATGAAGTCTTCACGAATTCAGAAAGTCAAAAACCGAACGTTGAACAATCTGACGATCTGAAGAGCTTGTTGAGGAAGCTGAAAGAGAAAGAAGCCAACCGACCGAAGACTGGGATTCAGGGAGGTTTCTATAAGTTTCATAACAAACTGTTTAAAGGAAGAGCTCTCGGGTGGAAATATCTAAGACAGCTTAGGTGTGTTGCAGTTAAGTGGGAGAAATGACTTTTATATTTCGACAGATTCCATGATATTAAAACACTACCTTATTGGGCTGTACGCGATGTCTGCCGACATACTTTGTCAGGTGCAACTGTGAACAACGATGCAGTTGGCTACTTTGCAGATCGCATGGCAAGAGAGAGCCGAACTAAATGGGATGTGTTCACCCCACAGTATCCGAAGAGGATTGTTCATAAGAAGAAAGATCAGATAACGGGGATGAACAAGGTTACTTTGAAGTACAAACCACCGACCGTGTTAAAACATATTCCTTTGATGCCTATTCCATAGCATTTTTCAAAAGACTTTATGTGGTGGTACTATTACTGGAACACAGCAGAAGCTATTATCTTGTTGAAGGATGGAAAGAATGATTTCAAGAAGATACACATTTTTGATCCGATGTGGTTGAGAAACTGCTCTTATGAAGATATTATCATGCTATATTACAACCCAATCTACTGTGAAGAGAAGGATAGCGAACAGGCTTTTAAGTATCAACGTGTGGTATTGTGTTTTGCATGGGATGTTAATGCGGGGTGTGATTATGATAAGAAACTGGGGAAGTTTGTACAAGTTCAGAAAGAAAAGAAGAAACCTAAACAAACTTTTGAACTGGTGATGACTAAAGAGCATAAGAAGATTTTGCACATCAAGTTGATGAATAAACAGATGGACGAAGAGCGAAGGCTAAAGCATTCCAAGCAATACTCGAGGGGGTGTTTGTAGATACACGTTTTGTGACTATTGCTTTTGGATTGCACATACATTTCTGTTTTATTGATATCGCGAGGTCGAAAGTGGGATTTAATAGGGTCGAAGGTGATTGAAATGGTCGAAGGTAGAACACTATGGTCGAAGGGAAAGTTTTGTAGGGAACTGTGTTTATTCTCCCAAACGATGGGTCGAACCTGCACATTCGACCATACAAAAGGGGTGAATGTCCAGGTCTAAAAATAGGCTGATTTTGTTTTAAAGTTAAGTTTTTGGTCATTAGTTTCCCTCCTTCGATCTAGTTTTCTCCGTAGGGTTTTTGTTAAGTCATAATTAAGTCTTTATCATTATAAACAAGGTTTTGTAAAGATTATCATGAATGTTTATAAACGAAAAGCAATGTTTAAAGTGATTTGTGTGTTTTGCTGATCTTATTATCATTTCGTAATTGATTCAGGGATTCCGCACCTGAATTGATATACTTGTTTAATCAATATCTTTGTTTTTGACAATTCGATCCTCATACATAATCAAACCTTGTGTCGACTGAGACCTAACTCGCAAGTTAGTAAAAGTGTAACTGTTATCAATCATCCCTGAATTTATGCAGGGGGGTGGCTTTGTCAGACCTATAGCGCTATAATCTAAACAGGCGGCTTGATCAATGTTAATGATTGTACTGTGTCTTTTTGTTATAGTTAAATGATAGAATGAGTAAATGATAGTGTATAAAATGATTATAATTGAATCACAAGTTTCAACAATGTAAGAATGAGTAATTGATACTGTATAAAATGTTTAAACATGTTTCACCCCAAAATGTAAAATAGAAAAAAGGGGCTATGTAAACTCACATTCGCTAAGCTGAATTATCCTCTAAGCGTTGTGAATGTATGTGAGGCGAATCCCAAAGACTCAACAATGTAGCTAGTCCAATTTGAAGAAAAAAACCGAAAGAGAAAGAATATCAAGCTTCCAATATGCCAATTACAAGAGCTTATAATCAAAGCTTCAATTGTAGAAGTAATAGACTATAGAAGAAAGGTATGAGGGAAAGTTTAATCGGATTGAAACAATCGATTTAGAGTTGCCAAGTGTAATGGGTCATAGGTGGGTTTTTATACTAGTTTTGGATTCAATTAGCCATTGAAATTGGTCAACACTATAAAGTAAGATTTTATGATAAATTGACTATTTGACTAGGACTTTGACTGTTTGACTAAGACTTTGACTAGTACTTTGACCAGAACTTTGACTAGGACTTTGACTAGGACTTTGACTCGGACTTTGACTTGGACTTGACTGTTTGACTAAGACTTTGACTGGGACTTTGACCAGGAATTTAACTATTTGACTGTCTTCGCAGACTGCGAGAACTAAAAAAAATCAAATTTTCCAATTTAATCAATTTTAAGTTCCGGACTTGTTTCCTTCGGTTTCTAAGTTGTTTTAGGACCGAAAATTAAGGTTTTTGAGTATTAAGGTCTGTAACATACGTGCTTGGGTGTAGATGTGAGTATAAAACGTGCAATACTTTTACTTATAAAAATTATAAGTTTTATTAAATTGTGACTTTTGGTCCTATTAAAATAGGAGGGTTAAAAATGAAAATTTTGAAATAGTTGAGGGACTAATTATGCACATTTATGAAAAGTGAAGGGTGAAGGTTGTCACAGTCTCCCCTACTTTAGAAAATTTCGTCCCGAAATTATTAAAAACACAGGGTTGTGGGTGTTTAGGTAGAAATTAGGGCAGCTATGGTTTGGGTTAAGGCACGACATGAATTAGCAAGGAGAATCTAGTAAAATGCTAAACTTTAAGTTTTAGGAATCCTAAAAGAAATGCATAAGTTAATTGACTATATGAAAACAAAATGAACTACCAAAACCTTATTAGAATTTCACACTACCTTAACGTACTTGTAAATTCATGATTATGTTCCGGACCGCAATCACCAATTTACCTTACATTAGGGTTTTGTGTCCTATGACTCTAAACACACATGTAAAATAATATAATTAACCTTGTGGCTGAATCATATACAATGTATCCAAAAATAAGTCCAACTGTTGAGCAGGAAAAGACTTCTACCAGTCAGTGAGTAAGAACCTCTACCGATTGTTGAGTAGGTGCGATAGCCTCTACCCGTCGTTGAGCAGGTTGTAGGGCCTCTACCGACTGTTGAGCAAACATGATGACCTCTACTAATCGTTGAGTAGGTTATTTGGTACTCTACTAACTGTTGAGCAAGTACTTCATCCTCTTATTAGTTGTTTGATTAAGTGTACCAATTATTACACACATAAACTGCAAATTGATAATACATACATGTAAGCAAGTTTGTAAATGCATCAACTATCAAGTATAGCATAGAGTTGCCCTAGACAAGGTTAATGACTCTTGGTGTGTTTATAGCAAATATTTTATATTCCATGCTTTCAAGTATCATGAATAATCAAATGTTCAAGTAGATAAACAAATCCTCATGTATGATAGTTTGGTTGTCATGGGTATCTAGTTCATGTTTGAGAAGGTGAAGGATATGAGTCTAATTCTTGAGAGGAAAAATCTTGAAGCAGAACCAAGGTTGTGAGAGATAGTAAATGTGAAGATAGTTGATAAAGAGCTTATTTTATAGTAAGGGGATTATGTAGCAATGTAAATTATGGGGTGTGGATCAAAGGTTAGAATCAAGTGTATGAGATAACATGATTGCGGCAAATACCAAAAATTGTAAAAATTTCGAACTTGTTGAAAATAAGTAGGTGTCAATGGGGAGTTGGAGATTAAATTTTTGTTCATGAGGTTGGAAAGGTTTTAAAATTGGTTTTATACCTAAAACAAAAGTCGTTATATAGTACAAACTAAGTGAGCTTTGATTAAAATATTCCCGTTAGTTGGAGATTTTAAACATGACATTAGGTTTTGAAGATCAAGATTCAATTAAGAAAAAACTTTTGTTATGTCTATAAATAAACAATTGAATTTAAGTTTGAGGCATCTTTTAACAAAAATATGTATTTTGTAAAGTTTCTAGGTAATAAAAATCCAACAAGATTTAGAAATCTTTAGTTTTGTGCTAGGGTATACTCAGGTTATGAGGTTACAGTTTTAAAAATATGTAATGTGCTGATAAAAACAATAATATGATTTGGGTAGG
The DNA here is from genome assembly GCA_028751855.1 of Ambrosia trifida. Lineage (NCBI taxonomy): Eukaryota > Viridiplantae > Streptophyta > Magnoliopsida > Asterales > Asteraceae > Ambrosia > Ambrosia trifida. The sequence goes on along the minus strand of CM054128.1, from coordinate 130,411,865 downwards.
GTGTTGAAAAACAATCAAACAATTGGCTAAGATGGTAAGATGAAGTGTGATTGTGAAATCCACATATGATTAAGCTGTAAAATTTTGAGATTTTAGAGCTTAGTTTTAAGGAAAGTGAGTGTAATCATTTATTCATTAATTAAAACGAATAAACGAAAATGTTGACTTATCAAAGTTTATAAATTCTAATAACATAGTGAAGACATGCTTTTACCTATAAGTGAACACTCATCCCAAGAATTCCCAGGTAGGCATCCGGATCCCTTGTCTGATTAGGATTTATGCCCAATGCCAGTCCTAGACAGAAAACTCAGAATACAGGCGTTCACCCTTCCAGATTGCATGTGTTCGTTATCAAAATCTAGAACTTCGACGGGATCTTCAAGGCAGTTTAGGTTAGGACTTGAGAATTTTGTTCTATTAGTCTAAGGGTACATCCAGTGATGGAGAGCAATCATCTTGTAGGGGTAGGGATAAGAAGTAGGGTGGAGATAGAGAATAGAAACAAGTAGAGTTGCAAGTAAGAGAAGCAAATATTGGTTAAAGTCCTAAGGTTATAGACTAGATTATTTTCTAATAACCTAATTCCCTATAACCTGGCTCTGATACCAATCTGTAACACCCCAACCGATGGCGGAAACATCGAGGTGTCACGTAGTGATGATTGTTCAATAGCTCATGGTACTAAATGGAAGTTGAATATTACTAAACAATTTACAATTTGTCATACAATTTAATAATTACATCTACTTGATTTACATAAACTAGATCCAAAGCTCCTATGTGATCTAAGACTTGTACAACTTCCAAAAGCACGTAAAATCCTGAAAACAATATGCTGTATAGTTGGTGAGAATACATAGGTTTTGCATATAATTGAAAACAATATGTTGTATAGCAATCATGATTGAAGTATAACAATGAGTAATGATAGAATATGAGTCCGACATGTAACAATATGTCTTTTGTACAATCAAACCTTGTGTCGACTGAGATCTAACTCGCAAGTTAGTAAAAGTGTAACTGTTATCAATCATCCATGAATTTATGCGGGGGGATGGGTTTGTCAGACCTATAGCGCTATAATCTAAACATGTGGCTTGATCAATGTTAATGATTGTATTGTGTCTTTTTGTTACAGTCAAATGATAGAATGAGTAAATGATAGTGTATAAAATGATTATAATTGAATCACAAGTTTCAACAATGTAAGAATGAGTAAATGATAGTGTATAAAATGTTTAAACATGTTTCTCCCCAAAATGTAAAACTATAAAAAGGGGCTATGTAAACTCACATTCGCTAAGCTGAATTATCCTCTAAGCGTTGTGAATGTATATGAGGCGAATCCCAAAGACTCAACAACGTAGCTAGTCCAATTTGAAGAAAAAAACCGAAAGAGAAAGAATATAAAGCTTCCAATTCGCCAATTACAAGAGCTTATAATCAAAGCTTCAATTGTAGAAGTAATAGACTATAGAAGAAAGGTATGAGGGAAAGTTTAATCGGATTGAAACAATCGATTTAGAGGTGCCAAGTGTAATGGGTCATAGGTGGGTTTTTATACTAGTTTTGGATTCAATTAGCCATTCAAATTGGTCAACACTATAAAGTAAGGTTTTATGATGAATTGACTATTTGACTAGGACTTTGACTGTTTGACTAAGACTTTGACTAGGACTTTGACCAGGACTTTGACTAGGACTTTGACTCGGACTTGACTGTTTGACTAAGACTTTGACTAGGACTTTGACCAGGACTTTGACTATTTGACTGTCTTCGCAGACCGCGAGAACGAAAAAAATCAAATTTTCCAATTTAATCAATTTTATGTTCCGGACTTGTTTCCTTCAGTTTCTAAGTTGTTTTAGGACCGAAAATTAAGGGTTTTGAGTATTAAGGTCTGAAACATACGTGCTCGGGTGTAGATGTGAGTATAAAACGTGCAATACTTTTACTTATAAAAATTATAAGTTTTATTAAATTGTGACTTTTGGTCCTATTAAAGTAGGAGGGTTAAAAATGAAAATTTTGAAATAGTTGAGGGACCAATTATGCACATTTATGAAAAGTGAAGGGTGAAGGTTGTCACACGGATAGGGCGCAGTATACCCGCATCGAGCAGCTCGTTGACTTGTTCGTTCATGGCTTTTGTTTTCTTGGGGCCCATGCTTCGTCTCTTTTGGGTGATTGGTTCCTCCGATGTGTGTATGTTAAGCTTATGTTCTGCGATTTCTATTTGAACTCCAACCATATCCGACGGTTGCCATGCGAAAACGTCCATGTTACTGACCACTAATTGTTTCAAGTGATTCTGTATGGTGTCCGAGATTACATGGCCAATGGTCACTGTTTGCTCAGGAAATTTAGGGTTTAAAACCCATTTTTCCGGCTCGGTGCAGATTTCTGTCTTGACCATTTTTTGGGGTTTTGCGTTGCGGTTGCATGGAAGTCCTTGTTTCCCCTCATGATTGCCACGCCCGTTCTGGTTGGGAACCCGACCATGCCGTGCGCGGTGGAGGCATTGGCGTTAAAGCGCGCTATTCCTTCGCAGCCTAACAGGATGTCGTGGTGCGAAGTGGCTGCCAAGACCATGAAGTCACATATTTCTGTGCGCTCATGTCTTTCATCGACCAATGTGACGGGCATTGAAATCATTCTGCTGGGCATGATTGTTTCATGAATGAAGCCGAAATGGGTTCATTAATAGGTATCAGTTTGGCTTTGTCTTCGTCGTCTAACTGTTGGAAACATTGGTCGTACATAATATCCGTGCTACTTCCGCCGTCCATGAACATGTATTGAGTGCGATAATGTCCGAAGATGGCGGTTACGACCAGTGGTGCAGTTGACGATGCGCCGTCGCGGACCTTGGGTAGGGTGACTTCGGCCTCCTTCCAAGAATCGTCGGTTGGTTGTGTGTGTGTGCGCTTGCCTTGGTTGGAAGATTTTTTTCCGCCTCTGGCCATATTGCATTGATGTGTGGAACCCTTGTGATCGTGTGAGTGTTGAGGTCGCGGATTTTTTTGTGCGAGCCGTCCGCGTGGTTCATTATTTCCCCGCGCTGTGCGATGGACGTTTTTTACCAGATGGCCAAGTTGGCCGGATTTTAGCGCGGTTTCAATCTCCATTTTTAAACTGTAGCAGTTATCGGTGAGGTGACCAAAATCTTTGTGGTAATCACAAAACTTGCTCATATCCACATTTTTTCGTTTCTCAAGAGGCTTCGGGTCTTTGAGCGTTACTTGCTCTGTTTTTAGGACCTGAGATGGGGTTTTTGTCAGCGGGGTCCAATCATGATTCTTCTTGGAATGACCGCGTTGGTCTCTTGTTTGCTTGTTGGAGATGAGCTGGCGGGCATCGTTGGAGACTGAGTACTTCCCTTCCTCCGTAGATCCTGTAATCCTTGACCAAACAGATTTCCCTTTGTTTTTGTTGTTGTGGTGGTGTTGAGGACTCCGATTTAGTCAGAAAGACTTTTCTGAAGAACCGTAGATCTTTGCGGAGTGAATTAATTCGTCCCAAGATTCTGGGATCCCTGTTTTCCCTGTTAAGTATTTGATTAAGTCGTCAAAATGTACGTTGTGAATGAACGCTGCACGTGTAAGTTCTTCTCCGCACCCTATCTAAAGAGCTTCTTTGTTGAAACGGACAATGTAGTCCTCAATGGACTCATTTTCGTAACTCACACATAAGAGGATATGTGCCTTGTCTTTCTTGTGTTTTCTCAGGTGAGAAAAATGGTTACCAAACTTGTTGACTAGGTCATCGAAATCGGTAATGCTCCCCGCTGGGAGATTATCAAACCAAACCCGCGTTGCGCCAGTCAGTGTTAGGGCAAACATGTGGCACCAAACTTGTACTGGCCGTAGCACGAAACCTCATGCGCATTCGAATTCACAAATGTGATCATCTGGGTCTCGCAGGCCATCGTATTTACCGATGCTGCTGGGTAACTTTGCTTTCTTAGGAATTTTTGCCAACGCTATGTGTGGCACGAACTTTGACATTTCTGCGAACGACTTTGGTCGATACGGCTGGACCAAGTCGTCGTCCGCTTGCTTCATTCTTCCAGAGTTTGAGCGAAAAGTGTGACTCTTCTCACTTTCGTCCTCACTTCTGGAAGGTTCATAGCCATCAGATTCGTGTTCGACATTCCGTAGCCCCGAGCCCCAGCGTATCCGCTGGGCTCCCCGCTACGACTGTCACGTCGACCTGCAGTGGTTTTCTTCTTGTGACTCTTTTTGGGAGGAGAGTCATAGGTTAAGGTTTTACCCTTGTTTCATGACCATGCGCTCGTACCTGGCGGTGTTCTTAGCATTTTGTCAGAGGAGCCACTGGTTGGGGTCCTCTTCCGTGCTATTGTCACTATCTTCCTCGCTCTCCGCCTCTTGTACTTTGAAAGCTGGCTTCTGAGTACGTGAGGCGGTTTGCTTGGTGATAGTGACCGGTGTTTTTTTGGTACCAAGGGGTTGAACATCAACATCCCCGGTTGTGTTTGCAACAGATGTGTTTGGGTTGGGTTCAGCCATGGGTGGGCTAAAAGATGGAGTATGAGTATGTTCTAGTCGGTACGGATAGCGCCAATGAAGAAACAACGAGTATAACGACCGTTAGTAAGTAAGGTCGGTTGTTAGATACTCGTGTTAGCTCAGGATTAATCCTTCGCTCACCACTATGATTAGAATGTAACCCAAAAGGATGACAAACAAATATGATATAAGTGTGTGTGCTATAAGTGAGAACAAGAGCATATAAGTGGTTCAGCTCGTAATAGCCTACGTCCACTGTAACGGCTTAATGATATTGACGATATGATTACAACAAGTATAATACAAATAGCTCTATTCTAGCTCTTGTGTAAGTATTTTTCGGACCCCTTGCATGGAAGGTGAAGTCTTATATTTATAGGAGGAATTATGGGCCATGGTAGACGACCCATGAAATCTTATGCATGGTTTGGGCTTTGTTCAAAGCCCAAACACTCTTCACCTATAAAAATGGTGGGAATCAGGTGCCATTAATGTTGATGTGAGAGAGTGTGGATAATATCTCATAAGATCTCCACGTGGTGAATGGTGGCTGGATACAGTTGGCGCTTCCCGTGAAGGCGTTACTATTGGGCCGCCTGTGGCGTCTGAAGTGACGTCAGTGGCAGGTGGTCATGGCTGCACAGTAACCTGATGTGTACAGCCGGCATGGTTGGACGTCATCCATGTTGTGACAACCGTCACCTTCAATTTTATTATTTATACAAATCTAGTCCTTAATTTTTTTTATTTATATTTTGAGTGAATCAATTAAAACAAAATCGATAATATTATGACTACTGTTTAGCGAATTTAATGTTTCATAAAACTAGCCAGATGATTATCGTTATGTTCTAATCACTTAACCATACTTGTCATTTTGTGTAAAAATAATAAAAATAACAAGATGCATTATATCTAATAACGTAGAAATATTCATGTGATTAACGAGACATGTCATTAGAATTGACTTTGATATATGAAAATTATTTAACTAACTTTGTCAAAACTGAATTTTGTATTCAATTGTGTTGGACAGTTACAATATAAATTTTTATGACTATTAAATATAATAACAATGACAGTAACATAAATATTAATATTAGTGTTAATATTGATGATAATAAATAAGAATTAAATGCTATATGTTTTGTTTAAAAATAAATTTATTTAATCAATATTAACTAAATAAGTAAATTCAATAGTTAACAGTAGTTTATGGTTTTACCAAAATAAAATAATATATTTATGTACTTTCAGTTATCTATTTCATAATCAATTTTTTTAGTTTTTTAAATGGAGTTAACCACAATTAATTACATAACAATTGAGTGTCTTGAAACAGTCGTCTTTAATGGATTTTTTTAGCTCTTGGGGTCCATGTAGCATTCGCAAATTTTTCAATGATATAATTACAACTTTAGGGATGTAAACTAACAATGATCCAAAGTAGTAAAGTGCCTAACCTGTAACTTAATATAATGTGTAAAGCATTATTGTAATACCCTATTTATTTCTCTTAAAACTATTTAATGTGTCATAAGTATATTAATTACAATTGCTTTGGCCAAAACATTTTATATATCCAAAACGTTTTATATATTAATTATTATAACATTATGTAACATCTTGAATTTCTAATTATAATTTAATGTATAGGTCCCTAGGTTCTATATATATATATATATATATATATATATATATATATATATATATATATATTGTGTGAAAGTGTCTCTTCATTATATTCCTTGATAACATAATAAAAAAAGAAAGATCCTAACCTTCGCCACCACTATTCTCTGGTTATCAACCACACCCCCATCATCTTGCTTTGCCTTCTAATTATCTAAGGCTTTGAAACGTTCATCACACGTGTACGGAATATTCCTATTCATCATCATAAATGATGTGAGTATATCTTTCCTCTTTTTACTGCTTTACTCTTTTGGGGTGACTCATGTACAATTATTACTAAACTTATGTGTATTATTTACAAAGCAATGTGCTCATTGATATGTTTTGTGTGAATTGTATGAACGATTTGTCAAAGTCATTAACCTTTGGGCCGCACCTAACGATGAGTAGTACTACGAATTATATCCCTTGGTTACTTACGTGAATGAGTTAAGTCCTTAGTCATTCTTATGGTTTTTCTTGAACGATCTGTGAACGATTATTGAACGATGTGTGAACAATTATTAAACGATGTGAGGCTTGATTTTGACCCTTTTACACATTACAATATCATAGCACATACATTGCGAAACACTTTTCTATTATATGTATTTAAACAGGGTATGCTCACCAATACATTTTTGTATTGACAAATTATTTTCGTACATGTTTCAGGTTATTTGAGATGCATTCGTTAAGCTTTCAGATTCATATTTAGATTTTGATTCATTGTATTTCAGTTTAGGTAACATTTAGAATCGTTGTATTTCATTTCAATGTAATAAACTATTTAATCAATGTATCAATATTTACACTTTTAGTCCATGAGCTATCAAACAATCGTCACTACGTGACACCTCGATGTTTCCGCCATCAGTTGGGGTGTTACACATGTGAAGAAATGTCTGCCATGATGTAGTCTGTGGAACCATCATCTCCACGGAGAGTTCCGGCGGAGTTGGCTCCTTTGTTGTGAAGTTATGCTTCTATAGACTTTCTTGGGATAGGGTCGTACCCTCTCCGCAGGATTGGGTACCCTATCCCTTCAGAACTATAGACACAGAGAGAAGATTGGAGTTGTGTGTAAAAACGTATGGGAACTATACATGACATCAATTAAGATTTGGTTATTCAGCCATTGCCATAACTCTTAGAGATAGAAGAGAACTAAACATATTGGAATGCTAATATTAATGAGTCGTTCATTGAATTTACAAAAGTCGATGATGTTGTCTTGATCCAAGTAAATATACAACTAAACAAACACTCTCACACAAATCATAGAACAACCAAATCTGTGTCTTCTTACCTAGGATTCTTTAAAATCGTTATAAGTTCTGCACAATGTCGTCTCCACAAACAGATTAAAACCCAAGTAAGTGTTTCCGTCAAATCTTGTTCCAAGATTCATGAGTTTTGTGTTTATTGAAATGGGCTAGTCTTAGATTTGCTTATTATGTTCTGATTTAACCGATTTAGCATTTTTTTTATCTGTTTTTGTGTTTATGTTTATTATAGTGTTCAATGAGTTTGTTTAAAAATTTGTGTTTTAGTTGAACAATGATGTGGATTTATAACTTATTTTTCTTGATCTGAAATCTTAATCGCTGCATTTTGTATTGTTTTTATGGATTAAAGTTCACAATATGCATTTATTTTAGTGTTCTTGATGTTATTGTCAACAAGTAAACATATTGGGGACTATACATGACATCAATTAAGCTTTTTTGAATCCCATACATTTTTCGATCGAAAAAGCTCGGTAACAAACTGGTATCTTATGGATCGATAAATGACAGGTATCTTATGGATCGATCAAAAAAGCGACGCATCTGAAAAACGAATACATTTTCTTTTTTGAACTATAGACCCTACCTTTCGGTATCTGAAAAATGTATGGGATTCAAAATCGGATCATAAAAAGCATAAAAATCCGGGTTTTATTCTCGCCGGAAACGTACCGGAGTTAGATGGTTTTATTACCGGAAAAGAGAGAAGGGAAACGGTTTGAATTTTATTTTTTTATAACTTTCCATTAATTGCCATTTTGGCCCATGAGGACAAAAAGGATGAAATTGCCCGTGGGACTTAACTGACTTTCATTACTTAGTTAAAAACTGTCCAAAATGGCAATTTTCGATCTCTGAGGGGTCCCGGTGATAAAAAAACAAGTTTGGTGTTCAAACAAGCATTTTGGGGCAAACCTCGGAGGCCATTTTGGCAATTAACTCTTTAATTTATTTGTTAGTAAAGTCGTCGTGTACGACGACCATTGGTGTCAACAGGTAGATTTCATGGTGTCGAACGCATCGGAGTGGTTGTGTGATATTACCCTCGTAATGTTGTAGAATCAGAAGGCGCACGTTGTTCCCCACGACCCCAAAGTCCATGTGGGCGCCCCTTCCTTATAAGTATAACACAGTAATGCATGGGAGATAGGGTTGTGCCCATTTGATTGCATGACTAATAATAAGTCATATTTATTGGTATAAGTAACTTTTGGGGCCGATTGCTCGGAAATAAGAAGCACTAGTAGGATTGCCCGCGCGTTGCGGTGGGTGCGTATGAATTGTTGTTTCGTAAGAGTGTTTGATGCTAACAATCAAGGAATCATAAACTTGTTCATAAACAAAATCGTAAAATTGACAAGTTAATATTATATCCATCATCAAATAAGATAAATATAAAAAGCCATGGAAGAAAACTTACACCACACATCGTGATGTTGCAGTGAGCCGGAGACAACAATTTACAACGTGGTACTTGTTTTCTCTTGGTTGGAATTACTATCAGGGTTCGAGTTGCATTCGCTTAAGTAATAACCGATTAAATGAAAATTGTCGGTTGGTTTTGGTGATTGTGTATGTCATAACCGAATCAGCCTAATTGAATGTCATCGAGACAACTTGTTGATTTATATGATCCAATGTCCAATTTATGAACTTCATATGACTGGAATTTAAAGTTCATATGATCTAAGTTGTACTGTTAACATTCAATCTCATATTGAGTTATGCCTAACATGTAAAAATATAAAATTATGTTGTAGGCTGTGATCCAAAGTAAACACAACATTAACCAGAAAAAGTTGCACTAAACACTCCACCGAAATCCGAACCACAACAAAAATGAAGTATAACACCTTAAATCCATGACAGGGGTCGAAAGGAACAGTTCAAGAAACTCAAAAACACCAAAAAGCTCAGAGAGGCAGAATGTCGCAATCTTCTCGGAATCAGGATCTCTCAACATAACTCAAAATCTCGAATATCAAGCGCTCCATATCTGTTCTTTGCGCAATTCGCGTACAATCACAGGGACACTTGTCGAAGGTATCTAAAAGACATCAGCTCCAACGTTAATGGCCAAAACAAATAAATACCAAAGTGGGTCGAGCAAAAATGGAGCCAAATAATAACCGGAAATGAAACAAAATACCAAACCGGCCCGAACCAATTAAGACCCAAGTATAGTCCAAAAAAACCATACATAGTTGAGATTTTTTACTTCATATGTTTCTTTTTAAGTAGAAAAGGTACATGGATTATATATGTAACTAACTCCAAACAAAAAGAAATGTTAATCGAGTTTGGTCCAGTCCTGGTTCGATTTCCAGTTTTGTTGGTCTGGGCGGTTTCTTTCGGACCTACCTATAAACATGATTTAGAAAACTCACGATGCCATAATCCGTTACAATCATCGAAAGATAATCTGTGGGTGTCAGGTCATACCTGTTTCACGAAGACAAAGTTATAAGCGTCAACAGCTTGACATATTAAAGGAAATTTTGAATATTTGAGTTTAACTAAAGCATCAGGCTTATGTTAAATTAAGAGGTTGCATGTTTTCATTATCTGCAATGTCCTTTAAATGGTTAACCTCCTCCCTCCCATGAACTTTAGATTTTAGAAAAGGCATCTGGGTCCCCTGTGGTAGATATATGAAAACCTAAGCAATAAAGTTTTATGGAACAAAAAATATACAATTCTAAGAAGCATACCAAGTTCGTTACAGCAAATTGAATCGAGCTAGACTAGTTCATGAAACTTATAGGCTTCACAACATACTATAACAGGAACACCACAAGCATTAGCTGTTGGGAATCATGGTATCAAATACGTAGCAGAAGCGGTTTATATTTTATTAATAAATCGATTATATACAATATATAATATAGGCCGATTTATATGTATAAATATATATTTAATTTTATTAATCCGATTAATAAAATATTCCCAATCAGGATCTCAGTTAAACGCGTATAAACAAATAAAAAAACAACCATAGAGGGTTTAGTAATCAACCTTTGACGACTACACCGGAATTGTAACACGCGGGTTACAACGAATCCCCGCTAGCAGGAAGTTTACAACCGAGCACGAGCCAACCGGGAAGCAACACTTTGCAAGAAGAACGGTGGGCAGCGGAGTGGTGATTTGGCTGAAACCAAGAAGCAGGGGCGGCAGCCCTTTTGTTCTTGGGTGGCGGCCGCAAATCACAAAGAGGGAGTTAAGGGATAAGTTGTTTTGATTAGGGTTGTGCCTCTAGGGTTTACTCCTTAACCCTCCTTTTATAAAACAACAACTTACACTAAGGCCCCTTGTTAAATATCATAATATTCCTTAATATTAATCTAATTAATATTAAGTCCCTCAAGTCTAAAATATTATTATTTCATAAATAATAATCCACCAACACATGAACTTATCTGATTCGTGTACCAACGTGTAACTCTTCGGATCGTACCGGGTTGGGTTACGTTGACCTTGACTTTTAATTATATCGGATATACTATATATCCAACAATCTCCCACTTGGACGATTCTAATTAAATGAGTCAACGTGCACAGAGTTGGACGCCTAGCTGCATCGCATTGCACCCAAACCAGTATGACACTTTCCAGTCGTCAACTAGTTCTTTGAGTTCAAGTAACGCTTTACTTAACCAAATACTATAGCCCTGATAATTCTATCAATAAGTCCCTTCTATATAGACATCTGTTGATCACAAGACATGGATCATTCATTCTTATATAGTGATCAACCATTCTCTATTCTCGTCTTTAATTCAAAATGGTCTAACGAACTACCTTAGTCTGAGCGTGACCATGCGTTTACACCAGTTTGAGTTTACGAGGGCGCCAGAATGTCTAAGCTTCTAATCCTATAGAAGTACAGAATTCCATCAGCGTGATACAACTCCCACTTAATCTTGGATTTCTCCAAATGCTACCCGGATTACCATCCATGTTTCAAGATAGTGTTAGATAACATCAAAGATAGTCCTTGATCAATGTGGTTTAATATGTGCTTTAAGAAAAAGAACAGATTGAACATATCAATATCAAAACATCTCATGACATAGATCCATGGAGATCGTTTGGAAGCGAGTTACATCCAATATCATTCTCTAATGATATCTGTGAATTATGATTCTCAAACCCTTGAGCTATTCATCTCATGAATACAATCATTTCAATTCACAATAGTCTTACATTCAAATTCATTCCCATGTAATTTTATCGACTACGGACATTTAGAATACTCTCATTCATCGATTTAAACATACAAATAATGAACACAGTTAATAAATATTTAAATTTGCATTTAAACCATTAAATCAAATAAACATTCAATATAATTGTCATAGTTCAAAATAAAACACCAATACTAACTACAGATCATGCCCATTGTCTAGCAACTCTAAGCCCTATCTTTCCAGCATGCTCCTCATGTTTAGCTTGAGGTAAAGGCTTAGTAAAGCAGTCAGCTAGATTTAGATCTGTATGAACTTTGCTTATCACGATGTCTCCACGCTCTACTATCTCTCTAATATAGTGAAATTTCCTGAGTATATGCCTTGTGGCCTGATGTGACCTTGGTTCCTTTGCAAGAGCAATGGCACCAGTGTTTTCACACAGTATCTCGATTGGTTTCTTTATGCTAGGCAAAACATTGAGATCAGTAATGAACTTCTTCATCCAGGCAGCCTCCTTTGCAGCATCCGATGCAGCATTGTATTCTGATTCACATGTGGATTGAGCAACCACACTATGCTTAGAGCTCTTCCAAGTAACAGCCCCACCATTCAGAATGAAAACATATCCCGTTTGTGATCTTGAATCATCACAATCAGTCTGGAAGCTAGCATCAGTATAACACTTAACTGACAGCTCCTCATCCAATCCTCCATATATTAAGAACATGTCCTTAGTCCTTCTCAAGTACTTAAGAATGTTCTTCACTACAGCCTAGTGACTCTCTCCTGGATTATGTTGATATCTACTCGTCATGCTAAGAGCATACGAGACATCAGGTCTAGTACATAACATGGCATACATGATAGAACCAATTGCAGAAGCATATGGAACTCTTTCCATTTTCTTCTTTTCCTCTTCAGTGTTTGCACACTGCTTGTTATTAAGAATGGTTCCATGTGCCATGGGCAAGAGCCCCCTTTTTGAGTCTTGCATTGAGAAGCGTCGTATGACCTTATCAATATATGTACTTTGACTCAAACCCAATAACCGCTTTGATCTATCTCTATAAATCTTTATTCCCAAAATATAAGCGGCTTCACCAAGATTTTTCATTGCGAAACATTTACTTAACCAGGTCTTAACATCTTTAAGCATAGGGATATTATTTCCAATGATTAGTATGTTATCTACATACAGTATAAGAAAAGTGATATAACTCCCACTAGATTTCTTATAAACACATGGTTCATATTCGTTCTTGATAAAACCAAACTCTTTGATTTTCTCATCAAAACAGAGATTCCAGCTGCGAGACACTTGCTTTAATCCATAGATGGATTTATTCAGCTTGCACACCATATTAGGATTCTTTGAATCGACAAAACCTTCCGGCTGAACCATATAGACATCTTCCAGTAAATGTCCATTAAGGAACGCGGTTTTGACATCCATTTACCATATATCGTAGTCATAATATGCAACAATGGCAAGTAGAATTCTAATAAACTTAAGCATGGCTACAGGCGAGAAAGTTTCCTCATAATCAATTCCTTGAGTCTGAGTAAAACCTTTCGCTACAAGCCTTGCTTTGTAGGTTTGCACATTCCCATCCATGTCAGTCTTCTTCTTAAAGATCCATTTGTTTCCTACAGTCCGACATTCGGCAGGAAGATCAACCAAATCCCATACTTGGTTATCATACATGGATTGCATCTCTGCATTCATTGATTCTTGCCATTTCTTGGATTCCGAATCCAAGATTGCAGAAGTAGTAGGCTTAGCTTCATCAATCATGAAGATATCGTCATACCTTTCACGTGCATTACGATCCCAAATACTTCTTCGAACACTTGGTGTTTCTGCTGTTTCTTGAGTCCTTTAGGCTCAATTTCAACAACTTGATCGATTACTTTTGGTTCTGTCTGAACAACCGGTTCAGTCACTTGTGATTCTCGAATTTCTTCAAGATCCACATGGTTATCTCGAATCCCTCATTCCAGAAGCTCTTCCTTTAAGAAAGTGCCTCCGTGTTTAGTGAAAATCCTATTTTCAGTGGGGTGGTAGAATAAGTAACCGATATTTTTAGCATATCCGACGAAAACCACTTTTTCGCCTCTGGGATCTAGTTTATCTGAAGATTCTAGAGTGACATAAGCATTACATCCCCAGACTTTAAGATAGGATACATGAGGTTTCTTTCCATGCCATATCTCATAAGGCGTTTTGTCAACCTTCTTTCTTGGAGCTATATTCACAAGTCTTGCGGCAGTTTTTAGAGCATAACTCCAAAAGGATTTTGGAAGGTTTGTTCGACACATCATTGATCTAATCATATCTAATAGAGTTTGATTTCTCCGATCAAACACACCATTATGTTGTGGTGTTCCAGATGGAGTGAGTTGTGAAACTATTCTACAATCCTTTAGATGGTCGATGAATTCCTGACTAAGATATTCACCGCCTCGATCTGATCGAAGCATCTTAATAGTTCTATTCAGCTGATTTTCTACTTCGTTTTGGTACTCCTTGAACTTTTCAAGAGTCTCATGTTTATGCTTCATAAGATAAACATAACCATATCTACTGAAATCATTAGTAAATGTAACAAAGTATCTTTCTCCATGTCTTGACATTGTTCTGAATGGACCACATACATCTGTATGTAAAAGTCCTAACAGATCATTAGCTCTTTCTCCAACATTTGAAAAAGGTGCTTTTGTTAACTTTCCACTCAAGCATGATTCGCATTTTCCAAACGACTATGAACCGTTGGAATCCAGGATTCCTGCGGTCTTGAGTTGTTTAACATGATTCTTGCTAATGTGACCAAGTCTACAATGCCACATATACGTATCATTAAAGTCCAACTTATTACGTTTATGGGAGATGTTGCGTCATATGTTATCGTTTTGGATTTCTATTTCATAGATCCCATTGTTGGGTTTTGCATCAAAGTAAAACATATCGTTAAAATAAGCATAAAAAAATTCACCATTAAAACGATAATTAAAACCTTGTCCACGCAAAGCAGAAACTAAAACAATATTTCTAGTCACACTAGGAATATAATACACATTGTTCAAAACAAGTTCTAAACCAGAAGGAAGTAAAAGAACATATTCTCCTATCGCCTTCACAGCAACTCTTTGTCCATTGCCAACATGGACCTCCAAGTCACCTTATTTCAGCTTTCTAATCTTTCTTAGTCCCTGCAAAACATTACAAATGTGGAAACCACATCCTGTGTCAAACACCCATGTTTTTCTAGGAAAAGCAAAGATTTCAATAACATATAGACCTAAGGACTCTCCTTCTGAAGCCTTAGCTTGCTTCAGCTCAGCTAAATACTTAGCACAGTTTCTCTTCCAGTGCCCAGTTTCATCACAATGAAAACACTTGGCATCTTTCGAAGGTTTCTTGTTGGCAACAGATTTGCCCTTTCCCTTCCCTTTGCCCTGATTGCCTTTCTTCATGGTGTTAGGTTTCTTAACATGACCCTCCTTCATTTTTAGCACATGAGTGCTAAGTGATGTACCCTCTTGGATACGAGTGGTTATAAGTAATCACATCACATCAAACCTCTCATGACGAGCCTTCTGCTGGAACATTTCCACCAGGTGCTGATTCATCTCTTACGCCATCATCTCATCCATGGTCCTTTGAAGTTCAGGGACCATGGATGCCAACATCAGACATGAGACTTTCAAAGAGTCATCAAAGTGCTTAGAGTGGTTTCTATAATCATTAGAGTTCCGATTGATGGGTTCATCAGAGATTAGTGTTTTAAGAACATACAACTTGTTCTCCGCCTTGAGAACAATTTTCAAGTTGCGGTGCCAATCCATGAAGTTGGAGTGGTTCAGTTTGTCCTTCACTAAGATGGACTTGAGAGAGAATTGAGAGGCGGAATTGTTTTCAGTTGACATCTACAAAGTTCAAAATCTTATTTATTAGTATTTTATGTTTTAAATATCCTAATTTATCTTATGACCCAAAAGCAAAATTAATTAGGATGAGACCTCGATTCATCAATACACGATGAACTGGTTTAGCACTGTCCACTGGTACGATTAGGTAGGTAAACGACGATTGTTAATTGTGTCCACTACACAACTCTCCATTTGGGATTATCGCTAAAAGCGATGTATGTTTAACCCCAACTATGCCCACTTGACAAACAAGCGATGTTTGGTCCTTTACTGTTAACTATAACACCGGCCCATGTTACACAGGAAACGCGATGATTACCTTCACTCATGATCAACGCCCAGATGCAGGGTTCAGCACTAACATTTGGGTTTGATATAGAATGAAGTGTTAACTCATTAAGTAAGGGTGGCATAAAACATCAATTTAAAATTGGGATTTATTTTAATATTTACCATAAATATTTTGAATAACTCATAGCATGATGCGAGTCACACAATAGTTTATAAAATCCAATTTTATATAATTCATGATAATTGAAACTCCTTTCAACACTCAACACGGTATAGTTTTAAATACCCTATTTAAACTATGTTGGTCGTTTTATCGCGAATAGACTTGTTTTAATATTAATAAAACTCTTTTATTAAATATGCTTTTCGGTTTTATAAAACTTGTTTTAATAAAACTGTTGCCATGATTGTGAAAATTTTATTTATTTTGGGTTATCTAGATTATCTACAATAAATAAAACACAACCACAAAACATAATAATAAAATTAAACGAATCGAGCCCCTAATAGGTCATTCGTTTCGATTTAGCTAGAAACGAAACGAACTAGTCTAAAGGATTTCAAAACTATTTTGATAACTCCCACTTGACCCGAGATCTCTATCTTCATGGAACCTGTTCGCCTTTTTATCTTTGTATTGATCTTGTACTTGAAGGATTACAACAATAAATTTGAAAATACAATAAAATCAAATCTATTCTAATCCTATCTATTACACCGGATCCAATATCCGTAATAAAAATACAAATCAATATAAAAAATAAAACCATCACAAACACAACCATGATAAGGGTCAAATACCTAGGGGTCGATTCACATCACAGTCCATGAACAACAAAAAGCTTTTGATCTTTTGTCAAAAAAAAATAAATTTTTACAAATAAAACATAGATCAAAATTACAACTTTACCATTTATACGCGCGTAACCGTGGCTCTGATACCACTGTTGGGAATCATGGTATCAAATACGTAGCGGAAGAGGTTTATATTTTATTAATAAATCGATTATATACAATATAATATAGGCCGATTTATATGTATAAATATATATATTAAATTTTATTAATCCGATTAATAAAATATTCCCAATCAGGATCTCAGTTAAACGCGTATAAACAAATAAAAAAACAACCATAGAGGGTTTAGTAATCAACCTTTGACGACTACACCGGAATTGTAACACGCGGGTTACAACGATTCCTCGCTAGTAGGAAGTTCATAACCGAGCACGAGCCAACTGGGAAGCAACACTTTGCAAGAAGAACGGTGGGCAGCGGAGTGGTGGTTTGGCCGAAACCAAGAAGCAGGGGCGGCAGCCCTTCTTGGGTGGCGGCCGCAAATCACAAAGAGGGAGGCAAGGGATAAGTTGTTTTGATTAGGGTTGTGCCTCTAGGGCTTACTCCTTAACCCTGCTTTTATAAAACAACAACTTACACTAAGGCCCCTTGTTAAATATCATAATATTCCTTAATATTAATCTAATTAATATTAAGTCCCTCAAGTCTAAAATATTATTTCATAAATAATAATCCACCAACACATGAACTTATCTGATTTGTATACCAACGTGTAACTCTTCGGATCGTACTGAGTCTGGTTACATTGACCACAACTTTTAATTACATCAGACATACTATATATCCAACATTAGCAACCATAGCAACACAAGCAGTCCCAACTCTGGAGTAAACTGTTCCATTTGCCAACACTGATGAAGCACGAAGGAAAACCCGAGTAACTTCATGCATGATATAAGAAGTGGCGTTTATATGGACATGTGCAGCTGATACCCTTTCCCACAAGCCTTCGAAGTAATAATCGGCCTTCAAGTTTGGGGCGTGAATCCAGTGTGACAACACGGAACCGTTTTCCAAGCTCATGCGCAAGCAGAAATATCATCTCTGCCACATAAGAGGATCCGTATGTAAGGAGGACGTCCCCGTCCCTGACTTTTTTCACATCATATCGTACTATCACCTTGGACTGCAAAAAAAATATAATTCAAAATAGTTGATACCATGTCAACCCAACTCGGCCCAATTCAGCCTGGCGTATTTTGACCAGCTCATTTTAACCAAAAATCTTACCTCTACAACACGACGGGCATTTGCAATGTGCCTCTGAGCACATGGATGGTCAATCTCACGTAAGGAAGACAATTGTTTAGAAAGATCATCCAATGATTTAAAGTGTTTTTTTCTTACTTCTACTCATCGCATCCCCTTTGATTAATCAACATTGTACACAAAAAATAATATCTAGGCAAAAACCTTGAAGTGATTTACAAGCGAACATTATTCACGGTTGCATCAAACAACTCGTATTTAAAAAGACGGGCACGACCGTTAACATTTACTCTATGCCCACATATATCATAACTTTTTTCTAGAACGGAAGTGTAATCTAAGCTTGCTTCTAGTTGCTACACTAACTTGTTTATGTCGTATCAATCTCTACTCAAACAGTCTATAGTTGACGCAAAAACTGTTTGAGCGAAAAACGGGTTTGGAGTAGTTCATACTATCACAGGCTAACAGTTGAATATGTTTGTGGGCTAAAAAGATTTGGTATGTATCTAATCCTATAACCATTGCCCCAAAAGGAAGCCAAACAAAGACCCATTATAGCCATTGCAACTACCGAGCATGTAGGCAGGACAACTTGGCTGCTACCTAATAATTGTGTTGCGAGAAGCCCAGCTAGTGGCGAGCTTTGCATAACTTCCATTGCCTCTTCAAGCTTCAACCATATCATGTCATTCTAGAAAACTTATATCTAATCTTAATCCAGATTTGAAACTACCATATCAAACATCCAAATAGACATAAACTATGAAGAAAGTAACAAAATACATATAAATATATATAAACAAACATAAATTAACAACAAAAATTATAACTTTATAACATACAATAAAAAGAAACGAACACCAAGCTTAATCCTAAGAGAATGATCATAAACCCAACACATTCAGCATTCATCAAATAATTTGACATTTAATCCTTCAAACTTCAATGCAGGGGATGGTGTGCCAAGGAAATTAGGGTTTATGAAATCGTGAATATAGTGAAGGAGGGTAGGTACAATTGAAAGATGATTATAAGTTCAATTTATACTATGTATTACTAATGTTGGGAAGAGAAGAGCACAGGATTGTAACTGTTGATGCCATTGATGAAGGAAGAGTAATGAATTGCTTTCAATTGATTAAGGGTGGTTATAATCGAAGATAATGAGTTGGTGTTACTATTAAAATGTACAAGTGGTTTTTGCACAACAAGGGTAGGATTGGAAAGTTTTATATGACATTTGGTGTGTGATGCAACAAGTTTTTCATATGCCATCTTAAAATAGAGATAAAATTACCTTTGAGCCCACCTTTCCTCCTTAATAAGGTAAAACATAGATAATGAGTTGGTGTTACTATTAAAATGTACAAGTGGTTTTTGCACAACAAGGGTAGGATTGGAAAGTTTTATATGACATTTGGTATGTGATGCAACAAACTCTTCATATGCCATATTAAAATAGAGATAAAATTACCTTTGAGCCTACATTTCCTCCTTAATAAGGTAAAATAACATAACATAACATAGATAAACAAAAGACTACATAAACTGCAAATTAATTATCTCCGGCTAAAAAAAAATTAGGCCTAAAGTGGATAATAAAAACGGGCTCTTCACGTAAAAAGCAAAGAATAAAGAAAAAAAGTTATTTTAGATCACCAGATTCAAATATCATATGCATGTATACATAATTATATTATTATTATTATTATTATTATTATTATTATTATTATGTGTGAAAATAATTTATTATTGGGTAAAGAATTAGTGAAGTGCTGTCTCTAAAAAAACTGTTTTAGTGGAGTTAATCAGTGAAGTGATGTGGCAGCGCAGGATTGGTAGAAATTAGTGAAGTGAAAATTTTTTTAGTGGGGCACCCCTTCCCCCTAATATTTTTCTTGTCAACATCCATAATCCACAAACAGGCCATTGTTAGACTATAGGAAGAGGGGCATGATACGCCATGTGGCATATGTGGGGTCCATGTTTCAAGGGTGAAAATTGTAGGGAATGAAAAGGGGGTGAAGAATTTCACCCCCAAGGAGCTCACGCCAGTTTCACGCCATGGTGGGGCAGAGTAGGTGGGGGTGAGGGGGTTTTCACCCCCCCCCCCCCCCCTCTTATGGATCTTCAAAAGAGCTGGTGAAAAAAAGTCTCCACTTGACTAATTTTAAATTACTTTTAACCTTTATTGGGTATAATTTTTATTGGGCAAATTAAAACTGAGTTTAAACTTTACAACAGGATAAGCTTTTAAAATGAATATTAGTGTTTAATTTGCTTAAAATAAATAAAAAATTTACATGTTTAATAAAAAGTATATAGATTTTTCTTGAAAAAGCATATATATATAAAATTAATTCGAGGCCCTAGGGGAGATCGGGCCTTGGGCTGTCTCCCTCACCCTTCTTCTTGAAGGCTAAATAAATTAAAAGAAATACTTTCTTTTTCTTTTTCATTTACTCTTGTAGGTCTGAATTTCGGATCTGATCTCTCAATTCTAACCCGTGTGTAGTAAGTGCCAAATTAAACAAACAAATCAATCAACAAGTAAATAAACATTTGATGTTCATTGATTAATAAAAAAAAACATTGCTTACAAGTTTGGTTCTAAGAGGGTTTGACTTTAGAATGTTAACCAAAGCAAGAAAGAAAATTAGCGAGTGATTGAGAGAGATTAGGGAATGAAAAGAGAAGTGTGTAAAACTCTTAGCGATTGAGCTTTATATAGTTGTGGCTCAATCGTTAAGATGGTTTTAGTGATTGAGTTCAATCACCACATACAATAATTCATTCACTAGCACAATTCTAGCGAATAACAACCAATTACAACTTAAGCACCTACGACTCGGCTAACCATTGGCTATAGACATTAATTGCATCTACAGACTCTCCCTTTGGTTTATGTATCTTGAAGGCAAAACAAACACGTATGACACACTGGAACTTCAGAGCCTGCTTCATATCTTATATCGTAGAAGATTGGCATTTTGTATAGTCTTTGCACGTCATTCTCAAACAAATTAACCAACGACATTGGATCACCCGTCTGATCATGTTACACCTCGTTTGTCGCAGTGGGCCCAGATTGGGGTATTTAACCTGACCGATTGACAGATCCAGGTGTTACAAACAAAATGGTAATCAATAGAAGAGCTATAGAATTAGGAAGAAACACAAGAGATGAGAGGGATAACCCAAATCAATAGCTACTTTACTCATACTCATTACATGTATTTATACACAATACACATATTATCAACTACCTAACTATATGACAATTACAGTCTAGTTCCTATACTATTTGATACCTATCATTTCTCCCTCCTTAAAAGACTTTTGTCCTCAAAAGTCAGAAAAAAAACTAATCAACTATGCCACTTGGTTCTTTTTCCTCAAGCCTTTTATTAATCCACTAAAAAAAAACTAGACCAGCTACAACTTAAATCTGGTCAAGTTCTTTCAGTTAAGCAAGCTATCATGGCTGCTAGAACAAAATGAAGAGAACTGGTGCGTCACAGCATGTATTGACTCATGAGCTCCTCTATAACCATCTTTTAACTTGATAGTTGCAACCCTTAAACCCCATTGTGCAGCAACCACTGCAGCCTTCAAACCCAATTCAGCTGCTGCTACAACCCTTGATACCAACCCCACTGCAATCATCGAATCATTAATACAATCTGCAGTTTTTTATTGCTTTTGCAGCCGATATAAAAACATAAATGCTTCATAATGCAAAGTCTCTTCCTTATCCTTGATAACCGGCCAGTTGTCATATGCACCAAGAGACCAAAGGTTTGGGCTAAACAGACGCCTTGGGATTCCTTTCGGAACACTTGTAGAAGGTGCATACGACACGGCCGTCCAAACTAGGACCATCAAGGTCACCCCATAATCTGCATTAAAGCTTTTAATCCAACCAGAAAGTAAA
Source organism: Ambrosia trifida (assembly GCA_028751855.1). NCBI lineage: Eukaryota > Viridiplantae > Streptophyta > Magnoliopsida > Asterales > Asteraceae > Ambrosia > Ambrosia trifida. Next base: position 130,389,955 of record CM054128.1, on the reverse strand, counting down.
AGGCCAAACGACAAAACAAGGGCAACCATTCCATTCGCGAATCTCCAAAAGAACATAACAATGAGCAGGCCAAAAAAATTCACCAACCACACATGAAGTTGCAGCCATTGCCCTTGGGTCTAGAACTGATTTAATTTCAACAATAACTAATTCGACATCCCAAACCCTGTTTTTGTCTACTACTTCTATAACACGTTTGAACTCCGAAATCTCACTACCTTTACATTCCATATTACAAACCCAATCGGTGTCGAACCAAAACTTGAAACTCCGTGGTATTTCTTGATCCAAATCTGTTTCATCAGGTATAATTCTAAAAACGACCTTTTTCATTATCTCCTAGTAAAATGCTTTACAATTGTCCCACATATCTATATCATCAAGAGTCATAGAAGCTAATTTGTTCCTCATTTCCATCACAGTTAATTTCTTCATACTACCGCCTATATTTTTGTTTTCATCATCTAACATGAATAAGGAAACTGACCCATTACTGATTCTTGATTGATTTTCGCGATCCTTTTCACAATCTGCATTGATTCCTTTATCATTAGAACCAAGAGTAATATGAAGCTGATCATTTTTAATATCTTCTTCATTTTCCATTGTATCAACACTAACAAACGGTTCTAAAATCTCATTCACAAATCTTTCAGGCATTTCAGCGAACATCTTGAGTGCAGTCTTATTAGCATTCTCATTTTCTTCCAAAACATCAGTATTAGTGGTTTCTTGAATCTCATATCCAACATGTTTTGGCATTTCATCAGTTATCTCAGTATCATTCCCATTTTGTTTAATAACATCGGTATCACTTACTTCCGCAAACCTTGTTGCAATAATTCTTTTGTACTCAACCCATGTCATTCCATCAATGGGTCTACCTTTTGACTCAACCAAAGATTGATGCCAAAATAGTGCAGTATCTTCAAGATGAATCTGAACACGCTTTATCTTCCATTTGTCATGGGTTTCTTCAACTGGAAAAATAATATTCCACCCTGCACAACCAACTCTCAACATGGGTTCCATTGAACTTTAGAAAATCCATTTTTGTAAATATGATGTTGCTCCTGTCATCGGGCTGTTCATCAGTAGAATCAACACTACTGTTGGTTCGATAACCATTAACAAGGGTTTCATCTCTATTATGTTGATTAGTATTCATTAGTCGTAGTGTCTTTAAGATTTCGTTCAGTTGTTCCATGATATGATTATAAGTTGACATGGTTTAACAAGAATTTGAAATAAATGAAATGAAAAGAATCAAACAAGAAGACAAGAATGAAAGAAATGAAGGATGACTCAACAAAAATCGGAAGACTTACAAAAATGAAATGAACGAGTAGAGTGAAGAAATGAAACAAAAGAATCAAGAACTGGAATGGATGATTAATAGTTGAATTAGGATTAACGAATCAAAAGGAACGGAAGGCTCGAAAATGGCTGAATTTGGGTAGAAGAATGGTGGTTTATGGTGGTTGATTATCATGGTGAGAGGTGGTCGGTTTGGTTTCCGGGTGGATAGTGGTGGCGGTTGGTGGTGGTTTTCCAATCACAAGTGTCCAAGGATTGGACGCTCTGATACCACTTGTTACGAACAAAATGGTAATCAAGAGAAGAGCTATATAATTAGGAAGAAACACAAGAGAGGAGAGGGATATCTCAAATCAATAGCTACTTTACTTATACTCATTACATGTATTTATACACAATACACATATTATCAACTACCTAATTATATGACAATGACAGTCTAGTCCCTATACTATTTGATACCTATCACCGGGATACATGTATATTAGCTCAAATGTTTTCACATACAGTGTGAATCAAGTTTTTCACATTCTGAAATATGACCTACATTCACTTTCATATTGCATACCCCATTCTATGTTGTCGTGACAGTTATAAAGCATGTATCTCAATTTTTGAAAGAGTTAAAAGTGTATTTACCTTTATTGGATTTCAGATGTGTTAAGCGTCTTGTTAGCAGTGAAGGATTATAGGAGAGAACCTGGGATTATAATATGATCATAATATTTAGAATTCCTATCTTAGATCTAATACAAATTTCGTGGACCTTAAAAGGATCAATCGGGTTTTTTAGATACAGGTTTTATAAATTCTTAAATGATCATAATTAGTTACTTTATAAGGATTAACAAGTCCAAAATACGGGCTTGATTATATAAAAAAAAGGTCTTAATCCCATTTAAATGGTTAAAAGTAATTTGTTTTAGTAAACAGGAAGTATTACAGACCAAAATGTTAAGGTAGCGTTTGCTTCATATAATGGAATGGAATTGGAATTTATATTCTACTTCTTATGTCGTTTGTTTCAACAAAAGAATGAATTGTAATTGAATAACAACGTACAGAAGGGAATCTACATTCCAATTCCATCGAGATACACCTAACTTACAAATCAAATTATAGTTCTCGTGCGAATTTCAATTCCAATAAAATCCATGAAACGACAACTCTACCTAAGATTACAGTTTGTGACTCGTTTATTTAAAGCTTTGGTTAACTGGGTTCATTATGCACCATAATGAGTATGTATTATGGTCCATGAACTGATTATAAAAATTTAGCTGATTTGGGTTAGTTATGCACCATAACATACTAAGGGATGCCCACATGTTGTGACGAGAACCCCAACGGTTCAATTTATGACTTTAAGGGTGTGCACAAGCTGTTATTCGGTTCAATTTGGTTTTGGTCCATAACCATTATCAAAACCAAAACTTTTGATTAACATATTTCAAGAACTGATAGGTTTCATTTATTTTAGTTTGGTTAATCGGTTTTGAACATTGGGTCCAGTTGGTTTTTGGTTAATAACTGGAAATTTAACTTGAAGTGAAAATGTTGACTTGAGTTGAAGTACTCAAGAAGACGAACCAATTGTTGCTAATTTAATATTATTTTTGTTATTTTCCTCTCCTTTTATAAATCATTCATAAGCCAGACTACACACAATATTGTGTTAAGCTTTCGATATGAGATGAATTTTCATACAAAAATTCTTAGTATATTGATTTGTCACGATGAGTGCAAAAGAAAACAGGATCAAAATCAATAAAAATAAATTTAAGTGAGCAAGCGTGATGATCCTATGTGAATTTAATTAATTAACTAACTACTTTCTAACTTTAATGTATAATAGTGTTAGCTCAAACTACAACATGAATAAGATTAAACTGACTGACAAAAGTACTAATAATATAAACAAAACCAGTTAAATATATATGTTATCTTCATTCTCTTTGACTAAATAGTTATATAACAACCTCCTAGCTAATTACATCTTATGCATACTGTATTTTTTTTTCAAAATTTGACAATTGACATACCTATTATGAACCTAACCATAATTACATGAATATTTCTTAATACCTTTATTTGAAATTCATTACTAACAAAAGGTATCTTCTTTGATCATAGAATCTAGTGATCGTATAGTTTAGATCAGATGATGCATGTTTACGTGAATGAATATATTATAATAGTTCCAGAATTCAAACTGTTACCTCATGATTAAACTGCAACTTTCATTATTAATTTCTTGAGTTAGATATAGTATTATCAAGTTTATACAACATTAACTTTTATATACTACATTATTCTATATAAAAGGTTATAAAAAAAACTGTAGCATTATGAATTGTTTTTTTTTTATTTGTTTTTTATTTAATGTGTTCAAAGTAATTGTAGAATTGTATGTCATGAGCTCTTATAAATACCTCTTGACTTCCTTTTGATTAAATAGGTTGTTCCAAAGACAAATTTATGACGATGCATGTTTACGTGTATGAATATATGACAATAATTCCATAATTCAAAGCGTTACCTCATGATCGAAACTGCAACTTTCATTATTGATTTCTTGAGTTAGATATAGTATTATTAAGTTTATAAAACTTTAACTTTTATATACTACATTATTCTATGTATAAAAAAAATGTAGCATTATGAATTGTTTTATTATTCGTTTTCTATTTAATGTGTTCAAAGAAATGTAGAATTGTATGTCATGAGCTCTCATAAATACCTCTTGACTCTTGACTTCCTTTTGATAAAATATGTTGTTTCAAAGACAAATTTGTCCTTAAAAAGTAGTTATTATATGCAAAGTGTGTTGTGTCATAAGCAATTAAACTTGTACCTCAGAAGTCTTAAAGAAATGCTTTATAATATAGTATAGATATAGGTTCCAACTCGTATTGGGCTCTAATACCCAAATTTTGACTCGTTTTGTCTGTTTGATCAAATTAACAAAGTTCAAAACGATTAAGAATAAAATTGATGCTTAACGAAACTTAATCTTACCTCAAAATACAAGAAGGAATGTTGAATTCGTCTCGAAACACCTCGAGTTGGTCGAATTTTAGGGTAGGATGTTTAAGAAAGTTTAGAACTTAAGGGATAGGTTGAATTCGATGATCAAGGCGTGATTTTAAACAAATTTGAGGGGATGTAATTTTAACTGATTAATAACACGTAGTTGGATGACAAGGATATGATTTGGGTCATAATAATCGGTAGATTAACACACTACGAGTCTAGACAGACACATTACTGTCACACCCTCAAATTTCCACTGCGGGGTTTATACCGCGAGGCGTGTGACATACCAGGATCCCATAGCCATAAGTCAAATGAACGACTCTAAATGACTAACCCATTTAGTTTGTTGTTGTAAAACGAGTTGCATTGATAACAAAATATTTCAATAGTTGCGGAAGCGAAATTTAAAGATAATAGTTATTCAAATAGTCAGAGTAAGACAACGCGTTCAAAATCATAATAGATAATTAAACATTCAAAAATAGATAATTATTCATATCCCCATGATGCTATATGATGCATTCCCTACTCGTGCTTCGAACTAGTGTTCTGCAAAAAGGTATAATAATCGTGTGACAACATAAAGTTGGTGAGTTCACAATGTTTGGTAAATATGTAGGTCCTCCAGACCATGTTTTGCCGAGTAAATTCTAATTCACATGCTAGGGGTAGCTAGCCCACTCATGATAACTAAAACCGGTAATACCGAACTGCTAAACTGTGACACCCGGCATGTTTGGGTCAACATTTTGTAAACACATAAGTCTACCTTAGCGAAAAACGTTTGTTAAACATACTTGACGGGGTCAGTAGAGTCGGAACACAGTCCGTATTGTCCAGGGTTCAATGATTCGGGGGATCATTGGGTTAATTACACACACACGTTACGAGTCCCGTTGTTGGTGAATTACATAAACAAATTAAGTGTATGTGTAGACTAATTGTCGTAAGGTGGATTATATGCTTAGATGTGTTTAAATGATGTGTAGATAATCATCTGTGCTTAAATATGTTAAACACAGACTAAGGTTGCATGCTCGTATGTTAAGGTGCGTTAAAATGCGTTAAACATGACAAATTGGAAAACTAGAAAAAACGTGAGTCCTGGTTCGACCAAACGAATGGGCGAACCTGGACAATACTCCTGGTTCGACCCTTGTCAAAGGGGCGAACCTGGGATATGGAAATGAAAACGTTTCATTCGACCAGAACATGCACATTCAACCCTGTGAAAGGGGCGAATGTGGGTACATTCGCCCAGGTGAAAGGGGCGAATGTGGACATAGTATAAATACCAAAATTTGTCATTTTTCACCATTTCACAAACCCTAACCGTCTCAAAACACTCTCTAGCAACTTTAAACATTGGGGAAGGAGTTTTGCTCTTGTTTTCCTATAATCTAACCTACAAACATCTTCTACACAAAGATCTAAGGTGTGTTATTCATTCTAAATCATTTTTAAAACATTTCAATTCGTTTTTATTAAACCCCAAGAGTCCAGATCTGATTCAAACATGTTTTCATGGATAAAAACCTTCTTAATATCTTTCTAAACAAAACCTATTCATAAACAATGAGTTTTCATACAAATTAACATGTGTTAATGGTGTTTTATGTAGTGTTATGTAGTGTTTGATGATTGATTGCTGTATAGATGTTATAACAATGATCTAGGACTATTATTGATGATGATATATGATTAAGATAGGTTACAATTGATTGTTGATGATGTTTTGTTCATTTTGGGGATTTTGGGTTAGATCTAGGGCTTGTTCACGATGATAGTGATAAGGATATTATTGGGGGTTTCTTGTTCATGATCATCTGAGTATATTAAGTTGACTATTGATCGATTTCAAAAAGTTTCCTAATTGGGTAAAGATTGCATGCATTTGATGTGACATCTCCATAATTTGCTATTTCGGGTAACTTGTAAAACGAATGGATTTCGGGATAAAATTGGTAGGGTTTTGTAGGAATATGTTAATGATAGTTGACTGATGTGATTGGTGATGTTTCGTGATGTTTTCGGACCGTTTAGATGCGTTTTGGTGCGTTTTATGAAATGCTGATGCAAACGGGCGAACGTGGCTCTCCTTCGACCATTCGTGTGGGCGAACGTGGCTCAAACGGGCGAACGTGGCTCAAACGGGCGAACGTGGAACAAAACGTGGCTCAAACGGGCGAACGTGGCTAAAACGGGCGAACGTGGAAATGGGAAAAACCACATTCGACCATCTGATGTCCGGAATGAGATTTTTGATGCAAACTAAGTGTTTTATGCTTGAAACTTATTTGTTAACTTTATGTGCATGACTAATTGATGTAATGGGTCACCAACGGGATGTCGGGTCAGTCTGGGATGTCCGGTTAACGTTTAAACACACTTTTTAACACACGTAGTCAAGATTTGGACAACCGGGGACTAGTTAGCCTTCGGGTTAGTAGTCATCACACTTATGTAAACTCATTAATAGGTCGTTATTAGTCGGGAGTATCATACACGGGTTGGATCTCTAGTTATCAGAAGACGCACTCTAAGGTGAGTTTCACGGCCCCACTCTTTTACTGGTTTTACATTTTCGGGGGAGAAAACATGTTGTCTTCTTTAAACGTGTGTCAACTATGTTTTCATAAAAGGCGTTTTAACTATGGTTTCATGAAAGGTGTGTCAACTATGTTTTCATAAAACGCGTTTCAACTATGTTTTCATGAAAGGTGTGTCAATTATGTTTTGGTATTCAAGTATTCATTATGTTTTGGAGTATTCATTATGTTTTGGAGTATTCATTATATTACTATGCGATCTTTGGAAGTCCCTGGGAGAACCATGAATGTGCGGGGATGCACAACGGGGGAAATGTGGATAGATCTATTTGGGCTTGACCCGCCCCACTCGTCGACTGGAGGTCGGACGGGTGCATGTTGTCTCTTAGGTATTCAGTATTCAGTATTCAGTATGTAGTATTCAGTATTCAGTATTCATTCGGGCACGTATTCAGTATTCACAGTATTCGAGTCCAGTAATGGTTTTCCAATCGCAGTAGTAACAGGTATTCATATGTTTTGCATGCATGTGGTCTGGATTGACCGTGGGTATTCATTTGGAGTCGATTTTCACTTGGAGTTGGTATACATTTGGAGTCGGTATTCATTAAAAACCTATGAACTCACCGGCATTATTTGCTGACGTTTTTTAGCATGTTTGTCTCACGTCGCTAAGGTAGCAGCTGTCGATAGGCGCACGGAGTCTCACAGCGTCTAGGATTCATGTGCATCTCATTTAGTATTTCCAAACTTTCGTACTTTTGATTTCATGTTGTAATAAAGTTTTACGCTTCCGCAGCGATGGATCATTTATGAAAACTTAATGGTTTGCTCATGTCAATTTTACGTATCATATAGTGTCGTTTATTGTGACCGTTGACTTGGATCTTGGTGTGTCACGCGCCTCGCGGTAAAATCTCGCATGTGGAAATTTGAGGGTGTGACAGATTGGTATCAGAGCCAATGGTTATAGTGAACTAGGATTGCATGTAGAGTCTAGTCTATAGCCTAGTATCACACACATTAGACGGTCACACATATATACGAGTCGTGTCATTTGGTAAACATACTAACCTTGTCGGGGTGTCGGTGTCCTCATCACGCAATATCACATTATCTATCTTTTGTTATTCCTACCTTGGTTCTATCTTCTTCTTCGGGTTTGAAGATGAAGAGGCTTATCACTCATACTAGGCGGTAGTGTACATTAGGGTGGCTTCGGCACACTTTTGAGATTTTTCCGGGATTTGGATATCTCCCCTCTATGCTCTAATGTACATACTTGCCTACACACAAAATCTCACTCAAAAGGTGCTGAGTTGGAATATGCAATAGTACTTGTCATAGTACACACCTAAGTGATTGTTCACTTTGGGATCCTCGTGCGATAACAGTTTCTTTTAAGAATGTGGGTATCGGGTGATTTGAAGTTCTAGCTAGGAGCACGCCTAGAGGACCATGTAGAGCGATTTGTTATTTCGGGTGCACACGAAATCATAAATCGAAATGCATGAAAATCTTGGTGGACTTCGTGTTCGGACTAATGGTCATGCTGGAACCATGTTCTGAGTTCGTTTGGTCACTTGTAGCTCGATCTGTTTGTGGTTTTGAGTGTCTTGTCTCATGGTTGGCAGAACATGTCTGGTCGCGCTGGTGGACGTACTGGTGGACGCCGTGGTGGTGGCGGGGGTCGCAATGGCGGTGGACGAGGTGGTGGGAACATCACCATGACTCAGGCGGAGTTGGAGAACATGTTGCAGCATCAGTTGAACGTTGCGTTGGCTGCTTTCCAGGCTGCCCAGCAGACCCTGGGAAATACTAATCAGGTGCAGTCTGGGTGCACCTACAAGAAGTTCATGGACTGTAAGCCCCATTTCTTCAATGGGACTGAAGGGGCAGTGGGACTACTTAGGTGGTTGGAGAAGATCGAATCGGTGTTTGCTATGTGTAACTGTCCCGACGCTGATCGCGTCAAGTATGCTTCTGCTACTCTTGAGGGACACGCTTTGACTTGGTGGAACTCCACCACTGCGAATCTTGGCCTGGGTGAGGCCAATGCTATGCCGTGGTCAGAGTTTGTTCAGATGTTGCGGGCGGAGTATTGCACGAGGGACGAGATCATGAAGTTGGAGCATGAGTTTTGGAATCTGAAGATGGTTGGGTAAGAGATCAAGGAGTTTACTGCTAGGCACAACGAGTTGGCCGTGATGTGCCCCGGGTTGGCTACACCGGAGTACCGGAGGATTGAGCACTACTTTGTTGGGCTAGTGCCGGAGATGCTGGGCTTGTTGCCGCTGCTGATCACACTACCATGTTGGCCACTATTCGGGCAGCTCACAAGCTGACCAACATGAAGGTTGTTGAGGGCGTTCTACCTCCGAGGGGTGCTGCTGTGAAAGCCCCTGCGGACAACAAGAGGAAATGGGAGAGTGCTGGAAAGAACATTGGGTCATCTCAACAGCAGGTTAAGAGGCAGGACGTTGTGGGAGCGTCATCTGAGCAGAGGACTGGGGGTTATACTGGGAAACTTCCGAAGTGTGGTGAGTGTGGATTTCATCATACGGGTGATTGTGAGAAGTTTCGCTGTCGTCGGTGCCAGCGTTTTGGTCATCATGCTAAGGACTGTAGGACCACTCTTCAGCTACAACCGGCATAGGTCACTACTGCTACTACCACTGCCACTGCTCCTCAGGGGAGGCAGGGATGTTATCACTGTGGAGAGACTGGACACTTCAAACGGGATTGTCCCAAGTTGAAGCAAGGTGTGGGTGGTGGTCGAACTGCTCCGGCTCGTGCTTATGTCATCGGTGCTAGGGAGAACCAGGAGGATCCTGATACTGTTACTGGTGAGTATTCTTTTCTTGATTCTCGTTATACTTGTATTCATTCTCATTCACATTGTTTGGCGATTCGTATTCATTGTGTGCATTCAGTTTGGTATTTGGTCATCGTTTTGCCCTCATGGATCTGATGTGGGTCCTTTGGAGACGCTACTTGGACGGTACCGGTGCGTCATTTATACCGATCACAGTAGTCTCTAGTAGGCCTTCGATCAGGAGGATTCATTGTTTTGTATTCACTTGGGGAGGGCGGTTCCCCGTCAAAGAGTATTTTTTGATATCATCTTTCGTTCGTGGTTATCATTTCGTTTGCATTCTAGGAAACGTTACTTGGGTTAGGTCGACACTCATTACTGTCGAAGAGTGAATCTTGGGGCGAGATTCCTTTCAACAGGGGGATGATGTGACGACCGGGAAAAATTTTATTTTTATCGCATTTATCGCTTCGTTCTCTTTGACTTCGAGAATTTTCGGGACGAAAATTCTTTCAACAGGGGGATGATGTGACACCCGGCATGTTTGGGTCAACATTTTGTAAACACATAAGTCTACCTTAGCGAAAAACGTTTGTTAAACATACTTGACGGGGTCAGTAGAGTCGGAACACAGTTCGTATTGTCCAGGGTTCAATGATTCGGGGGATCATTGGGTTAATTACACACACACGTTACGAGTCCCGTTGTTGGTGAATTACATAAACAAATAAAGTGTATGTGTAGACTAATTGTCGTATGGTGGATTATATGCTTAGATGTGTTTAAATGATGTGTAGATAATCATCCATGCTTAAATATGTTAAACATAGACTAAGGTTGCATGCTCGTATGTTAAGGTGCGTTAAAATGCGTTAAACACGACAAATTGGAAAACTAGAAAAACGTGAGTCCTGGTTCGACCAAACGAATGGGCGAACCTGGACAATACTCCTGGTTCGACCCTTGTCAAAGGGGCGAACCTGGGATAAGGAAATGAAAAAGTTTCATTCGACCAGAACATGCACATTCGACCCTGTGAAAGGGGCGAATGTGGGTACATTCGCCCAGCTGAAAGGGGCGAATGTGGACATAGTATAAATACCAAACTTTGTCATTTTTCACCATTTCACAAACCCTAACCGTCTCAAAACACTCTCTAGCAACTTTAAACATTGGGGAAAGAGTTTTGCTCTTGTTTTCCTGTAATCTAACCTACAAACATCTTCTACACAAAGATCTAAGGTGTGTTCTTCATTCTAAATCATTTTTAAAACATTTCAATTCGTTTTTATTAAACCCCAAGAGTCCAGATCTGATTCAAACATGTTTTCATGGATAAAAACTTTCTTAATATCTTTCTAAACAAAACCTATTCATAAACAATGAGTTTTCATACAAATTAACATGTGTTAATGGTGTTTTATGTAGTGTTATGTATTGTTTGATGATTTATTGCTGTATAGATGTTATAACAATGATCTAGGACTGTTATTGTTGATGATTTATGATTGAGATATGATATAATTGATTATTGATGATGTTTTGTTCATTTTGGGGATTTTGGGTTAGATCTAGGGCTTGTTCATGATGATAGTGATAAGGATAGGATTGGGGGTTTCTTGTTCATGATCATCTGAGTATATTAAGTTGATTATTGATCGATTTCAAAAAGTTTCCTAATTGGGTAAAGATTGCATGCGTTTGATGTGACATCTCCATAATTTACTATTTCGGGTAACTTGTAAAACGAACGGATTTCTGGATAAAATTCGTAGGGTTTTGTAGGAATATGTTAATGATAGTTGACTGCTGTGATTGGTGATGTTTCGTGATGTTTTCGGACCGTTTAGATGCGTTTTAGTGTGTTTTATGAAATGCTGATGCAAACGGGCGAACGTGGCTCTCCTTCGACCAATCGTGTGGGCGAACGTGGCTCAAACGGGCGAACGTGGCTCAAACGGGCGAACATGGCTCAAACGAGAGAAAGTGGCTCAAACGGGCGAACGTGGAACAAAACGTGGCTCAAACAGGCGAACGTGGAAATGGGAAAAACCACATTCGACCATCTGATGTCTGGAATGAGATTTTTGATGCAAACTAAGTGTTTTATGCTTGAAACTTATGTGTTAACTTTATGTGCATGACTAATTGATGTAATGGATCACCAACGGGATGTCAGGTCGGTCTGGGATGTCCGGTTAACGTTTAAACACACTTTTTAACACACTTAGTCAAGATCTGGTCAATCGGGGACTAGTTAGCCTTCGGGTTAGTAGTCATCACACTTATGTAAACTCATTAATAGGTCGTTATTAGTCGGGAGTATCATACACGGGTTGGATCTCTAGTTATCAGAAGACGCACTCTAAGGTGAGTTTCACGGCCCCACTCTTTTACTGGTTTTACATTTTCGGGGGAGAAAACATGTTGTATTCTTTAAACGTGTGTCAACTATGTTTTCATAAAAGGCGTTTCAACTATGGTTTCATGAAAGGTGTGTCAACTATGTTTTCATAAAACGCGTTTCAACTATGTTTTCATGAAAGGTGTGTCAATTATGTTTTGGTATTCAAGTATTCATTATGTTTTGGAGTATTCATTATGTTTTGGAGTATTCATTATATTACTATGCGATCTTTAGAAGTCCCTGGGAGAACCATGAATGTGCGGGGATGCACAACGGGGGAAATGTGGATAGATCTATTTGGGCTTGACCCGCCCCACTCGTCGACTGGAGGTCGGACGGGTGCATGTTGTCTCTTAGGTATTCAGTATTCAGTATTTAGTATGTAGTATTCAGTATTCAGTATTCATTCGAGCACGTATTCAGTATTCACAGTATTCGAGTCCAGTAATGGTTTTCCAATCGCAGTAGTAACAGGTATTCATATGTTTGCATGCATGTGGTCTGGATTGACCATGGGTATTCATTTGGAGTCGATTTTCACTTGGAGTTGGTATACATTTGGAGTCGGTATTCATTAAAAACCTGTGAACTCACCGGCATTATTTGCTGACGTTTATTAGCATGTTTGTCTCAGGTCGCTAAGGTAGCAGCTGTCGATAGGCGCACGGAGTCTCACGACGTCTAGGATTCATGTGCATCTCATTTAGTATTTCCAGACTTTCGTACTTTTGATTTCGTGTTGTAATAAAGTTTTACGCTTCCACAGCGATGGATCATTTATGAAAACTTAATGATTTGCTTATGTCATTTTTACGTATCATTTAGTGTCGTTTATTGTGACCGTTGACTTGGATCCTGGTGTGTCACGCACCTCACGGTAAAACCCCGCACGTGGAAATTTGAGGGTGTGACATAAACAACGAGATCCCAAAATAGTGAGCAAAGTGCCTTGCATCATTGTCTATCAACAATGATAATATGTTGAGTTATAGTTCACACCCATGCTCTCCAGCACGATGTGAAGTTTGTGAGACCTAATGTAACACCCCAACCGATGGCGGAAACATCGAGGTGTCACGTAAGAATGAGTATACAGTAGCACATGGTAATCCAAATTTTAATTGAAATAGATTTAAAGTGCAAATATCCAAAAATAGAAATACATAAGAGTTTTAAATGTGAAAATCTAGTACATCACACAAGAATCAAGCATGCATAGACTCCTTATTGTCTTCATAAACACTCTAATCTTCAAGCATCATTATTTCCTGTTGAGTTGTAAAAATGGGGGGTCAACTAGCAGTTGGTGAGAATACATAATCCATGTTAAGCATATAGTTTAAGTATAAAAGTCTAGCAATTCGTATGTCTATCGTAAATTTAAGTCTACATGAATAGTATAATATGTTGACATAATCAAACCTCCGACTAGTTTAGGTCCATCCCGTCATCTACGGTTCACCTTAGTAATATGTTGGAACGATAATAATCACCCACGTTACCTTTGTAGGAGGTACACGTATCCGGGTGGGGTTGTCAATCCAATAGATCTATTATTGAGTATCGCCGGCTTGGCCATAGCTAATGATTATGTAAATGTTGAAACTCGTTGAAACTGTTGACTAATTCATGAGGCAATAAAGTTTACTACTAGACATGCATGTTGAATTGCTTAAAATGTTGCAAGTATAAAGAATCGCATAAACATGGTTACGTAAACTCACCTTGGTATAGTATTAGGTATTGAGGAATAGTATAAGTGTAGCCCAATAGATTGCCAAGTATCACCCTATGTATAAGGCAACAAATAAGTCTAAGTCTATCTAGTCTATAAGTATATTCTAGGGTTTCGATTTGGGGATATCCAATTGTTGAATTTATAATAAAATGTTAATTAAATAAAGGGAAATTTGGTAATTAAAATAATTGAAAGTCTTTTTATAAATTTTGAATTTAGGATGTTCACAATAATGTATTTGAAGTATAAAAATAATTTTTATAAAATTATTTTCTTTAAAATAGATTATTAAATCTATTTATTACAAATTGCCATAACCTAACTTTAAAAATACTAAAATTGAAGAATTATTATTTTAAAAATCATATTTCTGTTCTAAATATTTAAAAATAAATTGTATAAAATTTTGGTGCAAAAATAATGAAAATTGAATTTATTATGATTTAATTATGATTAAAACTAACAAAAATTGATTAAAAATGTAAAATAAATAATTTTTCTGAATTAAAAATCATTTCAGTAAGTTTTAACATTGTACAAACTCAGGATAATTTTTGTAGAAATTTATAAAATTGTTTTGATATTTTAATGGATTTTTATAAATACAATAGCATAAAATTGATTTAATTATTATAAATATTAAATAAAAGAATTTCAGAAAACTAAAAATTGTAAATAAAACTTTTACATCAGATTTGATAAAAATAATTTTTTTAGAATTTATAAAAAGGTTTTAATATTTTAAAATGAATTTACAAGTTTTGATGTATAATATATAATTATAAACGGTTTGTTTTTAAAATGAAAAATGTGGAAAAAGGGGCGCCCAAGCCGGGACTCGAACCCGGGTGATTATGGTTACGAGCATCAGTCACAACCACTTGGCCTAGGCCTGTGGTTGTGATTTATCTCAGTTTTAAAAAAATAAATACGCGATGTAAGAACAGTTTTATCCCCAAATCAAAGAGCCACGAACCCTAGATCTGCAATAATCTGTTACACACATCAATAGCTCAATTGATCTTAGGGCTTTTGATGTGTGCACGCCGGAGATCAATGCCCACAGAAAACATATTACTTACAAGTTTGTATCGTGTTCGATTGCTCGGTCAAGAATAAAAGTCAAACAGCGATCAAGAAATGATAAACAGAGTGAATTGAAGAAGATTGGTGGTTGAGAGAAGATTATTGGCGAGTTGCAATGCTTCGCAGAGGTTCAATTTATAGAGGGGATCGTTGGATTGATTAATTGGCAAGGTTGACCAAGGTTTAAATGTCAAACGCGTAATCGAGTTAAATTGGGTAACAATTGATCAACAATCAACGTGTGGCTTAGTCAGACGAGGCCGGTCATCGCGTATGGTTACCAAAATTATACAAATCACAAGTTAATTGAATTGATTAAGGCATACGCGTCTCACAGTTGACTTTCCTTAGTCAACTGTGAAGTTTTAAAATCAAGTATAAGTTTAAAACGTGTCTGGGTTTATTCAAGTGTGAAGGCCAGCCCAGCTGGTTAGATGGTTGTGTGTGTTTGGGCCGGCTTGGGCGCGGGTTCGATTCCCGGTCCAAGCGGTTTGTATTAAAAAAAAAAATTTAATTATCACACACTAAACCACATATATATAATATATATATATTGTATTATAGTTTCAAAAATGCGACAAAATAATTATTACACACGAGAATAACGAAACTTGACGTTTTATTAATTATGATGGTGTAACGTACAAGTTTAAAATGCGCAATGTTACAGTCTCCCCTACTTTTAGGAACTTCGTCCCGAAGTTGCAGTTGGAGAGTCTGGTGGAAAAAGGTGTGGATACTTCGACTTCATCTGGTCTTTACGTTCCCAAGTGAACTCTGGGCCTCGTTTAGATTCCCAACGAACTTTAACGATCGGAATGCGACTGCGCTTGAGTTTCTTGACTCCAGTATCAACAATCTCGACGGGTATCTCGATAATGTGCATGCTTTCATCAATATGCACATCCTCAAGAGGAACATAAAGGTTCTCATCTGCTAAGCATTTCTTGAGATTCGAAACATGGAAGGTCGGGTGAACATTGCTTAGCTCGGGTGGAAGATCAAGTTTGTAAGCCACTTTTCCAACTCTGTCAAGAATTTTGAAGGGGCCTACGTATCGAGGAGCTAGTTTTCCCTTTCTACCGAAACGAATTACTCCTTTCCAAGGGGATACCTTAAGTAGTACAAGGTCCCCAACTTGAAATTCCAAGGGTTTACGACGTCTATCAGCATAACTCTTCTGACGACTTCTAGCCTTGAGAAGATTATCCTGAATGAGTTGAATTTTGTCTGTGGTTTCCTAGATTAGTTCAGGTCCAGTGATACGAGTTTCACCAACCTCAGTCCAACAGACAGGTGAACGACATTTCCGACCATAGAGTGCCTCGAAAGGAGCCATGTTAATGCTGGCGTGGTAACTGTTGTTGTATGAAAACTCAACCAAAGGAAGATGAGAATCCCATGCGCCACCAAAATCGATGATACATGCCCTGAGCATATCCTCGAGTGTTTGGATGGTCCGTTCAGTCTGACCATCTGTTTGAGGGTGATAAGCAGTACTCAGGTTCAACTTGGTACCCAAAGCATCTTGTAGAGAATCCCAAAAGTGAGAGGTGAAACGACCATCGCGATCAGAGATAATATCCAAAGGTATACCATGACGACATACGATTTCACTTACGTACATCTTTGCCAACCTTTCCACAGAATACTTCTCAAGAATAGGTAAGAAGTGAGCTGACTTGGTCAAACGATCGACGATTACCCAAATACTGTCAAAGCCTTTGGGTGTACGAGGGAGTTTGGTGATGAAGTCCATAGCTATGCTCTCCCATTTCCATACAGGAATCTCTGGTTGTTCAAGCATACCAGATGGTCGTTGATGTTCAGCCTTGACCTTGGAACAAGTGAGGCATTTTGCAACGAAAAGAGCAATGTCTTTCTTCATACCAGGCCACCAATAAGAATAACGGAGATCTTGGTACATCTTGTCAGCTCCAGGATGAATAGAATAACGAGACTTATGAGCCTCGTTCATGAGAAAAGTACGAAGATCATCACGGTCGGGAATCCACAGTCGATTAAGAAAATAAAGAAGACCATCAGGTTTGGTTTCAAGTTGAGTTTCAGCACCACAAGAGATTTAATGTTACCTTGGGTGACTGAGGTGTGTTGAGCTTGGAGAATGCGATCTTGAAGATCAGTACGAACTCTCGCACATTGGAGTTTGATACGCTCTTTACGACTAAGTGCGTCAGCCACAACATTCGCCTTGCCAGGATGGTAGCGAATTTCGCAATCATAGTCGTTAAGTAATTCAACCCAACGTCGTTGTCTCATGTTAAGATTCTTTTGGTCGAAGACATGTTGGAGACTTTTGTGGTCCGTGAACACCACACATTTGGTCCCATAAAGATAATGTCTCCAAATCTTGAGTGCAAAGACAACAGCGCCCAATTCAAGATCATGGGTGGTATAATTCTTTTCGTGGATCTTGAGTTGTCGAGACGCATAAGCAATAACCTTTCCTCGTTGCATGAGAACACAACCAAGACCTTGGTTCGATGCATCACAGTAGACCACGAAATCATCATTACCATCAGGTAGAGACAAGATAGGAGCTTCACAAAGTTTCAGCTTAAGAGTTTCAAATGCTTCCTCTTGCTTTGGTCCCCACTCATAGGGTTTACCCTTGTGAGTTAAGGTAGTGAGAGGAACAGCGATCTTGGAGAAATTGGCGATGAATCGACGATAATAACCAGCCAAACCAAGGAAAGAACGGACTTCAGTTGGAGTTTGAGGAACACTCCAATTTTTCACAGCTTCGATCTTTGCGGGATCAACATGAATCCCGTTCATATCAATGACATGTCCCAAAAATTGAACTTCCTTTAGCCAAAATTCACATTTTGAGAACTTGGCATACAGTTGTTCCTTCTTTAGGAGATTCAAGATAGAGTGGAGATGTTGCTCGTGATCGGATTTCGATTTAGAATAAATCAAAATATCATCGATGAAAACGATCACGAATTTGTCGAGATAGGGTCTACAAACCCGGTTCATCAAATCCATAAACACTGCGGGAGCATTGGTCAATCCAAAAGGCATAACCATGAATTCATAGTGACCATAGCGTGTGCGAAAAGCTGTCTTGGGAATATCTTCATCGTGGACTCTAAGCTGATGATAACCAGAACGGAGATCAATCTTCGAGAAGTGGGTTGCTCCTTGAAGTTGATCGAAGAGATCGTCAATCCTAGGCAGTGGATAACGATTCTTGATGGTGAGTTTGTTGAGTTCACGATAGTCAATACACATTCTAAGAGAACCATCCTTCTTTTTAACGAACAAGACAGGGGCTCCCCATGGGGAAGAACTAGGGCGAATGAACCCTTTATCAGAAAGTTCCTGTAATTGACTGGCGAGTTCTTGCATTTCAGAGGGTGCAAGACGATAAGGAGCTTTAGCGACAGGATTAGCACCAGGAACAAGATCAATTCGAAATTCCACTTATCGAGCAGGAGGCAAACCAGGTAAACACTCTGGGAAGACTTCAGGATAGTCTCGAATAATAGGAATGTCTTGGATACTTTTGCCTTTGTCCTTCTTCTCTATCACGTTAGCTAAGAAGGCTGTATACCCCTTTCGTAAGTACTTTTGAGCAGTAGTACAAGACATAAGCTTAAGCTCGCCACAGGGTTTCTCACCATAGATCTTCAAAATCTCACCAGATTCGAGAGGAATGCGTATGACTTTCTCGAAGCACAGAATTTCGGCACGATGAGTTGACAACCAGTCCATGCCTACTATAACATCAAAACTACCAAGATGCATGGGGATGAGATCGATAGAGAAGGTATGATCGTCGAGGTTCAACAAGCAGTTACGAATAATAGAGTCGATCGAAATAGACTTCCCGTTAGCTACCTCTACCACTAAAGGTTCCTCTAGATTAGTGTGGGGTAACTTAAGTAAAGGTTCAAACTTCAGTG
Organism: Ambrosia trifida; assembly: GCA_028751855.1. Lineage (NCBI taxonomy): Eukaryota > Viridiplantae > Streptophyta > Magnoliopsida > Asterales > Asteraceae > Ambrosia > Ambrosia trifida. Next base: position 130,371,075 of record CM054128.1, on the reverse strand, counting down.
ATACAAATGACTTATCAGCCCCCGAATCAAATAATATGGATGCATAGTGGTTAGTAATGAGGAACGTACCATTCACCACTTCGTTGTTGTCACGAGCCTGGTTAGCGTTGAGATTGTAGGCGCGACCTCGAGCACCTTGGTTCTGGTTGCGGTTCTGGTTTTGGTTTTGGTTTCAGTTTTGGTTACGATTAGGGCAGTTGTTGATGTAGTGATCAGGGCTGCCACACTCGTAGCATTGACCACGAGTAAGCCTGTTGTTTTGTTGGTTGGGAGCAGGGTTGTTTCTGGCTGGGTTGTTTTGGTTGTTTTGGTTGTTTTGGGCAGCAGGGGCTTGACAGGCGTTGGTGTAGTGTCCATACCGTTTACAGTTATTACACTGGCGGCACGGTCTACCAGGAAGATGATGGAACTGACAGGTGTTGCAAAGAGGGTGTGTCCCACCATAGGGTTTCTTGGCTGGGTTTTGGGTAGCAGGTGGAGTAGCAGCAACCATGTAGTTTCTAGCCTTGCGCTTATTGTTGCTTGAGGTCTCAGGCTTGACTTCAATTGCAGGCTGTGGAGTGTCTTTGGCAACCGTCTTCTTAGTGCCCTTGCGGAAGAGAGTACCGTTCTTCACGTGATTATCAGTAAGAGTGGCCGCTAGACGCTTGGCCTCTTCCAAAGTTGCAGGATTTCTTCCCCAAACGGTGTCCTGGATTTGCATGGGCAGACCACCGATGTACTTCTCGATGGCTACCGGCAGAGGAGTAACTTTGTGAGGCAACAATAAGCTAAGCTCGTGAAAGCGGGTATTGTAGGCAAGGTTTTCCCCACTATCTTGAGCTAGGGTGTGGAACTCATCCTCAAGCTTCTTAACTTCATTGCGAGGACAAAACTCTTCCTTCATGACTTCCTTGACTTGGTCCCATGTCATAGCAAGAGCAACTTCGGCCCCACGAGTACGCTTTTCTTCATTCCACCAAGTGAGTGCTCGTTTATGGAGAACACTCATGGCGTAACGAACCTTGAAGTTGTCGGGGCACTCACTGTTGATGAAGGTATTCTCAATACCCTCGAACCATTGGAGGAGTCCTGTAGCTCCTTCTTCACCACTAAACTTTGGAGGGTTACAAGAATTGAAGTGATTAAGGGTGCAGGCTGGGGGTCCATTTCCATTACCATTGCCGTTCCCGTTCCCGTTGCCGTTCCCGTTGCCGTGACCGTTCCCGTTGCCGTTCATTTGAATGACCTGAGCGAGTAAATTGGGAACCAGAGTTGCGATTTGCTGCGCCATTTGTTGAGAAATGATTGCAGCCAGTTGGGCATCGATACCATTGTTGTTGTGGTTAGGACCTTGGTCATGGTTATGGTTGTCACCACCTTCTTCGTGGTTCTCACCATTGCTGTTGCGAGTGCTGCGACGTGGAGGCATGATCTGTAATAGACACAATGAAATGAATGAGATTATATAAGGAATGTAATCATTTATTCATTAATTAAAACGAATAAACGAAAACGTTGACTTATCAAAGATTCTAAATTCTAATAACATATGAAGACATGCTTTAGCCTATAAGTGAACACTCATCCCGAGAATTCCCAGGTAGGCATCCGGGTCCCTCGTCTGATTGGGATATATGCGCAATGCCAGCCTAGACAGAAGACTCAGAATACAGGCGTTCACCCTTCCAGATTGCTTGTGTTCGTTATTAAAATCTAGAACTTCGACGAGATCTCAAGGGGGTTCAGGTTAAACCTGAGGATTTTGTCCTACTAATCTAATGGTGGATTAAGATTGCAGCAGACGAATAAGAGTAGTCACATGTAGGCTTAGGGTTATATAAGGTATAGGATAAGGATAGGACTAGGGAAGCAATTAGGGATACAAATAAGAGAAGCAAGTACTGTTTAAGTCCCTAAGGTTATAGTCTAGATTATTTTCTAATAACCTAATTCCCTATAACCAAGGCTCTGATACCAATCTGTAACACCCCAACCGATGGCGGAAACATCGAGGTGTCACGTAAGAATGAGTATACAGTAGCACATGGTAATCCAAATTTTAATTGAAATAAATTTAAATTGCAAATATCCAAAAATAGAAATACATAAGAGTTTTAAATGTGAAAATCTAGTACATCACACAAGAATCAAGCATGCATAGACTCCTTATTGTCTTCATAAACACTCTAATCTTCAAGCATCATTATTTCCTGTTGAGTTGTAAAAATGGGGGGTCAACTAGCAGTTGGTGAGAATACATAATCCATGTTAAGCATATAGTTTAAGTATAAAAGTCTAGCAATTCGTATGTCTATCGTAAATTTAAGTCTACATGAATAGTATAATATGTTGACATAATCAAACCTCCGACTAGTTTAGGTCCATCCCGTCATCTACGGTTCACCTTAGTAATATGTTGGAACGATAATAATCACCCACGTTACCTTTGTAGGAGGTACACGTATCCGGGTGGGGTTGTCAATCCAATAGATCTATTATTGAGTATCGCCGGCTTGGCCATAGCTAATGATTATGTAAATGTTGAAACTCGTTGAAACTCGTTGAAACTGTTGACTAATTCATGAGGCAATAAAGTTTACTACTAGACATGCATGTTGAATTGCTTAAAATGTTGCAAGTATAAAGAATCGCATAAACATGGTTACGTAAACTCACCTTGGTATAGTATTAGGTATTGAGGAATAGTATAAGTGTAGCCCAATAGATTGCCAAGTATCACCCTATGTATAAGGCAACAAATAAGTCTAAGTCTATCTAGTCTATAAGTATATTCTAGGGTTTCGATTTGGCGATATCCAATTGTTGAATTTATAATAAAATGTTAATTAAATAAAGGGAAATTTGGTAATTAAAATAATTGAAAGTCTTTTTATAAAGTTTGAATTTAGGATGTTCACAATAATGTGTTTGAAGTATAAAAATAATTTTTATAAAATTATTTTCTTTAAAATAGATTATTAAATCTATTTATTACAAATTGCCATAACCTAACTTTAAAAATACTAAAATTGAAGAATTATTATTTTAAAAATCATATTTCTGTTCTAAATATTTAAAAATAAATTGTATAAAATTTTGGTGCAAAAATAATGAAAATTGAATTTATTATGATTTAATTATGATTAAAACTAACAAAAATTGATTAAAAATGTAAAATAAATGATTTTTCTGAATTAAAAATCATTTCAGTAAGTTTTAACATTGTACAAACTCAGGATAATTTTTGTAGAAATTTATAAAATTGTTTTGATATTTTAATGGATTTTTATAAATACAATAGCATAAAATTGATTTAATTATTATAAATATTAAATAAAAGAATTTCAGAAAACTAAAAATTGTAAATAAAACTTTTACATCAGATTTGATAAAAATAATTTTTTTAGAATTTATAAAAAGGTTTTAATATTTTAAAATGAATTTACAAGTTTTGATGTATAATATATAATTATAAACGGTTTGTTTTTAAAATGAAAAATGTGGAAAAAGGGGCGCCCAAGCCGGGACTCGAACCCGGGTGATTATGGTTACGAGCATCAGTCACAACCACTTGGCCTAGGCCTGTGGTTGTGATTTATCTCAGTTTTAAAAAAATAAATACGCGATGTAAGAACAGTTTCATCCCCAAATCAAAGAGCCACGAACCCTAGATCTGCAATAATCTGTTACACACATCAATAGCTCAATTGATCTTAGGGCTTTTGATGTGTGCACGCCGGAGATCAAAACCCACAGAAAACATATTACTTACAAGTTTGTATCGTGTTCGATTGCTCGGTCAAGAATAAAAGTCAAACAGCGATCAAGAAATGATAAACAGAGTGAATTGAAGAAGATTGGTGGTTGAGAGAAGATTATTGGCAAGTTGCAATGCTTCGCAGAGGTTCAATTTATAGAGGGGATCGTTGGATTGATTAATTAGCATGGTTGACCAAGGTTTAAATGTCAAACGCGTAATCGAGTTAAATTGGGTAACAATTGATCAATAATCAACGTGTGGCTTAGTCAGACGAGGCCGGTCATCGCGTATGGTTACCAAAATTATACAAATCACAAGTTAATTGAATTGATTAAGGCATACGCGTCTCACAGTTGACTTTCCTTAGTCAACTGTGAAGTTTTAAAATCAAGTATAAGTTTAAAACGTGTCTGGGTTTATTCAAGTGTGAAGGCCAGCCCAGCTGGTTAGATGGTTGTGTGTGTTTGGGCCGGCTTGGGCGCGGGTTCGATTCCCGGCCCAAGCGGTTTGTATTAAAAAAAAAAATTTAATTATCACACACTAAACCACATATATATAATATATATATAGTATTATAGTTTCAAAAATACGACAAAATAATTATTACACACGAGAATAACGAAACTTGACGTTTTATTAATTATGATGGTGTAACGTATAAGTTTAAAATGCGCAATGTTACAGTCTCCCCTACTTTTAGGAACTTCGTCCCGAAGTTGGAGTTGGAGAGTCTGGTGGAAAAAGATGTGGATACTTCGACTTCATCTGGTCTTTACGTTTCCAAGTGAACTCTGGGCCTCGTTTAGATTCCTAACGAACCTTAACGATCGGAATGCGACTGCGCTTGAGTTTCTTGACTCCAGTATCAACAATCTCGACGGGTATCTCGATAATGTGCATGCTTTCATCAATTTGCACATCCTCAAGAGGAACATGAAGGTTCTCATCTGCTAAGCATTTCTTGAGATTCGAAACATGGAAGGTCGGGTTAACATTGCTTAGCTCGGGTGGAAGATCAAGTTTGTAAGCCACTTTTCCAACTCTGTCAAGAATTTTGAAGGGGCCTACGTATCAAGTTTGTAGTCCCAAACCGAACTATGAAAAAGTTTAGAAAGTTGTCTCATCTGAGACGTATGCTTTTGAGAAAAAGAGTAGTGAAACTCACCTGATAGAGATGCTTGTGATCTAGTGAAGCCAAATTACGTAGCTACTATTGTCCGGACAGTACTTGCCCTATGATTTAATAAAGCATGGTAAATGACAAGTTTTATCATATAGTTTGTTTACCCGACACTTGTGGACTTGGTTATTGAGTTATGTGAAACTTGGTTTCGTACTTATAGTAAACTTAGACACCTTATCCTGGGTTTAGAGCATTATTTTACCTTCGTTAAGGTGAACACATGTTCTAGCTTTGATAACACTGTTAGTTAGTAGTAGCCGATCATGAAGCTTTGTATGGATCCTTAACTCGATCATGATCTTAGGTAATACAACAACCGATTGCTACATAGGGTGAAAACATGGTTTCGGCATCCCAAAGGTATTACAAGGGCCGATTGAACATGGTGTTAAGATAATGTGTTCACTAGTGAGTAAGAGTAAACAGAATCTATCACAATGTGTGTCTTATTACGAACCGAGGCTATTTGTGATGCTATACGTGATCTATATGGTATATAAGCATACCTTCGGCCCCATAGAGGTGTAACAAGGGCCGATGGTTTGTAATGCTAAGACAATGCACTAGCTAGTGATCAAAACCTAAGTAACGCGAGTGTGTTCTTAAATAGGGCCGATTAAGTTGGGGTAGACTAGATTGGATCATAGTTTAAAAGAATGGTAACCTTACCTAAAGGTGATCGAAGGTTGGATAGCTTCCAAGACTCTTACACAAGCTTGCAAGGCTTCGGCTATGGTGATCAAGATCCGAAAGTTTTGAGAGTGAAAGAATGTGTTAATGTGGTTTGAGATGATCAAGGGGCTCCCTTTATATAGGGACCGATGAGGGTGAGGACAAATCTATATTTTGTATATTCAAGTGTACTAATCTTATTGTAAGTGTTAGAATTATGTATCACCAATTGATGTAAGTTGGCATGCTAATCATCCTCATCTCCTAGCCGATTAGGGTGGCCATAAGTTAAGGAATGAGTTGAAATTGGAAGGGATCTTGTCATTCTTTGTTTGTTTCTATAAGGGTGTAAGAGGTTACATCATTGGTTTCTAGAATTGCTTTCATCATGCTCCATAGCCGATTGTTTTTACTTAGATAGGATCGGCCTATGCTACACCTAGGAGTTAGGATTAGATAGTGACACTTCCTTGTTTCCTAACTTGTCTTATCATGTCTCTTGTGATGTCCCTTTCCTTCATGTTAGCCGATTAGCTAGGGTGTAGGAATGTAGGATAATTAGCTAATGAAAGTGATGGATCGTACATGCTTCCTCATGCTAACTTACAAGACCTATGATGGTGATGAGGGTGTACTTAGGCCGAGGTTCAAGGAGACAACGAGAGTTTACATGTTTAGGGAATATATTAAGGCTATGGTTGTCTATAGTTAGTACCTATTATGGTGTAAGTGAGCATGCTTTCATTAGGATAGCTAATTTGTGCACATGGGATTTAGGAGTAGCCAAAATTCCATAAGGTTGGGATAAGATGATTAAGACAACTCATAGATGTAGTTGTAGGATGGTGATGTCTTGGAAGCTTCTTTGTCAAGTCCTTTTCATCATGTGTTGGTCAACTAGTGTCTAGGTTTCCTAGCTTGTAGGTTGTCATAGTTTGTTTCCCATGGGATGGCTACTAAAGACAAAAAGAAACTTCCAAGTGTGTGGGTATGTATGCGTGTGTTTATATATGTATGTATGTATGTATGTGTTTTAGCTTCTAGAAGGTATTTAACAAAATATAGTTTTTCTTATTAAGCCTAGTGTATATGCATATATATATATATATATACATACAAGCACATTTAGAAGTATAAAAGATTCATGTACGTACTTAGATTAATATTCATAGACTCTCATAAGTTTAATTATATGTTTGTTAATCTATGATAGCTCATAGATACATATATGGCTAGTGTGTGCACGTGTAACTTATCTAGTTAACTTTAGTCAAGTAGAATGCAAGAAATCTAGGTGCAAGTAACTAGAGTTTAGTTAATTTAAGAACCTGAAATTGCGGGGTATCACATCATCCCCAAGTTGAAAAGAATTTCGTCTCGAAATTCAGCAAGTAAACAATAAAGCTTGCTAGAAAAATGTATGCTTGGTTCCCGGATGTCACATCATCCCAAAGTTGAAAGGAATTTCATCTAGAAATTCACTTTGAGGTAGCTGCTTTATGTTTAGCGTTTGATCTATACACATGTTCCGGTTCAGTAAAGAGATGTGGGTATTTAAGCCGCATTTGATCCCTGCGTTCCCACGTATATTCCGGTCCTAGACGGGAATTCCATCATACCTTAACAATAGGTATGGTACTTTGTCTGAGTTTCTTGACGCCCTGCTCAAGAATCTCCACCGGTTCCTCCACGAACCGTAGCTAGTCGTCCACCTGGATCTCTTCCAGTGGCACTACCAGTGTCATGTTAGCAAGACACTTCTTTAGATTTGAGACGTGAAACACGTTGTGAACTCCACTGAGTTCCTCAGGCAGGTTTAACCTGTATGCTACTGGAGCAATCCTTTCGACAATCTCAAATGGTCCAACGTACCGCGGGTTCAACTTTCCCCGTTTCCCAAAGCGTATCACACCTTTCCAAGGTGACACCTTTAGCAGTACCTTGTCTCCAATCTGGAACTCCAAAGGTTTCCTACGCCTATCAGCGTAACTTTTCTGTCGATCACGTGCAGCAGCCATCCGGTTTCTAATTTGCACGATCTTCTCAGAAGTTTCGTGTACGAGTTCGGGACCTGTCAGCTGGCTATCCCCAACTTTAGTCCAGCAGATGGGAGACCTACACTTACGCCCGTATAGTGCCTCAAAAGGCACACACTGAATAGAAGTGTGGTAACTGTTATACGAGAATTCGATCAATGGCAAGTGCTTATCCCAACTGTTGCCAAAGTCCACCACGCATGCCCGTAGCAGATCTTCCAATGTTTGGATGGTACGCTCACTCTGTCCATCCGTTTGTGGGTGATAGGTTGTGCTCATATCTAAGCGAGTTCCCAAAGCATCTTGGAGAGTAGTCCAAAAACTAGAGGTAAATCGTGAATCGCGATCTGATATAATAGAAGTAGGCACCCCATGCCTAGAGACAATCTCCTTGAGATAGAGGTTGGCCAGTCTCTCCAGCGTGTCAGTTTTCTTTATTGCCAGAAAGTGTGCCGATTTGGCTAAGCGATCGACGATAACCCAAATCATATTATGACCACTTGGCGTTTTAGGGAGCTTCATGATGAAGTCCATGGAAATTCCATCCCATTTCCACATAGGGATTTTTGGTTGCTGGAGTAAGCCTGAAGGTTTCTGATATTCAATCTTAACCTTCGCACAAGTCAAGCACTTACTAACGTAAGTGGCTATCTCGGCTTTCATGTTTGGCCACCAGTAAAGGGTTTTGAGATCTTGGTACATTTTATCCGAACCAAGATGTACCGAATAACGAGAGGTGTGAGCCTCATCGAGCACTAGTTGTCTGAGATCTCCAAAACGTGGAATCCAGACTCGATTCATGAAGTACTTAAGACCATCTGTTCTCAGTTCCAGATGTTTCTCAGCACCATGCAGTCTCTCAAGCCCGACGTTCTCTTCCTTCAGAGCCTCGCCTTGGGCTTCACGTATCTTGTTAGGAAGATTGGAATGGATAGTGAGTTGTAACGCTCGCACTCGCTTCGGCTTCGGCTTCGTCTCCTTACGACTGAGGGCATCTGCCACTACATTAGCTTTCCCTGGATGATATTTGATGGCACAGTCATAATCTTTCAGAAGCTCGACCCAGCGACGCTGTCGCATGTTCATCTCTTTCAGATTGAATATGTGTTGAAGACTCTTGTGATCAGTGAAGATCGTACACCTCGTTCCATAGAGATAATGCCTCCAAATCTTCAGAGCAAAAACTACTGCTCCTAATTCTAAGTCATGGGTGGTGTAGTTCTTCTCATGAACTTTCAATTGATGTGAAGCATACGTGATTACCTTATCACGCTGCATCAGTACACACCCTAATCCTTGGATAGACGTATCACAGTACACCACAAAATCATTTGTACCCTCCAGTAACGATAGGATTGGTGCACTGCAAAGCTTTGCCTTTAACAGTTGAAAAGCAGATTCCTGGGCATCTCCCCACTTATAAGTAATACCCTTCTGCGTCAAAGTAGTGAAGGGTTGAGCGATCTTAGAGAATCCCTCAATGAATCTGCGATAATATCCCGCAAGACCAAGAAATTGGCGCACCTCCGTAGGAGTCCTAGGTGCCTCCCACTGCTTAATAGCATCAATCTTGGCGGGATCTACATGTATTCCGGCCTCGTTGACTACATGTCCTAGAAATTGGACTTCTCAAATCCAAAAGTTACATTTGGAGAGTTTCGCATACAGCTGCTCATTTCTCAAGAGTTCCAATATCAATCGCAGGTGTTGCTCGTGCTCTTCCCTGTTCTTGGAATAGATCAATATATCATCTATGAACACTATGACGAATTTGTCCAAATAAGGCTTACACACACGGTTCATAAGATCCATGAACACAGCATGTGCATTAGTTAGCCCAAATGGCATCACCAAAAACTCATAATGTCCATAACGAGTTCGAAAGGCTGTTTTCGCCACATTCTCTTCTCGGACTCTCAGCTGATGATATCCTGACCTCAAGTCAATCTTGGAATAGAAACTTGACCCTTGAAGTTGGTCGAACAAGTCATCGATACGAGGTAAAGGATAGCGGTTCTTTACCGTCACCTTGTTCAACTCTCGATAATCAATGCACACACGGAAGCTCCCATCCTTTTTCTTAACAAATAGGACTAGGGCTCCCCACGGTGAAGAACTAGGTCTAATAAAACCCCTATCCAATAGCTCTTGGAGTTGGGTAGACAGTTCTTGAAGTTCGCCTGGCGCTAGGCGATATGGTGCGCATGCAACTAGGGCCGCTCCTGGTGCAAGATCTATCTAGAACTCCACTTGACGAACAGGTGGGAGTCCAGGTAATTCTTCAGGAAATACGTGTGGAAAGTCACAGACTATTGGGATATCCTCAATCCTTGTCTCAACTTCGGCTCGAGTATCAGAAATGTTAGCCAAAATGGCCGGATAGCCCTTTCGAATACACTTCTGGACTTACAGGAATGAAATGATGCCCACTATGGCACCACCACGATCACCCGAAATAGTTAGCAGTTCTTTGTTAGAGAGAGGGATACGAACAATCTTCTCTTGACAGAGAATTTCAGCGCGTTGTTTGGACAACCTGTCCATGCCAACCACGAGATCAAAGCTTCCGAGGGTGATAGGTAGAAGATCGATGGCAAACAACTGCCCATCTAGCTTGAGCTTACAGTCACGATAGATATGGGTTACCTCGACAGGCTTCCCATCAGCTAATTCTATAGAATGTGGGGTATCAAGAAGAGTAGGAACTATCCCTAGATGTTTGCTAAGTTTTGATGACACAAAACTAAAGTCTGCACTAGTGTCGTATAAAACAGAAGCAAGGTTGTCATTTAAGGAACACGTACCCGTCACGACATTGTTGTCATTCCTAGCTTTTCCTGAACCAATCACGAAAGCTCTCCCACGAGCCCCGTTTTTGTTGTTGTGGTTGTTGTTATTGTTGTTGGTAGTGTTATTATTGTTCCCGTTCCTGTTACCACTACCGTTGTTATTGTTCCCACCGTTGTTGTTGTTACCATTCCCGTTCAGCTGTGGGCAGTCCTTCTTGAAGTGACCCTCATTCCCACACTGGTAACAACCCTTATTGTTCCTCTGTTGCTATCCTTGCTGAGGTGCTGGCTGAATTCCTGGGACATTGACTCTACAATCCTTCTGCACATGACCCATCTTACCACAGCGATCACACTTCATCCTGTTACAGGGTCCTGAGTGGTGATAGTTGCACTTATTGCACTTGGGAAGGTGTCCCTGATAACCACTCTGTGATTGATTACGGTTACTACTGTTGTCATGTTTCTTGCTCTGCTGCTGCTGCTGATTACCATTAGTCGAAAGTCTGCCAAATGCATTCTCCTACTTCCTCTTGTTATCGTGCGTGTTTGAAGATGAAGCACCACGAGGGGGTAGCAGTCCCTCTTCTACCTTCTGATCAGTCAGCTGGTGAGCTAAGCGAATCAACTGCTGAAGGTTGTTGAAGTTAGCAGCAGTGATAATTCCCTTAATCTGAGGTACTAGGCCCTGGATATACAACTCAATCCGTTTGTAGAGCGGAGTAGAGTAATTAGGACACATTGTCGCCAGTTCATGCGACCTGGTAGTATAGCTCTCAATCTCCGACCCCACTATCTTCAGATTGAGGTACTCCGTCTCCAACTTCTGAATCTCATCTCGAGGATAGTACTCCTCCTTCATGAGTTCCTTGAAATCCGCCCACGAGGTAGCATTTGCCACATCAACTCCTAGTTGCTGCACTTGGGCATTCCACCAGGATAATGCCGCATTCTCAAGTGTAGCAATGGCATACTTAACCCTATCAGCTGGCGGGCAATTGCACATAGCAAAGCATGATTCCACCTTCTCGAACCACCTAAGTAGTCCGACCGCTCCTTCAGATCCTCCAAAATTATGAGGCTTACAATCCATGAATGACTTGTAGGTACAAGTCGGAGGGTGATGAGCAGGTTGGCCAGCCTGAAAAGCTGCCAAGGCTGCTACAACCCGATCATTGATTAGTGTGCTCAGTTCTTTTTGCGTCATGCTGATGCTTTCTCTACCATTTCCTCTACCCGTCATAACAATTCTACATTTACATTATACTCATGAGAAAACAATAATATGTTCTGCATACCATCGTTTATGCAGTATAAGTAAACTAGAATGTAACAAGGATTATGAACGCGAGAATAAGATAAAGTAGTAGATTGATAATAATAATAATAATAATAATAATAATAATAATAATAATAATAACATAGGATAAATGATTCTCAGATCTCACACGACAAAATAAAGTTATTATACGAATATATATGATACTTAAGATAGTAGAAATTAATCGTCCGCGTGATCCACACACGAGCCCTCATCATCGCTTTCGTCTTGAATCTCGACCTCAAATAGATCGTTTTCCTCTTCTGGTTCGAGCTCCTTTTCAAATACCGCCTCAATGGCTGCTCCAATAGCATCATCTTCTTCCTCTATAGGCTCCTCTTCGGGATCCTCCTCAAGATCCTCTACATCTATCCCTAAGGTTGCTATAAGCCTATTACGAACGGAATTCAATTCTTGCATAGTAGTTGCTAAACTCTGTCTAGTGGCAGCCAACTCCTGCCTAGTCTCAGCAGCTTCCCGCTTGACGACTGCCATCTCAGTCAACAAGTGGCCTATCTGACCTTCCACATGCCTGATTGTCCCATCTGCATTCCTCCTCCAGAACTTAAACTGTTGCACAGCAGTGAAAGCATTGTCCAACTCAGTATGAACGTGCCTCACCATACCTGCAAAAGATCTTTCCCAAGAATCTATAACAGGAGGAACTCTAGCTGGCACTCCATAACCTACAACCCAAGAGTGAAACATATCGGTAAACCAATGCCAACGATTGGTATCCCAATATGAATCCTGAAATGATACTGGACGTAGGTAGGGATCCACTGATGGAGCTTGTTGTCCCTCGATAGCATGAGAAGAATAGTTATGAGTAGGGTTAGTCATGGTCTTTCCTGCAATACGCTAGATCAATACACGTATTCCAGAAATTAACAAGTTGTGCACCTAAAGTGAGTGTAACTAATATAGTACTTATGCTATGATGGCTATAAACTATAATGCAATCCTAGTTCACTATAACCAATGGCTCTGATACCAATCTGTCACACCCTCAAATTTCCACTGTGGGGTTTATACCGCGAGGCGTGTGACATACCAGGATCCCATAGCCATAAGTCACATGAACGACTTTAAATGCCCAACCCATTTAGTTTGTTGTTGTAAAACGAGTTTCATTGATAACAAAATATTTCAATAGTTGCTGAAGCGAAATTTAAAGATAATAGTTATTCAAATAGTCAGAGTAAAACAACGCGTTCGAAATCATAATAGATAATTAAACATTCGAAAATAGATAATTATCCATATCCCTATGATGCTATATGATGCATGCCCTAGTCGTGCTTCGAACTAGTGTCCTGCAAAAAGGTATAATAATCGTGTGTCAACATAAAGTTGGTGAGTTCACAAAGTTTGGTAAATACGTAGGTCCTCCAGACCATGTTTTGCCGAGTAAATTCTAATTCACATGCCAGGGGTAGCTAGCCCACTCATGATAACTAAAACCGGTAATACCAAACTGCTAAACAACAAGATCCCACAATAGTGAGCAAAGTGCCTTGCATCATTGTCTATCAACAATGATAATATGTTGAGTTATAATTCACACCCATGCTCTCCAGCACGATGTGAGGTTTATGAGACCTAATAGCGCTATCAACTAGTAACCCGCTTGCCCACTCGGCAATTCATTCGGTATTTAGAAGGACTTCAACGATAGAGTTGGTTTAGTTCATCAAGGACATAAAGCATGAATTAGTGAAAGCAGATTCACCTAGTGAATCATAGCACCCCAAACCCGCGATTTGTATGAGTAGTCCCAAACCGGACTATGAAAAAGTTTAGAAAGTTGTCTCATCCGAGACGTGTGCTTTTGAGAAAAAGAGTAGTGAAACTCACCTGATAGAGATGCTTGTGATCTAGTGAAGCCAAATTACGTAGCTACTATTGTCCGGACAGTACTTGCCCTATGATTTAATAAAGCATGGTAAATCACAAGTTTTATCATACAGTTTGTCTACCCGACACTTGTGGACTTGGTTATTGAGTTATTTGAAAATTGGTTTCGTACTTGTGGTAAACTAAGACACCTTATCCTGTGTTTAGAGCATTATTTTACCTTAGTTAAGGTGAACACATGTTCTAGCTTTGATAACACATGTTTGTTAGTAGTAGCCGATCATGAAGCTTTGTATGGATCCATAACCCGATCATGATCTTAGGTAATACAACAACCGATTGCTACATAGGGTGAAAACATGGTTTCGGCATCCCAAAGGTATTACAAGGGCCGATTGAACATGGTGTTAAGATAATGTGTTCACTAGTGAGTAAGAGTAAACAAAATCTATAACAATGTGTGTCTTATTACAAATCAATGCTATTTGTGATGCTATACGTGATCTATATGGTATACAAGCATACCTTCGGCCCCATAGAGGTGTAACAAGGGCCGATGGTTTGTAATGCTAAGACAATGCACTAGTTAGTGATCAAAACCTAAGTAATGCGAGTGTGTTCTTATGTTTACATTAAATAGGGCCGATTAAGGTGGGGTAGACTAGATTGGATCATAGTTTAAAAGCATGGTAACCTTACCTAAAGGTGATCGAAGGTTGGATAGCTTCCAAGACTCTTACACAAGCTTGCAAGGCTTCGGCAATGGTGATCAAGATCCAAAAGTTTTGAGAGTGAAAGAACGTGTTGGTGTGGTTTGAGATGATCAAGGGGCTCCCTTTATATAAGGGCCGATGAGAGTGAAGACAAATCTATATTTGGTATGTTCAAGTGTACTAATCTTATTGTAAGTGTTAGAATTATGTATCACCAATTGATGTAAGTTGGCATGCTAATCATCCTTATCTCCTAGCCGATTAGGGTGGCCATAAGTTAAGGAATGAGTTGACATTGGAAGGGATCTTGTCATTCTTTGTTTGTTTCTATAAGGGTGTAAGAGGTTACATCATTGGTTTCTAGAATTGCTTTCATCATGCTCCATAGCCGATTGTTTTTACTTAGATAGGATCGGCCTATGCTACACCTAGGAGTTAGGATTAGATAGTGACACTTCGTTGTTTCCTAACTTGTCTTATCATGTCTCTTGTGATATCCCTTTCCTTCATGTTAGCCGATTAGGGTGTAGGAATGTAGGATAATTAGCTAATGAATGTGATGGATCATACATGCTTCCTCATGCTAACTTACAAGACCTATGATGGTGATGAGGGTGTACTTCGGCCGAGGTTCAAGGAGACAAGGAGAATTTACATGTTTAGGGAATATGTTAAGGCTATGGTTGTCTCTAGTTAGTACCTATTATGGTGTAAGTGTTCATGCTTTCATTAGGATAGCTAATTTGTGCACATGGGATTTAGGAGTAGCCGAAATTCCATAAGGTTGGGATAAGATGATTAAGACAACTCATAGATGTAGTTGTAGGATGGTGATGTCTTAGAAGCTTCTTTGTCAAGTCCTTTTCATCATGTGTTGGTCAACTAGTGTCTAGGTTTCCTAGCTTGTAGGTTGTCATAGTTTGTTTCCCATGGGGTGGCTACTAAAGACAAAAAGAAACTTCCAAGTGTGTGGGTATGTATGCGTGTGTTTATATATGTACGTATGTATGTATGTGTGTTAGCTTCTAGAAGGTATTTAACAAAATATAGTTTTTCTTATTAAGCCTAGTGTATATGGATATATATATATATATACATACAAGCACATTTAGAAGTATAAAAGATTCATGTACGTACTTAGATTAATATTCATAGACTCTCATAAGTTTAATTATATGTTTGTTAATCTATGATAGCTCATAGATACATATATGGCTAGTGTGTGCACGTGTAACTTATCTAGTTAACTTTAGTCAAGTAGAATGCAAGAAATCTAGGTGCAAGTAACTAGAGTTTAGTTAATTTAGGAACCTGAAATTGCGGGGTATCACAATTACGCACCATAATGTGTGGTATTACACCACATAATCCATTAAGGTGGCTAATAATCCTTGGTTGTAGACTAGGCTTGTAGACGTGCATTACGCACCGTAATAGGTATATGTTACTGTAAGACCCAAACCCGTAATCACGTGATTAACGTCTAATCTTACGGGTTTTGACCTTACTTAAACCACTCCCGATTTAAAACTTAGACATTTAAGAAAACTTAAATTATCCTGATAAATACTTTTTGATTTCTACACTTTAACTATTACAACATATGATGAGATTTCGCAATTTCACGGGAGACTCTTGAATTCTATTGCGGAAGCTTGATGAGTGTTCGGGCGTGTTCGGTTCTTCTCGTGACTTGATCCTTGCTCCGGGACGTCCATCAAATGTTTACCTAGCACCACCACACAAAGAATGGTTAGTGGGTTGTCAATAATGCAATTAAACTATTATGAGAGATGTTACACGTCTAAACTGAACGAACCAGGCCGAACGGCCCTTATTCAGGGGAACAAACTGTTGCGACTTTTGCGCAGCAGCTGTTCGGATCGCTTTTACCCCTTCTAAAACCCAAAATCCGACTTCGACTTTCAATAAGAATTGTTCTACGCTCCGAGAGCTTTCCAGGCATATAAAGAACGTCTCCTAACGATTTTTTTATGATTTTATATGAAATTTTGAAAATCAGGTTGTCAATCCGCGCGGCCGGTTGCTCAAACCGAGCGGCCGGTCGCTTTGATGCTGACATTTCTGAGTCCTCTGTGAAGGCCGCGCGGCCGGTCACTCAGCCCGACCGGCCGGTCATTGCTTCTGTTGCTTGTTTGGTAATTTTTAAGCATGCGAATCATATCGCAACTGCATTTGATGATTCCCTAAGCCTAAGTAATGACTTGCCGACTAAATAAACCTTTGTTTGACTGAAACTATGGTCCGGTTTATGTCGCCATGATCCGGTTCTTAGTTTTGAATGTTTATGGCGACTTTTACCCAATTTGACCCATTTAGACATTTAACTTATCCAAAACACCATTTGACCATGCGCAATGCATCTAGTTTATGTTAAGTCATTATACACTTGATCAACTAAAGTGTTTGTCCGATTTGTTCATTATGATTCCGATTATTAGATTTATCCTTTAGTAAATCTTTATAAATTCCCAAAATGCCCCTCCTAGCCAAATCTTTCGATTTAGCCATTCGTGGCAACACTTCTTGATTGAAATCCATTGTTTTTGATTCAATGACCTGTTTAAAAACTTCTAAGTCCTTACGGACTTAGATTTTCACTGTTTCATATGATTGTTCTCAATTTGATCAATTCTAAGCGCATTAGCGCGCATTAGACATAGTTTTGAAAATAACTTACCTAATTGGCACTCACACTTTATGTGGGTTGCTTTAGCACCCAAATTGCTTCGCCCAAAGGCGTTTATTTAACTACGGACTTACCGGGTGGCATTGACCCATGACTTGCACCCATTATGATTTCTTAGGCATCGAGTGCCCATCTTCCTATTGATCTCCTGCATACATTCTAGATTGACCCGTTAGTCTCTCGGGACTCAATGGTGATCAATCACCATTTGACATTAAGTCTTGCGGTTCATAATCCTATGATAATCCAACTTTAACTATAGGCAAGTGGCAACCCCACTTGACCCATTTACCCATATTGCATATCTTCCTTATTCACGCGATTGTTTTCCTTATCAAAACTTGAGTTTAGATTCTTGATTACCACATAGTTTTGTCTATTGACCCAATTGATGATTTCCATCATTTAATCAACACACTTTGATTCGTTTATTACCATAAATCTTGTTTTAACATGTATACGCATAAATCGCCCATTTAATAGGTTTCACCCCTTGGGGGTCATACCTTCATCCCATATCAAAATTTAAAAGCAAGGTATACAACACTTGACCCATGTTCATAGTATAGTAGTGTAAGTAAACTTACCTCGCATCCGTTCTTGTTTCCATAAGTATCCGACTTGCATTCGTTTGACCCGTTTGCATCCCTAGTTCTTGTACCTAACTTAGGAACATGTCAATTTGATTATTAGAATACATAACATGGAATTAGTTCACTATCCATAAATCATGTATTCATTACCCAATTATAGCTAAATCCATAGCCATTTTCATACATAGAATATGCAATTAACTTGGCTTATTACAAACCAATATCGTATACGATTGATAGCTCTTACATGATTCTAACTTCTTAGTTTCACTAGTGTTCACCAAATTGGAATTTAATCAAACACGTGGTGTGCACCCACCAATTTGTTTAGTTTCAAAGCTCAAGGTTAGCCAAAGCATAACCATTTGTCTAATCATCATCATATTACATTATTTAAACCACTTTGCCTAAATTTCTCATATTAACAACTCCTAAGAGTCACAAAGATTACTAGATATAAGTTGATTCAACCTAGAGGTTAAACCCCAAAATTCTACACATATACATAAGCATATGATGAAAATCAAATACACATATTAGTGTGATTTGTAACCGGATTATACATGTTTAAGGCTCCCCAAGACTAGGGTAACCTATATTAACCATCAATTCCACGTTTTTATCAAAACCCTAAATTTTCATAAGAATCAAAAACGAATATAACATCAATTTCTACCAAATAAAAGGTACCTTGATGTTCTATAGGCCTTAGATAACCCGTATCTTGCTAATGCACTGAAAAGCCCCTTGATTTGGCTTGGATTCAAGCATGTTCTTGTGTTTAGGGTTTGAGTCTTGAAGGAGATGTGATCTCCTGATCATAACTCACGACACACACACACACACCAAGTGTGTGTTTTTATTGTTTTATTATTATTAATAAAACTCACTTTGTCATTTGGTAACAATGGTCCCTCAAGTTATCCCACTGTCATTTTTGTATAAAAACTAACTCATAAGCTAGTTTCAAACACCTTTTATTAATTTATAAACATTATATTATTAACTAGGTTATTTCCATGTTAGAATATAACCCATATTATTATCCTCTAAGTCTCGTGTTATTATATTGTTAATCATGCCTAATGGCGTAGTTAGGCGAACAAATGGTTTTGGGGTGTTACAAGTCTACCCCCCTTAAGGAAGTTTCGTCCTCGAAACCTTTCTTGTGTTGTTGCTTTGGTTACACCAAAGAACCTTAGGGGCTGTTTGGTAGCTTCTTAATGACCATTCAGATGTTACCTCTTAATGTTCCATAACCTCTGAATGGTTAAGAGGTAACCTTAAGTCTGAATGGTTAAGAGGCAACCATAAGATATTACCTCTTAACCATTCATACTTAAGATTATATCTTAACTATTAAGAGACTATGAACCATTCAGATGTAGCCTCTTAATGATCATTCAGAGGCTACCAAACAGCCCCTTAGTGTCCCTCATCAATTTTGAGCACCGCTCAATCCCTTGACATTCTATAGTCTAACGAGTAGTACTATATATTTATTGTTTGTATCCCTTTACTCGGCTTTCTAACTTTTATTATATGGAAGCCTTAGCTTTCATAATATGACTTGAGTCATTCTATTATTTCGGTTAACAAGGGGCAATATCTACATACTTACCCCCTACCTGACAACTTAGCTACTTATGTTCTCATAGGTCTTCTCTAGATCCGTAGACTATCCCTGTCTACTATTATCCCGAATGATGTAATGTTTAAGGGGCCATACTATCATGCACCTTAGGGTATCTGCTGCAATACTCGATTGTAGCATGCATATGCATACATGTCTATGCGTCTATTTCTAACAAGTAATTTGTCTTGGTTTCCAAGACTAACCCGGCTTTTTAACATAGTCATTTTCTAGTTTCTTGGATTCATCCCCGAATCCAACCCTCGTTTCTTCTTGGTTTTCTATAATGTTATAAACAAACCTTGCTTTACACTAACATTTACCTTTCATTGGCTAATCCTTATTTTAAGAATTTGCCATTTATTTGGTTTACCCAAGTTCCCGTTTTGCTAACTCGATTGGTGGTCATTGCCCCCAACCGACCCGTTTAAAGACTTTTGAGTTTTAGATTTCAAATCGTTAATATATATTTAGAACGCTTAGTTTCTAAAAGTCCTCTTTCTGATTACCGATCTCAATATAAATCTAGGTTGGTTTTCTTTTCATAAAACCTGGTGTTGATTTGTCATCACAACGTATTGTATCGACTAATCTCTTATTATCACGGTTTGCATCAGATTGTAATAACTACACAATCCAACTGTTATCATAATTTGCTTTAAATTGTACCAACGATACAATCTAATGTTATTGCAGTTTACACTTTTTCATCCTTAACCCGTGGGTTGAAAGATTTACTGATTTATCACGGCCCCAATCCGCTGCTTTAGGTCATTAATCCCAAGATTCAGGACTTACCCGAATGTGATTATGACTCAACCCTTGATTAAGGTTCAAGTTCCTCTTTACGAATTTAACCTTCTATAAAAGTTTGAGTTTAATTATGACTTAACCTTGATTAAGGTTCAAGTTTATTTCGAACTGAATCTATTTATGACTAAACCTTGATTAAGGTTCAAGTCAAACTTTGTATCAACCCAGGATAACTCGTATTGTATATTGCTCGTTTTGCTAGCCCAACGTATAAGTTGGTGCCTCACTCAAGGTCTTGCATGGTTCGCATCCCTGCCGTGTTAGATAGTGGACTACGTCCAAACGCTCCAGTTTGTTGTCCTCTTTGCTAGCCCAGCGTATTCTAGCTGGTGCCTCGCTCAGGGTCTTGCATGGTTCGCATCCCTGCCGTGTTAGACAGTGGACTACGTCCAAACGCTCCAGTTTGTTGTCCTCTTTGCTAGCCCAGCGTATTCTAGCTGGTGCCTCGCTTAAGGTCATGCATGGTTCGCATCCCTGCCATGTTAGACAGTGGACTACGTCCAAAATCCCCCGGCACCTCACACTTACTAAGCCTTTGTTACATAGGTTGTATATGTATCAATTGTAAGAAACCCATGGTATCATATGTTTAACACTTACCTGGCCAGGGTAAGCAATCCGCATATGGTACATATGGACTTGTTATAATTAGTACATCACATCCTATGTAAGCAAAGCTTCCGTTCATGCTTGTGTCCCTTATTTTATTTGGTAAAACCCTTCCTTGATAAATTATTCAATGTTAGGCTTTTACCTTTATTCATTAAGAAAAATCGATGTGTTTTCAATTTAATAAGCTTTGTGTGATCACACTCATTGGTATGATCACAACGCCTTTCTAAACATTAGTTTGGGATGATTACCCCCAACCCGGTCTCGATGTTCAAGTTAAGCTTGTGCATTGATCGTTCATTATCGTGAACTATGCACCTTTCACATTTTGCTTATTGCTTGCATATGCAGTTACCACTCTTCAGGTGATAATTGCATACTAATGCACCTACTATGATTTTGAGCATGTACATGTTTGATACTTGCTCCCGTGTTCCCTTTCGTTACTGATCCATTAGCTCGAGTCGTTACTTGACTTGGTCCTTAGTGAGCATGCTATCAGCTGTGCTCCCGAAACATCTACAACCTCGTTTGGTGAATCATTTGATCCTCTCTTGATCAAATAAGATGTTATCATCCCTGTCACATTTATAATTTCAATTAATTAGTAACATGACATTTCAGTATTAATATGCATCACTACAATAGTGATATTAGAATTCTTGTTATAGGAGATTTTCGTTGCCCGAATCAATCTTTTGGATAGGCCCCATGAGTACCTAACCATTTCCTTATCAAGCTTTTGAGATAGCGTGTATCTACACGATATCACTATTGATTACCTATAATAATTTCCGATCAAAACGGGTGTTTATTATAGGTATTACTTACCGGATTCCTCGATCAAGTCTTGAACCGAACACCCTTCAACACTTTGAGCGCACGGTTTGAGTCCAAGTATCTTTCCCGACACTCGGATCCCTTAAACCTATGGCTCTGATACCACTTGTAAGACCCAAACCCGTAATCACGTGATTAACGTCTAATCTTACGGGTTTTGACCTTACTTAAACCACTCCCGATTTAAAACTTAGACATTTAAGAAAACTTAAATTATCGTGATAAATACTTTTTGATTTCTACACTTTAACTATTACAACATATGATGAGATTTCGCAATTTCACGGGAGACTCTTGAATTCTATTGCGGAAGCTTGATAAGTGTTCGGGCGTGTTCGGTTCTTCTCGTGACTCTTCTCTTGAATTAATAAAACTCACTTTGTCATTTGGCAACAATGGTCCCTCAAGTTATCCCACTGTCATTTTTTGTATAAAAACTAACTCATAAGCTAGTTTCAAACACCTTTTATTAATTTATAAACATAATATTATTAACTAGGTTATTTCCATGTTAGAATATAACCCATATTATTATCCTCTATGTCTCGTGTTATTATATTGTTAATCACGCCTAATGGCGTAGTTAGGCGAACGAATGGTTTTGGGGTGTTACAGTTACGCCCTGTAATGCTAACTTTTCATTTTTTCATTCTTTGGTCCTCTAACTTTAACCTTGCATTATTGGCAGTTTTAGTCCGTGGACTTTTCAAGGTTACTTTTGGCAAATTCCAATTAGTCTTGATACGTGTCTGGATGTGGTTTATTATTCTTGTATATTTAAACGCGAAAATATTTCAGGGCCTTACAAATTACCTTCTTCCAAAATAACAATTGTTTCATCTGTTTTGTAATCGTAGTACCACCATGTTAATAATCCACATAAATCTTCTTCCATCTTTGTGACAATCGACAAAATTAAGGTAATTCCGTACTAAGTAATTATGCGTAATTAACGTAATTAAGTGCAATTTCGTGTTAATTGTTTTAACTTAGCCTTAGAGAATAGCAAACTCCCCATAAGATGCATAGGAATGCACATGTTTAATATTGAAGCACGACGAAATCGCATGCAAATAAACTTGTCCGGAACGAACGTTGGTGATTACCCGATAACTATTAATTAACCAAAAACGATCCCGAACACATGGGATATGAAATAAAGGGAATTTCCATGAGATACTATGTGTTTTGGAACTCCAAAGCCATATGTGGAAACTCCAAACACAAATCTCCCGGTAATGAATAAAGTTCGCGTATCGAACCTGATACGCGCGAAACTTATAAATTCACCCAATTAAAGCTGAAATAACTTACCAATGCCTAAACTAGTCCATGTTTAAGGGTAATTGGGAGTCAATTACATGTCCGGAATAACTCATAATAAAAACGCAATTAAAACCCAAAAACCCAAATCGGTTTAGTTGGATTTTAACTTGAAATTTGAAGATATTTTGGAAAGAAAAAATGGGTCCCACCCCATGCCAAGGGCCGGCCTACAAGGAGCACCCAAGCCACCCTATGGTCTCCTCCATATCTTGCCAAAATGATTAAGTTGGAAGCATGCTTATACCTTGTCTAATTCAAGTATAAACTCATTTTTTATAAAGTTAAACACATGCATGATATTTTCACCACCAAAACACAAACACCTTCTTCCTTTCTCCATAAACCTACGACCATCACCCCTAAATCATTGTGACACCCGACAAACTCAGGTTAATACTTTTTACAAACATACAAGTCTACCTTAGCAAAACATTATTTAACATACTTAACTGGGGTAGTTGAGTCGGTCCGATGATTCGGCGAATCATCGAGAGTCGGTTTGAACTCACGTAATGTCCATAGTTTAATGTTTCGGGGAATCATTGGGGAAACACACACATACACGCAAGTCTCAAGTCCTGTTGTTGCTGAAATTACATAGTTGGAATGACTTATCTTGGGCTACGGATGATTGAGAACTCGTGAATGCATGTTTATGTGATTAAGTGCGATAACATATGTTAAAATGACAAGATTGTGAGTCGAAGGATCAAATGGGAATTCTGGGTTTCCATTCGTGCCATCAAAGGCATGAATGAAAAAACATGAACTCTCATCCGTGCCCTGAAAGGCACGAATGAAAGAAAATAATTTTCATTCGTACCCAAGAGCGTACGAATGAGAACATGGTGTGTATATATATATATATATATATATCATTTTGCCTCATTTTCATCATTTCACAACCCTAACTCGCCTCCAAGTGCTCTCTCTCAAACCCAAACCTGTAGAAACGAGTTTATGCCCTTATTTCTTAGATTCTAAAGCCAAAACAAGTTTTATATCCATATCAAGTGAAGATTCAAGGTGTGTTCATCATCTAAACCCTTTTAACCCATTTTATAATGTTTTTGATAAACCCTATGTGTCCAGATCTGAAAATAATATGTTAATCACAAATAAAAACTTATCTAACATCTTTCTACACTAAGTCTATACTTAAAATAATGATTTCTTTATGAAAACCCATGTGTTAATGATGTTGGTGATTATCTTATGTGTTTTATGTTAATAAAATGATGTGTAGATGTTGTATAAATGATTTAGGACTTATTTGGAACATGATTCATGGGTGTGTAGTTGATTAATTGATGTTTAATGGATTTTCACTCATTTTGGGGGGTTTTATGTTAGATCTAGGGCTTATTCATAAATATGATGATAATAGTATGATTAGGGATTCACTAATACATGTAAATCAATGCTTATTGATATGTACATGATGTTATTTCAATAGTTTCTGTTTTGGGTAAAGTTTTCATGCAATGGATGTGACATCTCCATAATTTGCCATTTTAGGTAACGTTGAGATTTGGAAGGTAAATTGGATGAATTAATGTGTAAAAATAGTGTAGTTACTTGGGAATTATTTACTGTTTGAACTGAAGTACATGTGTGGGAATTCTTTTTATGGTAGTAAAGCCTCCAATCTCAATATGTTCAAACTAAAAAAAAAAATTAGCAATCGGAATTTATTGTGGATTGGAGGCTAGTGGTTTATTCATAACAACCTCATCTGGATTTATCTAGAAAAGTTCAACAATTTGTTTAGTTGTTAGTCATTCGATAATCTCGCTTTCTTCATAATCTTCTAATACAGCTAAACCTTGTACAATACCATGATCATCTTTATAAAAACTAGTGGGGTGCCCGCGCGTTGCTGCGGGGTGACATATATTGAAGCACATAATGTCGGAAAGCTACGCGATGCAGCGATGACGATAATGTAGTAGCCGATACTCGTTTTGTGTACATTAAAAATATAATTTGATACTGACAAACCGGTTATCAAACCCATTTACACGAAACAATATACACATGAAACTGAACTTTTCCTTTAAGTGATTCTACACGAAACCAATCCATCTAAAACAACAAAAAGAACCCAGTCCACTAAATCATTAACAACATTTTAAGCTAGTTGCACCAACTCACAATAATAATACCCAGAATTTCAATTGAAATACAATGGCTAACAAATTATTATAATCAGTAAATTATAATCAGTAAACAAACTTAGTTTTCAAAATTCCTAGTTTAAACAAAGTATCACACAATGATGTGTCGGTTTAGCTGTTTATTAATTTAATTGTCTTTTCATTTATGAATTTATTAATTTAATTGTATTAACAACACTTCATTGCTTTTACACTTTCATATTTACCCTTAGATTATTAGAAAACTTACAGAACAAACCTTCTATATTGATGATCACTTTAATATTGAAGTTAAAAGACAATTTTGCCCTCTAGCTAACTTCATTTAAAATTATACTATATGCATAAAAGGTTGCGATTACTTAAATTTGACCGTCATCCCTCTTAGATGCTTTATATATAGTATAGATTGTTGGAATGTTCAAAGTTTGTAATGAGGCTTCTCTGTTCTTTGTACCACCAGTCCCTAACACTGCTACTTCCTTTCCTGAGGACTCCGCCTTAGTAGTTGATTTACTTATTTACGCATCGGTAGCACCTGATTAACCTTAGTGTTCACCGATTGCTAAGGGATCATCGTCATGATTTTGTCCTTAATCATTCTTGGCTCATCCTTGTTACATCCACTTTCCCTCTAAGTACCAGGTCGATCTGTAACTCATAGAACTTTAGCATTTAACTGTTCAAGTTCTTCAGTGGAAGCCTTATTAAGGTGTAAATTCAGTTTCATAAAGGATCTTAAAGCAATTCTATCTTCTTTGTAATATTCAATTTGTTTTGACTTTTTAGTTTCATAGACCACATGAGTCCGCATGAGTAATTGTGCCTGCATATTGTCCCGATTTCTTCTTCTATTGAAACACTTCCACGTGGGGAAAGGGATTAGGGCTGTACACGAGCCGAGTCGAGCCAAGCCAGGCTAAGCACGAGCTCGAGCTCGAACTTAAACGAGCCAGCTCGGCTCGGCTCGTTTTTCTGGTCGAGCTGAAAAGCCGAGCTCGAGCTCAGCTTGTAAATGTTCGAGCCGAGCTCGAGCTGGCTCGAGCCAGCTCGTTATTTTTTATTAATTTTTTTTACAAATATTTATTAAATAAAAAACAAAAAAATAAAATAAATTGCCTAAAAAATAATTGCCAGAAAAATAAAATTACACATATACATGTATATTTTTTTTTTATTTTTCTAATATTTTAAAGAATAGAAGGCATACTAAAAGTATTATATGTATAATTTGTGTTTTTTTATATTAATTTTCATATTTTATTGATTAATTTTAATACTTCTACCTCCTCTCACATATTTTTTAATTTAAACACTTAAAAATAAAATTAATACATATAAATAAAATAATTCGAGCCAGCTCGCGAGCACACGAGCCGAGACAGGCCTAGCTCGAGCTCGAGCTCATTTACAATCGAGCCGAGCCGAGCTGGCTCGTTTTTTTTCGAGCTTTTTTCGAGCCGAGCTTTTTTCGAGCTTTTTCCGAGCGAGTTTCGAGCGAGCTTCGAGTTGCGAGTTTTTTGTACACCCGTAAAAGGGATAACTGGAATAACGAAACTTCAGGAGCATTATCATCATTATTATCACTACCATCATCATCATTATCATCATCACTTTCATCTCATCTTTGCTGGCATCTACGCCCTTGGTCTATGAATCACTATTTTTATAACACCATTTATCATTCTCGGGCATCAGATAATTTTCATTCGACTGATGTCCAAACAAATGTCTGTTTGGAACTTCATCTTTTCATAGTAAGATCAACGTTGCTTTAGTCATGTGTTCAAATATAACTTTGCTTGCATCTACTTTGGGTAATCCAAGATGTTGTGCATCGAAGATCATCTAAAGAAATCGGGGATACTTGTTGAATTTGTCTTTTCGCTTCACTTTCTTTCCTAAATTGTGTGTTAAGTGTAAAAAGATCATCCCTTATAAGTTAAACGGTTTGTTTAACACGAGGATGACTTGCAAAGATAAACATGTCACGGGTGACATCGTATCATGATTTCCTTAGATTTAATCCGTGGATGATGATGTGAAGTAGATTCTTAAATTGTTTTGGAAAGTTTGTTTTTTATCATCGATTCCATTGGATCTCCTGCATACTACATCCTTAACGAACACCCTTTCAATAGACGACCAAGTAAAGTAACTAGATCTTTAGATTTGTGGTTGAATCAAGTGGCACAAATAATTTTTTTTTGATACGACAATGTCTTTGTTGTTTATCCGCCCATGAATCACCGGAGGTGTAATGGATTCATCCTAACTTGTTGTATTCCAAAACAACATCTCATGGCTTCGATATGCATTGTATTGTATGGAAATAGCATGGGAAATCCTTGATATACACATAATACTAATGATCCCAATGTATTAGAGATACCGAGTGTTGCCAGTTAGAAACACACAGATGTTATGCTTCCATACCATTGCTTTTTCTAAGAACACATAAAAAGATAAACGTAAAGCTTAATGTGATAAAAATTAGATAGATATTTTTAAAATACCCATTTTTTCCTCAATCATTTGAAAGAATTCCTCAACTGTTGTTATGAGCCCTCAATCGCTAAACAATTTGAAATGAATGAACATAGTGAATGAATGAGTTTAATCCGATAGATGAGGTTTAGTGATTGACCTCAATCGTATGATGGTGTTTAGCGAATGGCATTCCGCGCGTTTAATTGGTTAAATGGTTAAACAGTTTGAAATCTGAGTTCCAATTGCTATATGATTTCAGCGAATGGAATAATCTCACTAACCAAAACCCAAGTTAGGGTTCTACTTCCATCTTATCAGATTTGTGACATTCACTTAGGGTTACAGGTTTTGAGACACATATAGTGAGCCTTCTTCAAACCACAACCCTAATTAGGGTTTCTTCATGAATATCCAGATCACATTCAGAACCTTCAAGAAGGTCGGAAAATACAATTACTACCCGAACCTTCTAATCTAAACACTTTTCCAGCGGAAGAAAGTATTCAACCAGAATCAGACAAATCTTTAAAGAGCACAACCACGCCCTGATACCACGTCAAAAATATGATATCAATTCAGGAACAACATCAAACACAAAACATTATTCAACAAACTTTCAGATCTGATACAAACTTTACACAAATCACAAAAGTAAACAATATCAACGCTCTATACGCTCACAGATTATAAATGAGATAATTTGTAACCATAACAAGAACAGACTCTCAACTCTACGATCAGATTCGAGATGAATCTATGATCATAGACTAGAAGCCCTAAGATGTTTATAGAGATAAAAAGTTGTGGCTAAATGAAGAGAATATTTGATTAATTCTTCTCAAATAACTTACTCGTGTATTTATACACAAGCCTTTAACCCTAATTACCTCCTTCCATAGACCCTAATTTAAAGAGAGATAGTTGTTAAATTGTATCTTTTCCACAATTTGGAACCTAACGAGTGACGACAAACTCGTAACCGACTATGTATATATTATTCGAGACTTTAATTATTTGAAGTGAGACTATCTACACAAATGGACTTTGTTAACAAAACATAACGAACAACTCTCTTACGTTTTACTGCTAAAACATTATCGCTTTTTCATTCTTATAATCGTACCTATGGTGTTTATTTTTATTTTTTTTAATTTAGATCATAAGGCCCAATAATCCCAATCCGTAAACCCAACCGCTAAGGGGGTCGGGGCACTCCTGACAAAGTTGCCGAGCCCCACCCAACCTCACCTTGCCACATCACAGTCAAAACCAACCCCACCTTGATTTTGGTGAAATACACCTTGCTGGTCAATTACTTATTGCTAAGCAGTGTAGCTTTTGACCATTGTCAAGGGATGACGACGCTGTTGCCGATCGACAACGGTAGCCTAGTGAAGCTACCCTAGGAGTGCTACGTCCCACTAATAAATATATTTTTTTGAATGACAAGGAACGATGTGCCAACCATTGTGACACCGGTCACTATGGCTCAAGTTGACTACTCGACCGCCGTCAGCCCCTTGGCCTTCCCAAATGCGCGGAAAATTGACCCGAGTGATCTCCACCCGTCCGAAGGCACGACAGTGAAATAATTGGTAAAACCTCGCATCCAATCTGAATCGAAGCGACGCCACCCGTATTCTTTCGTCAACCACAAGTAGAGGTGAGCATTTCGTGGTTCAGACCCATGAAAACCTTAGACCCGACCCGTGAGAACCTTGGACCCGAACCTCTTTAAATATATGGGTCGGTTTCCGGTTCTAGATTTATATGAATTATCGGTTTCGGGTCAGGTCGGTTCCAAAACCACGGTTCTAATATAAGAACCACAATAATCATTGTATTTTAATTAGATTACGACTTATTAATAGATTGATAATGTATAAAAAACTACAATTTATAAAAATGATCCAATAGATATGCATTGTTAACACAAAAAAAAAAAAAAACAATACTCTTCTTTAATCTTTTCACCATTTTTTTACGTGTTATTGTAATCGATTATACGTAACGTTAATATTTATAAGAATAACAATGTATATTTCGTGAAATATTTTTAGGCCTGATGTATATATATATAGATGCAATAATATGAATCTATTATATCCAAATTTGAAGTAAATATTTATGTATGTTGATGTATGTGTGTGTATATGTTTGTGTGTGCTCGCACGCGTACTTGTGATGTATACATAATAGATTCGCATAATGTTTTGAGTGATGAGAATGACACAATTGTTACAAAAACGTAAGTTGAGAAATGAAAGTGACTTAAAAAAGGAAATTCATGGGCAATTGTTAAATACCAATGGAGGAATTCTTTTACTTGGCCCATCACAGCATTTAGGACTCGAAATCACATATCCTTTTAAAGTAGGGGTATAATCGAGCCGAGCCAGGCTAATCTCGAGCTCGACTCGAGCACAAATCGAGCCAGTTCGGCTCGGCTCGTTTTTTTTGGTCGAGCTAAAAAGCCGAGCTCGAGCTCGGCTTGTAAATGTTCGAGCCGAGCTCACCAGCTCGTTATTTTTTTAAAATATTTATAAAATACAAAACAAAAAAATAAAAATAAAATTATGTATTTTTTAATATTTTAATGAATGAAAGGCATACTAAAAGTATTATTTGTGTTTGTGTTTTATTATTTTTAATATTTTATTGATTAATTCAAAGTATTATTAAGTATATAAAAGATGTTTATCGAGCCACGAACCGAGCCACTGAGCCGAGCCACCGAGCCGAGCCACGAGCCAAGACCCCTAGCTCGAGCTCGGCTCAATTCAGCTCGATAACAAAACGAGCTTTTTCAAGCGAGTTGCGAGCCGCGAGCATCTTGTACACCCCTACTTTTAAAGTTTGTTTCATAGTTCTTAATTTCTAACAATAAAAGATATAAGGCCAAGAGGGGTGCTCAATGAATAGTTTTTTCACTTAACTGATTTAAATCAATCATGCTTTGCCACATCACTTCACTGAAACACGTTTTTTTGTAGGCAGCACTCCACTGATTCTTTTATTTATTTCCATTTAAATACCCAAACTTTTTATTTTTTACATTTTTACACGGTTTTTTACATTTATTTCTACTATTTCAACCGTACCACCAAACGGTCAGCCAAATTTAATTTTTTATCTTGGAAACCGTTGACTAATTTGAATTAACTCAACTAAACAGCCAGTGAATTAATTCTTAACAGCGCCACCGTCGTTGTATATAAAGTGATCAAACCGTGGGGTTAAAATCCACAACTTACCACGGTTTACAAAACCAAACACACAAAAAATGAATCCGTGGACCGAAGAGGAAGAAATGGCCCTTGTGGTTTGCCACAAGGATGCCACAAACGACCCAGAAATTCAAGAACTACGGGGGACAAAGGCGAAGACTACCCCCCGGATGTGTTTTGGGCTCACGTGTTTAGCGACTTCATCCAACACGTGGGCACCAACACCATAAAGACCATCCGAGACCTCCAAGTCAAGTGGGAGGATCTCAATATCAAGTGTGCGAGGTGGACCACCCTCTACGAGCAAACGATGAGGGACGATCCGGACCTCGATGACGAGTTGGCTATCGGCTTCACAAACTATGAGTATGAGGCTCTTTACGGCCAACAATTCGACAATGTTGAGGCATGGCGCTTGTTGCGCCAATCTTAAGTTAATTTTTCTTTGGTTTATGTAATTTTAATTTTTATGTTTTAATGAAATGTCTTTTATTTATGTTTTTAATTTATTTAAATAGTAAACATACGAAACAAATAGTAAAATTAAATAACACTAAAACACACGGGGTAAATTGAAAAATTTGCATTTTATAAAACCTAACAAACCAACCGGTACCAACACGGTAACCATAACCAGCAAAACGGTCAACAGGACCATTACCAGCGTGAGTGACGTCGGTGTTACCGTGCTGGTAGTTGATACCCGTGAACAATTCAGTAGGCGCCTCGTCCCCTAAGATTCTGATGTGTCCGGATAATATCGTGACCATTTGCACAACCCTAACCGCAAGATCCCACTCTACAAACAATTTGATTTGGTTTATCCAAAAACACTTTATTTATTATATACACATCCAACCGGATATAAATCTATACCATCCTCTCACTTTCGCCTCCCTCCTCCCCCCACACGATGGCTGCCGAAGTTGCAACCGCTGCCGTAACGGCTCCGTCAACTAACCCTAACGGCAACGTAACCCACAACACAAATAATAATAATAATCAGCCGTCAAAGAAATCACGAGAAACCGAACGCCGTCGAAGACGCCGTAAACAGAAGAAAAACAAATCCGTTACTGGAGAAGATAACGCCGTTACTTCTACTGACGGTGATGATAACGCTAAAGAGAACTCTGATCCTCAGAAGGTATTGTTAGTTGATTTTATTTAAATTTACGAATACAGATTTAATTTAAACATGTGATATAATAACTTAGGGTTTTTGAGGTTATTATTATTATTGTGATATAATAATAACTTATGTGTTTTGCTGGTTATTCATTATATTGATTTGTTGATTAGAAGTTTAGTTTATTGTAATTCTTATAGTGTGTGTGTGTGTGTATATATATATATTAATCTGAATATGTGTTTGGGTTTTATAATAATTGGATGGTTAGAGTTGCTATGAGTTAGGGTTTTGAGTTTATTATTGTGATATATTAACTAATGCTTTATGTTAGTTACTCATTATCCTGATTTGTTGAGTTAAAAGATATAATGAGGAGTTTAGTTAGGGTTTGGTAACTGGTTTCACTTATTGTAACTAATTATATGTATTTTTTTATATGAATATGTGTTTTGCTAGTTACTCCTTATGTTGATTTATTGAGATGACCGTACATTTACTAATTGCATAATATGTTTTTTTTTTATTGGAAGTTACTCATTATCTTGATTCGTTGAGATGCTCTGAAAATGTTGGATTTGTAGGGTTAGATACAAAACCGTTACAGGTTAAATGTGTTACACTTGTAGGTCTTGAGATACCAGGTGCATGTAAAGTTTAGTATATACTAGGGTTTTGTGACAGGTTTCACATAGGGTGTGTGTGTGTGTGTGTATTGTTAGTTTGAACATGTGTCTGGTTTTCTAATGCTCGGATGGTTGGACGTGCTACGAATTAAGGTTTTGAGCTCGCTATTGTGATATAATAAATGGTGATGCATTGTGCCGCTGTATATATACTAATTGCACAAGATCTTTTTGGTTATAAGGTTAGTTTTAAATCAGGATTGTAGGTATTATGTTTTCTATGTCGATTCATATTCCGCAAATATTGTATTAGTGGAATTTGGATACACAACTGTTGATGTAAAGCTTAGGATCTGATGAAGTTTTTTATGCTTAGAAGGTATTGTTGCTTTTTTTTATATTTACGTTTGCAACTTAGGGTTTGGTAACTGGTTTGACCTAGTGTGATTTTATATATTATATATTTTTAGTTTGAACTTGTGTCTGGTTTTTCTAATGCCTGGATGGTTGGACTTGCTACGAATTAGGGGTTTGGCACAGTGCCACTTACTATCTCGACATATTGAGATGATTGTACATATACTAATTGCACAAGATTTTTTTGATTAGAAGTTTAATATTAAATCAGGATTGTAGGTATTACTATTACGCTTTCTATGCCTGTTCATACTCTGCAAATATAGTATAAGTTGAATTTGGACTAGTATAGTTGGATGCACAACTGTTGATGTTACATCTGTCACAAGGTGGTTACATAGTTAAGAAAAACAAGGCTTTGAAATACCAGGTGCATCTAAATTTTAGAATATCAGATATAGTTATCTATTTGTACTCTGTAGGCGTGTGTATGAACTATGAAGTGGTTTGGGGCATATCCGTAAGTATATTGTATTTGAATTTTTCTAATAAAGCTGCGGTCCAATTCAAGTTTGGTGGACATGAGGGAAGTTTGTTTAGATTTTGTATAGGGTGCACTCATTTTGTGAATGCCTTTCACTTCACTTCACTTCACATTCTGCAACATTGAAATTCTGTCAATGAATGATTTTAACCTATAGAAATTTAATGGAAAATTGGGAGTCTTAGGATATAAGATTATGTATTAAGGTATAACAGAGAAGAAAAGACAGATTCATTACATTTTATTGAGTCATGAATATCGGTATTTGTACAAGGGTGCACAGGCCTATACTAAGAAAGTATTCACCACATCTGTAGCCAATTACTGATTATAATTTACAACTACTTGGTGCACAGACCTATACTAAGAAAGTATTCACCACGTATTGCCTAAGTAGTTAACTTGGTCGATATATCGGTGATATATCACCGATATCACCGATATCATCAACCGATATATTGGTACCGATATTTTGACCGATATTTTGTACCAATATTATCGGCGATATTGGCCGATATTTTACCAATATTTGACCGATATATCACCGATATTCCTGATATTGGTGTTTTTCTTCTTAGTTCTTACATTTTTCTTACTTCTTATAGTTGTTATTACTTTTTTATTACTGTTTCAAGTCTTAATTGTTAATAGTTAGTGTTAAATATTAGTGTTTTGAGTCTTAACAAGTTCCCACTTGCTACAATTGTTAGTGTTTTGCAAGTTGTAAAAGGTTAATTTGTTAATGGTAGGAGAGTATATTGAATTGTTAGTGTTAAATTGCTACATGTATGGATTTTGCATGATATAAAAATTGCCGATATCCCACCGATATCTCACCGCGATAACCTATATCTCAAATATCGGTCCTTCATCGATATCCGATATTTTACCGCATTAACTGCTTAGCGTATTGCATTTTCGGGTGAATGTATACTGCTTTGAGAATAGCTTGTTTCTTTTATTGATTTTGCTACTTTTGTTTTAGAATTAAGTTATCCAAGCAAATTTAGTTTGTAAAGGGTCAAATCTTGTTGTGAATGTATATACATTTTTTGTTTGTTCATTACTAATATTTTTTTTTGACGTCAGATCATCGAGCAAGTCGAAGTTGAATATGTACCAGAAAAAGCAGAACTTGATGGGTTCTTAGATGATGAGTTCAGAAAGGTCTTTGAGAAATTCACTTTCAAGGAAACTGCGTCTACTGAGGTAGATTGGGTTTGTCTACTTGTTACATTTTTATATCTTAAAGGTTGTGCTCATGTTATTCCGACTTACTTTTACTGAGATTTTCTATATAACTTGTTCAGGAAAATGATAAGAGTGAAGAGACTGCTGCCAATGCAGCGTTAAACAAGAAAGCTAGTTCAGATTCTGAAGAAGAAGAAGAACAAGATGGCCAGCAAAAGGATAAAGGTGGCATTTCTAACAAAAAGAAAAAGGTTATACTTGGTGGCTTTTTTATTATTTTTGTCTGGCTATTCATTTTGTTTCTCATGTTGGTGCTAATTAATTACCTTGGGCGTATGTTCCTTTTCAGCTTCAACGCCGAATGAAGATTGCTGAGCTGAAGCAGATAAGTACAAGACCAGACGTTGTTGAGGCGAGCCATTGATTTGTTTTCTTTCATTTTACTGCGTACTATGTTTTTTTGGTGTCTTGTTTGGTTGCCATAATTTTTTTGCAATCTTTTTGAAATTTGTTTGCATCATACAATATATGTTGCTTTTCCATACTGAAGCACATATTGGGCTTTTGTTCCTTTCTGAAATGTTGAACTTTGGACTTCTTTTTTCTTCACAAAGTACTACAAAAAAGCAACCGTATATTTTCTAATGCATCAACAGTATATTTTCTAATGCATTAGTGTTAGTACTAACATTTAATGTTACATAGTGCTTTGCATTGACATCATTTCTTATGACCTTTGTTCTTATTGTTTTCAGGTGTGGGATGCCACCTCAGCTGATCCTAAACTGCTGGTTTTTCTCAAATCATATCGAAATACTGTTCCTGTTCCAAGACATTGGTGTCAGAAAAGGAAGTTTTTACAGGTGTGTTGTCTATCTAAGAAAGGTTTACTGTAGCAAGATTAAGTTGCATTGATAGCTGTATATCTCTTGTTTCCTATGAGAATAAATACTTAATCTGATTTGAGGGTTCAGGGATGGAAGATAAGTTGTTGAGGTTTGTCTTATAAGTATATGTGGTTCTTGCAGGGTAACGGATGTGACAATCTTGGAAGACGAACATGTAGGTGTTTTGCATAGGGAACCATTAATTGGTTCTTCTTTCCATATACGTGTTTCTGTGGGTTGGGACTTGAGACGTTTTCACAATGCCATATACTGATAATAATTATTGTTTATTATTACAAAAATGGAGTGGTCTAATCTAAGTGTTTTACCCTTTTGCATTTCTGCTGTTTCATTTGGATCTAATCATGTTTTGATTTGTGTGGCAGGGGAAGCGGGGCATTGAGAAACAGCCATTTCAACTTCCTGACTTTATTGCTGCCACAGGGATTCAAAAAATCCGACAAGTAAGATCTACTCTTATAACTTTGTTGTGATCCCAAAGATATAATTTAATCTTATAAATTCTTTTGTGCTGTTTGGCAGGCCTACATTGAAAAGGAGGACAATAAGAAGCTTAAACAGAAGCAGCGTGAGCGAATGCAACCGAAAATGGGAAAGATGGATATTGATTATCAGGTTCGTCACCTAAACACCTAAACTTGTGGAACCTAAAATGTTTTAGTTCTTTGATACATTATTACTCTACTTTACAGTTTTATCTCTGGGTTTTAACTGCTGTAATAATTTGTGGTGCAGGTACTTCATGATGCATTTTTCAAATATCAAACCAAGCCAAAGTTGACATCACATGGTGATTTGTATCACGAAGGAAAAGAGTTTGAGGTAAAGCTTAGAGAGATGAAGCCAGGAACCTTGTCACGAGAACTTAAGGAAGCTCTAGGCATGCCAGAAGGAGCTCCTCCCCCGTGGCTTATTAACATGCAGGTAAAATGCTCTTATCAACTTGGTATTTTTACGTGCGAAATTTTCTAGAAAGATGAGCATTAGCAACTAATATGTATAGGCTGGTAAATTGTAACTGAAAAAGGTTCTCATTGAATCACTGAATCAGATCTTCAGAAGGAATGAAGGATTTTGTGATTCTTGTAGAGGTGTCAATTGTGACCCATTTTATCTATATAAGGTTTGGTTTGGGTTATTTCTTATAACCCAAACCATGCATGTCAAATGGTTTGAAGCCAAATTAGAAGTCAAATTGTTATTGTAATATATGGCTTTGGTAATCATATTTAGCACATTCTATTTCGTGGCCTGCTTGTTTTAACCCATACCTCGTGATTACACATTTTGATACGTTACCCAACCTGCCTGTTTTCCATCATTTAGTTACTTGGAATTTATGTGTTCGTAAATTCTGTATTGATTTTGTTTTCCATTTCTGCTGCTTTTGACATCTTTTCTGTTCATACTTCATATATGTTCCGAAGACTAGCATACGTAATTTCTTTTGGATATTATTAAATTCAGATTAATGACACCTTTAATGGTTTTGCAGAGATATGGTCCACCACCTTCTTATCCTCATTTAAAAATTCCGGGTCTGAATGCTCCTATTCCACCTGGGGCTAGCTTTGGTTATCATCCTGGTGGTTGGGGCAAGCCACCTGTTGATGAGGTATCTAACTAAATTCTTCAACTCTGTTTATCTTTATCATATCTGTGCTATTAGCTTCGAATATCTATATCTTACTCACTTTTCCCTCTTTGTTGATGAAGTTTGGGCGCCCTGTGTATGGTGATGTTTTTGGACAACAAGAAGAATTGCCCAACTATGAGGTAAGAATCTGCTTCCTGTATTGAATAACAATAATCGCCATTAAAGATGTTTAAATTATATATAGTTTATACTTGCTCATAATATTATTACTCATTACCCTCTGAAAATAAATTATTTTTCAGGAAGAGCCTGTTGATAAGAGCAAGCACTGGGGTGATTTAGAGGAAGAAGAGGAGGAAGAGGAAGAAGAAGAGGAGGAAGTGGAAGAACAGTTTGAAGAAGATGAGTTGGAGGATGGCATTCAATCAGTTGACAGCTTATCAAGGTATTATTATCATTCTTCCACTTTACTTGTATCCTTGGTTTTAAAAAGTGTGCATGAGGCGATTGGGAAAACGCCTCTGCACCTCGAGGTGGCGCTTCATTTACATTGAAAGGATTATGAATGGTTCATTTGGTTAAAATGATAAAATGTAAACGAGATGTAGATTTTAGCTCTACATAAAGCTTGTTTTGTTGTACCCAGAGCATCGCCTTTGAAATGTGAAGCTGTCGCCTCAAACTTCACGTCTCAGCTTTCGGGACCTAAATGCATCGTAGCGGCTCACGCTTTCTAAAACCAATATCATATTGCTTATACGCATTTTTTGAGAAAGAACAAGAAAAAAGTTGCTTGCACAATTTTGATGGCATTAACTATGATTGTAATATTTTTCTTTTTCATTCCTCAGTACTCCCACTGGTGTTGAGACTCCAGATGTTATCGACCTACGTAAGCAGCAAAGGAAGGATCCTGAGAAACCTCTTTACCAGGTGAGATGTTCCATTTTGATTTTCTTATCGTGGTTTTGAGTATTTTTATTTTCTTTCATTGGGCGACACAGTTCTTGTGGTTCATCAACTAAAACTAATATTTTCTTTATTTTCATTATGTTTTGTTGAAGGTTCTGGAAGAAAAAGAAGAGAAGATAGCTCCTGGAACTTTGCTTGGAACGACACATACGTACATTCTACTTGCTCGTCCTTATTTTGTTTCCTTTTTTAGTTTATTCATTTTTAATAATATTTCATTTTCTTTATTTTCTTTATTTTCTTTATTTTTAAATCATATTTCTTTTTCAACTGCAGGTACGTGATTGGTGGTGCCCCACAAGACAAGGCATCCAGTAAAAGGGTACGTGTCTGTTTTCTACCTTTGATTTGTATTTTGCTTGTTATGAACGACTGTGATTTCAAATATTCTTTTACAGGTTGATTTGCTGAGAGGTCAGAAAACGGATAGGGTTGATGTGTCACTACAACCCGAAGAACTGGAGCTCATGGACAATGTCTTGCCGGCCAAGTAAGTGTCACCATTTAATCCCATCTATTATTACACATATAAATGTATGATGCATAAAATCAGACTCCTTATGTATATTTGTTGTGTATGTCAGATACATGGAAGCTCGAGAGGAAGAAAAGCTTCGTAGTCAAAAGGAGGACTTTAGTGACATGGTTGCTGAGGTGTGTAATCGATCTCCTTGTATCTTATATAACTTTTAGATGTGATAAAACAGGTGGTTACTTAAAAGGGTCAACAGACTTTTTGAGCGTAGGTGAAAATGGGCAGTCTGGGTTGGGTCTATCACCGCCACTTTATGATTAATGGGACATGTCTGAATCAGTCGGGCATAGTTCATTCTGACTATTTGTTTCGCGAGCAAATGTCTGAATCGGTCAGACAGATGCCTCTGAATGGGTAAATGTCTGAATGGTTCAGACCTCTTACTAGTTCAGCACTTACCCCATTCAGAAGTTGCCAAACGGCTCCTAAATCATTACCTTTTTTCCTAGATCATTTTAAACGAACGTGTTATTTAAAACGTTATAAAAGAGTTCTTTAATCGTTGGTCGAAATGCGCCAACACTTTCTGGTTCGATGTTTTTGTTTCCTTCCGGTTGTTTAATATGAAATTTTTGTAATTCTAGATTAATATTAATATATGATATAATTTCTTTAAATAAAAAGGATTTAGAAACTAGTAAGCATTTTGAAACAGTTAGGTTACTTTTGATGTGTTTGGTTGATTTGACCCTCTACAAATCAAATTTTAGTATTTTACCCAGTTTGACCTTTTTCCTTACCAAAGGGTTCAAGTTGCGAACTTTAATCCGGCCAGATATTAACATTAACATACATTATAATCTCCCACGTCTCTTTTATTTGGATCCTCTGCAGAACGAGAAGAAGAGGAAACGAAAGATGCAGGAAAAGGACAACAAGTCCAAGAAAAAGGATTTCAAGTTTTAGAACTATCGATTCGACTTCCGAGGGGGACGACGAGAGTATATCAAGTCTTTTGCTGATCAATGTGGTCAAAGTTGCATACAAAAACTTCTGAAACCTTGGTTATCATTGTTGCTTCTAATGAGGTTTTTGTTGTTGCTTTAGGAATGTTATAATTCGACGCATAACTAGTGTTTTATGTCTACATATTTTATTTGAAGTTTGGAAATTGTACTGTCTTTGTATGAATGAGTTTTAACCAGAGAATTGCGAGTATTGTTATATGATCTGATACATGCTATGATATTCTAAGACGTAATCTTAGCCCTCCATTTTCTTGAGCAGTGGATGGGATCAAAGGGTAGGGAAAAAAAAGGCTGTAAGGGTGTTTTAGAAATAGCCATTTGTGCTGGTTTTCCCTAATTTTTGTTAACTGTTATTATTTTTAAACTGTATTATTTATAAATTAAATTTGTAATTTTTTTTTTGAGGGTGTTCTCTTTAGTTTTGAGTAAAATAATGTATAAAAACTAGAGGTGAACAAAAAAACCGGTTCTAGAACCGGAACCGGAACCGGTTTCGGTTCCAAACTGGTATACAGTGGAACCGGTTCCGGTTCCTCTAGGAACCGTCGGTTCCAGCACCGGTTCCACTATTTTAGCCAAAAACGGTTCGAAACCGGAACCGGAACCGATCTCAAGAACCGGTTCCAGAACCGGTTCCACCGTTAGAATAGGCCAAATTCGTTTTGAACCGCCGGTTCCAGCACCGGTTCCACTATTTTAGCCAAAAACGGTTCGAAACCGGAACCGGAACCGATCTCAAGAACCGGTTCCAGAACCGGTTCCACCGTTAGAATAGGCCAAATTCGTTTTGAACCGCCGGTTCCAGCACCGGTTCCACTATTTTAGCCAAAAACGGTTCGAAACCGGAACCAGAACCGATCTCAAGAACCAGTTCCAGAACCGGTTCCACCGTTAGAATAGGCCAAATTCGTTTTTTTGATCGTTGGGCTCGTTTATAGCCGTTAACTAGCCGTTTTTTTACCCAAAATCACCATTTTGCCACCCTTGTTTAGTATAAATAGGTTTTGGATGTTTTGGTTGATCATAACACTCAAAACCGCCAAAAGAAACAACCCGAAAACGCAAAAGCCGCTATTGTATGCACTTAATATTGTGTTCGCTTTGCTTTTATTACATCATTCCGTGGCTTCATCTTCAAACCCATCCCAAACCGGTTCCACAAACGAGCATACCGTTGTTTAAAATTTAGAGACGACACGAAACGCCGAACTTTTTGGCGAAAATGGTTATTTCGACTTGTGTCTTATGTCGAATGGTAAAAAAAAACACGTTAGTAGAAAGTTTTAATTTCATTTTCCATGTTTTTGTTTCGGAATACTAAAAAAAATAACAAAAGTCGTAATTTTATGTTTAATTTTTTTTGCGAGTTAATAGCCATTTTCGTCCCTGAGGTTTGGTCCAGTTTGCCACTCCAGTATAAAAGTTTTTTTTTTTTTGCAATCTCTTACCTGTGGTTTGGATTTTTTTGCCAAATTCGTCCTTTTCACTAACCCAGTTAAAAAATCTCGTTAGTGTCAGGGGTAGGGTTGTCTTTTTACCAGTCAGGGACGAATTTGGCATTTAAAATTCAACCTTACCTCAGGGACGAATTTGGCATTTAACTCTTAATTTAAAATAATTGTTAATTAAATAATTTATTATGAATTTTTAAATATATTTTATTATATCGAGCGAAGAGAGCGTTCCAGTTTAAGGTGAAGCATGGGAAAATGTTGGACTTGGGTGAACAAGATGAGAAGAAGTTGAATTTATTAAACACACTTCCGCTTGTTTCGCCTTATTCAGATGGGTCACGACTGGATCTTTGGACGTTGGAGGCTGAGAAGTATAGGGTGGGTGTTATTCATGAGTTTTTGAGCTTGACGTTAGAGAAACGAGCTTCGATTCACCATATAGTGGAGTTTAAAGAGGAATTGAGTCTCACGAAACATACTTATGCGATGCTGTTGAAGCAGCCGAGGAGTTT
The DNA here is from genome assembly GCA_028751855.1 of Ambrosia trifida. NCBI lineage: Eukaryota > Viridiplantae > Streptophyta > Magnoliopsida > Asterales > Asteraceae > Ambrosia > Ambrosia trifida. The sequence goes on along the minus strand of CM054128.1, from coordinate 130,329,569 downwards.
TTATTTAGCCGGGACGGAGATGAATTGGGCTGTGTTCTTGAAGGATGCTTATGGGGAAGATGGGGTCTTGATTCATAAGGATCCTCAGGTTCTTTTCAATGAGAGGCTGTGTGCATTTGCAGACAAGCAAAAACTGGAACTCGATTAACTTTTGACGCGCTGCTGTGTACAAGGTATGTTGGAAATTTCTGATTAATAGATAATATTACTTATTGCGATGCCGTTTTTCAAAATATTAACAGTAACAAAATTACTATACTGTTGCAATCAAAATAAATTTCTATCAGAAGGCGTATCTGGTATATCAAATAATGATTTAAGTACTTAGGATTAACGGGTTTCGGTTTTGAGTATGTGGGTTTTGTTAACAGGTCATTTCTCGAGTTAGGTTGATCCTATGCTTGGAAAAAAATGGGTGGGTTGGGTGTCAGGTCAGATTATCAGAACGGGTTCAGGTAACAGGTCACAGTGGCTTTGGGTAAGAACGGGCTGATATAGAATATATGTTAACCCTGGTTTGGTTCGAAACCGGTTGTTGGACTTAAATTAGCTTGGGTTAAAATGAGTCATTTTACAATAATAAGCATCAATATAATAAAATATATTTAAAAATTCATAATAAATTATTTAATTAACAATTATTTTAAATTAAGAGTAAATGCCAAATTCGTCCCTGAGGTAAGGTTGAATTTTAAATGCCAAATTCGTCCCTGACTGGTAAAAAGACAACCCTACCCCTGACACTAACGAGATTTTTTAACTGGGTTAGTGAAAAGGACGAATTTGGCAAAAAAATCCAAACCACAGGTAAGAGATTGCAAAAAAAAAAAACTTTTGTACTGGAGTGGCAAACTGGACCAAACCTCAGGGACGAAAATGACTATTAACTCTTTTTTTTGCCATCGGCTTATTTATTTATTTTTTATTTGTGCGCGTAAGAACCGATTCCGGAACCGAAACCGGAACCAAACCGAATCGGAACCGGTCTTAAAAACCGGCCTTTGGAACCGATGGAACCGGGACCGAAATCGGACGGAACCGGAACCGGAACCGGTTCCGAACAGAACCGACACTGTAGTGGACCGGTTCCAAACCGGAACCGGTTCCTCAAAAAAAACCGATTTGTTCACCTCTAATAATAACGACGATTCTAAAAAGGTGCAAAAACTCTGCTGCATGTGCAATAAAATCGAGCATATTGTTGGGCCGTATTAGAATCCAAGACAAATTTAGAACAACAAAAATTCCAACGGTGTTATGCTGCATTAAATTAAGCACACTGCTGTACATTACTACAAATAAGGTTGTAGAACTCGCTAGGCGCTAGTCGGCCGGTGAGGTGGGGACTAGGGATTAATCAGGACTAATCGGGATTAATCGGATCAGACTTTTTCTATATAATTTTACAAATTTATACATATATAAGTTAATTTTATACATTTTAGGTATAAATTTACAACTTTAAGGACCAAATATATACTAGTTAAGATGGAGAGGGGCTAAATGTTAAAATACCCAAACTTTAAAGTAACCCTAATCACCCATCTTTATCAAACGCCACTTTTTTCCTCTCCTCTCATTCTTTCAGCAGAGACTAGAACAGGCTATCAACCCTTTCATACAATTTCATCCATTATAGTTCGAAATAATGCACTATTCTTCGATTTTAAGGTAAGAACTTATTATTTTTGTTCAATTCGGTCAAATGTTTACCTAACTTTTCCGGAGATTTTGGTCTGATTTGGTCGGATTAGGGCCGATTTGGTCCGATTTTGGCCGGCTTGGACCGGCTAGGACTGACCAGCGACTAATTGAGTGACTAGCTCAAAATTAATCAGCAGCTGGCCGACCACCGACTAATCGCCGACTAGTCGCCGGCTAGTCGCGATTTTTACAACCTTGACTAAAAATCAAGCACATTTCTGGTTTCAAAACAAAGCATGCTTGATTATTGAAAAAGAGGGCCCAGAAAGTCCCATCGTCATACAGGAGCGATATGTTACTTGTCATGTGCCTGGTACTCCAATATCAATAATCCGACTGCTGATAGGTCCTCCTTGGCAGTTTTGGGTCGTCCAGTATCATCAATAAATTGGATCTTAATCTGTTTACCATATGTAGTGGGAGTAGGAATACTTGTTTATGCATCCTGAAAAAAATTACTGATTTTGGTTTCCAAACCCATTCATTTTTGGCCTTAAAAGTTTTAGGTTTAGCAGATTTAGGTTTGGCCTTAGCTTTTGCCGTTGGGCTAGCCTCAGGGCTTGAAACTTTATCAGTTTTTGGTTTGTCCTCAACAACAATCTTTTGTCTTCTGCAAAGCTTTTGTAGGATCGTATTCTTATCGAACAAGAATTAGATTCAAGCGGGTTTTTATCCAAAACAAAGGCGGAAACAATGTTATGGATTATGATAGTTGTAAGGAATATGATAAGAAAGATTAACACAAAAACTTCCTTGAATAATATCTCACGCAGGTTCATCATTTAGGATGTATGATAGTTTTGTTATGTCATCGGATGTTAGTAATGACATTCTATGCGTGAAAAGTTGCTAAAAATGACTAAGAAAAGGCGTAAAACGGTCAAATTATGAATCTGATTTAGAACAACAAATTGGGTCATACTTTATGTATTTTAGGTTGCATTACTATCTGGATTCTATATCGACATTTCATGACAATCTACAAAAAAAAAAAAATTTCTTTGAGAATTTCATTTAGAAATCCAGGATAATACGTGGCCACTGATTTCATTTAAAAACCTGTTCATGGAATTGCTTCTGATCTGGATCCTATTTTGTACTAGATGACTCTATCTTTGCGCTTGTAGTGATTTCGTATATGCATTTGTTTTAATATCAGTACCGATTTCTGGTTTTGGACTCCTTGGTATATGTAGCTTTGGGTATGTGAAGTTTGTTTCCGGTATTCGTTTCAGGATTGGCCTCAGCACTTCGTGTCTCTCTTTAATGCAGCTCGCTCGACCGTCTTTGTTTGTGAATCGGCTTTTCTAATTGGATTACAAGCTGAATACTTTGACTTAGATTGGCAACGACACCTGTGGATTGGTTCTCGTAATAACCACTTGTTGAATGCGAGCTTGGGCTCGCCTTTTCCATCTATTGATTTGCAAACTCCCATGGATTAGTTGTAGTCAATGTTTTCAGAACCGGATTGAACAACGAACTGGACGTTACACTTGTTCATTGGTCAGACCGGTTTAACCGGTCGGATCAGATTTAAGAACCGGGTAACGTAATAATTTATTTTTAAATATTATAAATTATAGCAAAAATAAATGTATAAATTTAGCAAATTTAGCAAAAAAAAGCAAATGTTTTGTGGTTAAAAAACAACACAAATGAAAACAGCCTAGAAAATAAGTAAAAGACGTAAAATAAAAAAATAACAGAGATGTAAGAGTGGAGGGAGTGGGGCGGGAGAGGAGGGCGAGAGGATGAGGTGGCGGCGGGAACACCGCCCCTAGGTGGCGTGGTGGAGTGGGCGGGAGGGAGTGGCGGGGAGGGAAGGGTGAGCGTGGGGGGAGAGGTGGAGGTGACGTGGCAGCTTTTGGTTGGGTGGAGAGAATTTGACCGTTTTTAATAATAAAAAAAAAATCAAAAATTAAAGTTTACCGTTCGAAACTAACGGTCAAAAAAAATAAATAAAAAATTAACTTTATATATTTAACCCAATTTTATTAAAAAAACACCCACAACACTTCACCACAACCTCTCATCTCCTCAAATTTTATACCCTTCCTCACCAAATTTTATAATTTTTAAAAACATGAACCCATACAACAGAGGCTTTGACCCAAACAACCTATTCAACTACGTCCCGAACCCGAATACGCCACCGGTTCGTCCCATACCAACCCGCCCACCTTTTCCATCACCTTGTCCCGACTACGCGGGTTACGCGGGTTATCTTAGTGGACATGTTTTTCTAAATTTTCCATTTAACGATTCCCCCGTTCCTAATTTTTCTTCACAACAACTCGTACCTTTAACGCCACCGGATAGCATACCCGAAACGCAAGAAGAAAATGTTATGGGTTCATCGTCCGGTAAAAAACAACTCGTTAAAAGAACTCACAAAAAGAAGACGTCGGAGGAGAAGACGTTGGCCGCCACCAACCGCCAACCTCAAAAGTGGACAACCGCCGAAAAGGTTGTCATTACGCAAGCGTGGATAAGTGAGTCGGAAAACGTGATTCAAGGTATTTGTAATTTTTTTAGACATTATATTTTTTTAGACAATATATTTCTTTTTAAACATTATATACTTTTTAAACATTATATATATTTTTTTAAACATTATATATGTCTAACGGTTTATTTATTTTCTTTTTGTGTAGGAAATAATCGCCACAAAGCCGACTTTTGGGACGACATAAACAACGCGTTCCATAAGTTGATGGAGCGAGAGATATATCGATTTAACGATAGTCTCTCATCCAAGTGGACGGAGATAAGCAGGGCGATGAACGCCTTCAAGGATCATTATTATCACCCTAGAAATAATCCAAGAAGCGGTGAAACGGACGGCGACTGCCTAGCTAATGCGCTAAAAGCTTTTCGCGATGAGAAGGGCTTGGACTTCAAGTTTTTGCACTGTTGGGAAATCGCGAAAAACAATTCAAAATGGGCGGGCGTGCCATTTGCTTCCAATTCGTCCAAAAGGACAAAAACAAATTCATCTCATAACCGTCCGGGTGAACGTGAAGTCGAGGACGTAGTTAACTTGGATGATGATGACGACTTCGAGGAGGAGTTGAGTCGTCCACCCGGTCGAGACAAGTCTAAAAAGAGGGCGCATAGGTCCTCTACTTCGGGTTCTGGATCGGGCAAAGGTACTTACAACAATGACTTGTCCGACATACATGAGACACTCGTCCAATTCAACACGATTCAACTACAGAAGCTCGAGGAGAAAAAAACCATTTGCGAATCCTTTGAAAAAAAGTTGACTATGAAAGAACAGCGCGAAAAGCGCGAAGATATGAAATTCATCGCAATGAACACCGATCATCTCAGCGGTCAAGAGTTAGAGATGACCCTAAAACTCAAGCACGAGCTCATGGAAAAATATAATATGTAGTTTTTTTTATTTTCTAGGTTTTTATTTTATTTTTCGGTTTTTTTATGTTTAATTTTTATGTTTTATTTATTTTCTAGGTTTTTATTTAATTATATTATTAATATTTATGAATTTTAATTTGTGTTTTTTTAATTAAGTGATTTAAATTTAATTAAATAAAATAAATAAAATGCCACGTGTCACTCCCCCCTCTTCCCCCTTCCACTCCCCACAATTTCCCTCCCCCCCCCCCCCCCACATGGGTTCCACTAGTGCCAGATGACGCTTCAGCCCTCGCTTTCCCCCACCACTCCCTATAGTCTAAAAAAAGTTAGAAATCCTTCTTACCAATTATCTTGGAATTTGAAATCCACAAATACATCAAAACTCTAAAAAGTACATAATTTATTTTTACATTTCATTTTGATTTTAGAATATCATTACGAAGCTTCAAGTTTTCTTCTCTCTTGATCTTAGTTGTTTTCACAACCACTCGACCTCCGTCGATGTAGTCCACCTTCTTCTTGCGTGTCTAATGATGAAGATGAAAGACTATCCATGTTCTCATTCGACGATGACCATGAAGACGAAATTTGTTTATCAATGGTTGTCGGTTTGGTGAAGACTGAATCACTGGCCTCTTCATCTTTGAAAACCTAGGTTACCAGTCCGACTGGCCAACTACCAAACCGCTAGGAATCGGATGGTTTTTTCAAGGGCTAACGAATCTGTGAAACCGGACCGCTAATGTGGCCGAACCGGTTGGACCAACAGGTCTGATCCGGTCTCCAAAACATTGGTTGTAGTAACAATTTGTTGTTGAGCTTCGGATCGCCGTTGATTCATTTGCCGAGTTACGTAGCCCAAAATTTATTACTATCGTTCATTCTGAATTTTAATGAAAGTCAACTTTGGTCAAAATGAAATTCCAAACTTAGAAAAAATTTCACAAATTTGCGTGGAATGGCTCTTGGAGGCGAATGGGAATTTTAATAGTAGAATGAGACTTGTTCGCCTGGAACTTGAAGGAGAATGGCTCAAGAAGTTGAATGCCTCCTTTTTCCATTTATAAAAAGTAAGATGAATCCACGCCCCTCGGCCTATAGTAAGTGAATGAGAGGGTATGGGGTAACAGTGTTTTCCGTTGGTTGCTTGCCTGTGACTTGACTTCCTCGTACTCCTCCTAGAAAGCGACTTCTTTCATTCCTCGACAGCTAGGTCTATGCCGACTCTTAGCTGGCGGGTTGGTAGTTAGTTTTCAGAATCTTCCTTGTCTAAATCAAAGTCTTGATCTTCTCCTATCTTTCGACAAGGGTAGGTCCTTTATTGTGGTCTTTTCTTCAGTCTTACATCACCGACCAGGCGAATGAGGGCTATTCTCCTGGAACTGTAGCATTGGAAGGGGGCTATTCACATGGTGGGTTGAGGTAGAATGAAGCTATTCGCTTGGACGATCAGTAGGATGGAACTATTCTCCTGGGAGGATGAGGTGAAAGGAACTCATGTCTAGTCCATCATGTTCTTGACGAATATTAGGGTTTTCAAGTGACTTCTTAAGCAAGTTTTTCAATTATGATGCGCTTTGAATGAGGTTTTGATTAGGTTTTATTGGAAAAAACTTTTTAAACACGTTAATCACTTATTAAAACCATCATTCAAACACTACTTCTAATCCTAATTATCAAAAACTTGTCAAAACTTTCAAAGTGGGGTTTCCACCTAAAACCTTGAATTTTAATGCTCTTATCAAACAATACTAAGAATCGAGCCGAAAGCTCTGATACTACTTATAGGACCGCTTTCTTGTCAAATATGCATACAAGAATTTTTTCCCAAGTGTTTGACCCGTATGATGGTAGAGATAACACACCCGTGTTTGATAGTTGTTTAGGGATAACTCATGGTAAGATTAACACACAATATATTTTCTAAAATAATTTCGGAAGAGATTTGCCATGAGTACAAATCAAGAGCCAAGGTTTTTGAATGCGGAGCTAATTATAAGGCCAACTCTCATTCAACATTAGGTGAATAGGGGCATTCACCTGGCCTTATTTTACTATAGAATAAAACATACAAAATACGACTCAAGCTTTTCCCTAGCACATGTAAATCAAAGTAAACGACCTATCACCTACATGAGGTCCATGAGGACAGACACAAAAGTGCATTTACATAAATTCTATCAAGATGCTCACCATTACATGCAAGACCGTAATCAACTCAAGAGACAAATAGACAGGGGGAAGCTTAAGAAGGGCCTAAGGGGGGCCCGACCCACACTGTTTTTTTGGCTCAATAGTGAAAATTTCTCCATTTTTGTTTGAAAATTTTGTATACATTAAGTCCGGTCCTCACTGATTTGATTTTATATTACGTAAATTTGGGTCTCGTGACTATGGGCCCCCATCATCTTAAAATTCAAGTTTCGCTACTGCAAACAGAGAATGTTGTGAAGACTAAAATCCCAATCACATATACTTTTCCATATTCCATGTAATTCTTATTGCACATTCAATAATTTATCAATTTTCTCTCCACCATGTGAAATACGCGAACGGATTGCAATTTCATCATGTAGTAGGTTTTTTGAACGGTTTCATGAAGAGTAAATTTTATGTATCTATGTATGTATGTGCGTATATTCATTAAATATCATTTAATGAAGTATTTAAGGTGATATTTGCATATAAAAGTAACCAAAGAGGAGGGTCTCACTAGGGGTGGATCTTAGGGGTGTTTTTTTTAACCGATAACCAATAATCGAACCGAATCGGATGTGATCCGACCTGGGAAAGTACCTTACCCGATCAACCCGAACCCGATTAAGTGCATACCCGAACCCGACTAGATTTTTTAGGTTCGGTCTTTGGATTAGTTTTTTATAATTCGGGTTGACCCGAATAACCTGAACAATTCAAAAAACAAATAAAAAGATTTAGTTTCCATATTTTTATGTATATCGGAGTAGTGAACTAGTGATTTTGTAACCAAATTTGAAACTTGTAAGTGCATGATGTCCCTAGGCTAGTATATATGTTGTTTGGACGTGTTTCGGGGTGTTTGGAGACGTTTATATGCGTTTCGGGGTGTTTGGGACTCATCAGGCGAGTAGGGAATAGCTTTAGGCATTTACAGCCTATACCATATCAGTATTCATGCGAATAGCCCCTAGTCGCATGTACCTACTAGCGAGTACGACCCTACTCGCTAGTTTATCATACTGGATAGCATCGTACTCGCATGAAGTGACCTCGTACTCGCATGAACAGGTCTGTACGAGTACGGGAGGTATAAATAGTCCCAATCATTACCCTAATCATTAGTTCTTGCCACACACACTCTCCAAACACCCTCCCCTGGTCTGTAAGGTCTGATTTGATCATTGTAAACACTCGAGCTCTGTTTTAGTGATAAATCTTTAATCTTTTGATCCATTTGTGTGTGTTAATTACTCGTATATCATTGTTTCATATTCGTTTCTGCTATTAGAACATATTTAGAGGATTCCGCACTCTGAATATCAAGCTCGTGATTGTCGGGTGACCCGTTAGTCGATCCTACAAGTGGTATCAGAGCCGAGGTTCTTATCACGAGTGTTTTAATAGCAAAAATGAGCAAAAACAGGTAGGTTTTTATGGGAAAGTTGTGATTTTTGTGCAAAAACCTGTTTTGAAGTTTGAAACTTTGAGTTTTTGATAAAAACCCTTATTTTCAAATTCTTGGTGTGTGTTTATGGATAAAAACGTGTGTTTTTGATTAGGTTTTGTTCTAAAAGTGTTTTGGAAACTTTTCCAATCATTTGGGGTTTAAACACATTGTTTTGGATAAGATTTTGAGGCAAAAACGGCAGTTTTTGAGCAAAAGTGAGGTTACAGATCAGATCACGCGATTACGCAGACCTTCTAGCATTTACAAAACCCTAATCGCCTATCTATAGGCGATTACAAGAAGAATCACACGATTTTCTCCTATTTGCCTATACCTTTGGCGAGTACAAGGAAACTTCACACATTTACACTGTAATCGCCTCTAATACTAGCGATTAGAGGCCTACTCGCCACCTACTCGTGTGGTATAGTCCCTAATCGCGTGTAAGGTCCCCATTCACTAGCATTTACACCCTAATCGCGTGTAATACTAGTGATTACAACCGTACTCGCCCCAACAAAACCCTAATCGCCTATAAACACAAGAATAGAGTTCCTACTCGCCTGAAAGGACCTGAAACTGAAAAATTGACTAAGTATCGGACTTTTAACGAACATAGACATATGGCAAACCCGTGGGGTCATCTGAACCAACCTAGGCAACCTAATAACCAACAAATGAACAATCAAACGAACATACCCACAAACCCTTGGCAATACTCAGCCGAGCGAAACGCGCAACGGATGCAACAAGCGCAGATGCAAGCGAATGTTGCCGGAATTAATCCGTGGGCGCTGGCGGCTCAACAACAGGCAATGAATGCAAATCCTTGGGCAATCGCGGCTGCTGCAAACTCACAGATGAATCATCTGTCTTCCGTTCTCATGAGTGACTTAGAGACGGGTAGTTCGAATAGGGCGCCGAAATTGCAATACATGTCCGACTACCATGGTTGGAAGGGCAGATTTCAGACGTATGTTGAGGGTATTGATGGTCTCGTGTGGTCAGCGATAGAGACCGGGTACAGTAGGCCTATGGTTGAGAATTCCACTACTCCGATCTCAATTGAAGACATGAATGAAAATCAGAGGAAGAAATATAATTATGAAAAGAAGGCGATGGCGGCATTGAAGCAAGCTCTTCCCAAGGATATACTTCATCAATTTGCTCAGTGCACTACATCACAGATGCTTTGGGTAGCACTTGTTGAGCGAAATGAAGGAAATCTGAAGACGCGGAAGGTTAAAATGGATCAACTCAAGAAGGAGTTCGAGAACTTCAATGCTATCGGGAACGAATCACTGAGGGACTTGACTGCTAGATACTACCATCTGATGTCTGAAATGTATCAGTACGGGGTCTTATATTCATCTGCGGACCTTGTAGAAAGATTTGCTGAGGCGCTACCTCCTCATTAGCATCAATGGTTGGATATTCTAAAGTCAAGAAATGCATATCAGACTCTCTCCATCAACGAGTTCATTACCGAGCTGGAGAACAAGGAGATAGAGGAGATCAGGAGAGCAAACAAGGCACTCATTCCACAGAATCCCAGCATCTATTATGGGAATCCTCTTCAGGACACCAGTGTGGGTGGTACCAAACCACAGACTGCTTTTGTGGTTAACCCGGACCCGATTTATGCTTTTGACAATTATGGTCCCCCAGCTGATGTTCCTCCTCCTACATATCCTTTTGGATCAAACCAGTATCCTTTGAATTTTAATACTAACCAGTTTGGTGTTAACCCATTTTCTCATCTTGCAGCACCAGCGCAGGCAACTGCAAACTTTAGTGGACCTTCTCCTTCAGGTTTTGGCGGGGCTCCGACTACAAGTTATGGTGGTTATGGAGGTGCTTCGACTTCTAATCAAGGTGGCTATCGGACCAATCTAGTTCCAGAGCAGCTGAACACCGCGGGTTTAGAAAAGGTGACTATAGAGCTAGCTCAAGAACACATGGCTCTACTGTCGACCTTGGTAAACTCCTATAGTGGACTGGTTGCTGGACAAATCGGGAATCCTCACCTTACACATGAGGATTACTCGCAGATTGATAAAGACAACATGGATCTGATAGACATACAATGGCACTTCGCAAGTGTGGTGAGAAGGGCAAAGGAGTATATGGACATGACGGGAAAGAGAGATGTTCTGATCAATAACAACACCAAGTTTGGGTTCGACAAAACAAAGGTCACATGCTACAACTGTGGCACAAAAGGGCACTTTGCAAGGGAATGTGACCGACCTAAGCAGCAAGGACATCAGAATCCCTTCAACAACAACAGAGCGAATCAGAATCAGAGGAAGCAAGCTCAGGCACAACCAAATACTGAGCGTGCTATTGTCCCAGTCAACAACCAGAACCAGAACCAGAGGCCTCCTGCAAACAACAATCAAGGTCAAGCCCTGGTTATTCAAGCTGATGAAGGTTTTAACTGGAACGATCTGATCATTGGAGAAGAAGCTCCTCAAGGTGGTGCAGCCTGTTTTGCTCAACAAGCGTCTGAAGCACCAGCCGAAGTTGAAGAAACTTCGAGTCAGTCTGACATCATTACTTCTGAAACCGAAGCGTCTGACTGTGACTCGGAGTGCGATTCTGATATGGGAGAAGATTTGGAGGATACTGTCTAAAACCTTAGCTAACAAACAAATTGCTATCAATAATTACATCAATGAGGTAGAAGACACTAAGAAACAATTGGCCATTGTCAACTGTGACTATGAAAAGATCAGGAAGAAACTTGAGAGTTACTTAAACTGCAAGTATGTCCTTGATCACATAGTAGAACACTCTGAAAAGGAAAGCTTCTCCACCAATCCCAAATATTCTCAGTGTCCACCTCCGATGAGATTCGAAAATCATAATTTTGATGTCTTGCCGAAGGAGGAACTAGTGGACGTGGCAGCTGAGGCAGCAAAAGTTGCAGAGGCGGCCAAAGTTACTGAAGCAGCTAAACCTGCTGAGGTTACTAAGGCTGCTACTCCTGCTAAAGCTGTCAATCTGTGTGAGAAAGCTGATGATATCAGTGTATATGACACTGACTCTTCGGATGATGAGCTCGATGAGCCTCCTAGATATGCACCGGTCAAAACCAAAGATGTTCCTCTTGAAAATCATATCATTACAACTGAACCTTGAGTGAACTGGTACCGAAAGTGCAAATCGAGGACAACAGAAGGATTAAGGTGTTCTATAAACTAAAAGGGTCTAAAAAGGTATATGCTGATGAGGAAGTCCCTCTCAAATGTATCGCCCCTGGTCTAATTGCCAAAATTTGGCAAGAATCTGTCATTACCGTAGAAAAGGAAACCTGGAATAAAAAGAAGGGTAAGGGTAGAAAGGATCAGGGTAATCAGCCTAATGAGAATAACAAGAAAAATCAAAAGACAAACACCGTTAATCCTCAAAATCATGCTCAAAGAAAAAGTCCGAAAAAGCATGTTACTGAGTTCGTTAGATCGAGCGGCAATGAAAGAAACGACGATCCTCAAGTCGATCAGCAAAGAAGATGTCTTGAGGATCTAAAACACAAAAACTAATTTGCCGGCCCATCTAGCAAAAAGAACAAAAAGGAGACCAAATCCGAATCTCCTAGATTTGAAGAATATAGATCCTGTCACAAGTGCGGGGAACGTGGGCATTTAGTTGCTGCGTGCCCTGAATTGAGACGAGAAAGGATCAAGGTGGATGATCCTCCCAGTTCTAGCAAACCCAAGCAACCTGTTTCCCCTAAACTCTTTGAGAAACAAAAGGGAAAGCGGGTCGTTTATGATAACCGCAACAAGATTGCTATGAACCAAAAGCCAGTTGATGGCAGGGGTCCACAGCTGAGGGGGAGCACTGTTCCCACAAAGGTTGAAGTAGCGCCTAAGCCACCAGCAAAGGCTGCAGCTAAACCGCAGGGTAACCCCAAAGCTTCTCCACGTACAGTTAAGTCTGAAGTGGATCTAAAATCTGTTCCCCCAAAGGAATCCAAGGTTGGACCTTCTAGCCCACAGGCGAAGAAGAAGCCCAAGCCAAAGAAACCTGAACAGGTTTGGAGACCCAAGTCACCAACCAAAGGTGGAGAATCATCTGCTGGAGAAAGCAATGTCGTACCATCGGAAACAACACCAACTCCAAATGGAAGATGGGTTGACTTTTCGACATTAGATGAAGATGGTAGACCCAAGACCGTGAAGGCTTAGGTCCCCTTAACCACTGAACTTTGAATGTTTGTGTAGGGAGTTCCACAGGGCCTTATCAGCAGCCTATGGATTGTTGATAGTGGAGCTTCAGGGCACATGACAGGCGACTTATCCCTGCTTTTTGACATAAAGAATATCAACGGGGGGTATGTTTCCTTTGCTGGTAATAAAGGGGGTTATATTACAAAAGAAGGAAGTATGAACAACGGTATTGTAAGCTTTGAAAAGATAATCTTTGTCAAACAGATAGACCACAACTTGCTGAGCGTTTCGCAGATATGTGATAAGAAGTTCACTGTGTTCTTTGATGACAATGCATGTTTCATTCTGAAGCCTGGATTCAAAATACCGAAAGAGTGGGTCATGATCTCAGCTCCCAGGGTCAACAACTTATACGTCCTAGATATGAGCCGAGCTATGACAGCAAAAGGTCAAGTCACTTGTTTTCTGTCTAAGGCGACAGAAAAGGAATCGATAATGTGGCACAGACGAATGGGGCACATCCACTTGAGAAAAATGAACCATCTGGTTCAGAATCAACTGGTGGAAGGTGTTTCTGTTAAGAATTTTCATTTAAACGACGTCTGTGTCTCATGCAAGAAAGGGAAGCAGAAAAGAAATTCTCACAAGCCTAAGAAGACAAACTCAGTTAGTCTACCTCTCGAACGACTGCACATGGACCTGTTTGGCCCGGTCAATCGGAAGAGCAAGAACGGTGACTTATACTGCTTAGTGGTTACGGATGATTATTCTAGGTTTTCTTGGGTTGTGTGCATGAAGCACAAGAGTGAAACTTTTGATTACTTGAAGAATCTGTTTACTAAACTGGAAAATCTATATCAGCTAAAGATCCGTAGGATCAGAAGCGATAACGGAACAGGGTTCAAGAATCACGCTATGGAGGCGTTATGTGCAGAAAAAGGTATTGATCATGAATTCACAGCGCCATACACTCCTCAGCAAAACGGGGTTTCAGAAAGAAAGAATCGGACTCTTATTGAGGCAGGCAGAACTATGCTCGCAGACTCGAACTTGCCTATGATCTTCTGGAACGAGGCAGTTCACTGCGCGTGTTATACTCTGAATAGGGTTCTAACTGTAAAGAAGCTTGGTAAAACTTCTTACGAGCTTCTGAACCGAAGGAAACCGAACTTAGAGTTTCTGGAACCTTTCGGAGCTCCATGCACCATGATACATCTCGATGGGAAGTTTGGTGCAAAGGCAGAAGAAGGTTTCTTTGTTGGTTACAGCACTCCCAATAAAAGAGTGTACAACAAAAGAACCAACAACGTTGAAGATTGGCTTAATGTCGATGTTCAGTGTTATACTGCCAATGCACCTGGTGTTGGACCTGATTGGTTGTTCGACTATAAGAGTCTATTTGATTCCTTCAACGTGGAGAATTTGGTGGATGATGCTGTAGCGCAAATATATTACGAATGTGAAAACGCAGCTAGCTCTCCGCTAATGCGTCCGATTGTGGTGAATGCACCTGCGCCTGCTCCATCTGATGCCTCTTCATCCACGGGTCCCCCTGGTAGAACCGCAGCAGCAGAAGTTGAGGAAGTCTTTCAGGAAGCGTCAGCAGAGGTTCTCGAATCTTCATCTTCAGACGACGATTTTGCAGAGTCTCATGAAACTCTCACTGAGGATCAAGCTGGAAATGGTGAATCTACCACTACAGCTCCAGTTAATCCGACAGGAAACAATCAAGCTGGTCCTTCTTCTTCAGCAGCTCCAGGGATAGGTCTTCGGATCGATCTCTCCGGTTTTAATATGCAACCCGCTGCTCCCTCTAGTTCAAGCGCCGCAGAGACAAATCTATCTCAAGGTTTGGAGAACCTTAATCTGCATTCGGATGATCCAGTGCCGGCACATCCGGAATCTCGGATTCACGACACTCATCCAATGCAGAATGTGATTGGTGATCCGGCTAGCAGAGTCATGACGCGCAGTCAGCTCAGAAATGCTAGTCCAAGTGACAATACAGGTACTCTGGCACTTTATTCGGAAATCAGAAAAGCAGGTCATCAGAACGATTGGTCCTTCGCCTTATATGTTTCTCAAACTGAACCAAGAACTGTGCAAGAGGCACTGAGGGAAGAACCATGGTTTGAAGCAATGCAAGTCGAGCTTCAGCAGTTCCAAAAGCTAGGAGTGTGGGACTTAGTTGACTTACCTCCAGGCTCAAAGAAAATTGGAACAAAGTGGGTCTACAAGTGTAAACGGGATGACCGCGGGGTGATTATTAGAAACAAGGCTCGATTAGTTGTCCTCGGCTTCCGTCAAATCGAAGGAATAGATTACAACGAAGTATACGCTCCAGTTGCGCGCCTTGAATCTATCCGGATGTTCATAGCTTACGCTTCGTACAAACGGTTTAAGGTGTATCAAATGGACGTGAAAAGTGCTTTTCTGTATGGTGTCGTGAAGGAAGAGGTGTATGTTGCTCAGCCACCGGGATTTGAGGATCCGCTTCATCGCGAAAAAGTCTACAAATTGAACAAAGCGTTGTACGGACTCCATCAGGCACCGCGTGAATGGTACCAAATGCTTAGCAACTATCTGATATCCAACGGGTTCAAACGTGGACTCGTGGACTGCACCTTATTCACCAAGGAAAAGGGTGGTGATCGTCTTCTGGTACAGGTTTATGTTGATGATATTATTTTTGGGTCTACTAATGATGTCATGTGTAGGGAATTCGAAAAGCTTATGCAGGATAAATTTGAGATGAGCTCGATGGGGGAGATGCTATTCTTCCTCGGTCTACAAGTAGAACAACAAGAGTCGGGGATCTTCATCCACTAGACAAAATACGTTGCTGACATCTTGAGCCGGTTCCAGATGGAAGACTCTACTCCAGTAGGCACACCGATTCAGACCAATCACGGGATTGGGCCTGACGAGAAAGGACAAACCGTTGATCCTTTTCTCTATCGAGCTATGATAGGCTCACTCATGTACCTCACTGCATCAAGACCTGATATAATGTTCGCGACATGCCTACTATCAAGATACCAGTCAAGGCCGAAACAGTCCCATCTGGTTGCTGTGAAGAGGATCTTACGTTATCTAAAGGGTTGTCCGACCAAAGGTCTATGGTACCCTAATGACGATAAGTTTGACCTCATCGCATTTAGTGATGCTGACTATGGCGGATGCAAGACAGACTTAAAATCCACATCGGCTGGATGCCAGTTTTTGGGACCAAGACTAGTCTCGTGGCAGTGCAAGAAGCAAGCCTCAGTCACCTTATCCACCTGCGAGTCGGAATATGTAGCAGCATCGAGCTGCTGCTCCCAGGTTCTTTGGATACAGCAACAAATGAGAGACTACGATTTGGAATTTCTTAATACTCCCATTCACTGTGACAATGAGTCCGCTATAGCTCTTGCTAAAGACTCAGTTAACCATTCCAAGGCGAAACATATTTTGGTTAAGTATCATTTCATACGCGATTGCTATGAAAAGAAACTTATCGATATGGTAAAAATCCACACAGACTACCAACGTGCTGATTTATTCACCAAAGCTTTTGACGGTCCTCGTTTTGAGTACTTGTTAATCTTAAACGGCATTAAAGTTAAGCAGGATTAGATCCTCATCGGTAATCGTTTTTGTAAATATTTTTCTTTAAAAAATCAGAAAAATCCAAAAATATTGTCTTTTCGCAAATTTTTAGATTTTTAGGGGGAGAAAATTTCAGAAAAATACAAAAACATCAGAAAATGCAAAAATTCAAAAAAATTGAGAAAATCCAAAAATTAAAAAAAATTGAAAAATGCAAAAATGAGTTTCTTTGGTGAAAATGGGAAGATGATATTAACCAATCAGTCGGACTGTCTGGACCCTTATCATCTTAAAAATATTGGGACTGATAGGTAGCCTCTACAATGATGTGTCGGTAGGCTCAAAATCATTTCCAAGTTCGGCACGGTGATATAAACCTAAATCAATTGAATCTTGTGTGGATCAACGTGCGTTGGCATATGGTCTTGGTACCGAAATCTCGTTTGATAGCATGCCAAAATCCGAGGTTTCATGGTCTTTAAGAGGTTGGTACAACCGGGGTGAACTGGACGTCTCTTAGAATAATTAGGAGTGGCACACGTGTCGTACGTTGGGGTCGCAGCCTACGACTGAGACACCTCTATGTCGTTTCCGAAAAAAAAACAAAAACAAAAAAAAAAATAGAATAAATTCTGATCAGGAGACGTCCGGGAATCCTAAAAGAGCAAAAAGATTCATATATGCCAAAACCCTATTCTCAATGAGAATTCGCTCTAAGGTATCAAATCATATACCTAAAGCATCGTACTGTGAAAAATCAAATATACGGTATTTGACTTGAACCATGGTTTGGATCTCACTGGTCTCTCTGTTGCAGCGTTTCTGCAGACCTGATCACCACTGAGTCCACTCCTTGTAAAATACGGATGACAATAGCTTACTCACCGGTTACGAGGAAGCTTTGTGCATGACTTGATACGGGAATGTCTCGCGTGGTGGGGAACACCTTGTATCTCAGTCTTAATATTACCTTAACGTATCTAAAGTGCCTAGCGATAAAACTTGATTTTGAGTTTAGGTGGACAACAATATCGGCAGTTGTTGTAGGATGCTTATTGGTAATTTAAGCAAAAACTGAAAATATAAGGGTTCTAGTAAAGTCCGTACACTGATATGATTCCCTAACCGTTGAAACTCGCAAAAATATGATAGTGTTCAGTTAGTTGATCTCCCGTTTTGTTTTATTTATTCTTAGTTTAGCTTAATTAATCATTCTTGATTGCCGATGATGGAATCCTAATCCATTGTAATCTTACTTCTTCAAAAATAAAACGCCGAAAATCAACTAGTTGAAAATTGTGTTTTTGCCGGGTCAAAACCGAACTTTCTCTTAATTACGAGGGTCGAAAATGAAAGTTTTTCAAAGTCATGAGTCGTCATCTGTGTCATGTGTTTAAACGGGGTGATAAACGCATGTTTTGAACCTTAACGGGTCAAAAATGTGTGAATTGGTGCTGCAGGGGCATTTTGGTAATTTCTGTGAAAAGTTTATACATTATAGTCTTCTAATCGCGTGAAGACTGAACGAGTATAACCTATTCGTGTGTTAGAGTCATGCGAGTAGAACTTAATTGCTTTATGTGTCACACGAGTGAACCCTACTCGCGTCTATTTACAAGCGAGTAGGATAAGGTTATGCTTAAGGGGATTAGAGACTCATTCGTGTGTGATAAACAGACAAATACACGCTACTCGCATGCTCTCTTATGCGAATGCTGACCTAATTGTGTTTCTCTTAGACGATTACGAGGCACCTTATGACCAACACTTAATCCTTTTCTTCATTATTTCAAACTTCATCTTCACAGTTCCCTCGTCCCTCCTAACCCGACCTATATCAAACCTCTTGCCCGTGTTTTCTTGATCTTAGATTATCATTCCACATCACAAAGGTAACATTATCTTCAAATTTCAGATCTTAACATCAAGTATTAAGGGTTCAAATCTGTGTTTTAATGGACGAAACCCTAAGTGGTAAAAACATGATCGTTGGGGCTTGGTATGTGTTTATTAATGATAAATGATTGTTGGGGTTTCTTAATCGGCCCTGTTAGGATCTTTTGACAGTAAATTTTTTTATCAAAACAATCAGATTCAAAAAGCCCCAAATTTGAAAGCCTAAGAACCCTAATATTCAAACCGGTTAATTGACCCATGATTTGAACCTGTTAATGAAATATTGTTTAGGGGTTTTTTATGTTGGGTGCTCTAGACTTCAATGTGACAAAAAATCCGGACCTGTATCAACAAACTACAAGATTTGATTAAGAAGGCCACATACACGCGAATAGAATTCCTATTCGTGTGAACTGGTATACGATCAGAAGGATTATTCCCCTAATCGCATGAACTATGTAGCGATTAGGGTAATTTATGTTCTAATCGTGCCTTTTATCCGCTAATCGCGAATAATGGTCTGATTTTTTGGCCTACTCGCGTATAAACAGGCCTACTCGCGTATAAACAGGCCTATTCGCATGTCTTGTAAGCAATTACAACCTGTAATCGCCTGATACAAGCTGAACATCAAATTTTGTCAAGTTTTTGTCCGTTTTTGTCAATGTTTGTCCGTTTTATGAATATATGATCAACGTGTGATACTTATTACGTGTTTTGGTGTTCAGGATGGAGAATTGGAAGACATCGCCCAAGCACAACTGTTGTGCTTTTCTCGGACCGATTACTATGGATAAAGGCAAGATCTTTCAGGGCGTTATAGACTTCTTGAAGCGGTCGAGAATTCACTATGCGATATCCAAGCAGCACGCTGCATACAAGGATATCCTGCTGGATTTCTACCGTAATGCCAAAGTTGATCCCAAGGTTGTTCCGATCGTGATTACTAGTTCGATTCAAGGAAAGGATGTTATTATCACCGAACAGATTATTCAAGAAGTATTACAGTTTGGCGATTCTGAAGCTGATCCTTTAGTGTTTGACGCCATTCTAATGCGTGGCGGCTTTCTAAGGATGAAGTATTTGGGTAAAGTCAACAAACAGACGATGCTTATGAAAGGGTTGCTTCCGCCTGAGATCAAATACCTTACACATGTAGTCGTGAAGTGCCTTGGTTCGAGAAAAGGTGCTTTTGATGCGATTAGAGACACATTGGCCTCTGCGATTGTCGCTTTGACACTCAACAAGCCATTCAACTTCTCCAAGATGATTCTGCACCACTTGAAAGAGATCATACTAATGAAGCCGACAAAGAAGTCCTTCATAGTTTATCACCGGTTTATACAGTTGATCATTGACAGTCAAGTACCTGATTTGGTGAAGCATCCTGCTGAGTATATAGGGACTGAAGATATTACTCAGATTGAAATGAACAGGATGAGGAGTTACAAAGGCCGACCGAAGTCTGAATATTGTTGGGTTATATTGAGACCACAATTACCAGATCATAGACTTTTGATAGTTATTGTATAGCTTATTAGTTAGAGGGTTAGTTATGTTATTTGGACAAAGTTGTATGTAGGAAACCCTAGCTGCGCACTTAACTGGACGGGCCCTGCGCACTTATGTTAAGTGCGCAGGCCCAACTCCTCTTATAAATAGAATGTGTGTGTGCAGCTTGTTTCTTTAGGGTTTTTGGTTAATCTTTGTAGCACACTTGAATAGGTGCGTACTTGTCTGTGTATTCCAAGGTTATTCATCATCAAATCAGAAATGGAATCATCATGTTATTCATTGTGTGTGTCGGTTTTATTCATGCTCATCTAGTTTCTTTTATTGTAGAAGATTAATCACTTAAAACACCTAATCCATAGGTGTTTCTAAGTGATAACAATCTCTTGCACTTAACAAGATCTAGCATTTGGGACTTACAATTTGGTATCAGAGCCTCTGCGCTCTAGATTGTATCTATTTTAAGATACCAAAACCCTCATCTTGTTAGTTTTTATTATCAAGATTATTTTCTTTATAAACTTTTAAATTTAGGTGTTTTTCTTATATTTTGGCTTCAAAGTTCGTGAAAATTGTATTTCTGAAGGTTAATATTATGTCATTTTAGGTGAAAATTCAATCCAAGCACTCCAGAATGAAATGAAAATGTTTTGGAAAGAATTCAGCTGAGTTTTTGTGTTTTTCACAGCCTGTTTTGCGCACTTATTTCATACATTCTGCGCACTTATCTCATACGTTGAGCACTTGTTTCTTGGTTTGAGTACTTAGCACATATATTGCATACTTGTGATTGTTGAGTACTTAAATCTCTGGTTTTAGTACGCAAACACGCTTGTGCGTACTTATTGTTTTTAATCGTCTTGAGTACTTAACTAGGGTTTCTGCGCACTCAAACAGAAATCCTTGTTTTTGTGCGTACTTATTGAAAAGTGTGATGTTGAGTACTTGGCTATGGTTTCTGCGCACTTAAATCTTAAACGAGAGTTTAAGTGTCCGCGTACTTCATTTAGTGCGCAGACTGATCAGTCAAGACTGAGCACTTACCATGCCCAAGTGTTGACTTATCTGCGCACATATCAAGAAACACAGCTACACGTGTACTTCCGGACTGCGTACTTATCAAAAGACTACATCTTGACAAGGCTGTTTACATTCTTACAGGCTGCTGCATACTTGACCTGAACTGCTGCGAACTTAGCTGCGAACTTAGATGCGTACTTAAGGACTGGACAAACTTTTCTGGACTGTTAACTAAAATCTGATAAACAAATCTCTTAAAATTCACTTAAATCATGGCCGGTAACGATAACCACTCAACAGTAAATCCTATCACTCAACAAGAACTTGAAACCGGAACCACAACTAGAGTTCCTAAGTTAAAAGGTGTTGAAGACTATGGAACTTGGAAGAACAGAATGAGATCATTCTTCTATGTCACGGACTTCACCCAATGGAATTCTATCCAGTTGGGCCCACACATTCCAATGAGAACCACTGCCACAGGAGAAGAGTTTAACCCTGATCCAACCACTTACACTGATGTCGATAAACAACTACTCCAGAGAGATCATAAGGCTTATGGTGCCCTTACCATGGCCTTATCAAACGATGTTTATAACATGTTTGAGGAGTATGGCACTGCGCACGATCTGTGGTTTGCGTTAAATGAGTACTATGAAGGGAATGAAGAGATGCGCCAGTATAAGAAAGACATGGTACAGAAAGAATATGACATGTTCAGTAGCATTCGTGGGGAAAGCTTGAGCTCACATATCGAAAGGTTCATGAGTATGTTGACCAAGATGAAGAAGGCGGGAATTCCTGTGAACAACAGAAATTCAATCAAGAAGCTGCTAGACTCCCTGCCAAAAGAATGGAGCATCCAGTGTATGTTGATCAGGAAAGAATATCTAGATGCCCAGTCTACCTTGGCTGACCTTATCAACACCCTGAAGTCATTTGAGATGGACATCACGAAGAGAGAGATGAACCAGACCAATCTGAAGGTCGTACCCAGCACTGCAATGAAAAATTTGGCATTAATGACCCCAGTGGGTAAAATGGGTTCAAGCTCGTCTCATGTGTATGTTGATGGAATGGGTGGTGGTAGCTCCAGTTCAGGAAAGACCGTTCCATACTCCGACCCA
Source organism: Ambrosia trifida (assembly GCA_028751855.1). NCBI lineage: Eukaryota > Viridiplantae > Streptophyta > Magnoliopsida > Asterales > Asteraceae > Ambrosia > Ambrosia trifida. Next base: position 130,307,514 of record CM054128.1, on the reverse strand, counting down.
GTGGCAAGGACTCTCAACCCACAACAAACAAAGCTTGCTAATGAACATGTTGAACTCTTCAACACTTTCATGACCAGCTTTGAAGCATTGAAGACAGGTGACCTGAAGAATGATATGATGAGTCCGGAAGATATGTATCAAGTGGATCCAGATGATATGGAGGAGATGGACCTAAAATGGCAAATGGCCATGATTACTCTAAGGGTGAAGAGGTTTCAGGACATAACAGGTCGAAGGGTTGGAATGGGAAAGGCTGGGTTTGATAAGTCAAAAATCAGGTGCTACAATTGCAAAACTCTCGGACACTTCAAGTATGAATGTCCAACGTTGAATCAAGCTGAAATTAAACCGGCAAAGAGGATGGTGGCAATCATGGATGGAAGTGAAGCCAATCAGCAGAAGGCACTGGTGGTTCAAGATTTTGACTGGGGAGAGGAAGTTGCTGTGGCTGAGGCTGAAGTGAACAAGGCACTGATGGCAAAGATCTGCACAAAATCAACACTTGGTGTGAGCTCTTTGGAAGGGTTATCAGCGGAGATGCCAAAAGGAGAAAGGATGGAGAATGCTGGTCTAAAAGGTGTGCTGAATGAGGACAAGGGAAAGGAGGTTGCTACCGAGGAAGCTTTAGTTGCTGAGAAGACTTCCACAGGCAAAGCTGATCAACAACCGCAGAGCGTACAGAAGAAAGTTGAGGAGAGAGATCTGGTAAGTATTCCGCTTGAAATAAAATCAAAGCTGTGCTCACCAAGGTGTGTTACAGCTGTTGCTTACTGTTTGTCCCACAATAGGAAAATTTTAAGAGAAACGGATGACATCCGAAAAATCAACAATGAAATGAAAGAAAATGAGTTAGCATATCAGCGAAAGTTAAATGCAACAATAGCTGAAATGCAAACTCTAAAAGAATTTGTTCTCAGAAAAGATTTTTTAATAAATGACTTAACAGAAAAACTAGAAATATCTAGAAATGAAACAAATCATCTCCAAATTGTTGTGGACAAATGGAATGTAAGCAAGCATGCTCATACAGATATCGTTGATTGTTCAAGGAAATCATTCGTCAAAGATGGAATTGGGTATAAGGATAAAAAGGGACTTGTAAAATCTCTATTTTTACCTTTGAGCAAAAGTGAATATATACCCATTCCATAACCACATCCAAAAAATGATCTTTTTGAAAAAGAATGTGTCAAATCTGAGTCAAACTCTAATATAAATAAAAGCAGTGCAGATATGACCCAACAGTATCAGGTGGACGATGATGAGAGTTGTGGTGGACAAACGATGGGGTTAGGTCACCCAGGTGCCAATTACTCTACAGTGAATTGGTTCATCTGGAGTCATGACAAGTCTAAAACTATTTTGAATTCGGATAAATATAATAACTTAACTAAACTGGATGATTGTAATAGTTTATCTAGGATGGATAACTGTAATAGTTTATCTAGGCCGGATGACTGTACTACATTAACTTCTAAACTTAATTTAAAGGGCGTTGTGGACCCTGATGATAGGAAGAATCCTATCAAACGCTCAGATATTTGTGTTGACAATGTTATGCCAGTTTGTGTTGATCTTAATGATGCATTCTCTGATAATGAAAATGTATATAGACCATCTCCGTTTGTACCAAAATTAAAAAGAAACAGGTTTGGAAAATTTCTTACTGAAGAAATTCCAGAGTTTACTCCATCATCAACAGATATGTCATGTTCTGAAGAATAACAAAGTGAAACAGATAACACAATTCCTGAAGAATCACAGAGTGATACAGAAAGTGACATTAGCGAGCCAGACTGCAACACAAATGAGAAATCAAGCAACAACAACATTGATGAACCATGTTCTAGTGAAAGCTCATGCTCAAGCAAGATCAAGAGAAGAGCATCACAACCATCATCATCCAGACCCTCTCCAAAGATCAAGCCAAAGCACTCAAAATGCTTTAGATGTGGAAATGAGGGTCATGTGGTCAAAACATGTCATTTAAAATTCAGTGATGTCAAAGCACTAAACTGTCTTTCTGATCAGATTAAAAACCTTCAAGAAACAGTAAAAATCTTTGATAAAACCACAAAAATTTTGAAAAGACAAGAGTCAGTTTTGGGTGAAAATCACGATAGATCAAAATTAAACCAAACCTGGATTCCCAAAGTCAACTAAGTAAAGGTTTGAGTCGTGATTGTACATAGAGTCTCTTGTATTTATATGTGTATTTCTTGTGTTTTTCTTTTGTATTTCAGAATAAGTTACAGAAATGGCTGATAGCACTGATGAGATATCTATGGCATGTTGATAGCGAGGCTTCTAGACACATGACTGGTCTAAAGGAACTTCTCAAGAACTATAGATTTATTGATGGAGAGTTCGTTGCCTTCGTCGGAAATGAAAAAGGCGGAAAGATTGTAGGAATAGGAGATGTGGTCTCTGACGCACTGACGTTAGAAGATGTGAATTATGTCCCAGAATTGTGCTACAATCTATTGAGCGTGTCACAAGTCTGCGACAAAGGAATATCTGTGTTATTCAATGACATGGAGTGCATCTTTCTGAAACCTGGATTCATTCCGCCCACCAATATGATCATGTTAAAAGCTCCTAAACAAAATAACACATATGTGATAAATATGAGAGATGCTAAATCAGAATGTCAAATGACATGTTTACTTTCTAAAGCATCCGAGTCAGAGTCACTGTTATGGCACAGGCGATTAGCACATGTTAACTTCAAAAACATTAACAAGCTTTCAAAACTAAATCTTGTCAGAGGTCTTCCTTCAAAGGAATTCCCTTTTTCTGAAAAATGTTTAGCATGTGCCAAAGGAAAACAACACAAGAAATCACACAAGTCCAAAACATTGAACTCTATAGACTCACCTCTTCAACTATTGCATATGGAGCTTTTCGGTCCTATCAGTGTTAAAAGTTTAGCTAAAAAGTCTTATTGTTTGGTGATAACAGATGATTTTTCTCGCTTTACATGGGTGTACTTCTTAGAATACAAAAGTGAAGGTGTCGAGATATTGATGCTGTTTGTTCCTCTCATTGAGAACATAGTGAAGACAAAAGTTAGATCAATCAGAAGCGATCACGGAACTGAATTCAAAAATCAAAGTTTCGTGACTTTCTGCAACAACAAAGGAATTCATCTTCAGTACAGTGCTACGAGAACTCCTCAACAGAATGGAGTTGCTGAAAGGAAGAATCGTATACATATTGAAGCGGCCAGAACCATGCTAATCGACTCCAAATTGCCGATCATCTTCTGGGCTGAAGCATTGAATACCGCCTGTTATGTTCTTAACAGAGTCTTAATTGTAAAGACGCGCGGGAAAACAGGTTATGAATTGTTGTTTAAAAGAAAACCTCTGATTGACTACTTCAGGCCGTTTGGATGCTCATGTATGCTGCTTAACAACTACGAGAACATAATGAAGTTTGATGCAGTTAGAGATGAGTGCTTCTTTGTTGGATACTCTTCAAGTCAAAAGGCTTATAGAGTGTACAACAAACGAACCAAAATGGTTCTCGAATCTTTCTATGTTGATTGGCAGGAATCCAACTCTACTAACACAGGAGCCGGTCCTGACTGGTTCTTTGACGTGGATGTTGTTTTCAACAATTTCAGTATCATTGAAGAACAATCATCTGAAAATCAAGCAGCCGATCCTTCTCCTCTTGAATATACTCTTTACTCTTCCGAAGACGATGCTGCACCTTTCACCACCCGATTTTCTCCACTTGTAGTTGATCCAATTGTTCCTCTTCAGTCCACAAATGGTGATGCAACTGTTGAAACTACTCCATCTCCTGAAAGCTCTCCAGTTTCAGAAGAAACATCTTCAGCACAACAGTCTGCAAATGATCCATCCAGCTCATCAACTCCTGTAGATCACCTCTCTAATTTGCCTTCCCAAATTCAAGAAGAACCAAACATGGGATTTAAGTCATCTAAGAATCATCCTGTGGAGAACATCATTGGACCAATCTCTGAGGGTGTTCTCACTAGGAATCAGGTAGATAAACTTAATATTGCACTATCAGCCTTCTTATCTCAAACGGCACCCTTCAGCATTGAAGATGTTGTCAAAGATGCAAGTTGGGTTGAAGCCATGCAGGATGAGCTGTATCAGTTTAGAAAGCTCAAGGTTTGGGAACTTGTGGATCTACCTGAAGGGAAGTATCCTATCGGAACAAGATGGGTGTTTCGCAACAAAATGGATGAAAGAGGTGTGGTGATCAAGAACAAGGTACGTCTGGTAGTTCAGGGCTTTCGTCAGCAGGAAGGTATTGATTATGAGGAAGTGTTCACTCCAGTTGCTCGACTTGAAGCCATCCGTATCTTCCTGGCATACGCCTCATACAAGAACTTCAAAGTCTTTCAAATGGACGTGAAGAGTGCATTCCTGTACGGGAAGATCAAGGAAGAAGTCTACGTCTGCCAACCCCCAGGCTTTGAAGACCCTCATCATCCCAACAAATACTACAAATTGGATAAGGCTCTCTATGGACTTCATCAAGCTCCTCGAGCTTGGTATGAGACCTTATCTTCATATTTGCTGCAGAATGGGTACACCAGAGGGAAGATTGACATGACTCTGTTCACCAAAGAACTCAACAAACATTCTATCCTTGTTCAAATTTATGTTGACGATATTATCTTTGGCTCCACTGATGAAAATTTGTGCAGGGAATTTGAAAGCATTATGAAGTCTCAATTTGAAATGAGCATGATGGGAGAATTATCGTTTTTCTTAGGCTTGGACGTTCAGCAGAAAGAAGACGGAATACTCATCCATCAAGCCAAGTATACACGAGACAATCTGGCAAAATACAACATGACCGACTACAAGCCGTCCAATACTCCTTTTGCAGCCCAAACAACACTTGTACCAGATCTTCAAGGCCTTTCAGTGAATCCTCACACTTATCGATCAATGATTGGCTCACTGACGTATCTAACGGCTAGCAGACCAGATATCATGTGGGCAATTGGATGTTGCGCACGTTTTAAGTCCAATCCCAAGCAATCGCATGAAACTGCAGTAAAAAGAGTCTTCCGCTACCTCAAAGGGACACCAAAACTTGGTTTATGGTATCCTAAGAGTGATAATTTTGATTTAATCGCTTACTCTGATAGTGATCATGCAGGTTATAGGATTGACAGAAAATCTGTCTCTGGTGGTTGTCAATTTCTGGGTAACAGGCTAGTGTCTTGACAGAGCAAGAAACAGACTACAGTGTCCATCTCCACTGCTCAAGATAAATACACAGCCGCATCCAGTTGTTGTTGTCAGGTGTTATGGATCCAAAATCAGCTTTTGGACTATGGTTTGAACGTCATGCATACACCTATTTTTATTGATAATGATGCCTGTCATGACATTGTGAAGAATCCAATTGATCATTCTAAAACCAAACACATTGAAATTCGGATTCACTCAATTCGCGATGCTCATGACAAAGGATATATACAGGTGTTGCCAATAGATACTGCTGATCAAAAGGCAGACATCTTCACAAAAGCTTTTGACAAAACCCGGTTTCATCAGTTGGTTACATGGCTTGAGATGATAAATTTTGAGTAAAAAAAAAAAAACTTTACTTGTGCATAATTTACAGAAAAATCTTCTTTTTACTTAAAACAAGATTTTTGGGGGAGAAAGTAAAACTAGTCCATCCCTAATGAAAAATTACTTCAGGAAATGATAGGAACTAATCATATCTCGTCAGCATGTGAATAGGACCCAGAGGATGTTGTGGCCTCAAGCAACGATGTGTCGGTAGATTCAGCCTGGAATCAAGTAAACTGCTAATAGGTGATTAACAATGAAGATCTACACGGAAAGCTGGATTCCCACTGTGTTATAGGTCTGCACAAGCTGAGTCCGATCATACATAGGTTGAGAAATTAAAAGACACAGAAAATTTTGTGCATAGGTAAATCAAAAGACACCTAAGAGTGCAAGCTACCAATGCGGAGCTAAGAAAATTTTTGAAACTGAGCAGCAAAAGACACGCAATGTTAGTGACGTGCAAACATATCTAGATAGCTCACCAAACGATCAGATGATCATCTTCTCTGCTTATGGTAACATAGACCTGAAGCTCTCATCATCTGATCAAGATAATGATCATCTTCTTTGCTTATGGTAACATAGACATGAAGCTCTCATCATTATTTTTCAATAAACCTTGAGGATCGGTAGGCCAATACCTAGCACAATGTGGGGTCCATAAAATTTTCGTCAATATTACCGAAGAACATGATAAACAGCATCACCAAACACATGTTGAAAGAGAAAAGGCATGGATTTAAGTGGACAAGCATACCGACAATTGTTCTTAGGCTGCAGGTATGGTTAGTATGATTTTGAATGCAGAAGGTGAGATCTGGTAAAACCCCACATACTAAAATGGATTTGGGCCTTTAAACTCTTATTGGGCCAAATTATGAGCCATGCGTACTTAATTGGGCCCTGCGCACTTGACTCAAGTGCGCAGGCCCACTTGGTCACTGTATATATTCTCAGTTAATTTTTTTTAACAGATTTTATCTTCTTTAACCCTAATTCACTTTACCATACCTGTTCATCCTCACCTCATCCTCACCGTTCATCTTCAAACATTCAAATCTTAATCACAATTAGCATCCATTAATCACCTTGCATCCCAAATTTTCTGTTCACATCATTTCTTTGTGATCCTTGATACTGATTAAGGTATTTTGTTTTGCACTGATTGCTTCTTGGTTGTGATTACAGGAGAATTGATCATGGTTGTGATAGAAATCAGTCGGGCTTTTTGTTGAGTTTTTGAAGAATGGGTTTGAAGATATGTATGTTGCGAACTTAGGGATGAACTTTGCGCACTTGTCTCATAGAGACTGCGCACTTGTCTCATCCCTATTCATACTCTGAAAACCCTAATGACCTGCGTACTTGAGTGTGAACTTAAAATCTTAAACGAAGGTTTAAGTGTCTGCGTACTTATCTAGTACGCAGACTTGACTGTCTTGACTAAGGGTTACCATGCCCAAATCATCACTGACCTGCGCACTTAAGTTTCTGTCTAAGGCCTGCGTACTAACCTAAGTGCTCAGTCAAGAGTGTGAGTACTTGACTGAGCACTTGGCTCATTAGCTGCTGATTTGGACTGCGCACTTAAAAACCTGCGCACTTGACTTTAAACAAAATGTGACATTCATCTTGACCATTGAGACACTTGAACGGACTGCGTACTTAAACCCGGACGTTAATAATCTTAAAACTGAAAATCAAACGTATCATGGACACTGATGAAACAAATCCATCAAACCTCAATCTTATGACTGTTAAAAATACAAAATTAAAAAAATAAATAAATAAATAAATAATAATAAAATCTAAGTCTAAGTACGTTGTCCGTCAAAGTTTAAGTCTAAGGTCAGTCTTTGGTCGTCGATTCGTATTCAAGAGATCTAATTGGCTTTTCGTGCTCTTGGTTTAAACAGATGGCACTCGACTGGGATCCGAGAGGAATGCACAATCAGCCGATGAATCTTGAGACCGATGATGTCAAGTTTAAAGACGTTGTGACCTGGATCAGACGCAGTAGAGTCGGATACGCTGTGCAGCACATTGTACCAGTTTACTGTTCTCACATTGAAGACTTCTGGAGGTCTGCTCGAGTTGAAACTGCTGGAAGAGTCAAGCGAATCAACGCTACAGTCAGAAACAAGGCTGTAGTCATCACTGAAGATACCGTTCGGAACGTGCTGAGACTTCAAGATCAGCCAGGAACTGTCAGATTAATGCCCAAAGCAGATATTCACCAACAGTTCAAGAATTTCGGTTACAAGGGAGAGTTTGACAAGAGAGGCGATATCAAGAAAAGCCAGCTGACAAGAGACTGGAGACTAATCAGTCACGTATTCATTATGTCTCTGTGTCATAGAAAAGGAGGCTACAACGCGCTCAGCACTGAATGGTCAACCGCAATGATAAAGATTTGCAAGAATGAAGCCTTCAACTTGTCGGGCATGATCTTTGATTACATGGTAAAGAATGCTGAAGCTGGGTCAGGCAAATGGGTTATGTACCCAAGGTTCGTGCAGATGATGATCAACGCACAACACGAGAATCTGCCCCTTGGTGATCAATACAATTTCACCAAAGGTGCACGATTCTTTACTGAGTGCAACACGCCTGACTGGGAACCCATGCTGGAGAATATGTATGCAGCCCAGCGATATCCTGTGGTCATGGAGCTGTACAACAAGATCAAGAAGAGAAGGTTAGATGTTACAGAATCTCGTCAACAATCCACTGCTTCTTCTGCACCTGGATCATCTGATCCTGCTCCATCTTCAGCCCAGCCAACTGCTGAAGAAATTGCTCTAGAGAAGGCCAGGGGGAAAAGAGTTGCTACTGAAACTGCTCCATCAAAGCCCAGCAAAAGGAAGAGGCTAGGTGGTTTATTACAAGAAGGAAGAGAAACACTGACACCTGAACAGCTTGAAACTGCTGAAGCCCTTCAACAAGTTGCTGAGTACGAGAGGGCAGCAAGAAAGAAAAGGAGAGAACAGCTACCTCAGTCAGAGATTCCTCGTGTAATGACTCAGGACGATATCGAGGAACAAGTGATCTTGGAATCCATCTTCGGGGCAGAACAACCAGAACAACCAGGGCCTTCCACAGCTGCTGCTCCAGCCCCTAAAGCTCCAGCTCAACAGCCAGCTGAACCATCCTCCTCAGCTCCTGCTACACCACGTCGCAAACTGGTGCATCAGGAACTGTATGAGAAGCTAGTGAAAGAGGTTGGAAAGACGGCTGCCAGGGAAATTTGTTCCCTGAAAAGTGATGTGCACAACAATCAAGAGCTGAGAAAGAAAGTGAAGAAGCTCAAGCAAAAGAACAGGAACATGGAGAAAGTTATCAAAGATCAACGTTACCTGATCAAAATTCAGACTCAGGTTCAGATACAAATTTTTGATATGTTCCAAGAGTTGAAGAAGCAGCAAACTGGTGCTCCCAGCGCAACATTTGATGAGGTATTTGACTTCGGGAAATTTCTCGAGGAAGAAAAAGAGAAAGAAAGAGCTGCTGAGGAAAGTGAAGTTGACGAGATTAGTGAAGATGAGATGCCCGATAGATTTGTGGAGATGGGAATGGATGAAGAAGTTGTATACGAGACGTCAGATGGGCATAAGTTGGATCCTGAAAGATCAACTTGGTTTCCTAGAAAGCCCATCACCATTCCAGCCCTGCATCAAAACATCCATCACACCAGGTCAGCTCACAAGGAGAGGATTATCTCCTGGAAATATGACGAAGAGAAAAGGTTATTTGCTGTGAAGAGAAGAGGGGGAGTGATACAGTACTTCAAGGGTCAAAAAGAACTGAAGTCTCTCCCTCGATGGGATATAAGGGAGCTTAGCAGGGCCCCATTCATCAACCACACCCACGACACCAAGGGGTCCATGCTTGAGTGGTTCATAAGGAAAGAATGTTACACTGATTTCCAAATCTTCAACCCGCAGAAACCGAGGAGACGGATCTCCAAAAGCCGAATCGATCCAGCAACAGGACGAGGCATGATAACTTATGTGATTGACCCTCCTCAGGTCGTCACACGAGTTCCTATTCGATCTGAGCTTCCAGTTATGCTGAGGGACTTTAAGAAGTGGTTTTACGACAGCAACACTGGTGAAGCAGTCATTAAATTGCAGGACGATTCGGAGGCTATGAGGATTTTGGATCCAGTAGATGTGTTTGCATTTAATCTGTCAGATCTGAATATGCTGTTTGCAAATCAGATTAATGTGGGTGCCGAGAACGCGTTATTTGAGGAGGTCGTCTTATTTAGAAGGGCGGTTGATCGGGCAATGAAGCTAAAGCAGGAATTGCTTGATATAGTTGACAGGATCAATGCAGCAGACAAAGAAAAGGAAGACAGGGTGAAGGCTGCCCAAGCTACTGATGCTGCTGCTGCAGAAGTTACTCAACCTGAAGTCGAGACCACTTCAGAGGTACAGACAGAAGATCCTGCAACAGTAGCTGATCCGGAAAGACCTGCAACAGAATCTACTCAAGCTCCTCCAGTGGTTGAAGAAGATCCAGTCGCACTGTATATTCAAGACCCCCCAGAACAGGCTGAGGGGGAGCAAAGCGAGGTTGAGATTGAGATTGATTGAAGATGGATGAACTGGTAGCTGTGGTCTAGGGGGGGTATTGTTGGGTTATATTGAGACCACAGTTACCAGATCATAGACTTTTGATGGTTATTGTATAGCTTGATAGTTAGAGGGTTAGTTATGTTATTTGGACAAAGTTGTATGTGGGAAACCCTAGCTGCGCACTTAACTGGACGGGCCCTGCGCACTTATGTTAAGTGCGCAGGCCCAGCTCCTCTTATAAATAGAATGTATGTGTGCAGCTTGTTTCTTCAGGGTTTTTGGTTAATCTTTGTAGCACACTTGAATAGGTGCGTACTTGTCTGTGTATTCCAAGGTTATTCATCATCAAATCAGAAATGGAATCATCATGTTATTCATTGTGTGTGTCGGTTTTATTCATGTTCATCTAGTTTCTTTTATTGTAGAAGATTAATCACTTAAAACACCTAATCCATAGGTGTTTCTAAGTGATAACAATATCTTGCACTTAACAAGATCTAGCATTTGGGACTTACAAATATCCTCCAAGCAGACGAGCATATGGGCATTTGAAGAGAGAAGACTATGTGTCACCACCAGGCAACAGGTGGAGACACGAAGATAGTGATTCAGAGGATGACTTCCGTATTCACAGGTTGGTATTCAAAGAGGGGGATAATATAGGGCGTGAAACAGATGAATTGGGTGAGAACACCCCAGGCAGGACCTCTGATACAGCTAAAGGTGATGAAGAGGAGTTTGATCTGAATGTATTAGATTTCTCTGAACCTTCTGGTACTGCACAAGAACCTGATGCCTCTCAGTCTGGCAGAGGTAAAGCACATGTTGATGAAGACGCACCAGTTGACATAACTGATGCAGATGATGACTCTGATGATACCGAAAGTAATTCCCCCGACACTCATGCTGGAAAACAGCTAAGAGCAAAGAGAAAGGCAGCGGAGGATTTAGCTACGACTGCTGCAATTAGAGAGCTTGCTAAAGATCCCACCTATGTTGTGGAGGCGGATCAAATAGTAGACATAGATGCAGAGCTTGCCTCTTCTCCTCCTGCAAATAGACACAAGACGACTGCCAAGAAGGACAGTGTTCAAGGTAAGAAGACGATGTCTGTTAAACCTCAAGTGGTGAAAGCTCCAAGAAATAGACGATTAACCCTTCCTGAAGCTTTTAGGGATCCAGTCACTCAATCCTCTCAAGCGGCAGCAGCAGCTACAACAACAACAGCAACAACAACACCAACAGCAACGACATCTTCGGATCCTATTACAGTTAGTGCAGCTATGCCTGCCAGAGTCACTATGTTGATGCCTGCTTCGGTAATCTTCACTGAGCCAGTCTCAGTTACCGAGGCAGCGACGAGCTCACAGATTGTTTCTAATCCTATTAGTGACAGGATTCGGAGTATTAGACAGAAAGTCCGACCCACAGCTTCCGGGTCAACCGATCTAACCTCTTCGTCAGCTTCTGCTACAAATGAACAACTTCAAAGAAAGATCAGCGAGTTAACTGCCATAGTTGCTGCGCAGTCACGTGATATAGCGGAGTTGAGAACGAAGAATGCAAGCATAGAAGAGAATGAGAACGCAATGCTTGGATTGATCGAAGAATCAATCCAGTTAAACACAGAGCTGAGATCGACGGTTGATGCGCTCACATTATCTAACCAGCACGTCATAAAATTGAACAGGCTGCTGATGGAATCTCATCAGCAACTGATGCAGTCGAACCAAAGTACTTTGGAGAGACTTGCAGGTGTAGAGGCCTCAAATAGCGAGCTTCGCCTGATTAATGTGAACAATGAGCGAAGGATCACGAAGACTGAGAAAGAGAATATCGAGCTGAGGGCTAGGATAAATGAGTTGACTGGAACTCAACCTAGACTCACCGGTGGTCCTAGTTCAGAAGCAGAGGCTGGTGCTGGTGATGATGATGATGAAGATAATGATGATGAAGAAGATGATGATGAGGACGACGATGATGATGAGTCAGATGGTGATGATGATGTTGGAAAGGGTGGTGGTGGTGATCCTGGAGCCACAGGTGGTGGCAGATCATCAACTGGATCTGGATCTCAGCGAACAAAGAAGAGTCACGACAAACAAGGCAAGGATCCCGCAGCAGGTTCTTCTGCTCAGGGGGATCCTGATCCAAGGAAGAGCAAGATTCAGCAACTCAGAGACTCACTTAAGCGAGCAATAGTTCCTGTAGAGAATGTCGAGCCTCTGAACAACTATTTTGACTATGATGATGATGGTAACTTGTACGTGCCTCCTGTGTCCTCTGATTATGATTTGGAAGAAGGTGAAATACCTCATGAGGACTTGGAAAAGATCTTTGGCTTGGCACCAGGAGAATCTTCCGGTGCAGGCCACACTGCTCCAGAACTGCATCCAGACAACCATGAAGTAGAAATGGAAGATGGAACCAGTGTCACTACTCCCGAGTATGTGGTTGGTGAGTCGAGCACTGGGATACCTAAGATCTCCGAGGAGATGCTTAATCAGTCTGAAGAAAAGCTTAAGTCTGATCCTACGCCTGTTCCAGACAAAGTAAAAGAACGACATGACAAGATCAGACAGAAGTATCCTGATTGGTTTCCATCTGGAGGTGAGTCTGAGAAGAAGAAAGATCCAGTACAAGCATCAATATTCAAGAAGCAGTTGGTAAAGATGTCCAGAAGTGTGATCAGCTGGGCCTACATAAAGCATGCTAGGATGTTGGGAGTAAAATGGCAGGATAGTCTTCTTTATTTTCAACCGTACAAGAACGTCCCCAGTCTGCATTTCTGGCATATTCGTGATCTGGTTAGATTGCAGCCTCCTTTGTATCATGAGTCTCGCTTTGATCTTCAAGGTTTCTACAATATTATGAGAAGAGAAAGTGCTGAAGGATGGCACCAGTTCCAACCACAGTACCCTAGATCCATCGTGACGAACAAGATTCTTCCCATCACAAAGAGTCCTATTTGGAAGCACATAATCAAGCCACCCGAAACCGCGTCGAAGATTCCATTAGTTCCGGTTGAACAAGACTTCTCTTCTAAGTTTTATTACTGGCATTATGATGCGGAGACAACAGAAGCCATGATAGTCTTGAGCAACTCACCAAAACCGTGCAGGAAAATTAGGATATGGGATCCAATGTGGCTGATTAACTGCTTGGAGAAAGACATGGAGACATTGTTCCTATATCCCATACAACATCTGAAGGCCGAAGCCGATCAAGCATTGAAGTATCAACGGGTGATTCGTTTCTGTCACGCCAACAAAGTTCATGCGGGATGCGACTGGTCAAGACTTTCTAGGATCGAGACAATGTCGATTTGATGAAGACTGAAGATGTTGCATGTTTTGTTTATGTTATGTTTGCTTTGTATGTTTTCAATTTCGAGTCTGTAAAGTTGTTGGTAGTTGCTATAAATGATGTCTTATGTAATCTTTGTACGTATACTAGCCTGGTCTAAGGGGGAGTCTGTAAGTGCATGATGTCCCTAGGCTAGTATATATGTTGTTTGGACGTGTTTCGGGGTGTTTGGGACTCATCAGGCGAGTAGGGAATAGCTTTAGGCATTTACAGCCTATACCATATCAGTATTCATGCGAATAGCCCCTTCTCGCATGTAGCTACTAGCGAGTACGGCCCTACTCGCTAGTTTATCATACTGGATAGCATCGTACTCGCATGAACTGACCTCGTACTCGCATGAACAGGTCTGTACGAGTACGGGAGGTATAAATAGTCCCAATCATTACCCTAATCATTAGTTCTTGCCACACACACTCTCCAAACACCCTCCCCTGGTCTGTAAGGTCTGATTTGATCATTGTAAACACTCGAGCTCTGTTTTAGTGATAAATCTTTAATCTTTTGACCCATTTGTGTGTGTTAATTACTCGTATATCATTGTTTCATATTCGTTTATGCTATTAGAACATATTTAGAGGATTCCGCACTCTGAATATCAAGCTCGTGATTGTCGGGTGACCCGTTAGTCGATCCTACAAAACTAAATATTATAGCCCATGTTGTGGTTTTATTTTATACATATTGTAGCCCAAATGGATAGAAATACACAACCCAAATGGTTGGAAATATGTAACTCAAACACCCGAACCATTTAACCGATAACCATTTAACCCGACCCAAAAAACCCGAACACGATTAACTCCATAACCGATAACCATTTAAGTAGATTGGGTTAGTTATCGGGTAATATTTTCAACACTGAAAACCCGAATAACCCGAACCGAATAACCCGATAACCAAAAACCAAACCCGATGGACACCCCTAGTGGATCTACATGTTTGGGGGTGTCAAGATACCCTGAAAAATTCATCATAGAAGTCGAAAATATTATGGTTTTTTAAGTAGGCACCTTCATAGAAACTTGACACACCTACATTTCTTCACATACCTAGCACCATCTTCTCCCCCTTTCCTATTCATCTTCTCCACCAAGTTAAATCTCTCCATTTAAAGCTTGATTTTTTTTAATCAAAATGTTGATTGAATTAAATTTAAGGTTTCATATTACCCCTTATATTATACAATCTAAACCTTCAAATTTAATTTTTTAATTTTAAACAACCTTAAAGTTTATAACATCCTTAATAATTTCATTATATCCAAGAATCTGATCCATTTTGATCCAACTTATTTTTAACCAACCCATTTGGACCCAACTTGATTTAATCTGATCCATTTTGAGCCGATCTCACAAAAACCTTTGGAGTCACTAGTTTCGCTAAATGGCTTACCATATGAAACTATTTATGACACGGATTGACAAACTATGTGCTATGGTTTCAAGTTATTAATTATTTTAGGAGAAACCACAACATATATGGATTATTATTACATATATGGATTATTATTACACTTTAGTATATGATAGATTTCTACGGCATTAATATTAATGTAACGGAAAGGGAATTCTTCATGCATGGTAAGCTCAAAGATATATAATCCCCGATTGATTGACGCCACATTTATCGTTTTAGAGGTGGATTCTTGCCAATGAGAAAAGAAGTGAAGAATGCCAGTGATTCACTCGGTTTAAAGATGGGTACTGCATGACCAGCTCCTCTAAATGTAGCAAAAGTAAGACCTTCGTACTCCTGAAGCCAACCAGCAACCTGAACAAGAGGGGCATAATTTGCAAACCGAAAGGGAAAAAAATTACTAGTGATACAAAGCTAATTTAATAGTTAGCAGACTCATAGTTGAGCCGGTTAGACATATCATATGTATTGGATTATATTATCATTAGAGTTGTTTAGGGTGAGCCCACGTAGTTGAACCGGTTAGACATATGTATCTATATCTATATCTATCTATACATATAATAAAACAAAGCCATTTTAATGACATAGCAATCAAAGAGGGTATTCTCTTCATTGAGTGTGTCATGCGTCATCCCATGTGGCAAGACCTTTATTTAGGAAAATAATAATTTAAAATTTAAAAACAAAATTAGATTTTTATCTCTAATGTTTCCTCCCATAACTTTTAAACGTTAAAATCTTTTATATACGAGAATTTTTAAAGAAAAAAAATTACACCAAATTAACGAGCGTTTTATTATCTTTCCAACGGATACCATAATACTATATAAAAAACGGAGAAAAAAACGACTATGTTTTTGTGTGGGGTTTGGAATTAGTTTAAAAAAATTGTGGGTTTGGGTCGGACCTGGGATTAGGTGATACCCGACCCAATTACCCTTTTTTATATTAGAATATGATAATTTATGACAGAGATTTGTTTAAAATAATAATAATAATAATAATAATAATAATAATAATAATAATAATAATAATATTCATTAATCATATATTGGCAGATGCAATTTTTATAGTTTAGATACTTCGAATTTTATTCACTTTACTTAGATTTCTCAACCCGGGACGCTCCCGGGGTATAAACTAGTATATATATATTACAAAGAGATTAATCCTACATGTCATACTCTTATGCAATCTCTCCTTTGAGAGATGTCATATAGAATGTGATGTGTCAAGTGTAAACCAATTAAAAAAAGGAATAAATATAATTTAACCAAATCTAATTATAATCTTTAACCTAATCTATTAAATACCTAATCTATAAATCTAAATATTAAAACTTTACTATTTTTCTCTCTTGTTTTCTCCCATAACTTTTAAACGTTAATATCTTTTATATACGAGATTTTTAAAGAAAAAAATTACAACAAATTAACGAGCGTTTTATTATCTTTCCAACGAGTACCATAGTGCTATATAAAAAATGGAGAAAAAAATGATTATTTTTTGTAACCCGGCGGGTATTGTGTTGGGTTTGGGATTAGTTTAAAAAAACTGTGAGTTTGGGTCGGGTCTGGGATTAGGTGATACCCGACCCGAT
Source organism: Ambrosia trifida (assembly GCA_028751855.1). Taxonomy (NCBI): domain Eukaryota; kingdom Viridiplantae; phylum Streptophyta; class Magnoliopsida; order Asterales; family Asteraceae; genus Ambrosia; species Ambrosia trifida. Next base: position 130,290,970 of record CM054128.1, on the reverse strand, counting down.
TACCCGAAACAACATACCGAAATACCCGAACTATATACCCGATCATATACCCATGAATTTTTTAACGCATCACATAACCCTTAGACTAATGCGTTCGATATTTCAATAATTAACTTTTTTCTTATTTCATGTTAGTTCTTTTTATAATAATCGATTACAAACTTCCGAATTCATTTGTAATGGCACTAGATTTATACCCGACGCAGAGATTCGTTTTTTTTATATTTGAATATGATAACTTATGGTAGAGATTTGTTTAAAATAATAATAATAATAATATATTTTATTATGTCATATTAGATATTTCAGCCCGCGACACTCCCGGGATAAAAACTAGTTGGATTATATTATCATTAGAGTTGTTTACTGTGAGCCCATGGGCTCACCCTAAACAACTCTAATGATAATATAAGGCATTGGATATTCAGACACTAGGGTTTTTTTTTCTAGACACCCCCTCAACGGCCCATTGAGGCCTCAATGACCCGTGGAGAGCCAAACAGAGAAAATCGACGGCCCATTGAGGCCCCAACGGCCCCTATAGGTTTGCCAATTATTGGTAATCATCGCCCAATCATTGGCAATGATGGGTAATTATTGGCAAAAAATTGGAAAAAAGACGGTCCATTAAGGCCCCAACGACCCGTCTTTTTTCACAGATTTGGCCTCCACGACTCATTGTGAACTCAACGACCCGTCCACAGGGGTGTCTAGAATTTTGGGGATGTCTAAATAACATCACCCCCAATAATATGTAGACGAGACTGGACATAACCCTATTTAAAAATGGCACAAATATGGGAATACTATGCTTAATTACTTCCGATTGTTGCAATCATTCCACCGTGAAAGTAAAGTGCCATTTTTTTTTATGAAATTTGGGGAATACTAACATGTTAGTAAATCATGCAAAGCGTATGATAGTATGGGTTTTTGTTTTTTTGTTTTTTGTTTTTTTGTTTTTTGTTTTTTTTTTTTTTTTAATGACAAATTTTTATTACACATTTATTTACCTTACCTTGTATTTGTGAGGATTTGAACCCACAACCTTACCTTTGTAAGGGGGCACCATACCACTAGACCAAGAGGTCTGTTTCTGCGCAAAAATATACCATAAACACCCACCAAATCGTTCGCAATTTGAAGAACAAGATCAACCAGTCGCAATTTTAATCGTTCTATTTATCCTAAAAAACGATCAGATTAGTACGATTATTATACATGGTTTTGATCGGAATTTGATGTTCTATAATAGCCCCTATGATTTCGTTAATTGCCGTGGTCGAATTCAAGGTCAATCAAGGGTTAGGGTTCGATCAAAACTATAAGGGCTAAAAGTGTAAACTTAGAAAATAAAGTTAACCAAGTTTTTAACTAAGTTAGGCTAAATGACAGAGGACGTAGCAAATTGAGAAAACAAAGGAAAGAAATTGAGTGAAAATTTTTCATAAAGGACAGAACTTGCAATTTTAATAATAATTAAAGGAAATTCTTTGAAGTAACTAAATAAAAATGTACCTAAGTTGCTACTTCATATATATAGGCTTCCAATTTGTTTATTTAAAATTAATTAGATCACCTGCTTTTGGTGGTACCAGGGCCTCCATGCTCGAGTAATAGGTAGTCCTAGAGAGCTTAAACTGTATCTTGTGGACAACACTGGAACTCTTCCGTCCGTATCTCCACTATAGCACCCAAAAACAACACGCGATTATGTTAGCCGAGTTTAATTACTATGTATTTCAATTATTATTATTTTTTAATCATTCATCGGTAAGTTTGTTTGTTGTTATTATTCAATATATTGTTTGGACATTAGGATAGTTATTGGTGTTTTATCATAATTATCGGTTGATAACCTTTATCTTTAATATTTTCATTATAATATCTCTATATAGATATTGGCACTACAAGGAAGAAGACCTTTAGCGGCGATCTATGGCTTTTAGCGCCGCTATGTCCCTTTCGTACGATGAATCCTTGACTGTTCGATTATCTACCCAAACAACGGTTACATTTTATTTGACACGGATCAGAGAAATAGCGGCGAACATCTGGCAGGTCGCCGCTACTTCTTTTTTTTTTTCCCTGTAGTGTGGTTTTTAGTATACAAAATAAAAAATATTATTCAGCAATTCGATTTTAATAAGTTCTTTTGAATTATTTTCATATCAATAAATCAAAACTTTGAAGAATATTAAGATCAATACATAAAACTTACATGCTTACGACAATGATTTTGGTCGGAAATTCGTTGGACAAGGCTGTTCCAATACAATTTCTGACAAAATCATGTGCGCCGGAAAACTAGTTCTAGCATAATCTCGTATTATATTATTTTAACAGAGTTTTGAGTTTTGATTATTTTCTAACAATTTATTTTTATTTCTTTTTATTTTACACCCATATATTTTCCGACATATTTATTTATTTATTTTTTGTTTAACTTTACGTCACACTTGATTATTTTTAATTTTTAGTTTTCTGAATATTTCCGACCACACTTATTTATTTTTTAAAGAGTTAATTGCCAATTTAGTCCTTGAGGTTTGTCAAAAATTGCTATTTTCATCCAAATCTTTTTTTTGTTACATCTGTGTCCTTGAGGTTTCATTTTTTTTGCCATTTTAGTCATCAACACTAACTCAGTTAACAAAAACCCAGTTAAGTCAAGGGCATTTTTGTCCATACACACCAAACTTTTTTCTTTTGCCATTTTCATCCAAAACCCTTTTTAATTTATTTTGATTTTCTTTTAGATATCATATTGTAACACCCCGCCATAACACGGGTCTCGTTAACGGGTCGGGTGTAACACCCCGAGTGTTACGGGTCTTGTTAAACGGGTCGGGTTGTACCTGACCACCCGATTATTAATTTATAATATTTAGTTGGTCCCAAGTCTGCAGCCAAACGCTCCAATTCTGCTATTAAACTCGTTGCCAAACGCTTTTATTCTGATCCTATACCTGTTCCCAAACACCCTGAGTTCTAGCTGTTATCCCTGTTGCCAAACACCCTTTATTTCAATTATCTTATAAAAACCCTTCACTTTGGTTCTTCCTCTGCTATTATCGAACACAAACACCCAACACTTAAAGAGAGCAGCCAAGGTCACCACCGGTCACAACCTATGGCCGCCGCCGCCTCCATCTCCGGCGCCGCCCCTTATCCGGTGAACCTTCTTATCCTTTGTCCCTGTTATAAACCCCGATAACCCATCTACCTTCCTCATCATCATCTCACCATCGAACCACAACTCTTTTCTTCTGTTTCTGTTATGAATTCCAGTAACCCATCTCCTTTGTTTCCGTTAATAACCAGCAGCCACCCCTTTTGTTATCAACCGGACAATCACCGGGTTATGGTGACTGTCTTGGGTTCCTTGTCTGATTCAATAATACGGGTAATATTTCTTTTGGTTTCTGTTACGAATTGTACCCGGTAACCCTCAAGTTGAACTCCAAACCATGACCCTGTTCTCATGTTTGGGTTATAAAGTTTGACTAATTGATAACTATTGTTCTGACATAATAACCGGACAGTCACCAAATCCGGTGACTGTCACCGGAGTTTGTGTCTTCTGTGATTATCGTATGTGTGTTGGTCTCCGATTTCATCTAATCTGACGCTGGGTTGACGCTGTCGTTTGGTGGGACCGGCTGTGGGTTCGGTCGGGACGGTGACTGGATCTATGACGGCGGGGTGTTACAATAAAATATCTAAAAGAAAATCAAAATAAATTTAAAAAGGGTTTTGGATGAAAATGGCAAAAGAAAAAAGTTTGGTGTGTATGGACAAAAATGCCTTGACTTAACTGGGTTTTTGTTAACTGAGTTAGTGCTGATGACTAAAATGGCAAAAAAATGAAACCTCAGGGACACAAATGTAACAAAAAAAAGATTTGGATGAAAGTGACAATTTTTGACAAATCTCAGGGACTAAATTGGCAATTAACTCTTTTTAAATTCGGCAAGCCAGATTTTTAGTTGTAGATAACATCTAATTGGTACATACCTGTAGACCCATATTCTAAACTTGGCATCAATTAGTTTCTTGTATATTGGAAGAACTGAATCTTTAGATTGTGCCCAACCATTAAATATGTCCATACTGCAACAAATGTAGTAAAACTAAGATAAAAAAAAATGTGACACATTGTTATGTCAATAGTCTTAAAGGTAAATTCATTTTTAAATTACTTGCAAATGCTCCAATTCTTGAGTTTAAGACCATCCCCAACATGTAGAGCCTTCTGAACTTCAGGTTCATTATAATAACTTTTTGCATAATCATCGAGGCAAGGATCATAACCCCCCATTATACGTGGCATCTAAAAAAAATGAGCAACATTCTATTAGTTCCATATATATGATGTCTTCTCAAGTTACAATTCTCAGTTTTTTTTTATTTTTTTTTTTATTTTTTTTTTTTTTTTTGGGAATTGGAATTAAATAATCTCATTTTTATCAGGTTGAACGACAATACTCCTAACTTGAAAATTAGAATCTAACAGACATAACCTGTCTTAGTTTTTATTTCACGACACCAACTCTAACTCAGTTTAATCAAGTTAGTTTTCAGCCTATGTGGCATGTCATTTTATGCATTCTATTGACTTATTTACACTTTATGGGATGTTACGTAGGCAGAAAACTAACTGGGTTAAACCCAGTTAGTTTTGGTCCAGAGAAATAAAAAGCAATACAAGTTGGGCCGGTTATATTCTAGTTTTCAAGTTGAGATTATTGTCTTCCAACCAGACTGGATGAGGGCTACAATGTTATCTGAGTTTGTGGACTACTACACGTATAGGAACTGAGTGAGTAAATTAAATCTATATCTATATCTATATATATTGCAAAGGGATTAATCCTACATGTCATACTCCTATGCAATCTCTCCTTTGAGAGATGCTACATAGGATATGATGTGACAACTCTAAACCAATTAAAAAAAAGAAATAAATATGATTTAACCTAATCTATTATAATATTTAACCTAATCTATTAAATACCTAATATACTAAATCTAAATATTAAAACTTTTTTATTTTATCTCTTGTGTTTCCTCCCATAACTTTTAAACGTTAATATCTTTTATATACGAGATTTTTTAAAGAAAAAAATTACACCAAATTAACGAGCGTTTTATTATCTTTCCAACGAGTACCATAGTGCTATATAAAAATCGGAGAAAAAAATGACTATTTTTTTGTAACCCGACAGGTATTATGTCGGGTTTGGGATTAGTTTAAAAAAAATTGTGGGTTTGGGCCGGGTCTTGGATTAGGTGATACCCAACCCGATTACCCGAAACAACATACCCAAATACTCGAAATACATACCCGATCATATACCCATGAATTTTTTAACGCATCACATAACCCTTAGACTAATGCGTTCGATATTTCAATAATTAACTTTTTTTTCTTATTTCATGTTAGTTCTTTTTAGAATGATCGATTACGAACTTCCGAATTCATTTGTAATGGCACTAGATTTATACCCCGGCGCAGAGATTCGTTTTTTTTTTTTTATATTTGAATATGATAACTTATGACAGAGATTTGTTTAAAATAATAATAATAATAATAATATATTTTACTATGTTATATTAGATATTTCAACCCGGGAAGCTCCCGGGATAAAAACTAGTGTCACATATATTCATTGTGGGTGCTAGCTCTTAGGATAGTTATTGATTTTTATTTCATTATCATTAGACGTGGCAATCACCATTTTTTTTTCATTTTACTCTTTTCGTTATAGTTTCTTCGTTATAGTTTCTGAAAGAGAGCTGATTTTAATATTTAAGAGTGGACGGGACGGTTTGTGATGGGCTGGTTGTGATGGTCGTGACAATCACGAACACCGCTCCACTTTGGTCATTAGCACTCCTAACTTGCAACTTATTTTTTTCCATCGCCTCAAAACTAACGGAGGTCTAACATCCTGCTTAGTCTTCGTAGCAAAAACGTAAAAACCTAAACTTAAGGGACAGTATACGTGGTAAAAGTGTAAAAACCTAAACTTAAGGTACCTTGTTTGAAACTTTTTATTTTAAATCCCAAACAACCTCTCCCCCCCCCCCCCCCTCTTTCTCTCTCTAAAACACTACCACCAACCCACCTCACCCCACCCCACCACCATCTGCCACCAACACCAACACCACTACAAACATACCCCTCTTCTCTCTGTCTCTTTCTCTCTCTTGAATACCCAGATAAAATCTTGAAGAAATTGACACGATCTAAGCTTAAATTCACAACCTTTATCGATCAAGATTAGCTAAAATCATATATTATTGAATACCCACTTGAAATCTTGAGGCAATTGACACAATCTAAGCTAAAAGTCACAACCTTTATCAATCAAGATTAGTTGAAATCAAATATTATTGAATAGCGTACGGTCTCCATCACCCCTTTCCCTTCTTCCAAACTCCTTTGACCTCACTGCCACCGTACGAACATAATTGTGTTAGGGTTTGTTTCAGGGAAGGAATGGCGACTCAAGAGACGATGCAACAAAGCAGAGATGAACCGAGCAGAGCAGGATGGTCGGAATTGGCTTCCTCTGGTTTCCTTCTCGTTTTTCTCTCTCTACCCCGTTTCTCTATCTAATTCAGGGGATAATGCAGCAGAGAAGAAATGAAGATGAAGACTAATCGGTGGTTGTTGAGGGTTTTTGATGGTCGAGATTACATGCGGTGGTTATTGAGGTTGATGGTTGTTGAGGGTTTACAGGCGGTGACAGGTGGTGATCGGGTGGTGGAACTTGGTTTGTGATGGTCGATGGTTCTGGGTGTGTGGTGGAACTTGGTGTTGGTGGCAGATGGTGGTGGGGTGGGTTGTGGTGGAAGGTGTGGTGGTTGTGACATGAGGTGGTGAGTGGTTGTGGTGGAAGGTGTGGTGGTTATGGTGGAAGATGATGAAGATCAGAAGATGTGTGTGTGTATAGATGTGAATAATAATAATAATAATAATAATAATAATAATAATAATAATAATAATAATAATAATAATAATAAGTTTAAAAAAAGTCCCTTAGGTTTAGGTTTTTACATTTTTACCATGAAGACTAACCAGGTTTGACCTTTGTTAGTTTTGGGGTGAAGGAAGAAAATAAGATGCAAGTTGGGAGTGCTAATGGCCAAAGTGAAAGTTAGGAGTATTATCCGCCAATAGGCGATAGTTGAAAGTATTTAAATCCATTTTCCCTAATATTATTGGGTGTGATAGTATGATGGTATTATGATATCACCTACCATCCAATCCACCCTAATAAACAAAAAGTATTTATTCACCTTTCAGATCTTTTAGATTTTTCAGATAAAATATGTTGTATCTTTGAGTTATAAAGAAATACAAATGTATCCACACTTAAAGGTGTCAAAATCTATTTGTGTCACCCAATTACTTAACATATGATTAACTAGTGTGAACTTATTTCAATAAAGTGTGCACAGTTGACTTATTCAGGTGGATGACCATTAGCTCGTATTTTTCACTAATATGTTGCTCCACATGATGTGTCCAATTAAACTAACGGTCACAAACAAGGTGTTCACTTTGGATCTATGAAAGGTGCATATTTAACATGATTGCACAAATTGGGCATATGAATAGTATATTAAATTAGCACACACGTCTTATTCTAAACTCTTGCACGTCTTAAAAAATATATATGTATTTTTTTTTCATAAATATAAATACATAGTCTTGGTTTATTACAAAAGTCTACAGAAATGTTATAAATTATATAGTTTTGGTCAGTGGCGAAGGTTTGTAGGGGCCGGGAGGGGCGGCCGACCCCCCGGATTTTCGCCCAGAAGTTTCGATTATATAGTATCCGTATAGAAAATTTTGAAAATATAGGGTTTCGATCCCCCGAAACTAGTTTTCGACCCCCCGAAACCAGTGACTTCCGACCCCCCGAACCTTCGGGTCAAGCTTCGCCACTAGTTTTGGTGCTTATAGTTATATAAATATACATACATATAAAGTTGTACATATTTTCCACCGAAACGAGTGTTCTTGCGCCTGTAGGGGATAATGATTTCTTCCTGGTGGAGGTTGGACTACACCAGGGGTCTGCGTTGAGTCCGTTTCTTTTTGCGGTTGTCATGGATGAGTTATCAAAGTCGATCCAGAAGACGTTGCCATGGTGCATGCTTTTTGCAGATGATATTGTGCTAGTAGCAGAGACTAGGCAAAGCCTGAACGGGAGGTTAGAGGATTGGCGGTCAGCTTTAGAAAGCAAAGGTTTAAGGATTAGTCGCTCAAAGACCGAGTACCTCTATTGTGATTTTAGTGGGACAAGAGGCTATGAGGACACTCAGATCACCATTGACGGCCAAGTGGTTCCGCAAGTTGCTAGGTTCAAATATTTAGGATCGTTTGTAAACAGGATGGGGAGATAGATGCTGATGTATCCCACCGTATCCAGGTTGGCTGGAATAGAGGGAGAGCAGCCACTGGTGTTTTTTGCGATAGGAGGTTTCCAACTAAATTAAAAGGTAAATCCTATAGGGTTGCAGTTAGACCTGCGATGCTATATGGTACGGATTATTGGGCGATCAAGAAGACGCAAGCACGTAAGATGGAGGTGGCAGAAATGAGGATGCTGAGGTGGATGTGTGGGTACACAAGGTTAGATCGTGTGACAACCGGAAAATTTCGTACAACGATTAACGTGATTCTAATCATGTTTTAGAAATAATTAACATGGTTTAAGGTTAATTATGGTTAGTTGAGCTAATATGAGTCCTACGATGTCCTTTTGAAAGTTCGTTGAAGTCTTGATGCCTTTAAAGAAAGACTTCGCGTGTTTAACGTAACGAACTGACATCAGCAAAAATTTGTCAACTGGAATAACATAAGGCTAATAAATGTAAATACGACATGTATTTACCATCGATGCGAACGGATGTGAAATCGGCGTGGTAAACGGCCAAAAACGCAGTGTTTTGGAGAACGCGGAGAGGAACTGACGTGGGATTCGAACGTCGAAACGCGTGGCTTTAACCGTTACCGAACTTCCGGAATAATTATTTATTATAAATAATGTTATCGGTTGAATTTCGAAAGTTATCGGATCATTTAAATGAAGGATAACACAACCGAACCGATTAACGCGATTTTAACGCGTGTGCCGTCTTCACGCGTCGGGTGACGAAAAAAAAAATTATTGAATTGCTCGGTCTGGTATTATTTATGGCAACGAACAAAAACCGAGTCCAGAAACGATAACGGGCTAAAACGGAGCAGTTGGTACGCGACGTTGGGCTTGAAGCCCAATCCAAGAGCCCACCTATATAAACCCATAACCTCCAAATCTTCCTCATTCTCCACATTTCTTTCTCTCTCTAAAAACCAAACTCTCTCAACTCTCTCTCTCTCTAGAAATTCCGGCAGCCTTCCGGCAGCCTTCCGGCGGCGTTCCGGCAGCCGTCCGGCGGCGTCCGGCGGCGTTCCGGCAGCCGTCCGGCGGCGTCCGGCGAGTTTCCGGCGAGTTTCCGGCGACCTTCCGGCGACTTTTTCCGGCGCGTGACACCCCCACCCCCACTAATTTCGACGCCCCGAACGCGATGGTGAAGGCCGTTTTCCCTAAAACGAAGCGGTTTGAACGTTGGTACCATTCCGGCGACTTTTCCGGTAAGCTCGTTTTCGAGTTTTCTTTGTACAAACGTTTAGATCGGGCCTTTGGGAGACTCCTCACAAGTTTTCACGGGATTTCGTTCTCCGGCCATATTCCGGCGAGCTATTTCCGGTTAGTTGCGAGTTCGGGAGGGGCCGGAGTGGGTTTGGATGGGTTCCGGTGACGCGCGGGTGGTCGGAAAGAGGAGGCTGGGTAGCGTGGATGGTGGTGGTGGCCGGCGGTTGCAATTCCGGCCACGGCGGTGGCGTCCGGCGGCCGCGGGTCCGGTCCGTTTTGGGTTCGGGACTCGGGGCTCGGGTCAAGATGGTGTTTTCGGGTCAGATCTGGTGCGGGTTCGCGTTAATGGTCCGGGTTTTGTTCGGGTCTCGTCAGATCTAGTCAACCCCCGGTCAAACGGGTCAGATCTGGGAAATTCGCTTACGGATCAGATTTCGAGCTCGGTCAAACACGAGTCAACTCCGGTCAAACTTTGACTCGGTCAACGCGTCGTTCGAGACGTGTCAAGTCACGCACGCGCATATCGGTATAATTTAATCGTGTTTATTTTCGTTACATTTATAAAGCGTATTATAAATATAAAACGACTAACTCGCGAACGAACCGATAAAAGTATTTACGAAACTAAAACCTGTGAACTCACCAATATTTTATATATTGACGTCTTTTTAAACATATCTTTCAGGTAACTAAGTGCTGAACAGGTATGCGGCTAGTACGGTGGAATTTGGGATGTCGGACACTGGTTGGGGGTTTCATCTATTGTTACCATCAGGTTGGGACATAAACGGAAACACCCCACTCTAAAACTTAACGTTTGTGGTTTTTAAGTAATGTTTGAAACCAGGTACTCCTTCCCGACATCTTAATATAATGATCTTTTCTAATTAAATATAGTTTGTGTTAATCTTGACTTTGATATGCTTTCGAGCGTCGCGCCACGTGTTTCCGCCATTGGCGTGGTGTGACAGAAGTGGTATCAGAGCCAAGGTTATAGCGAACTAGTATTTTTGAAAAATCTAGACTATAACCGGTTTTGGCTCGAAAACGGAGTTTTCAAAAATAAAACACAACGAAACATTTTTAGAAAAGAAAGAAAATTGTACATGGATTGTACAAGGGGAAATTCCGACCGACTAGCCATGTGTGTCAATATATAAAATGTTAGAAAATAAGGATAGGAATGTTTAAATTGTGTAGAGATCCGATTTTCTAACTAGTGCTAGTTAATGCATATAAGTAGTACAGATAGCTTGCCTGTAAGGATATCGTCTCACACTTCACTTTAGTCCGCACTTTTGCATCGGTTACCGACATCGATAAGCGGGAAGGACAAGCGGTGGTCTACGACGAACTCACCCGCTTACCTGCGGACGGGATGATCGGAAGGGCTAACCTTTATCGTGCTAGTGGACGTTGTCGTGTTGCTGATGATGGGAAGGCAAAGCTAGTCTAGGTCCTTTATTGTGTGAAATCTTTGTTTTGGATCAGGAAGCTCGGAACTAGCGGGCACCAAAATTACCTGGCAACACCGATTATCATTGCGGGTGCACACGTAATAATAACTTGTGGTGCACGGTAACCTAGGTGGGCGCTAGGGCTGGGGTTGGTGATCACTCCTTGCCTTGTCTATTCTTGTACTGTAGGGTCAGTCTTAGCTTTTGATTGGCCAACGGGCTAAAAGGGAAGTCTTGTTGATATCCCTTGATTTTGATCCTCGCAAACTGAATGAGCTTTCTTCAGCATTACCTCTAAGGTACGAACACGGAAGAGCTCGGACGTCTACTTCATATGAGTAATCTGACGTAAACCCTCGCATCGGATAAGGACAGGAGATGAAAGCTTCCTTGTATAGGAGTTGAATGCCTCCACTCAAAGTTCCTCAAAGGAGCGGACATACGAGGATGCACTGCCTACCGAAGAGATGAATGCTTGGTACGATACGTGGAATGCTAAACCTGGAACCCAGTGAAGACTGAGGGTGCGTCCCTGCAAAACCAGCGCGTTTTGAGCACGGGACCCTGTGTGGATCAGTATTGAGATTAGTTGCCCGTGTACTGCTATATTATTACCGTGAGTAAGTCATTCTTGATCTAGCACATGCCCAAGTTGTCTTCAAGGGTCAGGCGTTCCTTCCCCCATTGGGGGGGCAGAATCGTCCTTGCTGAGTTAATAGGCTTGATCATCTTATCTAGAAGGCATGATAGCCCCCAGCTAAATCAACAATGTCGAATCGGCAAGATCCTAGTATATTTATTTAATGGGAAAATAAATATATGGTAAAGTGAGCCGAGTCGGGAGTTGAAAATCAATTATCGATCGGCAAGATCCTAGTATATTTATTTAATGGGAAAATAAATATATGGTAAAGTGAGCCGAGTCGGGTATTGAAAATGAAATATCGATCGGCAAGATCCTAGTATATTTATTTAATGGGAAAATAAATATATGGTAAGGTGAGCCGGGTCGGGTGCCGAAAACGAAATATCGACCGACAAGACCCTAGTATAATTATTTAATGGGAAAATAATTATACGGTAAAGTGAGTCGAGTCGATGGTCGTAAAATACAATGTCGAATCGACAAGACCCTAGTATAATTATTTAATGGGAAAATAATTATACGGTAAAGTGAGTCGAGTCGATGATTGTAAAATGTAGTGTCGAGTCGACAAGATCCTAGTATAATTATTTAATGGGAAAATAATTATACGGTAAAGTGAGTCGAGTCGATGGTGGTAAAACGAAATGTCAAATCGACAAGATCCTAGTATAATTATTTAATGGGAAAATAATTATACGGTAAGGTGAGTCGAGTTGATGGTTGAGAAATGTAATATCGAATCGACAAGGTCATAGTATATTTATTTAATGGAAAATAAATATATGGAAAGGTGAGTCGAGTCGATTACGGGAAAAATGAAATCTCGACTGACAAGATCCTAGTATGACTACTTAATGGGAAAGTAGTTATATGGTAAAGTGAGTCGAGTCGTAGATAATTTTACCCAAGTCAGTTAATATATGGAGATATACATATATATTGAATATAGGATCACGACGTGCGTTTTGCGTCTGAATCCGTCATAATACTCGGGGAGTGAAACCACATTTCGGGAGCCGAAATCGTAAAGCGTGTGACTCGTAATTGTCAAGTGTCACGGAACGCTCTGGCTGACATCGAAATTCCCCTCGAAAATCAAATAACGGACTACTGGAAGTGGTCACGTTGTTCTGTCAACTAAACTTACCCATGGGACAGCAATTCCAATGCTCATGTTGCAATATTGAACGTCTACTACCCTCGTCAGGACGACGAGACTGGTTGTCTATTTGGGGGTGGCAATTGATGCGAAGGGTATTCCATCGATCCCCATAGATATTGAGACGTTGCGTCCCTGTGTCACGGTGTTTTATAAACCAAGGTTGCGAGATCCATTCGTCATGGACAATGTGACTTGTCTAATCTCTTGTCATACTTCGAAACTCTCACTGCGTGGCCTATCAGGAAGAAAGTTCGCTGGCCTCGCTTAGGTGTCGGAAAGGCATTTCAGTTGATGACTATCGGTGCTAGGGCCAAAAAAAAACATGCAAGAGGATCCTAATGAGAAGGATGGCTCGGTTGAATTGCCAGAGTCTGGATCGTTTTATTTTATCGTGGTGTCCCGATAAATCATGATCCTTCTACCTCTACTATTCTTGTTGTGACCAATGTTTTGATACTGGAAAAGATGTTGGTTGGTTTCTAGGTCCTATGGATACTATCTACCACACATCTAATAGCTACGACGGGTCTAAGGTTTCTGCTGAGCCTGCTGTTGTTGCTGCTATCATTGTCCTATGGCCCAAGCGAATCATGTCGTCGTTGCTGAGAGTGTAACTCATACTGAGCGTGTTGAGGATGTTTCTATGGCCCTTGTCAAGTTTGATGTTGCTGTTGTTTCGAAGGCTCCTACTAAGATCACTGTCATTGACATGGACATCTATAAGACCCTTGCCAAGCCGCTATGATCATGTTTGTGTCACGATGGAGTTCGTTGCCATTAACTCCATTTTCTTTGAGGTTTTCGTTGAACCGCTCGTTATCATTCCCTGGCTCCTGCCAAGAATGGTTCTCAAGCTTGGGTTAAGTCTGTCAATGGTACAGTCGCCATTATTCGAGTGACTTATATCGAGCCTGCAGTCGTTTTCCCTAAGGACGATGTCGGCCTAATAAGTCTACTAAATTATGTGGAACCCATTGTTCCCATTTCTGTTGTGATGGCGGATGCCTTTGGTGATCCAATTGTTCCCACCGATGAGCCTATGGAGTATAGGTTGCTGCTGGGGTCACGAATAAGGATTCCGTCGCCATAAGTGAGCTGAAGCGCACCGGGATGCGTGCTCACCGTAATGGAGCTTCTTGTAGTTATGTATAGTGGACTCGCTAGGTTGCGTGTCGTCCTGCTGTCGTGAATTCATGTTGTGGTGTTACCCCTAACGATTGTGCATTCTTGTAGTTGCACAGTTTTGCCGACTGCATATCCATGCGGTTGCGTTTCGCTGTCGACGGTGCATTCCTTTTTTTTGTGCTGCTCCTGCAGTGGTGTAGCTTTGTTGTCGTATTTCTCTGTGTCATGCGGTCCATGATACGGTGTTGCCTTGTTTTCATGCTTCTTTGTCGTCGTGTTGGTCCTGTGCGGTGCTCCCTTGTTGATGTGTTCGTGGATGTGTTGTTGTCATGTCATGTTATTTCTACTATCGTATTGCACCGTGAACGTATTGCTACAATTGTTGGATTGACTTGATGATGTGATAACTTGTCGTTTGTTTCACTCTTGGTTCCCTCGGGATAAAGACACTACCCCAAACCCACGTAACCGTTATTATGTTGCTGAATGGTTGTGTAGTGACGCCATCGATAATATGGGAATCCGGGTGTCTAACGGACTTTCCAGTAGTCATACTAAGACACTCTAGTCCTAGTGTTAGCACATGTATCTCTCTAAAGTTCGAATCTCGTAGTTGAGTAATTGACCGAATCATGTGTCGACCTCTTTATATGCTCGCGCGTTTCGTGAGCATTACCTCTTCGAGATCTAAGGCATCAGTGACGCCATGTCCAACTTTAACCTTTTACGTGCACTTTGGTCGACTAACCACTCTCGAATCATGTCGGAAGGAAATCCCATGATCCACACACGACGGGGTGAGGCTCGTCTTCGTGATGAGGGATTTCGAATACATCTCGAACTTGAAGGTATCGAGTAAATGTGAGCGATATTATGACCCATACCTTTGGGCTAGTAAGAGTTGAAAGACTCAATTTATTATTGCTCATCCCAGTGGATTTGTTTGATGTCATACTTGCCGACGTGTCGTACTGACGATTATGGAAATACCATAGTGGACCCACCCATGGCGTATGCATTGGTGGAGCTCCTGGTACAGGATTCTGGGGTTTTATGAAACTCTGAATCCTGAAGGACGTGTAACCTTGTTTATTATACAAGGGTACTACCCTACCGTGTTGAGACGGGTGACCGATTCAACCGCTCGGGTAATGTTGTTATTCTTCTGATAGTAGGTTTATCTTGTCTTGGTGTCGTTGCATAGATTCTTGGGATTGTGGAACCCTTTCGACCTTGGGTCGACATGGGTGTTCCCAGGTATTTTTCAGTAGCATTGCTCACGCTAGAGCAAAATCCCCTGTCCTTGGCAAACACTATTGGAGACACCAAAGTAATATGAGCTGCCAGGTTAGTGCGTTTAGTACCTGACTAACCAAGATGAGCTCGAAAGCTGTCATGTTGCACCCATGCGTGTGACTACCTGAGTCGTTGAATGGGATGCCTTATTGGAAGGCTCAAGACTACTTCTTGTGGAGCGATCTCGGTCGTTTGTTTGTTTTAAGTGACGGCGTTGGCGTATGAAGCCGTCAAGCCCCAAATGGGAAATCTAAGCCAAATGCATTCATCTATGACTCAATTTCACCTCTTACCTCGAAAGATCCCGAAAGATGGAATATTTGGCGAGTGAGGATTCCGGGTCAGGACTCCATTCACTCAGACCTCTGCATAGGATCTGAAAGTCAATTTAAGGGCGTGTGTCCTGTATTGTTCAGAATTGACTTACTAGGTTGCTAATAACGATAGGACACCAGTGCTCGTGAGGCACATATAGCAGGACAAGCACTGGGTACCCTTGTTTCGGGTAGTTACCAATGCTCTGCTTACCGTCTCGAGGAAAGCCAACGTGTTGAGATGTTGTCGAGACCCTATCCTCTGTTTGTTACGGCAACCATATCATGATGATTCGTATACATCATTCCCGTGTTGACCAACGTGATGAGTTGATGTGAGCCTCTAGACATTTGTGTTTAAGTCGGCTTAAATCCTCGCGTATTGTGGAATTGTACGGTTGTGTGTTGAATATACACTGTCTACTGCCTGGGGAACTGAGGGGTGGAAGTGACGCAAAAGCTTTCGACCTCCATCAGTCCATACTAGGCGTCCTAGTACCACTAACCATAATCGCTCATACGAAAAGGTTGTAAGTGGATGCATAGTGAATTTCGGTCCATGTGAGGGCACAGGATTACCATCCGCTACTATAAACAACCCCGAGCGTCCTCAAGAATGTCGACTGCTTGGTGATCTGGTAAGACCACCCGATTAGTGAAATTCAACGAGCAAACCTAATGGTCATGTCGCCTGAGGTGTCCGGTGGCTGTGATGGGACACAGGCAAAGATCGATCGATGTTTGGAACCTTCTTATCCCCCTGCTCGTTTGCAGTCATAATATGAGGCATACGGGTAGCCATCTATACTCTTGGAGAGTCGTGGCTAGGCACTAGATGCCAACGTTCACAATATCGGATTTTAGTAGTTATCCTGCCCCAGGGTGTGCCAAACCTTGAACGCAAGTCTGGGATACTCAATTTGAGATGAATATGGATTACCACTCTCGAACGAATGAATTATTGTCCTAGACGAAAGTGTCCTGTGTGATACGATTAGTGGCGGTGGCAAATCAAATTCGTGTACTTCATCGCCAGAATTTCCTATGTGATAGGGATTATCACTCTAGTGTTCGGGGTGTACTGCTCGAAGACCTCTGGAGTGCATACGTGTACGTCTCTAGTACATCGAATGACAGATAGAGATATACACATGATCTGGCTTGAGTTCAAGAGATGACCGACGAATTTGGTAGATTCAAACCTGCTTGAATAAGTGGCCAAACCGATCAGGAAGTTGTACTAACAAGGCGTTAGCCTTAGGAACTTTGAATCGGTATAGGACTTTGCTGAGTGTTATACGCTGAGAGGGTGTTGTTAAGCACGAAAACGGTAATGTAGTGACTTCGCTTAGTACTCCAGTGGCTCGGAGTATCGGTTAAAAATTGGCCTTGCGACGAACAAGCTCGAACTATCGCAAGAGCTTAGTGGGACTCTTGATGAATCCCGCAAGTCTGGCTTGAGGAAGCATTGTCAATTCCTCGACCGACAGAATTCAGGTTGACGCAAAGCTCTACTATTTCGGGAAAAACCGATATTTGTGACGGATTGCGATATCCAAGAGCTCGGTCGTGGCCGGCTCAAGACATTGTGTTCGTTAGGACACTAAGCGTGAACTTGGGTTCACGTAGAAAAGGGATAATCGAGTGAGTCACAAACCTCCCGCCCTGTTCAAGGATACTAACGTATTGGATGACTTGAACTGAATTCCGGGACGGAATTCTCTTAACGGGGGGAGAATGTGACAACCGGCAAATTTCGTACAACGATTAACGTGATTCTAATCATGTTTTAGAAATAATTAACATGGTTTAAGGTTAATTATGGTTAGTTGAGCTAATATGAGTCCTACGATGTCCTTTTGAAAGTTCGTTGAAGTCTTGATGCCTTTAAAGAAAGACTTCGCGTGTTTAACGTAACGAACTGACATCAGCAAAAATTTGTCAACTGGAATAACATAAGGCTAATAAATGTAAATACGACATGTATTTACCATCGATGCGAACGGATGTGAAATCGGCGTGGTAAACGGCCAAAAACGCAGCGTTTTGGAGAACGCGGAGAGGAACTGACGTGGGATTCGAACGTCGAAACGCGTGGCTTTAACCGTTACCGAACTTCCGGAATAATTATTTATTATAAATAATGTTATCGGTTGAATTTCGAAAGTTATCGGATCATTTAAATGAAGGATAACACAACCGAACCGATTAACGCGATTTTAACGCGTGTGCCGTCTTCACGCGTCGGGTGACGAAAAAAAAATTATTGAATTGCTCGGTCTGGTATTATTTATGGCAACGAACAAAAACCGAGTCCAGAAACGATAACGGGCTAAAACGGAGCAGTTGGTACGCGACGTTGGGCTTGAAGCCCAATCCAAGAGCCCACCTATATAAACCCATAAACTCCAAATCTTCCTTATTCTCCACATTTCTTTCTCTCTCTAAAAACCAAACTCTCTCAACTCTCTCTCTCTCTAGAAATTCCGGCAGCCTTCCGGCAGCCTTCCGGCGGCGTTCCGGCAGCCGTCCGGCGGCGTTCCGGCAGCCGTCCGGCGGCGTTCCGGCAGCCGTCCGGCGGCGTCCGGCGAGTTTCCGGCGAGTTTCCGGCGACCTTCCGGCGACTTTTTCCGGCGCGTGACACCCCCACCCCCACTAATTTCGACGCCCCGAACGCGATGGTGAAGGCCGTTTTCCCTAAAACGAAGCGGTTTGAACGTTGGTACCATTCCGGCGACTTTTCCGGTAAGCTCGTTTTCGAGTTTTCTTTGTACAAACGTTTAGATCGGGCCTTTGGGAGACTCCTCACAAGTTTTCACGGGATTTCGTTCTCCGGCCATATTCCGGCGAGCTATTTCCGGTTAGTTGCGAGTTCGGGAGGGGCCGGAGTGGGTTTGGATGGGTTCCGGTGACGCGCGGGTGGTCGGAAAGAGAAGGCTGGGTAGCGTGGATGGTGGTGGTGGCCGGCGGTTGCAATTCCGGCCACGGCGGTGGCGTCCGGCGGCCGCGGGTCCGGTCCGTTTTGGGTTCGGGACTCGGGGCTCGGGTCAAGAGTGTGTTTTCGGGTCAGATCTGGTGCGGGTTCGCGTTAATGGTCCGGGTTTTGTTCGGGTCTCGTCAGATCTAGTCAACCCCCGGTCAAACGGGTCAGATATGGGAAATTCGCTTACGGATCAGATTTCGAGCTCGGTCAAACACGAGTCAACTCCGGTCAAACTTTGACTCGGTCAACGCGTCGTTCGAGACGTGTCAAGTCACGCACGCGCATATCGGTATAATTTAATCGTGTTTATTTTCGTTACATTTATAAAGCGTATTATAAATATAAAACGACTAACTCGCGAACGAACCGATAAAAGTATTTACGAAACTAAAACCTGTGAACTCACCAATATTTTATATATTGACGTCTTTTTAAACATATCTTTCAGGTAACTAAGTGCTGAACAGGTATGCGGCTAGTACGGTGGAATTTGGGATGTCGGACACTGGTTGGGGGTTTCATCTATTGTTACCATCAGGTTGGGACATAAACGGAAACACCCCACTCTAAAACTTAACGTTTGTGGTTTTTAAGTAATGTTTGAAACCAGGTACTCCTTCCCGACATCTTAATATAATGATCTTTTCTAATTAAATATAGTTTGTGTTAATCTTGACTTTGATATGCTTTCGAGCGTCGCGCCACGTGTTTCCGCCATTGGCGTGGTGTGACAGATCGGATAAGAATTGAGTTTTTTAGGGAGAGACTAGGGGTAGCTAGTATATCAGGTAAAATGAGGGAGGGGAGATTAAGGTGGTTTGGACATGTGAAGAGGAGGTTGACGATGGCGCCAGTTAGAGCAGTGGAGACCCTTATCGTGGAGGAGAAGAGGAGTAGGGGAAGACCTAATTTGACTTGGGATGAGCGCATTAGGCAAAATTTACTAGAGTTGCACCTTTCTGAGAACATGGACCATGATCGGAGTTTGTGGAGACGTAGGAATAAGGTTAAAGACTTTTAAGGAGGAAATAGTTGGGTCTTCGCTTTGCGGTAGAGGTGTAGATTTGACTACACTCTAGGTGGACAATTGCATATGATAACCCTAGCAGCTAGATAAATGTTTATGATGGTATACTTGTGTATATTCTACTATGTTTCACGATACATATCTGTGGACCTCTTACTATATTATTTTAATTTATCACCACATGTTATGTCACTGCACCGTGGTTATATTTCAAGTCTAGTCTGTTTTACTGTTGTTTGTGTTGAGCCGAGGGTCTCTATGAAAACAACCTCTCTGTTCATATGATTAGAGGTAAGGCTTGCCTACATCTCACCCTTCCCAGACCCTATGAATAGCTTTGCTATTTGTGGGATCTACTGGCTATGGTTGTTGTTATTTCCTTGCACAAACCACATAAATTTTTCACAACAAAAATATCTTTAGATTATCAAGTGTGAACATGCATTCTTTCAGACTTTTTTATATCATATGTGCTTATACGAAAATATATATTTGCTTTTTAATAGGCATGCATAAAAAAATAAGTGAAAAAGACATGTTTAGAGGCTCATATTCTACTTACAAAATTTTATTGTGAGTGCGTAAAAAATAGAAAAATAAAATAATAATAAGATAAGTACTTGTGAGTAAGATGGAGAGAGATTGAGAGTTTGATGTGGATGATTTTTGAAAATAAACAAAATTTAGAGAAAACTGTGTTGCTTAGTTAAATTATAGAGACGAAGATAGAGGCTAGCTACAAAGTGAATTGACAACCTACCATATTATTAGATGAGCTCTTCTTGAACACAACTTGCATTGCTTTATTTTCTGAATATGCTGAATTGGCAGTACAGACTGATGTATAGAGGCTGTAAATGTCTATCTCACTATATTGTGCTAGAACTTCATCCACAGCTTGGCAGCAGTCCTCATTGCTCCAAGTATTGTTACTGTTGAAGTCACAGTTATCTCTTATGGTTTTGTGAGTTTCATCTGACACTACAGCATGGCTCCAAGCATAGTCAATTAAACCATTCCAGTCCTCAGCATCATTTGTTTCAGGGTTACCTAACTGTATTTCATGCATTAATCCAATTAAAGTCCATTTGTGGAATACGATGAAATAGATAAATAAAGAACGAAAATATATTTTTTTTATTTATTTCTAGGTGTTCTAGAAATTTCATTAGGGTTTCTAAGAGGTTTTTGAAATATGTTCGTCAAATAGGCAGTTCGCTACAATGGTAGAGAACTAATGCAAGTCCGCTGAAGTGGCAATTGAACTCCTCAATTCGCTATTGTGACAAGCAAACATGCCTTGAGGCTTGAGTTCGTTATTCAGAGAAGCTAACTCCATTTTCGTTCCCAAGGCCGTTTTCGAGAATCTTCAAAACGTTTTGGGCCTAGGGCGACTAAAAAAATTGGGGCCCTTAAAAAATTCAAGTTTTAACTTTTAATTTTCAAATATGAGTAATTCAAATTTCAACTTTTAATTATCAAACATCAATACCAAGAATATATATTAAATTAAAAAATAAAGAAAAGTTGGTCTTCTTCGTTAAATGAAATTGTTATAAAAACTTAAATACATTAAGTGAGATTTGAACCCAAGTTCTCTATCTTAAAATATAATTCACTAACCAATTCTTCTAACTTGGCCTTGTTACCATTTCCCACACCAAAATAATTTAAATACACTTTATACATAATATATATTTTAAAATTTTAATATTTCGGGCCTCCCAGGAATTTGGGCCTTGCGCCGTCGCCCACTCCGCCCATGCCAAAACCGGGCCTGTTCGTTCCACACAGAGTCACGAGAGTGTTACTGTTGGCTTGGATTTGTCGGTTTTGTCCTTATCCAAGTTCACTAGCGAACAAAAAACAAAAAAAACATAGCCAGATTTCCTTGAGTTCGATCACTGCCTATTTGTCTATAATAAGTTTCAAAACCACCTAGAAATGCTTATGAAATCTCTAGACACTACTAGAAAAATGAGCAATTGCAACCAGAATTTGCGACCGTAAAAATCGGTCGCAAACTTAGCAATTGTTTTCCGACCGATCTCTTATTAGTAGCAACATTTGCGATTGACCATAAAACGGTCATAAAACGGTTGCGAATGTTGCGACAGATTACTTTCGGTCGCAAAACAGTCGAAAATATCTTAAAATATGGACACCCTTTGGGATTTGCGACCGCGTTCTGACCGCTTAGTTTGCGACCGTCTTGAAGGTCGCAATAATAACTAAAAATGGGCTCTAATAATTTTGGGCTCATATTTCCTTCACCCTGTTTACATATTATTATCCTTCACCACCTATCCTAATTAGGGCTCAGATTATCTTTCACCATTCGATCTGTACATTGAAGCTCTGTCATTGCCTCTAACATTCGAACACCTTATAAACGATTACCTCTCATACGATTACCTCTCACTGGATACATCCAAGAAAGCCCTAATTCGTCTCTGTACATTTGAAAACCACCATTATCCTCGGTCGAAGCTCTATAATTATTCGTCTCCTGGATGATCTGTGAGAGTTTATGAAGGTAAACCATTGTGTTGTCTTAATCCTTGTTGTCTTTCAGTTGATTTTGTTTGAATTCAATTGTTTACTACACCTAATCTGTCTCTTTCATTACTACAGGATCAAATCATGTAGATGTTAGGTATTTCTCTTAGCTGTTTATCGTGTGAATTCAGATGTAGATGATTAGGTATTTCTCTTAGCTGTTTATCGTTGATGTTGTGGTGACGGTGACAGGTAGGCTTAGATCTGTATTGAGCTCGGTACAACAGTAACTTTCAGCAGGTAATTTGTTACTCTGTTTGATTTAGATCGAGATTACGTGACATATTTATGTGAATTTGACAATTTGTTGAGTTTAGATCTGTATTGAGCTTGTTTAATTGATTACAACACTCACAATAGCTTTCAGCACGTAATTTGTTATTTTGATTGGTATAGCGTGATAGATTTGTGTGAATTTGTTGATATTATAACTATATTTATCTTATTTAATCTATTAGATGCAATCCACCATCGCTTTCTTCATTACAGATGCAATTCGTTGATGTTGTGGTGATGTTGACAAGTAGTCTTAGATCTGTATTGAGCTCGGTACAATAGTAACTTTCAGCAAGTAATTTGTTACTCTGATTGATTTAGATCGAGATTACATGACTAATTTGTTACTCTGATTGATTTAGATGGAGATTACGTGACATATTTATGTGAATTTGTTGAGTTTAGATCTGTACTGAGCTTGTTTAATTGATTACAGCACTCACAATAGCTTTCACCACTCACAATAGCTTTCAGCACGTAATTTGTTACTTTGATTGATATAGCGTGATAGATTTGTGTGAATTTGTTGATATTATAACTGTATTTAGTTTGTTTAATCTATTAGAACACCCACGATCAGTGCCAGTAGCTTTCATGCGGTAATATCTAATTTGGATTGCTTATACTTAAATGTCAGCAGAAGTCATGGTTTTATGGCAGGAGGCGGTAGGGGTCGTGGTCAAGGTGTCGTGGCAGGTATCTTGGTTTGGCAGTGTATTGTTAATTTTATTGCTCAGTTTATGATTTTTATTAAATAGCTGGAGTTCTTAATTTCACTTAACTTTACGTTTTTATATGGCTAGATTATGATTTTTATTATTGAATTTTTTAGTAATACCATGGTTGCCATGAGTGACCTGGTCACCTTCAACTGTCTTGATACTTGAGTGTGTATACTTTGAACATTAGGTTGCCATGGAGCTTCTTTCTGTTATCGAGCAAGTAACACTAACTAATAATATTAGGTTCATATGTAGCTGACAGCTTATTTTAATTAGAAGGCTTGTTATTTATGTTTTTGTTTGATCGTTGTTGGCATATTATTCTTCCACTTCGATAGAAAAAAAAAGAGGGATTATCGAAGTAGCGGTCTAGCTAGTCATCAAGATTCTTCTGGAAACGTGTTTTTGTTTTTTGATATACATTTTTTTAGAAACATAAAGACTGGTGGGAGAACCAAGGTTCTTCTGGAAACGGTCGCTGGTAAAGATTCTGGACATGTATGACTACATTAAAGTATTGTAGGAAGGAACTAATAGTTTTAACATTGATGTATAGCTAGAAGTTATGTATACCATTTAGTAAAGTCGTTTAGCCACTGAATTCTGAGATAAATTGGTAAATACTTATATAAAAGCAGGTGGTCAATTGCATATGCAGTTTACATTTGTTAGGAGGACAAGAAGTAATAAGCAATGTAAGAATACTAACGGTGGCGAGATGGGTGGGTTGGATAATGGGTCAAAATGTGTATTTGTTGTAATAGATCACATTTAGTACAATTTGGAACGGGTTGTGTTGTGTCGCTTCTTTTGTCCATCTTGAGGTTTTTTGTGACTAATTAATGTGTTAATTATGATTACAAAAACATTATTATTATACCAATTGCTGGAATCTTTGAATAAACAATTCAAGAGGTTTTATGCATTAGATATATACTTCGGGCGACTTCAGCCTTTTGACATGTTTCCCTTTAGTTAGATTTTGATTTGATTTGTTTCAACTTTCAAATCTAACTCAACCAGAATCAACCCACTGATAGGTAAAATGGGTCGTAGACTCGTAATTGGCAGCTCTAATTAGAAATGATTAATTGTTATAAAACTTAATTTAGTGTTACAAACTTTTACGCGCATTTAATTTTAGTTAGTTTTATATCCTGTATAGGCTTGACATGTACTGTACTTTGAACGTTATTTCCTATATCAGGTAATCAGTGGTTTTCAAGCTCGTTGTTTGTTCTTGATGAGCATATGGTTGTGTGCATTGGGGATATCTTGCAGTTCGGTTTTTATTCCCAGGACACTTATACTCCATATTTCTCTCTTGGTATCTGTTCTATTGTCAATGCTTTGGAAATGGTAAAACTTCACTTATATTTCCGAATTTCGGTTTACTTCATCATTTATTTTACATACATGAGCCAGATTATAGCATGGTTTACCATGGAATGTGTTTTGATGATCAACATTGGTCTTTTGGCTTATATTTTTTTTATTCAAATTGTCTCTCTCTTTCTAAATAATAACCAAGTAGTCGGAATAAAAATGGCTAGCTGGAGATGGTAGCGTTCACCATAGTATTGACTAAAGATGCGATTTTTTCATTAATCATTAATTACATTAATTATATAAGTCTTTAAATAGTAAATTCAGGAGGTTATATGCTTTATACGTTGACCGTGGGCTGACTTTTAATCCGTCTGAACCCATTTCCCTTTTTGCTAAAGTTTTTTTACTGACCTGATTTGAGATCAAGCGTTGTTCACTGCTAATGAAATCAAATCATTGTCCCTTTATTTTCAGGTAATAGACACCAAAGAGAGCTTTTGTGTGACATTAACTCTCAACTCTGTTACATCAGAGCTTTCCCGGCTAAACTTATCCCAGAAACGAGACAACAGATCAATCGACAACCGTGGTGCAGCTGTCACATTGAAACTGAGGTGGTTCAGTTACAACGATTTATCCAAATTCGTTGCACTTGTTAAGGCATTTCATAATGGTGCTGGACCCGCGTCTCCTTTAAGATTAAGATACGCTTCTTAATCTTATACGTTTACTTGTTTGTAGAGTGTGATAAAGGTCTTTTAGCATTCATTTTATTCGTTGATTCACTTTTTCGTTTTTTTGTTATAGTCAGTTTTGGTGACTTGTAATAGCTTTTTTTAAAAACTTAGGAGGTTTTGTTTTGTACAGAATAAATGTACAGTTAGTGTTCAACATGGTGTTTACAATAAACCGAGTGGAAGTACCATTTAATATTTTTTTACAGCACATGGCATTGGCAATCATGTACCGCTTCTTGAAGAAATTGGTTGATTTGGGTAATTTTTATTTGTTAATCGGGTCACTACTTGCCATCACTCTTAGTTGCCACCTCCACTAGCATCCTTATAAATAAATAGCTACAAAGATGATTAGAAATAAGAGGGACGGTGGTATTTGACAAGTGCTTAAATTTAAAAAAAAATATGACATTATAAGCAGGTCAAAATAGCATATGACTAAAAAATAATAAGAAAATAATACAAAATACATTTTGCGACTGCAAAGACGGTCGCAGTTTTGTAAAATGTAAGCAGTCACAAAACAGTCGCAATTTATGCGGTCGCAAAAACGTCGCAACACGATTGTCTAAAAAAAAAGTGGAGCGGTCGCAATATTTGCGATCATTCTAACAGTCGCGAAATCTGAGTCGCAAAAAGGAGAAGCAGTCGCAACTTAGTCGCAATAGGGCATTTGCGTCGAGTGTTTTTCCGACTACATTTCCAGTCGTAAAACGGTTGCAAAAGGGCAATTGCAACCATTTTGCGACCGGAAATGCGGTCGCAATTGCTCAGTTTTCTAGTAGTGAGACAAATTAGAAAAAAAAAAAAAACTAACACAAATCAAATGATGCGTCTTTTTATTATGCGGTTAAGGTACGTTGCTTCAAATAAAAAAACCATACCAATATGCCTTTCAAGTGGATATACTGGGAATGGACTTGGTTTTTATCAAGAATAAGGCCTGCCAATTCTGGAACATACTTCCCTGCATAAAATAAATTAAATAGATGATATAGTTTTGTGTTTCTAAGTATTTCTAACTTTGTAAAACATTTTAGAGATATAGGTACCTGCATAGCTTTCTCCAGCAATATAAAATGGTCTATTCTTATATGAAGGAAACTTCAGGAACCAGTTATGAAGGAAAGCATATGCATCCTTAGCTGTTATATTAATACTCCATGGTGGTCAGTAGATATGATCATATTTGCATTACATGATATATATTAAATATATGTATATTACCGAGATAATTCTAGGTGCAACACAGTTTTTAGGGGAACAAAAGTTTGCAAAATAAATCAATCATTTTTTTCATTGTAAATTTTTTAATATATAAGAAAATTGTTAGAATAAAAATTTATAGATTCATCTTGTGAAATAAACAATGTGTGAACCTAACTACACATGTGCAAGTCATATGTATAGGTTATAATAAAGAGAAAATTACCAAACTAAACATTTGACCAACAAAAATTACCAATCAGACGATTACACGTGTAAAGTTTCCAGACGCTTCAATTTTTAAGGTCGCTGCGTCTGTTCTTTAGACGCAAGGTGCTCAGTTTTTAAGGTCTCGCGTCTAATATAAGGTGCTCAGTTTTGCGTCTAAACAACAGCTTCGCGTCTAAAGAACAGACGCAGAGACCTTAAAAATTGAAGCGTCTGGAGACTTTACACGTGTAATCGTCTGATTGGTAGACGCAAAACCTTTAAGGTCCCTGTTGTTTAGACGCCGTAGATGTTTATTTTGGTAATTTTTGTTGGTCAAATGTTTAGTTTGGTAATTTTCTCTATAGTAAATATTACCTACGCATGCGTCGGTAAACATTTTGAACATTAAAATAATAAAAAAACATATAAACAAATTAATTAGCTTAAAGGTTTTTATTTACATGTTATATATGTATTTGTAATAAGAAGTAAAAGGTTTAAAAATATGAAGCATTGATGAAAAAAACAAAACAACGTAGATTTTTTTACGTTGTTATTGTAATTATTATTATTTTGTGATAAGTTAGCTAGTGTTCTATAATGAACATCATCCTATTACAATATTGGTGATAAGTTTCCTTGACTCACCAGTGAGGTCATCTCCAAGATTATCATAATCCTTTGTTGTGTTTGAGTATGAAAAGCCAACACCAACAGGGGATTCTAGGAAAAGCATATTAGCTTCTGCACAAGTACCATTTAACAAACATCCATTTATGTATCATATATATCAATTATTTCTACACATAAGGGAAGCAACTGAAAAATCAAATTAAAATTTAATTTGCACGCGTGATGTGCTATTGTCCGTTGTGAAGCATACCGTTGCCTAAAAGGTAGCATGCACACATGAAAACTATAGGTTTAACATGTCTTATAGAGAAGTTTGTGCCAAACAATAGCATGTATCTTTCCTAAATATATATGTTAGGTTTCATTTTATTTTCACCAATTATTACAAGATGAAAGCTAGACTTTTTTTTTTTTTTTTTTTTTTTTTTTTTTTTTTAACGGTTCATAAAGTGTTTTGCATATACAAAGTTGCATATGTTGCAATGAGTGAGGACACATAAGTAATCTGAACCATACCTTTGTTCCACGAGTACGGATTAAGATGTAGACCTTTTCCATCCGTGTTAACAATGAATGGCCCAATCTCTTGAGTAGCGCCATATCCCACTGATGAACACCCAGGACCTGAAACACACAGCCGCTTGTCATGTTCAAAGCTTAACTAATCTACTCACCAGTAAGTAATACTTTCTTCTTGTTAAATATGAATAATTTGGTTCATTTGTCATATTAATACACACAATGAAGACATATGTATAGATAAAAGCAAAAAAGGAAAGGTTAATTAAGAGCTCATTGTCAACAAAAGGATTGCTTTTGGGACCCATGACCAATGAATATGACCATAAAATATTTTCTTGATTATTAGTTATTGAGGTAGGATATTAAAAAGGTCCCATTAAAGTCATCCTAACTATAACTTCTATAAATCATGTAAAATATAAAAAACGACAACGTTCAAGGGGTGGTACATTGGTAAGCATCTGATTCCTCTCTAGTAGAGGTCAGTTTGAATATTGCTTCCACTGTTTCATACCATAACCTCTTGAAATCCACCTAACGACACAAGCTATGATTGACTAGATCCTGTTGTTAGCAAGGTATTCACGGGTCCTTTGAGTTTATATTAACTAGTTCGCTCTCATGGTTATCAAAAATGAAATAAAAATGAATATCTAGGATGATTAAAAACATAAATAAAATTTTATACTGTTTTAGAGCGAAACAACGATTTTGTATCGAGTTGCTTTAATATGTTTACCTCCATTAAGCCACAACACCAAGGGCTTCTCATCTGGAAGAGTCCAAGCTTCATAAAACCAATAAAATAGTGCTCTTCCATTTGCCTCATTTACAGTCACATATCCAGCATAGTGTCGAAAGTCTACACTAGGCTGACCAGGCAAGTTTGTCACAAGATCTTCAACATTTTGGACGTTTCCTTTTTCTTCATTGGACAATTTTTTATGCCTTGCAACTACAGATGTTAAATTACACAACAATACAACAACAATCATTTTCAAAAGATATATCGCGTTTAGAGTGAAAGCCATAGCGACTAACAAGTACCAAACAAATTTAAAGACAGCTTATTATGCGATTATGCCTAATGACAGGAAGATTACATGCCTATTTATACTGGCTGAGACACTACCAAGTCCCACTAATCAATGTTTGCAATTTTATCATTATCTATGCATATTTAGAGTATGTTTTGGACATATGAAGGTTATAACTTTTTAGAGTCAAAATCATTATGTTATTGCCACAATCCTGGTGGGAAGTTGGATGTGGTTGACTTGGTGGGTCCGCCAATGAGAGACACATTGTATTTGATCACACTTATGCTTGATGCATGCATTGTATTAGTGGATAAACCTTCTAGTGTTTAGTCTAGTAACACAAAGCTTCAAGGAAAGCAATAGTGATGTCTCAAGTTTATGTCCTTTCATTGCGAATCAAGTGTATTTGTATATAGTAAATGAGCCTTAGCTCAATTAATCATTGGAGGGGATGTGAAGATTTAAGATGAAAACCATAGGTCTCAAGTTCGAATCTGATCCTAACTGGTATACCGTAGTGGGCCTTCGGACGGCGGGTATTCCCTAATTATGATGGTAGGCATGGGCTACCCAACGCTACAATCTATGATTGTGGCAATAAGAGGTCGCCTTTTCCCATTGGGCTACCCGGGTAGTTGGGCTTTTATTCTTTGGCAAAAAAAAAAAAAAAAAAAAAAAGTAACAATACATAATTAACAATTACTTTTCATAATTTTTAGGATGAAAATGACAAACCCAATGCACAAGGCAACCCGCATGCGCTACGTCTAGGGATGTCAGGCCAACTTGGGCTTCATGTGTGCATCCTTATTAGGATTGTGTTTTAATGACATTTCAAACACGTCATGACCTTTGTGTCACATGACAGCAGTCATACCGTTGCTCCAAGATTTGCCTCTTTTTTCGTAATTAATGAATTGTGTGCAAAACAATTGATACCATTAGAACAAAACATGTTACAAAATTATGTTAAAGTTAAATATAATTGAATACTAAATAGAACTAAAACCATAGTTTGCATAGCGGCTCAATAGAGGAATTTAACAAACAATTGGCCAAGATTCGTGTTTGACATGTTTCCCGCTCACTACAAGAAATTTAACCTTTAGCGGCGACGCCTTTAGCGGCTACGGCCAGGCGGGTCGTCGCTAAAGGTTCAAAACAATCTCAACCCTTGCTTTGTTGATCCAACGGCCAAATGATCTGATCATTAGCGGCGACAGTGTCGCCGCTAAAGGTCCCAAAATTTTCACTTATACCGCCAAACCCTCTCTTCTTCCCTCTCATTTCTCTCAATCTCACTCTCTCCCACTCTATTCTTCCTTTCTCTGCTCGCAGCCACCTCACCGCTGCCGCCGCACCACCAGCCCAGCCAGCCACCACCCTGCCTCTCTTCTTCCCTCCCTGCAGCCCCGCCTCTCGCAACCCCCTTCCCTCTAGCCCCGCCTCTCGCAACCCCCTTTTCTTCTTCCTCCTCCTCTGTCACCACCGCACCCTGCCACAACCACCGAGCCCCGCCACCACCACCGCCCTTTTCTTCTTCTCCTCTCTCTCTCTGTCGTCGTCTGCCTCACCACCACCACCACCGAGCACGTACAGCCCCACCACCACCACCGGAGCACAGCCTCACACGACTGTCATATTCTCATCCAAAAATTGATATAAATTAGGGTTAGAGCATTTTTGGGCAAAGATGTTTATACACCAATGGTAGACCTTTATGCGTTCTTTAAACAGCTCTGCTCCAAAACACTGGTAGTGGAAGATATGAAGAAAGCGAGGGATGCCATTCTTATGATCTTGTGCAGGTTAGAGTTGATATATCCGCCGGCCTTTTTTGACATAATGGTTCATTTAGTTATGCATTTACCCGATGAAGCGATTCTTGGTGGTCCAGTCTATATGAGATGGATGTATCCCTTTGAACGGTATATGAAAAAACTGAAAAACTATGTTAAAAACCCGACAAGGCCAGAAGGTTGTATAGCTGAAGTTTATGTAGCTGAAGAAGCTTTAACATTTTGCTCAATGTATCTACAAAATGTTAAGACTAAGTTCAATCAGCCTGAGAGAAATGAGGTCGCCGTTGTAGAAAAAAGAAAGTTATGGGTGTTTGAGTCCCAATGCAAGCCGATCAGTGCAACGAATGACAAGCTACTTTCAGTTGAGGACAAACTCAAGATAGAATGGTTTGTCCTC
This sequence comes from Ambrosia trifida, assembly GCA_028751855.1. Taxonomy (NCBI): domain Eukaryota; kingdom Viridiplantae; phylum Streptophyta; class Magnoliopsida; order Asterales; family Asteraceae; genus Ambrosia; species Ambrosia trifida. The sequence goes on along the minus strand of CM054128.1, from coordinate 130,259,868 downwards.
GATAATTGCGAAGAAGTCAGGGGCTACATGAAGTAAGTGCTCCTATCCTTTATATATCTACCGAACATCCCAAATATATAATTAAGACTAATTTTTCTTGCTTTTATACATATTTCTTCAATGTAGTGAATTCAAATCTACACATCCCCAAGATGATATTAAAACTAAGTTTCCGGAATGGTTTCAACACAAGGTAATACATATATAACACTCGTTACTATATATTTGTTAGGTAATGCATATATAACAAACAATATTATTTTAAATTTGTTAGGTCTATAAGATGAAGAAAGAAAGTTCTTCAGAATTCAACCCAGAGTTATATGTTCTTTCATTGGGCGCGCACGTAATAGCCCAGACTTACACCGGTTGCATAGTCAACAGTGTTAGGTTTATGGTGGCTTCACGTGATACAAAACGTGCAACGCAAAACTCAGGGGTTATGGTGGAGGGAGAGAACGGTGAGAAATATTATGGCGTATTAGAAGAGATTATTGAGATCAGTTATCCTCGTGGATATATAACTGTCCTATTTCGGTGCAAGTGGTACGATACTCGAGTTACGGTTGAAAACAATATCACCAGTATCAGCACAGAACATGAATAGGAGCAAAGAAGATCAGCTCATATTTGCCCGACAAGCCAAACAAGTGTTCTACATCCAAGAACCATCTCGAGGAAAACAAAATAATAAACATAGGTGGGTCGTCGAAAATGTTAATCACCGGCAAATTTGGGATAGACCACCACAACTCGAGAATGTTCAAAACGTAGACACTGAGTTAGGCGAGGATGTTGGCGAGGATGTTGACATCGTTCACAATAACTCTTCATCTAATATTGGCCTAATTATTGACTTCCACCAATACTTTCAAAACATATCTTCTTATGCTACTCCAGGTGAGAATGCAATGGAAGTTGATGCCCCGAGCAATGACGACAGTGAAGTTGCTGATGCTGGGGCATATTATGACGAGGACGATCCAGATTATGATGACATGGAGTCTGATTAAAAAACAGTAATTGTTGATGATTTCATGTATTAATTATAATAAATCAATGTTTACTATTTATACTTTATTTATTACATATAATAATGTGACTAATAAGTTTTATTTTTAATTGCAGGACTTACATATAATAATGTGACTAATATTTTTATTTCCTTTTTGCAGGACAGTATGAGTTCGATTTTGTTTTTGTTTGTTTATTTGATGGCCGCTGTTATGGGCCACGGGGGAGACGGTGCAGGGGCGCCGCCACCGCCACCAGGCGGTGATGATTGGTGGAACAACCACCAGGAAGATGGTGGTAAGTCTTACAGTTCTTTACTGTTTACTATTTTTACTTCTTTTTCAATTCTAATAATGTGACTAATTATTTTTAACTCTAAATGCAGCTCCTCGTCGGAGAACACGGGGCCCTACAAAAAACAAGGGCTTAAGAAAAGCGCTTAAGACAGGAAAAGGCAAGGTAGCGATTCCATTTGATGATGCCGCCACCAACATGCCTGTAGGCAAAGACGGCGGCTACTTCTCCCGGGAGGCGTCCATGCGTATATGGCGTGAGATCCCGTTGGATGTGGAAGGTTGGGATAATGTTTCTGAGGCTTACAAAGACAAGTTATTTGAGATTTTAAAGGTTAGTGATTTGTAAATATATATTCTATATGTTATTTGTTGATTTTTTTTTCTATCTGACTAGCTTGTTTTATTTAATTATTAGGGTTGCTTCGACTTGGATGCTATTAATGAAGAAATGAATGCCGCTAAAAAAAAAGGAGGCATTATGGCGGTTATCAGAAAGCGGTACAGCGACCGCAAAGCCGACACAAAGCGTTATTATTTGCGGGTGTTGGGAGATGATGGGGATGTGGAGTTAGCAAAGCAAAATCCTCCCAAGGGTATGAAATTGGAAAACTGGCATCGAGATGTTGATCACTTCTTCACACCAGAGCATCAGAGGAAGTCTGCACTTGCTAAAGCCGCCCGCTAGAAACAAACGAACACATACCGAGGTGGATCGAGCTCTCTTGCTAGTCACTGTTACAAGAAGGTATATACACACACATATACATAGACGATAATGTTTATTTAACTTATAATTTAACTTTTAATGTTAAACAGGGCGTGGAACGGTATGAAGCATACCGTATTGGACATATAGGAAGGCAGAGGACGTTTGATATCCCTCAGAATGAAGAGAATTATGTAAGCATTTATTTATAATCTATTATATACATTTATATTCTATTAAATCACTTTTGTAAAATACAGCACAAGTTAAAGTCACGGGTTGAGTCTGAACGTCAACGGATCGCCGAAGAAGAAGGAGGAGAAGCAGGCAGCTCCGAATAGGTGGATCAGGTTGGTATATTTGAAGAGGTGTTGGGTAGTCGTCGCAGACATGCTATCGGGATTGGGCATATGCCTTTTCCGAAAGAAAGCCTTCCTCAAGTTACACCTACGGAACCGAATATTACACATGTATCTCTTTGTAGTTTAAATGTTAATATTTGACCCGTTTGGTATAAATATGTTTAGTAAATAGAATATTTGACCAATTTGGTATATATTAGTAGTTATTTGTTCATAGTTGACCCATTTGGTATAAATATGTTTAGTAAATAGGATATTTGACCCATTTGGTATATATTTGTAGTTTAAATGTTGATAGTTGACCCATTTGGTATAAATATGTTTAGTAAATAGGATAGTTGACCCATTTGGTATAAATATGTTTAGTAAATAGGATATTTGACCCATTTGGTATATATTTGTAGTTTAAATGTTGATAGTTGACCCATTTGGTATAAATATGTTTAGTAAATAGGATAGTTGACACATTTGGTATAAATATGTTTAGTAAATAGGATAGTTGACCCATTTGGTATAAATATGTTTAGTAAATAGGATAGTTGACCCATTTGGTATAAATATGTTTAGTAAATAGGATATTTGACACATTTGGTATATATTTGTAGTTATTTGTTAATAGTTGACCCATTTGGTATAAATATGTTTTGTAGGAGCACCTTAATGATATCATAGCGACTCCCCAATTCCAAGCGCAATTGCTCCAAATGGCTAATCAATTGGTCCAACAAAGGCTTGGAAATCTAGGCGGAAGTGGTAATAGTGGCGATCACGATCACGACGATGAAGACGTAGACGAAGACTTTTAGGCAGCTTTGGTATGTTTGTTTAGTTTTGATGGTGTATACTTGAATCAAATATTAGGTTGGTATGTTAGTTTATTTTGTTTAATATGTTTTGACGAATGTTCGTTTAACTTTGTTACGTTTATTTTATATATATGTAGATGTTGGTTTATTATTTTTGTTATTATTTAGTTTGGTTATGCGTGTGCGGAGTAAACGAATAGCAAAAAAAAAAAAAGACCTTTAGCGGCGACGCGTCGCCGCTAAAAGTCTTGCCCAGATTGCACAGGAATCGCCGCTATCAGTTTTGATAAGTTATATGAAGTAGGTCCTCTTACTTTCTTTTTATTTGCGGTTGAAAGGCCCTCTACTCATTGTTTTTATCATGAAATTTAAAATATGGCTAATTATTGATATATTTAACACATATTTTGAAGTTGTATTTATAGTACTTTTCTCTTCTTATTGTTCTCCGCAGTTCTATAATTTTGGCTTGCTTGGTGTTTCCTTTTACATGGTAGTCAACAAGATTATGAATATATAAAAGGGGTTTCCTTTAATACTTTCCAATGTTTTCTACAAATTTGTGTATGTGCGTGAATGGATCGTATAACAACAAAGAATGATCAAACAAGTTAGTTTTAGGTGCGGAATCCCTAAAACTATCACAAAATAATAGTCAAACAGATCAAAACACACAAATCATCATTTTCAAAAGCTTTTCATTAATTAACAACTCGATTACACGTTGAAATATGATTACAAACAAGGTGAGAACGTGAAAAGAGTTAAACAAAACACTAGAGAGAATATCAGAAAGTGGAGGGAATAATAATGTCAAAAGTTACATTCAAAAATCAAACTTGTCTATTTATAGACTGCACATTCACCCAAATTGATTGTGCGAATGTGCAGGTTCGCCCAATATGTCTGGTCGAACCAAGTTACATAATAAACTATATTCACATTCGTCCACAGCTTCTTCCTTCGCACCCTTTCTTCTTCCTTCGCACCTTCAGAAACTCTCCTTCGTACCAACAAATACTCCTTCGCACCAACGACAATCACCAAAAACAAGTTTGTTGTTCAATCCGAAGCACTAGTCGCACTTTTGCATCTACAAACTCTCCCTCGACTATTGCTTGGATTGCTGTCGACGTTGTTCGTCCATTCTAATATTCATCAGTCTGATATGTCGTTGAATCTTCTGTTCTTTCGTCAACACCGGTTCCTGAAATTGCTTTTGCTTTGGCTTTTTCAATTCGGGCACCTTTTGCTTCTCAACAAAATTTCCGAGCTTCTCGCCATAGTCACAACCAGCATTAATGTCGTATGCAAAGCACAGAAATACCACACGTTGGTACTTTCCTGCTTGCTCAGCATCCTTCGCATCAGAATAGATCGGATTATAAAACAACATTATGATATCCTCATGTGAACAGTTGATTAACCACATGGGATCAAAAATGTGTACTTTCTTGTAGTTCTTCTCTCCGTCTTTCAATACAATCACAGCCTCTGCAATCTTCCAGTCGTAATACCACCAAATGAAATCTTTGGCGAAGTGTTGTGGGATAGGCAACAAAGGAATCTTTTTCAACACTCGCGGTGGTTTGTACTTTAACGTCACCTTGGGCATACCTGTAATCTGATCAATATCCTTTTTGTGAACTATTCGTTTTGGATATTGTGGTTTAAACAAATCCCACTTGGTTCGGCTTTCTCTCGTCATCTTTTCAGCAAAATAGGTAATCTGACTATTTGACGCTCCCGTTAAACGGTGACGACAAATATCACGGATTGCCCAATAGGGAAGAGTCTTCAAATGATGAAATTTATCGAAGTATAAGATCCCCTTCTCCCACTTCACTGCAATGCATCTCAATTCTTTAACAAACTTCCAGGCCAATGCACGACCTTTGAAAATACCACTATGAAGTTTGTAAAAGCTTCCTTGAATTTCAGCTTTCGGACGGTTGTTTTCTTTCTCTTTCAATTTCCTCAAGAATTCCTTCAAACTCTCCGACTGCTCGAACCGTGGTTTGTCATGCCCTTTGAAAATTTCATCTTCAAATGCTTTACTCTTCTCTTTCGCCAGTTTCTCGGCTTGGTTTAGCAACTCATCTGAGAATCCAGGAAATCCACAATCTTGATTAGTCTTGAAGTATTGTGGATACTCCTCATTCGTTATGTCTTCCATTTCAACATCCTCAAACGCAGGAACATCACGGTCATCAGAATGATTCCCGGCTTCCTTCTCAGGTATCTTTGGAATGAAATTATCTGCAAGCAACTCTTCCAAAGTCTTTCCTACCTGTTTAGCTAAACCCTCAAGTATCTCTTTTGAAATTGCCGCAGAAACTTCTCCATCTTCAAGATCAGGGTCATCAAACTCCAACTCAAATAGTTTATTGCTCGACTCGAATATCTTTGGAAATCTACTTGTCATGTCGATCGTCCAGACTCGATCTGTGAGCATCTGGCGATACATGTTTTTGTCGTCTTCAGATAACGACTACAATTTCTCATTCCAAAAGATATCGTCATCCACATTCAATCCAGGAGTCTTAGAGCTCGACTCTCCACCCTTACTTGAGTCACGCTTTTCATATGTAAACTTGTCAGCGTTATCATCATCATCATCATCACTACTATCGAAAGCAGAGCCGTTTCCATCACTCGAATCATCATCTGAACCTCCATCATCCTCATCATCTTTCTTCTTCTTCTTAGTGTCATTTCCTGCATCTTCATCAAGTTCTTAATCATCTTCTTCTTCGTCAGATGGTTCAAAATCAACCTGTTCTTCTTCTCTTTCCTTATCTACTTCACCAGCTTGAAGTTGAGGAGCTTGAGAGTACAAGTTCTTGATCAAATCATCCATATGCTTGTTACTCTTCTTCAACTGTTTATTCTCCTCCTTCAAGACGATAATTCTCCTGGTGTTTTGTTGCTCGTGCTTCAGCAACTTCTTATTCTCTCTTTTCAATCTCTTGATAGTTTTCTTCAAAACTTCATTATCATCAGCTGATGTGACTACGACCTCCAACATCTTTTTATCATTTGTCTTTAATTGCTCGATCTCAGTTTGTTGTTTGTTGATTATATTCATCATCTCAGACAATCTCTGATTCACAGCACTGATTATATCACTATCCACCGAAACTTTCTTCTTCAAAGGTGGTTCAACAACATCAGGCAGTTTGCCTTTTCTAATCTTCTTGAGCACATTATCCAATGCTTCGTTAAACTGATCAACAGGTATATCTTCACTCTGTTGTGTGCTTGATGTTGTCGCAGTCTTTTGCTTCTTCTGTGCTGGTGCAGTAACCGGTGACTTAGAACTAGAAGCCGGTGGTAGTTTCTTACCGGCTATCAGCGATTCAATCTCCTTCTTTCTCTTGATACTTGGTTTCTCTGTTTGCTTCTTCTTTGACTTAGCAGCTTGTACAGGAGAACCAGTAAAAGTTTCATCTACATTCATAATCAACTCATCTTCATCAACAGGAATAGGACTCTTGTTCCCTTGATCTTCTACATTCTGACTAGCAGACACACCAGCCTCAGTGGCCTTGGGCGTGGTGGTCTCTACCGTCTCAGCATCTGAATTCCAACGTTCATCTTCCTGCGTCTCTTCAGAATCAATTGACGCCTTATCAACTATATGTAAACCCTTCTTCGCCATTGTTTTGTTTCTTCTTGGCGTACTTTTCTTCTTTTCAGGTTCAATAGCAACCTCTAACCTTATCTCTTTCTTCTTGATCTTTCCACTCTTTGCGCCGACATTCACAACCTGTCTTTTGCGTTTCGCATCAGGATCAACAGGATGTAATGGGTTATCAAGATCAGAATCACTGTTTGCATGTCTCACAAGCCCCTCACCCGGATCTGTGTAATCAACCCTTGCTAGATGTCCAAATAAACGCCTTACTGGAGGACGTTCATCAACTGACAATCCCTTATACGCCTTCATTCTAGCAAGTGTGTTAAGCGACATATGTTCCTGAACAACTATGTGCTTAGGATCTCTTTTCAGCTCCTTATACTTGTTGTCAAACACCATTTGGAGGAAACGAGGATACAATAGAAACTTCAGATTCCTCGTGCCATTCACAGGCTCTAGCAAATGTTGCATCAGCATGCCTGAAACATTGAACGGTTTGTTCAACACTAAGGCAACCATCACAGAACTGATACTCTTTCGCATCAAGTCATATCCTCCAGCGGCAGATCCAAATACATGTATTAAAACGTGTGCCAGATATTTGAATTGAGGGCACAATTTTCCCTTATGCAATGAACCGTCAGTGATTGGTCCATTGTATTTCATTCTGAGAAAGCACTTTCGCTGATCCATAAAACTGAACTCTTTAGGATCTGTCGGCTCATCATCTAGGTTCAACGCTTCTCTCAGATCCTCCTCACAAACAATGACTCTCTGTCCTTGAATCTTGCTTGTCAAACATGATTCGCATTTCCAGAAATCAAGCTTTGCTCCCGACCAGAATTCTTGCATCATATCTCTGTAGATAATCGTCGGTGTAGCAATAACATCTATCACCCTGCATCTCTTCAAGAAATCAATAATACCGATAAACTCTGTGTGCTTCTTAACCTCTCCGAAATACGCACAGCAGTTATGCGCATTCTCAAAGGCTAAAAGCTCTTCAGAAACCGTCTTGGCCGGCTGTGAGGATGATCCAGCTTGTTCCGTCGTCTTCTCTTGCTCACACATCATTAAATCTGCAAAACAAACAAAGACACATGTTAAAAATCGACAAAAATTCAAACTTGAAAGTTTTTGGTAAATAACCTTCTCATTCGCCCAAACGGGGGTACGAATGAGAAATCCAAAAGTACGAATGAAAAATTTAGATGGTACGAATGAATAGATTTTGTTAAAACAGTTTCATTCGCCCAAATATTCTACATTCGACCGTTTGGTTATCTCCTTCGCCCATTCGTAATGGTCGAAGGAGACTGTTCTTAATTTGAATTTTCAATTTTGATTTTAAGGATTTCTGATCATGTTCTTTTGATTGAAATAGATCCTAATAATGCCGATTAACCATTCAAAACTAACAAATACATCAATTATTCATTATATATGTGTTTTCAATTGAAACTAGGGTTCGAAACACAACTATTGATCAATTGATCAACCAGTTGGTTTTGAATCCAATGTTTAAAGTTATTCTCCTCCTAAAACACATATGTAATGAAACCTAATCAACAATTGTCACAATGAATTCATTTATAATCAGTTTAATGAATTAGGGCTCGAAACAGTAAACAGGGATTTAATCCTTCAATCCTGATTGTTAACCTGTATAAGATGGTGCAAAATGATCAGTATGAAGGGACGAGCACAATGGTTAGGTTCAAAATAATCAAGCAACAAGGTGAGGTTAAGATGAAAAATCTGAAAAAATTTTGAATGGGGTTCGAATGAGACAGAAAGGTATATATAGGCATACTCCTTCGCCCATTCTATACGTACGAAGGAGAAACTTTTGTCTCCTTCGACCCTAGTCAAAGGTTCGAATGAGCCAAAAGGGTTCGAATGAAACAGATGTTCAAGAACACTCTCCTTCGCCCGATTAAAACATTCGAAGGAACATGTAAAATCCCACATTCGACCAACCGAATGGGCGAATGAGAAATAGGATTTTTGACAAATTTTCCAAATCACAAAAACGAGTCCCAGTCCAATTATTTTCCAACTTTTAAGCATCCAACAATCATATTTTCATATTTAAAAAGTTACAAAGCTCAAATGGTGTAACAAGGTTTAGAAAATCGACATCAACCACCATCAGTTATCAAAAATAAGATGGAAATGAAAAATCTTTTTGGATTTTCTAAAGTTTATGCTAAAACACATCTAAAATCTTTTTGAGTTTTGTAATTTTTGACGAGAAAATAAAATGCAGAAATGTAAATGAAAAACTGTAAATGTTTTTGGGATTTCTGGTAAAGGGATCATATCAGTTATTGAGAAATCTGATCACACCGTTGATCTTTTTGAAATATTATCATTAAAAATAATGTGTGATCTGGCAACTGCTGATATTGAGATCCACATAAACTCACATGCAGACTTTTGTGCAGTGCTTTAAACTGATACTGATATTTATAGTATAAACGCAATTGTCTGTGGTTCCCACGCACACGACATACTCCCGTATCAAGAAGTAAATGCACAAAGACTCATTGTAAAGCGTGATTATGCTTTTGTCGTCTGTAATTGTACAAGATATAATGCATAGAGGTATACAGGTCAGCAAATTAATGCAGCAAAGTAACATATGCACTATACCAGGTTGAGGACTGATATTAATCATGATTTACATCAGTGATTAATATGATGTAATAGATAATCTTTGATCATCATATAACATGGAAAGTTCCTCAATTCGGTAACTTTAGGATTTGGCATAAAGCTCTTTTATAAAGACACCCTGCCTGATCTAGGTCCGTAATGACTTACAGCAGAAGATCAGAGAGGCTATCCCCAGACAACTAATAACATAACGACCCTAAACCTCCGAGTTTTGTACAAATACCCTATCAAACGAAATTACGGTACTAAGACCATATGCCCATGAGGAGTTCATCCACACACCAATTCGTTTGATATGTATGTATCAGGCACGCAGTAATAGGTCTACGAAGCCTATCAGCACATCGCACAGACTCAGACACACGCCCTATATAGCAGTACATTACTTAGAATGTGTCAGATCCCCACTGATGTACTATCATTTCCCTTTATACTCCAGGAAATCATTTTTGATTTTTCTGATTTTTATAGATTTTCGAATTTACTGTCCCAAGGATAAGCTGGAGCATTTCAAATATGTGACTGTCCAGATATCGTTTGTTCACAGAAATCTGACGGCATTAATCTAAGGGAAGAAGATATAGTAGTCATCAAAGAAATTTTCTCATTTTTATGTATTTTGAAATTTTTCAATGTTTTTGGTTTTTCAAAATTTTTCTGAAAAGCAGTAAAAATTTAAACTAAAAAGTGATAGACTGAGGTGGTGATCAGTCCTGTTTTTCTTTAATACCATTAGCTTTCAAAAGATAATCAAATCTGGATTTGTCAAAAGCTTTGGTAAAAAGATCTGCGCGTTGGTAATCAGTGTGGATTTTGACCATATCGATCAACTCTTTAGCATAACAATCACGGATAAAATGGTATTTAATTCGGATATGTTTAGCCTTTGAGTGATTTACTAAGTCTTTTGTTAATGCGATTGCGGCCTCATTATCACAGTAAATAGGGGTTTTAAGAAATTGCAAACCGTAATCCACCATCTGCTGTTGGATCCAAAGAACCTGTGAGCAGCAGCTCGATGCTGAAACGTATTCTGCTTCACATGTGGACAGTGCAACTGCGGTTTGTTTCTTGCATTGCCAGGTCACGAGCCTGCTCCCCATAAACTGACATCCAGCCGTTGTGGATTTGCTGTATTTGTCACAGCCGCCCCAATCTGCATCACTAAAAGCGATTAGGTCAAAATTATCATCATGAGGGTACCAAAGTCCTTTCGATGGACAACCCTTCAGATATCTAAGGATACGCTTGACAGCTGCAAGATGACTCTGTTTCGGCTTCGATTGATATCGTGCACAAAGACATGTTGCAAACATTATATCAGGTCTAGACGCGGTGAGATACATCAGAGATCCGACGATTGCTCTGTATGTAAATGGATCAGTCAGCTCCCCCTTAAGGTCAACTCCAATCCCGTGATTGGGCTGTATCGGGGTATCCATCGGCTTCGAATCATCCATCTGGAATCGGCTCAAGACTTCAGAAACGTATTTCGTCTGGTGAATAAAGATCCCCGTTGGTCTTTGCTCCACCTGCAAGCCTAGGAAAAACTGCATTTCTCCCATTGCGCTCATTTCGAACTTTTCCTGCATAACTTTTTCAAATTCCTTGCATAGAAGTTCGTTAGTTGACCCGAAAATATTATCATCAACATAAATTTGTACAAGAAGCAAATCATCTCCTGCTCGTTTCGTGAACAGTGTGCAGTCTACCAGTCCGCGCTTGAATCCTTTCGAGAGAAGATACGTGCTCAGCTCCTCATACCATTGTCTCGGAGCCTGGTGCAACCCGTAAAGAGCTTTGTTTAACACGTAAACCTTATCCCGGTGAATAGGGTCCTCAAAGCCTGGCGGTTGACCTACGTAAACTTCCTCTTTGACCACACCGTAAAGAAATGCGCTCTTTACATCCATCTGATACACCTTAAATTTCTTCCATGATGCAAACGCTAGGAACATTCGGATAGCTTCCAAGCGTGCAACCGGTGCATAGATTTCATTTTAGTCGATTCCCTCAACTTGAAGAAAACCTTGAACGACCAAACGAGCTTTGTTTCTAACAATGACTCCTCTATCATCCTTCTTTCACTTAAACACCCATTTGGTTCCAATTTTCTTTCTTCCAGGGGGCAAATCTGTCAGCGTCCATACACCGAGTTTCTGGAATTGCAACAACTCCTCATGCATTGCTTCCACCCAGGTATCATCCAAAAGAGCTTCCTTGTAAGTCCGCGGCTCGACCTGCGAAACATAACAAGCGAAAGACCAGTCATTTTGAAAACCAGATTTTTGTATTTTGGCATATAAAGCAAGATTGCCAATGTTTTCTAGTGCTTGAGCATTTCTCAGCTGCCCTCTTGTCATCACGCTGCTACCAGGATCACCAATAACCTGTTCAAGCGGGTGTATCCGATGTATCCGAGATTCTGGATAATCAGGTATTTGTACTCCCGTTTGAGTTGTCAAATTCTCTGTAGAAACCAGATCATTACCCACATTCGATGTTGAAGCATCAGTATTAGTTGGGTTCACTGGTGGTGTCACTGTAGCATTGTCCAGAATAGCTTCACTTGTTGCATCATCGTCTTCATCTTCAGAATCGGATGAATTAAGCGTTGTAGAAGCTTCTTGGAACACCTCTTCTTCCATCACAGGAGCAGTGGTATCATTAGAAGCTGCTTGGGGGTTTACAGTGATCGGACGCACTAACGGTGAAGTTACGGCGTTTTCGACCTCGTAATACAAGCGAAGTACAGCTTCTTCAATCATGCTATCTAGATTGAATGATTCAAAGAAGTCTTTGTAATCAAACATCCAATCTTGTCCTCAACCCTGTACATTTTGTGTGTATCTTTGTACTTCGACATTAGCCTACTCCTCGACTTTTCTAGTTCTTTTGTTGAATACCCGTTTTAGTGGGGTTGCATATCCAACAAAATAACCTTCTTCAGCCTTTGGTGCGAACTTCTCCGAAGGATTCAGCATTGTACACGGGGCACCAAATGGTTCTAGATACTCCAGATTCGGCTTGCGTCGGTTCAACAGCTCATAAGAAGTTTTGCCAAACTTCTTCACTGTCAAAACCCAGTTAAGAGTATAACATGCTGCGTAAATAGCTTCGTTCCAGAACATAACTGGAAGATTTGAATCCGCAAGCATAGTTCTCGCCGTCTCGATTAGAGTCCTGTTCTTTCTTTCTGCGACACCGTTCTGCTGGGGTGTATACGGAGCGCTATATTCATGATGAATTCCCTTGTTTGCACAACGATCCTCCATCTGAGCATTTTTGAACTCCGTCCCATTGTCACTCCGGATTCGTTTGATCTTCAGACCATATATATTCTCCAGACGTGTAAACAGAACCTTCAGGTTATCAAAAGTGTCGCTTTTCTGATGCATGCACATGACCCATGAAAATCTAGAATAATCGTCAGTCACCACAAGACAGTACAACTCCCCGGCATGACTTTTACGTCTGACTGGACCGAATAAATCCATATGCAAACGCTCAAGCGGCAGGTCAACGGAATTGACTTTCTTTGGTCTATGGGACTGTTTGTGCTGCTTTCCCTTTTTGCAACTAACACACTTGTCATTCAAATGGAAATGTTTCACATTAACTCCCGTGACAAGTTCATTCTTCACTAACTGGTTCATCTTTCGCAAATGAATGTGTCCCATTCTCCTGTGCCACATAATAGATTCTTTTTCTGTAGCCTTAGAGAGGAAACACGTGACTTGGCCATGGGTGGTCATTGCTTTGGACATATCGAGAATATATAGATTGTTTACTCTCGGTGCCTTTAGCATCACCCACTCTTTTGGAAGTTCAAACCCAGGTTTCAAGATATAACAGGATTTGTCATCAAAATACACAGAAAATTGTTTATCACAGATTTGACTAACACTGAGCAGATTGTAATCTATCTGTTTAACGTATGATATCCGCTCAAATGTCACGACCCCATTGCTTACACTACCCTCCATCGTAATGTAGCCTCCTTTATTTCCAGCAAACGCTACATAACCTCCATTAATGTTTTTGATATCAAAGAGTAGCGTGAGGTCCCCTGTCATGTGACCAGAAGCTCCACTGTCAACAATCCATAGGTTGCTAACAGGGCCAGCTGGAGCTCCCTGCACATATAAAGTAAAGCAGTTAGATCTTTCGGGGGACCCAAGCCTGTTTGGTCTTGGGTCTTTGAACGGGTTGTTTCAAAGATTCTTTCAATTCACAAACATCTTGGGGTAACTCAACCCCTTTCTTCTCACTATCAATTTTCTTTTTCTCATTCTTCACATTCTGTGAAGTTGAGGCTCCTTCAGATTCCTTAGATGACCAGGATTGCTCAGATCTTTTCAAGATCCGGATCTGAGATTTTGAGGTCTCAGCCGGTTTCTTTACTTCATCTTTACATGCAACCTTTTTGGTTACCTTCTCTGATTTAACAGAGACAGGTCCAACTGCTTGTTTTCCATTAGGTTTAGTAGCAACCTTTTTGTTATCAGCAGTTGAGTTCATCACAGGTTTCTTTACTGATTTATCAGTGACTATCCGGTTGCGCTTATCATACGTCATCAGACGGTTTTCCCTCTTGTTGTAAAAATTGTTTTGATTAAAATAAGGTGCTTGCTGAGGGTAAAACCGTCTTTGTGGATAACCGTAGTTGTCAACCGGATAATCATGATGTTGCCTCATCTCCACCTCGTGCCTTTTGTGTCGTACATACGGGCAGGAGGCAAGTAAATGTCCCCTTTCCCCGCACTTATAACACGCACGGTATTCCTCATAATTTTCTTTGATCGGCGACTTGGAAAAACTAGCAATGGGATATCGATCAACCATGCATTGTTTCCTTAAACTCTCAGGAGCTGGTTCCTTCGAGTAAGTCGGTTCAATAAAATTGTTTGCTTTATCAACAGGCAAAACAAATTGTGTGACATTTACCTTGGCATCTTTATCCGAATAAATTTTCTCTAAAATTTCTGGAGGAATGTCATTGGTTCTTACAAATTTTGGAAACCAAATCGTACTTTCCTGCCAGATCTTTTCGATTTTGGAATAATTGACAAATTTAATCGGATATTCATCATTAGACGATCTTATCGGAGCCTTGCATCCGATAAAAAATTTTGACAGGTTTGTCACACGATTCATTGCTCATTTCATTAGGTTTTTCAGATGTAATCTCATTTTTCTTTTCTACCGGTTTCACCACAGTTTTCTCAGATTTAGTTTCAGTTTTCTTTTCAACCGGTTTAACAACATGTTTCTCAATTTTCTTTACCTCTTTCTTTTCAACACTCTTACCAACAGACTTTTCATTTTTCTTAACAACATTCTTACAATGAGCATTTGCCATGGGATGAATGATCTGAGATGGTGAGACTGGCTCAGTAGTGATTATATGATTTTCATCAGGGATATCACTCTCATTTTCAACCGTCTCAGATGGTTCATCTTCTTCATCAGAATCATCAGCAGCGACCACACCCTCATTGTTTCCCAAAACAGGTCTCACATCAGAATACGGATCACCGACACTAAAAGTGTTGGGCTCGTTTTCTGATGTGGAGTCAGAATTGACTAACGTCTCCGGTGGTATTGCATGTAAATTATGGTTTTCAAACAACACCGGAGATGGGACCGCCTTATAGTTTGCACTATTAGACTGGGAGGGTTCTTCTATGATATGGTCAACTACATATGCTATGTGCTTGTAACTCTCTAACTTCTTGTTAACTTTTTCAGCAAAGCACTTGATGGTTGCCATTTCTAACTTAGTGTTTTCCATTTCATTAATATAATTATTAATGGCAAGTTGTTTAATTGACAAAGTCTTTTTGAGTTCAGACACATCCTTTTTATAACCATCAAGAACTTTGTTGAAATCTTTTAAATCTTTTTGATAAATCTGACAGTTTATTTTGGCACTCTCAAGTTGGACCTTGAGAAGCTTATTTTCATCTGTCAGTTTTTCAAAATCAGCACATTTAACACATTTAACACACATTTTAGATTGAGATTCAGAACTTACCGGTTTAGGAGGTTCTGTCATTGCCATCAAAGCAAAGTGAGCTTCCTTCCCTGCGAAGAATTTGGAGTAGTCAATCTTGGTGCACGCATCATCCACCATACATGACTTGCGGGTCATAAGGAAATCAGCTTCAGCTAACAGTTGATCAATGTCATCATCTAGTGAATTCACACTAGCTTCCGAATCAGAATCACTCTCCATACGACTCAAAAGGCATGCTGTACAACAGTTTGCTTATATGATTAATTGCTAGCACCTTGTTTCATAATCCATGGTGAACATTTGAATCACATGAAATAGAGGTCTGTTTGCTATGAAATTAAGTTTTAAGTTCAGGATGATATTAGGTTAAAATTGTTTTTCAAAACACTGGAAGCTTGTTATTCAGTGTTAACATTGATGCTTTGTTCTCAGTCAATTAAATGATTAATTGCTTGTATCGTGCTTCATAATCCATGGTGAGCGTTTGAATCGCAATAAATAGAAGGTTTGTTTGTTTTTTTTTTGGTGAAATCATGTTTTTGGTTCAGATTGAAATTAGGTTAAAATGATCTTTCAAAACAATTGAAGCTTGTTATTCAGTCTTAACATGGATGCTTAGTTTTCAGTCGATTAAACGATTAATTGCTCGGATTTTCGTTCATAATCCATGGTGAACATTTGGATCGCTTGAAATGGATCTCCTTTTGTTATCTTGGTTTTAAAAAGCGATGGGCGCACAAAAGCGACGAGGTCTAAGCGCGAAGTGCAAAAGTGGTGAGCTTTTTGTACCCGAGACGTGCAGTAATTATATAATTTTTTTATATATCCCATAGGTTTTAGCTTCCTTTACCCAAAATATAGCTACAAATAAGGTTTGTATATGATTTTACCTATATGTATAAGCCAAAAAAAAGAACTTAGCAAATTGAGAAGGATTGAGAATTTTGCTAATGACTTGAGTAAGTCTATCTCCAACAAACCAATCAGTGGTGAATTGGAGAAGTTAATCAGGGAATCTCTTCTGGATTAAATCATAGCAACTAAGCCTTACAAAGCAAATAGAAAACAATTTGCAGGCTGGACCACTCATGCTTTACAAGAAAAACTGCACAGAATTGAAGAAATGGTTAAGCATCCAAATCAGATGGCTTCTGCTCCTGATTTCAGAAAAGGTAAAGACCCTGTCAGAGCCTTAAAATTCAAAAGAATGAGGGAAGAACTTGTAGCTGCTGATTATGGAGAGATGAAGTCTGTGGCAAGATGGTCTGAGCTGAGGCTAGTTGAAACTTACATGAAACTTGAAAAGAAAAGAAAAATTGATCCTACACTTCCAAGAAAACCAGTTTACCCTGATGAAACAGCGGTTAGAAAATCCCAACAGACCTTTTCACTTGACATTCTACTCTTAACATCTGATCTCACCCTTGCTGCCAAGAAACAATTGAATCGTAGTGCTCACCAACATCCGTGACAGAATCAAGAATCATCCCAGATTTCTTGTCTTCACTCTCAGCAATCACATCATCATTCACTTCCTCAATTTTCAACTCCGACACTTTTTCAATCACAACCTCCTCTTCATTCTCCTCATTCTCATCTAAACTCCTCTGCTGTGCCACACAAGCCACGTTCCCAGCAGTAATCTCCTCCACCCCCAATTGCATACCCGTCCAATCAAAACCTTCATCTTTCTGAATTACAAGTGCTTGGTTTTGATTGTCAGTTTGGTTTTGGTTTTGAGTGTTAGGTGTAGAGATAGGAACAATAGTTCGGTTTGGATTTTGTTGAGGTTGGTTTTGAGTTGTGGATTGTCTAGTGTTGGTATTTTGTTGACGGTTCTGGTAATTGTTTTGTGGTTGAAAGCTTGAGATGTTGGGACTGTTGTATGAAACTTGATTTTGGTTTTGGTTTTGTCTGTTTTGGTATGTTGAATTGAACGGGTTTCGATTACCTTGCTGTGCAGGCTGTGTGCACTCTCTTTTAAAGTGACCCTTCTCACCACAATTGAAGCATGTAACTTTTGCTTTGTTGAATCCGTATGTGGTGTTGGGAGAAGTTGAAAGGTCAGTTCTTCCAGTCTTCTGAATAAAGTCAGTGGCTCTCCTCATAATGCTTGCAAAAGCCCACTGAATGTCCATAAGCTCCATCTCCTCTTTGTCGATTTGTGCGTAGTCTTCATTTGTGAGATTGTTGTTTCCAATCTGACTCGCAACCAAACTGTTATATGATGCAACCATAGCAGAAACTAGAGCAACATGTTGTTGAGCAATTTCAACAGTCACATTGTTAAGATTCGAGGTCTCTAACACAATCGGGCTTTGACTTGATTGTGCTTGAGTAATCTGCATCTGATTCATGTGAGGAGGATATTGTTGTTGTTGTTGTTGAGGTTGACTTGCTGTGTAGCAGGCAGCTTGTTGTAATGGTGAAAAAGGTGGGATAAAGTTTGGTGTTGGATAAGATTGTGGTGTGTATGATGGTGTATACGATGAATTTTGGGCAAGATAATTGATAGGTGGTTTTGTGGGTTCAACAACATTGGATACAGATGCAATGTGAGGAGCAACATTTGAAGTAGTACTTGAAGTAGAAAGAGAGTTAGATGTACCACTCACATACAGATCAGGATTCTGTGGAATCTGAGCTCTCTTAGCTTTTCTCTTCTACTCCATCTCTTTGTTTTCCAGCTTTTGAATGAACTCGTTAATAGTCCAATACTGGTATGCATCCTTTTCCTTCAAAACTTCAATGCGTTGGTTCCAGTAGGGTGGTAAAGCATCAGCAAATTTGTCCACCAATTCTGACATTGGTATGCTGATCTCATAGCTCGACAGTTCTGTGAGCAAATGGCAATACCGTGGAACCAACTCTTTTAGGGTCTCATTGCCCATGTAACTGAAGTTTTCAAATTCCTTCCGAAGCTCTTCCATTCTCAGCTTCCTTGTCTTTTCATTACCATCATGTCGGTTTCTCAGCATATCCCACAATTGTTTGGATGTTGTACACGACCCAAACTGATGCAGCAAATCAGTGTTGATCGCCTGAGATAGCTGAGAAAACGCCTTCTTCTCTATCGCAAACCTCTTTTTCTCATCATCCGCCAAATTCTCCGAAGGTATCGGTTCTCCAGTATTCTCCAGAATAGGAGCAACATACCCTTTCACTATCATCTGCCATGCCTCGGCTCCCTCAAGTCCTTGTCCCTCAACATGGATCTTGAACTTCGTCTTCCATGTATTGTATTCCTTCATGTCCATTAGCTTTGGTGGATGATTGCCGCTTCCTGAGGATAAATCATGAATAAGTGTGGATATGGCGTTGGTCGTCTGCGAATGAACTGCAGCTGCTGCTACTCCCCAATAGTTGTCAATAGGTTGTTGTAAAGATTGAACAACTTGTTGAGGAGCCGAACTAGTCATAGCCATGTAATTGATTAGCTGTGATGGTGGACTAGTCTTCTGGGCTGCAACCGACCATGGATCTTGTGTTGTCTGCTGTTGTGGTGCTTGAGTAGGTCTAGGCGTTGTTGGGAAGTTCCACATCTTGACATGTAAACGTTTAAACACGAAAAGATTAGAAATGTTTTAAAACAGGATTCTCTTTCGTATGATCGAACGTGCGAATGAGAAATAATCTTCTCCTTCGACCGTTTTGATTGATACAAATGTGGATTCAAAACACAAAAACTCTTTCGACCGCTTTCTTCTCTCGTTCGACCATTTTTCTGCTCCTTCGACCGTTCGATCAATCGAAGGTGACACCACTGGGCGAATGAACAAAATAAGCAATGAAAGTCTACGTTCGACCACTAAAACACCTCCTTCGACCACAAAATCCCTCTTTCGACCAAATAAAATTCCACTTTCGACCACTCTCTCTCTTTCGACCCCTGAGAATTCAAAAACGGTTATTCTTTGAAAATCCGTTAATTTTGATCATGTTTATCAAATGTTGATGGATTTTGATGATCTAAATCAGGTTTTGAATCGGAATTGATTTGGAACAACTTTAATGAAGAGAATTATCCAATTTAACCTTGAAATCAAGTTGTAATCAATCAAAATCTTATCAAATCAGTTTGTTCATTGAAAACAGAAACTTTTTGATCAAAATTGGGTTCAACTCAACTGAGAAACTATTAATTTGTGGTTGTTTGATCCAGAATGGCTCTGATACCACTTTGTATGTGCGTGAATGGATCGTATAACAACAAAGAATGATCAAACAAGTTAGTTTTAGGTGCGGAATCCCTAAAACTATCACAAAATAATAGTCAAACAGATCAAAACACACAAATCATCATTTTCAAAAGCTTTTCATTAATTAACAACTCGATTACACGTTGAAATATGATTACAAACAAGGTGAGAACGTGAAAAGAGTTAAACAAAACACTAGAGAGAATATCAGAAAGTGGAGGGAATAATAATGTCAAAAGTTACATTCAAAAATCAAACTTGTCTATTTATAGACTGCACATTCGCCCAAATTGATTGTGCGAATGTGTAGGTTCGCCCAATCTGTCTGGTCGAACCAAGTTACATAATAAACTATATTCACATTCGTCCACAGCTTCTTCCTTCGCACCCTTTCTTCTTCCTTCGCACCTTCAGAAACTCTCCTTCGTACCAACAATTACTCCTTCGCACCAACGACAATCACCAAAAACAAGTTTGTTGTACAATCCGAAGTACTAGTCGCACTTTTGCATCTACAATTTGTAGATAGAAACCATATTTTTTTTGTTTAATATAACTTGTTTCTATGATTAAGAGTATTGAGTTACGGATAAAATGTGTTGTTATAATACTATAAGATGTGCTCTTATGTTAGAATCTTGTGTTATTATGCAATGACATGTGCTCTTATGTTAGAATCAATGTTATTATGTTTAGTTGTATGGAGTTAGAAAATGTATGCTCTTATGATAAATGTGTGAGGTGATGTGTAATCCTTCAATGTACGTCATGTCTTTTCTTCTAGTCGGATCTTGTGTTTTCTGATTACTTAAATAGCAACAATATCATCTTCAAGACCATTTTCTAGGTGCTTAATTCTGTTATTATATTTTGCCTACTATTTATATAATGAATCTCATAGAAACGCGTTACCTTATTTAAAAGATAAGTTGTTTCACATATACAATATATAAAAGAATTGGAGAGAAATATCAAAAAACAAAAACATATTGTATGCCTAATTTAGAGTTCTTTTGTGCCTACTACACGTACGTGTAAATGAAACATATGGTTACATTGACCAACACATGACACCAAATGAAATGATCTTCGTAATTAATTAAGTCAAACTAAGGACAATATAATACTAAACACCATTGCGAAACATTCAACTCTTGACCTGTCCCTCAACAAAACCACAACAACTACTCTACCCATCCCACAACATAAGCACTGAAAACAAAACTTTCAAAAAGCCCACATCAAAGAAACAAAGGTATGATGCTTTCACTTTTGTAAAGCAATGTAGTTTTATACACTTTCTATGATACATATAATGGATCAATACAGTTTATTGGTTATGTCAAAACTAATTCGCTACATATTTAACCCGAATTCGTTACCTGACATTGATACATAATTTACAAGTATGAATATATGCATATATCTTATCCACATAAAAAGAAGCGTAACCACAACTAACCGTAGTATTTCGATAAACATCATCACCAAAAAAAACGAATGCTTTCCTTTTATATTATCACATTGAAAGATAGATATGACATACTCTGTAAAGAACAAAATCTTTCTCTTTTCCTCTTTTGTAGCAATAGACGTACAATGAAAATATGGCACAATTTGTAGTAGACTGTTATATTGGTCAACTAAATGTCCAGCGTTATTCCTTTGATGCAACTTGACTATGCCTTACTACAAACTAATAATATTCGTTTTGAAAGAGGCATGACCGCATCAAAGCATAGAGTTATAGCACAATCAAAGTGTTTTGTTTCCCGCTGCAAAATGCGAGAACCCCACTAGTCCATAATCAAATTTAATGATTTAGAGTTTGAGTAAAGAAAAAACATCTACATCAAAATACTATTGAAGTAAAAGAAAACCAAACCCTAAACATAATAGCTAGGCTTGAATCATTTGTGAGGAATCTTTACTTGAATCATATCCCTTAAAGGATTTAACATTTCATCTTCTAAACTCCTAAAGTTAGATCTTCAGCTATGTAGAATCCAATTAAGTTTGTCTCTTTAGGGTTGATGTTAAGTGACTGATTCGAGATGGTCAATCTCCTAAGAATATATTAGATTCAAGAAAAGAAAATATACTTAGACATACATTTTTTGCATGCTTTTCTTATTCCTACTACAAGATATAAATACTAAAGAAAATAGATGCATGAAAGGAAAGCTAAGAATATGGGAGTTATCATAATATATTCATTCTTGATTGACTTTGACTTAGCAATGTGTGAGTTTTTTTTGACTAATCATTCCATAAATCTTGCTAGAGTTCTTTTTCTCTTGGATGGGTCGGGTATGTCCAGGTGCTTCTTGGCCAGTAGTTGTCTAGAACGTATCAATACTCCCACCTTAAAAAACGTCCTTATCCTCAAGGACGGTATGAAATACCACGGGGGTCGCCATTCAAATCTTCCAAAAGAGTTCGGTGCAGTCACAACCAACTACGACGGTGGTCGCCACGGTGGCCGCCAATCGAATCTCCCAACAGCATTGGGTGCAGTCTCTACGGTGCGCCATGGTGGCTGCCACTCCCGTTTCCCAGGTACACCTTCACATGTGGCCTCTAGCGATGATCCTTCGAGGCTGGTTAATGGAGAATGAATCCCATCAAAACTATAACTTGGATTTTGATAAACATTGAGTGCACCTTTTTTAAATGAACCAATTGCATTGAAAATTGCCTTCTGATATTGTATGGTGTTCACATTAGTTAGACTATTTATGCCAATAACACAATTTTTAACAATGTTTGAATTTCCCTTAGTAGAGCCAACAATCAAAGGTGGTTTGACAATAGCCAGAGATGGTTCATTATCAATCTTGGACGAAATTGGTTGGTTGAGTACACGTGGTGTTGGACGAAATTGGTTGGTTGGTTGAGTTGGTAGCGGTGAGTATGTTGGTGTTGCATTTGGTGTCGTTATTTCTGGTGGTGTATAGGGCGATGGCGGTGTGGGGTTTTGATGTTGTGGCGGTTTCAACAGTGTTTGTGGCGATGAAGAACTGTTGTTGCTGGTTTTGGTGAGAGCAGCAAGGATGAGTTTGGTTTGCTCGGTTTGAGCGGCGATGAGCAAATCTAATTTTGAAGATTGCTCTTTTGGTGAGAGCAGCAAGGATGAGTTTGGTTTGCTCTAAATAGAATAGTCTAAACAAACTTTTGACCAAAAAACAGAGGGCCATGTGTTAGGATTAAGTGGCGCAGTGGAATAGCCGATTCACAACGAACACGCAATAACAAATGAGAAAATATAAAGCACGACACACGAACACGAGAATTTTACGTGGTTCGGTTCCAGTGGGGAACCTACATCCATGGGCTACAATTAGGGATATATTATTAAGCTCTGGCAGGTTTACAATTACATAGACAGTGAATATATATAGAGACTAACTAGGGTTTTAGGCTTGATGAATAAGAAACCCTAATGGGCTTTCTAAACATCTAAATGAAACAAGCCCAATAGCAATTAACTAGCCCAAGGACTTCACACCCAATAATCTCCCACTTGAAGGCCTTGCGATAAACAACAAGTCCGCCAACAAGCACAAAGCAATCCA
Source organism: Ambrosia trifida (assembly GCA_028751855.1). Lineage (NCBI taxonomy): Eukaryota > Viridiplantae > Streptophyta > Magnoliopsida > Asterales > Asteraceae > Ambrosia > Ambrosia trifida. The sequence continues at coordinate 130,236,572 of CM054128.1, read as the reverse complement.
TGTCTTAAGTAATCCGAAAATTTCAAACACACACAGGAACAGAAGTCTTCCAGGTCCAGCTCCTAAGAACAAACCAAACTTCAAACCATGTATCCTCAATCAAACTAGTTACAGCCGACCAATCATAATCAATAAACAGAAAGGCCCGTTGAAGCCCCGGATGGCTTCAACCCGGTCTCAAAAGACCCCGTCTTCACATACTCAATCCCAACTGATTCCCATAGACGCAAACCGTCAGATACAGGGATTCTCAGAGGAACACTCCCCACTAGCAGAAACTTCTCAGGAGATATTTCATTCGAAAACCTGGTCTTCTAAACCCAACGTCGATTTCCAGACGGTGTCAGAACACTTCCTATGCTCCCACTGGTACAAAAATCCCGTACATGTTCAGACCTCTGAATACGCTCAAGCTGATTACCTGAAGTCCCAGAGTCCTTTTCTGCAAACTGGACTCATTTAACTGTCGAATCAGCGAGCCCGAATTTGGCGTTCGTCTTAACAGGGGTGGTCACTTCCCCAGACGGAACATGCACCATATATAACGACCCCTTCTTGAAACCGCTAGCAACCACGAGATTACCTTTAACGACCTTCCACTTTCCACCACCAAACTTAAAGCCCAAACGTTGTTCATCCAACTGCCCAACGGAGATTAACTTCGTTTCACGCCTCGGAATAATCCTGACATCATACAAAGTCCAATTAGTGCCCCAAGTAGTAACCAGATCAAAATCTCCTATGCCAGTCACATCAAGAAATTCACCGTTTCCTAGCGTAATCTTGCCAAAATCACCCGTTTTAACATTCCGCATGCCATCATTGCTATGGGTAGCATGGAATGATGCACCGGAATCCATGGCCAACGATTCCACACTACTTTCAATACATAGTATCAAAGCGTCATCCTCAGAATCGCTTACCGCAGCAGTGTTCAATCCACCAGAATTCTTCGATCCTCCGTCAGAATTCTTGTTCGGACATTCATTCCTATAATGTCCCTTTTCATTGCAGTCCCAACAACGCACACTCGGACAAGCCCTAGACGAGCTCTTGCCTAGACCCTTGCTGCTCCCACTGTTCTTGTTATTAACCCTTTTCCTGCCAACATGTAACATCACAGAAGACGACCCTTTAGTATTCCTGCGGCGAACTCCTCACCTAATACCAAATCCCGGATCTTTTCAAATGTTAACCCTTCAGGCCCAACTGAGTTAGTGATAGCTGTCACCGTCCCGGACCAACTATCAGGCAGTGTAGAAAGCAAAATCACAGCTTTGGTCTCATCATCGAATCTCATTTCCACAGACGATAATCTGGACAGAAGAGAATTCAAATTATTTATGTGCTCGGTCACTGAGCTTCCCTTTTCATTCTCACCGTGAACAACTCTCTAATCAAGAACACTTTATTAGCTGCAGGCAGTTTTTCATACATGTTTGACAGAGCCGACATCATACCACGAGCCGTGGTTTCAAACGTGATGTTAAATGCAACGCTCCTCGTCAACGACAATGTAATAACACCTCTAGCTTTCTTGTCCTTGGCATTCCACACAGCTTCTTCAGCTTCATCCATTTTCTCCGGCTTTTCTTCCAGTACCATATCCATGTCTTTTTGACCCAATAATGCATCTATCTGCATTTTCCAACAAGTAAAATCCGAACCGTCAAACTTTTAAATCACCAATTTTCCGTCTTCATCCATAATGACAGACGAAAAATAAGATCAAAGTAACCCGGTTCCAAGTTGATAGTAACCGGTCAAAAACTGACAAACAAACCAAACCCGAACGACCCGAATAATAACCCGAAACTTGAACACCTAAAACCCGAACAACAACCCAAACAAACCTTAATCAGAAAACAAAAACGAGTGAACCTGTCTCTCCTGATCGTGGCTAAAAACGGTTGTAAACAGCACGTTCGCAGCAACGTCACAATTAACGGCGTCGATTCAATTGGTCTAACCTGGTACCATATAGATCAACTTTCCTTGATCAATTTCGAACAAAAGATCCGGCGACTCTAAAGGGTTATCGCAAACCCTAACCTCCAATCTTCAAAACAGAATAAACACCTCTGCGAATCGTTACGTGAATCCAACGAGCCGTAGCTCCGATACCACTTGTTAGGATTAAGTGGCGCAGCCGAATAGCCATTTCACAACGAACACACAATAACAACCGAGAAAATATAAAGCACGACACACGAACACGAGAATTTTACGTGGTTCGGTTCCAATGGGGAACCTACGTCGACGGGCTGCATCTATGGATTTATTATTAAGCTCTGACAGGTTTACAATTACATAGACAATGAATATATATAGAGACTAACTAGGGTTTTAGGCTTGATGAACAAGAAACCCTAATGGGCTTTCTCAACATCTAAATGAAACAAGCCCAATAGCAATTAACTAGCCCAATGACTTCACACCCAATACCATGGTCCCTCCTCCCCAGTGGCGAAGGATGTATAAGGGCCAGGGGTGGCCCTGGCCCCCCTGTTTTTTGGCGCAGTAGTGAAATTTTACGATTTTCGTAGGTAAATTGAGTACGAGTTGAGTCCGGCCCCCGCTGATTTGCCACTACCGATAGAAAAAATTGAGTCCGGCCCCCTCCGATTTGAGAACCGAGCTTCGCCACTGCTCCTCCCTTGTATGCAGGGGCGGACCTACATATACATTATTGTTTTTAAAAAATCGAGTAGAACTAGCATACTAAATTTTTTAGGACCTTATAAAAATAATTAATGGACCCCATAAAATTAAATTAAAAGGGAAGTTGGTGTGGTGGTAAATCTCCTTGTTTTCAACAAATAACTCCCAAGTTCAACTTTTGTTGGACTTTTTTTTACTTAAATCTATGTTAAAACTAGGGATTTTAAACAAAATCAAATTAAACTGATGTTTTTGTATTTTCTAATGAGTGATGTCATATGCTCTTATTATGATATTGTATACTAACTTCGACTCAACCCGAACGACGTTTGACCTGGAATTTCAATATTTTGATTGTGAAAAATCTTAACACCGAAAAAAGGGACTTTAGTAGAAAAAATTCATAGGTCCGCCATTGCCTGTATGATATATAGCAATTTTTAATTTAAATACTTTGTCTTGTAAGCCAAGTAGCCAACTACCGGTTGATCAAGAATCTTGTAACATGTTACGTGTACTCGTATAGAAATAGTAAAATAATGCATACTTTTAATTCTGAAAATTTGATGTGCCAAAAAGAAATTCCAATTATAATGTACCTAGGGTCATCAGCCACTAGCAAAACATGAAGGTTAGGAAAATGAAGTGTGAATCTATTCATAGTAATCCACTAGTAAAACATGAAGGAAGTGTTCGGAAAATGAAGTGTGAATCTGTTCATAGTAATGATGCCTAGGGTCGTAAACAATTATTTAATCCACAATGTAGCATGTGGGAATCATGAAAATTCCATCATATATAGAATGCATGAAGTTGACATATTGCACTTCTTTCACATTTTTAAAACCTTTATTGACCAATTCTAGAAAATATTAGATAGTAGACAGTATAGTATGGAATAGTGACTAACCTTTTTGAGGTGTCAGGTTCAATTTTTGATCTCATCAGGTTTTACTGATTTTGGTGGCTTGGTGGGTTTTGGCTACCCAACACTACCTGTGGGCGGGCACTTAAGACGTGTCTTCACCAATTGGTGGGTACCCCGAGTAGTCGGGACATTGTTTGTTGGCTGTTAAACCAATTGGTGGGTACCCCGGGTAGTCGGGACATTATTTGTTGGCCGTTAAAAAAAGTATGGAATAGTATTGGACCCCAAATTTTCATAATCTTGGCAGATTACAAACCAGACATCTTACTGACCAATATATTATTGCTTGACATTGCTTTCGAGTTTCCATTTCTCCAAACTACTATCATTTCCTGAAGGTGTTGCAGCATACATCAGTTAGACAGTGATACAACTTAACCTTTAAATTAAGAAAGATGGTCCAAAAATATTACATATAACAAAAAAAAAAAAAGTACTAATCAATAATCATGGATTCATGGTTTTTTTTTTTTTAATTTTTTTTATTTATTTTTTTTTCTAAACCCTAATTCATTTTGTCGAATCAATTACTTTAAAAATTGCTACCCAAACAAAGACAAAACATTAAAATATATAAATGGTTCAAACAAGGGATTGTGCGAACAAGATTCACAAGAATTGAGAACAACAGCGGATGGTTACAAATTAATAAATTTACGATAGTATGTCGCATTGTCGTGTGTATGCATGTTGTGAGTATTCGACGTTCATCGGATAATATATGTTACTCTAGCCCTCTTCTCTTTTAGTTAACTAGTGGGAAACCCGCACGTTGTTGCGGGGCCGTTAAACCAAACATAAAAGCCACTTTTCACATATGAATGATTGATCACCAGACTGTTCTTGATTTACGTGTTTAAGCAGTGACGGATCTTGAACCAAACACCTGGTAGGGCCGGGCTCAATCTAGGCGGGCCGGACTCAATACATATACAAATTTTCGGTAAAATTTACACTATGAAACGAAAAAAGAGACCGGGCCTACACATCACTACGGTCCACCCTTGTGTTTTAGTACATGGAATTTTAGTACTTTTTGAAGATAAAAACGATATTTTGGCATGTTGTCATTCTATTTATGATCATATAACACAATAATGTATATGGTTTTGATGCAATTCTTTGAGCAAATAAAATTTATTCAGTATCAACTTTTATTTTTTTTTGATCGGCGCGTATCAACCTTTATTTTCCATACAAATACAGATGGAATAAATAACAAACTGTACAGTTTTCGTAAAATGCAATCCTGCAACAAGATAGTTGCATAATCCTTGCATCCATTCAAATAATCACAAGTGAAAATGATTATGATCTCAGGTCAAGATGATGATCATGATTAAAAAATTGTGGCTAATCTGCATCAAATTCCATGTACTAAATCCTGTGATGTAATGGAAACAGCTACAAATCTAGAGATTAACTGTTGATTCAAGAAAAAAAATCTCACAGACATTTTATCATACATGTGGTGTGTATGACTAAATCAAGCAAAACTATAAACCAACCCATGTCAATCATCCCCCGATATAAACCAAGATGTAATTTAACACAATAATCCACTTATTAATAATACTAAAATTAGTTTAAAGTCTTACCACTAAGGTATTCCAGGGATGAAACACTCGTAAAGTAAAACGCAACCGAGCCATTGAGAAGCTGAAGCCAATGAAGATGCCTTAAAGTCCTAAACAGCCAAACTATAAAAATCACAGTGAGGTCCAGCAGATATTCAAATATTAATTAACAAAAGATATAAAAAATAAGTATACCAGATGAGAAGTTTGACGGCGGGAGTGTGGCACGGCAGCCGGAGATGGAAGCGGAAGATGAGCAGGAGAGGAACAAGTAACGAACCTGATACACAGAGAGATTGCGGTGTGTTTGATCTCCATTGTCGCCATCTTTTTATTATGGCTGTGGAGAACGTTAAAGGAACTGAACAGGCGAAGGAATAATCAATTACAATGATGAAGTAACGTTAATGCCATTGAAGATGAGAATTAAAGAATGGAATTGAACTTTGAAGGCCATTAAACGTGAGCTAGGGAAACATAAAGATGAAACGGTATTGAGGGCAAGAAGGTTATAATCAATTAAGCTTGCAAAATACTAATTTACCCTTTCACAAATGCATTGAGTGTTTGTACTTTGAGCAATTAAACTTGTAATTTCTTAACTTTTGCAGGCATCCTTACCTCATGCTTTATTATATAGTATAGATTTGGGCTATAAAAACCTTATGTGCCATTTGGGCTTTTGGATTAGAAGTGGTCAACCACGTAAACTAATATTATTTGGGCTAATACTTACAACTCTAAGGAAAAATAATGGAAGGCACGGGCCCCTCCGGGCTCTTTATATGTTCCGCCCATGGGGTAAGGATTACGGCTACATCGAGTTCGGCATGTACGATGTCGGGTAGTGTTTACCATTGGGGGCATGAGGTGGAGACGTTGAATGGTAACAAGATGAGGTGTTAGGTGGAACGAGTTCACGACAGGTTCCGTCATAGGATAGTGGGTTCACGGGCAGTAAATGGGATGAGTAAATGGGATGAGGTATCGTGTAACATTTGGCCCCTCTCACTACCAATATCGTCCGCTTTGCCCCGATGTGTTGCCCATCCAGAGTTTACGGATTTGTTTTTGGGATGAGGTATCGACCGGTGATATTGTAACAGCTCAATGTAACCCGTACCACAATATTGTCCGCTTTGTCGCAACTCACGGTTTTGCATTGGTCTCACCCCTGAAGGACTGGTCAAAACGCGTTGTGATAGTGAGGGTGGCCACTCCCTTATGAGGAGTTTTGTTCTCCCTTATATAACTGATGTGGGATCTTACATTTCCACCCCCCCTTAGGGAGCCCAACGTCCTTGCGGGCAGGACTGGCACACCAATCCAGGCCCCGGCTCTGATACCATCTATAACAACCCAAGGTAACCCGTACCACAATATTGTCCGCCTTGCCACAGCTCACGGTTTTGCATTTGTCTCACCCCCGAAGGATTGGCCAAAACGCGTTGTGATAGTGAGGGTGACCACTCCCTTATAAGGAGTTTCGTTCTCCCTTACACAACCGATGTAGGATCTTACAGATATGGTAGTGAATGGCAAAAGTAGAAAATAAAAGGCAAAAGCCCACCTTTTCCTTGTATTGTATTGGCATTTCTCTTTGAGACCATCCTAAGTGTTCTACCCTATGGGCATGGATCGATCCCATTTATCAAAGACATGGCAAAACTTTGGAAGGTTTTATGTCACACCCCGCTAAGGTGGAAACACGGGATGCGACACAAAAGGTCTTCAAACACAAGATTCGAGCAAACATTCATAATAACATATCAATAAAATACTAAATTTGTTCAAAGAAAACAACCATCACAAGAGTATTGTTAAAACGAACCACATGTTCTTAAGTTTTGAAATCACAAAAGATGATAGTCATGAATGAATGTTCAAACATGCCCCAAGTTCCATCCATTGATTTAGTTACCTGAAAAACATGCATAAAACTTTGTCAACATAAAGTCGATGAGTTCACAGGTTTGAAATAGTTGTAAACATAAAGTTAATGAAATCCTTGAATGACCCATCAATGTCTAGCTAGGACAATGATGATAATGAACGACCATGAGTCCATAACCAAACCTCGACGTGTTGTGCCTCGCACATTGTACAATAAAGACAATGTATCATCATATGTGAAATGCAACAACTCTTTTCTCGTATATTTCCGGGTTAGAGCGAAAAAGCGGACAATATTGGTGGTGAGAGAGGCAGGGTGTTACAAATGGTATCAGAGCCACTCCTGTGCCGTTCGGGATGGTGGGTGCACACCTCATCAGGGACGATGAGACTCTAACAGGGGGTGAATGTGACACCCCAGGAAAATCCCACATCGGCCGTGGCCAGGAGAGATCCTTGGTTCATAAGTAATGTCTTGCCTCTTAAATCACCAACGCGTTTTGGGGCTTAATGTTAGTGGATGAGAGGAGAACTCCACAGTTAAGCGTGCTCAGGTGGGAGCAGTTTCAGGATGGGTGACCTCCTGGGAAGTTTCCACCGGGGCACCCAAAAACAAATCCGTGAGCTCTGGGTGGGCAAAGCGGACAATATTGGTGGTGAGAGAGGCAGGGTGTTACAGATTGGTGGTGGAATGAGAGGATGCACCAGTGTCCATAACGCCATGATTCGGAGGATTCAGGGACATGGAGTAGAGAGCTTGCTCGATGTCGGTGGGCGTGTATCCCGTGTAGTGAGCCTGGTCCGGTTTTGGGCCCAAGATGCCTTGAGAGCCTTGGTTGGATGGTCTAGAGGGATAAGGACAAGGAGGTGGGGTCACATTGTTGGTGGGGTTAAGGTGCTGTGCATTTAAAAAGGATGTCCATTGGGTTTGAGTCCAATTGGAAGGGAAAATAATATATGGGTGTTGAGGGGTATTAGTGTGAGAAAACCCACCGGACCTTTGAGCTCTTCCTGTTCCGGATCTGCCACCACGAGAACGACCGCCACGAGAACCATGGGAGCGACCACCGCGTCCCCTGTCAGAGTAACCGGAGCGAGTTGATTCAGTCGCAGCAAGTGCGGTAGCAGAGCTGTGAGCGGCTCGAGCAGTCTGTTTCTTTTTCTTGCTTTCTTCGAGATTTAGCCGGGATCGAACCTCGCTGAACGCGGGAAGTGGATCCCGATTTTGAAGAACAGTAGAGATGCTATTGAATTGCTCGGTGAGTCCGGTCAAGACCTTAGTAACCAGCATCTGATTATCGACGGGGGAACCAACGCTGACCAATTGATCGGCCAGATTTTTAGCATGTTGACAATACTCCTCCATGGAGGAGAAGTTGTCAAGAGAGAGGTTAGCAAATTCTTGTCCTAGAAAAATTGCACGAGTTGTTTTGTTATCGTTAAATTCAGCGTGAATCGAGGTCCAGGCTTCATGGGCCGATTGGCCGGGTTTGATGATGATGTTGAGGAGGGCTGGTGAGATGGTGGCGTAAATCCACTGAAGAACTATGGCGTCAAGACGGGACCATAGGGCTTCAGCGGCTGCCACAGAATCTGTTGTAGCGGCATCAGAAGAGGAGGAGGTGGTTGCCGCAATTTTTGGTGATAAGTGATCAAGGACCTCGTATGCTTGGCAATGAACCCTGAAGAGGGTGGTCCAAGTGGTGTAGTTGGGAGAGTCTTTTTCAAGAACAAGGGGGATGTGGGATTTGATGCTAGATACGGTCAAGGCGGGGTGGAGTTTAAGATCCATTGTGTATGAAGAAGAGGATAGATATGGAGGTGGGAGTGATGAAACAGAAAGCCTGCAGACGCAGGAAAGAAGAAGACCTGCGGCGCAGGAAGAAGACAGAGATGGGTATTACAGGGAAGGACCGTAGGTTTGGTTTGATACCATATTGAAGTTCAAATCATGCCTTCTCATTGATATGATATGGGTATTTAAAGATTACAATCACTCTCCTATTTTTGGTGAGAGTTGACAATTACAAATCAGTAATAAAGACTTACAAATCAAGCATAAATACAATTACAAAGTTTCCTTAAACTATTACTAACCAAGAGTGGGGGTGTCAACCCAATAGATCTATTCAAGTGTTTCATGGCTAAGTCCTTAGCTAATGGTTACAGGTAAAATAATTGCACGGGAGCTTTATGATTACTCTAAACATATTGTCTCATGTATACAGGTCTGCTAGGAATTCATTCTAAAACTAGTAAACAATGCATTTTTTCCCCAAAGTATAAAACAGTAAAAAAGGGGTCGTGAAACTCACCTCAAGTCCGTGCGAAGTGCTAGCAAAATATAACCTAGCATGCTAGGAAAATAGATCTACATGTCTTATAGAGAATGGACATCTTAGATCTATGTTCTAGATTCTCCTCAACATGTTGTTCACCCATCTCGTAGTATGTTTTATGTTGGCATTGTTGGTGAGGTTTATACTTTTCAAAATATTGTCCGAAAATCAATGTTTATTGTGTGAAAAGTACCCTTTGGAACTAAGACTCAAAATCATACGTTTATGGTAAATAGACATATGTTTTCCCAATAAAATACTAATAGACTTGTATCAACTACACGTCTTTGCATATGTATCCATATTGCACATGAGATGCCCATATGTTTATGTATATTCAAGTACTTGATACGCACATACATAACTATTTATGTTTATAGAGTTTCCACATGTACACACCCATATGTGTTCTTGCTTTAACTCTATCTACATAAGCATTTATGTTTAAGGTATACACATAGCTATTTGTTTGTCACATATCCATGCACATAAATACACTCATACACATACAAATACCTATCTATGTATATCCATGTATTCGACACATACACAAATGTTCATGTTTATTAAATGTCACACATACATACCCATATATGTATATGTTTCACTACATACTCATCAACATTTATGTTTGTGACATCTATACATATTTACACATGGATATTTATGTTATCCCTATATACACATATAACTCACGCATACATATATATTACACACATACTCACGCGATCATACATACATATAGAGTACATGCACATACATACATACTATATATATATACACACACACATGTGAACATACATATATGTATCACCTCACGCACGTGTATATACATATAAGATACACACTAACACTAGCACATTACTTGATTCATAGTTGTTTTATACATGATAAAAAATGTTTCATGAATTTGGGTGAACATAATGTTTGGATTATATCAAAATAACAAGGTGAGTAAGGGAACATACCACTTAATCTTGCAAACAAAGCTTGAAACTAGTAGATGTGTGTTAAGAGTGTGTGTTTGAGAGTGAGTTAGTGAGGTAAATCGACAAGCAAGATGATCACCCATGGTCTTCTATTTATAGAGGAAAAATGATATATATATATATATATATATATATATATATATATACACTAGTAGGAAACCCGCGCGATGCGGCGGGAGTGACGATCTACAAATGCGGAACTCATTTTCAGCTAATTTATCAATCCTCTCATGATGCATTGTATAATAGTTTATTTTTTTATTCGTAGCATCGGTATGGTATGGTATGGTATATTTATACCGTTGATGATCTTAAGTGAGTATGAAGAAAATTTAAGGTTGTTAAATACTTTTAGCAAACCTCATAAAGCATCACATAATGACAATAGACGAAAATTAGACAAAACTCAAGTAACAGATACTCACCTAGGTACAGAACATTGTCGCCGAATGGACTCATTAGTGGGGGATTGGTTGATGAATAAATGGAACTGAAATATTATGGACGTAAAATAGCCCAAATAGACGTATTTATAAGGGGGGATGGGGTGCAACCAGGATTTCATCCTGGTACGCACTACTCGTACAAGGGTTACGTCCAACCCTGTTTGGGTACCTCAAATCAAGTAGTGGGTTGGGGTTGTAGTTCACTAATATGGTAGTGTTGCCATATAAAAGACGAGGTCTATAGTTAAGGGTAGTGTTGTCGACTTGCCTCCAAATAAATATTTTAGATAGTAAATCAGGTTAGTGTTGTGGTAACACACGATTGGATAAATTTATGGTAGCCATGGGTAGTGCTCCACCTGCCCTAAGTAAAAGAGTTGAAATTGTCACCCCTATTTTATATTTCTACACCTTTAACCAAAACTAAGGGTTGTTTGTGGTTGATAAATTACCAAACCTTTATTTTCAAGAAGGCGAACTTTTATTGTTTTACCACCAAAAACTCTATCCATAAGGACCATATGGAATAATGCCTGTCCCGAGTTCCCTAAAAACAAGGGTACAATTTTTAGACAAGTCAATAACTCCATCTTCCCAAAGTTCACAATGATGATTAGTTAAAAAAAACATACTTCATTCAAAGAAGCTAGGAATGTGTATTAGTTAAAAAAAAATCATACTTCATTCACTATCGGTCATTATAAAATATTGATGACCATTTATTTTGGTCAAAATTAGTCAAATATAGGAAGAGATGAGGGGTGCAACTTTTTGTGTAGATAGTATTTGACTGTACATAAAGCAATGTCTGGTGTATATGAAAGCTCTCAGCTCATGACACAGCTCATCCTCCTCAACATCATTAGCAATTGCATTATGCGGAAAGACTCGATCCTCATTAAACCTCCATAATTTTCAAGTTCTACTCTTATAGAAGTGATGTCAAGTTCTCATGGCGGTGAGAGGGTTTCTATAACAAGATTCATTCATATCTGGATTTGGTGTTCATCGTAGAGAAAGAAACAACGACAAAAACAAAGTGTGATGTGTTGCACACTGAGAGAGAATACAACTGATGAAGATGATGGGTTTTGAAGTGGACTAATTAGGGTTAAAATGTTAGGGTTTTAATTGACAAAGAAACGGTTTCGTTCAAACTATGCTCTGAAACCCTAGATTCATCGTAATATTTTCAATAAAACACCAACATATGTTTGAGTTTGGAGATGACTGGTTAAGAAGGAATGATGTAACCAACTGAAATTGGATTAGGGTTCCTTTTTTTGAGAGAGAGAGAGAGAGTGGGAAAAAAAACATATGAAATGAAATTTGAATTTTGAAAAGTCCGCCTGTTTCAAGAGGCGTGTTTGAACTTTGAAATGTGGTTGGCTGGTGGGGTTCAATGCTTCATAAGGTTGTACCAATGCATAAAGAGTTGTAATTGATGAGATTTTAAGATATTTGGTAAAATTACCATATTGCCCATTCAATATGCATTATATAGTAGTATATATATGTATATATAGTGTAAGGTTTAATGGGGAACCTTAAAAAAGTAGGGAACTGAGGAACCATGCATTTAACATGTTAAATATATTTAAAAATTCAATTTACCATGCAAAAAAAATAATTTTTTTTTCAAAAATTTCTTCAGAGCTTTTGCATATAAAGATGTGTAGAAGCTATTTCAATAAAAAAAAATTAATCTTTGAAATTTTTTTACCCCTTTTTAACTAATTTTAAGCATTTTTTTAATTATTTTATTTTTCAATTTTTTTTGTCCAAAAAGCTTCTACATACATTCATAAATAAATATACATTGTTGATTGTTGATTGTTATGATCGTTTTAATCATTTTCTTAAATAAATATACATTTTACGTGTTCTTTTTTTTTTTTTTTTTTGTTCTTTTAGCCTATACATGTTAACACATGTTAGTTATCCTTCTACAAGATCAGGTTTATGTATCATAATACTAACACATGTTATATTCTTTGTGGGAAAGAGTGCCATAAAGTATGAGAGAGATGACTTGACAAGTGTCAAATCAACTTTTTTAAATATGTTTTTCAGAAAATAAAGATTACCATAGTGCCTTTATTTTTGTAATTTAGTGAGTTTGTGTGTATTATTTTAATTAAAAGGTGGGACCATTAACCACAACCATTGATCATGCTTGATCAATGGTTGTGGTAGAGTTTACAAGGTTTCCTCAAATATTTCAGGTTTTCTCTAGAACCTTACCCTATATATATATATATATATATATATATATATATATATATATATATATGCATGTTAACACATGTTAGTTATCCTTATACAAGATCAGGTTTATGTATCATAATACTAACACATGTTATATTCTTTGTGGGAAAGAGTGCCATAAAGTATGAGAGAGATGACTTGACAAGTGTCAAACCAACTTTTTTAAATATGTTTTTCAGAAAATAAAGATTACCATAGTGCCTTTATTTTTGTAATTTAGTGAGTTTGTGTGTATTATTTTAATTAAAAGGTGTGTATAATTTTGTGTGTATATATATATATATATATATATATATATAGGGTAAGGTTCTAGAGAAAACCTGAAATATTTGAGGAAACCTTGTAAACTCTACCACAACCATTGATCAAGCATGATCAATGGTTGTGGTTAATGGTCCCACCTTTTAATTAAAATAATACACACAAACTCACTAAATTACAAAAATAAAGGCACTATGGTAATCTTTATTTTCTGAAAAACTTATTTAAAAAAGTTGGTTTGACACTTGTCAAGTCATCTCTCTCATACTTTATGGCACTCTTTCCCACAAAGAATATAACACGTCTTAGTATTATGATACATAAACCTGACCTTGTATAAGGATAACTAACTTGTGTTAACATGCATATGCTAAAAGAACATAAAAAAAAAAAAAAGAACACATAAAATGTATATTTATTTAAGAAATGATTAAAACGATTATAACAATCAACAATAAAAACGTATTAAAAAGACGATTCATACAACATAATTATTTCTGAATAATAAAAAAACTATCCTAACAACATAAAAAAGATCTTGCTATGCTTCGTTCTTGATACCCATCATCATCTTTAACACAAACATCTCATCACCTGCAAAAATGATAACACGTGTTAGTTGGGCTGTACAAAACACATAATGAGACATCACTAACATGTGTCAGTATATTCTAAATATGATATTTCTGAAAATAACGTATGTCATATGAACCCTAGTACGTGTTACTTGGGCATATACTAACCTGTGTTAGTATCAGTAACACATGTTAATTGAACCCTAACACATGTCAATTGGGATGTATTCATCAGTAGGCACCAATACAAACAGGTCTTAGAATCACTAACATGTGTTAAATTAAACCCTGACACATCAGTAAGCACCAATACAAAAATTCAAAACCTTCACACAGAATAACATATATACAAGAAATAAAAAGTTAAAAACTATTAGAAACAAATCAAAAGATATACCAAGAAAAATAAAAACACATTTGCTATTTAACACATGTTAATTGAACCCTAACACATGTTAATTGAGATAGATTCAGCTTCTAATTCAGAACTAACAGACCTTAAACAAAAACATGCAATAAAAACACATTTACCCAATTCAAAAAATATGATCTTTTTAACATCCAATCTAACATAAACAAAAAACTAAAAATAAAAAAAATAAAAAAGGTTAACATAAGTTTTTTTTTTCATTCAAGCATTTGATCAAACACTTGGTGTGCAAACAAACTATCCCCAAAACTGTTTATATATTATAAAATCATTATCCTCATTAACAACTTTATGATTCAACCCATAAAAAATAACTATTAATATATGGAAAATGTAATAAAGGGTGTAAAATAATGTGAAATTAAACCTTTTGACTTTTATTATTGATTTAAAAGTAGAAAACTTAATTTTGTTAGTCGAAAATGATTTTACACAAGAGATGGTGATGAAACATGTTCCTTTCAATACTTCATCATGATGATGAACAACGATTATGTGCTTTCAGCGATGGAATTCACACTTATAGCACTGGATTCACATAGTAATAATAATAAAAAATAATAATAATAAAAATCACAATAATAACAAAATAAAAAGCTGTAACTTAATAACCCAACCCTAAAAAAGATACAGATCTCAACTCCTTACTTGATGGGGGTGACCAGAGGTTGTGGCTAGAGGTGGTGGCAGGTGGTGGTGGCAGGAAACGTTCTTGATCAGAAGAATATACATAGTTGTGTGGTCTGAAGGTTGATTATGAATGGATGGTGGTCGGAGTGGTGGCCGAAGTGGTGGCCAGAGGTGGTGCTAGTCATGGTGGTGAGAGAGAGTGAGAGAGAATGTGGTTGGCTATGGTGGTGAGAGAATGAGAGACAATGAGAGAGAATATATTTATATAGGGGGGGGGGGAATGTTTTAATATTGATAAAGAGGGGGAAATACCAAATGACCAAAATAACCTTTTAAATATAATATGAGATAAATCAATATGGGTGATGCGGACAAATGTGAGCCAAGTATTGGGTTTACTAAGGTTTCCTCATTTTAGAGGGTTTTTTTCTAAATACTTCCCCTACCCCTATATATATATATAGTCAAATGGGGTAGGAAGGAGGAAGGAAATAGATGGTTTCTAATTGTGGCAGGTCAACTTCTACAAATCCAAGAGTTTAAAGAATATTTCCTTGTTAGTTATAAGTCATAAACAAACCTCCATCCCATAATGTGACTAAAGGGTGATTAGATAATGGTTTAGAAATCAAAAATAGATTTGTATAGTCATAGGGGGCGACAGTTTGGGTAGAAAGAAAAAGAGAGGAGGGTATTGATTGGGGAAAGAAATCTTTCATAGTTCTTAGTGATAAAGGGAATCATACCAAATTAGTCCACTAATCAATGATGTTTACCTGGATTTGATGGTGATTTAACAAACCATGAAGTAGGGGGTGGTTCATAGGGCCGAAAATAGAGGAGAAGAGGCCAACAAGTTAGTCAACTTCTCTTGATCCTTGTGAGGTTAAAGAATCTTACCATAAGTGGAGATGTTTAATCTAAATCTTGGTTCCTAATCAAATCTAATGAGACTTAACATTATATCCGTGTGAAAAGACATAACATAAGATCTTGTATGTTTAGGAGATCAAAGGAAGATATTATGGAGTATGGGAGGCGACGGCTTGGAAGTTCCAAGGAAGTTCATGATGTGTTAGTTCAAGTAAACAAATCTTGCATGGGTTAATGAGTTTCAAAGGATCTTTCTATAATTGTCATTAATACACATGGGTTGGAAATTTGATTTGATTAATATATGACTAATCAAGTGGACAAAGTGGAAGTAATCTTGGATGTGATAACTCACTAAAGAAACTCTTGTGTTGTGTGTGGAGGGAACAAGAGTAGATGGTTGTGGATTGGACGCTTTGGCCGAAAAAAAGAATGTAACCTGATTGTTACATGCATATTAGATCTTGTTTCATAAATATAGATCACATACATTCCTATTTATGAATGTAACCTGATAATTACATATCATAACATTCGTAGTTTACAAATGTAATATTGTTAGTTTTGACAGCTACAATATAACTCGAATTATATAAATGTTTTGCTAGTTAAAAATGTAACGTGAATTATATATAATTGTAACATTTACTAGTTACATAACTTAAATTGTGTAACATGGATTATGAGAAAAATCAACAGATAGCATTACATATGTAATAATCAGTGTTACATCTTGGTTATGAGGTAGAAAGAGAGTTGATACGTTCCCAACTTGCCATTTTGTATACTTTTTTCTATTTAATTATTTCAAAATGATGCTATATGTTTTGTAGGTTTAATTTTAACTATTGATAAAAAATAATGGATGAATAGGATCTAGTTTGCAAGGTTTACTAAAGTCAAGGATGTTTTCAATTTATTCTCACCCTATACACACATACATACAAATATATATACACACACAATACATAAAGGTTCTAAATGATAGAGTTAAGAATATAGTCTTATCGAAGGCTGGGGAAGATGATGGAATCAGGAGGCTATGAAGATTTATACGGGTTTTTCGATAGTGGAAATGACATATTCTACCTCCGTACTATGATATATCACTACAAGACTATAATTTGAATCATTCAAATTGCTTGGCTAGTTAAAATCACAATTCTTGTTGAACCTGCTTTAATTTTTCTAACTCAATTATTGTTGAATGAATTGCAATTATGTTTTATTCGCAAATTGCAATTCTTATTCTCTTTTGGCTTTATTTGACACAACATAATAGCATGTTATTTGCTTAATTTGATTGCTTAACTTGATTTGCTGATTGATTTAGCCATTTTAGTAATAAAGTGATTGCTTATCTAGTTAATATTTGGTACTATATTGTTTATTGATCTATTTTTCAAACTATTAAACAATGCTCACCCATTTTATCAATAATAGATGATAAATGATCTTTTTTAATACGACCCTGTATACGATTTTGTGGATCAATTGAGTGTTGATATTGATATATTAGGTTAACTCATAAAGAAACATTGTTTAACAATCAAAGACAGAAAAAGCGTCAACTTTGCATTGAGCCCCAAAAGGATGAGCCGGCCCTGAATATAAAAATGTGCCCGTCTACATGGATTACCAATATGGCAAAAATAAAAGACGTAGAATGATGTAACTAGTGTTCTTTTAACACTTGACTAGTGGGAATGCCCGCGTGTTACGACGGGTGCTCTGTTTAGTAAAGCTCATTGTGAATGCCATGAAAACTTCAAAGGTACCATTAGCTTACAACATTGTCAAGTTCACCACTGAGTCACAAACTCCAAAACAATGTATTTTTTTCTTGCTTGCCCTAACATACAATAAAGGAAATATTAATCTCATAAGTATAGCGATTCATATGCCTACATGTGTAACATAAAGAAAATCTATTTTAACGCTAAGAGCTTAGTTTATGACAAGCAACTATATAAATGGTAATGGAGAAATTTACGAGTGATTTGAGGAAAACCGTGTATATAAAGTATGTATATATGTGGTGCACAAGTTGCAGAAAAATTCATTTAGAAAACAAAAAACACAGATATGTCTCATTTAGTTCCAAGCCTGCTATGTTCTAGTGAACGATGGTGAGATTTTCCAAACACCAATAACCCCAAAAAAAAAAAAAAAAACATCATCAGGCTCATTATTGTGGTCAAATGTAGATTTCTTAGTGGCGTTTTAACTTTATTTTCTATAGCTTACTTAGCCATAGGTGTAACAATTTTCTTTGCACAATTTTAGATTGGATTATCACTTTCCAACACACATAAATATGACCGGCCTCAAACACATACCTTTAAATCGTGTATGTAATAATCTAAATTTTATATTATTTCTTTTATCAAATAATAATAAAATATGATATGTATAATTCAAATTTTAGTACATGTAGAAAAATAAAATATTTAATACTTGTATTTTAAATATTATTAAATGAGTAGATAGCGGTCAAACAACTCATTTAAATGACATGCATTGGAACGAACGCTCGTTGTTGAGTATCGTTTAAAAGATATAATTAAAAGATATCTAGATGAGTCATGTCTAGTAGATGCGATCTAGAGAAGTATTTAGTGTTATAGGAGACCAACAACAACAGCAACAACAACAGCAACAACAACAACAACAACAATTAGGGTATTTATTTTTTTTAAAAATATCCACTCGACGCTTTTTTGATTTTTTTGGCTCAAAACTCTTAAAATCATGTATATTACATACCCTAATTTTTTCAGATGATAAAATGTTTGGGATGTCAGAGTTTCCCGGGTTTCTTCGTTTTGAGTGGGTTTTTATTTTAACCACCCCCTATATATATATATATATATATATATATATATATATATATAAACCTATGGATTTCATATATCTTTGGAAACTCCTCACGTCTTTGAAGCATCAATTCGTTTGGTTGGTCCGTTTATTTCATGTTCTTATTATAATATTTGAATTAACTTTGATATCATGCGATAGGATTAAGTTTGTCGTACTCATTATCGCATGTTCCTGATATAAGTTTCATGTTGATAAGATTATATACGTTGCTATGGTTATGGAATTATTTGAATAAGACCCTTTGTGCTCTGAAACCATGAGTTTCGCTTCTCGTGGAGTGTCCCACGAGCATGTTGTTGCGGCATCGAGAACATGTGCTCCAACCGTGACGGAGAGATCAGTTCACGGCGTCTCTTAAGTAAAAGTGTGGTACATATGGCTATTAGGAGGCGTATGGATCGATCCTAGGATTTATGTATGTTATGGAGATGGATAACGGGTATGCCAACTCGCCATCTCATGTGATAAATATGCAGGAGTAGCTACCTGCGTATTTTCACTCTTTATGTTTAGCTCATGGGTTCATCCTTATGGTACGATATTCTTCATTAAACTAAGTTACTTCGCATCGTACCATTTTATATGTTACGTCTTGATCATGTCTCGTTAAATATTTATTTCTTGTTGTTATTTTAAGCCTAATATTCCGTATTGAGCATTTAGCTCATTCCGTAAATTCTTTTTGTGTTCACAGGTTCACAGGTTACCTTGGGTGGGATAAAGAGAGAAAATAAAGCTTAGGAATAAATATAAAGATGTTGGGTAAACCCACTTAACCATGTTAGTTTGTATTTCAATACTTAAGTTAGTCTAATGTTTTGCACCTTTGACAAGTATTAAAGGGAATTACGTCTTTCTGAACCAATGCTATTGTGACACGTCAGCCCATTCAGGTTAGGGTGTTACAGGCTAGTTGCGCATGAGTAGAGCATAGTAAAGCATCCTTTTCTGATGCATGTTTTATCATTTCATTGGGCTGGGTTAATCTCATTGAGCTAAACACTGGGACTATTTTCATCTGCAGATAATTTATATATTTTCACTTTTTAGAATTCTTACCGCCATAGACAAAATTGCATGCTACCAGCTTAAAGAAAAAAATATTACATAATAAATTTACCATTCATTTAAATTTTAAACCATTTGTGGGTTCCTAAGTTCTTTAAAGAGGGAAACTTGTTATTATGGGTGAAACGTGTTATGGATTCTTGAAAAATGATTATTTTGACACGATTCTTCAGAAAATGAAACTAACAAGGGGTGCAAAAAAATATACATGAATCAGGCTGGATGTGATGAGCCTACCACCTATTGCACAACCAATGACATGACCATCTGGATTGCAAAATGATGTTCTATGACATTTGGTTTAGTTGTTAAGTGCACCCGTTGCAAGGAACAGACAAAGCCTAATAAGGGTAGTATCTTGAAACGACCCTAGAAAAAGGTCAACTAAACCATGTAAGATTCATTCCATGATAAATAAATAACAAAAAACCTCAACAATGGGCACATATTATTAAATCATGTGACTAACTATCAAATATCTAAATCACCCTTATTTTTTAGGCATAATTTAGCACCAAAAATCTAGTTGCAATCATAACAAAGGGTGTATGTAAATTTAACAAGTAAATTTTCTAATAAAAAATAAAGAATAGTTGCAATTATCATAATATAGGTTTCTTAGGTTACAAAAACATGTTTAATAACTAACTCTGAAAGTGGAATTTAAGAACTTCTTATGCGTGACATCCGACAAATCGACGCGTTTCCGTACGTAATTAGTATATGCAATTAACAGTAATTAAGTGCAATTCTAAATTAATCGTATTAATTTAGCCTTTAGAAAATAGCAAATTCCCCATAGGAATGCATTTGTTTAACGACCCCTTTTTACTGTTTTGTTTTGGGGGAAAGATATGTTTGTCAAATGTTGTTACATGTTAAACTCTTTAGAAAATAGCAAATTCTCTGCTAGGTGATTGCACGATGTACTTCAGTTGAGTTTAACGGCCCCTTTTTACTTTTTTGTTTGGGGGAAAGATATGGTTGTCAAATGTTGTTACATGTCAAACTGTTTTTAAATGTTAAAATGTGATAAGCGGCATGATGAGTACTTGGGTTTTGTTGTTTGTACACCACTCGGGGTGAGTCCTCGCTACTGTAACCATTTACTCGTATGTTGTATGTGTATGTTGAAATCGAGAACCGAAGGAATATTTGGATAGTACTATTGGTGCCTGAGAAGGCCCACCCCTAATCGATAGTGTGACAACCGCCAAATTCACTAGTCGAAACCGTACAATTAGCTGTTTTATTTCATCGTGTGTTAGAATAAGTATATCGGTGCGCCGCATTATCTGAACGATTATGAACTTTACTTGAACACCATGACCATCATAAGGATCAACAAAAGGGTAGGGATTATATTAGACTAAAACTATACTATTTGTTTTTATGTACAAACGGTTATACACACATATGTATAATAGGCCAAGTACAATATATATATATATATATATATATATATATATATATATATATATATATATATATATATATATTACCAGGTGATTATATATTGTTGATGAGGACAAGACAATGGACTTGAATACACACACATATGTATGCATATATATATATATATATATATATGTATGGACAAGCACAAAACAACAAAATTGATCTTCCTTCATGTGTCACTTTCATGAATTACACTAATTAGGAAAACAATAATCTAAATACTTATACCCATGTGCCTATATATATATATATATATATATATATATATATATAGTTTGCATGCATACACACAAGAGACAAAACCTTCCACACATGCATACAACACTTATACTTGACAACTAGAAGCCTATGAGTTGTCACTTTCACATCTATTTCCTTCTCATTTCCTTGGCCAAAACAAACATTCCTACTCTACTAATGATTTGTGGCCATAGTGACAACTCAAGAAACACATGGAGACAAATTTTGGAACAAGGATTAGTCACTATCATCTTTTCTTTCCTCAAAATTTTCGGCCAACAATGACACCCCATGGACACATATGATTGGTTCAAAGGTAAGACAAATTCTAACTCAAGGACCCATCCCTTTCACCTTCCTAAACAACCATGTTCATCTACACACACCTTAGAACCTTTCCCAACACTTTCCTAATTGATATATCCATATCCAATCGACCAAAGGGAAGGAAGGGACAAAGCAAGTCTATGTTCCATGTAATGTCACTATCTAAAATCCATGCATGTCTTATACTAGATTAGGTCCTTAACCTATGAAGCCCACATCTCAACACCTAATTAATTACACAAACTAATCCTCCATTTTCCTATGAATTTTGGCCGAGAACACAAGGACACCACAATCACATGTTACTTTCCAACTCATGGACAAAACATACACCAAATAGGAAAGACAACTCACCTTCAACACATCCCTATACAAACTAGCACTTCCCATTCTTCCTTTGACCACCAATCGGCCTAGCAAGAGACAAGGGTGACCCATCACTATCAACTAACTAACACCAAACTAGTAAAAACCTTTATACATGAACCTCAATCCAAGGAGTGTGGCTTGCCATTCGATTTACTATATAAAGGAGCCTTGGAAACTTGAAAACTTGCACCACCCATCACTCACAACTCTCATCTCTCTCTTTCTTGTAAACCATCAGCCCCAACTCACCAAGAACACCACCATTGAGCCACTCAAGGAAGCACCAAGACGATCAAGACACAAGGAAAAGCTTGGAAGGTCACTACACTCGGCTATTAGCATCCTAATCGACTAGGTAAGTAAACTAGTTACCACATTGTTTCTAACATGTCTTAGAACCATCGGCTATGATGTTAACCCGACTACTAGCCCTTTAGACACCATGAATCGACCACACACACTTATAGATCATACATTTTGTCACACTTGTAAGAATACAACTATCATGTAATCGCATTGTTACCTTGGCTCACTTAGATCATCATTCAAGTGAACTTTATACCAAGTGGATCAATTGTGTAATGTTTATTGAATCACAACTTGACATGATCAATTTAGAATCGTCTTTTATCATTAAAACTCACTCGGTTTATACCCGAAACTAAAGGTTATATATGTGGTGTTTATACTCGGTTGTTTTATCACAAACCAACCACACGTGTCAGATTGGGAACCATTTAGGACCCATGACGACATGTCGAGGCTCGTTTTGTTTACAACAAATGCTATTTTACAAAAACAACAAGGGTTTCCCGAACCGTACGTTGTGCACTTACACTTGAGATCATCACTTGCACAAAAACATGGTCCCACATATACATGACACAAGGGTCCACAAGTCGGGTGAACAACTTGTATGGTAAACAATAAGTACACACAACTTAAGATGTCTTTGACGTTATAGGGCACTTTTAGTCAGAACAGTAGTTACTTCTGCTTTGCTAGATCATATAACCAGACATCAGGTGAGTTTCGTGGCCCCTTTTACTGTTTTAGAACTTTGGGGGAGAAACATGCTACAGACCCACATATGTACATGACACCAATATGCGTTACATGAGTTAGACCCACAATTATCGCAGATCAACAAAAATTCCCCGGACAACTATAACCATTATCTTAGCAATAAGCCGTGGATCATATGAATAGCAATATTTGGGTTGAAACCCCTTTTCATTGTTAGTCGCGCTATGTGAAAACTACAAGTTTCCTAGAATTTATTTTATTTACACTTATAGTTCTCGTACTTGGATTGTTTCAAATAATTAAAAAAAAAAATTACGTTGATCGTTACATCTTTGTTTGAATTGGTGTTTCGTATTAGTCGTGTACATTTATCGAATCGTAACTGAATCATGTTGCGTTTTGACGTTTAAGCGAGTCATATCATTTTATATTTTATTGTGATTCTTCTTTGTCATACATTTTTTTAAAAACATGCAAAAAATTAAAAAGAAAAGTTAGTTTATAATTTTTGAAACTTTTAGTTAGTTAAAGTTTACTCATGTTAAGTTTTATAAAAGAAACTAACCAAAACATAATACAATTGACCTTTACTTAAACTCCAGGGGGCATAACTGTCAAAAACGAAAGTTATATTTCAAACCCAAACCCCCGCTCAAAACCCA
Source organism: Ambrosia trifida (assembly GCA_028751855.1). NCBI lineage: Eukaryota > Viridiplantae > Streptophyta > Magnoliopsida > Asterales > Asteraceae > Ambrosia > Ambrosia trifida. The sequence goes on along the minus strand of CM054128.1, from coordinate 130,212,672 downwards.
GATTCCGGCCGGATTTCGTCACCGGACCGGCATCGTTCCGGCAAGCATCAAAGATAAATTTTAATGCGCGAATTAACGTCTTTATTGCTTAATAATCATTTCTCCATCATCCTCCATCCGTTTCAAGCAATTATAGGCGCATTAACCATGCTTTAATCGAGCTTTAATTGTGAGTTATGGTGTATAACGTTCGGACCTCAAAGTTCGAATCAATGTCCGTTTTTTTACACAACTATATGAACGGATCATGTCGACCGCTCCCTGCTTTCATTCGCGCACAATACCACTAGAAATTCATCTCAGAATCAACCTATATAGCCTCTTAAATTTCGGTTCATGATGCGCCTATTCTTTCTCAAATTTCGGCCCCAATTCAATCTTGTGAGTCTTCCATTTATATGCAGTTTTGTTTTCCTTTCAATCCTCTATAAAAGCCCTATGGTTTTTAGGTCTATAATAAACGAATTGTAGGTGTTAGTTTTAGGGTTAGGGTTTGAAATTTGGGGAAGAAGATGAAGTTGGTTTATATGTTAAATACATTTTATCTCCCAATTACTAAACAAAAGAGGCTCTGGTCTTGTAGTGTTAAGCATGATTTATCCCTGATCAGATCCGGGTTTGAATCCCATGAACCCTGGTTTGATCATTTATTTATTTTTTTAGTCTATCTATATATCTTGATATCTTGAAATATTCATAATAAATTCATTTTTTATCCAAAAATTATAAAAATTTAGGTGTAACATCTTGATACCATAAAGAAAATTACCACCCTTTTATTTTCTGGAAAATATCTTATTTTCATATTTTTATTGAATTAAATTGTTTTAATCATGATTAATTGATAAAAAAATTCATTTTTAATGATTTAATTCTCAAACTTTTTGGGGAATTATTTCTAATCATCATGAACTGAAATGAAAATTATTGGTTTAGATAAAATTTATTTTTATTGATTTACCTATTTTTAATCATTTAAACATGATATAAATTCATTAAATCAGTTTTAAATGTAAATAAATTTAGAAAATTTATGAGAAAATTATTTTCATTGATTTACATTAGAAAGCATTCATTTTCTATAAAAATAATATTTTTGGATCATATCTTGTATTTTTTAGCTTTATTTATGTTTAATTAGACATAATTAATCATTAATTTATTTATGCTATTTAACATTTATTTTATAAATAATTTATTATAAAATAGAAATGTTCTTATATTTTAAAGTATTAATTCTCATTTTTATTGGATCATTGTGTAACTCATAATTATTGTTCAAATATTTATGATTACTATATTTATTTACAATAATTAGTTAAAGTAATTAACTAAATTATGTTGCCTTAATTATTCAAAACATATTTTTATCTAAATATTCAATTGGTAATAATTATATGACCTAAACCATATTTACAAACTTTGGCATATTAGTTTTGATATGCAACTTTTATAGCAATTCGATTTATCATAAAAACTCTAATTCCTCAAATCGACTTAGCAAATCCTAATGCCTTAGAACCCTAGATACCTTAGACTCTTAGACTTTTCCCTTATTGGTATTCTTAAACATTATAGGTTGAATTCCTCGTAATTCCCATTACTTAGCTCACGACCGCTAATGTTGGATTTTGACTGCTTTCGCAAACTATGAGTATTTCTTTCCCCTTTTTCATTTTCTTTTTGGGGCTACTCATGTACCTTATATCAAGTTTCTATTTTTTTTTACTAAAGAGCAATTCTCATGTGTGTTTGCTTGTGTTATTTTGTGTATTTATGACTTGTCAAATCATTAACCGTTGCGGCCTAGCATTTCAATGAATAGTACTATGGTATATACCCCTTGTGACTCTGTTGAGAGACCTTGGTCATTGCTATGTGTTTCATTACTACTGTTACTAGCGCATACTATATATAAATTTCATTTCATTTTCATAGGGTTGATTTGACCCGAATACTACTCATTACATGATTGCAAACGATATATAACACATGAATTGCTAACTTTTCTTTACTATATGTATCAAATGGGTATGCTCACCAATACATTTTGTATTGACAAAATTATTTTCGTACATGTTTCAGGTTGTTATGAGACCACTTTTAAGCTTTTGGAACTTAGACTTAGATTTGAGATTTACTATATTTCAGTTTAGATTGTTAGTTTTGAATCGTTGTATTTTTTGTATCTCATTTCAATGTAACAAATTACATAGTCAATATATCAATATTTACATTTCTAGTCTATGAGCTATTGAACAATCGTCACTATGTGACACCTCGATGTTTCCGCCATCGGTTGGGGTGCTACACGCTAACATATATGAATGCATTGGGGTGGGGTGAACACGAACGTCGTGGTTTGGTTATGGTGCTCATGGTAACTATATTCTGAATGGACACAGACAACGAAACTTTCTGAGCAACAAAACTGTTTTATCGAGTCAACAAAACCTGCGGACTCACCAACTTTTTAGTTGACACTTGTAAGCATGTTTTTCAGGAAACCAAGTAATGACGTTAAGGAGCCAAGTTTAGGACTGCATGAAGAAGGCTTTATTTTGTGGTTTGATGTAGCTGTTTGAAACATTTGTTAGGATTCGTAATCTGTATTCGACTATGTGACTTGTGTGTTTGTGGGAATAAATGACATTTAGTATTTCTCATATAAACAATGTTTGTGATCACCATGTTCGTCTCACCTCGCGTTTCCGCCTTAGGCGGGGTTTGACAGATAACGTCGATTATGCAACTATGTATGCCAGGGGTGCACATATTCTGACCTAAGTTGTTATTTTCTGAGAAACAACTTCTGCTTGCAGGGCATTATTATTAGTCTTGGTTTGGTTATGGGCTTAAAGGATAGCTCGTCATCGTAGTTTTGTTGGAGCTAGCTACTCCTTACAAAGGCCACTACTTATGTTTGTTCCACACATGTTGTTGTTGTTAAAATATTGTTGTTATGGAACTAAAACCTGTGAACTCACCAATATTTTATATATTGACGTGTTTTTAAACATATCTTTAAGGTATCTAAGTGTTGAATAGATATGAGGCTAGTGCGATGGAATAAGGGACGTCGGATACTTGTCGGGGTTTCATCAATATTTCTCGTTGGGTTGGGACTTAGATGGAAAAACCCCATGTATGAACTTGTTGTTTGTTGTTTTGTAAAATGGTGTAACAAGGTACTCATTTCGACATCTTAATAAAATAATTTTTTCTAATTAAATATGGTTTGTGTTAATCTTGACTTTGATATGCTTTTGAGCGTTGCGTCACGTGTTTCCGCCATTAGCGTGGTGTGACAGAAGTGGTATCAGAGCCAAGGTTATAACGAACTAGCATTTTTTAAAAATCTAGACTATAATCGGTTTCGGCTCAAAAACAAAGTTTCAAAACTAAAACACAACAAAATATTTTTAGAAAAGAAAGAAATTTGTAAATGGGATGTACAAGGGGAAAACCCGACCGACTAGCCATTTGTGTTAATATATGAAGTATTAGAAAATAGGGATAGGAAGGTTTATGTTGTGTAGGAATCCGATTTTCTAAGATTAGTTAATACATATATGTAGTATAGATATTTTGCCAGTAAGGATGTCGTGTCACGCTTCACCTTTGTCCACACTCTTGCATAGATCATCGGTACCAGCAAATGGGAAGGACGATGTGGTCTACGATGAACTCACTCGTTTACCTTTGGACGGGATGATCGGAAGGACTAATCTCTACCGCGCTAATGGGTGTCGCGGTGTTGTTTATGATGTGGAGGCGAAACTAGACTAAGTCATTTGTTGTGAGAACCCTATGTTTTGGATCAGGAAGCTCGTAACTAGCGGGCACTGAGATTACCTAGAAACGCATATTATCATTACAGGTGCACATGTAATAATAATTTGGGGTGCACGGTAACCTTGGTGGGTGCTAGGGTCGGGGTTGGTGATCACTCATTGTCTTGTTAGTTCTTGTTCTCTAGGTTCAGACTTAGCTTTTGATTAGCCAATGGGTTAAAAGGGAGGTCTTGTCGATATGCCTTGATTTCGATCCTAGCAAACCCAATGAACTTTCTTCAACGTTACCTCTAAGGTTCAAACACGGAAGAGCTCGAACATCTATCTATATGAGCAATTTGACGTAAACCCTCGCATCGGATAGGGACGGGAGATGAAAACTTCCCTGTATAGGACCTGAATGCCTTCCCCTCAAGGTTACCCCAAAGGAGCGGAAGTACGAGGATGCACTGCCTACCGATGAGATGAATGTCTGGTATGATGCGTGGAATGCTAAACCTATAACCCAGTGAAGACCTAGGGTGCGTCCCTAGAAAACCAGTGTGTTTTGAGCACGGGACTATATGTGGATCAGTTATGAGACTTGTGGCCCATGAGCTGCTGTGTTGTTATTGTAAATAAGTCATTCTCGATCTAACACATGCCCAAGTTGTCTTCGAGGGTCGAGTGTTTATACTCTGTTAGGATCTGAGTTTGATTGGTTTTGATAGTTTATAAATGAAATATGAATGAAGATAAACAAATATGGAAAGTGCAGTGGAAATAGTAAACTATTAATAAAAAAAAACGGGATAATTGTTTTAGAATAAAACTTCTCATTAGTCAACCCGGATTAGAATGATTACACAGTTACTCCCCTTCAGCCTAATCACTCACAGTGTTTGTTTGAGAGAATGTTTGGAGTGATGAATAGAACAGTACATGCACTGTTCTATTTATAGACAAACTAAACCTCTGATAACCTATGGCTGACATCACCTAAGACAACGACATTTAACATATATATAACAACATAAAACAACTAGTGAATACAGACACTGTTACACAGATAAGCTCTGATGACTAAACAGCTGATGGGTAAAACTCTGATGGCTTGTATCCACTGTTGGAGCTTAAGTGTTGTTGGCTCCAACAGTCCTTGTCTTCAACAGTCTTTAGCTCAACAGTTGTTTCTTCAACCGTTCTTTGTGATCAGCACTTGTACACCAGCAGTTGTTTGGAGGAACAATAGTTGTTAGAAGTCAACAGTCTTTTTTGGGGAATAACTTGAAAACACTGATTTGTTATGGATCATATATATAGTATGTTTTGGATTTTCAGATCATCTGTTCTTCTCCAGGTCAGCAGACCCAACAATCTCCCCCTAGAACAGATGATGCCAAAACTCAACCTTTATTGTTGATCTTTATTCCTCACCAGACTTTCTCTAATTTGCCCTTTGAATTGTAATTCAAAGTTTAAGGAGAATAAGTCTTCAGCAACTCTTTCAAGCTCTAAGTTTAAAAGGTCTTGGAGATCATCTGCACACAGACCATATGCATCATCCATTCTTAACTTCCGAGCTTCTCCATCAGATCTGAGCAGAGTCAATTCGTGGGTGTCTTTGTTGACCTTCCACTTTAGAATTTTTGAACCTGAGGATTTCTTGAGTTGCAGATTTATTTGGGATGAGTTTGGTGATGGAGGTCTGCCAATGATTTTTCTGAGTTCTTCAGAGATAGGGTCATAGAAGTAATGGACTTGGTTGAAGATCCCTTCTTTCACAAATGTGTCAGCAAACTCTTTTTCATCTTCTTCAGACATCTGCTTCTGCCTTTTGTACTGTTTCTGGGTAGCAATGGATAGATTTGATGTTGCAAGTAAGCTATCAAGTGAAAAGGTCTGTTGAGATCTTCTAACCACTAGTGCATCAGAATAATTTGGTTTTCTTGGTAGTGTGGGATCTGTTTTTCTATTCTCTTCAAGCTTCTTGTATGTTTCAACCAGTCTCAACTCAGACCATCCTGCCACAGACCACATTTCTCCATACTTGGCAGCCACTATCTCTTCCTTCATTCTTTTATATTTCAAGGCTTTGACTGGGTCTCTGCCTTTTCTAAAATCAGGAGCAGAAGCTTTTTGAGTAGATTCTTGGTCATCTTTCTGTACAGTTCTTCTTGAAGGGCATGAGTGGTCTAACCTGCAAATTGTTTCTTATTTGCTTTGTAAGGCATGGTTGCCAAGATCTAATCAAGAACAGATTCCCTGACTACCCTTTCCAAATCACTACTGAGTGGCATGTTTGACATAGAATTACTCAGGGTCTTAACAAAATCTTCAATCCTTCTCAATTTGATAAGCTCTGCTGAATGGATGCCCTGAATAGTCCTGTCATCCTTTCCTTTGCATCTCTCCTTGATGATCAAATTTGTCTGTTCTGCTTTAAACTTCAAGTATTCATTTATGTTTTTGGGTACAGGCATATTTGGGAGAGATTGGAAAGTTCTTTTTGATGGATCCTCAGTATTGTAGAAGGATTGAATTTCCCCCTTGAGTAGATCAAGCTTAAGAGGATACCGAGCAGCCAATGGTGTGATGGATGGTGGTGGTCTATGGGAAGCAAATTGGGAAGTGTGTGGTGAAAAAGATGTAAGTGGAATGGCTGGAATGCGTGCAGATTTTGGTGATGAAATGGGAGTTGGTGTGGTTTCTATATTCTCATCCTATACCACAAAGGTTGATTTTCTCGTCCTTTTGTACATGATCAGAGGTGATGATGGTGTTTGGGTAGTAGTGGATGTGTTAACATCTGTGGCACTTGTGTAGGACCAACAGATGTTTAGGGTTGTAATGGTGATGTAGGTGGCATAGTTATGTGTGGTGTAGTGGTGGTTGTTGCAATGGGTTCAGTGGTTGTGGTGGTTTTGGTGGTAGCAGATGTTTTGGTGATAGCAGTGGTTCTAGCAGATGTTTTGGGAGTAGAGGTTTTGGTTTTGGATGGTGGTTTCCTAACATGTTTTGCAGGCATTTTCTTCCTTTTAGAGGAACCAACATCTTCAAATTCCTACTGTTGTTCCTGTTTCTTATGTACTCGAGCCTCTGCCTTCACTTCCAAAGTATCAGACCTTTTTTGTTTAGTGGGTTGTTGTGTAGCTGGAGCAGACCCTGGTTTGTTGGCAGCAGACTTTTTTGATTGACCATTTTGAGAAGGTGGACATCCAAAGGGATCTAGCTTTGGCAATCTATCTCTGCCACTCTCCCCCTTTTTGGCATCATCAGCAGTGAATTTATCAGCATCTTCATCTCTTATGATAGTTGTGAGGGTAGAGCCACTGGTCTTCAGCAGATGATCTTTGATGGATTTAATGTCTGCTTGGTTATCTGTGTACCTAGCATCTACCATGGTTTGATTTGAGCCATATATGTTTCATGTGTTTGATCTGCTAGTTTTCGATGAGCTATGATGATGGGGCTGACAGACTTCCATAGCTCACTAGCAATATCTTCTATTGATGGTTGACTTTTGGTGAGGACATCCAAAGATTGCATTATTGTCTTGATATCATTCTTGATTTCAGCAACAGATGTTTCAATGGATGTAACTCTCTCCGTCAATTCCTGGTATTTTAACCCATTACCTAAGTTAATAGGATCATCTGAATTCTTACCAGAAGTGGTAGTTGTAACTGGTTCAGTTCTGGGAGGTGAGTCTATAAAATAAGAACCAGATGCCCCTTTGTCTTGGTTCTGGGGACTTCCAACTGATTTTGTGGTCACTATAGTGGCCTCATCAGTTGTTGCCTTCAAGGAACTCTTATAGATGGAACCACTGTCCTGTTGTGTGACAATGGTCTCTACAGCAGTAGTGGCTGCTTCACTTGAAAAACCACCTTAAGTTACATGTAACTCAAGAGGTGTGGCCTCCTTTGTTCATGGGCTAGCCAATTGATTTTTCTCAAACCCAGTCACTTGTTGAAGTATGCTCTCAGTGATAGGTGATGGAGAGGAACTGGGATTTTCCTGAGTTTTACCAATGGCTTCGAACAATGGTTGCATGGTAGGGAGGACATGTGATGGTGAGGGTTGGGGAGTGAATAGAGAAGCAGCCCCGAGAGAAGGGCTTTTGAACATATGGTCAAGTGAATCATATGCTTCATGATGTGTGTCCCCTTAGCTTACAATATGATCCTTTTGTGAGGATTCATGAGGAGTTTGGCTCGGTGGAGATATATCCATCTGTTGAGAGGAAGTATCAACAGTGGTTTGTTGTTGCTTTTGTGCTACAACAGGGTTTTCCTCTGGTATCTCATCTTCCAGAGGTCCCCTTTTTGGTTTCTTGGGGGGTTTGGTGGATGGAAGTTTCTTTTTGGAAGTGACTGGTGTGGGTTTCACAGCATTAGATGTAGTGCCATGATCACCAAGAGCAGTAGGCTCTGCAACAGAGGTTTTGACAACAGTTGTTGTCTTAATACCCTTTGCGTGTGTTTTGGAAACTTTAACTTTTGACACTTTTTCTTGGGTGTTTGGACCCAGCATTGTTGTAAAAGTTGCTTGGGAGAGCCTCTTCATTTTATAAGATTCTCCCATTTTAAAATCCTTTTCAGGTAAAACCTTTTGTAGGATAAAACTTAGAAGTCTTGGGTATAAAAGAAAAGTATTGTTTTACTCAGACTTGACTCCCTACACATTTGGTACTAAATCTAGAAACAGTGCTTGGGATAGATTGTAGTTAGATTCTGACAGCATTGCATATCCCAGGTACTGAACTTTCAATGGGATTTCATTGAAAGAAGTAGTTTTAGCTGAGAGACAGATAAGGAGTGTGTGAAAGAAAAATTTCATGATTGGTGGGAATTTTTTTTTTTTTTTTTGTAAATTGTGGCACCAGTTATTTGTGAATCATAACCCCTTTCTAAGAACTCTGTGTGAAGTTCAGCCTTAGGAAAAGAATCCATACCTGCCAAGTCGTTTTGAGAGAAGGTTGTGGATATGGTTTGGGGGGTTATGGTGACATTTGTATCTCCAATTTTTGAAATAATGGTTGTTGGCCTTTTCTCTTGAAGTAGAAACTCAGCATTTAACTAGAATTCTTGAAGAGTGTCAATGTAAATGGGTGCGTCTGCGGTGAGGATGGGCAAGTATTTGGATTTGAGGAATATGTCAATGATGGTGTGGAATGGAGTGTTTTCATATGTTTTAACTAGATATGGTAGGTAATTATGGGGGGCTTTTGCTTGAAGATACATGGTAATGGATTTCGAGTCAGATGAATGAAGGAATTTGTATGAGGGTTTGAGGATGAAGGAGGCGGTTTCAGTATTTTGAATACAATCAGATAGTGTAACAATTGTTGGGAAAAATAGGGTTTTTATAGCCTCTGATGAAGCCGCTGATGTGTTCAAAACACTGTTTTGAGAGCAGATGTGGCAAACATCTGATGGAGCATACGTGGCAAACCGCTGTTGATGGTTTGCGAAAGCACTGATGATTTTTTCTGTATATATATATATATATATATTGTGGAAAACAGTTGTTTTATCTGATCAGATGTTTGAAACAGATTTTTCAACCTCACAATGGTTGTTTTATCTGATCAAATGTTTGAAACAGATTTTTCAACCAACAGATGATAGAATGAATGAAACAGTGGTTGTTTTATCTTTAACAGATTTTTCAACCAAAAGCTAGTTTTAAGGATGGATTTTGATTTTCTGAAAACATTTTAATGTTTTATTTAAGGAAACATTTTTGTTGTTAATCCATGTTTAGCATACCGATCCGAGAGATCAGATTTTCAAAGGTAGATGTGTCTAAAGCTTTTGTCAAAACATCTGCCAGCTGATCCTCTATTGGAACATGGTGCAGAGAAATCAAACCTTTTTCATAGCTATCTCTCATAAAGTGATGTCTGATATTGATGTGTTTTGTGGTGGAGTGAGAGACTGGATTTTGATGATATTTTTAGTAGCTTGGCTATCGAGCATCAGTAGAGTCCTTAGTGCAGTTATAACAAAATCCAGTAGTTGATTTTGAAGCCACGTGAGTTGGGCTGTACAGCTTGCAGCAGCAATATATTCAGCCTCTTCTGTTGAGGTTGAAACAGCTGCATGCTTTTTGCTTTGCCAGGAGACTAAGGCATTCCCTAGAAATTGGCACCCACCTGATGTAGACTTCCTTGTGGTGTGGCAACCAGCAAAATCACTATCTGAATAACCTGAAAGCTCAATGTTTCCATTAGCAGGATACCAGATACCAAGTGTGGGAGCACCTTTTAGGTATCCGAATATCCTCTTCACAGCAATAAGATTTGACTTTCTAGGTGATGCCTGGGATCTTGCACAAACACAAGTGGCAAACATAATGTCTAGCCTGGATGCAGTTAGGCACAGTAAAGACCCAATCATGCATTTACAATGTGTCTGATCAACCAGTTCATCTTTGTCATCAATATTGAGTAGCTTGGTAATGCTCATGGGTGTACTACATGGCTTATAGTCAATCATCTCAAACCTTGTTTGTATGTTTTTAACATACTTGTTTTGGTGAATGAATGTACCATTTTGCAGCTGCTTAACTTGGAGACCAAGGAAACACTGAAGTTCACCCATAACACTCATCTCAAACTCTGCTGTCATGAATTCCCTAAACTCTTCACACATTTTGTTACATGTGGACCCAAAAATGATTTCATCCACATATATTTGAACAATCACTGAATCTTTCCCTCTCCATTTTAGAAATAATGTTTTATCAATTTTACCTCTTGTGAAACCAATGGATAAGAGAAAGGTGGTAAGAGTTTCATACCAGGCCCTTGGTGCTTGTTTTAGTCCATACAAAGCTTTATTGAGCTTGTAGACATGATCGGGATGGAATGTGTCTTCAAAACTAGGTGGTTAACATACATAGACCTCCTCCTGAATTTTGCTATAAAGGAATGCACATTTGATGTCTATCTGATACACCTTGATGTTGTGGTTGACAGCAAAGGCTAGGAAGAGTCTGATAGCTTCTAGCCTAGCTACAGGAGCAAAGGTTTCATCATAGTCTATCCCTTCTTTTTGTCTGAAGCCTTGAACCACAATTCTGGCTTTGTTCTTGACAACTATGCCTCTTTCATCAGTTTTGTTCTTAAAGACCCACTTTGTGCCAATTGGACAAACATTCTTTGGCAGTGGTACAAGTTCCCATACTTGTTGTCTTTTGAACTGAAGGGGCTCTTCCTGCATGGCCTCTACCCAACTGTTGTCTTTCAATGCCTCTTGGTACTTGACAGGTTGTGTGAGAGATAGAAAGCCTGCAAAAAGACAGATATTTAAGGATTGGCTCCTTGTGAGTACTCCCTCTCTGATGTTGCCAATGATTTGGTTTGGTGGATGAGCTCTTAGGTAGATTAGATCTCCTAGGTATGGTATGATGGCATTTTGAGGTGAGGGATGGAGGTTCGGTGACTCTGTTGTTGTAACTTCTGTTTGCACTTCTGTAGTGCCAACAGATGTTTGAAATGGAAGTGGGGGAATGGGTCCAAGTGGTGTAAAGTTGTACTGACTTTTGTCAACAGAAGTTGGAATTTTGTTAACAAATGTTTGAACAGTGGTTGAATTGGATGAGGTAGTGTTTTGAGGGTAAGACTGGTCAACTTTGGTTGACACAGCTATGGTAGAGTTTTGATGGGTGTTTTGAACACCTACTTCCCCCGATGTAGAAGTGACTTTGTAGTGAGTAGGAATCACAACATCAAATCTGTAATCCTGTTGTGGAGACTGTGGAATACCTGCACTGTTAGTTTTAGCAGTAATATCTTCAAATTTAAAATTTTCTAAATCAAATAGTTCAGCAGGATTTGCTAGGATTTTTAAGGATGAAAGTTCATTGAACTTTACATTCAGAGTTTCTTCTATTGTCCTAGTCCTTGTGTTAAACAGTTTATAGGCCTTGGCAGTAGAAGAATATCCCAAAAAAATACCCAGAATCTACTTTGGCTGCAAATTTTGACATGGAATCTTTAAGATTTAAAATGAAACATGGGCAGCCAAAGATTTTGAAGAATGATATCAGTGGTTTGATTTTGAACAGAATTTCATAAGCAGTCTTTTGGTGTCTAGGGTTAATTAAAACTTTGTTTTGAACATAGCAAGCAATGTTTACAGCTTCTGCCCAGAAGGACAGTGGCAAACCAGAATCTGCTAGCATAGTTCTTGCAGCCTTAATGAGAATGCTGTTTTTCCTTTCAACCATCCCATTTTGTTCTGGTATTCTTGGAATACTTTACTACCTCACAATCCCTTTTGACACACAGAAATCATCCAACTCCTTATTTTTAAACTATGTTCCATTGTCACTTCTAAAGACTTTTACTGGCAAGTCATATTTTTTTCAACTTTGGTGACAAAGTCCTTCAAGATACCTGCAGTCTCATCATTAGAGTGTAAAAAGTAAGTCCATGTAAACCTAGAAAAATCATCAACTATGACAAGATAAAATCTTTTTCTTCTTAGACTCATGATTTTAACTGGGCCAAACAAGTCCATGTGCAACAATTGAAGACATTGACTTGTTTTGGACTCATCAATGGATTTGTAAGAGCTTTTATGTTGCTTTCCTTTTAAACAGAAAACACAGTGCTTATCACATTTGAATTCTTTTGATGGAAGGCCTCTCACAAGGCTTTGTTTAGAAAGTGAGTTGATAGTTTGAAGGTTGGTGTGACCCAGTCTCCTATGCCACAATTCTGTCTCTTTAGTTGAGGCAGCAGAAAACAGACCGACATTTTCCATAGGATTATCCTTCAACATATCAACTACATACACATTGCCACTCCTGTGAACAACAAGTTGTGCTTTGCTCTCAGCTATGATGGTGTCAATCTTTTTAACTACTTCTGGCCCAATAAGCTTACAAGTTTTCTTAGTGAAGAATGACCCATAGCCTTTATCACTCATTTGTGAGACACTAAGAAAATTAAATTTAAGATTATCAATAAGATTGACATTTTCAAACTTGAGTTTCCCAGCCTGAGCAGTCCCTAAACCCAACACTTTACCTTTAGAATCATTACCAAAAGATATATCACCCCCTCCATGAGCTAAGAAGTCTAGAAGTAGGGCTTTACATCCTGTCATGTGCCTGAAGCCTCCACTATCTACATACCATAGACTATCTAAGCAAGCAGAAGCTCCCTGCACATCAGTAATGGATTAGTTTTGGTGAGTGTCCAAAGCCAAGTTGGCTTTGGATGAGTTCCCAGACTTTTCAGCCTCAAGCTTAGGAGAATGATCAGTGGTTTGAACTAGTGTTTGAACAAAGTTCAACAACTGTTGCTGACCATTTGCCAGTGTTTGTATGTCAACACTTGGTGCAACACATGTTTGACTATTTCATGTCAGATGATAGTAACCATAAGGATTCCTGTTCACTCTTGGTTTTGAAGGCCTCTTGGGCTCTTCATAAACATGTGACAGACTATGACAAGGTGGTTGTCCATGTCCTCTTGGATACTTATTAGAGGGTGGATCATCTGTTACTTGGACATCCGTGGGAGCAGATGATTCAAGACTTTTGGTAACAGATGTTTGGGCTGGTGCAAAAGTCTGTTTGGGCTTTCCTTTTGGAGTATTAGCCACTTGACTTCTTGAGTTTTAGCTTTATACTCTTGTATTTTGACATCAAATTTTTTGAGATAAAGACACTCCTTGGTTTTATGATTCTTTTTACCACATATTAAGCATGTAGTTTTAGAATCACACACACTTGTTCCTTTGTTGGTATCATATGCTTTTAGAAGAAAACAGTTTTTAGTAACATGGTTCTTCTTTTCACAAAAATCACAGAACAAGTGTACACCCTTCTCTTTCTTCTTCCCGTTTTCAACCTTTCTTTCCACATATGTTTGAGCATCTGCTGGAAGATCTTTTAAGGGAATGACCTTTTCCTGTGGTGCTTTCTTACCATCAAGGGTTTAAAAATCAACTGGTTTGAAGTTTTCAAGAACAACACACTCATCTGACCAAGTTGGTTTAAACTCATATTTTTCAAGTTCAGTAAAAGATGAGGAACCCTCAGGTTTTTCAAGAACAATTTTCTTACCATTAGGTTTAGTGATTTTAATTTCTTGACCCTCCAAATTAGTTGGAACAACCTCAACCAACTTTGGTTCCCTTTTGTCAGTGTTTTGAAAAGCTTGAGCAGTGGTTTCACAACCAATGCCAAATTTCACATGACTTTTGGTCTGTTTGTTGAGGAGCATCTCAAAACCTCTACATGATTCCACCCATTTTTCACACTCAACTTGGGTGGACTCAAGCTCCTTTTTACAACTCTGATATTTTGTTATCATAGTTTGGAGCTGGTCTTTGGTTATAGTTGCTTCATGTTTTAAACTGCTGATTTCAGACTCCTTTTCAGTCAATTTTGATTTTAACTCTTTTGATAGTTTTTTAAATTGAACTTCATCATCTAAAATTTATTTCTAAGGTTTTCATTCACCTCTTTAATGTTTGCAAATGCTATTACACATTTGTTTGAACACAAATCATTTAAGATTCGAGGAGATACCTTAGCAGCAACCATCAATGCACGATCACACTTGAACTCACAATCATTATCACCCCATGGATCTGAGAGATTTACAAACTCTTCTTCAGATTTTTCATCTGGACCTACTGCATCAACAACATCATTAGTCACATTTTCAGACTCAGACACCACATCCTCAGATTCAACTTCTTCTACTATTGTGTCCAAATCCATGAAACAAAAAATTTCTGGTTCATTTTCAGCTTTGGCAACAAGAGCAAAATTCTCATCTGTTAACTCATTTGGTAAACTTCTCCAATCAATAAAGCCTTGTGTGAAGAAGCTCTGTTGACTGGTCTCTGCAGGGGTAGAGGATGGAGTAGCATTGGCATGTGTGTCTGAGCAACAGGGGTTTGAACATAGTGAATCTAAGGAACAGTGGTTTGGACATAATGGACAGGAACAGTGGATGAGAACTATGCAAAATGAGCAGTGTTTTGCACATTTGGTCCAGGGGTATTATGGGAAACTTGATAAGTGTTTGTCCGTGGCCTTTGATTTGGATAGGTAATCATAGGTGTACCATGTTGACTCGTACATTCTCTAGCAAAATGACCAAGTCTATGACATTTATAACACTTAATTTTAGATTTATCCAACCCCACCTTTGACCTGCCAGTTAAACATGGAAATCTTCTGCCAGTTTTCTTGTAGAAATTGTTAGTTCTAACACTGAGTAGAGCCAGTTGGTGCATTAAGTCCATTTCTTCCAAGTCATCAGGGTCAAAATATTGAAGGTCATTATACTAAAGGATATGTTATCTGATGTCTGGATATCACCACCACTTGCTGCAAAAGCATAGTTGGGTGAATAAGAATCAGAGTTAAAACCAGAGAACCTGAAGTTATGTCAATGAAATGATCATACTCTGATCCTTATTATTACCAGACACCTCATCCTAAACCTAAAGTGTTGTATTACCAAATACATAATCATCAGACACTTTTCCAGAGTCCTGAAGCTTCTTTTTCTGGTTAAGCTCTCTCTCATAGGTCAAGAGCTTACCATGAAGCTAGGTCAGAGATAGGTCCTTGAAACCAATTGAGTTTCTCATAACTATAGCAATAGTGTCCCATTTGTCTGGTAATGATCTTAAAACCTATGGTTCAATGTTGAATTAGGATAAGTTAGACCCACCAGTTTTAGTTCACTAATTAGACAGTTAAACCTCTCAAATTGTTGAGTTAATGACTCTCCCTTCACATGACTAAATGTTTCATATTATTGGTTAAGTATTTCACGATTGTTTTCAATAACCTCCTCAGTCCCACCAAATTATTCTTTCAAAGCATCCCACAACTCCTTTGTACTGTTACAGTGTAACAGCCCAGCATAGATATCATTTGGTAGAGCCATGGCAACAATACTGAAGGCCTTAGCATCTAACTCAATTTTCTGAAAATCCAGCTCGGAGTAGTTTTCTAATTATTTGGCTCTTGAATCTTGGGATCTTCGGTACTCGGCACCGTCGGAACATGTGGTCCGAAGATAACCAACTTCCAAGACCTAGTATTTTGTTGAGCTAGAACATGGCTCATCTGACGTTGCCAGATATTGTATTCAGATCTGACAAGCATCGGTGGCTTGTTGTTCGTGCCAGTGTTATGTGGATCATGATTGATTGAAGCCATTATCTGATTGTTTGTAAAACAAAGTGTGTTCAAAAAACTTTGAACGTAAATAAACTATTACTCTGTTTTCAATCTGACAAACAAACGATATCAATAATTGTGAGCTGATCTGTTTATATTAAATTGATTGGTTAGATCGAATTTAATTGACCAATCTCTGATACCAATTATTAGGAATTGAGTTTGATTTGTTTTGATAGTTTATAAATGGAATATGAATGAAGATAAATAAATATGGAAAGTACAGCGGAAATAATAAACTAT
Organism: Ambrosia trifida; assembly: GCA_028751855.1. Classification (NCBI taxonomy): domain Eukaryota; kingdom Viridiplantae; phylum Streptophyta; class Magnoliopsida; order Asterales; family Asteraceae; genus Ambrosia; species Ambrosia trifida. Next base: position 130,196,428 of record CM054128.1, on the reverse strand, counting down.
TAATCAAAACAAACGGAATAATTGTTTTAGAATCAAACTTCTCATTAGTCAACCCGGATTAGAATGATTACACAATTAATCCCCCTCAGTCTGATCACTCACAGTGTTTGTCAGAGAAAATGTTTGGAGTGATGAATAGAACAGTACATGCACTGTTTTATTTATAGACAAACTAAACCTCTGATGACCTATGGCTGACATCACCTAAGATAGCGACATCTAACAAATATATAACAACATAAAACAACTGATGAATACAGACACTGTTACATAGATAAGCTCTGATGACTAAACAGCTGATGGTTAAAACTCTGATGGCTTGTATCCACTGTTGGAGCCTAAGTGTTGTTGGCTCCAACAGTCTTTAGCTCAACAGTTGTTTCTTCAACAGTTCTTTGTGATCAGCACTTGTACATCAGCAGTTGTTAGGAGGAACAACAGTTGTTAGAAGTCAACAGTCTTTTGCGGGGAATAACTTGAAAACACTGATTTATTATGGATCATATATATAGTATGTTTTGGCTTTTCAGATCATCTGTTCTTCTCCAGATCAGTAGACCCAACATTCTCCTATTGGAGGATAGAATCGAAGTTGTTGAGTTAGGAGGCTTGATCACTTTATTTAGAAGGCTCAATAGCCCTTGTCTGAATCGACAATGTTGGTTGTTCCTATGTTGTTGTGGACTGATTACTAAATCATCCGGCCGTATCGCACCTCTACGAGTCATAGGGTTTTGCTAATTTTTGATGATGTCGAGTATTTCGGCCACTGATCATGACCGAGGCAGCGCTTTCCAGCATTATGTTGATGGCGTGTAGTGGAAAAGCAAGCCCCAGCCTGCATTTGGCTATGGACTCACTCGGAAGTGCATACGATTAACCCATGGGAAGCCATTGCTCGATTTATTGAGTTTTCATGTAACGATCCCACATCGGTTGAGAAGGAGAACTAACATTTCTTTATAAGAGACGGAATACCTTCCCTATTGTGACGCGTTTTGGTGTGGAAATTGCCTACGACCAATGCAAAATCGGGACATGCCCAGACAATATCGCGGTACGGGAGTGGGCTATTACAAATGGTACCAGACCTAGGGTCGGGCCGTTGTGCCAGCGAGGACGCTGGGCTCTTTAAGGGGGGTGGATTGTAACTATCCCACATCGGTTGGGAAGGAGAACTAACACTTCTTTATAAGAGGTGCGATACCTTCCCTATCGTGAGTCATTTTGGCATGGAAATTGCCTATGACCAATGCAAAATCGGGACATGCCCAGACAATATCGCGGTACAGGAGTGGGCTGTTACAGTTCACGTGTGGTTCAACACCTCTTGATGATGCGTCATAGGCTTAGCAGTTTGATTCTTGCGTCATACTACCTTCTTGAGGTGCAAAGGTATAAGACTCCTCTACCTCTCCCCTGACTGTTTTTCAAGGATTGATGGTAGTCTTGCTCGAATCAGTGAGCGCCCAAGTATGTTCGATGCATGTGTTGTGTCTGAATCCGTCATAAAACGTGGGGAGTGAAACCACACTTCGGGAACCGAAATTTTAAAGTATGGGTTCAGTAATTGTCAAATGTCGCAAGACGCCTCCTGCTGACATTGAAATCCCCTCAAAAATCAAATGGCTGAAGGCTGGGAGTGATCACGTGTTGGATCAGTGGCTCTACTTAACAGTCTTTATTCATGAACACTTGTGTGTTATAAATGTATCGAAGTAAATTGCACAACGGAATATTAAAGTGTTCAAGTTAAAGCATCACTTTTAACATGAGTTTTGACTCCCCCTCAATCAATGAACTAGGAAGCTAAAGATGAGAATCAACAGTAAATGAATATAACAGTAAATGCATAATGATTCTCAAATATATGAAAGGTTAACTAAAAAGTAATATGAAGGAAAATGTTCAAGTCTAAGATTGATGAGTGAATAAACAATTTGTCTAAAATAGGGGGAGTGATCCCTCTATTTATAGACGAAAGATTACATACAGACTAAGTAATCAAAAGCTTTAAAATAATCTAAGATAATACTACAACAGGCTTTAGTTATCGAAACTTCAACAAAGACTTTAACAAAAACTAATATAATACTAAACTGCTGAGTTTAAGGTCGGTTAATGAAAGTGCTGATGAGTGACAAACTTCTAATGAAAGATCTTCAGGAGTTTGTCTTCAGTAGTTTGTTCTTCATATATTTGTCTGGTTTATCTTCAGAACTTCTGATGCTTTTACTCTTCAGAACTTTGGATATCTTTCACTTCAGTAGTTTCACAAAATGTGAAGAGGATATAAGACTAAGGTTTATAACTGGCTTGTCAATTGTGAGCGTTGGATTTTATCTAAAACAGGATTCTATGATCATACAAGTCACAAATCTAGGTGCGGAAACCCTAGATCTGAACAAATTGATAAGATGCTAATCACGACACAATCAAGATCATTTTCAATATCATTTTCATAGATTAACTTTCAATTAATAAGCATTTACACTGTTTATGTTAATCTAGAATCACAAAGACACTTTCTCAAAAACACTCCTAAACCTGAACTGAACCTGGACACAAATGATAACTCTCTTGCATAATCAAAAACTCAAAATCTATATATAGCCTCTGCACATTCGCCCCTTTCAATAGGTCGAATGTGAGATTTTCCACATTCGCCCACTAAGAGTGGTCGAATGTGGTCTTCTGTCCACGTCCATTCTTCATTCGTCCAGTATGCATCTACCTTCGCCCCATTATCTTTCACCTTCGCCCAAATAAACTACATTCGCCCCATCAGTATCACTTTCGGCTATCTACTAACATGTGTTAATCAATTATATCCAATCCTTAGTCGCAAAATGCATCAACAAACTCCCCCTCGACTATTGATTGGATAGTCTTCTTTGATAGTCCATCGTCTTGTTCATCAGCTTTATTCTGAGCTGCTTCTTTTGTTCATCAGTCATTGGCGGCTCGAATGTTTTCTTCACAGGATTTGATACATTGGCGATCTTCACAGTCTTGCCAAGTTTACCCTCCAAGTTGCTTCCAGCGTTTATGTCATATGCAAAACAAACTCCCACAACTTGAGTGTACTTCCTCGCTTGAGCAAAATCATTCGGTTCATAGTAAATCGGATTAAAGAACAACATGATGATGTCTTCGAATGTGCAGTTTATCAGCCACATGGGATCAAATACATGAACATGCTTGTATTTGTCCTTTCCATCCCTCAACACAATCACTGCTTCTGCCTTCCTCCAATCGTAATACCAGAATATGAAATCAGCACTGAAATGCTGTGGCATTGGCATCAATGGTATCTTTCTCATCACATTTGGTGCTTTGTAGATTAAAGTCACACGCTTCATATTAGTTTGAGGATCAATATCCCTATGAACTTTTCTGCGGGGATATTGAGGCTTAAACCTGTTCCATCTTGTGCGACTCTCCCAAACTAGTTTATCTGCACACCAACCGACATGCGATCCATTTACCTCGGCACCTGACATCGGAAATCTGCATAAATCTCTCACCGCCCAGTACGGTAGAGTAAGCAAATCACAGAATCTGTTGAAATACAGAATTCCGGTTTCCCATTTTGCTGCAATACACTTCAGTCTGCCAAGATAGGTCCACCCGAGAGCTCTGCCTTTGAACTTGGCATTATGAAATCGATAGAAATTACCTTGAGCTTCAGGTTTGGGTCGGTTCTCATCCATCTCCTTCAACTTCTTCAGATAATTCTTCAACTCATCAGACTGGTTGGAAGAATCTTTCTTTTCATCACCAAACACCTTCTCAACAAACTCTTCGCTTCTTTTCTTCGCTTTCTGTTTCGCTGACTTGTTTGGTATCTCTGTGAAGTCAGGAAATACTTCATTTTCATCTTCTTTTCTGAAATACTGAGGAAACTCTTCATGAGTAATATCTTCAATCTCAACCTCATTGTTTTCTGGAGTCTGCACATCATCAGAATGATTTCCCATATCCTTTTCAGGAATATCAGGAATCGATTCATCCACCATAAACTCCTCAAATGTCTTACCTACCCTCTGTGCAAGACCATCTAGTATCTCTTTCGCCACAGATGCAGGTAGTTCCCCTTCTTCAAGATCTGGATCTTCATATTCCAGCTCGTATCTCAAATCATCAGTCTGGAATATTTCAGCGAAGCATCCAGTGAACTCAATGGTCCACTCCCTCTTCTCCAACATGTTCTTGTATATCTGTTTAGCATCATCAGATAAAGATCTCACCTTTTCGTTCCAAAAGATACTTTCATCAGAATCTACATTCCCTCCTTTCTTCTTGGAACTAGATTCTCCAGTATCCTTCTTCTTTTGCGGTGTTCTCTTCTCATAACTATACTTAGAAGTATCATCTCCTCCATCATGATCACTTCCACTGCTAAACTCATCACCCTTCTTCTTTCCTGTACCCTCAGCATCATCATCATCATCATCATTGTCATCATCATCATCATTGTTGTCATCATCACTTTTATCCGAACCATCATCATCCTCATCATCATCATCCTCTTTCTCAGAGTCAGAATATTCATAATCAACTTTCTGCTCATCTTCTTCTTCATCTTCCTCACCCTCTTTCAACTGAGGTGCTCGGCTATACAGCTCTTCAATCAAACCACAAAGACGTTTGTTTTCTTTCTTTAACTCTTTGTTATCAGCTTTGATTAGTTTGATCTTGTTCTTGTTTCTATCACATCTCCTCTCAAGCTTTTCATTCTTAGCTTCTAACAACTGAATCTTTTCATTAATATCATCCTGATTCGCTTTTGAAGCAACTACAATCTGGAGCATCTTCTCCTCATTCTGCTTGAATTTAGTGATTTCAGCTTGTTGAGCAATCAGCATTTTCATCATGTCCTCCATCTTCTTATTGACCTGTTTCATCACATCGTCATCAACAGTCATTTTCTTTGACTTTGATCTGGAGGGCTCAACTTCAACAGCTTTCTCTTTTTGAGGCTTCCTAAACATATCGAGCACTTTATCCATATCGATATTAAACTGATCGATTGGTAAAGTCTCTGCCTCCTTTCCTTTCTTCTGCTTCTTAGTAACCGGTGAAGATAACTTGGATGGTGTTCCAGCATCAGGCAATCTTTTACCTTTCAACAACTGAGCTAATTCCTTCTCTCTCAGTTCTTTCACACTTGATTTCTTTGCCATCGTCTTTTGTTTCTTTGACTTCTTAGGCAAATTCACAACTACAGTGTCACCAACACTCAGCTCAGCTAAATCAACTCCCAAATCTTCATCTTCAACTTATTTCCTTCTCCTCTCAGACTCTTCAATCGACTGATTCAATAATTCAGACTCACCAACCATAGTGGCCTTACGTTTGGTGGTCCTCACGTTCTCGTCATCAGAATCCCACTGTTCATCAACCTCAGTCTCTTCCGAATCAACAGACTCTTCATCCACCAAACTCGATCCTTTCTTCGCAGTCGATTTCTTTCTAGCAACCTGTTGCTTTGTGCTTCCCTGATCAATAGCTTTTCCTTTGCCCTTCCCTTTGGCTCCAGGATTGACTACTTGACGCTTCCGCTTAGTGCTTGAATCAGCATACACTAAGGGATCGTCATTATCTGAGTCACTATCATCATGTCTCGCTTTGTTCTTGCCTGGATCAGTATAATCCGGACGAGCCAAAGCCCCAAACAATCTCCTATTGGGTGGTTTCTCATTATCAGCTACACCCTTATAACCTTTCATCCTCATCAAGGTTCTAATATTCATGTGATCTTGCCCTAGAATCATTGTCGGATCCTTCTTCAGCATCGGATATTTGTAATCAAAGATCATCATTAGAAACCTTGGATACAACATGAACTTCTTAAACTTTATTCCTCTCAGCATCTCCAACATGTGGTCAAGTATCATCCCAGACACATTAAATGGTTTGTTGAGTGTCAACGCAACCATTAATGAACTCAAACTCTTCCTCATCACGTCATAGCCACCACTAACACATCCAAAGACATGTATCAGAACATGTGCAAAGTACTTGTACTGCACTCCCAGCTTCCCTTTATACATCGATCCGTCAGTGATAGGACCTTTGTATTTCATCCTTAAGAAGCACGCCTTCTGTTCTGTCCACGACAATTCCCTGGGATCTTCTCTATCTTCGAACTTAATCTGCAAAGCTTCCCGAATGTCGGCTTCAGTCAAGAACATATCTATCTCCTGAATCTTGCTCTTGATAATAGTTTGATTATCCCAGTAATCATACTTAGCGTTCTGGTAGAAATCTTCTATTATGTCTTTGTAGATGATGGTTGGTGTGGCTAGAGCATGTACAATCCTGCTCCTCTTCAGAAACTCAATAATGCCAGTAAACTCCGTGTTTTTCTCCACGTCTCCTAAATACGCGCAACAGTTGTGCGATCTTTCGAAAGGCCAACTGCTCGGTATAGATGTTTCAGCTACGGGAACTGATTCTTGAACAGCTATCTCTGCTGGAGTCTCAACATTCACTGCTGAAGTGTCAATATTCTCTGGTTGTTCAGCCATCTGCACATAAAAATCAATAAAACGCGTCAAAACACAAAAACGACAAAAATATAAAAATTTTGGTCAAAACACATCTGCACATTCGCCCCTTTTGGATTGGACGAATGTGGAATTTATTGGTCGAATGTGAATTTGTATGGACGAAAGTGAAAATGATCTTGATAAAAGTCACATTCATCCGTTTTTGTTTTCATTCGCCCAAACATTCTCACCTTCGCCCGGTTTTACCAACCGAAGGTGAAAAGTTTTCCCCCAAAAATTTGAAAATTTGCCATTGTAAGTTTAAATCTGTATTTTTGATTCTAATGTGTACTAATATGTCCGACTAACACTTGTTTATAACCAATTTTATCAAAACATCATTTTACATAGGTTTTCTATTTGAATTAGGGTTCATCGAGTCCAATCGATCAAAACTGTCATCTAAACATGTTATTTTCCTAATTCCTTTCACCATCTCCCCCTAAAACCTATGTAAATTGATCGGCAATTAAAATCATGTGTCAAACATCATCAAAAATCCCCTGATTTAAAACCCTAGGTCCGGTTCATTAAACAGTCAAATTAGAACTGTTTTGTTGTCCATTACCTGCAACAGTATGGTTAAAATGATCAGAATGAACAAGGGAATAATATGCACAATCACAGAAAAACACAGCAACAAGGTCTGGTTATGAGAGAATTTTTGAAAAAATTTCAGAATGAGAACTCGAAAGTGACAGGTAGTTATATAAGAGGCCACCTTCGACCGGTTCTGATGGACGAAAGTGGGAAATAATCACATTCGCCCGTTTTAATGGCACGAATGTGAAAGTGGTCCACCTTCGCCCCTAATGAAAGACACGAATGTGAAACTTGGATACCCGGAAGTGGAAATCTCACCCGAAAGTGAAAAATCCACCTTCGCCCAAAATAAAAACGGCCGAAAGAGATAGTTTTTCCACATTCGACCCAATTAAGGGGCGAATGTGAAATGGAAAAACTGAAAATTTCGCCAAATCACAAATTCGAATCCCGTTCAACATTTTTCAATCCGTTAAGCTTCCAAAACTCAAATTTTCACATTTTGAATATCACAAAGTCCAGATGGTGTTATCAAATCTCAGAAATCGACCATCAAGCATCCCCGGATATCAAAAATAAAGCAGAAATGCAAATCTTTTGGATTTTCTGAAATTTATATCAAAACACACCTAAAATCTTTTTGGATTTTGTAACTTTTTGACAATAAAAGTAAAATGCAACAAAGTAAAATGCATTAAAGTAAATGAAAGCATTAAACATTTTGTGATTTCCGGTAAGAGGATCATATCAGTTTTCTGAGAAATCTGAACACAGCGTTGATCTGGTTCAATATTATCATTAGAAACAATATGTGACACGGCAAGTGCTGATATTGTTGTCCACATAAGCTCACATGCAGACAAATACGCAATGCTTTAAAATGATACGAATTAGATGTATTAGACTAACACATTGTGGTTCCCACACACACGACATACTCCCGTATCAAGAAGTAATCTGCACAAAGAATCATTGTAAAGCGTGATTATGCTTTCGTCGTCTGTAATTGTACAAGATATAATGCATAGAGGTATACAGGTCAGCAAATTAATGCAGCAAAGTAACATATGCATCATACCAGGTTGAGGACTGATATTAATCATGACTTGCATCAATGATCAATACGATATTATAGATAATCTTTGATCATCATATAACATGGAAAGTTCCTCAATTCGGTAACTTTAGGTTTTGGCATAAAGCTCTTTTATAAAGACATCCTGTCTGATCTAGGTCCGTAATGACTTACAGCAGAAGATCAGATAGGCTATCCCCAGACAACTAATAACATAACGACCCTAAACCTCCGAGTTTTTGTACAAACACCCTATCAAACGAAATTACGGTACTAAGACCATATGCCCATGAGGTGTTCATCCACAAACGTGTAGTTTGTTATGTTTGTATCACTAATGCACGCAATATAAAGTCTACGAAGCCTATCAGCATATCACACATAATCAACATACGTTTCATTAAAACTATACAATTCTTTAGCCTGTGTCAGATCCCCACTGATGTACTATCATTTCCTCTTTTTATCCAGGAAATCATTTTGGGTTTTTCTAATTTTTAGGTATTTTGAAAATTTTTCAATGTTTTTGGTTTTTCTGATAAAATGACTCCCCCTAAAATAAAGAACATATTTTTGGATTTTTAATTTTTCTGAAAAACAAAACAAAACAAAAATTTGAAAGAAACAATCCACTTGAAAGCATCAACTTCTTTGAGGATTAAACAACCCCCTCGAAAGCATCAACTTCTTTGAGGATTATGATAGAAAAGAGAAATTCCCAATTAGCAAAGAGAAATTCCCAATTAGCAAAAATTTAAAACTAAAACTAAAAACGAAAAATGATATACCGAGGAGCCGATTAGTCCTGTTTTTCCTTTATATTGTTTACTTTCAAAAGATATTCAAAGCGGGATCTGTCAAAAGCTTTTGTAAACAAGTCTGCACGTTGATAGTCAATATGGATTTTGACCATGTCAATCAATTCCTTAGCATAACAGTCACGGATAAAATGATATTTAATCCGGATATGTTTAGCTTTAGAATGATTTTCAGTATTTTTAGTTAAAGCAATTGCGGCTTCGTTGTCACAGTGTATAGGGGTTTTAAGAAACTGCAAACCGTAATCGACCATCTGTTGTTGGATCCAGAGCACTTGCGAACAGCAACTCGAGGCTGAAATGTACTCGGCTTCACATGTAGATAGTGCGACGGAAGTCTGTTTCTTTCATTGCCAGGTAATTAACCTGCTCCCTAAAAACTGGCAACCGGCTGTTGTTGATTTGCTGTCTTTGTCACAGCCGCCCCAATCTGCATCACTAAAAGCAATAAAATCAAAATCATCATCATTAGGGTACCAAAGTCCTTTTGATGGACAACCCTTCAGATATCGAAGGATATGCTTGACCGCCGTCAGATGACTTTGTTTCGGCTTCGATTGGTAACGCGCACAGAGACACGTTGCATACATAATATCTGGTCGAGACGCTGTCAAATACATCAGAGATCCGATGATTGCTCTGTATGTAAATGGATCTGTCAGCTCCCCCTTAGCGTCGACTCCAATCCCGTGATTGGGTTGTATCGGGGTATCCATCGGCTTAGAGTCCTCCATCTGGAATCGGCTCAAGATGTCGGCAACATATTTTGTCTGGTGAATGAAGATCCCGTCGGTTCTTTGATCCACCTGTAAGCCGAGGAAAAACTGCATTTCTCCCATAGCGCTCATTTCGAACTTCTCCTGCATAACAGTTTCAAATTCCCTGCACAAGAGTTCGTTAGTTGATCCAAATATAATATCATCAACGTAAATCTGTACTAGAAGCAAGTCATCTCCCGTCTTCTTCGTAAAGAGGGTACAATCGACGAGGCCGCGCTTGAATCCTTTGGAGATGAGGTATGTACTTAGCTCCTCGTACCACTGTCTTGGAGCCTGGTGCAAACCATATAAAGCTTTGTTCAGCACGTAGACCTTGTCCCGGTGGATTGGGTCCTCAAAGCCCGGTGGTTGCCCAACATAAACCTCCTCCTTGACTTTACCATACAGAAATGCGCTCTTGACGTCCATTTGATAGACTTTGAATTTCTTATACGAAGCAAACGCAAGGAACATCCGAATAGCTTCCATTCGTGCTACTGGTGCATAGATTTCGTTGTAATCAATTCCTTCAATCTGATGGAAACCCTGCACAACCAATCTGGCTTTGTTCCTTACAATAACCCCACGGTCATCTTTCTTGCACTTAAACACCCACTTAGTGCCAATTTTCTTTCGTCCCGGCGGCAAATCTGTGAGCGTCCAGACTCCCAATTTCTGGAATTGCAATAACTCTTCCTGCATTGCCTCAACCCAGGCATCTTCTTGCAAAGCGTCTTTGTATGTCCTTGGCTCTACTTGGGACACATAACATGCAAACGACCAATCATTTTGGTCACCAGATTTCTGAATTTTGGCATATAATGCTAAAGCACCAAAACTCTCTGGCGTATTAACGCTTTTAAGCTGCCCTCTGGTCATCACTCCACTACCAGGATCTCCAATCACTTGTTCCAGCGGGTGAATACGATGAATCCGAGATTCCGGATTAACAGGTACAATCACTCCCGTCTGAGCAGTCAAATTCTCTGTAGCATCCTGATCATGACCCGTGTTAGACGATGAAGCAACGTCTGGATTAGAAGTTGGGTTCACAGTTTGCTCTTCTAAGTCTTCTGCATTTTCAAGAACGGCTTCTTCAAATTGTTCATCTTCAGATTCTGAAGTGTCTAATGAAGTTGAAGCTTCTTGAAACAACTCTTCTTCTTGTGTAGGAGCACTGGTATCACTAGAAGCTGGTGGGGGGTTTACGGTAATTGGACGCATCAACGGTGAAGTTGCCGCGTTTTCACACTCGTAAAGTAATCTGATCACAGCTTCTTCAACCAGGCTATCTAGGTTGAATGATTCAAAGAAATCTTTGTAATCAAACATCCAATCAGGGCCCGTGCCTTGCAAATTTTGTGTGTAACGTTGAACTTCCACGTTAGCCCAATCCTCCACTTGACGAGTTCGCTTGTTGAATACCCGTTTGAGCGGGGTTGCATATCCAACAAAATATCCCTCTTCAGCTTTAGGACTAAACTTCTCGCTTGGATTCAACATCGTACATGGCGCCCCAAATGGTTCTAGATACTCTAAATTGGGCTTTCGTCGGTGTAATAGCTCATAAGATGTTTTTCCAAACTTCTTCACTGTCAAAACCCGATTTAATGTATAGTTTGCTGCATAAATCGCCTCATTCCAGAATATTACTGGAAGATTTGAGTCAGCGAGCATTGTTCTTGCAGCCTCAATCAGAGTCCTATTCTTTCTTTCAGCAACACCGTTCTGTTGCGGGGTATACGGAGCTGAATATTCATGATGTATCCCTTTGCTTTCACAAAGTTCATCCATCTTTGTATTTTTAAACTCCGTCCCGTTGTCACTCCTGATCCTTTTGATCTTCAAGTTGTAAATATTCTCCAGCCGAGTGAACAGAACTTGTAAATTGGTAAAGGTGTCGCTTTTGTTCTTCAAACACATCACCCATGAGAATCGTGAATAGTCATCAGTGACAACTAAACAATAAAGCTCTCCAAGATGACTTTTGCGCTTGACCGGTCCAAAAAGGTCCATGTGCAATCGCTCAAGCGGCATCTCAACAGAGTTAACCTTCTTCACTTTATGGGATTGTCTGTGTTGTTTGCCTTTCATGCAGCTCACACACTTGTCGTTCAGATGGAAATGTTTCACGTTTACTCCATCAACAAGTCCACTTCTCACTAACTGATTCATTTTCCTCAAATGAATGTGCCCCATCCTGCGGTGCCACATTATTGATTCTTTTTCGGTCGCCTTGGAAAGAAAGCATGTTATCTGTCCCTGTGGTGTCATCGCCTTAGACATATCAAGAATGTAAAGATTGTTGACTCGAGGTGCCATCAACATAACCCACTCCTTTGGAATCTTGAAGCCCGGTTTGAGGATGTAGCAGGATTTGTCATCAAAATGCACAGAAAATTGTTTGTCGCATATTTGACTGACGCTCAACAGATTATAGTCTATCTGCTTGACATAAGATATCCGCTCGAAAGTCACAACTCCGTTACTCACGCTTCCTTCCATTGTTATATATCCTCCTTTATTACCCGCGAACGCAACATATCCTCCATTAATATTCTTCACATCGAACAGCAACGCCAAATCCCCCGTCATGTGGCCTGAAGCTCCACTATCAACAATCCAGAGACTGCTAATAGGGCCAACTGGAGCTCCCTGCACACAAAAAGTAAACAATTAGTTCTTTCGGGGGACCCAAGCCTGAGTCTTGGGCCTTTGAACTTTGGCTTTCAAAGAATCATTCTCAATGACTTTCTCAACAACTTTCTGTTTTGAATCAATCGTTTTCTGATTTTTCAAAACAGATTCACTTTTCTCACTCACCTTTGACGTAGAAGCTCCTGGAGAACCATTAGGTGTCCAAGATTGTTCAGACCTTTTGAGAATACGAATTTGAGATTTTGGTTTCTCAATAGGTTTCTGAACATTGTTACTAAAAGTAACTTTCTTAGCAACCTTATCTGATTGAACAGACTTAGGTCCAACATTTGATTTGACAATTGGTTTTTGTGGAACCTTTTGTCTATCAGCTGTTGTGTTCACCACTGGTTTTCTCCAAGATTGTTCCATTGCAATCCGATTCCTCCGATCATAATGAAATGGACGGTTGTTCCTCATTTGAAAATTGTTTTGATTATGAAAATGTTGTTGTTGAGGAACAGTCCGTCTATGCGGTGGAATGTAATGATCAATCGGCTTTTTGATGGAATTCTTAACCTCAACTTCATGTCTCTTGTGCCTTACATATGGACACTGAGCAAGTAAATGCCCGCGTTCTCCACATTTAAAGCACTTTCTATATTCCTCAAACACATAATGAGCATTTGGTGAAGCAAATGTTTTTACAGGAAATTGATCATTATATTGTTGATTTCTTAAACTCTCAGGAAGTGGTCCTTTCGAGTAAGAAGGTTCATGAAAACCATTTGCTTTATCATCAGGTCGAATGAACTCAGTGACATGTATTTTTGGCTCTTGAGGAGTTTCTGAAAACAGTTTCTTTAAGATTTCTGGTGGAATTTCATTGGTTCTTTCATGTTTTGGGAACCAAATTGTGCTTTCTTGCCAGATTTTATCAAGTTTAGAATAGTTAACATTTTTAATCGGAAATTCCTCATCAGCAATGATTTTATCGGATCCTTCCATCCGATAAAATACCTTTACAGGTTTGTCACTGGTTTCATTCAGCTCATTCTTTTCAATCACATTCTTAACAACATTCTTTTTCTTAACATCAACCTTTTTCTTAACATCAAACTTTTCAGACTTCTTATCATGAATAGCTTTTGCCATCGGATGAATATGATCAGATGGTGATACTGGTTCGGTAGTAATGATGTGATTTTCTTTTGGAATCTCACATTCATTATCAGATTTATCACTACCAGTATCATCATTATCTGAATCTGAACTATCACTCTCAGCATAAACACCCTCATTGTTCAAGCCCAAAATCGGTCTCACATCTTCAGGATATGGTTCACCAATACTCGAGGTATTAGATTCCATATCTGATGATGAGTCTGATTTTACCGAACTCTCCGGTATAACTTGATGATAGTTATGGTTCTCAAAAAGAACCGGAGATGGTACAGACTTGTAGTTGGTGGTGTTATCATCAATGATATGATCCACGACATAAGCAACATTCTTATAGCTTTCTAACTTCTTGTTAACCTTTTCAGCAAAGCATTTAATGGCAGCCATTTCTAACTTGGTGTTTTCAATTTCATTGATGTAGTTATTTATGGCCAATTGTTTCAATGACAAAGTGTTTTTCAAGTCAGAAATGTCCTTTTTATAGCCATCTAACACTTTGTTAAAAGCATTTAACTCTTTGCGAGTAGATTGACAGTTTTGAATAGCACTATCACGTGAAATTCGGAGTTGTTTATTCTCCTCTGTCAACCTATCACAAGTCCCACAATATTTATCACTCATGACATCAGTGCTAGATTCAGAACTTACAGGTTTTGGCGGTTCAGTCATGGCCATCAAAGCAAAATGAGCTTCCTTTCCAGTGAAAAACTTTGAGTAGTCGATCTTGGTGAAAGCATCATCAGCTATGCACGACTTCCTCGTCATCAAGAAATCAGCTTCTGCCAGCAACTGGTCACTATCATCATCCAAAGAATCAACACTTCCCTCCGTGTCTGATTCGCTCTCACTATCTGAATAGACTGATTTACACTCCTCGGGAACATCAGAAACTGAATCAATTACCATCCCAGATCTCTTCTCCTCAGCTTTAACCTCAACAGGTTCACTCTCCACTTCCATCTCAGTCTCAGAATCATCACTCTCACTCTCCTCAGTTTCTTTCTTCTCATCAACTACCACCGACTCTTCTAAATCAACCTGATAGGCAACACATGCCACATTCCCACCAGTAGTCACTTCTTCAACTCCTATTTGCATTCCCGACCAGTCAAACCTCTCATCCTGCTGGGTTACCAAAGCTTGGTTTTGACCCGCATTCTGTTGAGTCTCAGTAGGTGTAGTGATTGGTACAACTGTTCGGTTTGGGTGATTAGGAGATTGGTTTTGAATCTGGTTTTGAGTGTTTGGTTGTCTGTTTTGGTTGTTAAAGTTTCGGTTTTGGTAGTTGTTGGTTTGGTAAGAAACTTGGTTTTGTTGACGGTTCTGGTAGTTTGCATTGAAAGGGTTTCGGTTACCTTGTTTAGGTGGCTGGGTACATTCCCGTTTGAAGTGTCCTTTCTTTCCACAATTAAAACATGTAACCTTCTCCTTGTTAAAACCATAGGTTGTATTGGGAGAAGTTGCCAAGTCAGTCCTTCCAGTTTTCTCTATGAACTCTGTTGCTCTCCTCATTATACTCGCAAAAGCCCATTGAATGTCTATGAGTTCCATCTCTTCTTTATCGATCTGTGCGTAGTCTTCGTTGGTCAAGTTGTTGTTCCCAATCTGACTAGCAACCAAGCCATTGTAGGATGAAACCATAGCAGAGACTAGTGCAATGTGTTGCTGAGCAACCTCCACAGTCACGTTTCCTAAGTTGGATGTATCCAAAACCACCGGTTGTTTATGTTGAGTAATTTGATTTGATGGTTGTTGTGTTTGGTTAGCGGTGTAAAAACTAGCTTGTTGCATTGGAGAGACTGGTGAAATGTAGGAAGTATATTGTGGTGGTGTATATGATGGTTGTTGTGTGTAGGAGTTGTATTGTGGTGGTGTATAGTTGGTGGTTGGTTTTGATGAATCCATGACATTGGAAATACATGCAACATGTGGTGCAACGCTTCCAGAGCTCGAGTTTCCAGCTGAAACTGAAGTACCTCCGAAATACAGACTCGGATTCTGAGGAATCTGCGACCTCCTAGCTTTCCTCCTATCCTCCAGCTCTTTGTTCTCCAACTTCTCAATAAACTCTGAAATGGTCCAGAATTGATAAGCATCCTTCTCTCTAAGTACCTCCACATGCTGATCCCATTGTGGTGGCAAAGCATCTGCAAACTTATCAACCTGCTTGGTCATGGGAATCTGTACACCATAGCTAGACAATTCAGACAATAAATGCATATATCTCGGAGTTAGTTCTTTCAAAGTTTCATTATTAATGAAAGAAAAATTATCAAACTCTTTAACAAACTCCTCCATTCTCAAACTCCTGGTCTTTTCATTTCCATCATGCTTCCTCTTCAGCTTATCCCAAAGCTGCTTTGACGTTGTACATGTCCCAAACTGATGCAACAGGTCACTTGTGATCGCCTGTGTCAGTTGAGAGAACGCCTTCTTCTCCACCACGTACTTCTTCTTTTCATCCTCGGTCAAGCTCTCCAGAGGAATCAACTCACCGGTATTCTCCAGAATTGGTGCTGTATATCCTTTGACGATCATGCTCCATGCCTCAGCTCCTTCAACTCCCATGCCCTCCAGATGGATCTTGAACATGGTGTGCCACTGGTTGTACTCTTGCATATCCATGAGCTTAGGTGGCCGAGTTCCACTACCTGTAGATAAATCCTTAATCAATGTAGAGATAGCATTAGTGGTTTGAGTATTTACCGCCGCCGCAGCTACTCCCCAATAATCTGATTGTAATGCCGGATGTGCTACATTCTGAGGCATCGTGCTTGATGTTGTCATGTAGTTCAGTGGTTGTGGGGACTGCGTGTTCGTCTTTTGAGCTGCAACAGTCCATGGGTCCATTGTCTGCTGTTGTGGTTGTGTTGGTGCTGATCCCGAAGTAGTTTGAAAACGCCACATGATCAAAATCTGCAAATCACAACACTTAGAAAATTTTTCAGAAAAAAAAATCTTAGGTTCGCCCAAAAATAATCACTTTCGTCCAAATTTTCTTTGGTTCGTCCAAAACTTGTCACACTCTCGTCCCTTATAACTCACTTTCGTCCAAACAGTGATACCCGAAAGTGAATATGACCAGAATGTAAATCACACAAACACAATTTCCACTTTCGTCCTAAGCAAAACGGTCGAATGTAGAAATTACGACCCGAATGTGAAAAATATCAAACAATTTTTCAGGTTCGTCCACTCAAACTCTCAGGTTCGCCCACTTTTAAGTCAGGTTCGCCCACAAACTCAGTCCAGGTTCCAGGTTCGCCCCATATCAGCAGATTTCACTTTTGAAAAACGGTTATTGTTTGAAAAACGGTTATTTTGAGCTCAGATTTTCAAAAGTTCATGGAATTCAATGATCTTAATCAGGTTATGTTTCGGATTTGATTTGGAACAACTTTAAGTCTTGGAAAACTTGAATTTGACCACAAAATCACCTTTAAATCGATCAAAAACTATGTTTTATAAGAGTTTTTGTAAAAACAGATGATAATTTGTCTAAAACATGTCCAAATCAACTCTGGTCTTATCAAACTTGTTGTTGTATGATCCTCTGAGCTCTGATACAGGATTCTATGATCATACAAGTCACAAATCTAGGTGCGGAAACCCTAGATCTGAACAAATTGATAAGATGCTAATCACGACACAATCAAGATCATTTTCAATATCATTTTCATAGATTAACTTTCAATTAATAAGCATTTACACTGTTTATGTTAATCTAGAATCACAAAGACACTTTCTCAAAAACACTCCTAAACCTGAACTGAACCTGGACACAAATGATAACTCTCTTGCATAATCAAAAACTCAAAATCTATATATAGCCTCTGCACATTCGCCCCTTTCTATAGGTCGAATGTGAGATTTTCCACATTCGCCCACTAAGAGTGGTCGAATGTGGTCTTCTGTCCACGTCCATTCTTCATTCGTCCAGTATGCATCTACCTTCGCCCCATTATCTTTCACCTTCGCCCAAATAAACTACATTCGCCCCATCAGTATCACTTTCGGCTATCTACTAACATGTGTTAATCAATTATATCCAATCCTTAGTCGCAAAATGCATCAACATCAATCCTCTTTGACCCTACATCACGTCATTCTGTTAAATCAAACGTATACATGGAACAACAATTCCATTACTCTTGTTGCAATGTTGAATGTTAGCCACCCTCGTCACGGCGACGAGACTAGTTATCTATTTGGTCGACAACTGATGCTAAGTGTTTTTCATCAGTTCCTATAGATACTGAGACGTTGTGTCCCCCATCTCGGTGGTATGTAAACGGGGGTTGTAGGATCCATTCATTATGGACAACGTGACATGTCTGACCCCTTGTAGTACTTCGATACTCTCGCAGTGTGGCCTACCAGGAATAAGGTCTATCGGCCTCGCTTGGATGACGGAAATGCATTTCATCAGATGACTGTCGATGCTTGTGCAAAGAGAATAGGGAAGGGGACATCAATGAGAAGGAAGACTCGACTGATTCGACTGAGTCTGTATCATTTCCATTTAATCGAGGTGTCTCGATAAATCATGATCCTTCTACCTCTACTTGATGTTATTCTCGTTGTGACCACTATCCTTGATACTAAGAAAGATGTTGGTTGGTTTATAGGTCCTATGGATCATATTTGCCACACATCTAGTAACTACGACGAGTCTAAGGCTTTCGCCGAGTATGTTGTTGTTGCTGCTATTACTGTTATAGGGCCTAAGCGAATCCTGTTGTCGTTGCTAAGTGTGTAGCTGTTGCTGAATTGATTGTTGGTGTTGGTTTTGTTGACTCTGTAGCTCTTATCGAACTCGATGTTGTTCCCGTGGCTCTTGTCAAGCTTGATGTTGTGGTTGTTTGCGAGGCTCCTGCTGAGGTTACTATCGTTGGCGTAGACGTCTCTACAACCCTTGCCAAGCCAATATGACAATGTCCATATTAGGTTCGTTGCCGTTAATTCTAATTTTCTGAGGTTTTCATTAAACCCATCGTTATCATTTCTTGGATTCTGGCCAAGCCTAGTATTGTTGAGGGTTCTCACGCTTGGCTTGACACTGTCAATGCTGCTGTCACCACCACTCTAGGGGACTTATATCGAGCCTCCAGTCGTTCTCTCTAAGAACGATATCGGCTTTGATAGGTCAGTTAAATTTCGAGGAACCTACTGTTCCCAATTATGTTATGATGACGGATGCGCCGGCCAATCCAACCGTTCCTACCATTGAGCCTATGGAGAAAAGGTTTGAGGCCAAAGATACGGATGCGAATTCCGCCCCCACAAGTGAGCTAAGACGCACCGGGATGAGTGCTCACCATAATGGAGTTTTCTATTGTTGTGAATTGTGGATTTTCCATGTTGTGCGTCATCTTGTTGTTGTGTATTCACGTTGTTGTGTTACCCCAACGGTTGTGCATGCTTGTAGTTGCATTATTTTGACCAATTGCGTATCCATGTGGTTTTGTTGCGTTGTCGACGATGCATTCCAGTTGTTGCGCTGCTCCTGTAGTAGTGTATCCTTGCGTCGTGTTTCTCTGTTGTCGTGTAGTTCCTGTTGCGGTGTTGCCTGGTTGACATTCTTCTCTGTTGTCGAACTATTCCCATTGCGGTGTTGTCTTGTTGTCATGCTTGTCTGTCGTCTTGCTGCTCCCGTGCGGTGTTCCATAGTTGATGTGCTTCGTGGATGTGTTGCTGTCATTGCCTTGTTGTTTCTACTGTCGTGTTGCTCCGTGGATGTATTGCTGCAGCAGTTGGATTGCCTTGATGATGTGATGACTTGTCGTTTGCTTCACTCTTGGTTTCCCTCGGGATGGAGACATCACCTCAACCCCCCGTTGCTGTCATTGTTCTATTTATTTGAATGTGTAGTGCCGACATTGATCATGTAGGATTTCGGGTGTCTAACGGACTTTCTAGAAGTCATACTAAGACACTCTAGTCTTAGTATTAGCCTAAATCTCATGATTGTTTCGGTAATTGACCGAATCATGGGTTGACCTCTTTTTATGCTCGCGCATTTCGTGAACATTATCTCTTTAAAATCTAAGGCATCGGTGACGCCGTATCCAGCCTTAACCCTTATACGTGCATTTTGGACGACTAACAATCGGCTATACAAATCAATGTCGGAAAGAAATCCTGTGATCCCCACATGACGAGGCGAGACTCGTCTTTGTGATAAGGGACTTCGAATGTGCCTCGAAACCTAAAGGTATCACAAGAATGTGAGTAATGATATAGCCCATACTTTTGGTGACTAACAAGTGTTCAAAGACTCACTTCTTTATTACTCGTCCTACTGGATTAGTTAAAACCATCTCTGTTGACGTGTCATGTTGATGCTTACATAAATACCAGTGTGGACCCACCCATAGCATGTGCATTGGTGGAGTCCCTGGTACATGAATGCAGAGATTTTATGAAACGTTGAATCCTGAGAGGCACATAGATATGTCTACTCGGTAAGGGTGTTACCCTACCGCTCGGAGATGGTCGATCAACCCAGCCTTTCTACTAATGCTGTTATTCCTCTAATGGTAGGTTCATCTAGTCTTGGCGTTGTTGCATATGTTCTTGGAATAGTGGAACCATTTCGACCTTGGGTCGATACCGGTGTTCCCAGATGTTCTCTTGTAGCCTTGCTCGTGCTAGGGCAAAATTTCTTGTCCTTGACGGATACTATTGGAGACATCATAGAAAGGCATTTTGTCGAGTCCGCACAGTTAGTTCCTGACTACTCAAGATAAGCCTGAAAGCTTACTCATTACACCCTTAGGTGTGCACCTTGAGTTGTTGAAAGCGATGCTTTTGTGAAGGCTCCGGATTCTTGCTCATCATATTACCTCGAGCGTCATTTGTTTTAAATAACGACATTGGTACATGAACTGCCAAGTCCAAAGGGTGAAATCTATGCCAACTGCGTCCATCTATGGCTTGATTTCACATATTACTTCAAATGATCCAGGAAAAATGGATCCTTCGGCGAATTGAGAGTTCCGATTCCAGTACTATTTCCCTTAAGATCTCTGCAGAAGATCTGATAACCAAATTCGAGGGTAAGTGGCCTGTGTTGTTCGGATGTGACTTACTGGGTTGCCAATGTTGATATGGTAGCCGATGCCCATGTGCCACATATAACAGGACTAGAACCAGAGACCCATGTTTTGGGTAGTCACTGGTTTTCTGTATGCCTGTTTAGAAAAAAGACTACATGTCGAGAAGTTGTTGAAACGTTACCCCTTTTTGTTGCGGCAACCATTTGTGACGTATTCGTGTACCACATTCCCGTGTTGATCTACGTGCTGGGGTGATGTGAGCATCTGGTTGTTATGTTTAAGTCGGCTTGTGATTCTCGAGGATTATGGAACTATACGACCCATGTGTCGGATATACACCATTTGCTGTTTGGGAACTGAGGGGTTAAAGTGACGCAAAAGGTTTTGACCTCCGTCAGTCCATACTTGGCGCCCTTGTACCATTAACCACAATTGCTCATGTGAAAGGTTGTAAGTCTGTACATATGTGACACCCGGTAAAACTTAAAGTCTACCTTAGCGAAAAACATTTATAAATGGACTTAACTGGATTAGTTGAGTCTGGTCAGGTTAGAATTGTCTAGGGTTCAATGATCTGGAGGATCATTAAGAGTTGCTTTGGGAATACACTAGTATTGGGTCTCGTTGTTGGTGAAATTACATGAATTGAATTAAGTAGGATACGTAGATTGATACATATGTGTGACACAATGTGCAAATACATGCTTAAAAGGTGTAAACATGATTTTATATGCTAAACATATGTTAGGATTGCATGTTCATGTGTTAGAATGTGCTAAAATGCGTTTAAACGACAAAACTGGAAAATCTGGAAAACAAGGGTTTAGGTTCGACCTGTAGGGGGTCGAACCAGGAAAGGGAAACAGCAAAAAGGCTCATTTGACCTAGCTTATCCTCATTCGACCCATGAAGGGGGTCGAATGTAGCCTGGGTATAAATACCACACTTTGTCATTTTCATCATTTTACAAACCCTAGTCGCCTCTAAACACTCTATATCGATTTTAATCACTGAGGAAGGAGTTTTTGCTCTCATTTTTCATAATCTAACCTACAAACAACATCTAATCAAGAATCTAAGGTGTGTTCTTAATCCTAAACCATTTTTAAAGTATTTTGATTCTTTTTCATCTAACCCCGAATGTCCAGATCTGTTCTAAGGGTGTTTTTATGATTTAAAACCTTTCAAACATCTTTCTAAACAAAACCTTATCATTAAACATGGGTTTTCATATCAATAAACATATGTTAATGATGTGTCATGTGATATGTGTTGTTTAATGATTTGCAGCTATACTAATGATAGAAACATGGTCTATGGCTGCTATTGGTGTTAGTTTATGATTGTTTAAGGTTACAATTAGATGGATGATGATATCATGTCTAATTTAGGAATTTTGATAAATCAAGGGCTTGTTGCATGTTAGTATTATGGATAAAACTATTGGGGGTTTTTCATACACACATTGAATTGAGCATTTTGAGATGATTATGAAAGTGTATGTGCTAAAAGGATCGATAAATCAACAATGAAATGATCAAACAAGTTTGATTTAGGTGCGGAAACCCTAAACCAATCACAAAATGATAATCAATCAGATCAAAACAAACAAATCATCATTCAAAGATTTTCTCATTAATAAACAACTCAATTACACGTTAATATGATCAAAACATTAAAGACACAACGTGAATTAAGCTTAACAAAACTCTAGAGAGACACACTGAAAATGGAGGGAACAATAATGACTAAAACTACATTCAAAAATCAGCTTGACCTATTTATAGGCTGCACATTCGCCCACTATGTTGGTGCGAATGTGCACATTCGACCAAACAGCCTGGTCGAATGAAGCAATACATAACAAACTAAATCTTCCTTCGCCTCCTGTCTCTCCTTCGTATGATCTTCTTCCTTCGCACCCTTGAAAACCTTCCTTCACCCACATAAAGACTCCTTCGCCCACTCGACTCAAAACATCAACATATGTTTATTGTACAATCCAAAGCTTTAGTCGCATAAATGCATCTACAAACTCCCCCTCGACTATTGCCTGGATTGTTTAAGTGTTCGTTCTTCATCCATCCGTTTGTTCATCAGCTTGATCCTCAAAAGTTTCTTTTCTTCCAACGTCATCACCTTCTCAAACACTTGCTTCGGATTTTTCTTTTTCTCTTCAGGAACCTCTTGAGCTTTAACAAACTTGTCGAGCTTTTTGTCATAGTCGCATCCGGCGTTGATATCATGAGCAAAAAACAAGAATACCACTCTCTGGTATTTACTAGCTTGTTCAGCATCCTTAACATCGCTGAAAATAGGATTGTAATACAACATTATGATGTCCTCATGTGAACAATTAACCAACCACATAGGATCAAAAATGTGTATTTTCTTGAAACTCTTATCTCCATCTTTCAAAACTATAACAGCTTCTGCAATCTTCCAGTCGTAGTACCAGCAGATAAAGTCTTTAGCGAAATGTTGAGGAATCTGCAGCAATGGAATGTGCCTCAACACTTTTGGTGGTTTGTACTTTAAGGTCACTTTGGGCAAACCAGTAATATCATCAATAGTCTTCTTGTGAACAATCCTTTTTGGATATTGAGGTTCAAAGAGATTCCATTTCGTCCTACCCTCTCTAGCCATCTTCTCAGCAAAGTAAGCAATTTTACCATTTGTCGTTCCAGTCATCATATGACGACAAATATCACGAATGGCCCAGTATGGGAGAGTCTTCAAGTCATGGAATCTATCAAAGTATAGGATCCCCTTCTCCCACTTCACTGCTACACACTTCAGTTGCTTTATAAATTTCCAACCCAACGCTTTTCCTTTGAACATGTCGTTGTGGAATTTATAAAAGCTGCCCTGAATCTCAGGTTTAGGACGATTAGCCTCTTTCTCTTTTAACTCCCTCAATAACTCTTTCAGGCTATCGGATTGTCTGATATACGGTTTCTCGAGCCCTCTGAATATTTCATCAACAAACATATCACTCTTCTCTTTTGCACGTCTCTCGGGTTCCTTTAACAACTCATCAGTGAAAGCAGTAAATCCAGAATCCTTGTCTCTTTTAAAATATTCTAGATACTCTTCACTCGTCACATCCTCAACTTCTATGTCCTCGAAACCAGGTATATCACGATCATTAGAATGATCTCCAGCTTCCTTTTCAGTTAGATCAGGAATCTGATATCAGCTAACAATTCTTCAACATTTTTGCCAACCTGTTTCGCTAGACCTTCAAAGATCTCTTTTGCCATCGCCGTCGAGACTTCACCATCTTCCAAATCTGGATCCTCATATTCCAATTCAAACACCCTGTCACGAGATTCAAAGATTTCAGAAAATCTGCTGGTCATGTCAATCGTCCAGACTCAATCAGTAAGCATCTGGCGATACATCTGCTTATCATCTTCAGACATAGACTTCAGCTTTTCGTTCCAGAAGATCGTATCATCATCCACTGATCCTCCAGGGGCTTTCGAACTAGATTCTTCTCCTTTTCCAGATTCTCTCTTCTCATACTTATATCTGTTTGTATCATCATTATCATTGTCATCATCATCATCGGATGCAGAACTGTTATCATCCCCAGATCCATCATCTGAACCATCATCATCATCTTTCTTATTTTTAGGAGCTTTACCAGCATCTTCATCAAGATCTTCATCATCCTCCTCATCATCGTCAGATAGTTCAAAATCAACTTGCTCCTCTTCTAACTCTTTATCTTCTTCACTTTCTTTTAGTTGAGGAACTCGAGAGTATAAATCTTTGATTAGATTATCCATGTGTTTGTTACTCTCTTTCAGCTTCTTGTTTTCTCCTTTCAAAGCTATAATTCGTTTGGTGTTTCTCTGCTCATGTTTCAACAACTTTTTGTTATCCTTCTGCAACTTTTTGATCTTCTTTTTCAAATCCTCATTATTCTCATGTGAGGTGACAACTACATCAAGCATATTTGAGTCGTTTTGTCTCAGTTGGGCAATCTCAGTCTGCTGCTTGTTTATAAGATTCATCATTTCAGCAAGTCTCCGGTTAACATTATCCATCACATCACTATCCACTGTAACCTTTTTCTTGGAGACTTCAGCAACCTCTGGCAGTTTACCCTTCTTTATCTTCTTCAGTACATTATCTAATGCTTCATTGAATGCATCAACAGGTAAATCAGCTTCCTGTTCAGTACCTGAAGTTGTAGTGGTTTTCTGCTTCTTTGAGGCTAGAGCAGCAACTGGAGATTTTGAGCTAGAAGCAGGTGGTAACTTCTTTCCTGCTATCAGTGTCTCTATCTCTTTAGCTCTCTTTTCTGCAGGTCTCACAGCCTTTTCTTTCTTCTTGTATTGGGGCTTCTTTGGTTTCTCTCCCTGAACTGACGAACCAGGAAAGTCTCCTGTTCCCAGACCTAAACTCTCATCCTCTTCGTCCAAACGAATAGGGCTATTCTTCCTCTGCTCTTCTACAGATCTATTCAAACTAACAGACTCACCAGCCACAGTGGCCTTGGGCGTGGTAGTCTTCAACGTTTCAGTCTCAGAATCCCAGTGTTCATCTTCTTGCATCTCTTCAGAATCAATCGACGCCTCATCCACTAGATGTAACCCTTTCTTCGCCATGCTCTTATGCCTTCTTGGTGCACTTTGCTTCTTAGCAGGCTCAGGAACAACATCTATCATGATCTTTTTCTCTTTTCCCTTTCCACTTTTTGCTCCAACATTAACAACCTGTCGCTTACGCCTAGCATCTGGATCAACAGGATGTAATGGATTGTCTTGGTCTGAATCACTGTTAGCATGTCTCACTAGACCTTCACCTGGATCCTCATAGTCAATCCTTGCCAAATGTCCAAATAAACGTCTACCAGGTGGACGTTCATTCACTGACAAGCCTTTATAAGCTTTCATCCTAGCCAGTGTATTGATTGACATATGTTCTTGAACTACAATGTGCTTAGGATCCCTCTTCAACTCTTTGTATTTATGATCAAAAACCATCTGGAGGAATCGAGGATAGCAAAAACTTCAGATTCCTCGTGCCATTGACAGGTTCCAACAAATGTTCCATCAGCATCCCTGATACATTGATGTTAGGACAAAGAGGATTGGTGAAACCACTTTTGGAAACCTTAGTCTAATTCACTTCTGTCAATTTTGGCTAAGTATAGAAGAACTGAAGAGAAGACAAGAAACTGCTGAAGAGAAGATATGACAAGTGCTGAAGAAGAAACTTCATCAGAAGTTCTGAAGTCCAAACCAGACAAGTTCACTTCAGAAGTACTGAAGACAAACTACTCATCAGTAGTTTGTCATTCATCAGCAATTAGCATCAGATATTTTCCACCGCCTTTTGTATCAGTAGTTTATTGTTTATTATTACTTTTAGCTGTAATTGTTTGTTTCAATGTTGCAACTTGTGCAACTTGTTTCTGATGTTTCTGTACTTGCTTTATTGGCAAGATACATGCATGTAAACGTCTATAAATAGGAGGCTTCAACCTTCTATTTTAGATATGGATTTTAATAGAAAAATCCTTCAAACACTTTCACTGTTCTATTCCATTTCAGTATTTATTGTGAATCTGCCTAAGTATCTAATTCTCATTTACTGCTTAGATTCATAATAAATACTTGTCATTATTAGTTTCAATCATCAAGAGGGAGTAATAACTCCTCTTAAGAATAAAAAGTGTTGCTTTAACTTATACATTCCGCTGTGCTTACAATCTGATATACAAGAGCTTGCTAAACACTTAAGTGTCAAAGATAGCAAGTTCTTACTTAAACAAAGAGCATACTGATCCAACAATTGGTATCAGAGCATTGGTTTATCTGATCACATATCAATCTAGCAAATTGAGAATCAGACACAAAGCTCTTATTGATACTCAATAAAAGATCAAAAGTTCACTTTTTATCAACATCCATCACTTAAAAGAGTCATCTGACAAATCAATACTCTTTAAAATGGATCCACATAATACTGGTTCTGTCACTAAACCTGCCATGCTTGTAAGAAATGAATACAACATATGGCAAAAGAGAATGGCACATACCTTGTCACAGACCAACACAGGTTGTTGGAGATCTGTGATATATGGTCCTCACAAACCAGTAAACATAAATCTTGAAACTAAGGAAGAGATTCCAAAAGAACCAAAAGACTATACTGATGATGATTTCCTAAAACTTGAGCTAGATGCAAAAGCATTCTCTATGTTGGCAATGACTCTCCCAAATGAGATATACTCTGGCCTTTTACATTGTGAAAGTGCCAAAGAACTCTGGGATTGTCTTAAAGAACAGTTTGGAGGAACTAAAGAGGTGATTGCCAACACCAGAGAGATTTTAGCTCAACAATATGAGACATTTGCTCACATTAATGGGGAAACTTTAACTCAACAATTTGAAAGATTCTCCTCATTAATATCTGAGCTAAAGTTAAATGGTCAGACCTATACAACAATATCTATGCTACATAGATTTTTAAGGTCTTTACCAGACAAATGGGCAACATACTCCATTGTTTTAAGATCCTCACCAGATTTTGGCTCCCTCACTCTTACAAAACTCCATGGGAGATTACTTACATTTGAGAGAGAAATTGATCAAAAGAAGAAATTACAATCATCTGGTAAAACTGCTGATGACTACCTACCAGGTAGTACAACACTTTTGGGACAAGACTCACCAACTTGTTCCTATGGATCTTATGACAACATTGACATAACAACTGGGATCTCATCAGAAAGATCTTTCCCAGGTTATGACAATAATGACCAAAGTCAAACTGCTGATAATCTATGTTTTATCATGGATGATTTGAAAAACTTTAGCAGTGATGACTTAGAAGAAATGGACATTTTACACCAACTGGCCATGCTAAGCATTAAAACTAACAAGTTTTATAAAAGGCCAGGAAGGAAATTTCCAGGATTGACCAGTAATACAAAAATTGGTTTTGACAAATCTAAACTGGGATGTCACAAGTGTCAGAAGTTGGGACACTTTGCTAGAGAGTGTAGAAACTCTAGCTTTAACCAATCACAATCTGGAAATAACTTTAACCCCAATTATAATAGGAATAATGGAACTCAAGGGAGTGCTCATTTTGTACAGGCACAAGCTCCTCAACAGTAATACATGCCACAAGTACAATATGTTCAAATGCCTGCTCAACAGATGCTGAGTCAACAATCAATCCCTCCCTTTCCAGCTGCTCAACAACCTCCACAGCCTCAACAACCCTCTCAACAAAGTCTTTTCACCTCAGGGTATGTTGACTGGAGCAGTCTTCCTTTTGACACCACAGAGTGCAATCCTGATGCAGACAACAAGTTGTTTGACATCAGCTGGGGAGAACCAGACAATGGCAGAAAGAACTTTGCCTTAATGGCATTTGAAGGCTGTACTTCAAAATCTGCATTGTCACATGTATTGTAACACCCCAACCGATGGCGGAAACATCGGGATGTCACGTATTGATGATTGTTCAGTAGCTCATGGTAAATAATAAGTTTCATTAATTGATTTAAATACATTACATACAATTGTTCTCCAAAATTTGTACATCAAAATGAATAAATACTAGCTACGCATCTTCAAGTATTAACTCTAATCTTCAAGCAAGTAGAACCTGAAACATGTTAAGTTGAAAATATTTTGGGTCAACAAAATTTGGTGAGAATTACATAGGTTTTTGATAAAATGAATAAAATGTTGTGCAATTCATGTGTCATGTCAATCTAGCCCATATGTGAGAACATACTAGAAATAAATCGAGTGCATAATCAACCCTGTTGACTGTTATAAAATGATACATACCATACACTTATGGTCCAATTGAATATGTTATGCGATAACAAACACCCACGTAACCTTTGTAGGAGGCACGTATCCGGGTGGGATTGTCAGTCCAATAGATCTATCAATGTATACCGTCGGCTTGTACGGAGTTAATGATTATGCTAGAATGGTGTTTACTCTAATCATGCTCAAGACATAATGCAACATAGAAAACACATAGACACAATGATGATTGAATTGCAATAATAATGTTATAACATGTTTCACCCCAAAAATGGTGATAAATAAAAGGGGCTATGTAAAACTCACCTTAGCAAATGTTAAACTTGTTGAAAAGATGAAATAATAGTGTTGCCCAAAATGATTCCAAATATCACCCTATAATAAGGTAATATATAATAAGTCTAAGTCTAATTAACTTATAAGTGTATCCTAGGGTTTCGATTTGGGGATAATCAATTGTTGAATTTAAATTAAAATGTTAATTAATAAAGGAAAATTTGATAATTAATAAAAGAAAGTCTTTTTATAAAATTTGAATTTTGAATGTACACATTAAAGTGTTTGAAGTATAAAAATAATTTTTATAAAATTATTTCATTTAAAATAGATTTTTAAATCTATTTATTATAAATTGCCAACAATTAACTTTAATATTCAAAAAATACTAAAATTAAAGAATTTCTATTTTGAAAATCATATTTCTGTTCTAAATAATTAAAAATAATTTGTATAAAATTTTGGTGCAAAAATGATGAAAATTGGATTTATTATGATTTAATTATGATTAAATCTAACAAAAATTGATTAAAAATATAAAATAAATGATTTTACTGAATTAAAAATTATTTCAGTAAAGTTTAACTTTATAAAAAGTCAGGATAATTTTTGGAGAATTTAATAAAATTGTTTTGATATATAAATGGATTTTTATAAATATAATAGTATAAAAATGATTTAATTATTATAAATACTAAATAAATGAATTTTTGAAAAATAAAAATTGCGAATAACACTTTTATCTCAGATTAAACAAATATAATTTTTTTAGAATTTATAAAATAGTTTTAATATTTTAAAATGAATTTATAAGATTAAAAGGTTTAATATATATATATATATATATATATATATATATTAGTTTTGTTTTAAAAAAATAAAAGAAGCAAAAAGGGGCAGTAGCCGGGACTCGAACCCGGGTACCTTCTGTATCAAGCCCAGGTCACAACCACTTGGCCTAGGCCAGTGGTTGTGATATTCCCTGATCAAAATTTAATAAATACATTACGCAATCAGAGTTTATCCCCAATTATACACGACGAACCCTAGAAATTGCAATTGGACAAATCACACATCAATAGCCTGATTAACCATAGGGCTATTGATGTGTGATGGCCGATGAACATAACCCATATAAATAATCAAACTCACAGTGTAGTTTCGAGTATAATTGTCGGGTCAAAGCCAAAGTCAAACAACGAGCAAGATGATTAAAATCAGAGTGTTTCAGAGATAATTGGAGGTTGAGAGAGAGTTGTGAGCGAGTTGTTAAGCTTCGAAGCACATCTATTTATACTGAGGATCAATGGTGGTTTCAATTGGAAGGTTTGACCCAATTTAAATGTCATACGCGTATAATTATAAAATTGGTCAATGATTAGGGTTAATTGACGTGTAATACAGCACATAAAAGGCCAGTAATCACACCAATTTGCCAATTATAGATCAATCAAGAATTGATTTTGATTGATAAATCAAACGCGTCCAAGGCAGTTGACTTTCACAAGTCAAGCTGCAGGATTAAAACGCGTATAAGATAAATTGGTGCCGGGTTTATTCCAAACAGATGGTTCAGCCCAGTTGGTTGTGCTTGTGTGTGTGTTTAACCCGGTCTTGGCGCGGGTTCGATTCCCGGCCAAGACTTTTAATTTTTTTGATATAATTCCAATACCACACACATATATAATATTATATATATAGTATTAGGGTTCCACAATTGCGACAAAAATAATAAATGCAACGTATAAGACAAAACTTGACGTTTTTATTAATGACGAACGTGTACGTACAAGTTTTAAGTGCGTAATGTTACAGTCTCCCCTACTTTTAGGAACTTCGTCCCGAAGTTAAAGGAAGGCACTAGGTTTACAATTAGTCGATTACCGAAAATCTTGATAAAATTTCACACTACCTTAATGTACCTGTAAATTCATGATTACGTTCCGGACCGTAATTACCAATTTACCTTACATTAGGGTTTTGTGTCCTTTCATGACTTTACCGATTGTTGAGCAGGTCTGATAGTCCCCACCAGTCGTTGAGCAGGTGGTAGGGCCTCTCCCGACTGTTGGAAAGACATGATGACCTCTCCCCATCGTTAAGTGGATTGTTTGGTAGTCAACTATTTGTACAAGTAAGCAAGTATAGATATAGCAATCAGTTCACATTCAAACAAGCATGCACACAGATGTTATAATAATACTTGAATTTATTATTTGATTCAAAAGTGACAATACATGAAATTAAAGAGAAAGTAGATATTATTCAAATGGTAGGGTTTGATGTTGAGTAGTTGGAGGGTCTCAAGCGGGATTATTTGGAGCATCAAGAGCGTCGGTTGCAGGGATTCGACAAGCATCTGCAAGATGCCCATACCTTTGACAATTGGTGCACTGTCGGCAGGGTACTTGAGTTGGATGGTGATACTGGCAGGTGTCACACTTAGGTAGGTTCCCATTGTATTGTTTCTTGGTGGGTGGGGCAGTGGTGTCTATTGCAAAATTCCTGACCTTGTTCTTCCCGTTGGTTGAGGCCTCAGTTTTGATATCAACGGCAGGTTGGGGAGTATCCTTTTTCTTTTCCCCTTTACGAGTCAGGGTTCCTGCCTTTACATGGTTATCTGTTAGGGTGGCAGCCAAACGCTTTGCTTCCTCCAAAGTAGCAGGGTTCCTTCCCCACACTGTGTCTTGAATCTGCATCGGTAAGCCACCAATGTATTTTTCGATCGCAATGGGCAAAGGGGTGACTTTGTGGGGTAGCAGTAAGCTAAGTTCGTGAAAACGAGTGTTGTAAGCGAGGTTTTCCCCACTGTCTTGAGCAAGATCATGAAATTCATCTTCCAGCTTCTTAATTTCATTACGAGGACAGAACTCTGCCTTCATAATGTCTTTAGCTTGATCCCAGGTTAAGGCTAGTGCAGCTTCGGCTCCGCGAGTGCGTTTTTCTTCATTCCACCAAGTGAGTGCTCGCTTATGAAGAACACTCATGGCATAACGGACCTTAAAGTTGTCGGGGCATTCACTGTTAATGAAGGTATTTTCAATGCCCTCAAACCATTGGAGGAGTCCAGTGGCTCCTTCTTCCCCACTAAACTTTGGAGGGTTACAAGAGTTGAAATGCTTAAGGGTGCAGGCTTGGGGTCCATTCCCATTACCATTCCCATTTTCGTTCCCGTGACCATTCCCGTTGCCGTTTAATTGGATGACCTGAGCGAGTAAATTGGGAACCAGAGTTGCGATTTGCTGCGCCATTTGTTGAGAAATGATTGCAGCCAGTTGAGCATCAACCCCATTGTTGTTGTGGTTAGGAACTTGGTCATGGTTGTGGTTGTCACCACCTTCTTCGTGGTTCTCACCATTGCTGTTGCGAGTGCTGCGACGAGGAGGCATGATCTGTAATAGACACAATGAAATGAATGAGAGTTTATATAAGGAATGTAATCATTTATTCATTAATTAAAACGAATAAACGAAAACGTTGACTTATCAAAGATTTTAAATTCTAATAACATATGAAGACATGCTTTAGCCTATAAGTGAACACTCATCCCGAGAATTCCCGGGTAGGCATCCGGGTCCCTCGTCTGATTGGGATATATGCGCAATGCCAGCCTAGACAGAAGACTCAGAATACAGGCGTTCACCCTTCCAGATTGCACGTGTTCGTTATTAAAATCTAGAACTTTGACGAGATCTCAAGGGGGTTCAGGTTAAAACCTGAGGAATTTGTCCTATTAGTCTAAGAGTAGATCCACTGATGGAGAGTAACCTTCTTGGGGGAATGAAAGTAGGGATAGGAAGTAGGAGGAAGATAGAGAATAGCAAGTAAAAGAAGCAAGTACTGGTTATATCCTATGGTTATAGACTAGATTATTTTTCTAATAACCTAATTCCCTATAACCATGGCTCTGATACCAATCTGTAACACCCCAACCGATGGCGGAAACATCGGGATGTCACGTATTGATGATTGTTCAGTAGCTCATGGTAAATAATAAGTTTCATTAATTGATTTAAATACATTACATACAATTGTTCTCCAAAATTTGTACATCAAAATGAATAAATACTAGCTACGCATCTTCAAGTATTAACTCTAATCTTCAAGCAAGTAGAACCTGAAACAAGTTAAGTTGAAAATATTTTGGGTCAACAAAAGTTGGTGAGAATTACATAGGTTTTTGATAAAATGAATAAAATGTTGTGCAATTCATGTGTCATGTCAATCTAGCCCATATGTGAGAACATACTAGAAATAAATCGAGTGCATAATCAACCCTGTTGACTGTTATAAAATGATACATACCATACACTTATGGTCCAATTGAATATGTTATGCGATAACAAACACCCACGTAACCTTTGTAGGAGGCACGTATCCGGGTGGGATTGTCAGTCCAATAGATCTATCAATGTATACCGTCGGCTTGTACGGAGTTAATGATTATGCTAGAATGGTGTTTACTCTAATCATGCTCAAGACATAATGCAACATAGAAAACACATAGACACATTGATGATTGAATTGCAATAATAATGTTATAACATGTTTCACCCCAAAAATGGTGATAAATAAAAGGGGCTATGTAAAACTCACCATAGCAAATGTTAAACTTGTTGAAAAGATGAAATAATAGTGTTGCCCAAAATGATTCCAAATATCACCCTATAATAAGGTAATATATAATAAGTCTAAGTCTAATTAACTTATAAGTGTATCCTAGGGTTTCGATTTGGGGATAATCAATTGTTGAATTTAAATTAAAATGTTAATTAATAAAGGAAAATTTGATAATTAATAAAATAAAGTCTTTTTATAAAATTTGAATTTTGAATGTACACATTAAAGTGTTTGAAGTATAAAAATAATTTTTATAAAATTATTTCATTTAAAATAGATTTTTAAATCTATTTATTATAAATTGCCAACAATTAACTTTAATATTCAAAAAATACTAAAATTAAAGAATTTCTATTTTGAAAATCATATTTCTGTTCTAAATAATTAAAAATAATTTGTATAAAATTTTGGTGCAAAAATGATGAAAATTGGATTTATTATGATTTAATTATGATTAAATCTAACAAAAATTGATTAAAAATATAAAATAAATGATTTTACTGAATTAAAAATTATTTCAGTAAAGTTTAACTTTATAAAAAGTCAGGATAATTTTTGGAGAATTTAATAAAATTGTTTTGATATATAAATGGATTTTTATAAATATAATAGTATAAAAATGATTTAATTATTATAAATACTAAATAAATGAATTTTTGAAAAATAAAAATCGTGAATAACACTTTTATCTCAGATTAAACAAATATAATTTTTTTAGAATTTATAAAATAGTTTTAATATTTTAAAATGAATTTATAAGATTAAAAGGTTTAATATATATATATATATATATATTAGTTTTGTTTTAAAAAAATAAAAGAAGCAAAAAGGGGCAGTAGCCGGGACTCGAACCCGGGTACCTTCTGTATCAAGCCCAGGTCACAACCACTTGGCCTAGGCCAGTGGTTGTGATATTCCCTGATCAAAATTTAATAAATACATTACGCAATCAGAGTTTATCCCCAATTATACACGACGAACCCTAGAAATTGCAATTGGACAAATCACACATCAATAGCCTGATTAACCATAGGGCTATTGATGTGTAATGGCCGATGAACATAACCCATATAAATAATCAAACTCACAGTGTAGTTTCGAGTATAATTGTCGGGTCAAAGCCAAAGTCAAACAACGAGCAAGATGATTAAAATCAGAGTGTTTCAGAGATAATTGGAGGTTGAGAGAGAGTTGTGAGCGAGTTGTTAAGCTTCGAAGCACATCTATTTATACTGAGGATCAATGGTGGTTTCAATTGGAAGGTTTGACCCAATTTAAATGTCATACGCGTATAATTATAAAATTGGTCAATGATTAGGGTTAATTGACGTGTAATACAGCACATACAAGGCCGGTAATCACACCAATTTGCCAATTATAGATCAATCAAGAATTGATTTTGAT
This sequence comes from Ambrosia trifida, assembly GCA_028751855.1. Taxonomy (NCBI): domain Eukaryota; kingdom Viridiplantae; phylum Streptophyta; class Magnoliopsida; order Asterales; family Asteraceae; genus Ambrosia; species Ambrosia trifida. The sequence goes on along the minus strand of CM054128.1, from coordinate 130,161,695 downwards.
TGATAAATCAAACGCGTCCAAGGCAGTTAACTTTCACAAGTCAAGCTGCAGGATTAAAACGCGTATAAGATTAATTGGTGCCGGGTTTATTCCAAAAAGATGGTTCAGCCCAGTTGGTTGTGCTTGTGTGTGTGTTTAACCCTTTCTTGGCGCGGGTTCGATTCCCGGCCAAGACTTTTAATTTTTTTGATATAATTCCAATACCACACACATATATAATATTATATATATAGTATTAGGGTTCCACAATTGCGACAAAAATAATAAATGCAACGTATAAGACAAAACTTGACGTTTTTATTAATGACGAACGTGTACGTACAAGTTTTAAGTGCGTAATGTTACAGGTATCAAAAGAGTCTTTGACAAAACTTTGCTCAAATTCTTGCAAACAAACTTTTGCTCTCATAAGAGAGACAAATGTGCACTTACAAGGAAAAGCCAATGATTTAGAAAGAAAATACACTCAGATGAAATGTGATTTACAGAGAAAACTTACTACTAAAACAAAAGAAGTCTCTAAATTAACTAACTCAGCTATTGAAACCCAAGCACAAATTAAAATGATGATAGAAGATCTTGGGAATGTCAGAAAAGAGCTTGCTGACACCAAGATCAGTTGTGAAAAATGGGTGGATTCTTGTAAGGGGTACCAACTATTGCTAAACAAACAGAGTGCTTCAAATGTTAAGTTTGGCATAGGGTACCATCATGTTGAAACACCAACAGATTTCTCTCCCAAAACTATTGAAGATGGGAGAAAAATTGTTTCAAATGAAACTTCTGAAGGGAAAGACTACACATCTTTCCATGAAAACTTTCTAAACAGAAATCCTGGTATTTTCAAAGAAAGTACTTCAGAAGTATTAACAAAATCTGACAACAAGCCATCAGTAGTTTCATCTACATCAGGAGTTGAGACCCTGAAAACTACTGATGAGCAAAATCTTTACACTAATGTCAGAAATTTGCCTTTAGATCAAAAACAAAAGGCAAAAGAGTGTGAAATTTGTGGTCTGTTCAACCACAAAACAGAGTTTTGTAGATACAGAAAAGGAATTCAGTTCAATCAAAAAATTAAACAACAGGTTGTGGGAAATCAAATCAGAAATGATTATGAAAGAATCTTTAATCCCAAGAAACACCAACCTGAAAACACCTTTTCTCATAAAAAGATAAAATCTCAACTAAAATCTTTTTCTCAAAATTCTTTGTCAGTAGTTAGACCTGAATCATCAGCAGTTTCACAAACTGCTGAGATTCAAAATCTAATGAACTTGGTACAACTACTGATTACCAAGGTTGATGGTGGTCCTGAAAAGGATACCACCATGGCTCTTAATGAAAAATCCATTGCCAAAAAGACATGGATTTCTCAACCTGGTCAAAAACAAACTGTAACTGTTCTCAAGAGCAAACCCAAAGCCAAACAGGCTTGGGTTCCTAAATCTAACTAATTTGCTATTGTGTGCAGAGAGTTTCCAGGGGCTTAAACAGCATATGGTACGTTGATAGTGGAGGCTCTATGCACATGACTGGATGCAGATACCTGATAAACAATTTTATCAGCCAAAGAGAAGGATCTGTATCCTTTGGGAACAATGCTAAGGGATATGTGCTAGGACATGGCAATGTCTCCTCTGGCAAAATACAGTTTGACAAGGTCAATCTGGTTGAAAACCTTGAATACAACTTGCTAAGTGTGTCACAAATGTGTGATAAAGGATATTCTTCCTTTTTCACAAAGACAGCATGCAAGATCATCTCACCAGAAGGCCAGAAGTTGATAGAGAAGATCATTGAAGATCATACTTTGCTGATTGCCAAAAGATGTGGCAATGTCTATGCAGTGAACATTGAGAAAGACAAAGTATTGAACAACACTGCCTGTTTCTTCTCAAGGGCATCAACTTCAGAAACTGATCTCTGGCACAGGAGACTTGGCCATGTGAACTTTAAAACCATAAATAAAGTCACAAAAATGGGCTTGGTCAGAGGTCTACCTTTGAAAGTATACCAGTGTCAAGAACACTGTGTATCCTGTTTAAAGGGAAAACAGCATAAGTCCTCCTACAAGTCTATTGAAGAATCAAAAACAACTGCATGTCTTCAACTACTCCATATGGACTTATTTGGACCTGTCAAGATTATGATCCTTGGTAAGAAGAAGTACTGCTTAGTCATCATTGATGACTACTCAAGATTCACATGGGTATTCTTCTTATTCTCCAAGGATGAGGCTGCTGAAATCATCAAGTTCTTCATTCTACAAGTGGAGAAACAATATTCTCTACCTGTCAAAACCATTAGAAGTGATAATGGGACAGAGTTCAGGAACAAAACTCTGGATGAATTCTGTTTGTCTAAAGGGATTATTAGACAATACAGTGTTCCCAGAACTCCTGAACAAAATGGTGTAGTAGAAAGGAAGAACAGAACCTTAATAGAGGGAGCAAGAACAATGTTAGCTGATTCTGGGCTACCCTTGTACTTTTGGGCAGAAGCAGTTAACACATCATGTTATGTTCAGAATAGAGTTCTTGTGGTCAAGAGACATTCCAAGACTGCCTATGTAGTTCTTCATGGCATGAAGCCCCTTATCTCCTTTTTCAGGGCTTTTGGGTGTCAATGTTTCATCTTGAACATCAAGGAATCTATTTCAAAGTTTGCTGCCAAAGTTGACTCAGGTTACTTTCTTGGTTACTCTTCAACTAGAAAAGCCTACAAGGTTTTTAATTCTCACACCAGGATAGTAGAAGAAACATTGAATGTCAAGTTCAATGAGTCAAAACACACTCTTATTCCAGCACATCCTGCTGAACTTTTTGACCTTGACAACTTCCATTTTGGACCTGAGAAGGCTGTTACTTCATCAAAACCTACTTATTATGGTGACAAAAGGTTTGATGATGAGGATCCCACACCATGGACTCCTCAAACAGTTATCAAGTCAACTTCAAAATCATCAGAAGTTCCACAAACTTCTGATCAAACAAGTACTGAGGAACAAACTCAAACTTCTGGTTCAGTAGATCCAACTACTGAAGATCAAGGAACATCTGAACCAGATATTATAGACCTCAGTAGTTTGTTTGAAGAACATGAGCCACCTACACCTGTCAGTGGTTTACAACAACTGATTGAACACAGAGATCACCCACTTGATCAAATCATGGGTGATATAGCTTCAGGTGTTCTTACCAGAAACTAGCTCTCCAACTTTTGCCTATTTTCAGCCTTTATCTCACAGTTGGAACCAAAGAAGTACCAGGAAGCCCTCAAAGACAATAATTGGGTGCAAGCTATGCAAGATGAACTGCTTCAGTTCAACAAGCAACAGGTCTGGGAAATCTGTCCCTTACCTCCAAACAAGCAACCAATTGGCACAAGATGGGTTTTCAGGAACAAACAAGATGAAGCTGGTATGATAATCAAGAACAAGGCACGACTGGTAGTTCAAGGGTACTCTCAAGAAGAGGGAATTGACTATGATGAAACCTTTGCTCCAGTTGCAAGGCTTGAGGCCATCAGGTTATTTCTGGCCTATGCCATTTCCAACAAAATTAAAGTTTATCAAATGGATGTAAAGAGTGCATTTTTGTATGGAAAGATAAAAGAGGAGGTGTATGTCTGTCAGCCACCTGGGATTGAGGATCCTTCTCTTCCTGAGTGGGTGTACAGACTGGACAAAGCTCTTTATGGGCTCAAACAGGCTCCAAGAGCCTGGTATGATACACTCTCCACCTTTTTACTCAAAAATAACTTTACAAGAGGTGCCATTGATAAAACTCTTTTCATTAAAAATGTTGGAAATCATGTCCTACTTGTTCAAATTTATGTTGATGATATCATTTTTGGTTCAACGAACACAAAACTGTGTGATGATTTTAAGAAACTCATGCAATCAAAATTTGAGATGAGTACCATGGGAGAACTGCAGTACTTTCTGGGACTGCAGATCAAGCAACAAACAAATGGAACTTTTATACATCAATCAAAATATGTTAAAGAATTATTAAACAAATTTTCTTTACAAGACTGTAAATCATGTTCCACTCCCATGACACCAATCACACAAGTTGAACCTGATGATCAAGGAAAACAGGTTGATCAAACCATGTACAGATGCATGATAGGTTCCCTTTTATATCTAACTGCTTCTAGACCAGATATTATGTTTTCAACATGTATCTGTGCTAGATATCAATCAGCACCAAGGGAATCACACCTTATAGCAGTCAAAAGAATTTTCAAATATCTGAAAGGAACTCCAACACTTGGAATTTGGTATCCTGCTTCAAGCAATACCAAGTTATCAACTTTTTCAGATAGTGACTATGCAGGGTGTAAGATGACAAGAAAGTCAACATCTAGTGGTTGTCAATTCTTGGGTAACTGTCTAGTGTCATGGCAATCAAAGAAGCAAACATCTGTTGCAACTTCAACTGCTGAAGCTGAATACATTGCAGTTGCAAGTTGTACATCACAGATACAATGGCTCCAATATCAACTTCTTGATTATGGAATCAAAGAAACCAAGACACCTTTGTTTGTAGACAGCAAATCTGTCATTAGCATCATTCAAAATCCGGTACAGTTCTCAAAAACTAAACATATTGAGATCAGGTACTATTTCATAAGAGATTGCTATGAAAAAGGCAAGATTGAGGTGAAGCATGTAGCAACAGCTAATCAAATAGCTGACATCTTCACAAAACCCCTTGACACATCAACATTTCAGAAGGTAGTATCCATGCTTGGGATGCTAAATTTGTAAGTGTTTATTTTATTGTTCTGCACCTATTTTTTCATTTTCCACTTACAAAAAGACAAAAAGTCTGAAACAAAACTTCTGAAAAGAGAGAAACTACTGATGAACAAAACATCAGTATGGGGATAATTTCTGAAAAGTGAATAACTTCTAAAAAATAACCTTCAGAAGTTATGAATAAAAGTATTTATAAAACATTTCTCATCAGCTGTTAAAACTACTGAAGAGGAAATGGGAACTACTGATGAAGATAATCCTTCATCAGCAGTTTAGTCAGAAAGGGCAAATCTGACTTTTCCCATCATCAGAAGTTTTGACCTAGTCGGTTTAAAACTTCTAATAAAGAGATTTTTAACCTAGGCGGTTTAAAAACTTCTAATAAAGAAGATCCAAGCGGTTAAAAACTTCTGATAAATATCTTTTTTTTCAACACTTATCCTTTCAAACTCAAAAATTCCCTCATTCTCTCTCAAAAACTCTCTTAAAAACCTAAACCTGCAAATCAACTGTTCGATCAACAAAAACCCAAACCACATGGCTCTCGTTCTAAACAAGGTCACAATCAAAGGGCCTTTCTTGAAAAACAAGAAGGATGGTCCCAATATGATGAGATCATTGATCTTGTCGTAAAATCCCAATATTTTACTGCTCTCACAATCGACCCACCAATTCATACTGAAACTCTAAATGAGTTCTGGGCTAATGCTGAGACGGTGACGGTTGATGGTGAAATTATCTCCCTCAACTCAAGAATAAAAGGGAAACCACTGACCATCACACCGGCCACACTGGCAACAAGACTGGGCCTGAATGATGTAGCTGCCCCTGATCATGTTGCTAACTCTGACATTCACTTAACCATGACAGAGTGTGGTTATCAAGGTACTCTCTCCCATGCTACTATCTTCAAAAAATATTTTGAACCAAAATACAAGCTTTTGTTTCATTATATTATTATGTGTTTGAGTCCAAAGACAGGGTCTTATGACCAGATGCCCTCTACTTTTCAACCAATATTTCATTCCATAGTGAATGAAACCAAATTCAGGGCATCAAAATTATTTTTCAATGAGTTAGTATTACATCATAATAATACCAAGAAAAAGTTTTTGTTATACCCAAGGTTCATTATGCAATGCATAATAGGGGAACTGGGTAATGAGGTGCTTGTGGGAAAAGTTTCAACTTTAAATCCATTAACCTCACAAGCATACTCTAGGCATAACAAACCGGCTACCTGGCCAGAAGATGATCAGGGAGAACAACAAAAAGTCCCCCTGAAACCCACATCTTCCAAACTCACACCATCAAAAGCCAAAAAGCCCAAGCCAACAAAGACAATAACCCACCAACCACAAAAGAAAAGCTGTTCAGGAGGTTGAGATGCCTGAACATGCTCATGAGCAATCTGCTCTTCAAATAGGTGAGACTGAAACACCCTCTCAGTCTCATCCATCTCAAACCCCACCAAGAGCACCCATAAAAATCTTATTCAAAAGAAAAAGACTTAGAAAAACTGTTGTAACTGACACTTCTTTTGAAACTGCTGACCAACCTATTCAACCTATTGCCTAAACTTCTGAACCAACCCCTCAAATTTCTGAACCAGAGGCAATAGTGATTGCCAAACTTCTCTCTGGGCTAAAAGAGAAAGTCCCATCTGATAATGTCAGTCCCCTACAACCACAACAAACAGGGGACATAACCACAGAATCAGACATGGATGTGGACATCACTAGCCCTAACCCAAGAGATGAGGGTGGACCAGAGTCTTTAAGCCCAATCTTCGAGACTCTTGGGGCATCTGAGGCTGCTACTACTCAGTTACCACCCAGTGGTGGATCTGAGGATAGAAGTAAAACAGCTAAGACCTCAGATGTGGCAACTACTGATGAAGGCTTAATGCCTGAGGTAGGAAATCCTCAAAACCAAGAACAAGAGGTTCATGAGAGAACTGAGTTGGGCTCAGCTCATGATTTAACTGAGACAGTCCTCATTGAGGACAACATCAGGGATTCAGATGATTCCATTAATTTGGATGATGATTCAACAACCAAAACTACTGAATTGACGGCACTTTATGAAGGTCCTGCTTCAGGGGTATCCAAGCTCAAGAAGCTAGTCACCCCTGAACAGGTTAAAGTCCACTCAATCCCTAAAACCCCTAGAGTGGCATCCTCTGTACAACATGAGGATCTCCCAAAAACACACCCTTCACATCAAATGCCTACCCAATTCCCTGGGCCTTCAAGCATAGACATGAACCAACTATGCAGCCCAGGTGGTGACCTTTATCATATGATGAATGCCCTCATCAAGAATCACCTCCAAACCTATACAACTAACTTGGAGCTGTCCATCAAGAACCAATTTGGGGTGATTCAGACAAAAATGAATGATCTGCAGACCAAGATTGACTTCAACAGCAAACAAATTGCCAATCTGACAGATCAGATCAAACCTCTGAAGACTATTGATGAATCCAAAAAGAGGGAGAAGATGAAGGAACCAATGGATACAGTTGAAGCCAGAAGAAAGGCAAGACTTGCTATCCTAGAGAGAGATCAGAAAAACCAGGCCAGAAAAGAAGCAATGGTCAAACAGTTTGGTGTCTCAGTGGAAGATATTGAAGCCACAGAAAAAGAAGATGAGACCCAAACCTCTGAAAAATCCCTAAGGCATAATAAAGAAACCTCTGATGGTCAAAGTACTGATGACTCAGAAGATACTGAAGACAATCCTTCAGTAGTTGACAAACCATCAGCAGTTGTCAACCCAGCAGAGGTTAACACTTCCAAATCTCAACAAACTAAACCTTCCAGATCCACTGAACAAATCAAACCAACTTCTGCTCCTCCAAGGCCTACAACAACCACTACTATGACTGTCCTAACCCCTACTCCAATCTCTCAATCTACTGAACTTCTTGAGCAGAGGTTAAAGGCAGTTCAACAAAAAGCCAAGGAAGACCAGATTTGGAAAAATCTGGAACAAAGGGATGACTTAGAGTTTGAAGAGAAGCTCCAGGCTTATCAAGCTGAACTGGAAAGACAGGCTGAAATTGATCATGTTGCTGAAGAAGACAAAAGACAACAACTGGTGTCTTACATCACAAAGAACAGCAAGACTAAAGCTTACACACTCAAGGGACTCTCTATGCAAGAGCTGACAAGAAGGGCACAACTAATTGCAGACAAACTGGCCACAAGTAAAGAAGGAAAGGCCAAGAGAGCCCAGATGATAGATGAATTAGTAGCAGATGGCTATGGTTCAAAAGCCTCAGTATCCAGATGGAAAGAAGAATGACTGATGGATACTTATCGAAAATATAAGGCTGCCAAGGCCGCAAATCCAGAGAAGTTTCAAACTACTGAACCTTCAAGATTAGTAGTTAGAACTTCTGGTGTTTTAACAAGAAGGCCTGCTACTCAAAGGAAGAAATCAGAGGACAATGTCAAAACTGATTTCAAAATGGTACTACTTGAAGGAAGTTCAGTAGTTCACTCAGATTTTGACATTGAGGAGAAACCTCTGATAACACAATTCAGGGATCCTTCCACCTTTGCCTACCAAATTCAAAAGACTATCAAAGACAAGATGCATACCAAGGTAGTGACTGAACACCATCTCCCAACTATTCAGATGCCTGATATGCAACAACAACAACAACAACAAGGAAGAGACTCCCACCTGAGGCTTACTGAAATAGAAAGCATCCAACACTTAGGATCATCAACCCAAGGGACAAGTCTGGTTCCCTATACCTCTGACTTTAACAAGTCAAAGGTACCTATCATCAGATGGTCACTTACTGCTAACAACTCAGTATTATTGACAAGAAGAGACCTTTCAAGCAGGGCTTACAAGAAGATCAGTGATCTAAAGAAACTGTCAACACAAGACCTGCTCACAATTCAACATCTGGAACCACAGAAAGGATCTCTATCTGATGGACAGTTAAACCAGCTCAAGAACACCATGTATAAAGAAATATGGAAGATTGTTCAAGACAGAAGAAGATCATAAGGAATTAGTAAGGTTTTGGGTTCATCAATCCAGGGGGAGATTGTTAGGACAAAGAGGATTGGTGAAACCACTTTTGGAAACCTTAGTCTAATTCACTTCTGTCAATTTTGGCTAAGCATAGAAGAACTGAAGAGAAGATATGACAAGTGCTGAAGAAGAAACTTCATCAGAAGTTCTGAAGTCCAAACCAGACAAGTTCACTTCAGAAGTACTGAAGACAAACTACTCATCAGTAGTTTGTCATTCATCAGCACTTAGCATCAGATATTTTCCACCGCCTTTTGTATCAGTAGTTTATTGTTTATTATTACTTTTAGATGTAATTGTTTGTTTCAATGTTGCAACTTGTGCAACTTGTTTCTGATGTTTCTGTACTTGCTTTATTGGCAAGATACATGCATGTAAACGTCTATAAATAGGAGGCTTCAACCTTCTATTTTAGATATTGATTTTAATAGAAAAATCCTTCAAACACTTTCACTGTTCTATTCCATTTCAGTATTTATTGTGAATCTGCCTAAGTATCTAATTCTCATTTACTGCTTAGATTCATAATAAATACTTGTCATTATTAGTTTCAATCATCAAGAGGGAGTAATAACTCCTCTTAAGAATAAAAAGTGTTGATTTAACTTATACATTCCGCTGTGCTTAAAATCTGATATACAAGAGCTTGCTAAACACTTAAGTGTCAAAGATAGCAAGTTCTTACTTAAACAAAGAGCATACTGATCCAACAATTGAACGGTTTGTTCAATACCAGTGCTACCATCATCGAGCTAATACTCTTTCGCATCAAATCATATCCTCCAGCAGCTGAACCAAAGACGTGAATCAACACATGTGCTAAGTATTTGAATTGTGGACACAGCTTTCCCTTGTGCAATGAGCCATTAGTAATTGGCCCATTGTATTTCATCCTTAGAAAGCACTTTCGTTGTTCCATAAAGCTAAGCTCTCTGGGATCAGTCTTTTCATCTTGAAGATTCAAGGCTTCTCTGATATCTTTCTCTGAGACGATAACCAACTTTCCTTGTATCTTGCTCACCAAAGACGATTCACATTCCCAGAAATCCATCTGCGCTTCAGTCCAAAATTCTTGTATCATGTCTCGGTAGATAATGGCAGGTGTAGCAATTGCGTCTTTCACCCGACTTCTTTTCAAGAACTCTATGATCTCTATGAACTCCGTATGCTTTTTAACTTCTCCAAGATACGCACAACAATTATGCGCATTCTCGAATGGTAAAAGCTCTTCAGTTACTTTCTTGGCAGGCTGTGAAGATGATCGGGCTTGTTCAGTAGGCTTCTCCTGTTCAGACATGATTCAATCTGCAAAACAAAACAAATACACATGTTAAAAATCGACAAAATATTCAAAATTTGAAAGTTTGGTAATTAAACTTCTCATTCGCCCATACGGAGGTGCGAATGAGTGATTATAGGTACGAATGTGAAAATATAAAGGTACGAATGTAAGGTTTTTGACAAAAACATTTCATTCGCCCAAAAATGTTCATTTGCCCAGTTAAATTTTACTCCTTCGCCCGTTTTTGTACATTCGCCCGTTCGAAACGTGCGAAGGAAGCTGTTCTTCATTTCAAATTTCCAATTTTGAACATCAGTTGATTTTAACTTGTTATTTTGATTCATTTGGCAAGTAATAGCACCGATTAAAGTTACTTACCCAACAGTTTTATCAATTAGGCATTATATCAGTGTTTTCTAATTAAAACTAGGGTTCGAAATGAGGATGATGATCAAATGATCAAACTGATGGATTAAAATCCTTAGTTTTTGTATATTCTCCCCCTAAAACACTGATAGAATGAATCCAAATCAACAATTTCAACAATGAACATGGATTGTATCAGGTTTTGATTTCTAGGGCTCAAATCTGAAAAACAACGATTAATCCTTGAAAATGAGGTGCTAACCTGTAAAAAGTAGTGCAAAATGATCAGTAATCAAGGACGAACACAATGGTATATGGCAAAACAACAGGGAAACAAGTGGACTTCAATTTAGAAATTTTGAAAATTTTTTGTAAGGGTTCGAATGAGACATAACTGGTATATATAGGCATGCTCCTTCGCCCAAATACACCGGTCGAATGAGAAGCTTCTGGTTCCTTCGACCCTATTTAAAGGTTCGATGGAGACAAAAGGGTTCGAATGTGGAAATTATTCAAGAACACTCTCATTCGCCCAATTACACTGTACGAAGGAACAACAAAAATTCCACGTTCGACCAAACGAATGGGCGAACGAAAACTGGAATTTTGACAAATTTTCCAAATCTCAAAAACGAGTCCCGTTCCAATTATTTTTCAACTTTTAAGCATCCAACATTCATATTTTCACATTTAAAAGATTACAAAGCTCAAATGGTTCATCAAGCTTTAGAAAATCGGCATCAACCACCATCAGTTATCAAAAATAAGATATAAATGTAAAATCTTTTTGGATTTTCTAAAGTTTATGTTAAAACACACCTAAAATATTTTTGAGTTTTGTAATTTTTGACGAGAAAATAAAATGCAGAAATGTAAATGAAAAAAAAAACAGTAAATGTTTTGAGATTTCCGGTAAAGGGATCATATCAGTTATTGAGAAATCTGATCACACCGTTGATCTTTTGAATTATTATCATTAAAGACAATGTGTGATCTGGCAACTGCTGATATTGTTATCCACATAAACTCACATGCAGACTTTTGTGTAGTGCTTTAGACTGATACTAGTATATATAGTATAAACAAAATTGTCTGTGGTTCCCACGCACACGACATACTCCCGTATCAAGAAGTAAATGCACAAAGACTCATTGTAAAGCGTGATTATGCTTTCGTCATCTGTAATTTACAAAGTATAATGCACAGAGGTATACATGTCAGCAAATTAATGCAGCAAAGTAACATGGGCATTTTACTAGGTTGAGGACTGATATCAATCATGATTTGCATCAGTGATTAATACGATGTAATAGATAATCTTTGATCATCATAAAACATAGAAAGTTCCTCAATTCGGTAACTTTAGGATTTGGCATAAAGCTCTTTTATAAAGACAACCTGTCTGATCTAGGTCCGTAATGACTTACAGCAGAAGATCAGAGAGGCTATCCCCAGACAACTAATAACATAACGACCCTAAACCTCCGAGTTTTGTACAAATACCCTATCAAACGAAATTATAGTACTAAGACCATATGCCAATGAGGAGTTCATCCACACAACAATTCGTTTGATATATATGTATCAGGCACACAGTAATAGGTCTACGAAGCCTATCAGCACATCGCACAGACTCAGACACATGCCCTATATAGCATTACATTTCTTAGAATGTGTCAGATCCCCACTGATGTACTATCATTTCCCCTTTTACTCAAGGAAATCATTTTCGGTTTTTCTGATTTTTTATAAATTTTTGAATTTACTATTCCAAAGGATAAGCTGGAGCATTTCAAATATGTGACTGCCCAGATATCGTTTATTCACAGAAATCTGACGGCATTAATCTAAGGGAAGAAGATATAGCAGTCAGCAAAGAAATTTTCTAATTTTTATGGATTTTGAAATTTTTCAATGTTTTTGGATTTTCGAATATTTTTGAAAAACAGTAAAAATTAAACTAAAAAACGATAAACTGAGGTGGTGATCAGTCTTGTTTTTCTTTAATACCATTTGCTTTTAAATGATAATCAAATCTGGATTTGTCAAAAGCTTTGGTAAAAAGATCTGCGCGTTGGTAATCAATATGGATTTTGACCATATCGATCAACTCTTTAGCATAATAATCACGGATAAAATGATATTTAATCCGGATATGTTTAGCCTTTGAGTGATTTACTAAGTCTTTTGTTAATGCGATTGCGGCTTCATTATCACAGTAAATAGGGGTTTTAAGAAATTGCAAACCGTAGTCCACCATCTGTTGTTGGATCCAAGGAACCTGTGAGCAGCAGCTCGATGCTGAAACGTATTCTGCTTCACATGTGAATAGTGCAACTACGGTCTGTTTCTTGCATTGCCAGGTCACGAGCCTGCTCCCCATAAACTGGCATCCAGCCGTTGTGGATTTGCTGTCTTTGTCACAGCCGCCCCAATCTGCATCACTAAAAGCGATTAGGTCAAAATTATCATCATGAGGGTACCAAAGTCCTTTCGATGGACAACCCTTCAGATATCTAAGGATACGCTTGACAGCTGCAAGATGACTTTGTTTCGGCTTCGACTGATATCGTGCACAAAGACATGTTGCAAACATTATATCCGGTCTAGAGGCGGTGAGATACATCAGAGATCCGACGATTGCTCTGTATGTGAATGGATCAGTTAGCTCCCCCTTAGCGTCAACTCCAATCTCGTGATTAGGTTGTATCGGGGTATCCATCGGCTTCGAATGTTCCATCTGGAATCAGCTCAAGACTTCAGAAACGTATTTGGTCTGGTGAATAACGATCCCCGTTGGTCTTTGCTCCACCTGCAAGCCTAGGAAAAACTGCATTTCACCCATTGCGCTCATCTCGAACTTTTCCTGCATAACTTTTTCAAATTCCCTGCACAGAAGTTCGTTAGTAGACCCGAATATGATATCATCAACATAAATTTGCACAAGAAGCAAGTCATCTCCTGCTCGTTTCGTGAACAGTGTGCAGTCTACCAATCCGCGTTTAAATCCTTTCGAGAGAAGATACGTGCTTAGCTCCTCATACCATTGTCTCGGAGCTTGGTGCAACCCGTAGAGAGCTTTGTTTAAAAGATAGACCTTATCCCGGTGAATAGGGTCCTCAAAGCCTGGTGGTTGACCTACGTAAACTTCCTCTTTGACCACACCGTAAAGAAATGCGCTCTTTACGTCCATCTGATACACCTTGAATTTCTTCCAGGATGCAAACGCCAGAAACATTCGTATAGCTTCCAAGCGTGCAACAGGTGCATAGATTTCATTATAGTCGATTCCCTCAACTTGATGAAAACCTTGAACAACCAAACGAGCTTTGTTTCTCACTATAACTCCTCTATCATCCTTTTTACACTTAAAAACCCATTTAGTTCCGATCTTCTTTCTTCCCGGGGGCAAATCTGTCAACGTCCATACTCCAAGTTTTTGAAATTGTAACAACTCTTCTTGCATCGCTTCCACCCAAGCATCATCCAAAAGAGCTTCCTTGTACGTCCGCGGCTCGACCTGCGAAACATAACAAGCGAAAGACCAGTCATTTTGAAAACCAAATTTTTGTATTTTGGCATATAAAGCAAGATTGCCATTATTCTCCGGTGCTTGAGCATTCCTCAATTGCCCTCTTGTCATAACGCTGCTACCAGGATCACCAATAACCTGTTCAAGCGGGTGTATTCGATGTATCCGAGATTCCGGATAATCAGGTATTTGCACTCCCGTTTGAGTTGTCAAATTCTCTGTAGAAACCAGATCATTACCCACATTTGATGATGAAGCACCATTTAGATTTGGGTTCACTGGTGGTGTCACTGTAGCATTGTCCAGAATAGCTTCACTTGAAGCATCATCATCTTCATCTTCTGATTCTGATGAATTAAGCGTTGTTGAAGCTTCTTGGAACACTTCTTCTTCCATCACAGGAGCAGTGGTATCATTAGAAGCCGCTTGAGGATTCACAGTGATCGGACGCACTAACGGTGAAGTCACTGCGTTTTCGACCTCGTAATATAAACGGAGTACAGCTTCTTCAACCATGCTATCTAGGTTGAATGATTCAAAGAAATCTTTGTAATCAAACATCCAGTCTGGACCGCCTCCCTGTACATTCTGAGTGTATCTTTGTACTTCGACATTAGCCCACTCCTCGACTTTTCTAGTTCTTTTGTTGAATACCCGTTTGAGTGGGGTTGCATATCCAACAAAATAGCCTTCTTCAGCCTTTGGTGCGAACTTCTCCAAAGGATTAAGCATTGTACATGGGGCTCCAAACGGTTCTAGATACTCTAGATTCGGCTTTCGTCGGTTCAACAACTCATAAGAAGTTTTGCCAAACTTCTTCACTGTTAAAACACGATTTAGAGTGTAACATGCTGCGTAAATTGCTTCGTTCTAGAACATTACTAGAAGATTTAAGTCCGCAAGCATTGTTCTCGTCGTTTCGATTAGAGTCCTATTTTTACGTTCTGCGACACCGTTCTGTTGGGGTGTATACGGAGCGCTGTATTTGTGATGAATTCCCTTGTTTTCACAAAGATTATCCATCTGAGCATTCTTGAACTCTGTCCCATTATCACTCCTGATTCTTTTTATCTTTAGACCATAGATATTCTCCAGACGAGTGAACAGAACCTTCAGGTTGTCAAACGTGTCGCTTTTCTGGTGTAAGCACATAACCCATGAGAATCTTGAGTAATCGTCAGTCACCACAAGACAGTACAATTCCCCAGCATGACTTTTACGCTTGACTGGACCAAATAAATCCATGTGCAAACGCTCAAGCGGTAGTTCAACGGAATTGACTTTCTTTGGTCTATGGGTTTGTTTATGCTGTTTACCATTTTAACAACTAATACACTTGTCATTCAAATGAAAATGTTTCACATTAACTCCAGTGACAAGTTCATTTTTCACCTACTGGTTCATCTTTCTCAAATGAATGTGTCCCATTCTCCTATGCCACATGATAGATTCTTTTTCTGTATCCTTAGAGAGGAAACACGTGACTTGGCCATGGGTGGTCATAGCTTTGGACATATCGAGAATATATAAATTGTTTACTCTTGGTGCCTTTAGCATCACCCACTCTTTTGGAAGTTCAAAACCCGGTTTCAAGATGTAGCAAGATTTGTCGTCAAAATAAACAGAGAATTGTTTATCACAGATTTGGCTGACACTGAGTAGATTGTAATCTATCTGCTTCACGTATGATATCCGCTCAAATGTCACTACCCCATTGCTAACACTACCCTCAATCGTAATGTAGCCTCCTTTATTTCCTGCAAACGCTACGTAACCTCCATTTATATTTTTGATGTCAAACAGTAGCGTGAGATCCCCTGTCATGTGTCCAGAAGCTCCACTGTCAACAATCCAGAGGCTGCTAACAGGGCCAGCTGGAGCTCCCTGCATATATCAAGTAAAACAATTAGATCTTTCGGGGGACCCAAGTCTGTTTGGTCTTGGGTCTTTGAACTGATTGATTCAAAGATTCATTTGTTTCACAAACATCTTGGGTTTTAACAACCTCTTTCTTTTCACACTCAACTTTTGCCTTTTCAGATTTCACATTCTGTGAAGTTGAAGCGCCTTCAGACCCCTTTGATGACCAAGACTGTTCAGTTCGTTTCAAGATCCTGATCTGAGATTTTGAAGTCTCAGCCGGTTGCTTTACTCCGTCCTTCAATGTTACCTTCTTGGTTACCTTCTCTGATTTAACAGAGACAGGTCCAACTGCTGATTTGGCATTACGTTTAGCAGGAACCTTTTTGTTTTCAGCAGTTGGGTTCACCAATGGTTTCTTCAATGGTTTCTCAATGGCTATCCGGTTGCGTTTGTCATAAGTCATCGGACGATTTTCCCTCTTTTTGAAAAAATTGTTTTGGTTATAGTAAGGTGCTGACTGAGGGAAAAACCGTCTTTGTGGATAACTATAATTATCAACCGGATAATCATATCTTTGCTTCATCTCCACCTCATGCCTCTTGTGTCGTACATACGGGCAGGTGGCAAGTAAATGTCCCCTTTCCCTGCACTTAAAACATGCACGGTACTCTTCATAGTTTTCTTTGATGTTCGACTTAGAAAAACTCGCAATGGGATATTGATCAACCATGCACTGTTTTCTTAAACTCTCAGGAGCTGGGTCCTTTGAGTAAGTCGGCTCAATAAAACTATTTGACTTGTCTCTTGGTTTAACAAATTGTGTGACATTGACCTTTGCGTCTTTAGAATTATCCGAATAAATTTTCTTTAAAATGGCTGGAGGAATATCATTGGTTCGTTCATGTTTTGGAAAGCAAATTGTACTTTCCTGCCAGATCTTTTCAATTTTAGAATAGTTTACAAATTGAATCGAATATTCGTCATTAGACATAATCTTATCGGAGACTTGCATCCGAGAGAAAACTTTCACAGGTTTATCACACGATTCGTTGTTCTCTTCATTTGATTTCTCAGTTTTAGATTCAATTTTCTTTTCAACAGATTTAACCACATTTTTCTCAATTTTCCTAACCACATTCTTTTCAACATTTTTATCAACAGACTGCTCAACTTTCTTAGCAACATTCTTTGCTGGTTGATTCTTTCTGTGAGCATTAGCCATAGGATGGACAATCTGAGATGGTGAGACTGGTTCAGTAGTGATGATATGATTTTCATCAGGAATATCACTCTCTTTCTCAACAACCGTCTCAGACTGTTCATCTTCTTCATCAGAATCATCAGCAGCTACCACACCTTCATTGTTTCCCAGAACAGGTCTAACATCAGAATACGGGTCTCCGACACTGGATGTGTTGGACTCGTTATCTGATGTAGAGTCAGTTTTGACTAAGCTCTCCGGTGCTATCGCATGCAAATTATGGTTTTCGAACAACACCGGAGATGGGACAGCTTTGTAGTTTGCACTACTCGACTGTGAAGGTTCTTCTATGATGTGGTCAACTACATAAGCAATGTGTTTATAGCTCTCTAACTTTTTGTTTACTTTGTCAGCGAAGCACTTGATGGTTGCCATTTCTAACTTTGTGTTTTCCATTTCATTTATATAGTTGTTAATGGCAAGTTGCTTTAAAGACAAAGTCTTTTTCAGTTCAGAAACATCCTTTTTGTAACCATCAAGTACTTTGTTAAATTCTTTTGCTTCCTTTGGATAAGTTTGACAATTTATTTTAGCACTCTCAAGTTGTACCTTGAGTTGCTTATTTTCTTCTGTCAATCTATCAAAATCAGAACATTTATCACACGCTTGAAATTTAGATTGAGATTCAGTACTTACCGGTTTAGGTGGTTCTGTCATTGCCATCAGCGCAAAATGAGCTTCCTTCCCTGCAAAGAATTTTGAGTAGTCAATCTTTGTGCAGGCATCATCCACCATACATGACTTGTGGGTCATTAGGAAATCTGCTTCAGCTAGCAACTGATCGATGTCATCGTCTAGTGAATTCACACTAGCTTCTGAGTCAGAATCACTTTCCATGTCCGAGTAAGCCGAATCATATTGCTCTCCAACATCTGTGACAGAATCAAGAATCATCCCAGACTTCTTGTCTTCACACTCATCAATCACATCTTCATTCAACTCTTCTATTTTTAAATCCGTCAACTTTTCTGTCACACAATCTTCTTCAATCTCCTCATGTTCATCCAAACTCATCTTTTGTGCCACACAAGCCACATTTCCTGCAGTAATCTCTTCCACTCCTAATTGCATACCCGTCTAATCAAAACCTTCATCTTTTTGGATCACAAGTGCTTGGTTCTGATTTTCAGTTTGGTTTTGAGATGTGGATTGTCTAGTATTGGTATTTTGTTGTGTGTTTTGACGGTTTTGGTAGTTGTTTTGAGGTTGAAAGCTAGAAATGTTAGGACTGTTGTATTATACCTGATTTTGGTTTTGGTTTTGTCGGTTTTGGTAGCTTGAGTTGAACGGGTTTTGATTACCTTGTTGAGCCGGCTGTGTACACTCTCTCTTGAAATGACCCTTCTCACCACAATTAAAACATGTGACCTTGGCTTTGTTAAAGCCATAAGTGGTGTTTGGAGAAGTCGAAAGGTCAGTTCTCCCTGTTTTCTGGATAAAATCAGTGGCTCTTCTCATTATGCTAGCAAACGCCCACTGTATATCCATAAGCTCCATTTCCTCTTTATCGATTTGTGCATAGTCCTCATTGGTTAGATTGTTGTTCCCAATCTGACTAGCAACTAAACCGTTGTATGAAGCAACCATTTCAGATACTAATGCTACATGCTGCTAAGCAATCTCAACAGTAACATTATTAAGGTTTGAAGTCTCTAACACAATCGGACTTTGGTTTGATTGTGTTTGAGTGATCTGCATTTGGTTCATGTGAGGATTATATGGTTGTTGTTGAGGTTGGCTGGCAGTATAACATGCAGCTTGTTGCATAGGTGAAAAAGGTGGGATGAAATTAGGTGTTTGATAAGATTGTGGTGTATATGATGAAGTTTGGGCAAGATAGTTGATTGGTGCTTTGGTGGGTTCAACAACATTAGATACACAAGCAATATGAGGTGCAACACTTGAAGTAGAGCTAGAAGTAGAAAGAGAAGTAGATGTACCACTCACATACAACTCTGGGTTCTGTGGAATCTGTGCTCTCTTTGCTTTCCTCTTCTCCTCCATTTCTTTATTCTCCAGTTTTTGTATGAACTCATTGATAGTCCAATACTGGTATGCATCTTTTTCTTTCAACACTTCAATGTGTTGGTTCCAATATGGTGGTAAAGCATCAGCAAATTTATCCACCAGTTCAGACATAGGTATGCTAATCTCGTAGCTCGAGAGCTCTGTGAGCAAGTGGCAATACCTTGGAACCAATTCTTTTAAAGTCTCGTTACCCATGTAACTAAAGTTCTCGAACTCTTTACGAAGCTCTTCCATTCTCAGCTTCCTAGTCTTCTCATTACCATCATGTCTGTTTCTCAGCATATCCCACAACTGTTTTGAAGTAGTACACGATCCGAACTGATGCAGCAAGTCAGTGTTGATCGCCTGAGATAATTGAGAAAACGCCTTTTTCTCGATCGCGAACTTCTTCTTCTCATCATCACTCAAGTTCTCCAATGGTATAGGTTCAACTGCATTCTCCAGAATAGGAGCAACATAACCTTTCACTATCATCTGCCATGCCTCGGCTCCCTCTAAGCCTTGTCCCTCCACATGTATCTTGAACTTTGTCTTCCATGTGTTATAGTCAATCATATCCATGAGCTTTGGTGGACGATTTCTACTGCCTGATGATAGATCATGAATGAGTGTAGATATGGCATTGGTCGTCTGTGAGTGAACGGCAGCTGCTGCTACTCCCCAATAGTCGCCAATTGGTTGTTGTAATGGTTGTACAACTTGCTGAGGAGTAGAACTAGTCATAGCCATGTAGTTGATTGGCTGGGATGGTGGACTAGTCTTCTGGGCTGCAACTGTCCATGGATCTCTGGTTATCTGCTGCTGTGGTGCTGGATTAGGTCTTGGCGTAGTTGGAAAGTTCCACATCTTAACCTGTAAATGTTCAAACACGAAAAGATTAGAAAAATTTTAAAACAGGTTTTACCTTCGCACTAACGTATGGTCGAATGAGGAAAATTCTTCTCCTTCGACCATTTAGAAAGGTACGAATGTGGACTATGACAACACACAAACTCTTTCACCGTTTGTTCCCTCCTTCGACCGTTCGATTGGTCGAATGAAACTCTGATGGTCGAATGTACAACAATAAGCTATGAAACTCTACGTTCGACCACAAAATCAACACCTTCAACCAAAAAATCACTCGTTCGACCAAAATTACTCACACCTTCGACCGTTCTCTCTAGGTTCGACCCTGCTCTTTCAAAAACGGTTATTCTTTGAAAATCAGTTAATTTTGATCATGTTTATCAAATCTTGATAGATTTTGATTATTTTAATCAGGTTTTGATCCGGAATTGATTTGGAACAAGTTTATCAAAGAGAATTATCCATTTTAACCATGAAAACAAGTTCTAATCAATCAAAAACTCATCAAATCAGTTTGTTCTATGAAAACAGAAAATTTTTGACCAAAATTGGGTCCAAATCAACTGAGAAACTATCAATTTGTGGTTGTTTGATCCCGAATGGCTCTGATACCACTTTGTATGTGCTAAAAGGATCGATAAATCAACAAAGAAACGATCAAACAAGTTTTATTTAGGTGCGGAAACCCTAAACCAATCACAAAATGATAATCAATCAGATCAAAACAAACAAATCATCATTCAAAGCTTTTCTCATTAATAAACAACTCAATTACACGTTAATATGATCAAAACATTAAAGACACAACGTATTTTAAGCTTAACAAAACTCTAGAGAGACACACTGAAAATGGAGGGAACAATAATGACTAAAACTACATTCAAAAATCAGCTTGACCTATTTATAGGCTGCACATTCGCCCACTATGTTGGGGCGAATGTGCACATTCGACCAAACAGCCTGGTCGAATGAAGCAATGCATAACAAACTAAATCTTCCTTCGCCTCCTGTCTCTCCTTCGTATGATCTTCTTCCTTCGCACCCTTGAAAACCTTCCTTCGCCCACATAAAGACTCCTTCTCCCACTCGACTCAAAACATTAACATATGTTTATTGTACAATCCAAAGCTTTAGTCGCATAAATGCAACTACAGAAAGGATTTCGAAAAGTTTCCAAATTGGGTAAAGATTTCATGCATGATGTGACATTTCCATAATTTTGGCATTTTGGGTAAGTGTTAAAACAAACTGGTTTTGGGGCAAAATTGGTAAGGTTTTGTAGGAATATGTTAATCATGTTTGACTGCAATGTTTCATGATGTTTCGTGGTGTTTACGGATAGTTTTGATGCGATTTGATGTGTTTTAGGGAAAATGGAGTTGCAGGGGTCGAACCTGGCCTCCTTCGAACCCACGTGGGGTCGAAGGTGGGCATCAGGAGGTCGAACCTACTGCCTGCTGGTCGAATGTGGCTCAGTTTGTGTAGTTACACGAAAGTGCGACTAGTGCTATTGAATTGCGAATTCTAATATGTTTTGTTGATATCGTTTGGTCGAAAGTGGAAAGTAACTGGTCGAAGGTAGAAGTGAATGGTCAAAGGAGGATCTGAGAGGTCGAATGAAGATTTACATGTATATATGTCCAGGTTCGCCCTATATGAATGGTCGAACCTGCACATTTGACCAAGCTATTTGGGCGAATGTGCGGGTCTATGGCTGAATCATTTTTGAATGTTTAACTTTTGGTCATTTTGTTTCCCTCTCAGAGTGTGTCTCTCCCTAGGGTTTTTGATAAGTCTGTAATTGATTAACATCATTATAAACAAGCTTTCCAAGTGTAAATGATTATGTTAATGAATGAAATGAATGTGTTTATGATGATTTGTGTGTTTTGCTAGTTTTATTATCATTTTGTGATCAATTCAGGGATTCCGCACCTGAATTGAACTTGTTTAATCATATTCTTTGTTGATTAGCCGATCCTATATGCATACAAAGTGGTATCAGAGCGATAAGGATCAAATAACCACAAATTAATAATATTACAGCTGATTTGGACCCAATTTTGATCAAAGCTTTCTGTTTTTCATTGAACATTTGCATTTGATGTTAAATTGATTGATTTGAACTTGTTTTCATGGATAAAATTCAAAATTCTTTTTGTTAAACTTGTTCCAAATCCAATCCGAAGCAAAACCTGCATAAGATCATCAAGGTTCATCAACATTTGAAAATTTTGGATCAAAATA
Source organism: Ambrosia trifida (assembly GCA_028751855.1). Lineage (NCBI taxonomy): Eukaryota > Viridiplantae > Streptophyta > Magnoliopsida > Asterales > Asteraceae > Ambrosia > Ambrosia trifida. Next base: position 130,139,443 of record CM054128.1, on the reverse strand, counting down.
ACTGATTTTCAAAGTATAACCGTTTTTCAAAAAGAAAGGGTCGAACCTAGGGAGATTTGGTCGAAAGTGGAGTTTTTAGGTCGAACCAGGGATTTTTGGTCGAACGTGGAGTGTTATTTGGTTGAACCTAGAAAGTTTTAGTGTGTTGTTGTTCCTTCGACCATAAGTGGTACATTCGACCAATCGGGTGGTCGAACGTGGGTTAAATTGGTCGAAAGTGAAACGAGTCTTTTATTTTCTACATTCGAACCTTGTCAAAAGGTCGAATCTGGATTAAATTTTACATTCGACCACACGATACTTCAAAAGGGTCGAACGTAGAAACTGTTGTTAAATTTTTCTAATCGTTTCATGTTTTATCATTTTCAGAGCGATATGTGGAACTTTCCTACAACACCACGACCTAATACAACACCACAACAGCAGACAACTATGGATCCTTGGTCGGTAGCTGCTCAGAAGACTAGTCAACCATCCCAACCGATTAACTATTTGGCGATGACTAGTTCTATGCCCCAACAAGTTGCACAACCACAACCACAACCTATGGCTGATTACTGGGGAGTTGCAGCAGCGGCGGTACACTCTCAGACTACCAATGCGATTTCGACACTTATTCATGACTTATCTTCGGGTAGTGGGAGCCGTCCACCAAAGTTGATGGAAATGGTAGACTACAACCAATGGAAGACCAAGTTTAAGATTCATCTAGAGGGAATGGGATTAGAAGGAACGGAAGCTTGGCAAATGATTGCTAAGGGTTATGTTGCTCCGGTTTTGGAGAACACAGGTGAGCCAATTCCGTTAGAGAGTCTTGCTGAGGACGAGAAAAAGAAGTTTGCAGTGGAAAAGAAGGCGTTTTCCCAACTGTCCCAAGCCATTAACACTGATCTCTTACATCAGTTTGGGTCGTGCACCACTTCTAAACAATTGTGGGATATGTTAAGGAATCGTCACGATGAGAATGAAAAGACGAGGAAGCTTAGAATGGAGGAGTTGAGAAAAGAGTTTGAGAACTTCAGCTATATGGGAAATGAGATGCTATAGGAGTTGATTCCAAGGTATTGTCACTTATTGACCGAACTTTCAAGTTATGAGATCAATATACCGATGTCTGAGCTGGTGGACAAGTTCGCTGATGCATTGCCACCATACTGGAATCAACACATCGAGGTACTCAAGGAGAAGGATGCGTACCAATACTGGACCATCAATGAGTTTATCCAGAAGCTTGAAAACAAAGTGATGGAAGAAAAGAGGAAGGCGAAAAGAGCACAAGTTCCTCAAAATCCAGAGTTATACCATGGCGGTACATCTTTATCTCTAGCTAGTTCATGTTCTAGTTCTACTGTTGCTCCACACATTGCTTGTGTATCAAGTATTGTTGAACCACCTAAAGCCCCCATAAACTATCTTGCTCAAACTTCATCTTATACCCCACCATTTTCACCATTGCAACAAGCTGCTTGTTATTCTGCAAGTTTAAACCAACCTCAACAACAATCCTATATTCCTCAAATGAATCAAACCCAAATGAACCCAAGTCAATCTAATCAGAGTCCAATTGTGTTGGAGACTTCAAACTTGAACAACGTTACTGTTGAAGTTGCACAACAACATGTAGCATTGGTTTCTGCTATGGTCGCTTCTTATAACGGTTTAGTCGCTAGTCAAATTGGTAACAATAATCTAACCAGTGAGGACTATGCGCAAATTGACAAAGAAGAAATGGAGCTCATTGACATCCAGTGGCCGTTTGCTAGTGTTATGAGGAGAGCGACTGAGTTCATCGAGAAGACGGGCAGAACTGATCTTTCTACTTCTCCAAACACCACATATGGCTTTAACAAAGCCAAAGTGACATGTTTTAACTGTGGTGGGAAAGGTCACTTCAAGAGAGAATGCACACAGCCAGCACAGCAGGGGAACAAGAATCCTTTCAACACTAACTACCAGAACCGTCAAAATCAGGTATCATACCAAAGTCAAAACAACTCAAATTTTCAACAACAAAACAATTATCAAAACCGCCAAAACACCTTGTAAAGCCCTAACATTGTATAGGTTTATGCTTGTCTTTATCAAACACGTTTATATTTATCGGGCTTAGTTTTTGTTTGGGCTTGGGTCAGGCCATGTGGGCCAATTGGGTAGAGGCTCCTATGTATTGTAATGTTTAGTTCATTTGTAGGTAGACCTCTGACTTTTGTAATCATGTAGCCATCTTTGTGCGAACATTTTACCAGACGAGTTCTCTCGTGTGCAAGGTTCCTAGAGATTGTACTAGACGGTTCTTTGAAACCGTGTGCGATCGAAGCAGCGGCACGATGTTTTTAATAATATATTGTTTCTTTTCGTTTGTTCTTACACTCAATCTTGTTTTCCGCACTCGATTGGGTGTGTTTGATACCCCGGAGAGGATTCTGGACTTACAATTGGTATCAGAGCCTAAGTAGTCTTACGAAGGCTCGGTTCGGTATCAACACAAAGATCAAAAGAAGGTTTAGCATATTTTTGGGGGATGCATGTTCGTAAAAATAGAGGTTCTCCGGTTCATAAGGTTCGTTGTTATATTTTTTAGAATCGTGATTTCTTTTTTTGGTTTGGAATATGGTTGAGTATTTTGAATGGAATTCGTATCGGATATTGTGTTCAATATGGGTACGGGGTAGGTTGTTTTTTTTTTTTAGTTTTGATTGATGACGGGTGATGATGCCGATTATGATTCGTGTTCGAACCTTAGCATATGTTTGATTTGAAGGTCCGTAGCTCTCCGAAGGCATTAGACCAAATTCCAAACTTGGTCACTGATTCCGACCATGGTTTTGGTTAATCATCACTGTTTGATCATATACAAAAATCGGTTTATGTTTATGAGTTTTATTCGTTTGGATGGGATTGATTATGAGACTGATGTTGTGAGTTAGATTGAAGATTGATAATATTCAAATCTGGTTCATGTTCGAGCCTTGCTAGTTCATGTTCTAGAGGATTGTCTATAATTTGGATATGCATAATATTGATAGTTGTGTTTGGATGATTGATCATAGTTTGCTGGTAGTTGGATGATGGGCATGTTTGTTCGAATACTGGTTACCCAATTGGATCGGATCTCATTAATTGGATTGATTACAATTCCTTACTTTATGCAATATTGTTTGGAAAGAAAGTAATGAGGCGATTCAAAATTTAGGAAGTTTGTTAAGAAGTGTGAATATGAGAATATTGTGGGATTTCATTGACTTTAATTTATTTTTATTTTTTTTGCGCCTGGTAGAAGCTTCAAAAAAATAAAAATACAAAAACTGGGCCTGAGTTTGGATTTTAGTTTCAGTGGGCTTCTTGGTTTAGGCCGAGTATGTTGTTCGGATCCATATGACACCGATTCAGTCTCTATTTGATTTAATTGAGTCGTGGGCCTAATTCATATGGGCTCCCTATTTTCGTGATACACTTGGTTTTAGGCTTTGATCGGCTGTATCTTTGTGGAATTACGACGCTAAGGTATCAAGTCTTATGTTTTTGGGTCGTGGATTGGGTTCTTGAAAATGGAACATGGGCGGCAATGGATTGGATTTGGATCACATGAAGGTTTATAGAGGGTGGGCTCGTTCACTACTGGGCCTTTAAAAGAGAAGACTCAAGACTGAAGATCATCGGCTGAAGATTTTCTTTTTACTAAGCCAGGATAAAGACGGCATAAACCTAGGGGGATATTGTAAGGCCCTAACATTATATAGGTTTATGCTTGTCTATATCAAACACGTTTATATTTATTGGGCTTAGTTTTTGTTTGGGCTTGGGTCAGGCCATGTGGGCCAATTGGGTAGAGGCTCCTATATATTGTAATGTTTAGTTCATTTGTAGGTAGACCTCTCACTTTTGTAATCATGTAGCCATCTTTGTGCGAACCTTGTACCAGACGAGTTCTCTCATGTGCAAGGTTCCTAGAGATTGTACCAGACGTTCCTAGAGAACGTGTGCAATCTTCTTGGAGATCATACCAGACGGTTCTTTGAAACCGTGTGTTATCAAAGAAACGACATGATGTTTTTAATTATATATTGTTTTTTTATTCTTTTGTTCTTACACTCAATCTTGTTTTCCGCACTCGATTGGGTGTGTTTGATACCACGGAGAGGATTCTGGACTTACACACCTCACCAAACAATACTGTTAGACAAACCACTACACAAAACCAGAACCAAAATCAAACACCACACAATCCAACCAGAACTATCATTCCTATTTCAACACCAAATACCCAAACTCAATCTGATAACCAGAACCAGGCCTTGGTCATTCAGAAAGATGAGGGATTTGATTGGACTGGTATGCAACTTGATGTTGAGGAAATCACGGCTGGTAATGTTGCGTGTGTTTCCCAGAAAATGGATTTGGATGAGCCAGTGTCTATTGAAGAAGATTTGATGACTGAGAAGATGTCGGAAGTGAAAATTGAAGAGTTGTGTGAAGAAAGTGATGTTTGTGTTGAGAAGAAGTCGAGATTGATCTTTGACTCTGTTACTGATGTTCCTGAACAGTGTGATTTAGCTTATTCTGATACGGAGAGCGATTCTAATTCTGAAACTAGTGTTAACTCACTAGATGATGATATCGATCAACTTCTTGCCGAAGCTGATTTTCTGATGACGCGCAAATCGTGCATAGTGGATGATGCTTTTACCAGGATCGACTATTCTAAATTCTTTGTTGGAAAGGAAGCACACTTTGCATTGATGGCGATGACTGAGCCTCCAAAGCAGGTAGGTTCTGAATCTAGTTTAGATATGAATAGTGAGAGGTATTGTGGTGCATGCGATAGATTGACAGAGGATAATATGCAACTCAGGGTTCAGCTTGAGAGTGCTAAGATCAACTGTCAATCGTATCAAAAAGAAGCACGTGAATTCAATAAAGTTCTTGATGGTTACAAGAAAGACATTTCTGATCTTAAAAAGACTTTATCTTTGAAACAATTAGCCATTAACAACTATATCAATGAATTTGGAAAATACAAAACTTGAAATGGCTACCATCAAGTGCTTTGCAGAAAAGGTCAACATGAAGCTTGAAAGCTATAAACATATTGCATATGTTGTTGATCATATCATTGAGGAGCCTTCACTGTCAAGTAGTGCAAACTACAAGGCAGTCCCATCTCCTGTGTTATTTGAAAACCATACTTTGCATTGAATAACACTGGAGAGCTCAGTTAAGTCTGACTCGACATCGGATGATGAGTCTAACACCTCTAGTGTGGGAGACCCAAATTCTGATGTTAGGCCTATTTTGGGACTAAATGATGAAGGTGTGATTGCTGTAACTGATGATTCCGACTCTGAGGATGACAAATCTGAGAAGGTGTGTGATATTCCTGCTGAAAATCACATTATTACAAATGAACCAGTGTCACCATCTTAGATTATGCATCCAATGGCTAACGCTCATCGAGCGAATCAATCAGTTAAGCCAGTTGAGAAAAATGAACAATGTGGCAAACCCGTCAAAGTTTTCTATCGGATGGAAGGATCCGATAAGATAATTTCTGACGAGGAATATCCAATCAAATTTGCCAACTATTCCAAGATTGAGAAAATTTGGCAGGAGAGTACCATTTGGTTCCCAAAACATGAGCGAACAAATGATGTACCTCCAGAGGTTTTGAGGAAAATTTATTTGGATATTCCAAAAGAACCAAAGGTTCATGTCACAGAGTTTATCATGCCAAAAGATAAGGCTAATAGTTTTCTTGAGCCGACTTACTCCAACGACCCAGCTCCTGAGAGTCTTAGAAGAAGGTGTGTGGATGATCAATATCCTATCACTACATATGCTAAGTCGAACGCCAAGAACAACTTTGAGGAATACCGTGCGTGTTATAAATGCAGGGAGAGAGGGCATTTACTTGCTCACTGCCCGTATGTTAGGCACAAAAGGCACGAGGTTGAAGTGAAGCAAAAATATCAGAGTCCAGTAGATAATCATTGTTATCCACAAAGATGATTTGTTCCTCAACCTGCACCGTTTTATAACCAAAGCAGATATTTTCAAAAGAGGGAAAATTGTCAGATAACATATGACCGTCATAACCGGATAGCCATTGAAATACCGCTTAAGAAACCTGTGGTGAACACAACTGTTGACAAGCAAAAGGTACCTGTAAAACCTGCAGTCAAACCAACAGTTGGACCTATCACTGTTAAATCAGAGAAGGTAACCAAGAAAGTTTCCTTTAAAGATGAAGTAAAGAAACCGGTTGAGACCCCAAAATCTTAGATCCGGAACTTGAAACGTTCGGAACAGTATTGGTCACCAAAGGGTTCTTAAGGTGCTTAATCTTCACAAGTGAATGAGAAAGCTGAAACTGAAAAAATTTAATTGATCAGAAAAAGATCAATTCAAATCAATCTGTTTGTGAGAAAGAATCTTTGAAACTCAATGTTCAAAGACCCAAGACCAAGCAGGCTTGGGTCCCCTGAAAAATCTAATCTTTTTACTTGAAATGTGCAGGGAGCTTCAGCTGGCCCTGTGAGTAGTCTTTGGATTGTTGACAGTGGAGCTTCTGGTCACATGACAGGGGATTTATCGCTACTATTTGACATCAGAAATATCAATGGAGGATATGTAGCGTTTGCCGGGAATAAAGGAGGATACATTACTATGGAGGGTAGTGTGAGTAATGGGATCGTGATTTTGAGAAGATTTCGTACATGAAGCAAATTGATAATAATCTGCTCAGTGTCAGTCAGATCTGTGATAAACAGTTTTCGGTATTCTTTGATGACAAATCTTGCTATATTCTCAAGCCAAGATTCGTTCTACCAAAAGAGTGGGTTATGCTAAAAGCACCGAGAGTGAACAATCTGTACATTCTCGACATGTCAAAAGCTATGACTACACAAGGCCAAGTCACGTGTTTTCTCTCCAAGGCTACTGAAAAAGAATCAATCATGTGGCATAGGAGGATGGGACACATTCACCTTAGAAAGATGAATCATTTGGTGAAGAATGAACTTGTCGAAGGCGTGAATGTTAAACATTTTCATTTGAATGACAAGTGTGTGAGTTGCAAGAAAGGAAAGCAGCACAAGCAATCCGATAAACCAAAGAAAGTTAATTCAGTTGAACTACCACTTGAGCGTTTGCACATGGATCTGTTCGGACCGGTAAAGCGTAAAAGTCATGTTGGTGAATTGTACTATCTTGTGGTTACAGATGACTATTCTAGATTTTCATGGGTTATGTGCTTGCATCATAAGAGCGACACGTTTAATAATCTGAAGGTTCTGTTCACTCGATTGGAAAATATCTATGGTTTGAAGATCAAGAGAATTAGGAGTGATAATGGGACGGAGTTCAAGAACGCACAAACGGATGCTCTTTGTGAAGACAAAGGAATTCATTATGAATACAGTGCTCCGTATACCCCTCAACAGAACGGTGTCGCAGATAGCAAAAACAGGACTCTAATTGAAGCGGCAAGGACAATGCTTGCGGCTTCCAATCTTCCAGTATTATTCTGGAATGAAGCAATTTACGCAGCTTTTTATACTCTCAATCGTGTTTTAACGGTGAATAAGTTTGGCAAAACTTCTTATGAACTGTTGAATCGACAAAAGCCGAACTTAGAGTATCTAGAACCGTTTGGAGCTCCGTGTACAATGCTTAATCCATCTGAGAAGTTCGCACCAAAAGCTGTAGAAGGATTCTTTGTTGGATATGCAACCCCGCTCAAACGGGTATTCAACAAACGAACTCGTCAGGTAGAGGAGTGGGCTAACGTTGAAGTTCAGCGGTATACTTAGAATGTACAGGGTAGCGGTCCAGACTGGATGTTTGATTACAAGGATTTCTTTGAATCTTTCAATCTAGATAACTTGGTTGAAGAGGCTGTATTACGATTTATTTTTGCAGGATTCCGACTATGGCCGCGAAGGAAATGCTATACAGATGTAGATGATGGGCGGATGGGACACTTTCTACGAGCTGTCGCCATATATTCCAGGGGAGTTTGTTCCATTTATTTTGTTGTTATATATATATATATATATATATATATTCGTTTCTACTTTATTTTTGCATTTTTATTTTTAGTCTGCGTTGTATCCTGGAGCACATTGAGGACACTGTGCCTTTCTAAGTGTGGGGATGGGAAAAACTTCGTTTTTATTTCGCTTAGTTGTAGGTTGAGCAAAAAAAAACTAAAAAAAAAAAAGAAAAAAAAGTTGCCTTTTCAATGTAATACGTCGGTTAAAAGCGGGGTCGATTGTCGGGTTTACGGGTCTTAGCATATGTTTCTTTAAGTTGCGGGATAGTAGGCTTGACTTAGTTGTTTTTCTGAAATAAAATGTTTGGGGTGCCTAGGATAGTGGATCAAGCTGGATGGTTAACTGGTTTTGAACTTGCTAGTATCGGTAACCCTTATTGCCACATGACAGTGAGTTTTGAGTCTTTAAATATTAAATATAAATATTCACTATTTCGTTTCATGTGTAATATACCGACTTTGTTGCATTATTTTAGAACTTGTGCGTTATGATGCATTTTGAGACCATAAGCTTAGACTTGACACAAATATGATAGAGGCATTAGGATTACCCATTTTTGTTCAGCCTTTTCGTTTGTTTTTGTTATTTGACCCGTTACTCCATGTTTACCTTTAGAAACCACTTTGAGCCTAAACCTTTCGTTTGTTACCCATTTTATTTTATATTGATTACCGGATCGTATATATTTATTTATTGTGAAAAAGAAAAAAAAATATATCAGCATAAAGAGTAGCTGACAAAAAAACAAAAAAAACAACAAAAAAAAGAGAAAGAAAAAGAAAAATACATGAAAAAAGCGAGAGAAAAGAAAAAAAAATAGAATAAAAGTTGTGGATCGAGAAGACCTAAGAGTTGAAGTTTATATGTTAATGGTTTATCCAGTTTGTCTCTTATTTTTCTTTTTAGCCAATTTTTTTTCCCAACAAAATACCCTACCTTTGACCATTACCTACCCTTTTGAAGTCCTCTTGATTTGTGTTAGTGTTAGCAATTTGGTGGAAATTTGATTGACATACAAGCTTATCATAATTTTGCATCATAGTTCGGTTTTGAGAGATTCACTTCAAATAAATATATAACCGAGAGATGAGTGATATTATGAGGGGTGCTTACAGGTGCATAGTCGGTTGCTTGAAGGTAAGTGAAGCTTGACTAGGTAGGCCTTGTTTTTAAAATTGTATCATCTTGACTAGTCAGCCTTTTGAACGATGTAAGTCTTGTGAAACCGCTATGCTTGTTGATTTCGTAGCCTGCTTTTGACCTTGTTTGATGCTATCGTTTTTGTTTAGTGCTTTGTTGAAAATATTTGGGATTTTGTATAATTCTTTTTCGGGACGCAAAAGGTTTAAGTGTGGGGATGTTTGATGTTTTGCAAAACACATCTCTTTTCCAATGTATTTGTATATTATTTAGTCATGTTTTTATTCGTTTTGTGTTGTTTTTATTATTTATTTGTTTATTTCATTATTGTATAGGTGTTCGTGAGAAATGAGCTTAAAACAGTGAAAAATAATCAAGACGCGAGCACCTGTTGTTCATGGACGTTATAGCGTAAAAGAACAACTTTGGTCAAGCGAAGAACACCCGACATGAGAGCATGCAGTTGTACTACTACTACTACTACTACTACTACTACTACTACTACTACTACTAATACTAATAATAATAATAATAATAATAATAATAATAATAATAATAATAATAATAATAATAATAATAATAATAATAATAATAATAATAATAATAATAAAAATAATAATAATAATAATAATAATAATAATAATAATAATAAAGATGAATGTGAATTGCGTGTTAGAGGCCTCACGGCCCAATTTATTTTGTAGAAAAAAAATACCCTACACCTCGATTTGATTATTAAGATTGGAAGGCACATTATTTAAGGTGAGGGCAACATATTATTTTGGGGAGGAGGCGCATTATCACAGGAATACATCTCAAGGTGACGCCAAAGAAGAGGACAAGAGCAGCCTTATTTTGGAGAGGAAGGCGTGGTTCAAGGATTGAAGACTTGAGTTTAATCACTGCAAGTTATAGGTTTTGTATTTATTTACTTTGTGTCTATGAATATTGGTACCATGACTTTGCTATATTTTGAACCTATGTTTTTATCTTGTTCCATTACTATTATGTTTGGCTATAACATTAGTGGCCACCTAGGTTTGACATGACGACTTTTTGATTTTGGTTTATGTTTCGGATTTGGATTTGGATTTTATAGTTAGATTTATATTTTAGTAAGAAACTTGTTTATGATTCTATGATGTGTTTGCATACTTTTTACTAATTTATGATCTTTTAATGTTCCACAAGTGTCTTAGTGAATGTCTTCCATGTTTGGATGCTTGTTAGAATTACTTGCTTTGTGCTGGTAGTTTACTTTATGGTTTTAGGCCTGAATTCCAAAGGAACATTGATTGAGAGTTTAGAGGTGATTTGTATTCCTCCTACTCTTGAGACCGAGAGGTGATAGGTAGTCAGGTTTGTCTTTGATGCTAGAGGTTTAGGCTAGAAACGCTGAGAGATCAGGTTTTCCTAGGTTCTCTGGTATTATTTGCTTATCTGTGTCATAGATTGACTTTACAGGTTACTCCTTACACTTTAGGGTGTATTGTGATTGGAGAGTGAGAAATCTAAACCAATCTAGCGAGTACTTTAGCATAGTTAGTGAGACCGAGAGGTGATCTAACCAATCAGTGAGATTAGTAGCCTTTAGGATTCCTTTTCGGTCAGTCTTGGTAAATGATCCGGGAGCCACTAGGATACTAGGGGTGAATATTATAAGATCCTGATTACCAACATAGTTTCCAAAGCCAGGGCAGTTCCAATTTCATTAGTAGGATTCGATACCTAGGTGGTTGCCTTTCCCATCTCTGATTTCCCTCCTTACTGATCCTCTGCTATCTTTTAATTTAAGCCTTTTAATTTATTTACTTTAGTAATTAATTAATAAAAAATTCACAAAAATCCAAATTGCTTGGCTAGGAGTCGATAGAGGTCTAGTACCGAGAGTCGTTATATTGTGTCCACGGTTCGATATTCCGGACTTACTTGCTCTGCTACACTGCGACTGGTAAACTTGCCGTTAGTGTGTGGTTTTGTAGGTTTTTCCATTTTTAAAACTTAACCGATTTATTTACTACACATTTTCACACATCAATGCCAAAATTCAAAAATCAGGTTTTCAAAATGACTGGTCTTTTGCTTGTTATGTTTCGCAGGTTGAGCCGCAGACATACAAGGATGCTCTTTTGGATGACGCTTGGGTAGAGGCTATGCAAGAGGAGTTATTACAATTCCAGAAACTTGGAGTGTGGACACTAACAGACTTACCTCAAGGACGGAAAAAGATAGGAACTAAATGGGTGTTTAAATGTAAGAAGGATGACAAAGGAGTGATTGTTAGGAACAAAGCTCGATTGGTCGTACAAGGCTTTCATTAAGTTGAAGGAATCGATTATAACGAGATTTATGCACCAGTTGCACGCTTAGAAGCTATTCGCATGTTTCTGGCGTTTGCATCTTATAAGAAATTCAAGGTGTATCAAATGGATGTTAAAAGCGCGTTTCTTTATGGTGAGGTCAAGGAGAAAGTTTACGTAGGTCAACCACCAAGCTTTGAAGATCCTATTCACCGGGATAAGGTCTACGTTCTAAACAAAGCTCTCTATGGGTTGCACCAGGCTCCAAGACAATGGTATGAGGAGCTGAGCACGTATCTTCTATCTAAAGGATTTAAACGAGGTTTGGTAGATTGCACACTGTTTAACAAAACGAACAGGAGATGACTTGCTTCGTGTGCAAATTTATGTTCATGACATTATTTTTGGGTCTACTAATGAACTTTTGTGCAGAGAATTTGAACGTATTATGCAGGAAAAGTTTGAAATGAGTGCAATGGGAGAGATGCAGTTTTTCCTAGGCTTGCAGGTGCATCAAAGACCAACGGGGATCTTTATTCACCAGACTAAATACGTTTCTGAAATCTTGAGCCGATTCCAAATGGATATTCAAAGCCGATGGATACCCCGATACAACCTAATCACGGGATTGGTGTTGACGCTAAGGGGGAGCTAACTGATCCTTTTAAATACAGAGAAATCGTCGGATCTCTGATGTACCTTACCGCTTCCAGACCAGATATAATGTTTGCCACATGTCATTGTGCACGTTATCAATCAAAGCCGAAACAGAGTCATCTTGCAGCTGTCAAACGTATCCTTAGATATCTGAAAGGTTGTCCGTCGAGAGGACTATGGTACCCTAATAATGATAATTTTGACCTAATTGCTTTTAGTGATGCAGATTGGGGAGGCTGTGACAAAGACAGCAAATCCACAACGGCTGGATGTCAGTTTTCGGGGAGCAGGCTCGTGACCTGGCAATGCAAGAAACAAACTGCAGTCGCCTTATCCACATGTAAAGCAGAATATGTCTCAGCATCAAGTTGCTGCTCACAAGTTCTCTGGATACAACAACAGATGGTGGACTACGGTTTGCAATTTCTTGAAACCCCTATTTACTGTGATAATGAGGCCGCAATTGCATTAACAACAGATTTAGTCAATCACTCGAAAGCTAAACATATCCGGATCAAATACCATTTTATCCGTGATTGTTATGCAAAAGAGTTGATCGATATGGTCAAAATCCACAGTAACTATTAACGTGCAGATCTTTTTACCAAAGCTTTTGATAAATCAAGATTTGAATATCTTTTAAAAGCTAACGATATAAAAGAAAAACAAGGCTGATCACCACCTCGGTTTATCGCTTTTTAATTTTAGTTTTTTTATTGTTTTCAGAAAAATCCAAAAATCCAAATATATGTTTTACATTTTAGGTAGAGTTTATTTTCAGAAAAACCAAAAACATTGAGAAATTCAAAAATCCATAAAAATTAGAAAAATCCAAAATGATTTCCAGTAGAAAAGGGGGAAATGATAGTACATCAGTGGGGATCTGACACATGCTAAGGAAGTGTAATGCAATATAAGGCGTGTGTTTGAGTCTGTGTGATGTATTGATAGGCTTCGTAGACCTATTACTGCGTGCCTGATACATACATATCAAACGAATTGATGTGTGGATGAACTCCTCATGGGCATATGGTCTTAGTACCGTAATTTCGTTTGATAGGGTATTTGTACAAAACTTGGAGGTTTCAGGTCGTTATGTTATTAGTTATCTGGGGATAGCCTCTCTGATCTTCTGCTGTAAGTCATTACGGACCTAGATCAGATAGGGTGTCTTTATAAAAGAGCTGTAAAGCCAAATCCTAAAGTTACCAAATTGAGGAACTTTCAATGTATGATGATAATCAAAGATTATCTAATGCATCGTATCCAATCATTGATGCAAATCATGATTGATATCAACTCTTAACCTGGTAGAGTGCACAAGTAACTTTGTAGCATTGATTTGCTTACCTGTATACCTCTGTGCTTTATACCTTGTAAATTACAGATGATGAAAGCATAATCACGCGTTACAATGAGTCTTTGTGCATTTACTTCTTGATACGGGAGTATGTCGTGTGCGTGGGAACCACAGGCAATTGCGTATATACTATAAATAATAGTATCAGTCTAAAGCATTGCACAACAGTCTGCATATGAGTTTATGTGGATCACAATATCAGCAGTTGCCAGATCACAAATTGTCTTTAATGATAATAAATCAAAAGATCAACGGTGTGATCAGATTTCTTAAAAACTGATATGATCCTCTTACCGGAAATCACAAAACATTTACTTCTTTATATTTACATTTTTGCATTTTACATTTCTCGTCAAAAATACAAAACTCAAAAAGATTTTAGGTATGTTTTAACAAAAAGTTTAGAAAATCCAAAAGATTTTACATTTCTATCTTATTTTTGATAACTGATGGTGGTTGATGGTGATTTTCTAAAGCTTGATGGACCATTTGATTTTTGTCATCTTTTAATGTGAAATAATGAATTTCGGATGCTTAAAAGTTGAGAAAAATATTGAACGGGACTCGATTTTGAGATTTGGTAAAAACTTCAAAAATTCCAATTTTCATTCGCCCTTTCGTTGGGTCGAATGTGGAATTTTTCCTGCTCATTCGAACCTTTCAAACGGTCGAATGTGAGTGTTCTTGTGTTATTTTCACAATCGAACCATTTGTCTACATTCGAACCTTTAAATAGGGTCGAAGGTGGACAAATTTTCACATTCGCCCTAGTCGTTTGGTCGAATGTGGAGCCTATATAACCCTGATATGCACATTCTACTCCTTATTCAATTTTTTTTTTTTTAAATTTCTGAGATTAAGGAACCTTGTTGCTCGTGATTTAAAAATCTTATCATTGTAATCTACGTCTTTTGCTGATCATTTCAACATATTATTTGCAGGTAATCATCCATTAACAACGACATAATTGTTGTTTCTTTGTTCGAACCCTAACATGGATCAAAATCTATTTTCTGACCATTAATAATAACAATTGATGTTAAGGTTTTAGTGTTTAAGTGTTTTAGGGGGAGAATAAACAAAAATCAAGAGTTTAATCATGTTTGATTGATCAATTGATGTTTAAAATGCTTCAAACCCTAGATTTTAGGTTAAAACACATAAACACTGAGTAATAATCAAAATTGATGATTGGGAAATGTTTATCGGCTATATTTGATGATTTTCAAATCAAAATGGCATGTTAAAACTCTCTAAATCAAAATCTGCAATTTGAGAAGATGAACAGTCTCATTCGCCCAATTTTAAACGGTCGAAAGCGGCTTTTTGGTCGAATGTAGATGTTCAAACGGTCGAAAGTGGAACTAAATGGTCGAATGTACATTTTTAAACACTGATTTTCACATTCGAACCTTAAATTCACCATTCGAACCCTAATTTTCACATTCGTACCTTCGAATGGTTGAATGTAGAATCTCAAAATCAAAAATTTCTTATTTTGGTTATTTTGTTCGTTTTTAACGTGTTTTCTTGATTTGTTTTGCAGTCTAATCATGTCTGAATAGCAGAGTACTGATGTTCCTGTAGGATCTTCAGAAAAGGCAGCTGAGAAGAAACAAGTTGAAGATTTACCGTTTGAAGAAGCACACAATTGTTGTGCTTATTTAGGCGATCTGAAAAAACATACCGAGTTCACCGGTATTGTTGATTTATTGAAGAGAAGCCGTGTGATCGTTGCTATTGCTACTCCTGCCATCATATACAGAGATCATCAACAAGAATTCTGGACAAATGCCAGAATGGATTTTTGGGCTAACGAATCTGCTATCGTTAGTACGATTCAGGGGGAGTTAGTGATCATTTATGAAGACGACATCAGACAGGCATTGAAGCTGAGAGATAGGAAGACTGATCCAAGAGTTCTTTCATGGATTGAGCAGAGAAAGTGTTTCCTTAGAATGAAGTACAATGGACCGATTCTGATGGTTCATTACACAAAGGATAGCTTTGCCCGCAGTTCAAGTATCTTGCTCACGTTATGCTACATGTGTTTGGATCAGTGAGTGGAGGTTATGATGTGATGAGAAAGAGTATTAGCTCTTTGATGGTTGCCCTAATCTTGAACATGCCTTTCAACGTATCTGGAATGATACTTGAACATATGTTGGAACCACTAAGAGGATTGAAGAACAAGAATTTGAGAAGAGATCCTACTCAGATAGTCGTACAGGATAACATGAATCTGAACACGCTAGTAAGAATGAAGGGTTATAAAGGCGTGCCAATGAATGAGAGACCACCATTGAAAAATTTGTTCGGTCACTTGATTAATCCAGGATATGAAGATCCAGGTACTGATAAAGCCAGGCATGCTAATAGTGATTCTGATGAAGACAATCCGTTATGTCATGTTGATCCTGATGCAAAAAGAAAAAGGCAAGTAGTAAATGTCGGTGCAAAGAGTGGAAAAGGGAAAGAGATAGAGAAAGAGGATGATGTAGAACCACCAAAGAAGGTATCTAGAAGGAAAAAGAGTGTTGCGAAGAAAGGCACTCACTTGGTGGATGAAGAATCAATGGATTCAGAAGAAACTCAGGTTGAAGAGAGGTGGGATTCAGACAATGAGACTGTCAAGAGCACCACGCCCAAGGCCACTGTGGCTGGTGAGTCTGAAAGTCTAAACAAGTCTTTAGAAGAGCAGAGGATTAAAAGTCCGATTGCATTGGATGAGATTGATGAAGGTTTTGGTTTGGGATCTGAAGATTTTGGAGGATCACCAAGACGGGAGAGAAACAGAAAAAGCCTACATATAAGAAGAAAGAAAAGGTAGAGAAAGTTGTAAAACCGATGCAGAAAAGAGCTAAAGACATTGAGAATTTGATTGCAGGAATGAAAGTGCCTGCATCATCTAGCTCTAAGTCTCCCATGACATCCCCAATAGCAAAGAAACAGAAAACATCATCTGCTGCTGAGCAAACTGAATTACCAACTGATGATTTCAATGCTGCTTTAGATAGAGTCTTGCAAAAGCTAAAGAAACAAAAGACTCTAGTTGCTGAAGCTTCAACACCAAAGGTTGCTGTAGATAGTGATGTGATGAATGCAGTAAACCAGAAGCTTGCAGATATGATGAAAATCATTAATCAGCAACAAGCAGAGATTGAGCAATTAAGGAAGAATGACAAGAAGATGTTGGATGTTGTTGTCTCTTCACAGGAAAATCAAGAAGGTTTGCAAGATAAGATTAAACAACTTCAAGCTGAGAATCAGAAGTTGTTATCACATGAGCAGAGAAATACGAGAAGGTATATTAATTTGAGGCTTGAGAACAAAAAGCTGAAAGAAACGAACAAGAGCATGAATAATCTGATTAAAGAGTTATACTCAAAAGCTCCACAACTGAAAGCTTGAGAAGAGGATAAAGATCCTGAAGAAGAACAGGTGATTTTGAACCATCTGATGAAGAAGAAGAAGATGATGAATTGGAAGAGGATGCCGGTGATGCTCCTAAGAAGAAATATGATGGTGATGATGATGGTTCAGGTAAAGATTCAGGTGATGGTAATAGCTCTGCTGATAGTGATGATGATGATGACGATGATGATGATACTGACAAGTATAAGTATGAAAAGAGAGGATCAGGAAAAGACACAGGAGAGTCTAGTTCGAAAGCTCCTGGTGGCACTACTGACGATGATAATATTTTCTGGAACGAGAAATTAAGAGCCTTATCTGAAGAAGATAAGAAATTATATCGCCAGATGTTGACTGATAAAGTTTGGACGATCGAGATGACTGGTAGGTTTCTAGAAATATTTGAGTCAAATGATATGCGTTTTGAGTTGGAGTATAATGATCCTGATCTGGAAGACGGAGAAATTTTTGCAGCCGTGTCGAAAGAGATGTTAGAAGGACTGGCGAAACAGGTTGGTAAATCTCTTGAGGAGTTGATGAGTGAATACCAGATACCGAATATACCTGAGAAAGAAGCAGGTAATGACTCTGATGATAGAGATGTCCCAGTGTTTGAAGACGTAGAGATGGAGGATATTACGAGTGAGGAATATCCAGAATATTTCAAGAATGATAAAAATTCTGGATTTCCTGAATTTTCTGATGAGTTGTTAAGCCAGGCTGAGAAACTTGCTCGTGTGAAGAGTAAAAAGTTTGTTGAAGAGGTATTTAAGAATATAGATTGTCAAAAGCCAAATGTCGAACAATCTGATGATTTGAAAGAATTACTGAGAAAGCTTAAAGAAAAAGAAGCTAATCGTCCAAAGACTGAAGTTCAAGGTAGTTTCTACAAATCACACAATGAACACTTCAAAGGCAAAGCTCTCGGATGGAAGTATCTAAGACAGCTTAAGTGTGTCGCTGTGAAATAGGAGAAAGGAATTCTGTACTTCAACAGATTCCACGACATTAAGACACTACCGTATTGGGCTATTCGCGGTATCTACAGACATGAAATGTCAGGTGCTTCAGTAAACAACCATCTTGTTGGTTACTTTGCAGATCGCATGGTGAGGGAGAGCAGAACGAAATGGGATGTGTTTACCCCACAATATCCTAAAAGAATTGTTCACAAGAAGGAGAAGGATGAGATAACGGGTTTGCACAAGGTGACTTTGAAGTATAGACCACCAAAAGTGTTGAAGCATATTCCTTTGGTGCAAATTCCACAACACTTTTCAAAAGATTTTATGTGGTGGTACTATGACTGGAAGACAGCAGAGGCTATTATTGTTCTGAAGGATGGTATGAAGGATTTTAAGAAGATTCATATCTTTGACCCAATGTGGCTGATAAATTGCTCGCACGAGGATATCATAATGCTATACTATAATCCGATTTACTGTGAAGAGAAAGACAGTGAACAGGCATCGAAATACCAACGTGTGGTATTCTTATGTTTTGCGTGGGATGTCAATGCGGGTTGTGATTTTGACAAGAAGCTGGGGAAGTTTGTTAAAATTTAGAATGTTGAAAAGAAGAAGCCAAAGCAAACTCATGAACCAGTGATGACAAAAGAACAAAAGACGTTATTGCATATCAAACTGATGAACAAGACTATGGATGAAGAGCGAAGGCTGAAGCAATTTAAGCAATAGTCGAGGGGGAGTTTGTAAATACACAAAAGTGCGACTAGTGCTATTGAATTGCGAATTCTAATATGTTTTGTTGATATCGTTTGGTCGAAGGTGGATGTAACTGGTCGAAGGTAGAAGTGAATGGTCGAAGGAGGATCTGAGAGGTCGAATGAAGATTTACATGCATATATGTCCAGGTTCGCCCTATATGAATGGTCGAACCTGCACATTCGACCAAGCTATTTGGGCGAATGTGTAGGTCTATATAAGGCTGAATCATTTTTGAATGTTTAACTTTTGGTCATTTTGTTTCCCTCTCAGAGTGTGTCTCTCCCTAGGGTTTTTGATAAGTCTAAAATTGATTAATATCATTATAAACAAGCTTTCCAAGTGTAAATGATTATGTTAATGAATGAAATGAATGTGTTTATGATGATTTGTGTGTTTGCTAGTTTTATTATCATTTTGTGATCATTTCAGGGATTCCGCACCTGAATTGAACTTGTTTGATCATATTCTTTGTTGATTAGCCGATCCTATACGCGTACAGTTTGGTCGAATGAATTTGATTTAGGTCAAATTAACACATGTTAAGGTTGAAGGAACATGTGTTAAAGTCGGATGAACTTGTATTAGGTTGCATGAACTTGTGTAGGGGTCGAAGGTACCCCAAAGGGGTCGAACCTGGACTTGTTAAATACTGATTCGACCTTACAACTCCTTATGTACGATTTTTGATGCAAACTAAGTGTTTTATGCTTGAACCTTATGTGTAATCTATGTATGCTTGATTAGTTTATGTAATGGGTCACCAACGGGATGTCGGGTCAGTCTAGTGTGTAGGTTGAATAGTCAAAGATGTTTTTAAACATACATGGTCACGATCTGGACAATCAGGGACTAGATAACCTTATGGTTATTAGTTGGAACACTTATGTAACACCCCAACCGATGGCGGAAACATCGGGATGTCACGTATTGATGATTGTTCAGTAGCTCATGGTGAATAATAGATTCCATTAAATGATTTAAATGAATTACATACAATTGTTCTAGAATTTGTACATCAAATTGAATAAAACTATGCACATATCTTCAAGCATCAATTCAAATCTTCAAGCAAACAGAACCTGAAACATGTTAAGTTGAAAAGGTTTTGGGTCAACAAAAGTTGGTGAGAATTACATAGGTTTTTGATAATTGAATAAAATTGTTGTGCAATTCATGTGTCATGTCAATCTAGTCCATATGTGAGAACATACTAGAAATAAATCGAGTGCATAATCAACCCTGATGACTGTTATAAAATGATACATACCATACGCTCATGGTCCAATTGAATATGTTATGCGATAACAAACACCCACGTAACCTTTGTAGGAGGCACGTATCCGGGTGGGATTGTCAGTCCAATAGATCTATCAATGTATACCGTCGGCTTGTACGGAGTTAATGATTATGCTAGAATGGTGCTTACTCTAATCATGCTCAAGACATAATGCAACATAGAAAACACATAGACACATTGATGATTGAATTGCATAAATGATGTGGTAACATGTTTCACCCCAAAAACGGTGATAAATAGAAAAAGGGACTATGTAAAACTCACCTTGGTAAAATGTTATATCTGTTGAGAAATGTGTTGACCAAATGTATCAAGTATCACCCTAAAATGAGGTAATAAATATGTCTAAGTCTATCAAGTCTACAAATGTATAAGTTCTAGGGCTTCGAATTGGGGATATTTGCTCGTTTGATTAATATTAAAAATATTCGCCAATTGAGAGAAATTTAGTAAATAAATAACCAAAAATCTTTTTATGAAATTTAAACTTAAGATGGTTACAAGAATGTGTTTAAAGTATAAAAAAATAATTTTTATGAAATTATTTTCTTTAAAATAGATTATTTAATCTATTTATAACAAATTGTCAAAATCTAACTTTAATATTTAAAAATATTAAAATTAAATAATTTTTAGTTTAAAATTCATATTTCTGTTCTAAATGATCAGAAATAATTTGTATAAAATTTTGGTGCAAAAATACCAAAAATTGGATTTATTATGATTTAATTATGATTAAATCTAACAAAAATTGCTTAAAAATATTAAATAAATGATTTTTCAGAAATAAAAATCATTTCTGAATAGCTTAATGTTATAAAAACTTAGGATAATTTTTGTGGAAATTTATAAGATCATTTTGATATTTTAATGGATTTTTATAAATAAAATAGAATAAACTTGATTTATTTATTATATATATTAAATAAATAAATTTTTGAAAACTAAAAATTGGGTGTTGAACTTTTTCATCAGATTAACATAATATAATTTTTGTAGAATTTATAAAAAGGTTTTATTAATTAAAAATGAATTTACAAGATTAAATGTAATATATATATATATACCTATATGGTTTGAACAAAATAAACAAAAAAAGAACAAAAAGGCTGCTGCTGGGACTCGAACCCGCAGCCCCTTGTTGGATAACAGTCAGCGTGACCATCTGGTCTAGACCAGATGGTTGTTCAGATTTGTTTACGAATATTATTAATAAATAGCTGAAACATTGTCTTCTTCCCCAATTACTTGAAATCGAGCCCTAGACCATCAATTATACGAATTACACAACAATAACCCAATTGAACTTAGGGTTATTGTTGTGCATTGGCCGAAGGTTAAAACCCATAAAAAAAATAGATGCTTACAGAAACGGATTGTGATTCTTGTGCGGTCAACTGAGAAAGTCAACGAGAGACAAAAAGTTTCGAAGGATGGTTTTAGAACAGGAATTAGAGGTTGGGAGATGATGTTCGGCGAGGTTAGAAGGTCCAGAAACCTTCAATTTATACTAAAACGGTCTGGTGTACGAATGGAAATAATTGATTAAGGTTTGACCCGCTAGTTAATGTATACGCGTGAATTGATACGTGTTATTGATGATTAACGTTTGTTTGACGTGTAATGGACGTGGCGAGTTTAAATAAGTCAATGGTTTCCTTGATTATTATCAATTAATCAGCGAGATTTGTGCTTCCTTATTTTTGATACAGCAGCGCGCAGAGTAGTAGCAGCATAAGGAAGAAGAAGCAGACAAGGCAGCGAGTGTTTAAATGGTTTAAAGGTTGGGAGTAAAACAAGAAGCAACATTAGCTCAGGTGGTGTGGGCGAGTGTCTGCATATGAAGGGTCCCCGGTTCGAATCCGGCTGGGATCCCTTTTTTTTTTGGATTAAAACGGAGAAAAGGGGGGGAGAAAGGGGTTGTTGGGCCGACTGATGGGCCTGACATGTGTTGGGCTGCAGGTTCCTAAAAGAAGGGGAATTGGGCTGGATAAATATAGTTATTATTACAAATTATTATTATTATTATTATTATTATTATTATTATTATTATTATTATTAATGTTATAATTTTTTATATATATATAGAGAGAGAGATATATGTATATAGTTGTGTAGGGGTTCAAAATATCACTAAAAATAATACACTAGTCGTTTTAACCCGTAACGTATAATAAATGTGTAATGTTACAGTCTCCCCTACTTTTAGGAACTTCGTCCCGAAGTTAAAGGAAGACACTAGGTTTACAATTGGTCAACTACTGAAAACCTTGATAAAATTTCACACTACCTTAACGTACCTGTAAATTCATGATTACGTTCCGGACCGTAATTACCAATTTACCTTACATTAGGGTTTTGCGTCCTTTTATGACTCTATCGATTGTTGAGCAGTCTGATAGTCTCCACCAGTCGTTGAGCAGGTGGTAGGGCCTCTCCGGACTGTTGGAAAGACATGATGACCTCTACCAATCGTTAAGTAGGTCTTTTGGTAGTCAACTAACTGTTGTACAAGTAAGCAAGTATGATTATAGATATAGCAATTAGTTCACATTCAAACAAGCATGCACTCAGATGTTATGATAATACTTGAATTTATTACGTGAATCAAAAAGTGTCAATACATAGAATTAAAAAGTAGACATCATTCAAATGGTGGGGTTTGCTGTTAAGTAGCTGGAGGGTCTTGATCTCGATTTAGTTTAGGGCATCGGTTACGGAAATGATTTGGGTTTCCACATTCATAGCATTGACCATAGTTGTATTTACCAGGACGATTAAGATTAGCAACCTGAGCAGGGTTGGTTGGTTGGTTGGTGTTAGGGTTTGGGGACTCACGACATGTGTTGACCAGATGGCCATACCTACCACAATTGGTGCACAGGCGACACACTGAAACAGTGGGGTGATGTCGTTTGCATGTGTTACACAATGGAAAGTTTCTTGTATAGGGTTTCTTGTTAGAAGCTTGTGTAGTGAGGTTTACATTAGGATACCTGGTCTTGCGCTTCTGGTTCTCGGTAGTTACCGCGGCCACAATACTTGTTTTCTCGCCTTTTCGAACTAAGGTCCCGTTCTTTATGTGATTTCCATCGCCATTTCCATTTCCATTGCCGTTCCCATTCACTGGGATGACTTGAGCCAACAAGTTAGAAACCAGAGTTGTGATTTGTTGCGCCATTTGTTGGGAAATAATCGCAGCCAGTTGGGCATCAACACCTTTGTTGTTTTTGTTGTTGTTGTGGTTGGTGTTGTGGTTGTTGTTACTTTCCTCTTGGTTTTCACCACTGTTATTGCGAGTGCTGCGACGTGGAGACATGATCTGTAAGGGACACAATGAAGGTTCAATGTGGCATGAAATGAATGAGGTGATATAAGGAATGTAATCATTTATTCATTAATTAAAACGAATAAACGAAAACGTTGACGTATCAAAGATTCCAGATTCCAACAACATAGTGAAGACATGCTTTAGCCTATAAGTGAACACTCATCCCGAGAATTCCCAGGTAGGCATCCGGGTCCCTCGTCTGATTGGGATATATGCGCAATGCCAGCCTAGACAGAAGACTCAGAATACAGGCGTTCACCCTTCCAGATTGCACGTGTTCGTTATTAAAATCTAGAACTTCGACGAGATCTCAAGGTGGTTCAGGTTAAACCTGAGGGTTTTGCCTTATTAGTCTAAGAGTGGATCCAGTGATGGAGAGCAACCTTCTCGTAGGGATTATTGTAGGGATAAGAAGTAGGAGGGAGATAGAGTATAGCAAGTAAAAGAAGCAAGTACTTGTTAAATCCTATGGTTATAGACTAGATTATTTTTCTAATAACCTAATTCCCTATAACCATGGCTCTGATACCAATCTGTAACACCCCAACCGATGGCGGAAACATCGGGATGTCACGTATTGATGATTGTTCAGTAGCTCATGGTGAATAATAGATTCCATTAAATGATTTAAATGAATTACATACAATTGTTCTAGAATTTGTACATCAAATTGAATAAAACTATGCACATATCTTCAAACATCAATTCAAATCTTCAAGCAAACAGAACCTGAAACATGTTAAGTTGAAAAGGTTTTGGGTCAACAAAAGTTGGTGAGAATTACATAGGTTTTTGATAATTGAATAAAATTGTTGTGCAATTCATGTGTCATGTCAATCTAGTCCATATGTGAGAACATACTAGAAATAAATCGAGTGCATAATCAACCCTGATGACTGTTATAAAATGATACATACCATACGCTCATGGTCCAATTGAATATGTTATGCGATAACAAACACCCACGTAACCTTTGTAGGAGGCACGTATCCGGGTGGGATTGTCAGTCCAATAGATCTATCAATGTATACCGTCGGCTTGTACGGAGTTAATGATTATGCTAGAATGGTGCTTACTCTAATCATGCTCAAGACATAATGCAACATAGAAAACACATAGACACATTGATGATTGAATTGCATAAATGATGTGGTAACATGTTTCACCCCAAAAACGGTGATAAATAGAAAAAGGGGCTATGTAAAACTCACCTTGGTAAAATGTTATATCTGTTGAGAAATGTGTTGACCAAATGTATCAAGTATCACCCTAAAATGAGGTAATAAATATGTCTAAGTCTATCAAGTCTACAAATGTATAAGTTCTAGGGCTTCGAATTGGGGATAATTGCTCGTTTGATTAATATTAAAAATATTCGCCAATTGAGAGAAATTTAGTAAATAAATAACCAAAAATCTTTTTATGAAATTTAAACTTAAGATGGTTACAAGAATGTGTTTAAAGTATAAAAAAATAATTTTTATGAAATTATTTTCTTTAAAATAGATTATTTAATCTATTTATAACAAATTGTCAAAATCTAACTTTAATATTTAAAAATAGTAAAATTAAATAATTTTTAGTTTAAAATTCATATTTCTGTTCTAAATGATCAGAAATAATTTGTATAAAATTTTGGTGCAAAAATACCAAAAATTGGATTTATTATGATTTAATTATGATTAAATCTAACAAAAATTGCTTAAAAATATTAAATAAATGATTTTTCAGAAATAAAAATCATTTCTGAATAGCTTAATGTTATAAAAACTTAGGATAATTTTTGTGGAAATTTATAAGATCGTTTTGATATTTTAATGGATTTTTATAAATAAAATAGAATAAACTTGATTTATTTATTATATATATTAAATAAATAAATTTTTGAAAACTAAAAATTGGGTGTTGAACTTTTTCATCAGATTAACATAATATAATTTTTGTAGAATTTATAAAAAGGTTTTATTAATTAAAAATGAATTTACAAGATTAAATGTAATATATATATATACCTATATGGTTTGAACAAAATAAACAAAAAAAGAACAAAAAGGCTGCTGCTGGGACTCGAACCCGCAGCCCCTTGTTGGATAACAGTCAGCGTGACCATCTGGTCTAGACCAGATGGTTGTTCAGATTTGTTTACGAATATTATTAATAAATAGCTGAAACATTGTCTTCTTCCCCAATTACTTGAAATCGAGCCCTAGACCATCAATTATACGAATTACACAACAATAACCCAATTGAACTTAGGGTTATTGTTGTGCATTGGCCGAAGGTTAAAACCCATAAAAAAAATAGATGCTTACAGAAACGGATTGTGATTCTTGTGCGGTCAACTGAGAAAGTCAACGAGAGACAAAAAGTTTCGAAGGATGGTTTTAGAACAGGAATTAGAGGTTGGGAGATGATGTTCGGCGAGGTTAGAAGGTCCAGAAACCTTCAATTTATACTAAAACGGTCTGGTGTACGAATGGAAATAATTGATTAAGGTTTGACCCGCTAGTTAATGTATACGCGTGAATTGATACGTGTTATTGATGATTAACGTTTGTTTGACGTGTAATGGACGTGGCGAGTTTAAATAAGTCAATGGTTTCCTTGATTATTATCAATTAATCAGCGAGATTTGTGCTTCCTTATTTTTGATACAGCAGCGCGCAGAGTAGTAGCAGCATAAGGAAGAAGAAGCAGACAAGGCAGCGAGTGTTTAAATGGTTTAAAGGTTGGGAGTAAAACAAGAAGCAACATTAGCTCAGGTGGTGTGGGCGAGTGTCTGCATATGAAGGGTCCCCGGTTCGAATCCGGCTGGGATCCCTTTTTTTTTTGGATTAAAACGGAGAAAAGGGGGGGAGAAAGGGGTTGTTGGGCCGACTGATGGGCCTGACATGTGTTGGGCTGCAGGTTCCTAAAAGAAGGGGAATTGGGCTGGATAAATATAGTTATTATTACAAATTATTATTATTATTATTATTATTAATGTTATAATTTTATATATATATATATAGAGAGAGAGAGATATATGTATATAGTTGTGTAGGGGTTCAAAATATCACTAAAAATAATACACTAGTCGTTTTAACCCGTAACGTATAATAAATGTGTAATGTTACAGTCTCCCCTACTTTTAGGAACTTCGTCCCGAAGTTAAAGGAAGACACTAGGTTTACAATTGGTCAACTACTGAAAACCTTGATAAAATTTCACACTACCTTAACGTACCTGTAAATTCATGATTACGTTCCGGACCGTAATTACCAATTTACCTTACATTAGGGTTTTGCGTCCTTTTATGACTCTATCGATTGTTGAGCAGTCTGATAGTCTCCACCAGTCGTTGAGCAGGTGGTAGGGCCTCTCCGGACTGTTGGAAAGACATGATGACCTCTACCAATCGTTAAGTAGGTCTTTTGGTAGTCAACTAACTGTTGTACAAGTAAGCAAGTATGATTATAGATATAGCAATTAGTTCACATTCAAACAAGCATGCACTCAGATGTTATGATAATACTTGAATTTATTACGTGAATCAAAAAGTGTCAATACATAGAATTAAAAAGTAGACATCATTCAAATGGTGGGGTTTGCTGTTAAGTAGCTGGAGGGTCTTGATCTCGATTTAGTTTAGGGCATCGGTTACGGAAATGATTTGGGTTTCCACATTCATAGCATTGACCATAGTTGTATTCACATGTTAAATTAAGCTTAAATAAGCATGAAGATCATAATATCTCCTACATATTAAAGCACAAACAAACCCCTCCCTCCCTCCATAAAAGCTATGGCCCAACCACCTTCTATACTTTATCACTTTTTCTTAACAAATAACCCTATAAATCATTTCCATTTAACCATAATCAAGTGTGTAATCAAGCTTGGAGCTTAACTCTTGGAAGACGCACTTAAGCCTCATCATAGTCTTGTGTTTTTGTGACTTCCCTAGCCTTGTGCTAGTAGTAAGTTTCATAAAACACGTCTCGTTTAAGTTTTATTTATCTATGCGCTTAACTTGCAAGTTGTTTTGGGGGTGCTTTTAACCAAAGTTTCTAAACAAGGTTTTATGTCTTTTCTAAAAACAAAGCGTGATCTCTAAAAATATGAACTTGGATATGAGTTTTAGGATGGTTGGTGATGTTATATTATACAAAAAGATAGCTAGTTTTAGTATTTTTAGAAGTTGTTTTGGATGAAAAACATAAAGAAACACCGAATACGCTTAAAAATGGTTACGAACATCATATTATGGCTACTAGGACCATTTGAACATGAAAAATATGAAACAATTTGTGTAGAAGTTAAAATCACAAAAATAAAGTTGTAAACTTGAAAAACACAAGTGGGAACAAATGGACTTCAAGCTTTAAACCAAACATGTTGGTTGACTTAAAATGTATTTTTATAAAATAGGATTTAATAAAAATATAAATTACCAAATATGTTGGAAAAATATAAAAACATGGTTTTTATAATAAATTGATTATTTAAAAGACTTGGAGAAACTGTATAAAAACGAACCCTTTTATATCTATGGGAATGTAAAAGTGTTGGAGCGTTTTTGTGCTGTAAATAACAAAGTTTTGTTATATGAACATACAAAGTTATTTTATAAATTCCAAGTGAAACATATTATTGGGAATTTATGAAAAATAACCAAATATATATTTTTATGTAGGAAAATAATATTACAACGACAAGTAATTATTCCTACAAAATATATATATGAATAACTTGTATTGTTCGGGACGCGAGAATATATAAATACAAATAATGGAATGATGACGTATTTATATTACGACGTGTTAAAGGACAAAATGTGAAATGGGCGGATAAGTGTATATTGTATAACTTCCTACAAGATATGTATATATGTTATCGCGTCGAATGCGGGCATGAAAATATATATTTTACGAACTAAAATATATAAGATTAATTATGGGTGAAAAATGTGTAACACTTTCCTAAGTGTTGGAAAGGTATTCGTGGGAAAATTAACGTTAAATAATCTATAACGATTACACGTTTAAAACTAAGATAAGTATGCGAACTTGACAATGTAAAGTATGTTATCGAATCGGCAAGATCCTAGTATATTTATTTAATGAGAAAATAAATATATGGTAAAGTGAGCCGAGTCAAATGTTGAAAATGAAATATCGATCGACAAGATCCTAGTATAATTATTTAATGAGAAAATAATTATACGGTAAAGTGAGTCGAGTCGAGGATAATGTATTGTGAGTTAATTAATATGGAGATATAAGTGTAACTTATAACAAGGGTAATCCATCACCAATAATCATAGGACATATATTTAATTAAACGGGGAATTGTATCAAATAGTGGTGTTTGGAGTTAGGCGTACAACATGCCAGATAACACGCGCTGTAGACTTAGTGACTTATACGCACTAGGACGTTCGTAGGTGCTTGACCTCGGACTTGCTGTTCTCTGCTAGGTAATTGCACGCTGTACTTCAGGTGAGTTTCACGACCCCTTGTTACATGTCAAACTGTTTTTAAATGTTAAAATGAGATAAGTGGCATGATGAGTACTTGGGTTTTGTTGTTTCACCACTCGGGGTGAGTCCTCGCTACTGTAACCATTTACTCGTATGTTGTATTCGTGTTGAAATCGAGAACCGAAGGAATATTTGGATAGTACTATTGGAGTCTGACAAGGCCCACCCCTAATCGATAGCATCGATTATGCAACTGTGTATGCAAGGGGTGCACGTATTTTGAAGTAAGTTGTTATTTTCCGATAAACCACTTCTGCTCGTGGGGCATTATTATTAGCCTTGGTTTGGTTATGGGCTCAAGGGATTGCTCGTCATCGTAGTTTTTTGAAGCTAGCTACTCCTTACAAAGGTCACTACTTATGTTTGTTACACACATGTTGTTAAAATATTGTTGTTATGGAAATAAAACCTGTGAACTCACCAATATTTTATATATTGACATCTTTTTAAACATATATTTCAGGAAACTAAGTGATGAATAGATATGAGGCTAGTGCGATGGAATAAGGGACGTCGGATACTTGTCGGTGTTTCATCAATATTTCTCACTGGGTTGGGACTTGGATGAAAAAACCCAATGTATGAACTTGTTGTTTGTTGTTTTATAAAATGGTGTAATAAGGTACTAATTTCGACATCTTAATAAAATAATTTTTTCTAATTAAATATGGTTTGTGTTAATCTTGACTTTGATATGCTTTTAAGCGTTGCGTCACGTGTTTCCGCCATTGACGTAGTGTGAAATTATGAAACGCAACAAAGTTTCTCAACTTCTAAATGGAAAGACATTCACCCACTCTAGCACTCGACTTAGTTAATCCAACAGATCACTAAGATTAAAATGTGATAATTTTTATTAAAGATAAAGATATTTTCTTAATTTTGTAAATCTATCCATTACTATTTTATAGGCAACAAAACAACAATAGCTAAGACCATGTGTAGTGGAGAGGGTTATTTATAACGCCCCTGATTTTGATTGATCCACGTGGCAGCTGAGCCAGCATGGGGAAATGAAGTGAAAAGGGAGTGTAGTGGTAAAGGGGAAAATATAATGCCGTTGTTTCTGATTTGTTGTTTATTTTGTTATTTTTTTTAATTAATAAACTCAAAATAATTAAAATAAAAAACAAATAATATTAAAAAAAAAGTTACAACTAATATTAAAAAAAAAAGTTACAACTAATATTAAAAAATAAAAAAGTTACCACTAATATTAATTTAAACATTACATATTTCTAAATTACTTATTCAAACACTAAATAATCCTAAATTACTTATTTAAACATTACATAATCAATTCTAATTTTCTCCCCTATGGAGAGTAATTGTCCCAGTCTTGGAGTGTGTAGTACGGCGGGGACACGGAACGATCGCTATCGCGACCATCGGACCTCGCATCCGAGGGGATACAACAGTACTCATGAGGAGGGGAAAATTGTTTCGTTCTTCTTCTATAGCATCCCTTAAAGCTTCCAGGTCCTCCTCGGTTGGCTCCTGATCAGGAAGGGTTGGGGTGGGGGTAGCCTGGAAGTGGGGAGTGGGGTTCGGTTGGTTCTCCACAAACCGTAGACACCCCAATCCCCTCTCAGCCATAACATAATCTACAAACTACACAATCTCCTCTACAGTGAAATCAACATCTGGGTGTGTGAGAGTGTATCTTGGGAGTGGAGGAATGGAGGGGACGGGGTTGGAGACACGTGGAGGAGGAGGAGAAGGAAACACTTATTGAGGAGGAGGAGGAGGAGGAGGAGAAGAAAACACTTGTCGAGGAGGAGGAGGAGGAGAAAACACTTGTTGAGGAGGAGGAGAAGAAAACACTGGTGCACGACGTCTCCAGCGAGCGTATCGCCGGAGATTGGACGGCTCGGCAAGGTCATTTGGAAATCCACCACCTATAGCTATAGTGTGTTTGTAGTGTAGTTTTTATAAAATTGTAGTGTGTAGTGTAGTTTTTATAAAATTGTAGTGTGTTTGTAAGTGTATATATATAGTAAAAATAAAAATTCTAACCGTTCAAAACAAACGGTCGACTTTTTGAATTTGAAAGTTTCACCTTGCCACGTGGCAAGGTTTGATTGGTAGTCAAACAAGTTGCACCGCGTTATAAATAAAACGCCTGACACCCTTTTTGCAAAATAACGCCCCTATGGCGCTTCGACTACACAGGGTCTAATACTTCAACAAACAACAAGCTTGGGGGAGTGTGAGAGGGTTTAACCTCATAGGTCATAGTGCGTAGGAAGATGCAAATTGACATAATTTCACCAGAGAGACTAAACCATTTCCTGACATCATGCATAGACCTTTTGGTCTTTGTTGTGCATATGAATGTATCTTTGCTGCAACATCCTACATCATTTAGGGGTGTTTGGGATTGATTATTCAAAACAGATTATGCGTTTTGGAAAAGCAAGGGTGAAGCTGCTTATAGATTATTGCGTTTTGGTAGCATAAAAAACTGATTATATGCGTTTTCAAAACGCAATCCAAACACTAAAAACTGATTATCTACGTTTTCAAAATGCGATAATCTAAAAATCAGATTCAAAATGCATTCCCAAACACCCACTTAACCTTACAAATAACTTCTTCACTGAAAGGGTAGAGGGTGGATCAAAGGGTAAATTGACAACTTAATCCGTTTTTTCAAAGATCAATACGTGGTATCAAATTATAAGAACTAACAAAAAATATATGAAGGGAGATAGTGCACAAAAAAATCGAGATGCGAAATTTAGTAATGCAATCAATTTTCAACAGTCAAGTACGACTCCGATTTCGACGAATGATGTAAGGTGTAAAAGCCAATCTTGCTGAAGTAGACATCCACTCACCTGATGAGAAAAAAACGTAACAGAAAAATTAATCATAGATTCTTCCACTTCCTCCACTATTTCCACTGATTCTTCCTTTTCTTTTGTCAAAATCATTTCTACCTTCTCATTCAAAGATTATACCTTTCAACACATATTGAAAATTAGAGTGAAATAGTCCCATGTAAAAAGAATTACCTTATTAGAGATCGGTTATCTTGAAACTTGAAAGTGTTTTGGTATAAATCATTAACCTCCTGCAAGTGTACGAATTACTTCCCTTTTGATCCTACGAATAAAAACACACCCCTGTCTAATTCAAGATTCAGAAATTGGGGTATACAACATCAAGAGCACATAAGAAACCACATTTAAAAAAAAGAAAAAAAAAACTAATCCAATTGAAGTATGTATAAAACTTAATAGAAATCAAAATAAAACGTTATTATCTGCTTCACATTAACAACTTTTAATAGAATCCCAGAATTCAAAGTATGAATAAAAACAGTCATAAGTGTGTGTGTGTGTGTGAGTTAGAAAGAGGGGGATCCAATTCTATTCAAAGCGTTCACCACCATCCGATACCATCGCCTCCTTATCAAGTATTTTTGACACAACTGCTGATCAATGAAGGGCCAGGGATTTGAAGGGATCGAATAAAGAAATTGCAAACTTAAAACTCAGTGAAACAGACGAGTGTTGATGTTTTTTTTTATTTACTTTAAATTTGGGGATTGGAATGTGATCTATATTAATGAAGAACGGTGGTTTCAAAATTAATAATAAGATCTAAGAATTGTATCAATAGGTTATACCATTGTCAGTAAACTTTGTGCACAAGGGCATAAAGGGTAAAAAATTAGAAAAAAAAAATAGTGATTTATACTTGTGGCTCTTGAGATGCCATCTTAAAATGGTTGTAAAATAACCTTTCTAGATATGTTTCCTCCTTTATAATGTAGTATAGATATAGATATAGATAGAGATGAGAAGTTTTGTATAGGTTTGTATCATTTTAGCCTATGCTAGACTCGTTTTATTGATATATACATAATCGTCGTTCATAAAAGACATAATGTCCTTGTGAATTCATAAATTCATACATGGACTCACGCAGACAAATAGTAGAATGCTATCTGTTAACATCAATCTTACGTTTTTTTTAACGTTTGTTAGTCGACCTTCAGTTATGGGCCAGATTAACATTAGATTTAGTTAGGCGACCTTCAGAGAAATGTCTTGAGGTGCGTAAATAGCGTTACACTTTTGTATCGACATGGTGTGGTTATGAAAAGTCTTCCCTCTATCATAATATGTACAAAGTTCAAATTCTAAAAAATGTATTAGAGGGTAACAAGAAAATGATAGAAGCATGCCTTTAAAAAACGTTATTTTTTTATTATAATATTTGCAAAGGCAAAGCAAAAGGAGTTGGTTAATAACCAATTAACCACCCAATAAGAAGTGTTCACATTTGTAGACTTGCACTGGGTGACTTTTTTAAATAAACCTTCATTCGAGTAGTTATCATTTCAAAGGGCAACATTAACAATCTATTGTTTATGTTTCAACTTTTAACAACCTATACCACAATCATATTTTATATATTTCCCTCCACAATAGTTTTCTTCATGTTATTCACGTTCATGTACTATTCACCAATACATGTGTGTGATTTACGATTTATCTTTATAGAACATCTGATATTCTGACAAACAGATCCAAACACCTAAGGCCCAATTCATGTAATACTTTTTTTTTTTTCAAAGATTTAACTAGTTTTTTTTTTTAATGGCAAAGATTTAACTAGTTATCATTAAAATGAAATATGAACGTTACATCATAATAAAAGGTAGACGGACAACAAGTTGCACCGCCACCCCTTTCTGAATTGCGAACCCTAATCTACCAAAGACAAATCCTTGCCCCCCGGGATATGAACTATTGCTGTGGACGACCCGTTGGACCCTAGTCAAGAAACGATGTGGATCATTTAATAAGATCCACTTAGTCGACAAGTTAATCCAATATCACTAAAATATATTGACAACACTAAAATTACCCACAAAATTCTTCTTTAATCCCTAAACATTCTAAAATTACATTCTTGTTCCTCATGGTTTGCTCGGTTGTTACTCGGATAGTCCTTAGAGTGGATGACCTTTAATTTGTCCAGCTAAGTGTGTTTGAAATGACTAAACTATATTTACTATTAAAAATGATATGTAAAAAGTTAAAAGAAATATACTCAACCATTTCATAATTATAGTGAATGTGGATCCCACATCTTTTATATAAATATTAATTGGAGGCTAGGCGCAATTTTTACAACCATAAATTTATCCATGTTTCGCGTGGTCAATAACAACCGGGGTGCATCAACCGTCTTTGCGTATTTTATTGTTAGCAAGGCTTTATACAATATGTAATATTTTGATTCTTATATTATATGTTTTCACTTGTTGAGAGTGGATTATAGTAGTTTATAATTACCATTTATCCTTAGTTTTACTTTCATCAAAATAAATGAATTTATAATGTATTGCATATGTATTTATTTTACCATGTTAGAATAAGTATAAAGTATAATAATCAAGAAGCATAAATAGATATCCACACTGGATAGCCTAAAAGTGTTGAAAATGACATCCATATGTTTCATGAACCGTAGGTTGTGTCCAACAACTTCACACGATGTGGTTTTTATTTTTTTTTTTAACGGCCAACGAATCAATGTCCGAGCACTCTCAGGCACCCTTTTTGGCGAATCAGGTACTCGAGAGTACCCGGCCACCAATTGCCACCAATTGCCACCAATTCCCGGGAAAACCCGACCACTCACCCGCCCGAAGGCACGACAGTGAAATAATCGGTAAAACCGGTCGGGATCAGGAATCGAACCCAAGCCAATGGCTGGGTCATCCCTCATTTCCCCTCCACCAATGTCCTCCAAATGTGAGAATTGAACCCAAGCCTCCCATAGGAAACTTTAGGCCCTCAACCAACTGGGCTACAAGTGTTGGACGACACGATTTGTTAATTGGGCCGTGTATGAGTTGGGAATAGAAACCCGCCAATTAATTCCTCAACCTGAATGTCTATATTCAACCGAGTTGACTAGCTCATGAGCTACTTGAGAAAAAGCTCGAAACGAACCTAGCCTTATCGAGCTCGAGCGGAGTTTGAGCCAAAAACAAAGCTCGTTTATTTATCAAGCTCGGGCTCAAGCTTGGCTTGGGAAGCTCGTCAGACTCGTCGAGCCTTATTGGACCTTAATGTAATATTAGTTTTATTAATATTTAATAACATTTACCCCTCATTTAAAGTTGTTTAGTACACGGACCGAGCCTGAGCTTCGATTAACGAGCTCACGAGCCTATTATTTATATAATTTTTATCTATTATATTAAATAATAAATGAGCTGAGCTCAAGCTCAAACTTTCATAAGTCAATCGAGCCAAAGCTCGAGCCTGGCCAAGCTCAGGCTTGGTTTGACTCTTGTGCACCCCACCTATCACTATCCCTATTTTTTTACCATCCAAATGAAATATTCATGTCACCAAATATTGTACATATACAACCACCAATGTAGCAAGCTACTAGATCATTGTAACAACACTTCCCCAAAACACATACACCACTTCTACCTATCTTCTATCACCATCCCGATTCAATGTGCAAAAAACAACTTACAGTTTTAACCTTTTGCTAGAAAATCTTGTAGTCAAGTTCTAATATAGTGTTAAATAAGTTCATGCATCAACACTGGTAAAGCAGTTCTTTATTAAATAAACCCAAATCAAACGGTAACATTACAACACAATCGGTAAACCAAAAGTGAGAGTTCACTTGTCTTATTTTCACTAACGGAAAGGAGCTAAACCGCTACAAGATGCTTGTGGTGGTTGAGAAATTCGAGCACGAGCTCATTCACTTTTTTAGGGAATTGCTCTGGAAGAAAATGAGAACCATGAGGGACATATATTGTCTCTAGGTTTGGCACATACTTGTTCACGTCTCCACTCCTTATGTATTCTCCTATTCCAGGAATCTTTAACACATAATCTGCCTCACCCATAATCATCATTGTTGGAACTTCGACTTTAGGATTCTGCACCTCATTCCCAACCATGTGCATTGTCCTGTGAAGTGTTAAAAAATCATTTAAAATTTTACATTACTATTGTCTTGAAAGTCAAAAGGTATAAATATTTTGTTAACAAATTGTCTAAATGTTGAAAGTTTAACCCCTAAGATGTCAAACTAAATTAAAATTACTATTCTAAAACACAGAGTAAATATATAGTTTTAATAAATTCTTGATGTAGTAGGTGTAACAACAAAGTTACAAAGTATATACCTATAGGGAACTTGGAGTGCAGTTTGAAATCCAGACTTCTCATACAAAGCCGCATAGGCTTCAAGATCCTCCTCAGTAAACCAAGAGGGTAAAGGAGTCGATGGTTTAACCAAATCCATGATCTCTTAGTTTTCATTCGCTATCTGCAGTTCACTTTGAGAAAACAAAATGTAGATGTTTCTCACCACAGTTTTCACATCAAAGCGACCAAAATCAGCTTCCGCTCTTCCGGGTTCCTGATTAAAGTTTAAGATAATATAAATTAAACAATATTGTTCTGTTCTATGTTCTAACAACATGTAAATAAGATCCACACATATATATACACACACACACACACACACCTGCCATCTTCGAGGGTAGAAGCCCTCTGGGAGGATAAATTCGGTCGTGAAGCCGCCTGGAGGCATAAATGGCAAACCAATTGTGATAATCCCAGCTACTTTCTCCGGGTACTGAAGGGCGAATGGGTACGCAACCATTGCTCCAAAGTCTTTGCCAATCACAAATACCTGAGAATTGAATGTTCAGAAACAATTTTGAACATTCTTTCATTCTTTTACAATAAAATATGCGAGGACTATCCCCTTTAAAGAATAAAATGCACTTTTGTATGGATTAACTCTACCCTATGGAGATGTGGATTTTTGCACAACCTGAGAGCACACACGATCCTAAGAATAAGTGGGCAACAACACAAGCCCCAAACACCATCCCCTCAATTGGCGTTGCCTTTTGGTTTGGGTTCCTCCACGAGCATGGGGCAGGTCTATTACAAATGTGATTGGCTGATTAAAAAAAATATATACACAAACTTATTAAAAAACCAAGCCCCAAACCCAACCCAACCCAACCCCTCCATGCCAAGTGTCAACTCATGACCCCAATCCACGCCCCTCCACTCCCTTTAATCTAAGAGTGTTGAGAGTGGGCGTGACTTTTGGGCGTGGGGCACCTACTCAAGCCCCAAACACCACCCACATGGCGTGGGTTATTTGGCGTGGCCCTTATGGCATGGAGAAAGCCATGAGCGTGGGGTGGGTGGGTTGGATGAGGGCTGCAACTTGATTAACTGACTTTTTTTTTTTTTTTTTTTTTTGTGAAAAAAATTATACACTCAAACTTATTCAAAACCCAAGTTCCTTCAAATCCACGTGTCAACACATGCCTCTCACCCATGCCCCTCCACTCCCTTCAGTCTAATAGAAAATCCATAGGTATGGGTTCGGTATAAACAGGATCGGACCAGTTTGGATTGAGCCCACAAACCCATTTTAGCTAAATGGGTCACAATTGTGTCACCTTGTCTGATTTGTGATTCGACCCGCTATACCCACTAATTTTCTTAAATAATTACACCAAAGAATAAATTGACCTAAAACTTCATAATGATAATGTAACTTTATATATACATATGTATTTTTTTTCTCAAATTGTAACTTTAAATTACAAGTATACGAAAAATAAAAAATAAAAAAACACATTTAACAAGTCTGTGTTAGTGTTATGTCACAAATATTCATATCATGTTCACATATCCAACATGATTTTCTAGTCAGTGCCATAAAAAAACTGCTCCGACTACTAACCAACACAACCTGTATAACACCCCTTATTTAACTATATATGCCTTATCTTCCTTCACCTTCAGTTAGAAAAAAATTAAAAAAAAAAAAAATCTTACCTTAGAAATGTTGAGAGAATCCAGAATCAAAGCTGTGTCATTGATAAGATCAGCAAAGGTAGCCTTCTGGGGTTCTGCGGGTTGTTCGGACAGCCCATAGCCTCTAAAGTCAGGTGCAATTGCTCGAAAACCAGCCTTTGCGACCGCGATCATTTGGTGGCGCCAAGTGTACCATATCTCCGGGAACCCATGAAGGAAAATGACCACAGGAGATGACTCTAAACCGATCTCAGCTACATGAAGCTTTAGACCGTTGACTTGAACAAATCTGTGTGTAATTTGATCCATTGCTATAGTATGTGTATATCTTGTGAACTGATGCATTCATGTGTATATATAGACAACATTGAACTACTTTGATACGGTTATCAGGACGGTTGTGTTGTGTCCACCAATTGTTAGTTATTGGTATGAACATGTTACATATATAAGAATCAACATTAAATGTCACAAGTTTGAGACCCTTCAAAATGGGTACAAATAATTTAAAGGGGTATCGGATTTAAATAATCTAAAGTTTGGGTCATTGACGAATAATAATCTAAACTTTAGCGTTGGACCAGGATAATGTTAAGTGAACATGTGAGTGTCAAAAATGAACCTCCGTTAACTCTGAACTAACTGAGTTAGTTCAAGATGACGTGGCTGCTGAGTTGGCGTGCTGATGTGGACCAGATGCTGACGTGGCAGGTGAGGTGTCATGCTGATGTGGACTAGATGCTTAGGTGACATGCCAAGTCATCTGCCACCTCAACAGCCACATCATCTTAAACTAACTCAGTTAGTTCAAAGTTAACAGAGGTTCATTTTTGACACTCACATGTTCACTTGGGATTATCCTGGTCGAACGTTAAAATTTGGATTATTATTGGCCAATAACCAAAACTTTGGATTACCCCTAATTTAAAAAATAGTACTGGCTTGTAAAGTATATTTATGATATCTTGAGAAAAAGTAAATAAATGCACTCTACTCTAACTTTTATTTATTTTAGACCCTATAAAATTAAGGTATTTAGGAACTATACACCTTATAATTAGGATGCATACATCCTGGCCCACATTACAGACCAATAGGAAGCTGTCACATACTTAGAATGTGATGTCATACACCCCCAAATATGATGTCATAGGGTGTATGAATGTTACATCCCTAAAATTAATTTTGGCTGCATTAATTGTACATTTATAGATATTATGCCGTTTTTGACCGCTTAATTTCATATTTTCAATTTTTTTAAAGGTTAAATGTTACTAAGGTCAAACAGGGCAGTCTGGTGAATCCGTAATACAAGTCCTGATGATCGTGACATCTGCGAACATCGCCCCGTCACTTTATCACGGCTCAATTTTATCTCACCTCGTGATATTCGAATATAGCCGTTGCGCTTGGGTCTTGCAACAGTCAAATGACCGTTTGTGCTTTAACAAAAAAACAAAAGTTTTTAATATATACACACACACTAGTAGTGTGCACGCGCGATGTGGCGAGGAATACAACTACTTTTACGGGTATGCATGATTCGGTTCAATTAAGCTATTAGCCTCAACCAAAACCAAAGTCAACGGTTAAATAATTTTATTAACCGATCGATTAATTGGTTCGGTTTATTTGATTAGATTGTCGTTTTTCAATCCGATTAAGTCAATTTTGTTAATAACCAAAACTAAACTTTGGGCAAAATATAACTTTGGGCAAAATATAACTCTACTAAAGCATGGGCTTAGTGCCCCATCTTTTTGGGGCCCCATTCTATAATGTTATTTTATATTTGTATCGAACTTGTTTATGTAGTATTGAACCGTAGCTCGTTCCAAAAAGAGGCAATATGGTTCAATTAAAAATGAAAGCGGGAAAGTGATGAATGAAAATCGAATCGAATCTTATAGTAACGGGAAAGTGAGGAATGAAAATCGAATCGAATCTTATAGTGAGGTAAGTAAAAGTGTAGGTTTCCCAAACCAAGAAACAGTAGTTAGGTTTCCCAAACCCAAAAGTAGTAATCAACAACCAAAACCAAGAACCAAGTTCCACTAGTTCAGCGCATGCCAAGGGTAGCTAACCCATTCATGATAACTAAACAAGGATATACCGAATTGCTATTTGAACGATGCACTCGCCCCACGAGCTGGTTTTTGCCTCCCATCATTGCCTATCAACAATGATAAAGTCTAAGGTCGTAGTTCACGCCCGGCTCGCAGCACGGTGTGAGGTTTGTCAAACGTAATAGCGCTATCAACGTAACCCGCTTGCTATAACCCGGCAACTCATTCGATAAATAGTGAAGGACTTCCGTGATAGAATGCAGTTTAGTTCATCAAGGACACAGAGTGTGAAACTAGCAAAACCCGACCCACACAAGGAGTCATAGCATCCCAAAACCCGGGATGTGTAGTAGTCCCAAACCGGACTAGAAAATAGTAGTCCCAAACCAGACTAGAAGAGTTAAGTAAGGCGTCTCAAACCCGAGACGCATGCTTTTGAGAAAAGAGTAGTGAAACTCACCTTAGTATGCAAGAAATTAATCCAAACTTCCAAAGTAGAATGTGCTACCAACTCCCTATTACATGTGTCACTAAGTGAGTATATGTGTAATATCATTACACCATATAACCCGTTTGTCCAAGACGTTTAAAAGTTCAAAACCGTGTAAGTGACACCTAACGATTCTACATGTATAAGTAAACCCTACGGACCCGTTGGTGAATATGTTGATTATCATCAGTTTTACACTTCATATGCATCTCATATAAGTGTCCATTCAAGTTCATGTCAAATACATACCACATAAGACTCCAAATAGTCACATAAACATACATTACACAATTTGCGTTTTTAGGACAGATTATGCGCCGTGAAGACTAATTTGTTAAAAATACTTATCCAGTGAACTAGACTCCCAAAATTTTATTAAATATTCTAGGGGGTCTATTGGACAAATCAATATTTTTATTTTGTGATAAAACCTTGCACAAAAATTATGAAAAATCACGCAACACAGCTATGTCCATAAAATACACACAACAGATCAGATTAGTAGAAAATTTCCAAATATTGTGTATTCATCCAAACGGGATGAATCCACTTGG
The DNA here is from genome assembly GCA_028751855.1 of Ambrosia trifida. Taxonomy (NCBI): domain Eukaryota; kingdom Viridiplantae; phylum Streptophyta; class Magnoliopsida; order Asterales; family Asteraceae; genus Ambrosia; species Ambrosia trifida. Next base: position 130,098,692 of record CM054128.1, on the reverse strand, counting down.
AAAAGCCAAGTTATTCCAATGTTGACCTACTGTCCAAGTTTCATACTTTAATTCTTTGTGAAACTCAAGTTATGATTGTTTAAAGTTGACCCAGAGTACTAATCCGAAAATCTGATATGACCTTTAATCAAAGAAAATTCCAAAAACTTATCAAACGATGTCCAAATCAGATGATTTTGCCCATTATAAAAAGCTAAGACCATGTATAATACAACCATGCCAAGAAATCATCAAAACTAATATTTCTAATATATGTAACATACCCTACAATTTGACCCAAACATTCTGTACAGATTTTAATCATGCATAAACTCTTAATAAAACTACTCATGTATGCATATAATCGATCAATGATACTCAAAAACCATCATAAAACATTCATAAGACATATCATGATCAGAACCTTACAGAATACATGCAAAACCATAAACCCTAAAGGTCTAAAACATCATAAACATTCATATCATGCAACCTATCAAATACCAATCACATAAGATCATGTTTAGCCCATTCAATCTCTATAAACATCAAGTTTTAATCTTTATAAAAACGTTTCAGACCTGGACAAACTCGGTTATGATGTTTTAAAACATATTAAAGAAGATTAAAACACAAGAGATTGAATATTATACCGCAAGTACTTCAAAACTATCAACCGATTGCTCTCCAAGCTTCCCGCTCGATGTTCTTGAGCCTTAGCAGGTGTTTGGGGTTAATAGTTTCGTAACTAGGCAGTAGGGGGCGATTAGGGTTGAGTTTTGGGGATACATGAGGCTTAAGATTGTTTAAATAGGGGTTTAAGTCGGTTTAGTTGCGTCAAAACCCTGCGCGCGGCCGCTCGGAGAGAGTGAGCGGCCGCTCACTCCTCCCCGGCCCGCTCCGGGTGGTCTGCTTCGTTGTACAATGTGTTTTTTCGATGTTTTCGCTATTTTGGACCATAAAAAGTGTAATCACATGTGTTAAGACCCCAACCATCCTAATGGTCCACCCATTACGATTTTTATTAACTCTTTCGGTTTACGTTCACGTAATCACATACAGTTTGCACATAGTTTCACAGAGTTTCATAGAAGCACGTAATTGCAATCAATCTCAATCAATTAATTCTGTTGGGCTAGATTTAAAGGTTTGCGTTGTCTTGGGTTTGATGATAGTGGGTTCGGCCTATGTGGCCCATGTAAGGGTGACCGCCTATGTTTAGTATAAATAGGGGTCTCATAGTTTGTTTTGGGGTTGCTTGTCATTTTTGTTGTTGAACGTGCGTGTACCAGACGACTCCTTGAAGTCGTGTGCACCTTATCAATAAAATCGTGTGTTTCATGTTTCTTCTTTGTTCTTTATATACAATCATTGTTTCCGCCTTTGATTGTGTACGTGTTTGATACCCGATAGAGAAGATCTTGGACTAACAAATTCACAATTATCTAATTTCACCATTCAACAACGTCCGAGGTTCACTACTCATGTATATAGTCTGGTAATTCCCCAAATTACCACTTCATGCAGTTATTAACCTATAACTGTGCGACGTGTGACTTAACTAGCTAACCCTAGTTAAGTAGAATGCATAGAATGTAACTAGAGTTCAGTTAAAGTGAGAACATGAAATTGCGGGGTATCACATCATCCCCAAGTTGAAAAGAATTTCGTCCCAAAATTCAGTAGGTAAACAGTAAAGTTAGCGTCGAGTGAGTGTCATGTGAGAGAAAATTCCGAAAAATTTTCTGGGTGTCACACATATGCAACAAACACACACATAAATCATCGACTGAACCACCATCGAAAACCTATACAGCCGCCATTAACCATCACGACGACGACACCTACGCAGCCGTCATTAACCACCACAACAGCCACCATCAACCGAACCACTATTCGACATCCGCCATCACAAACATAAATCATCAGAGTGTTTTATTTATGAATGAAGATGAAGACGACGTCCGATGATAATGGATCAGTTTGTTTTCTATTAATTGGTGTGTTTCATGGCGGATTATTTTGTTACATTCATATTAGTGTGTTATATTTTCATGATGGTTTACTATATTACATGTTGTAAAATGACATCGATGTGTTTATCTTCATCAGTGTATTTTAAAAAGATTCAAGTTATGGTGTTTAATATCCGGAAGCATGTATTACGGTGTGGTGTTTAATAACAGAAGGTTTGTATTACAGTGTGGTATTTTATATTCATATTTATGTGTTTTATCTTCATATGATCATATAAGTTAGTTTTATTTTTGTACACTTAAAAAATTTGTAATTGGTAAAACACCATGTAAGATTAACACCCTTTACAAGACTATAATAAAACACCATACCTTGTATAAAATATAACTTAAAAACTACCATAAACATAAAACACCATGTGTTAGACTGTTAAACACCATATAAGAATATAAAGTTATGTTGATTGGACTATAAACATCTATGTAAAGATGATGATGAAGATGAAGTCAGTGATAACGTCATTCATTGACATGAGAAAGACAAATCTATATTTGCAATCCCTCTCAACAAAAAAAATGGTTCAAAGGAAAAAATAGATAAATAGTTATTGACAACAATTTAGGGATTATATTAATTTTAAGTTGATATCCGGAAGGTTTGCAAAATTATGATTTTAATCTTTATTTAATATTATGTCAAAATTACTAAATTGCCCAAAGACCTTGTCCCATGTGTCGCAACCATAAGCATTCTCACCCTTCTTATACATTTTGAACTTTATATAGGAACCTATATATATATATATATGATTTGGTTCATTTGAAAACCTTTTGCCGAATTGAGAACTGAGATAATTATTTTGAACCACACATTTCTATAAGGCAAAAAAGTCAGTCATTTCTTGCAATATTTTTTTTGCGTTTATACATATATGTATATACGTGTCTAAAACTACAAAAACTAGTGTTGTACATATATGTACAAACATGTTTTGTAATGTACATACATGTGCAAATGTGTAGAAATGATTTCACATACATGTATAGAAAAAAAGATTGTGGGTAAGAACATGTCATTTTAATGTACATACGTGTCTATACGTCTTAGAATTAAAAAAAATAAGTATCATACATATATGTTTGAAAATATACACATATGTATAATTGAAAAATGTAATATACACATATGCAAAAATGAAACAAAAATAAATAAAAAAATATTCTTACAAGAAAAGCTGCGATTTAGCAAAAATATATACAAGGATTAATTAAAAAAACCTCAAAACTTTAAAGAAACCCTAGAAACTTAATATTCATCTCATCCATTGATTATTAAAATGAATGGTGATGATCAATTGTTAAAAGTCATAATCAACTTTTCATTTTTAAATATAATTAAAGTACACAAAAGGGTAGTATGGTAAAACTAACACACATTCTCTCTCCACCTTTTCTCTCTTCATTTTTCCTCTCACCAGCCTTCTCTCTTCACATTTCCTCTCACCAATCTTTTCTCTCTTACATTTTCTCTCTACGACTTTCTCTCTCATACTAATTTAAATTTTTAGATATATTAATTTCATTTTATTATACAAGATTTTTTTTCATAGTTATGCAAGTCTTGCATATGTAAAGAGGTGTATTATTACATATGTTAAATGAGAATTTTTTTTCATGATTTCCAGATTTATTAATTTCGTTTTAGTAAACCTGTCAAACTTATTGTTACATATGTTAGAGGGGTATTATTACATACGTTAAAATCGTGATACAAACAAGCAAATTCTAGTAAAAACTATGAGACATATTGTTACATATGTTACGGATGTATTATTACATACGTTAAAATGGTGATACACCCCTGACCTCATATGGGATGTCTTATTAGAATACGTTTAAACACATAAAATGTGTAAATTAAAAAAGACATAACAGATTTATCAAAAACTATCTTAAAAAGTTTATCTATGCTTAATTCTTGATTATCATCTTGTTCTTTAAACAAAAAAAACAATATCATAATAAAAAAAATCTATTTATACTTCATTCTTTTTAATCATCTTTTAACGCAAATATTTGTGCACCTGCAAAAGAAAACAAATTCATCAATTTACATGGTAACCCCCCCCCCCCCAAACATGTTAACGTATGTTATCCGTGTCATAACATATGTTATTTACCATTTGTTAACATATATTATCCACTCTTTATTAACATATTTTATCAACCTACATTAAAAGAAAAGATAACACTCATAATTTTATTTTTAAAAATCACTAGATTTTGATTAAAAAATCATGTTAGTAACAATAATGTATGAAAAAAGTGTTAATTAATATGTAAGCTTGCGTGTTAACATATGTTATCTGATCTTCGTTAACATACACCTGAATTCAAAAAACATAACCTATAAGGTATATTATAAAAAGATGTGACATGAAAAGAGTCTATTTTAAATATATTTTTTCTTAACAAGAGAAATAAACCTTGATGAGTAATATAGTAACCATTTTAGATATTAATTAAAAAGAAGGGAGGTAATACCGAATAAGGAAATAAATCTATATATAATAATAAAAAAAGATGAGAGGCGGTGCCGGAGATCAAGAATGCAGATCTGGATTCACAAAGGCAGGAGAAGAATCTAGAAGACTCAAAGGTATTTTCAAGTTTTACGTGACTAATCTCCCAGATAGATGTAGCAGCCTAAAGGTAGGGGAGGTTATTAAGGTATATGGAAACGTGTTTAGGGTATACATCGCAAAAAAGAGAGACAGGGAAGGAAGACAATTTGGCTTCGTCGGTTTTAAGGAAGTAAAAGATGTTGATTTAGAAAGCAGTATGGCGAATGTGTATATGGGGGAAAACAAGATTATCATCAACATAGCCAGGTTTGTCTTGGAAAATGTTGGTGTGGATTTAAGTAAAGAATCAAAAGGAAAACAGAAGATGCATGATAGTAATGAAAATCATGTGTCGCATTTTAGTAAGACATGGGATTCAGGATTGTCCTTTCGAGATGCCATGGGGGCGTTGGCGTTAAGAACTCAAAGGAGATGGAGGTTATTGACATTGGCGACAGTGTGAAGGCATTCGATGATAGATATGGTAGAGCTTTGATTTTTCATTTGGACAACTTGGAATCGCTCAGGAAGGTCAATTTTATTCTGGGGGATAATTATACCGGTGTCGAACGCATTCAATATTTGGTTGTTATTAAAGGGTCCATTTTCTAATTAAAATAATACACATAAGTTCACTAAAGTACAGGGCAATATGACAATCTTCATTTTCTGAAAAAAAAAACATATTTAAAAAAGTTGATTTGACACTTGTCAAAGTCATCTCTTTCCTACTTTATAGCACTCTTTTCCCGAAAGAAATTAACATGTGTTAATGTTGGTGGTGAAAATCCTCAGGATGATTTTACTTCGTATCCTCCATGTAGCATCTTCAGGATGCTGAAGGGCATAACAGACTTTAGGATGTAACTATATTTCAGCATATGCACATCTTGAGGATGGACTAACAAATTATCATTTGATGACATGATTGCAGGTACAACTAAGTTATAATATGGACTTGAAACTGTCTTCCAACATCTATATTATAATACTCGGTCCAAGGAGTTTAAAATGGAAGGGTTACACTCGAGAGCTAAGGTCCAAGCATGAAGAAGGAGTCAAAGTTGTAACCGACTAACATTAAAAGCAAGCGAAGAACCAGGAAACAGTTGCTACAAAATCTACCTAAGGTGAAACAGCTACAACGGTCACATGAAGACTTCAAGGAACTTAACTAAGCAAGCGGATTATACGGGATTTGATGTTTACGTTCATTTACTATAAATATGGGAATGATCGACGAGTATAGGACACATTATTCTCACCTGAAACACACAAACACTCAGCTGATCATAGAGAAACTCACACACACTTAGCGCAACTCATTGTAATCTTAGTACACTCGTCTATCATTCATCCAAAGTTGTAACATTTTTACCCATTTTTAATATTAACAAACAAGGTAGGGGCCTAGACTCCTCCCGAGGTTTTATGCTGGCGATCTACAACTGATCAAGGGCTTTCCTCGTACATTGTGTGTTGTTCTTTGTGCATTTGAGCTTAGATTATCTTTTTATTCAATTCACTTATAGTTGCATCCTCAGGATACAACTGTCCATCCTCAGCTTTATCTTAACCATCCTGAGCATAGTTGTCAATTTATCGTTTATTTCCATTTACAAGTCACCATCCTGAAAATAACACTAAGTTTTTATCATACTAGCACTCTACCCCACTTTTACTAATTTGAAAAACAAGATTATTTCTAGCAAGTAATTTTTGACCAAAACAATTTGGCGCCCACCGTGGGGAAAGTGGTGCTATTTTAACAAAAAACTTTGTTAAAACGTTTTCCCAATTTATTCATTTTACAAATCTTGACAACTATGTCTTCCTCACAAAAATCTGTTTCCTCATCCATGCCATCCACAACCTCTGCCAGAAATGCAACACTGCCACCCCCACCTGCATTACTAAGAAGTTCTACTTCTCAAATCCCACCTAGACCATCAATGGGGGCATCTGGATCCACTCCGCCTGTTTTTGTGTCAAATGATGAATTCCTCTCTATGTTTACATTAATGAAGGATCAAATACAACAACAACAAGACACAAACCAGATGCTGATAAGAGAGATACAATCTCTCAAGTCATCCTCAAGGAAGCCAACCGAAGACATGGGGACACCATTGCAGCCGAGGGTGTTGGATTTTAATTCTGCATCTCTGGGGCGTTCATCAATGAGATTTTATCCCCATGAACACGGGATTCTCTGCTCCTGAAACAACTATTACACCCAGGATGACAACCACTAGGGATCCAGGATATACACCTGGGCCATCCCAAGGATACAACAATAACGGTAACAATTTAAGTTCCAGTACTTTTACTGCTAATGATGTTGCTTCTTTGCAGGATACAGGTATAAGTCCACAACTAGCAAGGGAGCTATAGAAAATCAAGGATATGGTAGCAAGGTAACAATTTAAGTTCCAGTACTTTCATAGGGTGTCTCGGTTTGCACCTCCTATATGTGATGCAGAGATCCCGAAACGGTTTCAAACTCCAAGCATGAAGCTCTATGATGGATCTACAGATCCTGAGGAGCATGTGGCTCAGTATAGGGAAAGGATGGAGATAAATCCAATTCCTGCCAACCTCAAGGAAGCATGCTTATGCAAGGGATTTGGTTCAACTCTCACTGGTCCAGCCTTGAAATAGCTCTTAAGTGTTCCTCCATACTCAATTACTTCTTTTGCACATTTGATCAACATGTTTAATAACCAGTTTTCTTGTAGTCGAACGTTCAAACGTTTGACAAGTGACCTATATAGGGTAACTCAACCACATGGGAAATCACTAAGAGAATACATTACTAGGTTTGGAAAAGAAGCACTCGACATCCCGAACCTGGATGTCACGACGGCAGTACAAGCATTCAAAATGGGACTGCAAAGGGATTCACCATTCTACCAAGAATTGGTGATGAATCCTTATAGGAACTTGGATGAAGTCCGAAACAGGGCTCAAAGGTTCATCCGACTTGAGGATGACAAGAAAATTCAAGAGAGGATAGAATCATCCTCAAGATATAACCATCCTAATCGAAAATCCACTCCCATATACGAACCATACAAGCATAAACCATCTGCTAGACCCGACAATAAAAAGGTTAATGTGGTGGAGGATGACGATGAGGATGAATGTCTAAATTATTAGATTACTGTTTTTCTGTGGATGTTATAGGTTTAATGTATGCCATGAAGGACCTTGGGGATAAAGCAAGGTGGCCTAAGAAGGATAACAAGACAGGATGGAAGGAGAAATCAAAGTGGTGTGCCTTCCATGAATATTTCGGTCATATCACTGAAGATTGTATCGCCTTGAGGAAAGAGATTGCATATCTTCTAAGCAAGGGTCATCTTAAGGATCTTCTGGGCAAGAAGAAACCAAGGGTTCAGGATGGCACCAACATCCCGGAAAGAGTAGCATCCCCACCTAAGGATGCTGGTATAATCAACATCATTTCAGGAGGATCAGACATTTGTGGAACCTCATATTCAGCTGCCAAAAGTCATGCAAGAGCAACAAAATCAGAAAAAGGAGAAAGACCCACAAAAACTACCATCCTGACGACGTTTAAAGTGATCGGCTTTGAGGAAGAAGACATAGAAAATATCCTTGACCCTTATCACGATGGTTTAGTTATAACTTTATATATTGCTAATCACTTTGTTCGCGGGATCCTTGTAGATGGTGGAAGCTCAGTGAATATAATCCAACTAGAAGCCCTCAAAAGAATGAATATCCCAGAATCCGAAATAGTTTCCAGATCATCGGTCCTGGTGGGCTTCAGTGGAGAAACTAAAAGTACAGTAGGTGACATCAAGCTACCAGTGTATGTATAGGGAGTGAATTCTATCCAGAGATTCTGTGTGATAGATTACTTATCCTGCTATAATGTCATCTTGGGGAGACCCTGGATACATGACATGAAGGTAGTTCCTTCAACATATCACCAGTGTATAAAGTTACCTACACCATGGGGAGTTGATAAAGTCAATAGCGATCAAGAGGAAGCCAAGGATTGCTATACTACATCGATGAAGGCTTCATCACGACAAGCATAGCAATTACAGAAGGATGCACAGTGCCATCCTTAGGATGTCAAGGCACATCCTGACCAGGATGTAAAGGTTGTCTGCCTTGATGACAATAACAGGTATATCACTGTGTTGATTGGTAAGAATATTCCTTATGACATTGAACAATCACTAATTTCATTTCTTAAATGCAGGTTGTCTACCTTTGCATGGAAGCATGAAGATATGACTGGCATCTCTAAGGATGTCATTACCCACAAACTTAGGATTGATAAGAGCTTCAAACCCATCCAGCAGAAACGAAGAAAGTTTGCACCAGAAAGAAATATCATTATACAAGAAGAGGTGAACAGATTGCTCAAATCCAAGATGATAAGGGAAGTAAAATTCCCAAGATGGTTGGCAAACGTGGTAGTGGTACAGAAGAAGAATGGGAAATGGAGAGTATGTGTAGACTACACAGACCTCAACAAAGCCTGTCCTAAGGACCCATTTCCACTGCCACATAGAGATTCAATGGTGGATGCTACAGCATGCCACGAGATGCTGACATTCACGGATGCATCCTCGGGATTCCAGCAAATCCAAATGGAACCAGATGACCAAGAGGATACGACATTCATGACTCCATGAGGTATATATTGTTATATAGCTATGCCATTTGGACTAAAAAATGCAGGTGCAACCTACCCAAAGCTAGTGAACATGATGTTCAAGGAAAAGATTGCGGACACAATGGAAGTATACATTGATGACATGGTGGTTATATCCAAGAAGGCAGAGAACTATCTTCAGGATCTTAAAGAGGCATTTGACATCCTGAATGCTTATAATATGAAGTTAAATCCATCCAAATGTCACTTCAGAGTTGGTGCTGGAAAATTTCTTGGATATTTAGAAACCAAAAGAGGGATAGAAGCTAGTCCCGAACAAATAAAGGCCATCCTTGACCTCAAATCCCCAAGAAACATCAAGGATGTACAAAGGCTAACAGGCAGGATAGCAGCTTTAAACAGATTCATCTCAAAGTCCCCAGAGAAATGCAAGGAGTTCTATGACATCCTGAAGAAAAATAGTAAATTCGTCTGGGGACAAAAGCATGAGGAAGCATTGAAGAAACTGAAGGAGTATCTTGCAGCAGCTCCACTCCTGATGAAACCGGAGGATGGAGAACCTCTAAAGTTATACCTTGCAGTTTCTGGGAATGCAATAAGTGCAGTCTTGGTAAGAGACTTCGAAGGGCGACAACATCCTGTCTACTATGTAAGTAAAACTCTATTAGATGCTGAAACTAGGTATTCACATCTTGAAAAACTCGTTTTAGCTTTAATAATGGCATATACCAAGTTAAGGCATTATTTTGAAACACATAGGATACATGTTCAAACTAATTACCCTATTAAAAACGTACTTAGAAAACCAGAAATGTTAGGAAGAATGGCAAAATGGTCGATAAAATTAAGTGCCTTTGACTTGGTATATGAGCCTAGAAATGCAATCAAATCACAGGCTCAAGCAGATTTTGTGGCTGATTTCAGTAATGACATCCTGAGTGAAGTAGAGTCTGAAGTTCAACAATTAAATGAAAATTTAGAAAAATGGACTTTATATACTGATGGTGCTTCAAATGCAAAAGGAACAGGTTTAGGAATACTACTAAAATCGCCACAAGGAGACAAAATACCCCATGCTATTAGATGTGCATTTTAGACAACCAATAATGAGACAAAATATGAAGCTCTCATTGCTGGTCTACAACTTGCTAGGGACATGCATGTTATTAATATTGAAGTATTTGTTGATTCTTTGTTGATTGCTAACCATTTTAATGGATCTTATGCAGTAAAGGGTCAAAAGTTAGCTGTTTATCTTGAAAAAGTTAAAAATTTAGCAACTTCTTTTGTAGAATTTTCACTAACACAGGTACCTAGTGAAGAAAATGCTGAAGCTGATGCTTTAGCAAATCTGGGATCTTCAATAACTCTACCTGAAGGATCTAATATTTCCATCATCCACATCCTGAAACTAGCAATTAAAGAGTGGCATCCTGAGGATAGTAAGGCACATCCTGAAGATATCACTGAGCATCCTGAAGATAAAACAATACATCCTGAGGATATCACTGTTTTAGCCACTCAGATTCAAGACAATCCATCTTGGATGACTCCTATAATAAAATATTTACGAGAAGATGTCATCCCTGAAGGAGAAAATGCAAAGGCTTTCAGGATGAAGGTAACAAAATTTACTATCATAGACAATATTTTGTATAGAAAATCTCTTGCAGGTCCATATTTGAGGTGTGTCAATAAAGAAGAAGCAAATGAAGTACTCAAGGATATCCACGAAGGAGACTATGGAAACCACACAGGAGGAATATCTCTTTACTCAAAGACCTTAAGAACAGGACCTATCCATTAGACAATGGACGCTTTCATTGTGATTTTTGAGTATTTTTACTTTCTGATCTTTTATTCGAAAAAAAAAGAATAGAGTAGGATTTATGTAATAAAAATTTTTGAATTGTATATTCAATCATGAATGATGTATTAATTAGAGTCTGAGTAAATTCCTTTTTGAGTCCCTGAGTTATATTGATTTTAACTACTTGAGTCCAACATTTTCATTTTTAACATTCTGAGTGCCTAAGTTTTAATTTTGTAACCATTTGAGTCCAATTTTGTAACGACGTTAATCAAGTCAGTTAAGTATAGGGGTATTTCAGTCATTTAACACCTAGGTACAACTTTCTAATGCATAATGTATAAGGAACAAGTCTTTAATGCATGAAGTTTTTAATAATATATAAATAAGTATATATATACACACACACATAAACTTTCTCACTCTCTCTCTCTCTCTCTTACACAAAAACACCTGACTCTCTCTCTCTCACACCTCCAACATTGCCTCACCACCACAATCCACCCCCACCGCACCTCCACCTCCACCTCTGAACCACCCCCACCGCACCTCCACCTCCACCTCTGAACCACCCTCACCGCACCCGCACCTCCACCTCCACCTCTGAACCACCCTCACCGCACCTCCACCTCCACCTCTGAACCACCCCCACCGCACCTCCACCTCCACCTCTGAACCACCCTCACCACCACTACAAACCTCACCCTCACCTGCAAAACCTCACCCTCACCTGCAAAACCCATCATTGTTTTCCCTGTTTAATCATCCACCACCTCACCACCGCATCCCCACTTCAACCATCTTCAATCTGAACCCTAGGCCCCATCAAACCCAACCCGACCCTCATCAAACCACCATCATCGTTCCACCTCTAAACCCTAACCCCTAAATTAATTTCAAATCTGACCTGAACTCTCTCTCTCTCTCTCTCTCTCTCCCCGCTCGTCTCTCCCTCCCTCACCCGGCCGACCACCACCGTCATTGGTGGCGGCGACGTGATGATTTTCAGACCCAAATAGGGTTGTGAAGGTCCCGATTGTTGTGGTCTGCAGTGGTGGTGGTTTGGGTTCGGGTGATGGTTAGGTCTGGGTTCGAGTGGTGGTCAGGTCTGGGTTCGGGTGGTGGTTAGGTCTGGTCGCTGGTGGCTCGTATGGGTTAGGTGGTTAGTGGTTCGGGTTATGGTCAGGTCTGGGTTCGGGTTCGGATGATGTCGAGTAGTGGTTGTGTTGATGGTGGTTCAACCATCGGTGGAGATGGTGGTTGCTAAAGATGTATGGTGGTGGTGGATTTGGTACTTAGAGAGAGAGAGAAGAGAGAGAGAGAAGTGAGAGAGAGAGAGAGAGTTGAGATCTGAAAGTTTGAAGATTTAGTGTGTGTATATGTTTAATAATTATTTATTTTTAATGGTAGGGGTATTTTGGTCATTTTATAAATATTAACAGAAAAAATCTAACAGAGTTAAAAAATTGGACTCAAACCATAACAAAAATAAAACACAGGCACTCAGAATGTTAAAAATGAAAATGTTGGACTCAAGTAGTTAAAATCAATATAACTCAGGGACTCAAAAAGGAATTTACTCTTAGAGTCTGTTAGAGTATTTAAGATAAATATAGTTTAAGATAAATATAGTAAGATAATATACTAAATAGATAAGGATATAGAGCGAGTAGCGGGAATCGAACCCGCATCGTTAGCATGGAAGGCTAGGGGCTATAGTCGACGTCGATTCATTCTTTTTAACGTCACTATGAAGAAGGATGACATGCTATATTCTCAAAAGTGTGACCCATGTCAAAGACATAGCAACATCCTTTATCAGCCTGCTGAACCACTACATCCTATTATTTCACCATGGCCCTTCATGAAATGGGGGATGGATATAGTAGGAAAGTTACCCGTAGCTCCTAGTGGGAAGGTGTTCATATTGGTAATGACTGATTACTTCTCAAAATGGATCAAAGCTAAAGCATTTGTACAAGTCAGGGACAAGAAAGTGGTGTCATTCATCAAGAGGAACATCCTAACAAGATTTGGAGTACCAACTGAAATCATATGCGACAACGGTTCTCAATTCATCAGCAAAAGGATGACTGACTTTTGTGAAAGCTGGGGAATCAAGATGATAACTTCAACACCAGTCCATCCTCAGGCTAATGGATAAGCAGAATCCTCAAATAAAATTATTGTCAACAATTTGAAGAATAAGCTTGGGGAAAAGAAAAGGAAATGGGCAGAAGAATTTCCATTTGTACATTGGGCTGATAGAACTACTTCCAAGAATGCAACTGGTCAAAAACTTTAACTCATTGGTCTTTGGAACGGAAGCAATGCTACCTACAGAGATGGTCATGCCTATAGCCAGAAGGCATCTTCAGGATGCAAGCACCAACTCGGAAGCACTATTGCAAGATTTGGAAGCAGTGGATTAACTCAGGGATGCTGCTAAATTAAGGATGGCAACTCATCAACAAAGGATCGCTAAAGCCTACAATAAAAATATAAGGATAAGAAGATTTCAAGAAGGAAATTTGGTACTAAGAAAAGCCTTTCAAAATACAACAAAACCAAGTGATGGCAAGCTAGCTCCTAAATGGGAATGACCATACTTAATAGATTCCGTAGCTGGAAAAGGAACATATTGGCTATCGACTATGGAAGGAGAAATTCTACAAAGAGCATGGAATGCAATTCATTTGAAATATTACCACGTATAAGATTGCATGTGACTGATATCTCTGGAAGAGAAACCATGGTTCGGATTACTGGTATAATGAAGGTGAAGGCTGACAGAGATGAATCATCTCCATATGTAAGTATTCTTAACCTATTTCGATCGTTTATTTTAACTAAAAGAGTCCATTTCGAGAATTTTGCAGTACCATCCTGAAGATGGAACATTTCGAAGACTAGAGGGCTGGCCACCCTCTCCTCCGTTAAGGTGTCCGACACCTTCCTATGGTTTAAAGGTTTTCACCTTTCTCATTGGGTCAGCAACCTCGCCTGGTGCGCACGTTGTTCGTATATATTTTCAGGATGGTGGGACCAGTTTGTGACAATTCGGGTAAATCTCTCCCTTGGTTTCTATCTTTTGTCTGTTTCTTTTGTTATTCCTTTTGGTACTTGTGCAATTTTCGGGACGAAAATTCTTTTAACGTGGGGATGATGTGACACCCGGCAAATTCTGGTTAACAACGCTGTCTAGATTAAAGTCTACCTTAGCGAGTCACGCGTATATTATACTTAACTGGGTTAGTCGAGTCGTGTTACGGTTCGGGAACTGTTAGTTTAGTATAGAGGATCATTAGATGTCAGTCTAGAGGCTCATTAGATGTCAGTCCTTAACCAAGTGTACAAGGGGTGACGATTCGTAAAATCGTCAGAGCATAGGGAACATACAAGTCTCGAGTCCCGGGAATTGGTGAACGAGTATGAATGTGTTTGTTTGCAAGTATTATGTGTTTACAATCATTATGTGACTTGTCGGTATGTGAAAATGTGTTAACATATGTTAAAACGGGGTTTAACGCGCAAAATACGCAGAACCAACCCCTATAGGCGATTAGGGAGGGCTAATCGCCTATAGGAGGGGCGAATGGGACATGCTATAGGCGAATAGCAGGCTAATCGCCTATAGGGTAGGCGATTAGCAACCCTATTCGCCTGATGCTGCTGCGTAATCGCCTATAACGTGCTGGACGACTAAAAACGACTATAAATACAATACTTGACCTCCTAAACTTCATTATAACAACCCTAGTCGTCCCACAACTCGTCCCAACACACACACAACCTCGGGAACACGATTTTGGATCAAAATACACGATTTCAAGCCTATTACATCAATCAATCATAAATCTAAGGTGTGGTTTTCATTCATGCAATCTTTAATAATGTTTTTATTGAATCCCTAATGGTCCAGACCTGTTTATAAACGTATGTGTCTTCTGAAATTCGTTAATAATCATTGTTAATTGGATTCTAGCTATTATGCATGTTGTATGTGTGTTTATAATTAAAAGTTAGGGTTTTTGTGATTCAAGAAGGATTGTTAACATGATATTAAGGTAGTTACAGATTGATGATGATAGCATGTTGATGAAATCTGAGTAATTGTTCATTAGGGTTACGGTTATGCATGTTAATGTGATGTTTCATGCTATGTGTATTGTTTTTGGGATACATGGTTGCATGCAGGACTGATAGAACGAGGTTAAACGAAGGATTTTGATTTAAATATGTTTGATATGGTTGTTTGATTGATATTTGATGTTTACACACGTTCTGGATCTGATTTGGAGTGTTAAACGCGCGGAAAACTGGAACAGCTGGGCTAAAGGCGAGTAGGGATCCTATTCGCCTATGCTATAGGCGAATAGGAGGCTATTCGCCTGATATGGGATCCTATTCGCCTATAGTATAGGCGAGTAGGGGCCTAATTGCCTTTACTTCATGCGATTACGATCCTAATTGCTAGTTAAGCCCTGAATTGCATGCCTTACGACGTAATCGCCTATAAACTCCTGATTTGCATGCCATATGACCCTAATCGCCTATAGTATAGGCGATTAGCCTTCCTAAATGCTAGGAGTGTAATTTAGCATTTCGGGACCCGATTGGACACCTAGGAACATGCTAGGAACCCCGTAACCTACCTAGTAACTTAGTAACATGTGCTCGGACTTATTTATGAGATACTTGAACTACGTGCTACAACTTGTTGGATTTTAACGTATGTTAAGTGTGATTGCATGATTGTATGTTTGAGAGTGCACGTATAACACGGGGAGTCTCGGGTCACCAATGGGATGTCGAGTCTTGTACATTGGGTTAATTTAATAGTCACAGTGTTTTCAAACGAACTTGGTTATGGTCTGGACATCTAGGGACTAACTAACCTACGGGTTATTAGTCTAATTACTTGTAACTGTCATATGTTAGGTCGCCGCCTTACGGGGCTAACATAGCTTGTTGATTTTATTCGTATTACGAAGTAACGCAACCTAAGGTGAGTTTACGGCCCCTCTTTTAACTGGTTTCATTTTTTGGGGGAGAAAACATGTGTTAAACTTATGTTTTGGTAACAACTGTCATACTATGGGTTTCTATGGTTTACTATACGATCTTTGGAAGTCCCGGGGGAAACCATGAATGTGCGGGTTAGCACAACGGGGAAATGTGAATAGATCTATTGGGAGTAACCAACCCCGCTCGTCGGCTTGGAGGGCCGGGCGAGTGCATATTGTCTCAAACAGGAACAGGTTTACTATTCGGGCACAACATCTGGTTTGCGAGTTAGTAATGGTTTTCCAATCGTTGTAGTAACAAAACATACGCCTAGCTAGCGTACTTGGTTTACAAATTGATATAGTATGGACAGGTTGAACTTGATACTTTGATTACAAAACCTGTGAACTCACCAGCATTTTTGTGCTGACGTAACTCTTACATGTTTTCTCAGGTCGCTAAGGTAGCACTACGGAACTAGGGCGCACGCGCCTGCACGGCGTCTAGTTAGGATTGCATGGTTTTTCGAACATTGAATAAATTGGTTTACTTTTGGATTATGGTTTGAGGATAAGCTTCCGCTGTATTTGGGGATTTTAAACTATGTTTTTGAAATTGCATATGTTCATTTAGATCTGTTTATTGTGATCGTTGACTTGGATCCTGGTTTGTCATGCGCCTCGCGGTAAAACTCCGCAAGTGGATTTTGAGGGTGTGACACAGTTCATGTAAAAGTGGCTGACAATTTCATCATTTTTGAGAAACATATTGAACTCTTAAGGTTTAGACATTTTTCAATGTATCTTACGTATTTGGCCAAATCGCCAGGGCCTTGTTGCCAGCTATTCCTAAGATGTTACAATAGGCCTTGTCGCTAGTTATCCTCAAGATGCTACATGTTGGTCTTGACCCCAGTTCACTTGAAAGGCCTAGTCGCCAGTATAGTAACAATGTTTGCCTTTATACAGGTTATTTTTAAACTTGCCTTGAATAAAGAAAAACTTCAAAGTCTATTTTGAAGATATTACACTGGGGACATCCTCAAAATAACGAAGACCGTCCTGAGGATGATGAAGAAAGAAGAACTGGGGACATCCTTAAGATACTAAGTATCATCCTGAGGATGACAAAGAAGAATGAAGGACATTTTTCAAGAAATCAATCTAAGAAGATTATTTTCAGAGAATGGAGGTATCATTTATATCATTTCTTTATACCTAACATTTGCTAGTGTTTGCAGAATAAAAGAACACCAGGATGTAGCGTCAAAAAGTTTTTATCATACTATTTATGTGTCATAATCAAAAACTAATGTCAACCCCTGGCTTCGTCCAAAACCAGGACCTATCCACCAGGGGTCAACATCTAAGGTCCGGGTCAGTAATAGATTTGGGGCTTCGTCTTGAAACCAAGATCCCTCTGCCCCAAACCTTATAATATCCTAAGTTATTACATGCTAAATAGAAATTGTCTGAAATTGTTCAACCTTAGACTACCTAGTGTTCATATCCTTCATCGCCCACTTGAATATCCTTCACCATCGCTGCCACCTTAGCCTCTGCCTCCTTTGTCCCAGCATCCTCAGGATCCTTCGGTGCATCTTTAGGATCTACAACCGGAACAGGCTTGAAATCCACATCCTTTCCACCAAGGCTCTTGACCTTCTCCTTCCAACCATCGACATCCCAGTCCTCTTGCTTGAAACCAGGGTTCCTAGACTGGAGAGCCATTTTCACTCTAGTCTGTAAAACAGAGATGCTGGCAGATTTCATTAGTTCATTTATGTACTCTTCCATCTCCTTTTCCTGGTTCAGCACCTCATGGGCATGCTCCGCTTACACCCACTTCAGTTCAGCCTCCGTCTTTGCCAACTTGCTCTCAAGATATTTTCCTTTATCATGAGCAATCTTTTGAACATCCTCAAGTTTAGTCTGGGCATCATGAAGATCTTTGGCAAAAGCATCCACGAATTTCAACAAATATTCATGACCTTGGCGGAGGAAAAAAAAGAAGTAAGTATTTCACATTAAAAATTATTTTACCATTAACATTTCAATGCCATCCTCAGGATAAGACCATACTTGGAGAGTGAACTGGGAGATCTTGTTCAAAACGTCATCAAAGCTAACCCTTCAAAAGGGGTGATTTCCTGAGCAATGGTGGTAGCAGCACTAACCTTCCTCTTCTTTGAGGCACCAACAGCCCGGGACTTAGGAAGGTTGGAAGGAGGACTGGCCATCTTAGAACTAGATGGAGATGCTGAAATGACCTTGGTTGCCTTGACATCCAAACTGTCAATATCATCCAAATCAAAGGAAGCAGGCTTTTTTTGCTGAAAAATAGCAAAAGACAGGGTAAATTATTAGAAGATATAAAAAACATCCTTAGGATGTAATATAAAGATATTTACCATACATCTCAGAAGTTTGACTAGCAGCATGACTTTCTTCTACTTCAAAAGTTCTTTTCGAAACAGGTAAGTCGTAAACAGCCTTGCACCTCAGAAAAGCTTCGTTCAAGGGAGAAGCAAACTTGGCAAACGAAGTACCTGTTAAACAAAAAAGTTTCAGAATGTTAACATACTCAAGATGTAACTAAATTTTTTTTTTTTATAAAACCCTTGAAACAACTTTACCACTTTTTAACCAAGTAAGAGGAATCTCATCCCCATGAGGAATAGAGCTTCTCTTTACAAAGAAAAACTTCGTTTTACAGTTTTTCTCATACTTAACAACATTATACAGGAAGGGAGGATCCTTTCCTATAAGTTGAAGAACATAACGTTGAGAACCATGTGTCCTCAACGTATATACATGAGACAGGTCCCCCACTTGAAGATGGACACCATAACCTTCGATGATCCTGCTACAAACCATCAATATCTTCCAGATTTCAGGCATGGCTTGAGCATAAGCCATCCCTGTCACATCAAAGAAATCTTTGATGAACGAGGGAAGGGGATACCTCAAACCTAGAGAAAAAGGTAAGTACAGGAAGCGGACCCAAGTAGGAGATGCAAAATTAGATTTTGCATGAGGGTCATAAGGACGAAACTCAGCAGAACTCGGAAAGATTTTTGTGTTCTTTAGGGATCGAATGTCCTTATCATCGAAAGAACAGACCTCTTGTTCAGGATGACTTAAGAGGTTATAGGGAATGAAATCGTTTAGAACTCCTACACTCCCCGTAGCCCTAGTAGATCTCTTGCCCATCTTCAGAATGACACTAATATTTTTTTGCAGGTATAAGAAAAAATATGAACAAGATGAAGAAAAGAAATTACCTTCTTTAAGAAGATCATGTATGGTTATAAAGAAAGAGGGAAACTCTAGATATAGAGGGCAGGAGATGACCATATGTAACGGTCATCACTTGATCATCGCCGAAAAAGTAGCCGTTATCCTGACAAGACGTCCCATCAGGCTAAGAGATAAGATTTTTTGGTTAAAAAATATTATTACCTTGAAAGATATTAACGGCAACATATTTTTTGGGGATAATTGTTGGTGGTGAAAATCCTCAGGATGATTTTACTTCGTATCCTCCATGTAGCACCGTCAAGATGCTGAAGGGCATAACAGACTTCAGGATGTAGCTATATTTCAGCATATGCACATCCTGAGGATGGACTAACAAATTATCATTTGATGACATGATTGCAGGTACAACTAACTTATAATATAGACTTGAAACTGTGTTCCAACGTCTATATTATAATACTCGGTCAATGGAGTTTAAAATGGAAGAGTTACACTCGAGAGCTAAGGTCCAAGCTTGAAGAAGGAGTCAAAGTTGTAACCGACTAACATTAAAAGCAGGCGTAGAACCAGGAAACAATTGCTACAACATCTACCTGAGGTGAAACAGCTACAATGGTCACATGAAGACTTCAAGGAACTTAACTAAGCAAGCGGATTATACGGGATTTGTTGTTTACGTTCATGTAGTATAAATATGGGAATGATCGAAGAGTATAGGACACATTATTCTCACCTAAAATACACAAACACTCTGCCGATCATAGAGAAACTCAAACACACCACAACTCATTGTAATCTTAGTACACTCGTCTATCATTTATCCAAAGTTGTAACAATTTTACCCGTTTTTAATATTAACAAACAAGGCAGGGGCCTAGACTCCTCCCGAGGTTTTATGCCGACGATCTACAACTGATCAAGGGCTTTCCTCGTAAATCGTGTGTTGTTCGTTGTGCATTTGAGCTTAGATTATCTTTTTACTCAATTCACTTTACAGTTGCATCCTCAGGATACAACTGTCCATCCTCAACTTTATCTTAACCATCCTTAGCATAGTAGTCAATTTATCGTTTTTTTCCATTTACAAGTCACCATCCTGAAAATAACACTAAGTTTTTATCATACTAGCACTCTACCTCACTTTTACTAATTTGGAAAACAAGATTATTTCTAGCAAGTAATTTTTGACCAAAACAGTTTGTATTATAATACAAAAACCTGACCTTGTATGAGGCATCACTAACATGTGTTAACAGACATATACTAAAAGAATAAAATAAAAGAACATATAAAATGTATATTTATTTTAGAAAATAATATAAAGGATAATAACAATCAACGATAAAACAGATAAAAAAAATGTTTCATACAAACATAATTATTTGTGAATGATAAAAAACTATCCTAACAACATAAAAAAGATATAGCTCGGCTTCGTTCTTGATACCCATCTTCTTCTTTAACACCAACATCTCTTCACCTGCAAAAAGGATAATAAGTGTTAGTTGGGCTGTCCGAAACTGTGAGCGTTGGATTTTAACTAAAACAGGATTATACGATCATACAAGTCACAAAACTAGGTGCGGAAACCCTAGATCTGAACAAATTGATAAAACACAAATCACGACACAATCAAGATCATTTTCAATAACATTTCATAGATTAACTTTCATTCAAAAAGCATTTACAATGAGTTTATGTTAATCTAGAACACACTGATAATCTCTCAAAAACACCTCTAAACCTGATCTGAACCTGGACACAAAATGACAACTCTCTTACATTATCAAAAACACAAAAACTATATATAGGCACTGCACATTCGCCCATTTCTTCTGGTCGAATGTGAGTATTTTCCACATTCGCCCACTACAAGTGGTCGAATGTGTCTTCTTGTTCAGGTCCATTCTTCCTTCGTCCAGTCCAAATCCACCTTCGCCCCATTCTATTCACCTTCGCCCATATTATTCTACATTCGCCCCATCTGATACACCTTCGGCCAACCACTAACATATGTTAATATTGTATATCCAATCCTTAGTCGCAAAACGCATCAACAAACTCCCCCTCGACTATTGATTGGATAGTCTTCTCTGATAGTCCATCGTCTTGTTCATCAACTTGATTCTGAGCTGTTTCTTCTGCTCAGTAGTCATTGGCGGCTCGAATGTTTTCTTCACAGGCTTTGACACATTGGCTATCTTCACAGTCTTGCCAAGTTTACCCTCCAAGTTGCTTCCCGCATTTATATCATACGCAAAACACACTCCAACAACTTGCGTATACTTTCTCGCTTGAGCAAAGTCATTGGGTTCATAGTAGATCGGATTGTAGAATAACATGATGATGTCTTCGAATGTGCAATTAATCAGCCACATAGGATCAAATACATGAACATGCTTGTATTTATCCTTTCCATCTCTCAACACGATCACCGCTTCTGCCTTTCTCCAATCGTAATACCAAAAGATGAAATCAGCACTAAAATGCTGTGGCATTGGCATCAACGGTATCTTCCTCATCACATTAGGTGCTTTGTAGATCAAAGTTACTCGCTTCATATTGGTTTGCGGATCAATATCCCTATGCACTTTTCTACGGGGATATTGAGGCTGAAATCTCTTCCATCTCGTACGACTTTCCCAAACCAATTTGTCAGCACACCAACCGACATGTGATCCATTTACTTCGGCACCTGACATTGGGAATCTGCATAAGTCTCTCACCGCCCAGTACGGTAGAGTAAGCAAGTCACAGAATCTGTTGAAGTACAGAATTCCGGTTTCCCATTTTGCAGCAATACACTTCAGTCTGCCTAAGTAAGTCCACCCGAGAGCTCTGCCTTTGAACTTGGCATTATGGAATCGATAAAAGTTACCTTGAGCTTCAGGCTTTGGTCGGTTCTCATCCATTTCCTTCAATTTCTTCATATAATTCTTCAACTCATCAGACTGGTTAGAAGAATCTTTCTTTTCAGTACCAAATACCTTCTCAACAAACTCTTCACTTCTTTTCTTTGCTTTCTGTTTCGCTGACTTATTAGGTATCTCAGTGAAGTCAGGAAATACTTCATTCTCATCATCTTGTCTGAAATACTGGGGAAACTCTTCATGAGTAATATCTTCTACCTCCACTTCATTGTTCTCTGGAGTATGCACATCATCTGAATGACTTCCCATATCCTTTTCAGGAACATCAGGAATCGATTCATCCATCATAAACTCCTCAAACGTTTTCCCTACCCTCTGTGCAAGACCATCTAAAATTTCTTTCGCCACAGATGCAGGTAATTCCCCTTCTTCAAGATCTGGATCTTCATATTCCAACTCATATCTTAAGTCATCAGTCTGGAATATTTCAGCGAAGCATCCTGTGAACTCAATGGTCCACTCTCTCTTTTCCAACATATTCTTATACAGCTGTTTAGCATCCTCAGACAGAGATCTCACCTTCTCGTTCCAGAAAATACTTTCATCCGAATCAACATTCCCACCTTTCTTTTTGGAACTTGATTCTCCAGTATCCTTCTTCTGTGGTGTTCTCTTCTCATAACTAAATCTAGAAGTATCATCTCCTCCATCATGATCACTTCCACTGCTAAACTCATCACCTTGCTTTTTCCCTGTACCTTCAGCACCATCATCATCATCATTATTGTCATCATCATCATCATCATTATCATCATCACTTTTATCCGATCCATCATCATCCTCATCATCATCTTCTTCTTTCTCAGATTCAGAATACTCATAATCAACTTTCTGTTCATCTTCTTCTTCATCTTCTTCACCCTCTTTCAACTGGGGTGCCCTGCTATAAAGCTCTTCAATCAAACCACAAAGGCGTTTGTTTTCCTTCTTTAGTTCTTTGTTATCAGGCTTAATCAGTTTGATTTTGCTCTTGTTTCTTTCACATTTTCTTTCAAGCTTCTCATTCTTTGCTTCAATCAACTTAATCTTATCATTTATATCATCCTGATTAGATTTCGAAGCAACCACAATCTGGAGCATCTTCTCCTCATTCTGCTTGAACTTAGCAATCTCAGCTTGTTGAGCAACCAGCATCTTCATCATGTCCTCCATCTTCTTATTAACTTGTTTCATGACATCGTCATCCACAGTCACTTTCTTTGACTTTGATCTGGATGGCTCAACTTCAATAACTTTCTCCTTCTGAGGCTTTCTAAACATATCGAGCACTTTATCCATATCGATATTGAATTGATCGATTGGTAAAGTCTCTGCCTCTTTCGCTTTCTTCTGCTTCTTGGCAACTGGTGAAGATAGCTTAGATGGTGTACCAGCATCAGGTAATCTCTTTCCTTTCAACAACTGAGCCAACTCTTTTTCCCTCAGTTCTTTCACACTTGACTTCTTGGCCATAGTCTTTTGCTTCTTTGTTTTTCTGGGCAAATTCACCACTACAGTATCTCCAACACTCAATTCAGCTAGGTCAACACCTAAACCCTCATCTTCTACTGATTTCTTTCTTCTCTCAGCTTCTTCTATCGACTGATTCAAGGATTCAGACTCACCAACCATAGTGGCCTTACGTTTGGTGGTCCTCACATTCTCATCATCAGAATCCCACTGTTCATCAACCTCAGTCTCTTCTGAATCTACCGACTCTTCATCCACCAAACCCGATCCTTTCTTCGCCGTCGATTTCTTTCTAGCCACTTGTTGCTTAGTGCTTCCCTGATCTATAGCCTTTCCCTTGCCCTTCCCTTTGGCTCCAGGATTGACTACTTGACGTTTCCGCTTAGTACTTGAATCAACATACACTAAGGGATCATCATTATCCGAGTCACTATCATCATGTCTTGCTTTGTTCTTGCCAGGATCAGTGTAATCCGGACGAGCCAAAGCACCAAATAATCTCCTGTTAGGTGGCTTCTCACTATCAGGCACACCTTTGTAACCCTTCATCCTCATCAAGGTTCTAATATTCATGTGATCTTGACCTAGGATCATAGTCGGATCCTTTTTCAACATTGGATACTTGTAGTCAAAGATCATCATCAGAAACCTCGGATACAACATACACTTCTTATTCTTCATTCCCTTCAGCATCTCCAGCATATGATCAAGAATCATCCCAGAAACATTAAATGGTTTGTTGAGTGTCAACGTAACCATTAATGAACTCAAACTCCTTCTCATCACGTCATAACCACCACTCACACATCCAAAGACATGAATAAGAACATGTGCAAAATACTTATACTGCACTCCCAGCTTCCCCTTATACATAGATCCATCAGTGATTGGACCTTTGTATTTCATTCTTAAGAAGCACGCCTTCTGTTCTGTCCATGACAATTCCCTGGGATCCTCACTATCTTCGAACTTAATCTGTAACGCCTCCCGAATATCAGCTTCAGTCAAGAACATCTCCATCTCCTGAATCTTGCTCTTGATGATCGTCTGATTCTCCCAGTAGTCATACTTCGCATTCTGATAAAAATCTTCAATTATGTCTTTGTATATGATGGTTGGTGTGGCTAAAGCATGAACAATCCTGCTCCTCTTCAGAAATTCTATAATCCCGGTAAACTCCGTGTTCTTCTCAACGTCTCCTAGATAAGCGCAACAGTTGTGCGATCTTTCAAAAGGCCAACTGCTCGGAACAGACGTTTCTGCTACTGGCACTGGATCTTGATCTGTAATCTCAGCTGGAGTTTCCACATTGACTGCTGGTGCTTCAATATTCTCGGGTTGATCAGCCATCTGCACATGAAAATCAATAAAACACGTCAAAATACAAAAACGACAAATTATAAAAATTTTGGTCAACATATAATGCACATTCGCCCGTTTTAAACTGGTCGAATGTGAGAATATATGGTCGAATGTGAGATTATATGGACGAATATGAAAATGTTCTGATTAAAAGTCACATTCGTCCATTGTTGTTGTACATTCGCCCAACCCGTTCCACCTTCGTCCGTTTTTATCAACCGAATGTGAAAACTGTTTTCCCCCAAAATTTAAATTTTTGCCATTGTTGATTTTAACCTGTGATTTTGATCCTAATATGTGCTAATAAGTCCGACTAACACTCGTTCATTACCAATTTTGTCAATTAATCAGTTTACATAGGTTTTAAAGTGGAATTAGGGTTCATCTGTGTTCAATCGATCAAACTAACATCTAGATGTGTTATTAACCTAATTCCTTCTACATTCTCCCCCTAAAACCTATGAAAAATGATCGGCTATCAAAAACAAACAGCAATAATCATCATAAAACCCCAAAACTTGAAACCCTAGGTCCTGTGTATAAACCGATCAATTTTGATCTGATATGAAGTCCATTACCTGCAATATGAGTCTTAAAATGATCAGAAATGACGAGGGAACAAATCAATGAATCATAAAAGTCACGAGCAACAAGGTCTGGTACTGATGAAATTTTGAAAAATTTTTTGAATGAGGGAACCGAACCTGAATGACGTATATATAGAGATCCATGTTCGCCCGTTTGAGGTGGACGAATGTGGGTTAAGTCCACATTCGCCCCAAGTTAATGGCACGAATGTGAAATAATTTCCACCTTCGCCCCTATTTAAAGACCCGAAGGTGAAACTTGTACCCGGAAGTGGAAATTACACCCGGAAGTGAAAAATCCACATTCGCCCATTTTCAAAAACGGTCGAAGGAGATGATTTTTCCACATTCGACCCATTTAAGGGGCGAATGTGAAATGGAAAAATCTGAAAATTTCGCCAAATCACGAATTCGAATCCCGTTCAACATTTTTCAATCCGTGAAACTTCCAAAACTCAAATTTTCACATTTTGAATGTTACAAAGTCCAGATGGTGTTATCAAATCTCAGAAATTGACTATCAAGCATCCCTGGATATCAAAAATAAAGCAGAAATGCAAATCTTTTGGATTTTCTGAAATTTTATCAAAACACACCTAAAATATTTTTTTTTTTTTTTTTTTTTGTATCTTTTTGACAATAAAAGTAAAATGCGACAAAGTAAAATGCATCAAAGTAAATGAAAGCAGTAAACATTTTGTGATTTCCGGTAAGAGGATCATATCAGTTTTCTGAGAAATCTGAACACAGCGTTGATCTGTTTCAATATTATCATTAGAAACAATATGTGATACGGCAATTGCTGATATTGTTGTCCACATAAGCTCACATGCAGACAATTACGCAATGCTTTAAAATGATACGAATTAGATGTATTAAACTAACACATTGTGGTTCCCACACACACGACATACTCCCGTATCAAGAAATAATTTGCACAAAGACTCATTGTAAAGCGTGATTATGCTTTCGTCGTCTGTAATTGTACAAGATATAATGCATAGAGGTATACAGGTCAGCAAATTAATGCAGCAAAGTAACATATGCATCATACCAGGTTGAGGACTGATATTAATCATGATTTGCATCAATGATCAATACGATATTATAGATAATCTTTGATCATCATATAACATGAAAAGTTCCTCAATTCGGTAACTTTAGGATTTGGCATAAAGCTCTTTTATAAAGACATCCTGTCTGATCTAGGTCCGTAATGACTTACAGCAGAAGATCAGATAGGCTATCCCCAGACAACTAATAACATAACGACCCTAAACCTCCGAGTTTTGTACAAACACCCTATCAAACGAAATTACGGTACTAAGACCATATGCCCATGAGGTGTTCATCCACAAACGCGTAGTTTCTTATGTTTGTATCACTAATGCACGCAATATATAGTCTACGAAGCCTAGCAGCATATCACACGTAATCAACATACGTCTCATAAAACTATACAATTCTTTAGCCTGTGTCAGATCCCCACTGATGTACTATCATTTCCTCTTTTTATCCAGGAAATCATTTTGGGTTTTTCTAATTCTTTAGGTATTTTGAAAATTTTTCAATGTTTTTGGTTTTTCTGATAAAAAGACTCCCCCTAAAATAAAGAACATATTTTTTTGGGTTTTTAATTTTCTGAAAAACAAAACAAAAATTTGAAAGAAACAATCCACTTGAAAGCATCAACTTCTTTGAGGATTAAACAACCCCCTCGAAAGCATCAACTTCTTTGAGGATTATGATAGTAAAGAGAAATTCCCAATTAGCAAAGAGAAATTCCCAATTAGCAAAAATTTAAAACTAAAACTAAAAAATAAAAATGATAAACCGAGGAGCCGATTAGTCCTGTTTTTCCTTTATATTGTTTACTTTCAAAAGATATTCAAAGCGGGATCTGTCAAAAGCTTTTGTAAACAAATCTGCACGTTGGTAGTCAGTATGGATTTTGACCATGTCAATCAATTCCTTAGCGTAACAATCACGGATAAAATGATATTTAATCCGGATATGTTTCGCTTTAGAATGATTTTCAGTATTTTTAGTTAATGCAATTGCGGCTTCGTTGTCACAGTGTATAGGGGTTTTAAGAAACTGCAAACCGTAATCGACCATCTGTTGTTGGATCCAGAGCACTTGCGAACAGCAACTCGAGGCTGAAATGTACTCGGCTTCACATGTAGACAGTGCGACGGAAGTCTGTTTCTTGCATTGCCAGGTAATTAACCTGCTCCCTAAAAACTGGCAACCGGCTGTTGTTGATTTGCTGTCTTTGTCACAGCCGCCCCAATCTGCATCACTAAAAGCAATAAAATCAAAATCATCATCATTAGGGTACCAAAGTCCTTTTGATGGACAACCCTTCAGATATCGAAGGATACGCTTGACCGCCGTCAGATGACTTTGTTTCGGCTTCGATTGATAGCGAGCACAGAGACACGTTGCATACATAATATCTGGTCGAGACGCTGTCAAATACATCAGAGATCCGATGATTGCTCTGTATGTAAATGGGTCTGTCAGCTCCCCCTTAGCGTCCACTCCAATCCCGTGATTGGGTTGAATCGGGGTATCCATCGCCTTAGAGTCCTACATCTGGAATCGGCTCAAGATGTCGGCTACATATTTCGTCTGGTGAATGAAGATCCCGTCGGGTCTTTGATCCACCTGTAAGCCGAGGAAAAACTGCATTTCCCACATAGCGCTCATTTCGAACTTCTCCTGCATAACAGTTTCAAATTCCCTGCACAAGAGTTCGTTAGTTGAACCAAATATAATATCATCAACGTAAATCTGTACTAGAAGCAAGTCATCTCCCGTCTTCTTCGTAAAGAGGGTGCAATCGACGAGGCCGCGCTTGAATCCTTTGGAGATGAGGTATGTACTTAGCTCCTCGTACCACTGTCTTGGAGCCTGGTGCAAACCATATAAAGCTTTGTTCAGCACGTAGACCTTGTCCCGGTGGATTGGGTCCTCAAAGCCTGGTGGCTGCCCGACATAAACCTCCTCCTTGACTTTACCGTACAAAAATGCGCTCTTGACGTCCATTTGATAGACTTTGAATTTCTTGTATGAAGCAAACGCAAGGAACATCCGAATAGCTTCAATTCGTGCTACTGGTGCATAGATTTCATTGTAATCAATCCCTTCGATTTGATGGAAACCCTGCACAACCAATCTGGCTTTGTTCCGTACAATAACTCCACGATCATCCTTTTTGCACTTAAACACCCACTTAGTGCCTATTTTCTTTCTTCCCGGCGGCAAATCTGTGAGCGTCCAGACTCCCAATTTCTGGAATTGTAATAACTCCTCCTGCATTGCCTCAACCCAGGCATCTTCATTCAAAGCGTCTTTGTATGTCCTTGGCTCTACCTGCGACACATAACATGCAAACGACCAATCATTTTGGCTACCAGATTTCTGAATTTTGGCATACAATGCTAAAGCACCAAAACTCTCTGGCGAATTAACGCTTTTTAGCTGCCCTCTGGTCATCACTCCACTACCAGGATCACCGATTACTTGCTCCAGCGGGTGAATACGATGAATCCGAGATTCCAGATTAACAGGTACAATCACTCCCGTCTGAGCAGTCAAATTCTCTACAGCATCCTGATCATGACCTGTGTTAGACGATGAAGCAACATCTGGATTTGGAGTTGGGTTCACAGTTTGCTCTTCTAAGTCTTCTGCATTTTCAAGAACGGCTTCTTCAAATTGTTCATCTTCAGATTCTGAAGTGTCTAATGAAGTTGAAGCTTCTTGAAACATCTCTTCTTCTTGTGTAGGAGCACTGGTATCATTAGAAGCTGGTGGGGGGTTTACGGTGATTGGACGCATCAACGATGAAGTCGCCGCGTTTTCACACTCGTAAAGTAATCTGATAACAGCTTCTTCAACCAGGCTATCTAGGTTGAATGATTCAAAGAAATCTTTGTAATCAAACATCCAATCAGGGCCCGTGCCTTGCAAATTTTGAGTGTAACGTTGAACTTCCACGTTAGCCCAATCCTCCACTTGACGAGTTCGCTTGTTGAATACCCGTTTGAGCGGGGTTGCATATCCAACAAAATATCCCTCTTCAGCTTTAGGACTAAACTTCTCGCTTGGATTCAACATCGTACATGGCGCCCCAAATGGTTCTAGATACTCTAAATTGGGCTTTCGTCAGTGTAACAGCTCATAAGATGTTTTTCCAAACTTCTTCACTATTAGAACTCGATTTAATGTATAGTTTGCTGCATAAATCGCCTCATTCCAGAACATTACTGGAAGATTTGAGTCAGCGAGCATTGTTCTAGCAGCCTCAATCAGAGTCCTATTCTTTCTTTCAGCAACACCGTTCTGTTGCGGGGTATACGGAGCCAAATATTCATGATGAATCCCTTTGCTTTCACAAAGTTCATCCATCTTTGCATTTTTGAACTCCGTCCCGTTGTCACTCCTGATCCTTTTTATCTTCAAATTGTAGATATTCTCCAGTCGAGTGAACAGAACTTGTAAGTTGGTAAAGGTGTCGCTTTTGTTCTTCAAACACATCACCCATGAGAATCGTGAATAGTCATCAGTGACAACTAAACAATAAAGCTCTCCAAGATGACTTTTGCGCTTGACCGGTCCAAAAAGGTCCATGTGCAATCGCTCAAGCGGCATCTCAACAGAGTTAACTTTCTTCACTTTATGGGACTGTTTGTGTTGTTTTCCTTTCATGCAGCTTACACACTTGTCGTTCAGATGGAAATGTTTCACGTTTACTCCATCGACAAGTCCATTTCTCACTAACTGATTCATTTTCCTCAGATGAATGTGCCCCATTCTGCGGTGCCACATTATCGATTCTTTTTCGGTCGCCTTGGATAGAAAGCATGTTATCTGCCCCTGTGATGTCATCGCCTTGGACATATCAAGAATATAAAGATTGTTGACTCGAGGTGCCATCAACATAACCCACTCCTTTGGAATCTTGAAGCCCGGTTTGAGAATATAGCAGGATTTGTCATCAAAATGCACAGAAAATTGTTTATCGCATATTTGACTGATGCTCAACAGATTATAATCTATCTGCTTGACATAAGAAATCCGCTCGAAAGTCACAATCCCATTACTCACGCTTCCTTCCATCGTAATATATCCTCCTTTATTACCCGCGAACGCGACATATCCTCCATTAATATTCTTCACATCAAACAACAATGCCAAATCCCCCGTCATGTGGCCTGAAGCTCCACTATCAACAATCCAGAGACTGCTAATAGGGCCAGCTGAAGCTCCCTGCACACAAAAAGTAATCATTTAGTTCTTTCGGGGAACCCAAGCCTGAGTCTTGGGCCTTTGAACATTGAATTTCAAAGAAACATCCTCAACAACTTTTTCAACAATTTTCTGTTTTGGATCAATCTTTTTCTGATTTTTCAAAACAGATTCATTTTTCTCACTCACCTTCGAAGTAGAAGCGAGTACCATTAGGTGTCCAAGATTGTTCAGACCTTTTGAGAATACGAATTTGAGATTTTGGTTTCTCAATAGGTTTCTGAACATTGTTACTAAAAGTAACTTTCTTAGCAACCTTATCTGAATTAACAGACTTAGATCCAACATTTGACTTGACAATTGGTTTTTGTGGAACCTTTTGTCTATCAACTGTTGTGTTCACCACAGGTTTTCTCCAAGATTGTTCCATTGCAATCCGATTCCTTCGATCATATTGAAATGGACGGTTGTTCCTCATTTGAAAATTGTTTTGATTATAAAATTGTTGTTGTTGAGGAACAGCCCGTCTATGTGGTGGTACATAATGATCAATCGGCTTTTTCATGGAATTCCTAACCTCAACTTCATGTCTTTTATGCCTTACATATGGACACTGAGCAAGTAAATGCCCACGTTCTCCACATTTAAAGCATTTTCTATATTCCTCAAACACATAATGAGCATTTGGTGAAGCAAATGATCTAACAGGAAATTGATCATTATACTGTTGATTTCTCAAACTCTCAGGAAGTGGTCCTTTCGAGTAAGAGGGCTCATGAAAACCATTTGCTTTATCATTTGGACGAATGAACTCAGTGACATGGATTTTTGGTTCTTGAGGAACTTCTGAAAACAATTTCTTTAAAATTTCTGGTGGAATTTCATTGGTTCTCTCATGTTTTGGAAACCATATTGTGCTTTCTTGCCAGATTTTATCAAGTTTAGAATAGTTAACATTTTTGATCGGAAATTCCTCATCAGAAATGATCTTATCGGATCCTTCCATCCGATAAAACACTTTAACCGGTTTGTCACTTGGTTCATTCAGCTCATTCTTTTTCACAACATTCTTAACATCATTATCTTTCTTAACATCAATCTTTTCAGACTTTTTATCACGATTAGCATTTGCCATCGGGTGAACATGATCAGATGGTGACACTGGTTCAGTAGTAACGATGTGATTTTCTTTTGGAATCTCACATTCATTAACAGATTGATCACTACCAGTATCATCATTTTCTGAGTCTGAACTATCACTCTCAGCATAAACACCCTCATTGTTCAAGCCCAAAATCGGTCTCACATCGGAATATGGATCACCAATACTCGAGGTATTAGATTCCTTTTCCGATGACGAGTCTGATTTTACCAAACTCTTCGGTATAACTTGGTGATAGTTATGGTTTTCAAAAAGAACCGGAGATGGTACAGACTTGTAATTGGTGGTGTTATCATCAATGATATGATCTACGACATAAGCAACATTCTTATAACTTTCCAGCTTTTTGTTCACCTTTTCAGCAAAGCATTTTATGGCTGCCATTTCCAACTTGGTGTTTTCAATTTCATTGATATAGTTATTTATGGCCAATTGTTTCAATGACAAAGTATTTTTCAAGTCGGAAATGTCCTTTTTATAGCCATCTAATACTTTGTTAAAAGCATTCAACTCTTTGCGAGTAGATTGACAGTTCAAGATAGCACTATCTCGTGAAATTCGGAGTTGTTTATTCTCCTCAGTCAATCTATCACATGTTCCACAATATTTATCACTCAAAACATCAGTGCTAGATTCAGAACTTACAGGTTTTGGCGGTTCAGTCATGGCCATCAACGCAAAATGAGCTTCCTTTCTAGTGAAAAACTTGGAATAGTCGATCTTGGTGAAAGCATCATCAGCTATGCACGACTTCCTCGTCATCAAAAAGTCAGCTTCTGCCAGCAACTGGTCAATATCATCATCTAAAGAATCAACACTTCCCTCTGTGTCTGATTCGCTCTCAGAATCTGAATAAACTGATCTACACTCTTCGGGAACATC
This sequence comes from Ambrosia trifida, assembly GCA_028751855.1. NCBI lineage: Eukaryota > Viridiplantae > Streptophyta > Magnoliopsida > Asterales > Asteraceae > Ambrosia > Ambrosia trifida. The sequence continues at coordinate 130,065,751 of CM054128.1, read as the reverse complement.
AGAAACTGAATCAATCACCATTCCAGAACTCTTTTCCTCAGCCTTAACCTCAACAGGTTCACTCTCCACTTCCATCTCAGTCTCAGAATCATCACTTTCACTCTCCTCAGTTTCTTTCTTCTCATCAACTACCACCGATTCTTCCATATCAACCTGATAAGCAACACATGCCACATTCCCACCAGTAGTCACTTCCTCAACTCCTATTTGCATACCCGACCAGTCAAACCTCTCATCCTGTTGAGTCACCAAAGCTTGGTTCTGACTCGCATTCTGTTGAGTCTCATTAGGTGTAGTGATAGGTACAACTGTTCGGTTTGTGTGATTAGGAGTTTGGTTTTGAATCTGGTTTTGAGTGTTTGGTTGTCTGTTTTGGTTGTTAAAGTTTCAGTTTTGGTAGTTGTTGTTATTTTGGTAAGAAACTTGGTTTTGTTGACGGTTCTGGTAATTTGCATTGAAAGGGTTTCGATTACCTTGTTTAGGTGGCTGGGTGCATTCCCTTTTGAAGTGTCCTTTTTCTCCACAATTAAAACACGTAACCTTCTCCTTGTTGAAACCATAGGTTGTGTTGGGAGAAGTTGCCAAATCAGTTCTTCCAGTTTTCTCAATGAACTCTGTTGCTCTTCTCATTATACTCGCAAAAGCCCATTGAATGTCAATGAGTTCCATCTCTTCCTTATCTATCTGTGCGTAGTCTTCGTTGGTTAAGTTGTTGTTCCCAATCTGACTAGCAACCAACCCATTGTAGGATGAAACCATTGCTGAGACTAATGCAATGTGTTGCTGAGCAACCTCCACAGTCACATTTCCCAAGTTAGATGTATCCAAAACCACCGGTTGTTGTTTATGTTGAGTAACTTGGTTTACTGGTTGTTGTGATTGGTTAGCGGTGTAAAAACTTGCTTGTTGCATTAGAGAGATTGGTGAAATGTAGGAATTATATTGTGGTGGTGTGTATGATGGTTGTGAGTAGGAATTGTATTGTGGTGGTGTGTAGTTGGTGGTTGGTTTTGATGAATCCATGACATTGGAAATACATGCAACATGTGGTGCAACGCTTCCAGAGCTCGAGTTTCCAGCTGGAACTGAAGTACCTCCAAAATACAGACTGGGATTCTGAGGAATCTGTGACCTTCTAGCTTTCCTCCTGTCCTCCAACTCTTTGTTCTCCAGCTTTTCAATAAACTCTGAAATGGTCCAAAATTGATAAGCATCCTTCTCTCTGAGTACCTCCACATGCTGATCCCATTGTGGTGGTAAAGCATCTGCAAACTTATCCACCTGCTTAGTCATTGGAATCTGTACACCATAACTAGACAATTCAGACAATAAATGCATATATCTCGGAGTTAGTTCTTTCAAAGTTTCATTATTAATAAAAGAAAAATTCTCAAACTCTTTGACCAATTCCTCCATTCTCAGACTCCTGGTCTTCTCATTACCATCATGCTTCCTCTTCAGCTTATCCCAAAGCTGCTTTGACGTAGTACATGTCCCAAACTGATGCAACAGGTCACTTGTGATTGCCTGTGTCAGTTGAGAGAACGCCTTCTTCTCCACCACATATTTCTTCTTTTCATCCTCAGTCAAGCTTTCCAAAGGAATCATCTCACCAGTATTCTCCAGAATCGGTGCTGTGTATCCTTTAACAATCATGCTCCATGCCTCAGCTCCTTCAACTCCCATGCCTTCCAGATGGATCTTGAACATGGTGTGCCACTGGTTATACTCTTGCATATCCATGAGCTTCGGTGGCCGAGTTCCACTACCTGTAGACAAATCTTTAATCAAAGTAGAAATAGCATTAGTGGTTTGAGTATTTACCGTCGCTGCAGCTACTCCCCAGTAATCAGATTGTAGTGCCGGATGTGCTACATTTTGAGGCATCGTACTCGTTGTTGTCATGTAGTTATGTGGTTGTGAAGACTGTGTGTTCGTCTTTTGCGCTGCCACTGTCCATGGGTCCATTGTCTGCTGTTGTGGTTGTGTTGTTGCTGATCCCGAAGTAGTTTGAAAACGCCACATGATCACAATCTGAAAATCTCAACACTTAGAAAAATTTTCAACAAAAAACTCTAGGTTCGCCCAAAATTGACTTGGTTCGTCCAAATTATCCTAAGTTCGTCCAAAATTTCTCACTCTCGTCCAAACTTTCTCACTTTCGTCCCTTCAGTTTCTACTTTCGTCCAAACAGGAAAACCCGTATGTAGAAATGATTAGAAAGTAAACACAGACAACAAATTTTCCACTTTCGTCCAAAATTAAACAGTAGAAGGTGAAAATTACCACCCGAAAGTGAAAAGTTCAACACAAATTTTCAGGTTCGCCCACTCAAAACTCAGGTTCGCCCACTTTTTATCACTTTCGACCACAACACTCAGTCCAGGTTCCAGGTTCGCCCAAAACTAGCAGATCTCATTTTGGAAAAACGGTTATTGTTTGAAAAACGGTTATTCTGATCTCAGATTTTCAAAAGTTCATGGATTTGAATGATCTCAATCAGGTTATGTTTCGGAATTGATTTGGAACAACTTTAAGTCTTGGAAAACTTGAATTCGACCACAAATTCACCTTTAAATCGATAAAACTCTTAAAAACAATGTTTATGTAAAAACAGATGATTTTATGTCAAAAACATGTCCAAATCAGCTCTGATCTTATCAAATTTGTTGTTGTATGATCCTCTAGGCTCTGATACCACTTTGTGAGCGTTGGATTTTAACTAAAACAGGATTATACGATCATACAAGTCACAAAACTAGGTGCGGAAACCCTAGATCTGAACAAATTGATAAAACACAAATCACGACACAATCAAGATCATTTTCAATAACATTTCATAGATTAACTTTCATTCAAAAAGCATTTACAATGAGTTTATGTTAATCTAGAACACACTGATAATCTCTCAAAAACACCTCTAAACCTGATCTGAACCTGGACACAAAATGACAACTCTCTTACATTATCAAAAACACAAAAACTATATATAGGCACTGCACATTCGCCCATTTCTTCTGGTCGAATGTGAGTATTTTCCACATTCGCCCACTACAAGTGGTCGAATGTGTCTTCTTGTTCAGGTCCATTCTTCCTTCGTCCAGTCCAAATCTACCTTCGCCCCATTCTATTCACCTTCGCCCATATTATTCTACATTCGCCCCATCTGATACACCTTCGGCCAACCACTAACATATGTTAATATTGTATATCCAATCCTTAGTCGCAAAACGCATCAACAGAAACACATAATGAGGCATCACTAACATGTGTTAGCATATTCTAACATATGTTTTTCTGAAAATAACGTATGTCATATGAACCATAACACCTGTGAGTTGGCATATACTAAAATGTGTTAGCATCACTAACACATGTTAATTGAACCCTAACACATGTTAATTGAACCCTAACACGTGTTAAATGGGATAGATTCATCAGTAGGCACTATATACAAACATGTGTTAGCATGACTAACACATGTTAATTAAACCCTAACACATCAGTAAACACCAATACAAAAAATTAAACGTTCATATAGAATAACATATATACAAGAAATAAAAAGTTAGATATTATTAGAGAAAAATCAAAAGATATACCATGAAAATAAAAACACATTTGCTATTTAACACAAGTTAATTGAACCCTAACACATATTAATTGGGATAAATTCAGTTCTTAATTCAGAATTAAAAGAATTTAAAAAAAATATATGCAATAAAAACACATTTACCCAATTCAAAAAAATATGATCTTTTAAATATTCAATCTAACATAAACAAAATAATAATAATTAAAAAAATTAAAAAGGTTAACATAAGTTTATTTTTTTTTCATTTAAGCATTCGATCAAACACTTGGTGTGCAAACAAACTATCCCCACAATAGAGACGCAACAATAATTGGGATAAGGTTATATGGATCTTGCTATATATATATATATATATATATATATATATATATATATATATAGAGAGAGAGAGAGAGAGAGAGACTTATTTTGTTCATTAATCAAATTTAACATAATATCTTAAGAGAGAGTATATGATACAAAGTCCCCTTAACATAGGAAGTGTAGGAAGCCACCATAGCTTGACACGTGTAAAGCCTAGTTAACTCTAACTAACTCAATCCTGGTTGATTAAAAGGGTATTCTAGACTTTTATAAAACATCCAAACCCACCCTTCTCTGTTATAACACACTCACACAAACCAGAGAACGCGGGGAGGAGCCGGAACCTCTCCACTGCCATCGACGGCGGAGTTCCGATTAGCAACCACCACTGAACAGATTGAGAATAAAATAGGGAAGGTCTTATAACTCACACGGTTCATTGATGTCCGTGACCTAACCATTCTCAGAGCATCATTGTCACCACTATTACCTTCATCCAGAACCATCAAATCCGCCGCCATGAGTCCTACTTACCACAACAACCACCGTGTGTATTGGGGTGTTTTGTGGTCTTTTTCGAGGTTAAGAAGAAACTTTGATGGGATCGGGTCGTTTGTGCACGTAGTAAGTGGTTGATGGTTAAGAGAAACATAATGAAAAGAGGATGAAGATGAGAAGCCATAGGAATGGTGGTTCTAGAGGTTGTGGTGGTTAGATGTGGCAAAAGGTAGATGTTTTTTCAAGGTTCTGGAAGTTATGGTGGTTAGAGAGGAGAGCACATGTGAAAAATGAAATAATGGTATTTGCGTTTAAAGAATTTAAAGGTGTGTTATCAATATAAGGTTGTAGATAACATGTTTTTGTGTTTAAAGAATTTAAAGTTGCGTTTGAAGTTTTTTCAATTTTTCAAAGGTGTGTTTGTTTTTTTATAACGTGCGTTTAAAGAATATATATATACAATGTGCATTTATAATAATGAATGTGCGTTTGTTTGTCAAACCCAAATATAAACATGCTTTTAAAGAATATACAAGTGTGTTTAAAGAATAAAGATTGTGCGTTTATAATAATGAACCTACATGTACGTGCTTTTTACACCCTCTGTTATCGCCATCTTCTTCATTTTCTTCCGCAACACCTGTTAACCTAATTGTTTTAGGTTAAAACGTTCTTCATGAAACATAATCGAAAGTATTTTCACAACAATAACGAGTGTTTATTCATTACTTCTTCTTTTTAACATTCAATATATGCTCTATTTTTTTAATGACTCTTTGTTCTTCTTCTTCTTGTTTTTTGATTTTGATTTTTTTCTAATTCAAACTCTATTATAACGTTTAATCGATTTGAAATCCTGTAAATTAATCTTCGATTAACTCTCTGTTGAAATAAAAAAATAAACGTTTTTCTTAATTTACCCTTGGTTAGATTAAGCCGACCATGATTAGGGTTGTTAATTACCATCTTGCCACTACCTATATCTAAGGGCTGAGAATGCTTCTTACGCTTCTTACGTTAAGGAATATATATACGTTATCTCTTCCCATATCTTAATATCACTCTAAGTTTTACCTGCGAGGTAATCTCCTAATTACAGTTTCGTCAAGATCAAAAGGCCTATTGGTTGCACCAAATACAAGAACACGCTCTTTATCGTCGTGCTCCCTAGGATTTTCACGTCTTCCCAACATGCTGTCCACCTGTCATAACATATACACAATTAAATTCAAAGACCAAAATATAGCATTGGTTCCCATAAAGAGCGAAAAAAATGCATTAAAAGATAATCAGCTTTGTTCACAGCAATAACAATGTGACCTAGAACACTTGAAACCAAACGATAAAGCCTCTATATAAGATTTAATATGTTTCCAAACAAAATTAAGGGAAAAGGTATCTCAAAGTAACAATTAACCAGTCTCATCCATCCAAAAATGTCTATTATTGTACTGTGTTTTTACAAAGTGTTGAAAATATGACGACTCGGAAAGGCGAAAAGGATTTATAAAGATTACAGGCAATAGTGTTTCAGATCAAACCTAACCTGACCATTAATCTCATGGGCATTTTCATTAGGTCCCTATTCATTGACCAAAGTTGTGTGAACAAGCAATGCTACCGATCTACTTGATTTTTTTTACTGGATAATGAGAAGTATATTATTTCCATGAAATTCCTTATTATTAAGCCATTCTACAAAAGCTAATGCAACATATGGATCCACATACACACTTTATATTTTTGTTTAAAGTACACTGCACACATACACACAACACAGACATAAACACACTACACACATACCGTATGAAAATAGTGTAGCAGTGAGCGGACCATTTCACAGTCTACAGTCTTTCATCACTTTAGGAACCAGTGCAAACTGACAATTTCTCCAGCCTGCACTCTTTCACCATTTTCAACCATTTGAAAAGAAATCAAAGTCAAATGACGACTAAGGTTTCTGGCTTTATTTATAATGTCAGCCGTTCTCCCATTATTTAAATTACTAAAATTTTCTAGAAAACAGGATAAAGTCAAATGACAATATAAATAGAAAATTTAGTAAAACAATTATCAAATGACAATTTTTTCACTTGCCATGGGAATTGGTCACCTCTAATTCGAATCAATGACCTGGAACTGGAATGATCAAAGTAAAAAAGCTCTTTAGGACCCAACCTGACCCAAAAGACCCAACCAAATGTGTGAGCCAAAGTTATTTTTTTTTAATCAATGACATATTATAGATAATGGAAGGTTACCATGTATTAATAATTTTATATGTTACCAAAAATAAGAAAATAATAATGATTAATTATAAGCAAGGCTATCATACCATGTGTCTAGCACCTGCAAGTACAACTTGTGGGGTATCAGACGTTGGGGAGGTAAACCTTAGATGCCACATCTTCTCGAGCTTCATCAACATTTTGTGCGTCGTCTCTCTGTATAAATTAGTAAAATAGAATCAATGCTTTATTCAGTTATTCATTTAGCAAATGATGTAGGATATATTTGACATGTTTCCGTTTTAAATGCATTAACCTCAACCCATTCGGATACATTTTCGGTAAGTCTTGACCCATTTAACAATTTTCTACTTTAGCTAATTGCTATGTGTTTACCTATATATCGCACGTTTTTAAGCAAGGAAAAAAAATTATTATTTTTTAATTTTTTTTCATTTATACATATGTGTATATTACATTTTCAGCTATACATATGTGTATATTGAAAAAAAAATTCAAAAAAAAAAAAAAAAACGGTTAAAACTATTGCTACCGCTCCTATAATGTTTTAGGAAGGTCTTCTGCTATTGTTTTGGTACCGTTTAGCCACCAATATTGCCACCATTTAGACACCATTTTTATTAAAAATTTACACCTTTTTTGTAACTGTTTTTGTACCATTTAGTTTGCAACCATTTAGTCACCACTTTCATTGAGAATTTACTACCATTTAGCCACCACTTTCATTGAAAATTTGCTACCATTTAACCATCACTTTCATTGAAAATTTGCAACCATTTAGCCACCATTTTCATTAAAAATTTGATACCATTTAGCCACCACTTTTATTGAAAATTTGCTACCATTTAGCCACCACTTTTATTAAAAAAATTGCTACCATCTAGCTTTGCTATAGTTTTTTCCTGCTTTTTAATTCAATTACATTTCAAGAAAACTATATTAAATATAAAACAATCAAATAATACAAAATCTCAATTTATATAAAACAAATTTCTTACACTTTTTCCAATTTTAAAATCATATAAAACTCAAATAACCGAAATTATACATGAAAAACTTCAAAACATTCATGTCTAAGTGTTTATAGCCTATTTTCAACCCATAGCTGTCAACATAGCTTCAATTTGTGCCATTCTATTGAGCATAGCCTCTTTATCCGCATTATCCTTTTCTTTTTCAGCCACCAAGCCCGCAATAATTCCTTCAAACCTTTCTTTATCTTCATCTTTTTCCTTAACAAGCTCTTTGATAACCAAGTTCAACTTTTCAATCTACAAAACAAGCAATGAATAGAATCAAGAAGCCGAAATTAAAAAAAACTAATAAAGGGTCAAGTGAGTTACACAATAACATAATCCAATTGTGAGTTATAATTCTAGTGCTAGAAGCTAAATAACAAGTTCTGATATATTTACATACTATTACTAAGCATAAAATTTTACTTAAACAATCTGCAGAGATTGTCTAATCAACTCAATAAGAAATTCCTAAGCAATCTCAATACATCAAAGGCGAAATATATTTATAAGTAATAAGTAATATCCAATTAAACGCAAAATATATTTAAAAGTAATAAGTAACTAGATTGATCCCCTGCGCGCGACACATCAATTGTAGGACATTTGAGGGATTTTTTAAGTTTTAGTATCATAATATATGTAACATGCTTTTTGGTGGATAGGAAAAGGCAAAAAGAAATATAACTTACATATTTTCTTGTGTCGTGTCATCGTAGTTCGCGGGTTGGTTGTCTCATTAGGTTTGGGTATCAAGAATCATCAACATCTATGATGGATGATAATATACTTTATAACTCTAGAATATACAACCCTAGATTTGCGTTAAAGCAAGGAATCATGTTCATGACACTAGAAATTGGCACAAGATCAATTAACTAAAATGACTTCAACATAAGATTAATCGCAATTCAACACAATTGTTTGACATTCAAAAGCAAATAAAAGATAGAAAATACCCAATGTTTAGAACCCTAGAATCAAAGTTTACGCCCGGATATGAATAGAAGTTTTAGCCAAGCATGGCCATAGAAATCATCAAATGTTGTGTTCTTGGGTCTTCAATCTCCAAGATTATAATGAAAAAATGATAAAATTCATGGGTCGGAATCATTAGAGATGAATAGCAATGATGAAGATGCCCCTAAGTTCCTCCTTGCAGCCTAATCATAGCCCTTAGTCAAAGTCCACCATTAATTCTTCCTTAAAACAAGCAAAGTTTGAATTCTTTTTCCTTGTTTTTCACTTTTACGTTTTTTATATTATTATTATTATTAGTATTAATAGTAGTAGACTTCATACATGTTACTTGGTGCTCGGGTCTCGAATATAATTTCTAATTTTTTCGCCCTGCTTCACACGAGCACCTATCAAAAGTATAAAATAAATAAATAAATAAAGTAACCAAAAAGTAATAAAATACATACAATACTAAAATAATAAAGTACAAGCCTAAAACTAATAAAAATACTATCTAATCAACTCAAAAATATACAAAACTGACAAATAAATGTGATGCATTTAGCAACACATCAATAGGCCTCTGAGTTAGGTCCCTACATCATGTTATCGTGACTTATATTGTATCATAACGGACAATAACAAGTGGTACATGCCCTAGTTACCATTATTGGTTTAATTAACTAGCATTGGATATAATTGACCATCATTGGATCTAATTAATGATCATTGGTTCTAATTTATCATCGATGTGCCTATTGAGCATCATCGGGTCTAATTCACCATCATTGGGTCTAAACGACCATCATTGGGTCTAAGTGACAATGATTGGATTTAACTTACCATCATTGGGCCTAACTGGCCATCATTGGATCCAACTGGTGATCATTGGTTTAATTAACCATCACTTGCTCTAATTTATCAACATTAATCTAATTGAAAATCATCGGTTCTAATTGACCATCATCGGGCCGAATTGACCATCATCGGGTCTAATTGGCCATCATCGTGTCTAAATGACCATCATTGGGTCTAAGTGGCAATGATTGGATCTACCTGACCATCCCTGGGCCTAACTAACCATCATTGGATCTAATTAGTCATCACTGGGTGTAACTGACCATCATTTGATCTAACTGACCATCATTGGGCCTAACTGACCACCACTGGATTCAACCGACCATCAATGGTGTAAATAACCATCATTGAATCTAATTGACCATCATTGGATCTAACTGACCATCATTGAGCTTAGCTGACCATCATTGGATCCAACTGACCATCATTGGTGTAGTTAACCATCATTGGATCTAATTTACCATCATTGGATCTTATTGACGATCATTAGTTCTATTTGACCATCAACGGGCCTAGTTGACCATCATCGGATCTAATTGACTATCATTGGGTCTAAATAACCTTCATTGGGTCTATGTGACAATGATTGAATCCACCTGGCCATCTTTGGGCCTAACTGACCATCATTGAATTCAATTGACCATCATTGGATATAACTGACGATAAAATATTTATAGTTACTAGTTTTGTTTCTTTTAATTGAAAGTGTGGCAGGGTAGTGTTAATTATCGTGGCTAATATGGTAACAATATATATATATATATATATATATATGCATTACGCTTTAAAATAGGTCCCTAAATTTGATACCGCTAAGGTGGTCACAATTCAATAGGCTTGTTGTTTTTTTATAATTTATTATTTTTTTACTTCTTTCTTATTATTTTTCTCACGAATTTACCATAAAAAATAAACGGTGTCAAAATTTGCAACCGATTAGTTACCTTATCTTATAATACATATTTTGAAGTAAAAATGGTTTCTAAATTTGCTACCATTTTTCTAGGTAGCAACTTTTGGTGACAATAGTCCAATTTTATCGTGGCTAATATGGTAGCAATTTAGTCTCAAAATTTATCACTGATTAGCTACCATATATATATGCATTACGTATTAAGAAAGAGGTCCCTAAATTTGCTATCGCTAAGGTGGTCACAATTCAATAGGTTTGTTGTTTTTTTATAAATTATTATTTTTTAGTTCGTTCTTATTATTTTTCTCACTAATTTACCACAAAAAATAAACGGTGTCAAAATTTGCCACCGATTTGTTACCTTATCTTATAATATATATTTTGGTGTAAAATCGGTTGCTAAATTTGCTACCATTTTTCTAGGTAGCAACTTTTGGTGACAATAGACCAGTTTTCTAGTAGTGAGGTAGTAAGTGGTTGATGGTTAAGAGAAACAGAATGAAAAGAGGATGAAGATGAGAAGCCATAGAAATGGTGGTTCTGGAGGTTGTGGTGGTTAGATGTGGTGAAAGGTAGATGTTTTTTTAAGGTTCTGGAATTTATGGTGGTTAGAGAGGAGAGCACATGTGAAAAATGAAATAATGGTATTTGCGTTTAAAGAATTTAAAGGTGTGTTATCAATATAAGGTTGTAGATAACGTGTTTTTGCGTTTAAATAATTTAAAGGTGCGTTTAAAGTTTTTTCAATTTTTCAAAGGTGCGTTTTCAATTTTTCAAAGGTGTGTTTGTTTTTGTATAACATGCGTTTAAAGAATATATATATATATATATATATATATATATATATATATATAGGGGGTGGTTATTCTACAAAAACACACAATCGTGCGAAGCGTGCGAAGGAATATTAACCGTCGATCAAGCAATAATCTTACGTCATTAATTAAAAAGTACGCGGTGTCATTTTTGTAAATAAGTGAGAGATTAGACAGTTAATAAGGGTATAATCGTCAATTTTTCTAAAATCAAATTATAAGAGACCGTTCAGTCTCATTAATCGCTAAAAACTTCTCCCCAAAATTACATAATAAACTCTGAAACCCTATTTAAAATCATCAATAAACTCCATTTCTACGAAAGATTAACCATGAAATACTCAAAAGTATACAAAAGTAAGTACATTACGTTATTCTGTACCAAATTTTACAATGAAAAACTATATAATAACTTCCATTATGCATGCTACAGGAAGAAAAAGAGGAACAGAGTATGAAGGTGAAAAGAATGACGTTGATGAAGGTAACTAAGTATTACGTGAATTAATATTGTTAATACGTTGTGAAATTTTACTAAAATACGTATTTCTAATTATCAGGCCCTAGCAAAATTCAAAAAACCAATGATAAAACTGACAAATCAGAGAGAAGAACAAAAGCAAACCATGACAGGCCTTCAAAGAAAAATGGTACAGAGAATTTTTTTTTGTTATGTGTTACGTGATTTTAGTAATAGAACTAGAAATGATTTTGTATATGTTACGTTATTTTAGTAATCGAAATGTAGTGATTCTGTCAAAAATGTTACATGATTTTAGAAAAATGATTATGTCTATGGTGCATCATAATTATGTCTATATTGCGTTATTTTGGTAATGGAAATGTAGTGATTATGTCAATGTTACATGATTTTAGTAATGGAAAAAAGTATGTCTGTGTTACGTAATTTTATTAATAGAACTAGAAATGATTATGTCTATATTACGTTATTTTGGTAATGAAATTTGTAATGATTCTGGCCATAATATATGATGATTATGTCTTTGTTACGTTATTTTGGTAATGAAAATGTAGTTATTCTGTCATTGTTAAGCAATTGTGGTAAATGAAAACACTAGTTTATGATTATGTCTTTGTTACGTTATTTTGGTAATGAAAATGTAGTTATTCTGTCATTGTTAAGCAATTTTGGTAAATGAAAACACTAGTTTATGATTATGTCTATATTACGTTATTTTGGTAATGAAATTTGTAATGATTCTGGCCATAAATATATGATGATTATGTATATGTTACGTTATTTTGGTAATGAAAATGTAGTGATTCTGTCATTGTTATGCAATTTTGTAAATGAAAACACTAGATTATGATTATGTCTTTGTTACGTTATTTTGGTAATGAAAATGTAGTTATTCTGTCATTGTTAAGCAATTTTGGTAAATGAAAAAACACTAGTTTATGATTATATGTCTATATTACGTTATTTTGGTAATGAAATTTGTAATGATTCTGTCATTGTTACGTAATTATAACATTTGATAATAACGAAGAGATCAATGAAAATGAATTACTTCTACAACAACAGCCTGCAAATTCACCAGAAGAGCCTCAAAATTCACCACCAAGAAAGCAATTTGTTCTGTACTCAAATATAAAATTAAATGTAAGGGCGTTTGTTGATAACATGAATGAGGCGATGGCAAGCTTATCAAGTGCACAGAAAAAAGCAATCAAACAGATGGGATTTGAAACTTTTTTATCAATGAACATTAAAACAGTGCCAACAAAGTTAGCAAGATGGTTATTAGTGAATTATGATGATAGACGAGATGAGTTGAATGTAGGAAACCACATCATTCAAGTTACAAGCAACAAAGTTCAACAAGTCCTTGGTGTCCCAATGGGTAACCAGACAGTAAATGAAAAGAACAAACCAAGGAAGGGTTCATCTAACACGCTTACTGTATGGAAGTCCCAGTTTGAACATAACAAGATTTTAATCTCGGATGTGAAGAATAAAATAGTTCAAAGCAAAAGCGGAGACTGGATTTTCAAGTTGAACATCCTTGTACTTTACAACTCTATATTTGGGCCAGTAACAAAGAGTTCAACAGTAAATCAAATGTTCTTGAAAGGAGTGACAGATGAAAAATCAATCAAAAAATTGAATTGGTGTGAGTACTTAATTTTCTGTCTCAAAAGAACGAAGGCAAGCTGGAACGGAACTGAAATGTATAATGGACCTTTGCCTTTTCTTGCGGTATGTTTTTTATTCATAATTATGTAAATGTATAAAAAATACAAATTACGTAATGTGTTATTACTAATTACGTAATGATCAAATGTTAACTTTATTCACATGACAGATGCTTTATGTACATGAAAAGAGGTTATCACATGCTCCCGAAATAGCACAAACACCAGCAATTAAGTACATTAGCACCCAGAATTTGTCTGATGTTGATAAACATTTGTATGACAATGGGCCATTTTCAACTGATGAAGAAGATAATGATGAGGATGAAGAAGGAAATGATGAAGTAGAAAATCCTAGAGATGAAGAAGGACATAATGATGAGGATGAAGAACATGATGGTGGAAATGAAGATGCTGGTGGTGTTGGTGGAGATGATTATGATGGTGAAGAAGGTGATGCAGAAAAAATGGAAGAAGATGGTAAGAATGAAGATGCATACATTCAGCATGATGAACAACAAATATTTCTTGAACAACAAATCCTCGTGGATCATCTTCAAAATCAAGATTCACAAGAATTCAACAACGTGTTTGAAACAACAAAATCACTCTCTAATATTGATGATATCTTGGAAAATTACAACACTCCACAAGTTCCTAGTGTAAGTGCAATAATTGTATAAAAATTACATAACATGCATATGTATATAGGATTTTAAAAAATCACGTAATGTTTGCAGGCTGGTGATGCAAATGAGGCAACAACAACACCAAAAATACAAAAAGTTGCAACTCAAAAATCAACAGATGAGAGCATAAAAGGGTCAACAAGGAAAAAGACAATGGGAAAGAAGAAAAACAAAAGTCCTTACCCAGTTGATGAGAATGTAAGTAACTGTAATTTATTATGTCAAACATCAACAGAAATCATGTAATTTATTCACGTATTGTTTGCAGGAATGGCTTTCAAAAATAGAAAACAAAATGGAGAAGTTTCAAACATATGTTGCTGAAATAGATGAAATTTTCGAAGAAGCCACTTCAAATTTTTTAGACAGCAACATTATACGTGAGAAGCAAACATAATGGAAGTCATGGGTAGCAAGTTACAAATCAAGTAATGAGAAAAACATAGAAGGTAAAAATTACGTAATGTATATTTAAATGATAAAAAAGTTAGTTAAAAATTACGTAATGGATATCAAAAAAAGTATATTAGTAGTTGCAGGTGAAAAGGAAAACCAGAACAGTGTTAGCACAGGGATGATAGATGCAATAGTGATTGCAGCTGAAATACTAGAAGGTAAAAAAAAAAAATCACGTAACACATTATTTGTCAAAACTTATTAATGATCAGAATACATAATTACAGGTGAAAGGAAAGATTTGAATGAAAAGGCAACAACTTCGCAGAGTGTTAGCACCGGAATGCTAAATGTAATGATCGCCGCAACTGAACAACTTGAGAAAACAAATGAAGAAGAAGCTGTGAAAGAAGGTAAAGACATAATGGATGCTTTGAACGATGCAACAAGAAATGAACCACCTGTCAATAAAGGTAAAAAATCACGTAACAGATTATTTGTCAAAACTTATTAATGATCATAATACGTAATTACAGGTGAAAAATAAGATTTGAATGAAACGGCAACAACTTCGCAAAGTGTTAACACAGGAATGCTAAATGCAATGATTGTCGCAACTGAACAACTTGAAGAAACAAATAAAGAAGGAGCTTTGATAGATATAATGGATGCTTTCAAAGACGCAACAACAAATGAACCACCGGCCGATAAAGGTAAAAAAATTACGTAATGTATATTAAAAATGTTTATACTAAATGGAACTTATATGAATGTATATAAATTGTTAACTAAAATCAGGTAATGAGGCCCTAGAGAGTGACAGCACAGATATGATTGCTGAGATGATAAAAGCAACCGACAAAGAAGAAAAGAATGCAGCTTTGCAAACTTCAACCACACAAACATCATCCGAACATGTCAGTTCGCAATTCTTGAAAGAATTGAATGAGTTTGAAGAGAGATCTAGGAAAGGAAAACAGATCGAGACATCGGAGGGAGACAAAGTAGAAGAAATACAGAATGAAAGCTATGAAGGACCAAGTTTTGATCTGAATATCTCACAAGATGATACACCTACAGATGTAATTCCAGATCTACCATTCCTACAAAACTCTGAAGCTGATATCGAAACACCAAAAACAGTAGGGAGACTAATAGTTAGTCAATCACTGGAGTCAACCATAGCCAATAAACACGTTGAACGTGTAAAAAGAGGAAGGATGTTGGCTGGACCTCTGAAGTCTCCATACATTCAACGGCAGGTGGTGATGAAGAACAAAATAACTGAAGATGAAAACATAGTTTCGTAGTTTATATTTGCAGCAACCGAGGCAACACAGTAAGAAAAACCTTATATTACTTTAATTTGTTATTAGAAAAATTACGTAATGAATATTTTCAGAACATAGTTTATTACAAAAAATTACGTAATGTGTATTAAAACTTATCTTCCACAGTGACGTTGTATTCAAGCCAGCAGATGGGACTCCATTCTTCAAAGTGGTATTTGAATGCTTATACCCTGGGATAACATTATCATCTAATGTTTTGGATGCATGGTCGCATGTGCTGAACCACGACGAGAAGAAAAGAGCTCCAGGTTCACCATTTAGGTTGTTTGTTCAAACAAATATTCTGGTATGCTCCTTAGCTTTTTCATGTAATACATAAATTATAATAACGTAATGGTTATGCTAAAATACGTAATGTATGCTAAATTTACAGCCAAGTGACTGCTTCACGCCTCAATATGATGATTTAAAGCGAATGGACACTATGACAGCGAACTTAAATCTTGCACTTAGCAAAAATGAAATAAAATCAATCAATGAGGTGGATTTGTTGTTCATGCCCATCGTATCTTCGGACCACATATATGTAATATGTTTCAACATGAAGAACCCGAAGATAGAAATACTAGACAACAGCAAGCTTGGAGCTAATAGCAAATATGACAACATCGTAGTGCCATTGGTAAAAAAAATATTTTTACTTAATATTATTTTGATGTTAGTTAATTACGTAATGCTTATGGTAAAATTACATAATGTATGCAGAAAGAAGCTTTATGCAACTATATGATGGTCAATGAACACCCCATGACTCCTAAAATGGTAAGTAAAAATCCAGTGAGAGTCCAAATGGATTGGAGAACTTCACAGAACAAAATCGATTGTGGGGTGTTCACAATGAGGCATATGGAGACTTTCATGAGCACATATAGAAGAAAATGGGTAACTGATTTTCAAAAAGAAGGAGCAGCTCAACAAATGCAGATTGATGACCTTCGCTACAAATATCTATCAAAAATCCTACTCTCCGATGCCAACAAAAATAAAAATTTAATTGATCGTCTGGCTAGGGAGTTTCATCAAAAGGAATACAGTGAGAAGGCGAATACAAGAAGAACTTATTCCAAACTCTTGTGAAAAGACAAAATGATCATGTTTGAAATAGTTTTAATGCCACGTGTCGGAAATGTCATGATACAATTTAACATTTGGTTTATGTATGACAAATGTCCTGTTACAATTTAACATTTTGCTTGTCACATACTACATTATATGAATGATTATGTATGTTTCTGATTATGTTGAATGATAATGTATGAATGATTATGTATGAAACTGATAATGGTTACCTAACATACAAATACAATTACGTAACATACAAAAAACATGTATGATAATGGTTATATGTTAATCATGTATGAAACTGATAATGGTTACCTAACATAAAATTACGTAACATGTGAAAAAAAAATGTAAAGTAATTGTTATATGTGAATGATTATGCTATGATACAATTACGTAGCATGTCAACTAATTACGTAATGAAATGCAAAAAACCCATATGTGTACAAAAAAATCACGTAACAATGTAAAAAAGAAAAATGTTTCAATGTCAATTTAACAAAAAAACATAATCAATCATCGCCAACTTCATATTCCGAATCTAGACTATTATCCTCATCTGCTTCATTGACGGGTTCTTTCCCTTTGTTGTTAGCTGTTGCAGTCCCTTTAAGAACTTCACAGGTGCGCCTATCATGACCACTACCCCACATACTTTGCAATTTCTTGATCTCTTCCCTGCACGACTAATCGCTTGTTCACGTTTTGATTTAAACCTTTTGCGTGACCCACAACCCTTATTCCTAATACCATGAGGAACACGAACAGCAGCCTCAGTTTGATGTGGAGCCCCAATAATAGATTGAATAATTTCTTTCTTCTTGGCTGATATCCTCTGAATACCAGCTTCATCTGTCTTCTCTTTCGTCGCTTTTAGCTCGTCTCTAAACAGCTTCAACTTTTCAAAATCAGTAATCAACTTATTAACTACATACTCACTCAAATGCATTATATCACGAACAACATCATTAACACTTTGATGGTCCCCATTTTCATCAGTATGCATCACCAACGACAAGCTCGACCGAGAGGGACTATTACAAATAACATCACTCCTCCAGCGATCAAGAATGTATCTGCTGGGAATTTCATTTATATCACACAACCTTAAAACTAAAAAAGCATGTCGACACAATAAACCATATCGCTCAAAACGCTTGCAAGAACATAAAATTGTCAAATCTTCCAGGTTAAATTTAACCCGCAATACAAAAAAGATCTCCATAAAAAAATAAAATACGTAATGAGGTATATGAAAGTGAGAGACTAATGAAACAGGTAATTACGTAATGTCTGTTACAATGATATGTAAAAAATTACGTAACATAAAAAATAAACTAAACATACCTCTATCAAACCGGCACCATACGCAGAACGATCTTTTATTAGAAACGTCCCTATATCTCCTTCATGTGAAAGAAAGACATTTATGCATTTATGCACCGCTCCGTAAATTTCTTCTTGGACATCAAAGAAAATACTTATTGTATATAATTTCGCAGCTTGCACCTCAATAGGATAATCAGTCCAAAAATCCGGTGTTTTATACCTCGTCTCATGATCATTTTTCCTATGAGTATACCTTTGAGATTCCATGGCAGTATCAAAATGACTAATAAACTCAAGAAGCGTTAATTGAGCATTTGAAACTTGACCAAAGAAATGATTTTCACATTCAGATCTTGAAGTAGTACGCATAAGACCTGACATTGGCTCATCGCGATAAAAAGCAGGAATCCACATTGCTCTATTTGAATAAATGTCACACAACCAGTCGTGGTAAAAGAGATTAAACTCAAAAACAAGTTGCTCCCATCCCTTTTCAAACTCTTCTGGTGAAATAGAATCTGTCCAAACAATGTCGCAAATACGCTGTTTAAAATCATCATTATTGCATAATGCAGGACCAACCTATAAAAATAACAAAAACACATATTGTTATGAATTTGAATAATCACGTAATAAAAATATGTTATGCAAATAAAAAGCCTTGAAAATCACGTAACATACACAAAATCAAAAAATCATATCATAAAAAATAATCACGTAATAACAAATATGGTATACAGATAAAAGACTTGAAAATTACGTAACATACAAAAAATCAAAAATCATAGCAAAAATGACATATACCTTATCAGCAACCTTTTTCATGATGTGCCACATGCACAATCTATGCCTACTATTTGGTAAAACTGATGCAACTGCTTGTTTTATAGCAGGATCTTGATCGGTAACTACAACAAGCGGTTCTTTACCAAAACACTTCTTGAAACAAGTTAACAGCCATGAGTAGGATTCAATTGTCTCTGAACTCAGCAATCCAGCACCTAGAGTTATATTGTTGCAGTGATTATCGATACCGGTAAATGGAACAAATACCATCTTGTATCTAAAAAAGAAAGAAAAAATAAATTAATTAAACTGAAATAATTACGTAAAATGAATAACATAATTACGTAATGAACTTACTTGTTAGAATTGAAAGTAACATCGAATGAAACAACATCACCAAAAACTTTATAACTTCTTTTTGCATGCTCATCAGCCCAAAATAATCCAGTTAACTGTCGTTTAGTGTCATCACTATACTCAAAATAAAAATCAGGAAGAAAGTCCTGCTTCTTCTGCAGCATATTAACTACCATATCCGCATCATACTCACCAATATATAAGTTCAAATCTCTTTTAAAATTTTTGAAATCTGCAGCAGTAGCACCAACTTGTTCAAAACCACCATAAATTGTCCTCATTAGATTAAAAGCCTTAACAGGACCCATGTTTACTTTGGACATATTGCATAACACTTGCATTTGTTGATATGTCAAATTACGTGATGATGGAAGAAATTGCATATCTTCTGGAGAAACCAAATAATGGTTATGCTCTTTAACAAACTTTGAAACTTTAAAATTTTGTCCATTCTCTGACGAAAAAACTATATGAGCATTACAACCTGTTCTCTGCGATGGTTTATTCCTACTTTTACCATTTTGAAGACTATCAAATGCTTTACAAGATTTGAATCCTTCCTTTGAACAAACCAAATGCTTCAACTTAAGAATCTCACCATGAACATATTGACCTCCTTTGCGAACACTAAATCCAGCATTTTTTGCATATGTCATGTAACACCCCAACCGATGGCGGAAACATCGAGGTGTCACGTATTGATGATTGTTCAGTAGCTCATGGTGAATATCAGATTTCATTAAATGATTTAATTAATTTACATACAATGATTCTACAAGACTTCATACATCAAATTGAATGAAACTATGCACGTATCTTCAAGCAAATCTTCAAACAAGTAGAACCTGAAACATGTTAAGTTGAAAATATTTTGGGTCAACAATTGTTGGTGAGAATACATAGGTTTGTGAAAATAAATGGTAACGATAGTTTGTACAACATTCAAAGTTGTATGATGATAGAGTATGATACCGACATGTAGCAATGCGTCTTTGTACAACCAAACCTTGTGTCGACTGATGACTAACTCGCAAGTTAGTTAAATGTTATTACTGTTATCGATCATCCCTGAGTCTACGCGGGGGGATGGGTTTGTCAGACCTATAGCGCTATAATCTAAACAGGCGGCTTGATCATTGTTAATGATTGTACTGTGTCTTTTTGTTACAGTCAAATGATTGAATGATGTTGTAATTGAATTCACAAGTAAATATGAGTAAATGATAGTATAAAATGTTTAAACATGTTTCACCCCAAAAATAGTGAAAATAGAGAAAAAGGGGCTATGTAAACTCACCTTGGTAAAATGTTATTCCATGAAAAATAGTGTGTTGCCCAAATATGTCAAATATCACCCTATAATAAGGTAATAAATATGTCTAAGTCTATCAAGTCTACAAATGTATGAGTTATAGGGCTTCGAATTGGGGATAATTGCTTGTTTGATTAATATCAAAAATATTCGCCAATTGAGAGAAATTTAGTAAATAAATAACCAAAAATCTTTTTATGAAATTTAAACTTAAGATGGTTTCAAGAATGTGTTTAAAGTGTAAAAATAATTTTTATAAAATTATTTTCTTTAAAATAGGTTATTAAACCTATTTATAACAAATTGTCAAACCTTAACTTTAATAATTAAAAATATTAAAATTAAAGAATTTTTATTTTAAAAATCATATTTCTGTTCTAAATGATCAGAAATAATTTGTATAAAATTTTGGTGCAAAAATGATGAAAATTGGATTTATTATGATTTAATTATGATTAAATCTAACAAAAATTGATTAAAAATATAAAATAAATGATTTTTCTGAATTAAAAATTATTTCAGTAAAGTTTAACATTGTATAAACATGGAATAATTTTTGTAGAATTTAATAAAGTTGTTTTGATATTTTAATGGATTTTTATAAATATAATAGTATAAAATTGATTTAATTATAATAAATATTAAATAAATGAATTTTTGAAAAATAAAAATTGTGAATAACACTTTTAACTCAGATTTAGTAATGTAAATTTTTCAGAATTTATATAATAGTTTTGATATTTAAAAATGAATTTATAAGTTTTAAACATAATATATGTATATATATGCATTTGTTGTTTAAAAAAAAAAGAAAAAGAAACGAAAAAGGCAGTCAGAGCCGGGACTCGAACCCGGGTGACTGTTGTGTAAGCCTTGGTCACAACCACTTGGCCTAGGCCAGTGGTTGTGATGAAACTCGTCTGTTTAATATAAATATACACGTGCAGATCAGTTTATCCCCAATTATACACGAACGAGCCCTAGAAATTGCAATTGGACGATTCAGACAACATAAGCCCGATTAATGTTGGGGCTATGGTTGTTTGATCGCCGATTAATGAAACCCACACAAGAAAAATAACTCACAGTGATGAATTTGATTATAATCGTCGGGTCAAGCAAAAGTCAAACGACGAACTCAATCGTAATAACCAGAGTATATCAGAGAGAATTGGGGGTTGAGAGAGAGTTGTGAGCGAGTTGTGATGCTTCGCAGAAGTCCAATTTATATAGGTGATCGATGGTTTGTTCAATTGGTAAGTTTGACTACGGGTTTAAGTCCATACGCGTCAAAGGTCAAATGATTATCAATTGATTTGATAATTAATGTGTATTCAAGTCAGAGAGGGCCGAAAATTCATGTAATCATACCATTTATAAAAATTAAGTAAGATAATTGAATTAATAGGATGGTCAAACATACCATACCTGTTGCTGCTCGCTGTCTGTTTACAAGGAAAGGAAAGGGATCAGTTTAAAAAGGTCTTATATACAATAATGTTTTGAATCATTAACGAATGGATTGTGTGGCTCAACTGGTTAAGCGCGTCTGTGTGGGTGTGGAGGGTCTCCGGTTCGAGACCCGGCTGAGACAACACACACATTTTTTTTTTAAAACAGCAAGGAGGGTTGGGCCGGATTCTGATCTGGGCTTGGGCCAACTAATCTGGGCTACAGTCTGAATGGGAAGAGAGGGGGTTTAGGCTGTAGCTGGTTTGGGATAAATCAGTTACTAGTTTTCTATTTTTTTTTTTTGTTATTATTATTATTATTATTATTGTTATTATTATTATTATTATATATATGTATATAAATGTATGTATGAATAATTATAGGGGTTCGAAATATCTCCAAAAAGAAAATAATAATAAGGCTTGTCGTAGTAATTCGTAACGTACAATTTATTTAATGCGAAATGTTACAGTCTCCCCTACTTTTAGGAACTTCGTCCCGAAGTTAAGAGAAAACCAGGGTTACAATTGGTCAACTACTGAAAACCTTGATAAAATTTCACACTACCTTAACGTACCTGTAAATTCATGATTACGTTCCGGACCGTAATTACCAATTTACCTTACATTAGGGTTTTGCGTCCTTTTATGACTTTACCGATTGTTAAGCAGATCTGATAGTCTCCGCCAGTCGTTCAGGTGGTAGGGCCTCTCCCGACTGTTGGAATGACATGATGACCTCTACCAATCGTTAAGCTGGTCGTTTGGTAGTTAACTAATTGTTGTACAAGCAAGTATGATTATAGATATAGCAATTAGTTTACATTCAGACAAACATGCACACAGATGTTATGATAATACTTGAATTTTATTACTTGAATCGAATAACGTCAATACATAGGATAAAAGTAACCAATAGTCAAATGGTGAGTCTTGTGGTTAGGTAGCTGGAGGGTCTTGATCTCTGTTCAGTTTAGGGCATCGGTTACGGAAGTGATTTGGGTCTCCACATTCATAGCATTGACCATAGTTGTATCGATTAGGATTAGCAGCCTGAGCAGGGTTGATGGGTTGGTTGGCATTAGGATTTGGGGTTTCGCGACATGTATTAACTAGATGGCCATACCTACCACAATTGGTGCACAAGCGACATGCTGAAGCAGTGGGATGATGTCGGTTGCATGTGTTGCACAATGGATGGTTTCCTGTATAAGGTTTCTTGTTAGAAGCTTGTGGAGTGAGGTTTGCAGCAGGATCCCTGGTCTTACGTTTCTGGTTCTCAGCGGTTATCGCGGTTACAATACTTGTTTTATTGCTTTTCCGAACTAAGGTCCCGTTCTTTACGTGATTATCAGTTAAGGTAGCTGCTAAACGTTTGGCTTCCTCCAAGGTGGCAGGATTCCTTCCCCACACCGTATCCTGGATTTGCATGGGCAGACCACCGATGTACTTCTCGATGGCTACCGACAGGGGAGTGACTTTGTGGGGCAACAATAAGCTAAGCTCATGAAAGCGGGTGTTGTAGGCAAGGTTTTCCCCACTATCTTGAGCTAAGGTGTGGAACTCGTCCTCAAGCTTCTTAACTTCATTGCGCGGACAAAACTCTTCCTTCATGATCTCTTTGACTTGGTCCCATGTCATAGTAAGAGCAACCTCGGCCCCACGAGTACGCTTTTCTTCATTCCACCATGTGAGTGCTCGTTTATGGAGAACACTCAGGGCGTAACGAACCTTGAAGTTGTTGGGGCATTCACTGTTGATGAAGGTATTCTCAATACCCTCAAACCATTGGAGGAGTCCAGTAGCTCCTTCTTCTCCACTAAACTTTGGAGGGTTACAAGAGTTGAAATGCTTAAGGGTGCAGACTTGGGGTCCATTTCCATTGCCATTGCCGTTCCCGTTTCCGTTGTTGTGACCATTCCCGTTGCCGTTCAATTGGATGACCTGAGCGAGTAAGTTGGGAACCAGAGTTGCGATTTGCTGCGCCATTTGTTGAGAAATGATTGCAGCCAATTGGGCATCAACACCATTGTTGTTGTGGTTAGGAACTTGGTCATGGTTATGGTTGTTACCACCTTCATCGTGGTTCTCACCAGTGCTGTTGCGAGTGCTGCGACGAGGAGGCATGATCTGTAATAGACACAATGAAATGAATGAGAGTTTTTATATAAGGAATGTAATCATTTATTCATTAATTAAAACGAATAAACGAAAACGTTGACTTATCAAAGATTCTAAATTCTAATAACATATGAAGACATGCTTTAGCCTATAAGTGAACACTCATCCCGAGAATTCCCAGGTAGGCATCCGGGTCCCTCGTCTGATTGGGATATATGCGCAATGCCAGCCTAGACAGAAGCCTCAGAATACAGGCGTTCACCCTTCCAGATTGCACGTGTTCGTTATTAAAATCTAGAACTTCGACGAGATCTCAAGGTGGTTCAGGTTAAACCTGAGGATTTTGCCTTATTAGTCTAAGAGTGAATCCAGTGATGGAGAGTAACATTCTTGTAGGGATGAGAGTAGGGATATGAAGTAGGAGGGAGATAGAGAATAGCAAACAAAAGAAGCAAGTACTGGTTAAATCCTATGGTTATAGACTAGATTATTTCTCTAATAACCTAATTCCCTATAACCATGGCTCTGATACCAATCTGTAACACCCCAACCGATGGCGGAAACATCGAGGTGTCACGTATTGATGATTGTTCAGTAGCTCATGGTGAATATCAGATTTCATTAAATGATTTAATTAATTTACATACAATGATTCTACAAGACTTCATACATCAAATTGAATGAAACTATGCACGTATCTTCAAGCAAATCTTCAAACAAGTAGAACCTGAAACATGTTAAGTTGAAAATATTTTGGGTCAACAATTGTTGGTGAGAATACATAGGTTTGTGAAAATAAATGGTAACGATAGTTTGTACAACATTCAAAGTTGTATGATGATAGAGTATGATACCGACATGTAGCAATGCGTCTTTGTACAACCAAACCTTGTGTCGACTGATGACTAACTCGCAAGTTAGTTAAATGTTATTACTGTTATCGATCATCCCTGAGTCTACGCGGGGGGATGGGTTTGTCAGACCTATAGCGCTATAATCTAAACAGGCGGCTTGATCATTGTTAATGATTGTACTGTGTCTTTTTGTTACAGTCAAATGATTGAATGATGTTGTAATTGAATTCACAAGTAAATATGAGTAAATGATAGTATAAAATGTTTAAACATGTTTCACCCCAAAAATAGTGAAAATAGAGAAAAAGGGGCTATGTAAACTCACCTTGGTAAAATGTTATTCCTTGAAAAATAGTGTGTTGCCCAAATATGTCAAATATCACCCTATAATAAGGTAATAAATATGTCTAAGTCTATCAAGTCTACAAATGTATGAGTTATAGGGCTTCGAATTGGGGATAATTGCTTGTTTGATTAATATAAAAAATATTCGCCAATTGAGAGAAATTTAGTAAATAAATAACCAAAAATCTTTTTATGAAATTTAAACTTAAGATGGTTTCAAGAATGTGTTTAAAGTGTAAAAATAATTTTTATAAAATTATTTTCTTTAAAATAGGTTATTAAACCTATTTATAACAAATTGTCAAACCTTAACTTTAATAATTAAAAATATTAAAATTAAAGAATTTTTATTTTAAAAATCATATTTCTGTTCTAAATGATCAGAAATAATTTGTATAAAATTTTGGTGCAAAAATGATGAAAATTGGATTTATTATGATTTAATTATGATTAAATCTAACAAAAATTGATTAAAAATATAAAATAAATGATTTTTCTGAATTAAAAATTATTTCAGTAAAGTTTAACATTGTATAAATATGGAATAATTTTTGTAGAATTTAATAAAGTTGTTTTGATATTTTAATGGATTTTTATAAATATAATAGTATAAAATTGATTTAATTATAATAAATATTAAATAAATGAATTTTTGAAAAATAAAAATTGTGAATAACACTTTTAACTCAGATTTAGTAATGTAAATTTTTCAGAATTTATATAATAGTTTTGATATTTAAAAATGAATTTATAAGTTTTAAACATAATATATGTATATATATGCATTTGTTGTTTAAAAAAAAAAAAAGAAAAAGAAACGAAAAAGGCAGTCAGAGCCGGGACTCGAACCCGGGTGACTGTTGTGTAAGCCTTGGTCACAACCACTTGGCCTAGGCCAGTGGTTGTGATGAAACTCGTCTGTTTAATATAAATATACACGTGCAGATCAGTTTATCCCCAATTATACACGAACGAGCCCTAGAAATTGCAATTGGACGATTCAGACAACATAAGCCCGATTAATGTTGGGGCTATGGTTGTTTGATCGCCGATTAATGAAACCCACACAAGAAAAATAACTCACAGTGATGAATTTGATTATAATCGTCGGGTCAAGCAAAAGTCAAACGACGAACTCAATCGTAATAACCAGAGTATATCAGAGAGAATTGGGGGTTGAGAGAGAGTTGTGAGCGAGTTGTGATGCTTCGCAGAAGTCCAATTTATATAGGTGATCGATGGTTTGTTCAATTGGTAAGTTTGACTACGGGTTTAAGTCCATACGCGTCAAAGGTCAAATGATTATCAATTGATTTGATAATTAATGTGTATTCAAGTCAGAGAGGGCCGAAAATTCATGTAATCATACCATTTATAAAAATTAAGTAAGATAATTGAATTAATAGGATGGTCAAACATACCATACCTGTTGCTGCTCGCTGTCTGTTTACAAGGAAAGGAAAGGGATCAGTTTAAAAAGGTCTTATATACAATAATGTTTTGAATCATTAACGAATGGATTGTGTGGCTCAACTGGTTAAGCGCGTCTGTGTGGGTGTGGAGGGTCTCCGGTTCGAGACCCGGCTGAGACAACACACACATTTTTTTTTTTAAAACAGCAAGGAGGGTTGGGCCGGATTCTGATCTGGGCTTGGGCCAACTAATCTGGGCTACAGTCTGAATGGGAAGAGAGGGGGTTTGGGCTGTAGCTGGTTTGGGATAAATCAGTTACTAGTTTTCTATTTTTTTTTTTTTGTTATTATTATTATTATTATTGTTATTATTATTATTATTATATATATGTATATAAATGTATGTATGAATAATTATAGGGGTTCGAAATATCTCCAAAAAGAAAATAATAATAAGGCTTGTCGTAGTAATTCGTAACGTACAATTTATTTAATGCGAAATGTTACATGTCACATAAAACTCATACGCATGATCAATCGATGGAAATACCATATCAACACATGGCGTCATAGAAGAGGCAACTTGTGGTTTATAAACTGTTGAAACAGCCTGAGTAGAACTACTTTCACCTCTATCATTGAAAATAAAACCTGAAATCACGTAATAACTATTAACACAGTAACATAAATGTCCTAATAAAAGCATAAAATATAATAACGTAATGAAATAACGTAATGAAAGTTACGTAACATGAATATAATAAACAAACACAAAAAACACGTAAAATTGTGACATTGTGATATGAAACAAACAAAAACACAAAAAAAATAACGTAAAAACTATAATTAATACAAAGAAATCAAACAAAAAAAGATGAATTTAATAACAAAACTAAGAACAAATAACGTAATGCTTCCATAAATAGAAAAACAACGTACAATCAACAAAAAAAAAGCTGAATTTAATTCAAATTCTACTAAACAGAAAACGAAATCATTAAAAAGAAAGCAATCGAACAAAACATTACGTAATAGATAGCTCAAATCATACCTGCACAATCATTATTCACAGACATCTTTAATGAATGAATAAAGGAAAATCGTTTGGAGATATAATCGAAAGAGAATGAACTGATTTATGATTGAATGAACTGATTTATGATTGATTTATACTGAATTCAAAATCTAAAAACAGAGTAAATACGAATTTGAAAATCTGATCCTTTTATAAAAGATATGGGTTTTAAATATCGAGTAAAATGACGATACTACCCTTCAAGAAAACGCGCGTAGAAGCCTTCGCACGCTTCGCACGTTTTTTAAACTTTTTATTTGAACCAATCCCTATATATATATATATATATATATATATATATATATATATATATATATAGGTAGAGGTTCCGGTACAAAAGCCTCTTTTTGTGAGAAGGGTAAGAAGGCCTGTGAGAGTGACACTTGTCAGAGTTTTAGTTTAGTCTTAGGGGCATTAGGGTAATTATATACCTATTCAAGATTTATGAAAATTTTAATATTTAATCAATGTGAGAGATTATAGCGATATTATTCAAATCATTAATCAATGAACATATTTTTTCTTCTCAGTAATTGTCCATATATTCATGTTAATACACGGGAAAAAATTCCATTGCCTTTTTTTCCTGTGTTTTTTTTTTCTGAGATAGATAATTCTATTGTGTTCAAGCAATCCATGTGTTTTAGAAACCCCTAGATTTTATGAAAATAACAGTAACACAACACTCTATCATTATAAAACACAGCGCCTCAAATATGAACATAAAACACAACCAAATACCATATCATGATAAAACACAATACTACCCCATTTAAACCCATTGTGTTATGTTAACTACCCTTCTAAACCCATTGTGTTTTAAACTCATGTTAAACAAATGTGACATGCATAAAACACAATACTTGATGTAATAACAATTAAACACTATCAAATAAACCTAGTGTTTTAACTATCATATAAACATAAAACACATAAAAAAATGATTTTTTAGGGTGAGAGTTTTTTTTTTTTTTTTTTTTTTTTTTTTTTTTTTTGGAGAGTTTGTATCGAGTATAGGCAGTTAAAAAAAATAACAATAATAATAGATGCAGATGTCGTTCCAATTCCTTCCAAAAAACCAATATGTTTCCAATTGTGGGCCACAACTTCGAAGGAATCTCCACTAATTCAGCCGCCATTAATGAGAGTTAGGAGGTTTTATTTGTTGGGGTTTTAATTAAATACAAGTCTTTTTACAAATATACCCCTACAACATATATTTATTTAATGGGATCATAACATAATTTACAAGTTTGCCACTCATTTAATCTCACCCATTCATCTATATGATCTAGTGGACACATTTATTTCTTACACTTCTCACAAAACACACCCTTTGTACCATAACTCTACCCTATATATATATATATATATATATATATAAACATGCGTTTATAATAATGAATGTGCGTTTGTTTGTCAAAGCCAAATATAAACATGCTTTTAAAGAATATATAAGTGTGTTTAAAGAATAAAGAACGTTTTTTTATAATAATGAACCTACATGTACGTGCGTTTTTACACCCTCTGTTATCGGCATCTTCTTCATTTTCTTCCGCAACACTTGTAAACCTAATTGATTTAGTTTAAAATGTTCTTCATGAAACATAATCGAAAGTATTTTCACAACAATAACGAGTGTTTATTCATTACTTCTTCTTCTTTTTAACATTCAATATATGCTCTATTTTTTTATTGAATGACTCTTTGTTCTTCTTTTTCTTGTTTTTTAATTTTGATTTTTTTTCTAATTCAAACTCTATTATAATGTTTAATCGATTTGAAATCCTGTAAATTAATCTTCGGTTAACTCTCTGCTGAAATAAAAAAAAATTGAACGTTTTTTCCTAATTTACCCTTGGTTAGATTAAGCCGACCATGATTAGGGTTGTTAATTACCATCTTGCCACCACCTATACATAGGGCTGAGAATGCTTCCTACGCTTCTCACGTTAAGGAATATATGTACGTTATCTCTTCCCATATCTTAATATCCCTCTAAGTTTTACATCCGAGGAAATCTCCTAATTAAAGTTTCGTCAAGATCAAAAGGCCTATTAGTTGCGCCAAGTACAAGAACACGCTCTTTATCGTCGTGCTCCCTAGGATTTTCACGTCTTCCCAACATGCTGTCCACCTGTCATAACATATACACAATTAAATTCAAAGACCAAAATATACCACAAATAGAAGTAGCATTGGTTCCCATAAAGAGCGAAAAAAATGCATTAAAAGATAATCAGCTTTGTTCACAGCAATAACAATGAGACCTAGAACACTTTAAACCAAAAGATAAAACCTCTACATAAGATTTAATATGTTTCCAAACAAAATTAAGGGAAAAGGTATCTCAAAGTAACAATTAACAAGTCTCATCCATCCAAAAATGTCTATTATTGTACTGTGATTTTGCAAAGTGTTGAAAATATGACGACTCGGAAAGGCGAAAAGGATTTATAAAGATTACAGACAATAGTGTTTTAGATCAAACCGAACCTGACCATTAATCTCATGGGCATTTTCATCGGGTCCCAAATCATGAGAAGAGTATTATTTCCATGAAATTCCTTATTATTAAACCATTCTACAACAGCTAATGCAACATATGGATCCACATACACACCTTATATTTTTGTTTAAAGTACACTGCACACATACACACAACACAGACATAAACACACTACACACATACCGTATGAAAATAGTGTAGCAGTGAGCGGACCATTTCACAGTCTGCAGTCTTTAATCACTTTAGGAACCAGTACAAACAGACAATTTCTCCAGCCTGCACTCTTTCACCATTTTCAACCATCTGAAAATAAATCAAAGTCAAATGACGACTAAGATTTCTGGCTTTATTTATATTGTCAGCCGTTATCCCATTATTTAGGGGCTGTTTGGCAAGTGCTGAACCAGTAAGTGTTGAATCAATAAGAGGTCTGAATGGTTAAGAGGCTCTGAACCAGTAAGTGCTGAACCATTAAGAGCTGTTTGGCTGTATCTCTGAATGACTGTGCAGAATGACTATTTTACCCCTCTGAACTATCATGTGCTGAATGAATGTATCTATTTGGCCAGAGTTCTGAATAGTGTACAAATTGATGAAAAATTGTAAAAGGAAAATACAAAACGTCATAGAAAATCCAAATTAAACATAAATCCTTTAACATCCATGGAAACATACGAAAATCCAAATACAAAATAACACAACATACGAAATCCAAATACAATAACACAACTCTGCATACAATTTTAATTTGATGAAGCATTTGAAACCCCACTCTATGTCTTGAACTAACAGGCCATCATTTTCCCCACTTTGCATTTCATGAAACATCGTGTTCTCATCATACTCCATAAATAACTGATCATAAATATTGCATTTCCTTATAAAATTATGGATGGCGAAACAAGTAATCACTATGTCTCTTTGTATTGGAAAAGAAAAGGGAGCCATTTGCTTTAGGATTGGGAATCTCGCCTTTAGAACACCATATGCACGTTCAATGACATTTCTGAGTTGTGCGTGAGCATGATTGAATCTTTCTTCCTTAGTTAACGCACGTTGTCGTCGAAAATCGGCTAACCAATACCTCGTACCACGGTAAGGAGTCATAAATCCACGAGTGTTGGTGTACGCAGCGTCACAAAGGTAATACTTATCTGTATCAATATCAAAACTATCATATAAAAAACAAATAATGTATGAAATGAACATTGAAGAATGGTTAAAAACCTGGTGGCGTGAAAGGAAAGCCAGAATTTGGGTTGAATGCAACTTCTTTTAAAACTCGTGAATCATGTGCAATTCCCTCCCATCCGGCCCATACGAATGTGAATATCATATCAAAGTCACAAATTGCTAATACATTTTGAAAGCATTCACCTTTTCCTCTTCCCCTGTGACGAGTCTGTTGATCAGCAGGCACGATCGCATGTATAAGCGTTCCATCTAAGGCACCTATTACTCCTAGAAATATTTCTTTTAGTCTTATATGTCGTTCGGAGTTATTTGCGCTTACATTAGAAGATATTGGAACTACAACTTCTCTTGCGCAATTCATCATTGCCTTTAGGACCTCATGAAAACATCTATGAATTGTTTCTGTTGAGTGTTGGAACCTTCGTTTAACTATTCGAAAACGTTCATTATGTCCAATGACCATAAAAAACATAGCCAACTTTTCTTCCAAGGTTATTGACTTACTACTTTGCAACCAATTTTTTTGTTTAAAATGATTGCACAACAATATAAATGCATCACGTGAAAGACGCATCATCTCATGACATTGTGTAGAAGTACCATGCAATAATTCTTGCGTGTATTCATGACCGGTTAATGCCGAATTCAAGTCTCTTATCCTTTTAACATTTATTCTCGAGGCTAATGAGACTCAATACCAACAATAGATAATGAAAACTATAATCTCATCGTCCGAATCCATAAGATACCTATCATAACATAAATAAACTATATCATCCACATAAACTATGACATAACATCCAAAACATAACATCCAAAACATAGCATCCAAAACATAACATCCATAACATGAAATCCAAAACATAATATCCATAACATAACATCCAAAAAAAAAAATAATCAAAGCACAAACTTAGTTAAACAATCCATACTTCGCTCCCGCATTCTTAACCCATTTCTCACAATTCTGCGGCTTAAGACGTACCCACAATTTCCTAAGATCGGCACTCTCACCAAAAAGCAAAAGCGCAGTTTCGTATTTCGCATCCTACTCATCCCAACCCAATGTCTCCAACTTCACCAAACATGCATCCATATCATCAGAAAGTGCTTGTTTCTCAATCATCATTCCAATCAACTTGCTAATATCTTCACCAACTTCTATGAGCTTTGACTCTAATATTGCCTTATGTTTTCGTTTCTCTCCTTTTTCTTTTTTTTTTATGGGACCGAATACTTGACTCCTGACTAACACCTTTACCTGGGGAATCCACTTGAGTGCATTCGACATTCATACCATCCAAATTCTGCTCATACACTTCCTCAGAAGGATGAGGAAGCGTAGCACTTGGCCCCCAACTATCAAAACCATTTGAAGTAGACCCCTCATACAATTGACAACAAAGCTCAGGGTAAGCAAGTGGCGCAGTTCTCAAAGCTTCAACATACTTGTTAGACTGTGTGAAGAAATATTTTAAAATACTATAACATTAATGAAATATACCACTACTAATTATTTGTATAAAACAAATACCTTCATCTCAATTTGCCACTCTTCTTCTGACAAGTTACAAGTGTTTGTAACTGGATCATAAACATTCCCGGTTTTGTTTTTAAGCTTTAACCAAGCTGCAAATTTTCCTTTTACAAAATCATAGTGATTCTTCATTTGACGTTGGTCCACTATGAAATTGTTTGAGTTTTCAATTTTTCAGCTACAGTTTTCCACGACGCTTGTTTAAGACTACTTCCTTCACGTCCATTAACGGTTACTTCATGAAGACATGCTTCAAGAAATGTTTTTTCAACACCTTCTTGCTTCCAATTAATCCTAATCCCTTTCGCCATTTCTAATATAACAACTAGTAACAATCAACATACAACATAAAGAAAACATGTATCTTTTCATAACCAATTATCGAACATAGAACAACCCGTAATATGAATCAATAAACAACATAGATCGATTAATAACAATCAACATATCCAACATAGAACAATCCATTTCTAAAAACACAAACCAATTCAGGAAAAATAAACAAATTCAGGAAAAAAAAACAAATTCAGAAAAAAAAAATTAAACAGATTTAGAAAACAAAATTTATCAAAAATAGATCAGAAAAAAATAAAAAATACACAGATTCAGCAAAAAAAAAAAATTAAAAAAATTACTAGTAGAAACAAAACGATAACAGATTCAAAAAAATAAACAGATTCAAAAAAAAAAAAAATTAAAAACATAACTATAAAAACTCTATAAACAAAACATATCAGAATTGGTGGAGGACTAACCAGTGTTTTCCTTGATGCGAGCCGAGGGTGGGGCGGCGGAGAGGGAGGAGGAGGAGGGTTGGTGGGCGGTCGGTGCAGCTGAGGGAGGAGGAGGAGGGTTGGGCCGGCGGAGAGGGAGGAGGAGGAGGGTGGTGGTTGTGGCGGAGATGGAGCAGGAGGCGGGTGGTAGCAGCAGTAAAGAGAGGGAGGAGGAGGAGAGGTAAAGTGGAAGAACTAGGGTTTTGGTTTGGGGAAGATGTGAGTGAGGGGCTTGGGAGTCATTTTTTCTTTCAGCACCTAAAACAATCTGAATGGTTAAGTCTGTATGGGAACCATTAAGAGGCTGATTTTTTTCTTACCAAACACCATCACCTCTGTCCGATTAAGATGGAACCTTGTGACACCCCAGGAAAATCCCACATCGCCCGTGGCCAGGAGAGATCATTGGTTCATAAGTAATGTCTTGCCTCTTAAATCACCAACGCGTTTTGGGCTTAATGTTAGTGGATGAGAGGAGAACTCCACAGTTAAGCGTGCTCAGGTGGGAGAAATTTCAGGATGGGTGACCTCCTGGGAAGTCTCCACTTGGGCAACCAAAAACAAATCCGTGAGCTCTGGATGGGCAAAGCGGACAATATTGGTGATGAGAGGGGCGGGGTGTTACAGATGGTATCAGAGCCACTCCTGTGCCGTTCGGGATGGTGGGTGCACACCTCATCAGGGACGATGAGACTCTAACAGGGGGTGAATGTGACACCCCAGGAACACACCTCATCAGGGACGATGAGACTCTAACAGGGGGTGAATATGACACCCCAGGAAAATCCCACATCGCCCGTGGCCAGGAGAGATCATTGGTTCATAAGTAATGTCTTGCCTCTTAAATCACCAACGCGTTTTGGGGCTTAATGTTAGGGGATGAGAGGAGAACTCTACAGTTAAGCGTGCTCAGGTGGGAGAAATTTCAGGATGGGTGACCTCCTGGGAAGTCTCCACTTGGGCAACCAAAAACAAATCCGTGAGCGAGCTCTGGATGGGCAAAGCGGACAATATTGGTGATGAGAGGGGCGAGGTGTTACAAACCTCTTAATGAATCATTAAGAGGTGCACCAAACAGCCCCTTAAATTACTAAAATTTTCCGGAAAACAGGATAAAGTCAAATGACAATTTTCACTTGCCATAAGAATCGATCACCTCTAATTCGAATCAATGGCCTGGAATGATCAAAGTAAAAAAGCTCTTTAGGACCCAACCTGACCCAAAAGACCCAACCAGATGTGTGAGCCAGTGTTATTTTTTTAATCAATGACATATTATAGATGATGGAAGGCAACCATGTATTAATATTTTTATATATTACCAAAAATAAGAAAATAATAATGATTAATTATAAGCAAGGCTATCATATTTTTTTAATCAATGACATATTATAGATGATTTTACCTCTCATCCCTGGTGTAGCATCTTCAGGATGCTGAAAGGGCCAGCTAACTTCAGGATGTAGCAATGTTTCAACATGTGTGCATGTTGAGGATGGATAACGAATTACCTTTTTGTATATAATTGCAGGTACAACTGAGTTATAATATTGATACGCAAGTGCTCTCCAACATCTATACTATAACGTTCGGTCAAAGGAGTCAAAGATTGAAGAGTAACTTATATCAACCAAAGGCTAAGCTTGAAGATGAAGTCAAAGATGTAACCGTCATTCATTAAATACCGGCTAAAAATATGGAAACAGCTGAAGCAACGACTATATTCAGTTGAAATAGTTCCAACTTTCACCTGAATACAT
This sequence comes from Ambrosia trifida, assembly GCA_028751855.1. Classification (NCBI taxonomy): domain Eukaryota; kingdom Viridiplantae; phylum Streptophyta; class Magnoliopsida; order Asterales; family Asteraceae; genus Ambrosia; species Ambrosia trifida. The sequence continues at coordinate 130,030,073 of CM054128.1, read as the reverse complement.
TAAAGAAGCTTAACTACCTAGCAGATATTGTGGAAGACATTGTTTAACTCCTTGTATTATATAAAGGGGAATGATGGACGAGTATAGGACACATTGCTTTTACTAGAGCTATACACACACTCTCAACTACTAAGAACATTCATAAATCATTGTAATATTAGATCACTTGTCCACTCATTCATCCAAAGTTGTAATCCTTTTTACCACATTAATATTAACAAACAAGGCAGGGGCCTAGTCTCTTCCCGAGTTTTTATGCCGGCGATCTACCATTGATCAAGGGCTTTCCTCGTACATCGAGTGTCGTTTCTTTATAGCATTTTATCTACATTTGCCTATCTCAACATAATTCACATTTCAGCCTGATAGTTACATTATCAGGATATAACTGTCCATCCTCAATTTTCTCATAATCATCCCGAGCATAGTTGTCAATTAACAGCTTATTTATATTAACAAGTTACCATCCTGAGAATAACACACAGTTTTTATCAAACTAGCACTCTACCTCACATTAACTAATTTGGAAAACAAGATTATTTTTAATTTATAATTTTTGATCAAAACAATTTGGCGCCCACCGTGGGGCAAGTGGTGCTATTTTAAAAAAAAACTTTCTTAAAACTTTTTTCCAAAACAACTTACTTTACAGAATTTTGACAACTATGTCTTCCTCACAAAAATCTGTTTCCCCATCCGTGCCATCCACAACCTCGTCCAAAATACTACATTGCCACCTCCACCTACATTTCCAAGAAGTTCTACTTCTCAAATCCCACCTAGACCATCAATGGGGGCATCTGGATCTACTCCTCCTGTTTTTGTGTCAAATGATGAACTCCTTTCTATGTTTGCACTGATGAAAGATTCGATACATCAACAACAAGACACAAATCGGATATTGATAAGAGGGATACAAGCTCTCAAGTCATCCTCAAGAAGGCCAAGTGAAGACATGGGGACACCATTGCAGCCTAGGGCATTAGATTTTAATTCTAGCATCTCTAGAGGTGTACATCAATGAGATTTTATCCCCATGAGCACTGGATTTTCTGCTCCTGAAACAATTACTACACCAAGGATGACGACCACTAGGGATCTAGGATATACGCCTATGCCATCCCAAGGATACAACAATAACAGTAACAATTTAAGTTCTAGTACTTATACTGCTAATGATGTTGCTTCTTTGCAGGATACAGGTATAAGTCCACAACTAGCAAGGGAGCTACAAAAAATCAAAGATATGGTGCCAAGCGTGCCAGGGATAGTACAACCTATCCCCGAAGTATCCTCAGCATCTCATAGGGTGTCTCGATTTGCACCTCCTATATGTGATGCAGAGATCCCTAAACGGTTTCAAACTCCTAGCATGAAGTTATATGATGGATCTACAGATCCTGAGGAGCATGTAGCTCAATATAGAGAAAGGATAGAGATAAATCCAATTCCTACAAACCTCAAGGAAGCATGTCTATGCAAGGGATTTGGTTCAACTCGCACCAGTCCAGCCTTGAAATGGCTCATAAGTGTTCCTCCATACTCAATTACTTCTTTTACACACTTAATTAATATGTTTAATAACCAGTTTTCTTGCAGTCAAACATTCGAACGTTTAACAAGTGACCTATACAGGGTAACTCAACCACAGGGGGAATCACTAAGAGAATACATTACGAGGTTTGGAAAAGAAGCACTCGACATCCCGAACTTGGATGTCGCAACGGCAGTACAAGCATTCAAGATGGGTCTACAAAGAGATTCACCGTTCTACCAAGAATTGGTGATGAATCCTTGTAGAAACTTGGATGAAGTCAGAAACAGGGCTCTAAGGTTCATCCGACTTGAGGATGACAAGAAAATCCAAGAAAGGATGGAATCATCCTCAAGATATAACTATCCTAATCGGAAATCCACTCCCACATATGAGCCAAACATGCATAAACCATATGCTAGGCCTGACAATAAAAAGGTTAATGTGGTAGAGGATGAAGATGAGGATGAATGTCCTAAATTATCTGATTACTGTTTTTCTGTGGATGTTACAGGTTTAATGTATGCCATGAAGGACCTTGGGGATAAAGCAAGGTGGCCTAAAAAGGATAACAAGGAAGCATGGAAAGACAAATCGAAGTCTTGTGCCTTCCACGAAGATTTTGGTCACATCACTGAAGACTGTATTACCTTAAGAAAAGAGATTGCATATCTTCTTAGCAAGGGTCACCTCAAAGATCTTCTAGGCAGAAAGAAGTCAAGGGTTCAGGATGGCACCATCCCAGAAAGAGCAGCATCCCCACCTAAGGATGTTGGCATAATAAACTTTATTTCAGGAGGCTCAAATATTTGTGGAACCTCGTATTCAGCTGCTAAAAGGCATGCAAGAGAAACTAAATCAGAAAAAGGAGACCCACAAGAACAACTATCCTGACGAACTCTAAAGTGATCAGCTTTGAGGAAGAAGACAGAGAAAATATCCTTGACCCTCATCACGATGGTTTAGTAATAACTTCATATATTGCTAATCACTTTGTTCGCGGGATCGTTGTAGATGGTGGAAGCTCAGTGAATATAATCCAATTAGAAGCCTTAAAAGAATGAATATCCCGGAATCTGAAATAGTTTCCATCCAAAGATTCGGTGTGATAGATTCCCTATCTTGTTATAATGTCATCTTGGGAAGACCCTGGATACATGACATGAAGGCAGTCCCTTCAACATATCACCAGTGCAGAAAGTTACCAACACCTTGGGGAGTTGTCAAAGTCAATAGTTATCAACAAGAGGCCAAGGATTGTTATACAACATCCATGAAGGCTTCATCACGACAAGCGTAGAAATTACAGCAGGATGTGAAGGTTGTTTGCCTTGATGACAATAACAAGGATATCACTGTGCTAATTGGTAAGAATATTCCTCATGACATTGAACAATCACTAATTTCATTTCCTAAATGCAGGATGTCTACCTTTGCATGGAAGCATGAAGATATAACTGGCATCTCTAAGGATGTCATTACCCATAAGCTTGGGATTGACAGGAGCTTCAAACCCATCCAGCAGAAACGAAGAAAGTTTGCTCCAGAATGAAATATCATCATATAAAAAGAAGTGGATAGGCTGCTTAAATCTAAGATGATAAGGGAAGTAAAATTCCCAAGATGGCTTGTCAACGTGGTGGTAGTTCAAAAGAAAAATGGGAAATGGAGAGTGTGTGTAGACTATACAGACCTCAATAAAGCATGTCCTAAAGATCCATTCCCATTACCATATATTGATTCAATGGTGGTTGCTACAGCAGACCACGAAATGCTAACATTCATGGATGCATCCTCAGGGTTCCAACAAATTGAAATGGAACCAGACGACCAAGAGGACACAACATTCATGACCCCATCAGGTATATATTGTTATATAGCTATGCCATTTGGACTAAAAAATGCAGGTGCAACCTAACAAAGGCTAGTGAATATGATGCTTAAAGAAAAGATTGGGGACACAATGGAGGTGTACATTGATGAGATGGTGGTTAAATCCAAAAAGGCAGAAAACCATCTTCAGGATCTTAAGGAGGCATTTGACATCCTGGATGCCTACAATATGAAGTTGAATCCATCAAAATGTCACTTTGGAGTTGGTGCTGGAAAGTTTCTTGGATATTTTGTTACCAAAAGAGGGATAGAAGGCAGCCCTGAACAGATAAAAGCCATCGTTGATCTCAAATCTCCAAAAAATATCAAGGATGTACAAAGGCTGATAGGCAGGATAGCGGCCCTAAACAGATTCTTCTCAAAATCCTGAAAAAAGTGTAAAGAATTCTATGATATCTTGAAGAAAAATAACAACTTCGACTGGGGACAGAGACATGAAGAGGCATTCGAGAAGCTGAAGGAGTATCGTGCAGCAGCTCCACTCCTAGTGAAGCTTGAGGATGGAGAACCTTTAAAGCTGTACCTTGCAGTTTCTGGGAATGCTATAAGTGCAGTATTGGTAAGAGACTTTGAAGGAGAACAACATCCTGTCTACTATGTATGTAAAACTCTACTAGATGCTGAGACCAGGTATTCTCATCTCGAAAAACTTGTTTTAGCTTTAATAATGGCATCTACTAAGTCAAGGCATTACTTTGAAACACAGAGAATACACGTACAAACTAACTATCCCATTAAAAATGTACTTAGAAAGCCAGAAATGTCAGGAAGAATGGTTAAATGGTTAGTGAAATTAAGTGCCTTTGACTTAGTATACGAGCCTAGAAATGTAATCAAATCTCAAGCTCTAGCAGATTTTGTGGCTAATTTCAGTAGTGACATCCTGAGTGAAGTAGAATCTGAAGGACAACCATTAAAATAAAACTTAGGAAAATTGATTTTATATACTGATGGTGCTTCAAATGCAAGAGGAACAGGTTTAGGGATACTACTAAAATCGCCACAAGGGGACAAAATACCCCCATGCTATTAGATGTGCATTTCAGACAACCAATAATGAGGCAGAATATGAAGCTCTCATTGCTAGTTTGCAACTTGCTAAAGACATGCATATTATTAATATTGAAGTATTTGTTGATTCTTTATTGATTGCTAATCATTTTAATGGATCTTATGCAGTAAAGGGTCAAAAATTAGCTGTTTATCTCGAAAAAGTTGAAAATTTGTCAACTTCCTTTGTAGAATTTTCACTAACACAGGTACCTAGAGAAGAAAATGTTGAGGCTGATGCTTTGGCAAATCTGGGATCCTCCTTAAATCTACCTGAAGGATCTAAGATTCCCATTATCCACATCCTGAAACCAGCAATTGAAGGGTGGCATCATGAAGATAATGAAGCACATCCTAAGGATATCACTAAACATCCTGAAGATAAAACGGTGCATCCTAAGGATAACACTATTTTAGCTACTCAGGTTCAAGATGACTCATCTTGGATGACTGCTATAGTAAAATATTTATAGGAAGATGTCATCCCGGAAGGAGAAAATGCAAAGACTTTCAGGATGAAGGTAGCAAAGTTCATTATGATAGATAATGTTTTGTATAGAAAATCTCTTGTAGTTCCATATTTAAGGTGCCTCAACAAGGAAGAAGCAAATGAAGTGCTCAAAGATATCCACGAAGGAGATTTTGGAAACCACACAAGAGGAAGATCTCTTTACTCAAAGGTCTTGAGAACAGGATACTATTGGCCTACAATAAAGAAGGATGCCATGAAATATTCACAGAAGTGCGATCCATGTCAAAGACATAGCAACATCCTTCATCAACCTGCTGAACCACTACATCCTATTATTTCACCTTGTCCATCATGAGATGAGGGATGGATATAGTAGGAAAGTTACCTGTAGCTCCTGGTGGAAAGGTGTTTATATTAATAATGACTGATTACTTTTCAAAATGGATCGAAGCTGAAGCATTTGTACAAGTGAGATATAAGGGAGTAGTCTCATTCATTAAGAGAAATATCCTAACAAGATTTGAAGTGCCAACTGAGATCATATGTGACAACGGTTCTCAATTCATTAGCAAAAGAACAGCTGACTTTTGTGAAAGCTGGGGAATCAAGATGATAACTTCAACACCAGTCCATCCTCAAGCTAATGGACAAGCAGAATCCTCAAATAAAATTATCATCAACAATTTAAAGAAGAAGCTTGGAGAGAAGAAGGGAAAATGGGCAGAAGAACTCCCATTCGTACTTTGGGCTGATAGAACTACTTCGAAGAATGCAACTGGGCAAACACCTTTTTCCTTGGTCTTTGGAGCAGAAGCAATGCTACCTACGGAGATGGTCATGCCTACAGCTAGGAGACATCTTCAGGATGCTACTACCTACTCAGAAGCATTATTGCAAGATTTGGAAGTAGTGGACGAACTCTGGAATGCTGCTAAATTAAGGATGGCTGCTCATCAACAAAGGATTGCTAAAGCTTACAACAAAAACATAAGGATAAGAAGATTTCAAGAAGGAGATTTAGTATTAAGGAAAGCCTTCCAAAATACAACTAAACCAAGTGATGGCAAGCTAGCTCCTAAATGGGAAGGTCCATATTTAATAGATTCTGAATCTGGCAAAGGAGCATATTGGCTGTCAACCATGGAAGGAGAAATTCTACCAAGGGCTTGGAATGCTATTCACATGAAATATTATCATGCCTAAGGATGCATGTGACTGATCTCTCTGGAAGAGAAACTATAGTCTGAATCACATGTGGGATGAAGGTGAAGGCTGATAGAGATTAATCATCTCCATATGTAAGTATTCTTAACTAATTTCGTTTATTTGTAACTAAAGTAGTCCATTTCAAGAATTTTGCAGCTCCATATTACCATCCTCAAGATGGAACATTTTGATGAACTAGAGGGTTGGCCACCCTCTCCTCCGTTAAGGTGTCCGACACCTTCCTAAGGTTTAAAGGTTTTCACCTTTCTCATTGGGTTAGCAACCCCGCCTGGAGCGCACGTTGTTCATATATATTTTCAGGATGGTGGGACCAGTCCATGTAAAAGTGGCTGACAATTTCATCATTTTTGAACTATTAAGGTTTAGACATTGTTCAATGTCTCTTACGTATTTGGCCTAGTCGCCAGGGCCTTGTCGCCAGTTATTCCTAAGATATTACATTAGGCCTTGACGCTAGAAATTCTCAAGAAGTTACGTGTTGGTTTTTTACCAAAATATTCTAAGTGGGCTTGACCCCAGTTTAGTCAAAGGCCTAGTCGCCAGTATAATAACAATGATTGCCTTTATAAAGGTTATGTATGAACATTCCTTGAAAAAGGAAATAGTTTTAAGATCCATCTTGAAGAAATTATACTGGGGACATCCTCAGAATAATGAAGACCATCCTGAGGATGACAAAGCAGAATGAAGGGCATATTCGAGAAATTAAGCTGAGAAGATAAAGGTATCATCTATGTGATTTCTTTATATCTAAACATTTGCTAATGATTGCAGGATATCAAAAGAAAAGAACACAAGGGTATAGCGTCAAAAGGTGGTTATCATATATTATTTATGCATCATAGGCAAAATTGATGTCAGCCCCTGGCTTCATCCAAAACCAGGACCCATCCACCAGGGGTCAACATCTAAGGTCCAGGTCAATAATAGATTTGGGGCTTCGTCTTGAAACCAAGATCCCTCCACCCCAAACTTTAAAATATCCTAAGTTATTACATACCAAATAGAAATTGTTTGAAATAGTTCAACCATAGACTACCAAAGTAACTACCACAAAAAGATTTGAAAAAAGTGGGCTCCAGCCTAGTCCTTATATCCTTCATTGCCCACAGGAAGATCCATCACCACCTCAGCAACCTTTGTTTCTGCTGCCTTCACCTCAGCATCCTTAGGATCCTTGGTCATATCTTCAGGATAAACAGCAGGAACAGGCAAATCCACATCTTTACCACCCAGGCTCTTGACCTTCTCTCTCCAAGCCTTGACATCCCAGTCCTCTTGCTTGAAACCAGGATTCCTAGACTGGAGAGCCATCCTCAATCTAGCCTGTAAGACAGAGATGCTAGCAGATTTTATTAGCTCATTCCTATACTCATCCATCTCCTTCTCCTGACCCAACATAGCCTGAGCGTGCTCTTCTTTCGCCCGTTTCAATTCATTCTCTGTCTCTGCCAACTTGCTCTCAAGATATTTGCCCTTATCATGAGCAATTTTCTGGACATCCTCAAGTTTAGTTTGAGCATCATGAAGATCTTTGGTAAGAGCATCCACAGATTTCAACAAATATTCGTGACCCTAACAGAGGAGAAAGGGAGAGTAAGTAGCTTATATTCAAAATTATTTTTAACATTTCAATGTCATTCTCAGGATAAGACTCTACCTGGAGAATGAATTGGGAAATCTTCTCTAGTACAACATCAAAGTTCAACCCCTCGAAAGGAGTGATTTCATGGGTAATAGTGATAGCAGCACTAACTTTCCTCTTGTTTGAGGCACTAGCGGCCCTAGATTTGGGGAGGATGGAGAGAGGACTGGCCATCTTGGAGCTAGATGGAGATGCTGAAGTAACCTTGGTTGCCTTGACATCCATGCTGTCAATATCATCCAAGTCAAAGGAAGTAGGTTTCTTGGCTGGGATTAAGACAATAGCAGGATTAGTAAATAAATAAAACAGTGAACATCCTCAGGATGTAACATGATATACTTACCACACATCTCGGAGGCTTGACTGGTAGTATAACTCTTTTGCACTTCAAAGGTCCTTGCTGATTCAGGTAAATCGAACACAGCTTTACACCGAAAGAAAGCTTCGTTTAAGGGAGCAGCTAACTTGGTAAAGGGGGTACCTGTTGGAGAAAATTTCAGAATGTTAACATCCTCAGGATGAACTTAAAAATTTCTTCATAAAAACTTTGAAAAATTTTACCACTTTTTAACCAATAAAGAGGAATCTCATCCTCATGAGGAATAGAGCTTCTCTTTACAAAGAAAAACGTTGTTTTCCAATCCTTCTCAGACTTAATCACATTATACACAAAAGGTGGATCCTTCTCTATAAGTTGAAGGACATAACGCTGGGAGCCATGCGTCCTTAACTTATAAACATGAGATAGGTCTCCCACTTGAAGATGGATGCCGTGATTTTTGACTATTCTGTTGCAAACCATCAATATCTTCCAGAGCTCAGGCATGGCTTAGGAGTAAGCCATCCCTGTTGCATCAAAGAAAGCTTTGATGAATGAGGGAAAAGGATACCTCAACCCTAAAGAGAATGGTAAGAACAGAAAACAGGCCCAAGTGGGAGATGCAAAATCAGATCTTGCATAATGACCGTAAGGACGAAACTCAGCAGAGCTTGGAAAGACCTGTGAGCTTTTTAGGGCTTGAATGTCTTTGTCAACGAAAGAACAGGTCTCTTGCTCAGGATGAACCAAGAGATTTTGGGGAATGAAGTCACTTAAAGTTACTACACTCCCCGAAGCCCTTGTAGATCTTTTAGCCATCTTTGAAATATTGATAATATTTTGCAGGTGAAAGAAAGAAGTATGAACAAGATAGAATAGAAATTACTTTCTTAGGAAGATCAGGAGTGATTATAAAGGAAGAGATATGCTCTAGATATAAAGGGCAGATGATGATGTTGTGTAACGGTCATCACTTAATTACCGCCAAAGAAATAGTCGTTGTATCCTGACGAGATGTCCCATCGCCCATCAGATAAGATATTATGATTAAAAAATATATTAAACTTGAAAGATATTAATGGTAACATATTTTTTGGGGACAATTGTTGGTGGTGAAAATCCTCACGATGATTTTACCTCTCATCCCTAGTGTAGCATCCTCAGGATGCTGAAGGGTCCAGCTGACTTCAGGATGTAGCAATGTTTCAACATGTGTGCATTCTGAGGATGGACTAACGAATTACCTTTTTGTATATAATTGCAGGTACAACTGAGTTATAATATTGATACGCAAGTGCTCTCCAACATCTATACTATAACGTTCTGTCAAAGGAGTGAAAGATTGAAGAGTAACTTATATCAACCAATGGCTAAGCTTGAAGATGAAGTCAAAGATGTAACCGTCATTCATTAAATACCGGCAAAGAATATGGAAATAGCTGAAGCAACGACTATATTCAGTTGAAACAGTTTCAACGTTCACCTGAATACATTAAAGAAGCTTAACTACATAGTAGATATTGTGGAAGACATTGTTTAATTCCTTGTATTATATAAAGGGGAATGATGATGGACGAGTATAGGACACATTGCTTTTACTAGATCTATACACACACTCTCAACTACTGAGTGTGAGCGTTGGATTTTAGCTAAAACAGGATTATACGATCATACAAGTCACAAATCTAGGTGCGGAAACCCTAGATCTGAACAAATTGATAAAACACAAATCACGACACAATCAAGATCATTTTCAATAACATTTCATAGATTAACTTTCATTCAAAAAGCATTTACAATGAGTTTATGTTAATCTAGATCACACAGATAATCTCTCAAAAACACCTATAAACCTGATCTGAACCTGGACACAAATGACAACACTCTTACATTATCAAAAACTCAAAATCTATATATAGGCACTGCACATTCGCCCCTTACAACTGGTCGAATGTGAGTATTTTCCACATTCGCCCACTACAAGTGGTCGAATGTGTCCTCTTGTTCAGGTCCAATCTTCTTTCGCCCAGTCCACATCTACCTTCGCCCATTTCAGTCTTCCTTCGCCCCAAAATATCTACATTCGCCCATACTGATTCACCTTCGGCCATCACTAACATATGTTAATTATTGTATATCCAATCCTTAGTCGCAAAACGCATCAACAAACTCCCCCTCGACTATTGATTGGATAGTTTTCTCTGATAGTCCATTGTCTTGTTCATCAGTTTGATTCTGAGCTGCTTCTTCTGCTCAGAAGTCATTGGCGGCTCAAATGTTTTCTTCACAGGCTTTGACACATTGGCGATCTTCACAGTCTTGCCAAGTTTACCCTCCAAGTTGCTTCCAGCATTTATATCATATGCAAAACAAACTCCCACAACTTGAGTATACTTTCTCGCTTGAGCAAAGTCATTGGGTTCATAGTATATCGGATTGTAGAATAACATGATGATGTCTTCGAATGTGCAATTAATCAGCCACATAGGATCAAATACATGAACATGCTTGTATTTATCCTTTCCATCCCTCAACACGATCACCGCTTCTGCCTTCCTCCAATCATAATACCAAAAGATGAAATCAGCACTGAAATGCTGTGGCATTGACATCAACGGTATCTTCCTCATCACATTAGGTGCTTTATATATCAAAGTAACACGCTTCATATTGGTTTGAGGATCAATATCCCTATGAACTTTTCTACGAGGATATTGAGGCTTGAACCTGTTCCATCTTGTACGACTTTCCCAAACCAATTTGTCTGCGCACCAACGACATGCGATCCATTTACCTCGGCACCTGACATTGGGAATCTGCATAAGTCTCTTACCGCCCAGTACGGTAGAGTAAGCAAGTCACAGAATCTGTTGAAGTACAGAATTCCGGTTTCCCATTTTGCAGCAATACACTTCAGTCTGCCTAAGTAAGTCCACCCGAGAGCTCTGCCTTTGAACTTAGCATTATGAAATCGATAGAAATTACCTTGAGCTTCAGGCTTAGGTCGGTTCTCATCCATTTCCTTCAACTTCTTCATATAATTCTTCAACTCATCAGACTGGTTAGAAGAATCTTTCTTTTCAGTTCCAAATACCTTCTCAACAAACTCTTCGCTTCTTTTCTTTGCTTTCTGTTTCGCTGACTTATTTGGTATCTCAGTGAAGTCAGGAAATACTTCATTCTCATCTTCTTGTCTGAAATACTGGGGAAACTCTTCATGAGTAATATCTTCTATTTCAACTTCATTGTTTTCTGGAGTATGCACATCATCTGAATGACTTCCCATATCCTTTTCAGGAATATCAGGAATCGATTCATCCATCATAAACTCCTCAAATGTCTTTCCTACCCTCTGTGCGAGACCATCTAGTATTTCTTTCGCCACAGATGCAGGTAATTCCCCTTCTTCAAGATCTGGATCTTCATATTCCAGCTCATATCTCAAATCATCAGTCTGGAATATTTCAGCGAAGCATCCTGTGAACTCAATGGTCCACTCTCTCTTTTCCAACATATTCTTATATATCTGTTTAGCATCATCAGACAGAGATCTCACCTTCTCGTTCCAGAAAATACTTTCATCAGAATCAACATTTCCACCTTTCTTCTTGGAACTCGATTCTCCAGTATCTTTCTTCTTCTGTGGTGTTCTCTTCTCATAACTAAATCTAGAAGTATCATCTCCTCCATCATGATCACTTCCACTGCTAAACTCATCACCTTGCTTTTTCCCCGTACCTTCAGCATCATCATCATCATCATCATCATTATTGTCATCATCATCATCATTATCATCATCGCTTTTATCCAATCCATCATCATCCTCATCATCATCTTCTTCTTTCTCAGAATCAGAATACTCATAATCAACTTTCTGTTCATCTTCTTCTTCATCTTCTTCACCCTCTTTCAACTGGGGTGCTCTGCTATAAAGCTTTTCAATCAAACCACAAAGGCGTTTGTTTTCCTTCTTTAATTCTTTGTTATCAGCCTTGATCAGTTTGATTTTGTTCTTGTTTCTTTCACATTTTCTTTCAAGCTTCTCATTCTTTGCTTCAATCAACTTAATCTTATCATTTATATCATCCTGATTAGATTTCGAAGCAACTACAATCTGGAGCATCTTCTCCTCATTCTGCTTGAACTTAGTAATCTCAGCTTGTTGAGCAACCAACATCTTCATCATGTCCTCCATCTTCTTATTAACTTGTTTCATGACATCGTCATCCACAGTCACTTTCTTTGATTTAGATCTGGATGGCTCAACTTCAACAACTTTCTCTTTCTGAGGCTTTCTAAACATATCGAGCACTTTATCCATATCGATATTGAACTGATCGATTGGTAAAGTCTCTGCCTCTTTCGCTTTCTTCTGCTTCTTGGCAACTGGTGAAGATAGCTTAGAAGGTGTTCCAGCATCAGGTAATCTCTTTCCCTTTAACAACTGAGCCAACTCTTTTTCTCTCAGTTCTTTCACACTTGATTTCTTTGCCATAGTCTTTTGTTTCTTTGTCTTCTTAGGCAAATTCACAACTACAGTTTCTCCAACACTCAGTTCAGCTAGATCAACACCTAAACCTTCATCTTCAACTGATTTCTTTCTCCTCTCAGCTTCTTCTATCGACTGGTTTAAGGATTCAGACTCACCAACCATAGTGGCCTTACGTTTGGTGGTCCTCACATTCTCATCATCAGAATCCCACTGCTCATCAACCTCAGTCTCTTCTGAATCTACAGACTCTTCATCCACCAAACCTGATCCTTTCTTCGCCGTCGATTTCTTTCTAGCTACTTGTTGCTTAGTGCTTCCCTGATCTATAGCCTTTCCCTTGCCCTTCCCTTTGGCTCCAGGATTGACTACTTGACGTTTCCGCTTAGTGCTTGAATCAACATACACTAAGGGATCATCATTGTCCGAGTCACTTTCATCATGTCTTGCTTTGTTCTTGCCAGGATCAATGTAATCCGGACGAGCCAAAGCGCCAAATAATCTTCTGTTAGGTGGCTTCTCACTATCAGGCACACCTTTGTAACCTTTCATCCTCATCAAGGTTCTAATATTCATGTGATCTTGACCTAGAATCATAGTCGGATCCTTTTTCAGCATAGGATACTTGTAGTCAAAGATCATCATTAGAAACCTCGGATACAACATGAACTTCTTATTCTTCATTCCCTTCAGCATCTCCAGCATATGGTCAAGAATCATCCCAGAAACATTAAATGGTTTGTTGAGTGTCAACGCAACCATTAATGAACTCAAACTCCTTCTCATCACGTCATAACCACCACTCACACATCCAAAGACATGAATCAGAACATGTGCAAAATACTTGTACTGCACTCCCAGCTTCCCCTTATACATAGATCCGTCAGTGATTGGACCTTTGTATTTCATTCTTAAGAAGCACGCCTTCTGTTCTGTCCACGATAACTCCCTGGGATCCTCACTATCTTCGAACTTAATCTGTAACGCCTCCCGAATGTCAGCTTCAGTCAAGAACATCTCCATCTCCTGAATCTTGCTCTTGATAATCGTCTGATTCTCCCAGTAATCATACTTCGCATTCTGATAAAAATCTTCTATGATGTCTTTGTATATGATGGTTGGTGTGGCTAAGGCATGAACAATCCTGCTCCTCTTCAAAAATTCTATAATCCCTGTAAACTCAGTGTTCTTCTCAACGTCTCCTAGATAAGCGCAACAGTTGTGCGATCGTTCAAAAGGCCAACTGCTAGGAACAGATGTTTCAGCTACTGGTACTGGTTCTTGAACTGTGATCTCAGCTGGAGTTTCAACATTCACTGCTGGTGATTCAATATTCTCGGGTTGTTCAGCCATCTGCACATGAAAATCAATAAAAACACGTCAAAACACAAAAACGACAAATTATAAAAATTTTGGTCAAAACTGATCTGCACATTCGCCCATTTTGAAACTGGTCGAATGTGAGTTTATTTGGTCGAAGGTAGAAAATTATGGTCGGAAGTGAAAAAGTTCTAAGTAAAAATCACATTCGTCCACATTGTTCCACCTTCGTCCAACCTGATTCCACCTTCGCCCGGTTTTAGAACCGAAGGTGAAAAAGATTTTCCCCCAAAATTTGAAATTTTGCCATTGTTTATTTTAACCTGTATTTTTGATTCTAATGTATACTAACATGTCCGACTAACACTCGTTTATAATCAATTTTGTCAATTAATCAGTTTACATAGGTTTTAAAGTGGAATTAGGGTTCAACAGTGTTCAATCGATCAAAACTAACATCTAGACATGTTATTATCCTAATTCCTTCCACATTCTCCCCCTAAAACCTATAAGAACTGATCGGAAATGAAAAACAAACATCAATCATCATTAAAAATCCCTAGAACAGAAACCCTAGGTCCGGTGTATAAACCCGATCAAAACTGTTCTGAAACAATGTCCATTACCTGCAATTTTAGTGTTAAAATGATCAGTAAAGACGAGGGAACAAATCAATGAATCCTAGAAAACACGAGCAACAAGGTCTTGTACTGATGAAATTTTTGAAAAAATTTGAATGAGGGGCTCGAACCTGGAATGAGGTATATAAAAAGATCCACGTTCGCCCGTTTGAAGTGGTCGAATGTGGGTTAAGTCCACATTCGCCCCAAGTTAATGACACGAATGTGAAACTGCTCCACCTTCGCCCCTATTTAAAGACCCGAAGGTGGATTTTGTACCCGGAAGTGGAAAACACACCCGGAAGTGAAAATTTCCACATTCGCCCTTTTTCACAACGGTTGAAAGTGATGATTTTTCCATATTCGACCCATTTAAGGGGCGAATGTGAAATGGAAAAATCTGAAAATATCACCAAATCACGAATTCGAATCCCGTTCAACATTTTTCAATCCGTTAAACTTCCAAAACTCAAATTTTCACATTTTGAATGTTACAAAGTCCAGATGGTGTTATCAAATCTCAGAAATTGACCATCAAGCATCCCCGGATATCAAAAATAAAGCAGAAATGCAAATCTTTTGGATTTTCTGAAATTTTTATCAAAACACACCTAAAATCTTTTTGGATTTTGTATCTTTTTGACAATAAAAGTAAAATGCGACAAAGTAAAATGCATCAAAGTAAAAGAAAACAGTAAACATTTTGTGATTTCCGGTAAGAGGATCATATCAGTTTTCTGAGAAATCTGAACACAGCGTTGATCTGTTTCAATATTATCATTAGAAACAATATGTGACACGGCAATTGCTGATATTGTTGTCCACATAAGCTCACATGCAGACAATTACGCAATGCTTTAAAATGATACGAATTAGATGTATTAGACTAACACATTGTGGTTCCCACACACACGACATACTCCCGTATCAAGAAGTAATTTGCACAAAGACTCATTGTAAAACGTGATTATGCTTTCGTTGTCTGTAATTGTACAAGATATAATGCATAGAGGTATACAGGTCAGCAAATTAATGCAGCAAAGCAACATATGCACCATACCAGGTTGAGGACTGATATTAATCATGATTTGCATCAATGATCAATACGATATTATAGATAATCTTTGATCATCATATAACATGGAAAGTTCCTCAATTCGGTAACTTTAGGATTTGGCATAAAGCTCTTTTATAAAGACATCCTGTCTGATCTAGGTCCGTAATGACTTACAGCAGAAGATCAGATAGGCTATCCCCAGACAACTAATAACATAACGACCCTAAACCTCCGAGTTTTGTACAAACACCCTATCAAACGAAATTACGGTACTAAGACCATATGCCCATGAGGTGTTCATCCACAAACGCGTAGTTTGTTATGTTGGTATCACTAATGCACGCAATATATATTCTACGAAGCCTATCAGCATATCACACGTAATCAACATACGTCTCATTAAAACTATACAATTCTTTAGCCTGTGTCAGATCCCCACTGATGTACTATCATTTCCTCTTTTTATCCAGGAAATCATTTTGGGTTTTTCTAATTTTTAGGTATTTTGAAAATTTTTCAATGTTTTTGGTTTTTCTGATAAAATGACTCCCCCTAAAATAAAGAACATATTTTTGGATTTTTAATTTTTCTGAAAAACAAAACAAAAATTTTGAAAGAAACAATCCACTTGAAAGCATCAACTTCTTTGAGGATTAAGCAACCCCCTCGAAAGCATCAACTTCTTTGAGGATTATGATAGTAAAGAGAAATTCCCAATTAGCAAAAATTTAAAACTAAAACTAAAAACTAAAAATGATAAACCGAGGAGCCGATTAGTCCTGTTTTTCCTTTATATTGTTTACTTTCAAAAGATATTCAAAGCGGGATCTGTCAAAAGCTTTTGTAAACAAATCTGCACGTTGGTAGTCAGTATGGATTTTGACCATATCTATCAATTCCTTAGCGTAACAATCACGGATAAAATGATATTTAATCCGGATATGTTTCGCTTTAGAATGATTTTCAGTATTTTTAGTTAATGCAATTGCGGCTTCGTTGTCACAGTGTATAGGGGTTTTAAGAAATTGCAAACCGTAATCGACCATCTGTTGTTGGATCCAGAGCACTTGCAAACAGCAACTCGAGGCTGAAATGTACTCGGCTTCACATGTAGACAGTGCGACGGAAGTCTGTTTCTTGCATTGCCAGGTAATTAACCTGCTCCCTAAAAACTGGCAACCGGCTGTTGTTGATTTGCTGTCTTTGTCACAGCCGCCCCAATCTGCATCACTAAAAGCAATTGTTTCAATGACAAAGTGTTTTTCAAGTCGGAAATGTCCTTTTTATAGCCATCTAATACTTTGTTGAAAGCATTTAACTCTTTGCGAGTAGATTGACAGTTCAAGATAGCACTATCTCGTGAAATTCGGAGTTGTTTATTCTCCTCTGTCAATCTATCACATGTTCCACAGTATTTATCACTCATAACATCAGTGCTAGATTCAGAACTTACAGGTTTTGGCGGTTCAGTCATGGCCATCAACGCAAAATGAGCTTCCTTTCCAGTGAAAAACTTGGAGTAATCGATCTTGGTGAAAGCATCATCAGCTATGCACGACTTCCTCGTCATCAAAAAATCAGCTTCTGCCAGCAACTGGTCAATATCATCATCTAAAGAATCAACACTTGCCTCTGTGTCTGATTCGCTCTCAGAATCTGAATAAACTGATCTACACTCCTTAGGAACATCAGAAACTGAATCAATCACCATTCCAGAACTCTTTTCCTCAGCCTTAGCCTTAACAGGTTCACTCTCCACTTCCATCTCAGTCTCAGAATCATCACTTTCACTCTCCTCAGTTTCTTTCTTCTCATCAACTGCCACTGACTCTTCCATATCAACCTGATAAGCAACACAAGCCACATTCCCACCAGTAGTCACTTCCTCAACTCCTATTTGCATACCCGACCAGTCAAACCTCTCATCCTGTTGAGTCACCAAAGCTTGGTTCTGACTCGCATTCTGTTGAGTCTCATTAGGTGTAGTGATAGGTACAACTGTTCGGTTTGTGTGATTAGGAGATTGGTTTTGAATCTGGTGTTGAGTGTTTGGTTGTCTGTTTTGGTTGTTAAAGTTTCGGTTTTGGTAGTTGTTGTTATTTTGGTAAGAAACTTGGTTTTGTTGACGGTTCTGGTAATTTGCATTGAAAGGGTTTCGATTACCTTGTTTAGGTGGCTGAGTGCATTCCCTTTTGAAGTGTCCTTTTTCTCCACAATTAAAACATGTAACCTTCTCCTTGTTGAAACCATAGGTTGTGTTGGGAGAAGTTGCCAAATCAGTTCTTCCAGTTTTCTCGATGAACTCTGTTGCTCTCCTCATTATACTCGCAAAAGCCCATTGAATGTCAATGAGTTACATCTCTTCCTTGTCTATCTGTGCGTAGTCTTCGTTGGTTAAATTGTTATTCCCAATCTGACTAGCAACCAACCCATTGTAGGATGAAACCATTGCTGAGACTAATGCAATGTGTTGCTGAGCAACCTCCACAGTCACATTTCCCAAGTTAGATGTATCCAAAACCACCGGTTGTTGTTTATGTTGAGTAACTTGGTTTAATGGTTGTTGTGTTTGGTTAGCAGTGTAAAAACTTGCTTGTTGCATTGGAGAGATTGGTGAAATGTAGGAACTATATTGTGGTGATGTGTATGATGGTTGTGAGTAGGAATTGTATTGTGGTGGTGTGTAGTTGGTGGTTGATTTTGATGAATCCATGACATTGGAAATACATGCAACATGTGGTGCAACACTTCCAGAGCTTGAGTTTCCAGCTGGAACTGAAGTACCTCCAAAATACAAACTGGGATTCTGAGGAATCTGTGACCTTCTAGCTTTCCTCCTATCCTCCAACTCTTTGTTCTCCAGCTTTTCGATAAACTCTGAAATAGTCCAGAATTAATAAGCATCCTTCTCTCTGAGTACCTCCACATGCTGATCCCATTGTGGTAGTAAGGCATCTGCAAACTTATCCACCTGCTTAGTCATTGGAATCTGTACACCATAACTAGACAATTCAGACAATAAATGCATATATCTCGGAGTTAGTTCTTTCAAAGTTTCATTATTAATAAAAGAAAAATTCTCAAACTCTTTAACCAATTCCTCCATTCTCAGACTCCTGGTCTTCTCGTTACCATCATGCTTCCTCTTCAGCTTATCCCAAAGCTGCTTTGACGTAGTACATGTCCCAAACTGATGCAACAGGTCACTTCTAATTGCCTGTGTCAGTTGAGAGAACGCCTTCTTCTCTACCACATATTTCTTCTTTTCGTCCTCAGTCAAACTTTCCAGAGGAATCATCTCACCTGTGTTCTCCAGAATCGGTGCTGTGTATCCTTTGACAATCATGCTCCATGCCTCTGCTCCTTCAACTCCCATGCCTTCCAGATGGATCTTGAACATGGTGTGCCACTGGTTATACTCTTGCATATCCATGAGCTTTGGTGGCCGAGTTCCACTACCTGTAGACAAATCCTTAATCAAAGTAGAAATAGCATTAGTGGTTTGAGTATTTACCGCCGCTGTAGCTACTCCCCAGTAATCTGATTGTAGTGCCGGATGTGCTACATTTTGAGGCATCGTGCTCGTTGTTGTCATGTAGTTAAGTGGTTGTGAGGATTGCGTATTCGTCTTTTGCGCTGCCATTGTCCATGGGTCCATTGTCTGCTGTTGTGGTTGTGTTGTTGCTGATCCCGAAGTAGTTTGAAAACGCCACATGATCACAATCTGAAAATCTCAACACTTAGAAAAATTTTCAACAAAAACTCTAGGTTCGCCCGAAATTCAGCACGTTCGTCCAAATACTTCTACGTTCGTCCAAAATTTCTCACTTTCGTCCCTTTTGGTTCTACTTTCGTCCAAACAGTAACAACCGAAGGAAGCTTTGTCCAGAATGTAAATCAAACTAACACACTTTCCACTTTCGCCCGAAATGAAAACGGTCGAATGTGGGAATTTCTACCCGAAAGTGAAAAACTCAACAAGAAAATTCCAGGTTCGCCCAAAAACTACTCAGGTTCGCCCACTTTTTATCAGGTTCGACCACAACACTCAGTCCAGGTTCCAGGTTCGTCCAAAACTAGCAGATCTCATTTTTGAAAAACGGTTATTGTTTGAAAAACGGTTATTCTGATCTCAGATTTTCAAAAGTTCATGGATTTGAATGATCTCAATCAGGTTATGTTTCGGAATTGATTTGGAACAACTTTAAGTCTTGGAAAATTTGAATTCGACCACAAATTCACCTTTAAATCGATCAAAAACTCTTAAAAACAAGGTTTATGTAAAAACAGATGATATTTTGTCAAAAACATGTCCAAATCAGCTCTGATCTTATCAAATTTGTTGTTGTATGATCCTCTAGTCTCTGATACCACTTTGTGAGCGTTGGATTTTAGCTAAAACAGGATTATACGATCATACAAGTCACAAATCTAGGTGCGGAAACCCTAGATCTGAACAAATTGATAAAACACAAATCACGACACAATCAAGATCATTTTCAATAACATTTCATAGATTAACTTTCATTCAAAAAGCATTTACAATGAGTTTATGTTAATCTAGATCACACAGATAATCTCTCAAAAACACCTATAAACCTGATCTGAACCTGGACACAAATGACAACACTCTTACATTATCAAAAACTCAAAATCTATATATAGGCACTGCACATTCGCCCCTTACAACTGGTCGAATGTGAGTATTTTCCACATTCGCCCACTACAAGTGGTCGAATGTGTCCTCTTGTTCAGGTCCAATCTTCTTTCGCCCAGTCCACATCTACCTTCGCCCATTTCAGTCTTCCTTCGCCCCAAAATATCTACATTCGCCCATACTGATTCACCTTCGGCCATCACTAACATATGTTAATTATTGTATATCCAATCCTTAGTCGCAAAACGCATCAACACTTAGAACATTGACAAATCATAGTAATATTAGATCACTCGTCCACTCATTCATCCAAAGTTGTAATCCTTTTTACCACATTAATATTAACAAACAAGGCAGGGGCCTAGTCTCTTCCCGAGTTTTTATGCCGGCGATCTACCATTGATCAAGGGCTTTCCTCATACATCGAGTGTCGTTTCTTTATAGCATTTTATCTACATTTGCCTATCTCAACATAATTCACATTTCAGCCTGATAGTTACATTATCAGGATATAACTGTCCATCCTCAATTTTCTCATAATCATCCCGAGCATAGTTGTCAATTAACAGCTTATTTATATTAATAAGTTACCATCCTGAGAATAACACACAGTTTTTATCAAACTAGCACTCTACCTCACATTAACTAATTTGGAAAACAAGATTATTCTTAATTGATAATTTTTTACCAAAACACATACCATGTGTCTACCACGTGCAAGTACAACTTGCGGGGTATTAGGCATTGGGAAGGTAAACCTAGATGCCACATCTTCTCGAGCTTCATCAGCATTTTGTGCGTCATCTCTCTGTATAAATTAGTAAAATAGAATCAATGCTTTATTCAGTTATTCAAGAATGAACTCTAAGTCATATAAACGAACTCTAAATGCCCAACCCATTTAGTTCATTTTCAAAAATAAAGTTTAGCGTTTACCAAAAAGTTTAGTTAAGTTGCGGAAGCGTAAACCAAACATAGACATTTTAAAACCATGCGCAAAACAACGCGCCCAAGATAGAACCATATGAAAGAAAACGTAAAAACATGATATGTAATTTAGGTGTATGCCCAAGACCCAAATGCAGTGAAGTGTGCAGTGCTTTCTAATCGTGGCACCGGAAGCTAACTACCTGCAAAAGCATGTATATCGTGTATCAACATAAAGTCGGTGAATTCATAGTTTGGATAACAAGTATAAAGTAGTCAAATCCCAAATGTTCAAGTGTCATCAGTTTGAGCGTGTCAGAGGTAGCTAGCCAACTCATTGTAACTAAACATGTGATTATTGGGAACCTTCACTAATGTGTTAACATATGTTAAACTGCCTTAGTGACTAGTGTCTATCAACACTAGCATAACAGATATGGTCAGAAGTTCATGCCCGTGCTCCCAGCACCGCAAACATGAGGTTGCTGCACAACCTAATAGCGCTATCAACTAATACCCTGTTCGCCTCCAGCGATTAACCCAATAATATGTAAGGACTTACAGTGATAGAGTGTGTTTAGTTCACAAAGGACCGTTAAGGTTTTAAACTGATAAAAGTGTGATCCACACAAGGAATCGTAAAACCTGACCCACACAAGGAGTCAAAGCATCTCAAACCCGAGATGTAAAAGTAGTCCCAAATCGGACTAGAAAATCAAGTAATTCCCAACCAGGAATTAATGTGTGTGTCTCCAACCAGAGACGCATGCTTTTGAGAAAAAGTAGTGAAACTCACCTTAGTATGCAAGCAATTTACCACCCAGGCTCTTGACCTTCTCTCTCCAAGCCTTGACATCCCAGTCCTCTTGCTTGAAACCAGGATTCCTAGACTGGAGAGCCATCCTCAATCTAGCCTGTAAGACAGAGATGCTAGCAGATTTTATTAGCTCATTCCTATACTCATCCATCTCCTTCTCCTGACCCAACATAGCCTGAGCGTGCTCTTCTTTCGCCCGTTTCAATTCATTCTCTGTCTCTGCCAACTTGCTCTCAAGATATTTGCCCTTATCATGAGCAATTTTCTGGACATCCTCAAGTTTAGTTTGAGCATCATGAAGATCTTTGGTAAGAGCATCCACAGATTTCAACAAATATTCGTGACCCTAACAGAGGAGAAAGGGAGAGTAAGTAGCTTATATTCAAAATTATTTTTAACATTTCAATGTCATTCTCAGGATAAGACTCTACCTGGAGAATGAATTGGGAAATCTTCTCTAGTACAACATCAAAGTTCAACCCCTCGAAAGGAGTGATTTCATGGGTAATAGTGATAGCAGCACTAACTTTCCTCTTGTTTGAGGCACTAGCGGCCCTAGATTTGGGGAGGATGGAGAGAGGACTGGCCATCTTGGAGCTAGATGGAGATGCTGAAGTAACCTTGGTTGCCTTGACATCCATGCTGTCAATATCATCCAAGTCAAAGGAAGTAGGTTTCTTGGCTGGGATTAAGACAATAGCAGGATTAGTAAATAAATAAAACAGTGAACATCCTCAGGATGTAACATGATATACTTACCACACATCTCGGAGGCTTGACTGGTAGTATAACTCTTTTGCACTTCAAAGGTCCTTGCTGATTCAGGTAAATCGAACACAGCTTTACACCGAAAGAAAGCTTCGTTTAAGGGAGCAGCTAACTTGGTAAAGGGGGTACCTGTTGGAGAAAATTTCAGAATGTTAACATCCTCAGGATGAACTTAAAAATTTCTTCATAAAAACTTTGAAAAATTTTACCACTTTTTAACCAATAAAGAGGAATCTCATCCTCATGAGGAATAGAGCTTCTCTTTACAAAGAAAAACGTTGTTTTCCAATCCTTCTCAGACTTAATCACATTATACACAAAAGGTGGATCCTTCTCTATAAGTTGAAGGACATAACGCTGGGAGCCATGCGTCCTTAACTTATAAACATGAGATAGGTCTCCCACTTGAAGATGGATGCCGTGATTTTTGACTATTCTGTTGCAAACCATCAATATCTTCCAGAGCTCAGGCATGGCTTAGGAGTAAGCCATCCCTGTTGCATCAAAGAAAGCTTTGATGAATGAGGGAAAAGGATACCTCAACCCTAAAGAGAATGGTAAGAACAGAAAACAGGCCCAAGTGGGAGATGCAAAATCAGATCTTGCATAATGACCGTAAGGACGAAACTCAGCAGAGCTTGGAAAGACCTGTGAGCTTTTTAGGGCTTGAATGTCTTTGTCAACGAAAGAACAGGTCTCTTGCTCAGGATGAACCAAGAGATTTTGGGGAATGAAGTCACTTAAAGTTACTACACTCCCCGAAGCCCTTGTAGATCTTTTAGCCATCTTTGAAATATTGATAATATTTTGCAGGTGAAAGAAAGAAGTATGAACAAGATAGAATAGAAATTACTTTCTTAGGAAGATCAGGAGTGATTATAAAGGAAGAGATATGCTCTAGATATAAAGGGCAGATGATGATGTTGTGTAACGGTCATCACTTAATTACCGCCAAAGAAATAGTCGTTGTATCCTGACGAGATGTCCCATCGCCCATCAGATAAGATATTATGATTAAAAAATATATTAAACTTGAAAGATATTAATGGTAACATATTTTTTGGGGACAATTGTTGGTGGTGAAAATCCTCACGATGATTTTACCTCTCATCCCTAGTGTAGCATCCTCAGGATGCTGAAGGGTCCAGCTGACTTCAGGATGTAGCAATGTTTCAACATGTGTGCATTCTGAGGATGGACTAACGAATTACCTTTTTGTATATAATTGCAGGTACAACTGAGTTATAATATTGATACGCAAGTGCTCTCCAACATCTATACTATAACGTTCTGTCAAAGGAGTGAAAGATTGAAGAGTAACTTATATCAACCAATGGCTAAGCTTGAAGATGAAGTCAAAGATGTAACCGTCATTCATTAAATACCGGCAAAGAATATGGAAATAGCTGAAGCAACGACTATATTCAGTTGAAACAGTTTCAACGTTCACCTGAATACATTAAAGAAGCTTAACTACATAGTAGATATTGTGGAAGACATTGTTTAATTCCTTGTATTATATAAAGGGGAATGATGATGGACGAGTATAGGACACATTGCTTTTACTAGATCTATACACACACTCTCAACTACTGAGTGTGAGCGTTGGATTTTAGCTAAAACAGGATTATACGATCATACAAGTCACAAATCTAGGTGCGGAAACCCTAGATCTGAACAAATTGATAAAACACAAATCACGACACAATCAAGATCATTTTCAATAACATTTCATAGATTAACTTTCATTCAAAAAGCATTTACAATGAGTTTATGTTAATCTAGATCACACAGATAATCTCTCAAAAACACCTATAAACCTGATCTGAACCTGGACACAAATGACAACACTCTTACATTATCAAAAACTCAAAATCTATATATAGGCACTGCACATTCGCCCCTTACAACTGGTCGAATGTGAGTATTTTCCACATTCGCCCACTACAAGTGGTCGAATGTGTCCTCTTGTTCAGGTCCAATCTTCTTTCGCCCAGTCCACATCTACCTTCGCCCATTTCAGTCTTCCTTCGCCCCAAAATATCTACATTCGCCCATACTGATTCACCTTCGGCCATCACTAACATATGTTAATTATTGTATATCCAATCCTTAGTCGCAAAACGCATCAACACTTAGAACATTGACAAATCATAGTAATATTAGATCACTCGTCCACTCATTCATCCAAAGTTGTAATCCTTTTTACCACATTAATATTAACAAACAAGGCAGGGGCCTAGTCTCTTCCCGAGTTTTTATGCCGGCGATCTACCATTGATCAAGGGCTTTCCTCATACATCGAGTGTCGTTTCTTTATAGCATTTTATCTACATTTGCCTATCTCAACATAATTCACATTTCAGCCTGATAGTTACATTATCAGGATATAACTGTCCATCCTCAATTTTCTCATAATCATCCCGAGCATAGTTGTCAATTAACAGCTTATTTATATTAATAAGTTACCATCCTGAGAATAACACACAGTTTTTATCAAACTAGCACTCTACCTCACATTAACTAATTTGGAAAACAAGATTATTCTTAATTGATAATTTTTTACCAAAACACATACCATGTGTCTACCACGTGCAAGTACAACTTGCGGGGTATTAGGCATTGGGAAGGTAAACCTAGATGCCACATCTTCTCGAGCTTCATCAGCATTTTGTGCGTCATCTCTCTGTATAAATTAGTAAAATAGAATCAATGCTTTATTCAGTTATTCAAGAATGAACTCTAAGTCATATAAACGAACTCTAAATGCCCAACCCATTTAGTTCATTTTCAAAAATAAAGTTTAGCGTTTACCAAAAAGTTTAGTTAAGTTGCGGAAGCGTAAACCAAACATAGACATTTTAAAACCATGCGCAAAACAACGCGCCCAAGATAGAACCATATGAAAGAAAACGTAAAAACATGATATGTAATTTAGGTGTATGCCCAAGACCCAAATGCAGTGAAGTGTGCAGTGCTTTCTAATCGTGGCACCGGAAGCTAACTACCTGCAAAAGCATGTATATCGTGTATCAACATAAAGTCGGTGAATTCATAGTTTGGATAACAAGTATAAAGTAGTCAAATCCCAAATGTTCAAGTGTCATCAGTTTGAGCGTGTCAGAGGTAGCTAGCCAACTCATTGTAACTAAACATGTGATTATTGGGAACCTTCACTAATGTGTTAACATATGTTAAACTGCCTTAGTGACTAGTGTCTATCAACACTAGCATAACAGATATGGTCAGAAGTTCATGCCCGTGCTCCCAGCACCGCAAACATGAGGTTGCTGCACAACCTAATAGCGCTATCAACTAATACCCTGTTCGCCTCCAGCGATTAACCCAATAATATGTAAGGACTTACAGTGATAGAGTGTGTTTAGTTCACAAAGGACCGTTAAGGTTTTAAACTGATAAAAGTCTGATCCACACAAGGAATCGTAAAACCTGACCCACACAAGGAGTCAAAGCATCTCAAACCCGAGATGTAAAAGTAGTCCCAAATCGGACTAGAAAATCAAGTAATTCCCAACCAGGAATTAATGTGTGTGTCTCCAACCAGAGACGCATGCTTTTGAGAAAAAGTAGTGAAACTCACCTTAGTATGCAAGCAATTAATCCAAACTTCCAAAGTAGGGTGTGCTACCGACTACCTATTACATGTGACACTAAGTGAGTATATGTGTAATATCATTACACCATATAACCCGTTTGTCCAAGACGTTTAAAAGTTCAAAACCGTGTAAGTGACACCTAACGATCCTACATGCATAAGTAAACCCTACGGACCCGTTGGTGAATATGTTGATTATCATTAGTCTTACACCTCATATGCATCTCATATAAGTGTTCATTCAAGTTCATGTCAAATACATACCACATAAGACTCCAAATAGTCACATAAACATACATTACACAATCTGCGTTTTTAGGACATATTATGCGCGGTGAAAACTAATTTGTTAAAAATACTTATACAGTGAGTTAGAATCCTAAAGGTTTACTAAATATTCTAGAAGGTCTACTGGACAAATCCATATTTTTAGTTTGTGATAAAACCTTGCACAAAAATTGTGAAAAATCACGCAACACAACTATGTCCAGAAAAATACACACAACATATCAGATTAGTAGAAAAATTCCTAAAAATCGTGTATTCATCCAAACGGGATGAATCCACTTTAAAAAGCCAAGTTATTCCAATGTTGACCTACTGTCCAAATTTCATAACTTAATTCTTTGTAAAACTCGAGTTATGATTGTTTAAAGTTGACCCAGTTTATTTACGTAACTAGGTAGTAGTGGGCGATTAGGGTTGAGTTTAGGGGATACAAGAGGCTTAAGGTCGCTTAAATAGTGTTTTGAGTCGGTTTGGTTGCGTCTGTCACCCGTGCGCGGCCGCTTGGAGGGAGTGAGCGGCCGCTCACTCCTCTTCGGCCCGCACCGGGTGGCCTGCTTCGTCGTACAGCGTGTTTTCTTCGATGTTTTCGCTATTTTGGACCATAATAAGTGTAACCCCATGTGTTAAGACCCCGACCATCCTAATGGTCCACCTATTATGATTTTTATTAACGTTTTCGGTTTAAGTTCACGTAATCACATACAGCTTGCACATAGTTTCATAGAGTTTCATAGAAGCACATAATTGCAATCAATCTCAATCAATTAATTCACAATTATTTAATTTCATCGTTCACCAACGTCCGAGGTTCACTACTCATGTATACAGTCTGGTAATTCTATTAAAGGATCGATTTGACAAAAACTATTTGATCAAACAAGTCTACTAATTCAGGTGCGGAATCCCTGAATCAGTTACAAAATGATAATAATATCAACAAAACACACAGATCATCATAAAAGCTTTCATTTCATTCAATAACACATTCAATTACACGTTAAAAAGATGTTTATAATGATTAAATGACGTGTACAGACTTGACACAAAACCCTAGGGAGAACACAAACTGGAGGGAAAACAAAATGACCAAAAGTTACATTGCAAAAATGAACTTGACCTTATATAGGCCTACACATTCGCCCATTTGGGTTAGTCGAATGTGCAGGTTCGACCAAACATGGTGGTCGAACCAAGCTATACATTAAATTCTATTCTACCTTCGACCTCCTGTTCTCCTTCGACCCTAGCTTTCTTCCTTTGACCGTTCAGCAAACCACATTCGACCATGGAGAAACACCTTCGACCAAACGACTATGAACAAAAACATGTGTTAAATGCAATCCAAAGCATTAGTCGCACAATATGCATCTACAAACTCCCCCTCAACTATTTCTTGGATTGTTTGAGTCGTCGTTCTTCGTCCATCCTTTTGTTCATCAGCTTAATGTTTAATAACTTCTTCTGTTCTTTGGTCATCACCGGTTCAAAAACTTGTTTTGGTTTCTTCTTTTTGACTTCCTGAACTTCTTGAACCTTCACAAACTTACCCAGTTTCTTATCGTAATCACATCCAGCATTGATATCATAAGCAAAGCATAAGAATACCACACGTTGATATTTGCTTGCTTGATCACAATCCTTTGTTTCGCAATAAATTGGATTATAATATAGCATTATAATATCCTCATGTGAACAATTGATCAACCACATAGGATCAAATATATGAATCTTCTTAAAGTCTTTCACACCATCCTTCAACACAATAACAGCCTCTGCAGTCTTCCAATCATAGTACCACCAGATGAAATCCTTAGAAAAGTGTTGAGGGATCGACATCAAAGGAATGTGTTTAAACACTTTAGGTGGTTTGTACTTTAATGTCACCTTAGGCATACCAGTTATAGCATCAATATCCTTCTTATGAACAATCCGTTTAGGATACTGAGGAGTAAATAGATTCCATCTCATTCTGCTTTCTCTAGACATATGATCAACAAAATAAGCAACATGATCGTTCACAGACCCAGTCATCTCATGTCTACAAACATCACGAATTTCCCAGTATGGAAGTGTCTTCAGATCATGGAATCTTTCAAAATACAGTATCTCTTTCTCCCATTTAACAGCTACACACTTCAACTGTTTCATAAACTTCCATCCCAACGCTTTGCCTTTGAACAACTCGTTATGTAACTTGTAGAAGTTGCCCTGAATCTCTGTCTTTGGACGATTAGCTTCTTTCTCCTTCAGTTTTCTCAACAATTCCTTCAAAGTGTCAGATTGTTCAGTGTTCGGCTTATCACAATCTGGAAATACTTCAACAAATCTCTTACTCTTTTCATGAGCAAGTTTCTCGGCCTCTTTCAACAATTCATCAGTGAATTCAGGAAATCCAGAATCTTTATTTTTCTTCTTGTATTCTGGATATTCCTCACTCGTTATGTCTTCAATCTCAACCTCCTCAAACACTGGCACATCTCTATCATCTGAATGGTTACCTGCTTCTTTCTCAGGTAAGTTAGGAATCTGATTATCAATCAACAACTCTTCTAAAGTCTTCCCAACTTGTTTTGCCAGTCCTTCTAAGATCTCTTTTGACATAGCCGCAGAAACTTCTCCATCTTCCAAATCAGGATCGTTATACTCCAACTCAAATCTCATGTCACTGGATTCAAATATCTCAGGAAATTTGCCAGTCATTTCTATCGTCCAGACTCTGTCTGTCAACATCTGGCGATACATATTTTTATCATCTTCTGATAAAGATCTTATCTTCTCATTCCAAAAGACACTATCATCATCAACAGTTCTTCCAGGAGCCTTTGAGCTGGATTCTCCTGCACCTTTTCCAGATCCTCTCTTTTCACACTTATATTTGTTTGTATCATCATCGTCATCATCACTATCAAAACTCGCAGAGCTGTTACCTTCACCTGAATCATCATTTGAACCATCATCCTCACGATCATCTTTCTTTTTCTTCTGAGAAGCATTACCAGCATCATCATCTAACTCCTCATCTTCTTCTTCTTCTTCATTATCAGATGGTTCAAAGTCTACCTGCTCTTCATCTCGCTTGCAATTGAGGAGCTTTAGAATACAAGTCTTTAATCAAATTATCCATGTTCTTGTTACTCTCTTTCAGCTTCTTGTTCTCCTCTTTTAAAGCAATATATCTCATGGTGTTTCTCTGTTCATGCTTCAACAACTTCTTGTTTTCTTTTTGAAG
The DNA here is from genome assembly GCA_028751855.1 of Ambrosia trifida. Taxonomy (NCBI): domain Eukaryota; kingdom Viridiplantae; phylum Streptophyta; class Magnoliopsida; order Asterales; family Asteraceae; genus Ambrosia; species Ambrosia trifida. Next base: position 130,000,145 of record CM054128.1, on the reverse strand, counting down.
TTGTTTAATCTTGGCTTCAAGAGCTTCCTGATTCTCATGAGATGTTTCAACAACGTCTAACATCTTCTTATCATTGTTTCTCAATTGTTCTATCTCTGCTTGTTGCTGATTGATTATTTTCATCATGTCAGCAAGCTTCTGGTTCACAACATTCATAACATTACTATCTATTGTGACCTTTGGTGTTGAAGCTTCTGCATCAGGCATCTTCCCTTTTTTTTAACTTCTACAACACTCTATCCAGTGCATTATTAAACTCATCAACCGGTAATTCAGTTTCTTTAGCAGTCTCTGATGATATCTTTTGCTTCTTAGTAGCTGGAGATGTGATCGGTGATTTTGAAATAGATGCTGATGGCAGTTTCTTACCAGCAATCAACGTTTCAATGTCTCTAGCTCTCTTCTCCATTGGCTTCAAAACTTTCTCTTTCTTCTTAAACTGTGGTTTCATTTGTTTCTCACCTGGCTTTGGCGATCCAACAAAATCATCTGATCCCAAGCCTAATCCTTCATCAGTTTCATCCAAACGAATAGGGCTTTTTGTACTTTGTTCCTCTAACGACTTGTTGAGACTAACAGACTCACCAGCCACAGTGGCCTTGGGCGTGGTGCTCTTTACTGTCTCACTATCCGAGTCCCATCTCTCATCTTCTTGTGTCTCTTCAGAATCCACAGACACCTCATCTACTAAGTGCAACCCTTTCTTCGCCATACTCTTCTTTCTTCTCGACACCTTTTTCTTAGCTGGTTCAGCTTCATCTTCTTTCTCTTTGCCCTTTCCACTCTTTGCACCAACATTAACCACTTGACGCTTTCTTCTAGCATCAGGGTCTACTGGATGTAAAGGATTGTCTTCATCTGATTCACTGTTATCATGTCTCACCTTATCACGACCTGGGTCTTCATAATCTTTATTGATTAGCTGACCAAAAAGATTCTTCATCGGTGGTCTTTCATTCATCACCACACCCTTATAACCCTTCATCCTAGCAAGCGTATTCAAATTCATGTGATCCTAAACAATTATCTGTGTAGGATCTCTCTTCAAATTCTTATACTTCCTATCAAAGATCATTTGAAGAAATCTAGGATACAACAGAAACTTCCTGCTTTTTAATCCTCTCAAAGGTTCTAACATATGTTCTAACAGCATACCAGACACATTGAACGGTTTGTTCAATATAAGAGCCACCATCAACGAACTGATGCTCTTTCTCATCACATCATACCCTCCACTTGCTGATCCGAATACGTGAATCATAACATGAGCAAGATATTTAAACTGAGGACATAACTTCCCTTTATGTAATGAACCGTCAGTGATTGGTCCATTATACTTCATCCGTAGGAAGCATTTCCTTTGCTCAGTTCAACTTAATTCTCTGGGATCTGTCTTCACATCCTCCAGCTTCAACGCCTCTCTGATATCGTTCTCAGAGATAATCACCAACTCCCCCTGAATCGTACTAACAAGTGACGACTAACCTTCCAAAAGTCCATCTTGGCATTCGTCCAAAACTCCTATTGGTGATCTCTATATATGATAGCTGGTGTAGCAATAGCGTCAATAACCCGACTCCTCTTCAAAAACTCTATAATCCCAGCGAATTTTGTATGCTTCTTCACATCACCTAGATACGCACAGCAATTGTGTGCCGACTTGAATGGTAAATCAGCAATCTTTTCCTTCCCGGCTGCCTGTTCAGAAGATCCAGCAGGAACACTAGCACTTCCCTGTTCAGACATCGTTAGACTGCAAAACAAATCAAACAAACATGTTAAAAACGGACAAAATACACAAAATTTGAAAATTTTGGTTTTCAACTTCTATATTTGACCAATCGTTGGTTCGAATGAGAAATTATAGGTTCGAATGTGGAATTGAAATGGTTTGAATGTAAAAATATTTTGAACAATTCTTCATTCGACCGTTTGTTCCAGGTTCGACCATTTAAACATTCACCTTCGCCCAAACAGTCACATTCGACCGTTTGAAATGGGCGAAGGAGACTGTTCATCTCCTTGAATATCAAATTTGGATTTTGTTCATTTTAATCTGCCATTTTGATTTGAATAGCATCTAACACTACCGATTAAGTATTGTCAATCATCAATTTCGATAAACAACCATTGATTATGTGTTTTTAAACAAAAACTAGGGTTTGAAACTTTTGAAAGATCAATTATTCAATCTGATCATGTTTAAACCTAAGTTTTTTGACATTCTCCCCCTAAAACACATAAACAATGAATCCCGACAAAAAAATTGTTCAATTATCATGTTTTAATCCATGTTTAAAGACGGTTAGGGCACGGACAGAAAATCAACGTTTAAACACTTAATAGTTGATATTAACCTGCAAATGTTAGTGGAAAATAATCAGTGAATCACAACGAATACAATGATATGGTCTAGAAAACTCGGGCAACAAGATGACTTAATCTCAGAAATATTTGAAAAATTTTGAATGAGGTCGAATGAGCAGATAAGGATTATATAGGCTCCACATTCGACCGTTTGACTAGGTCGAATGTGAAGCTTTTTCCACCTTCGACCCTACTGAAAGGTTCGACTGTAGAAAAAGGGTTTGAATGTGAAATTTTCACATGAACTCTCACATTCGACCGTTTAAAACATACGAATGAGCAGACAAAATTCCACCTTCGACCCAACGAATGGGCGAATGTAAAATGGAATTTTTGAAAATTTTACCAAATCTCAAAATCGAGTCCCGTTCAAAATATTTTTCAACTTTTAAGCATCCAACAGTCAATATTTCTCATTTAAAGATTACAAAGCTCAAATGGTCCATCAAGTTTTAGAAAATCATCATCAACCACCATCAGCTATCAAAAATAAGATAGAAATGTAAAATCTTTTTGGATTTTCTAAACTTTATGTTAAAGCACACCTAAAATCTTTTTGAGTTTTGCATTTTTGACGAGAAATATAAAATGTGGAAATGTAAAGATAAAGCAATAAATGTTTTGGAATTTCCGGTAAAGGGATCATATCAGTTATTGAGAAATCTGATCACCCCGTTGATCTTTTTGATTTATTATCATTAAAGACAATGTGTGATCTGGCAACTGTTGATATTGTGATCCACATAAACTCACATGCAGACTTTTGTGTAGTGCTTTATACTGATACTATTATTTATAGTATAAACTTAATTGTCTGTGGTTCCCACGCACATGACATACTCCCGTATCAAGAAGTAAATGCACAAAGACTCATTGTAAAGCGTGATTATGCTTTCGTCGTCTGTAATTTACAAGGTATAAGGCACAGAGGTATACAGGTCAGCAAATCAATGCCACAAAGCAACATGTGCACTCTACCAGGTTGAGGGCTGATATCAATCATGATTTTCATCAGTGATTGGATACGATGTAATTGATAATCTTTGATTATCGTCATACATGGAAAGTTCCTCAATTCGGTAACTTTAGGATTTGGCTATAAAGCTATTTTAGAAAGACACCCTGTCTGATCTAGGTCCGTAAGGACTTACAGCAAAAGATCAGAGAGGCTATCCCCAGACAACTAATAACATAACGACCCGAAACCTCCGAGTTTTGTACAAATACCCTATCAAACGAAATTACGGTACTAAGAATATATGCCCATGAGGAGTTCATCCACTCAACAATTCGTTTGATATGTATGTATCAGGAACGCAGTAATAGGTCTACGAAGCCTATCAGCACATCACACAGACTCAGACACATGCTCTATATTGCATTACATTTCTTTAGAATGCGTCAGATCCCGACGAATGTACTATCATTTCCCCTTTTTCTCCAGGAAATCATTTTGGGTTTTCTAATTTTTATGGATTTTTGAGGTTTTTCAATGTTTTTGGATTTTCTGAAAATAAATTCTATCTAAAAATGTAAAACATATTTTTGGATTTTCGTATTTTTCTGAAAAGCAATGAAAACTAAACTAAAAAGCGATGAACTGAGGTGGTGATCAGTCTTGTTTTTCTTTAATACCGTTAGCTTTCAAAAGATAGTCAAATCGTGATTTATCAAAAACTTTGGTAAAAAGATATGCACGTTGATAATCAGTGTGGATTTTGACCATATTGATCAACTCTTTAGCGTAACAATCACGGATAAAATGGTATTTGATCCGGATCTGTTTAGCCTTCAAGTGATTTACTAAGTCTTTTGTTAATGCAATTGCGGCTTCATTATCACAGTAAATAGGGGTTTTAAGAAATTGCAGACCGTAGTCCACCATCTGTTGTTGTATCCAAACAACCTGTGAGCAGCAGCTTGATCCTGAGACGTATTCTGCTTCACATGTGGATAAGGCAACTGCGGTCTGTTTCTTACATTGCCAGGTCACGAGCCTGCTCCCCATAAACTGGCATCCAGCCGTTGTGGATTTGCTGTCCTTGTCGCAGCCACCCCAATCTGCATCACTAAAAGTGATTAGGTCAAAATTATCATCATTAGGGTACCATAGTCCTCTCGACGGACAACCCTTCAGATATCTAAGGATACGTTTGACAGTTGCAAGATGACTCTGTTTCAGCTTCGACTGATAACGTGCACAGAGACATGTGGCAAACATTATATCTGGTCTGGAGGCAGTGAGATACATCAGAGATCCGACGATTGCTCTGTATGTCAATGGGTCAGTTAACTCCCCCTTAGCGTCAACTCCAATCCCGTGATTAGGTTGTATTGGGGTATCCATCGGCTTCGAATCATCCATCTGGAATCGGCTCAAGACTTCAGAAACGTATTTCGTCTGGTGAATAAAGATCCCCGTTGGTCTTTGTTACACCTGCAAGCCTAGGAAAAACTGCATCTCTCCCATCGCGCTCATCTCGAACTTTTCCTGCATAACACGTTCAAATTCTCTGCAAAGAAGTTCATTAGTAGAACCAAATATAATATCGTCAACATAAATCTGGACTAGAAGCAAGTCATTGCCTGTTCGTTTAGTGAACAGTGTGCAATCTACCAAACCTCGTTTGAATCCTTTGGAAAGAAGATACATGCTCAGCTCCTCATACCATTGCCTTGGAGCCTGGTGAAACCCGTAGAGAGCTTTATTTAGAACATAGACCTTATCCCGGTGAATAGGATCTTCAAAGCCTGGTGGTTGACCTACGTAAACTTCCTCCTTGACCACACCATAAAGAAACGCGCTCTTAACATCCATTTGATACACCTTAAATTTTTTATAAGATGCAAACGCTAGAAACATTCGGATAGCTTCTAAGCGTGCAACAGGTGCATAAATCTCGTTGTAATCAATTCCTTCAACTTGATGGAAATCCTTGTACAACCAAATGAGCTTTGTTCCTTACAATCACTCCTCTATCATCCTTTTTGCATTTGAATACCCATTTAGTTCCTATCTTCTTTCGTCCTGGGGGAAATCTGTTAGTATCCATACACCAAGTTTTTGAAACTGTAATAACTCCTCTTGCATAGCCTCTACCCAAGCGCCATCCAAAAGAGTGTCCTTGTAAGTTCGCGGCTCAACCTGCGAAACATAACAAGCAAAAGACCTGTCATTTTGAAAACCTGATTTTTGAATTTTGGCATATAAAGCAAGATTGCCAAGGTTTTCCGATGAGTTAGCATTCCTCAGTTGACCTCTCATCATCACACTGCTACCAGGATCACCAATAACCTGCTCGATCGGGTGAATTCGATGTATCCGAGATTCCGGATAATCTGGTACTTGGACTCCCGTCTGAGTAGTTAAGTTCTCTGCAGAAACCAGATCATTACCCACATTTGATGATGAAGCACCATTTAGAGTTGGGTTCACTGGTGGTGTCACTGTAGCATGATCTAAAATAGCTTCACTTGTAACATCATCGTCGTCATCTTCAGATTCCGATGAATTAAGAGTTGTGGAAGCTTCTTGGAATACTTCTTCTTCAATTACAGGAACATTGGTATCATTAGAAGCTGCTTGGGGATTCACGGTGATCGGATGCACCAACGGTGATGTCACTGCGTTTTCAACCTCGTAATATAAACGTAATACAGCCTCTTCAACCATGCTATCTAGGTTGAATGATTCAAAGAAATCTTTGTAATCAAACATCCAATCTGGACCGCTTCCTTGTACATGCGTATACCGCTGCACTTCAACGTTAGACCACTCCTCGACTTGACGAGTTCGTTTGTTGAATACCCATTTAAGTGGGGTTGCATATCCAACAAAATATCCTTCTTCAGCCTTCGGTGCGAACTTCTCAGATGGATTAAGCATTGTACATGGAGCTCCAAACGGTTCTAGATACTCTAAATTCGGCTTTCGACGATTCAACAGCTCATAAGAAGTTTTGCCAAATTTCTTCACCGTTAAGACACAATTAAGAGTATAACAAGCTGCGCAGATTGCTTCATTCCAGAACATTACTGGAAGATTTGAGTCCGCGAGCATTGTTCTTGTCGTTTCAATTAGAGTCCTGTTTTTTAGTTCGGCGACACAGTTCTGTTGAGGGGTATACGGAGGGCTGTATTCATGATGAATTCCTTTGTTTTCACAAAGATCGTCCATCTGTGCATTCTTAAACTCCGTCCCATTATCACTCCTAATTCTCTTGATCTTGAGACCATAGATATTTTCCAATTGAGTGAACAGAACTTTCAGATTATTAAATGTGTCGCTCTTATGGTGTAAGCACATAACCCATGAAAATATGGAATAGTCATCAGTCACCACAAGACAGTACAATTCACCAGCATGACTTTTACGTTTGACCGGTCTTAACAGATCCATGTGCAAACGCTCAAGTGGCAATTCAACGGAATTGACTTTCTTTGGCTTATGGGATTGCTTGTGCTGCTTACCCTTTTTGCAACTCACACACTTGTCATTTAAATGAAAATGTTTAACATTTACGCCTGTGACAAGTTCATTCTTCACCAATTGATTCATCTTTCGTAGGTGAATGTGTCCCATCCTCCTATGCCACACGATTGATTCCTTTTCAGTAGCCTTGGAGAGGAAACACGTGACTTGGCCTTGTGTAGTCATCGCTTTAGACATGTCGAGAATGTACAAGTTGTTCACTCTCGGTGCCTTTAACATCACCCACTCTTTTGGTAACTCGAATCCTGGCTTGAGTATATAGCAAGATTTGTCATCAAAGAATACAGAAAACTGCTTATCACATATCTGACTGACACTGAGCAGATTGTAATCGATTTGCTTCACATAAGATATTTTCTCAAAACTCACTATTCCATTACTGACACTACCCTCCATGGTAATATATCCACCCTTGTTACCAGCAAACGCTACATAACCTCCATTGATTTTCTGATATCGAACAGTAGCGACAAGTCCCTTGTCATGTGACCAGAAGCTCCACTGTCAACAATCCAAAGACTGCTCACAGGTCCAGCTGAAGCTCCCTACACATATCAAGTAAAAAATTAGATTTTTTGGGGGACCCAAGCCTATTTGGTCTTGGGTCTTTAAACATTGAGTTTCAAAGATTCAGATTTTTCACAAACAGTTTGATTTGAATTGATCTTTTTCTGATCAATCAAATCTTCTTCATTTTCTGATTTCACATTTTGTTGTGAAGTTGAAGCACCTTGAGAACCCTTTGGTGACCAAGATTGTTCAGATCATTTCAAGATCCGGATTTGAGATTTAGTGGTCTCAACCGGTTTCCTTACTTCGTCTTTGAATGAAACTTTCTTGGTTACCTTCTCTATTTTAACAGAGACAGGTCCAACTGTTGGTTTGACAACAGGTTTAACAGGAACCTTTTTCTTGTCAACAGTTGTGTTCACCATTGGTTTCTTAAGAGATTTTTCAGTAGCTATCCGGTTACGACGATCATATGTCATCGGACGATTTTCCCTCTTTTGAAAATATCTGCTTCGATTATAAAAAGGTGCTGGTTGAGGGACAAATCGTCTTTGTGGATAACAATGATTATCGACTGGACTTTCATATTTCTGCTTCATTTCCACCTCGTGCCTATTGTGCCTAACGTACGGACAGTGAGCAAGTAAATGCCCTCTCTCCCCGCACTTAAAACACGCACGGTACCCTTCAAAGTTGTTCTTGGCGTTCGACTTTGCATAAGTAGTGATAGGATATTGATCGTCCACACACCTTTTTCTTAAACTCACAGGAGCTGGGTCCTTTGAGTAAGTCGGCTCAAGAAAACTGTTTGACTTTTCTTTTGGTTTTACAAATTCTGTGACATGGACCTTTGGTTCTTTAGGAACATCCAAATAAATTTTCTTTAAGACTTCTGGAGGTACATCATTTGTTTGCTCATGCTTTGGGAACCAAATGGTACTCTCCTGCCAAATTTTCTCAATTTTTGAATAGTTGGCAAATTTTATTGGATATTCATCATCAGAATTATCTTATCGGATCCTTCCATCTGATAGAAAACTTTAGCAGGTTTATCACAAGAATCCTTTTTCTCAACAGGTTTAACTGATTGATTCTTTCTATGAGCGTTAGCCATTGGATGCACAATCTGAGATGGTGAAACAGGTTCGTTAGTGATTATGTGATTTTCATCAGGAATATCACACACTTTTTCAGGGACCTTCTCAGATTGTTCATCCTCAAAATCAGAATCAGAATCATCAGTTACTGCGACTACGCCTTCATCATTTAGTCCCAAAACTGGTCGAACATCAGAATTTGGATCTCCCACACTAGAAGTGTTCGACTCATTATCAGATGTCGATTCAGACTTGACTGAGCTCTCCGGTGTTATTGAATGTAGAGTATGATTTTCAAATAACACTGGAGATGGGACTGCCTGGTAGTTTGCACTACTAGACTATGAAGGCTCCTCTATTATATGATCAACAACATAAGCAATATGCTTATAACTCTCAAGTTTCTTATTAACTTTCTCTGCAAAGAACTTGATGGTGGCCATTTCAAGTTTTGTGTTTTCTAAATCATTGATATAATTATTTATGACCAGTTGTTTCAAAGATAAAGTCTTTTTCAATTCTATAACATCTTTCTTATAACCATCAAGTACTCTGTTAAACTCTTTTGCTTCTTTTTGATAGGATTGACAGTTGATTTTAGCACTCTCAAGCTGAACCTTGAGTTGCTTATTCTCCTTTGTCAATTTATCACAAGCATCACAATGTTTAACACAAGTTGAATTTGAAGTAGATTCAGTACTTACCTGTTTTGGAGGTTCTGTCATGGCCATCAACGCAAAGTGTGTTTCCTTCCCTGCGAAAAACTTTGAATAATCAATCCTGGTACAAGCATCATCCACCATGCATGATTTCCGGGTCATCAAAAAGTCAGCTTCAGCAAGCAATTGGTCAATATCATCATCCAGTGAGTTAACACTAGATTCAGAATCAGACTCACTCTCCTCGTCAGAATAAGCTGAATCATACTGCTCTGGCACATCAGAAACCGAATCAAGAATCAACCCAGATTTCTTCTCTCCACAATCATCACTCTCTTCATTCAACTCCTCGATTTTCACCTCAGACATCTTTTCAGTCACTAATTCCTCTTCAACCTCTACCGGCTCATCCAAATTCATTTGCTGTGCAACACACGCCACATTCCCAGTTGTAATCTCCTCAACACCCAACTGCATCCCCGTCCAATCAAAACCCTCGTCTTTTTGTATCACCAATGCTTGGTTTTGATTATCTGTTTGGGTTTGTGTGTTTGGTGTAGAAATAGGAATGATTGTTCAGTTTGGATTTTGTGGTGTTTGGTTTTGATTCTGGTTTTGTGTTGTGGATTGTCTCGAAGTGTTGTTTTGTGAAGTATTTTGACGGTTCTGGTAGGTATTTTGTGGTTAAAAGCTTGAGATATTAGGGCTTTGGTATGATACCTGATTTTGGGTTTGACAATTTTGGTAGTTGGTGTTAAAAGGATTTCTATTCCCCTGCTGTGCTGGCTGTGTGCATTCCCGTTTAAAATGACCTTTCCCACCATAATTGAAACAAGTCACTTTGGCTTTGTTGAAGCCATATGTGGTGTTCGGGGAAGTAGAAAGATCAGTTCTTTCGGTCTTCTTGATGAATTCGGTAGCTCTTCTCATAACACTCGCAAATGCCCATTGGATATCAATGAGCTCCATCTCTTCCTTATCGATCTGTGCGTAGTCTTTACTTGTCAAATTGTTGTTCCCAATTTGACTCGCAACCAAACCGTTGTAAGAAGCTACCATAGCTGACACCAATGCTACATGTTGCTGTGCAATCTCAACAGTAACATTGTTTAAGTTCGATGTCTCCAGCACAATCGGGCTCTGATTTGTTTGACTTTGGTTGATTTGCATCGGATTCCTTTGAGGGATGTATGTTTGTTGTTGAGGTTGGTTTAGATTAGCAGAATAACAAGTTGCTTGTTGCATGGGTGAGAATGGTGGGATATAAGTTGTAGTAGGATATGATGGTGGGGTATACGATGATGTTTGAGCAAGATAATTGATAGGTGTTTTGGTTGATTCAACATGGTTAGAAACGCACGCGATGTGTGGAGCAACATTTGAACTAGAACTTGAACTAGAAAGAGAAGAAGATCTACCACCATGATACAATTCTGGATTCTGAGCAATCTGTGCTCTTTTCGCCTTCCTCTTTTCTTAAATCTCCTTATTTTTCAAGTTTTTGAATAAACTCATTGATGGTCCAGTATTGGTACGCATCATTTTCCTTCAATACCTCGATATGTTGATTCCAGTATGGTGGCAGCGCATCAGCAAACTTGTCCACCAACTCTGACATAGGTATGCTTATCTCATAGCTTGAAAGCTCAGTGAGTAAATGACAATACCTCGGAATCAACTCCTTCAGCGTCTCATTTCCCATGTAGCTGAAGTTCTCAAACTCTTTTCGAAGTTCATCCATCCTTAACTTCCTCGTCTTCTCATTTCCATCATGCCGATTCTTTAACATGTCCCACAACTGTTTAGATGTTGTGCAAGACCCAAACTGATGTAACAGATCAGTATTGATAGCCTGGGACAGTTGAGAAAACGCCTTCTTCTCAATAGCAAATTTCTTCTTTTCATCCTCAGCAAGATTTTCCAAGGGAATTGGCTCACCTGTGTTCTCCAAGATTGGAGCAACATAGCCCATAGCAATCATTTGCCAAGCTTCCGTTCCCTCTAATCTCATTCCCTCAAGATGGATCTTGAATTTGGTCTTACAAGTGTTGTAATTGACCATCTCCATAAGCTTTGGTGGACGGCTTCCACTCCCCGAAGACAAGTCTTGAATAAGAGTTGAAATAGCATTTGTAGTCTGAGAGTGTACTGCTGCTGCTGCTACTCCTCAATAATCAGCCATCGGTTGTGGTTGTGGTTGTGGTTGTGCAACATGTTGAGGAATAGTACTAGTCATCGCCATGTAGTTAATCGGTTGCGATGGTTGACTAGACTTTTGAGCAGCTACCGACCAAGGATCCATGGTTGTCTGCTGTTGTGGTGTCGTGTTAGGTCGTGGTGTAGTAGGAAATTTCCACATATCAATTTGAAAATGATTAAACACGAAAAGATTAGAAAAAATTTTTATAACAGATTCTACGTTCGACCCTTTGGTATGATCGTGTGGTCGAATGTACAAAATAGTTCACGTTCGACCGTTTATCAAGGTTCGAATGTAGAAAATAACCAACTCAAATCACTTTCGACCGTTTACACCCACTTTCGACCTCCCGATTGGTCGAATGAACAAATTATCACTGATAAACTCTAGATTCGACCAACTAACACTCCACGTTCGACCAAATAAACCTTGGTTCGACCAAATAACACACTCTTTCGACCAGTCTTCCTAGGTTCGACCCTGCATGATTCAAAAACGGTTATTCTTTGAAAATCAGTTAATTTTGATCAATTTTTTTCAAAAGTTGATGAAATTTGATGATTCTAATTAGGTTTTGCCTCGGATTTGATTTGGAACAAGTTTAACAAAGAGAATTATGAGTTTTATCCATGAAAACAAGCTCAAATCAATCAATTTATCACCAAAATCAGTTTATCAATGAAAAACAGAAAGTTTTGATCAAAATTGGGTCCAAATCAGCTATAATATTATCAAATTGTAGTTGTTTGATCCATATGGCTCTGATACCACTTTGTTAAAGGATCGATTTGACAAAAACTATTGGTTTGATCAAACAAGTCTATTAATTCAGGTGCGGAATCCCTGAATCAGTTACAAAATGATAATAATATCAACAAAACACACAGATCATCATAAAACCTTTCATTTCATTCAATAACACATTCAATTACACGTTAAAAAGATGTTTATAATGATTAAATGATGTGTACAGACTTGACACAAAACTCTAGGGAGAACACAAACTGGAGGGAAAACAAAATGACCAAAAGTTACATTGCAAAAATGAACTTGACCTTATATAGGCTTGCACATTCGCCCATTTGGGTTGGTCGAATGTGCAGGTTCGACCAAACATGGTGGTCGAACCAAGCTATACATTAAATTCTATTCTACCTTCGACCTCCTGTTCTCCTTCGACCCTAGCTTTCTTCCTACGACTGTTCAGCAAACCACATTCGACCATGGAGAAACACCTTCGACCAAACGACTGTGAACAAAAACATGTGTTAAATGCAATCCAAAGCATTAGTCGCACAATATGCATCTACAAATTCCCCGAATTACCACTTCATGCAGTTATTAACCTATAACTGTGCAACGTGTGTCCTATCTAGCTAACCCTAGTTAAGTAGAATGCAAGGAATGTAACTAGAGTTTAGTTAAAGTGAGAACCTGAAATTGCGGGGTATCACATACATCATACTTGTTAGATTTTCGCGAGTCTGCTTGGTTCTCTTCTAGTAATACGGTAATCATACGCACCAATTAATCTAGGTAATATGAGTAAATAGGTTTATAGAAAATAAACATAAAACCATGAACTCACCAACTTTATGTTGATATCTTTAAGTATGTCTTTCAGGTTTAGATTCTTGAATATGGCGTGGTTGGAATAGGCAATACCTTGAGAATGGAGACCCAAGAGGATTAGAATTGGCGTTCGCAGTTCAAGAGAGCCTTAGGTGTATATTCCGCTGCATGATAAAGGTGTTAAGAGTTCACGACCGGTAGGAAAATTTGGGGTGTGACAATAACAAATATTTATAACGAATTAAAACAAATTAATTAAAAAAAGGCCTAAAGCGCCTGGCTATGACCATAGCCAGGCGCCGGTGGTCTAATCAAGACTATCAAGCACCTTGCTTTGACCATGTAAAACCAGGTCATACCTATACTAAGTTTAATGTCGGAGAAGAAAAAATTACATACTTGAAATCAATGGGAGGGTAAACAAAATTGTCTAATTTTCATCCGTTTGCTAGCGCCGATCCGACTGGTGAATTCTTTCCATTTTTACAATAATTATATTGAAAGAACAAAAAAAACCCACTTCAAAACAACAACAAAAAAAAAACCACGATCCGACTGCTGAATTCTTTCCGCAACCAGTACAACGAACTGTGACAACTGTCAAAATCTGAATATTATTTGTATATAATGTTAATTATCAACTTGACGTCAAGCAATGCGTGCTAGACTTAATTCGAAGTAACTAGAGTTGTTAGTGTAACACCCCAACCGATGGCGGAATCATCGAGGTGTCACGTAGTGACGATTGTTCAATAGCTCATGGACTAAAAATGTAAATATTGATACATCGATTAAATAGTTTATTACATTGAAATGAAATACAATGATTCTAAATGCCAACTAAACTAAAATACAATGAATCAAAATCTAGACATGAATCCGAAAGCTTAAAGAATGCGACTTAAAATAACCTGAAACATGTACAAAATAATTTTTGTCAATACAAAAATTGTATGGGTGAGCATACCCTGTTTTGAATACATATATAGTAATAAATATTTGCAATTCATGTGTTGTACATTGTTTGCAGTTATGTAATAAGCAGTATCCGGGTCAAAATCAACCCTATGAAAGTGTAATGAAATTTATATATACACATAAGAATTGCTTTTTAGTAAAAAGAAATAGAAACTTGTTATAAGGTACATGAGTAGCCTCAAAAAGTAAAATGAAAAATGGGAAAGATATACTCACTTTTAGCAAGTAGGAATAATCCATTGGCGTAGTAAGCAAAGGGAACTCCAAAGAATTCAACCTAAATGAATAATATGAAGTATTGTAAATTGAAAGACTTAAGGTTTCCAAGATTAGACACTTAGGATTTCAAGACTTAATTGGAGAAATTAGAGAAGTTGGAATATAAATTATAAGCGATTTTGATATCGAATTTGAATTCTCGCCTTCAAAGAAATAAAGAGACCCAACGATATATATCCATTCGAGTTCAGTTGTGCAAAATCCTTTTTCATACTGGTTTGATGCATTCGCTTTGTGGGTAATAGTCGTTAAAATCATTGTTTAAAAATTAGAATCATGAAGATATGTGAAATTTAGGTGTTAGGTGACATTTTAGGAATTTCCTGATCGTTTGTTAAACGAGTTAACCTTGTTAGATGTGGGTGACGACCCGGATAAACTTGAAAATCTAGAAATTGTCCCGAGATGCTTGGTTTGGCATAGGATAATATTTTCAGTGTGAAAACATTATTAAAACCAATATTGATTATAGTTGAAGGCTTTTAAACCGTTGAGGTCTATTAGTTGCGCATTTTAGAGTTTAGCGCAACTTTAAGAACCGGTACGGTGTGGAAACTTCTAAAATAATAAAATTAGCTAGGAATGGACATGGGTATATGGGGAATATTATTATTGACCAAAGGGGTAAAAACCTTAATTTAATTAGTAGTAGAAGGGTTTTATAAAATGTGAGATTGTGTATTATGTTATAAGTTTAAAAAAAATATAATACCCAACCCTCCCCTCCCCCCCCCCCCCCCAAAAAAAAAAATAACTAGTCGAACACCCCCATTATTAAAATATTATTATTATTATTATTATTATTATTATTATTATTATTATTATTATCATTATTGTTATTATTATTATTACTATGGGGACCCACCCCTCTCCCCATAAAACCCCACCTACACCAACATTCTTCTCATACTTACACCTTAACAACACATACACATAAGAAAAACCATCCAACTTTTCTCTCTTCTTCCTTCTTGGCCGATTGCACCCACCAACACCATAACCATCTTGTTTTGTTCATCTTATTATAAAAATGGACCTAACAACATAGATAAATTAGTGTTTAAGGTGACTTAAAGCCAAAAATCCATGATTTTAGAGAGAGAATCATCAAAACCCACCACTTTCACAAGAGTTTTAAAGGTATGTTGTGAACTAAAAACTTGCTTAAATCTTTAGGTATATCAAGTTTACACCAAACAAAATAAGAAGATGGAAGTGGGTTTTGTAAAATTAACAATGGTAACGAGATAAAATGAAAATGGTGATGAAAAGATATGTGTGAGTGTGTGCCGTGTGTATATATATGAACCGTATATACAAGTATATATATATATGTATTTATGTGTGTAAATGAATACTTATGTGATTAAATGAAAGATGGAGCTTGGATCCTTTGATTTTGTTAACATGCAATAGGATTTTCAAGAGGTTTTTTAAATCTGTTGTAAAAAAAGATTCTAATGTTTATGATGGTCTAGATAGATGATATAGGGATGAGGTTATTGAAATATGAATTGATTGAGTTGTAAGTTCAAGTTTTTGCTATGTTTAATGATGAGTGATGGATGATGTTTAGCTTATTTACAGATCTGATCACGAATATGTTTTGATAGTTTTCATAGGCCTAAAATATTGCAAAACAAGTTTAGATCGAATCTACACGCTTTGGAGACCTTGCATGTACGATCAAAGCATGTTTATCGGCTTAAAACGTCAAGTTATGAACTTTTAAAAATAGACTTTCTAAAACTGAATTAAAGCAGGTTTTTGTAACTTATTTTGATGAGAAATAAAAGGTAATAAGGCATATGTGGAAGATCTAAACTAAAAATCTAGGTAGGTTGCGAAAGAATGGGCGAAAACACATGGTTTCGACAAGATTTATGAGTCTAGAACACTTAATTTTAGACCTGATTCAAATAAGCTTATTTAGTGTCATAATGAGTTTAAAGTCATTATTTAAGGTGTATGATATGTTTACCATTTTAACAAATGCTTACAGTGCAAAACTATGTGTTAGAAGTCGCCGAAATGTAAGTTTTAAAGCGCGTAATTGCTAGAATATGTGGCTGTTTTAGAGCAGCGAATTTGGTTTTGTTTAGTGGATTATATGCAGGTCCTAGGATGAAAAACTAGGTTCACATGACAAATATAGGTGGATACATGACATATACAACTTATATGCGAAGAAATTGCGAGAATGAACCTCATTATGTGCTTTAACGACATGATAACTAAGAATGGAAATACGAAATGAATTAGGTGATGATATATTACGTATGATGAATTCGTAAGAATGTTTATTGAAATCTAAATTGTCTATGTGTAACTCGTATTTACTAGTAGAGGCTACGTTTCGATGAGAACGGCCCAACGTAAACATGAGTCATGACCTAGTGAAAGCATAGGGCAATGTGTTACCTACACGTATGTGACTATCTTATGGTAGGATTTATTATGATAGATTATGTGGTAAGACATGGATTGATTATGTGCATGGACCTAAGGAATGGGTGATTTGATGTGACTTATGTGTATGTGATAATTTGAAAACTAAACCGGTTGCCGAGATCACCAAAGGGCTAATAAGGTAAGGGTTAATGGAAATGAAATCGCTTTGGTTTAACTAAGTCAAGAAAGTTTGGTGAATGACTTGATTAGACTTAGGATAAATACTGAATTAGCATTGTGTATTATAGGGTGTAATAAGTAAAGGACCGTGGTGTGTCGGTCGCGTGAATTGCTACATTAAGGTGAGTTTCATGACCCCTTTTCTTTTTAAATGTTTTTGAACGTTTTTACAAATCGGGGGATTAACATGCTGTATGAAGGGTAGGACTAGAATTGTAGGACAATTTATGGCCCTGGGTAAGTGTACGAGTTGTTGCTGGTAGTGCCTCGTTAGTCCTTCTGGACGGACACTTCCCTGCACGTCTTAATCATTAGATCTTAAATTAGAGCCTCAGTTTATGTTAGTAGATCTATTGGGTTAATGCCCCTTTCTAGACCGATAGAGCGGGTCTTATGGGAAAACATAACCTCACAAATTCCTCTTTCATTAGGGGTCGGGATCGGGAATAAAAAGTTATGGATTGATTAAGAGCCCTAGGTTACATCATACTTGCTAGACCTAGCTAGTCTGCCTGGTTCTCTTCGAGTTGTACTCTATCATACTCTTAAAATAAGATTATACGTATGTATACATGACATGTTGCCATAAAACCTGTGATCTCGCCAACATTATTGTTGATATTTTTAAGCATGTTTTTCAGGTACTGATGCTTAAGGGTTATGAGAGGGGGTTTAGCGGGCACTACGATGGGCATGATATTGGGAACCTAAACTCTTAAAACTATGAACAATGTTTTTATTTTTGTCTATGAATAATCTGTAAAACATTAACTATGTAACTTCGCTTCACCTTGGTTATGACATGTTTTTATTAACTTTCTTAAGACCGGAAAGGTAAATGTGTTAGGCTAGAGGGTGGTTGCAAAATGTCCATACGTATCTTCAAGTGTGTTGCTAAATTTTGTGGTAACAACTTCCGTTACCTCATGACTAGCTTTCCGTTGTGCGATGTCGGGGTGTGACACGAACTCTGTATGGGTTGCTTGTTAGCGCCGATTCGACTGTTGATTTCTTTCCATTTTTACAATAATTATATTAAAAAAACCACTTAAAAACAGCAAAAAAAAACTACGATCCGACTGTTGAACTCTTTCCGGAACCAGTACAGCGAACTCTGTATAGGTTGCTTGTTAGCACCAATCCGACTGTTGATTTAAAGGCTAAACACGAGTATAATCAAACTATCAAGAATCGGAAATTAGTAAAATAGCTGTTCATGCAAGCAAGTAAAATTCAATTGTTGGACATTGTGATCGGGTACCGAAGAAGTTGTTGTCGGGGAGATATCTGTCAACAATGAAGGCAACCTGAAACAACATATAATACCTGTCTAGATTCGTTCATGGAGAATTCAGTAACTTCAGGTCAGCCAGACGTTTGTCAAAAGAACGTACTTGAAATCAATGGGAAGGTAAATAAAATCGTCTAATTTTCATCCGTTTGTCAACGCCGATTCGACTGTTAATTTCTTTCTGCAACCAGTACAACAAAAGAACATACTTAAAATCAATGGGAAGTAAACAAAATCGTCTAATTTTCATCCGTTTGTTAGCGCCGATCCGACTGTTGATTTCTTTCCGCAACCAATACAATGAACTCTGCATGGGTTGCTTTTTCCATTTTTATGAAAACAGTAATGGAAGAATGCTTCCCTCCTTGTTCGAATTATGGATCTCATTGTCGCTAAGGTTAGTGGATACCACGGATCAGAGAGATTTAAGTTAATAAAACTCATATCTCAAGTCGATGCAAGTTGGTAGTTATTACTTTGTTTTATAAATTTTTTAATTTTTTTACAATAATTATATTAAAAATACCACTTCAAAATACCAAAAAAACCCCAAAATAAAACTCTGATCCGAAGCGCCTCGTTTTGGCCATAGCGAGGCGTTTCAAATTTAAAATTTCAGCTTTTCTGACCTCGTACTGACATTCGTTAAAAAGTAACCCAAGTGCCTCACTTTAACCATAGCGACACGCTTTAAGGAAGGGTGAAAATAGAACCAGAAGGGTTTTATTATAGCCACCTTACCAACAATCATATTTAATATATTTCCCTCCACAATAGTTTTCTTAAGGCCCCGGCTATTCACACCACCCCCCCACTTCTATTTAACCCCCCTCCCCAATCGCCTCGCTTTGGCATAAGCGATGCGCTTTGGGTCAAATCGTACGAGGTGGCAGGGGGCAGAAAAAGCTGATTTTGTTTATCCAAAGCGCCTAGCTTGGGCCAAAGCGAGGCGCTTTGGATCAAAGTTTTAATTTGTGGTATTTTTTGGTGTTTTGAATTGGTTTTTTATTTTTTTTATTTTTTTTAATATAATTATTTTAAAAAGTTAAAAAAACTTAAAAACAAAGGTCTTAACTCTAATCAAACGTCTATATAGGCGTTTTCGATTTCCAAATGAATCAACGAGTTAAACTTGACATCATCAACCACAAACAAAGGTCTTAACTCTAATCAAACGTCTATATAGGTGTTTTCGATTTCCAAATGAATCAACGACTTAAACTTGACATCATCAACCACAAACAAAGGTCTTAACTCTAATCAAACGTCTATAGAGGCGTTTTCGATTTCCAAATGAATCAACGACTTAAACTTGACATCATGAACCACGTATAGTCAAAGATTTTAACAATAGATTCAGTTAAGTACTAACGGAGACCTTGATCTGCAATATTTGAAAATTATCATTTCTTGACATGCTTGGTAACAGAGAGGAACACTTTCTTCTTTTGTTCTACAATTTTTTTGTTAGTTGTTAATGCCTTTATAGTTTTTTCTACTTTTAGAAAAAATAAAAAACCACGTATAGTCGAATGCGGTATGCGCGTTAAATTTCATTAAATAAGTGAATGATCAAGGGATCCGCTTTGAGTCTAAAGCTTCGCGTGTCATCTCAAAGTATTCAATTCTGATAATCCACACCTTTCTCCTGAAGCAAAATATCTCTAGGTTTACCATCACCAAACGGATTCACCTTAGGCCTCGGTTTGTCCACTCCAATTCCTAACGTTAATTCAAATTCCAATTCCACCGGTGCAATCAGAATCTGAAGAGAAGTTATCATCATCATTATCCACAATGTTCTTACCTAGAGCTACCACCCATCCGGCTTGAGATATGAGTTTGATTAGCTTAAATCTCTCTAATCCATGGTATCCACTTTCAAAGGATCCATGACACGCGATAATCGCTACGATTAGTGGATACCATGGATCAGAGATATTCAAGCTAATCAAACTCATATCTCAAGTTGGTCCAACAACTGAATTTGACTTGCTTGCATTGGAATCTTGTAAGAAATCATCTCATTGCATATTCTCCATATCCATACTTTGTTTCAAGTATCTTGTAAAATTCATTTCGTCTTCAAGACTTCTAGGAGTCAACAAAGGTTGAGTTCTTTGAGCATTAACCATGACTATATTACATTATTATTATTATAATAATTTATTATTATATTTGTAACTTAGTTCCTTTGTTTTATTATTATAATAATTTATTATTATCAAGAATCGGAAATTAGTAAAACGATTTATGAAGGTATCAAGAATCGGGAATTAGTAAAATGATCGGATGTGACTTCTGAAAACCACAAACGATCAATTAAACATTACGAAACACGTCAAACAGAGACCGGAAGTCCAGCATGTCGATTAGACATACAAAAATCGTGTTTTGAAAAAATATGGGTATCGACTGTATAGTCGGAGCACCACGTAGAATGATTCATGAAAGTTGAACAAACTTGGATGTTGCAACCAAAACACACAAACGAGCAATAAACGACCCGTAACGCCTCAAACGAATTTTGTTGTATTGGGAACAACTAAAAACATTTTAAAATGAATTAAAATTAATTTTTAATCAGTAACAAGTATTTTAAATGAATTAAAAAAAGTTGAATTTTTTTAAATAGGTTTATAGAAAATAAACATAAAACCATGAACTCACCAACTTTATGTTGATATCTTTAAGTATGTCTTTCAGGTTTAGATTCTTGGCAGTGGCGTGGTTGGAATAGGCAATACCTTGGGAATGGAGACCCAAGAGGATTAGAATTGGCGTTCGCAATTCAAGAGAGTCTTAGGTGTATATTCCGCTGCATGATAAAGGTGTTAAGAGTTCACGGCCGGTAGGAAAATTTGGGGTGTGACAATAACAAATATTTATAACGAATTAAAACAAATTAATTAAAAAAAAAGCCTAAAGCGCCTGGCTATGACCATAGCCAGGCGCCGGTGGTCTAATCAAGACTATCAAGCACCTTGCTTTGACCATGTAAAACCAGGTCATACCTGTACTAAGTTTAATGTCGGAGAAGAAAAAATTACATACTTGAAATCAATGGGAGGGTAAACAAAATCGTCTAATTTTCATCCGTTTGCTAGCGCCGATCCGACTGGTGAATTCTTTCCATTTTTACAATAATTATATTGAAAGAACAAAAAAAACCCACTTCAAAACAACAAAAAAAAAAACCACGATCCGACTGTTGAATTCTTTCCGCAACCAGTACAACGAACTGTGACAACTGCCAAAATCTGAATATTATTCGTATATAATGTTAATTATCAAGTTGATGTCAAGCAATGCGTGCTAGACTTAATTGGAAGTAACTAGAGTTGTTAGTGTAACACCCCAACCGATGGAGGAATCATCGAGGTGTCACGTAGTGACGATTGTTCAATAGCTCATGGACTAAAAATGTAAATACTGATACATCGATTAAATAGTTTATTACATTGAAATGAAATACAATGATTCTAAATGCCAACTAAACTAAAATACAATGAATCAAAATCTAAACATGAATCCGAAAGCTTAAAGAATGCGTCTTAAAATAACCTGAAACATGTACAAAATAATTTTTGTCAATACAAAAATTGTATGGGTGAGCATACCCTGTTTTGAATACATATAGTAAGAAATATTTGCAATTCATGTGTTGTACATTGTTTGCAGTTATGTAATAAGCAGTATCCGGGTCAAAATCAACCCTATGAAAGTGTAATGAAATTTATATATAGTATGCGCTATTAACAGTATTAATGAAACACATAACAATGACCAAGGTCTCTCAACAGAGTCACAAGGAGTATATACCATAATACTATTCATTGAAATGTTAGGCCGCAACGGTCAATGATTTGATAAGTCATAGATACACGAAATAACACAAGCAAACACACATAATAATTGCTTTTTAGTAAAAAGAAATAGAAACTTGTTATAAGGTACATGAGTAGCCTCAAAAAGTAAAATGAAAAATGGGAAAGATATACTCACTTTTAGCAAGTAGGAATAATCCATTGGCGTAGTAAGCAAAGGGAACTCCAAAGAATTCAACCTAAATGAATATTATGAAGTATTGTAAATTGAAAGACTTAAGTTTTCCAAGATTAGACACTTAGGATTTCAAGACTTAATTGGAGAAATTAGAGAAGTTGGAAAATAAATTATAAGCGATTTTGATATCGAATTTTAATTCTCGCCTTCAAAGAAATAAAGAGACCCAACGATATATATCCATTCGAGATCAGTTGTGCAAAATCCTTTTTCATACTAGTTTGATGCATTCGCTTTGTGGGTAATAGTCGTTAAAATCATTGTTTAAAAATTAGAATCATGAAGATATGTGAAATTTAGGTGTTAGGTGACATTTTAGGAATTTCCTGATCGTTTGTTAAACGAGTTAACCTTGTTAGATGTGGGTGACGACCCGGATAAACTTGAAAATCTAGAAATTGTCCCGAGATGCTTGGTTTGGCATAGGATAATATTTTCAGTGTGAAAACATTATTAAAACCAATATTGATTATAGTTGAAGGCTTTTAAACCGTTGAGGTCTATTAGTTGCGCATTTTAGAGTTTAGCGCAACTTTAAGAACCGGTACGGTATGGAAACTTCTAAAATAATAAAATTAGCTAGGAATGGACATGGGTATATGGGGAATATTATTATTATTGACCAAAGGGGTAAAAACCTTAATTTAATTAGTAGTAGAAGGGTTTTATAAAATGTGAGATTGTGTATTATGTTATATGTTTAAAAAAAATATAATACCCAACCCTCCCCTCCCCCCCCCCCCCCCCCCCCCAAAAAAAAAAAAAAAAAAAAAACTAGTCGAACACCCCCCATTATTAAAATATTATTATTATTATTATTATTATTATTATTATTATTATTATTATTATCATTATTGTTGTTATTATTATTATTATTATTATTACCCACCCCTCTCCCAATAAAACCCCACCTACACCAAAATTCTTCTCATACTTACACCTTAACAACACACACACATAAGAAAAACCATCCAACTTTTCTCTCTTCTTCCTTCTTGGCCGATTGCACCCACCAACACCATAACCATCTTGTTTTGTTCATCTTATTATAAAAATGGACCTAACAACATAGATAAATTAGTGTTTAAGGTGACTTAAAGCCAAAAATCCAAGATTTTAGAGAGAGAAACATCAAAACCCACCACTTTCACAAGAGTTTTAAAGGTATGTTGTGAACTAAAAACTTGCTTAAATCTTTAGGTATATCAAGTTTTCACCAAACAAAATAAGAAGATGGAAGTGGGTTTTGTAAAATTAACAATAGTAACAAGATAAAATGAAAATGGTGATGAAAAGATATGTGTGAGTGTGTGCCGTGTGTATATATATATGAACCGTATATACAAGTATATATATATATATATGTATTTATGTGTGTAAATGAATACTTATGTGATTAAATGAAAGATGGAGCTTGTATCCTTTGATTTTGTTAACATGCAATAGGATTTTCAAGAGGTTTTTTAAATCTGTTGTAAAAAGAGATTCTAATGTTTATGATGGTCTAGACAGATGATATAGGGATGAGGTTATTGAAATATGAATTGATTGAGTTGTAAGTTCAAGTTTTTGCTATGTTTAATGATGAGTGATGGATGATGTTTAGCTTATTTACAGATCTGATCACGAATATGTTTTGATAGTTTTCATAGGCCTAAAATATTGCAAAACAAGTTTAGATCGAATCTACACGCTTTGGAGACCTTGCATGTACGATCAAAGCATGTTTATCGGCTTAAAACGTCAAGTTATGAACTTTTAAAAATAGACTTTCTAAAACTGAATTAAAGCAGGTTTTTGTAACTTATTTTGATGAGAAATAAAAGGTAATAAGGCATATGTGGAAGATCTAAACTAAAAATCTAGGTAGGTTGCGAAAGAATGGGCGAAAACACATGGTTTCGACAAGATTTATGAGTCTAGAACACTTAATTTTATACCTGATTCAAATAAGCTTATTTAGTGTCATAATGAGTTTAAAGTCATTATTTAAGGTGTATGATATGTTTACCATTTTAACAAATGCTTACAGTGCAAAACTATGTGTTAGAAGTCGCCGAAATGTAAGTTTTAAAGCGCGTAATTGCTAGAATATGTGGTTGTTTTAGAGCAGCGAATTTGGTTTTGTTTAGTGGATTATATGCAGGTCCTAGGATGAAAAACTAGGTTCACATGACAAATATAGGTGGATACATGACATATACAACTTATATGCGAAGAAATTGCGAGAATGAACCTCATTATGTGCTTTAACGACATGATAACTAAGAATGGAAATACGAAATGAATTAGGTGATGATATATTACGTATGATGAATTCGTAAGAATGTTTATTGAAATCTAAATTGTCTATGTGTAACTCGTATTTACTAGTAGAGGCTACGTTTCGATGAGAACGGCCCAACGTAAACATGAGTCATGACCTAGTGAAAGCATAGGGCAAGGTGTTACCTACACGTATGTGACTATCTTATGGTAGGATTTATTATGATAGATTATGTGGTAAGACATGGATTGATTATGTGCATGGACCTAGGGAATGGGTGATTTGATGTGACTTATGTGTATGTGATGATTTGAAAACTAAACCGGTTGCCGAGATCACCAAAGGGCTAATAAGGTAAGGGTTAACGGAAATAAAATCGCTTTGGTTTAACTAAATCAAGAAAGTTTGGTGAATGACTTGATTAGACTTAGGATAAATACTGAATTAGCACTGTGTATTATAGGGTGTAATAAGTAAAGGACCGTGGTTTGTCGGTCGCGTGAATTGCTACATTAAGGTGAGTTTCATGACCCCTTTTCTTTTTAAATGTTTTTGAACGTTTTTACAAATCTGGGGATTAACATGCTGTATGAAGGGTAGGACTAGAATTGTAGGACAATTTATGGCCCTGGGTAAGTGTACGAGTTGTTGCTGGTAGTGCCTCGTTAGTCCTTCTGGACGGACACTTCCCTGCACGTCTTAATCATTAGATCTTAAATTAGAGCCTCAGTTTATGTTAGTAGATCTATTGGGTTAACGCCCCTTTTCTAGACCGATAGAGCGGGTCTTATGGGAAAACATAACCTCACAAATTCCTCTTTCATTAGTGTTGATGCATTATGCGACTAAGGATTGGATATAATTGAATAACACATGTTAGTAGATAGCCGAATGTAGTTTTGACTGGGCGAATGTAGATCAGGAAGGGCGAAGGTGAAGATATTGGGGCGAAGGTAGACTTGAACCGGACGAAGGTAGATTGGACATGGAATGAAGACACATTCGACCACTTGCAGTGGGCGAATGTGGAAAATGCCCACATTCGACCATCTGTAAGGGGCGAATGTGCAGAGGCTATATATAGTTTTTGAGTTTTTGATTATGTAAGAGAGTTATCATTTGTGTCCAGGTTCAGTTCAGGTTCAGTAGTGTTTTTGAGAAAGTGTCTTTGTGATTTTAGATTAACATAAACGTTGTAAATGCTTATTGATTGAAAGTTAATCTATGAAAATGATATTGAAAATGATCTTGATTGTGTCGTGATTAGCATCTTATCAATTTGTTCAGATCTAGGGTTTCCGCACCTAGATTTGTGACTTGTATGATCATAAAATCCTGTTTTAGATAAAATCCAACGCTTACAAAGTGGTATCAGAGCATAGAGGATCATACAACAACAAGTTTGATAAGATTAGATTTGATTTGGACATGTTTTAGACAAATTATCATCTGTTTTTACAAAAACTCTTATAAAACATAGTTTTTGATAGATTTAAAGGTGATTTTGTGGTCAAATTCAAGTTTTCCAAGACTTAAAGTTGTTCCAAATCAAATCCGAAACATAACCTGATTGAGATCATTGAAATCCATGAACTTTTGAAAATCTCAGATCAAAATAACCGTTTTTCAAACAATAACCGTTTTTCAAAAATGAGATCTGCTGATTTTGGGCGAACCTGGAACCTGGACTGAGTGTTGTGGGCGAACCTGACTAAAAGTGGGCGAACCTGAGTGTAAAGTGGTCGAACCTGAAAATTCTTGTTAAAAATTTTCACATTCGGGTTGAAAATTCCACATTCGACCGTTCTTATTTGGGCGAAAGTGGAATTGTGATAGTCTTTGTTTACATTCTGGTCATTTCCACATTCGGGTATCACTATTTGGACGAAAGTGAGGAAAAAGGGACGAGAGTGTGACAGATTGGACGAACCTAGAAAAATTTGGACGAAAGTAGAACTTTTCGGGCGAACCTAAGGATTTTTGCTGAAAATTTTTCTAAGTGTTGAGATTTTCAGATTGTGATCATGTGGCGTTTTCAGACTACTCAGGGATCAGCACCAACACAACCACAACAGCAGACAATGGACCCATGGACAGTGGCTGCTCAAAAGACGAACACGCAATCCTCACAACCACATAACTACATGACGACAACGAGCACGATGCCTCAGAATGTAGCACATCCGGCATTACAATCAGATTACTGGGGAGTAGCTGCAGCGGCGGTAAACACTCAAACCACTAACGCTATCTCTACCTTGATTAAGGATTTGTCTACAGGTAGTGGGACTCGGCCACCTAAGCTAATGGATATGCAAGAGTACAACCAGTGGCACACCATGTTCAAGATCCATCTGGAGGGCATGGGAGTTGAAGGAGCTGAGGCGTGGAGCATGATCGTCAAAGGATACACAGCACCGATTCTGGAGAATACCGGTGAGTTGATTCCTCTGGAGAGCTTGACTGAGGATGAAAAGAAGAAATACGTGGTGGAGAAGAAGGCGTTCTCTCAACTGACACAGGCGATCACAAGTGACCTGTTGCATCAGTTTGGGACGTGTACTACGTCAAAGCAGCTTTGGGATAAGCTGAAGAGAAAGCATGATGGAAATGAAAAGACCAGGAGTCTTAGAATGGAGGAGTTGGTTAAAGAGTTTGATAATTTTTCTTTCATTAATAATGAAACATTGAAAGAACTAACTCCAAGATATATGCATTTATTGTCTGAATTGTCTAGCTATGGTGTACAGATTCCCATGACTAAGCAGGTGGATAAGTTTGCAGATGCTTTGCCACCACAATGGGATCAGCATGTGGAGGTACTTAGAGAGAAGGATGCTTATCAATTTTGGACCATTTCAGAGTTTATTGAGAAGTTGGAGAACAAAGAGCTGGAGGATAGGAGGAAAGCTAGGAGGTCACAGATTCCTCAGAATCCAAGTCTGTATTTTGGAGGAACTTCAGTTTCAGCTGGAAACTCGAGCTCTGGAAGTGTAGCACCACATGTTGCATGTATTTCCAATGTCATGGATTCATCAAAACCAACCACCAACTATACACCACCACAATACAATTCCTACTCACAACCATCATACACACCACCACAATATACTTCCTACATTTCACCAGTTTCTCCAATGCAACAAGCTAGTTTTTACACTGCTAACCAATCACAACAACCATCAAACCAAATTACTCAACATAAACAACCGGTGGTTTTGGATACATCCAACTTAGGAAACGTGACTGTGGAGGTTGCTCAGCAACACATTGCATTAGTCTCTGCTATGGTTTCATCCTACAATGGCTTGGTTGCTAGTCAGATTGGTAACAACAACTTGACCAACGAAGACTACGCACAGATCGATAAAGAAGAGATGGAACTCATAGACATTCAATGGGCTTTTGCGAGTATAATGAGGAGAGCAACAGAGTTCATAGAGAAAACTGGAAGGACTGACTTGGCAACTTCTCCTAATACAACCTATGGTTTTAACAAGGAGAAGGTTACATGTTTTAATTGTGGAGAGAAAGGACACTTCAAACGGGAATGCACCCAGCCACCTAAACAAGGTAACCGAAACCCTTTCAATGCAAATTACCAGAACCGTCAACAAAACCAAGTTTCTTACCAAAATAACAATAACTACCAAAACCGAAACTTTAACAACCAAAACAGACAACCAAACACACAAAACCAGATTCAAAACCAATCTCCTAATCACCCAAACCGAACAGTTGTACCTATCACTACACCTACTGAGACTCAACAGAATGCGAATCAGAACCAAGCTTTGGTAACTCAGCAGGATGAGAGGTTTGACTGGTCGGGTATGCAAATAGGAGTTGAAGAAGTAACTACTGGTGGGAATGTGGCATGTGTTGCCTATCAGGTTGATTTGGAAGAGTCGGTGGTAGTTGATAAGAAGAAAGAAACTGAGGAGAGTGAGAGTGATGATTCTGAGACTGAGATGGAAGTGGAGAGTGAACCTGTTGAGGTTAAGGCTGAGGAGAAGAGATCTGGGATGGTGATTGATTCAGTTTCTGATGTTCCCGAGGAGTGTAAATCAGTCTATTCAGATAGTGAGAGTGAATCAGACACAGAGGGAAGTGTTGATTCTTTGGATGATGATATTGACCAGTTGCTGGCAGAAGCTGATTTCTTGATGACGAGGAAGTCGTGCATAGCTGATGATGCTTTCACCAAGATTGACTACTCAAAGTTTTTCACTGGAAAGGAAGCTCATTTTGCTTTGATGGCCATGACCGAACCGCCAAAACCTGTAAGTTCTGAATCTAGCACTGATGTCATGAGT
Organism: Ambrosia trifida; assembly: GCA_028751855.1. Classification (NCBI taxonomy): domain Eukaryota; kingdom Viridiplantae; phylum Streptophyta; class Magnoliopsida; order Asterales; family Asteraceae; genus Ambrosia; species Ambrosia trifida. The sequence goes on along the minus strand of CM054128.1, from coordinate 129,971,422 downwards.
GATAAATACTGCGGGACTTGTGATAGGTTGACAGAGGAGAATAAACAACTCCGAATTTCACGTGATAGTGCTATTCAAAACTGTCAATCTACTCGCAAAGAGTTAAATGCTTTTAACAAAGTGTTAGATGGCTATAAAAAGGACATTTCTGACTTGAAAAACACTTTGTCAATAAAACAATTGGCCATAAATAACTACATTAATGAAATTGAAAACACCAAGTTAGAAATGGCTGCCATTAAATGCTTTGCTGAAAAGGTTAACAAGAAGTTAGAAAGCTATAAGAATGTTGCTTATGTCATGGATCATATCATTGATGATAACACCACCAACTACAAGTCTGTACCATCTCCGGTTCTTTTTGAGAACCATAACTATCATCAAGTTATACCGGAGAGTTCGGTGAAATCAGACTCATCATCAGATATGGAATCTAATACTTCCAGTATTGGTGATCCATATCCTGAAGATGTGAGACCGATTTTGGGCTTGAATAATGAGGGTGTTTATGCTGAGAGTGATAGTTCAGATTCAGATAATGATGATACTGGTAGTGATAAATTTGATAATGAATGTGAGATTCCAAAAGAAAATCACATCATTACTACCGAACCAGTGTCACCATCTGATCATATTCATCCGATGGCAAAAGCTATTCATGATAAGAAGTCTGAAAAGTTTGATGTTAAGAAAAAGGTTGATGTTAAGAAAAAGAATGTTGTTAAGAATGTGATTGAAAAGAATGAGCTGAATGAAACCAGTGACAAACCTGTAAAGGTATTTTATCGGATGGAAGGATCTGATAAAATCATTGCTGATGAGGAATTTCCGATAAAAAATGTTAACTATTCTAAACTTGATAAAATCTGGCAAGAAAGCACAATTTGGTTTCCAAAACATGAAAGAACCAATGAAATTCCACCAGAAATTTTAAAGAAACTGTTTTCAGAAGTTCCTCAAGAGCCAAAAATACATGTCACTGAGTTCATTCGACCTGATGATAAAGCAAATGGTTTTCATGAACCTTCTTACTCGAAAGGACCACTTCCTGAGAGTTTAAGAAATCAACAATATAATGATCAATTTCCTGTAAAAACATTTGCTTCACCAAATGCTCATTATGTGTTTGAGGAATATAGAAAGTGCTTTAAATGTGGAGAACGCGGGCATTTACTTGCTCAGTGTCCATATGTAATGTAGATGCATTTTGCGACTAAGGATTGGATATACTATTATTAACACATGTTAGTGGATGGGCGAATGTAGATAGACTGGGCGAAGGTGAAGATAAACGGGCGAAGGTAGATGCTGACTGGACGAAGGTAGATTGGGCATGGACAGAAGACCACATTCGACCACTCTTAGTGGGCGAATGTGGAAATTGCTCACATTCGACCTATAGAAAGGGGCGAATGTGCAGATGCTATATATAGGTTTTGAGTTTTTGATTATGAAAGAGAGTTATCATTTGTGTCCAGGTTCTGTGCAGGTTCAGTAGTGTTTTTGTGAAAGTGTCTTTGTAATTCTAGATTAACATAAACGTTGTAAATGCTTATTGATTGAAAGTTAATCTATGAAAATGATATTGAAAATGATCTTGATTGTGTCGTGATTAGCATCTTATCAATTTGTTCAGATCTAGGGTTTCCGCACCTAGATTTGTGACTTGTATGATCAATTAATCCTGTTTTAGATAAAATCCAACGCTCACAAAGTGGTATCAGAGCATAGAGGATCATACAACAACAAATTCGATAAGATCAGAGTTGATTTGGACATGTTTTAGACAAATTATCATCTGTTTTTACAAAAACTCTTATAAAACATAGTTTTTGATCGATTTAAAGGTGATTTTGTGGTCAAATTCAAGTTTTCCAAGACTTAAAGTTGTTCCAAATCAAATCCGAAACATAACCTGATTGAGATCATTGAAATCCATGAACTTTTGAAAATCTGAGCTCAAAATAACCGTTTTTCAAACAATAACCGTTTTTCAAAAGTGAGATCTGCTGATATGGGGCGAACCTGGAACCTGGACTGAGTTTGTGGGCGAACCTGACATAAAAGTGGGCGAACCTGAGATTAAAGTGGTCGAACCTGAAATTTTGTCTACAAACTTCTCACATTCGGGTATAAAGTTCCACCTTCGACCGTTTTGTGTTGGACGAAAGTGGAAATTGTGCTGATTTGTTTTACATTCTGGTCATCCTCACCTTCGGGTATCACTGTTTGGACGAGAGTGAGAGGAAAGGGACGAGAGTGTGACAAGTTTGGACGAACCAGAGAAATTGTGGACGAACTTAGAACATTTTGGACGAACCAAGCAATTTTGGGCGAACCTAAGACTTTTTGCTGAAAAATTTTTCTAAGTGTTGTGATTTTCAGATTTTGATCATGTGGCGTTTTCAGACTACTCAGGGATCAGCACCAACACAACCACAACAGCAGACAATGGACCCATGGACTGTGGCAGCTCAAAAGACGAACACGCAATCCTCACAACCACATAACTACATGACGACAACGAGCACGATGCCTCAGAATGTAGCACATCCGGCATTACAATCAGATTACTGGGGAGTAGCTGCAGCGGCGGTAAATACTCAAACCACTAACGCTATCTCTACTTTGATTAAGGATTTGTCTACAGGTAGTGGAACTCGGCCACCGAAGCTCATGGATATGCAAGAGTACAACCAGTGGCACACCATGTTCAAGATCCATCTGGAAGGCATGGGAGTTGAGGGAGCTGAGGCATGGAGCATGATCGTGAAAGGATACACAGCACCGATTCTGGAGAATACCGGTGAGTTGATTCCTCTGGAGAGCTTGACTGAGGATGAAAAGAAGAAATACGTGGTGGAGAAGAAGGCGTTCTCTCAACTGACACAGGCGATCACAAGTGACCTGTTGCATCAGTTTGGGACATGTACAACGTCAAAGCAGCTTTGGGATAAGCTGAAGAGGAAGCATGATGGAAATGAAAAGACCAGGAGTTTGAGAATGGAGGAGTTGGTTAAAGAGTTTGATAATTTTTCTTTCATTAATAATGAAACTTTGAAAGAACTAACTCCGAGATATATGCATTTATTGTCTGAATTGTCTAGTTATGGTGTACAGATTCCCATGACCAAGCAGGTTGATAAGTTTGCAGATGCTTTGCCACCACAATGGGATCAGCATGTGGAGGTACTCAGAGAGAAGGATGCTTATCAATTCTGGACCATTTCAGAGTTTATTGAGAAGTTGGAGAACAAAGAGCTGGAGGATAGTAGGAAAGCTAGGAGGTCGCAGATTCCTCAGAATCCAAGTCTGTATTTTGGAAGTACTTCAGTTTCAGCTGGAAACTCGAGCTCTGGAAACGTTGCACCACATGTTGCATGCATTTCTAATGTCATGGATTCATCAAAACCAACCACCAACTACACACCACCACAATACAATTCCTACACACAACAACCATCATACACACCACCACAATATACTTCCTACATTTCACCAGTCTCTCCAATGCAACAAGCTAGTTTTTACACTGCTAACCAATCACAACAACCATCAAACCAAATTACTCAACAAAAACAACCGGTGGTTTTGGATACATCCAACTTAGGAAACGTGACTGTGGAGGTTGCTCAGCAACACATTGCACTAGTCTCTGCTATGGTTTCATCCTACAATGGATTGGTTGCTAGTCAGATTGGGAACAACAACTTGACCAACGAAGACTATGCACAGATCGATAAAGAAGAGATGGAACTCATTGACATTCAATGGGCTTTTGCGAGTATAATGAGGAGAGCAACAGAATTCATAGAGAAAACTGGAAGGACTGACTTGGCAAATTCTCCCAACACCACCTATGGTTTCAATAAGGAGAAGGTTACATGTTTTAATTGTGGAGAGAAAGGACACTTCAAACGGGAATGCACCCAGCCACCTAAACAAGGTAACCGAAACCCTTTCAATGCTAATTACCAGAACCGTCAACAAAACCAAGTTTCTTACCAAACCAATAACAACTACCAAAACCGAAACTTTAACAACCAAAACAGACAACCAAACACTCAAAACCAGATTCAAAATCAATCTCCTAATCATCCAAACCGAACAGTTGTACCTATCACTACACCTACTGAGACTCAACAGAATGCGAGTCAGAACCAAGCTTTGGTAACTCAGCAGGATGAGAGGTTTGACTGGTCGGGTATGCAAATAGGAGTTGAAGAAGTAACTACTGGTGGGAATGTGGCATGTGTTGCCTATCAGGTTGATTTGGAAGAGTCGGTGGTAGTTGATGAGAAGAAAGAAACTGAGGAGAGTGAGAGTGATGATTCTGAGACTGAGATGGAAGTGGAGAGTGAACCTGTTGAGGTTAAGGCTGAGGAGAAGAGATCTGGGATGGTGATTGATTCAGTTTCTGATGTTCCCGAGGAGTGCAAATCAGTCTATTCAGACTCTGAGAGCGAATCAGACACAGAGGGAAGTGTTGATTCTTTGGATGATGATATTGACCAGTTGCTGGCAGAAGCTGATTTCTTGATGACGAGGAAGTCGTGCATAGCTGATGATGCTTTCACCAAGATCGACTACTCAAAGTTTTTCACTGGAAAGGAAGCTCATTTTGCTTTGATGGCCATGACCGAACCGCCAAAACCTGTAAGTTCTGAATCTAGCACTGATGTCATGAGTGATAAATATTGTGGGACTTGTGATAGGTTGACAGAGGAGAATAAACAACTCCGAATTTCACGTGATAGTGATATTCAAAACTGTCAATCTACTCGCAAAGAGTTAAATGCTTTTAACAAAGTGTTAGATGGCTATAAAAAGGACATTTCTGACTTGAAAAACACTTTGTCATTGAAACAATTGGCCATAAATAACTACATCAATGAAATTGAAAACACCAAGTTAGAAATGGCTGCCATTAAATGCTTTGCTGAAAAGGTTAACAAGAAGTTAGAAAGCTATAAGAATGTTGCTTATGTCGTGGATCATATCATTGATGATAACACCACCAACTACAAGTCTGTACCATCTCCGGTTCTTTTTGAGAACCATAACTATCATCAAGTTATACCGGAGAGTTCGGTGAAATCAGACTCATCATCAGATATGGAATCTAATACCTCGAGTATTGGTGTTCCATATCCTGAAGATGTGAGACCGATTTTGGGCTTGAACAATGAGGGTGTTTATGCTGAGAGTGATAGTTCAGATTCAGATAATGATGATACTGGTAGTGATAAATCTGATAATGAATGTGAGATTCCAAAAGAAAATCACATCATTACTACCGAACCAGTGTCACCATCTGATCATATTCATCCTATGGCAAAAGCTATTCATGATAAGAAATCTGAAAAGTTTGATGTTAAGAAAAAGGTTGATGTTAAGAAAAAGAATGTTGTTAAGAATGTGATTGAAAAGAATGAGCTGAATGAAACCAGTGACAAACCTGTAAAGGTATTTTATCGGATGGAAGGATCCGATAAAATCATTGCTGATGAGGAATTTCCGATTAAAAATGTTAACTATTCTAAACTTGATAAAATCTGGCAAGAAAGCACAATTTGGTTTCCAAAACATGAAAGAACCAATGAAATTCCACCAGAAATTTTAAAGAAACTGTTTTCAGAAGTTCCTCAAGAGCCAAAAATTCATGTCACTGAGTTTATTCGACCTGATGATAAAGCAAATGGTTTTCATGAACCTTCTTACTCGAAAGGACCACTTCCTGAGAGTTTAAGACATCAACAATATAATGATCAATTTCCTGTAAGATCATTTGCTTCACCAAATGCTCATTATGTGTTTGAGGAATATAGAAAGTGCTTTAAATGTGGAGAACGCGGGCATTTACTTGCTCAGTGTCCATATGTAAGGCACAAGAGACATGAAGTTGAGGTTAAGAATTCCATCAAAAAGCCGATTGATCATTATATTCCACCGCATAGACGGACTGTTCCTCAACAACAACATTTTCATAATCAAAACAATTTTCAAATGAGGAACAACCGTCCATTTCATTATGATCGGAGGAATCGGATTGCAATGGAACAATCTTGGAGAAAACCAGTGGTGAACACAACAGCTGATAGACAAAAGGTTCCACAAAAACCAATTGTCAAATCAAATGTTGGACCTAAGTCTGTTCAATCAGATAAGGTTGCTAAGAAAGTTACTTTTAGTAACAATGTTCAGAAACCTATTGAGAAACCAAAACCTCAAATTCGTATTCTCAAAAGGTCTGAACAATCTTGGACACCTAATGGTTCTCCAGGAGCCTTTACGTCAAAGGTGAGTGATAAGAATGAATCTGTTTTGAAAAATCAGAAAACGATTGATTCAAAACAGAAAGTTGTTGAGAAAGTCATTGAGAATGATTCTTTGAAAGCCAAAGTTCAAAGGCCCAAGACTCAGGCTTGGGTCCCCCGAAAGAACTAATTGTTTACTTTTTGTGTGCAGGGAGCTTCAGTTGGCCCTATTAGCAGTCTCTGGATTGTTGATAGTGGAGCTTCAGGCCACATGACGGGGGATTTGGCGTTGCTGTTCGATGTGAAGAATATTAATGGTGGATATGTTGCGTTCGCGGGAAATAAAGGAGGTTATATCACGATGGAAGGAAGCGTGAGTAACGGAGTTGTGACTTTCGAGCGGATATCTTATGTCAAGCAGATAGACTATAATCTGTTGAGCGTCAGTCAAATATGCGATAAACAATTTTCTGTGCATTTTGATGACAAATCCTGCTACATCCTCAAACCGGGCTTCAAGATTCCAAAGGAGTGGGTTATGTTGATGGCACCTCGAGTCAACAATCTTTACATTCTTGATATGTCCAAGGCAATGACACCACAGGGACAGATAACATGCTTTCTTTCCAAGGCGACCGAAAAAGAATCAATAATGTGGCACCGCATGATGGGGCACATTCATTTGAGGAAAATGAATCAGTTAGTGAGAAGTGGACTTGTCGATGGAGTAAACGTGAAACATTTCCATCTGAACGACAAGTGTGTGAGCTGCATGAAAGGAAAACAACACAGACAATCCCATAAGGTGAAGAAGGTTAACTCTGTTGAGATGCCGCTTGAGCGATTGCACATGGACCTGTTTGGACCGGTCAAGCGCAAAAGTCATCTCGGAGAACTTTATTGTTTAGTTGTCACTGATGACTATTCACGTTTTTCATGGGTGATGTGTTTGAAGAACAAAAGCGACACTTTTACCAACTTACAAGTTCTGTTCACTCGGCTGGAGAATATCTACAACTTGAAAATCAAAAGGATCAGAAGTGACAACGGGACGGAGTTTAAAAATGCAAAGATGGATGAACTTTGTGAAAGCAAAGGAATTCATCATGAATATTCAGCTCCGTATACCCCGCAACAGAACGGTGTTGCTAAAAGAAAGAATAGGACTCTGATTGAGGCTGCAAGAACAATGCTCGCTGATTCAAATCTTCCGGTAATGTTCTGGAATGAGGCGATTTATGCAGCAAACTACACATTAAATCGGGTTTTGACAGTGAAGAAGTTTGGAAAAACATCTTATGAGTTGCTACACCGACGAAAGCCCAATTTAGAGTATCTAGAACCATTTGGGGCGCCATGTACGATGTTGAATCCAAGCGAGAAGTTTAGTCCTAAAGCTGAAGAGGGATATTTTGTTGGATATGCAACCCCGCTCAAACGGGTATTCAACAAGAGAACTCGTCAAGTGGAGGATTGGGTGTTTTGATATAAATTTCAGAAAATCCAAAAGATTTGCATTTCTGCTTTCTTTTTGATATCCGGGGATGCTTGATGGTCGATTTCTGAGATTTGATAACACCATCTGGACTTTGTGACATTCAAAATGTGAAAATTTGAGTTTTTGAAGCTTAACGGATTGAAAAATGTTGAACGGGATTCGAATTCGTGATTTGGCGAAATTTTCAGTTTTTCCATTTCATATTCGCCCCTTAATTGGGTCGAATGTGGAAAAACTATCTCTTTCGGCCGTTTTTATTTTGGGCGAAGGTGGATTTTTCACTTCCGGGTGTGATTTCCACTTCCGGGTACCAAGTTTCACCTTCGTGTCTTTTAATTAGGGGCGAAGGTGGACCACTTTCACATTCGTGCCATTAAAACGGGCGAATGTGATTATTTCCCACTTTCGTCCATCCTGACCGGTCGAAGGTGGCAACCTATATATATGTCAGTCACTTTCGAGTTCTCATTCTGAAATTTTTTCAAAAATTCTCTCATAACAAGACCTTGTTGCTGTGTTTTTCTGTGATTGTGCATTTCATTCCCTTGTGATTGCTGATCATTTTAACCATAATATTGCAGGTATTGGACATGTTTTCAGTCCTTAATCGTCGGGTTTATACACGGACCTAGGGTTTTCAATTCTGGGGATTTTTGATGATGTTTGATGAATGATTTTGATTGCCGATCATTTCACATAGGTTTTAGGGGGAGATGATGGAAGGAATTAGGATATAAACGTGTTTAGATGATAATTTTGATAGATTGAACACGATGAACCCTAATTCTAATTGAAAACCGATGTAAAATGATGTTTTGATAAAATTGATTATAAACAAGTGTTATTCGGCATTGTTAGTACACATTAGAATCAAAAATACATGTTAAAATCAACAATGGCAATTTTTCAAATTTTTGGGGAAAACAGGTTCCACCTTCGGTTCATAAACCGGGCGAAGGTGAGAATCTTTGGGCGAATGTACACAAAAATGGACGAATGTGACTTTTTATCAAGATCATATTCACCTTCGTCCATACAATTTCAAATTCGACCAATAATTTCCACATTCGGCCAATTCAAAAGGGGCGAATGTGTAGATGTGTTTTGACCAAAATTTTTATATTTTTGTCGTTTTTGTGTTTTGACGCGTTTTATTGATTTTTATGTGCAGATGGCTGAACAACCAGAGAATATTGACACTCCAGCAGTTAATGTTGAGACTCCAGCAGAGATAACTGTTCAAGAATCAGTTCCCGTAGCTGAAACATCTACACCGAGCAGTTGGCCTTTCGAAAGATCGCACAACTGTTGCGCGTATTTAAGAGACGTGGAGAAGAACACGGAGTTTACTGGCATTATTGAGTTTCTGAAGAGGAGCAGGATTGTACATGCTCTAGCCACACCAACCATCATCTACAAAGACATAATAGAAGATTTCTACCAGAACGCTAAGTATGATTACTGGGATAATCAAACTATCATCAAGAGCAAGATTCAGGAGATAGATATGTTCTTGACTGAAGCCGACATCCGGGAAGCTTTACAGATTAAGTTTGAAGATAGAGAAGATCCCAGGGAATTGTCGTGGACAGAACAGAAGGCGTGCTTCTTAAGGATGAAATACAAAGGTCCAATCACTGACGGATCGATGTATAAAGGGAAGCTGGGAGTGCAGTACAAATACTTTGCACATGTTCTGATCCATGTCTTTGGATGTGTTAGTGGTGGTTATGACGTGATGAGAAAAAGTTTGAGCTCATTAATGGTTGCGTTGACACTCAACAAACCATTTAATGTTTCTGGGATGATTCTTGACCACATGTTGGAAATGCTGAGGGGAATAAAGTTTAAGAAGTTCATGTTGTATCCAAGGTTTCTAATGATGATCTTTGATTACAAGTATCCGATGCTGAAGAAGGATCCGACAATGATTCTAGGGCAAGATCACATGAATATTAGAACCTTGATGAGGATGAAAGGTTATAAGGGTGTAGCTGATAATGAGAAACCACCCAATAGGAGATTGTTTGGGGCTTTGGCTCGTCCGGATTACACTGATCCAGGCAAGAACAAAGCTAGACATGATGATAGTGACTCAGATAACGACGATCCCTTAGTGTATGCTGATTCAAGCACTAAGCGGAAGCGTCAAGTAGTCAATCCTGGAGCCAAAGGGAAGGGCAAAGGAAAGGCTATTGATCAGGGAAGCACAAAGCAACAGGTTGCTAGAAAGAAATCGACTGCAAAGAAAGGATCGAGTTTGGTGGATGAAGAGTCTGTTGATTCGGAAGAAACTGAGGTTGATGAACAGTGGGATTCTGATGACGAGAACGTAAGGACCACCAAACGTAAGGCCACTATGGTTGGTGAGTCTGAATTATTGAATCAGTCGATTGAAGAGTCTGAAAGGAGAAGGAAATCAATTGAAGATGAAGGTTTGGGAGTTGATTTAGCTGAGCTGAGTGTTGGAGACACTGTAGTTGTGAATTTGCCTAAGAAGTCAAAGAAACAAAAGACGATGGCAAAGAAGTCTAGTGTGAAAGAACTGAGAGAGAAGGAATTAGCTCAGTTGTTGAAAGGTAAAAGATTGCCTGATGCTGGAACACCTTCTAAGTTATCTTCACCAGTTACTAAGAAGCAGAAGAAAGGAAAGGAGGCAGAGACTTTACCAATCGATCAGTTCAATAACGATATGGATAAAGTGCTCGATATGTTTAGGAAGCCTCAAAAGGAGAAAGCTGTTGAAGTTGAGCCCTCCAGATCAAAGTCAAAGAAAATGACTGTTGATGATGATGTTATGAAACAAGTCAATAAGAAGATGGAGGACATGATGAAAATGCTGATTGCTCAACAAGCTGAAATCACTAAATTCAAGCAGAATGAGGAGAAGATGCTCCAGATTGTAGTTGCTTCAAAAGCGAATCAGGATGATATTAATGAAAAGATTCAGTTGTTAGAAGCTAAGAATGAGAAGCTTGAGAGGAGATGTGATAGAAACAAGAACAAGATCAAACTAATCAAGGCGGATAACAAAGAGTTAAAGAAGGAAAACAAACGCTTGTGTGGTTTGATTGAAGAGTTGTATAGCAGAGCACCTCAGTTGAAAGAGGGTGAGGAAGATGAAGAAGAAGATGAGCAGAAAGTTGATTATGAATATTCTGACTCTGAGAAAGAAGAAGATGATGATGATGAGGATGATGATGGATCGGATAAAAGTGATGATGACAACAATGATGATGATGATGACAATGATGATGATGATGATGGTGCTGAGGGTACAGGGAAGAAGAAGGGTGATGAGTTTAGCAGTGGAAGTGATCATGATGGAGGAGATGATACTTCTAAGTATAGTTATGAGAAGAGAACACCACAGAAGAAGAAGGATACTGGAGAATCGAGTTCCAAGAAGAAAGGAGGGAATGTAGATTCGGATGAAAGTATCTTTTGGAACGAAAAGGTGAGATCTCTTTCTGATGATGCTAAACTGATATACAAGAACATGTTGGAGAAGAGGGAGTGGACCATTGAGTTCACTGGATGCTTCGCTGAAATATTCCAGACTGATGATTTGAGATACGAGCTGGAATATGAAGATCCAGATCTTGAAGAAGGGGAACTACCTGCATCTGTGGCGAAAGAAATTTTAGATGGTCTCGCTCAGAGGGTAGGTAAGACGTTTGAGGAGTTCATGATGGATGAATCGATTCCTGATATTCCTGAAAAGGATATGGGAAGTCATTCTGATGATGTACAGACTCCAGAAAACAATGAGGTTGAAATAGAAGACATTACTCATGAAGAATTTCCCCAGTATTTTAGAAAAGAAGATGAAAATGAAGTATTTCCTGACTTCACAGAGATACCAAACAAGTCAGCAAAACAGAAAGCGAAGAGAAGAAGCGAAGAGTTTGTTGAGAAGGTGTTTGGAGATGAAAAGAAAGATTCTTCCAACCAGTCTGATGAGTTGAAGAATTATCTGAAGAAGTTGAGGGAGATGGATGAGAACCGACCCAAACCTGAAGCTCAAGGTAACTTCTATCGATTTCATAATGCCAAATTCAAAGGCAGAGCTCTCGGGTGGACCTATCTTGGCAGACTAAAGTGTATTGCAGCGAAATGGGAAACCGGAATTCTGTACTTTAACAGATTCTGTGATTTGCTTACTCTACCGTACTGGGCGGTGAGAGATTTATGCAGATTCCCGATGTCTGGTGCCGAGGTAAATGGTTCGCATGTCGGTTGGTGTGCAGATAAACTAGTTTGGGAGAGTCGCACAAGATGGAACAGGTTTAAGCCTCAATATCCCCGCAGAAAAGTTCATAGGGATATTGATCCTCAAACTAATATGAAGCGTGTGACTTTAATCTACAAAGCACCAAATGTGATGAGAAAGATACCATTGATGCCAATGCCACAGCATTTCAGTGCTGATTTCATATTCTGGTATTACGATTGGAGGAAGGCAGAAGCAGTGATTGTGTTGAGGGATGGAAAGGACAAATACAAGCATGTTCATGTATTTGATCCTATGTGGCTGATAAACTGCACATTCGAAGACATCATCATGTTGTTCTTTAATCCGATCTATTATGAACCAAATGATTTTGCTCAGGCGAGGAAGTACACTCAAGTTGTGGGAGTTTGTTTTGCATATGATATAAACGCTGGAAGCAACTTGGAGGGTAAACTTGGCAAGACTGTGAAGATCGCCAATGTATCAAAGCCTGTGAAGAAAACATTCGAGCCGCCAATGACTGATGAGCAGAAGAAGCAGCTCAGAATAAAGCTGATGAACAAGACGATGGATTATCAGAGAAGACTATCCAATCAATAGTCGAGGGGGAGTTTGTAGATGCATTTTGCGACTAAGGATTGGATATACTATTATTAACACATGTTAGTGGATGGGCGAATGTAGATAGACTGGGCGAAGGTGAAGATAAACGGGCGAAGGTAGATGCTGACTGGACGAAGGTAGATTGGGCATGGACAGAAGACCACATTCGACCACTCTTAGTGGGCGAATGTGGAAATTGCTCACATTCGACCTATAGAAAGGGGCGAATGTGCAGATGCTATATATAGGTTTTGAGTTTTTGATTATGAAAGAGAGTTATCATTTGTGTCCAGGTTCTGTGCAGGTTCAGTAGTGTTTTTGTGAAAGTGTCTTTGTAATTCTAGATTAACATAAACGTTGTAAATGCTTATTGATTGAAAGTTAATCTATGAAAATGATATTGAAAATGATCTTGATTGTGTCGTGATTAGCATCTTATCAATTTGTTCAGATCTAGGGTTTCCGCACCTAGATTTGTGACTTGTATGATCAATTAATCCTGTTTTAGATAAAATCCAACGCTCACATGTAAGGCACAAGAGACATGAAGTTGAGGTTAAGAATTCCATCAAAAATCCGATTGATCATTACATCCCACCGCATAGACGGACTGTTCCTCAACAACAACATTTTCATAATCAAAACAATTTTCAAATGAGGAACAACCGTCCATTTCATTATGATCGGAGGAATCGGATTGCAATGGAACAATCTTGGAGAAAACCAGTGGTGAACACAACAGCTGATAGACAAAAGGTTCCACAAAAACCAATTGTCAAGTCAAATGTTGGACCTAAGTCTGTTCATTCGGATAAGGTTGCTAAGAAAGTTACTTTCAGTAACAATGTTCAGAAACCTATTGAGAAACCAAAACCTCAAATTCGTATTCTCAAAAGGTCTGAACAATCTTGGACACCTAATGGTTCTCCAGGAGCCTCTACGTCAAAGGTGAGTGATAAGAATGAATCTGTTTTGAAAAATCAGAAAACGATTGATTCAAAACAAAAAGCTGTTGAGAAAGTCATTGAGAATGATTCTTTGAAAGCCAAAGTTCAAAGGCCCAAGACTCAGGCTTGGGTCCCCCGAAAGAACTAATTGTTTACTTTTTGTGTGCAGGGAGCTTCAGTTGGCCCTATTAGCAGTCTCTGGATTGTTGATAGTGGAGCTTCAGGCCACATGACGGGGGATTTGGCGTTGCTGTTTGATGTGAAGAATATTAATGGAGGATATGTTGCGTTCGCGGGAAATAAAGGAGGTTATATAACGATGGAAGGGAGCGTGAGTAACGGAGTTGTGACTTTCGAGCGGATATCTTATGTCAAACAGATAGACTATAATCTGTTGAGCGTCAGTCAAATATGCGACAAACAATTCTCTGTGCATTTTGATGACAAATCCTGCTACATACTCAAACCGGGCTTCAAGATTCCAAAGGAGTGGGTTATGTTGATGGCACCTCGAGTCAACAATCTTTACATTCTTGATATGTCCAAGGCAATGACACCACAGGGACAGATAACATGCTTTCTTTCCAAGGCGACTGAAAAAGAATCGATAATGTGGCACCGCAGGATGGGACATATTCATCTGAGGAAAATGAATCAGTTAGTGAGAAATGGACTTGTCGATGGAGTTAACGTGAAACATTTCCATCTTAACGACAAGTGTGTGAGCTGCATGAAAGGAAAACAACACAGACAATCCCATAAGGTGAAGAAAGTTAACTCTGTTGAGATGCCGCTTGAGCGATTGCACATGGACCTTTTTGGACCGGTCAAACGCAAAAGTCATCTTGGAGAGCTTTATTGTTTAGTCGTCACTGATGACTATTCACGATTCTCATGGGTGATGTGTTTGAAGAACAAAAGCGACACCTTTACCAACTTACAAGTTCTGTTCACTCGGCTGGAGAATATCTACAACTTAAAGATCAAAAGGATCAGGAGTGACAACGGGACGGAGTTTAAAAATGCTAAGATGGATGAACTTTGTGAAAGCAAAGGGATACATCATGAATATTCAGCTCCGTATACCCCGCAACAGAACGGTGTTGCTGAAAGAAAGAATAGGACTCTGATTGAGGCTGCAAGAACAATGCTCGCTGACTCACATCTTCCAGTAATGTTCTGGAACGAGGCGATTTATGCAGCAAACTATACATTAAATCGGGTTTTGACAGTGAAGAAGTTTGGAAAAACATCTTATGAGCTGTTACACCGACGAAAGCCCAATTTAGAGTATCTAGAACCATTTGGGGCGCCATGTACGATGTTGAATCCAAGCGAGAAGTTTAGTCCTAAAGCTGAAGAGGGATATTTTGTTGGATATGCAACCCCGCTCAAACGGGTATTCAACAAGCGAACTCGTCAAGTGGAGGATTGGGCTAACGTGGAAGTTCAACGTTACACACAAAATCTACAAGGCACGGGCCCTGATTGGATGTTTGATTACAAAGATTTCTTTGAATCATTCAATCTAGATAGCCTGGTTGAAGAAGCTGTGATCAGATTACTTTACGAATGTGAAAACGCGGCAACTTCACCGTTGATGCGTCCAATTACCGTAAACCCCCCACCAGCTTCTAGTGATACCAGTGCTCCTACACAAGAAGAAGAGTTGTTTCAAGAAGCTTCAACTTCATTAGACACTTCAGAATCTGAAGATGAACAATTTGAAGAAGCTGTTCTTGAAAATGCAGAAGACTTAGAAGAGCAAACTGTGAACCCAACTTCTAATCCAGACGTTGCTTCATCGTCTAACACGGGTAATGATCAGGATGCTACAGAGAACTTGACTGCTCAGACGGGAGTGATTGTACCTGTTAATCCGGAATCTCGGATTCATCGTATTCACCCGCTGGAGCAAGTAATCGGTGATCCTGGTAGTGGAGTGATGACCAGAGGGCAGCTTAAAAGCGTGAATACGCCAGAGAGTTTTGGTGCTTTAGCATTGTATGCCAAAATTCAGAAATCTGGTGACCAAAATGATTGGTCGTTTGCATGTTATGTGTCCCAGGTAGAGCCAAGGACATACAAAGACGCTTTGCAAGAAGATGCCTGGGTTGAGGCAATGCAGGAAGAGTTATTGCAATTCCAGAAATTGGGAGTCTGGACGCTTACAGATTTGCCGCCGGGTCGAAAGAAAATTGGCACTAAGTGGGTGTTTAAGTGCAAAAAGGATGACCGTGGGGTTATTGTAAGGAACAAAGCCAGATTGGTTGTGCAGGGTTTCCATCAAATTGAAGGAATTGATTACAACGAAATCTATGCACCAGTAGCACGAATGGAAGCTATTCGGATGTTCCTTGCGTTTGCTTCGTATAAGAAATTCAAAGTCTATCAAATGGATGTCAAGAGCGCATTTTTGTACGGTAAAGTCAAGGAGGAGGTTTATGTCGGGCAACCACCGGGCTTTGAGGACCCAATCCACCGGGACAAGGTCTACGTGCTGAACAAAGCTTTATATGGTTTGCACCAGGCTCCAAGACAGTGGTACGAGGAGCTAAGTACATACCTCATCTCCAAAGGATTCAAGCGCGGCCTCGTCGATTGTACCCTCTTTACGAAGAAGACGGGAGATGACTTGCTTCTAGTACAGATTTACGTTGATGATATTATATTTGGATCAACTAACGAACTCTTGTGCAGGGAATTTGAAACTGTTATGCAGGAGAAGTTCGAAATGAGCGCTATGGGAGAAATGCAGTTTTTCCTCGGCTTACAGGTGGATCAAAGACCCGACGGGATCTTCATTCACCAGACGAAATATGTTGCCGACATCTTGAGCCGATTCCAGATGGAGGACTCTAAGCCGATGGATACCCCTATACAACCCAATCACGGGATTGGAGTCGACGCTAAGGGGGAGCTGACAGACCCATTTACATACAAGGCAATTATCGGATCTCTGATGTATTTGACAGCGTCTCGACCAGATATTATGTATGCAACGTGTCTCTGTGCGCGTTACCAATCGAAGCCGAAACAAAGTCATCTGACGGCGGTCAAGCGTATCCTTCGATATCTGAAGGGTTGTCCATCAAAAGGACTTTGGTACCCTAATGATGATGATTTTGATTTTATTGCTTTTAGTGATGCAGATTGGGGCGGCTGTGACAAAGACAGCAAATCAACAACAGCCGGTTGCCAGTTTTTAGGGAGCAGGTTAATTACCTGGCAATGCAAGAAACAGACTTCCGTCGCACTGTCTACATGTGAAGCCGAGTACATTTCAGCCTCGAGTTGCTGTTCACAAGTGCTCTGGATCCAACAACAGATGGTCGATTACGGTTTGCAGTTTCTTAAAACCCCTATACACTGTGACAACGAAGCCGCAATTGCATTAACTAAAAATACTGAAAATCATTCTAAAGCTAAACACATCCGGATTAAATATCATTTTATCCGTGACTGTTATGCTAAGGAATTGATTGACATGGTCAAAATCCATACTGACTACCAACATGCAGATTTGTTTACAAAAGCTTTTGACAGATCCCGCTTTGAATATCTTTTGAAAGTAAACAATATAAAGGAAAAACAGGACTAATCGGCTCCTCGGTTTATCATTTTTCGTTTTTAGTTTTAGTTTTAAATATTTGCTAATTGGGAATTTCTTTTTACTATCATAATCCTCAAAGAAGTTGATGCTTTCGAGGGGGTTAGTTAATCCTCAAAGAAGTTGATGCTTTCAAGTGGATTGTTTCTTTCAGATTTTGTTTTTCAGAAAAATTAAAAACCCAAAAATATGTTCTTTATTTTAGGGGGAGTCATTTTATCAGAAAAACCAAAAACATTGAAAAATTTTCAAAATACCTAAAAAATTAGAAAAACCCAAAATGATTTCCTGGATAAAAAGAGGAAATGATAGTACATCAGTGGGGATCTGACACAGGCTAAAGAATTGTATAGTTTTAATGAGACGTATGTTGATTACGTGTGATATGCTGATAGGCTTCGTAGACTTTATATTGCGTGCATTAGTGATACAAACATAACAAACTACGCGTTTGTGGATGAACACCTCATGGGCATATGGTCTTAGTACCGTAATTTCGTTTGACAGGGTGTTTGTACAAAACTCGGAGGTTTAGGGTCGTTATGTTATTAGTTGTCTGGGGATAGCCGATCTGATCTTCTGCTGTAAGTCATTACGGACCTAGATCAGACAGGATGTCTTTATAAAAGAGCTTTATGCCAAAACCTAAAGTTACCGAATTGAGGGACTTTCCATGTTATATGATGATCAAAGATTATCTATAATATCATATTGATCATTGATGCAAATCATGATTAATATCAGTCCTCAACCTGGTATAGTGCATATGTTACTTTGCTGCATTAATTTGCTGACCTGTATACCTCTATGCATTCTATCTTGTACAATTACAGACGACGAAAGCATAATCACGCTTTACAATGAGTCTTTGTGCAGATTACTTCTTGATACGGGAGTATGTCGTGTGTGTGGGAACCACAATGTGTTAGTCTAATACATCTAATTCGTATCATTTTAAAGCAGTGCATAATTGTCTGCATGTGAGCTTATGTGGACAACAATATCAGCAATTGCCGTGTCACATATTGTTCTCTAATGATAATATTGAAACAGATCAACGCTGTGTTCAGATTTCTCAGAAAACTGATATGATCCTCTTCCCGGAAATCACAAAATGTTTACTGCTTTCATTTACTTTAATGCATTTTATTTTGTTGCATTTTACTTTTATTGTCAAAAAGTTACAAAATCCAAAAAGATTTTAGGTGTGTTTTGATATAAATTTCAGAAAATCCAAAAGATTTGCATTTCTGCTTTATTTTTTGATATCCGGGGATGCTTGATGGTCAATTTCTGAGATTTGATAACACCATCTGGACTTTGTGACATTCAAAATGTGAAAATTTGAGTTTTGTAAGTTTAACGGATTGAAAAATGTTGAACGGGATTCGAATTCGTGATTTGGCGAAATTTTCAGTTTTTCCATTTCACATTCGCCCCTTAATTGGGTCGAATGTGGAAAAACTATCAAGTTCGACCGTTTTTGATTTGGGCGAACGTGGTTATTTTCACTTTCGGGTGTGATTTCCACTTCCGGGTACCAGGTTTCACCTTCGGGTCTTCAAAAGGGGCGAAGGTGGCCTATTTCTACATTCGTGTCTTTAACTAGGGGCGAATGTGGAATTTAACCCACATTCGTCCATTTCATTCGGGCGAACGTGAACCCTTATAAATAGACCTGTCACATTCGAGTCTCTCATTCGAAAATTTTTCAAACATTTCATCAGTACGAGACCTTGTTGCTTGTGTTTTTCTTGTTTCACTAATTTGTTCCCTTGTGATTGCTGATCATTTTAAGCATACTTTTACAGGTATTGGACAACAAACCAGATCAGATTTGACTGTTAAAGGACCGGGACCTAGGGTTTCTGTTCTAAGAAATTTTGATGATGTTTGATACTTGATTTTGATTGCCGATCAATTTACATAGGTTTTAGGGGGAGATGATTGAAGGAATTAGGATAAAAACGTGTTTAGATGATAATTTTGATAGATTGAACACAAAGAACCCTAATTCCATTTGAAAACCGATGTAAACTGATGTATTGACAAAATTGATTGTAAATGAGTGTTAGTCGGCCTTGTTAGTATGTTTTAGAATCAAAATTACGGATTAAAACTAAACATGGCAAAATTTTAAATTTTTTTGGGGGAAAACTTTCCACCTTCGGTTGGTTAAACCGGGCGAAAGTGGAACGGGTGGACGAAGGTGGAACAAATGTGGACGAATGTGACTTTTATTAAGAATTTTTTACTTTCGACCATAATTATCTACCTTCGACCACAAAATCTCACATTCGGCCAATCCAAAAGGGGCGAATGTGCAGATCAGTTTTTGACCAAAATTTTTATATTTTTGTCGTTTTTGTGTTTTGACGCGTTTTATTGATTTTTGTGTACAGATGGCTGAACAACCAGAGAATATTGACACTCCAGCAGTGAATGTTGAGACTCCAGCAGAAATAACAGTTCAAGATCCAGTCCCCGTAGCTGAAACATCTACACCGAGCAGTTGGCCTTTCGAAAGATCGCACAACTGTTGCGCGTATCTAGGAGACGTGGAGAAGAACACGGAGTTTACTGGCATTATTGAATTTCTGAAGAGGAGCAGGATTGTACATGCTCTAGCCACACCAACCATCATCTACAAAGATATAATAGAAGATTTCTACCAGAACGCTAAGTATGACTACTGGGAGAATCAGACTATCATCAAGAGCAAGATTCAGGAGATGGAGATGTTCTTGACTGAAGCTGACATTCGAGAGGCGTTACAGATTAAGTTCGAAGACAGTGAGGATCCCAGGGAGTTATCTTGGACAGAACAGAAGGCGTGCTTCTTAAGGATGAAATACAAAGGTCCTATCACTGACGGATCGATGTATAAAGGGAAGCTGGGAGTGCAGTACAAGTACTTTGCACATGTTCTGATCCATGTTTTTGGTTGTGTTAGTGGTGGTTATGACGTGATGAGAAAGAGTTTGAGCTCATTAATGGTTGCGTTGACACTCAACAAACCATTTAATGTTTCTGGAATGATTCTTGACCACATGTTGGAGATGCTGAGGGGAATAAAGTTTAAGAAGTTCATGTTGTATCCAAGGTTTCTAATGATGATCTTTGATTACAAGTATCCGATGCTGAAGAAGGATCCGACAATGATTCTAGGGCAAGATCACATGAATATTAGAACCTTGATGAGGATGAAAGGTTATAAGGGTGTAGCTGATAATGAGAAACCACCCAATAGGAGATTGTTTGGGGCTTTGGCTCGTCCTGATTACACTGATCCAGGCAAGAACAAAGCTAGACATGATGATAGTGACTCAGATAACGACGATCCTTTAGTGTATGCTGATTCAAGCACTAAGCGGAAGCGTCAAGTAGTCAATCCTGGAGCCAAAGGGAAGGGCAAGGGAAAGGCTATTGATCAGGGGAGCACAAAGCAACAGGTTGCTAGAAAGAAATCGACTGCAAAGAAAGGTTCGAGTTTGGTGGATGAAGAGTCTGTGGATTCGGAAGAAACTGAGGTTGATGAACAGTGGGATTCTGATGACGAGAACGTAAGGACCACCAAACGTAAGGCCACTATGGTTGGTGAGTCTGAATTATTAAATCAGTCGATTGAAGAGTCTGAGAGAAGAAGGAAATCAGTTGAAGATGAAGGTTTGGGAGTTGATTTAGCTGAGCTGAGTGTTGGAGACACTGTAGTTGTGAATTTTCCTAAGAAGTCAAAGAAACAAAAGACTATGGCAAAGAAGTCTAGTGTGAAAGAACTGAGAGAAAAAGAATTGGCTCAGTTGTTGAAGGGTAAGAGATTGCCTGATGCTGGAACACCTTCCAAGTTATCTTCACCAGTTACTAAGAAGCAGAAGAAAGGAAAGGAGGCAGAGACTTTACCAATCGATCAGTTTAATATCGATATGGATAAAGTGCTCGATATGTTTAGGAAGCCTCAAAAGGAGAAAGCTGTTGAAGTTGAGCCCTCCAGATCAAAGTCAAAGAAAATGACTGTTGATGATGATGTTATGAAACAAGTTAATAAGAAGATGGAGGATATGATGAAAATGCTGATTGCTCAACAAGCTGAAATCACTAAGTTCAAGCAGAATGAGGAGAAGATGCTCCAAATTGTAGTTGCTTCGAAATCGAATCAGGATGATATTAATGAAAAGATTCAGATATTAGAAGCTAAGAATGAGAAGCTTGAAAGGAGATGTGATAGAAATAAGAACAAGATCAAACTGATCAAAGCTGATAACAAAGAGTTAAAGAAAGAAAACAAACGTCTTTGTGGTTTGATTGAAGAGTTGTACAGTAGAGTAGGGCTGGCAAATCGTGTCCCTAACAGGTTAACAGGTCTCTGACGCGCGCGAACAAATCAAGTTCTAAACATGAACACGACTCGTTTAACTCATTTATATCTCATGTTTATAACACAGTTTTATGTTTTATGTACCAAAAAGGGAAATGAAAGATTTTTGCCTCTTAATTCTAAGTATTAAAAAAAGTCAAAAAATCAAATAGTGTACTTTTCAGTCAAACAGGTCTTATCGTGTCTTAACAGGTTACCCATTGCCAGCCCTACAGTAGAGCACCCCAGTTGAAAGAGGGTGAAGAAGATGAAGAAGAAGATGAGCAGAAAGTTGATTATGAATATTCTGACTCTAAGAAAGAAGATGATGATGATGAGGATGATAATGGATCAGATAAAAGTGATGATGACAACAATGATGATGATGATGACAATGATGATGATGATGATGATGCTGAGGGTACAGGATAGAAGAAGGGTGATGAGTTTAGCAGCGGAAGTGATCATGATGGAGGAGATGATACTTCTAAGTATAGTTATGAGAAGAGAACACCGCAGAAGAAGAAGGATACTGGAGAATCGAGTTCCAAGAAGAAAGGAGGGAATGTAGATTCGGATGAAAGTATCTTTTGGAACGAAAAGGTGAGATCTTTATCTGATGATGCTAAACTGATATACAAGAACATGTTGGAGAAGAGGGAGTGGACCATTGAGTTCATTGGATGCTTCGCTGAAATATTCCAGACTGATGATTTGAGATACGAGCTGGAATATGAAGATCCGGATCTTGAAGAAGGGGAACTACCTGCATCTGTGGCGAAAGAAATTTTAGATGGTCTCGCACAGAGGGTAGGTAAGACGTTTGAGGAGTTCATGATGGATGAATCGATTCCTGATATTCCTGAAAAGGATATGGGAAGTCATTCAGATGATGTACAGACTCCAGAAAACAATGAAGTTGAGATTGAAGATATTACTCATGAGGAGTTTCCCCACTATTTTAGAAAAGAAGATGAGAATGAAGTATTTCCTGACTTCACAGAGATACCAAACAAGTCAGCGAAACAGAAAGCGAAGAAAAGAAGCGAAGAGTTTGTTGAGAAGGTGTTTGGAGATGAAAAGAAAGATTCTTCCAACCAGTCTGATGAGTTGAAGAATTATCTGAAGAAGTTGAGGGAGATGGATGAGAACCGACCCAAACCTGAAGCTCAAGGTAATTTCTATCGATTTCATAATGCCAAGTTCAAAGGCAGAGCTCTCGGGTGGACTTATCTTGGCAGACTGAAGTGTATTGCAGCAAAATGGGAAACCGGAATTCTGTATTTCAACAGATTCTGTGATTTGCTTACTCTACCGTACTGGGCGGTGAGAGATTTATGCAGATTCCCAATGTCAGGTGCCGAGGTAAATGGATCGCATGTCGGTTGGTGTGCAGATAAACTAGTTTGGGAAAGTCGCACAAGATGGAACAGGTTTAAGCCTCAATATCCCCGCAGAAAAGTTCATAGGGATATTGATCCTCAAACCAATATGAAGCGTGTGACTTTGATCTACAAAGCACCTAATGTGATGAGAAAGATACCATTGATGCCAATGCCACAGCATTTCAGTGCTGATTTCATATTCTGGTATTACGATTGGAGAAAGGCAGAAGCAGTGATTGTGTTTAGGGATGGAAAGGATAAATACAAGCATGTACATGTATTTGATCCTATGTGGCTGATAAGCTGCACATTCGAAGACATCATCATGTTGTTCTTTAATCCGATCTACTATGAACCGAATGACTTTGCTCAGGCGAGGAAGTACACTCAAGTTGTGGGAGTTTGTTTTGCTTACGACATAAATGCAGGAAGCAACTTGGAGGGTAAACTTGGTAAGACTGTGAAAATCGCCAATGTATCAAAGCCTGTGAAGAAAACATTCGAGCCGCAAATGACTGATGAGCAGAAGAAGCAGCTCAGAATAAAGTTAATGAACAAGACGATGGACTATCAAAGAAGACTATCCAATCAATAGTCGAGGGGGAGTTTGTTGATGCATTATGCGACTAAGGATTGGATATAATTGAATAACACATGTTAGTAGATAGCCGAATGTAGTTTTGACTGGGCGAATGTAGATCAGGAAGGGCGAAGGTGAAGATATTGGGGCGAAGGTAGACTTGAACCGGACGAAGGTAGATTGGACATGGAATGAAGACACATTCGACCACTTGCAGTGGGCGAATGTGGAAAATGCCCACATTCGACCATCTGTAAGGGGCGAATGTGCAGAGGCTATATATAGTTTTTGAGTTTTTGATTATGTAAGAGAGTTATCATTTGTGTCCAGGTTCAGTTCAGGTTCAGTAGTGTTTTTGAGAAAGTGTCTTTGTGATTCTAGATTAACATAAACGTTGTAAATGCTTATTGATTGAAAGTTAATCTATGAAAATGATATTGAAAATGATCTTGATTGTGTCGTGATTAGCATCTTATCAATTTGTTCAGATCTAGGGTTTCCGCACCTAGATTTGTGACTTGTATGATCATAAAATCCTGTTTTAGATAAAATCCAACGCTTACAATTAGGGGTCGGGATCGGGAATAAAAAGTTATGGATTGATTAAGAGCCCTAGGTTACATCATACTTGCTAGACCTAGCTAGTCTGCCTGGTTCTCTTCGAGTTGTACTCTATCATACTCTTAAAATAAGATTATACGTATGTATACATGACATGTTGCCATAAAACCTGTGATCTCGCCAACATTATTGTTGATATTTTTAAGCATGTTTTTCAGGTACTGATGCTTAAGGGTTATGAGAGGGGGTTTAGCGGGCACTACGATGGCAATAATATTGGGACCCTAAAATCTTAAACTTTAAACAATGTTTTTATTTTTGTCTATGAATAATCTGTAAAACATTAACTATGTAACTTCGCTTCACCTTGGTTATGACATGTTTTTATTAACTTTCTTAAGACCGGAAAGGTAAATGTGTTAGGCTAGAGGGTGGTTGCAAAATGTCCATACGTATCTTTGTTGGATCAGTTTGCTCTTGTTTGCTAAGTAAGAACTTGCTATCTTGACACTTAAGTGTTTAGCAAGTCCTTGTAAATCAGATTGTAAGCACAGCGGAATGTTATAAGTTAAAGCAACACTTTTTATACAAAGGCAGAGTTATAACTCCCCCTTGATGTTTGAAACTAATAAATGACAAAGTATTTATTATGAATCTAAGTTGTAAATGAGAATTAGATACTTAGAGAGATTCACAATAAATACAGAAATGGAATATAACAATGAGAGTGTTTGAAGGATTTTTCTGTTGAAAATCAATGTCTAAAATAGAAGGTTGAAGCCTCCTATTTATAGACGATTACATGCATGTATCTTGCCTGAAAAAGCAAGCACAGAAACTCCAGTGACAAGTTGCACAAGTTGCAACATTGAAAGAAACAAATAAAGCTAAAAGTAATATTAAACAATAAACTACTGATGCAAAAGGGCGGTGGGAAATATCTTCTGCTAAGTGCTGATGAAGGACAACTACTGAAGAGTAGTTTTGTCTTCAGTACTTCTGAAGTGAACTTGTCTGGTTTGGACTTCAGAACTTCTGCAACTTCAGCACTTCTTCATATCTTCTAATCAGCAGTTTCTTGTCTTCTATTCAGTACTTCTATACTTAGCCAAAAATGACAGAAGTGAATTAGACTAAGGTTTACAAAAGTGGTTTCACCAATCCTCTTTGTCCTAACAATCTTCAAGTGTGTTGCTAAACTTTGTGGTAACAACTTCCGTTACCTCATGACTAGCTTTCCGCTGTGCGCTATCGGGGTGTGACACGAACTCTGTATGGGTTGCTTGTTAGCGCCGATTCGACTGTTGATTTCTTTCCATTTTTACAATAATTATATTAAAAAAAAACCACTTAAAAACAGCAAAAAAAAAAAACTACGATCCGACTGTTGAATTCTTTCCGGAACCAGTACAGCGAACTCTGTATAGGTTGCTTGTTAGCGCCAATCCGACTGTTAATTTAAAGGCTAAACACGAGTATAATCAAACTATCAAGAATCGGAAATTAGTAAAATAGCTGTTCATGCAAGCAAGTAAAATTCAATTGTTGGACATTGTGATCGGGTACCGAGGAAGTTGTTGTCGGGGAGATATGTGTCAACAATGAAGGCAACCTGAAACAACATATAATACCTGTCTAGATTCATTCATGGAGAATTCAGTAACTTCAGGTCAGCCAGACGTTTGTCAAAAGAACATACTTGAAATCAATGGGAAGGTAAATAAAATCGTCTAATTTTCATCCTTTTGTCAACGCCGATTCGACTGTTAATTTCTTTCCGCAACCAGTACAAAAAAAGAACATACTTGAAATTAATGGGAAGGTAAACAAAATCGTCTAATTTTCATCCGTTTGTTAGCGCCGATCCGACTGTTGATTTCTTTCCGCAACCAGTACAATGAACTCTGTATGGGTTGCTTTTTCCATTTTTTATGAAAACAGTAATGGAAGAATGTTTCCCTCCTTGTTCGAATTATGGATCTCATTGTCGCTAAGGTTAGTGGATACCACGGATCAGAGAGATTTAAGTTAATAAAACTCATATCTCAAGTCGATGCAAGTTGGTAGTTATTACTTTGTTTTATAAATTTTTTAATTTTTTTTACAATAATTATATTAAAAATACCACTTCAAAATACCAAAAAACCCCAAAATAAAACTCTGATCCGAAGCGCCTCGTTTTGGCCATAGCGAGGCGTTTCAAATTTAAAATTTCAGCTTTTCTGACCTCGTACTGACATTCGTTAAAAAGTAACCCAAGTGCCTCACTTTAACCATAGCGAGACGCTTTAAGGAAGGGTGAAAATTGAACCAGAAGGGTTTTATTATAGCCACCTTACCAACAATCATATTTAATATATTTCCCTCCACAATAGTTTCCTTAAGGCCCCGGCTATTCACACCCCCACCCCACTTCTATTTAAACCCCCTCCCCAATCGCCTCGCTTTGGCATAAGCGATTCGCTTTGGGTCAAATCGTACGAGGTGGCAGGGGGCAGAAAAAGCTGATTTTGTTTATCCAAAGCGCCTAGCTTAGGCCAAAGCGAGGCGCTTTGGATCAAAGTTTTAATTTGGGGTATTTTTTGGTGTTTTGAATTGGTTTTTTATTTTTTTTATTTTTTTTAATATAATTATTTTAAAAAGTTAAAAAAACTTAAAAACAAAGGTCTTAACTCTAATCAAACGTCTATATAGGCATTTTCGATTTCCAAATGAATCAACGAGTTAAACTTGACATCATCAACCACAAACAAAGGTCTTAACTCTAATCAAACGTCTATATAGGTGTTTTCGATTTCCAAATGAATCAACGACTTAAACTTGACATCATCAACCACAAACAAAGGTCTTATCTCTAATCAAACGTCTATAGAGGCGTTTTCGATTTCCAAATGAATCAACGACTTAAACTTGACATCATCAACCACAAACAAAGGTCTTAACTCTAATCAAACGTCTATAGAGGCGTTTCGATTTCCAAATGAATCAACGACTTAAACTTGACATCATGAACCACGTATAGTCAAAGATTTTAACAATAGATTCAGTTAAGTACTAACGGAGACCTTGATCTGCAATATTTGAAAATTATCATTTCTTGACATGCTTGGTAACAGAGAGGAACACTTTCTTCTTTTGTTCTACAATTTTTTTGTTAGTTGTTAATGCCTTTATAGTTTTTTCTACTTTTAGAAAAAATAAAAAACCACGTATAGTCGAATGCGGTATGCGCGTTAAATTTCATTAAATAAGTGAATGATCAAGGGATCCGCTTTGAGTCTAAAGCTTCGCGTGTCATCTCAAAGTATTCAATTCCGATAATCCACACCTTTATCCTGAAGCAAAATATCTCTAGGTTTACCATCACCAAACGGATTCACCTTAGGCCTCGGTTTGTCCACTCCAATTCCTAACGTTAATTCAAATTCCAATTCCACCGGTGCAATCAGAATCTGAAGAGAAGTTATCATCATCATCATCCACAATGTTCTTACCTAGAGCTACCACCCATCCGGTTGAAGAAGAAGATGACAGATATCACTAACATAACTTGCACCGGCTTGAGATATGAGTTTGATAAGCTTAAATCTCTCTAATCCATGGTATCCACTTTCAAAGGATCCATGAAACGCGATAATCGCTACGGTTAGTGGATACCATGGATCAGAGAGATTCAAGCTAATCAAACTCATATCTCAAGTTGGTCCAACAACTGAATTTGACTTGCTTGCATTGGAATCTTGTACGAAATCATCTCATTGCATATTCTCCATATCCATACTTTGTTTCAAGTATCTTGTAAAATTCATTTCGTCTTCAAGACTTCTAGGAGTCAACAAAGGTTGACTTCTTTGAGCATTAACCATGACTATATTACATTATTATTATTATAATAATTTATTATTATATTTGTAACTTAGTTCCTTTGTTTTATTATTATAATAATTTATTATTATCAAGAATCGGAAATTAGTAAAACGATTTATGAAGGTATCAAGAATCGGGAATTAGTAAAATGACCGGATGTGACTTCTGAAAACCACAAACGATCCATTAAACATTACGAAACACGTCAAACAGAGACCGGAAGTCCAGCATGTCGATTAGACATGCAAAAATCGTGTTTTGAAAAAATATGGGTATCGACTGTATAGTCGGAGCACCACGTAGAATGATTCATGAAAGTTGAACAAACTTGGATGTTGCAACCAAAACACACAAACGAGCAAAAACTACCCGTAACGCCTCAAACGAATTTTGTTGTATTGGAACAACTAAAAACATTTTAAAATGAATTAAAATTAATTTTTAATCAATAACAAGTACTTTAAATGAATTAAAAAAAGTTGAATTTTTAAAAAAAAAAAATGCCAAAGCGCCTAGCTTTGGCCAAAGCTAGGCGCCTGCTAAGCTTAATTAGACCACAGGCGCCTAGCTTTGGCCAAAGCGAGGCGCTTTGGCCTTTTTTAAAAAAAAATTAACTTGTTTTAATTCATTTTAAATACTTGTTATTGATTAAAAAGTAATTTTAATTCATTTTAAAATGTTTTTAGTTGTTCCCAATACAACAAAATTCGTTTGAGGCGTTACGGGTTGTTTATTGCTCGTTTGTGTGTTTTGGTTGAAACATCCGAGTTTGTTCAACTTTCATGAATCATTCTACGTGGTGCTCCGACTATACGGTCGATACCCATATTTTTTCAAAACATGATTTTTGCATGTTTAATCGACATGCTGGACTTCCGGTCTCTATTTGACGCGTTTCGTAATGTTTACTAATTTCCGAATGATGATACTTTCAAAAATCGTTTATCAAATCATGACCATCATCATCATTACACCCTCAAAACAGAAATAAAATAATAATAAATAAAATAATAATAAATCATTGCTTAGACGTCAGGGTTTGATAAACACAAAACTTATTAAAAAGCAACAAAAACACAAATCGTACGGTGAAATAAAGACAGGCCCATTAGGAGTGCCGTGGAGGAAGATCGTCGGTTTGCTAGAGTCGATGATGGCGCAGAGGTTAGCGGTAACTTTAAATTTTTGAATGACCGTCGGTTTGCTCTCTATATACCAATCAACAATCGATCCGACTGTTGATTTCTTTCTACAACCGGTACAACTTTTCAGGCAAGCAAGTAAAATTCAGTTGTTATCGGAGAGATATCTGTCAACGATGATGGCAACCTGATAAAGGCTGAACACGAGTATAATCAAACAGCGATGTCAAGGGTTTTAAGACAACGAAGATGAATTGTTGGACAGTGAGATTGATAACTTTTCTATGGAAGTTGCTAAAATAGTTAAACAAAAGCTGAAATTATACCGTTATTTGGAATGTTCCTGATCATTACAATGAGATTGATAACTTCTCTATGGAAATTGGAAGCAACAAATTCAAAACAGAGGTAGGTTTGCCAGAGGGTCACTATTCATATATAAAGAGTATAATCAAACAAGGGTTGTTATCGGAGAGATATCGGTGAACGATGGGGGCAACCTGATAAAGGCTGAACACGAGTATAATCATACAAGGGTTGTTATCGGAGAGATATCGGTCAACGATGAAGGCAACCTGATAAAGGCTGAACACGAGTATAATCAAACAAGGGTTGCCCTGAGTTTGATTAGCTTGAATCTCTCTGATCCATGGTATCCACTAACAGCCCACTCTTCGTTTTTCCCTCAAACATGGATCAACATTGTAAGTCCCAAATACTAGATCTTGTTAAGTGCAAGAGATTGTTATCACTTAGAAACACCTATGGATTAGGTGTTTTAAGTGATTAATCTTCTACAATCAAAGAAACTAGATGAATACGATAAAAAACGACACACAAGATGAATAATAAGATGATTCCATTGCTGATTGGTCACTGAAATACCATGGATTCATTACAAGTACGCACCTATTCAACTTGTGCTACAAAGATTAACCAAAAACCCTCACCCTAGTGCTGCAGGAATGCATTCTATTTATAGGCAATCTGATGGGCATGCGCACTTAAGCTAAGTGCGCAGGGCCCGTCCATAAGTGCGCAGCCCACTAGGGTTTTACATAAAACTATCCATAATTACATAATAAGTCCCTCAACTTTCATACTACACAATAAACATACAAAAGTCTTCATTCTGGTAACTGTGGTCTCAAATAAACCCAACAATACTCCCCCTAGACCACAGCTACCAGTTCTTCTTCTTTCTTAGTCAATCTCTACTTCGCTTGTCTCCCCTCTACCTGAACCGGGGGGTCTTGAATGAGGATGGCGGCAAGATCTTCTTCAACCACAGATGGAACTTGAGTAGACTCAGCTGCAGGTTCTTCTTGAGCTGGTTTCTCTGGATCGGATGCTGTTGCAGGTTCTTGAATCGGCACCTCTGAAGCAGCTTCAGCTTCAGCTTGTGTTTCTCCTGCAACAGCAGATTTGGCAGCTTTCTCCTTCTGTTCTTTTTCCATATCCGCTGCGTTGATCCTGTCTACAATGTCAAGTAGCTCTTGCTTGAGCGTCATTGCTCGATCCACTGCTCTTTTGAAAAGGATAGCCTCCTCAAACAGTAGGTTTCCAGCACCCACGTGGATCTGATTAGCAAACAACATATTCAAGTCCGATAGATTAAAGGCAAACACATCTATCGGATCAAGAATCATCATGATCTCAGAATCATCCTTCAACTTGATAACAGCTTCACCAGTTTTACTATCGTAGAACCACATCTTGAATTTTCTCAGCATGACTGGAAGCTCAGGGCGAATAGGAACTCTTGTGACGACCTGGGGAGGGTCAATCACATAGGTGATCATCCCTTTTCCTGTGGCAGGATCGATTCTCTTCTTCGAGATCCGTCTTCTCGGCTTTTGTGGCTTGAAAATCTGAAAATCACTTTCACACTCCTTCTCAATGAACCTAGCAAGCATGGTACCGGTGGAGTCGTTGGTGTGGTTGATGAAGGGGGCTCTACTAAGTTCCCTGATGTCCCAACGAGGGAAAGACTTCAGATCAGTTTGACCTCTGAAGTATTGGATAACTCCCCCTCGTCTCTTTATTGTAACATCACACAAATTTTCTTTATATATATATATATATATATATAGAACTCCCTCGTTTATTCATCCGATTCATGTTTACAGTATCTTTACCATCCATTTTGTTAATTTTTTTGTGTAAATAATGACGTATAATCAATATTAAATTGGATTGTATTAAATTTTGATTTAAAAACATTAAAAAAAATGTTTGCCTGTGCCAGGATTCGAACCCGAATCCCTGGCGGGCTAAACCTTAACCACACCACACAAACCACTACACCATTTGGTGTTTTGTGATGTTAATTAAAACCAATTAAACTTAAACCCTTTCAAGGTCCCTTAGTCAAACCTGAAAAGTCAAACGTAGTCTCCTAGTCAAGTCATGTCAAAGTGTTAGTAAATATGGTCTCCTAGTCAAGTCAAGTCAAAGTGTTAGTAAATATGGTCTTCTAGTCAAGTCAAAGTTGTTCCTAAATTCTAGCCTAGTCAAAGTAGTCCCTAATTACAACTCCAAATTTTACACTATAAATACACTAGCCTACCATTCAACTCTTTACACCATTTAAAAAAAACATTATTATCCCATCTCCCATATACTAAAGTTTTCATTCGTCATTATCTCCTCTAGCTAGTTTCGAGTTTTCCAAGGCATTATTACTAAGTGTTTGCACGCTCAATAAAACGCACGAACTCATTATGCACCTAAGGTGAGTTTACATAGCCCTTTTTTCTGTTTTACATTTTTTGGGTGAAACATGTTTAAACATTTTATACACTATCATTTACTCATTCTTACATTGTTGAAACTTGTGATTCAATTACACTATCATTTACTCATTCTATCATTTGACTGTAACAAAAAGACACAATACAATCATTAACATTGATCAAGCCGCATGTTTAGATTATAGCGCTATAGGTCTGACAAACCCATCCCCCCGCATAAATTCAGGGATGATCGATAACAGTTACACATTTACTAACTTGCGAGTTAGGTCTCAGTCGACACAAGGTTTGATTGTTCAAAAGACGCATTGTTACATGTCGGACTCATATTCTATCATTACTCATTATTATACTTCAACTATGATTGCTATACAACATATTGTTTTCAACTATATGCAAAACCTATGTATTCTCACCAACTATTTATAGTTAACCCCCCCCCCCCATCTTTCCAACTTAACATGTTTCAGGTTTATTTGCTATTGGAAGTTGCACACATCTTGGAACACATAGGAGCTTTGGACCTAGTTTATATTAATCAAATTTTGTAATCTTTACTTGTAAGATGAATTGTAAATTGATTAATATCATTAAATTTTCATTTAGTACCATGAGCTATTGAACAATCATCACTACGTGACACCTCGATGTTTCCGCCATCGGTTGGGGTGTTACAGATTGGTATCAGAGCCATGGTTATAGGGAATTAGGTTATTAGAAAAAAAATAATCTAGTCTATAACCATAGGATTTTAATCAGTACTTGCTCCTTTTAATTGCAACCTTACTTGTTTATATTCTCTATCCTACTTCTTATCCTTACTTTAGTCCCTACAAGAAGAGCGCTCTCCATCACAAGATCTACTCTTAGATTAATAGGACAAACCCTCAGGTTTAGCCTGAACCACCTTGAAGATCTCGTAGAAGTTCTAGATTTTAATAACGAACACGTGCAATCTGGAAGGGTGAACGCCTGTATTCTGAGTTTTCTGTCTAGGACTGGCATTGCGCATAAATCCCAATCAGACGAGGGACCCGGATGCCTACCTAGGAATTCTCGGGATGAGTGTTCACTTATAGGCTAAAGCATGTCTTCATTATGTTATTAGAATCTAGAAGTTTTGATAAGTCAACGCTTTCGTTTATTCGTTTTAATTAATGAATAAATGATTACACTCACTTTCCTTAAACTAAGCTCTAAAATCTCAAAATTTTACATCTTAAATCAATCTCATTTCATAACCATCTATGGATTTCACAATCACACTTCACCTTACCATCTTAGCCACTTTTTAAATACTCAACACCCTACCCAAATCATATTATTTCATTTCTCCACATTTTACTTATTTTCAAAAACTATAACCTCATACATTAGCACAAACTAAAGATTTCTAAATCTTGTTGTATTTTCATTACCTAGTAACTTTACAAAGTACATATTTTTTTGTCAAAAGATGTCCTCGAACTTAAATTCAATTGTTTATTTATTGACGTAACAAACGATTTTCTATATAATGCTTTAAACTATTAAAAATCACTAATAGAACCTTGATCTTCAAAACCTAATGTCATGTTTGAAATCTCCAACTAACGGGAATATTTTAATCAAAGCCTACTTAGCTTGTACTATTTAACAACTTTTGCTTTATGTACAAAACCAATTTTGAAAATAAATTTTTTTTTTAATCCATAGGAATAATATCTAGTCTCTAGATTCTCCATCGACACTCACTCATTTTCAACTTGTTCAAATTTTTACAATATTTGGCATATACCACAATCATGTTTTCTTAGACACTTGATTATAACTTTTGATCCAAACCCCAAAATTTACACTGCTACATAATCTCCTTACTATAAAATAAACTCTTTATCAAATATCTTCACATTCACTATCTCTCACAACCTTGATTCTGCTTCAAGATTTTTCATCATCCTCTCAAGAATTAAATTGTAACATCACACAATTTTTTTTATATATATATAGAACTCCCTCGTTTATTCATCCGATTCATGTTTACATTATCTTTCCCATCCATTTTATTAATTTTTTGTTTAAATAATGACTTATAATCAATATTAAATTGGATTTTATTAAAAATTCTTATTTAAAAATGTTAAAAAAAATGTTTGCCTGAGCCAGGATTCGAACCCGAGTCCCTGGCGGGCTAAACCTTAACCACACCACACAAACCACTACACCATTTGGTGTTTTGTGATGTTAATTAAAACCAATTAAACTTAAACCCTTTTAAGGTCCCTTAGTCAAACCTGAAAAGTCAAACATAGTCTCTTAGTCAAGTCAAGTCAAAGTGTTAGTAAATATGGTCTCATAGTCAAGTCAAAGTGTTAGTAAATATGGTCTTCTAGTCAAGTTAAAGTTGTTCCTAAATTCTAGCCTAGTCAAAGTAGTCCCTAATTACAACTCCAATTTCTACACTATAAATACAATAGCCTACCATTCAACTCTTTATAACATTCAATAAAAAAAACATTATTATCCCGTCTCCCACATACTAAAGTTTTCATCTATCATTATCTCCTCTAGCTAGTTCCGAGTTTTCCAAGGCATTATTACTAAGTGTTTGCACGCTCAAGAAAACTCACGAACTCATTAAGCACCTAAGGTGAGTTTACATAGCCCCTTTTACCGTTTCACTATTTTGGGGTGAAACATGTTACAACATCAATTTAATATTCAACATAAGTGTCTATGTATTATTCTATGTTGCATTATGTCTTAAACATTACTATGGTAAGCACAATTATTCTAGCATAATCATTAACTCCGTACAAGCCAACGATACACAATGATAGATCTATTGGACTGACAACCCCACCCGGATACGTTACCTCCTACATAGGTAGCGTGGGTGATTGTTATCGCAACATAAACGAGTGAACCATATGCGTATGGGATGGACCACAATATTCTAGTCACAAGGTTTGATTATGCACACGATTTACCGGGTAGTATTGTTTTCACATATAGACTAGACTTGCCATGACACTCGAATTGTACAAATTTTATTCAACATTCAAACCTATGTAATTCTCACCAACTTTTGTTGACCCAAAATATTTTCAAACTTAACATGTTTCAGGATATAGCTTGCTTGAAGATTAGAGTTAATGCTTGAAGATGTGTATCTAGTATTTTTGATTTTGATGTACAAATTCTTTTAGAACAATTGTATGTAATTTATGTAATCAATTAATGAAATTTATTATTTACCAGGAGCTACTGAACAATCGTCAATACGTGACATCCCGATGTTTCCGCCATCGGTTGGGGTGTTACAGATTGGTATCAGAGCCATGGTTATAGGGAATTAGGTTATTAGAAAAATAATCTAGTCTATAACCATAGGATTATAACCAGTACTTGCTCCTTTTACTTGCAACTCTATTTGTTTCTATTCTCTACCTCTATCCTACTTCTTATCCCTACTTTAGTCCCTACAAGATGTTTGCTCTCCATAACTGGAACACAATTCTCAGATCCTAACCTAAAATACCTTATAAATCTCGTCGAAGCTCTATATTCTAATAACGAACACGTGCAATCTGGAAGGATGAACACCTGTATTCTGAGTTTTCTGTCTAGGACTGGCATTGCGCATAAATCCCAATCAGACGAGGGACTCGGATGCCTACCTGGGAATTCTCGGGATGAGTGTTCACTTATAGGCTAAAGCATGTCTTCACTATGTTATTAGAATCTAGAAGCTTTGATAGTCAACGTTTTCGTTTATTCGTTTTAATTAATGAATAAATGATTACACTCACTTTCCTTAAAACTAAGCTCTAAAATCTCAAAATTTTACAGCTTAAATCAACCCCATTTCCTAATCATATATGGATTTCACAATCACATTTCATCTTACCATCTTAGCTACATGTTTGATTATTTTCAACACCCTCCCCAAATCATATTATTTCATTTTTTAACATGTTACATATTTCTAAACTGTAACCTCATAACCTGGGTAGACCCTAGCCCAACACTAAAGATTTCATAATATTGTCAAAATTTTCATCACCTATAAACCATGGAAAATACATATTTTTGTTATAAGATATCCTCAAACTTAATTTCTAAATCCAAATGTTTATTCATTAGCATAACAAAGGATTTTTGATATAATGTCACCTTGATCTATAAAACCTAACGTCGTGTTTAAAATCTTTGACTAAACTAAAATATTCTAATCTAAAGCCACTTAGTTTGTACTATTTAGCAACTTTTGTTTTATATAAGAAACCAGTTTTAAAAAAGAAAAATGATAAGATCTTTCCATCCTCATGAACAAAATTTAATCTCCATTGCCACCTAATTATTTTCAACTTATTTGAACTTTTACAATTTTTGGTATTTATCACAATCATGTTTTCTCATACGCTAGATTCTAACCTTTGATCCAAACCCCACGATTTACACTGCTACATAATCTCCTTACTATAAATAAACCCTTAATTAACTATTTTCACGTTCACTATCTTTCATAACCTTGATGATGCTTTCAGTTCTTCATCATCCTCTCAAGAACTAAATTCATATTCTTCACCTTCTGGAACATGAACTTGATCCCTATGAAAATCAGACTATTGAAAACTTGATTGTTCGTTGCATCAAACTTGATTCTTAGTTATACATGAGGATTTGATTATCTACTTGAACATTTGATTATTCATGATACTTGAAAGCATGGAATATAAACTATTTGCTATAAACACACCTAGAGTCATTAATCTTGTCTAGGACAACTCTATTACAACTCGCATGCTATACTTGATGCATTTACAAACTTACTTACATGTATATATTACGAACTTGCAACTTATGTGTTAAATAAAAACAATTGTTACACTTAATCAATCAACTGGTAGAGGATGAAGTACCTGCTCAACAGTCGGTAGAGGTTCTAATAACCTGCTCAACGATTGGTAGAGGTCATCATGCCTGCTCAACAGTCGGTAGAGGTTCCTACTCACTGACTGGTAGAGGTCTATTCCTGCTCAACAGTTGGACTCATTTTTGGATACATCATACATGTAATTTGATACAAAGATTTATTAGACTCATTGATACAAAGATTCAATCACAAGGTTATTTTGCATTACTTACATATGTGTTTAGAGTCATAGAAGGACACAAAACCCTAATGTAAGGTAAATTGATGATTGCGGTCCGGAACGTAATCATGAATTTACAGGTACGTTAAGGTAGTGTGGAATTCTATCAAGGTTTTCGGTGGATAATCAATTATAAACTCTAGTTACCTGGTAGTTCATTTAGTCTTTCTATAGTTAATCAACTCATGCATTTCTTTCCTAACACTTAAGTTTAGTGTTTTGCTAGATTCTTATTCTCCTTGCTATTTCAAACGAACCTAATCCAACCCTTAAAACTCACACATATCAAACCTTTTATCCAAATTATTCGAAACAGATTATTCTATTACCTATAAATTCATGTCGTGCCTTAACCCAAATTTTCCAAACCCCAGTTGACTTAATTTCTACCTATTCATCCTCAACCCTGTGTTTTTAATAAACTTCGAGACGAAGTTCCTAAAAGTAGGGGAGACTGTAACATCACACAATTTTATATATATATATATATATATATATATAGAACTCCCTCGTTTATTCATCCGATTCATGTTTACATTATCTTTCCCATCCATTTTATTAATTTTTTGTTTAAATAATGACTTATAATCAATATTAAATTGGATTTTATTAAAAATTCTGATTTAAAAATGTTAAAAAAATGTTTGCCTGAGCCAGGATTCGAACCCGAGTCCCTGGCGGGCTAAACCTTAACCACACCACACAAACCACTACACCATTTGGTGTTTTGTGATGTTAATTAAAACCAATTAAACTTAAACCCTTTCAAGGTCCCTTAGTCAAACCTGAAAAGTCAAACGTAGTCTCTTAGTCAAGTCAAGTCAAAGTGTTAGTAAATATGGTCTCATAGTCAAGTCAAAGTGTTAGTAAATATGGTCTTCTAGTCAAGTCAAAGTTGTTCCTAAATTCTAGCCTAGTCAAAGTAGTCCCTAATTACAACTCCAAATTTTACACTATAAATATACTAGCCTACCATTCAACTCTTTACACCATTCAAAAAAAAAAAAACATTATTATCCCATCTCCCATATACTAAAGTTTTCATCCGTCGTTATCTCCTCTAGCTAGTTTCGAGTTTTCCAAGGCATTATTACTAAGTGTTTGCACGCTCAAGAAAACTCACGAACTTATTAAGCACCTAAGGTGAGTTTACATAGCCCCTTTTTCTGTTTTACATTTTTGGGGTGAAACATGTTTAAACATTTTATACACTATCATTTACTCATTCTTACATTGTTGAAACTTGTGATTCAATTACACTATCATTTACTCATTCTATCATTTGACTGTAACAAAAAGACATAATACAATCATTAACATTGATCAAGCCACATGTTTAGATTATAGCGCTAAAGGTCTGACAATCCCATCCCCCCGCATAAATTCAGGAATGATCGATAACAGTTACACATTTACTAACTTGCGAGTTAGGTCTCAGTCGACACAAGGTTGATTGTTCAAAAGACGCATTGTTACATGTCGGACTCATATTCTATCATTACTCATTATTACCCCCCCCCCCCCCATCTTTCCAACTTAACATGTTTCAGGTTTATTTGCTATTGGAAGTTGCACAAGTCTTGGAACACATAGGAGCTTTGGACCTAGTTTATATTGATCAACTTTTGTAATCTTTACTTGTAAGATGAATCGTAAATTGATTAATATCATTAAATTTTCATTTAGTACCATGAGCTATTGAACAATCATCACTACGTGACACCTTGATGTTTCCGCCATCGGTTGGGGTGTTACATTTATCACGAACAACCTCTTCAACTCGTCATACTTCCACGAGATGATCCTCTCTTGATAAGCTTCTCTTGTATGGTGGATGTTCTGATGTAGAGCTGGAATAGTAATAGGCCTTCTGGGGAACCATGTTGATCTTTCTGGGCACACATTATGACCATCCGACGTCTCGTATACCGTTTCCTCTTCATTACCCATTTCTACAAACTTCTCCGGCATCTCGTCTTCACTGATTTCATCCACGTCACTCTCTTCGGCTATTCTTTCGTTCTCTTTCTATTCCTTGAGGAACTTCCCGAAATCAAAGAGTTCATCAGATGTTATGCTTGGTTCAATGTTGTGCTGCTTCTGCCATTCCTGGAACATGTAGAACATCTTCATCTGTACTTTAGTTTGAAACTTGATGAGATATATTTGGTCCCTCACAACCTTCTCCAGATTCTTGTTCTTGTGCTTCAGCTTCTTGATCTTTCTTTTCAGCTCTTGATTGCTGTGCACGCAGCTCTTGAGGGTACAGATCTCTTTGGCAGAAGTCTTTCCCACTTCTTTGGCCAACTTCTCATACAGATCCTGGTGCACAGGTTTGCGGCATTGTGCAGCAGGAGCTGAGGAGGATGGTTCAGTTGGCCTTTGTGCTGAGGAGGATGGTTCAGTTCGCCTCTGTGCAGAAGCTTTGGTGGCTGGAGCACTAGTAGTTGACGGTCCAGGTTATCCTCCACCCCAAACATTTGCTCAAGAATCACTTCTTGTTCAATATCATCCTCAGTCATCACACGAGGAACTTCAGAAGCTGGTAACTGTTCCCTTCGTCTTTTTCTTTGGGCCCTTTCAAATTCAGCTACTTGTCGTAGGGCTTGTGCGGTTTCCAGCTGTTCCTCTGTTTGTGCTTCTCTGCCCTCTTGCAACAGACCAGTCGGCCTCTATCTTTTAACCACCTTTGAGGGAGCTGCTTCAGTCACCGCCCTTTTTCCTCTGGATTTCTCTCGAGCTCTTCCTTCAGCTGTTGGTTGAGCTGAGGAGGGGGCAGGCTCAAATAGAGCTGATTCGGCGGTTGTTCTCTATTGAGCTTCTTCCCTGTCTGATTTCCTTTTCTGAATTTTGTTGTATAGTTCTAAGACAGCAGGGTAGCGTTGGGCCGGGTACATATTTTCGAACATAGGTTCCCAATCAGTAGTGCTGCACTCAGTAAAGAATTGTGCTCCTCTAGTAAAGTTGTACTGGTCACTAAGAGGCAGATTCTCATGTTGTGCGTTTATCATCATCTGTACAAATCTTGGATACATAGCCCACTTGCTGGAGTCGGACTGAGTATTCTTTACCAGATAGTCAAAGATCATCCTTGACAGATTAAACTGCTCATCTTTGCAGATCTTGATCATAGCACTCGACCACTCTATGCTAAGAGCATTATATCCCCCTTTCCTGTGACATAGAGACATGATAAATACGTGACTAATCAGTCTCCAATCCCTAGTCAACTTGCTCTTCTTGATGTCCCCTCTCTTGTCGAAATCTTCTTTGTATCCAACCTTCTTAAACTCATTGTGTATATCAGCCTTGGATAGGAATCTAACTGCTCCAGGCTGATCTCTGAGTCTCAGAACGTTTCTAACAGTTTATTCTGATACAATCACTTGTTTGTTTCTGACTGTAGCGTTGATTCTTCTGACACCATTGACGATCTCAATTCTAGCTGATCTCCAAAAGTCTTCTATATGGGCTGAGTAGACATCTAAACTGTGCTCCACTGCATATCCAATTCTGCTTCGTTGGATCCAGGTAACCACGTCTCTGAACTTTATGTCGTCGGTCTCGAGATTAATGGGCTGATTATGCATTCCTCTTGGATCCCATTCAAGTGCCATCTGTTTCAAGTGCCATCTGTTTAGGTCATGTGCACGAAAAACAGGTTAGAGCTCTTGATTGTAAGTAGACGACCAAATGACTGACCTTAAACATAGACGGATAACGTACTTAGACTATTTTTAAGTTTTTCATGTGTTGTATTTTGGTCAGTCATAAGATTGTGTTTGATTGATTTGTTTTATAAGTGTGTAGAGTTTATTTGAATTTTCAGTTTATGATCATTAACGTCCAGGTTTAAGTGCACAGGTAAACAAGTCTAAATACGCGATCCGATCAATGGTCTTGGACAGTCAAGTTACTGGTCATAAATGGTTCAGTGTTCAAGTACGCATGTCTTATTGGTGAGATAAGTACGCATGCCAAGACAAAACCTTGTGAACTAAGTACTCAGTCAAGTACTCACCCAAGTACTCACACAGTGGGCTGAGCACTTAGTTAGTACGCATGAGCATGATCTATAATACACGAGAGCACAAGTGCGCATGTCAGTCAAGACTCAGGCATGGTAACCCCTAGCCTTGCAGACCAATCTACGTACTAACCAAGTACGCAGATACTTAAACTCTCGTTTAAGATTTATATGCGCAGCACAAGTGCGCAAGATTCTAGGGTTTCTGATGTTTGAACATGGATGAAACAAGTGCGCAGTTTCTAAGATACAAGTGCGCAATGTTCATCATTAAGTGCGCAATCTTCAGAAACGTCCCAAATTTTAAAAACTAATCCCACGACTGATCTCTATTAAACAAGCTTATAATCCCTGTAATCAAAAACAATAAACGAATCAGTACACATTGTCTACATTAACAGTAGTGTAGATCAACAAAAGGAGAAGAAATGAATGGATTGAAGATGATTAAAAGTGATTTGTGAGTGATAATGATGAAGATGAACTATTACAATCAACTGTTTTGGGCACATTTTGCGGCTTCTCATCTGCTTTGCTGGTGGGAGTCTTCTCGGCTACGAGTGCTTCCTCAGAAGCGGCTTCTTTTCCCTTATCGGCCACCAGCACTCCCCTCAGACCAGCATTCTCTAACATTCCACCCTTTGGCATTTCAGCCGACGACCCTTCCAGTGAATTCACACCATGTGTGGATTTGGTACAGATTTTGGCCATCAATGCCTTGTTCACATCAGCTTCAACAGCAGCTGCTTCCTCTCCCCAATCGAAGTCTTCCACCACCAACGCTTTCTGTTGATTTGCTTCCCTTCCATCAGTAATCACCACCATTCTTTTTGCAGGCTTGATTTCTGCTTGATTTAGAATGGGACACTCATATTTGAAGTGCCCAAGAGTCTTGCAGTTGTAGCTTCTAATCTTTGACTTATCAAAACCCGCTTTACCCATTTCGACTCTTCGACCTGTTCTATCTTGAAACCTCTTCACCCTCAGAGTGATCATAGCCATCTGCCATTTCAGATCCATTTCATCCATATCGTCCGGGTCAACTTGATACATGTCTTCAGGATTCATCATCTCACTCTTAAGATCACCTGTCTTCAAAGCCTCAAAGCTAGTCATGAAT
Organism: Ambrosia trifida; assembly: GCA_028751855.1. NCBI lineage: Eukaryota > Viridiplantae > Streptophyta > Magnoliopsida > Asterales > Asteraceae > Ambrosia > Ambrosia trifida. The sequence goes on along the minus strand of CM054128.1, from coordinate 129,929,346 downwards.
GTGTTGAAAAGTTCAACGTGTTCGTTAGCGAGCTTTGTGAGCTGTGGGTTGAGTGTCTTTGCAGCTTTGTCAGAGTATGAGACTGTTTTTCCCGAGCTTGAACTACCACCACCCATTGCATCCACATACACATGTGATGAGCTTGAACTCATGTCACCTACTGGAGTCATTAGTGCCAGATTCTTCATAGCAGTGCTGGGAACGACTTTCGAAGCAGTCTGGTTCATTTCTCTTTTGGTGATATCCATTTCGAATGACTTCAGAGTGTTGATGAGATCAGCCAAAGTAGATTGAGCATCAAGATACTCTTTTCTAATCAACATGCATTGTATACTCCATTCTTTGGGCAGGGATTCGAGCAGTTTCTTGACTGAGTTTCGGTTGTTGACGGGAATTCCTGCCTTCTTCATCTTGGTTAACATACTCATGAATCTTTCGATATGTGAGCTCAAGCTCTCACCATAAATGCTACCGAACATACATATTCTTTCTGCACCAAATCTTGCTTATATTGGCGCATTTCTTCATTCCCTTCATAGTACTCGTTTAATGCAAACCACAGGTCATGTGCAGTGCCGTATTCCTCAAACATGTTATAAACATCGTTTGATAAGGCCATGGTAAGGTCACCATAAGCCTCATGGTCTCTCTGAAGTAGCTGTTTGTCGACATCAGTGTAGGTAGACGGATCAGGGTTGAACTCTTCCCCTGTGGCAGTGGTTCTCATCGGAATGTGTGGACCTAGCTGGATAGAAGTCCATTGGGTGAAGTCTGTGACATAGAAGAACGACCTCATTCGGTTTTTCCAAGTTCCATAATCTTCTACACCCTTTAACTTAGGAACTCTAGTCGTTGTTCCGGTTTCAAGTTCTTGCTGGGTTATAGGATTTATAGTTGAGTTGTTATCGTTACCCGGCCATGATTTAAGTTAATTTTATGAGTTTGGTTTTCAGATTTTATAGGTTACAGTCCAAAATAATGTCAAAGTCCTTAAGTATGCAATTAAGTACGCAGTGAGCTGATCAAGTTCGCAGCAGCCTGTAACAATAGAAACAACCTTGTCAAGATGTTTGTCTTCTGATAAGTGCGCAGTTTTGCAAGATACACGAGTAGCTGTTGTTTCTTGATAAGTGCGCAGATCAGTCAGTACTTGGGCATGGTAAGTGCTCAGTCTTGACTGATCAGTCTGCGTACTAAACAAAGTACGCAGACACTTAAACTCTCATTTAAGATTTTAGTGCGCAGAAACCCTGGCCAAGTACTCAAAACTATACCTCTTCAGTAAGTGCGCATAACAACCAGAGATTTCTGTTTAAGTGATCAGAAACCCTAGTTATGTGCTCGTGGACAGTGAAAACAATAAGTACGCAACTTAGTGAATGAGTGCGCACTTACACAACAAAGATTTAAATGCTCAGCGAAGAAACAAGTATGCAGTTTATGAGCTAAGTGCTCAAAACAAGAAATAAGTACTCAAAGTATGAAATAAGTTCGCAACTCAAGAAACAAGTGCGCAAAACAGTCTGTTGAAAAGCTCAAAAACTCAGCTGAATCCTATCCAAAACCTTTTCATTCCATTCTAAAATGCTTGGATGAAATTTCTACTTAAAATGAACAACTTTTAACTCTCAGAAACACAATACCCACGAAATTTTGAAGCAAATAGATAACAAAACTTTTTACTGTTTCTTGAAGGCTTTTAATCTGATCAGAATAGCAGTTTAGTATTTTGACGTCATTTTGTGGTTTATATTTCAAATGTCATTTTTTAACCACATGACCCTCATTTCCACATCTAAAGCATTTTGAGTGCTTAGGCTTGATCTTTGGAGAAGGTCTGGATGATGATGGTTGTGATGCTCTTTTCTTGATCTTGCTTGAGCACAAACTTTCACTTGAACATGATTCATCAATGTTGTTTTTGCTTGATTCTTCATTTGTGTTGCAGTCAGGCTCGCTGATGTCGCTTTCTGTATCACTCTGTGATTCTTCAGAAATTGAGTTACCTGTTTCACTTTGTGATTCTTCTGAACATGAAATATCTGTGGATGATGGAGTAAACTCTGGAATTTCTTCAGTGAGAAATTTCCCATACCTGTTTTGTTTTAGTTCTGGTACAAACACAGATGGTCTATATACATTTTCATTATCGGAGAATGCAGCATTAAGATCAACACAAACTGGCATAACATTGTCAACACAAACATTTGAGCGTTTGACGGGATTATTCCTATCATCAGGGGCCACAACGCCCTTTAAGTCAAGTTTAGAAGTTAATTTAGTACAGTCATCCGGCCTAGATAAACTATTACAGTTATCCATCCTAGACAAACTATTACAATCATCCAGCTTAGTTAAATTATTACATTCATCCGAATTCAAAATAGTTTTAGACTTATCATTACTCCAGATGAACCAATTCACTGTAGAGTAATTGGCACCCAGGTGACCTAACCCAATCGTTTGTCCACCACAACTCTCATCATCGTCCACCTGATTATGTTGGGTCACATCTGCACTGCTTTTACTTATATTAGAGTTTGACTCAGATTTGACACATTCTTTTTCAAAAAGATCATTTTTTGGATGAGGTTTTGGAATGGGTATATATTCACTTTTGCTCAAAGGTAAAAACAGAGATTTTTCAATTCCCTTTTAACCTTATACCCCATTCCATCTTTGACGAAAGATTGCCTTGAGCAATCTAAGATATCTGTATGAGCATGTTTGCTTACATTCCATTTGTCCACAACAATTTGGAGATGATTTCTTTCATTTCTAGATTTTTCTAACTTTTCTGTTAAATCATTTATTAAAAAATCTTTTCTAAGGATAAATTCTTTTAGAGTTTGCATTTCAGCTATAGTTGCATTTAACTTTCGCTGATATGCCAGCTCATTTTCTTTCATTTCGGTGTTGATTTTTCGGATATCATCCATCTCTCTTAAAATTTTTCTATTGTGAGACAAACAGTAAGCAACAGCTGTAACACACCTTGGTGAGCACAACTTTGATTTTATTTCAAGAGGAATACTTACCAGATCTCTTTCCTCAACTGTTTTGGGCACATTTTGCGGCTTCTCATCTGCTTTGCTGGTGGGAGTCTTCTCGGCTACGAGTGCTTCCTCAGAAGCGGCTTCTTTTACCTTATCGGCCACCAGCACTCCCCTCAGACCAGCATTCTCTAACATTCCACCCTTTGGCATTTCAGCCGACGACCCTTCCAGTGAATTCACACCATGTGTGGATTTGGTACAGATTTTGGCCATCAATGCCCTATTCACATCAGCTTCAACAGCAGCTGCTTCCTCTCCCCAATCGAAGTCTTCCACCACCAACGCTTTCTGTTGATTTGCTTCCCTTCCATCAGTAATCGCCACCATTCTTTTTGCAGGCTTGATTTCTGCTTGATTTAGAGTGGGACACTCATATTTGAAGTGCCCAAGAGTCTTGCAGTTGTAGCTTCTAATCTTTGACTTATCAAAACCCGCTTTACCCATTTCGACTCTTCGACCTGTTCTATCTTGAAACCTCTTCACCCTCAGAGTGATCATAGCCATCTGCCATTTCAGATCCATTTCTTCCATATCGTCCGGGTCAACTTGATACATGTCTTCAGGATTCATCATCTCACTCTTAAGATCACCTGTCTTCAAAGCCTCAAAGCTAGTCATGAATGTGTTGAAAAGTTCAACGTGTTCGTTAGCGAGCTTTGTGAGCTGTGGGTTGAGTGTCTTTGCAGCTTTGTCAGAGTATGAGACTGTTTTTCCCAAGCTTGAACTACCACCACCCATTGCATCCACATACACATGTGATGAGCTTGAACTCATGTCACCTACTGGAGTCATTAGTGCCAGATTCTTCATAGCAGTGCTGGGAACGACTTTCGAAGCAGTCTGGTTCATTTCTCTTTTGGTGATATCCATTTCGAATGACTTCAGAGTGTTGATGAGATCAGCCAAAGTAGATTGAGCATCAAGATACTCTTTTCTAATCAACATGCATTGTATACTCCATTCTTTGGGCACGGAGTCGAGCAGTTTCTTGACTGAGTTTCGGTTGTTGACGGGAATTCTTGCCTTCTTCATCTTGGTTAACATACTCATGAATCTATCGATATGTGAGCTCAAGCTCTCACCATAAATGCTACCGAACATATCATATTCTTTCTGCACCATATCTTGCTTATATTGGCGCATTTCTTCATTCCCTTCATAGTACTCGTTTAATGCAAACCACAGGTCATGTGCAGTGCCGTATTCCTCAAACATGTTATAAACATCGTTTGATAAGGCCATGGTAAGGGCACCATAAGCCTCATGGTCTCTCTGAAGTAGCTGTTTGTCGACATCAGTGTAGGTAGACGGATCAGGGTTGAACTCTTCCCCTGTGGCAGTGGTTCTCATCGGAATGTGTGGACCGAGCTGGATAGAAGTCCATTGGGTGAAGTCTGTGACATAGAAGAACGACCTTATTCGGTTTTTCCAAGTTCCATAATCTTCTACACCCTTTAACTTAGGAACTCTAGTCGTTGTTCCGGTTTCAAGTTCTTGCTGGGTTATAGGATTTATAGTTGAGTTGTTATCGTTACCGGCCATGATTTAAGTTAATTTTATGAGTTTGGTTTTCAGATTTTATAGGTTACAGTCCAAAATAATGTCAAAGTCCTTAAGTATGCAATTAAGTACGCAGTGAGCTGATCAAGTTCGCAGCAGCCTGTAACAATAGAAACAACCTTGTCAAGATGTTTGTCTTCTGATAAGTGCGCAGTTTTGCAAGATACACGAGTAGCTGTTGTTTCTTGATAAGTGCGCAGATCAGTCAGTACTTGGGCATGGTAAGTGCTCAGTCTTGACTGATCAGTCTGCGTACTAAACAAAGTACGCAGACACTTAAACTCTCATTTAAGATTTTAGTGCGCAGAAACCCTGGCCAAGTACTCAAAACTATACCTCTTCAGTAAGTGCGCATAACAACCAGAGATTTCTGTTTAAGTGCGCAGAAACCCTAGTTATGTGCTCGTGGACAGTGAAAACAATAAGTACGCAACTTAGTGAATGAGTGCACACTTACACAACAAAGATTTAAGTGCTCAGCGAAGAAACAAGTATGCAGTTTATGAGCTAAGTGCTCAAAACAAGAAATAAGTACTCAAAGTATGAAATAAGTTCGCAACTCAAGAAACAAGTGCGCAAAACAGTCGCTGATGTCGCTTTCTGTATCACTCTGTGATTCTTCAGAAATTGAGTTACCTGTTTCACTTTGTGATTCTTCAGAACATGAAATATCTGTGGATGATGGAGTAAACTCTGGAATTTCTTCAGTGAGAAATTTCCCATACCTGTTTTGTTTTAGTTCTGGTACAAACACAGATGGTCTATATACATTTTCATTATCGGAGAATGCAGCATTAAGATCAACACAAACTGGCATAACATTGTCAACACAAACATTTGAGCGTTTGACGGGATTATTCCTATCATCAGGGGCCACAACGCCCTTTAAGTCAAGTTTAGAAGTTAATTTAGTACAGTCATCCGGCCTAGATAAACTATTACAGTTATCCATCCTAGACAAACTATTACAATCATTCAGCTTAGTTAAATTATTACATTCATCCGAATTCAAAATAGTTTTAGACTTATCATTACTCCAGATGAACCAATTCACTGTAGAGTAATTGGCACCCAGGTGACCTAACCCCATCGTTTGTCCACCACAACTCTCATCATCGTCCACCTGATTATGTTGGGTCACATTTGCACTGCTTTTACTTATATTAGAGTTTGACTCAGATTTGACACATTCTTTTTCAAAAAGATCATTTTTTGGATGAGGTTTTGGAATGGGTATATATTCACTTTTGCTCAAAGGTAAAAACAGAGATTTTTCAATTCCCTTTTTATCCTTATACCCAATTCCATCTTTGACAAAAGATTGCCTTGAGCAATCTAAGATATCTGTATGAGCATGTTTGCTTACATTCCATTTGTACACAACAATTTGGAGATGATTTGTTTCATTTCTAGATTTTTCTAACTTTTCTGTTAAATCATTTATTAAAAAATCTTTTCTAAGGACAAATTCTTTTAGAGTTTGCATTTCAGCTATAGTTGCATTTAACTTTCGCTGATATGCCAGCTCATTTTCTTTCATTTCGGTGTTGATTTTTCGGATATCATCCATCTCTCTTAAAATTTTTCTATTGTGAGACAAACAGTAAGCAACAGCTGTAACACACCTTGGTTAGCACAACTTTGATTTTATTTCAAGAGGAATACTTACCAGATCTCTTTCCTCAACTGTTTTGGGCACATTTTGCGGCTTCTCATCTGCTTTGCTGGTGGGAGTCTTCTCGGCTACGAGTGCTTCCTCAGAAGCGGCTTCTTTTCCCTTATCGGCCACCAGCACTCCCCTCAGACCAGCATTCTCTAACATTCCACCCTTTGGCATTTCAGCCGACGACCCTTCCAGTGAATTCACACCATGTGTGGATTTGGTACAGATTTTGGCAATTAATGCCTTGTTCACATCAGCTTCAACAGCAGCTGCTTCCTCACCCCAATCGAAGTCTTCCACCACCAACGCTTTCTGTTGATTTGCTTCCCTTCCATCAGTAATCGCCACCATTCTTTTTGCAGGCTTGATTTCTGCTTGATTTAGAGTGGGACACTCATATTTGAAGTGCCCAAGAGTCTTGCAGTTGTAGCTTCTAATCTTTGACTTATCAAAACCCGCTTTACCCATTTCGACTCTTCGACCTGTTCTATCTTGAAACCTCTTCACCCTCAGAGTGATCATAGCCATCTGCCATTTCAGATCCATTTCTTCCATATCGTTCGGGTCAACTTGATACATGTCTTCAGGATTCATCATCTCACTCTTAAGATCACCTGTCTTCAAAGCCTCAAAGCTAGTCATGAATGTGTTGAAAAGTTCAACGTGTTCGTTAGCGAGCTTTGTGAGCTGTGGGTTGAGTATCTTTGCAGCTTTGTCAGATTATGAGACTGCTTTTCCCGAGCTTGAACTACCACCACCCATTGCATCCACATACACATGTGATGAGCTTGAACTCATGTCACCTACTGTAGTCATTAGTGCCAGATTCTTCATAGCAGTGCTGGGAACGACTTTCGAAGCAGTCTAGTTCATTTCTCTTTTGGTGATATCCATTTCGAATGACTTCAGAGTGTTGATGAGATCAGCCAAAGTAGATTGAGCATCAAGATACTCTTTTCTAATCAACATGCATTGTATACTCCATTCTTTGGGCAGGGAGTCGAGCAGTTTCTTGACTGAGTTTCGGTTGTTGACGGGAATTCCTGCCTTCTTCATCTTGGTTAACATACTCATGAATATTTCGATATGTGAGCTCAAGCTCTCACCATAAATGCTACCGTACATATCACATTCTTTCTGCACCATATCTTGCTTATATTGGCGCATTTCTTCATTCCCTTCATAGTACTCGTTTAATGCAAACCACAGGTCATGTGCAGTGCCGTATTCCTCAAACATGTTATAAACATCGTTTGATAAGGCCATGGTAAGGGCACCATAAGCCTCATGGTCTCTCTGAAGTAGCTGTTTGTCGACATCAGTGTAGGTAGACGGATCAGGGTTGAACTCTTCCCCTGTGGCAGTGGTTCTCATCGGAATGTGTGGACCTAGCTGGATAGAAGTCCATTGGGTTATGTCTGTGACATAGAAGAACGACCTCATTCGGTTTTTCCAAGTTCCATAATCTTCTACACCCTTTAACTTAGGAACTCTAGTCGTTGTTCCGGTTTCAAGTTCTTGCTGGGTTATAGGATTTATAGTTGAGTTGTTATCGTTACCGGCCATGATTTAAGTTAATTTTATGAGTTTGGTTTTCAGATTTTATAGGTTACAGTCCAAAATAATGTCAATGTCCTTAAGTATGCAATTAAGTACGCAGTGAGCTGATCAAGTTCGCAGCAGCCTGTAACAATAGAAACAACCTTGTCAAGATGTTTGTCTTCTGATAAGTGCGCAGTTTTGCAAGATACACGAGTAGCTGTTGTTTCTTGATAAGTGCGCAGATCAGTCAGTACTTGGGCATGGTAAGTGCTCAGTCTTGACTGATCAGTCTGCGTACTAAACAAAGTACGCAGACACTTAAACTCTCATTTAAGATTTTAGTGCGCAGAAACCCTGGCCAAGTACTCAAAACTATACCTCTTCAGTAAGTGCGCATAACAACCAGAGATTTCTGTTTAAGTGCGCAGAAACCCTAGTTATGTGCTCGTGGACAGTGAAAACAATAAGTACGCAACATAGTGAATGAGTGCGCACTTACACAACAAAGATTTAAGTGCTCAGCGAAGAAACAAGTATGCAGTTTATGAGCTAAGTGCTCAAAACAAGAAATAAGTACTCAAAGTATGAAATAAGTTCGCAACTCAAGAAACAAGTGCGCAAAACAGTCTGTTGAAAAGCTCAAAAACTCAGCTGAATCATATCCTTTGATGAATGTATTAGGGGTTGGAAACTCTGAAGACCAATGACCCTCTGGCAAACCTCCATAAAGGTCTTCAGAGTTTCCATTGGAAGGTAAACATACTTGAAATCAATGGGTAGGTAAACATACTTGAAATCAATGGGAAGGTAAACAATTCCAGCAGCTGGATATCATCCAGACGTTTGTCAAAAGAATTTTGTACTATGCATTCTCACATGAATATCCTTTGATGAATGTATTAGGGGTTGGAAACTCTGAAGACCAATGACCCTCTGGCAAACCTCCGTAAAGGTCTTCAGAGTTTCCATGGGAAGGTAAACATACTTGAAATCAATGGGAAGGTAAACATGTATAACATTCTCTTCTTCTTCCCTTACAATCACTTTGCCATTAATACCAACGGACTACCCTCACGTCGCTATGGCCATCACCTAGTTCCAGGTTGCCTTCAGTTGTTGTCAGAGAGATATCTGTCAACGATGAGGGCAACATACTTGAAATCAATGGGAAGGTAAACAATCCTCATCCACAATGTTCTTACCTATAGCTACCAACCATCCGGTTGTTTTCAGGTTGCCTTCATCGTTGACAGATAATGAGATTTGGTGTTGGATCATAAGCAAAAAGGTAGACCACACCACTGTTAGTGAACCCTGTGTTGGATGGAAAGTGTCTTCGGCTTAAATGTCTTTGTTGAGTTGAGTTGGAGCAATCCCTGTGTTTGATGGAAAGTGTCTTCGGCTTAAATGTCTTGTTGAGTTGACTTGGAGCAATCCCTGTGTTAGATAGAAAGTGTCTTCGGCTTAAATGTCTTGTTGAGTTGACTTGGAGCAATCCCTGTGTTGGATGGAAAGTGTCTTCGGCTTAAATGTCTTGTTGAGTTGAGTTGGAGCAATGTCGATAAAAGTTGGTGGTTATTATTTTGTTTTCTAATTTTTATAATTTTTTTACAATAATTATATTAAAAAATAAAATAAAAAACCAATTCAAAACAAAAAAAATACCACAAAAATAAAAGCTGGATTCCAAGCGCCTCGCTTAAGCCAAAGCGAGACGCTTGGGGTCAAATTAGAAAGAATAACTTACCCTGGTTCAAGGTAGTTAAAAAAAATAATCAAAGTGAGGCGCTTTGGAAGAGTGGGAATAGAAGTGGGAGGTTTTAATATCACCTCCCTTTCTTAATGTTATTCACGTTCATGTACTATTCAACAAAGTGCTCCCCAATAAATTATAACAATAAGTCAATAACAGCCTTCACTAAAATTCTAGAATACATGTGTGTGATTCATTATTAAATAAAGAGAAAAATGCTCGAATAATCTTCGTACTTTAACTAAATTTTATTGAATAACTTGCTTCGATGAAATTTCTTAAATTAAACTTAAATTTATCTATGAATCGTGAATCACTATCAGATTAAACTATTTGAAAGAATTCATCATATGTTCAATCGAATTACACATAAAGATGTTAAGAACGAATTTGATTTGGGCGGGTTTATAGATAAGGACACCACCCCCAAAAAACCTCAAAAGATTTTTGCAAGTGCTTTTACCTGTACAACCCTTCAGACCATGGGAGAAAAGTTAGCCATGCCCCCGCACTAGAAAGCTGTGTTTGAATGCCTTAAAGGATCGCATGCTAAAGATTTCTTGATGCCCTTCCCATCGATGGGCTTAGGCAACACATGTCGGTTGTTGAATATCGGACTATCCTTAAGTATAGACTTATGATTCTCATGTTCCCAGTTAATGAGTCGTGTCCAGTTTGTAAAAAGGCATGTTTAGATAAATTTGGGGAGTATGCCCTGCAAAGTAAGGAGCTGCTAGGATTTAAATACAGACATGACTTGGTCCAGGATATCTTATGGGATGTCTTACGAAGAGCAGGGATTTCAGCTAGGAAAGAAGCACCGGTTAACTTTTTGACGGATCCACTTGAGGGGTGGTCCACCCTAAGGCCAGCGGATGTCCTTGTGTTCGGGTGGCCATGTGCGTTGATCTCACAGGGGTGTCTCCTTTGGTGGGACTTCGCGATTTGGGGTTTGTGGCAGGGCAGGCAGTCTTAAAAGCTGAATCCAAGAAAGTTAACATACATGAAGCTTCTTGTCTAAAAAACCAACACGTCTTTGTCCCGTTCGCTTTTACCACATTTGGGGGCCTTGCTCCAGAAGCAATCCGGTTTTTAGATCAAGTGCAAAAGGTGATGCAGATTAACTCTCCTGCGGCCAAGGACACAAGCTTCATATTTAATAGAGTAGGCTTTACTATTCAAAAAGGGGATTACGGCGTAGCTTGTTGCCCGTCTACCCACCGCTCAATTGTAATTCTGTGAAGTAACGTTCATGTTTTGGGTTTTATCAGCTAAGTTTTTGCATCGCGTATCTATGTATATCTCGTCTTGTTCAATCGGTTTTAGCTTTATAAAACATCTGATCCATTTCATTGATTACTCGATCTGGACAAACAGGCCCAAACACCTGAGGCCCAATTCATGTAAAAACTTTCAACCGAAACACCCCAATTAAAATAAACCATGTGGATCTAACCCAAATGTCACTAATCTATTAATCTATCTATTATCTATTAATTAATCTATACATCTAATAAAACAAACTCAATGAGTACACTTGGCACTCTCATATTGCACCTCAATTCCTCTCTCTTCCCATATTGTGCCATGTGTCCTCTTCTCATAATTTATAAAATTGTTCTTTTTAAAAAAATAAAAAATAGAGTAATAATCTATACATATGGTAACAATTATCACTTAATAGTTTCCTAATCTAATTAACCTACTCAATCAATTACCCTCATTCTCTCTCATCATTCTCTCTCTTTCTCTCTCACACGAGAATAACTCTCTCTTCTCTGCGATCGTGTATCTCCATCCGAACAAAACCTTCCATCACCATCGTTCATCTTCTTCGTCTCTATCATTCAAGGTAACGATTTCTTCTTTGTTTTTCATACGATTTCTGTTACATATTGTTGTTTCTTATAATTATTTTCAGATTTAATCGATTTTTATGTTTCTCTGTTTCTTTCTATGTTTCCATCGCGGATCATTCATCTTCTTCTATCTCTCATTCAAGGTAATCATTGTTTCTACTTTGTTAATACGATTCCTCTTATATATTGTTGTTTTTTGTAATTATTTTCAGATTTAAGCGATGAATGATCGGCGGTCTTTCTTTTTTCTCTGATCGTCGCCTATTTAGATTCTAATATTTCATTCAGATTCTAATATTAAACTTTTTTTTGTATTGTTGATGGTTTTTAATAATTTTTCAGATTTGGGGCTTTAGGTTTCATCTTTCTTATTTTCTACTATGAGATTATATTGTGACTTTTAAGTTTCAGTGTTTAGGTATTGTTATTTGTTTTCAATGATTAGGTATTATGTTTGTTGTTTTCAAAAATTATGAGATTTTAATAATTTTCAGATTTGTGATATGATCAGTTTCAGTGTTTAGGTATTGTTATTTGTTTTCAATGATTAGGTATTATGTTTGTTGTTTTAAAAAATTATGAGATTTTAATAATTTTCAGATTTGTGATATGATCCTTCATGTTTTCTCAGTAGCAAAAACACGAAAATTTCCCGTGTATTATATTTCTTCATGATATTATGTTGGCTCGATGATGTTTGTCTTCGGGTGAGGTTGAATGTTCATATGTTCTTCGAGGTGTTCTTGAGGATCATAATATTAGATGAAAGGTAAAAGAATGTTGGATATTTTTTAGTGATTAATCCGCTTAGGAAAGCTATTCGGGTCCGGGTCCTGTTTGTTGATTCGGGTCTCATTTATTAGCATTTTATTTGTTTCCTAAGTTGATGGCTTAAAGTTTGGAAGGATAATTATAAGAATTAATTGTTATAAATGGTGGTTTGAAAAGTCTTGGATGTTAAAAGGAAGGGTCGAGTTTTTTGGTAAGAGATTGATTGATTGTATTATAGGAAAGTTAATAGCACAATTAGTTGTACACTTTCCATGTAGTCATAGTCAAATGTATTAACTGCATAGTCAAATGTATTAACTATAATTGCTATAATTATGAATCTTGGTTTGGAAAGTTGTTGAATGGAATTGATGGTGGAATTGGTTTGTAAAGTTATTGCACTAATTTTAATACATTTTTAAAATTCTGATTTGTTTTTTTAATACTTTTTTTATGGCGGTTGCAGGTGTATAACGATTGTGTTGCACCAGTGAGCAACGGTGAAGGCTGTTTGCTCAGGGAAATAGTACTCTGGCAGATTCTTGCATAGACCAATTAGAGTTTATTGTTGCACGGGCACAAAGGATTGGAGATCCAAAATATCAACAGAATGTACATGATTTTGCTCTTTAGTGTTAACAATTCTTGCATTTTGATATTTATCATGATTTATACAATATTGGAAACATCTAATGTTAATAATTATAATTACCATATCATTAATAACCTTTAAACACAAAATTATTAATCAAATATAAATACATTTATAAATTTACTTTTAACATTCAAAATCAAAATTTTAAAAAAATCGGTTTTTAAAATTAAAGACATTTAAACACAAAATAAATGCTTAATTCTTTGATTTGTCACATTACTATTTTTAGCGTATTATTAGCATTTATCATGATTTACACAATATTGGAAACATCTAATGTTAATAATTATGATTACCATTTCATTAATAACATTTAAACACAAAATTATTAATCATATATAAATATAAATACATTTATAAACAAAGTTAAATTTGAATTTTTTTCATCACACTTAATATGTCTATTTTCAATTGAATTACTTTATTTTCAAACATTCAAAATCAAAATTTTAAAAAAATTACGGTTTTTAAAATTAAAGTCATTTAAACACAAAATAAATGCTTAATTCTTTGATTTGTCACGTTACTATTTTTAGCGTATAATTGACATTTATCATGAGTTACACAATATTGGAAACATCTAATGTTAATAATTATGATTACCATCTCATTAATAACTTTTAAACACAAAATTATTAATAATATATAAATACATTTATAAATTTATTTTTAAACATTTAAAATCAAAATTTAAAAAAAACGGTTTTTAAAATTAAAGACATTTAAACACAAAATAAATGCTTAATTATTTGATTTGTCACATTACTATTTTTAGCATATAATTAGCATTTATCATGATTTACACCATATTGGAAACATCTAATGTTAATAATTATGATTACCATTTCATTAATAACATTTAAACACAAAATTATTAATCATATATAAATATAAATACATTTATAAACAAAGTTAAATTTGAATTTTTTTTCATCACAATTAATACGTCTATTTTCAATTAAATTACTTTATTTTCAAACATTCAAAATCAAAATTTAAAAATGAATACGGTTTTTAAATTTAAAGACATTTAAACACTAAATAAATGCTTAATTCTTTGATTTGTCACATTACTATTTTTAGCGTATAATTAGCATTTATCGTGAGTTACACAATATTGGAAACATCTAATGTTAATAATTATGATTACCATTTAATTAATAACCTTTAAACATAAAATTATTAATCATAAATAAATACATTTATAAATTTATTTTTAAACATTCAAAATCAAAATTTAAAAAAAAAATCCAGTTTTTAAAATTAAAGACATTTAAACACAAAATAAATGTTGAATTATTTGATTTGTCACATTACTATTTTTAGCGTATAAATAGCATCTATAAGGTAATAGTCGGTTAAAATTATTGAGTAATGCTCCTTTTACTTATACATGGGTCACTTTAGATAATGTTCCTTCCTATAAACGGGTCAAATAAGGTAATAGTCTGTTAAAATGTTGTTTTAGTGGTGTAGGTTCATGTTTGTTTACTTATAAATTGGTCGATTTGGGTAATGTTCAACTTTTTCAATGGGTCAAATAGGGTAAAAGTCGCCAACAGTGTGTTTATGGTGTTTTGATTAGATTGATGTTCCTTTTACTTATACATAGGCCATAGGTGAATTGGGGCAATCTTCCCTTTTCTTAACGGGTCGATTTGGGTAATGTTTGCCTTTTCAAATGTGTCAAATAGAATAAAATGTGCTCGAAGCTTTTTTAGCGGGTCGATATGGGTAATGCTCATCTTCTCAGACGTGTCAAATTAAATTGTGAAATTTAGGTGGTAGTTAGTTTCTTATTTTTATTTTTATTACTTTCTTATTGTTGAATATGCCATAAGTCTATTTTTAACACATACCATTTAAGTCGCCTTATTCAGGTTGGATTGTATTTAAGAAACCCTCTATTATCACATGGCCAGCTTTATGTCGCATTGTCAAGAGTTAAAAGCAGGGCAGGCGTGAAGTTACTTATACTTGATGCTGGTGGGAAAGTGATGACTAAAACAAAAAATGTGGTTTGTAAGGAAATTTTCATCGATATTTGAATAAATGTGTATTCGTTGCTTTTAAATTTTAATAAAATTTTTCTACTTTATTTTTCTTATACGTTATACTACTCCAAATAATCGTACGTTGTTGAACTGCGTGTCAACGCGGGCAAATATCTAGTATATATAAAAGAAAACGTATATGTTGACGTGGCGTGCAATTGAGGCCTTAACCTCCCCTTGAGAGTGCCACGTAGCTTAATAATTGAGTGTTTTTTGTGTTTTTGAATTATTTCTTTTTTTAATTAAATCGAGTTATTTTAGGAAAAAAGAATTTAAAAATAAATTTAAAATTTTATCTCTCATATTTCCTCCCATAATTTTTAAATGTTTATATCTTTTATATACGGGATTTTTTAAAGAAAAAAATTACACCAAATTAACGAGCGTTTTATTATCTTTCCAACGAGTACCATAGTGCTATATAAAAAACAGAGAAAAAATCGACTATTTTTTGTGGGGTTTCGTTCATACAGAAAAAAAAACACACAAAGTGTTCATATTATTCATTAATCATGTTTTTTCTTTTAAACCATGTTCTTATCTACGATGTTGAAAATCAGCCTAATCGCCATGTTATCAGTGGAATTTACTAGGTATACTTCATCAAGAGAAGCTAGGAGAAAGAATCGCGCAACACTGCAACACATGGTGTTAGCTTATAGCAAGGTTATTTTTTTTATTTATTTAATTACAAGAGTAATAATTATTACTATTAGTATTAGTATTATTAAAATGGTTATATTTTTAAACCCCGGGACGCTCCCAGGAAGAATTGATAGTTGCTGACGTGACGTTCAATTGTGGCCTCGACCATCTCTTGATTATGCCACGTGGCATAATGTAACGACCCGAAAATTAACGAGTCATTACGGATTGGTAATCACGACTCAATTTACTAATTACCAATTTAATTAATTCTAATTTAAACACAAATTCTTTTATTAAACCATACATTTATTTATTTAACATTGGGCCGAAGCCCTTTCACAAACTTGTTCGGGTATGGGCCGAAGCCCATTTAAGTTACAACCACACCGGGCCTAGCCCGTTTACAAACTTGGGCCGTAGCACATTAACCTTACATCACACTTATTCTTGACCCACAAAAGAGAGTCGTAGCCCATTAACACTCGGCCGGCCCAAAGGCCGGTTTTTATTGTGACACAGTAGACTTGATTCCACATTATAAACGTATGAGCTCGGGTTCCCCTCAACATATTCAACCTAAAATGCATGTTAAAAATATGTTAGCCACAAAGCTAGTGAGTGATGCCAGATTCGTTTAGACTCCTTTAAACCAACAATAATAACAATTTTTCATATGGTTCGGTCTTTCTAAGGTGGAATATATTTATCGATGAAGCACTTTACAAATGCTTTATTGTGGTTCCAAACCTCTAATTGGTTTAGAAAAATATATCCGATGATACCGAATGGATCCATCCTACGTGATTTCTATACGACCGATTCTATTAACTCTTTCATGATCATGAACCAATATATCATCAAAACACACGTAAAAACTAACATGCATTCACCCCGAAATCATTAAAACATATGGGGTACATGCACTCACTTTGAGTTATTTCCGAGTCTATGATATCTCTACTTGCTTGGTTTCTATTTTCCAACCGTTCCTGTTACACCACAAATCAAGTTATCACAAGAATATATAAACGTATAGCTGGCCATTACAGCTTAGGCATAAGAATCTAAACTAAAGCTGGCCATTACAGCTTGGCACACGACCTTATGAACTCTAGACTCATACTTACCCGGATGCTTGTTTTACACAACTAATCTTCGGCTATAGGTAAAAGCCGGTTTGTTTTTGAAGCTAAAGGGTGGGATTTTCTTTGATGTAGGTAGTATATTAAGCTAGAATAAGTAAGCTTAGGTAGTTGGTATGGTGGTTTAAGGATGAC
This sequence comes from Ambrosia trifida, assembly GCA_028751855.1. Lineage (NCBI taxonomy): Eukaryota > Viridiplantae > Streptophyta > Magnoliopsida > Asterales > Asteraceae > Ambrosia > Ambrosia trifida. The sequence goes on along the minus strand of CM054128.1, from coordinate 129,912,508 downwards.
GGAACAAGGGCTGATTACTTAGAATGTTTTAGAAAGTGGTTTGCATGTTAGATGAGAGTGGTTTAGTGAGCTTGGTGGTAAGGTTTGAACCATTGTAGAAGGTGTCGATGGTTTTGTTTTATAGATGTAGGATTCATGCATGTGATGAGTGATCTAGAGTCTAGGTTGTGTGAGGTGGAAGTATAAGAAGCATTGGAGTGTTGTAGTGTATCACTTATGGGATTTGGTGGAATATTCTTGCAAAAGTGGCGGCACATCTCATCCAAGAAAGAGAGTGGGCCGATCACCCCTAAGGTTATTGGGCTTTGTTTTATTCTATCACATAATGGCCCATCTATAACACAATTCCTAATCCAATTATCACTTAAAGGTATTGGGCTTTAGTCTTAAGATTGGCCCGTAAATATCGGATTCTTATTGGGTTACATAAGAGGCCCAACTCTTACTATATATACTCGGCCCACTTCATCCCTATCGGGCTTATTAGATAGGCCCAACTATTTAATCGAGCTTTAAAAATATTCGGCCCATATAAGATGAGTTATTGGGCCGGGCTTATAATCCGGGTAAGTTATTGGGCTACACCTCAGGTGGCCCAATCGTAATTCTAGTTAACTATTATTTAATTATTTTATTAAACTAATCTTGTTATATAATGACGTCATAATTTTCGGGGTGTTACACTCTCCCCCCCTTAGGAAATTTCGTCCCCGAAATTGTTATCTACAGTACCTGATTTTCGAATAGGTGGGGATAGTTTGCTCTCATCACGTCCTCTCTCTCAAAGGTAATTTCTGGACCCTGTCTAGCATTCCACTTAACTTGTACGATCGGAATTTTTCCTCTTCTCATCTTTCTCTCTTGTCGAGCCATTATTTCTATTGGTTCCTCAGTAAAATGAAGTTGAGGATTGACTTTAACATTGTCTAGTGGAATGATAGTTTGGGTTTCTATTATACATTTTCTCAGATTAGAGACATGAAAAACATCGTGTATTTCACTTAGTTCGAGAGGTAATTCTAAGCGATAAGCTACTGGTCCCACTTTATCCTTAGCTCGGTAAGGTCCTATAAAGCGTGGATTTAGTTTACCTCTTCTTTGAAATCTTATCACTCCTTTCCAGGGTGACACCTTTAATAGGACATAATCTCCTACTCGAAATTCTAACGGTCGTCTACGGTTGTCAGCGTAACCTTTCTGCCTACTTCTTGCCTCTTCCATCTTTCTCTTAATTTGCACAATTTTGTCAGTTGTTTCTTGAATGATCTCTGGGCCCGTGAGTTGGTTTTCTCCGATTTCATTCCAACATATCGGAGATCTACACTTTCTACCGTATAGTGCTTCAAAGGGTGCAGCTTGAATGGAAGCGTGGTAACTATTATTATACGAAATTCGATCAACGGTAGATGTGTATCCCAACTTCCACTGAATTCCAGGACACTTGCTCTCAGCATATCTTCTAGTGTTTGTATAGTTCTTTCACTTTGTCCGTCGGTTTGGGGATGATATGCGGTACTAAGTTTAATTTGGGACCCTAAAGCATCTTGAAACGTTTTCCAAAACCTGGAAGTAAAGTGGCTATCTCTATCTGATATAATCGAAAGGGGTATCCCGTGTCGGGACACAATTTCTTTTATATAGATTTTTGCCAATCTTTCGGTTCCAAAGGTTTCTTGTATAGGTAAGAAATGAGCGGATTTGGTCAATCTGTCAACTATGACCCAGATAGTGTCATTACCACTTTGTGTCCTTGGTAACTTGGTTACAAAGTCCATGGTAATTTGATCCCATTTCCAGACTGGGATTTCGGGTTGAATTAACAACCCACTGGGTCTTTGGTGTTCCGTTTTTACCTTGGAACAGGTAACACATCGGGCTACAAATTCTCCAACACTCTTTTTCATACTAGGCCACCAAAAGTTCTTTCTTAAATCTTTGTACATTTTATGGTTTCCTGGATGGATGGAATGTTTAGAACTATGAGTTTCTCTTAGAACTAACTCTCTTTGTTCCCCGTATCTGGGTACCCATATTCTTTGATTATACCTAAAAATTCCATCAGTCCCTTCAACTAATTTTTCTTCTTCCCTATTCAAGAGTTCTTCACCTAAGTGGGCAGGTTCTAAAGCTTTTCTTTGACATTCACGAAGTTGGTTTAGGAATTCATTTATCAGGGTCACTTTAAATGCTTTTTCTCTTAAAGGTCTCTCTTTTCAGCTTAAAGCATCTGCTACAATGTTTGCTTTCCCTGGGTGATATTTGATATCACAATCATAATCACTTAGAATTTCTATCCACCTTCGCTGATGCATATTTAGAAGTTTTTGATCAAAAATGTGCTGGAGACCTTTATGGTCAGTGTAGATGGTACACTTGGTCCCGTAAAGATAATGTCTCCAGATTTTTAACGCAAAAACTATAGCTCCTAATTCTAAATCATGCGTAACATAATTCTGTTCATGCTTCTTCAACTGCCTGGAAGCATATGCTACAACCTGATCTTCATGCATCAACACACATCCTAATCCCTGCTGGGACGCATCACAATACACAGTAAAAGCTTTTCCTTCTACTGGCAAGGTTAACACTGGGGCCTTACATAATTTTTCTTTTAATTCCTGGAAGGCTTTTTCTTGTTTTTCTTTCCACTCGTACTTGGAATTTTTCCTAGTCAATGTGGTGAGTGGTAGGGCTAATCTAGCAAAATTTTCAATAAAACGTCTATAATACCCTGCTAGCCCTAAGAATTGTCGAATCTCGGTTGGGTTTCTCGGATTTTCCCTTTTCTGGATTGCTTCTATTTTGGTTGGGTCTACTTGGATTCCTTGGTCGTTAATCACATGTCCTAAAAACTTGATTTCTTTTACCCAAAATTCACACTTGGAAAACTTAGCGTACAACTTTTCATTTCTTAAAGTTTCTAAGATTTCCCTTAAATGCTGCTCATGCTCAACTTCGGTTTTTGAATAAATTAGGATATCGTCTAAAAACACTATTACACATTTGTCTAAATAGGGTCGACAAATGCTATTCATTAAATCCATAAAAACAGCAGGAGCATTTGTTAAACCGAAAGGCATAACTAGGAATTCATAGTGTCCATACCTAGTTCTAAAAGCGGTTTTTGAAACGTCCTCATCTCTTATTTTTAATTGATGATATCCAGACCTAAGATCAATTTTTGAGAAATATTTGGCTCCATTCAACTGATCGAAAAGATCGTCTATCCTGGGTAATGGGTATCTATTTTTAATAGTCAACTTATTCAGTTCTCTATAATCGATACACATTCTCATGGATCCGTCTTTCTTTTTGACAAACAACACTGGTGCTCCCCAAGGGGAAGTACTCGGTCTTATGAAACCTCTTTCTATTAACTCTTCTAACTGGTTTGTGAGTTCTTTCATTTCCGTGGTGGCTAACCTATATGGGGCTCTGGCAACTGGTGCGGCTCCAGGAATTAGGTTAATTTGGAATTCCACCTGTCGGGATGGTGGTAAACCGGGGTGTTCATTTGGAAATACATCCTTAAATTCTGACACTATTTTAATTTCGTCTATTTCTGATTCTTTACCCTCGTTCCCTAAATTCACATGAATTAAAAAGAGTTGGTGTCCTTTCCTTAAGTATTTCATCATTTTCGCACTAGAGATTAGACTTAAGGTACCTTTTGGTTTTTCTCCATGAACCACTAAAATTTCTTGATTGGGTAAGGGAATTTTTACTAGTTTTTCTCTACAAACTATTTCAGCTTGGTTCATAGCTAACCAGTCCATCCCTACAATAACGTCAAACTCTCCCAAACTCATTGGTATCAGGTTTATTTTGAATTCCTGATTTTCTATTGTTAAGACCAAATTCTTAAAAACTTCGCTAGCTTTTAAAATTTTCCCATCTGCTATTTCTATTTCATATGTTTGGGTCATGGGTTCGGGGAGAATATTTATCTTTTCTATAAGATTTTTAGAAATGAAACTAAGATTTGCTCCGGTGTCAAAAAGAACATACACAGGTAATTGATTGACATAAAACATACCCGTGACTAGGTCAGGTTCGTCTCGTGCTTCGGCTGCGTTGATCACAAAAGCTCTACCTCTGGCTTGATCTCCCTTGGGTTGGTTTTTAAGCTTTGGGCATTCGTTCTTGTAGTGGCCGGGCTCTTTACACTCGTAGCAAATTTGAGGGCGGTCAGGGTTATACCTACACTCTGCCGTGACATGTCCAACTTTCTTACATTTCTGACAGTGAGGTCCCCTACAATCGCCGAAATGGAATCGGCCACAAGTGTTACATCGCTTTTTACACTCGCCTGTGTGATAGAATCTGCACTTGGAACAATAAGGATTGTTTCCACGGTAGGGCTTTTCTCAGGGTTTCCTTGTTCCCTAGGGTTTTCTTGACTTTTTCCTGAGGTATTATAATTGGTTGATCTAAAGGTTTCATTCCATCCTCTTTTGCTCCCTACTGGTACTTTGTCCTTTTCCTTGTGCCTTACTATGTCGTCAGTTAAACTTAAGGCTAACTCACAGGCGGTATCAAACTCGATTGGCTTTGCTCCCCTAACTATTCCCTGGATTTGAGGAATTAATCCCCAAATAAATCTTCTAATTCTTTTTGGTTCAGGGGTAACCTGATGGGGTACTAGCCGGGCAAGTTGATTAAAGCAATTTATGTAACCCACACAATCTAAACCCTTCATTTCAAGTCCTAAAATTTCCATTTCAATCTTTTCAATTTCATTCATAGGACAATATTTTTCAGTAATAAGGGTTCGAAATTCTATCCAAGTCATGGTAGCTACAAATTCTCTACCCTTCACCTGTCTAATCATGTTCCACCAATTTAATGCCTCTGCTCGTAGGGAGTGAGTGGCAAACTTTACCTGGTCTCTAGGAGCACAATTACTTATTTCTATTATGGCTTCCATTTCTTCCAGCCAACGAGTGGCTCCGGCAGCTCCAGTGCTGCCATCAAACAACTCAGGCTTACATGCCATAAAGGTTTTATAGTCACAGAATCGGGGTCTTATAGTATCATCTTCTAGATTTACTATAACCTCTTCTTGGTTTTTCTCTACGGGCTTAGAACTGGGTGATTTTTCTAGCATGGTTATAATAGTTGGGATTGAGTCTTGTAAACTGTCTAAGACTAATTTTCTCATTCTCTCCTCTAACTCGCTCGTCTCAGGAGTTACCGGGGTTTCTTCAGTTAAAGGTTCTTCTACCATTGGTTGTTTTGACGAAGAAGCATTGTTTCTTTTTGGAGTTGCCGGTTCTTTTTCCTTATTTTTCTCGGATCTTCTCGGCATTTTCTATAATAATAAATTTCGCTTGAATTAGTATTACCATTATTCAAATACTATGCCATTCCATATAGTGTATAGTCGTTTAATCATATTATTATAAGTCTAAACAATAATCATAGTTCTTATCATTTTTAACCTCTAGCAAATTAGAGTACATATCTTCACATATTAATATGTCCGAATAGTTTTGTCAAGTTATAATATCATATTTGTAGTCTTTATTTTTGATAATACTTGTAGTTTAAACATCCAATTTATAACATTTTTATAGCATCTAATATAACTATTTTATATCAAAATTTTAGATGCCTACACCACATTCCATACTACCATTCTACATCATCACATACTACCATCACACATATTATTCTCACAACATACCACCACACACTACCATCACATGACTACATTAAACTACCACAAAGACCTAAATTACCACATAACATGCTACTACCACAACACAAACACATAAACCCATTTATTTGTCTTCCACCACTTCCTTCGCCCCATTCCCTACCCCATGAGTCATTCTATTACAAATAATCATCACAACAAATATGGTTAAGTTAGTTCTATAATTTCCCACTACACCCGAACCCGAGCTCTGATACCAACCTGTAACGACCCAAAATTAACGAGTCATTACGGATTGGTAATCACGACTCAATTTACTAATTACCAATTTAATTAATTCTAAATTAAACACAAATTCTTTTATTAAACCATACATTTATTTATTTAACATTGGGCCGAAGCCCTTTCACAAACTTGTTCGGGTATGGGCCGAAGCCCATTTAAGTTACAACCACACCGGGCCTAGCCCATTTACAAACTGGGGCCGTAGCCCATTAACCTTACATCACACTTGTTCATGAAACAACATTGGGCCGAAGCCCATTGGACTCAAAACATTGTTTTAAAAACTTGAACACTCTAAACTTCTTGACCCACAAAAGAGAGCCGTAGCCCATTAACACTCGGCCGGCCCAAAGGCCGGTTTTTATTGTGACACACTAGACTTGATTCCACATTATTAACGTATGAGCTCGGGTTCCCCTCAACATATTCAACCTGAAATGCATGTTAAAAATACGTTAGCCACAAAGCTAGTGAGTGATGCCAGATTCGTTTTGACTCATTTAAACCAACAATAATAACAATTTTTCATATGGTTCGGTCTTTCTAAGGTGGAATATATTGATCGATGGAGCACTTTACAAATGCTTTATTGTGGTTCCAAACCTCTAATTGGTTTAGAAAAATATATCCGATGATACCGAATGGATCCATCCTACGTGATTTCTATACGACCGATTCTATTAACTCTTTCATGATCATGAACCAATATATCATCAAAACACACGTAAAAACTAACATGCATTCACCCCGAAATCATTAAAACATATGGGGTACATGCACTCACTTTGAGTTATTTCTGAGTCTATGATATCGCTACTTGCTTGGTTTCTATTTTCCAACCGTTCCTGTTACACCACAAATCAAGTTATCACAAGAATATATATCGTATAGCTGGCCATTACAGCTTAGGCATAAGAATCTAAACTAAAGCTGGCCATTACAGCTTGGCACACGACCTTATGAACTCTAGACTCATACTTACCCGGATGCTTGTTTTACACAACTAATCTTCGGCTATAGGTAAAAGCCGGTTTGTTTTTGAAAATAAAGGGTTTGATTTTCTTTGATGTAGGTAGTATATTAAGCTAGAATAAGTAAGCTTAGGTAGTTGGTATGGTGGTTTAAGGATGATGGAACAAGGGCCGATTACTTAGAATGTTTTAGAAAGTGGTTTGCATGTTAGATGAGAGTGGTTTAGTGGGCTTGGTGGTAAGGTTTTAACCTTTGTAGAAGGTGCCGATGGTTTTGTTTTATAGATGTAGGATTCATGCATGTATGAGTGATCTAGAGTCTAGGTTGTGTGAGATGGAAGTATAAGAAGCATTGGAGTGTTGTAGTGTATCACTTATGCGATTTGGTGGAATATTCTTGCAAAAGTGGCGGCACATCTCATCCAAGAAAGAGAGTGGGCTGATCACCCCTAAGGTTATTGGGCTTTGTTTTATTCTATCACATAATGGCCCATCTATAACACAATTCCTAATCCAATTATCACTTAAAGGTATTGGGCTTTAGTCTTAAGATTGGCCCGTAAATATCGGGTTCTTATTGGGTTACATAAGAGGCCCAACTCTTACTATATATACTCGACCCACTTCATCCCTATCGGGCTTATTAGATAGGCCCAATTATTTAATCGAGCTTTAAAAATATACGGCCCATATAAGATGAGTTATTGGGCCGGGCTTATAATCCGGTTAAGTTATTGGGCTACACCTCAGGTGGCCCAATCGTAATTCTAGTTAACTATTAATTAATTATTTTATTAAACTAATCTTGTTATATAATGACGTCATAATTTTCGGGGTGTTACACATAATGAGATGCAATGGTTACAACTTCCAACTTATGTGTTTGTTTAGTTGATAGGTTAGGAATTATAAGAGCCATTAGAATGTGAGAAATTAGAGAGATGTGATGAGTTTTTGAATAGTTGCAACTTTCACAAGTGATTCTTTAGATGATTACTGATTAAGTTTAAGATTAGGGAATATAAGTGAAGAAACACGTATACTGGATTACCAAATATGCGCTAACCCAGTAGGTGGTTCTACTGTATTTTTATAAAGAGAGTGTGATTACAAAATACGTGAGGGTCTAAGCACAAGACCAAGGAATTAGGAGACTACCAATTAGAAGAGCCGAGCCTCTAAAGGTTAGTAAAATAAACAAAGGGTTGAAGAAGGTACGAAAGAGTTCGTTTGCTTCTTGAGTGAAAGTGTATGTGATATTCGATGCCAATAAAAGGAGAAGGGAGTCCTCGTTTTATAGTACCAAGATATCCTACTTTCTCAGCCCATCCTCTACCCATAATGGGGCCCGGCCCAAGTAGAGGTGTCTCCATAATCCGGCCCAAGCCCTTAAGCCCATCTGGTGCAAGTGGGTTTTAGTAAAGTAGGAAAAAGTAGAATGTTAGGGGGGATGTTACCGTCCTGACGCATATACACGTGGCGCCCAGTAAGTGGACGCTGATGGGCGGTGTACACGTGGTGCTCGCCTATTGGTAGATCAAAGGCGGTGGACAGTTTATGATTTCCAGGACTTCGAGGTGGGTAGAGAAAGTCTGCTTTGTTAGAAAGATATCTTGGCTGGGAGGCTGCCACGTCGTCATCCTTTCTGCTCGTCAGACTGAGAACAGTCTTTGATTGGAGGGGAACTCTAACGGGCCGCCTGTCATGTCAGAGATATTTTGTTTGGGGCAGGGGTGAGTTCCAAAGCTGCCCAAAAAGGTATCTTCCACTTGTGGTGGAGCTTGCCAAGGAAGCTTTGATGTACATTTGGCCCGCCGACGTGAAAGGGGCGGGCGTTCTTGCGCCTGGCGTCGGACGTACCACTGACGTAAAACGGGAGGGTGGACGCCAGGTGTTCCGTCGACGTAGAACGATATCAATGCTCGCGTCGGACGACAGATGCATCGCTGACGTAGAACGGGCTTGTGGACGCCAGACGTTCCGCTAACGTAAAACGGGTGGATGGGCGCGAGACGATCCGCTGACGTAGAACGGGCGGATGAGCGTCTGGCGGCGCCTGTTCTAAGTGGGCGATGGTATGGTATTTGTAATGCTTTAATACCATATCCCTTCAAGTCCCCCCAGTCCAGTACTGGCCTGTGTCTTTGGGGAGTGCTAGACTTGATTTCACAAGTGTACTTTAAGTAACATCCAGTCGTCACTGGGTTTTCATGTACCAAAGTGGACGTGTGTTTATTCTTCATCAACTGGTGCGCGCACAGGGATCAAGCTGTGGGCGTATGACGTGATGCGCCTTAGTTGCGTTCTGGCGCGCAGGAGTTGAGCCAGGATGGGCGTTAGGCCTGATTGCTCGGCCAGAAGCTGTGGAAATAAAGATTTTGAAATTTTCAATCTGGCGCGTAGGCGTTGAGCCAAGATAGGCGTTGGGCCTGTTTGCGCGGCCAGAAGTTGTGAAAATTAATTTTTTTCAAAATTTTCAATCTGGCGCGCAGGCGTTGAGCCAAGATAGGCGTTGGGCCTGTTTGCGCGGCCAGAAGTTATGAAAATCAATTTTTTCAAAATTTTCAATCTGGCGCGTAGGCGTTGTGCCTGTTTGCACGGCCAGAAGTTGTGAAAAGTTGTTTTTTGTCGCTGTCTGCGCCTTCATTTACTCCGCATTGATTTTGTCACTTTGGAATTTGTGTGAATTAAAGGCGGGAATGTTTTGAATTCGAAAAGACGTGTCTGACGGTTGGTACACCTGCCTTGGAGATCGTGTCTGACAGTTAGTACGACTATTGAGTTGCTAGACCTCCACGTGTCATGCATCTGGTGAATGAAGACAGCTGTTTGTAGTGGGTCTGAACGTGGGCGTACACGTGTCGATCATCAGCATCGATTGCCAGCTGGGGTAGAACAACCTTCTCGCGAGTGAGACACGCGCGGCGCGTGAACCGTTTTGGCACGTGGGCTGTGCGACGTGTCTCTCTGTGGTTGGACCTTTGCGCGAAAAGCCTGCCTATCATGATTACCTGCATTAAATGCGATGGGTATAAATACTCGTCTCCACCCTTTGATTCCTTTCATTCTCTCCTTTCTTCGAAATTTCTTCAAGCTAACACCGGTGGTTTTTGTTTATTACGATCAAGAAATTTTCTCCGTTTTTCAAAAAAAAATGTCGTCCGAAGATAAGAAGGCTGAACTGGCCATGAAGGATGCCCAGATCTCTTGGTCCAAAGACAAATTTAGGTCTTTGGTCAAGAAGTTCAATATCTCTAGAGATTGGGATCCGGAGCTGCCGGAGAAGGGGCAGGCTCCGGTCGACTGCCCGGAGGGGAAAATATGCCTTTATGAGGCATATTTTCAGAAGGGGTTGCTCCGACTGCCGGTGTCTCGATTCTTTATCTCGGTTCTTCAGAGATATGGGGTGCATGTCTCTCAGATGAGCCCTTTTGGGGTGATGAGGGTGATGCACTTCGAGGCCACTTGCCGGTCTTTGAGGAGGCAGCCGGTGTTTGAACACTTCAATGTGTTCTATAAGTTGGAGGTGAAGGAGACGGGTTGGATCTCCTTTGTAGAAAGGTCTAAGAGTGTGAGCCTGATCGTGCCGAAGAGTTCTCCCAAAACTCTTCGGGAGTGGAAGAGGTGCGTCTTCTTCGTGAAGAAGGAGGTGATTCCAATGGAGATGGCAAAGCTGGAGCTTCGTGCTGGGCAGAAGGTGCCTTCGTTTGAGGTGATGAAGGACTATCAAGAGGAGGAGTGGTTCAAGGTTTTGTGCGCGCATCCCAGTCGTTTAGACGACTTGGATAAGTTGGATGAGGGGATCCTTCGGCTGCTGGGTTTGAGCCGATTAGGCGTGAGGGAAGGATACAACGTGGCACCTGCTGGTGATGGTGTGCCGCTTTCTGTTGAAGGTAAGTCTTACTGTTGCTTCCATTCTGTTTACATTCCTTGTGTTTTGACGCTTTTGTGGTTTGATCGCAGGTGAGCTTCTTTTTGAGGTTTTTGCCGCCCGGTCTGTGAAGACCATGTATGTGGCGGTGCCTGAGGGGGGCGTTTCGGAGATGGAGCTGCTGGTGGAGAACTTCCTGTTCCCCGGCCCAATGCAAGGTGCGCCTTCTAACCTTGCCGTTTGTTTTCTAATCAATCCTGAGCCGGTGTCCGTGAAAACGGCGGCTGGGGTTGATTATGTATTTTTATCGGACGATGAGTCAAGTGATTCGTCGTCTGGTCTAATACATCGAACGCGTCGATCTGCAGGTGGCGCTGTAGGGGGGTCGTCTTCGGCCGGGGCGCAAGGCGGAGAGGCGACGGGTGAAGGTCGCGTGCCGGAGGGTGTGGCTACTGACAGTAAGTCTCTCTATTTTCTTTGTGATTATCTTCTTTGTTTCGTTGGCTAAAGGATTTTTTCCTTGTTTGTAGGTCACAAGCGCAAACAGCCGGAAACGGTTGAAGAAAATGTAGCCGGTGGTTCGTCTCCCAAGCGGGCGGCGCATGGTGATGATAGGCCGCATGAGTTGGAGCTTGAGCCGTCTCCGGTTCGTGAGCCCTTTTATAAGAAGGCTCTGAAGAAGCTGAGCAGTAAGTAGCTTTTGACTCTTGTTTTTCTTTCTTGAATTTTTTATCAAGTTATTTATCCGCTTTCGTTTCTTTTGTAGGCTCTGTTCCTCCTTCTGTGAAGCAATATCAGGAGGAACGGAAGAAGAAGCTGGAAGAAGAGCATGCCCAAGCTGAGGCCGCGCGCCAGGCAGAGGTTGCTCGTAAGGAGGAGGAGGACAGGCGCGCCGCTGAGGCCGCATTGAAGAAGAAAGAGAAGGAGGAGGTGGCCGCTCGTCAGGCTGAGCTGGAGCGCAAGGGAGCTGAGGATGCTCGTTTGGCTGAGCTGGAGCGCAAGCGAGCTGAGGATGCTCATTTGGCTCAGGTGGCTGCCAAGGAGGAGGAGGAGCGCCGCCTGGTGCTGTTAAAACAGCACGAGGACCTGGTGCGTATTAAGAAGGAGCAGACCCAAGGGATGGGTGCTCAGGGTGGTGAGGGTTCGCGGGGCGGGCCCTCTTTTATAGATTTAAGTGAGAAGGACGTCCTGGAGGCGTCTTTTCCGGGTGGTGGGGTTGAAGACCCTAATTTGAAGAAAGCTGAAGGCACTTTGGCGTATTCGAGCGGTCCGACCTTCCGGCTGAACGCTCCAGTCTATACGCCTGGGTGGCGTATAACCGAAAGCTGCCGATTCCTCAACCCCTTTATGGCTGAGGAATTTGTTAGCTATGCGTTGCCGCCTGCCGAGCGCGCGCATCATCGGGCCCAAGATCGCAGTACCCTCTTCTCAGAGATGTGCATGAATTTGACGCAGACTCTGGGCAACCTTTATGCTCTGCACAGAGGAGAGGGTGACTTTCAGGATGAGCGGGCGTCGGTTTCGGGTGAAGCCGAGCGTCTGGCTAGAGAGAAGGAGGTATACGAGTCCGCTCGTATACGCCTTTTGGAGCAGGTTCGGAAGCTGGAGTCCGACCTGCGTCAGAAGGATGCTGATGCCGCCGAGAAGCAGAAAGCTTGGGCAAAGTCGACGGCGGTGGTGAATACCGAGTTGGATCGTCGCCGTCAGCTCGTTCAGAAGGCTGAACTTGCTGTTGCTGAGGAGAAGAAGGTGGTGGCGCGAAGACGAAGGAGTTAGAGGAGATTTCCTCTAAGTATGCCACTGCGATTGGCGATCGGAAGGCGAAGGACGCCGACGTGGTTAAGATGACCAGTCGGGTGTCCGAGCTGGAGGGTCAGATTGATGTCCTCGTGAAGGAGCGGGAGGCTTGGGAGTTGGAGAGGACGCTCCTGTTGGATGCTCAGAGGGCCTACTGCGAGAAATCGCTCTGGATTATGTCCGATGGGATCTCTGCGGTAAGTTTTCCCTTTTGTTTTTCTAACTCTTTGTTTCGTCCTTTGTTTTTGACTTGGTGTAGTTTTGGGTTGATGTGCAGGTGTTCGATCGCTGTTGGAATGCGCCCAAGATGGGCTAGCAGGTTGCTGAGGTTGTGGATGTTGCGCGCACGACGGGGGTTCACAGTGGGTGGCTGGAGGGTTATCTGGCGGCCAAGGATGGGGCGCCCGCCGAAGAGCAGCCTTTTCAGGATGTGAATACCGACGAGGCGTTGATGGATCAACTTCGGAAGCTTGAGAAGATGGAGTTTCCCGTGCTGCAGGTTATGCGGCAGTGTTTGGCCGACCCTGACCCTATCGCTAAGTTCAAGCATTGGGTGGAGGAGTCTGACCGCGTTGGACGGGAGCGGGCAGAGAAGGAGAGGTCAGGGGCGGGTAGTTCCGGGACGGCCCATGAGCCTCCCCAGTAGCTTGTATTTTTCCTTCTTTAGTGTTTGTAAATATTTTGACGATATGAAATGAAAACTTTCTTCTTCTATCTGTTGATCTATCTGATGTGTCTGCGCGTTGTCTTTTGCTTATGAAGAGTAGATTAACTTCATAAGTAATTTTGGCATCTGTTGAGTAGAATAAATTGACTACTTTAATTTTTTCTAAGTTTATGAAGGGTAAATTAACTTCATAAATTAGGAGTGCGTAGGGTCATTTATGAAGAGTGAATTAACTTCATAAGTGAGGAGTGCATCGAATCGTTTATGAAGAGTGAACTAGCTTCATAAGTTAGAAGGAGAGTGTAAAACTGAGATGTTTTTATAAGTAGCATTGGCGCAACTGCGCTACATTCCATGATCTGGTTATGGGTGTTCCGTCAAGTTTTTCCAGCGCGTATGCCCCTTTCCCTAGTACTTGTTGAACTTTGTAAGGCCCTTCCCAATTTGGCACGAGCTTTCCAGGCCGCTCTGCGTGAGAGGCATAGTTATCTCTTAGGACGTAGTCTCCGATGTCGAATGCGCAAGCTTTAACTTTGGAGTTATAGTAGCGCTCCAATTGTTTTTTGCAGTTTGCTTCGCGTATGGCGACGATGTCACATCTTTCGTCTAAGAGATCCAGGTTAAGGCGCAGTTCTTTGTCGTTGTCGGTGTGGGCGGTGTTTAGGACCCTTGGTGATGGGAATGTTATTTCCGCGGGTATTACGGCCTCGGAACCATAGGTTAGGCTGAAAGGGGTTTCGCCGGTGCTGGTCTTAGTGAGGGTGCGGTGTGCCCATAGCACGTGTGGGAGCTCGTCTACCCAGCCCGTGCGCTTTGACCCTAGGCGAGTCTTGATGCCTTCGACTAAGGATCTGTTGATGCGTTCTACTTGGCCATTGCCTTGTGGGTGAGCAACGGATGTGAAGATCTGGCTGACGCCTAGTTGTGTTAGCCAGGTTTGGAGCTTTTTGTCTGTGAACTGTGTTCCGTTGTCCGTAACGATTTCCATGGGTAAGCCGAAGCGGCAGATGATAACTTCCCAGATGAATTTTTTTGTTTGTTCGGTGCTGATTGAAGCAAGTGGCTTGGCTTCTACCCATTTTGTGAAGTAGTCGACGGCGACAATGAGGTATTGTATCTTTCCAGGGGCCATTGGGAATGGGCCGACCAGATCGATAGCCCATTTTTGAAATGGCCAGGCAGCCGTGACTGGGACCAAATCGTTTTTGGGGCGCAGGGTATTTGGCGCATGTTGCTGACAGTTGAAACAGGTGCGTAGAATTTTGACGGCATCTTGATGCATGCCTGGCCAGTAGTATCCTGCGTTAATGATTTTGGCGACGACCATCCTTGGGCCCGCGTGGATCCCGCATATGCCTTCGTGAATTTCTTTTATGAGCAAGGTGGCTGTTGCGGTATCTACGCATTTTAGCAGTGGGCCCAGGTAGGAGCGTCGGTACAGGATCCCATTCATGAGTTGATAATGTTGGGATTTATATTGGATTTTTCGGGCTTCCGCTTTTTAAGGCGGCAGGGTGCCTGTTGCTAGATATGCTTGAATAGGGGTCATCCATGACCCGGCGCCTGTTTGTGTTATATTAACCTGTCTAAGCGGTACCGATGGTTGGGGCAAGATTTCGATGCGTACCTCTTTGGCCATGTGCGGCCAAGCTGTGGAGGCCATTTTGCTGAGTGCGTCGGCTTCTTTGTTGCCGCTGCGATTTATGTGGACAATTGTGCAGGTAATGAATTTCTTGGTGAGGAGCTTGGCCTGGTCGACATATTGGGCCATGACTGGATCTTTGGCGTCGTAGACGCCGTTCATGTGACCCGCTATTAGCATAGAGTCCACGTGGGTGTTGAGGTGTCTTGCGCCCATTTTGTCTGCCAGGCGCAGTCCTACCAAGAATGCTTCGTATTCTGCTTCGTTGTTTGTGCTTGGGAGCTCAAGGCGCACGGCGTATGTGAATTCCGTTTTGTCGGGGCTAACGAGGCGAAGGCCTGCGCCTGAGCCCTGGTCATTGGAGGCTCCGTCCGTGTACAATGACCAGGTTACTCGATCATCGGGGATGGGCTTGGGGTCTGTTCGTCTTTGCAGTCTTGGATTTTGTCTATCGGAATTTCTGCAATGAAGTCTGCCAGGACCTGCCCTTTGATTGCGGGTCTTGGTTTGTAAACAATGGTGTGCGCACCTACCTCGATCGCCCATTTAGCCAGGCGGCCAGAGAGTTCTGGCTTGGAGAGTACGGTGTTGATTCTATAATCTGTGAGGACGTTGATTAGGTGTCCTTGAAAGTACCGTCTCAGCCGTCGTGACGCATGGACTAGCGCTAGAACGAGTTTTTCCATTGTTGAGTATCTGGTTTCTGCGTCTGCTAGGGTGCGGCTGATGTAGTAGATTGGTGTTTGTACTTTGTTGCGTTCTACTAATAGCACCGCGCCTATCGCTGTTTCTGACGCAGATAGGTATAGTGTAAGTGGTTCCTTTGGAAGGGGTGCTGTTAGAGTTGGCAAATAAGTTAAACATTGCTTCATTTCACGAAAGGCCACTTCCGCCTCTGGTGTCCAGCGAAACTGTGTTTTCTTCAGTACATTTCGTAGAGTATGGACAAAAGGAAAAGACTTAGAGGCATAGTTTGATAGGAAGCGGTTGAGAGCAACTAGGCGTCCCATCAGTGTCTGTACGTCTTTTATCGAGTTTGGTGATGGCATGCGTTGGATTGCTTGGACTTTTTCCGGGTTTGGTTTGAAGCCGCCATTGGTGACAATGACGCCTAGGAATTTTCCTTCTTCAGCTCCGAAGGAGCATTTCCCCGGGTTGAGTTTCATTTTAATGTTGCGCAACTGTTCGAAGGTGCGCTGGATGTCAATGATCATCGTATCCTCTTGGGTGCTTTTGATGACCAGGTCGTCAACGTAGACTTCAAGGTTGACGCCGATCTGGTTGATAAATGCTTGGTCCATGAGGCGTTGGTAAGTTGCACCGGCGTTTTTGAGTCCGAAGGGCATTTTGGTGTAGCAGTACACCCCTCGGTCTGTTCTGAATGCCGTTCGATCCTCATCTTCGTAAGCCATTTGGATTTGATGATATCCTCGATATGCACCGAGGAAGCATTTGTATTTGAATGGCGCAAGTGAGTCTACCTTCAAGTCGATCTCTGGGAGGGGGTAGTGATCCTTAGGACATGCTTTGTTTAGGTCCTTGTAGTCGACGCACATGCGCCAAGACCCATTTTTCTTCAGGACCATGACTGGGTTGGCTACCCAGGTTTGGTGGTTGCATTTTCTGATGCCCGCGTCGAGCAGATCGTCGACTTCTTCATTCATGGCTTTGACTCTGTCGGGGCGAAGTGGCCGCTTTTTTTGGGCCACCGGGCGCGCGTCTTTGTATGTGTTGAGGCGGTGCTCGGAAATGTGTCTTAGGACGCCAATCATGTCTGATGATTGCTATGCGAAGATGTCTTTGTTTGCCACCAAGAGCTGCTTTAGATGTACTTTTACTTGGGGGGAAAGGGTCCGACCCAAAGTAATTGTTTGTTCGGGGAAGGTCGGGTTGAGGACCCAGTTTTCCTCATTCGGTAGGGTTGGCGCACGCGCCGCTGGGTCTTCTACCGTGTCAGTTGTCATGAGGCACTCTTGGTTACCTCGGATGTATGCGACCCCGGTGGGTGTTGGGAAACCCATGGTTTGGTGGGGAGTTGATGCGGTGGAGTTGAAGTTTGCCAAGCCTTGTCTGCCCAGCAGTATGTCATATGACGAAATGGCTGGGATGACGTGGAAGGTGCAGACTTCTGAGCGGCTATGTACGCCGTCATCATGTGTGACTGTAAAGTCAAACTTGCCAATGGGGTGTATTACCTCGTTGAAGAAGCAGGCGATGGGTGTATCTGGTTGTAAGCGTGCCTTGTCTTATTCGTCAAGTTGGTCAAAGCACTGTTGGTACATGATGTCGAAGCTGCTGCCGCCGTCGCACATCATTTTGTAAGTTCGGTAGTGTCCGAATACTGCTGTGATAGTGAGTGGGGTCGTGGATTGTGCGCCCCCTGGTATTATAGGGAGGAGGACCTGGGCCTCCCGCCAGTTTGTGGCTTATGATGTGGTTGCTATGTTTGGGAAGTTTGTTTTCCGTTTGGTGTTGCGCGTCATGTTGCACTGTCTGTTGTGTGCGCCGCGGATATAGTGTGTTCTAATGTCTTTGATGGCTTTGTCAGGCTCGTCTTGCCTGCGTCCGCCGGCGCGGACATTTTTGACCAAGTTAGAGAGCTTCCCGGAGCATAGGGCCGCCTCAATCTCCATTTTGAGGCTATAGCAGTTGTCAGTGTCGTGGCCCACGTCTTTATGGAAGTCACAAAATCTGGTGGTGTCGACGTTTTTTTCGTTTTTCTCCCATGGGTTTTGGGATCTTAAAAGTTACCTCTCCAGTCGAGAGGACTTGTGACAGTACCTGGGACGGTGTTTTGGTGAGAGGGGTCCAGTCTTGATTCCGGCGTCCGCTGTTGCGCTGGTCGCGGCTTTGTTTGTTGCCGATAATGTTTCGGGCGTCGTCGGAGGTTGAGTATCGTCTTTCATCGGTAGAACCTGAGATGCGGTTCCAGACGGATGCTCGGTTGTTGCCGCGATTGTGGTTGTTGCTGGAGCTCCCTCGCTGATTCTGGCGCATCGTTTTTTGGTTGCCCGCATATAGTTTTGAGATGCGAACGACCTCTTCCCAGGCATCTGGGACGCCGTCTTTCCCCTGGAGGGTGTGTTGTAGGCCATCGTCGTTGACGTTGGATACGAAGGAGGTTCGGGTTGCTTCGTCCCCCGTTCCCAGTTGGAGAGCCTCTTTGTTGAACCGTACGATGAAGTCCTCGAGAGGTTCGGTATCCCTGCGTTTGCAGGGAGAGATTTGGCTTTTGTCGCGCTTGTGGCGACGTTGTTGACTGAAATAAAGTGAAAATTTTTCGATCAGCTGTTCGTAGCTGTCGATGCTTCCAGTGGGGAGGTTATCAAACCAGACCCTGGCGGCCCCGGTAAGCGTCTGGGCGAACATGTGGCACCAGACGGGTAGGGTCCATCCGATGACGGCCCTGGCTTGGTTGAAGATGCCGAGGTGATCATCCGGGTCGGTAAGACCGTCGTATATTCTGACGTTTGTTGGCAAACGTTGGCGTGGCGGGATTGGTGCTTGGGATATGCGCCTGGTAAATTTGGACTTGTCTGCGAAGCCGTGGGCCTGTAGGGGAGTGACAAGTCTGTGGTGGCATCGTGATTGTATCTGTTTAGCTGTTCCCGCCTGTAATATGGGCTATGGCGATAGTCCCTGGAAGCATCATCTTCCCATGAACTCTCGTCATAGTCTTCATCATCGAACCGGTTGCGCTCTGCACGGGCCTGGTCCTCAGGGGATTGCCCTGGACCTTCCCCGTGACGGGCGGCAGCCGATGTTCGTGCGGGTGGTTTGGAAGAAGAACCTGCAATTGCTTTGCCGGTCCGTCGGCGTCGTTATAGCTAAGCGTCTAGAATACGCCTCTGGCTCTCGTACCAGTCATTGTTCAGGGCATTGATTTCCTCCTCGGTTGGAGGTGCTGGGTCGGTGATCTGGAATTCTAGGTTTCTGGGAGTGACGAGGGTTTGTTGGTTATGGTCGTGATCGCCGGATGTCGGGTGGGATGCCGGGGTGGCGTCGGTGATGTCTTCGACGGCTCCGGATGGGGTAAATGCTCTTGGGGGCGAAGTCATTTTTTTTATTTGAGTTTGACGGGGATAGCTGTAAAAGCTGTGTTGTTTAGAGTATTTGTGGTAAGGCCACGGATGGCGCCAATGAAGAAACACGTATACTGGATTACCGAATATGCGCTAACCCAGTAGGTGGTTCTACTGTATTTTTATAAAGAGAGTGTGATTACAAAATACGTGAGGGTCTAAGGACAAGACTAAGGAATTAGGAGACTACCAATTAGAAGAGACGAGCCTCTAAAGGTTAGTAAAATAAACAAAGGGTTGAAGAAGGTACGAAAGAGTTCGTTTGCTTCTTGAGTGAAAGTGTATGTGATATTCGATGCCAATAAAAGGAGAAGGGAGTCCTCCTTTTATAGTACCAAGATATCCTACTTTCTCAGCCCATCCTCTACCCTTAATGGGGCCCGGCCCAGGTAGAGGTGTCTCCATAATCCGGCCCAAGCCCTTAAGCCCATTTGGTGCAAGTGGGTTTTAGTAAAGTAGGAAAAAGTAGAATGCTAGGGGGATGTTACCGTCCTGACGCATATACACGTGGCGCCCAGTAAGTGGACGCTGATGGGCGGTGTACACGTGGTGCTCGCCTATTGGTAGATCAAAGGCGGTGGACAGTTTATGCTTTCCAGGACTTCGAGGTGGGTAGACAAAGTCTGCTTTGTTAGAAAGATATCTTGGCTGGGAGGCTGCCACGTCGTCGTCCTTTCTGCTCGTCAGACTGAGAACAGTCTTTGATTGGAGGGGAATTCTGACGGGCCGCCTGTCATCTCAGAGATATTTTGTTTGGGGCAGGGGTGAGTTCCAAAGCTGCCCAAAAAGGTATCTTCCACTTGTGGTGGAGCTTGCCAATGAAGCTTTGATGTACATTTGGCCCGCCGACGTGAAAGGGGCGGGCGTTCTTGCGCCTGGCGTCGGACGTACCGCTGACGTAAAACGGGCGGGTGGACGCCAGGTGTTCCGTCGACGTAGAACGATATCATTGCTCGCGTCGGACGGCAGATGCATCGCTGACGTAGAACGGGCTTGTGGACGCCAGACGTTCCGCTTACGTAAAACGGGTGGATTGGCGCGAGACGATCCGCTGACGTAGAACGGGCGGATGAGCGTCTGGCGGGGCCTGTTCTAAGTGGGCGATAGTATGGTATTTGTAATGCTTTAATACCATATCCCTTCAATAAGTTATTACTGATTAGAATACTATGAACATGCAATGATTAAGAGATTTTGTGGTTAGTTAACTTGAGCCATTTGCAATAGGTTATCACGTAAAATTAGATTTTTCAACCCCGGGACCCTCCCGAGGTAATCAGCTAGTTAAATATATAAGATATATTTATTTAAATTTAAGAGTTAAATGCCATTTTCGTCCCTAAGGTTTGGTCATTTTTATGAGTTTCATCCAAAGGTTTATTTTTTCTCATCTAGGTCCTCAAGGTTTCAAAATCTTGCTAGTTTCGTCCAACTCACTAACTCCGTTAGTCAATGTCAGTTAAGTTAAGGGCAAAGTTGTCAATTCATTTCTTTTTTAATCCCCACCCTATTTAAACCTCTTTCACCGCCAATTCATATTTTTCCTCTTTCAAAAAAAATAAAACCCTAATCAACCAAAATCCCTTAACCACAACAACCTGCCACCATCCCCATTGCTATCCACCATAGCCGGCCACCACCCCTAACCACCACAGCCAACTACCACCTGTAACCACCACAACTGGCCTCCACCCCTGTCCATGCAATTCCACTATTGGTTCATCATCTTGAAAATAGAAGCAAGATAGGGAAAAACGATTCTGCAAGGGTTTTATTTAACTTGTGTATATACCAAGGAAACAAAGGGCGGTCCATGGTTGACTGATTCGGGTGGTTCCATGGTTGATGACGCTTTGACTATACTTTCAATTATTGCAAGTCATCAAGAAGCTAAAGCTGCCATGTTAAGTGCTTGCATCATTCCTAATTAAATTGAACATATTACAGCTCCCAATTCAAGAAATCAAGAAATTGCTATTTCAATTTTGCTTTCATTGTGTAAAAGCGACGATGGAAATCTTGGAATTATAAGCAGGCTCAAAGTGTTTATGCCATTAATGGAGCTTGCTAACAATGGCATAGAACGAGCTAAACGAAAGGCTAATTTTTAAGGGTGATGGCAAGTCAGCTGTGGTGGTTTGTTGTGGTGGTTACAGGTGGTAGTCGGCTGTGATGGTGGCCGCCTGTGGTGGATAGGGATGGGATGGTGGCCGATTGTTGTGGTTAAGGGGTTTTGGTTGATTAGGGTTTCATTTTGTTTGAAAGTGTGGAAGAAGATTAATTGGGGGTGAAAGAGGTTTAAATAGGGTGGGGATTAAAAAAGAAACGAATTGACAACTTTGCCCCTGACTAAATTGACATTCACTAACGGGGTTAACGAGTTTGACGAAACCAGCAAGATTTTGAAACCTTAAGGACCTAAATGAGAAAAAATAAACTTTTGGATGAAACTTGCAAAAATGGACAAACCTCAGGGACGAAAATGACATTTAACCCTAAATTTAATTAGAAAACCAAAATCGATAAATGTATATGATCTGATTAGAATAAAACGAGTCTGCACTCCCGCATCTCCTAACTCGTTTATAATTTAGTAAGATCCACTTAGTCGACAAATTAATCCCTAAACATTCTTGTTCCTCATGACTTGGTCGGTTGTTACTTGGATATTCCTTAAGGTTTGTCTGTTAATTTATCTAGCTAAGTGTGTCTAAAATGACTAAACTCTACCTTTTACTATTAAAAATGATATGTAAAATGTTAAAAGAAATATATTTAGACTATCAGGAGTGGGGGCGGGAGAGGGGCGGGAAGGGGGGGGGGGGGAACACCGCCGCCGGTAGGGCGGGGAAGATGGCGTGGGGCGGAGGGCGGGAGGGGCTTCACCGGCGTGGGGGGAGTGTGGGGGGACACGTGGCACCGTTCCATTGGGCCATTTTTCAAACGGTAACTTTTAAAAAAAAAAATTAATTATTTGAACGGTAACATTAACGGTCAAAAAATAAAATTATATAAATTACCCCCATTTCACTACAAAACACCCACTTTAACCAAATTTTATACACTTTTCAACCAATTTTTATACACTTTTCATCCAAATTATATACACTTCCTCAACCAAAAATGAACCCATACAACCGAGGCTTCGACCCGAACAACCCATACGCGTACGTCCCAAACCCGAATACACCACCGGTTAGCCCGATCCCAAACCGTCCACCCATTCCTTCACCTTGTCCCGACTACGCGGGTTATGCGGGTTTCATTAGTGGGCAAATTTATCCTAATTTCCCATTCAATGATTCTCCCGTTCCTTCACAACTTCCTTTAACACAAACCGTACCCGAAACACAACCCCATAATGTTGCGGGATCATCTTCGGGTAAAAACCCCCCTGCAAGAAGAAGTCACAGGAGGAAGACCCCGGAGGAGAAAGCAATAGCCACCGCTAACCGCCAACCATTTAAGTGGACACCCGATGAAGAGCTCGCTTTAACGAAAGCGTGGATAAGCGAGTCGGAAAAAGAGCAAGGTATTTCTAATAATTTTTTTTAACATGATTTATAGTAAATTTTTTTAACATGATTTTTATTTGTAATATTGCTAATTTTTTTTTTTTTTTTGTAGGAACTAGTCGCCATAAAAACGACTTTTGGAACGACATAAACAACGCGTTCCATGGGTTGATGGGACGAGAGTTCTATCGAGCAAACGATAGTCTCTCGTCCAAGTGGACAGAGATAAACAGGGCAACGAACTCGTTTCAACCGCATTATTATTACGCAAGAAACAATCCAAGAAGCGGTGAAACGGACACCGACAGCCTAACCCGGTCGCTTTTAGCGTTTCGTAACGAAACCGGTCTCGAATTCAAGTTTCTTCATTGTTGGGAAATCGCCAAGAACCACTCAAAATGGGCGTACGTCCCCACTGCAAGCAACTCCGCAAAAAGGTCGAAAACAAATTCGTCAAGAAACCGTCAAACTGATCCTGAAAACGTAGAAGCCGTTAATTTGGATGAAGACGAATTTGAAGAGGAATTGAGTCGCCCACCCGGTCGAGATAAGTCAAAAAAGAGGGCGCAAAAATCTACTGCCTCGGGTTCGGGTTCTGGATCAACCGGCGCCTACAGCGCTGACTTGCAAGATTTAAATGCCACCATGATTCAGTTCAATACGATTCAAGAAAAAATGCTCGAGGAGAAAAAAAATATTCGCGAAGCGTTTGAAAAAAAGTTGACTATGAAAGAGCGCAAATTGTCTATCAAAGAGCAGCGCGAAAAACGCGAGGATATGAAATTTCTCGCCATGAACACCGAGCATCTTCAAGGGCCGGAGTTAGAGATGACGCTTCAAATGAAGCGTGATATTATGGAAAATATAATATGAACTGATTTGTTAGTCTTTAATTTTTTTCGGTTTTTTTTTGTATTTTGTTTAATTTTCTAGGTTTTTTTTTTTGTATTTTTCTAGGTTTTTATTAATTAAAAATATTTATTATTATTATTGTTTTATATATCAAAGTTAAAAAAAAAAAAAATGTCACGTGTCACTTCCCCCCATAAGAGTCCCACAAGTGCCACATGGCGCTTCATCCCCCTCTTTCCCCCACCACTCCTTATAGTCTTAACCAATTGATAATTGTAGTGGATCCCACATTTTGTATTTAAATATTAATTAGAGGCTAGAAGCGATTTTTACAACGTTTATCCATATTTCGTGTGGTCGGTAACAACTGGGTTGTGCATCAACCGTCTGTGTACGTATTCTATTGTTAAGTAAGACTTTATACAATATGTAATATTTTGATTCTTATGTCATATGTTTTCACTTGTTTGAGAGTGGATTATAGTAGTTTATACTTACCACTTTTTCTTGGTTTTACTTTCATCAAAATAAATGAATTTATATTGTATTGCTCATGTATTTATTTTTATCAAGTTAGACAAGTATAGAGTATGATAATCATCATTATCATACTCAGTTAATCTCATTTATAGCAAAGCTAGAGTATGGTTTGAGAAGAGTAAGATGTAGATAGTCTTACCTTTACCCCTAAGAATAGAGAGACTGCTTCCAGTGAGACCCCCGGCTCGATGTGATTTGGTATCAAGCCTTGGACATAAGGCACAGAACACTTAGCAATCGGGACAAACCCGATCGGTGCATGTACCCCTTTGTCTTTTGGCTATTCAGGCCACCACATGATGCATGATTAACCGTCAGTCATTTTTAACGTTATTTTCACGAAATAAGTAAAATAACGTTAAAATTAATGCAACTTTACTTTTGGCCCCCCTAAGGTCACACATAGAATATAATAATCAAGTATTGAAAAATAACATCAATATGTTTCATGAACCGTAGGTTGTGTCCAAGTGTCCAACAACTTGACACGATTTGTTAATTGTGCCGTGTACAAGTTGGGCTATAGAAACCCGCCAATTAATTCCTCAACCTGAACGTCGTCTACCTATCACTAAGGCGGCTCACGAGCTACTCGATAAAAAGCTCGAAACGAACCGAGTCTTTTCGAGCTCGAGCGGATTTTGAGCCTAAAACAAAGCTTGTTTATTTTCGATCCCGAGCTCAAGCTTGTCGAGCTTTGATGTAATATTAGTTTTATTAATATTTAATAATACTTACCCCTCATTTAAAATTGTTTAGTAGACGAACCGAGCCCGAGCTTCAATTATCGAGCTCACGAACCTAAACGAGCATATTATTTATATTATTTTCATCTATTATTTTAAGTAATAAAAAATAAATGAGCCGAGATCGAGTTTGAGAAACTACCAAATAGACAAGCTCGAGCTCGAACTTTCATAAGTCAATCGAGCGCAAGTTCGAGCCTGACCAAGCTCAGGCTCGGGTCGGCTCTTGTACACCCCTACCTATCACTATCCATATTTTTTTTACCATCCAAACGAAACACTCATTATTGTACTTTTTTTGTACGGCAAATTTTCACATCCCCTATTTCACCCAAATTTTTACACCTCTCAAGTTTCGATCCCTGGTGTATTCCCCCAAGCACAACATGTGCTACCATTGGGCTATGACCCTGGTGGCTCACCAAACATTGTACTTACAACCACCAATTTAGCAAGCTACTAGATCATTGTAACAACACTTCCCCAAAACACATACACCACCTCTATCTATCACTATTCCAATTCAATGTTCAAAAAACAATTTACAGTTATAACTTTTTGCTAGAATATCATGTAGTCAAGTTTTAATATAGTATTAATTAAGTTCATGTATCAACACTTATAAAGCAGTTCTTTATTAAATAACCCGAAATCAAACAGTAACATTACAACACAATCAGTAAACTAAAACTGGAGTCCATTCGTCTCATTTTCGCTCAAGGAAACGAGCTAAACACACATCCAACATGAACATTACAACACAATCAGTAAATCAAAAGTGCGAGTTCACTTGTCTTATTTTCACTAATGGAAAGGAGCTAAACTGCTACAAGATATTTGTGGCGGTTGAGAAATTCGAGCACGAGCTCATTCACCTTTTCAGGGAATTGCTCTGGAAGAAAATGAGAACCATGAGGGACATATATCGTCTCTTGGTTTGGCACATACTTCTTCACCTCTCCACTCCTTATGTATTCTCCTATTCCAGGAATCTTTAACACATAATCCGCATCACCCATGATCATCGTTGTTGGAACTTCGACTTTAGGATTCTGAACCTCGGACCCAACCATGTGCATTGTCCTGTAAAGTGCCAAAAAAATATGCAAATTTCAAGATTAGTGTCCTAAAAGTGAAAAGTATAGACCTTTCTTAACAAATTGTCAAAATATTTTAAGATTTAACCCCTAAAAAGTCAAAACTAAATTAAGTTTACTCTTCTAAAAGACAAAGTACAAATATACTATTGACAAATTGGTTTTTTTATAGCGAAAACTATATATATAAATATATAGGCCCAACAAGAGACTGACGAAAAACGTACAAACACCAAAAGGCTTAAGCCGCACAAAACTACATCAAGTCAATAATATCAAAATCGGCCCACTTCTCCCATACCAGGGATGGGAGGTTTGACTGATGAGACACCCATAAAAACGAATCTTCCTTTATCTTGTCCACTTATTTGAACCGCCGTAAATTTTCCTTCAAACACACAATATGATTTATGACAAATTGTCAACATGTAGCAAAATTTAACCCAAAGTCATAGTGTAAATCTTATTTTAATTTTAATAAATTGTTGAAATTTAGCAGCTTGGACACCAAAGTGGAACTAAATTCTTCAAAACTGTCGTGAAAGTCAAAAGAGGCTGTTTCATACATACCCCATCTTTAGTCTTTAGTAATCTACCCACTATTAATTATATTATAATTATACTGAAGTGAAGACTATTAATATTCAAGACCTTACGCACCTATACCAGGGCTATACACTTTTATAGGAACGACGTGTCAACCACCGTGACACCGGGTGCTGTGACTAAGGTCGACTACTTGACCGCCGTTAGCCCCTTGGCTCTCCTAGATGCGTAGAAACCCGACATCCACGCACCCGAAGGCACGACAATAGAATAACCAGTAAAACCTCGCCTGCCATCCGAGTTGAACCAACGCCACCCGTATCCGCTCTTCACCTAGATGCCACTCCACCACAAAGGTGGGGAGGCTATACACCTCTATACCAATTACCAAATCTATACGCATGTATACATGATGCTACCACTAATGTATACAAAGGAAAGCGTAAAAATCCCAAGTTAATGTATAGATCTTTTTATAACTAATTGTCTAAATATAGTAGGTGTAACACCAAAGTTACATAGTATATACCTATAGGGAACTTGGAGTGCAGTTCGAAATCCAGACTTCTCATACAAAGCCGCATAGGCTTCAAGATCCTCCTCAGTAAACCACGAGGGTAAAGGAGTCGACGGTTTAACTAAATCCATGATCTCTTGGTTTTCATTTGCTATCTGTAGTTCACTTTGAGAAAACAAAATGTAGACGTTTCTCACCACAGTTTTCACATCAAAGCGACCAAAATCAGCTTCAGCTCTTCCGGGTTCCTGATCAAAGTTTAAGATAATATAAACTAAACATTATTGTTCTGTTCTAAGTTCTAGCAACATGTAAATACGATCCACATACATATATATACACACACCTGCCATCTTCGAGGGTAGAAGCCCTCTGGGAGGACAAATTCGGTCGTGAAGGCGCCTGGAGGCATAAATGGCAAACCAATTGTTATAATCCCAGCTACTTTCTCCGGGTACTGGAGGGCGAATGGGTATGCAACAATTGCTCCAAAGTCTTTGCCAATCACAAATACCTGAGAATTGATGTACAAAAACAATTTTGAACATTCTTTCATTCTTTTACAATAAAATATGCCAATACTCTGCACTTTGCAGAAAAAATTCACTTTTGTACGGATTAACTCTACCCTATAGGAATGCGGATTTTTGCACAACACGAGAACACACACAAACCTAATAGAAAATCGGTAGTTTTGGGTTAAGTATAAACAAGATCGGATCAGTTTTGGGTTGAACCTACAAACCCATTTAGCTAAATGGGTCACAATCGTGTCAACCTGTCTGATTTGTGATTCGGCCCGTTATAGCCATTAATTTTCTTAAAAAAATGACACCAAAGAATAAATTGACCTAAAACTTTATAACAAAAACGTAACCTTATATATGCATATGTTTTTTTTTTTTTTTTTTTTTTTTTTTTGTCAAATTGCAACTTTAAATTACTAGTATACGAACAATAAAAAGTAAAAAAAAAAAGAATAAACAAGTCGTGTTAGTGTCAAGCCGCAAATATTCATATCATGTTTTGGTTGCAGGTTCACATGTCCAACACGATTTTCTAGTCAGTGCCATAAAAAACTGCCTCGACTACCAACCAACACAACCCGTTTAACACATCATATCTATAATCTATAACTTATAATAACATAATTGAATTTCTATGAGGTGACATTCAATGGAGAGTGTCATGTGGCACTTTGAGGTGATAGTATTGAATTTATTATTTTAAATAAAAGATAAATTTTTAAAATTTTTATTTTCTTTTTTTAAATAAAATCTATATCTCTATTATCTTAAAAATTCAAATATGTTAATTAATATATTTTTCTTATTTTCCTCTCACATTTTTAAATGTTAATTATTATTTTAAAAAATTAATATTTTTATCTTTATTTTTTCCTTATTTTTCACACTCAATTTTTAAACTATATTTTTAAATGTTTTTTTAGTGAGTTTTTGTTCATACAGAAAAAAAAAAAAAACACATGTGTTTAGGTTATTTATTAATCATATATAGTCAAGTACTAATCGTGTTATGATAGTATATATGTTTTCAAACCTACAATTACATATATGAATTGCCTATGTTCATGTGCTATAATGATATGCTTAGCATTAAAAGATGTTGAGATTTTTTTAATATGCTGGGAACGCAGCATGAGAGCCCCTTTTCGTAATATAAACATTAGAACAACTTTCTTTAGCATTAAAAGTTGTTGAGACTGTTTACTTTTTTTTATCTTTTTTATTAAATCATATTAGATTTTTTAACCCGGGACACTCCCGGGGTAATCAGCTAGTTTAACTATATATGCCTTATCTTCCTTCACCTTCAGTTACATAATAATAATAATAATAATAATAATAATAATAATAATAATAATAATAATAATAAAATCATACCTTAGAAATGTTGAGAGAATCCAGAAGAGAAGCAGTATCATTGATAAGATCAGCAAAAGTGGCCTTCTCGGGTTCGGTGGGTTGTTCGGACAGCCCATAACCTCTAAAATCGGGTGCAAGAGCGCGAAAACCAGCCTTTGCGACCGCGATCATCTGGTAGCGCCAAGTGTACCATATCTCCGGGAACCCGTGAAGGAAAATCACCACAGGAGATGACTCTAAACCGATCTCAGCTACATGAAGCTTTAGACCGTTGACTTGCACAAATCTGTGTGTAATTTGATCCATTGCTAATTTGCTATAGTCTGTGTATGTGTTGTGAACTGATGCATATGTTTTATATGAATTCAAGTGTATTTATAGATAACATCGATTTACTTTGATACGGTTATCAGGACGGTTGTGTCCACCAATTGAGTCATTGGTATGAACATATCACAATCAACATTAAATGTCACAGGTTAAAGTCAATGGACCAAGTGTTTAAAATTGGGTTAAAAATAATTTAATTATTACGAATTTATATGAGATAATTATGATTTTTTTTTAAATACACTCACTCTACTCTATTTTTTTAGATATATACACTTTTTAAAACTAATTAAGCATGACTGCATTAATTATACATTAATGAATTTTAAATGCTGTTATTTTCCAATTAATGACTTTTTTTTCCTCGATGGATCACTCTTGTTAGACAAGGGTGTAATATTGGGGAAGGGTCGGGAAGTCTATGTGACACCCTCTCTTTAGTATCAATGTGTCTACAATAGATTGAATAAAAAAAATGGGGGGGGGGGGGGGGGGGGGGGGGGGGGGTAAGATCATTCACAATAGTTTTCCATATCCATCAACTCACAAACAATCACGACCACATATTATACTAAACCTCATTATAGTTTCTCTCTTCTCCACTCACAACCACTTTCAACAAATATTAAAAAATAAATACAGTTTCCTCAAAAGATTTCCCATTTTCTTCACTTACAACCACTTCTAACCCCATAAAAAATTTTAAGGTTTTATCTCACACAAATATGAGGGCTCTATTGTGAATGCTCTAAGAGATAGGGATGGTGATGTGGCTCTAAGGTGGACAAGAGGAAAGAAGCGGGAAGGGGGAATCACACCCCATAGTCATATCAAAACGTTATTAATTAGTAACTTTGCTTAGGGCTAGCAACTTCAGACAAGAACACAATAACACGAATCTGCACGATCTTAAGAGGTTTCGTGTTTGACCTTAACAAGTTTTGTATCTAAACAGGTTAAAAACATGTTAACATGTTAAGTACCCGTTAAGACATGTTAATACTTTTTATCTAAAAAATTTATATAAACCCTCTATTACTTAAGAAAAAAAAATGTAATAACGTCAACAAATATTAAAGATATATTAAAACCCTATCAATCTCGGTAAGCTATCCAACATGTTTCTTTTCGGATACAACAATGAATTCTTGATGTAATGGGTAAACAGACTGGTTGGAAAGTAGTGTTTCAGATAACTATCTTGTTATCCTTGCTTTAATATAAGATTGAAATATGGAACAAATGATTAGTATCCAAATTGCTAAAAGAAAGAACAAAATTTCAAATATAAATATAAATACATTATATATTGACATTGTACCTCGTTTTTTACTGGTTGACTTCATCTATTTCTAAATTGAGAAACATTCGAGTTCCAAACTTGTCACTTTCTACTATAAATTGATCTAAATATAACAATATACATATATTTAGTGACATCCATTCAATTGATCTACTATTAATAACAGGAATATAACTGAAATTATCTTTCCACTCCTTAACCTTGTCATGTTGTATAACAACCATCACATGCTCATTAACAATATTTTGAGAAATGAATTTCTTAAACTGTTGTGTATAACCATTTGACATAGTACATCGTAAAATTGTACCACTATGTAAAAACAATATAAATTTGGAGGTACATATAAATATATATACAAAAATGTTAAAATCAAAAGTAGATTTGGTTGATTTATTACATCACTAAATGAGGTACATATACAAATAAACTACCAAAAATACTTTACAAATAAAAAGTATACAAATGCTTACTCCAAGTATTGAATATCAAAATTCATCCTTTTAGTTTCTTTTGAAGTCATCCAAACACATTCAGAGCTCCACACCAAATGACACTACCAGCAAAATCTATACAATCTACCTGTAATTAAAAATTTGGAACCCAAAATCAAAATAAACTACATACTTATTTTATTGATTTTGATTTATTTAAGATGAATCTTTTTCCCTCTCTTTTTTTATATTATTCCTTAAGTCCCATAGGAAGTTGGCCTCTCGGTAGAATCGATGACTGCATCTTTGATGCACTGCTAGTACTAGTACATCTGAGAATTATTTTTTATTTGTTTATTTTTTAGAATTCAGAAAACAGAAGAATTCTTTTATAAATATAAAATGAAGGGTCTATTTCATATTGATTAGAATAAAAGTAAAGTAATAAACAAACCAACAGTCAAAAGTTCATTTGTTTCGTATTTAAAAATATCTTTAAGAGGCATGAAATTAAATCTATACTCAACACCTTGCTAACCAACAACACGGCTAACAATGGTACAACGATAAAAGTTGATCTTATAATCATGTGCTACAACTTTGTATGGGTCCTTGTTTTCACCGACCCCAAACTTGGATAAAATAACCACATCATCCTCTTGAAGTTGATCGTCAAAAACGTGCATCAAATGACTCCTTATGCAAGCCTGAATGTTATCACCCTTAATATAAACATAAAACCAAAATATCAAGATCAGCCGCAACAACTCTCATAACATAAAGAAAACAAAAAACATAACAGGAAGAATATTTACATCATCAAAAGTAACATAAAGTAACTTTAGAGAAAATATACATTACGTGCTCATCAATCAATATCATTTCCATCTTAAAACTTTGTTTCCACTTTCGTGTGATTCGGGCCTTCAGATACCAGATATCTTTCGATGGGTTCAGATCACACAAAAAACTATAATTTTGTTATCAACGTCCATTGACATGATTTTAAAGAATTTGAAAGCTGATTTTCTGAATTAATTTGGATGAGAGAATGATTATGTATAAGGGAAGCATCTGTTATGATTATAAACCTGCAAAAATCACACATCCCTATGTTAATTTAAAACTTCCCTCTTAAAACTTCAAACATAGGCGGCTGGATAGGTACTCAACAGATATGTTAAGAAAAGAGCTCAATTATTGGTCTGAACAGTTGTTCGTTAATCGAGGCTAACGAACAGATGTTGTTGTGCACAATAGTGGTAAATTCAAGTGGCCTACAAATTTTCTTGAATATATTAGCTGATTAATGACATCATTATTTGCATCATACACGCATTGTTGGCCTATCTCTATGTTTGACACCTTAGCTTTCTTATTTCACTCACGAATTTTCTATTATAGTAAGTATAGATTTGGTTTGTATGTATTGTGATTATTTTATTTAAGGAAATCATCAATTAACAATTTTTCATGGTGTAAAGCCAAAACTAATAAGATTCTGTAAACTTTCACCCCTTCTGTCTCTTTCATTTCCTATCCTCCTTCTCTATTTCTTATATTCCAGCCCATCACCCAGCCCAACAGCCTACATACACAAACCAATCGACAAATACATTAGACCCTATACCCTCTACATCAACCAATACCACTTCCATTCATTCCATGACTACCTGCTCAACGTCCGACATCTTTAAACCCAAATACCATGCCGATGTTACCTCTCATTTCTCAAACAAAATTCACCACGCTATTCTTGCTTCTTTAACTCCTAAAGGATTCAAAACGACTTCCAAAAAACCTAACTGTGTATCCGCCATGATTGAGGAACTTACTGCACTACATAATAAAAATACTTGGGAACTAGTCCAGAGACCAAATCATGCGAACATTGTGGGCTCAAAATGGATATATCGAATAAAATAAAAAGCGAATGGTTCCCTAGACCGTTACAAGGCTTGATTAGTTGCTCAAGGTTTTACTGAAATACCGAGAATTTATTTCTCCCATATTTTTATTCCGGTGGTCAAAGCATCTACTATATGAGTGGTCCTTAGTCTTGCTACCATTCTGTAACACCCCGACCGATGGCGGAAACATCAAGGTGTCACGTAGTGACGATTGTTCAATATCTCATGGACTAGAAATGTAAATTTTGATACATTGAATTTAATAATTTATTACATTGAAAGAAATACAACAATTACAACTAGCAATCTAACTAAAATACAGTAAGTCCCAATCTAAGTCTAAGTTCCAAATGCTTAGACGTGATCTCATAAGAACCTGAAACATGTACGAAAATAATTTGGTCAATACAAAAATGTATTGGTGAGCATACCCGTTTGATACATATAGTAAAGAAAATTTAGCAAGTCATGTGTTATTTTGCAAAATGTAATAACTGGTATCCGGGTCAAATCAACACTATGAAAGGAAAGCAGATATATATAGTATGCGCTATTAGTAATGTAATACATAGCAATGACGAGGACTCTCAACAGAGTCACAAGGGTATATACCATAGTACTATTCATTGAAATGCCAGGGCGCAACAGTTAATGATTTGACAGGTCATAGATACACGAAATGACACAAGCAAACACACATAAGAATTGCTATTTTAGTAAGATGAAATAGAAAACTGATAGTAAGTACATGAGTCACCCCAAAATAGTAAAACAGTAAAAAAAAAAGGGGAAAAGATATACTCACATTGATAATGCGTGCAATAGCTAGCAAATAAATAAGCCCGGGAAAAGAAACCCAGCAACACGTGACCTAAACATAAAAGGACATCTTAAGGTCTTATTGAAATACCTCTAGCATGTAACTTGGTCATGTATAGTGCTCACCCATGTAGCTAAACTCGATAGGAAAACTCGTTGTTTTCAAAACACTTAGACTTGACAACCCGTTGGTGATGTATATTTAACTTCCCAAAAATATATAAATATCGATTGACGCAAATGTTGAAACTTAACCTCACACACATGTACTAAAAAAATAAGTAAATAATCTTACCCGAGTCGTAATTCGTCTCGTTTGGTATATAAAACTTTATGTTTTCTTAGAGAACTATATCACGACACTTGATATATACGAGTAAATAGATAATTGTATATAAAATATTAATAAATATTATTACACATATTTTTCAAGAAGATATACTTGAAATACGTCGCATAACATTTAAAATTAGTATGTGCTATGTTTCTACACACATAAAATGCTATTTTTAGATAAAAATAGAATTTTATCTTTTTTGAACCAATATGTATATATATGTACGATTCTGAATGTTTTTGCAATATATAAATGACCATATTATAACATCAAAAAATATTTAAATATTTACTTCTAAAATGATTACTCCCTCTAATTTTCTAGTATGTTTTAAGTATTAACAAGATTAAGAAAAAAGTTAAATCGAGACTTATGTAAACTTTTGAAAATAACCATGTAGTTCACTAAAATACGTTCATATAATGCATTAAAAGTTTTAAGAAGTTTATGGACATTAAATATCCTTTAATGGTGTAAATAAAAAGCCAATGAATTGGGAGGTTATGGATTTAAATTGGAAGGTTATAGATTTAAAGCAATCATAAAAATATATAAATATGGACTTCTAGTGAATAGGTGTGCTAACGTTTTTCATCAAACTTGAATTCAATTTATTTGATGACAAGGACATCAAATTCATGGTGGTCGAATTTTCCAAAATATATTCAAAGAACTCGCCATTAATGTTCCAAATTGATTTACGTGAACACGAAGAACATAAAATATGAATATATGAGTACTTAGGTGAACACTATGCAAAGACTAGCTTCTAACATTTTTTATAATAATAATAATAAATGTTAGGAGGGTAAGTACTCACACAAAGCAAGAAAGGAGAAGGTGTGTGAAAGAAGGGAACCAATCTTGTTCTTGAATACTTGAAACACCATACTTGGTGTTGCACCTTGTCCTAGACTAACTAATTCCGGAGAAAGGGTATTAAGTGTGGGTGACCGGTTTGTCGATTAACTGAGGTGGTGATGGATTTGACATCGATTTTGTGGTGGCCAAATATAGAGAGATCCGGGTGTTGTCCTAGGAAATGTGTGGAGTGGTTTTACTTATTTTGTTTGTTAGTATTTATAGAATAGAATAAGGAGTTTTGATTGTGAATGTATTTAAGTTACATACATATAGAATTGGAATTTATGGACGAAATTTATTATGATTCAATGCCAACTCCTTGACTTCAAGGAATTCATGAAGTGCAATATGTGTATTTCCTTTTTATCAAAGATAATCAAAAGTCACATTAGGTTGTAGGGTATGTTTGCATATATTTTAATATTGATCTCATGGATCTAACCAACCAACATCACAATATTATCTTTGTTATATAAACCACAAAGTTTCGTAGTCATGGTCTTAAACAAATGTGTTTTTTTTAACCCATTTCCTTTAATAAAAACCTAATAAATTGTTTATCCAAGATTACAAGGGCGAGAAATATTAAACAAGCAAACATGAAGGACTATAATTGACAATTTACTAAAGGATGAGGGTGACGGATGTCACACATTCACAAATGGTCATTACATCAACTTGACGTCAACAACGATTTTTTAAATGGGCTTATCAAGAAAACCGTCTATATGGAACAACCACCCAGATTTGTTGATCCTTAATTCCCAAACCATGTGTGCAAATTAAAAAGAGAACTCTATGGTCTAACCAGTACCATGTGGTTGGTTTCGACGGTTACACACATTCCTCACCATTCTTGGTTTTCATTTTTCAATGTAGTCGAGCCGACTCCTCTCTCTTTTTCTACAACCAAAATACCACTACAATTTATCTCCTTGTATATGTTGATGACGTCATTATCACCGACAACAAAGAAGATGTCATCAAAGACTTTACATATCATCTCAACAAGGAATTTAAATTAAAATATATTGGTTCTCTAAGTTCTTTTCGAGGCCTTAAGGTTACTCACACCACCACCGATCTATCCCTTAGCCGAGCAAAATATGCATATGACATATTTTCTAGAGTCGGACTTCTTGATTGCAAAACTATTGCCATTCTCCTCAATCCATTCGACACTTTCACCACCATCGGTACACCATTTCATGACCCTACACTCCATCGTTCGCTTATCGGTGCTCTTCAATATCTTACAATGACCATACCAAACTTCTATTATGTTGTAAATCAAGCAAGTCAACACCTCCAAAATTCAACCACTTCCCATTTTCAGTTTGTAACATCTGGCACCTCTCACATCAATATTGTCCGCTTTTCCCCGATGGGTAGCCCATCCAGAGCTTACGGATTTTTTTTAGTCGCCTCGGTGGAGACTTCCAGGAGGTCACCCATCCTGGTACTACTCCCACCTGAGCATGCTTATCTATGGTGTTCTTCTCTCATCCACTAATATTGAACCCCAAAACGCGTTGGTGAATTAAGAGGCATTGGTTTACGTATGAACCAAGGATCTCTCTTGGCCACAACCAATGTGAGATTTGCCTAAGGTGTCACATTGATCCATGTTAATCTTCTCAGTAATCGGTATCGTTACACAACATGTCAAAAGAATTTTAAGAGATGTAAATGGCACAATATTTTTTGGTCTCACATTTGATTGTCCTACCAAGACACGGTTAGCAGGGTACTTGGATGCAGATTAGGCAAGATGTATCGAAACAAGACGCTCTACTTAGGGTTACTAAATTTTCTTAGCTGGAAACTTAGTGTCTTGGAGTGCAAAGAAGCAACCGATCATCTCACACTCAAGTTGTGAATTCAAATATAGGGCCATGGCAATACGACATCAATTATATGGATAACAAATTTGTTATGTAAACTGCAAGCGTTACCGCCAGGTCAACCAACCTTCGTATGTGGCAATAAAAGGGTCTTATTCTTAAGCCAAAACCCTGTTTCACACAAGAGAGAAAATATATTGACATCGACTACCATTTTATGAGGGAATTAATTGCTTCAAGACACTTTAATACAAAGTTCGTTCCTCCCAAGCTTCATGTAACGGGCATTTTTACCAAAAGCCTTCCACAGCCACTCTTTGAAAGTCTTTGCTCCATGCTTTGGATAGGTCCACGACTTGTTTCGCTTGACGGGGATAATAGGTGCCACCAATTCAAATCACTGAATTTTTAGTTTAATAATGAGGTTACAATCTTGTATTTAGTTGAGGAGATATCTTCTCCTAATTATCCTTCATTTGATTTGAATATATTTTGATTATTTTATTAATAGGAATAATCACTTTATAATTTGTCAACTACAATTAATTTTTAACAACTAAATTCCATCATATTAGTTGTTAACGGGTATTGAATCCATGACCTTTATATTAGTACACTAAGTTAGTTACCATCACACCGAAAGAGTGGAGCATTATCAACCCTAATATTGGTGTAAGAACTCAAAACATGGAACACTATTAAAAAAAGTAAGGAAATAACAAATGACTCAAAGCTACAAAAGTAGATTTGCATACATATCAACCAAAGATAAACGTATACTTAATTATGGAATAACTAACAACCAGACCATAAGACGCGGACTAACTAATCACACTAGCCTAAACGGCTTTACTGAAATTATTAAAAATACTTTATGATAAACTTGATAAATCTAATGTGCATTTCACATGCATGAGCCTTCTCCAACTTTGATCACCCGACATGCATGCAGTCATGCAAATGAGTGTAGAAACGATCTAAACTACTACAAGATTCTTGTGGTAATTGAGAAAGTCAAGCACTAGTTCATTCACCTTGTTAGGGAATTGCTCAGGAAGAAAATGAGATCCATGAGGGACATATATTGTCTCTTGGTTAGGCACATATTTCTTCACCTCTTCACTCGTTATGTATTCACTCATTCCAGGAATTTTCAACAAATACTCTTCCTCGCCGATTATCACAGTCGTTGGAACTTCAACTTTAGGATCTTGTACCTCTGACCCAACTGTGTTCAATGTCCTACAAAGTTTATGTCATATACATACACAGTAAAACCTCTATAAATTAATAATGTTAAGACCGTGATATTTTATTAATTTAGCGAAATATTATTATATTGATAAATTAATAATTATTAATTTAAAGAGTTGGCTTATATTCGTGAGCAACTCTCAAATTAATGCATCGGCTTTCAAAATTTCCATATCCCACTTTACCAATTAGAATAAAATAGAAACAAAGACCTTCAAAATTCCCATGTATATTCACACATTACTAAACTTGTCAAGTTTAATGTACATAGATCTAGAATTTTGGAATACTTTAGTAATTATTAATTAATAGTTTTGCTGGAACCAATATATATACATTGAGATTTCAAAAAAATATTATTTTATTATTTATCGATTGGGGTCCAATTTTGTAGTCCCATGTTAGGACCGGATAAATTATTAGTTTTATCGAGGTTATTAATTTATCGAGTATTAAATTATAGAGGTTCTACTGTATAAACAAATATAATTTCAATCTAGTAGGTTTGACAACACTATCAAAACATATACCTATATGGAACTTGGAGTGCAGTTCGAAATCCAGACTTTTCAAATGCAGCCGCATAGGTTTCAATATCCTCCTCGGAGAACCAAGAGGGTAAAGGAGTTGACGGTTTAACCAAATCCATTATCTCTTGGTTTTCATTTGCTATCTGCAATTCACTTTGAGAAAACAAAATGTAGACGTTTCTCACCACAGTTTTAACATCAAAGCGACCAAAATCAGCTTCAGCTCTTCCAGGTTCCTAATCAAATATTCGGATAATAATATAAATTCAAGTGCAATGTTCCAGTAATAAAGTTGTAGGGTTCATAAATTTATACATACCTGCCATCTTCGAGGGTAGAAGCCATCTGGGAGGACAAATTGATCGGTGAAGGCGCCTGGCGGCATAAATGGCAAACCTAGCGTAATAATCCCAGCTACTTTCTCTGGGTATTGAAGGGCCAATGGGTAGGCAACAATTGCTCCAAAATCTTTGCCAATTATAAATACCTGACAAATGCACGTATAAAACATGAGTAAATTAACAATGTGTATATCTTCAAATCTTCAATTATGAAAAGCATACCTTTGAAATGGCAAGAGAATCAAGGATAGAAGCTGTATCATTGATAAGATCAGTGAACGAGGCCTTCTCAGGCTCTGCAGGTGAATCAGAGAGCCCGTATCCTCTGAAATCAGGTGCAATTGCTCTGAAACCAGCATTTGCAACCGCAATCATCTGGTGACGCCAAGTGTACCATATCTCTGGGAATCCATGAAGGAAAACAACTACTGGAGACGACTCCAAACCGATCTCAGCTACATGAAGCTTTAACCCGTTCACTTGTATGAATCTGTGTGAAATTTGATCCATCACTTTATGTGTATGTGTATGTGTATGTGATATGTGTTCTAAACTGATATCATGCTATTTATATGCATTAAAGTGTACACATAGATAACAGTGTTCTTCAATGATTCAACCATCAGGACGGCTTTTTAAAATAATATTGAATGATTTGATTCGAAACAATACTATACTTACAAAAGGTTAATATAATATTCATAAGAAACAACTTAATAATTAAGTTTATAAACTTTAAAAGCCTTAAAATATATCTAATTAACATGGTTTATGATATATTTAAGAAGAATATGGTTGTAGGTTAGCAAGTGTATAATAGAAATATTAGTTTTTAGCACAAGAGAACGATTGAAATGAAACAACAACTAGAATAACAAATGCAAAAAAATAGAATAATAATATACAATAACTAACAATTATTAATGATAAAGATCAAGCTGATTTAGTTACCAAACAAAACTGAAGTGATTACGTTTACTTGGATTGTGATAAACCACGCAAACTAGGAAACTAAGAATATTGGGTACGGGGACAATCTAATACCACATAGGCGTCACGTAAGTAAGGGTGGGATGTCCTTCTTTTGAGGACTAACGAGGGTATGGGGGCAACCCACCCTCAATTATTATTAATTATTCATTTCTTTTAACTTTATTATTATTATTTTTTATTCTTTTACAATATCGTCGAAAACTAGTTATTGATGTATGACATTGATGTCGTTATTCGAACCGGGAACACCAAAGAAGGCATGCCAAATCCATAAATCCTGGGACGCAGCAGCCTCTAGGATTATTGTTGGATGACCTTGATTGCATCGCATAAACTGCTCGCGCCATGCATTCGGGCAATTCCACCACGGCCAATGCATGCAATCAATGCTTCCAAGCATTCCTGGAAAACCATGTTTTTCATGGTGGAACTCATACAACTTCTGGATGTCAATCGAGTTTGGTTTTCGTAAATATCTTTTGGTGTAGATCTTCACAACACGTTTTCAAAATTTGTACAAACATTCCCATGCAGTTTTTTGGGACATCTTCAAATACTCGTCCCACGAATCAGCACATGTCCCGTAAGCTAGTTGACGCAATGCAGCCGTGCATTTTTGTAAGGTAGTGAACCTTCTTTTGCCTCTAGCATCGTACCGTAAAGTAAAAACCGGGTCACGGCTAGACAAATCATCGGCTATACGTAGGAAAA
The DNA here is from genome assembly GCA_028751855.1 of Ambrosia trifida. Lineage (NCBI taxonomy): Eukaryota > Viridiplantae > Streptophyta > Magnoliopsida > Asterales > Asteraceae > Ambrosia > Ambrosia trifida. The sequence goes on along the minus strand of CM054128.1, from coordinate 129,872,165 downwards.
TTCGACGACTCATTCGGAACCGGCGCCTGTAAATCTCATCCGAGTACAATGGTTGATCGGCAAAATAATCGGCTACTAATCTCTCGTGAGCGCCTGCACGTATGTTGTAAATTAAAATAAATATTGTGACGATATAAATTCAAATATATATATATATATATATATTGCCGATATAGATTGAAATTAATATAAACTAACCTTTCTGGGTTCTATTTATTGTCGTTTGCCTAGTACGCGGTTGCGAGTTTATTTCTTCCTGTAACATTTGTACTTTTCGTATTTTCTGTTCTAGTCATTGTATTCTTGTATCTTTCCATTTTGTACCCTTGTAATCCCGAGCTTATGATCAATGGAAAAATATTTTATCAATTTCATCTAATCTTAATCTATTTCATTTATTCTATAAATTCTACGTGACGCAAACTTTATGTAACGTCGCGTGATTTTTAATTTTCTTGTATTTTAAATTCAATATTTAACAAATTCTAAGTTCGCCTTTACTCATTTCTTGTATGTTACTCCTACTCATTCATGACGAGTCGCCATTATAATTTATCCTATTCAATTTAAACTCTATAACAATAAACTCATTTAGTTAAGATCTTAATACATATTTATTTTTTTTTAAATAAAACATATATATTTTAATACTAATACTTTCAATTTAAAAAAAAATCAAAAAAATAAAATAAAATGGGAAGTCGTTTATCATTTGACTTTATTTCAAATGACAACAACAATAACATTCGTCCGTTTTTTTTTTTATTTTTTATATTTTTTTCTATTGAAGATATATCCCACACTTAATTCACTCTCAACCACCTTTTAACTCTCTTAATTACCCAATCACTTTACCCCACCTATAAATACACCACTCCCTACCCATTCTGACACTTGTTCAATCTCAAATCACTCTCTAAACCTCCAAATTCTTCAAGAAATCCCAAGTGTTGGAAGCCCACTACTAAGTGAGGTTTCTCATTTTAAATTCCAACTTTCTCTTTCTTTCTTCATTTCTCCCCTTCTTCTAACCCATTAGGGAAACCTCTAGGACCTTGCTCTTGTTTGCTATGGCAAATAAATAAGAGTAGGACACCAAAATGAGGCCTCGTGGTTCATCTTCTATTGTTTTTATGCACTAGAAGGTTAGTTAAAGTGATACCAACCAAGTTCACCAACAACTTAATGTTGGATGGACTTGTACTATGGTTAATGGTTCACAAAGGAAAGCCAAGGCTCTTCCAAACTAAGTCACCATACACTACTTTAACCCTATAGTTATATTATGTAAATACTAAAATATATACTTTCAAAACTCTATTAATCTATTAATTTGGAAGGTTTGTGGATACATCCCTACCTTACCAATACTTGACTCTCTTGACCATCCGAATCACCCTTATGGTGGTTTGTGTTTTGGTTAGCCTTAAAGGTACTACTTGACCCTCATGACCATCCGAATCACCTTTATGGTGGTTTGTGTTTTGGTTCGCCTTAAAGGCAATGCATGACTTCCTTGTACTCTTGAATCTCCCTCCGAATCTAAATTCATTTTTTTCTTTTCTTAACTCTAGTCTAACCAGAGCTAAAATCCTCATTTCTCAAGACTCGTTTTTGAGAACTTAACAAACGCACCCTAAGGTGAGTTCATACTTTGTCCCCTTTTTACTCTTTAACACTTTTGGGGCTCAACATGTATCCTATGCAAACATACACTAAACACTTTCATACTTACATGCTCAATCTACTAAACATGCTTATAAACTATGCCATGCTAGAATTTAGACTTTACATACAAATGCCGCTTAGCATACAACCCCCTTAACATGTATAGCGCTATAGGAGTAGCACCCCGCCCCCTAACTGGGTCATGTTAAGTTTTACCGGCCTATCACTTCGGTGTTTGGTCAAGCAGTGCAAACATGTGTTGATTATGCCTTTTGTATGATTCTACGTGTGCAAAGCTATAGCATGACTATTTGAGTAAAATCTTTTAATACTATGTACGTAAACCAAAACTAGTATGCTCACCAATACTTTATGTGTTGACGGATATTTTATACATGTTGCAGGAAATATTTGATGCGATGTCTCAAGAAATCTTGTAGGGATGGACTTAGAAATGCACCACTTTTATTATCATTATGTTATTTGTTGTATTTCCTTTTCTTGAACAATTTGTATTTCCAACTTTGAATGCTATGAAATGAAATTTCCTTAAATCAATTTGTCACAATTCTAGTATCATGAAGTCTTTGAACAATCTATCACAAGTCGCGCCTCGATGTATTCCACCATTGATTGGGGTGTGACAGATTGGTATCAGAGCCATGACTATAGGGAATTAGTATAAAATTGCCATGTTTGACCTAGACTATAGTTAAGAACCTTTTTGACCGTTCCTTTTATCATGCTTAATATACTTGTACTCCCTACATTGCTTCTACTCTATTCTTTTGGTCTTTAAAATTTACCTTCCTATTTGGTGGATGATACTACACTCGAAGACACTCGTATACCACAAACGAAAGGAAATCACCGAAATAGGCGTGAAACCCTCACTTTGGTGATAACTCTCAATCCACGTAAATTCTTTGTGTTTTTGAAACTACACCAAGATAGGAGTGATATCCTCACCTTGGTGGAAATTTCACAATTCTCGTTCTAGTGGACACTTACCAATCAAAGGTTAGAATTAATTTTCTTACCACATTGGACAAAGTGTACAAACCACACTGAAAGAAACGACCTCGCTAAGACAGGAGTGAAATCCGCAACTTAGCGACTAGTTTCAATCCTTGATTTTTTTTCAATCTCGCCAAGATCTCAAATTTACTAATGACAAGAAACATGTAGTAACTGGAAGGGTGAATACCGTTAACCGAAACTTTCGGCGAGAGTATTTCCACCTATTAGGCCAAAGCATGTTTTCAAACTCAAAGGTAAATTCGAATCACTTTGGTTAGTCTTAGTTCCGTTCCGGAACACTCCAATTGTTATTAAACAAGCCTCTCTTTTTATGCTAATACTACTTTCAATTATGTTTTCATGCTATGTTTTCATTATATATTCGATTTATTTCACTCGCATACAATCTCAAGACTCGCATTACAAGCTACTCTCGCAATCTCCAAACAATACTAATAATCGCAAACCAACATAAATCAAAACTCCTTTATATTAACTAAGTGCACTATACTTGCTTATACATATGTGTTACGCTATTTGAACAATGTGAAACTTGCGTCCTATACGTGTAACTTGAACTTGCATACTAAATCTATGAGAACAACTTGAGCTTATGTATTTGGTTTATCTAAATTTGCATCAATTTCACCAATCTAATCTTACCCACAAGTTTTTCATTGTTAATCAAAATTCTAGTAACTTATTTCCTAAATTCAAAGGCCACCTTGTTAAAAAAAAAAAAAAAAAGCTTATGCAAATTTTCTTATGTATGATTCTCGTAGATGTCTTCCCGTCTCAACAGCATCGATCTCAACCAATTGGCGAGTCTTATTGCCCAATAATTAGTCAAGATTCTCCCTAACCTAGAGACACCAACAAACCCAATTTCAAACCCCGACGATACCATCCAGGACAGTACAAACCATGTAGATACTAAACCTTCTACCCATACCTCTACCAAACAAACGAAAAAGAATAACCGAAGACGCAAAAACCTCAAACAGAATCACACTTCGACAACTATTAAGACTCCGATCCCCAACAAAAATCAGTACCGTGGAACCCATCCGTTATGCAAGAGTTGTAAAATCCACCATCCAACCCACATACCATGCCACATATGCACCAACTGTGGTACATATGGTCATTTTGCCAAAGCATGTCGCCACACCACTAAACCACGACCCGAAAAACCTACTAGCACTACCTCATTCACTAAAGCCAATGGGTTGATATGCTCCGAGTGCAACGACCCAACCCATGGACCCAACCAATGCCCAAGACTTGCCATGGTGATCTACGATGCTGGAAGACCCACTCACCACACTAAAGAAGATTGATTTTTCTTTTATTTAAAAAAAATGAGAGTTTCCTTATGTAATGTTTTCAAGAAATTATTCAGATGTGAAAATTTTTTTTTACGAATTATGAAATACCATCGTTATCTTATGTTACAATCATAACTTATCGGTAAAATTCAAACATCGCAAAACCCTTTTCTCCTCGCGCACAACCTTTTTCAAAATTCTGAACAAAATTCTTCCTACTATTCCTAAGAGGATGCCTATTCTTCTATAAAATCCTCACTTTAAACCTTCAAACCACTAACAAATGTGTATCAAGTCAGTATGACGAACGAGATTTTAAATGGTAAAAGTGTTTAAAAAAAAGTTTTTTTTTTTTTTTTTTTTGCTTTCAGGACGCTCAATGTCGTCCATAACCAAAGAATTTTTTTTAGCAAACAGGACATGTGAGAAAAAGACACGCTAAATCAGACAACCTACTTCTTTATAATCCCAAAACCTTTTTCTTGAAATCGTATTACGAGTCAAAATATTCACCAACGCCAAACTAAAATTCTCAATAAACTATTTTTCCTCGCTTAATAAAATGGATTTTTCATAAATTAAACGTCCATCTTCGGTAGGACTTTTACACCAAATTTTCCCCACTTTCTTTAACATCCAACGAACTAAATTCTTCTACCATCAAACTTGACCCTTAGTCTTGAAAAGCTAAAATTGCTCGCGTACCCATAAAACTCAATAAACTCATTTTCATTAAGAATCCAATTGTCCATACTTTTGCTTGATTTTATCCAACTAAACGTAACCACATATACACAAGTCTACACCATTATGTCATGAAACCATATATCTACGCCAAGAACACGTCAGGTTAACACCATCAAAAACCTACTTAATGCCTTTTTACATTATGTGTTTGCATGTCACATTACTTGCTATGTTTACAACATAAAAACTGTTTAATGTCTTATCCTTTGTGTATAAGTATTTTGTGTTCACTAGCTACCCACACATAACTAAGACGAATTATGTGGACCATGCGACAATTGAACTAATTACGGGTGCACACGTAATTACAACAATTGGGTGCATGGAGAACATAACAAGTCCCAGTGTGTGTAACCTAACATGACTTGAATAACAACACGGATGAGGTATGATAACGGCATGGTGGATACGCCGCCGGTACATCCTATACATAAATGTCCTGTCATACTACCAAAAGTAGAGTTATTCGTGCCATGAGAAGTTTTGGGTGTCGAGTTAAAATTTTGACCAACACTTACGTTATTTAACTTTTGCGATACCATTTATGTTATAGTTTACTAGCCTAATTATGCTTCCATCATTTGTCTTTTATGCATATCATAACCTTATTTTGAACCACACTTTCCACTATGCAACATCATCCTTGCTATGAATAATCTATACTTGCAATCTCCATCGAACTTCGTTCCTTCCTTCCTCGTGCTTTCCTTGCTTAATCAGCAATCCTTCCATTATCAAGAATCTATTTCTAAATCCCGTAAGCTCTGGCCTTAATCTCTAAAAGCATTTATACATGTAAAACAAGATTCGTCTCTCACTTTTATATATTTCCTTGACTAATCATGTACTAGATTTCAAAACTAAATAACTACTATTTATTTCGCCCAAAAGCTGTTTTTCAAATAGTCCAATTTCTCGTTTATTTAATCACTTCTAAAAAGTTTTTCCTAACAAAATTTTTGACCTTTGTGCAAACCAAATATCTATAGCTAAATACTACTCATTCTCACATCTAGTCACTCATTATGCTCACATTTTTACTATTTCCCCCAATACCCAAAGACATCTCTTTTACAAGCCAACAAATTCTACTATTTCATATATGATATACCCTATAACTACTTATTTTCCTAAAATTTCTATATGTTATACAAATATACTTACCTATCTTCAATTTTCACTATTTCATACCGTATAAATACTTACTTGCCTAAAATTCTTACTATTTCTTATACACAATATACTTACCTACCTTCACAAGATTATTTTTACTATTTCATGTATGTTCTACTATATATTTACTTACTTTTCCAAAACTTACTGCATCAACTCCATATACAAACCTATTTATACATACCCCTTATTTCATTATTTACAAAAAAAAAAAAAAAATGCTTTAGCCGGTCAAACTTTCAAATTTCTACATATAGCCTTCGGTTAAAATTTTAAAAGTACTTCTCTCACGAGCATAATTATTGCACAGTGAATAGATACAGTATTTGATTTAAGCATAATAAACTAACAAGTTTTTGTTTTTATTAAACTCATATCAAACCACCTACCTATTTTTCAATAGGTTGACTCCTAACTAAATTTCGAGACGAAATTTTTTAAAGTATGGGAGACTGTAACATTTGTACTTTTCGTATTTTTGTTCTAGTCCTTGTATTCTTGTATCTTTCCATTTTGTACCCTTGTAATCCCGAGCTTATTATCAATGGAAAAATATTTTATCAATTTCATCTAATCTTAATCTATTTCATTTATTCTATAAATTCTACATGACGCAAACTTTATGTAACGTCGCGTGATTTTTAATTTTATTGTATTTTAAATTCTATATTTAACAAATTCCAAGTTCGTCTTTACTTGTTTCTTGTGTGTTACTCCTACCCATTCATGACGATTCGCCATTATAATTTATCATATTCAAGTTAAACTCTATAACAATAAACTCATTTAGTTAAGATCTTAATACATATTTATTTTATTTTTAAAATAAAACATATATATTTTAATACTAATACTTTCAATTTAAAAAAAAATCAAAAAAAATAAAATAAAATAACATGGGAAGTCGTTTATCATTTGACTTTATTTCAAATGACAACAACAATAACATTCGTCCGTTTTTTTATTTATTTTTATATTTTTTTTCTATTGAAGATATATCCCCCACCTAATTCACTCTCAACTAGTGTTTTGAAAACCGGACCGGACCAGCCGGTCGGACTGGGCTCCGGGACCTGGACCGGTCCGGTTCGGGTGGTTGGACCGTTTCTGCAGCGAACCGGCTTCGGACCGTAAAACCGGCCGGTCGGACCGGAAAACCGGCCGATCGGATCGAAAAACCGGTGGTCGGACCGGTTTTTTTTATTATTTTTTGATATTTTGGGTTTCGAAACATTTTTTGGCCCGGTTCGTTGGACCTGTCGAACCGGTCGGACCTGTTGGACCGATGAACCGCCCCAGGGTCCGGTTCGACGTCTGGTCCGGTTCTGAAAACCTTGCTCTCAACCACCTCTAAACTCTCTTAATTACCCAACCACTTTACCCTACCTATAAATACACCATTCCCTACTCATTCTAACACTTGTTCAATCTCAAATCACTCTCTAAACCTCTAAATTCTTCAAGAAATCCCAAGTGTTGAAGCCCACTACTAAGTGAGTTTTCTCATTTTAAACTCCAACTTTCTCTTTCTTTCTTCATTTCTCCTCTTCTTCTAACCCATTGGGGAAACCTCTAGGACCTTGCTCTTAGGGGTGAGCATTTCGTGGTTCGGACCCACAGGAACCTTGGAACCGACCCATGAGAACCTTGGACCCGAACCTTTTTAAATATATGGGTCGGTTTCCGGTTCTAGATTTATATGAATTATCGGTTCCGGGCCTGGTCTGTTCCAAACCCACGGTTCTAATATAAGAACCACAAGAACCGTTTGTATTTTAATTAAAAAATAAAAAAATAGTCTTTTTTAGTCTTTTCACTATTCGTTTTTACATTTTATTGTAATCGATTTCATGTAATGTTAATACAATATTAAAAATATTATTTATAATAATAACAATGTATTTTTTCTTGAAATATTTTTCGGCTTAATGGATATGCATAGATGTGATATATTATATAATATATATTATATCCAAATTTGAAGTAAATATTTATATATATCGCTCTGATGTGTGTGTGTGTGTATTTATTATGTATACATAACAGATTCACATAATGTTTCTATTGATGAGAATGACAAAATTGTTACAAAAGCATAAGTCGAGAAACGAAAAATGACTTAAAAAAACTCATGGGCTATTGTTAGACTGTCCATTGTGGAAGCGCGGGTAGCACGACGCGAACGAGGTTTCAGCGCCCGTGCTCACCCCAGCCACAACAGCCCCACGCGAGCACAAGCGATGGTCGTCGCGTGGGTTAATGGAAAAAAGTGACCTTTGGTCGCGGCGTTGCTCACCTCGAGCAACAGCGGGGTCAAGTGACCGGATTACTTGATAGTCACGTTGGTGGCTTGCGCATGTTCGTTGGCGCGTCCATAACGGACGACCTTAGAACCATATGGAGGAATTCTTTTACGAGCATGGTAAAAGAATAGGAATATGTAAATCCTCTAAAAGTGGCTATTGCATTAAAGGGTTCTAGAGGGTCAGACCCTTTTACCCGACCCATCAGAACCTTTAGGACCCGGAACCACATAGCCTTTTAAGGTTCGGTTCGTGGTTCCTAATTTCAACAATAAAAGGGTATACGGTTCTGGTGGGTCCGGGTCAGTTCAGGTCGGTTCCGGACCCTTTGCACATCCCTACTTGCTCTTGTTTGCTACGACAAATAAATATGAGTAGGACACCAAAATGAGGCCTCAAAGGTGGTTCATCTTCTATTGTTTTTATGCACTAGAAGGTTAGTTGAAGTGATACCAACCAAGTTCACCAACAACTTAATGTTGGATGGACTTGTGCTATGGTTAATGGTTGACAAAGGAAAGCCAAGGCTCTTCCAAACTAAGTCACCATACACTACTTTAACCCTATAGTTATATTATATGAATACCAAAATATATACTTTCAAAACTCTATTAATCTATTAACTTGGAAGGTTTGTGGATACATCCCTACCTTACCAATACTTGACTCTCTTGACCATCCGAATCACCCTTATGGTGGTTTGTGTTTTGGTTAGCCTTAAAGGCACTACTTGGCTCTCACGATCATCCGAATCACCTTTATGGTGGTTTGTGTTTTGGTTCGCCTTAAAGGCAATGCATGACTTCCTTGTACTCTTGAATCTCCCTCCGAATCTAAATTCATTTTTTTCCTTTTCTTAACTCTAGTCTAACCGATGCTAAAATCCTCATTTCTCAAGACTCGTTTTTTAGAACTTAACAAACGCACCCTAAGGTGAGTTCATACTTTGTCCCCTTTTTACTCTTTAATACTTTTGGGGCTCAACATGTATCTTATGCAAACATACATTAAACACTTTCATACTCACATGCTCAATCTACTAAACATGCTTATAAACTATGCCATGCTAGAATTTAGACTTTACATACAAATGCCGCTTAGCATACAACCCCCTTAACATGTATAGCGCTATAGGAGTAGCACCCCGCCCCCTAACTCGGTCATGTTAAGTTTTACCGGCCTATCACTTCTGTGTAAGGTCAAGCAGTGCAAACATGTGTTGATTATGCCTTTTGTATGATTCTACGTGTGCAAAGCTATAGCATGACGATTTGAGTAAAATCTTTTAATACTATGTACGTAAACCAAAACTAGTATGCTCACCAATACTTTATGTGTTGACGGATATTTTATACATGTTGCAGGAAATATTTGATGCGATGTCTCAAGAAATCTTGTAGGGATGGACTTAGAAACGCACCAATTTTATTATCATTATGTTGTTTGTTGTATTTCCTTTTCTTGAACAATTTGTATTTCCAACTTTGAATGCTATGAAATGAAATTTCCTTAAATCAATTTGTCACAATTCTAGTATCATGAAGTCTTTGAACAATCTATCACAAGTCGCGCCTCGATGTATTCCGCCATTGGTTGGGGTGTGACACTTCCGCCTCTTCCTCTTGTGCAATGATTTATGTCACTTCAAAAGCGGCGTTCATAAATAGTTGGTCTTCCTCGCTCGACGAAGAGGACGAATTAACCAAAGGTAAATATGACATGGTAAGGTTTTTTTTTAGAAATTTGAAGAACAATGTAGTGTTGGTATTTGTAACTTTTAGAGAGAATTGGTGTGGGTAGAGAGATTTTTTAAGAAAGATGTATGTGTTTTAAAGGATGGTATTTATAATTTGAAATTTTAATTTTTTTAAGTAGTCGTTTGATGCCAACGGTCAAAAAAATAATAATAATTTAATGCAACCAGCCCGTCCTGTTCGTCCTGGTGAGGACGTTTGGGAAGGAGACGGACCAAGGGGCGCAGTGTTGGGGACGAAGACGGATCGGGACAAACATGGGGACGATTTCCACACCGAGTAGCCTAATAAGATTGTACAAAATAAAATATGAATTTCCATAAATATATTTGCAAAATTCTTTCAAAGTATATGTAAATATAGAGGGAGACTAATGTAAAAATGAGCTTAACGTAAAAAGTATAAGAAGGATTATTAGCCATAGATTAAACTAGATAATCAGGGGCACGATGGTAAAATCATTGTGTCATTAAAGTTTCACCCCCCATTTTTAAAACGGCTGTACTTTTTCATATGACATTATTTAAAAAAAAAAAAAACTATACCATAAAAACAAGGTTTTTATACTGTTTCATTTGCATACCCTATTGCTATACTTTAAAAAAAATTGTTGAGTTGATAACTTACGTTTTAGAAGCACAAGTTATACCTGATAACACGACCTGATAAAAGCCAAGTTATAAATGCTAAAACGCAAGTTATACATGATAAAACGTAAGTTATACTTGACAAAAAGATGCAAGTTATACATGATAAAACACAAGTTATACACGATAAAACGCAAGTTATACGTGATAAAAAAGATGTAAGTTATATCTAATAAAAAACGCAAGTTATACTTGATAAAAACGCAAGTTATCAACCCAACAATTTTTTTTAAGTACAACAATAGGGTATACAAATGAAAGAGGGTAAAAAAAAACTTGTTTTTATGGTGTATTTTTTTAAATAATGTCGTATGAAAAAATTATGAACGTTTAAAAATTGGGGGTGGAACTCAACAATGGTAGGTTATACCTATTTTGCCTCTCCCCTTCTTATTTGAAAAATCCAACGTATATATTCATCATTGTAATCCTATTCATTGATTCATTTAGATCAAAAACCCAAAATCCTTCTTATTCTTTTAGGTTAAGGTTCTTTTTACCGTAAATTTTCTCTGTAAATATAATATGAGAAAGTATTCTCTACAAGTATTCATTTAGATCAAAAGCCCAAAATCCTTCGTATACTTTTTAGGTTAAGGTTCTTTTTACCGTAAACTCTCTCTGTATATATAATATGAGAAAGTATTCTCTACAGGTTCAAAGGAGCAATAACCCTCCACGTTTAATTGCGGTTATTTAGGGAACCTCATATATTATTTTTTTGCCAGGGGTAGATTAGACATTTAGCTATCCCATGTAATCAACTTCAAATCTTCCTCTGAAATAACTGAACTATCGATATTAATTTCAAATTTAAATTAACCAAAACAAACTAAATATTACGTTAAAATTCAAATCCAAATCCAATATTGATTACATACTTCGTAGTTTTGCATTCATTAATTGAGTTAGACCAGGCAAATATATTTTTTAATCAACATGTTGATGGTGCATTATGTTGCCTACTTAAAAAGATTGCGCTCTTCATATTGTGTGATGTAAGTTGGCATTTCAAGGGATAAATTACAACTTAAGTAATTCTATATCGTTTGAATGCTTAACTTGAATTAACTTTTGGATTTTCTGCAACACTTTTTTAATCAACTTGAGTAATTATGGTTTTTGTGTTTTTTGAAAAAAAAAATCCATTTGAGAAGTTATGGATTTATGAAAAAAATCTATTTGAGTAAACTTTTCAGGGGATAAATTACAACTTAAGTAATTCTATATCATTTGAATGCTTAACTTTAATCAACTTGCATATTTTTTGCAACAATTTTTTAATCAATTTGAGTATTATGGTTTTATGTGTTTTTTGAAAAAATCTACCTTAGTAATTATGGATTTATGAAAAAATCAACTTGAGTAATTAGAGTAACAAGTGTGGGGTCGGCTTTGTCCTGTTATTGACGTCGTGGGTCGTCGTACACAACCTGAAGAAACAAATGGTCTTACCACTGGTTAGGGATGATAAGACGATTGTATTCCACAGGGATGATCCTTCACTAGCAGCTCTGGATAGAATGGCCTGCAAACAAAGATGTGATGTGGGTAGGGAGACGACTACACAAGGTAGTAGTTTATAATAAAAACGGGGTGAATGGGGATACTATCTTTTGTGATAGCTATTTGGGTTAACAAAAAGTGTCCTTTCTAGGGATGTGATCCCTTATATAGGAGTGGACGTATGCCATCATTACCCAAGTCCTAACCGTTGTTGGCCTAAGCCCGGTTAGGTTGTCTCCACTACCCTTGATTATGTTAGTAAGGTAGTTAAGAGAAGATAAGATTAAGGGAATGATGGAACGGTTTACCGCCTTTAATGTTGAGTCCACGTAATTGTCACCTTGATTCATGCATGGCGGTTGACCATGCATGATATCCGCCTTTGACCGTGACGTGGAGATTGACTGTAACACCCCAACCGATGGCGGAAACATCGGGATGTCACGTATTGATGATTGTTTCAGTAGCACATGGTATAAATTGAATTTTAAATAATTTATTAAAAACATAATATCCAATATAAAATGATGTCTAGGAATTCAATACATGATATCAAATAAACAAAACTTCAAATAACTTCAAATAATAACTTCATGATAAATCCTCATGCAAACTCAAGCCTCAGCTTCATTGTTACCTGAAACATGTTAATTTTGAAAATATTTTTGGGTCAACAAAAGTTGGTGAGAATTACATAGGTTTTGATAATCGAATAAAAATGTTGTGCAATTCATGTGTCATGGCAAGTCTAGTCCCTATGTGAAAACATACTAGAAGTAAATCGAGTGCATAATCAACCCTTGTGACTGTTATAATGTGGTACATCCCATACGCTCATGGTTCACTCGAATATGTTATGCGATAACAAACACCCACGCTACCTTTGTAGGAGGCACGTATCCGGGTGGGATTGTCAGTCCAATAGATCTATCAATGTATACCGTCAGCTGATCAATGTTAATGATTATGCTAGAATTGTGCTTACCCTAGTCATGTTCAAGACATAATGCAACATAGAAAAACACATAGACACATTGATGATTGAATTGCATAAATGATGTTGTAACATGTTTCACCCCAAAAATGGTGGTAAATAGAAAAGGGGCTATGTAAAACTCACCTTAGCAAAGTATTAAGTCTCGAGAAATAGAATATGTGTAGCCCCAAAGTTGCCAATTACAAGAGCTTATAATCAAAGCTTCAAGTGTAGAAGTAATAGACTATAGAAGAAAGGTATGAGGGAAAGTTTAATCGAATTGAAACAATTAGAGGTGCAAAGTATAATGGGTCATAGGTGGGTTTTTATACTAGTTTTGGATTCAATTAGCCATTAAAATTGGTCAACACCATAAAGTAAGGTTTTATGATGAATTGACTATTTGACTAAGACTTTGACTGTTTGACTAAGACTTTGACTAGGACTTTGACTATTTGACTCAAGGCTTTATTTAAAAAAAAAAATCTTGTATTTGAAAAAAAAAAAGAATTTAGAATCATATTATTATTATTATTTATATACATTTATGTATGTATATAAGTTGTGAGTTAGGATAAATAAAGACTTAGACACATTTGTATAATATTAATGATAAAGGTGTAATAAAAAATATATATATATATATATATATATATATATATATATATATATATATATATAAGGGCTTTTTATGTATTAAAATTTTGGGGAAAATTTTGCGATGTTACAGTCTCCCCTACTTTTGGAAACTTCGTCTCGAAGTTTATTGAAAACACAGGGTTGAAGGTGATTGGGTAGAAATTAGGACAAGGGTGGTTTGGGAAGTTTCGAGTTAAGGCATGACATAAATTTATAGGTAACAGAATAAACTGTTTCGAATAATTTGGGTAAGAGTTTTGATATGTGTGAGTTGTAAGGGTTGGATTAGGTTCATCTGAAATAGCAAGGAGAATAAGAATCTTAAGTTTTAGGAGTCCTAAAAGGAATGAGTTGATGGACTATTGAAAGACTAAATGAACTACCAGGTAACTAAGGTTTATAATTGGTCAACTACCGAAAACCTTGATAGAATTTCACACTACCTTAACGTCCCTGTAAATTCATGATTACGTTCCGGACCGCAATCACCAATTTACCTTACATTAGGGTTTTGTGTCCTTCTATGACTCTAAACACACATGTAAGTAATGCAAAATAACATTGTGATTGAATCTTTGTATCAATGAGTCTAATAAATCTTTGTATCAATTTACATGTATGATGTATCCAAAGATGAGTCCAACTGTTGAGCAGGAAAAAGACTTCTACCAGTCAGTGAGTAGGAACCTCTACCGATTGTTGAGCAGGTGTGATAGCCTCTACCAGTCGTTGAGCAGGTTATTAGAACCTCTACCGACTGTTGAGCAGGCATGATGACCTCTACCAATCGTTGAGCAGGTTATTAGGTACTCTACTAACTGTTGAGCAAGTACTTCATCCTCTACCAGTTGTTTGATTAAGTGTAACAATTGTTTTTGGCTTAACACATTAGTTGCAAATTGATAATACATACATGTAAGCAAGTTGGTAAATGCATCAAGTATCAAGTATAGCATGCGAGCTGCAATAGAGTTGCCCTAGACAAGGTTAATGACTTTAGATGTGTTTATAGCAAATAGTTTATTTTCCATGCTTCCAAATATCATGAATAATCAAATGTTCAGGTAGATAATCAAATCCTCATGTATAACTAATATTCAAGTTTTGATGCAATGAACAATTAAGTTTTCAATAGTGTGGTTATCTTGGAGATCAAGTTCATGTTCGAGGAGGTAAAGGATGTGAATTTGGATTTTGAGAGATGATGAAAACTCAAAGTATAATCAAAGTTGTGAAAAATGGTGAACGTGTAAATGGTTGATAAAGGGTTTAATTTATAGGGTTTTAAAAAGACGCAAGTAATAAGGTGATCATGCAGAAAAATCGTGGGGTTTGAATAAATAGTTAGATACAAGCGTATGAGAAAACATGATTGCGGTATTTGCCAAAAATTTGTAATAGTTCGAACAAGTTTAAAATAAGTATGTGTCAATGGAAAAATTGTAGAGTAAATTTTGTTCCTGTGGATGAAAAGATTTTATTTTCTAAATTGGTTTCGTATATAAAACAAAAGTCATTAAATTGTACAACTAAATTGATTTAGATCAAAATATTTCGATGAGTCATAGGTTTTAAACACGATGTCGGATTTCAAGAATCAAGAATTTGTTCAGACGTTTTGTATAATAGGCTTCGAGTAATACATAAAAGAAGTCATTCTTAATAGATTAAAACATTTTTATCGTAAATTATTTGTTACGTCAATAAATTGTCACATAAACATTTGGAATTTAGAAAATAGTTTTTGTGAAAATAAAAGACTCTTTGACAAAATATCTATTTGCTATAGTTTGTGAAATTCCTAGGTAATGAATATTTGACAAAATTTAGTACTCTTTAATGTTGGTGCTAGAGTATATCCTATAAATAGGTTACGTGATGATAGTTTGAACAAAGATTTTAAAATCTTGAATATGATGAAATTTGATGGTTGAGAGTACCTTTAAAAAAAATATACAAATAAAAATCTAGGGGGAGGTTGAAAATAAAATTGGCCCAAAACATCAAAGGTAATAGATTAAAGAAGTAAAATGTGTAACATGTTGTAAAGGGAAAAATATGATTTGGGTTAGATTTTGAAAATAATTAAACATGTGGGTAATATTGTAAGACGTAGTATGATTGTGAAAGTCACAAATAATCATGAAATTCAGGCTGATTAGTAAATTACATAAGAAATGAAATTGATTTGAATTTCAAAGGTTTTGTGATTTCAATGCTTAGAATTTAATGAGAGTGAGGGGGTATAAATGAAAATGAAATACAAAGATTGTATTCATTTGTCCACGTATATACGAAAATGTTGACTTATCAAGATAGATCGGATCTAAGCCCAGTGATTTTTCCCTATTAAACTAGGAGTACATTAGGATTGCAACAAGTGAAAGAGAGTGTAGGCAAGACCGAGCTAGGGTAGGAATAAGGAGGAGGGTAGGGATAGAGATAAGGATAAGGTAGAGCTACAAGCAACTAAAGCAAGTACTGAATAATGTCCTAAGGCTATAGACTAGATTATTTTTCTAATAACCTAATTCCCTATAACCAAGGCTCTGATACCAATCTGTAACACCCCAACCGATGGCGGAAACATCGGGATGTCACGTATTGATGATTGTTTCAGTAGCACATGGTATAAATTGAATTTTAAATAATTTATTAAAAACATAATATCCAATATAAAATGATGTCTAGGAATTCAATATATGATATCAAATAAACAAAACTTCAAATAACTTCAAATAATAACTTCATGATAAATCCTCATGCAAACTCAAGCCTCAGCTTCATTGTTACCTGAAACATGTTAATTTTGAAAATATTTTTGGGTCAACAAAAGTTGGTGAGAATTACATAGGTTTTGATAATCGAATAAAAATGTTGTGCAATTCATGTGTCATGGCAAGTCTAGTCCCTATGTGAAAACATACTAGAAGTAAATCGAGTGCATAATCAACCCTTGTGACTGTTATAATGTGGTACATCCCATACGCTCATGGTTCACTCGAATATGTTATGCGATAACAAACACCCACGCTACCTTTGTAGGAGGCACGTATCCGGGTGGGATTGTCAGTCCAATAGATCTATCAATGTATACCGTCGGCTGATCAATGTTAATGATTATGCTAGAATTGTGCTTACCCTAGTCATGTTCAAGACATAATGCAACATAGAAAAACACATAGACACATTGATGATTGAATTGCATAAATGATGTTGTAACATGTTTCACCCCAAAAATGGTGATAAATAGAAAAGGGGCTATGTAAAACTCACCTTAGCAAAGTATTAAGTCTCGAGAAATAGAATATGTGTAGCCCCAAAGTTGCCAATTACAAGAGCTTATAATCAAAGCTTCAAGTGTAGAAGTAATAGACTATAGAAGAAAGGTATGAGGGAAAGTTTAATCGAATTGAAACAATTAGAGGTGCAAAGTATAATGGGTCATAGGTGGGTTTTTATACTAGTTTTGGATTCAATTAGCCATTAAAATTGGTCAACACCATAAAGTAAGGTTTTATGATGAATTGACTATTTGACTAAGACTTTGACTGTTTGACTAAGACTTTGACTAGGACTTTGACTATTTGACTCAAGGCTTTATTTAAAAAAAAAAAATCTTGTATTTGAAAAAAAAAAAGAATTTAGAATCATATTATTATTATTATTATTATTTATATACATTTATGTATGTATATAAGTTGTGAGTTAGGATAAATAAAGACTTAGACACATTTGTATAATATTAATGATAAAGGTGTAATAAAAAAAAAATATATATATATATATAAGGGCTTTTTATGTATTAAAATTTTGGGGAAAATTTTGCGATGTTACATTGACCAAGCGTGCATTACTCCTTTGGTCTTTTGCGTGTGAGTTCCTTCCGCGCAGTTGTGTTATCTGGGTTTGGGTACGCACACTAGTCGGTTTAGTACCCAATCTCATCAAGTCCCCCAGTCCAGTGTGTCTTCTATCTCTGAAGCTATGATGAGGTAGGAGAGATGTTGGACACAAAATAATTGTAGTGTTGATGATAGCTCATCAAGATTGTGTTGCATGCTTCTCATTGTGTGCGGATTGCGGGGAGTATCTTTGTGTAAGGCCATTGTGCGGAGAACGTATATTGCAGTTTTACGTCAATTTTCCGCGGATACATGACACGTCAGCAGTTCGTAGTGGACAGTTGTTAATTCCCCATGATTTTGAAAACGTGTGGTTATGCTGGCGAGTGTGATTTGACGTGACTGCTGATGGTTGATATGTGCGTGCATATACACGTTCCTGAGAGGTGTCAGGAGAGTGGGCGCGTGAGGCGCGTGTGGTGTCTCTCTGTCTCCTGTCAGACCCGTGTAGCTTTGTAATTGGGCTCATGCTCAAAAAAGGTGGCTGGCCCACGTGACATGACGTCAGCCGTATTAATTGCCAAGCCTATAAAATCATTTCGAATCAGCAGTTTCCCACTCTTTCTTTATTTCGTTCGTTTCATATTCAAATTTTCTAACGTCTTTCTTTCAAATATTCTTGAATCTCTTCAATTGTTCATCATGTCACAAGACTCCCAGAGCACCAAGATCTGACGACGATGGACATGGCTGGTAAAACAACATATGGTAGGAGCAAGTTTGAATGATAAGAGGTTTAGAGCGAGAGAAAGAGACAAAGAGAGAGAGAGAGAGAGAGGGAGGAAGAGGTTTAGAGAGAGAGAAACAGAGAGGGGAGGTCTGATAAAAGGTGTGACAAAGCACTAATTACAATTACTGTTCAATTATAACACCTATAAATATATTTATAATATAATAATAGTAATAAATATTGGTATTATTAAGAACTTTGCGATTAAAGAAATATTTGATGTTATTACAAATTAATGTATTAAAAAGGATCGATGTTAATTATATAAAGTTATTTTTTTAGTATCTATCTATATATATAAAAGAAACGTATATGCTGACGTGGCGTGTAATGGAGGCCTCAACATTTCCTTGAGAGTGCCACGTGGCATCATAATGGAGAGTTTTTGGTGTTTTTGAATTGTTTCCTTTTTTAATTAAATTGAGTTATTTTAGGAAAAAAAAGAATTTAAAAATAAATTTAAAATTTTCTCTCTCATATTTCCTCCCATAATTTTTAAACGTTTATATCTTTTATATACGGGATTTTTAAAAGAAAAAAATTACACCAAATTAACGAGCGTTTTATTATTATTCCAACGAGTACCATAGTGCTATATAAAAACGGAGAAAAAATCGACTATTTTTTGTGGGGTTTCGTTCATACAAGAAAAAAACACACAAAGTGTTCATGTTATCACGTAAAATTAGATTTTGTGGGGAATATGAGTTATTACTGATTAGAATACTATGAACATGCAATGATTGAGAGATACAATATAATATAAGGGTTGGGTTATTCTACAAAGGCTACAAAAAATAAGAAGGGTGAGAAGCCACTAGAAAATGACATGTGTCCAAATGATTAACAAGTGGGAGGGGTAATTTTGTCAAAAACATATGCACATGCAAGTCACATGCCATTTCCACCTTCATTTTTAAATGCCCGTAACTTTTTTATACGTCATCCGTTTTAAAAAAAAAATTATATATAAAATTGAGCGTCTTTTTATCTTTAATATTAGAACCATATTGCTATACTTTTGAAAAAATTTCAAAACCCACTTGCGTAAGACACAATGGAATGTAAAACACAATGAACACCAATTAAATATAGGGTATAAAACACAATCAAGAGTCTAGTAAAACACAATGGACGATATACTAAAGATACAATGAATAGAAGACTAAAACACAATGAATACTTTTGAAAAAAAAAGGTTGAAAACCAGTTGCATAAGACACAATGGATGACATACGAAAGACACAATGAACAAAAGACTAAAATACAATGAATACTTTTGAAAAAAAAGTTAAAAACCTAATTGTGTAAAACCCAATGGACGACATAATAAAGACACAATGAACAGAAGATTAAAACACAATGAATACTTTTGTAAAAAAAGTTCAAAACCCAGTTGCGTAAGACACAATGGAGATAATGTAAAACACAATGAGTACCAATTAAATATGCAATGAACAATAGGGTATAAAACACAATGAACAGTCTAATAAAACACAAT
The DNA here is from genome assembly GCA_028751855.1 of Ambrosia trifida. Lineage (NCBI taxonomy): Eukaryota > Viridiplantae > Streptophyta > Magnoliopsida > Asterales > Asteraceae > Ambrosia > Ambrosia trifida. The sequence goes on along the minus strand of CM054128.1, from coordinate 129,852,268 downwards.
GGACAACATTCTAAAGACACAATGAACAGAAGACTAAAACACAATGAATAATAGACTTAAACACAATGAACAACATAATAAAACACAATGTACACCTAAATACAAAACTCATTTGCGTAAAACACAATTAAAATCATACTAAAAACACAATGGACAAAGTTAAATCATGTGTAGACTAAAAAAACATAAATAACATATTTATAAAGCACACATGCATACTATAACACAATGAACGTGCAGAAGACACAACGGAGAAAAAAAAAACCCATTTAGCACGAATTTTTTTTTTTCAATTTTAATGTAGCAATGTGGTACTCATATTAAAGATAAAAAAACCCTCGTTAATATGGTGAAATTTTTTTGAAAAAAAAAAATGTCGTATGAAAAAGTTATAGACGTTTTAAAATGATGGGGGAATTGACATGTGCATTGCATGTGGAGAGAGAAAGTCAACAAATGTTGTTTTCCTTTTATGCCCTTTCTCTAATTTATTATTTATTTTTTTCAAACAAACTAATCTGAACCCTTCAAATATATGATCAATGGATCACAATCCTTCTCACCCTTCCTAGAAAAAATATCTTGTGTATTTGATCCTAACCCTATAATATAATAGTTCTACCTATAAATATATTTATAGTAATAGTAATAAATATTATTATTATTATTATGAACTTTGCGATTAAATAAATATTTGATGTTATCACAAATTGTTATATATATATTAATTATCAACAGTCGGTGGAACAGTACTAACGGAGACAGACTAACGCCGTTACCGAGGTCAACATCTGCGGCTGTTGACACGACGAAATTACAGGTTTGCCCTTCCAGCTTCAACACAGCCACCCACCACAAGACCACCGTCGTTGATCGCCGTGGTGGTGCTGACAGGCCCGTGGTCCTACCAGGGTTTTACAGAAGCGAGAGAGACTCCGTGAACGGATGCTTGCTGCTCACGAGGTCAACATCGGCGAGACCACCGTCGTTGGTCGCCGTGGTGGTGCTGACAGGCTCGTGGTCCTACCAAGGTTTTACAGAAGCGAGAGAGACTCCGTGAACGGATGCTTGCTGCTCACGAGGTCAACATCGGCGACGTTGGTGCATAGTCGCTTTCAGGTGACTCTCGACTTAGGCATGCAACGTCCGCTACCTCCACACCACCACCGGGAACCACGGTGCATCATGTGAACATACGTCGTCACACTCCTGTTGACTTTGACACTTATGCAGAGACTTTCGCCCACATATCAACGACCAACCAAACAATCCGGCTCACTTTGGTGGTCATTTCCCGCGGCTACGCCGTCTTCAGAACACGGGACTAATGACTTGGTTGGCCACCTTGCGTCTCCATGCCGGAGTCCGCCGCTGTCTTTTATATCTTCGCCTCTCTCATGTTAATGTGAAATAGACACATATAATGGTTTTAGGTATATTGATAGTTTTTTTATTAGATGGTTTTGAGAAAACAATGGGCCATTTCATACTTATTTTATCTTTCCTTTAAAACCTAAATGACAATACGTCGACGTTTAATTGGTGATAAACTATTTACAGCCACACGATTTGTTTTGTGTCAGCTAGTGGCTTCATCCACGGTATGTAGTTTTACTTGGTAGTGGTTATTAATTAACGTTTTCTCAACCATAATATTGGATGCATTCACTTAAAAAAAAAAAGGTAAAATATTTGGTTCCACTTATTAGATCATTAAACATTACATACAACACACACTGTAATTCGAAATGGAGAATTATTATCTTTTACAGTAAATTACAAGTGGTGACGTTTTGTTTTTGTACTACGAAGAATCAAGCCCCTTATGAACGAATAACATCGTTGTTGGTATGTATTTTACATCACATGAGACACTTGATTTTAGAATTTCTATTTTTTATCCCAGTTTTGTTTGTTGTTTGTTTGGCACAATTTTACGACCTCCTACATTTGTAGCACGTTTTTATACCCTCTGCCCCGCAATGCGGGGGTTGCAGATTATCATGCACCGATGTCTCAAGTGCCATGGATAGATATTAAGGGGGACGGAACAACCATAAATGCTCACGGGTACCTCACTATTAGCATGGTAACACCGTCATCGGTGGTGCTGGTAGTGGATCCGTGAAGGGTTTTCGTGAGAATGTTAACGGATGGGTACCCGTGAGTTTAGGGGCGGATGTATCATTGAATGAGGGGTGGCGTCCGCTAGCCCTCAACTTTTCCTGCGTAGGGTAAATTTTTACGTATTTTTATGTTTTTAATTTTTTGTATTATGTTGCCCGTGAAAATTATGTAACGTTACCTCTCAATTTTTTAAAAACCCAACACACCCTCAAAGTTTTTAATATAAGCCTTAAATAAAAATAGATAGAAACTTATAGGTCATAGCCTAGTTCATTTGTAATTTATTAGTAATTAAAATATACAAGCCTATTGACAATGGTTAAAGTATTGAACAAAAGCGAGTCTGAATGGGTATACTTAGTCGTGGAGCATTCCGATAGTTCTACCTATAAATATATTTATAGTAATAGTAATAAATATTATTATTATTATTAAGAACTTTGCGATTAAAGAAATATTTGATGTTATCACAAATTGGTGTATTAAAAAGGATCGATGTTAATTATATAAAAAGTTGTTTTTTAGTATATAATATAATATAATATAATGGTTCTTAAAAAAACTGATTTTTACCTTTTGTTCATTTGTTCGCGATTGAATTCCCCGTCACAACGCGCGGTAGAGAAATCCTAGTTAACTATTATTTAACTATTCATGAATATGGATGGTATAATAATAACGGCGTCAGTGTACCCTTATTAACATTAACGATGTTAATGTGTTGTCATCCCGTGAACCATGTGTTGTGAAAACCCCCCATCCACCTCATCCAAACTTTTCTCTCTTTCCCTCATATAGACCTGACAATCTTAACATATCTAGCTAAGTTTGGTTTGTTTTGAGTTTAAAATTTAAACTTTTATGTTGAATTGGGTTTAGTATAATTTTCATGAGGGTTATGATGGATAATTTTAGATGTTGGATATAAGTAAATGGGTCCAGATAGATATGTTAAAAAAAACAAATGTGTCAAGATGAGTATTTTCATATAACCTCATTGGAATCTGCATTAGAAACTCACCCAACACCAAAAATGTTGATGTCCGATAGAGATCTATGCCATCATCAACGAACGATTGTGTCTTTTGCTTTTCTTAAATCGTCCAGTCGTTAATGGGCCAATTCGGGTTGAAAAATTATGGGTCGTTCATGTGTCGGTTTGGGTCAAAGCGGTCCAGGTAGTTAACAGGCCCTGTTCGGTCAAAACAGGCCGGGCCTTTAGAGGGTTGGTTCGGGTCGTTAACAGGCCCGTTCGGATCAAAATGGTCTGGGTCGTTAACGGGCTGGTCAGGTTGAAATAGTCCGAGTCGTTAAGGGGCATGTTCAGGTCGAACGGTCCAGGTCGTTAGCGGGCCTATCCGGATCAAAACGATCCAGGTCGTTAACGGCCCTGGTCAGGTTCGTTACCAGGCCCGGCCTAATTGAAACGGCCCGACTCGTTAATGGGTTGGTGGGTACGAAAAATCCTAGTGATTAATTGGCATGGTCTGGTTGAAACAGTTCGAGTGTTTATTGGGCGCGATCAAGCTCAATGCGACACACGGGTGCATTTTATCACCTCTAGTTTCATGCTACCACACGCTCTCTGGGGATGGCAAAAAAAACCCGATCCCGACGGGTATACTCAAAACCCGAAGCATTTGGGACGGGTATACTTGATACCCGACGGGTATGGTACGTGTATGGTATTGAAAAAAAAATATTTCGCGGGTATGACATTAGGTGATACCCGACCCGATTACCCGAAAATAAATACCCGTCTACCCAAAATATATACCTAAATACTTTTAAGTTTTATATATATCTTTTCTTAACTATTTTTTAGTAATGTTTCATTCTAATAAATTCATTATTTGAAGAATAAACTTTTCGTCTAAAATATATATTCTAATAACATTATTATTTATATTTATATGCTATGAAATATATAAATAGTTTTCAAAATTCATACTAAAATACATATTTACATATTAAATGTTTCAAAGATTATTATGGTGATGATAATATATATGTTAATTATTATAATTTCATATACTCTAGATTTATTAAAACATAAGACTATAAAAAATATATATACATGCAAATACCAACGGGTATACCCGATACCTGTGGGTATGCTCTATACCCGACGGGTAATACCCGACAAAACCCGACGGGTAATGAGACGGGTATGGTATGAGATTTTATAATCGGGTATGGGTATGGTATTAGTCAAACCCGACCCATACCGACCCGTTGCCATCCCTAACGCTCTCTCTCCCTCTTTTTCATACCACCTCTCTCTCTCTCCCATTTTGTGTTTGCATTTTGAAGGTCGATCTTAAATAATATCAGTCACACCTCTCGAACAACATGTCCAAACCGCCGTTGGAGAAAACATAAACTCGCCGACTTCAACGCTTCTTCGTCGTCTTCACGGCTTCTTCTCCGTCATCTTCTTTTACAGGTTACCCCGATGTCTGTTCTTGGAATTGGTTTAACATGTTTGTTGTTTCAATGCATTGTTTTCTCTACCTATGAATTTGTGTATGATGATTCTTGATATACTTGCATTTTAGTAATCTAGGTTGGACTTTGTTAAATCTCTTTATTTTAGTTCACAAATCATTTGAAAATTATTATGTGGTTCCTTTAATGGATGATGAATATGTTCAAACTTTATGTTGTTAGTTAATGGTAATAGGTGAACAATGCTAACGGACATGGCATAGTTTTGGAAGTTGTACTAGTTAAAGAGCTGTTTGGCAACTTCTGAATGGTTTAGTACTAAACCAGTAAGAAGTCTGAATCATTAAGTGCTTAACCAGTATAATGTGAAACCAATACTTTGGTTATGTACCGCATGTGTGTTTTGTGGTGCAATGGTTTGTGTGTCCATTTGAAGCCACATACCCGGGTTAGATTATTTGTTCACCCGTTTGTTTCCTTTTTCGAACAGGTATACACATGTTGCTTTGAAATTAAATCACCGGTGATGTGTGCTTTCCTCGCCATATATTTGTTTCCAACGCGTTCCATTTAGGGATTTATAGACATTGGCATTTTTTCAGTTGTCTGCAGGAAGGGTCGTCTGATAGTTGTCTGTTTCTTTCTATTTCAGCGCCTCCAACACGTCTAACCTTGGTTTAAGGTTAACACGGTATCTCCTTTCAGTACTCTTTGTAATTTTGTACACAGAGTGGTGTTAGACTGTTAGTGTAACACACACTACCGCTTACACAATGTAATAGTGCAGCTTGCCTTAAGAACATAGCATGGATCAAACAGTTAAGGGACTTTTGATCAGATTATAGTAGGGTTAGGAAATTAGGATCCCTCTGCAAAAGCAGAGTCATGAGTTGCAATATTTGCAGCTTCGAAAGCAACCGAGGTCTCAGACGCTTCACTTTCTTTTGTTTTTTCCATTCTTAAAAAACATAAAAAAAAAAAAGACGAACTAAGCGTATTCGTTTTGGGCATAATGACTATATGTGTGATGGTATTACATATAGTTTTTATTTAGATGGTGATGGAAATTTATTGAACCACTGCGTTTCTGTCCTCAGGACCTCAACGCGTTTCCATCCCCAAGGCGTTTCTGAAACGCGTTTCCTATTATCTTAAAAAAAAAAGGAGTAGGAACAACTACACACAACTGAAACAAAGCACAACAAGTGTTACCTTTAATCTATAACTGTAGTTGTAGTACCTAAACTCTTTTCTTGAAGATTTTAATCCAAACATAAAAATGTATCAAATAACTATTACAACAATGTATCAAATCTAACATCATGATCATTGAAATTTATCCATAGTCATTATGACTATTATTGAAAACTTATAAGCATTACATAGTATTCCCTCTATCCAAAACACAAAGAAAAAGAAAACACAAACTCTTTAGATCAAACCTTTAATTTATTGAGGATGTTCTCCCAACACATGTGCCCAAATAGAACTTGAAACTACCTGCCAACAACGAGTTTTGCTCTGCTTTGACCTTCATTGATTTGGAATTGCTCTCCTAAACCGAAATGACTCATGAGCAACCAAACAATGGTAACGAGCTCACCACCTCGACTCACTTGTGCTGCCTGCATGTTGGCTCGTGCGTGACTCGCAGCATAACACAACAACTCCACCCATACCTTGCTTATGATAAACCATTTATCCGGTTTCGGGTTGCTTGCATGTTGGCTCGTGAGTTCTTCCTCTTTCCTCGTGGATTCTTCCGCTTTCATTTTGAGTTCTTCCGATTTCCTCGTGAGTTCATCCGCTATCTCCACAATTTTTTTCGCTAAAATGCAACCATCGAATAACAATGACTTGCTCCGGTCGCCCTTAATCGATACTGGTGTCACTACAGTCTGTACTTCGTAAATCTCGTAACACGCGTGTGCATGCTTATCATAAAGGTTGCCTTTACCCCATGCTTCCGATTGATCACTTGAATTTTTATCTTTCATTTTTTCTTGGAAAAACCTCTTGGCCTCGGCACAAGTATCCCGAAACCGTATTTGTGCAATACCTGCTACTGCCGACATCATGCTAGGTTCCATGATAAGAAGGTACAACATGTAATCAGATAAGAGCTTCGAGATCTTCCTATGTCGGTTATCGGTATCCTCTTTTTTGTTGTATAATAATTCGGTAGCGATGTGCCATAGAATGAGACTTTGATCATAGTCGACAACTGCAACATATTTGAGTAACTCAACCCATCCTTCTTCGACTCGAAGGACCCAATCGCCACGTGCCGAACTTATCTCCTTCGCGGTCTCCAAGTCATCCGCGAGTTCTGATTTCGATTTTAGTTCATCGAAGATGAAGTCTCTAAGATCATCGGAGAATGCTTTTGGTTTTACATAAATGATGCTATCAAGCAATTCATCAACCCCCAACATGTCGATAAGTTTTTCCCATATGTGAACAAATGTAACTTTCGAACAAAATCTTGTATCGTCCTTTTTATTATATTTTTTGCTCAAGCAGTAGTCGATAAGGTTGAAGGTATTAATGGTTTCGGACCACCTTCGATTCGCAAATTTCTTCAGACCTCTACAAAGTTGTCGATTCATACATCCTATCAGCCCTCTACGAAGGTTGGACTGCGTCTGATTGACTACATTCGGTTGATGATTGGCTGCTTTCGGTTTAGAATTGTGTTTGGTTTCCTGCATTATTAGATAGAATATATTAGTTAGTTAGTCATACCTACAATAATCCCTAACTAATACATTGCATTGTATGTAATAAATTCAAACTAAGATATTATATCTTATTACCTTACTTGCTCCCTTGATCCGGAGGCTGAGAAAAAAATTGATGATTTTGTTCTTAAGAGTGTAGGCAGGCTCTTCATCGGGTGATTCGCGAAGAGCAATGATGGTCCAGTCCGAAAACAAGAGCATGAGTAAAGCAGTTATATCCAACACCAATGCCCCAAAGAGCAAACTGTAAGTAATCACTACATCCTCATCACTGAATTTTGATTTGCCTTTCAATACGAATATTATGATTGCTAAGAAAACAGTTGCGAGAGAGAAAACTCGACAAATGGCTCCAAACGCACCATAAACCACAGGAAGCTTGGTGAATAGAACTTCATAGATGAAGTTTAACTCGACCTCGATCACTTTGAACGCGTCTTTGGCAGTGCGATTCAAGAAGAAATCGCGACTCAGATTGCGCTCCTTTTGACTGAAAATGGTATCAACAATAAGACCTCTAAATTTTTGATAGAAGAGATAACCATACTGCACCACCTCCAAATTTGTTAAACTCCCCTTCTTCGCCTTGTTAGCTGATTTGGTCGATGTATCCACTTCCTCAACCGTTGTGAATGATGTCGGAAGATTAGATGACGTCGTGGTAACGTATACATCCATGAGTTTTGCGTAATTTAGGCCTGCATCCGCGTCCGTAAGCATCGACTCTTTGAATCTATCAGCACTCGCAAGATAAAGCGCGCGTGTTCTTTCAGCGTATTTGATGATTCCAGTCAGAAACATCAACGTCGTAGGAATCCATAACCGGTTATCAGGAAGTGACTGGACAAACACATAAATCGCGGCTAAACACTGGAAGACAAGACCAAGGAGATGACGGAGCCACAATTCGTTATCTTCCATTGCGAAAGCCGTAATGGTGTCTGGACCACCAAGATGCACCAAAAGAAACGGTGCCCAAAAGGCAAGAAGGTCGGTATTTTCCACAGGGGTTCTTTTTTTTCCTGCAGCTTCACCCGGGTTCCCCATGCTATTCGAGATAAGTCCAACAGCAAAGTTAGCCGTGGCGTCGGCCATTAGGTACGCAGTCCACAAGGGCATGACTATCCAGTAGCTCTTTGTTCGTTTTCTAAAAGGAGCAACGAAAATCAGAAACGTTTGTAATAAAAGACTTAAGACGATGAAGCATCGGAGATCCCAAGTATCCCATAGTCTTTTCCACTCCGGAGGGATAGGAATTTCCACTAGCATTCTTGCCATTGTTGCTTGCTTTGCAAAGTTTATCTACAAAGTTGTTATTGTGATTAATCGGAGTTAATGCATGTTTTACTCTAGAATTGCAACTGTAGTTTTGGTCTAAAGATTATTTTAGGGAAAATTTACCAAAAAAGGCAGAGAAATAAATTCAAAAATAGACATAAAAATTATCAACCCTCATTTTCTCTGACCAGAAGCCGTCACACAACCTCCGCCGGATGTGATGACTAAGATTTAGCTCACACTTTTAGTTGAGACGGCAAAGAAATCGCCGCCTATACTTGCACTTTTGGTAAAAGAGATGCCAGTTAAGATTGCACTTTTGTTGAAAAGCATCGGTTAAGCTTGCGCTTTTGGATGTCAGCTATAGCTTAGCCAGTGCTTTTCGGGATAGCTAAATTTCCATGTTTGTTTTCTTTTAATAAAAATTAGTGTAATTAGACTAATATGATAATTTTTCCTTATTAATATCTTAGTCAATGGTAAACAAAAACACAACTTATGATCTATATATAGCATTGAGTCAGAGTTTCTAAAAGTGGTTTGTATCCAATTAGTATTGATTAAGCACTTAGTATTGCAGTGGGGTATAAAGCAGTGTCAAGTAGCACCCATGGCACATCATCGTCAGCAATCAACAACACTGGAAAGGCTCGTAAAACAAAAGAAATAGAAAAACTAAAAAAAATAAAACCGAACGAAAAGTAGACGTAAAAAGGTTGAACCACGCACGCGAAACTTCAAACATAGAAAACAATAACTAAGTCAATTTAACACCCCCACATTGCGACGGGACCGTTAAACAGGAAAAAAATAGGCAGAAATTGTTAAAGCACGCACGCACGTTTCAGCGTGTTAACTCGAAAAATTTAGACCGAAACGTAAAACGAAAAATGTATAAAAGATTAAAAGTATAGGTGACCAAGGTTGAAAGTGAAAAAGGTTTGGGGTTAATTTGTAAAATATGAAAAACTCTTGGGTAGACAAATCTAATATAAACTAACAAAATGTGTGTTACGATATAGCATAGAAATTAATGTACTATAATATAAAAAACAACATGTGAATAGTAATAAAAATATATATATTAAAGCTAGACCTGGGTGCTTTGAATGTGTGATGTGACAGCTGAAATGATTAGGCAATCATTGAAAGTATTTATACCTCCTCCTAGTCGTCCAAGGCCCTAGGGGCGACAAGGATCATGACAAGCGACTAGGTGGGGTGATTATCAAGCTAGTCATCTTGAGTCTCAGGAGACTAGCAAAGCTAGTTGCTCCAAAAGGACCCAGTTGCTATCAGTTACAAAAACAGCCCAGAATCATTCGAAACACATACAATACATCAAAATTAACACATATACTAGGCTAGGGACATACGTGTACTAACAGGTAGCATCGATAAAATATTAAATGGTTTTTAATAAGCGAAAATATAAAAAGAATTCGTTAAGAAATAAATATTAAATAAATAAGAGATAAACGTGTAATTATAATTTAATAATATTATTTTAAATAAAAAAGAATTAAGATAATTATAAGATTTTTATTTATTATATAGTAAAGATATAATAAAGATAGAGATAAAGATTAAAATAATAAATTTATAAATATTGGTTAAATTTGGGTTATTCTAGTATGAACAAAAACGCTCGTCAATTGGGTGTAATTGTTTTTTAAATGTCGTATATAAAAGCTATTAACGTTTAAAAATTGTGGGGGAAACATGAGATATGAAAAACTTTTAGAGGGAAATAAGGGGGAGGAAGGCATCACCTAGTGGCATGGGTCACTCAAAGGGTGTGAGGACTAACCTAATGTCATGTGCACTTTCGTTATATATATATATATATATATATATATATATATATATATATATATATATATATATATATATATATATATATATATATATATATATATGGGATGGTTCTGTAGTAAACCCTAAAAATTTGAGAAAACTCTAGTAAACCCTTAAAAAATCCTACTTCCCGAGCTTTTTTTTTTTTTTTTTTTTAAATTAGGGCATGTAATATACATGTTTTTAAGTGTTTTGAGCCAAAAAAATCAAAAAAGCGCCGAAGAGTGTTTTTTTTTTTTTTTTTTTTTTTTTTTTTTTTTTTTTTTTTTAAATAAGTTTTGCATCATAACATATGTTACCAGTGCAAAAATAAGCTAACATATGCTATGGTGCATAACTTATTTTATTTTTTAAAAAAAAAACCGCTCGGCGCTTTTTTGATTTTTTTGGCTTAAAACACTTAAAAACATGTATATTACATGCCCTAATTTTTTCAAAAAAAAAAAAAGTTCGGGAAGTAGGTTTTTTTAAGGGTTTACTAGAGTTTTCTCAAATTTTTAGGGTTTACTATGGATACTTAGCCTATATATATATATAGATCTAAGCAGTTAATGCGGTAAAATATCAGATATTAGTGAAGGACCGATATTTGAGATATAGGTTATCGTAGTGAGATATCGGTGGGATATCGGCAATTTTTATATCATGCAAAATCTATACATGTAGCAATTTAACACTAACAATTCAACATACTCTCATACCATTAACAAATTAACCTTTTACAATTTGCAAAACACTAACAATTATAGCAAGTGGGAACTTGTTAAGACTTAAAACACAAATCTTTAACACTAACTATTAACAATTAAGACTTAAAACAGTAATAAAAAAGTAATAACAACTATAAGAAATAAGAAAAATAGAAGAACTAGGAAGAAAAACACAAATATCGCCGATAATATCGGTACAAAATATCGGTCAAAATATCGGTACCAATATATCGGTTGATGACTGATAACCGAGATATCGGTGATATATCATCGATATATCGGCCGAGTTAACTACTTAGATATAGATTATACGGACAGATCACAGATACACCGCTTTGGTGTTTTTTCTTTTTTTTAAACAAATATCAAATTACTATCTTACTCCTAGAGACTTCTATATGTGCACGTTGAATAATTTGAACCGACGACCAGTTGATAAGCCGGGAACCGCGAAATTAAGACTATCCATAATGGGTTAATGTCCCTTAGGGGCATTTTCCATCAAATAGCATTATAATGTCCCTTCAAAAAATGTGTAATGGTTAACATCTCTTAATGCCTTTTTAATCATTATTTTCTATATTTGTTCTCTTATATTTGCATTATATTAGAAATGTTCCTCCCTTTTCATGCCCCTATAACGCTTAAAGACGGTGTTAAAAGCGTTATCAAGCTCATTAATGCCCCTATAATGCCTATTACTCATGGTCTAATTATTTTTTTTTTGAACGGCCAACGAAACGTTTCTGCCCGACTACCCATGGGACCCTTAAACTGGCGAACCCAAGAACCCCCCCCCCCCCCAAGACTATGCAAGGGGTTGGCCAGGGTAGCCAGGCTTGCCCATGAGGTTTCCGAACCGGGGAAAACCCGATCCCGCACCCGTCCTAAGACCCGCTGTGGAGAACCGTTAAACCCGAGCGAGATCAGGACTCGAACTCCTAACCATAGGTTAGGAGTCATCCCTCATTTCTCTTAATGTCCTCTAAATGTAGCTAATGAGAATTGAACCCAAGCCTCCCATAGGAAACTTAGGCCCTCAACCAACTGGGCTACAAGTGTTGGACAATACTCATGGTCTAATGATATGTAAAAACTACGTGACATAAGGATAAGAATAAGATTAATCCACAACACTTAAAATAAACAAGTACTTACCTTGAAGAAGAAACCATATGCAAAGTGTTTGAACATGGAAACTACTTATATAACTCATACATGCTTGAATGTTTATGGAAAAGAAAAGACTTTGAAACTAGTACGAGAATTCAGAATTGGAAATTATCTTTTGAGAAAGAAAGTAAGAAAGTTTGCCATCAATATGAAATTCTGAAAACATACCTGAAGAAGAAGGCAGCTGAGGTTACTGAAACTGCAAAGTGAAATCAATGTGATTTAAAGAAACACTTGAACTCTAAAGTACGCAATAACTAGATCAACTTCCAGCACTATATAAAGAAAAAGTTGGCCGTGTGGTAGAAGGAAAAAAGAACGAATCCTCATTTGTTTCTTATAATAGTATCATATTTTTGGTTTTAAATTAAAAAAATAGAACTCTAAATTATTATTGAGTTATAAATGAATTGAGGCTGTTTGGTTGATTAAGTACTGAATCATTAAGTGGTCTGAATGGTTAAGAGGCTCTGAATGGTTAAGAGCTGAATTATTCAGCATCCCTTATTAGCTTAATGGTTCAGCACTTAATCATTCCATTCAGATGTTGAAACAAACAGTCTGAATGCTGAATGATTCAGACCTGAATGATTAAGAGGCTGATTAAGAGGCTACCAAACAGCCCCTAAAAACACGTTAAATAAAAAGGTATCATTCTTTTGAAAAATGTATAATGAATTAGTAGTTTAGTAGTTAATTTAATACAAAATATTGAAGAATGTAAGTTTAAGAAGTTTTGGTTGTTAACTAATCAAGTCGGAAAACAGGAAACGGTATTACTTTTTTACATGGAAAAACTAGTGTCATACAATGTATTATTTCAATTCTCCTAGTTTTACGTGTTTAAAAAAATAGAGAGCTGATTAAAAACTCATGTATTAAATATAAAGTGTTTTGTAATGAATACTTAAAAACTATAAAATGATATTTTCAAATAACATATAATTTCAAAATGAATTACACTAATCATCAATCAAAAACAGCCAATTACGTGAAACTTCAAGTAATAAATCAATAATATTAGATATATTATGTTTTAGTACTATTGTTCTTTAATTTACTATTCTAAATTAAAAATGTAAAATGCGAAAGAGCAGCATAAAAAAAAATTAGGCTAACAGAACTATAATACGTAACGTACCAAGTTATGACTAAAAGTGAAATATGTGTTAACCTTAAGTTGAAAAAATAATTATTTCCCGACAAAATAACTAAAGTGAAACTTTAAATAAGAGGAAGAAAGGAAGAATAAGAATAATAAGACGTAGGGGTATGGTTCGATGGAATGCATCGGTGGGGTGATGTGGAGGGTCTCCCCGGATAAAGGTTCGCCACAAATGGTGGGAATCCACCGAGCTCACCGTCCCATTTTCCAAGGGTTTTTTTTAACGTTATATTGTTACCGTTGGTGGAAGGGACCGTTTGAAAAAAGAAACGTTATATATATAAACTTCCAACTTCATACCATACCACACACAACTACATCCTATATTTTATAAACTTTAAACTCTAAATTTTATAAAACCATACAACAATTTCAAACCTTTTCACCTCTATATTTTTATACAATCATGAGTTCGTCGTCAAAAGAGGAAAATGCTGTCAATTTTTTCGTGGGCGCGATGGTGGAGACGACAAAAGTTCTCTAGGAGTTTGTAAATGACAGTGACGGCGAAACAACTTCGGAACCAAGAACAAGGAGCGTCGCATTAAACAGCGATCGTGGGGTATATTTTATTTCTTATACTTTTTAAATTTGTTAATGTTATTATGTTATATTTCTTATATTTTTTTTGTTAAATTTGTTAGTGTTATTATATTTCATTTCTTATGTTTTTAAAATTTATTTATGTTATTATATTTTATTTCTTATACTTTTTATTTTAATTTAAGGTGCACATGATCGTTTGGTGGCTGACTACTTTGCTGAGGACTGTGCATACACAGACGAACTATTTAAGTGTAGCTTTCGAATGAGTCGCCGATTGTTCCAACGAACTGCCAATGACTTGGCTAAGTATGATGAGTTTTTCACACTACAATATGATGCTAGAGGAAAACGAGGTTTTACGATGCTACAAAAATGCACTTCTGCACTTCGTCAGTTGGCGTACGGGACTGCTAGTGATTCATTGGATGAATACTTAAGGATGGCTGCTAGAATGAGTCGGGAGTGCTTGTATCGATTTTGCGAAAATGTCGTGAAGTTATATAGCAAAGTTTACTTGCGTAGGCTAACGAAGAAGGACATCAAAAAGATCTACGCACACCATGCAGAGATGCACGACTTTCCTGGCATGCTTGGAAGCATCGATTGCACTCATTGGCCATGGCGTAATTGCCCCACTGCATGGAAAGGGTAGTTTACGCGGGGTGACGTGGGAGAGCCGTCAATTATTGTCACACCCTCAAATTACCACTTGCGGGGTTTTACCGCGAGGCGCATGACAAACCAGGATCCAAGTCAACGATCACAAAAAACAACTCTATGTGAAAAACGTAAACAGACATAACCATTAATTTAATAAGCGGAAGCGTTTCAGTAGCATTTAATCAACTATGCTATCATCTCAAAAGTTGTTCAAAATACTTTTATTACAAAACGTGCACTAAGCCTAGACGCCAATGCAGACCCGTGCGCCTAGTTCCGTTCATTGCTACCTTAGCGACCTGAGAAAAACATGCCAAAAAGATGTCAACATATAATGCTGGTGAGTTCACAGGTTTGTTCAAAATGTTACCAAAACGTTACCATGTCCATACTATATCAATGTTACCAAGTACGCTAGCTAGGCGTATGTTTCATTACTACTACGATTGGAAACCATTACTAGACATGTTTAGCAATGTTCAGCATGTTTAAGCAGCCCGTATGTTCAGCATGATACCAATGTACCTGTTCGAGACAATATGCACCCGCCCGGCCCTCCAAGCCGACGAGTGGGGCAGGTCACGCCCAATAGATCTATCCACATTTCCCCCGTTGTGCAACCCCGCACATTCATGGTTTCCCCCGGGACTTTCCAAAAGATCGTATAGCAATATAAAGTTAAAACCATAGTATGACATATGTTACCAAAACCGTTTAGCGCATGTTTTCTCCCCCAAAAGTTAAAGCAGTAAAAGTGGGGCCGTGAACTCACCTTAAGTAGCGTTCTTCAAATATAAGTAAAGATGTTTGGCCCTTGACAATCCCTCTACCGGAGATCTATCAAAATGTTCACATAAGTGTTCCGACTAATAACCATAAGGTTATCTAATCCCTGATTGTCCAGATCGTAACCAAGTATGTTTTAAAATGTGTTTAAATGTTTAACCGACACACTAGACCGACCCGACATCCCGTTGGTGACCCATTACCCAAACTAATCAAGTACACATAGATTACACACAAGGTTCAAGCATAAAACACTTAGTTTGTATCAAAAATCTCATTTCTGCATCAGAACGGTCGAACCAGTCAGTTTTAAGTCTCCTTCGCACCTTTTTGTCTCCTTCGCCCGTTTTACATCTCGTTCGACCGTTTGATGCTTCCTTCGCCCGTTTTATCACATTCGTCCAATATAAACCCAGGTTCGACCCTGGATCCCTCCTTCGCACCATCGACTGGTCGAAGGAGGCCAGGTTCGCCCCTGTTGTATAATTTTTCCTAAAAACGCTTCAAACACATTCAAAACGACCCGAAACATCATCAAACACAGCAGTCAAGCATGGATAACTTATCCCTACAAAACCCCACCGATTTCCCCCGATAATACGTCCGTTTTAGCCCTTTCCCAAAATGGTAAAGATTATGGAAACATCACTTTCATGCATGAATTATTTACCCAATTTGGAAACTTTTGAAATCGATTCATGTTTAGCTTAAAATACTCAGTTTGTCGATTATCCGATCTTTCTTATTCATTCTATTGATCATAAATATTCATACATCAAGTATTAATCCAATAAAACCCCCAAATATTATTATATCCATTCCTAACCCTAGACAACAATATTCCCTCATTAACAACAATCCTATATCATGTTTCTATCATAGATATAGCAGCAAATCAGTGAACAACACATAACACCACATAACACACAATTTACACATGTTATTCATTATGAAAACCTATGTTAAATGATCATGTTTTGATTTAGAAAGATGTTTAAAAGGTTTTTAATCATAAAAACACCTTTAGAACTGATCCGGACAATTAGGGTTAGATGAAAACGAATTAAAATGCTTTTAAAAGATTTAGGATTATGAACACACCTTGGATTCTTGTTTAGATGTTGTAGATGGGTTAGATTATGAAAAAGAGGAGCAAAAACTCCTTCCTTAGTGTTTAAGATCGTTTGAGAGCGTTTTGGGACGGTTAGGGTTTGTGAAATGATGAAAAATGACAAAGGTTGGTATTTATACTAATCTTCCTTGCGCACCAATTCATTGGTCGAATGTGGTCTCTTTCGCCCCTTTCACAGGGTCGAATGAGCCCTGTTTGGTCGAAGGGAATTCCTCAAATTCCACTTCCCTGGTTCGCCCACTTGCATGGGTCGAACCAGACACTTTTCTTCTCCTTCGACCACTCGAAGTGGTCGAACCAGAACCCCTCTTTAACTAGTTTTCCAGTTTGTCGTGTTTAACGCATTCTAACACATCTCAACACATAAGCATGCATCCTTAGTCTATATTTAACACATTTAAGCACAGATAATCATTTACACATCATTTAAACACATCTATGTATATAATCCACCACACGACTCATAATCTACCCATATACTTAATTAGTTCATGTAATGTCACCAACAAATGAACCCGGTACTAGTGTATTACCAAAACGACTCCCAATGATCCTCCAGATCATTGTACCCTGGACAATCCTAACTTGACCCGACTCAACTAACCCAGTTAAGTTTGTTTATAAACGTTTCTCGCTAAGGTAGACTTAGATGTTACTAATATGTTTAAGCCGAACATGCCGGGTGTCACATCATCCCCACGTTGAAAGAATTTTCGTCCCGAAAATTGCGCAAGGCCCAAAAAGAAAGAATGAAAAGAACAGAACGAAAAGAAACTTACCGGATGTCACATCATCCCCACGTTGAAAGGAATCTCGACCCGAGATTCATTCCGCTTCAGCAGTAACATGCCTCGATTCAAAAGCGCGCTTCGGAAAGAGATGAGGATACTTAGATTTCATCTGATCCTCCCGTTCCCATGTGAACTCCGGTCCACGGTTCGAGTTCCAACGGACTTTAACGATGCGGATTTTACTCCGACGAAGGCTACGAATCTTGTAGTCGAGAATCTCGACAGGTTCTTCCACAATGCGAAGACGATCATCAACCTTGATCTCTTCCAGTGGTACAATGAGAGATTCATCAGCCAAACACTTCTTCAAGTTAGACACATGGAAGACGTTGTGTACACTACCGAGCTCCGCCGGTAAGTCAAGTCTGTATGCCACCGGTCCAATCCGATCCAAGATTGCGAACGGTCCGACATAACGAGGGTTAAGCTTGCCACGCTTTCCAAAGCGTATGACGCCCTTCCATGGTGAAACTTTCAGAAGTACCTTGTCCCCAACCTGGAACTCTAAAGGTTTTCGACGGCGATCGGCATAACTCTTCTGACGATCCCGTGCAGCAGCCAAACGTTGACGGATCTGTACGATTTTCTCTGAAGTTTCGTACACGAGTTCCGGACCAGTGAGCTGGCTCTCGCCCACCTCGGCCCAACAAAGTGGTGATCGACATTTCCGTCCGTAAAGAGCCTCGAATGGAGCTGCCTTGATGCTAGAGTGATAGCTGTTGTTGTAGGAGAACTCCACTAACGGCAGGTGGGTCTCCCAACTTTTTCCAAAATCGATAACACATGCCCGAAGCATGTCTTCCAAGGTTTGAATCGTCCGCTCACTCTGTCCATCAGTTTGCGGATGATAAGCCGTACTCATATCCAACTGAGTACCCAAAGCCTTGTGCAGAGCCTTCCAGAAACGCGAAGCGAAACGAGAATCACGATCAAAGATAATAGAAACAGGCACTCCGTGCCGAGCAACCACCTCCTTAAGGTAAAGTCGAGCCAACCGCTCGAGTCCATCGGTTTCCTTAATTGGTATAAAACGTGCCGATTTTGTCAGCCGGTCAACAATCACCCAGATCATATCATAACCACTAGGTGACCTTGGCAGCTTGGTGACAAAATCCATCGTGATTCGTTCCCACGTCCATTCTGGAACCTCTGGTTGTTGCAGGAGACCAGACGGCCTCTGATACTCCACCTTGACTTTAGCACAAGTCAAACATTTGCTGACATAAGAAGTTGTATCAGCTTTCATGTTCGGCCACCAATAAAGTATCTTCAAATCACGATACATCTTATCGGAGCCAGGGTGAACAGAATACCGGGATTTGTGAGCTTCATCCAGAACAAGCTCGCGCAATCCCCCGAAACAATGGGACCCAAACACGTCCCGCAAAATAGTGTAAGCCATCAGTCCTGAGCTCAAGATGCTTGTTAGCACTGTGCATAGTTTCAGCCTTAAGGTTTTCCTCCTTCAAGGCTTCCAACTGTGCAAAACGGATTCGGTCAGGCAACGACGAATGAATGGTGAGCTGTAAGGCTCGAACACGGCGAGGGTTCGCAGACTCCTTCCTGCTCAAGGCGTCCGCCACAACGTTCGCCTTGCCAGGATGGTATTTGATGGCACAGTCATAATCGTTTAGGAGTTCAACCCAGCGACGCTGCCGCATGTTCAACACCTTCTGGTCGAAAATATGCTGAAGACTCTTGTGATCGGTATATACTTCGCACTTGGTACCGTACAAGTAATGTCTCCAGATTTTCAACGCAAAGACCACCGCACCTAGTTCCAAGTCATGAGTAGTGTAGTTCTTCTCATGAACTTTGAGTTGGCGAGAAGCATAAGCAATAACCTTCCCGCGCTGCATCAACACGCAACCGAGACCACGAATAGAAGCATCACAGTACACAACGAAATCATCAGTGCCTTCCAGCAAGGATAAGATAGGTGCAGAACAAAGTTTAAGCTTCAGTATCTGAAATGCTGATTCTTGTGGTTCGTCCCAGTCGAACTTTCGGTCCTTCTGGGTAAGAGCAGTGAGGGGTTGAGCGATCTTCGAAAATCCCTCAATGAAACGACGATAATAGCCCGCAAGACCTAGGAATTGTCGCACCTCAGATGGCGTCTTTGGTGCTTCCCAGTCTTTAATAGCTTCGATCTTAGCCGGATCGACATGAATTCCCAGTTCATTCACCACATGTCCTAGGAATTGAACTTCACGCAACCAAAAATCACACTTCGAGAACTTAGCATACAACTGCTCCTGTCTCAAAAGTTCCAAGACCAACCGCAGATGTTCCTCATGATCCGCCTTGTTCTTGGAGTAAATCAGAATATCGTCAATGAACACGATGACAAACTTATCAAGGTAAGGCTTGCAAACGCGGTTCATCAAATCCATGAACACCGCCGGTGCGTTAGTGAGACCAAAAGGCATGACCAAGAACTCAAAATGGCCATAACGAGTGCGAAAAGCAGTCTTCTGAATGTCAGCTTCCCTGACGCGCAACTGGTGATAACCGGACCGCAAATCAATCTTCGAATAGTAGCTAGAGCCCTGAAGCTAGTCAAAGAGATCATCAATGCGAGGAAGAGGATAACGATTGTTGATGGTCACTTTGTTCAGCTCGCGATAATCGATACACATACGAAGGCTTCCGTCCTTCTTCTTCACAAACAAAATAGGAGCTCCCCACGGGGAAGAACTCGGTCGAATGAAACCCTTTTCCAAGAGTTCCTGTAACTGGCTGGACAACTCCTGCATCTCGAGAGGTGCAAGACGATACGGAGCTCGGGAAATAGGAGCTGCGCCCGGAGTGAGATCAATACCAAACTCAACCTGACGATGGGGAGGAAGACCAGGTAAATCATCAGGAAACACATCAGAGAAGTCACGAACCACCGGGATATCCTCGATCTTCTTCTCATCATCAGTAGAAACGTTAACAAGTGCCAGAATGGCCGAACAACCCTTCCGAAGATACTTACGGGCTTTCATGCTAGAAATGATACTCAGCGGAGCACCGCTTTTCTCGCCGCGAACCGAAAGGATCTCTCCATCAGGGAGAGGGATCCGAATAACCTTGTCAAAACAAACGATCTCCGCGCGATACAACGATAACCAATCCATGCCAACCACGACATCAAAACTACCCAGAGGTACCGTCATAAGGTCAATGGGGAAAGACAAACCCGACAGTTCCAAGCGACATTCCCTAAGGGTGTGTGTCGCTTCGATTTTCTTACCATCAGCCAATTCTATTAAGTACTTAGCCTCTAAAGGTGTGGGTACTATATCTAGCAATCGACTAATATCCAAAGATACGAAACTCTTATCGGCACCAGAATCAAACAAGACAGAAACATAGCGATCATTAAGAAGGAACGTACTGGTAACTGTGTCTGGATCCTGCCTAGCCTCTGCAGATCCAATGACGAAAGCACGTGCAGTCCTACCTCCGCCGCCATTGTTCCCGTTACCGTTCCCGCCCCTCCCATTATCGCCCTGCTTCAGTTTGGGACAGTCACGCTTGAAATGTCCCGTGTCACCACAGTTATAACACCCCTGCCTCCCCTAAGTCCCCTGAGCAGCAGGAGCAGGAGTAGCCGCAGGAGTCTGAGTTGGGGTGAGCGTCACCTTGCAATCCTTAGCATGGTGCCCCAACTGATGGCACCGATGACAACGAGCCCTATCACAACTCCCAGAATGATGAAAACCACACTTGTTACACTTGGGATGCTTCCCAACATACCCACCCGTCTTCGACCCAGAAGAAGACCCAGATGTATCAAACTTCTTCGCCGGCTGAGCTGGCACCACACTCTTCCACTTCCTCTTGTTCCCCTCAGCAGCCTTCACAGTAGCACCCTTGGGTGGCAAAACGCCTTCTGCCACCTTCAGGTTAGTCATCCGATGAGCTGATCGGACAACTTCAGCAATAGTGGGGAGATTCCCAGCAGCCACCAACCCAGCAATCTCGGGCACTAGTCCAGACACATAGTGCTCGATCCTCCTGTACTCGGGTGTGTGTAAGTCAGGACACAACACCGCCAGCTCGTTCCTCCTCACAGTATATTCCTCAATCTCCGACCCAACCATCTTGTAACTCCAGACCTCATGCTCCAACTTCTGTATCTGCTCTCTCGGACAGTACTCACCTCTCAAAAGCTGCACAAACTCCGCCCAAGGCATAGCAATAGCCTCTCCCAATCCCACGTTCTGAGTAGTAGCATTCCACCACGACAATGCAGGCCCCTCAAATGTCGCAGTAGCATACTTCACTCGGTCCCCAGCAGGACAGTTACACATAACAAACACAGAATCCACCTTCTCCAGCCATCGGAGCAGTCCCACCGCTCCCTCAGTTCCAGCGAAGTTATGGGGCTGACAGTCCATAAACTTCTTATAAGAGCACTGAGGTGGGGGTGGATTGGCACCAACACCTGAAACACGGTACACGAATAAAACACAGACGAAAGGACACGAAACCCAAAAATGAGACAAGATCGACAGAAATCGACTCACCACCCATGGCATTAATTCCAGCCTGGAAATTAGCCATAGCCATATTCACTTGCTGCTGGAGCAAGTTGTTCAGTTCAGCCTGGGTCATGTTGATGATCACAATAAACACTTGCGGGGTTTTACCGCGAGGCGCATGACAAACCAGGATCCAAGTCAACGATCACAATAAACAACTCTATGTGAAAAACGTAAACAGACATAACCATTAATTTAATAAGCGGAAGCGTTTCAGTAGCATTTAATCAACTATGCTATCATCTCAAAAGTTGTTCAAAATACTTTTATTACAAAACGTGCACTAAGCCTAGACGCCAATGCAGACCCGTGCGCCTAGTTCCGTTCATTGCTACCTTAGCGACCTGAGAAAAACATGCCAAAAAGATGTCAACATATAATGCTGGTGAGTTCACAGGTTTGTTCAAAATGTTACCAAAACGTTACCATGTCCATACTATATCAATGTTACCAAGTACGCTAGCTAGGCGTATGTTTCATTACTACTACGATTGGAAACCATTACTAGACATGTTTAGCAATGTTCAGCATGTTTAAGCAGCCCGTATGTTCAGCATGATACCAATGTACCTGTTCGAGACAATATGCACCCGCCCGGCCCTCCAAGCCGACGAGTGGGGCAGGTCACGCCCAATAGATCTATCCACATTTCCCCCGTTGTGCAACCCCGCACATTCATGGTTTCCCCCGGGACTTTCCAAAAGATCGTATAGCAATATAAAGTTAAAACCATAGTATGACATATGTTACCAAAACCGTTTAGCGCATGTTTTCTCCCCCAAAAGTTAAAGCAGTAAAAGTGGGGCCGTGAACTCACCTTAAGTAGCGTTCTTCAAATATAAGTAAAGATGTTTGGCCCTTGACAATCCCTCTACCGGAGATCTATCAAAATGTTCACATAAGTGTTCCGACTAATAACCATAAGGTTATCTAATCCCTGATTGTCCAGATCGTAACCAAGTATGTTTTAAAATGTGTTTAAATGTTTAACCGACACACTAGACCGACCCGACATCCCGTTGGTGACCCATTACCCAAACTAATCAAGTACACATAGATTACACACAAGGTTCAAGCATAAAACACTTAGTTTGTATCAAAAATCTCATTTCTGCATCAGAACGGTCGAACCAGTCAGTTTTAAGTCTCCTTCGCACCTTTTTGTCTCCTTCGCCCGTTTTACATCTCGTTCAACCGTTTGATGCTTCCTTCGCCCGTTTTATCACATTCGTCCAATATAAACCCAGGTTCGACCCTGGATCCCTCCTTCGCACCATCGACTGGTCGAAGGAGGCCAGGTTCGCCCCTGTTGTATAATTTTTCCTAAAAACGCTTCAAACACATTCAAAACGACCCGAAACATCATCAAACACAGCAGTCAAGCATGGATAACTTATCCCTACAAAACCCCACCGATTTCCCCCGATAATACGTCCGTTTTAGCCCTTTCCCAAAATGGTAAAGATTATGGAAACATCACTTTCATGCATGAATTATTTACCCAATTTGGAAACTTTTGAAATCGATTCATGTTTAGCTTAAAATACTCAGTTTGTCGATTATCCGATCTTTCTTATTCATTCTATTGATCATAAATATTCATACATCAAGTATTAATCCAATAAAACCCCCAAATATTATTATATCCATTCCTAACCCTAGACAACAATATTCCCTCATTAACAACAATCCTATATCATGTTTCTATCATAGATATAGCAGCAAATCAGTGAACAACACATAACACCACATAACACACAATTTACACATGTTATTCATTATGAAAACCTATGTTAAATGATCATGTTTTGATTTAGAAAGATGTTTAAAAGGTTTTTAATCATAAAAACACCTTTAGAACTGATCCGGACAATTAGGGTTAGATGAAAACGAATTAAAATGCTTTTAAAAGATTTAGGATTATGAACACACCTTGGATTCTTGTTTAGATGTTGTAGATGGGTTAGATTATGAAAAAGAGGAGCAAAAACTCCTTCCTTAGTGTTTAAGATCGTTTGAGAGCGTTTTGGGACGGTTAGGGTTTGTGAAATGATGAAAAATGACAAAGGTTGGTATTTATACTAATCTTCCTTGCGCACCAATTCATTGGTCGAATGTGGTCTCTTTCGCCCCTTTCACAGGGTCGAATGAGCCCTGTTTGGTCGAAGGGAATTCCTCAAATTCCACTTCCCTGGTTCGCCCACTTGCATGGGTCGAACCAGACACTTTTCTTCTCCTTCGACCACTTGAAGTGGTCGAACCAGAACCCCTCTTTAACTAGTTTTCCAGTTTGTCGTGTTTAACGCATTCTAACACATCTCAACACATAAGCATGCATCCTTAGTCTATATTTAACACATTTAAGCACAGATAATCATTTACACATCATTTAAACACATCTATGTATATAATCCACCACACGACTCATAATCTACCCATATACTTAATTAGTTCATGTAATGTCACCAACAACGGAACCCGGTACTAGTGTATTACCAAAACGACTCCCAATGATCCTCCAGATCATTGTACCCCGGACAATCCTAACTTGACCCGACTCAACTAACCCAGTTAAGTTTGTTTATAAACGTTTCTCGCTAAGGTAGACTTAGATGTTACTAATATGTTTAAGCCGAACATGCCGGGTGTCACAATTATTCTAGAATCCGTTTGCTCACAATACCTTTGGATTTGGCATGCATTCTTCGGAGTTGCTGGTTCATGTAACGACTTAAATGTTCTACCAAGATCCATGGTTTTCCACATGATTAGAGGTACCGGTTCTGATGATTCTTTCATACTCAACGGGTAGAATATAAGCATGTGTATTATCTAGCAGACGGTATATACCCAAGCTATGCATCTCTTGTGAAAATGATACCAATTCCCATGGATGAGAAAAGGGAAAACTTTGCGAAGTGCCAAGAATCGGCGAGAAAAGACGTCGAACGGTTATTCGGTGTGTTAAAGGGTAAATGACATGTAATTGGACGGCCCGCGCGTGCATGGCATCCAGAAAACTTGAGATATATTATGTACGCTTGTAGGATACTACATAATATGATAATCGAAGATGAAGGCCGCGCGATATGTGAGTATGACCCGAATGACGTTGAAGAAAATATCGAGCGGGTTGACGAGGCACAACAAGAATAGAACAGGTGGGCGTTAGAGGATACTACTGTGAACGCCAACCTTTGCTCGGATTTAATCGACCATATTTGGAACAATTTCCGTGTCGATGATGTTGATGACGAGTAGTTTGTATTTTTTTTATAGTTTCTTTATGTTTGTATTTTTTTATTTAAAATCGTTTTTTTATGTATTATTCAGATTTTTTTTTAATTTCTATGTATTTTGTTTTTTAATTTTAATGAAAAAAAATATTAATGAAATATAAAATCTATAAATAAATAAAAAAGAAAAATATTAAAAAAAAGAATGGAGAAGGGAAGAAATGACGTGACGCTGATGTGAACGAGGGGAGAGAATGGGGAAGGATTCCACACTCTATAGCCTAAGTATAATTATTTCTCAGATTTTGTGACGTACTCAAAATTCCATTAAGAAACGTTATGGTCAGAAGTTTGTCATAAAATTAGCAATGGTCTTTAGTCGTATGTTGATTGCTAGTTTTGCTTAAAAAATCGAAATGACCACATTTTGTGATGGAAACAGTGACATATCTTTTAATGATGGCTTAATTCGGTCACAAATATGTTTTTTAAAGTTAATCTTAACGAAGCATAGCTGGTATCAAGCAACATGATCATAATTACTCTAACGTGATTACAAAATTTATTCATTATTGCATACTTAATAAAAAAAACGAGGGACTCATACCTAGACCATCGGATTAGAGATGAACGGGGCAGGAAATGGCCTATAATAAAAGGGGATATATAAGCTACGATAAGAGTTACAAAAACCATAAACAGTGGACGAAAAGAGCTCAAAGGTCAATTTCAAGTTTCATATGTAAATGGAAGATAAAAATTAAAACGTGTATATATATATATATATATATATATATATATATATATATATATATAGGGGAAGTATATGGAAAAAACCCTCTTTAGATGAAAAACTTCAAGAAACTCAATGCTTGGTCCATATGGTGCCACATCAACCATTACATTATAATATTCTATAATATTCAAAGGGGCAATATAGACAATTCCACTATCCACCTTCTCTCTACCTATATATATTATTTTCTCTCTTCTCTCTCTTCATTTTTTTTTCAAATTCAAATTAGATCTTACCCTCCTCTCTCTATCCCCCCTCTCTCTCTCTAGAACCACCACCACAACTACCACCACGCCCACCACCTCCGACTGAATTCCGGTGGAACCAGATCTGAATGACTGATGTTTTTGACAACTATCGGTAAATAAACAGGGCATCAAAACAAACCTGTTAAAACAGAGCATCGAAGATGATCCAATTGGTGAACGCTGATGAACGCTTCTGTGTATAGAAAAGAGATGACCGGAGGTGACAGTGGGTCGTCGGAGCGGTAAGTTTAACTAAACAGAATTTCATTTAACGATCTGTGTCTGTTTTGGCTTGTGCTCTTATTGTTGCACTTGGTCTGATCTGTGTCTGAAGATATTATTATTATTATTATTATTATTATTATTATTTTGTAATTTTTTGGTTGGTTTGGAGGAAGATGGATCGTAACACGTTTTTTGGATCTGGTGAATAGTTTAATTAAATTGTCTGGTTCATTATTATCATAAAAGTGTAGATCAATTCAATTTTATTGGTTCTGGCTCAACATAGCCGACGTCTAGAAGGCTTAGTCGATTGTCTTTTTTAGGCGGTGACTAACTTGCACTATTTTGGAAATATAGTTTGTCAAATAACTTTTTTGAAAAATTATTGTTACAATAAATTTTTTTGTTATACATATCCAGAAAGGACATTTCTTGAAATAAGAAACTGTGATATTGTTA
This sequence comes from Ambrosia trifida, assembly GCA_028751855.1. Classification (NCBI taxonomy): domain Eukaryota; kingdom Viridiplantae; phylum Streptophyta; class Magnoliopsida; order Asterales; family Asteraceae; genus Ambrosia; species Ambrosia trifida. Next base: position 129,825,358 of record CM054128.1, on the reverse strand, counting down.
AACAAATTTCGTCATTATTTTTTTAAGCTCATGAATTAATGACAACTTTTCTCTGTTTTGTTATTTTATTATTTTTTTTACACTGTAAATAAGATAGGTAAAATGTGGTTTGTTTATTCAAGCATCTGTGTACTTTTGGGATGGTGGTAACAGGTGTTTTATTTTTTTGGGGATATTTTTTGTTCGCATACCAAGTGTTCGATCAAATGCTTGAATGAAAAAAAAAAAAACTTATGTTAACCTTTTTTATTTTTATTATTATTTTGTTTATGTTAGATTTTTATTAGATTGAGGACATGAGGTTGATAGATCACATGTGATTGATGAATAAATTTTTAGTCTTTTTTTTATGTTAGTATATGCTAACGCATGTTAGTGATGCCCCATTATGTGTTTGAGGATCCTAAACTAACATGTGTATTTGTTACAGTGTTGGTTTTCACAAGTAGGCTATTGGAACAAGGCGGCGTTAGTGATGTGGCTGTGGTAAGTGATGCTTTGTTTATAAAGATTATAAATTTTTAATCTTTTGGTGAATAGGGTGTTTAATAATTTTTGTATTCTGTTTAATAAATTTTTGGCAAGTGAAATTGTTATGAACTCGTATAGGGTACATGTCTATTTTTTGCGGTCCGAGTCGTGTATGCTCACACACGTTAGTGATGCTAACACATGCTAGTATATACCCAACTAACAGTTGTTAGGGTCCATATTACATACGTTATTTTTAGTAAAACATATGTTATAGAATATGCTAACACATGCTACTGGTGTATTATTGGATTTTAAACCATATTAATCGTATTACCATTAATATATTATTATTATTATTTAAAAGCAACGTGATTTTTGTGTCGAGTAGGAACCACTTAGAATTGTGTATATTTTTTGCAGTCCGAGTCTTGTATGCTCACACACGTTAGTGATGCTAACACATGCTAGTATATGCCCAACTAACAGGTGTTAGGGTCCATATGACATACATTAGTTTCATTAAAACATATATTTTAGAATATGCTAACACATGCTACTGATGTATTGTTGGATTTCAAACCATATTAATCGTATTTGATTAGTTGTATTAACATAGTTGTAAAAATCGCGTTTAGTATTGTTTATACACATTTTAGAGTATTATACACTTGGAACTTCAAATTGAGTACGATACACATGGCATTGCAGATTTGGTATTGTTTATACACATGTTAGTGATGCTAACACATGCTAGTTATACCTAACTAACAGGTGTTAGGGTTCATATGACATACGTAGTATATACCCAAGTAACGTGTGTTAGGGTTCATATGACATACGTTATTTCAGTAAAACATATGTTTTAGAGTACACTACACATGTTAGTGATGTCTCATTATATGTTTCGGAGAGCCCAACTAACACGTGTTATCTTTTTTTTGTAGGTGAAGAGATGTTTTGTGTTAAAGATGAAGATGGGTATCAAGAACGAAGCATAGCTAGATTTTTTTTATGTTGTTATAATAGTTTTTTATCATTCACAAATAATTATGTATGTATGAAAACTTTTTTGATACATTTTTAGTATTGAATGTAATGATCGTTTTTATCATTTATTAAATAAATACACAATTTATGTGATCTTTTATTATGTTCTTTTAGTATATGCCTAGTAACACATGTTAGCGATGTCTCACACGAGGTCAGAATTTTGCATCACAACACTAACGTATGTAATTTTTTTGTGCTGGAGAAAGTGCCATAAAGTATGAGAGAGGTGACTTGACAAGTGTCAAATCAACCTTTTTAAACCTAGGATTCAGAAAATTAAATTGGCCCACTTGCTTTAGTAAGATTAACATATTGCCCTTTATCCAATTTTATATTATAGTGGCCCACTTGCTTTTGATTATTATATAGAAATTAATCATGGACCATTGATCAAACTTGATCAATGGCCACAATAGAGTTTCTAAGGTTTTTTATGAAGATGAGGTTTCCTATATATCCACCCCCTATATATATATATATATATATATATATATATATATATATATATATATATATATATATATATATATATATATATATTTTATTTGAACGGTAAATTTTATCACACCTTAATTCCACCTCACCTTGCATTTGCAAGGATTTGAACCCACAACTTTAACCTTAAATTCGTAAGTGGGGACACCATACCACTAGAGCAAGAGGTCATGGGTAATGAATTCATCAAAATATTATTTTAAAATTTATTCTTATCTTTTCATACCATATATATATATACACACACAGGGGCGAAGTATGTTTGGGGCCAGGTCCCAGTGGTGGCCATGCCCCCCCCCCCTCGTTTTTTGGCGCAGTAGTGACAATTTATGATTTTCATAGGTAAATTGAGTACGGGTTAAATCCGGCCCCCACCGATTTTCCACTACCGATTGAAAAAATTTAAGTTCGGCCCCCGCCGATTCCGAACCAAGCTTCGCCACTGCGTACACATAAACACTCCATTAAAAAGAGATACGTGTCGCTTTATTATGATAATGTTTACAATTCAGAGATTCAAAACCTTAAGTGATCGTCCGAGCACATAAAAGTTACTGATAGTGTCATGCAAATGATGTCATCTAATGGGCAAAAAATTAAAAAAAAAATGATATTTTAGATTGATCAATTAACAAAAGTGCAAGAAGGATATTATCCTTTGAGTTTTCAGGAAGAAAAGTATTTAAAGTCTTTAGGAGATGTTCCTAGATCTGGTACGAAAATGATATAAAGATATTAAAACGTAAAGTATGTTATGTTAAATCTTAAAAAAGAAAACCTCACATTGTACACTTATATATATTGCATGGTTTTGCATTTTTTGATAAAAGTTTGAATGAGAACCGTTATATAATTTAATAATAGTTATCAAGTGAATCACCTTTTGTATTATATAACAGTTCTGTCTCTTGTTTTTTACACAATTAAACACAACTCTTCTCTTCTTTTGATTGTCCCAAAATAGAAGCTAAAAATAATTAATAATTTTAGAAATTCTAAAAAATTTAATATATACTAGGTTTATATCCAGCCGCGCGTTGCGGCGGCGTCAATATGATTTACAAAATAATTAAGTAATGACATAGCGTTGCGACATTGTAAATTTCAAATCAAACCTAAATCAATTGTCATTGTGTTCGTGATATTAGTTTATCATACATAAACTTTCCACCTAAATTATTGCGTATGCTCGTGAAATTTCTATGGTAAGCATCCCTAATAATTGCGTCATTTTTAAGTTTGTAGGCGTAAAATTTAACCCGAGTAAAACATAGGAAAAGAAATAATTTAATAAAACTTAAACAAAAAGTAAGAAAACATTGTGTGGCCAAAATGAGAAAAAAAAAACTTTAAAAAAATTTTGGTGGTCAAAATGAGAAAAAAAAAAGTTAATAAGAAAAGCCAAAAAAATGTGGCCAAAATAGACCCATATTATGCTTGCAAGAATTGAACTTAAATCATGCTTATATAAACCAACATACCCAACCACCACACCACTACCACATATGTTGTAATTATTTGAAACTATAACTATTTAACCTAACATTAATAATACATGCTAATGAAATCACTATTCATTAGCATGTAGTTTTAATAGTATATAATGTTACAACTCTAAAATAATAGTTATGGTAAATTAGTCTTTGAAATAATAGGTACACTTTAATCTCTCATCTTAATTATACTTTAATTCTCTCATCTTAAACAAAATTGTGAATAATTAGTTACTTTAATTCGCTCATCTTAAACAAAATTGTGAATAATTAGTTTTTTTTTTTTTTTTTGGAAGATGATTTTCTATATTGTGACAGAGATTATCACACCCCCCAGAAGGGGATGCCCTAGCCACTCTACAATGGTTAGACTATGTTGTCTTAAACGGTTCCACACTGACGTGAGAGTGGCCGACCCACAAGCGAGTCGAGGCTGCGCATAAGGGGCACTAAGGCTTCCACCTGGAAAATTTTCCGGCACCTGCCACTTGACAGATGTTGCACCCTCCACAAGAGGCAAGTCTTTCTGGAGTAAATGCATGATGGTAGAAAACCAGGGGGCCATCAGAATCGAACCTGACCCCTCCAAAGAGGGTAGGTGCAACCATCACTTGGCAATGTCCCTCACAATGCCCCCATAAAAATGAGCATTTTATTCTCTTTATTATGAGTATAGTTTTTCTAAAGTTTTTAATTAAAAATTTGACATGTACGTGAGTAAGAATGTCTAAGCGTGAGCAATAATTGAATTGTTAACGGAAAACTGACGAAAAAGAACCGAAATTAACCAAAAACTAGATTGGCTTAAAACTTATTAACTAAAACTGAATTAACCAAAAATTGGTTATCCGTTTTTATGTACCCCTGTTTAACAAAAATTTACTGAACTGAACCATTTATATTTTCATATATTTCTAGGTTTTATATTCTACCTAATGAATATCATATTTTATACCTTCATTTTATATATTTATAGTTTCATTTCATGTATTTATATATCCATTTTATCTATTTATGCCTCAATTTCATATATTTGTAAGCAAATGTTTTAAATCAAGTGTGATTTTGGCTGTTATGGAAAATTAAATGAAACAAACAAAAAACCATAAATCTAACCATAAAACTAAACCGATTGCCCAAAAATCGATTCTTTATTAAAATTTACTAATTGATGACTTCGGTTAGTTAAAGATAATAATTGCCGATTGAACCATGCACACACTGACAGCGACTTTGTTTCACACCGCATAGCGCGAGCAGGTAATCTAGTAGTTATTTATGATGTCAATTGGCCACATGAAAACTGATACTAAAAGATGAAAGCCTTTGCCTCTCACGGAGAAGATCAAGGTTCAATTTATAGCATAGCTTAAATCAGGATTAATCTGAGGTAATCTAAGAGCATAAATAGAGTAACATTCGCCCGATAAATATAGATCAAGGCAATTTAAGTAAGTTGTTATGAATAAAAAATACGCGTAGCATAAAAGTAGTCTAGTACAGTCGCATCTTGTTTGCAAGACAAAAGAAAAACTCGGAACATAGCTAAGTATCTGAACACTGAAAAAGCCCAAAAGAAAAAAGGGAGAAAAGGAAATGGTCCCAGATGTGTTTTGTTGCTTTGGCACTTGTACTAAAGTATGAGTATCTCGTGAAGGCTCAATTATGTTTAACTACACCATGATTCACGTGGTATTGTAGAGCCTATCAGGTTGCACTTATACAAGATTAAAAAATAACATATTCAATCTCTTGCGAAAAAAATCAATGTCATGACTCGTGGCATCAATTCAACATTTGAACTCGACGTCTTGAGGATCAAGTCGTTGCATTAGGGAAGTCAATTCTAATGGTGATATTGTTAATCCGATTGAGGGGTTCCTAGCGTTATTGATTTTCTTGACTAAGCGACTTTTTTAATTTGTCTATTAGTAGAAAATGGTAGATTATATCAACAAAGAAAACTTTAGTGTATGATACATAAATACACTATATTCAAGGTGCTCCTATTTAGCCATACACGGTACAAACACTAATATTAGATTAGATAACAAATCCGCCAATTACAAGTTAGTATAATCATATTTATTTCAATGAAAGTAACGCATCAAATAAAACAAGGGTTATACTTAGAAAGACCACTTGCAATCCATGGAAGTTTCGGTAGTCTTTGGGGAATTTGTTGAGGTATGTTATGTGACAATGATGTTTTGGTCCAGTGGTCTAAGACAGAAGTGGGAAGGTTTACCCATTTATGTGGGGTTCATGTCTAGGGTATCATGTTCGAATCTCATGTACTCCAAGAAAAAAATTCCACGTGATGGTTTGAAATGAGGACACACTTATATGTAGGTAGGGGTTCGATCCTGGGTTTGGTGCTATATGCCTCGGGGTTTGTCAGTTAAACTACGTCTCTTAAAAAAATGTACACCTGGTACGTTGATATTTTAAACAAGAAATGAAATTTTTTACACCAAGCCTCCCTTTAGTTTAAGTAAAGTTATAAATTAATCTTTTAGTTTTAAATTTGAATTCTAAACAATTCAACAGTTAAAAGCTTTTTTTAGGTATTGTTTTTTTTTTCTTATTTTGGGTTCATAACTACTTTTAATCAATTTTTTGTTTAGTTGAACTCCCTGTAATCAATTTCTTGTTTAGTTTAACTCCCTGTAATCAATTTCTTGGGAGGTAAATAGTACGGACTCAGAAAACTTTTATAAACTTAAAGAAAAAATTGGAAACAGAAAAGAAATAGAATTAATGAGACAAACCCCTAAAAAGACTACTCTCTCTCACAACAAGCTATAGTTTGGGCTCTAAACAAATGGGCAATGACTCTACCTGATATAAGAGGTGCACAAAAAAACCGGAATTGGAATCGGAATCGGAAAAAAAACCCGAAACCGGGTATTAAAAAAAACCGGAACAGACCCTACCCGGAACCGGAACTGACCCTACCCGTTGGGTACGCATAGGATATAGATTTCTATGTAAAAAACCGTACCCGGAACCGGACCCGGTTTGTACCCGGTTTTTTTAAATACCCGGAACCGGGTTTTCCAAATACCCGGTTCATGACCCAAAAAAGTACATGTCAAGCGACGGGACTATTTGGCATTTTGATGTTGAGGCGGTCCGGGAAGAAATGGGTCACTTCGTGATTCAAGAAGGGTTGCCATTTGACCACTTCGACAACCTAAGATTGACCCGTCTCATCCAAAGAATTCTATAACCGCGTTATAATCATATAAGTCGCACTACCCTTCGACGTGATTGTATAAAAAGAATTCAATATCCAGCATAGCCGGGTTTTTTCAATACCCAGTGTACCCGTTTTTTTCAATACCCGATATACCCGGAACCGGTTCCATACCCGAAACCGGGTATTGAAAGAACCAGAACCGGGTATTGAAAAACCGGAACCGGTATACCGGGTATAGTTTCTTATGCTAGGAACTGGAACCAGAGCTGGAACCGGTTCTTCCAATACCCGATCGAAATAATACCCAACACTACCCGGAACCGGTTCCATACCCAAAACCGGGTATTGAAAAAACCCGATTTGTGCAGCTCTACCTGATATATCCACATATTACCAATCCTAGTGGGCTTATGCATGGCCTAAAAGGTAATACAAGATACAATTCACATTTCACAATAAATTTTAAGCCTAAATAACAACTCTCTAGCTTTGCTAACGACTAATGAGTAGAGGTGCACATTTCGTTTTTTTTTTTCATTTTCAGGAACCCGAACCGGTTTCAAAATGGTTTGGGGTTTTTCGGTTTAGTTTCAGTTTGGTTTTTCCCCGGTTGCGTCGGTTTGAAAGACCGATTTCGATTTTGATTTCAGTTCGTGAATCAATTCTTGCGGGCACTTTTTTTAAAAGCACCACAATTTTTTTTTTTTTTTTTTTTTTTTTTTTTTTTTTTTTTTACAAAAAGTTCAATTTTTATTGATTCTTATAATTTTTTAAGATACATGGGTATATATTTATATATGTAGAAACCTTTTTGTATAAATTTGTTATATATAATTTTTTTAATATAAAATTGCAAGTGCTTGGTCCATATGAAAATTAATAGTTAACATGTTAAAGTCCAACACTTGTAGCCCAGTTGGTTGAGGGCCTAAAGTTTTCTATGGAAGGCTTGGGTTCACTTCCCACTAGCTACATTTGGAGGACATTGGTGGAGGGGAAATGAGGGATGACCCGTCCATTGGCTTGGGTTTGAGTCCTGGTCCCGACCGGTTTTACCGATTATTTCATTGTCGTGCATTCGGGCAGGTGAGTGGTCGGGTTTTCCCAGGAATTGGTGGCAATTGGTGGCCCGGGTACTCTCGAGTACCTGATTCGCCAAAAGGGTGCTCGAGAGTGCTCGAAATTGATTCGTTGGTCGTTTAAAAAAATAGTTAACATGTTAAAATGTGTGTTTTTGAACTTGTCGGTGCATTAATGGTGCGTAAAATGCTAAGTACTTGATGTTTTTGCCATGATATGTGTTAATGTGGTTTTGAATGTTGAAATTGTCATTTTGACTAAAATGAACCTTTTACTTGCTAAAATGGGTATTTAAAATGGTTATGTTCATAAAAACGTGTTTTACAAAATATATATGTAACTTGGGAAAATCGTCGTTTTATGAGAAAATGAGAGATTTCAATGAAATTGGGAGTCTTTGTATAGTTTTTAGTGTTTTTAACTCAGTATGTACATATTGGAACTATATTTTAAGAAAAAACATACTTTGGTGTCGATTCTCGGAGACACAATGCCCTTGTCGACTTTTTAAGGAGAAATATAAGTAACATGGTATTTTCTTGACATTTTGGTGCTAAGTATATATGGTACATGAATATGATCAAACGTGCTAAGTGTAAGCATGCTAAATGATAATGTGTGTATTATCTGTACATATGTGTAACACCCCAACCGATGGCGAAATCATTAAGGTGCCACGTAATGACGATTGTCCAAAGCTCATGGTACTAAAGTGTAAATGTTATTAAATTCATGATTTAGAGTCAAACATCAATGTCAAACAAATACATCAAGTCTCCAAATAAAACGATACATAAAGCTTATTTATTAAGTCTAAGTCAAAGCCTAAGTGACAATCATCAAGCATTCCTGAAACATATACAAAAATAAAACGTCAACAATAATGCTAGTGAGTACACTTAGTTTGTGTACGTATAATATGGGTATAAAAATGTTTTACAATTCAAGTGTCATGATTCATTCAAGGCAATATGGTAAACAAGTAAGCACACAATGTAAATCGAAATCTAACCTCTATGATGACAAAGACTAAGAATTAACAATGTTATAGGACTTCCACACGCATAGGTACTTTCCTTACCACATGCATAGGTACTCTCCATTAGGCGGGACCTAGGACTTCCCACGCGCATAGGTACTTTCCACTAGGCTTCCAAAGGTATATGAATAAGTTTACATAATGTATATGTTATGAATAATGTTATGAATATGTAATGATTACAAGTATACTACGTTTATGTTTAAGCATAAAGCACAAGAATTCAATGCATAACACGTATATAAATTGTATGTAAAATGTTTATGAATAGCAAGTGTAAGGTTTATAGGTGTACATGTTTCACCCTAAAAGTGTAAGAGACAAAAAGGGGATAAGTATACTCACAGTTTTTTCTAAGCGATAATCCAATAAAGCTCATCACAAAATAAAATTGGGGATTCCGAAGAACTCAACCTATATGTGTAAGAATGCTAATGCGGGAAAATGACTTAAAAAGTCTAAGGCATCTAGAATCTAAGGCAATAGGGTTTGCTAGACTTATGTGAGGAAGATTATGTTTTACGATTATTCGAAAATAATAATTTCGTGTTCGAATAAAAAATTTATTAATATTTGAATATTTTGAATAAAAAATATTCTAATTAATTGATTCAAGATTTTAGTTAATCGACATAACTAATTTATATAATTACAATAATTGTAATTAATTAGATAAATGTATACAAATAAGTCAAACATTAACACTTTTGTTTTCTACGCTTAAGAATATTTCTATTTTATAAATAAAATATTTATAAAACATATTTTATAGTTTATATGCAATTAAATAATTATTATGACTAATTAAGCATAAATAAGCTAAAAATACAAGATATGGTCCAAAATAATATTTTCATGAAAAATAATTACTTTTTAATGTAAAATAGTGAAAATAGTTTTCCATAATTTTTCTCAATTTATTTGCTTTTTAAACGGATTTAATGAATTTAAATCATGTTTAAATGATTAAAAATAGGGGAATTAATAAAAATAAATGTTTTTTGGACCATTAATATTTATTTTAGTTTCTGATGATTAAAAAATATTTCCCACAAATTTTGGGGTTAAAATCATGTAAAATAAATTTTTAATCAATTAATTATCATTAAAATATTTTAATTTAATTAAGCACCAAAATAAACTATTTTCCAGAAAATAAAAGTAGGTTAATTTTCTATATAGTGTCAAGATGCTGCTCCTAAATTTTTATAATTTTTAGAACAAAAGCAAATTTATTATGAATATTTTATGTTTATAAGTGTTATAAATATAAAAAGAAACTTTAAAATGATAAAATTTCTCAAACGTACTATGTTTAAATCACGATTCAATACATGTATATGATTAATAAGAATCACAATCCAAACAAAGATATAACGATTCAACGAAATTCCAACTTTTATTAAAATTTTAAAAACAATCAAAGTGTGAGGGCTATAAATATAAATACAATAAAGTCTTGGAAACGTGCAAATCTTACAATATGTATGAGGAGACGACTATGTGTACGAATGGTTTCATGAGAAAGTAAGTAATATTGTATATATTATTTTTCTCAAAAACAACTAAGTTGCAACTATATATAGTTATGTGTGTAATAAATACATAAACTTAGTCAATTTGACTTCCTGTTATATGTCGGAAGCATTTCATGGTATAACTAAATGTGTTAAGGGTGAACTAGACTAACTATGTGGGCGTGTGTTTACACGGGTATTGAAACTATGTGTTGGGATGGATTCACGGGACGTGTGATAACATAAGTGTATACTTGGTAATAATATGTACAACATAAACTCGTATAATCAACCACCAACGTATCGACAACTTCATCGTTTTCCTAAAACACAAACATCTCATATGTCTAAGAAGTTGGGTGTATGACTTGTCGAATAGGAACATTTTCCCGACCTTGGTGTCTTATATGATTTATGACATGTGTAGGCCGAGTTTGCTTCTTGGGCTTATTATTGTTAGCACTTGCATGAAAGTCGAGGTGAGTTCATGAACCTTGCTTTTTACTGTATTTGGTAACTATTTTCGGGGTGAAAAACATGCTTGTTCTTTTTATGCTAAAATAACTTGTTGGATGTATGTCCGATAGTTAACTGAAAGTCAACGTTAACTAACCCGGTACAATATGAAGAGTTACATGTTGGTACACGAATCAGATAAAGTTCAAGTTAAGGAGGAATATTATTTATGAAATAATAAGTTAGGGACTTAATAATAAATTAGTTTATTATTAAGGAGGTTTTAATAAATAAAACAAGGGGGCTTAATTTAAGATTATGCTTTATAAAAAGGGGATTAAGGTGCAAACCCTAATCACACTTTTTATAAAAACAACTTCCCTTCCTCTCCAAGAAAAAGTTTCGGCCGGCCCTAAACCGTCGCCGCCCTCATAACTGTGACACCCGGCGAATTCAAGTTAATACTTTTACAAACATATAAGTCTACCTTAGCGAAAACATTTATTTAACGTACTTGATTGGGTCAGCCGAGTCGGTCTACACTTACATGTTATCCACGGTTCAATGATTCGGAGGATCATTGGGGGTAACAAACGCACACACGAGTCTTGAGTCCCGATGTTGGTGAAATTACATGTGACAACAGTCAACAAACCAGGTCAACATCCGTACGCTTTCAGTTACTAATATTATTATATGTGCATATTGACACAAATTACATACACTATACCCCCTAGTCTAGTGAAGCATGAGTTAAACAGAAAACTCAACAAAGAGCAACTGTCTATGCCTACGACATCTGGATAACAACTAGTCCAATGAGGTTACTCCCCCAACATATGATAACTCCCTATTAACACATATTAACAACCAAAATACTCTGTGGCTTACAAAATACATGTTGATGACGTCATCTAGCATCTTGAAACATAACCAGAAAACCGACAATGTGGTCTCAAATGGATATTCCTATGTCAAGGGTAACTTAGGTTCACCAAACAAACTAACTAGACATAGGAACAAGCATATACTACCTATACGTACCTACATCATCTAATCTTCATAATCTTGCCACCAATTCTAACACATGTCTGACAAGTTATGAAACCAATAACCAAACAAACTTATCATGGCTTTAACAAAACAACAATCACACCTAGATATACATACACACACACACGACCCTATGTGTGTACAACCATATATACCTATAAACGACTACACATGCACACATACATTTGACAAGTCCCTTTCCTACAATTCATAACTCCTCCTCCTTGTTTTCTATCGGCCAAAGGATCCCAAGAACACCAAGTGTCTCTTTCACCTATAATCTTGGTTATACTAAACTAGGAACCAACAAAAGAAGCTCCATCAGCCAACACAAGATCTAATACCCCCTTTTCTCTCTATGTGAATCGGCTAAAGGCATGGATGACACAAGTTGTTGCACTAATATGGAAATAATGCAAGAATGTAAGTCATGTGTCACCCTACCCCTTCTTGTAATCGGCCAACCATTCACACAAGCCTATGAGTTATCATCATCATAGGAATGTCCAAGACTTGCATGAAATTGGCACAATGACATCATTAACACATACTCTTACCACTTGATCCTTACCCAAGATACCAAGTCCTCTCCTTTTTGTCCCTATAGCGGCCGTAAACTCCCTAATGTCACTTTCACACAAGAATTACAAGTACACTCACCTTGGGAATGAGGTACCAATTGGCTACCTTGAAATAACATGAATGATCCATTCTTTTCACAAGCAACTTGTCCTATTCCCCTTGTCTTGTAGCCGGCCGCAACTGAAGAAGCAAACAAGGTGGTGATTGGTTGTTAAGTTACACCAAGATGGGCATCAAGTCAAACAATGACAACCTACAAGCTAAGTCAACCATTCCTAACTAGAACATCCTATGCACAAATTGGCCAAACTCAAAGGGAATGCATGACACCTTAAACTTGCACAAAATGATGATTAAAAACATAGATCACCACACTCCCCAAATTGCACCATCACAACTCAAACACTCTCCCTAGAAATTGGTCCTATCCTACCCTTTCTCAAATCCCATTCGGCTAGAAAGAGGAGGCTCCCTGTTAGGACAAAAAGGATTGGTGAAACCACTTTTGCAAACCTTAGTCTAATTCACTTTTGTCAAATTATTCTAAGTATAGAACTACTGAAGGAAGAAGACTAAACTGCTGAAGAAGGATTCTACAAGTACTGAAGAAGAAATGCATCAGAAGTTCTGAAGTCCAAACCAGACAGTTCACTGAAGAACTACTGAAGACAAACTACTCATCAGTAGTTTGTCATTCATCAGGACTTGTTCAAGAATCTTTCCACCGCCTTATGTTTCAATAGTTTATTAGTTTAGTATTACTTTAACTTTTTGTACAAGTTCCAAGATTGCAACTTGTTGCAACTTGTCTCTGAACTTGCTTTTTGGCAAGGTTCATGTATTTGTAAAGTCTATAAATAGATGGGTTTATCCCTCTGTTTTAGACATTGATTTTTAATACAGAAATCCTTCAAAGCTTATCATTGTTATTTCCATTTCATTTACTGAGAATCTGTTTAAGTGTTCATTCTCATTCAATGCTTAGATTCTCATTAAATACTTATCTTTTGTTTTATCAAACATCCAGGGGGAGTAATAACTCCTGTTGATAAGTGTAGCTTTAACTTATATCATTCCGCTGTGCTATTACTGATAAAGAACTTGCTAGACACTTAAGTGTTCACTAGCAAGTTCATACAAAGAGCAATACTGATCCAACAATTGGTATCAGAGCACTTGTTTATCTGATCACATATCAGTCTAACACATTGAGAATCAGACACAGGCTCTTATTGATATTCAATAAAGGATTAAAAGTTCACTTTTATCAACATCCATCACTTTAAGAGATATTTAATCAATACTCTTTAAAATGGATCCTCATAATACTGGTTCTGCCAATAAACCTCTATAAAAGTTCACTTTTATCAACATCCAAAGATCACAAGGTTCCCTTGTTTCACCAAGTCTTGAGGTAAGTTTTAACCACCTATGTCACATGTTTTCTTTAAGCCCTATTGTGAAACCAAGCTAGTACACCTAAGGCTTGATTTAATCGGCTCATGTCCAAGCTTAGGAGGTGTCATTGATCGACCAAACATATATACATGGTCTAGTTTTTCCTATCATCACATTAACACAACGCACACACTCGCATATGTTTGATCACATTGCAAGGAACACTTTACTAGTTGATATGAATCGGCTTTATTAAAACTAAGGTGTATTTCGAATCAAACCTCACATAAATCACCTATTATAAATCGGTTTTCATAACTAAAAAGCGTGTTTAAATTATGTTCAAAACAATGGGCTATAATCAAGGTATTATACTCGGCTTTATCTCTAATACACTTGCAATGGATCAGAGGTCCCTTGAAAGAGTAAAAACCATCGATGTTAGTCTCTCAAATAAACAATTTTCGAAGCTAAGATAAGAGTTATACTCGATCACTACATGGTAACACATGTTAGTTCAATTAAAACACATGTTAACACTACTAAGAGCATAACAAAATCCTAACTATTGGTAGATCACTCGTTTTTACAATAACACAACCATGGATAGTAGATTTAAGACAATATGTGGCCCATGACTCTACTTGGGGCCCATATGGGTCTACATCATGATTTACTATAAGACTCCCGTACATAACGCACCATCCACATTAAGAAACATGGTTCACAATAATGGGTGCCCCATTTGTATGTTGAACAAGAACATGCAACTCATTATGTCCTCAATAATTGTAGGGTAATCTCCGACCGGGCGATAGTTGCTACATATTTCGGCTTCACTAGACCACATATGACTCTATCAGGCGAGTTTTACGACCCCATTTTACTTTTTTCCATTTCGGGGGATAAACATGCTTCAATACTAGTGTCATTTACAATTGTGTACATTCTATCGTGACTACCATGTGGAACATGAGACATATTGGTTCATGAGCTCATTAGTCCTCGTACAATGTTTACTGTAACCATTAGCTATCAAAAGCCATGGAACACTTTAATAGATCTATTGGGTTGACACACCCGCTCTTGGTTAGTCGCTCTAACCGGTTACATACAAAAGAGTGTTAGTATTCTACCATACATACATACATTGTCTTTAGTGTACAATGCGCGAGGCACAACAGTCAAGAGGTTTGGTTATGGAACTCATGGTTTACACAGTAATCATTCGCTTAGCTAGCCTATGATTGGTCATACACGAATTACACATTGGTTTTACTTGTTACATTCAAACCCATGAACTCACCAACATTATTGTTGACAAATCATTTATGCATGTTTTTCAGGTAACTAATGGAGGGCCGCAGGGATTTGAAGGAGAGGTTCGAGCATGCACTACGTGGTACCACCTTGATGGGTTTTGTCAAATCCGTGATGTTTTGTTTCCAATTTCCATGAGTAATAGACATTATCTCATTTTCCAGATATTATTATATCGGTTTAAATAAATTATGACAATATCCATCCTTCGTGGTGGTACTATATTAATAAAAATGTGTGTTTCTTGAACCTTGTGCTTGAAAACCTTTCGATGGTTGCATCCCAGTGTTTCCGCCTTGCCGGGGTGTGACAGATTGGTATCAGAGCATGAGGTTATAGCGCACTAAGATTCTTTTGAGTCAACTATAACTTAAAACATTTTTTGAAACGTTTTCACAAAGTACCACGCTATCTCGCCTTTCACCTCTCAAATCTCAAGCCGCTCCATGAAGACAAACGGGTACAATTATTCATTTATTTACATATGTGATCATTTACATATATACGCATGTTATGGCAGGATCATGGTCATCACCATTGACCTTATTTCTCCATCCGATTCTGAGCCGGATTACTTGGTGGACGATCCTCCTGAGGAAGACTTGCCCCTTACTCATTCAACCCCTGTCCCCGAGTCCTCTCATCACGGGTGTGGATGGATCTCAGACTCAAAGATGGACATAGACCCTCCTCCAGTCATGAGACGTACCTCCGACGACGACACGGACGACGACGCCCCACCTTCTCTAGCCGCCTCAGACACTCACCCCTCTGTTACCCCTCCTGTTTCACGCTCTCTAGCTAGCTTTAACCCAGTCTTCCACCTAAACACTTCAGGACGTACACTCACAAAGTGTACACCCCGAAAGAGGGCATGCCCAGCTCTTGTTATTGCTTTACCTGCTAGAGCCCCGATCTTCCTTCTTCCTGCTGACCCTATCCCGACCAGTGAGCCTACCCAGCCTGTTGACCCCATGCCAGGGCCTTTAGCGATGGAGGTGTGCGAGCCGAGACCCGAGCCACCAAAGAGGCTGAAGAGGCGCTCTTAGGCCCGTAAGCAGCCCTTCCTTCCTAGTATCACTAGCGACCTGGCACATAGGGACGAGGAGGATGATCCCGAGGCCATGAGCTTGGGAGGATCATCCGGGAGACCCTTCTATACGGAGCGTAGCGTCATTATATCCCATGATGGGCAGCTAGTAGCGTTGGGAGACCGCATTCGGGTGCTCGAGAGTCAGCTGTCTGAGGCGAGTAGGGGAGATTATCTGCTGTGATGGAGAGAGCCGAGATGGGGAGACGTGTTGAGATGCTAGAGCGGAGGATGACAGAAACTGACCGGCATTTGAGGGAGGCAATTATTTCTCTTGCTGCTTCTTTTCCACCACCTTCTTAGATGATACTTGTGTGTTGTTATGTTTATGCATGTGTTGACTTGTGATATTATGTTGTGATGTTTAAAACTAATTGTGGGTCGACCGCCCATTTTCTACTAAAACTTGATTACTTTTGGGATCATGTACAGATTGGAATATTATGTTATGTGGTTGTATGGATGCAATTTAATTCATATGCATGGTTACGTTGATTATTATATGATTACGTATGTATGTACATCTCTTATGTTTGTTGTGTTCTTTTATTTTAGTTATGCAAACCCGATAGTCAGCACGGACAACCAAAGGCGGACCATTACCGGCCACTCCCGCCGAGTTAGCTAGAGTAATTGCCGAGGCAATTGCTCAACACGATGCAGCTCGGGTTGACTCCAGTGGAGGTTCAAGAGGTATCGGTCGCCGCCGAGGAAGTGAAACAGATCATGAGGTTGAAAACTTTATTCATGGTTGTTCGTACAATACCTTCATGGCATGCAAGCCATGGAATTTCCGTGGAACAGAAGGTGCTGTGGGAATTGTCCGATGGATAGAGAAAACCGAATCAGTCCTCGACATAAGTGGTTACTCCGAGGATCAAAAGGTGAAGTACTCCACTTGTACCTTTCAGGATGAAGCCCTTACCTGGTGGAACCTGCAAGTGCAAACCCTAGGTAGAGAAGCGGCATACAACCTTGCTTGGGCTGATCTCAAAGCATTGCTCATGGAAAAGTACTACCCTAGGAGTGAGCTACAGAAGCTGGAGGCAGAATTCTGGAATCTTGCCATGGTGGATGCCAACGTGACCACATATATGATGAGCCGATCGTCACGGTTCATACAAAACCTAATTAACCTAGGTAGATAGGATAAGTATGGTATCAATCTAAGGAGCGTGTGGTTAGTGGATATTGTTTAGTTGATTAAACGTGTTACTTATGAAGATTTCTAGAGAACTTACAAAGTTTGTACTTTGTTCATTTAAGAATTTGATTGAAGGGTTTTTTTTGTTATATTGAAAACTTGAATTAAAATTATATGAAAGAAAAAATAATGTAGTTTGCAAATAATTTGGTAAAAAGGATCACACCTAGGTTTCAACAACTGAAGTCTATGGTTTTTGCAAATGGGTCAAACAAATGTAGTGCAATTGGTGTTAACGGGGTGATTGTTCAATAGGCTTAGGTGTCAAGTTTCATCAACATCAAAGATGGACTAAACTACACTTCATTACCTAGAACATACAACCCTATGTTTGTATTAGAGCAAGACAACATGTTCATGACACTCGAAATTGTCACAAGATCAATTAACTAAAATGAATTTAACATAAGATTAATCGCAATCTAATACAATGATTCAAACACACAATCACACAATTAAAAGTTTAAAGAAATACCCAAATGTTAAACCCTAAAACTTCAATTGTTTACTTCCTAGGCATGATACGAAGAAATTAGCCAAGCATGGCCATGGTGTTCTTCATGAATCTTTTGTCTTCTATCTTCAAAAGGTAATGGAAAGAATGGATGTAGTAATGATGAAGAAGATGACAAAATGAATGATGAACCAAATCTCAAGTCCCCCCCAATTCTCTAGTCAAACTCTCCATAAAAAAAATTAAAAACTACATTAAATCTTCTGTTGACCAAGTCTTGTCAGATGGCACTGTCAGAGACGGCGAGACTGTCGTCAGATACGGCGATGGCATCAGAGACAGTATGTTTGCCGTCAGAGACGGCCATAACCTTCATTGTACTTTTCATGGCCTTCTTTCTCCCAATGCTTCTCAACTCCAATCTTTTACTCTAGCAGTGTAAGCTTCACTCAATAAGCGCTATTAACCTGAAAGATCAAATCAAATCAAAGTGCTATATTCCGTTTCAAATAATCATGTAAAAGCACCATTTTAGTTTCGATAGAGGCGGGGTTTTCAACCATGCATCACATCCCCACACTTATCTTTTGCTTGTCCTCAAGCAAATTCAATTCACACTTTCACATTCATCAAACATGAGGTAGGTTACCATCCTTAAACATTGCAAGTTAAAGTCCTAAGTCATACCCAACTCATTCTATCCACACGCTTTAGAATGTCATGATATACTTAGGATTTTTATGCTCAAAACAAGTGTTCCCCCAAAATTAGATCTCCTTCAATAGTCAATGTTCCAACACACACATCCCTCACAATTTTCTCTCAATTCGGTTCAAATTGACTAGTATTAATGTACTAGTATATATGTATGTGAACACTCTTAGCCAAATGTGACCCATGTTAGCATAAGTTTGCATCTCAATCACCCTCCACCAAATTGCACAAAGTCATTACACAAGTCAAAAGGTCTTTTCAAAGGGTTATAACGGGGCTTGGTGAAAGGGTATGGAATGGGAAATTTGAAAGTGACTAAGGTAACGAAAGTTCGATTTTTTATTACTTTACTCTCAACCTATGTACAATCTAAATAATCTAATAACTACAACGCGATATTGTGCCTTTTATTTCTTCAAAGACAATACATGCTTTTCATGTTTCTCTTCTTTTTCATAACTTTTTCAGTTTTTTTTTTTTTTTTTTTTTTTTTTTTTTTTTTTTTTTTTTGCACATAAGATTTTTACAATAACAAACAAACTAGCTCAACTATAAGGCAATGATGCACCTTTTTATTCAACGACTAACTTGACTCTTTTTTATTTTACGGCAACATTGTAAACTATTTACAATTCAAGAACCTCCTAGAATCGAACTTTCAATACTTAGGTTTTAAAAACAAAAAGGTTGAATGGGTTAAATGGGTTAATGCGGGTGTTTCAAAAGAAAGGTTCAGGCTTAAGATTGTTTAACTAAGGGAGGTTGTTTTTGGGTCAACGATATGAAAGTGGTGTAAATATAAAAAGGCTAAACCTGATGCCTTAATCATTCTTGTGCATAAAATTGGCCCATGGTCTCAAGCGTATCAAAAGATGCAAATTCTACCACATATGATCACATAGGCGCACTCAAATCCAAATGAACATAACATGCAAAGAAATGTAATAGTATGTGAAATGTAGCATGTTATGGTGGCTCAATTACTCACAATTGGAATTAGGTGGGGGTATGTGACATATATGTGGATCATCAACTTCATCAAGAGACCTACTTTCAAGTAAACACTCATACTTCTTTTTATAAAATTATAATCAAACATCTATCACGTGGGATTTCTTGAGTTTAACCATGACAAAGGACCAAAATGGTTCACACATCCCTTGTAAGTTTCTGTTAACCGCCTTCTTTAAAATGCAATTTTGAGGACATTTTCGAAAAATTAGCCATTTTCTCCCCCACCCCCACACTTTAAGGCTAACATTGTCCTCAATGTGTAGAATTTAAATGAAGGATTTTAGTTTTCAAAATTTTCCATCCCCACACTTAAGGTCAACAATGTCCTCAATGTGAAGAAGGATTCGTTATGTTTTCTGGGAATGTGATGACACCACACCCATATATGTTCCCCCCCAATGTGATCGAAATAGCAAACAAGTTTACTAATTTCATACTACAACTAGACAAAGGAATCTGATGCACCTGATCATTCTTGTTCTTTGAATACTCAATCTTCATAAAAATGCATCTCTCCTTTTTATATTCCTCGGCTTATTCTTCCGGTGTTAAACGCCTCTTTCCTGCGTTTGATAAGCTTTCTACCAAGTTGAACTTAGATTTCTTCCTTTGATACATCATGGATGTTGATAACACAACTAAATGATTGAACAAGTGATAATAATCAACCAAAGAAAGAAAAACCCCCAAATTTGTAAAAATTTTCGTGACCAAGATGTCCCAAAATCTTGAAATGCATGCAGAATCTTGTAAAAAGAACCCAAGATTTGGACTCCTCTCGAAAAATTACACGAAATAGACCCCAAAATTGCTTGATTTGGTTGAGTTTTCAGTGAGTTATGATGATAGGAAGATTATTGTTCTTGAGGTTTTGTGTGGAGAAAAAGAAGAAAAGAATGGTAGGTTATAGATTTAATGGAAGAAGGTTAAAGATTTGGATTTTGGATGTTTGGATTCAGGGCTATTAGTCTAGGTTTGGGAGTGTTTGGGTTCAGGTTCAAGTTTGAAATGGTTTGGGAGGGTGTTTGGTTAAGAATGAGAAGAACAAAACATATGGGCCGTCTAGGAGCCGTCCGCCGCGGCTTTGGGCGTCTGGGAGATCTGTGGCTGTCGGAGATGGCTAGCCCACCGTCTCTGACGGCGGGGCTTGAATTTGGGCGTCCAAGAAGCCGTCTGCCGCACGCGATGGCGTCTGGAGCTGGTCTGGCCGTCTCTGACGACGGGGCTTTTTTTTAAGTGTTGGCCGTCTAGGGGGGCCGTCCACCACCAGTTTGGGCGTCTCGCTCAGGAAGGCCGTCTCTGACGGCTGGGCCGCCGTCGCTGACGGCGGTTGGTTTAATTTGAGGCGTCTAGAGGCCGTTTGCCGAGATTTTAGGCGTCTGGCGAACTGAGTGGCTATCTTTGACGGCTGGTCATCCATCTCTGACAGCGGCTGCTGTACAAATTTTTTTTTTGGGTTGCCTCCCAAAAGCACTAAGTTTTAGGTTCTTCAGCCAGACCAAATACACTACCCTCATGGTGGACGAGTTGGATGCCTTCCTCCCTCCGCCTCTAAAGATGCAACCCTCCTACATTCCTCTAGGTCCTTTAAGGTGTTCCTAATCGGGTCAACCATCTTCTCTGTTCTTGTTTCATTGTCCAAGTCAGGCGGTTTCTTCAATTTCGCCTGTCTTCTTTTTACCGTGCTATTCTTGACTGCTCCAAACCTGTTAACCACTATCAAAAATATCATTTTTGGGACATTTCTCATCAACAACCGAGTTAGACAAATTTGGATATACATTTAAACATAACTCACGGTCACCAAACTTCATGCGTACCGTTCCATTAGCACAATTTATAATCGCATGCGCAGTTGCTAGGAACGGCCTACCCAGTATAACGGTGGGTTGTGTGTTTTTAGAACTACTTACATAGTCTACCACCCAAAAATCAACTGGGTAGTAGAAATCCTCTACCTTCACCAACAAATCATTCACCATCCCCATTGGATGTGTGGGAGTCTGATCAGCTAACACCGTCGTGGTGTTAATTTCATGTAGTGGACCAAAGTCATATTGGTCAAACAGACTACCAAACAATATACTCACACATGCTCCAAGATCTAGGAGCGCCCTTTCTATTTTAAATTCTCTCACCTGAATTGGAATCAATGGGGCTCCTAGATCTTGAAGTTTAGGGGGAAGAGCATTCGACAAAACAGCACGAACATGTGCCCCTAAGTGTTCGGGCAACTTGTTGTGCTTGTTTTGGTTGCTCAACTCTTTCACACATTAGACATGAGCAGGAACCTTTTCAATTGCATCAATAAGTGGTAAATTTATTTTTACTTGTTTAAAAATTTCCCACCTCTCGTCCTTTGGTGGGCTCCACTTATAAATGCTTGACACATTGTTTGGGTCTACTAAAGCTGCAGGGTATGGGATGGTATTAGTCTCCATCCCCACACTTGTCTTAGTAGCCATCTCATTTAAGTAATTTTCGCAAAAGGATTTTTTTATAATTTTTAACTTTAAAATTGTTTTGCGGAAAATTTTCCTCTTCCTGCTCATCATCAGTACCAACCTCCTCCACTACTGTAACATCACAAAATTTTCAAACTCTAATACTTATATTATTTATCATTCATGATGTGCCTAAGTCACCATTATCTTAACTCACAATTTATATATATATATACATTTAAATATAGAAGCAACATAAACCTATAATCTAAATGTTATGATAACCATCGGCCCATCTCCCTTGCTCAAGTCCGGCCCAAGAACACCCCCACCTTGCTGTCCCTGTTACCTGAAAACCCAGGCCCAGATCCGAGCCCAATTCCCTGGAAACCAATACCCGGCCCATTTGCCTTCCCCCCTCTTCGCTAAAAAAAAATAATTATATGCTCATGCCGGGTTTCGAACCTGAGCAAACGAGCCGGCCAGCAAACACACCCAACCATCTGTGCCACACCACGTTTGTTTCATAAACCAGACCCGAATTAATTATAAACAATCTTGATTATCAACAGTTGACTTGTGATAGTCAATTGTCACGAACGGCTTACCATAATCAGCCATATTGGACGCGTTTTTAATCTCAAAAAGGCATGATTGCATGATGTCCGGCTTAGAACGAGTCGTATATGCATCAATTAACCTTCAATTCTTACCTATTTTAACCAATTAACGCGTCAAACATTAACAACTCGGTCAAACCTTGCCAATTCGAACACCGAGCCATTTACCTATAAATTGAAGACCCTCTAACCTGCTACACTCGCCAAACATCTCTTCTCTATCTCCAATTTCTCTTAAAAATTCTCTGATCGTTAGTTTTGTTCGCATTTTGACTTCGAGGATTGACTTATCATTCGTTTAGAATTAAACGCTGTAAGTCCAGTTTTGTTTGTGGGTTTCATTGATTGGCACCCACACAATGAAAGCCCTAAGATTAATCGGGTTAAGGTTGTGTGGATTGACCGATTGAAATTGTTAGGGTTCGAAATTGAATTTTGGGGAAGATCATGTCCTTCTGTTTGTATTTATTTTAAATTAACAGCAACCAAACACAACCACTGGCTTGGACCAGGTGGTTGTGTCTGGTGTGCCCATGTACAGAGCCACGCGGGTTCGAACCCGGTCTGTGGCGTTCCTTTTTCCTTTTTCATTTTTAAAACAAACAAACCCCCTTTAATTATATATAATACATATAACTTTATAAATTCATTTTTAAATATTAAAACTCTTTTATAAATACTAAAAAAATTATTTTTAGATAATCTGACGTAAAAGTTTTATCCACAATTTTTAGTTTTCAAAAATTTATTTATTTAATATATATAATAAATAAATCAAGTTTATTCTAATTTATTTATAAAATTCTATTAAAATATCAAAACGATTATATAAATTTCCACAAAATTTATTCTGAGTTTTTATAACATTAAGCTTTTCAGAAATGATTTTTATTTCTGAAAAATCATTTATTTAATATTTTTAACCAATTTTTGTTAGTTTTAATCATAATTAAATCATAATAAATTCAATTTTTAATATTTTTGCACCAAAATTTTATACAAATTATTTCTGATAATTTAGAACAGAAATATAATTTTTAAACTAATAATTCTTTAATTTTAGTATTTTTAAATATTAAAGTTAAAAGTTTGACAATTTGTTATAAATAGAATTAATATTCTATTTTAAAGAAAATAATTTGTAAAAATTATTTTTATACTTTAAACACATTATTGTGACCATCTTAAATTTAAATTTCATAAAAAAAGAATTTTTGTTTATTTATTTACAAAAATTCTCTCAATTATCAAACAATTTTAATATTAATCAAACAAGCATTTATCCCCAAATTCGAAGCCCTAGAACGTATACATTTGTAGACTAGATAGACTTATTTATTACCTTATTATAGGGTGATACTTGACACATTCGGGCAATACCACTATTCAATTTTTCAACAAATATAACATTTTACCAAGGTGAGTTTTACATAGCCCCTTTTCTATTTATCACCATTTTTGGGGTGAAACATGTTACAACAATATTTATGCAATTCAATCATCAATGTGTCTATGTGTATTTCTATGTTGCATTATGTCTTGAACATGACTAGGGTAAGCACAATTCTAGCATAAACATTCATCAGCCAAACGGTATACATTGATAGATCTATTGGACTAACAATCCCACCCGGATACGTGCCTCCTACAAAGGTAGTGTGGGTGTTTGTTACTGCAATATAAACGAGTGAACCATGAGCGTATGGGATGTACCACAATACAACAGTCACAATGGTTGATTATGCACTCGATTTACTTCTAGTATGTTTTCGCATATGGACTAGTTTGCCATGACACATGAATTGCACAACAATTTTATTCGATTATCAAAACCTATGTAATTCTCACCAACTTTTGTTGACCCAAAATATTTTCAACTTAACATGTTTCAGGTTCTACTTGCTTGAAGATTTGAATTGATGCTTGAAGATGTTTGCATAGTTTTATTCAATTTGATGTACGAATTCTTAGAACAATTGTATGTAACTTATTTAAATTATTTAATGAAATTTATTATTCACCATGAGCTACTGAACAATCATCAATACGTGACATCCCGATGTTTCCGCCATCGGTTGGGGTGTTACAACTACTTCATCAACAAATTGTTGTGGTGGAGTTGTTTCATTACCCACAACCTTATCATTCGAAATAAAACATACCGCGTTTATGTGCATGCTTTGAGTGTTCTTTGAACTTGATACTTGATGTTGTGGGTTTATTGTTGTGTCACTTGGAAGCTTCCCCGCGCTTCCTCTCCATTGAGCCATTTCTTTTGCCAATTGCCCTACTTGTTTAGCTAGGGCCTCGTGAGACTTATCCCTCGCCTCATTTGCCTTCTTCATTTCATTGACATCATTGTTGGTTTCCTTCGTCATATTCATTAAAGCATCCAACTTTGAACCAAACAATTATCATCACCTTGTCCTCCCGATGAGCTTCCTTGATTGTTGTAATTCTTTGAATACCCACCTTGATTATATGAATTTCATTGGTAACCGCCTTGATTGTAATTACCTTGGCGGTTTTGATATGACCCACCTTGATAACCCCCTTGATTGTAAGAATTCCTTTGGCAGCTACCATGGTTATAATTTCCTTGTCCATGAACCATGTTGACTTGGCGATTCTCCACCTTATGCCCTAAATCGCCACATTCTTCACAAACCCGATATTGAACCGTCGATACTTTCCGTTTCTTGATGCGAGCCAATTCTCGTTCCAAATTTGCAATTCGATCTTCTGCATTTGAATCAAAATCAGACGAGGATTTTGAAATGGGATGCTTGGTTCTTCTATCCGCGGACTCTTCGGCTTTCGAATTTTTACTAATCAACTCCAAAAAATCCCAATCTTCTTGTTCCGGGTTGGATAATAAAGTCTCATTGCTAGTAGACTTTAAATACTTCCTCTCCTCCTTATTCAACCCGTTTACAAAACTATTAACCAATTCCCATTGCTCGATTTTGTAATGTGGGCATTTACGAAGCATTTCCTTGAAACGGGTGAAAGCTTCATGAAGTGGTTCACCCGGTAATTGTTGGAAGGAACGAATTTCCAACCGAGCCCCATCCGTCTTGAAACTGGGATAATACTCATCCAAAAATACTTCTTGCATTTCCTCCCAAGTATAAATGCTATGTGAAGGCAAGGTGAGAAACCTGTAGGAACCGTTCGTGCAAAATAAATAAATAATTCTTAGTATTTTTATAATACAATAAGCAAAGGAAATAAAATACTATTACAACTGAAAAGAAAAAAAAATACAAGAAGATGATGAGAAAACAAAATTATTGTGGCTGAGGATCGTGTTTGACACGGGGCCCTTAAAACAAATTCCGAGTCTACCGGAGACTCGTTTGTTTCCCAGGGTACAACAGCCGAAGCACTGTGTACTGCCGGAGTGAGCACTAAACCCGACTTGTACCTTGATCTTAAGAAGAACAGAGAAGAAAAATGCTAGAGAGATTTTTAGAGAGGAGAAGTGATTTTGGTGTGTATTCTGCAGTGCCAAGGCTTTGGCTTTTATAGGAGCCAAAAGTTATTACAAGTCAAAAGAATTAAATGCTGAATATTAAATGTCAATGAACGCATTCAATGGCATTTAATGCTGCTTTAATTCTTAGTCAAAACTGTTGACTTGTCAGTTACACTGCAGCTCTGAACTGTTGGGAGTTCGCGTGTGCATCAGATGCACACTGGTGCCTGACCCGCCACGCAGGCACAAGATACGCGCGCGTGCGCCATGAAGTCGCGCACCACGTAATCTTATTCTACGTCACGAGTCTGCCACTCGCGCGCCATGCAGGACAGGACGCCACCTGTCTCTGACTTCCAGTGCCACGCGCAGTGCTGCGTCCGCGGACCATCCCGTTCTCCGCATTTACGTCAGCGGAAGTCCTCGTTCTCCGCGTCCGCCTATCTTGCTGAACCACCTGTGCACCATCAAAAATACTAAGGCGGCTCTCAAGCGGCTCGCGGCGACGCGAGTGTACGAAGTGCAAAGTGCGCCATCAAAGCGCCACATTGCGCCTCATCGCCCACGCCACACGCGCGTGTGCGAGTGCGAGTTAAGGGTGCTTTGCACCCTTCGCGACTTCCATAGTGTGTGATTCTATGGAACACTTAGGATGGGGAGTCCTTCCTTGTAAACAAGTCCAAGACTCATCTCCCTTCCAATGTGGGACAAGTTCTCCTTGCCACTTTCCATTTCACATTCCCAACTAGTTGTTTCACTCCTCCACTTTTGAGCATCGATATCTCATTCATCTTAGCACCGTTTTGGACGCAGTTTGGTTCGTTGCGGAGCTATCACAACATAAAACATAAACTCACAAAGAAATATATAAATAAACCTCAGTTTCAAATATATGTTTTTGTCCAAAACTTAGGAAAATCATTTTCCCAAAATTGTGAAAATAGCATTTTCACCTATTTTTCCAACAAAACCAACTCTTTGCCTTGTCTTTGAGGGAAAAACGGAACAAACGCAATCGCACTTCATCTTGAGAGAAATTGTGACCTCCCATAGTATTACAGACTGCTGTAAATTCGGAAAGGTGATCATATGGGTCCTCGATAGCCATCCCATGAAAGTGAGGAATAATGTGGATGTAGTTTGGCTTGCAATCAAAAGCTCTTCTTCCTTGAGGCGGTGGAACAATAGGTGACTCATTTTCAGAAACAATTGGTCTAAATCGACCATTAACCCCTTGCATTGGAACTGGGGGCCTTCTTCGTGGAGTATCAACCTCTTCATCTCTTGGTTGTCTTCTCCCATGAGGTCTTCTTTCTGCTCGACCCACAAAATTTTCACCCCGGTTTTGGTGAATGTTGAGATTTCGATGCCCTCTTGGGTTTTGCCTTGGGTGATGATTATTGAAGACATGATTATAGTAACCGTCATTACCCACATTTTAATTTGCACCCACATTGGAATGATTATCACTTTGGTACTCTTCCTCATCCTCATGACCTTCATTATCATTTCTATAACTCCAATTCTCGTCTTGCTCGGTGTAATCACTTTCTGAGTATTCATCTTCCCCCGAATGGTAGGTGTGAACACTAACTCTATCCGATGATTGATAACCTGGAACACTGAACGGGTCATCATCATTAATGTTCGCCCTCAACTCTTCAAGATTCTCAATATGATCATCATATCCAGCTTCATTGTATCGGTTTACCGGATCAAATGTGGGATTGCCACTGTTAGATATGGAAGAGCCTTGGTTTGCATTTCGCTTATTGGGATTTCGGTTATGTAGTGGTTGATGAGGTGGATATTGTTGTGGGTGTTGGGTTTGGTTTAGATGAGGTGGAGTGGGCGGTCTTCGGTTCTCGCCTGAATGGCGATTTGGGTTTGAAGTTGCCATTTGGACGATTCCAAAAGCCAAAGGTTGATTGGTTGGTGGTGATTGAGAGTTAGAAGGAATCGGCTCCTCTAACCGGTGTTGTCGGTTTCTTCTTGCTACTCTTTCGATCTCCGGTTCGAACACTAATGGAGATGTCCTCCCCGAATGTCTTGTACGCATGCACTACCTGTGAACTGCACAAATAACACACCCCGTGTAACAAGGAAAAATAGAGAATAAACCAAACAAACAATTAAACAGTTAATCACAAAATCAACTAATCACGAAACACTAAGCGCACTAGCTCCTTGGCAACGACGCCATTTGATGAGCCGGTCGTCACGGTTCATAAAAAACCTAATTAACCTAGGTAGATAGGATAAGTAGGGTATTAATCCAAGGAGCATGTGGTTAGTGGATATTTTTTAGTTGATTAAACGTGTTACTTATGAAGATTGCTAGAGAACTTACAAAGTTTGTACTTGGTTCATTTAAGAATTTGATTGAAGGGGTTTTGTTGTTATATTGAAAACTTGAATTGATTACGGTTACCAGTGAGAGTTCCAAGAACAAGAGCAAACGTTCCTACAACCGAAAAGGCAAGAACTTCTCTCACCGACCACAAGATGCCGTGAAAGTCTTTGCTGCTAGAACAGCTGAGGAGCCCAAACGCAAATACAACGGGCCGCATCCTCACTGCAGCAAATGCAACTACCATCACGTGGGTACTTGCGAAAGCATCTTGTACAAGAACTGTAACCGTCGTGGTCATTCAACCGCCAACTACAAGGCCAAAGCCACGAACACTCCTCCTGCCAGAAACGAGTGTTTCGAATGTGGTGCGACTGGACATTTTTGGAAGGACTGTCCCAAGGCCAAGGATCAATCCCGTGGTAGAGCGTTCGTGCTAGGAGCCAACGAAGCACGTGATGATCCTAACGTGGTTACGAGTATGTTTCTGCTTAACAGCCATTTTGCATCGGTACTATTTGACTCAGGCACAGATTTTAGCTTTGTGTCCACCGACTTTAAGAAATCCCTTGGATTAGAATCTAGTAAATTGGAAACACGTAACACCATAGAATTAGCCAATGGTAAGTTGATCTCGACTGAGGAAGTTGTTAGGGACCGTGTTCTGGTACTTGACGACCACGAATTCCATATCGATTTACTGCCTATTCGACCAGGTAGTTTTGATATTGTCATTGGCATGGATTGGTTATCCAAACATCGTGCAGATATCGTCTGTCATGAGAAGTTGGTTCGAATCCCCTTGTCAAATGGTGAAACCCTATTGATTTGAGGAACCTGAGTGTACCCACTCTATGAGTCATATCATGTATTAAGGCACAAAAATGTTTAAGGAAAGGTTGTGTCGCATTTTTGGCACATGTTGTTGAACAAAAGACTAAAGATCGGAAGCTTGTGGATATCCCAGTGGTGCGAGACTATCCCGAAGTCTTTCCAGAAGACTTGCTAAGACTTCCACCACCGCGACAAGTCGAGTTTCGCATTGATCTTGTCCCAGGAGCTTCTCCAGTAGGCCGCACTCCGTATCGTCTAGCACCATCTGAAATGTGGGAAAAGTCTAGCCAACTTCAGGAGTTGTTGGACGAAAGTTTCATTCTTCCGAGCTTTTCTCCGTGGGAGGGGGGGCGCCTATCCTATTCGTGAAGAAGAAATACGGGATTTTCCGCATGTGCATTAACTACCGGGAGTTGAAAACGCTGACCATCAAGAACAAGTATCCGTTGCCAAGAATTGATGATCTGTTCGACCAGCTGTAGGGTTCCAGCTACTACTCAAAGATCGATCTGCGATCGGGATATTATCAATTGCAGATTCAGGAAGACGACATTCCGAAGACTGCATTCCGAACTCGTTATGGGCATTACGAATTCTTAGTTATGCCAATTGGGTTAACGAATGCTCCTGCCATTTTCATGGACCTCTTAAACTGTGTCTGTAAGCCCTACCTAGACAAGTTCGTAATTGTCTTCATTGATGACATCTTGATCTACTCACGGACTCAAGAAGAGCACGAACAACTTCGATTGATTTTGGAGTTGCTCAAGAACGAGAAACTGTTTGCCAAATTCTCGAAATGCGAGTTACGGATTCGAGTGGTCCATTTCCTCGGTCATGTGGTGAACGAGAAGGGTATACAAGTTGATCCTGAAAAGATTGAAGCAATCAAGGATTGATAATTTATGGGATTAGCTGGTTATTATCGCTGGTTCCTCAAAAACTTCTCCAAGATTGCCCAGCCATTGACTGTCTTGACATAGAAAGACAAGAAATTCGATTGGGGAACCAAGCAGGAGAATGTGTTCCAAGTATTGAAGGACTGTTTGTGTAGTACTCCAATTCTTTCTCTTCCTGAAGGTACCGATGATTTCGTGGTTTATTGCGATGCTTCTCATCAAGGTCTTGGATGCGTGCTCATGCAATGGAACAAGGTCATTGCCTATGCATCCTGACAACTCAAAATTCATGACCTAGAGTTAGGTGCAGTGATCTTTGCCCTCAAAATTTGGAGGCACTACCTTTATGGCACTAAGTGCACCATTTTCACTGATCATAAGAGCCTGCAACACATCTTCAACCAGAAAGAGTTGAATATGCGGCAACGTAGATGGGTTGAATTGCTGAACGATTACGATTGTGAGATTAAATACCATCCGGGAAAAGCCAACGTTGTGGCGGACGCATTAAGCTGGAAGGAACGAGTTAAGACCCTGCGTGTGCGCGTGATAGGTTTAACCATCCACATAAATCTCACTACCCGTATCTGCGATGCTCAGCAAGAAGCTGTGAAAGGCAAAAATCTGAGTAATGAGTCGTTGTTTAAGATGGTTAATTTATTGGAACCGAGGTCTAACGACACAGTTTATTTTGCCAATCGGATCTGGGTGCCACGTTTTGGTGGTTTACGTGATTTAATCCTTGAAGAAGCCCACAAGTCTAGATACTTTGTACATCCTGGTGCTGACAAGATGTACAAAGACGTGAATGAACTTTACTGGTGGCCCAACCTGAAAGGTGAAATCGCCACGTACGTCAGCCAATGCCTTACCTGTTCAAAGGTCAAAGCTGAGTATCAGAAACCGTCTGGTCTGCTTCAACAACCCAAAATTCCTGTTTGGAAATGGGAACAGATTTCCATGGACATCATCACCAAGCTACCTAAGACGTTTAGTGGTCACGACACAATCTGGGTAATTGTTGATAGGTTGACTAAATCCGCGCATTTCTTGCCGATTAAGGAAACCGATAAGTTAGAGAAACTCGTCAAGCTATACATCAAGGAGATTGTAACTGTAACACCCCAACCGATGGCGGAAACATCGGGATGTCACGTATTGATGATTGTTCAGTAGCTCATGGTAAATAATAAATTTCAATAAATGATTTAAATAAATTACATACAATTGTTCTAATACTTTGTACATCAAAATGAAAAATACTAGCTACGCATCTTCAAGCAATAACTCTAATCTTCAAGCAAGCTATAACCTGAAACATGTTAAGTTTGAAAATATTTTGGGTCAACAAAAGTTGGTGAGAATTACATAGGTTTTGATAATTGAATAAAACTTGTACAATTCAAGTGTCATGGCAAGTCTAGTCCATATGTGAAAACATACTATCAGGTAAATCGAGTGCATAATCAAACCTTGTGACTAGAATATTGTGGTCCATCCCATACGCTCATGGTTCACTCGATTATGTTATAAATTCGATAACAATCACCCACGCTACCTATGTAGGAGGTACATGTATCCGGGTGGGATTGTCAGTCCAATAGATCTATCATTGTATACCGTCGGCTGATATTGTATACCGTTGGCTGATCAATGTTAATGATTATGCTAGAATATTGTGCTTACCCTAGTCATGTTTAAGACATAATGCAACATAGAATAACACATAGACATTTATGATTGAATTGTAGATAGAATGATGTAACATATTTCACCCCAAAATAGTGAAATAGAAAAGGGGCTATGTAAAACTCACCTGAAATTCACCGTGCAAGTACTAGCAAGTAGCAACAAATCTGAACTTGGAAAATTGAACTCTTGTATCCTATTACAAATAAACGATGCCTTAAATTCTAATGCAAATACGCTTGTTTCGTTTCTTGGTTGTAAAGATAGTTGATTCAACTACCTAGACTCGTATTGTAAACAATACGTGTCTTAATGTGTATAACTTAACGAACCGATAGTAACTTCGTTTGGTTTTTCGGAAATATATGCGTATGTATAGTTATTGGAAAAAAATAAGTTAATGAAGTTATTGGTAAAGACACATTTTGTATAGCGAAATAATATTTGCGTAGCTTGACTCAAATGTTAATTCGTCTCGTATCTTGGATAGTATATATATGTACTTATTTATAAATATAAATATTTCTATTTATGACGACGTAAGATTTGAAAGTTAGAATTTATTTGTAAAAACACAATCTCGTTTACACATAATCATAAACTTGAAAGGCCGATTTGGTTCTTATATTTTATAAAAATTTGGGCAGAGTTTCCTCTGTTTTTGTAAGAAACCAGACAACGTAAGTCGTCTATTTTATCTCAAAACATCAACGTACAAATACGCAATACTTGGATTAGTTTATTCGTTATGCAATAGTTCGAAAAACAAACATAATAAAACGACTAGTCTTAAACTTGTATAATCGTGTTAATGAGTATTTATAAAAACTTCGCCTACTCGAATGTTCCGAATATTATTATTATTACATCAAGCCTTTTTATACACGGAAATGGTTTATAAATTATTGAAATATTAATGACTAAGAGTTATATATTTTGATAAGCGATATTTTTGTGTACACAATGTAGTTTGACATTTTGGTAATTCTAATAACAATATTCATAGCGTAAGTTAGTCGCCAAGTGGTTAGTCTAAGCTAATAATGAAATATTTTCGTTCACAAGTCGGTTCGGTTCGTTTAAGTTTTCTACAACATATATTTATATACGATTGTACACGAAAAGAATAAGAGTCGTGGTGTGCGTTATACCTTCCCGATATTTATTCGCGAAACAAAAGTAATCTGCCCGGGCTCCCGTGTTGATCGGCTTTGACTGAGGATGACTTGCATTGACCAGATTTGACCAGTCAACTCATATTCCACCGAGACTCGGAGAAGACGAACAAGATATAAGGCTCCAACCCAAAGTCGTCTAACTTCTTCCGACCACCAAAGCTGATCTCTTGCCGTAATGCCCGTCTCCGGTCACCGCACCAAAACCGAACTAAAATAAAATGAAGCACAAAACATACCCAACTTGACCAGTCGCGACGCCGCTGCTGCTACTTCTTATGGCCACCAGCGGCCATCAACCACACTACTCGAACCCAACTTCCGACATCGTATCCCTGCTAAAACCAACCAAATGAAAAAAAAAAGAACTTGTTCATGCATCGAGCCCCACCAGAAATCAAACACATCGGAACCAAACATGAAACGGACAGAAACGAATCGATGGAATAAGAACATTCCTTACCATCGATTTGACTATCATCGGTCACGTCACTTCAACTGTGCTGGTAAAATGAGGCTGTCACGAGCACTGAACTAATCTGGAGAGGGAAAGAGGGGGTTTGTAAATGGTGGTGGGTGTTGACCGGTTGTTGTGGGTGGCACCGCTGCGTCCTGTGGCTGAGGTGGTGGTTGTTGTTGTTGGCTTCACGTCGGAGCTTTCTTAGTCCCCGATGATGTTAACTGATCGAAAAAGGAGGGGGTTTGTGAGGTTGCTGGGTGGATGGATGATGGGGTTATGGTGGTTGTTAGCGGCGGCGGCGGCTGGTTAGGGTGGTTGCGAGCGGCGGTCGGCAGCGGCCTGGAGTGAGGAGTCGGATGTTGGTTGTTCTTACTGCTGCTGTTGTTATTTAAAGGGAAAAGGGGAGGTTCAAGGTTAAGGAAGAAGAATGTTAGGACAAAGAGGATTGGTGAAACCACTTTTGTAAACCTTAGTCTAATTCACTTCTGTCATTTTTGGCTAAGTATAGAAGTACTGAATAGAAGACAAGAAACTGCTGATTAGAAGATATGAAGAAGTGCTGAAGTTGCAGAAGTTCTGAAGTCCAAACCAGACAAGTTCACTTCAGAAGTACTGAAGACAAAACTACTCTTCAGTAGTTGTCCTTCATCAGCACTTAGCAGAAGATATTTCCCACCGCCCTTTTGCATCAGTAGTTTATTGTTTAATATTACTTTTAGCTTTATTTGTTTCTTTCAATGTTGCAACTTGTGCAACTTGTCACTGGAGTTTCTGTGCTTGCTTTTTCAGGCAAGATACATGCATGTAATCGTCTATAAATAGGAGGCTTCAACCTTCTATTTTAGACATTGATTTTCAACAGAAAAATCCTTCAAACACTCTCATTGTTATATTCCATTTCTGTATTTATTGTGAATCTCTCTAAGTATCTAATTCTCATTTACAACTTAGATTCATAATAAATACTTTGTCATTTATTAGTTTCAAACATCAAGGGGGAGTTATAACTCTGCCTTTGTATAAAAAGTGTTGCTTTAACTTATAACATTCCGCTGTGCTTACAATCTGATTTACAAGGACTTGCTAAACACTTAAGTGTCAAGATAGCAAGTTCTTACTTAGCAAACAAGAGCAAACTGATCCAACAATTGGTATCAGAGCATTGGTTTATCTGATCACATATCAATCTAACAAATTGAGAATCAGACACAAAGCTCTTATTGATATTCAATAAAAAGATCAAAAGTTCACTTTTTATCAATATCCATCACTTAAAAGAGTCATCAGACAAATCTATACTCTTTAAAAATGGATCCACATAATACTGGTTCTGCCACCAAACCTGCCATGCTTGTGAGAAATGAGTACAATATATGGAAAAAGAGAATGGCACATACTTTGTCACAAACCAACACAGGTTGTTGGAGATCTGTGATATATGGTCCACACAAACCAGTAAACATAAATCTTGAAACTAAAGAAGGGATTCCTAAGGATCCCAAAGACTATACAGATGAGGATTTCCTAAAACTTGAGCTAGATGCTAAGGCATTCTCTATGTTGGCAATGGCTCTCCCAAATGAAATATACTCTGGCCTTTTACATTGTGAAAGTGCCAAAGAACTTTGGGACTGTCTTAAAGAACAGTTTGGAGGAACTGAAGAGGTGATTGCCAACACCAGAGAAATTTTGGCTCAACAATATGAAACATTTGCTTATATTAATGGGGAAACTTTGACACAACAATTTGAAAGATTCTCCTCATTAATCTCTGAGCTAAAGTTAAATGGTCAGACCTATACAACAGTATCTATGTTACATAGATTTTTAAGGTCTCTACCTGACAAATGGGAAACTTACTCCATTGTCTTAAGATCCTCACCAGATTTTAGCTCCCTCACTCTTACAAAACTCCATGGGAGATTACTTACTTTTGAGAGAGAAATCGATCAAAAGAAGAAATTACAAACTTCTGGTAAAACTGCTGATGACTACCTACCAGGTAGTACAGCACTTTTGGGACAAGATTCACCAACTTGTTCCTATGGATCTTATGACAATATTGACATAACCACTGGGATCTCATCAGAAAGATCTTTCCCAGGTTATGACAATGATGACCAAAGTCAAACTGCTGATAATCTATGTTTTATCATGGATGATTTGAAAAATTTTAGCAGTGATGACTTAGAGGAAATGGACATATTACACCAACTGGCCATGCTAAGCATTAAAACTAACAAGTTTTATAAAAGGTCAGGAAGGAAATTTCCAGGATTGACCAGTAATACAAAAATTGGTTTTGACAAATCTAAACTGAGATGTCACAAGTGTCAGAAGTTGGGACACTTTGCTAGAGAATGTAGAAGCTCTAGCTTTAACCAATCACAATCTGGAAATAACTATAACCCCAATTATAATAGGAACAATGGAACTCAAGGGAGTGCTCATTTTGTACAGGCACAAGCTCCTCAACAGCAATATATGCCTCAAGTACAATATGTTCAAGTGCCTGCTCAACAGATGCAGAGCCAACAATCAATCCCTCCCTTTCCAGCTGCTCAACTTCCTCCACAGCCTCAACAACCCCCTCAACAAAGTCTCTTTACCTCGGGGTATGTTGACTGGAGCAGTCTCCCTTATGACACCACAGAGTGCAATCCGGATGCAGACAACAAAGTGTTTGACATCAACTGGGGAGAACCAGACAATGGCAGAAAGAACTTTGCCTTAATGGCATTTGAAGGCTGTACATCAAAATCTGCATTGTCTCAGGTATCAAAAGAATCTTTGACAAAACTTTGTTCAAACTCTTGCAAAGAAACTTTTGCTCTCATAAGAGAGACAAACGTGCACCTACAAGGCAAAGCCAATGATTTAGAAAGAAAATACACACAGATAAAATGTGATTTAGAGAGAAAACTGTGTGCTAAAACAAAAGAGGTTTCTAAATTAACTGACTCTGCCATTGAAACCCAAGCACAAATCAAAATGATGCTAAATGACCTGGGAGATGTCAGACAAGAGCTTGCTGACACCAGGATCACTTGTGAAAAATGGGTGGAATCTTGTAGGGGGTATCAACTACTGCTAAACAAACAAAGTGCTTCAAATGTTAAGTTTGGCATAGGATACCATCATGTTGAAACACCAACAGATTTTTCTCCCAAAACTACTGAAGATGGGAGAAGAATTGTTTCAAATGAAACTTCTGAAGGGAAAGAATGCACATCTTTCCATGAAAACTTTCTAAACAGAAATCCTGGCATTTTTAAAGAAAGTACTTCAGAAGTATTTACAAAAACTGACAACGAGCCATCAGTAGTTTCATCTACTTCAGGAGTTGAGACCCTGAAAACTACTGATGAGCAAAATCTTTTCACAACTGTCAGAAATTTGCCTTCTGATCAAAAACTTAAGGCAAAAGAATGTGAAATTTGTGGCTTGTTCAACCACAAAACTGAATTTTGTAGATACAGAAAAGGAATTCAGTTCAATCAAAAATTTAAACAACAGGTTGTGGGAAATCAAATCAGAAATGATTATGAAAAAGTCTTTAAACCCAAGAAACAACAACCTGAAAACACCTTTTCTCAGAAAAAGATAAAGTCTCAACCAAAATCTTTTTCTCAAAATTCCTTGTCAGTAGTTAGACCAAATTCATCAGCAGTTTCACAAACTGCTGAGATTCAAAATCTAAAGAACATGGTAGAACTACTGATGACCAAGGTTGATGGTGGTCCTAAAAAGGATACCACCATGGTTCTTAATGAAAAATCCATTGCCAAAAAGACATGGATTTCTCAACCTGGTCAAGAACAAACTGTAACTGTTCTCAAGAGCAAACCCAAAGCCAAACAGGCTTGGGTTTCCAAATCTAACTAATTTGCTTTTATGTGCAGAGAGTTTCCAGGGGCTTAAACAGCATATGGTATGTTGATAGTGGAGGCTCTATGCACATGACTGGATGCAGATACCTGATAAACAATTTTATCAGCCAAAGAGAAGGATCTGTGTCCTTTGGGAACAATGCTAAGGGATATGTGCTAGGACATGGCAATGTCTCCTCTGGCAAAATGCAGTTTGACAAGGTCAATCTGGTGGAAAATCTTGAATACAACTTGCTTAGCGTGTCACAAATGTGTGATAAAGGATATTCTTCCTTTTTCACAAAGACAGCTTGCAATATCATCTCACCAGAAGGCCAGAAGTTGATTGAGAAGATTATAGAAGATCATACTTTGCTGATTGCCAAAAGATGTGGCAATGTCTATGCAGTGGACATTGAGAAAGACAAAGTATTGAACAACACTGCCTATTTCTTCTCAAGGGCATCAACTTCAGAAACAGATCTCTGGCACAGGAGACTTGGCCATGTGAACTTTAAAACCATAAATAAAGTCACAAAAATGGGCTTGGTCAGAGGTCTACCTTTGAAAGTATACCAGTGTCAAGAACACTGTGTATCCTGTTTAAAGGGAAAACAGCATAAGTCCTCCTATAAGTCTATTGAAGAATCAAAAACAACTGTATGTCTTCAACTACTCCATATGGACTTATTTGGACCTGTCAAGATTATGAGCCTTGGTAAAAAGAAGTACTGCTTAGTCATCATTGATGACTACTCAAGATTCACATGGGTATTCTTCTTATTTTCCAAGGATGAGGCTGCTGAAATCATCAAGTTCTTCATTCTACAAGTAGAGAAACAATATTCTCTATCTGTCAAAACCATTAGAAGTGACAATGGGACAGAGTTCAGGAACAAAATTCTGGATGAATTCTGTTTGTCTAAAGAGATTATTAGACAATACAGTGTTCCCAGAACTCCTGAACAAAATGGTGTAGTAGAAAGGAAGAACAGAACATTGATAGAAGGAGCAAGAACAATGTTAGCTGATTCTGGACTGCCATTGTACTTTTGGGCAGAAGCAGTTAACACAGCATGTTATGTTCAGAATAGAGTTCTTGTGGTCAAGAGACATTCCAAGACTGCCTATGAAGTTCTTCATGGCATGAAGCCCCTTATCTCCTTTTTCAGGGCTTTTGGGTGTCAATGTTTCATCTTGAACATCAAGGAATCTATTTCAAAGTTTGCTGCCAAAGTTGACTCAGGTTACTTTCTTGGTTACTCTTCAACTAGAAAAGCCTACAAGGTTTTTAATTCTCACACCAGGATAGTAGAAGAAACATTGAATGTCAAGTTCAATGAGTCAAAACACACTCTTATTCCAGCACATCCTGCTGAACTCTTTGACCTTGACAACTTTCACTTTGGACCTGAAAAGGCTGTTACTTCTTCCAAACCTACTTATTATGGTGATCAAAGGTTTGAAGATGAGGATCCTGCACCATGGACTCCTCAAACAGTCATTAAGTCAACTACAACACCATCAGAAGTTTTTCAAACTTCTGATCAAACAAATACTGAAGGCCAAACTCCAACATCTGCTTCAGCACCTGCAACTACTGAAGAAGCTGAAACATCTGCTGAACCAGATATTATAGACCTCAGTAGTTTGTTTGAAGAACAAGAGCCACCTACACCTGTCAGTGGTTTACAACAACTGATTGAACACAGAGATCATCCACTTGATCAAATCATGGGTGATATAGCTACAGGTGTTCTGACCAGAAACCAGCTCTCCAACTTTTGCCTATTCTCAGCCTTTATTTCACAGTTGGAACCAAAGAAGTACCAGGAAGCCCTCAAAGACAATAATTGGGTGCAAGCTATGCAAGATGAACTACTTCAGTTCAACAAGCAACAGGTCTGGGAAATCTGTCCCTTACCTCAAAACAAGCAACCAATTGGTACAAGATGGGTTTTCAGGAACAAACAAGATGAAGCTGGTATGATAATCAAGAACAAGGCAAGACTGGTAGTTCAAGGGTACTCTCAAGAAGAGGGAATTGACTATGATGAAACCTTTGCTCCAGTTGCAAGGCTTGAGGCCATCAGGTTATTTCTGGCCTATGCCATTTCCAACAAAATTAAAGTTTATCAAATGGATGTGAAAAGTGCATTTTTGTATGGAAAAATCAAAGAGGAGGTGTATGTCTGTCAGCCACCTGGGTTTGAGGATCCTTCTCATCCAGAGTGGGTGTACAGACTAGACAAAGCTCTTTATGGGCTCAAACAGGCTCCAAGAGCCTGGTATGATACACTCTCCACCTTTTTACTCAAAAATAACTTCACAAGAGGTGCCATTGATAAAACACTTTTCATTAAACATGTTGGAAATCATGTCTTACTTGTTCAAATTTATGTTGATGATATCATCTTTGGTTCAACAAACACAAAATTGTGTGATGATTTCAAGAAACTCATGCAATCAAAATTTGAGATGAGTACCATGGGAGAACTGCAGTACTTTCTAGGACTGCAGATCAAACAACAAACAAATGGAACTTTTATACATCAATCAAAATATGTTAAAGAATTATTGAACAAATTTTCTTTAAATGACTGTAAATCATGTTCCACTCCCATGACACCTATCACACAAGTTGAACCTGATGATCAAGGAAAACAGGTTGATCAAACCATGTACAGATGCATGATAGGTTCCCTTTTATACTTAACTGCTTCTAGACCAGATATTATGTTTTCAACATGTGTCTGTGCTAGATATCAATCAGCACCAAGGGAATCACACCTTATAGCAGTCAAAAGAATTTTTAGATATCTGAAAGGAACACCAACGCTGGGAATTTGGTATCCTGCTTCAAGCAATACCAAGTTATCAGCATTTTCAGATAGTGACTATGCAGGGTGTAAGATGACAAGAAAGTCAACATCTGGTGGTTGTCAATTCCTGGGGAACTGTCTAGTGTCATGGCAATCAAAGAAGCAAACATCTGTTGCAACTTCAACTGCTGAAGCTGAATACATTGCAGCTGCAAGTTGTACATCACAGATACAATGGCTCCAATATCAACTTCTTGATTATGGAATCAAAGAGACCAAGACACCTTTGTTTGTAGACAGCAAATCTGCCATTAGCATCATTCAAAATCCGGTACAGTTCTCAAAAACTAAACATATTGAGATCAGGTACCATTTCATAAGAGATTGCTATGAAAAAGGCAAGATTGAGGTGAAGCATGTAGCAACAGCTAATCAGATAGCTGACATCTTCACTAAGCCCCTTGACACATCAACATTTCAGAAGTTAGTATCCATGCTTGGAATGCTAAATTTGTAAGTGTTTATTTTATTTTTTTTTCTGCATATCAGTTAGAATCCAAGTTAACACTTGATTCTACCCAACTCTACATCAAACTTCTACATCAATCACTACTGATTATGCATCAAAATTTTATTTTTCCTTTTTCCATCCTTGATTCCATCCTGTTTACCATGGTGGAATCAAAAAGAAAAATTTTCTTTTTCCTTTTTCCATCCTTGATTCCATCCTGTTTACCTTGGTGGATTTCAAGTTAACCTTTTCCATCTTTTTTCTGGTTTCTACTTACAAATGTCAAAAGTCTGAAACAAAACTTCTGAAAAACAAAAACAGTTTGAGAGAAACTACTGATGAACAAAAATCATCAGTATGGGGATAACTTTCTGAAAAAGTGTGTAACTTCTAATAAAATAACCTTCAGAAGTTATGAATAAAGTATTTGTAAAAACATTTCTCATCAGATGTTAAAACTGCTGAAGAGAAAAATGGGAACTACTGATGAAGTAATCCTTCATCAGTAGTTTAAGTCAAAAGGGCAAATTTGACTTTTCCATCATCAGAGGTTTGACCTAATCAGTTTAAAACCTCTGATAAAGAGATTTTTAACCAAAGGCGGTTTTAAAACTTCTAATAAAGAAGATTCAAGCGGTTAAAACTTTTAATAAATACCTTTTTTACACACTTATCCTTTCAAAACTCAAAAATATCCCTCCTTCTCTCTCAAAACTCTCTCAACCTAAACCTGCAAAATCCACTGTTCGATCAAACACCCAAACCACAATGGATCTAGTTCTAAAACAGGGACACAATCAAAGAGCCTTTCTTGAAAAACAAGAAGGCTGGTCCCAATACGATGAGATCATTGATCTTGTCGTCAAATCCCAATACTTTACTGCTCTCACAATAAACCCACCAATTCACACTGAAACTCTGAATGAGTTCTGGGCAAATGCTGAGACGGTTACAATGGGTGGTGAGGTCATTTCCCTCAACTCAAAGATAAAAGGGAAACAACTGACCATCACACCGGCCACACTAGCAACAAGACTGGGTCTGGATGATGTAGCTGCCCCTGACCATGTTGCTAACAAAGATATTCATCTAACCATGACTGAGTGTGGTTATCAAGGTACTCTCTCCCATGCAACAATATTCAAAAAATATTTTGAACCAAAATACAAACTTTTGTTTCATTATATAATTATGTGTTTGAGTCCAAAAACAGGGTCTTATGACCAGATGCCCTCCACTTTTCAACCAATATTTCATTCCATTGTGAATGAAACTAAATTCAGGGCATCAAAACTGTTTTTCCATGAGTTGGTGTTACATCACAATAATACCAAGAAAAAGTTTTTGTTGTACCCAAGGTTCATTATGCAATGCATAATAGGGGAACTGGGTAATGAGGTGCTTGTGGGAAAAATTTCAATTTTAAACCCTTTAACATCACAAGCATACTCAAGACTTAACAAACCGGCTGCCTGGCCAGAAGATGATCAGGGAGAACAACAACAAGTCCCCCTGAAGCCCACATCTTCCAAACTCACACCACCAAAAGCCAAAAAGCCCAAGCCAACAAAAACTGCAACC
Source organism: Ambrosia trifida (assembly GCA_028751855.1). Classification (NCBI taxonomy): domain Eukaryota; kingdom Viridiplantae; phylum Streptophyta; class Magnoliopsida; order Asterales; family Asteraceae; genus Ambrosia; species Ambrosia trifida. The sequence continues at coordinate 129,782,991 of CM054128.1, read as the reverse complement.
CACCAACCCAAAAGAAAAGCTGTTCAGGAGGTTGAGATGCCTGAACATGCTCTTGAGCATTCTGCTCTTCAAATTGTTGAGACTGAAACACCCTCTCAGTCTCATCCATCTCAAACCCCACCAAGAGCACCCATATCTGTTCATTTCAAAAGAAAAAGACTTAGAAAAACATATCAAACACACTCTTCTTTTGAAACTGCTGAACAACAACCTATTGCCCAAACTACTGAACCATCCCCACAAATTTCTGAACAAGAGGCAATAGAAATTGCCAAACTTCTCTCTGGGCTAAAAGAGAATGTCCCATCTGATCATGTCAGTCCCCATCAACCACAACAAACAGGGGACATAACTACTACATCAGACATGGATGTGGACATTACTAGCCCTATCCCAAGAGATGAGGGTGGACCAGAGTCTTTAAGCCCAATTTTAGAGACTCTTGGGGCATCTGAGGCTGCTACTACTCAGTTACCACCCAGTGGTGGATCTGAGGACAGAAGTAACATAGCTAAGACCTCAGATGTGGCAACTACTGATGAAGGCTTAATGCCTGAAGTAGGAAATCCTCAGTACCAAGAAACAGAGGTTCATGAGAGAACTGAGTTGGGCTCAGCTCATGATTTAACTGAGACAGTCCTCACTGAGGGCAACATCAGGGATTCAGATGATTCCATTAGTTTGGATGATGTTTCACAAACTAAAACTACTGAATTGACGGCAATTTCTGAAGGTCCTGCTGCAAAGGTATCCAGGCTTAAGAAGCCAGTCACCTCTGCACAGGTTAAAGCCCACTCAATCCCTAAAACCCCTAGAGTGGCATCCTCTGTACAACAAGAGGATCTCCCAAAAACACCCCCTTCACAGCAAATGCCTACCCAATTCCCTGGGCAAGCAAGCATAGACCTGAACCAACTATGCAGCCCAGAGGGTCCCCTGTACCACATGATGAATACACTCATCAGAAATCACTTCCAAACATATACAGCTGACTTGGAGCTGTCCATCAAGAACCAATTTGGAGTGATTAAAACCAAGATGAACGATCTGTCCAACAAAATAGACTACAACAGCCAGCAGATTGCTCATCTTCAAGGACACTTCTCCCAACCCTCTGCTTCAAGGGTTAAAATTGATGAATCCAAAAAGGGGGAGAAGATCAGGGAACCTAAGGAGTCATTCCAAGCCAGGATAAAGGCACGAGTGGCACTCCTTGAGAGAGATCAGAAAGAACAGGCCAGGAAAGAAAAATTGGCCAAACAATTTGGTGTCTTAATTGAAGAAATTGAAGCTGCTGAGAAAGAAGATGAGACCCAAAGTTCTGAAGATTCCCTAAGGCATAATGAAGAAACTTCTGATGACCAAACTTCTGATGAAGAATCAGAAAGTACTGAAGACAATCCTTCAGTAGCTGACATACCATCAGCAGTTGTCAGCACATCAGAAGTTAACACTTCCCAACCTCAAACCACTGAACCTTCCAGAACCACTGCTCCCATTCAACCAACATCTGATCCCATCAGGCCTACATCTGTTACAACAATGACTGTATTAAACCCTTCTCCCATCTCTCAATCAGCTGAACTATTAGAGAAGAGCTTAATTGCAGCCAACAAAAAGGCCAGAGAAGATCAGATTTGGAAATCTCTGGAAGAAAGGGATGATTTGGACTTAAGCCATGAAGAAAAACTTCAGGCTTATGCAGCTGAACTACAAAGGCAGGCTAGCCTTGATGAGATTGCTGAACAGGACAAAAGACAACAACTGGTGTCTTATATTACCAAGAACAGCAAGACCAAAGCCTTTACACTCAAAAGACTCTCTATGCAAGAGCTGACAAGAAGAGCACACCTGCTTGCAGACAAAATGGCCACAAGCAAAGATGGAAAGGCCAAGAGAGCCCAGATAATAGAAGAGCTAGTAGCAGAAGGATATGGTTCAAAAGCCTCTGTATCCAGATGGAAAGAAGAAAGACTAATGGATACATATAGAAAATATTTGGCTGCCAAGGCTGCAAATCCTGAGAAGTTTCAAACTGCTGATCCTTCAAGATCAGTAGTTAGAACTTCTGGTGCATCTAGAAGATCTGCTGCTCAGAAGAAGAAGGCAGAGGACAATGTCAAAACTGATTTCAAAATGGTACTACTTGAGGGAAGCTCAATAGTCCATTCAAATTTTGACATTGAGGAAAAACCTCTGTTAACACAGTTCAGGGATCCTTCCACTTTTGCTTATCAAATACAAAAGACCATCAAAGAGAAAATGCATACCAGAGTAGTGACTGAACACCATCTCCCAACTGTTCAGATGCCTGGTATGCAACAACAACAACAAGGAAGAGAATCCCACCTGAGGCTATCTGAAACTAAAGACATCCAGCACTCAGGACCATCAACCCAAGGGACAAGTCTGGTTCCCTATTCTTCAGACTTTAACAAGTCAAAGATCCCTATCATCAGATGGTCACTTACTGATAACAACTCAGTACTGTTGACAAGAAAAGACTTCTCAAGCAGGGCTTACAAGAAGATCAGTGATCTGAAGAAACTGTCAACACAAGACCTGCTCACAATTCAACATCTGGAACCACAGAGAGGATCTCTATCTGATGGTCAGTACAACCAGCTCAAGAACACCATGTACAAAGAGATATGGAAGATTGTTCAAGACAGAAGAAACACATAAGGAATTAGTAAGGTTTTGGCTTCATCAATCCAGGGGGAGATTGTTAGGACAAAGAGGATTGGTGAAACCACTTTTGTAAACCTTAGTCTAATTCACTTCTGTCATTTTTGGCTAAGTATAGAAGTACTGAATAGAAGACAAGAAACTGCTGATTAGAAGATATGAAGAAGTGCTGAAGTTGCAGAAGTTCTGAAGTCCAAACCAGACAAGTTCACTTCAGAAGTACTGAAGACAAAACTACTCTTCAGTAGTTGTCCTTCATCAGCACTTAGCAGAAGATATTTCCCACCGCCCTTTTGCATCAGTAGTTTATTGTTTAATATTACTTTTAGCTTTATTTGTTTCTTTCAATGTTGCAACTTGTGCAACTTGTCACTGGAGTTTCTGTGCTTGCTTTTTCAGGCAAGATACATGCATGTAATCGTCTATAAATAGGAGGCTTCAACCTTCTATTTTAGACATTGATTTTCAACAGAAAAATCCTTCAAACACTCTCATTGTTATATTCCATTTCTGTATTTATTGTGAATCTCTCTAAGTATCTAATTCTCATTTACAACTTAGATTCATAATAAATACTTTGTCATTTATTAGTTTCAAACATCAAGGGGGAGTTATAACTCTGCCTTTGTATAAAAAGTGTTGCTTTAACTTATAACATTCCGCTGTGCTTACAATCTGATTTACAAGGACTTGCTAAACACTTAAGTGTCAAGATAGCAAGTTCTTACTTAGCAAACAAGAGCAAACTGATCCAACAAAGAAACTAGAGGGTTGTAGGCCATGGTGGCTAGGGTTATGAGGAAGAAGAAGATGGAGAAGAGAGGGGTTAAGGTGTTTAAATAGGTAGGGTTAGATAGGTGGGTTAAGTGGATGTCAACCGCGTATGCGAGCCAGTTACTGACTCGGTCTCGTTTATTCCCTTTATCACGACACTAATAATATTACGCGATTTTTTTTTTATATATATAAACCAATTTAAAACGAGTATTTAGACTATACATTTGTTATATATATATATTTATAGTCGTGTTTAAAATTTAAATGGACAGGTGCCATTAACTGATACACTATCACTTACAACGCATTATTGTTATTTTAGTTAGCGAAATAATTTATTATAGCCATTCCCAAATAATAATTCATTCTCTCATTAACGATATATTATTGTTAACGAATTAAAATTGTTTTATGAATAAAATATCAATATTATAATATTAGAGAAGAGCTGGGCGTTACAGTAACTAGGCATAGTGTGCCTGTTTCAATCATTTCCGACTGAGACAGTCGATTTACTTCCCGATTCTGGCAAACACTGATGGATGCATTAGGCTCTCCCTTAGAAATGAGCACGGCCTATCATCCACAAACAGATGGCTAGAGTGAACATACAATTCAAACATTGGAAGACATTCTTCGGGCATTTGTAATCGCTTTCAGTGGAAACTAGGATTTCCATTTACCGTTGGTTGAGTTCTCTTACAATAATAGTTACCACACCAGTATCAAGGCTGCTCCGTTTGAAGCCCTGTATGTACGGAAGTGTAGATCCCCTTTGTGCTGGGCAGAAGTTGGAGACAAATATTTGACTGGCCCTGAGCTCATTCAAGAGACCACTGATAAGATCTTCCAGATCTGTGATCGCTTGAAAGCCACTCGAGATCGTAAAAAGAGCTACGCTGATCGCCGTCGCAAACCACTTGAATTTCAGGTCGGAGACAAGGTACTCTTGAAAGTCTCACCCTGGAAGGGTGTACCACGGTTTGGCAAGCGTGGAAAACTTAATCCCTGATACATCGGTCCATTCGAGATACTTTCTAGGGTTGATCCCATGGCATACAAGCTCAAGTTACCAGAAGAGCTAAGTGGTGTTCATGACACTTTCCATGTATCCAATATAAAGAAGTGTTTGTCCGACGAATCTTTGATTATTCCTCCCGAAGAAATTCACATCGATGATCAACTCCATTTTGTCGAGGAGCCAATCGAGGTGACTGATTGGAAAGTCCAAAAATTGAGAAGGAACCGCACTAAACTTGTGAAAGTCGGATGGAATGCAAAGCGTGGTTCCGAATTTACATGGGAACGCGAAGACCAAATGAGACGCAAGTACCCAGCTCTCTTCCCTAAGACTACTGAAACTAGTAGGAAAACTCGATTTCGCGGACGAAATTCCAAAACAAGGGGAGAATGTGACAACAGTCAACGAACCAGGTCAACATCCGTACGCTTTCAGTTACTAATATTATTATATGTGCATATTTACACAAATTACATACAATATACCCCCTAGTCTAGTGAAGCATAAGTTAAACAGAAAACTCAACAAAGAGCAACTGTCTATGCCTACGACATCTGGATAACAACTAGTCCAATGAGGTTACCCCCCACCACATATGATAACTCCATATTAACACATATTAACAACCAAAATACCCTGTGGTTTACAAAATAATGTTGATGTCGTCATCTAGCGTCTTGAAACATAACCAGACAACCGATAATGTGGTCTCAAATGGATATTCCTATGTCAAGGGTAACATGGGTTAATCAAACAAACTAACTAGACATAGGTACAAGCATATACTACCTATACGTACCTACATCAACTAATCTTCATAATCTTGCCACCAATTCTAACATATGTTTGACAAGTTATGAAACCAATAACCAAACAAACATATCATGGCTTTCACAAAACAACAATCACACCTAGGTATACATACACACACAACCCTATGTGTGTACAACCATATATACTTATAAACGACTACACATGCACACATACACTTGACAAGTCCCTTTCCTACAACTCATAAAACCTCCTCCTTATTTTCTATTGGCCAAAGGATCCCAAGAACACCAAGTGTCTCTTTGACCTATAATCTTAGTTATACTAAACTATGAACCAGCCAAAGAAGCTCCATCACCCAACACAAGATCTAATGCCCCTTTTTCCTCTCTCTGTGAATCGGCTAAAGGCATGGATGACACAAGTTGTTGCACTAATATGGAAACAATGCAAGAATGTAAGTCATGAGTCACCTTACCCCTTCTTGTAATCGGCCAACCATCCACACAAGCCTATGAGTTATCACCATCATAGGAATGTGCAAGACTTGCATGAAATTGGCACAATGACATCATTAACACACACTCTTACCACTTGATCCATACCCAAGATACCAAATCCCTTCCTTTTTGTCCCTATATCGGCCGCAAACTCCCTAATGTCACTTTCACAAAAGAATTACAAGTACACTCACCTTGGGAAAGAGGTACCAATCGGCTACCTTGAAATAACATGAATGATCCATCATTTTCACAAGAAACTTTTCCTATTCCCCTTGTCTTGTAGCCGGCCGCAAATGAAGAATTAAACAAGGTGGTGATTAGTTGTTAAGTTACACCAAGATGGACATCAAGACAAACAATGACAACCTACAAGCTAAGTCAACCATTCCTAACTAGGACATTCTATGCACAAATCGGCTAAACTGAAAGGGAATGCATGTCACCTTAAACTTGCACAAAATGATGATTAAAAACATAGATCACCACACTCCCCAAGATGATGAACCTTACTCCTTCTTGCTTTGTCCTCACCTTCATTGGCCTCTATATAAGAAGGCTTCTTGGACTCTCCAAATTTCACCATCATAACTTAAACACTCTCCTTAGAAATCGGTCCTATCCTACCCTTTCTCAAACCCCATTCGGCTAGCAAGAGGAGGCTCCCAAAGATCACAAGGTTCCCTTGTTTCACCAAGTCTTGAGGTAAGTTTTAACCAGCTATGTCACATGTTTTCTTTCAGCCCTATTGTGAAACCAAGCTAGTACACCTAAGGGTTGATTTAATCGGCTCATGTCCAAGCTTAGGAGGTGTCATTGATCAACCAAACATAGATAAGTGGTCTAGTTTTTCCTATCATCACATTAACACAACGCACACACTCGCATATGATTGATCACATTGCAAGGAACACTTTACTTGTTGATATGAATCGGCTTTATTAAAACTATGGTGTATTTCGAATCAAACCTCACATAAATCACCTATTATAAATCGGTTTTCATAACTAAAAAGTGTGCTTAAATTATGTTCAAAACAAAGGGCTATAATCAAGGTATTATACTCGGCTTTATCACTAATACACTTGCAATGGATCAAAGGTCCCTTGAAAGAGTAAAAACCATCGATGTTAGTCTTTCAAATAAACAATTTTCGAAGCTAAGATAAGAGTTACACTCGATCACTGATGGTAACACATGTTAGTTCAATTAAAACACATGTTAACACTACTAAGAGCATAACAAAAGCCTAACTGTTGGTAGGCTTCACTAGACCACATACGAATCTATCAAGTGAGTTTTATGGCCCCATTTTACTATTTTCCATTTCGGAGGATAAACATGCTTCAATACTAGTGTCATTTACAAGTGTGTGTACATTCTATCGTGACTACCATGTGGAACACGAGACATATTGGTTCATGAGCTCATTAGTCCTCGTACAACGTTTACTGTAACCATTAGCTATCAAAAGCCATAGAACACTTTAATAGATCTATTGGGTTGACACCCCCACTCTTGGTTAGTCGCTCTAACCGGTTACATACAAAAGAGTGTTAGTATTCTACCATATATACATTGTCTTTAGTGTACAATGTGCGAGGCACAACAGTCAAGAGGTTTGGTTATGGAACTCAGGGTTTACACAGTAATCATTCGCTTAGCTAGCCTATGATTGGTCATACACGATTTACACATTGGTTTTACTTGTTACATTTAAACTCGTGAACTCACCAACATTATTGTTGACAAATCATTTATGCATGTTTTTCAGGTAACTAATGGAGGGCCGCAGGGATTTGAGGGAGAGGTTCGAGCATGCTCTACGTGGTACCACTTTGATGGGTTTTGTCAAATCCGTGATGTTTTGTTTCCAATTTCCATGAGTACTAGACATTATCTCATTTTCCAGATATTATTATGTCGGTTTAAATAAATTATGACAATAGCCATCCTTCGTGGTGGTACTATTTTAATAAAAATGTGTGTTGCTTGAAACTTGTGCTTGAAAACCTTTCGATGGTTGCATCTCCATGTTTCCGCCTTGGCGGGTTGTGACATTACATGGTTGGGTTAAGTACTAAGCATGAATTGTTCTATATATGATATACAATGTGTAAATACGTGTTTATATGACTAGATATAATTAACATATGTTAGAATTGTATGTTTATGTGTTAGAATGTGTTAACATGTGTTAAAATGAGTTAAAATGGCAAAATCATGAAAATTTGCATAACACAAAAAATGGTTCGACCTAAGGGAGGGTCGAACCAAGGCCCTTAATGTTGATTCGACCTTCAACAGGGTCGAATGAATTCTGGTTCGACCTTGTAAGGGTGCGAACCAATTTTGACTATAAATACCATACTTTTCAACTTTTTCATCATTTCACAAGCTCTCTCTCAACCCCAAATCTGTAGGGAGGAGTTTTTGATCTTGTTTTTCAGATCCTAACCTAAAACACGTTCCATAACATAAACAAGTGAAGATTCAAGGTGTGTTCTTCATCTAAAACCTTTTTAATCAAGTTTCATTCGTTTTTATCAAACCCTAAGTGTCCAGATCTGATTCAAACAAGTTTTTATGAATAAAAACCATTCTAACATCTTTCTAAACCAAATCTTTGCATTAATAATGAGTTTTCATACAAAAACCTCTATGTTAATGGTTTTAAATGATGTGTTTGTGTGGTATGTGACATGAAATGATGAATAGATGATATGTTAATGATCTAGGGTTGTTTTAGATGATGATTTATGGTTATTATAAGGTGTAAATGATGATTGATGGAATTTCACCCATTTTAGGGTTTGTTCTTGTTAGTATTGATGTTGTTATGATTGGGGATTCATTATACATGTCTAATCTATGCATAATAATATGTTCATGAGGTTGTATTGACAGTTTCCAGTAAAATTTCATACATTGATGTGACATTTCCATAATTTGCTATTTTTGGTAAATTATGATTCTTGGATGAAATGGATGGATTTTTGGGAATAAATGGTAGGGTTTCATGGGATAAGTTAAATACGGTCGACTGCTGCGATTCATGATGTTTCATGACATTTTCAGGCTATTTTGATGAGATTTGGTGCGTTTAAACGATTTTGTAGACCCTAGGGTCTAACCAAGCACCATAGGGTCGAACCAAAAAGCAAAGGGTCGAACCAACCCATCTCCTTACCCATTCGACCCTTCAGTTTGCATTGCAAGTTTCGTTTGACCTTTCGACTGTAGAAGTGGAAATTTGATGCAAACTAAGTGTTTTATGTGTAATTCTTGTGTGTAAACTATATGTACTTGATCAACTAGTGTAACGGGTCACCAACGGGATGTCAGGTCTGTATGGTGTTTTAGGTCAACGTTCAAACACATTTTCAAAACATACGTGGTAATGATCTGGACAATCGGGGACTAGTTAACCTATGGGTTATTAGTTAATCACTTATACATATATTACGATAGGTCGCTGGTAGTTGGGATTATCAGTTCATGTTGGTTATTCTATTGATTAGAAGACGCAACCTAAGGTGAGTTTCACAGCCCCACTTTCAGTGTTTTCGTTTTCGGGGGAGAAACAAGCTACGTACTTCTATTCGTAATGATCATGTTACACTAGTGTTATCTTTTATTTACTATACGATTCGTTTAAGTCCCAGTTCATTTAGCTGTGGATTCGGTAGTTCATTTAGCCATGGATTCGGCAGTTCATTTAGCCATGGATTTGGCAGTTCATATAGCCGTGGGTGCGGCAGTTCATTTAGACGTGGGTGCGGCAGTTCATTGCGCAGTGCATACGTGGTATCGTAATAGTGAAGTTCAAACGCCTAACTAGCGTCCTTATAACATAGTAGTAACATGCATGATCTTTCAAAACTTATGAAACGTTTTACTTAAAACCTATGAACTCACCAACATTATATGTTGACATTTTTAGCATGTTTTCTCAAATCGCTAAGGTAGCAGCAGTTGATAGGCGCACGGAGTCGCATGACGTCTAGGATTCACTTGCATAGTTTTAAACGTTGTCAGACTTATATCATTTACTTCTATGGTATGTAAAGATGTTTTATGCTTCTGTTGCAGTCGTTTATTCTTTTAAAACTTAATGAATGGTTTACGTATCTTTTACATTTAGTTGTCGTTTATTGTAACCGTTGACTTGGATCCTGGTGTGTCACGCGCTTCGCGGTAAAACCCCACAAGTGGAATTTGAGGGTGTGACAATAACATTCACTGATCAAGCCGCCGCCTCCTCTTTGTGGGTTGCTGCTTTCGGGTGTCTCGTGCTCGGTTGTGAACTTCCTGCTAGTGAGGATTCGTTGTAACCCGTGTGTTACAATTCCAGTGTAGTCATCTAAGGTTGATTACTAAACCCCATATGGTTGTTTATATTATTTATTTGTTTATGCGCGTTTAACCTTGATCCTAATTGAGAATATTTTATTAATCAGATTAATAAAATTAACTAATAATATATATAGATATATATAAATCGGCTATATATATGTACATATAATCAACTTTTGTTAATATATATAAACCGCTCCCGCTTTGTATTTGATACCATGATTCCCAACACAACTAAGTTTTATTTAAGCATAAATGACTTGCAAGGTAGGCAATGTTTCATACGGTTGGATTTAGTTAACTTGAATAGTAACGACAATGGAAGCTACGTATCAATTATGTGTGTATGAGACTTTATGGGTTTTAGCTCGGGAGTCCTCACATTTTTTACACTACTATAGCCATTAGTTTTTAGAACGAGGATCAGTTAAATAGCCCTACTGGAGTTGACAGTCCCTACCCTTTGATTGGTAGCTCCAATCGACTGTAAGGGGTGTAACTGTTATCCTAGGAGTATTACATCACCATTTAATGGGGGGCGTACGAGGCAATACGATGTGTCATAGTTTGGTTATGGGCTTATGAGGACACATACATCGTTTCTCTTGCAGGGCAAGGATTTGATCACATGCATTTCATTAATCTACAATTCATTTTATATAAAGTAGCTAAATACAAGTTCTAAGGAATGAGCTTTCTAACCATTTCGGGAACATTTCACATTTACATTAAAGGGAATGGAAAGTGTGAAAAGTGTTCCAATGTAGCGTTTCCAAACTAAGTTTGGAGACACCATGCATAAGATCTTTATACGGAAGGGCTTGAAGAAGGGATTACTCCAAGGGGATGGTTACATAAACAAATTGCTTGGGTACATATGCTAAAACATTTTGGAGAAATATCATACTTAAATATTTTGGAGAAGTGTCCCTCGTGAATGTTTTGGGAATAATTTGTTTTGTTGATGTATTCCAATGTCAAGGTGGTCCCAAAGGATTCGGGGGCAACAATTTACTTGAAGCAAACTGGAAATAATCTACATCGTTTTCTTAACAAATCATGAACTTACCAACTTTATGTTGACCCTTTTAACCATGTTTTCTCAGGTGTCAAGTCCAAGGTTGAAAGGTCTTTTCACGACGTGCATGCATACTAGGACTTCTGACTCGAAAGACTTTAGTGATGCTCCTTACTAGTAAAGTTGTTTATAACTTGTTGGTCTTTGTGGTAAAACGATTTGTAAATCTTCGTTTTTAATGTCATGTATGTGTTTAGTTAATCATATGCTTTGAAAACCTTTCAAATCACATACCCGTGTTTCTGTCTTGGCGGGATGTGACAATTAGAACATTCTTTTTAGTTACCTTTTCAATTGTTATTTATAAATTTGATTCAAGCAAAAAGATTAAAATCTTTGGGATAAAAGTTTAAAAAAAAAATCAATGGGGTTAAATTGAAAAGATGAGAATTTTTAAGTTAGAAGTGAAAAATCAAATTAAAAGGATTAGATACGTAAAAGATCAAAACATTTTGAATGATAATTGAATAATCAAATTTGGGTTAGTTTTGCAAAGACTGAAACTTTTGAATTATAAATGAAAATTCATTGTTTTTTTAAAACCCCAAAGTACAACATAATGAAATTTCCAAAAGTTTCTAATTATATGCGTGTATCAATATCTATACTATCTATACTATATTATAAATAAATGATATATGAGGATACAATAGTAATTTCTCTAAATTTTAAGAGTTTACTTACATAACTTGTAAAACACAACGTACAACCTTTCGAAGCATAATATTTAATAAACTTTTCATAATTAATACAGTAGTTACTGATAGTTATATTATTTAATTAATTACATTAAATATTATCTTATTAATAATACTTTAATTTAAGATTCGAATTTATTATATATATTTTTATAGCTAAAAATTATTTAAATACTTTTTTTTTTTGGAAGGCGAATTTTCTATGTTGCGGCAGAGATCATCACAATCCCCCAGAACGGGAATCCCCTAGCCACTCTACAATGGTCAGACTATGTTGTCTTAACCGGGCCCACGCTGACGCGAGAGTGGCCGGCCCACAAGCGAGTCGAGGCTGCGCATAAGGGGCACTAAGGCTTCCACCCGGAAAATATTCCGCCACCTGCCACTTGACAGATGTTGCACCCTCCACAAGAGGCAAACCTCTCTGGAGTAAATGCACGGTAATAGATAACCGGGGGGCCATTAGAATCGAACCTGGCACCTACAAGTAGGCTAGTTTCGACCATCACTTGGCAATACCCACATCTGCCTCCCATGGGATTCGAACCTAGCTCCTCTAAAGAGAAAGCCGGTTCTACCACCACTGGGCTACACATGTGGGATAATTATTTAAATACTTAACTAGTATTTTGTCGCAAGGTGTTGCTCGTGGGATTTTAAAAAGAGCCATTGGCGTATCAAGCACACATAAATATCAACGCGATTGGTTATACATTAAAGTTACGCAAAATTTTGCAATCGCTAATTTTAAGTAACATCATTTAAAAAAATGTTGAACCCCACAGACACGTTGTGACATGTTAACGCGTAAAATTTAGAATGAAACGTAAGACGAAAAACTTGCAAAAGGTGAAAAGTATGTGAGGCCAAAGTTGAAAGTAAAAAAAATGTTGGGTTAAATTGTAAAAGATGAAAATCATTGGTTTAAAAGTAAAGAATCATATGCGTTAAGTTGCAAAAGATGAAAACTTTTGAGTTATAAGTGAAAAATTAAATTAAAAATGTTAAATTGTAAAAGATAAAATTTTTTGAACTAAAAGTGAAAAATCAAAACTTTTTGAAAACCTTTCTAAGCATATTGCACAGCACAAAGAAGCTTAAAGAAGTTGCTGAATATAGTTTTGATAATTATATACTTTCTAAATATTTACATTAGCTATAATAGTAGTAGTACTGAAATATAATTAGTGTTTAAGACAGATTGAGTTAAATTGTGCAATCCAAAAGAGACTCGATGACAGTCGTCGCATCGTGTAGACTAACCCACTAATAATGTATAAGGGTATAAGGGGTGCTACTAGAGTTCTCTTTTTCCTTCACTAATTTCAACCAATCCTACATTGCCACATCAGTTCACTGATTTACTTCACTGATTCAGTTTTTTGTAGGCATCACTCCACTGATTCACTTCACTGAAATTTTTATTTTGTATTATTTTTTTTAAAAGAAACATTAATTAAACATATTATTAAACTAAATAAAATAAAATTACAATATTAAAAGGAAATAAAAATAGAAATACAAAAACACATAAATTAAAAATAAACTAAATAAAAGAAAAACTATTCGGAGTCCTCCTCGTCGAGATGTGGTAGATCAAGTTCGTCTAGATGTTCCACGAGATCATTTTGAAGTCGGAAATGCGTATCGTAGTCTGTCAACTCCGCAAATGCTTCCTCGTCGAAGAACGGTTGGATTGGGGGATCGTGTATGTGGACCGATGATATCGCACGCCCCTCGTCTTTAATTATCATGTTGTGCAATATCATGCACGTATAGACGATGACACTACACCTAGCAACGGTTTTGCGCCTTAAGGGTCGTGCGGTAAATCCCCATTTCCCCTTTAATATTCTGAACGCTCTCTTAACATCCTTCCTTGCCGACTCTTGTGCCTTAACGAATTTATTTTCCTTAGGGTCGGTGGGATATCGAAACGCTTTGACAAACGTTGACCAGGTTGGGTAGATGCCATCGGTAAGATAATATCCACGTTTATATAAGTGGCCTTTTAAAGTAAATGGACACTGTGGCGCCGTTCCGTTTCATTGGGTAAGAAACATCGGGGATTGTTGGAGGACATTTATGTCGTTTAGTGAACCAGGGGGGGGCAAAGAATCCATGCCAAAACCAAAGATCTTGCGAAGCAATGGCTTCTAGCATGATTGTAGGGTATTGGTGATCGCCTCGCATATACTGTCCTCGTAATTATCTAGGACATGCTCGCCACACTAAATGAGTGCAGTCAATGCTACCGATCATGGCGGGAAGGTGATGTCTTTCGTCGTGTGCCTCGTACAAACATGCAATGTCGTGGCTTGTTGGTCTTCATAAATACTCTGCCCCGTATAACTTAATGACGACATTGCAAAAAAATTGTAAACATTCGCGTGACGTCCTCTCAGACATACATAAATAATCATCGTATTCGTCTGGAGGATTATCGGTTGCGAGTTGTTTCACAGCTGAAGATACTTTTTGCATGGGCGTAAAACTCTTTCTAAACTGACCGTCCATGCTTTCTCTAAACCATGCGAAGTTTGCTTCAACATCTGCTACAATTTTCAGAAATAGACGCCTCGACATGCGATACCGTTGTTTAAACTGCGCGTCAGTGTATTTTGGTACTTCGGCAAAGTAGTCATTTATTAACCGCGCATTGCCTCCCTCGCGATCACGTGGCACGTATCGTTTCTTAGATGTTGCTGTGTCTTCCTCTGCCCGCCGTGCAAGGTCTGTCAGAAACTCAAGGCTATCGCTTGATTGTAAGATCGGGTGGACCTCGAGCGGGGGAACGATTAGTTGAATATCTTCTATGTCAATATCAGACATTTTTTAGAAGTATTGATTAAGATTTCTATGTTTTTTATTCAAAACCGTGGGAATGAATTGTATTTATAAACCTAAAGATAAAAACAGTCACAAAAATATAACCGTTTGAAAGTCAAACACATTTAACAAACATAAAACGGTCAAAAAAGAAATAAATATTACTTAAAAGTTTGCACCGTCCCACACTACCAGCCCGTTAGATGGAACCAGAAAAAGGTCCACGGGAGCCCTACCAGCACGGGTGACGACGGTGTTACCGTGCTGGTAGTGAGATACCCGTGCCCAATTCTGGTAGCGCCCCGTCCCCCTAATACTCAAAATGGAGGGACTCAATATTCCAAAACCACTATTAGATTATTTTAAAGATTAATTTCTTTAATCATGTGGTTTGTGAGACTTAAAGCTAAGAACTTTCAGTCTTGACTTCCATAATCTAGAGTTTTTAAATGTTTTGTCTTTACGAATAAACCAGCAACCCAACAATATTCTGTTTTTTTTTTTTTTTTTTTTTTTTTTTTCTTTCTAGATTTGGTTTATAATGGGTTTGATTTGTGGAGAATTTTTGGGAATTATGGGAATAGTTGACTATTTTATATCCTTCATTTTCTTTTTTCATCATTTCTTCCCACCTCATTCAAACACGACTCTAATTTTTTTTAACAGTAACCATGCCATCGTCGGTGAAGCGTGACCGTTATTCATCACTCGAACACCATTCACCAGAAAAGAAACCAAGACTATATTATTATTATCCTCCTCCTCCTCCTCCTCATCCTCATCATCATCATCATCATCATCATCATCGCGTCGTTCTAAACCCTGCCGATTGTGATCTAGGTATATAAATATACACACACTTTCAAATCCATAATAATATTATATCAAAACCCTAGAAATTAAATTCCTCTCCAATGTGCGTGAATTTAATTATAAGGCCTTGAATGTAGTATCAATTTGTGTGTTTATTTTTATATTTGGTTATTAGTTAGGGTTTTCAGTTCTGTTATATGCGTTTTATGAAATTGATACAGTGTCTAATTGTCTGGTTATGTTATGACGTAAGATCGTAAGAAACCCTAGGATGTGAGATGCTCGAGAAAAGCTCGAATTAAGTTGAGGTTCAACGAGCTTGAGTTTTAAAATACGTTTGTTTAATAAACGAGCCTAAGCCTGAGCTTCAGTTACCGAGCTCGACTTTGCTTGTGAAGAGGCTATTATATGCAGTGTTGTAAGAATCGCTAGGCGCTAGGTGACTAGTGGGATACCAACAAGCGATTAATTAGGATTAATCGGGATTAATCGCATTGGGATTTTTTTATGTGATTTTTCGTTTTATATGTATATACATATATGTGTATTTTTTTAAGTGGATTTGTTTTATCACTTTCTTTGAAGTATATAGGATTAGTTGCCGTAACTTACGGGTTTTGGCCAGAATCTGGCCTGAACTTACAGATTTTGGTCGGAATTTGGCTGGAATCGCTAGGCAGCCACTGATTTTTGGTTGATTATGACCAGATTTTAATTTTACCACCTTTGACCACCTAGTGATTAATTGGCCAATTAGATGAAAATTACTCGCTCCGACTAGCAGTTAATCGGGGATTAATCGGAGGCTAGGCGTGGTTTTACAACCATGATTATATTATGTAATTATGCTTTTATGTACTAGATATAGGCATGGTTTAAAAAAACGTGTGAGGCTTACGCCTCGAGGCGCGCCTCAAGGTGATTCTGTAAGAAAACATATCCGAGGCGGCGCCTCAGGGTGTTATTTTGTACGTGCGCCTCATAGAGCTGAGGTGGTAACAAAAATTGCGCCTCAGGGGTTTTTAATGTTTATTTTTTATGTTTTGGACTTTTTGTGCCAATTTCAAGCGTTCCATGTCTTTTTAGTGTGTGTTCTTAAAGAATATGATGATGAAATTAGTTAGTATTTCATTTTTTATAAGATATATAATATTTATATTTATTTTTTAATTCCGCCCCGGGCTTACGCCTCGGTTCGCCTTGAGGTGTACGCCTTGTGAGGCGAAGGGAAAACGCCTTGAGGCACGATTCCGTACTTTTAAACCTTGGATATAGGTTAGGAGTTGGCTACAAAGTCCGAAACTTCTAAAAAGTGTAAAAAGTTATGTGCGTGCCTTTAGATTAGAATAATTTATGGACTCTTAGGGTTTGAATATGTTGTTTTGGTAACCTTCACTTTGTTATCTTTGAGGTTTGTTTTTTTCCTTTTTGGATGATAAGGCTCTAATCATCAAATATCTAATAGTATGGTGTTTTATATTCATAGTTGTATGATGGCTTGTTAGGGTTCGAATATGGTATTATGGTAATTTTCACTCTATTATCTGTGGATTTTGGGTGTTTTACTACACTTTTATGGCTTTTTACACTCTTAGGAGTTTTGGATTCTGTAGCCAAACCTTAACTGATAAATATAAATATATATAATAAATATATATAATAAATTAATAATTAATGTTATATATAAAAGTGATGATTAAAATTATAAAAATAGTTATTAATGTTTACATAATTAATTAAAAAAGTAATAAATGATGCCGAGCTTGAGCTCCCGTTCACGTTCTATCCCCAGGGATAGAGGTAGGGTTTGCCTGCATTCTACGCTCCGAGACCCTACCAATAGCTTTACTATTTGTGGGATTTGGGTATGGTTGTTGTTATTGTTGTTGAACTCTAGCTCGAGCTCTTGTAAGTTAAACGAGCCCAGTTGAGCTCGAGCTGTGCTATATCCCTACATAGGATAGCTAATGTTTGCAATTACATTACTAGTTCAATTAGATGAAATTAGCTGATAAGTGGATTTTTTTTTGGTCTCCTACTAGATTTTGATATTGAAGAAAATGGCCTCCAAGGTTCTGCACTGTATGAGCATGGATTTGCTTATTGCTGGTCTGGTGCGCGGGCCGATGTAGGTATAACAGGAGGGAAGTATTGCTTTAGCTGCAAAATAGTATCGGGTCAGCCGGTTGATATGGAAGACACTCCCATTGATCAAAGACACCTCTGTCGGGTTGGCATCTCTAGGGGTGATGACAAGGTAGGAAACCTTGGTGAAACCGAACATAGCTTTGGGTTTGGGGGAACTGGAAAGTTTTCTAATTCTGGAAAGTTCTCTACTTACGGTGAGAGATTTGACATTGGGGACACGATTCTTTGTGCTGTTGATTTGGAAAGTGAACCAATGGGTTCCATCGGGTTTGCCAAGAATGGAAAATGGCTCGGCACTGCGAGCTGTTTGATTAACAGTGGGGCGGCTGTCTTCCCACATGTTCTTTTGAAAAATGTTGTGGTTCAGTTGCAGTTTAGCTATGAAGATGGTTTGGTTCCACTAGATGGGTATAGGCCGTGGTCATGCGCATTTGAGGATGGAAAGGGTTTGATGGGTCCTTCATTTTCTGATGTATGTAACTGTGAGTTAATTATGATGGTTGGCTTACCTGCTTCGGGGAAGACTACTTGGGCTGAAAGATGGGTGAAAGACCACCCCGAAAAACGATATATACTACTTGGAACAAATTTGGCTCTGGATCAAATGAAGGTTTATTTTTCTTTTGTATTATTTTATTGGACATTTAGCATCCCAAATATGATTATAAAGTTAATATTCCTTCAATAGTAATACATTTTTTTTTGAATAAAATGATCGAGAAGGTTTATGTATTCATAATACTTTTTGGGTGACTTCTGACCCGTTCAACTTATTGGACCAGTTTTCTTTGATCAAACGTTTTGATATTATTGGATAAAACATAATCTGAATTGACGAATCGGTAAGTAACCGAGTCTGATCTTTAGCTTTTTAACATCTTTAGGTTCCTGGTCTGCTTCGCAAGCAAAACTATGGTGAGCGTTTTGATCGAATAATGGACTGTGCAACTGCAATATTTAATACCCTATTAGCCAGGGCTTCCAGAAGACCGTGTAATTTAATTATAGACCAGACAAATGTCTACAAGAGTACTCGTAAGCGCAAATTGCAGCCTTTTGCTAACTTTCAGAAGGTACATGGCATGGGTTTATTATTTTTAACATGTAGGTTTATCATTTATTTATTGGAGAAAATCAGATTGCAGTTGTAGCTTTCTCTCGTCCTGAAGATCTCAAAGCTCGCAGTGAGAAAAGATTTAGGGAAACAGGAAAGGAGGTTCCTGCTGAATCTGTCAGTGAAATGATAGGTACATTATTTGTAGGGGTTTATATTTCTAACACGACACGAACCTAACATGCGATTCGCCTCTTTGGGTTTAGTCTGAATAGGATCAGGTCATTTTCGGGTCAGATGCACCAACACATTTTGTTATATGGCTATGTTAGGGTCGATCTGGTAGGTTCATAGGTTATGTTCGACTGTTCGTGTTAGACCACGAGTCTAACATGTATGTAATAATCATATTTTGTACAACTTATCTAGTTATCTGCTCAACCAAATGATAAGATTTTGTCATCATTTTTTTTCTTTACAAAGGCAAGATATGTTCTCAATGATTTATGTTTGATGGAGCTGTTTTGTACTTTCAGCAAATTTTGTTTTGCCTGGTAGCAAGGATTTGCCTGGGTCAGATGAGTATTTCGATCAGGTCATCACTATAAGACCGTGTTATACGCTTTTTTTAACATGCACACACACATATATGTATGTGTGTGTATAACATATCAGTGTTACTTATGTACATATGTTTAATGTTACCCTTCTGATTTATAGGTTGTCTACATAGAACTCGACATGATCGAGTCAAAGAAGTGTTTGGATGAAATGAAAGCAAAATTGCAATCAGGCATTAGCATATCTCCATATAGCAGTAGCAGTCCTGTGAGATATTCACAGGACAATGTCTTGGAGCCTCACCGGAACTTGACATATCACCATCCTCTAGATAGTCCTACACATTTATGCCATCCAACTTCAGGGCATTCCAACATCTCCAACTTACAATATCAAACGATTTCATCAGGTATCTTTTGTTATTGAAATAATGTTTCTATATAATTATATCTGGCCCACTAATTGTTTATAATAAAACTAAAACTTTTGGACAAAGTGTTTCACATCAGTTCACCCTGAGCTGACCTGTACTCGAGTTATCCGCCTTGGCGCATTACCCAACCCGTCCATTTTGTCATGTGTAGTTTTTTGGCCGTGTTGCTTAACATTAGTAATAAATAAAAATTTCCAATGATTTTACCTCCAGGCAGACGCTTGCAAGACAGATGTCTCTCCAGGGATGATTTAAATCACCGTCGTAGTTACAACGGATATGAGCATAGAGCAGTTGCTGTTTCCAACTTTTATCAGAGAAACAGAAACTCATCCAACCATACTCCCAGTAATGAAACCATGGATTTATCTCCTCAATACACTGCAAACACAAATTACCATGCTGCCCCTGCCCCTGTAGAACGCTATAATACTACAAGTTCTTCATCTCTGTATATGCACACTCCAGCTCTATCCCCAGTTACATCAACTCCGAATGGTAAGTGAATCTCACAAATCACAAAATTATTACTTGTATGGACGGTTTGAGTTAGGGGTGTATACTAGCTGAGCCAATCCCAACTCCCAAGCTTGTTTAAGGTTTTAAGCTCTAGCTCGCATCCTTTAATGTAAAGAGAGCTCGAGCTCGGGCTTGGGATGGCTAACTTGGCTTGTTTAATTTAAGAGAGCTCAAGCTCGGCTCGGGGTGCGTCGGCTTGTTTACCCCTAGTTTGAGTATACCACCATCATATATCTTGTTTATCAAGATTAAATGGAATTGGAATCGTTAGGTTGTGTTTCAAAAGGTTAATTGGATACTAGTAAAAACTCAAATTGGAAAAAATAATAAAGAGCTACTTATTTGATACATTTCTAGCTGGAAAAACAAAATAGGTAATGGCCGGGTCGGGTCGGGTCGGGTCGGGATGGATTAGGTTGATAGGTCAACATTTCCATATGTGTGGTGAGAAAAAGAGATGCGGGAACGTAACCACCTTATGTATCACAATAAAAGCAATAGGTACCAATGTTTATGCAGTTCTTGTAGCCTGTACTTAAATTGGTTGTATAATCAACAGTCCTCTGTGTGAGTGTGTGTACTAAAATAAAAATCTTGTAAAGATTGATACCCAATCAGGCATATCATTTCTCTCTAGACAAATGGAGCGTTCAATTCTAAACAAATCATCTATGCATCACAAGCATGTAGAATCAATTTTTGCAACTTTAAAGGACAGAGAGAGTGTAGCGTGTTTATTTAATGTTAATGTTGCATCTTTTATTCTGTGAAGGTTCAACATATGGAGCTCATGATCCAATGAAGTCATATGGACATAACACCTTGCATGCACCAAATTATAACCAATATCAGTCTCCGTCAAGCTACTACTACTGAGGATTTTACTTCGGTTCTCTTAATCTTGTTTGCATATGATAATGTTAATGTGACTTACAACAAATGTATCTATTCTTTGATGTTGGTAATCCTTCTGTTCACAAGAGAGAATGAGATTATAGATCTATATGGTGATTCCTATGAGATGGGAAAAACTAGTTGCATAAATGATACTCTGGCTCCAACAATCGTTCTATTCCTTTAACTTCACTACGCAGGTTCAAGGTTCAGGTTTTACAGGGTTTAATAGCTTTTTGTGATTGGTTCGAGCTTATGAAGTTCCTGGTGAGCCTGCATTTTGGCTTAATCTTGTATCTCTTTCAAATTATGTCTGCACAATCCAGGTTTGTCATCTCCCCCTTTGACATTATTTGACAAAACATGTGATGGAAAAAGCAACCTACTTTGGACAAAATCCGCGTCCTTTGTGCACCACGAGTAGGCTGTGAAAGTAAACAAATTGTAAAAAAGACATGGTGACATTTTCGTAATTATGATAATAATCACTCTTCAGCAAATAATTACTCTACAAAAAATTCTACTAGAGTAATAAAATTACACTACTTGTAAAGTGTAGTGTAATCATTGTTAACCGAGTGCTAATTTGAATAGAGTAATTACTAGGTTGGAGCCCCGCGTGTACACGCGATACATATCCATGTCAAATGAAAAAAATTCTTATGCAAATTTTATTTATTGAAAGTTACGTAATACAATTCGTATGAAATTTGGTTGATTGTAAATTATCATAAAAAAGTTTAATGTTACCTAATAACAATATATGAATAAACAGATGTTTGATTTGACGTGATTTAAAAACAAATAATGAAATGAATAAACATATATTTATTGTAACGACACGCAAATGAAGATTAAATTCAAAGTAAATAAATGTAGTTTAACAAATCATAAAAATGCGTGGTGCTAATAAAGTAATACTAAAATATAATACTGATACAAAATATGGATTTGGGAATTACATTCTCGTCAATGACTATCATCTCAATTGAGTAAACATCTTTAGGATTGCGACGATCAGGTTGACGTCAAAGCCGAATGATCTTTGCCTTCAAAGCGACATCAATTTGGTTAATCATGGTAAACTCTTGTGCTTGTGGGCCAGACATTGTTCTTTTCGGGTAATCACAAAATTAGACTAAAATTAGGAATGAAATAAAAGTGTAAAAAATTTAAAATAAACAATCAACTAAAATTGACATTATCAAAATATGAATATTCATATACATCGAAACGGATTAATATTCAAACATATCTGAAAACAATACTACATTAGTCGATTCAAACATTATTAATGCAAGTCCATATTCAATACTAACGAAAATTATAACATCATATTTCTCAAAAATGAATTATATAGATATTATACTTATATCATAAGGAAAAATCGGAAACAACAAATAACAAAATCATAGAAACGTTCTAAAGGTATGATTACATTTTCGAATGCTTCAACGTTCGGGTTATGGTGTGTAGAAGCAAGTGTGATCAATGTGGTACCGTGTAATTAAATAGATGAAGTATAAAAATAGAAGGATTGGAATTTGACTTAAATCAATGAAAAAAGCTTAAAATTAGCAACGTAATTGTAGTCGTATATTGATCATCATTTATGACAAATGACAAATTATGTATTCGTAAATTGGTATGGTCAAGATTAATTTTTGTTATATTATAATGAACCTATTCTATACATGGTGGATGTTTAAAATGCTTTTAATTGTCTTGATTGACTTATAATTTATAGTGGTAATTGATATTATTATTTTGAAAAATACCAAATTTAATGATTTATTCAATTTAGTAAATTCAAAATCTTTTCCTAAGTTAAGTTTAGACTGGCATAAAAATTATAAGTCTTTTGTGCACATTTGAAATGTGTAGTAAATCAAAATTTTTTAATTAAGTTTGTTGAATGCTTTATAAATATGGTCTTATAGTAAAAGGTGAAAACGAAAATGATTCAATAATTTAGAAAAAAAGTAAGGAATGTGTGGAACGATTTTTATAATGATTGAATGCTTTAAAAATATGGTCTCAGATTTGTTTATGAATTTTGCATATTTATGGCATGATTGGTAATCCATTTTAGTAATGATTGATTGATAATTTAATGTCTGAAATGGTTAATTCAAATTTGTTTCCTAAGTTAAGTCTAGGCTGGAAAACTTTTCTAATTTATCATTTGCTGAGCATTTGTTCGGTACGTTTGTGTATGGCATGTTTGGTGAATCCGAGTAAAAGAGTGACGTTGGGCATAATTCGGCCAGTTTAATTGGAATCGGTTTTGCATTTTTTAGGTTCAAAAGATGCGTTAAATTTTATTAGTGGTTTTAATTTGTTATTTTTTGTATTTATTTAAACAATGTATAACAAAATTGTGTTTAAGGTTATTAAATATCTTTAATTGAAATTAATAATGTTGACTAAACTTAAATTTAATTTACTATTAATTTACATATGGTGTATATATTAGATAATTGTCAACTTTATTTCAATCAAATTTAAATACATAGGTAATTGTCGCTAGGTTTGTCAACTTTATGCTTATATTTATTCTGAAATATATTTTTGTAAATAGGTTTAAATGATTACCGAAAATATTCATTTATTTTTTATACAAACTTTACAAAAATAATATAACTAACCTCTATATAATAAAGACTGAATTACAAGTTTTGTCTTTTATGTTTATACCCGATTGCAAATCATGCCATTTAAGTTTAAAATTGATTGATTTTGTACTTTATCTTTCAAAATCATGCACGTTATATCCTTTAAGCCTAACTCGGTTAGTTTCTCTGTTAAATCACGTCACATGACCTGCACATGATGATATTTTAGTAAATTCACCCTCCTCTTCATTTCTTCCCCAATTTTACTAATTATAAACCCTAATAATTGTTTCACATTCTTTTTATGTTGCATTTCTTCCCCAATTGTACTGCTTAGAGCTCATCACCATTAGAGAAATCGGGCAGATCTTCATGGTTGGTGCGAGTCTACAACTGCAAGTCAAACGAAAAAGTCAACATGGTTTCAATTTGAGCAAACGAGAGATCGAGAGAGAAAAATGAATATGGAGTTTTGATTTTCGGCATATTATGATCATAATGGAACTTTCAATTTGTAATACAAGCAATGAAATGGACGATTTTGATTTTTCACTTCGTGGTCGGTCCTAAATGATTTAATTAATTTCATTGGGAGCTATACTCACACAAAATAATAAGTGGGTTTTGAGTGGGACTTTATTGTTGACTATATAACTTTTAAATTCAAAAAATTCCTACCATTGAGATGGTGTTGACTGGTTTTTTTTTTTATCGAAGGTTCATGAAACAATTAGGGTTTATAATTAGTAAATTTGGGGAATAAATGAAGAGGTGAGTGAATTTACTGAAATACCTTTTTGTGCATGTGATTTAACAGAGAAAATTAACCTAGTTAGGCATAAAGGACATAACGTGCATGATTTTGATAGATAAAGTACAAGACCAATCAATTTTAAACTTAAAGGGCATGCTTTGCAATCGGGTATAAACATAAAGGACAAAACTTGTAATTCAGTCTATAATAAATAAGGCTTATTAAGGTAAACTTAAATTCGTATTAATGTTAATATAAATTCGGTCAATTATTAATAGATAATAATAAATAAGATTAATTTGGGTCAAAATACTATTAATGTAAATTGATAACAATCATTAAGATTCAAATTTCTGATTAAATGACATTAAATTTGGTCAACTTTATTAATGTAAATAAATAACAATAATTCAGAATTAATAAAATTAAAATTGGTCTAATATTAGGGGTGATCATACGAAAACCGATAACCGAAAAAAACTGAAACCGAACTGAAAATAACCGAAACCGAATTAACCGATCGGTTACGGTTAACATATGGCCAAAACCGAACCATTCATTTACGGTTTTGGTTTTCCCTTCTTCCGTAACCGAAATAACCGAAATTGAACCGATATACTTAAGTATTTTCATACATATATCCATGTATTCGGAACATATTTTCATGCATTTCCGGTATATTTCATGTATCTTTCATATACATCTATGTACTTGAAATATATCTTTTATATAACTCATGTATTTTTCATGTATATCCATATAGTTGAAGCATTTTTTATTTGTTTCCTCTGTATTTCATGTATTTACTTATGTTTTCATATATTTGTATTATTGTAAAAGATCCAAACACTTTACTAGCTATTTTAAGTTTACAAGTTTGCACAAGTTTTATGTTTGGATATTTACCGAACATAACCGAAACCGAACCGATAACCGACATATTAATCGAATTAACCGAACCGACGTAACAGATCGGTTACGGTTATGGTTTTTCCTAAAACCAAACTTCGGTTATATGTAAAAACCTAACCGAACCGATATTTACTCACCCCTATTTAATATTATCAGCCGAATATGGAATGTAGGATTGAATAATCAAAATTAACATAAGAAAATTGTCGATAGTTTAATGTTTAAAAAATACTGTTGACCGATTGTTGAATGTTAAACATCTTCAAAAAAAATTAAGAGTCAGTTTCTTGTGTCATATACAGAATCCGAAGATTCAAACGAAGACAATAAATAAACAGATCATCGATAGACTCTTGAAAAAGATTTAGACAATAAATAAACAAAAAGGTTTTATAGATACAAAGCTGGAGTTCCATATACCTAATTGGATCCAAGAATTTGTGTCTTCGGATCAAATCCTGTTGTTCAAATGTTAAAACATAACATTAGTAAAACCGATTGAATAGTAATAAAATTAACAAAAATCCGAATGAAAAGATCCTTATTATCCCTTTAAAAAAATTCCGATTCAATATTTGTATATTACAAATCCGTTTATCACAATCAGATTGAATATGTGTTTTTCACGATTCCGTTTAACCTGTTTTTAAAAATCTGGTTTTATTCCGTTTGAATACATGGGTATATTCTTGAGTAGGGCTGTTCAAATAGCTCGTCGCTCGTTTGGAATTTGCTTGGAAAATGCTCACTTGATTTTCTGCTCGGTTGTAAACGAGCCAAGCATAAGCAAAGGTCCGCTCGGCTCGGTTCGATATAATTTTTATTAATTTATTATATATATAATTATATATACACACATTAATTACAATTATATTATAGTTTTAAACATACTACTTTATTGGGTTTGGCTCAATAGGGCAGAGTTATTTTGAGAACTAGTGTGAGTTGCGAGAACCATAGGAACTTTTCTAATCCATTGATCTTCTCAATCCAATGGCTGAGATTAAGTCTTGAGGTTTTTATCTTTGCATAGTAATTAAAATTGTATTATGTATATTTTAATCTAATAAAATACATTTAGGGGTATTAAATTAAAAACACCATGTGAGAGAATATAATTAATATAATATGATATTAATTTTTTATTTAATAATTTAAAAATATCATATTTTTTAAACAATTTTTTACTTTTTAATTTATTTACTTTTTTAAAACAAATAATCAGATAAATTTGATGTTACACTAGTGTAAATCTACGATCATTTGCACTGGTGTAATTATTTTACACCAGTGTAGATCTACCATACACAAACTACTACATTCGTATTACACCGGTGTAATTATATTACACCAGTGTAGATCTACCATACACAAACTACTACATTCGTATTACACCAGTGTAATTATTTTACACCAGTAAAACCAAACAAAACATCTATACAAATCGTATTACACCAATGTAAATGCCTCCACAAAAACATCAACAAAAAATGTATTACATCAAATGCAAAACAGCCAAACTTCTATACATTATCATCTTCACACAACTCAAAAGTTTTACACCTTGTTTATTTACTTTATACATCAATGTAAAACACCCAAACATCTATATATTCATACTACACACCCCATACTACTGCACATAACTCAAAAGTTTTACACCATTATTTATTTACCTTATACAAAAAAAAAAACCCATCATCTTTAACATCATCTTCTTCCCATCATCATCTTCTTTTCACATATAACGCAAGAGAAAATACAATATAGTTAAACTAACTAAATTTGACCATAACTAAAACAAATTTAAATATTCACACAATTATATGGTTGCTGACCTGTATCCTTGAGCAATTAATATGTTTGCTAATTTGTTCTACGGAGACTACATCTTTGTACATGCTGTGTAGTATAATAATAATATGTTTGCAATCAATATGTTTGCTAATTTGTTTCACAAAGACTACATCTTCGTAATCTGCAACAAAATCAATAACAATAACAATAACAATAACAATAACAACAACAACAACATACCGTCACCATCGTCATCTTCAAAAACCCCATTTTCAGATCTGTTTTCATCTCCACCATCCCACCACCATCATCATCTTCAAAACCCGCCATTTTCAGATATGTTTCGGCTCCACCAAGAACCATTGCCTCCACTATCACCATCTTCGAAGCATCACCATCCCACCACCATCTGCATCATCGAACCACCATCCCACCACCATCACCAACAGCACCACAGTCCCCCCTCCTCCATCACCACAGTCCCTCGCTTCCACCCCACGTTCAGATCCACAACCCTCCACCCCATCGAAGTTACTGAGAGAGAGAGAGAGAGAGAGAGAGAGAGAGAGAGAGAGACATGTGTGTGAGTGTGTGTGTGTGTGAGAGAGAAGTGTATGTGTGGTGTGTGTTTATTTAAAAAAAAAAATCAGATATCTTTATAATTATAAAGAAGGTTTGGAGTGAGGTGTGGGTGGGGTAGGGGTGGGATAAATTACTTTTGTACCCTTTAATATTATAATGTAAGGGGGTATATGTGTCACCTTATCATTGGTGTAGGGGAGTTCTCAAGTTCTCATAACTCAAGGAAGTTCTCATATGAACTCATTCGTGGCTCAATATATGTATATATACAATATATTTATAGTTACTGGTCTACTCAACCTAATGATAACTTAACACTAAGTTTAATTGTAGAATCCTAAGTCTTGAAAAGACATGCTTGACTTCATATTCCCATTAGTTGTCCGCCATCAATCGTCTCCCGCTATCAACCTACGCCACAATGCGACAATTGTTATCTGTAGTATGCTCATCGCCCCACCAGCCTCAATCTGAGCCTCATTCTCGGACACCTGGACCTCAAACTTAGTGTCATCCTCGGACGGTTGAACCTCAATCATCACTAGGTAGCGAGAAAATTAAAGGAAACATCCCAAATTTATGGTTGTCTGAGAAACTCACTACTCGTCGCTCGCTCGAAAAAAAATGTGTGCTCGAAAAATGCTCGCTTTCTCGGTTTCCGGCTCGGTTGTAAATGAGCCGATTAGCTCGATTCGGTTTGTAAACAAGCTAAGCACGAACAAAGGTCGGCTTGGTTCGGCTTGGCTCGTGAACAACCCTATTCTTGAGGGTTTTTCTTTTCATCTTGACTTCCTAAAGTAAACATATTATGTATTAGAGATGTAGCTAATAATATCATAAGAACTTCACCCAAACACCCATATTTTGACCTTTAAACCCCAATAATAATGGGTAGGCATGGCAAGTACCCCGAGCTTGATGGAATGTCCAAAACCTAAAGTATGATCCCACAAAGGACCATTTGGTCTTGGGTTTGATTTCCGTAAGGGGTTTTTCTCAGATTTATTGGGTTTCCTCCTGAATTGGTGCATAAGATTATTGCCCAGTGGAGATGGATATAATCGGGAGGTTCCGCTGGTGGCACGATGATACTCCACTAGTTCGTTAGTGATCCCAACTTGCCTTTAAGAAAAAACCCCCTTCCAGTCCCATAGTGATCCTAACTTGACTGTTGTGCCCATTGACGGTCTTAGACAACAGATGTCAGCTGTTGAATGCCGTTCCATCCTCAAATACCGGATCATGATACCTCTTTTCCCTCCAGACGAACCATGCCCCATATGCAAAAAAACTTGTTTGGATAGATTTGGCGAACATGCCCTTCACTATAAGAAATTATCAGGGTTCAAGTATCGTCATGACTGGGTTATAGATGTTTTATGGGATGTGCTTAGACGTGCTGGAATCTCGTCCACGAAAGAAGCATCTGTTAACTTTCTGACTGATCCGCGAGAGGGGAGATCTACCTTAAGTCATGCGATATCCTTGTGTTTGGTTGGGCGGGGGCAAAGCATGCATGTGTTGACCTCACTGGGGTTTTCCCGTTGGTGGGGCTAAGAGACAGTGACTTTGTTCCGGGATAAGCGATTTTGAGGGCGGAAGCTAGGAAGGTGGCTAAGCACGAGGCAACATGTTTAGAGAATCAACACGTGTTCCTTTCGTTTGCCTTCAGCACATTTGGGTCCTTAGCCCCTAAGGTTGTAGAAGGCGCTAGGCGCTAGGCAGGCGGTGAGGTTTAGCCTAGGGACTAGGTGGAATTAGGCGTTTTGAAATTTTTATACGTATTATACACACACACAAATTTAGGTGTTTTTTTAAAATATGTTAAAAGAAAATGACTAGCCCAAGCCCAACTAGACATATTTAACCACATGTTATTTAAAAGTTAAAAGAAAGTGACTAGCCCAAGCTCAACTAGACATATTTAACAATGAAATTAGGGCTTTTTCCTGGCTTCTCATCCATAACACACGTTAAAATTTTAGGGTTTCCTGGAACAGCAGCCTCCTCCTTCAGCTCAGCTTCCTTTAGCTCAGCCACCTCCTTCAAACCTTCTCTAAACGCCTAAACCAGGTGCTTCTCCTCTCTATCTACCCCTCTGTCATCATAATCAGGGGCAAAGCTTGGAAGTTGAGTCGGCGGGGCCGGACTCATCTTTTTTGGACCGTTAGTGGCAAATCGACGGGGGCCGGACTCAACCAGACTCAATTTACCTACGAAAATCATTAATTTCCACTACTGCGTCAAAAAACAGGGGGGGCAGGGCCAGCCCTGGCCCAAGTTAACATTCGCCTCTGATCATAATACTTAGAAATACTTAGACATTTAATAAAAAGGTAAAAAAAATTAAAAAAAAATTAAAAAATACCACCGCCTAATGGCCAAAACACCCAAGACTCCGACTAGGGCTTATTTCCGATATTACCTTCAGCCTAGCGCCTAGGCCGCCTTCTACAACCTTGTTAGCCCCTGAGGCGGTTCGTTTCTTGGAGCGGGTTCAGAAGGTGGTCCACAGTGACTTGCAGAGCCCAACCAAGGGTTTGTTTTTAGTAGAGTAGGCTTTGCAATTCAAAGAGGGATAGCAGCGTAGCTTGTTGCTCGCTTACCCATTATCTCGATATAACTTGGTTTTTACTGTGGAATGATATTGATCTTTATGTTTAAAAAAAATGATCTCAATTCAAAACACAAAGACAAAATAAGAGAAAAACCGACCACTTTGTTATATATAACAATATAAGAGAACTGAAACAGATGCACCATAACCAAGTATAACGCAAAAACGAGTTTAATACATTTATTATTCTATTTAATAAAAGTCCTTAAATGTAAATTATTAAAATTACTTCAAGTTATTTATGGTTATGCAGTCTGATACGGTAAAGTATTTATGCTCTTCTAGATCCTTATGCTTTTGAGATGCAATACTCGTAACTACTTGCCAACAATGAGTCTTACTACTTCTTTACTTTCATCATCTATGAATTTATCTATTAAACCGAAGTGAACCTTCAACAACCAAACTATGGTAATAAGTTCACCACCTTTACTCACTGGTGCTATTTGCATGTCGGGTCTTGAGTTAATCGCAGCGTAACACAACATCTCCACCCATACCTTGCTTAAGATCAACCATTCATCCGGTTTCGGGTTGCTTGCAGCATTCCTCGTGATGAGTTCTTCCTCCCTCTCCATCAATGCTGTTGCCAAATTGCGACTTTGGAACAAGATGGACTTCATATTGGTTCCTGGCACGTTAAGAATCTCTTCACAAGCACGCTCATGCTCCAGATCAAATAGATGCTTCCACTTCGATTCATATTGTTCATAGATTTGTTTGATATGGGCGCAAACTTCTGCTGAATTATCGAGAAACCGTATTTGGGAAATTACTTATGACATCATGATTGGTTCCATGGATAGAAGGTATAGCATATAATCAGATAAGAGCTTCGAGATCTTCCTTCTGTTGGCCCAAAGAACAAATGTGCAGCGGATTTAGGATTGTAATGTAATTGATAACAAACAGATTTGTAATAAACAAAACAAATGAAAACTGAATTGAATAACAAATATTTCGAACAGGAATGTTTTGATAGAAGGATTATGAGTTTACAAGAATAATAGGATTGTAATATGAACAATCTTGATAAGAAATATTGTAATTATCTAGTCCTATATATATGTTTCTAAACGACATGTCTTCATGACAGTTTTATCTGAAGCATTGTGTCTTTCAACTGTTTTCTAAATGAAACATTGTGTCTATTGCTAGAACTATAACTGCCACCGGTTTAATCAGTTTTGGCGGCAAATGAAACGGTATTAACTACCAGGTGTAGTTTGGTCCTTTTGCTTTCTGTCCACCGAAATAGTTTATGTTTGCTGCTGTTTTTCTTCTGTTTGATGACCCATTCAGTTCCTGACCTTGTGCAGCCTTTACTTCTGTTGTGTTGCTTCTGATTCAGCCTTGTTCCTCATCCGTATTGACCCATATTCTAATTATGCTAACGTATTTACAACATATGTACTAATATTTTACATCTAACTACATATGTACAAATTACAAACATACATACTGCAGAAAACATGTCCGAATATACATAGTAAAACATAAAACATAATGTTATATTTATTATTCTAACACCCTCCCATAAATATAACTAGGCATCATAGATGATCTTGGAAGGGAGTCCATTGCTTCTTTTAGTGCTTCTTCAACTTGAGAAAAATCAAACTTGCGTTTCTTGATGGATTGATTTGCTGATTTCCAATCTCCTCCCATGTAGAGAGCATAGTCTTCATGCATAGTGGTTGCATTCTTGTGAAGGCGACTCATAAGTTTGGATATTATACCGGTTTTTCTTACTTCACTACATCCAACACCACCTTTTTCATCTTGATTTGCAATGTCTAGGGCTGTTTTGTACACTTGGTATTGCCATTCTAAGACATCCAAATACTTATCATAAAGAATTCTCAACATATCCTTGTCTTCATAATCCAACCCCAACTCTTTTGCTATTACCACCCAAATATTATACTTTGATACTCTTTCATGTCCACCCTCTCTTTTAACCAATATGTATAAATCAAATAGATTCACTTTCTTGCCTTTTTCAACCATGGGTGGGATTGGACGGTTTGGAACTTTTTGATAAAAGTTCAAAAACCAATAAACCATTCTAAGAAAATGGTCTTTCAACAAATCCCTATGTGCCCATGGATATTCTAAGTGATCTATTATGTTCAAGAATTCAATGCATTTTTCCATGGAATCTATTTTAAGATCATGAACCGATTCTTCCATTTTCTTTATGTTTTGTTCCGAGTCGAGGGATAGTTCTTCAAAGTATTCATTTAAATACTCATTCTTTCTTTTTTCATGTTCATGATCTTCTCCTAATTCCCTCAACATAGATTCCTTATCATCTTTATTTTCTTTCATCATCTTGAATTGCATACTTTCATTCTTAAACATATTGTGGACACTACATGTATTCCCATCAATTTTGACTATGAAACCTTGAAGTTTTAATTGGGGTAGACTTAGAATGTTGTCATCCAAGTCATTTGAATAAAACACATTTGGTATGATTAGTGTATTATTTTCGGATTCAACACTAACCATTCCAACACCCCTTATAAAAACAAATTCATTCTTTAATCTACTTTCTACACCAAAAGATTTCTTTAGTTTAAGAAAGTAATCAAGGTTCCCACTTATATTATTTTGAATTTTGGGACTTACATACCAAATATCTCTCCAAGTACCAAATCTGGATCCTTTAAGGATGTATTCTTCATCATTGTGCAACCTTTCTTGTGGATAATAACTTATCCCGGTGTCTATGGCATCCTTGATTAATTGTGCACTTTCATCCTTCTCCCTTATGTGGCAAGAACTTATGAGATGACCCGGTGTGTGGCAATAGAAACATGATCTTGTTTCCATTCCTCTTCTTCGCATTTCTGCCCTTCTTTCCCTTCGGTTTTTAAAAGAGTTTCTGTTGTGAATTTCTGAATAGGAGTAAGAGTTGATTGATTTTTCAGACATGACAAATAAGTCAATTTATAACAATCGGAACAAAGTTTTTTAAAACAGAAAGTTTTTTTTCTTAACAGAAGGACTCGAATAGAAAAAAACTCTGCACTGATTTGTAGAATTCGAGACAAAAAAAAAGATTGAAACTGATTGTTTTTTCGAACCAAAATTGATTGTTTAGATCGGACAGAGAGCTGGCTCTGATACTAGTTTGTTGGCCCAAAGAACAAATGTGCAGCGGATTTAGGATTGTAATGTAATTGATAACAAACAGATTTGTAATAAACAAAACAAATGAAATCTGAATTGAATAACAAATATTTCGAACAGGAATGTTTTGATAGAAGGATTATGAGTTTACAAGAATAATAGGATTGTAATATGAACAATCTTGATAAGAAATATTGTAATTATCTAGTCCTATATATATGTTTCTAAACGGCATGTCTTCATGACAGTTTTATCTGAAGCATTGTGTGTCTTTCAACTGTTTTCTGAATGAAACATTGTGTCTGTTGCTCGAACTATAACTGCCACCGGTTTAATCAGTTTTGGCGGCAAATGAAACGGTATTAACTACCAGGGGTAGTTTGGTCCTTTTGGTTTCTGTCAGCCCTCTACGAAGGTTGGACTATGTCTGATCGAATTTATTACGATTGCGTTTGGTTTCCTGTATTATTAGATAGAATTTATTAGTTAGTCATGCCTACAATAATCCCAAACTAATAAATTTTAGGTAATAAATCCAAACTAAAATATTATATCTAATTACCATGATCCGGAGGCTGAGAAAAATATTGATGATTTTGTTCTTGAGAGTGTTGGCAGGCTCTTCATCGGGTGATTCGCAAAGAGCAATGATGATCCAGTCCGAAAACCAGAACATGAATAGAGCAGCTAAATCCAAAACCAATGACCTAAAGAGCAAACCATAAGTAATCGTCACATCACTTTCACTAAAGTTTGTCTTGCTTTTCATTTTGAATATTATGGTTGCTAAACAAACAGTTACTAGAGAGAAAAATCTAGTAATGGCTCCATACTTGCCATAAACCACAGGGAACTTTGTGAAGAGAACTTCATAGATTAAGTTTAACTCGACCGCAATCACATTGAATGCATCTTTTGAGGTCCGATTCAAAAATAAATCACGGCTTTGATTCCGTTCCATTAAATTGTAAATCTTATTAACAAAAAGACCAACAAACTTTTCATAGAACATATGACCATACTGCACCACCTCCAGTTTTGTTAAACCCCCCCTTTTTAGCCTTGTCAGCTGACTTGTTCTTTTTCACTCCATCTGGCACGGGAATCATTGCAATTCGAGCTGGTAGTTTGGCTTTCCTCATGGAATTGTATAGGTGCATGAGTTTTGTAGAATTCGTGTCCGGGTTAGCTTCTTTAAGCATTGAATGTTTGAACTTATCGGCACTCGCAAGGTAAAGAGAACGTGTTCTTTCAAGGTATTTGATCATTCCTGTCAAGAACATCAACACAGTGGGAATCCATAGCCAATTATCTAGAAGTGACAGAAGAAACACGTAAACAACAGCTACACATTGAAAGACAAGACCAAAAAGATGGCGGAGCCACAACTCGTTATCTTCCAAAGCCAAAGTGGTAATGGTATCCGGACCACCAAGGTGCACCAAAAGAAATGGTGCCCAAAAGGCAAGAAGGTCTTTATGTACCACAGGGGTCCTACCATTTTCGCCGGAATCTCTACTACGGTCCCCTTGGCTACTCAAGATAAGCCCAACTGCAAAGTTAGCCACCCAATCTGCTAACAAGTATGCAGTCCACAATGACATCATTACCCAATTACGTTTGGTTCGTTTCCGGAGAGGAGCAACGGAAATCATAAACGCTTGTAGTGAAAGACTTAAGACGATGAAGATTCGGAGATCCCATGTATCCCATAGTAGTTTCCATTGCGGAGGGATTGGTTCCAACATCATTCTCCTCATTTTTTTATGGCTTTGCAAAAGCTTCCTTACTTATCTGCACAAGATTAAATATGTAAATGTGATGGACCCCTTGAGCATGATAATGTAAAAGATGTTGTGATCTAAATCCATGTATTTCTTACTTCATAATTGTTGCAACAATGTCTAGCTAAAGATTATTTAGAGCATAATATCAAAATCTATGGCCAACATAATCGTAACTTTACAAGTCTCAATCAAAGTTTTAAAGTGGTTGATATTACATTCTTACACAATTGTAAAGCATTTACCTGCAACTTTCTCTTAATTAGCATAAGTCCATAAACAAACCGAGCTAACATGACTTGGGATGTGTCCATGTTCGTTTAAATTGTATGCATTCAATAAGAACACTAGCTAACACATAGACAAATATCCTTTATGTTTTTGTGTTTATTCGTCAGCAACAACTGCGACGACAAAGGCGAAGGTGGTGTGGGACAAAGCAACTAGGGCCTTTATCTTGTCAGGTTTACGTAAACAAAGAGACCGAATCACTTATATCTTGTGTATTTGTGTATCATCTCTTCACTTTCTTTATCTTACGGGCCACAGATCTAGTCTCCGTGTGAGCAAATGATTATATCCTGTAGTGAACACGAGTAACGACCCCCCGGCTATACCCCGAGTTATACTTGTTGTTTCTTCATTTGCATTGTATACTATAATAGGCCATTTCTTGTAGTTATTTATAGGATTGATTGTAAAGGGGAGGGACAATGAACCTATCATAATATGGTATCACAAGACAGGTTCTCCTCCCTCTAAAACAAACCTACTGTTGCCACCCCATTTATTCTCTCTTCTTCTCCACAGTACTGCATTCCTTATACTTTAACCTCAAACATGGCCTCCAAACAAACCTTACACCCTGCTACAACACTCTTAAACATTAAAATTTTTATGCTAGTCGCG
Source organism: Ambrosia trifida (assembly GCA_028751855.1). Lineage (NCBI taxonomy): Eukaryota > Viridiplantae > Streptophyta > Magnoliopsida > Asterales > Asteraceae > Ambrosia > Ambrosia trifida. Next base: position 129,746,743 of record CM054128.1, on the reverse strand, counting down.
TTGGAAATAGAATCCGACATTTGGTCAGAGCTCTTCCGGGTCCATTGTAGGCCCTTTGAAGTTCATGACCATCTTTCTCAACGAACCACCTTCTCTACAGCCGCTGCCTCCTCCGGTTAAGAATCTCCCGCCCCAAAACCGATGATGAATGAGATATCCTAGATACCATTGTACTTTGCTCGATATATGACACGATCTCGAATGACCTTCTTCATACTATATTAAAACCAAACTCCACCGCCTACGATGCCTAGATCGCTGTTGAAAACCTTTTTCAAGATAATAAGAGTTCTCGCGCCATACATATTCTCCACAAGTTTTTAGACACCCGGTAAGATGGCTTTCCAAATATTTCAGCCTACTGCCAGGAACTTAAAGTCTAGGAAAATCAGCTTGCTAACGTAAATGCACCTGTGGACAACGATTGGTTTGTTTTACAATTAATCGCCGAGTTAAACGATCACTATGAAGGCATTGCCATGATTCTACAACTACCAAAGCCCATTCCTTCATTCTACACAGCCCGTTTAAAGCTTTTTCAAGTCGAAAGTCGTAAAGCTGAGCAAGCCGTTCACGCAGCTAAAACCGCCAGAACAGCCTTGGTCGTTGGTACTTCATGGCCCCCACCATAGGACACCCGCTTGAACTACTCTCGAAATCGTAGACGCGATCGTGGACGTTTACAAGGACGCGGCCATGGGAGAGGTTCTTCACATTGGGGTCGGTCAACATACTACAACAATTTTTGGACGCCTTTCCTATCCATGGAACAGTCTGTGGCCCAATACACAACCAGGCCCAATAAAACACTAGACAAGGCTTACTCGAACCCTGGCCCAATCAGGCCCACCACACCGCTTATGCCCGAAGTGATATAGAACGGGCTCTGTACACCATGTCCCTATAGCAACTAGACCCGACTCTCTATACGGACACCGGGGTTACTACTACAATGACCAATGAGCAAGGTGACTTTCATTCTTTTTGTAATAATTGCATTCCTCAAAACATAATCATGGGTAATGGCGACACAATACCGGTTTTTGAACAAGGCACCAAATACTTAAAATTTAGTTTCCGTTTGCCGTTTTACTACTGATACTTCAGTATGTGTGAAATTTGACCTATTTAAGTTTTTCGCGAAGGATTACAAAACCCGGATCCGTATCATGCAGTACAATAGCAGCGGTGACTTATACACTCTTGTGCTCGAGTCTGACTCTTCACAACCATCAACTATTGTAGCCATCTCCTCACATCTCTGGCATTGGTCAGCCAGGACAATCCACTTTACATTCTTTATGAAATTCATGTTCTATTGACATTAATAAATCTGACAATGACGCATTCCAGTCTTGCATTTTTGGTAAAAGTATTCGATTGGCGTTTCATGCTTCAAAGTCTTGTACTTATAAATCTTTTGACATCATCCGTAGTGATCTATGGATGTCTTCCATACTTAGTAGTGGGGGCCATCGGTACTATATTTTATTTCTAGATGATTTAACCACTTTTTATGGACATATTCAATCTAAAAGAAATCACAAGGTTTCTCACATTTAGTGTGATAACGTAAAAAAGTACGTCTATACCACTTTCCAAAATTTCTTTGATGACAATGGCATGAGTTTTTGCCTCTCTTTCCCCATAATCCTCACAAAATGGGAAAGCCAAACGGAAAAATTCATACCATAAGCAACATAGTTCGCGCCCTGTTAGCCCATGCCTCTCTTCTCAACACTTTCTGGCACCATGCTCTTGAAACCGCCACTTACCTATTAATCATTCTACCCAATGAGACAAATAAACCCAAAAAGCCCACCGAACTCTTACACCATACCACCCCAACTTATGATCACTTATGAGATTTCGGATGCTTATGCTATCCACTCAGTCCATCTATCTATCCATCCACTGCCATCCACAAACTTGAACATTGCTCTCACCCTTGTGTTTTTTTTTGGGTTATCCTCAAACTCATAGAGGATACAAATGTTTTACTTTTCAAACTAAGCAACATATCATCTCTCAGCACATCGCATTTGACGAAACCACCTTTCCCTTCTCCCACACCTTAATGCCCACACCATCATATGATTTTCTAGCCCAGATACTCCACCCACACTTTTGGTCTCACGTACAACATTCACCAACTGATCCACCACCGTCAGGCCCAAACCTTTCATCCCCAGACCCCACAACATCCAATGACCAAACACCTCCCACCACCAACTCAGCTCCCACACCTGGCCCAATACCATCCCACACCCATACTGGCCCACACCGTACCCCTCTTACCGCCCAAAACTCCACTGCTCACCCTTCTTCTTCCTCCCCACACCATAGGTCCAGAACCTCTCACCCTTCATTAGCTGACCAACTCAGCCCCGAAAACATTTCAGACCAGACCCCGCCTCCCCTACTCCTTCCCACACGTATAATGTACACTCGTTCCATGAGTGGTATTTTGAAACCTAAACACCATGTAAACATTCACACTGCTACCACGACCGAATCAATCGCCCCAATTCCTACCAACCCGACCCATGCCTTTTCCATCCCGGTTTGGTACTCCACCATGACCAATGAGTACATTGCACTTAATAAAAATGGAACTTGGAAGTTAGTACCTCGCACACCTAATATGAACACAATCCGTAGCATATGGATATTTAAACACAAATCTAAATTCGATGGTAGCTAGGAAATATATAAGGAAAGATTGGTCTGTGATGGTCGATCTTAACAGGTGGGAGTGGACAGTGGTGATACTTTCAGTCCAGTGGCTAAACTAGTAAATATTCATACATTACGCTCTCTTGCCATGTCTAAATCATGGCCCGTCCATTAACTGGACATCACTAATGTTTTCTTACATGGTATTCTTTAAGAGACTGTCTACATGTATCAACCCATGGGTTTTGCAACAAAGATTTTCCAGATCATCTGTGCTTACTTAAAAAATCTTTATACAGGCTCAAACAGGCACCACGAGCTTGGTACCGACGGTTCCCTAATTATGTACTCACACTGGGCTTTAATCATAACAAGTGTGATGTTTCTCTTTTTACACTCCATCAAGGACATGACACATCTTACTTATTGCTGTATGTGGACGGCATCCTTTTGGTCACTTCTTCTACAAACCTCAGATAATGATGGCTCATGACTAAACTTTTCTATGAATTTGCAATGAAAGACCCTGGTCATCTTAGTTATTTTTAGGGCATCTCGGTTACAATGTCTCTCTTACAACACTCTCATGCCATGGATATTATTTCACGGGCCGGCATTTAGTCATGCAACCCGGTTTCTACAGCAGTTGACACCAATGCTAAGTTAAGTGCAGCCCCAGGTTATACTTTTCAGTACCTACCTTTCACTCGCCCTGATATCTCATATATGGTTCAGCAAATCTGTATGCATATGCATGCTCCCCGGACAGACCACTGCAATGCTTTTAAACACATCATTCGTTTATGTTAAAGGCACCGCTTCTTATGGACTGACCATCGGTCACACTATAGCTCCATCTTTACTTGCCTACACCGACGTGGATTGGGTCGGTTGCCCTTATACTAGACAATCTACAAGTGGTTACTGCATACAATGGTGATAATCTCATTTCTTGGTCATCTAAACATCAGAGTTCCATGTAACGATCCAGTGCAGAAGCAGAATACCGTAGGGTAGCCAATGTCGTAGCCAAGGTTTGTTGGTTACGAAATTTGTTACTGGAACTTCATCACCCCTTCCTCCCGCAACATTGCTTTACTGTGACAACGCCAGTGCCATCTACTTATCATACAATCCGGTTCAACATCCACAAACCATACACATCAAGATTGACATTCACTTTGTCCGTGAAAAAGTCCAACGTGGCCAGGTTTGGATTTTACACATCCCATTCGGATACCAGTTTGTCAACATCATCACTAAAGGTTTTCCGCGCATACTATTCGATATTTCAGATCCAGTCTCAGCATATGCTCTCTCCCCGCTTTGAATGCGGGAGTATAATAGCTGAAATATTTTCCATTGAAATAGTCAACCCCTTTTGACTAGCACATCAGTTACATTGACTATTAGTTATGTTGACTAGCCTTGTGGCTAGCACACTAGTTACGTTGACCATCAGTTACACTGACTAGCACATCAGTTACATTGTATCCTAAAATAGGCTCTCTTGTAATTATTTATAGGATTGATTGTAAATGAGAAGGGACAATGAATATATTCTAATAGTTCTGATCGATTATTACACTTACATAACTCAAATTTAGAACATGAACCTAAGGTGATGGATATAATCTAGTATATTTAGTAATTTCTCTAGTTGACACCATGCATTTTCAGGATATTACTGTCACTGAACTCTAGTTAACTTTCATGTACATTCGTGACTAAACACCTAACTAGGGTTAGTTAAGAAGGTCTTTCGATATGTTATGGGATAATAACATATGTTGGATGATATTAACGTACGTTATAACTAGGAAGGTTTTTTTTTGACACACACACGAGTCCTGTATCCCGAACGTTGGTGATTTGTCAAGCATACATAATCATATGATCTATTGGGTGATGACGAATGTGAATTAACATGCGTTTGTGAATTACATGTTTATGTGGATTACTGTTTTAATAGATAGTCAGTACGTAAACCCTACGAATTATGTGCATTCTGTAATTAACATGTTATGAGATGATAAAAACAATAGTTTTTACATAAGTTAGTATGAATAATATTATCAAGACTATTCTCGGGATTAAAACCGTATTAACGGGCCCGTTTATCAAGAAAAGGCCCATAAACCCGAAACTTTGGCCCATGATCTTAACCCAAGTGTATTATGTTTATAAAAAAAAACACAAACCCTAGCCTCCATTTGCGCCGTGGGTTTTCAAGAGGGTGTACCCTCTTCTTCACTTTCAATCTTGCATCAATTCCTTACAAGTTCAAGTGATTCGGGTGCTATCTTGGAGTTTTAAGGACTTAAGCGATTCAAGGTATATATTTAATGTGTTGTATGATAAGTTTTAAGGCTGGAAAAGTTGTAAAAACCCTAAGAAATACTTATGTTAAAATCGCAAATCAACATGTGTAGGATATCTTGGATGTTTGTTATGTATGTTAATGAGTATTGTTGATAAAAATCTTATCTAGAGCACATGGTACATAATAATCAGAGGTTAAATGTGATAATATGGATTTTGTTGTGTTAATATGAGTTTATTGCATGATTGTGGGTTATTAAGGATGATTAGGGTTTATAAGAGTCATGTTAAAATTCTGATTTCTGGCAGATTATCTGTAACGACTTGTATGGCTTTTATAGGGTGATTAACATGTGTAATCTTATTGTTTTCTGACACTAAAACATAACTTATGATGTTAGCTTTTCAAAAAGTCCAAAATCATGCGTTTTGGACTTGTTTTGATATGTATTCATGATTTTATAAGTTTAAAGGTCATATCCGATTTTCGGAATTATAAATTGGGTCAACTTTAAACGGTCATAACTCGAGATTTACAAAGGGTTAAGTTATGAAATTTGGATAGTAGGTCAAAATAGGAAAAGCTTGGCTTTTACAATTGGATTCACCTTGTTTGGGTGAATACAAAATTTTTGGGATTTTTTCTACTAAACTAACATGTTGTGGAAATTTTCTGGATATAGCTGTGTTGTACGAATTTTAATAATTTTTGTATTTGGTTTTTGGGATTTTTGGGATTTTTTCTTCTCACAGCGCACAATCTGCCCTAAAAACGCAGATTTTGTAAGGGATATTTACGTGACTATTTGGAGTCTTATATGGTATGTATTTGACATGAACTTGTATGATACTTATATGAGATGTGTATGAGGTATAAAACTGATAATAATCAATATGATCATCAACGGGATACGTAGGGCTTACTTGTGCATGTAGAGTCACTAGGTGTCACTACACGATTTGAACTTTAGAACTTTTGGACAAACGAGTTACATGATGTGTTGGTTATGCACGTATACTCACCTAGTGACACTTGTAATAGGGAGTCGGTAGCTCGTTACTGTTTGAGGGATTTGGATCATTCACGTGCAACCTAAGGTGAGTTTCACTACTATTTTCTCAAAAGCATGCGTCTCGGGTTGAGACAACGTACTTAACTTTTTCTAGTCCGGGTTGGGACTACTATTTTCTAGTCCGGTTTGGGACTACTTACACATCCCGGGTTGGGATGCTATGGTTCCTTGTGTGGGTCGGTTTTTGCTAGTTCGCAAACTGTGTCCTTGATGAACTAAACCAACTCTATCATCTGTAAGTCCTTCACATACCGAATGAGTTGCCGGGTCATGGCAAGCGGGTTATTAGTTGATAGCACTATTAGGTCTTACAAACCTCACACCGGCTCGGGGAGTGCGGGAGTGAACTATAACTTAACAGATTTTACATTGTTGATAGGCAATGATGTAAGACATGCGGCTCACATTTGTGGCTACACGTACATCAGCAGTTTGGTATATCGGTGTTAGTTATCATGAATGGGTTAGCTACCCTTGACATGCGATGAACTAGTGTTTACACGGTTCTTGGAACCAACTCAATTACTTGTTTACGTGGTTTTGGAAACTAGCGCAGTTACATACTCATTTACTTTACTTAGTGAACTCACCAACATTGTTTGTTGACCCACGATTTACATGCTTTTGCAGGTAGTTAGCTTCCGGTGCCAGGATTAGAAAGCACTGCAGACTTCACTGCATTTGGGGTCTTGGGCATACACCTAAATTACATATTATGCTTTTATATTTTCTTTCATATGGTTTTAATTTGGGCGCATTGTTTTGCGCATGGTTTTTAAGAGGTTTAAATTTGGTTTTCGCTTCCGCAGCTTAATTAAACTTGGTTTTTAAAAACGAACTAAATGGTTTGGGCATTTAGAGTTCGTTCATATGACTTATGGCTATGGGATCCTGGTATGTCATGCGCCTCGCGGTAATAACCCCGTAGTGGAAATTTGAGGGTGTGACAGATTGGTATCAGAGCCATTGTTATAGTGAACTAGGACTGCATATTGAGTCTAGTCTATAATCATCATAGCATAAGTACACTCACAACTTAAGTGCACAACTATCTTTTAGCTACATATATCTACAACACATGATTTCGGGAGATATGTTATCTTCTAGTTCTAGACCTAATTCTGAACACGTCAATGGTGGGAACCCAGGGTTACACCAGGTGGCGCATTACTGGGAGTAGTATCCTAACAAACCTCGTGGATGAGGAAACAACAATTGTATAGGGGAGAAAGCCCTTGCGAGCGTTGTGGCGCACGTACACAGGAAAGCTGAACGATGCGCATGACGTGATCCCATCAAACCGAATCAACTGTGAAGAAATTCAAATACTGAGACTTATCCTTTTTCACTGAGCAAGGAGACAATTAGTTTCTGTTCCTTGTTACTTGATCTTTCTTACTTCCATTTGAAATTTAGACGGGACTGGGTTACACATATAGAACTTATTTCTTACTTTAGCTTACACCTAGTATGAGCGGGCGGACGTATGACTGCATATCCCTGTTACTCATAAGTATATGGTAGATTCATGGGAAAACATTAGATTGGGGCTTGTTACACACACTCTTGGGGAGTTACGAAGGTCTGCGATGCAGTGCAACATCTCAAAGGAAGACGAAATATACTAGTGACTGACAGTCACGATTGGAGGAACGAATGGTGTTGTTGACCATTGAGCTGACTTACACAGGACCGGAGAAGGAGACTGTACGTGATGAGAACCATATAACATTGACATCGCGAAAGAGGAAGGATAAGGGATGGAAGGGGAACCTGAGCAGGATGAGCATATGGGAAGTGAGGATGAATGATCTACTATCTAAGACAGAGCGTGGCGACGACTGGCTCTTACCTTTTCTTACCTATCTTTTCTTTCTTTTTCCTTTACTATCTTAGATAAGACTGAATTCTTATGATCAACGATAGGGTGGTTGAGGCCCTCGCATCTTTCCAAGCTAGTAAAGATCCATCTTGCTAAATCATTCTTTTCCCCTTACTTCCACATTTGAACTTTCTTATACCTTGAACGTACAAGCCACAACAACAACATGCCATCGTATTTCAATTCTTTTATTGGATGTAAACCTCGATAACTCCAACGGAACTGAAGGAGACCATCTGATTGCTTTGATAGTATAAGTCTTTGCCAAGTGCATTTGCCCCAGGCAGGATGGGGTAATGTATGCTACATGCACACTCGATGAGTTACAGATACTTGGATGGAGAACATGACACCCTGTGATGAAACCTAGAAATTTGTTATATAAAGACGGATGGTTCTGAGATCGATGCCTACACTACCAAGCTACAGGAATTAGATACTTTGTGCTCGAATCTAATTAACCAACTTTACCAGCGGATCGAATTTCATACCAAAAGGGTGGGTCCCTCATATTCATGGCTTGGCCACTGCAGCTCACCTACCCAGAATCTAACAAATCTTTCACCTGGCTCGCAAACTCATTGATGAAGCTATTGAGCATGGTACTTTTTCGAAGCATGGTGCTTCATCTTCTACATTTGGTTATAGCAAGAGAACGTGGAATAGTGTGAGTTATAAGTCCTTCAACAACGACAACAACAACGGCAACAACAACAAGGGGGATCGTGGAAGTGCAATTGTGATCGGCTCTGGGGAAGCTAGGACTGATAACAATGTCGTGACAGGTACGCGTTCCCTAAATGACACTCTTGCTTCTATTTTATATGATACTGGTGCGGGCTATAGTTTTGTGTCATCAAAACTTAGCAAACAACTAGGGATGGTTCCTACTCTTCTTGATACCCCGTACACCATAGAGCTAGCTGATGGGAAGCCTGTTGAGGTAACCCACACCCATTGTGACTGTAAGCTCGAGTTGGATGGGCAATCGTTTGCCATCAACATTTTACCTATCACCCTTGGAAGCTTTGATCTCGTGGTTAGCATGGACTGGTTGTCCAAGCATCCCGCTGAAATTCTCTGTCGGGAGAAGAATGTTCGTGTCCCCTTCCAGGTGGAGAACTTTTATCTATACAGGGTAATCATGGTGGTGCCATGGTGGGCATAATCTCCTTCTTGAAAGCCCAGAAGTGTATTCGTATGGGCTATCCAGCCGTTTTGACTAACATATCTGACACTCGAGCTGAAACTGAAACTGAAACTGAAACTATGATTGAGGACATCCCAGTAGTTTGAGATTTCCCAGATATTTTCCCCAGAGGAACTACCTGGACTTCCACCTATTCGTCAAGTGGAGTTTCAAATTGACCTTGTACCTGGTGCAGCTCCAGTTACACGCGCACCATACCGCCTAGCACTAGGCGAACTTCAAGAACTGTCTACCCAACTCCAGGAGCTATTGGATAGGGGCTTTATTAGACCATGTTCTTCGCCATGAGGAGCTCCAGTTCTGTTTGATAAGAAGAAGGGTGGGAGTTTCCGCAGGTGTATCGGAAGTTGAACAAAGTAACGATTGAGAACCGCTACCCTCTACCTCGTATTGATGACTTGTTCGACCAGTTTCAAGGGTCGAGTTTCTATTCTAAGATTGACTTGAGGTCAGGATACCATCAACTGAGAGTCCGAGAGAAGGATGTGGCGAAGACAGCCTTTCGAACTTGTTATGGACATTATGAGTTTTTGGTGATGCCATTTGGGCTAACCAATGCACCGGCTGTGTTCATGGATCTAATGAACCGCATGTGCAAGCCATATTTGGACAAATTCATTATAGTGTTCATAGATGACATACTGATTTATTCCAAGAGCAGGGAAGAGCACGAGCAACACCTGCAGCTGATCTTGGAACTCTTGAGAAATGAGCAGTTGTATGCAAAATTCTCTAAATGTGACTTTGGGATTCGAGAAGTCCAATTTCTTGGACATGTGGTTAACAAGGCAGGAATACATGTCGATCCCGCCAATATTGATGCTATTAAAAAGTGGGAGGCTCCAAAATTCCAACAGAGGTGTGCCAGTTTCTTGGTCTTGCGGGATATTATCGTAGATTCATTGAGGGATTCTCTAAGATCACTCAACCCCTCACTGCTTTGACACATAAGGGTATTGCTTACAAGTGGGGAGATGCCCAAGAAACTGCTTTTCAATTATTAAAGTCAAAACTTTGCAGTGCACCTATACTATCACTACCTGAGGGTACAAAGGACTTCGTGGTGTACTGTGATGCGTCTATCCAAGGATTAGGGTGTGTGCTGATGCAACGTGATAAGGTGATCGCGTATGCCTCATGTCAATTAAAGGTTCATGAGAAGAATTACACCACCCATGACTTGGAACTGGGAGTAATGGTTTTTTCTCTAAAGATTAGGAGGCGTTATCTCTATGGGGCGAAGTGTACGATATTCACCGACCACAAGAGCCTCCAACTCATATTTGATCAAAAGGAGCTAAACATACGATAGCGTCGATGGGTCGAGCTTCTAAATGATTATGACTGTGCCATCAAGTATCATCCAGGGAAAGCTAACATAGTAGCTGATGCCCTCAGTCGTAAGGAAACGAAACCTAAACGAGTGCGAGCTTTACAACTTACCATACATTCTAATCTTCCTGATCAGATACGTGAAGCCCAGGGCGAGGCTTTGAAAGAAGAAAACATCGGGCTTGAAATTTTACATGGTGCGGATAAGCACCTGGAACTAAAGGCAGATGGTCTTCAATACTTTATGAATCGAGTCTCGATACCACGTTTTGGGATCTCAGACAACTGGTGCTCGATGAAGCCCACACCTCTCGATATTCGGTACATCCTGTTTCGGACAAGAGGTATCAAGATCTTAAAACTCTTTACTGGTGGCCAAACATGAAAGCTGAAATAGCCACTTATGTTAGTAAGTGCTTGACTTGTGCGAAGGTTAAGATTGAATATCAGAAACCTTCAGGCCTACTCCGGCAACTAGAAATCCCTATGTGGAAATGGGACGGAATTTCTATGGTTTTATCACAAAGCTTCCTAGAACGCCAAAGGGCCATAACATGATTTGGGTTATCGTGGATCGTTTAACCAAATCGGCACACTTTCTGGCGATAAAGGAAACGGACTCGCTGGAGAAACTAGCAAATCTCTACGTCAAGGAGGTAGTCTTTAGGCATGGGGTGCCTACTTCTATTATATCTGATCGCGATGCGCGATTCACTTCTCATTTTTGGACTACTCTCCAAAACGCTTTGGGAACTCACTTAGATATGAGCACAGCCTATTACCCACAGATGGATGGACAGAGTGAACGAACCATCCAAACATTGAAAGATCTGCTACGAGCGTGCGTGGCGGATTTTGGCAACTGTTAGGACAAAAAGGATTGGTGAAACCACTTTTCCAAACCTTAGTCTAATTCACCTCTGTCAAAGTATTCTAAGTATAGAACTGCTGAAGAAGGAAGATCAAACTGCTGAAGAAGAGATTCCACAAGTGCTGAAGAAGAAAAGTCATCAGAAGTTCTGAAGTTCAAACCAGACACTTCTACTGAAGAACTACTGAAGATAAACTACTCATCAGTAGTTTGTCATTCATCAGTACTTATGTGAAGATCTTTTCCACCGCCTTTTTGTATCAGTAGTTTATTACTTTAGTATTACTTTTGCTTTATGTACAAGTTCCAATGCTGCAACTTGTTGCAACTTGTTTCTGAACTTGCTTTTTGGCAAGGTTCATGTATTTGTAAAGTCTATAAATAGAAGGGTTCATCCCTCTGTTTTAGACATTGATTTTAATACAGAAATCCTTCAACACATATTATTGTTATTTCCATTTCATATTTATTGAGAATCTGTCGAAGTGTTTCATTCTCATTCAATACTTAGATTCTCAATAAATACTTATCATTTATTAGTTTTTCAATCCAGGGGGAGTTACAACCCCCGTTGATAAATGTAGCTTTAAACTCATAACATTCCGCTGTGCTATCAATGATCAAGAACTTGCTAAACACCTAAGTGTTCACTAGCAAGTTCATACAAAAGAGCAATACTGATCCAACAATTGGTATCAGAGCACTGGTTTATCTGATCACATATCAATCTAACACATTGAGAATCAGACACAGGCTCTTATTGATATTCAATAAAGGATTATAAGCTCACTTTTATCAACATCCATCACTTTAAGAGATATTTGACAAATCAATACTCTTTAAAATGGATCCTCATAATACTGGTTCTGCCAATAAACCTGCTATGCTAGTAAGAAATGAATATAACATCTGGCAAAGGAGAATGGCACATACATTATCACAGACCAACATAGGTTGCTGGAAATCTGTGATATATGGTCCTCATAAACCAGTAAACATTAATCTTGAAACTAAAGAAGAGATTCCAAAAGACCTAAAAGACTATACAGATGATGATTTCCTAAAACTTGAGCTTGATGCTAAAGCTTTCTCTATGTTGGCAATGGCACTCCCAAATGAAATCTACTCTGGCCTATTACATTGTGATAGTGCCAAAGAGCTTTGGGACTGCCTCAAAGAACAGTTTGGAGGAACTGAAGAGGTGATTGCCAACACCAGAGAAATCCTGGCTCAACAATATGAAACTTTTGCTCACATTAATGGGGAAACTTTAACACAAAAATTTGAAAGATTCTCCTCATTAATATCTGAGCTAAAACTAAATGGTCAGACCTACACAACTGTATCTATGCTTCATAGATTTTTAAGGTCTTTACCTAAAAAATGGGAAACATACTCTATAGTCTTAAGATCTTCACCAGACTTTAGCTCCCTCACTCTTACAAAACTTCATGGGAGATTACTTACTTTTGAAAGAGAAATTGATCATAAGAAAAAGTTACAAAGTTCTGGCAAAACTGCTGATGACTATCTACCAGGTAGTACAACACTATTGGGACAAAACTCACCAACTTGTTCAAATAGTTTTGGATCTTTTGGCCATATTGACATAACTGCTGGGATCTCATCTGAAAGATCATTCCTAGGTTATGACAATAATGATTTTGGTCAAACTGCTGATAACATGTGTTTTATCATGGATGATTTAAATAATTTCAGCAGTGATGACCTAGAAGAAATGGATATTTTGCACCAACTGGCCATGTTAAGTTTAAAAACAAATAAATTTTACAAAATGTCAGGAAGGAAGTTTCCAGGACTCAACAGTTCAACAAAAATTGGTTTTGACAAATCCAAACTTAGATGTCACAAGTGTCAAAAGTTGGGACACTTTGCTAGAGGAATAATGGAAACAATTTTAACCAATCTCAGTCTGGAAACAATTTTAACCCCAATTATAACAGGAATAATGGAACACAAGGGAGTGCACATTTTGTACATGCACAAGCTCCACAACACCAATATGTGCCACAAGTACAATATGTACAGATGCCTGCTCAACAGATGCAGAGCCAACAATCAATCCCTCCCTTTCCAGCTGCTCAACAACCTCCACAGCCTCAGCAACCCTCTCAACAAAGTTTATTTACTTCAGGGTATGTTGACTGGAGCAGTCTTCCTTTTGACACCACAGAGTGTAATCCTGATGCAGACAACAAGAAGTTTGACATCAACTGGGGAGAGCCTGACAATGGCAGAAAGAACTTTGCCTTGATGGCATTTGAGGGATGCACCTCAAAATCTTCCTTGTCACAGGTATCAAAAGAATCTTTGACAAATTTGTGTTCAAATTCTTGCAAAGAATCTTTTGCTCTCATAAGAGAGACTAATGTGCACTTACAAGGAAAAGCAAATGACTCTAAGAGAAAATTCACTCAGATGAAATGTGATTTAGAAAGAAAACTTTCTGCAAAAACAAAAGAAGTTTCTAAATTAACTAACACTGCTATTGAAACCCAAGCACAAATTAAAATCATGATAAATGACCTAGGAAATGTCAGACAAGAGCTTGCTGACACCAAGGTCACATGTGAAAAATGGGTTGAATCTTGTAAGGGGTACCAATTATTGCTAAACAAACAAAGTGCTTCAAATGTTAGGTTTGGCATAGGGTACAATCACACTGAAACACCAACAGATTTTTCCCCCAAAACTACTGAAGATGGGAGAAAAATTGTTTCAGGTGAAACTTCTGAAGAGGAAGAATGCACATCTTTCCATGAGAACTTTCTAAAAACTCACAAAGAAAGTTCTTCAGAAGTACTGAGTAATTCTGACTTTAAGCCATCAGTAGTTTCAACTACATCAGGAGTTGAGAACCTGAAAACTACTAATGACCTAAAACCAATCAACACAGTCAGAAACTTGTCTTTGAAAGAAAAGACAAAAGAATGTGAAATCTGTGGTCTGTTCAACTACAAGACAGAATTTTGCAGATATAGAAAAGGTTTTCAGTTCAACAAGAAAAATCAACAACTGGTTGTGGGAAAACAAATAAAAAATGATTTTGTAAAAACTTTTTCTCCCAAGAAACAACAACCAGCAAACACCTTTTCTCAGAAAAAGACAAAATCTCAACAAAGATCTTTTTCTCAAAATTCTCTTTCAGTAGTTAGACCTGAATCATCAGCAGTTTCACAAACTACTGAGATTAAAGATCTCATAAATTTGGTACAACTACTGATGACCAAAGTTGATGGTGCTCCTCAAAAGGATACCACCATTGTTCTTAATGAAAAATCCATTGCCAAAAAGACATGGATTTCTCAACTTGGTCAAGAACAAATTGTAAATGTTCTCAAGAGCAAACCCAAAGCCAAACTGGCTTGGGTTCCTAAATCTAACTGATTTTCTATCTTGTGCAGAGAGTTTCCAGAGGCTTAAATAGCATTTGGTATGTAGACAGTGGAGGCTCAATGCACATGACATGATGCAGATACCTGATAAACAACTTTATCAGTCAAAGAGATGGATCTGTATCCTTTGGGAACAATGCTAAGGGATATGTGCTAGGACATGGCAATGTCTACTCTGGCAAAATACAGTTTGACAAGGTCAATCTGGTTGAAAACCTTGAGTACAACTTGCTGAGTGTGTCACAAATGTGTGATAAAGGATATTCTTCCTTTTTCACAAAGACAGCATGCAAGATCATATCACCAGAAGGCCAGAAGTTGATAGAGAAGATCATTGAAGATCACACTTTGTTAATAGCCAAAAGATGTGGCAATGTCTATGCAGTGGACATTGAAAAAGACAAAGTACTGAACAACACTGCCTGTTTCTTCTCAAAGGCATCAACTTCAGAAACTGATCTCTGGCACAGGAGACTTGGCCATGTGAACTTTAAAACCATAAATAAAGTCACAAAAATGGGCTTGGTCAGAGGTCTACCCTTAAAAGTATACCAGTGTCAAGAACACTGTGTATCCTGTTTAAAGGGAAAACAACATAAGTCCTCCTATAAGTCTATTGAAGAATCAAAAACAACTGCATGTCTTCAACTACTCCATATGGACTTATCTAGGCCTGTAAAAATCATGAGCCTTGGTAAGAAGAAGTACTGCTTAGTCATCATTAATGACTACTCAAGATTTACATGGGTATTCTTCTTATTTTCCAAGGATGAGGCTGCTGAAATCATCAAGTTCTTCATTCTACAGGTTAAGAAGCAATACTCTCTACCTGTCAAAACCATTAGAAGTGATAATGGGACAGAGTTCAGGAACAAAACTCTGGATGAATTCTATTTGTCTAAAGGGATTATTAGACAATTCAGTGTCCCCAGAACTCCTGAACAAAATGGTGTGGTAGAAAGGAAGAACAGAACTTTAATAGAAGGAGCAAGAACAATGTTAGCTGATTCTGGCCTACCATTATACTTTTGGGCAGAAGCAGTTAACACATCATGTTATGTTTAAAATAGAGTTCTTATTGTCAAGAGACATTCAAAAACTGCCTATGAAGTTCTTCATGGCATGAAGCCCCTTATCTCCTTTTTCAGGGCTTTTGGGTGTCAATGTTTCATCTTGAACATTAAGGAATCTATTTCAAAGTTTGCTGCCAAAGTTGATTCAGGTTACTTTCTGGGTTATTCTTCAACTAGAAAAGCCTACAAGGTTTTTAACTCAAGAACCAGGATAGTAGAAGAAACACTGAATGTCAAGTTCAATGAGTCAAAAACACTCTCATTCCAGCACATCCTGCTGAACTTTTTGACCTTGACAGCTTCCATTTTGGACCTGAAAAGACTGTCACTTCATCCAAACCTACTTATTATGGTGATCAAACGTTTAATGATGAGGATCTAGCACCATGGACTCCTCAAACAGTCATTAAGTCAACTTCAAAACCATCAGAAGTTTCACAAACTTCTGATTCAACAAATACTGAGGAACAAACTCAAACATCTGCTTCAGCACCTGCAACTACTGAAGACACTGAAACTGCTGAACCAGATATAATAGACCTCAGTAGTTTGTTTGAAGAGCATGAGCCACCAACACTTGTCAGTGGTTTACAATAACTGATCGAACACAAAGACCATCCACTTGATCAAATCATGGGTGATATTGCGTCAGGTGTTCTTACAAGAAACCAGCTTTCCAACTTTTGTCTCTTCTCAGCATTTATTTCACAGTTGGAACCAAAGAAGTACCAGGAAGCCCTCAAAGACAACAATTGGGTGCAGGCAATGCAAGATGAATTGCTTCAATTCAACAAGCAACCAATTGGCACAAGATGGGTTTTCAGGAACAAACAAGATGAAGCTGGTATTATAATAAAGAACAAGGCAAGACTGGTAGTACAAGGTTACTCTCAAGAAGAAGGAATTGACTATGATGAAACCTTTGCTCCAGTTGCAAGGCTTGAAGCCATCAGGTTATTTCTGGCCTATGCCATTTCCAACAAAATAAAAGTTTATCAAATGGATGTTAAGAATGCATTTTTGTATGGAAAGATAAAAGAGGAAGTGTATGTTTGTCAGCCACCTGGGTTTGAGGATCCTTCTCATCTTGAGTGGGTGTACAAACTAGACAAAGCTCTTTATGGGCTCAAACAGGCTCCAAGAGCCTGGTATGACACACTTTCAACCTTTTTACTCAAAAATAACTTCACAAGAGGTGCCATTGATAACTCTTTTCATAAAACATGTTGGAAATCATGTCTTACTTGTTCAAATATATGTTGATGATATCATTTTTGGTTCAACAAACACAAAATTGTGTGATGAATTTAAGAAACTCATGCAATCAAAATTTGAGATGAGTAAAATGGGAGAACTGCAGTACTTTTTAGGACTGCAGATTAAACAACAATCAAATGGAACTTTTATACATCAATCAAAATATGTTAAAGAATTATTAGAAAAATTTTCTTTACAAGACTGTAAATCATGTTCCACTCCTATGACACCAACCACACAAGTTGAACCAGATGATCAAGGAAAACAGGTTGATCAAACCATGTATAGATGTATGATAGGTTCCCTTTTATATCTAACTGTTTCTAGACCAGATATTATGTTTTCAACATGTGTCTGTGCTAGATATCAATCAGCTCCTAGGGAATCACACCTCATTGCAGTCAAAAGAATCTTCAGATATCTGAAAGGAACTCCAACTCTTGGAATTTGGTATCCTGCTTCAAGCAATACCAAGTTATCGGCTTTTTCAGATAGTGACTATGCAGGGTGTAAAATGTCAAGAAAATCAACATCTGGTGGTTGTCAATTCTTAGGAAACTGTCTAGTGTCCTGGCAATCAAAGAAACAAACATCTGTTGCAACTTCAACTGCTGAAGCTGAATACATTGTAGCTGCAAGTTGTACATCACAGATACAATGGCTCCAATATCAACTTCTTGATTATGGAATCAAAGAGACCAAGACACCATTGCTTGTAGACAGCAAATCTGCCATTAGCATCATTCAAAATCCAGTTCAGTTTTCAAAGACTAAACACATTGAAATCAGGTATCATTTCATAAGAGCTTGCTATGAGAAAGGCAAGATTGAAGTGAAACATGTAGCAACAACTAATCAAATAGCTAACATATTCACTAAACCCCTTGACACATCAACATTTCAGAAGTTAGTATCCATGCTAGGGATGCTAAATTTGTAAGTATTTCTCTTTACTTTTTTGCACAAATTTTTTATTTTTCACTTACATCTGTTTTCAAAAATTGAAAAACTTCTGAAAAACAAACAAGAGAGAAACTACTGATGAACAAAACATCAGTATGGGGATATTTTCTGAAAAGTGATTAACTTCTGATAAAACAACCTTCAGAAGTTATGAATAAAGTATTTATAAAATATTTCTCATCAGCTGTTCAAAACTACTGAAGAGAAAGTGGGAACTACTGATTAAAATAATTCTTCATCAGCAGTTTAGTCAAAAAGGGCAAATCAGACTTTTCCCACATCAGAAGTTTGACCTAGGTGGTTTAAAAACTTCTGATAAAGAAGCTTTTTGACCTAGGCGGTTTAAAACTTCTAATAAAGAAGTTCTAAGCGGTTTAAACTTCTGATAAATACCTTTATCAACACTTATCCATTCAAAAACAAAAATTCCCTCCTTCTCTCTCAAGAAAGCTCTCAATCCCTGAACCTGCAAAAACACTGTTCGATTCATACACACACAAACCACATGGCTTTAGTTCTTAAACAGGGACACAATCTCAGAGCCTACTTAGAAAAACAAGAAGGCTGGTCCCAATACGATGAGATCATTGATCTCATCGTCAAATCCCAATATTTCACCGCTCTCACAATAGACCCACCAATACATCCTGAAACTCTCAATGAGTTCTGGGCTAACGCTGAGACAGTGATGGTGGACGATGAGGTTATCTCCCTCAACTCAACAATCAAAGGGAGATAAATGGCCATCACACCGGCCATACTTGCAGACAGACTGGGGTTGAATGATGTAAATGCCCCTGAAAAGTTTAACAACTCTGCAATCCACCTAACCATGACTGAATGTGGTTATCAAGGTACTCTCTCACAAACTACCATCTTTAAAAAGTATTTTGAACCAAAATAAAAACTTTTGTTTCATTATATAATTATGTGTTTGAGTCCTAAAACAGGGTCTTATGACCAGATGCCCTCAACCTTTCAACCAATTTTTCATTCAATAGTAAATGAAACAAATTTCAGGGCATCAAAACTTTTCTTTAATGAGTTGGTGTTACATCACAATAACACTAAAAAGAAGTTTTTGTTATACCCAAGGTTCATTATTCAATGCATAATCAAAGAACTGGGTGATGAGGTGCTTGTGGGTAAAACTGAAATTTTAAAACCCTTAACCTCACAAGCATACTCTAGGCACAACAAACAGGCTGCCTGGCCAAAAGATGACCAAGGGGAACCAGAACCAGTCCCCATGGAACCCTCATCTTCCAAACCTACACCCCCAAAGGCCAAGAAACCCAAGGTACAAAAACAAAAACCCGCCAAACCTAAAAGAAATGCTGTTCAGGAGGTTGAGATGCCTGAACAACCTATTGTGCAATCTGCACTTCTTAAAGATGTGACTGAAACATCCTCTCAGTCTCATCCATCACAAACCCCACCAAGAGCACCAATCACAATCCTTTTCAAAAGAAAAAGACTTAAGAAAACCATTCCTATTGATGCTTCTTTTGAAACTGCTGAACCCACTGCACAAACTACTGAACCAGCACCCCAACTTTTTGAACCAGATTTTGAAATAGCCAAACTTCTCTCTGGGCTTAAAGAGAAAGTCCCATCCACACATGTCAGTCCCCAACAACCACATCAAACAGGGGACATAACCTCATAATTTGACATGGATGTGGACACTCAAAGCCCTAACCAAAGAGATGAGGATGAACCAGGGTCTCTAAGCCCAAACTTAGAAACTCTAGGTACTTTTGAGACTGCTACTACTCATTTACCACCCAGTGGTGGACCTGAGGATAGAAGTAACATAGCTAAGACCTCAACTGTGGCAACTACTGATGAAGGCTTAATGCCTGAGGTAGGAAATCCTCTGAACCAAGAAAAAGAGGTACATGAGACAACTGAGTTGGGCTCAGCTCATGATGTAACTGATACAGTCCTCATTGAGGATGTAATCAGGGATTCAGATGATTCCATTGACTTGGATGATGTTTCAAAACACCAAACTACTGAATTGACCGCTACAAGTGAAGGTCCTGCACCTGGTGTATCTATGCTCAAGAAGCTAGTCACACCAGATCAGGTTAAAGACCACTCAATCCCTGATTCCCCTAGAGTGGCATCTTCTGTACAACAAGAAGATCAACCAAAAACACACCCCTCACTACAAATGCCTACCCAATTCCCTGGGCAATCAAGCATAGACATGAACCAGCTATGCAGCCCAGATGGTCCCTTATACCACATGATGAACACCCTCATCAAAAATCACTTCCAATCATACACAGCTAACTTGGAGCTGTCCATGAAGAACCAATTTGGGGTGACACAGACAAAGATGAATGATCTGTCCAACAAGATTGACTTCAACAGCAAACAGATTGCTAATCTTACAAGTCAGTTCTCCCAAGCTTCAACTTCAAAAACTGATGAAGCCAAAAAGGGGGAGAAAATTAAGGAACCTATGGATACACTTGAAGCCAGGAGAAAGGCAAGAGTGGCTATCCTAGAAAGAGATCAAGCCAGGAAAGAAAAACTGGCCTAACAATTTGGTGTCTCTATTAAAGAAATAGAAGATACTGAAAAGTCTGATGAATCCCAAGGGCACAATGAAGAAACCTCTGATGGACAAACTTCTGATGAAGAATCAGAAAGTACTGAAGACAATCCTTCAGTAGTTGACAAACCTTCAGTTGTTGTCAATCCATCAGAAGTTAACACTTCCAAAACTCAAACTGCTGAACAAGAGCCTTCCAGATCAACTGAACCTACTCAACCAACTCCTGTTCCTCCTAGGCCTATTACCACTATGACTGTACTAAACCCTTCTCCAATCTCTCAATCAGCAGAACTTCTTGAGAAGAGTTTAGTGGCAGCCCAAAAGACAGCCAGAGAAGATCAGATTTGGAAAACACTGGAAGAAAGGGATGACTTAGACTTAAGCCTGGATGAAAAGCTACAGGCTTATGAAGCTGAACTTCAAAGGCAGGCTAGCCTAGACAAGATTGCTGAGGAAGATAAAAGACATCAACTGAAGTCTTACATTACAAAGAACAGCAAAATCAAAGCCCACACATTAAAGAGACTCTCCATGGAAGAGCTGACAAGAAGAGCTCAACTTATTGCAGACAAACTTGCAACAAGTAAAGATACAAAAGCCAAGAGAGCTCAGATGATAGAATAGTTAGTAGCAAATGGTTATGGTTCAAAAGCCTCTGTGTCCAAATGGAAAGAAGAAAGATTAGTGGACACTTATAGAAAATATAAGGCTGCAAGGGCTGCAAATCCAGAGAAGTTTCAAACTGCTGAAGTATCAACTTCGGTAGTTAGAACTTCTGGTGTTCAAAGAAGACCAGCTACTCAGAAGAAGAAATCAGAGGAAAATGTGAAGACTGATTTCAAAATGATACTACTAGAAGGTAGTACAATAGTCCATTCTGACTTTGACATAGAAGAAAAACCTCTGATCACACAATTCAGGGATCCTTCCACCTTTGCCTATCAAATTCAGAAAACCATCAAAGACAAACTGCACACTAGGTAGTTACTGAACATCATTTACCAACCTTTCAACTACCTAATGTGATGCAACAACAACAAGGAAGTCAATCCCACCTGAGAGTCACTGAAGTTGAAAACATCCAACACTCAGGAGAATCCCAGGGTACCACCATGGTTCCCTACACTTTAGACTTTGACAAGTCTAAAGTACCAATCATCAGATGGTCCTTTACTGATAACAACTCAGTACTTGTGACAAGAAGAGATCAGACAAGCAGAGCCTATAGGTCGATGAATGATCTGAAGAAGCTATCAACTAAAGACCTGCGTACAATCCAACATCTAGAACCACAGAAAGGGTCTCTCACTGATGAACAGTTGAACCAGCTGAAGAATTCCATGTTCAAAGGAATATGGAAAATTGTGAAGGACAGAAAAGAACAATAAGGAATTAGTAAGGTTTTGGCTTCATCAATCCAGGGGGAGATTGTTAGGACAAAAAGGATTGGTGAAACCACTATTGCAAACCTTAGTCTAATTCACTTCTGTCAAAATATTCTAAGTATAGAACTGCTGAAGAAGGAAGATCAAACTGCTGAAGAAGAGATTCCACAAGTGCTGAAGAAGAAAAGTCATCAGAAGTTCTAAAGTTCAAACCAGACACTTCTACTGAAGAACTACTAAAGACAAACTACTCATCAGTAGTTTGTCATTCATCAGTACTTATGTGAAGATCTTTTCCACCGCCTTTTTGTATCAGTAGTTTATTACTTTAGTATTACTTTTGCTTTATGTACAAGTTCCAATGCTGCAACTTGTTGCAACTTGTTTCTGAACTTGCTTTTTGGCAAGGTTCATGTATATGTAAAGTCTATAAATAGAAGGGTTCATCCCTCTGTTTTAGACATTGATTTTAATACAGAAATCCTTCAACACATATTATTGTTATTTCCATTTCATATTTATTGAGAATCTGTCGAAGTGTTTCATTCTCATTCAATACTTAGATTCTCAATAAATACTTATCATTTATTAGTTTTTCAATCCAGGGGGAGTTACAACTCCTGTTGATAAGTGTAGCTTTAAACTCATAACATTCCGCTGTGCTATCACTGATCAAGAACTTGCTAAACACCTAAGTGTTCACTAGCAAGTTCATACAAAAGAGCAATACTGATCCAACAGCAACAGTTGGGATAAGCACTTGCCTTTGATTGAATTCTCGTATAACAACAATTACCCCACTTCAATACAGTGTGCGCCTTTAAAGGCATTTTATGGATGCAAGTGTAGGTCTCCCATCTGCTGGACTGAAGTTGGGGATAGCCAGCTAACAGATCCCGGACTTGTGCACGAAACTTCTGAGGAGATAGTGCAAATCAGAAATCGGATGGCTGCTGCTCGTGATCGACAGAAAAGTTACGTTGATAAGCGTAGGAAACCTTTGGAGTTCCAGGTTGGGGACAATGTTTTATTGAAGGTGTCACCTCGGAAGGGGGTGATATGCTTTGGAAAACGGGGAAAGTTGAACCCGCGATATGTAGGACCATTCGAGATTGTCGAAAGGATTGGTCCAGTAGCTTACAGGTAAATCCTGCCTGATGAACTCAGTGGGGTGCACAATGTATTCCACGTACCTAATCTGAAGAAATGCTTATCTGATATAATACTAGTAGTGCCACGGGAGGAGATCCAGGTGGACGATCAGCTACGATTCGTGGAAGAACCAGTGGAGATTCTTGAGCGGGGCGTCAAGAAACTCAGACAGAGCACCAAACGTATTGTTAGGGTGCGATGAAATTCCGTCTAGGACCGGAATACAGGTGGGAACACATGGATAAAATGCGGCTTAAATACCCACATCTCTTTACTGAACCTGAAACTATGCATAAACCAAACTCTAAACGTGAAGCGACTCACTCAAAGTGAATTTCGAGACGAAATTCCTTTCAACTTGGGGATGATGTGACATCCGGTAACCAAGCATACAATTTTACACTGGCTTCACTGTTTACTTGCTGAATTTCGGGACGAAATTCTTTTCAACTTGGGGATGATGTGACACCCTACATTTTCAGGATATTACTGTCACTGAACTCTAGTTAACTTTCATGTACATTCGTGACTAAACACCTAACTAGGGTTAGTTAAGAAGGTCTTTCGATGTGTTATGGGATAATAACATATGTTGGGTGATATTAACGTACGTTATAACTAGGAAGGTTTTGTCTTGTCACACACACGAGTCCTGTATCCCAAACGTTGGTGATTTGTCAAGCATACATAACCATATGATCTATTGGGTGATGACGAATGTGAATTAACATGCGTTTGTGAATTACATGTTTATGTGGATTACTGTTTTAATAGATAGTCAGTACATAAACCCTACGAATTATGTGCATTCTTTAATTAACATGTTATGAGATGATAAAAACAATAGTTTTTACATAAGTTAGTATGAATAATATTATCGAGACTATTCTTGGGATTAAAACCGTATTAACGGGCCCGTTTATCAAGCAAAGGCCCATAAACCCGAAACTTTGGCCCATGATCTTAACCCTAGTGTATTATGTTTATAAAAAAAAAAAAAACACAAACCCTAGCCTCCATTTGCGCCGTGGGTTTTCAAGAGGGTGTACCCTCTTCTTCACTTTCAATCTTGCATCAATTCCTTACAAGTTCAAGTGATTCAGGTGCTATCTTGGAGTTTTAAGGACTTAAGCGATTCAAGGTATATATTTTATGTGTTGTATGATAAGTTTTAAGGCTTGAAAAGTTGTAAAAACCCTAAGATATACTTATGTTAAAATCGCAAATCAACTTGTGTAGGATATATTGGATGTTTGTTATGTATGTTAATGAGTATTGTTGATAAAAATCATATCTAGAGCACATGGTACATAATAATCAGAGGTTAAACGTGATAATATGGATTTTGTTGTGTTAATATGAGTTTATTGCATGATTGTGGGTTATTAAGGATGATTAGGGTTTATGATACTAAAACATAACTTAAGATGTTAGCTTTTCAAAAAGTCTAAAATCATGCATTTTGGACTTGTTTTGATATGTATTCAGGATTTTATAAGTTTAAAGGTCATATCAGATTTTCGGAATTATAAATTGGGTCAACTTTAAATGGTCATAACTCGAGATTTACAAAGGGTTAAGTTATGAAATTTGGACAGTAGGTCAACATTGGAAAAACTTGGCTTTTCCAATTGGATTCACCTCGTTTGGGTGAATACAAAATATTTGGGATTTTTTCTACTAAACTGACCTGTTGTGGAAATTTTCTGGACATAGCTGTGTTGTACGAATTTTAATAATTTTTGTGTTTGGTTTTGAGACAAAACAATAATATGGGTTATCAAATGAATCTTAATGAATATTCAGTAAAACCTTTGGAGTTTAATTCATTCGTTAAGTATTTTAAATAATTCGTTTCTCACAGCGCACAATCTGCCCTAAAAACACAGATTTTGTAAAGGATGTTTACGTGACTATTTGGAGTCTTATATGGTATGTATTTGACATGAACTTGTATGAATACTTATATGAGATGTGTATGAGGTATAAAACTGATAACAATTAATATGATCACCAACGGGATACGTAGGGCTTACTTGTGAATGTAGAGTCACTAGGTGTCACTACACGATTTGAACTTTAGAAGTTTTGGACAAACGAGTTACATGATGTGTTGGTTATGCACTTATACTCACCTAGTGACACTTGTAATAGGGAGTCGGTAGCTCATTACTGTTTGAGGGAGTTGGATCATTCACGTGCAACCTAAGGTGAGTTTCACTACTATTTTCTCAAAAGCATGCCTCTCGGGTTGAGACAACGTACTTAACTTTTTCTAGTCCGGGTTGGGACTACTATCTTCTAGTCCGGTTTGGGACTACTTACACATCCCGGGTTGGGATGCTATGGATCCTTGTGTGGGTCGGTTTTTGCTAGTTCGCAAACTGTGTCCTTGATGAACTAAACCAACTCTATCATCTGTAAGTCCTTCACATACCGAATGAGTTGCCGGGTTATGGCAAGCGGGTTATTAGTTGATAGCGCTATTAGGTCTTACAAACCTCATACCGGCTCGGGGAGTGTGTGAGTGAACTATAACTTAACAGATTTTATCATTGTTGATAGGCAATGATGTAAGGCATGCGGCTCACATTTGTAGCTACACGTACATCAGCAGTTCAGTATATCGGTGTTAGTTATCATGAATGGGTTAGCTACCCTTGACATGCGATGAACTAGTGTTTACACGGGTCTTGGAACCAACTCAATTACTTGTTTACGTGGTTTTGGAAACCAGCGTAGTTACATACTCATTTACTTTACTTAGTGAACTCACCAACATTGTTTGTTGACCCACGATTTACATGCTTTTGCAGGTAGTTAGCTTCAGGTGCCAGGATTAGAAAGCACTGCACATTTCACTGCATTTGGGGTCTTGGGCATACACCTAAATTACATATTATGCTTTTATATTTTCTTTCATATGGTTTTAATTTGGGCGCGTTGTTTTGCGCATGGTTTTTAAAAGGTTTAAATTTGGTTTTCGCTTCCGCAGCTTAACTAAACTTGGTTTTTGAAAACGAACTAAATGGTTTGGGCATTTAGAGTTCGTTCATATGACTTATGGCTATGGGATCCTGGTATGTCATGCGCCTCGCGGTAATAACCCCGCAGTGGAAATTTGAGGGTGTGACAGTTTATTTTGTTTAACTAAACAAATAAAAAAGGCTGTTCATATTCTTTCATTTACTAAATATATTAGATTATATCCGGAAGCTTTCCGGGATAGACAAATATAATATGAAGTGATAAAATATGTGTTATGATGTAACATAAAAATTAATATACTACAATATGAGAAAACAATAGTTTAAATCATGTGAATACGAATGAAAATGTATATTAAAAAGAATATTTACGTTTGGATGAGGAGCAGAGCCAGAAACAACCATTGTAGGGCGTGATTGACACGGTAGTTTTGAAGGTGTGACTTTTATTGGAAAGGAGTGGTTTTAACCTATTATGCTCTGGATGAAAATATAAGTCTTATGTACTGGTTTGAACATAATTAATAACTTGCCTAGACATGATTAATAAATTATCTGAACACATTGTGTTTTTTCTGTATGAACAAGAACACATTGTGTTTTTTTCTCTATGAACAAAAACCCACCAAAAAAGTCATTTTTTTCGTTTTTTGTAATACATTATGACGCTCGTTAATTTGGTGTATTTTTTAAAATCTCGTATATAAAAGTTATTAACGTTTAGAAATTGTTTTTTTTTTTTTTTTTTTTTTTTGGGGGGGGGGGGGGGACATGAAAGCGAAAAAGACTTGTTGATGGAAATAAGGGGATGATGACCTAATTGAATGCCATGTCAGCAAATAGGCTTTTCTTTTATTATATACTATACTAGACTAGATTATTATCCATGTGGATACACGGTTCAATAAATACTAATACTATGAATTTTAAACTATATTAAATAAAAATAAATCTAAACATAGATTAACAAAAAAACTTAAATATTCATATAAGAATAATAAACATGAACATAGTTAATAGTTAAAATAAAATTCATAAGTAAAAAAAAAAAAAAAAACAACAATAATAATTCAAACACCATATGAAATGTTAGATAACGGTGTTCGTTCCACGTTACCTAAAAAAGAAACAAATTCAATATAAGTTGAATTATTAAATTAAATGTGGGTTAAAGTTTAAATTATTTTTTTACTTAGACGTATGCTTAGATCACTTAGACGTATCCTGTTTATATTTAAGGAAAAAAAAGAGTAAATAATCTATTTGGAAATCAGAAAGGTATAAACGATGAATATATTTAAAAAAAAAAATACAATTCAAGGTAATAATGTATTTGGAGTGTAAGTCAACCGACACAAACAACTAGCTAAAAAATTAAAACGACATTTTGAGTTATTTAACAAAATGCAAGTGAGCTCATTTTACTACGTATGTCGTCAGATAGAAGGTTTATTATAAGAAGAAGTGAGTGTAATGTCAACATTAAAAATCATTTTTTACAATAAATCATTTAGGGGCTGATGAATATTTAATATTTTTTCTGTTGTAAAGGCAACTTTTTTTATTTAAATAAAATATGTAATCTAATTTTTCTTAATTATATTTTAAATTTATATATAACATATATAATTTAAATTGTTCAACCCGTGTATCACATGGGTACATAACCTAGTTATTAATAAATATGTTTCTCAAAATATAGAATTTCCGTTTAATATTGTTGACCGAATTTAATTTTTATATTATGACTATTCTTTAATCAATTTTCATTAAACAATAATCATCAAAATCATTTCAATAAGTGTGCTAATTTTAGGTGTGCTAATTTTAAAATGTAAATAATAATTTGTAGATAATTGGTAAGGCAATTTGAAACGCGAATGTTTTTAATGTCATTGATTTGAATGATTGATTATGATTTTGTAGTTATTTATTAATATTTTTAAACTTAATTATCGATTATTTATATTACTAATACTAATATTACGAATTTAGTTTTAATATTGTTGACCGAGTTTCATTTTGATATTACGACTTTCCTAAAATCAGTTACGCGATTAAAGAAATCATATTCTTAAATTCGTATGCTAAATATACGTTTAATAATTTTACCATTAAGAATAATAAATATGTTTCTTAACAATAATAATAAAAGTGCACTAATTATTATTCTAAAAAACGTTTCATACCTAAGAATGGTATGTTACCATTTTACAATAAACTTTACATATTATTATTGTTATTATTAATAAATATGTTTCTCAAAATATAGATTCGATTAACAATAAGAATGGTAACTTATTAATATTTTTAATCTTATTTATTATGATTTTGATGTTAGTTATTAAAATTTTTAATCTAATTTATTGATTATTGATAATACTATTTTTATATATATTTCGGTTTAATATAGTTGACCAAATTTAATTTTGATTATGATAAGACATAATTTAGTCAGTGTGTTTGGATGAAATCTTGTTTTTTAAATGTAAAAATATAGAATGATTAAATACGATTGAATATTAAATCCGAATACATATATATCTAAAAATTTAGTAACTAAAAAAAAATCGGTATTTCAAAAGTATAATCAAAACCGAATAAATCGGAATGATAAAGTTCTTGAAACACACGAATGAATGATTATATTATTTTCACTTCAATATTTCTTAACGTTGCTACTCAATAGGCAAATAATACAAATGATTATATTATTTTCTTAACAAAACCGATATTTTATCATTGAAATGAATAGATCAGAATACTTCATCATTCATAATTGGTTAAAAAAAATCGTAACTTAGGTGATAAATCATCTAAAAAAAGTCGTTAAAAAAATCATAACCAAGAATGATTTAGAATGATAAATCATCTTAAATCGTTAAAAAAGATTAAAACGATTGATTTCTTTTAATATATAGTGCGGTATTTAAACAGAGACGATTAAAATATTCATTCTAAATCGATTGATTAAAAAAAAAACG
The DNA here is from genome assembly GCA_028751855.1 of Ambrosia trifida. Taxonomy (NCBI): domain Eukaryota; kingdom Viridiplantae; phylum Streptophyta; class Magnoliopsida; order Asterales; family Asteraceae; genus Ambrosia; species Ambrosia trifida. The sequence continues at coordinate 129,717,591 of CM054128.1, read as the reverse complement.
ATTAAAACACAGTTAAACCATATAGAATGATAATTGAAATGAATGAATATCACTTTTAAATATATCAAATGACCGATTTCTTTTGTAATAATGTTAAGAATAAATAATGAAGCGAAAATAATAATAAGAATCAACATTAGAAGAGTATGATCGATGATTACCTTGAATCATTTATGGAGAATCAAGAAACTATGAAAGATGAAGTAGGATGATAGAGAGGTTTGTTTGGAAGAAATGGAGGACTATGTTGTGGAGAATGAAGAAAAAATAAAAAGAAAGCGGTTTATATACTCTAATTTTCGGAGCCCCATTTACTATTTGGATCCCTCAGGCCTTCTTTAAGGCCTTCATTCGATCCGAGTGTATTGATTTATTATATAGATAGATTGAAAAGGATGGGCTGGCCATGGAGACAAACTCACAAAAGTAATTTGTATATTATGTGTTTGAATCAAATAAAATAAGTCTTAATTAATTAGCTAATACGTTAAAAAAGTAACTCATACTTCAATTTGTGTTTTTCTATCTTTTTGAAGATTCGTAATGATGTATCTAACTTTACGTTGCAAGATTGATATAACAAATGCTTATGAAGGGTGTTATCCTTTGTGTTGAGTTCAAGGAAAAAAAGGTATTTTAATTTTTAAGGCTTTAGGAGATATTCTATATATGATAATGGCAAAAAGAAATGAACACGTAACATAGGTTATATCTCTTCAATATAGGGCTGAGCACATAGCGTCGAATACCGATTCCGTCCCGATCTCGATCCCGTACCGAACGGATACCGAACCGAGGGTGTTTGGTATCGGTATCAGTACCCACATTTAGAGGTTTTCGGTTTCGTTATTATCGGTATCGGTACGAGATCGATGTGGTAAAATACCGATACCATGCCGGGTACCATACCGATACCGTACCGTACCGTACCGTATGCTTTAGGTATCGGTATCGCTATCGGTATTGGGTTTTGAAAGTTTTCGGGATCGGTATCGGTTGGTTCCAATATCGTCTCGAGCTCATCCCTACTTCAATATATACACAAACACCATCATATAGTACACACACACACACATATATATATATATATATACATATATATATATATATAGGTTTATATATATATATATATATAACGTCAAGTTATCGAACACAGTGAAACAAAAATGAGAACGGTGAGAATGATAAAAAAACACAATGTATCACGAGGTATAACACAATGAGTCACAAAATATAACACAATGCGAATAAATGTAACACAATACCGAGGAAAAAAGACATAATGAATCGCATAAATGACATACTGACGAAAAAAAGACACAATGTATCATAAAAAAACAAAATGATATAACATGAATTCTAAAAAGTACAAGCTATAATCCAAAAAAATCGAATACCTAAAAACTAAGATCATAGATGTAACACCCCGAAATCTTGACCCCAAATTTTTTCGCGGCCAAATTAGTTATCTACGACAACTTATATATAAGTAAAACCACCAAATAAACAATATATATGTATATATACACTAATACGAAACCGAACCCGATAGTTATATCCAAATATTTAACGTGGTAAAATAATTATTATACGCAAGTAAGAATTACGGGTTTGAATCGATACGCGTTAGCGAACCCAATCACAACACTTGATTAGTCACCGGGACATGTGCCATCCCCGTAGGATGACACATGCCCCCACCCCTTTTTGACACCTCTCTCACACACGCCACTTATCTTGAGAATAAAAACCTCTTTACACTCCCACATATGCACACATCACACATACTATACTGAAAAGAAAGAGACCAGAGGATAAGGGTAGGAGGGAGGCGGTGGGTTTCTGACCACCACGTACGAGGGAGATCCGGCGGAGATACGGCGGCGCTACCGCCTCCGCCACCACCTATCAACACAACCCCCACCCCCCTCCATAACCGATGCATCATACGAGGACTCGAGGAAAGAGAACCAAGTTTAGAGAGAGATAAGAACCGAGAGAGAGAGAAGCTGAGATGAGAGAGTTTCATATCTGAAGGTGGTAGCTTTAGTGGTCATGGTTTAGATAGTAGACGAAGAAGGCGGCGGCGATTGGACTTACGATCAGGTTAGACCAAATCTCGAAGATGAAAGGTATAATCAACGACTTAGTTATCTAATTTAAGTATGATATAATCGTGAGCATACATGTGTGGGATAAACGAGCATAACCAATCTAGACTAGCTTGTCAAATATATATATAGATAACTAAACAAACATTATTGATACAGACTAAGGATTTGGCTACTGCATGTATGTGACTTGGGTAATTAGTTGAGGTGCTTGGGACTTTAGATATATGGATGCTAATAGGCAAAAGACACTTGATTGTATATGCATAATTGGAGATGCTGGTGATTGAGATATAGGAAATTGGCAAGACTAATAAGGCATTGAATGAATGGACATTTATATGTAGATATGACAATCAGTGTGACAACTTTGACCTCACAATACTTAAGACTTGGACATTCCATACAATAGACCTAAAACAATAAGTTTAACATATAGAACCTTGGATTGGGACAATAGACAATGAGATAATTAGTATTAACAACTATGGAGTCAAAATGTAGAAGACATGGATTATTGATACTAGTTACCGGAATGCTAGAAGTATATAACTACCACTCGCATTAGATACAAATACCATTAATATTAATACTATTATCTTTAAACTAGTATTATATGTAATAATCACCATGACTAGAACATGAAACTAGACTTTCATATAAATATATGAAACTGTGTATGAACATCAATTGGTTAATTAGCGCTAAAGAACTGACAATTAAAAGAAGTCAACATTAACAACCAAAGGCCCTAGCTCGTCCACACGTGTAACCGCGATGTTCGGTTACACGCACTAATATTTATATAACTATAATAGGACCTTGCACATAATTAAATATGTGGGCCGCCGATCTTGGAATACCATACGACTGGATGACACGGCGTGTACGATACCAAGGTGAGTTCCGTGAACCTCCCCTCTTTTTGTATTTTAAACTGTTTTGGGGTGAACACGTGTTTCCAGGGAAGAACCAGTACAATGTGATAGTGATGAACCGGTATGATGTGACAAGGTGCTCCCGATACCATTCATACTCATTAACCCAGGGGAATTGGGCCACTTAATGGGTAGTACTACTTGGGGAATCCCCCACGCACAGTGGATCCGGAAGCCCGGAAAACCCTTCACTGAGGTCTGCGGACCGTTGTGGCATATATTTTGCCATGGGAATCCATAACGGGAGTAGATGGATTCAGTGTTAGGTTTGAGGTGTGACTTGTACATCACCAGTGCGAAACCATGGGAACTTGGTAACTTGATTTTGAATGATAAACTTGTTTTGGACATGGTAAAACTTATTTTGAAACCTGTTAAATGCACACACGGACTCACCAACATATTTGTTGACCCAAACTATTTTTAAGCATGTGTTCAGGTACAACTTATGGACGGGAGGCGAACGTGAGGTACATGACACTAGCTGCGGAATAGAGATTTACATGTTAGAAACACAAATTTATGGATCGTAGATGATATCGGTAGAAGAGTCAAGATACAAGGGTTGCGGTATCATGGATGTAGAGCTAAGCTTGGTTAAGGATTGGATTGACTAACGGACAACCCTTCAACAGTTGCTTCGACGACTGTCACGATTCGTCCCTGCATTAGTTGATAATTCATTTATTTAAGTTGTATAGATTTATTTTTGAGACTAGAATTTGTATTAAACATTAAAAATAATAATTGTTACTTCCGTTGTGCAAGTTTAGCATCAATCTGTATTTCGTCCAGCCCCTCCCTAGTCGGGGTGTTACAGATTGGTATCAGAGCAGCGTTGTAGCAAACTAGGATTTCCCTTACGGAAAATTCCTTGACTACGACCGAAAAATATTAGCCTAAAATTTCAGAACCAATTAAGAAATACCTTGGAAGTACTTTGGACAATCTGAGAAACAAAGAATAAAGCTGAACTTGAGCTTGGAGTACCTGAACACATGAGTTGGACCTCTCTAATAGTGATCACGAAACAATTAAGTGTTGACATAACCATCTATAACATTAGTACCAGATGGAATAGTTTAAATAAATCATTCGAACACCTAATTGATGACTACAATGGAGACTATTAGAATAATCATGTGAGGTAAATTGACGGTTACACTTGATATCACGTAATCGTGAATTTACAGGCACGCGAAAGTTCTAAGAAATCCTGCGAGTCGCCAACAGTATAAGTTGTAACGACCTTAAGCTAATGACTAAGACGATCATGAAACTTGTTATACCTAATAATTGTCCATTTAACCATCGACAATCCTGAGATTATATATGTTATATACACTCGTTGTTTTGGAACCAGTTATACTAGTCGTATCTAGATGAGTCCTTTAATGTAATCAAAGCTCTCTTGACCATATTTAGCTTGGTACATCTATTCTAATACAATTAATAACCATATATTGCGGCTAACTCTTCCTTGACAAAGTTGTGAGCTAAGCAAAAACAATCCCCATTTTGATTTGCGAAGCTACTTTGAATCAAAGATATGCAAGTGGACCATGTTGGCGTATCAATTGGACATTGGATATCAACACTCGTCTAGCCACACTTAGCCGATAAGTATAGTCCCTTAACTCAAAATTTTATTACTTATTCCATATTGTGTGTTTCTTCATTTATTTTTTCGAGTCTCGCATTTTCATCATTTTACCACCAGAATAGTATTGAAACATTCCAGTCCCAATTACTCGAATTACTTGATCCTTCCCAATTTGTATCATCTTCCATGATTATAGTTCAACCATAGCTTTTAAAGATACCACATAACCCGTACAGATTTAATATTAATAGGTATCAATTGAGAAGACAAAAGCCCCTATATTCGAAAATGCATTTACCACTAGGAAAAATCCGACTCGAGTGAACTTAAGGAACTAGGATCTCACCTTACCTAAGGTATTATTTGAACATTAGTGGATGTTTCCTTACCTTGACACGTCGTTTATCACCCATACTCTATTAGCACTGGCTAAATTAGTTCACTTTAAGTAACCGACACCATCATTTTGCTTCCCAAAATCATGATCTTCGTAGTTATTATTCAAGTATTTTTACTATTCCCATACTCCTAAGTCACCTATTATTACTTTATTTACCTACGTTTTTTTAGAGAATAATCTTTTATCCATTCTTGATGACGTAGTTAACGTGGTTTCATAAGTTGACTAAACATGATGGTTAATAACTGAATATGTTTCCGTACCATTATGAGTTTAACCAATATTTAAGATGAATGGTGCAGTTAAAGAACTTGCGTTTCGCATTTTACATATTCATACCCTTAGAATATTCATGTTATTTTGCAACTAGAGACGAATAACAATTCAGACCTAACTTTAAGTTGCCTAAACACATAATAAGTATGAAATTCTTGAAGATTTCCTCATAGACTTTACATTCTTTAAATTAGAAGCCAAAGGAATACTCAATGGCATCCTGAGAATAGTATCAAAACTTTTAGTTTAGTCCCATGACCATTCGATATAATGATAAGATATTCGTATAAAACCTATTGGATTCAGATAGGTGTGCCCTAACGGGGGGAGCGAATGTCTCCATAATAATTGCCATAAGGAATAAATGATAGATTCAAGAGATCATAGTTCAAACTTAGTTATCAAGGTTAGCGATTTGGATCGCTGATAAGATAAGTCCCAAGACTCGAAACGAATGTTACAAATGCCACCAGAGACGTAAGACTAAGCATGTTGTCTACGGAAGATATATTTCCTAAGCGTTCCTTGAATATTATTACATTTTACACTTGTATTAGAAATATTGAAGATATTTTAAACAGTTAAGAATTCAACAACCGGGATGATATGAGACGTAGGAATAAACACAATGTTAGACTATTAAGCCAAAAAGTATCCACCCATGACATATCTTGCTATAGAATTTTCTACCCAAAATAATGAAATTAAGAATTATAGAATTCTATTAAGATTTAGAAAAGATTTCCCAGGCATTTTCGAAGTATCATAGGTGTGGTGGGTTAGCTGCGGTACACCCTATATATAAACACTTATGATGCCTCGAAAATGACACAGGGAATCAAACCCGGAACGACCATAGTCAGTCAATAGTTCCAATCATACAAATCAAACTCAAACCATAGATATCATCTTTAATTCAAACCTATATTCCTTGAGTCTAGTGTTAGGCTTTGTGAAGTTTTTAGCATCCGTGTAATCTCGAGAGATTCTGACAAACCTGAAAATGGAAGATACCTGTTTAACCTTATTGGAGATAGATAAGTATGCTCTAACAACATAAATAAATACAATCACAGTAAACATATTATGAGATGTTACGTGGGAACCTTGAGAATATAGTTTGAGTTTAGTGTGAAGCCACTATAAATATGATTTGGCTTACGAACAGATTATGTATGCACAAGCATGTGGACCTAAACACCGAATTGGAGTATGGAATTTATTGGACATGTAGCCCGAAAATAATTCCGAGGACGGAATTCCAATAACGGGGGAGAATGTAACACCCCGAAATCTTGACCCCAAATTTTTTCGCGGCCAAATTAGTTATCTACGGCAACTTATATATAAGTAAAACCACCAAATAAACAATATATATGTATATATACACTAATACGAAACCGAACCCGATAGTTATATCCAAATATTTAACGTGGTAAAATAATTATTATACGCAAGTAAGAATTACGGGTTTGAATCGATACGCGTTAGCGAACCCAATCACAACACTTGATTAGTCACCGGGACATGTGCCATCCCCGTAGGATGACACATGCCCCCACCCCTTTTTGACACCTCTCTCACACACGCCACTTATCTTGAGAATAAAAACCTCTTTACACTCCCACATATGCACACATCACACATACTATACTGAAAAGAAAGAGACCAGAGGATAAGGGTAGGAGGGAGGCGGTGGGTTTCTGACCACCACGTACGAGGGAGATCCGGCGGAGATACGGCGGCGCTACCGCCTCCGCCACCACCTATCAACACAACCCCCACCCCCCTCCATAACCGATGCATCATACGAGGACTCGAGGAAAGAGAACCAAGTTTAGAGAGAGATAAGAACCGAGAGAGAGAGAAGCTGAGATGAGAGAGTTTCATATCTGAAGGTGGTAGCTTTAGTGGTCATGGTTTAGATAGTAGACGAAGAAGGCGGCGGCGATTGGACTTACGATCAGGTTAGACCAAATCTCGAAGATGAAAGGTATAATCAACGACTTAGTTATCTAATTTAAGTATGATATAATCGTGAGCATACATGTGTGGGATAAACGAGCATAACCAATCTAGACTAGCTTGTCAAATATATATATATAGATAACTAAACAAACATTATTGATACAGACTAAGGATTTGGCTACTGCATGTATGTGACTTGGGTAATTAGTTGAGGTGCTTGGGACTTTAGATATATGGATGCTAATAGGCAAAAGACACTTGATTGTATATGCATAATTGGAGATGCTGGTGATTGAGATATAGGAAATTGGCAAGACTAATAAGGCATTGAATGAATGGACATTTATATGTAGATATGACAATCAGTGTGACAACTTTGACCTCACAATACTTAAGACTTGGACATTCCATACAATAGACCTAAAACAATAAGTTTAACATATAGAACCTTGGATTGGGACAATAGACAATGAGATAATTAGTATTAACAACTATGGAGTCAAAATGTAGAAGACATGGATTATTGATACTAGTTACCGGAATGCTAGAAGTATATAACTACCACTCGCATTAGATACAAATACCATTAATATTAATATTATTATCTTTAAACTAGTATTATATGTAATAATCACCATGACTAGAACATGAAACTAGACTTTCATATAAATATATGAAACTGTGTATGAACATCAATTGGTTAATTAGCGCTAAAGAACTGACAATTAAAAGAAGTCAACATTAACAACCAAAGGCCCTAGCTCGTCCACACGTGTAACCGCGATGTTCGGTTACACGCACTAATATTTATATAACTATAATAGGACCTTGCACATAATTAAATATGTGGGCCGCCGATCTTGGAATACCATACGACTGGATGACACGGCGTGTACGATACCAAGGTGAGTTCCGTGAACCTCCCCTCTTTTTGTATTTTAAACTGTTTTGGGGTGAACACGTGTTTCCAGGGAAGAACCAGTACAATGTGATAGTGATGAACCGGTATGATGTGACAAGGTGCTCCCGATACCATTCACACTCATTAACCCAGGGGAATTGGGCCACTTAATATATGGGTAGTACTACTTGGGGAATCCCCACGCACAGTGGATCCGGAAGCCCGGAAAACCCTTCACTGAGGTCTGCGGACCGTTGTGGCATATATTTTGCCATGGGAATCCATAACGGGAGTAGATGGATTCGGTGTTAGGTTTGAGGTGTGACTTGTACATCACCAGTGCGAAACCATGGGAACTTGGTAACTTGATTTTGAATGATAAACTTGTTTTGGACATGGTAAAACTTATTTTGAAACTAGTTAAATGCACACACGGACTCACCAACATATTTGTTGACCCAAACTATTTTTAAGCATGTGTTCAGGTACAACTTATGGACGGGAGGCGAACGTGAGGTACATGACACTAGCTGCGGAATAGAGATTTACATGTTAGAAACACAAATTTATGGATCGTAGATGATATCGGTAGAAGAGTCAAGATACAAGGGTTGCGGTATCATGGATGTAGAGCTAAGCTTGGTTAAGGATTGGATTGACTAACGGACAACCCTTCAACAGTTGCTTCGACTACTGCCACGATTCGTCCCTGCATTAGTTGATAATTCATTTATTTAAGTTGTATAGATTTATTTTTGAAACTAGAATTTGTATTAAACATTAAAAATAATAATTGTTACTTCCGTTGTGCAAGTTTAGCATCAATCTGTATTTCGTCCAGCCCCTCCCTGGTCGGGGTATTACAATAGAGTTCGATGAGACGGTTCCAATGCCGCTTGAATGAGTTCAATCGGACTCCATTTGATAGGAAGATTAATTTTTCTTTGCATCTGTACATATATGTAAATACATGCAAATGTATAGAATTGATTGCACATACATGTATAGATAGAAAGATTATGGGTAAGAACATGTTTTTCTAATGTATATACGTGTTTGAATTTGAAAAATACATATCATACATACAGAAGCTGACATGGCTTTTGTTGAGGGGGTAGCACCTGCTACCCCTCAACTATTAAGACGAAGTTATTTTTTTTTAATTTCTTGTTTTATGTATTACATTACCCATGAAATATATTTACGTTACCCCTGAGTTTATTTTAAGCTACCCCTCAAAAACGCTTTTGGGTTTTTACTGAAAACCCAACATTTAGGGCTATAAATAAACTAAACTTTCTGAGAACAGTTCATGAACTGTTCGACGGGAAGGTCATTTGTGTTCATTCTTTTAATAAATGAACGGACATGAACAAAAAAATTAGTTCGTTTAGTTAAACCAATGAACATGAACATAGGCCGCGTTTCTTCGTTTATGTTCGTGAACGTTCGGTGTTGGATCAGTGGCTCAGTTTTTAGCAGTTTCTTGCTTATGAGCACTTGTGTGTTATAAATATATCAAAGTAAATTGCACAATGGAATATTAAAGTGTTCAAGTGAAAGCATTACTTTTTAACAGGAGTTATAACTCCCCCTCAATCAATGAACTAGGAAGTTTAAAGATAAGAATCAATTGTAAATGAATAAAACAGTAAATGCAGAATGATTCTCAACGATATGTGAAATGGTTAACTACAAAGTAATACGAAGGAAAATGTTCAAGTCAATTGCATTAAAGAGTGATTGAACTACTTACATAAATAGGGGGAGTGATCCCTCTATTTATAGAAGAGATAACCTACAGACTAAGTAAAGCAAAAGCTAAGTAAAAGATATTTCTACAACAGGATGTAGTTATCGAAACTTGAACAAAGACTTTAACAAAACTAATATAATACTAAACTGCTGAGTTTAAGGTTGGTTTAATACAAGTGCTGATACTTTACAAAAGTTCTTCAGGAGTTTGCCTTCAGTGGTTTGTTCCTCAGATATTTGTCTGGTTTATCTTCAGAACTTCTGATGCTTTTACTCTTCAGAACTTTTGCATATCTTTCACTTTGGCAGTTTATCAAAATGTGAAGAGGAAATAAGACTAATAGTGTATATGTTATAAAAAGTATTATAGAGTAGGTGTCACACCCTCAAATTTCCACATGTGGGGTTTTACCGCGAGGCGCGTGACACACCAGGATCCAAGTCAACGGTCACAATAAACGACATCTATATGATATGAAAACAACGTAAATTGCCCATTAAATTTCAAAAATTCAAACATCGCTTGCGGAAGCGTAAAACTTTATTACAACTCAGAAGTAAAACATGAAAGTCTGATAATACTCAAAATGAAATGCAAATGGATCCTAGACGCCGTGAGACTCCGTGTGCCTAAACTCAATGCTGCTACCTTAGCGACCTGAGAAAACATGCCAAAAAGACGTCAACATATAATGCTGGTGAGTTCACAGGTTTTAAGTTCACAAAGCGTTTCAAGCGTAAAGAGTTTCATCTCAAAAGTACCAAGTATGTAAAACCTTAAGTAAGTAACAAGCGTTTCCTTACTACTACGACTGTGTCGCCGAAACCATTACTGACAAGCGTTGCATGTGTTGCCGCCCGTGATTGAGTTGCCAAAAATAGAGACAATATGCACCCACCCGGCTCCCAGCCGTCGGGTGGGGTTCGTCAAGCCCAATAGATCTATCCACATTTCCCCCGTTGTGCCCGCATATTCATGGTTTCCCCCGGGACTTAGCGTTGCGTTGCGTCGTATAGTAATTTAAAACAAGCGTTGCGTTTCCAAGAGCGTTGCATTTCCAAAAGCGTTGCGTTTCAAAAGCGTTGCGTTTCAAAAGCGTTGCGTTTCATAAGCGAGCGTTGCATTTCATAAGCGTTGCGTTTCAAAAGCGTTGCGTTTCATAAGCGTTGCGTTTCAAAAGTGTTGTGTTTCAAAAGCGTTATGTTTCAAAAGCGTTGCGTTTCAAAAGCGTTGCGTTTCAAAACATAAACGTTGTATTTGTTAAAACGTGTGGCATGCTTCTCCCCCGAGAGAAAAGTGTATAAAAGAGGGGCCGTGAAACTCACCTTAGAGTGCGCCTTCAGATACATAGAACTAGTTTTATACCCGTCCGTTGTACGGGTAGTACAACAAAATTATGCAAAAAAATTATAATTTATATTTCTTTCTTTTGGTTTGCTAATGCTAAAATTTAAAACAACATATGTATATTAAACCATATACAAAAGTTGAAAAGGTAGCATCCCTTAGCATTAAATACAAATTATATAGAAACATCAAAATAATTTAGATGGTTAGGTTGATATGAAAAATATTAATTCAAAAGGTTAAATTTGTTAACATAAATGTAAACATATAAGAAAAGTTTTTTTTTATAGTTCTTTGACTATACGTTTTAGTTTTAAATTTCACGTAATGTTGTTAAAAAACAGGAAAGCTGATAAACCAAACCAAACCGTTAGTAAGACTTAAAACAAAAAACAAACCGAAACAAACGATTTTAAACAATCGAAACAAACCAAAATTTTGAAATCATCATTATTTAAATTGTCGACACGGTAGCATTACATCTAATAATACAAAGGTTGTAAAGCACACATTTGATTTCATTGGCCTACCTTATCTAGTATGTTTATGTTGTAGATAACAACTTTTTAATATGGGATATGAACATTGTATTTTTCTGTTTGTGTGTTACCTACATATTTAAAAACATAATTACATTAACACTGAGGCATTAATACATTAAAAATGACAAAAAACAACTGATAATTTATAAAGTAATGGTAAAAAGTAAACAATTAATACCGGTACTGATCTTAATAATGTCAATACTGGTACCGACGTTCTATGGAAATCGATATGGTTCTTCACGGTATTGCCGTATCGCTATGGTACGTGCACTCGTATAAGTTACGATACAATTATTATTACACATACACACACACACACTAGTAAGGAACTCGCACGATGCTACGACGACGACAATTTGCTATGCGCTACTCGTATTTATTAGTTTCTCAATGTTCGCATAATACATTGTATAATATTGCTATCAGTTTTCTTATTTTTTACAATATTTTACAAAAGTTTATTATGTTTAATGTTTTTTTCTTAAACTTTTCGAGTTAGTAACATAATTGTTGTGTCAAAAAGACCTATATAACCCGACCCAAAGATGATGGGCATAACTATTACAACCGTTGCAGAAGAATCTATATAGCCGGAGCATGATTTATACAACCATGGCAGTTTATTTAATTGTATGAAAAAAACTATATAAGTTGCGCACACCATGTATGGTCGAAGCCTCTCATATACTTTTAAGGACATTTTGGTCTATTCTAGGCTCATTTTCGTGGCTGGTTCAAATGACCAATGAAGCAAACCCCAAATGCATGCCCAAATGTAAACGTAGCCAACATTAGCTATGGGGTTGACGGGTTCAACGTGAAGTTGACCCAAAATCTTTTAGGCTAAACATAAATTGGCGAATTTCGTGTTAGGTTCGTGTCGTGTTTCCGGGTCGTATCGTAAATTCACGCCCCTAGTTGTTAGCATATTAATATGAATAATGAATCAATGTCGAATATCAAGTGACGCAATGTATATACATCTAACCCGTTTGACTCATTCTTCATTGTGAACAGAGTTTTGACTTGAACCACTTGAGATAAAATGCAAGTGGGATTTTCAAACTCACAAACATACTTCACCAGCATCCACATATTTTCTATTTGACATCTGAGACAAAAGATTAAAAACATAAATATTTGTCACAATGTATCATTTTCTTACCTGGAACAATAAACATTACTGGTGTCCGAATATCATTGTGGATAAAAGAAGGTGAGAATACTAAAACTAAATGGGTCGTGCTGTATGTATTTGTTTGACTAACGTTAGCACTTCAAAGGAAATGACCATTGATATAATAATGCTATAACTAAAATATCAAAGCATATACTGAAAAATTAGAGCACATATATCTAAGGCTTCTTCACCTACAAGTCTAGGTAGCAAGCTTAAATACTTTTACGATTTTTTACATCAGTAAACTTCCCCAGCTCTAATGTTGATGTTCCTAAATAGCATGGATTCTTGTAATTTAGACTTTACAATTATAAGCTGCACGAGCATGATTAATATGCTTATATAAGTATACAATGTACTATTAAATTCTAAAGTCTACTTCAAAGTGCTTGCTGGGTCAGATTGAACATATGGGCACTGTTAAGTGAAGACCCTGTCACACTGAATTTATTATTTTCTAAATTGCAGAGGACAAATATGTACCAAGCCAAATCTGCATTTAAAAAAAAAGTTAGATGGGAAATTAATCTAACAAATGTAGCAAAATGTCATCAAAATGATTCTTTGACTAACACCTTACACCACTTAGCAAAATGTGATGGGGAATTGCTCATGAAACTAAAATTTGGCTTTGTTTCTTGTCCATAAAGGTTTTACATCCCATAAACTTGCAAATATAAAACATATTGTGTCAATGTGTATTACAATAGTTTTTCTAAAACAGGAATGGGTAGAGGTAAACATTATAAAGCATAGTTATGCTCATAGAATCATTAACACTGTATAATAACAACACTCATCTTCAGTAAGAATTCAAAGTCATATACATAATCACCAGCAACCATCAAGTCATTGTGTCACTTTTATCTAACTACAATTCCAGAATTACTATGATTTATCCCTGTGATGTTGAAGAAAGAAACAATAAATAGATGTAACATAGAAACATACTATGTGATTCATAAAGAAAAAAAAAGTAACCTTAAATCGCATGCCTCATGAGTTCAAATAAAACATTGAAAAAATCAAGGTTTGTGCCTCATACAAAGGTTATATGCACCAGTTCAGCTGGTTAGAGTCCAGATCCATAAAAGAGACCCGCAAGGCCTTTTCATGGAATTTACGAAGGCTTGTTAGGTGCCTAAAAGTTGTATATATGATTCATGTTGCATTAGTTTTGTCATACAAGTGAGTTTGCAAATATAGCCATTTATAGTCATATTTATAATAAATTATTGCCTTTAACGCGTTCCCCATTTTGCAACTGTAAAATAATATATCAAAAATAAAAAATTACCTCATTTGTTTCATCTAGAGCACTGGTAGATTCATCCAAAGAACCAGGTCTGGTCTAGAAAGCAAGAAGCGTCCAATCGCAAGTCGTTGCTGCTCACCAAGAGAATGAACACTGGACCATCCGCTGAAGTATGACACCAAGTAGCGAAGATGCACCTCTTCTAAAGCTTTTATTGTTTCATCTGTATTGGGGCTGTAATGACCGTGCACTATTAACATTCAAATAGCAGCGTTTGTGTCTACATTTTGGTATATGCAATAGGTATAGGTATAGGTAATCAAATACAATAAATAAAAATATCAATTTGAGACTTAATGTGTCGAATACGACAATTAAAAAGTACAATTGTAAAAAATAAAGGTCAGGTTACCTCTAATTGCATACGTGATAGTAGAAGTAGTATTAAGTAATATTGCATCCGTGAGATGCTCAATTGCTTCCTCTAGCTAACCTCTTAATCATGACAAGAGAAATGCTTGTATTCCCTGTATTACACCAAGAAATTACTACATATTATTTATAACTACAGATAATAATATTCAATTATTCATATAAACCAACATCCAAACCCAACTTTTAATTTACACAATAAAAAACCCATAAATCTTTAGAAACAAAATCAATCAATTGTCCAAAAAAGATTCTATAATATGAAAATTTTCACCTAGACAATTTTACAAACATTTGGTGGGCGTGCTTTTATAACACCAAAGAAAGCAAACTTTGTTACAATTTTAATAAACCGAGAAATCAAGACCCAACTTCATATTATAAAACGAAAAACCCAGAAATCTTTAGTAACAAATCAATCAATTACAAAACAAAACAGATTTAAATCAAGAAAATAGAGTGATCGGTACCTGATGAGTTTTGAAGTTCTTTTACGGATGACTGAACACTACGGCAGGGACGAAGCCTAATCGTGGATCTCAAGGATAATGGTGTTTACGGTCTGAATGTATAATCATTGACATGTTAAGAAACAGAGATTTTAGATTGAAGATTTGACGATTATTTGATGTGCAGGAGGGTTTATAATGGGTGGCCTAGGATAGTTGGGGAGGAGAAAGTTGAAACGTGGGAGAGAACGTGTGCAATCCACGCCAAATCCAGAAAATAGATAACTGCTCAATTTTCGGTGAAAACGTGTGCAGGATCATGGGTGAAAGAATGTGGTGGGAACAGGTTTCTTATAACCGCTGCGAAAACAACAACCCATCAATTTATGCGGTCAAGATTGTCCAATTTTGTGATCCAACGGCTGAGTTCAAACCAAAATCAGTTTTTTTCTTCGACGTCAATATTATATTTAATTCCAACACGTGTATGATGACCCAACTTAGTTACAACCTATCAATGAGTTCGAATAAGTGTATTGACTACTAACCCGAAGGTTAACTAGTCCCCGATTGTCCAGATCTTGACTACGTGTGTTAAAAAGTGCGTTTAAAAGTTAACCGGACATACCAGACAGACCCGACATCTCGTTGGTGACCCATTACATCAATTAGTCATGCATATAAGGTTAACACAGAAGTTTCAAGCATAAAACACTTAGTTTGCATCAAAAATTGCATATACGAAGTCGTAAGGTCGAATCAAGAGTTTTCCTGTGTTTGGCTCGCCCCCAAGGGCTTTTGGTTGGACCCATGAACCCTTGGTTCAACCCTCATGATGTTCATTCAACCTATTCACAAGTTCATTTGACCTAACACATGTTTATTTGACTCTAACATATGTTTATTCGACCTTAACGTATGTTAATTCGACCCTAACACGTGTTAATTCACCCCCGGATACCCAGATGTAGATGCAATTGTGCGACTAGTGCTTCGGATTGAACAACAAACTTATTTTGTGATTTGTCGTTGGTGCGAAGGAGACTTTTGGAAGGTGCGAAGGAAGAACAAAAGGTGCGAAGGAAGAAGCTGTGGATGAATGTGAATATAGTTTATTGTATAGCTTGGTTCGACCAGACAGTTTGGGCGAACCTGCACATTCGCATGAATCAAATGGGCGAATGTGCAGTCTATAAATAGACAAGCTTGATTTTTGAATGTAACTTTTTGTCATTATTATTCCCTCCACTTTCTGATATTCTCTCTAGTGTTTTGTTTAGCTCTTTTCACGTTCTCACCCTGTTTGTATTGATCTTTCAACGTGTAATCGAGTTGTTAATTAATGAAAAGCTTTTGAAAATGATGATTTACTTGTTTTGATCTGTTTGACTATTATTTTGTGATTGTTTTAGGGATTCCGCACCTAAAACTAACTTGTTTGATCATTCTTTGTTGTTATACGATCCATTCACTCACATACAAAGTGGTATCAGAGCCATTCTGGATCAAACAACCACAAATTAATAGTTTCTCAGTTGATTTGGAACCAATTTTGATCAAAAAGTTTCTGTTTTCATTGAACAAACTAATGTGATAAGATTTTGATTGATTACAATTTGATTTCAAGGTTAAATTGGATAATTCTCTTCATTAAAGTTGTTCCAAATGAATTCCGATTCAAAATCTGATTTAGATCATCAAAATCCATCAACATTTGATAAACATGATCAAAATTAACGGATTTTCAAAGAATAACCGTTTTTGAATTCTCAGGGGTCGAAAGAGAGAGAGTGGTCGAAAGTGGAATTTATTTTGGTCGAAAGAAGGATTTTGTGGTCGAAGGAGGTGGTTTAGTGGTCGAACGTAGACTTTCATTGCTTATTCTGTTCATTCGCCCAGTGGTGTCACCTTCGATTGATCGAACGGTCGAAGGAGAAGGAAAACGGTCGAATGAGAGAAGAAAGCGGTCGAAAGAGTTTTTGTGATTTCAGTCTACATTCGTATCAATCAAAACGGTCGAAGGAGAAGATTATTTCTTATTCGCACGTTCGATAATACGAAAGAGTATCTTGTTTTAAAACATTTCTAATTTTTTCGTGTTTAAACGTTTGCAGGTCAAGATGTGGAACTTCCCAACAACGCCAAGACCTACTCAAGCACCACAACAGCAGACAACACAAGATCCATGGTCGGTTGCAGCCCAGAAGACTAGTCCACCATCTCAGCCAATCAATTACATGGCTATGACTAGTTCGGCTCCTCAACGAGTTGTGCAACCATTACAACAACCTATTGACAACTATTGGGGAGTAGCAGCAGCTGCAGTTCATTCGCAGACGACCAATGCCATATCCACACTTATTCATGATTTATCCTCAGGAAGCGGCAATCGTCCACCAAAGCTAATGGACATGAAGGAGTACAACACATGGAAGACGAAGTTCAAGATCCATGTTGAGGGACAAGGACTTGAGGAAGCCGAGGCATGGCAGATGATAGTAAAGGGGTATGTTGTTCCTATTCTGGAGAATACTGGAGAACCGATACCGTTGGAGAATTTGGCGGATGATGAGAAAAAGAGGTTTGCTATAGAGAAGAAGGCATTTTCTCAGTTATCCCAGGCGATCAACACTGATTTGCTACATCAGTTTGGATCGTGTACCACATCCAAACAATTGTGGGATATGCTGAGAAACCGACATGATGGTAATGAGAAGACAAGGAAGCTGAGAATGGAAGAGCTTTGGAAGGAATTTGAGAACTTTAGCTACATGGGCAATGAGACCCTAAAAGAGTTGGTTCCACGGTATTGCCATTTGCTCACAGAACTTTCGAGTTATGAGATCAGCATACCGATGTCAGAACTGGTGGATAAATTTGCTGATGCTTTACCACCATACTGGAACCAACACATTGAAGTGTTGAAGGAAAAGGATGCATAACAGTATTGGACTATTAACGAGTTCATTCAAAAGCTGGAAAACAAAGAAATGGAGGAGAAGAGGAAAGCCAAGAGAGCGCAGATTCCACAGAATCCAGATCTATATGTGAGTGGTACATCTAACTCTCTTTCTGCTTCAAGCACTACTTCAAATGTTGCTCCTCACATTGCATGTGTATCCAATGTTGTTGATCCCACAAAACCACCAATCAACTATCTTGCCCAAACTTCATCATATACACCACAATCATATCAAACACCAAACTTTATTCCACCTTTTTCACCTTTACAACAAGCTGCATGTTACACAGCAAGTCAACCTCAACAACAACAACAATATACTCCTCACATGAATCAGATGCAGATTACTCAAGCACAATCAAATCAAAGTCCGATTGTGTTAGAGACCTCGAATCTTAACAATGTGATTGTTGAAATTGCTCAACAGCATGTTATGGTTGCATCATATAACGGTTTGGTTGCGAGTCAGATTGGAGCTTATGGACATTCAGTGGAAACAACAATCTCACCAATGAGGACTACGCACAAATCGATAAAGAGGAGATGGAGCTTATGGACATTCAGTGGGCTTTTGCAAGCATAATGAGGAGAGCCACTGACTTTATTCAGAAGACTGGAAGAACTGACCTTTCAACTTCTCCCGACACCACATACGGCTTCAACAAAGCCAAAGTTACATGCTTCAATTGTAGTGAGAAGGGTCATTTTAAAAGAGAGTGTACACAGCCTGCACAGTATGGTAATCGAAACCCGTTCAATTCAACCTACCAAAACAGACAAAACCAAAACCAAAATCAAGTTTCATACAATAGTCCCAACATTTCAAGCTTTCAACCTCAAAACAATTACCAGAACCGTCAACAAAATACCAACACTAGACAACCCACAACTCAAAACCAACCTCAACAGAATCCAAACCGAACCATTGTTCCTATCTCTACACCCAACACTCAAAACCAAAACCAAACTGACAATCAAAACCAAGCACTTGTGATTCAAAAAGATGAAGGTTTTGATTGGACGGGTATGCAATTGGGGGTGGAGGAGATTACTGCTGGCAACGTGGCTTGTGTGGCACAGAAGATGAGTTTGGAAGAGAATGAGGAGATTGTAGAGGAGGTTGTGATTGAGAAAGTGTCGGAGTTGAAAATAGAGGAAGTGAATGAGGATGTGATTGCTGAGAGTGAAGACAAGAAATCTGGTATGATTCTTGATTCTATCACGGATGTAGGAGAGCACTACGATTCAGCTTACTCGGATATGGAGAGTGATTCTGATTCGGAAGCTAGTGTGAATTCACTAGATGATGTCATTGATCAACTGCTAGCTGAAGCTGATTTTCTTATGACCCGCAAGTCATGTATGGTGGATGATGCGTGCACCAAGATTGACTACTCCAAATTCTTCGCAGGGAAGGAAGCTCACTTCGCTTTGATGGCAATGATAGAACCTCCTAAACCGGTAAGTTCTGAATCTCAATCTAAAGTGTGTGTTAAATGTGTTAAATGTGCTGATTTTGAAAAACTGACAAAAGAAAATAAGCTTCTCAAGGTCCAACTTGAGAGTGCCAAAATAAACTGTCAGATTTATCAAAAAGGTTTAAAAGATTTCAACAAAGTTCTTGATGGTTATAAAAAGGATGTGTCTGAACTCAAAAAGACTTTGTCAATTAAACAACTTGCCATTAATAACTATATTAATGAAATGGAAAACACTAAGTTAGAAATGGCAACCATCAAGTGCTTTGCTGAAAAAGTGAACAAGAAGTTAGAGAGTTACAAGCACATAGCATATGTAGTTGACCATATCATAGAAGAACCCTCCCAGTCGAATAGTGCAAACTATAAGGCGGTCCCATCTCTGGTGTTGTTTGAAAACCATAATTTACATGCAATACCACCGGAGAAGTTAGTCAATTCTGACTCAACATCAGAAAACGAGCCCAACACTTCTAGTGTCGGGGATCCGTATTCTGATGTGAGACCTGTATTGGGAAACAATGAGGGTGTGGTCGCTGCAGACGATTCTGATGAAGAAGATGAACAATCTGAGACGGTTGAAAATGAAAGTGATATCCCCGATGAAAATCATATAATCACTACTGAGCCAGTCTCACCATCTCAGATCATTCATCCCATGGCAAATGCTCATCGTAAGAATGTTGTTAAGAAAACTGAAAAGTCTGTTGGTAAGAGTGTTGAAAAGAAAGAGGTAAAGAGGTTTGAGAAAAATGTGAGTAAACCGGTTGAAAAGAAAAATGAAACTAAATCTGAGAAAAACGTGGTTAAACCGGTTGAAAAGAAAAATGAGATTAAATCTGAGAAACCTAATGAAATGAGCAACGAATCGTGTGACAAACCTGTCAAAATTTTCTATCGGATGCAAGGCTCCGATAAGATTTTATCTGATGATGAATATCCGATTAAGTTTGTCAATTATTCCAAAATCGAAAAGATCTGGCAGGAAAGTACGATTTGGTTTCCAAAATTTGAACGAACCAATGACATTCCTCCAGAAATTTTAGAGAAAATTTATTCAGATAAAGATGCCAAGGTCAATGTCACACAATTTGTTCTGCCAGTTGATAAAGCAAACAATTTTATTGAACCGACTTACTCGAAGGAACCAGCTCCTGAGAGTTTAAGGAAACAATGCATGGTTGATCGATATCCCATTGCTAGTTTTTACAAGTCGCCGATCAAAGAAAACTATGAAGAATACCGTGCGTGTTATAAGTGCGGGGAAAGGGGACATTTACTTGCCGCCTGCCCGTACGTACGACACAAGAGGCACGAGGTGGAGATGAGGCAACATCATGATTATCCGGTTGACAACTACGGTTATCCACAAAGACGGTATTTCCCTCAGCAAACACCTTATTATAATCAAAACAATTTTTACAAAAAGAGGGAAAGCCGTCCGATGAATTATGATAAGCGCAACCGGATAGCCACTGATAAACCGGTAAAGAAGCATGTGATGAACTCAACTGCTGATAACAAAAAGGTTGCTCCTAAACCTAATGGAAAACAAGCAGTTGGACCTGTCTCTGTTAAATCAGAGAAGGTAACCAAGAAGGTTGCATTTAAAGACGAAGTAAAGAAACCGGCTGAGACCTCAAAATCTCAGATTCGGATCTTGAAAAGGTCTGAACAATCTTGGTCATCTAAGGAGTCCGAAGGTGCCTCTACTTCACAAAATGTGAAAATAGAGAAAAAGAAAGTTGAATGTGAAAAGAATGGGGTTGAGATAACCCAAGATGTTTGTGAATCAAAAGAATCTTTGAAACAACCTGTTCAAAGACCCAAGACCAAACAGCCTTGGGTCCCCCGAAAAATCTAACTGCTTTACTTGATATGTGCAGGGAGCTCCAGCTGGCCCTGTTAGCAGCCTATGGATTGTTGACAGTGGAGCTTCTGGTCACATGACAGGGGACCTCACGCTACACTTTGCTATCAAAAACATAAACGGAGGTTATGTAGCATTTGCTGGTAATAAAGGAGGCTACATTACGATGGAGGGTAGTGTAAGCAATGGGGTCGTGACATTTGAGCGGATATCGTATGTGAAACAGATAGATTACAATCTGCTCAGTGTTAGTCAAATCTGTGATAAACAATTTTCTGTGTATTTTGACGACAAATCTTGCTACATCTTGAAACCTGGGTTTGAACTTCCAAAAGAGTGGGTGATGCTAAAGGCACCAAGAGTAAACAACTTGTATATTCTCGATATGTCCAAAGCAATGACCACCCATGGCCAAGTCACGTGTTTCCTCTCTAAGGCTACAGAAAAAGAATCTATTATGTGGCACAGGAGAATGGGACACATCCATTTGAGAAAGATGAACCAGTTATTGAAGAATGAACTTGTCACAGGAGTTAATGTGAAACATTTCCATTTGAATGACAAGTGTGTTAGTTGCAAAAAGGGAAAGCAGCACAAACAGTCCCATAGACCAAAGAAAGTCAATTCCGTTGAACTACCGCTTGAGCGTTTGCACATGGACTTATTCGGTCCAGTCAGACGTAAAAGTCATGCCGGGGAGTAGTACTGTCTTGTGGTAACTGACGATTATTCTAGATTTTCATGGGTCATGTGTTTGCATCAGGAAAGCGACACTTTTGACAATCTGAAAGTTCTGTTTACACGTCTGGAGAACATCTATGGTCTGAAGATCAAACGAATCCGGAGTGATAATGGGACGGAGTTCAAAAACGCTCAGATGGAGGATCTTTGTGCAAACAAGGGAATTCATCATGAATATAGCGCTCCATATACACCCCAGCAGAACGGTGTCGCAGAAAGAAAGAACAGGACTCTAATCGAGACGGCGAGAACTATGCTTGCGGATTCAAATCTTCCAGTCATGTTCTGGAACGAAGCTATTTACGCAACATGTTATACTTTAAACCGTGTTTTAACAGTGAAGAAGTTTGGCAAAACTTCTTATGAGCTGTTGAACCGACGCAAGCCGAATCTGGAGTATCTAGAACCATTTGGTGCCCCGTGTACTATGCTGAATCCTTCGGAGAAGTTCGCACCAAAGGCTGAAGAAGGTTATTTTGTTGGATATGCAACCCCTCTAAAACGGGTATTCAACAAAAGAACTAGAAAAGTCGAGGAGTGGGCTAATGTCGAAGTACAAAGATACACACAAAATGTACAGGGTGGAGGACCAGATTGGATGTTTGATTACAAAGACTTCTTTGAATCATTCAATCTAGATAGCATGGTTGAAGAAGCTGTACTTCGCTTATATTACGAGGTTGAAAACGCCGTAACTTCACCGTTAGTGTGTCCGATCACTGTAAACCCCCAAGCAGCTTCTAATGATACCACTGCTCATGTGATGGAAGAAGAGGTGTTCCAAGAAGCTTCTACAACGCTTAATTCATCAGATTCAGAAGATGAAGACGATGATGCAACAAGTGAAGCGATTCTGGACAATGCTACAGTGACACCACCAGTGAGTACAAGTACCTGTTTATCCGGAATCTCGGATACATCGGATACACCCGCTTGAACAGGTTATTGGTGATCCTGGTAGCAGCGTGATGACAAGAGGGTAGTTGAGAAATGCTCAAGCACCAGAAAATATTGGCAACCTTGCTTTATATGCCAAAATACAAAAATCTGGTTTTCAAAATGACTGGTCTTTCGCTTGTTATGTTTCGCAGGTCGAACCGCGGACGTACAAGGAAGCTCTTTTGGATGATGCCTGGGTGGAAGCAATGCAGGAAGAGTTGTTACAATTTCAGAAACTCGGTGTATGGACACTGACAGATTTGCCCCCAGGAAGAAAGAAAATTGGAACCAAATGGGTGTTTAAGTGCAAAAAGGATGATAGAGGAGTCATAGTGAGAAACAAAGCTCGTTTGGTCGTTCAAGGTTTTCATCAAGTTGAGGGAATCGACTACAATGAAATCTATGCACCGGTTGCACGCTTGGAAGCTATCCGAATGTTCCTAGCGTTTGCATCATGGAAGAAATTCAAGGTGTATCAGATGGATGTAAAGAGCGCATTTCTTTACGGTGTGGTCAAAGAGGAAGTTTACGTAGGTCAACCGCCAGGCTTTGAGGACCCTATTCACCGGGATAAGGTTTATGTGTTAAACAAAGCTCTCTACGGGTTGCACCAGGCTCCGAGACAATGGTATGAGGAGCTGAGCACGTATCTTCTCTCGAAAGGATTCAAACGCGGACTGGTAGACTGCACACTTGTCACACCACGCCAATGGCGGAAACACGTGGCGCAACGCTCGAAAGCATATCAAAGTCAAGATTAACACAAACTATATTTACTTAGAAAAGATCAATTTATTAGGGTGTCGAAAATGAGTATCTCGTTACAATATTGCACAAAGCATTACGTAAAACGATGAACATTAAGTTTCAATGTGGGGGTATTTCCGTTTATGTTCCAACCCGTTGGTAACAATGAATGAAAACCCGACCAATATCCGACATCCCGAATTCCACCGCACTAGCCCCATATCTATTCAGCACTTAGTTACCTGAAAGATATGTTTAAAAGACGTCAATATATAAAATATTGGTGAGTTCACAGGTTTTAGTTTCATAACA
Source organism: Ambrosia trifida (assembly GCA_028751855.1). Lineage (NCBI taxonomy): Eukaryota > Viridiplantae > Streptophyta > Magnoliopsida > Asterales > Asteraceae > Ambrosia > Ambrosia trifida. The sequence continues at coordinate 129,693,381 of CM054128.1, read as the reverse complement.
ACAACATTTTCACAACCATCGACTCGACTCACTTTACCGTATAATTATTTTCCCATTAAATAATTATACTAGGATCTTGTCGATCGATATTTAGTTTCATGACAACATTTTCACAACCATCGACTCGACTCACTTTACCGTATAATTATTTTCCCATTTAAATAATTATACTAGGATCTTGTCGATCGATATTTCGTGTTTACAACATGTGTGAAACCTGCACAACTTGTGGCCGTTGTAAGGAGTAGCTAGCTCCTACAAAAAATGATGACGAGCAATCCCTTGAGCCCATAACCAAACCAAGACTAATAGATATGCCCCGCAATCACAAGTTGTTTCTCAGCAAATAACAACTTAGTTTAGAATATGTGCACCTCTTGTCTTTACCGGGTTGACGCTATCAACCAGAGGTGGGCCTCGTCAGGCACCAATAGTACTATCCAAATATTCCTTCGGTTTCATGCCCCTGAATTAATGGTTACAGTAGCGAGGACTCAACCCCGAGTGGCGAACACAAACTCAAGTACTCATCATACCACTTATTACGTTTTAACTCTTGAAAACATTTGTCATGTAAAACATTTGACAAAACATATCTTTCCCCCAAACGAAAACAGTAAAAAGGGGCCGTGAAACTCACCTGATGTACAGCGTACAATCAAATAGCAGAGAATAGCAAGCCCGTGGTCAAGCACCTACGAACGTCCTAGTGCATGTAAGCCACTAAGTCTGTAGCGTGTGCTTTTCCGGCAAGTTGTACACCCAACTCCCAACACCACCATTTACATATAATTCCCCGTTTAATTAAACATATGTCCTAGGTCCGTTGGTGATGGATTACCCTTGTTACAAGTTATATATATTCGCGTTAATATTTCTTTAACTTGTATAATATAATCCTCGACTCGACTTCACTTAACGCATAATTATTTTCCCATTAAATAATTATACTTAAGATCGCATCGTTCGATATAATATTTTTAACGCTCGACACGACTCACTATACCGTATATTTATTTTCCCTTTCAAATAAATATACTAAGGTCTTGTCGTTCGATAATACGTTTTCTACGCTCGACTTGACTCACCATACCGTATATTTACTTTCCCATTAAGTAAATATACTAGGGTCTTGTCGTTCGATAGTATATTCTTAACGCCCGACTCGACTCACCATACCGTATATTTACTTTCCCATTAAGTAAATATACTAGGATCTCGTCGGTTCGGTATACACACATATATATGTATATTATTTACTCGTCTCGGTTTTCCTTCCCGTATATCTATTTTCCCACTAAGTAGATATACTAGAATTTCGTCGAGCCGAACATATATATATATATATACATACATGTACTTTCATCGTTAAGTCCATACGTTCGTTTAACGTTTTTAATCGTTAGATTATTTACGTTATGTTTTCTCCCACGAATATTTGTCCAACACTTAGGAAAGTGTTATGTAATTTTTCACCCAAGTTATATATTTTAACTCCTTAAAATATATTTTTACTCATCTTGACGTAATGATATTTTTCTCGTTTGTCCGCTTTTACGTCTTAGTTCGTTAACACGTCCAAGTCCGATTTCTTAACTTATATGTAATTATATAGTTAATCTTTTTCCAAGTTTTCCTCAATATGTGTTTTATAGAAATATTATTCATATTTCTACTTCCTAACACATGTTACTTGGAAGTTTTATAACCACTTTTGTATTTTTAACACAAAACTTGACAACTTATATACAAAAATGTTCCAACACTTTTATATTCCCATTTATATAAAAGTGTTCATTTCTATATAAGTTCTCCCAAGTTTTGTCTAACATTTCTATAAAAACCTTTGTTTTTATATAAATCCATATGTTAGAAAAAGTCCATATTTTTATAAAACTCCATTTTATAAAAATACACTTTTATACAAAATACATGTGTATGTTCATTAGTATTTACCACTTTAACAAGTCTTATATCCTTAAGTTAAGATGATTAAAATCACTTTCAAGTTCATCCAAGTTTCATTAACAAGTGTTACCCAAATCACTATCTTTCTTCAAGTATACATGATCTTAGTAAAAACTATAAGAATACTACACATCCATCACCAATTTTCGGCTCATAACACACACTTGTAACACCATTTTAGTCTTAAAATTCATATGTTTCATCATGAAAAGCTTAATCAAGTTAACCCATCGTACAACTTGCTTCAAGCTAATAAACATGAACTTTTAAAGACAAAAACAAGATCAAGAATACTTACAACTAGCACAAGGCTAGGGAAGCTAAAACCACTTGATTTTGATGGGGTTTAAAGAGTGTTCTTCCATAAATGTTAAGCTCCAAATAATAACACTCAAAAAGGGACTTGAAAGTGGTTTGATTTAGCAAGAATTTAGTGTTTGAAGTTATGAAAAATGGATGTGTGTATGCTTCAAAACTCACGGCCATCACAAGAAAAAGAAGAGGAAATCTATGAATGTGAAGTGAAAATGGATGGCATGATATTTATTAAGATCTCCATGGTACATAACATAATATAAAATTGGATACACCATGATCTTATAATCTCACCATATCTTCCAAGCAATCTTCCAAGATTTAAAAAGATACACCACTAGATTTAAACCTCATATAATATAGATTTGCTTGTACTAAGTGATTTTGAGTGACCTTGGTGGATCTTTGAGGGTGTTTGGTGTCGTGAGTTTACAAAGAAATTGGAAGATTTTGTGATCTTGGAAGGACATGAATCATCTTATATATGAGCTAGCTTGGATTCACTTTCCTTAAAACAAGGATTCTAGTGTACTTGGATGATCTTTGGTAGATTTGTTTTAGGGGTGTTGGCCGTGGATTCTTGAGCAAAAGAAAGGATTTGTAGAAATCTTAAAAGGACATGAAATCTTTACATAATATCCATACCATACATCCATAATCTTTCATGGATCCTCATAGATTATTAGTACAAAAAAAAAATAAAAATAAGATTGTGAGTATGGATGGGTTAGGACCGGTTCTTGGGTGGGTTTAGTGGGGTCCACAACACAAAATATTTGCCAAATAATATGTTAAGCTTCATGCTTTAACGTTCGGGTGTCGTTCGGGTATCTTTCGGACTTTATTCGCGTGTTATTCGGACATTAAAAGTGCCTCTAATAGCCCTTAAACATAGCCTAGTTTAAGTGTTGGTTGATTAGTTAGGCTTTCGTTGGGTGAAAATATAAGTTATAGGTGTACCGGGTGCGGTACGCGCACTTTATTCGTTACCGGGAGATTTGTATGTAAAGTTTTCACTTATGGTTTTGGAGTTCCAAAACACATTATATTTTGTGAAAATACCCTTTATTTTATATCCTGGGTGTCCGGGATCCTTTTCGTTTATTTAATTTTTACCGGGTAATCACCAACGTCCGTACCGGACAAGTTTATTCGCACATGATCCTATCATGCATCGTCATTAAACGTGTGCATTCCTATGCATCTTATGGGGAATTTGCTATTCTGTTACGGCATCAATTAAATTAATCCAATTAATTTAAACATGCACTTAAACCGTTAATTACATATACTAATTACGTACGGAATCACATCGATTTTTGCCGGATGTTACAACACTGTTCACGAAACGAGCAGGAGATGATTTGCTTCTTGTACAAATTTATGTTGATGATATTATTTTCGGGTCAACTAACGAACTTCTATGCAGGGAATTTGAAAAAGTTATGCAGGAAAAGTTCGAAATGAGCGCAATGGGAGAAATGCAGTTTTTCCTAGGCTTGCAGGTGGAGCAAAGACCAACGGGGATCTTTATTCACCAGACGAAATATGTTTCTGAAGTCTTGAGCCGATTCCAGATGGATGATTCGAAGCCGATGGATACCCCGATACAACCTAATCACAGGATTGGAGTTGACCTTAAGGGGGAGCTGACTGATCCATTTACATACAGAGCAATCGTCGGATCTCTGATGTATCTCACCGCGTCTAGACCTGATATAATGTTTGCGACATGTCTTTGTGCACGATATCAATCGAAGCCGAAACAGAGTCATCTTGTAGCTGTCAAGCGTATCCTTAGATATCTGAAGGGTTGTCCATTGACAGGACTTTGGTACCCTCATGATGATAATTTTGACCTAATCGCTATTAGTGATGCAGATTGGGGCGGCTGTGACAAAGACAGCAAATCCACAACGGCTGGATGTCAGTTTATGGGGAGCAGGCTCGTGACCTGGCAATGCAAGAAACAAACCGCAGTTGCACTATCCACATGTGAAGCAGAATACGTTTTAGCATCGAGCTGCTGCTCACAGGTTCTTTGGATCCAACAACAGATGGTGGATTACGGTTTGCAATTTCTTAAAACCCCTATTTACTGTGATAATGAGGCCGCAATCGTATTAACAAAAGACTTAGTAAATCACTCAAAGGCAAAACATATCCGGGTTAAATATCATTTTATCCGTGATTGTTATGCTAAAGAGTTGACAAATCCACACTGATTACCAACGCGCAGATCTTTTTACCAAAGCTTTTGACAAATCCATATTTGATTATCTTTTAAAAGCTAATGGTATTAAAGAAAAACAGGACTGATCGCCACCTCAGTCTATCATTTTTTAGTTTTAAATTTTTATTGTTTTTCAGAAAAATTTCAAAATCCATAAAAATTAGAAAATTTCTTTGCTGACTGCTATATCTTCTTCCCTTAGATTAATGCCGTCAGATTTCTGTGAACAAACGATATCTGGGCAGTCACATATTTGAAATGCTCCAGCTTATCCTTGGGAACAGTAAATTCGAAAATCTATAAAAATCAGAAAAATCAAAAATGATTTCCTGGAGTATAAAGGGAAATGATAGTACATCAGTGGGGATCTGACACATTCTAAGTAATGTACTGCTATATAGGGCGTGTGTCTGAGTCTGTGCGATGTGCTGATAGGCTTCGTAGACCTATTACTGCGTGCCTGATACATACATATCAAACGAATTGTTGTGTGGATGAACTCCTCATGGGCATATGGTCTTAGTACCGTAATTTCGTTTGATAGGGTATTTGTACAAAACTCGGAGGTTTAGGGTCGTTATGTTATTAGTTGTCTGGGGATAGCCTCTCTGATCTTCTGCTGTAAGTCATTACGGACCTAGATCAGACAGGGTGTCTTTATAAAAGAGCTTTATGCCAAATCCTAAAGTTACCGAATTGAGGAACTTTCCATGTTATTTGATGATCAAAGATTATCTATTACATCGTATTAATCACTGATGCTAATCATGATTAATATCATTCCTCAACCTGGTATAGTGCATATGTTACTTTGCTGCATTAATTTGCTGACCTGTATACCTCTATGCATTATATCTTGTACAATTACAGACGACGAAAGCATAATCACGCTTTACAATGAGTCTTTGTGCATTTACTTCTTGATACGGGAGTATGTCGTGTGCGTGGGAACCACTGACAATTGCGTTTATACTATAAATATCAGTATCAGTTTAAAGCACTGCACAAAAGTCTGCATGTGAGTTTATGTGGATCACAATATCAGCAGTTGTTAGATCACACATTGTCTTTAATGATAATAATTCAAAAAGATCAACGGTGTGATCAGATTTCTCAATAACTGATATGATCCCTTTACTGGAAATTCCAAAAACATTTACAGTTTTTCATTTACATTTCTGCATTTTATTTTCTCGTCAAAAATTACAAAACTCAAAAAGATTTTAGGTGTGTTTTAGCATAAACTTTAGAAAATCCAAAAAGATTTTTCATTTCCATCTTATTTTTGATAACTGATGGTGGTTGATGTCGATTTTCTAAACCTTGTTACACCATTTGAGCTTTGTAACTTTTTAATTGTGAAAATATGATTGTTGGATGCTTAAAAGTTGGAAAATAATTGGACAGGGACTCGTTTTTGAGATTTGAAAAATTTATCAAAAATCCCATTTTTCATTCGCCCATTCGGTTGGTCGAATGTGGGATTTTTCATGTTCCTTAGTATTTTTTAAATGGGCGAAGGAGAGTGTTCTTGAACATATGTTTTATTCGAACCCTTTTGGCTCATTCGAACCTTTCACTAGGGTCGAAGGAGACAAAAGTTTCTCTTTCGTACGTATAGAATGGGCGAAGGAGTATGCCTATATATACCTTTCTGTCTCATTCGAACCCCATTCAAAATTTTTTCAGAATTTTCATGTTAACCTCACCTTGTTGCTTTGATATTTTGAATCTTACCATTCTGTTCGTCACTTTCTACTGATTCTTTTGCACTATCATTTACAGGTTAACACTCAGGATTGATGGATTTAATCCTTGTTTACTGTTTCGTGCCCTAACTATTCAAACTGTTAAAAATCACATTCATTGTTATAATTGTTGATTAGGTTTCATTGTATGTGTGTTTTAGGGGGAGAATTACCAAAAACCATGGATTCAAAACCAACAGTTTGATCAATTGATCATCTGTTATGGTTTGAACCCTAGTTTTAATTGAAAACACAAATACAATGAATAGTTGATGAATTTGTTAGTATAGTATGGTTAATCGGCATTGTTAGGATCAGTTTCAATCAAAAGAACATGATCAGAAAATTTGAAATTCAAAATTGAAAATTTAAAATAAGAACAGTCACCTTCGACCCTTTCGAATGGGCGAAGGAGATAATCAACTGGTCGAAAGAAGAAAGTTTGGGCGAATGAAACTTTTATCAAAAATCCATACATTCGTACCATCAAACTTTCTCATTCGTACCTTGTTATTTCTTATTCGTACCCCCGTTTGGGCGAATGAGAAGGTTAATTATCAAAATTTTCATAGTTTGAATTTTTGTCGTTTTTTAACATGTGTTTTTGTTTGTTTTGCAGATTTAACGATGTCCGAGCAGGAAAAGACGACTGAACAAGCTGGATCATCCTCACAGCCTGCCAAGATTGTTTCTGAAGAGCTTTTAGCCTTCGAGAATGCGCATAACTGCTGTGCGTATCTCGGAGAGGTTAAAAAGCACACGGAGTTTATCGGTATTATTGATTTCTTGAAGAGATGCAGGGTGATAGATGCTATTGCTACACCGACGATTATCTACAGAGATATGATGCAAGAATTCTGGTCGGGAGCGAAGCTTGATTTCTGGAAATGCAAATCATGTTTGACGAGCAAGATTCAAGGGCAAAGAGTTATTGTTTGTGAGGAGGATCTAAGAGAAGCGTTGAATTTAGATGATGAGCCGACAGATCCTAAGGAGTTTAGCTTTATGGATCAGCGAAAGTGTTTTCTAAGAATGAAATACAATGGACCAATCACTGACGGTTCATTGCACAAGGGAAAATTGTGCCCTCAATTCATATATTTGGCACACGTTTTGATACATGTCTTCGGATCTGCAGCTGGAGGATATGATTTAATGCGCAAGAGTATCAGTTCTATGATGGTTGCCTTGGTGTTGAACAAACCGTTCAATGTTTCAGGCATGCTGATGAATCACTTATTAGAGCCTGTGAACGGCACGAGGAATCTGAAGTTTCTATTATATCCTCGTTTCCTCCAGATGGTGTTTGACAACAAGTATAAGGAGTTGAAAAGAGATCCTAAGCACATAGTTGTTCAAGAACATATGTCGCTTAATACACTTGCTAGGATGAAGGCATACAAGGGATTGTCAGTCAATGAACGTCCTCAAGTAAGGCGTTTATTTGGACATCTAGCAAGAGTTGATTATACAGATCCAGGTGAAGGGCTTGTGAGACATGCGAATTGTGATTCTGATCCTGATAACCCATTGCATCTTGTTGATCCTGATGCAAAACGCAAAAGACAGGTTGTGAATGTCGGTGCAAAGAGTGGAAAGATCAAGAAGAAGGAGATAAGGTTAGAGGTTGCGACTGAACCTGAGAAGAAGAAAAGCACACCAAGAAGACATAAGAGCATGGCGAAGAGAGGGTTACATCTAGTTGATGAGGCGTCGGTTGATATCGAAGAGACGCAGGAAGATGAACGTTGGGATTCAGATGCTGAGACAGTAAAGACCGCCACACCCAAGGCCACTGAGGCTGGTGTGTCTACTAGTCAGAATGTTGAAGATCAAGGGAATAAGAGTCCTATTCCTGTTGATGAAGATGAATTGATTATGAACATAGATGAAGCTTTTACTGGTTCTCATGTACAAGCTGATAAGTCAAAGAAGAAGAAACCAGAGAAACCTAGTCTTAAGAGAAAGAAGGAGATTGAATCGCTTATAGCTGGTAAGAAACTACCACCGGCTTCTAGTTCTAAGTCACCGGTTACTGCACCAGCACAGAAGAAGCAAAAGACTGCGACAACATCGAGCACACAACAGAGTGAAGATATACCTGTTGATCAATTTAACGAAGCATTGGATAATGTGCTCAAGAAGATTAGAAAAGGCAAATTGCCTGATGTTGTTGAACCACCTATGAAGAAGAAGGTTTCGATGGATAGTGATATAATGAGTGCTGTGAATCAGAGATTGTCTGAGATGATGAATATAATCAACAAACAGCAAACTGAGATCGAGAAATTGAAGACAAATGATCAAAAGATGTTGGAGGTCGTAGTCACATCACATGATGATAATGAAGTTTTGAAGAAAACTATCAAGAGGTTGAAAAGAGAGAATAAGAAGTTGCTGAAGCACGAGCAACGAAACACCAGAAGAATTATAGTCTTGAAGGAGGAGAACAAACAGCTGAAGAAGAGTAACAAGAATATGGATAATTTGATCAAAGACTTGTACTCTCGAGCTCCTCAACTTCAGGCTGGTGAAGAAGATAAGGAAAGAGAAGAAGAACAGGTCGATTTTGAACCATCTGACGAAGAAGAAGATGAAGAACTTAATGAAGATGCAGGTAATGATACTAAGAAGAAGAAGAAGAAAGATGATGGAGATGATGGAGTCTCAGATGTTGGATCGAGTGATGGAAACAGCTCTGCTTTCGATAGTAGTGATTATGATGATGATGATAACGCTGACAAGTTTACATATGAAAAGCGTGATACAAGTAAGGGTGGAGAGTCGAGCTCTAAGACTCCAGGAGAGAATGTGGATGACGATATATTCTGGAATGAGAAACTGCAGTCGTTATCTGAAGACGACAAGAACATGTATCGCCAGATGCTCACAGATCGAGTCTGGACGATTGACATGACAAGCAGATTTCCTGAGATATTCAAGTCAAGCAATAAACTATTTGAGTTGGAGTTTGATGACCCTGATCTTGAAGATGGAGAGGTTTCTGCGGCGATTTCAAAAGAGATACTTGAGGGTTTAGCTAAACAGGTAGGAAAGACTTTGGAGGAGTTGCTCGCTGACAATTTCATTCCAAAGATACCTGAGAAGGAAGCCGGGAATCATTCTGATGACCGTGATGTTCCTGCTTTTGAGGATGTTGAAATGGAAGACATAACGAGTGAGGAGTATCCACAATACTTCAAGACTAATCAAGATTGTGGATTTCCTGGATTCTCAGACGAAATGCTAAACCAAGCCGAGAAACTGGCGAAAGAGAAGAGCAAAGCATTTGAAGATGAAAATTTCAAAGGGCATGACAAACCACGGTTCGAGCAATCGGAGAGTTTGAAGGAATTCTTGAAGAAATTGAAAGAGAAAGAAAACAGTCGTCCGAAAGCTGAAATTCAAGGAAGCTTTTACAAACTTCATAGTGGTATTTTCAAAGGTTGTGCATTGGCCTGGAAGTTTGTTAAAGAATTGAGATGTATAGCAGTGAAGTGGGAGAAGGGGATCTTATATTTCGATAAGTTTCATCATTTGAATACTCTTCCCTATTGGGCAATCCGTGATATTTGCCGTCACCGTTTAACGGGAGCGTCAAATAGTCAGATTACCTACTTTGCTGAGAAGATGACGAGAGAAAGCCAAACCAAGTGGGATTTGTTTGAACCACAATATCCGAAACGAATAGTTCACAAAAAGGATATTGATCAGATTACAGGTATGCCCAAGGTGACGTTGAAATACAAACCACCACGAGTGTTGAAAAAGATTCCTTTGTTGCCAATCCCACAACACTTCGCTAAAGATTTCATTTGGTGGTATTACGATTGGAAGATAGCAGAGGCTGTGATTGTATTAAAAGACGGAGAGAAGAACTACAAGAAGATACACATTTTTGATCCCATGTGGTTAATCAATTGTTCACATGAGGATATAATAATGTTGTTTTACAATCCGATCTATTCTGATGCGAAGGATGCTGAGCAAGCAGGAAAGTACCAACGTGTGGTATTTCTGTGTTTTGCGTATGACATTAATGCTGGTTGTGACTATGGCGAGAAGCTCGGAAAGTTTGTTGAGAAGCAAAAGGTGCCTGAATTGAAAAAGCCAAAGCAAAAGCAATTTCAGGAACCGGTTTTGATGAAAGAACAGAAGATTCAACGACATATCAAGCTGATGAATATTAGAATGGACGAACAACGTCGACAGCAATCCAAGCAATATTCGAGGGGGAGTTTGTAGATGCAATTGTGCGACTAGTGCTTCGGATTGAACAACAAACTTATTTTGTGATTTGTCGTTGGTGCGAAGGAGACTTTTGGAAGGTGCGAAGGAAGAACAGAAGGTGCGAAGGAAGAAGCTGTGGACGAATGTGAATACAGTTTACTGTATAGCTTGGTTCGACCAAACAGTTTGGGCGAACCTGCACATTCGCATGAATCAAATGGGCGAATGTGCAGTCTATAAATAGACAAGCTTGATTTTTGAATGTAACTTTTTGTCATTATTATTCCCTCCACTTTCTGATATTCTCTCTAGTGTTTTGTTTAGCTCTTTTCACGTTCTCACCCTGTTTGTATTGATCTTTCAACGTGTAATCGAGTTGTTAATTAATGAAAAGCTTTTGAAAATGATGATTTACTTGTTTTGATCTGTTTGACTATTATTTTGTGATTGTTTTAGGGATTCCGCACCTAAAACTAACTTGTTTGATCATTCTTTGTTGTTATACGATCCATTCACTCACATACACCAGATTCGACCCCAGGCACCCACATTCGACCCCCAGACACCCACATTCGACCCTATGGTTCTACATTCGACCCATTTGAGCTACGTTCGACCGTTTTGAGCCACGTTCGACCGTTTTGAGCCACGTTCGACCCTTTTGAGCCACGTTCGACCGTTTTGAGCCACGTTCGACTGTTTTGAGCCACGTTCGACCCTTTTGAGCCACGTTCGACCACACGAAGGGTCGAATGAGTTCCACATTCGACCGTTTGCTGTAGAACTTCATAAAACGCACCAAAACGCATCTAAACGGTCCGAAAACATCACAAAACATCACCAATCACAGCACTCAACAATCATTAACATATTCCTACAAAACCCTATCAATTTTATCCTGAAATCCCTCCGTTTTACAAGTTACCCGAAATAGCAAATTATAAAGATGTCACATCAAATGCATGCAATCTTTACCCAATTAGGAAACTTTCTGAAATCAATCAATAATCAACTTAATATACTCAGATTATCATGAACAAGAAACCCCCAATCATATCCTTGTCACTATCATCATGAACAAGCCCTAGATCTAACCCAAAACCCCCCAAAGTGAACAAAACATCATCAATAATCAATTGTAACCTATCCCAATCATAAATCATCATCAATAACAGTCCTAGATCATTGTTATAACATCTATACAGCAATCAATCATCAAACAATACATAACACCACATAAAACACCATTAACACATGTTAATTTGTATGAAAACTCATTGTTTATGAATAAGTTTTGTTTAGAAAGATATTAGGAAGGTTTTTATCCATGAAAACATGTTTGAATCAGATCTAGACTCTTGGGGTTTAATGAAAACGAATTGAAATGCTTTAAAAATGATTTGGAATGAAGAACACACCTTAGATTTTTGTGTAGAAGATGTTTGTAGGTTAGATTATAGAAAACAAGGGCAAAAACTCCTTCCTCGGTGATTAAAGTTGCTAGAGAGTGTTTAGAGGCGTTTAGGGTTTGTGAAATGATGAAAAATGACAAAGTGTGGTATTTATACTATGTCCAGGTTCGACCATTACATGTGGGCGAATGTAGAGTTAAGTGGTCGAATGTAGTTCTTTTAAAAAAAATAGCCAGGTTCGACCCTTCGAACAGTCAAACCAGGAAGTGCCTTTTCCAGATTTTCCAGTTTGTCGTGTTTAACGCATTTTAACGCATCCTAACACATGAACATGCAATCTTAATCTATGTTTAACATATATAATCAAGGATGATCATCTACACATCGTTTAAACATGTATTTGCATATAATCCACCATATAAGAATCAATCTACACATAACACTTAATTTAGTTTATGTAATTCACCAACAACGGGACTCGTAACGTGTGTGTGTGTGTGATTAACCCAATGATCCTCCAAATCATTGAACCCTGGATAATACGGACTGTGTTCCGACTCAACTGACCCCGTCAGGTATGTTTAATAAACGTTTTTCGCTAAGGCAGACTTATGTGTTTATAAAATGTTGACCTAAACATGCCGGGTGTCACAGTAGGTAATACATACCTACTGTAACCAACTCTGAATTATCAGCTTCAACATGGATATCTGGAAATGAGACAAAATAAAACCCAAAAGGAGGACCATTGAAATTTTTAGATTTGTAAATGCATGTATCTAGATTTAGACACAACTTGTTTGGATTCCCTGAGTACTTATACCTGGCTGTATTCATGCCAATTCCAGGATTCCTTATGACAATACAGGCATTATCATGTAAGAAACTCTCAAACCTAAAGAACTAACGTTTGAACACATTTCCCTGTATTTTATTTCCCTGTATATTTTAAAGTTACAATATGCGTTAGTAATAGTATATGTAGTATTCATATATTCATATATGACAAACATAACACTTTAACAATATGAACATTCCTAACTTGTATATAAATAGAAAAGTAAAAAACTTACATTCTCATCTATAAGTATCATTTCAATAGAGTATGACTCATTAGGATTTCTACGATCTGGTTGACGGCAAACTCTGATAATCCTAAGTTTAAACATAAGATTGTTTTTGCTGACGTTAATGTTATTAACCATGCTAAATTCTTAATGGTCAGCCATTGGTATACTACAATAAGAATACAAAACTTATTTTTTAGAATACAGGAATACAGAAAATAATTTATTGAATTGAATATATTTAAAAGAAAAACAAAAATACATTGTTAAGAGGAAATAGAGCACAAAGATTGAATAAAAATTGTGAGAAGCGTGTGATGAATTTTGGATGGATGGTAAGACATTATATGGTGTTTCAATATTGATTTATTTTTAGAACCAGTTATAATTATTATAACTACAATAATTATATAATAACATCAACATACCGTAATTTAATCAATGTTCATATCATTTCTAAAAGAAACTATTTCCAAAACGAATTGATCTCTGAATATATTTTAGGTAAACAGATTGTCATTAAAATGAGATTGAGATTGTAATTTACCATTTTTAAATATTAATTAGACTTGACTATTAGTCTATTAAAGTTAATAGCAAATTAAATTGATGTTTTTAAATTTTTTTAAAAATAATATAATCAAAAGAATATTTTTAGCATATACTTTTTTATAAGCAATCAATATGAATAAATGGTGATTATTTATTGACAAAATGATTTGTAAGTTACCATTTTCATTTTCATTTTCAATCTATTATATTTGACTCGTTAGCGTCAATTACAAATTAATGTGTTTTTTATTTATAATTTATAAAGACAAATATAACGTAATATACCTAATAATAAGTAACACAATAAATAAGTAACACAATACAACAATAATATAATGATAGTTTTACAATATGTAATAACAAAAAATTTCTCAAAATCATAATCATAAATAATATATATTGATAAACCAAAAGTAGCAGGCTGATAAATAATAAACAACAAATAATAACGTAATAAACCTAATAATAAGTAACACAATAAAAAATAATATAATGAAAGTTTTACAATATGTAATAACAAAAAAAATACTCAAAATCATAATGTTAATACCTCTTGCTGTGGATACTGCTAAACCAACAACTTACTGTGAGTAGTAGACCACTTAAACATATAACAATCTACAATTGAAATATTTTCAGGATGAATGAAAGCATCCCAGTTTTCAATAATGTACCTTTTTAAGCATGGACATAAAAGACTTATTGGGTAATGGATGTTGAATTAAATTGAAAATAGTTAGGTACAACAAACCTGGGAACATCAAAAGAAACTTGTATACGAACATTTGAGTTGCAACAGTTGCAATGGATGAACTCTCCATTGAATTTCATATGCGTATTTATACCTGCTAATTTCGCAATAAAGTTGGGAATAATATGCAAATTGAACATTAAATTATAACATTGAAACAATTTATTTTATAAATGTAAATAATTGATAATTGAATCAATTTGAAGAATACTGAGAGCATCTTTGGGATTGAGCTTGGAAACAACTTATTGACTTATTAAGTTTTTGAGAAAGCCAATAAGTCAATAAGTCCTTTTGAAAAGCCAGGATTTGGTACTTTTCCAAATGACTTATTGACTTATTAGCTTAAGTTAATAAGTTGTTTTCAAACTCAATCCCAAACACCCCTTGACAAGAGGAGTTGTTGGTTCATGCTTGATGATTTTGGAGAAAGGATTTCCCTATTGAAATTGTGGAGAATGAGAGTAGTGTTTGATCATAAATGACTTATAAGATATATAAGATATATAATTAATGATTACAAAATTACAAAAGTAAAATAAAACAATAATATAAACAAACGATTAGTAAAAAATAATAAATGGAGATATAGTATGTACCAAATCTGAAGGAGATGGGTAATGTAAGAACTTGAAAATCTAATTAACATTATGGTATGACATATGTGAATACCTGCACATTAAAAAGCATTTTAGACTTATGTGAATAATTTCCCCAAATGTAATAACAACATATATGCATATGAAAAATACAATATTGGATACCGATGATAAATAGATATGGTTTTCAGGTAAAAATTATAAGAAAAGATAAAATATAATAAGTTATTAAAAGATAAATCAATTGATTTTACAGAAATATCAGTCGATTTAGGGTTTTTTACAAACAAATATACGAAGTATGAGCATCTAAGATTAATGTTAAACATTAGGAGAAAACAAATATTGTTATTACCTGAATAAGATGACTATGTAAAACGTATAAACACAGATCCTTGAATCTCGAGAGAAGATGAAAGCAATGGAGGCAATGGAGATTTAGGTTTAATTGAAAATACGAAGAGGAATAAGAATGGGGGACAAAAGGATTTGTTAAAAATAATAGAGAGATAGGTTATTTATATGCGGGTTTATGGGTAACAATATGGTATGATGGGTCGTATAAGAAAACCCATACCCAAGTAAAATGGTAAGAATGGAGGCCATCTAGAGGGGACACCTCAACCCTAGATACTCCTTTATTAGAAGATATAGAATATATATATGAGAACTGAAACAGATACACCATAACCAAGTATAACGCAAAAACGAGTTTAATACATTTATTATTCTATTTAATAAAATTCCTTAAATGTAAATTATTAAAATTACTTCAATTTATTTATGGTTATGCAGTCTGATACGGTAAAGTATTTATGCTCTTCTAGATCCTTGATGCTTTTGAGATACAATACTCGTAACTACTTGCCAACAATGAGTGTTACTTCTTTACTTTCATAATCTTGGAATTTCTCTGCTAAACTGAAGTGAACCATCAACAACCAAACTATGGTAATAAGTTCACCGCCTTTACTCACTTGTGCTATTTGCGTGTCGGGTCTTGAGTTAATCGCAGCATAACACAACATCTCCACCCATACCTTGCTTATGATCAACCATTTATCCAATTTCGACCTTATCTCACTTCGGTTGCTTGTGAGTTCTATGTCCATCAATGTTATCGCCAAATTGCAACTTTGGAACAAGACGGACGTCAAATTGGTTCCTCGCGCCAACCTAAGAATCGTCTTACAAGCATGCATCTGCTTCGATACATTTGGTGTTTGAAATTCTAGAACGTGTTCTAAGACTTGTTTGACATGGTCGCAAACTTCTGCCGAATTATCGAGAAACCGTATTTGGGAAATACCTGGTACTGATGACATAATGATTGGTTGCATGGATAGAAGGTATAGCATATAATCAGATAAGAGTTTCGAGATCTCCCTATATTTGAGTAAGTCAGCCCATCTTTCTTCGGCTTGAAGGACCCAATCGCCACGTGCTGAACTTATCTCCTTCACGGTCTGCAAGTCATTCGTGTGTTGTGATTTCGATTTTATTTCATCGAAGATGAATTTTCTAAGACTATCGGAGAATGCTTCTGGTCTTACATACATGATGCTATCAAGAAATTCATCAACCCCCAACTTGTCGATAACTTTTTCCCATATGTTAACAAATGTAACTTTCGAACAAAATCTTGTATCGTCCCTTTTATTAATTTTTTTGTGCAAGCCGTAGTTGATAAGGTTGAAAGTATTAATGGTTTCGGACCACCTTCGATTCGCAAATATCTTCAGACCTATACAAAGTTTTCGATTCATACATCCTGTCAGTAGGGCTGCAAACAAACTAAACGTTCGACGAACAGTTCGTGAACTATTCGGCGGGAAGTCCGTTTGTGTTCGTTCGTTTAATAAATAAACGGACACAAACAATAAATTTCGTTCGTTTAGCTTGACAAATGAACACGAACAGAGATCGCGTTCGTTCATTTATGTTCGTGAACGTTCAGTAACATGTTCATATATGCTTGTTACTTCGTTAGGTTCTTTAACTTTTTATTTTTAATTTACGTACTTCAAAATTCCTAGTAATAGATTGTTTTATAAATATTAGTGTATTAAATATTAATATTACTTCACTTATTTTTTTAATTATTAATTTGGACGGTTTAAATGAGGATTTCAATGGTTTTTTTATTTATTTTATCTATACTATTATATAATGCATTCTAGATGGACATTAAGGTAATTTCACTACCATTTTAAGATGGCATCTCAAAAGCCACAAGTGTAATCTCTAAATTTTTACCCTTTTTCTTCCACTAATACCCTTGTGTACCACCTTTGATGGCCATTATACAAATTTCTAATGTAACTCATTCAAGTCATTGTTTTTTGAAACCGTAGCATTCATTCCAAATCATTATTATGTGTTTGATCTACCAATCAAACCTTATACGGTTGATATAATTAATACTTCTATCTGTCTTTTATTCCATATCTATAGTATTGATATTTTTTTACCAATATGTTCTCTTTTCTTCTTCTTTAAATATTAAAAAAAGGTATATTTTTTTGTACTGATTTTGATTGAAAAAGTTAACCAATTTGATAACAAATATTTGGTATTCAATTTGGGAATTGAGACGTGATCGGCACCGGACTATAAATACGAAAGAACAAGTGTTAACTCGTGAAACGAACCGGTAAAGATAATAAAAGAAAAGTATTAACTTGATGATTGGTATTATAAAGCGTGGCTAATAATACTGTATATTGGACTAAACCGTTGGACTATATCATATATATATATATATATATATATTGTTATATGTATTTATATAAGTATACATTATATAAAGTGTCGAAACACATAAGTCTTGTTTGATTGGAAATGCAGATAAATAGATTGATTGTCTTTTTCTTTCAAACACAGTGCAGCCGCGCCGCAACGCGCGGGTTCCTGCTAGTTTTATTAAATGAGTACTTTAACTTTAATATGACAACCTTGTGTTATTTTGGAACATTAAAACTACGTCAAATATGTCTATACCGATTTAATTCAAAATTAAATATATGTTAGTTTGTGTTTATTTATATGTTCATGAACACTAATCTGTATTCATGAATGTTCGTTTGTGTGTATCTGTATTCATCAATGTATCTATATTCATCAATGTTCATTTGTATTTATTTACGCTCACCTTTATCCGGTACCTAAAATTAACAAACGAACATGCACAAGTTCATTTTCTTATCAAACAAACACAAACAAAAAATCTCATTCGGTAAGTGTTAATGAACACATTATTTTCTTAACAAACAATCAGGAACAATGCCTTGTTTGTGTTTGTTCTGTTCATTTGCAGTCCTACCTGTTAGCCCTCTACGAAGGTTGGACTGTGTCTGATCGACTACATTATGTTGCTTCCAAAAACTGCATTTGGTTTCCTGTATTATTAGATAGAATTTATTAGTTAGTCATACCTACAATAATCCCAAACTAATAAATTTTATGTAATAAATCCAAACTAAAATATTATATCTAATTACCTTACATGCTCCCTCGATCCGGTGGCTGAGAAAAAAATTGATGATTTTGTTCTTGAGAGTGTTGGCAGGCTCTTCATCGGGTGATCCTCGAAGAGCAATGATGATCTAGTCCGAAAACCAGAACATGAATATAGCAGCTAAATCCAAAACCAATTCCCCAAAGAGCAAACCATAAGTAATCGTCACATCACTTTCACTGAAGTTTGTCTTGCTTTTCATTTTGAATATTATGGTTGCTAAACAAACAGTCACTAGAGAGAAAAATCTAGTAATGGCTCCATACTTGCCATAAACCACAGGGAACTTTGTGAAGAGAACTTCAGAGATTAAGTTTAACTCGACCGCAATCACCTTGAATGCATCTTTCGAGTTCCGATTCAAAAAGAAATCACGGCTTTGATTCCGTTCTGTTAAATTGTAAATCTTATTAACAAAAAGACCAACAAACTTTTCATAGAACAGATGACCATACTGCACCAGCTCAAGTTTTGTTAAACTCCCCTTTATAGCCTTTTTATGGCTTTGCAACAGCTTCATTAATTATCTGCACAAGATTAAATATGTAAATGTGATGGACCCTTTGAGCATGATAATGTAAAAGATGTTGTGATTAATCTAAATCCATGTATTTCTTACTTCATAATTGTTGCAAAAATGTCTAGCTAAAGATTATTTAGAGCATAATATCTAAATCTATGGCCAACATTATCGTAACTTTACAAGTATCAATCAAAGTTTTAAAGTGGTTGATATTACATTCTTACACAATTGTATAGCATTTACCTGCAACTTTCTCTTAATTAGCATAGGTCCATAAACAAACCGAGCTAACATGACTTGGGATGTGTCCATGTTCATTTAAATTGTATGCATTCAATAAGCACACTAGCTAACACATAGACAAATATCCTTTATGTTTTTGTGTTTATTCGTCAGCAACAACTGCGACGACAACGGCGAAGGTGGTGTGGGACAAAGCAACTAGGGGCTTTATCATGTCAGGTTTACGTAAACAACGAGACCGAACCACTTATATCTTGTGTATTTGTGTATCATCTCTTCACTCTCTTTATCTTACGGGCCACGGATTTAGTCTCCGTGTGAGCAAATGATTATATCCTGTAGTGAACACGAGTAACGACCCCCTGGCTATACCCCGAATTATACTCGTTGTTTCTTCATTTGCATTGTCTACTATAATGGGCCATTTCTTGTAGTTATTTATAGGATTGGTTGTAAAGGAAAGGGACAATGAACCTAACCTAATATGGTATCACTAGACAGGTTCTCCTCCCTCTAAAACAAACCTATTGCTGCCACCCCATTTCTTCTCTCTTCTTCTCCACAGTACTGCATTCCTTCTACTTTAACCTCAAACATGGCCTCCAAACAAACCTTACACCATGCTACAACACTCTCAAACATTAAAATTTTTATGCTAGTCACGTTGGAAATAGAATCCGACATTTGGTCAGAGCTCTTCCGAGTCCATTGTAGGGCCTTTCAAGTTCATGCCATCTTTCTCAACGAACCACCTCCTCTACAGCCGCTGCCTCCTCCGATTAAGAATCTCCCACCCCCAAAACCGATGATGAATGAGATCTCGTAGATGCCATTGTACTTTGCTGGATATATAACACGATCTCGAATGACCTTCTTCATACTATATTAAAACCAAACTCCACCGCCTACGATGCCTAGATCGCTGTTGAAAACCTTTTTCAAGATAATAAGAGTTCCCGCGCCATACATATTCTCCACAAGTTTTCAAATACCCGGTAAGATGGCTTTCCAAATATTTCAGCCTACTGCCAGGAACTTAAAGTCTAGGAAAATCAACTTGCTAATGTAAATGCACTTGTGGATAACGATTGGTTTGTTTTACAATTAATCGCCGAGTTAAACGATCAATATGAAGGCATTAACATGATTCTACAACCAAAGCCCATCCCTTCATTCTACACAGCCCGTTTAAAGCTTTTTCAAGTCGAAAGTCGTAAAGCTGAGCAAGCTGTTCACGCAGTTAAAACCGCCAGAACAGCCTTGGTCGTTGGTACTTCATGGCCCCCACCATAGGACACCCGCTTGAACTACTCTCGAAATCATAGACGCGATCGTGGACGTTTACAAGGACACGGCCATGGGAGAGGTTCTTCACATTAGGGTCGGTCAACATACTACAACAATTTCTGGATGCCTTTCCTATCCATGGAACAGTCTGTGGCCCAACACACAACCAGGCCCAATAAAACACTAGACAAGGCCTACTCGAACCCTGGCCCAATTAGGCTCACCACACCGCTTATGCCCGAAGTGATATAGAACGGGCTCTGTACACCATGTCCCTATAGCAACCAGACCCGACTCTCTACACGGACACCTGGGTTACTACAACAATGACCAATGAGCAAGGTGACTTTCATACTTTTTGTAATAATTGCATTCCTCAAAACATAATCATGGGTAATGGCGACACAATACCAGTTTTTGAACAAGGCACCAAATACTTACCTAAACCATTCACACCCTTTATCCTTAAAAATGTCCTTTACTCATACTTAAAATTTAGTTTCCGTTTGCCGTTTTACTACTGATACTTCAGTATGTGTGGAATTTGACCTATTTAACTTTCTCGTGAAGGATTACAAAACCCAGATCTGTATCATGCAGTACAATAGCAGCGGTGACTTATACACTCTTATGCTCGAGTCTGACTCTTCACAACCATCAGCTATTGTAGCCATCTCCTCACATCTCTGGCATTGGTCTACCAGGACAATCCACTTTACATTCTTTATGAAATTCATGTTCTATTGACATTAATAAATCTGACAATGATGCATTCCAGTCTTGCATTTTTGGTAAAAGTATTCGATTGGCGTTTCATGCTTCAAAGTCTTGTACTTATAAACCTTTTGACATCATCCGTAGTGATCTATGGATGTCTTCCATACTTAGTAGTGGGGGCCATCGGTACTATATTTTATTTCTAGATGATTTAACCAATTTTTATGGACATATTCAATCTAAAAGAAATCACAAGGTTTCTCACATTTAGTGTGATAACGGAAAAAAGTACGTCTATACCAGTTTCTAAAATTTCTTTGATGCCAATCGCATGAGTTTTGGCCTCTCTTTCCCCATAATCCTCACAAAATGGGAAAGCCAAACTGAAAATTCATACTATAACCAACATAGTTCGCGCCCTGTTAGCCCATGCCTTTCTTCCCAACACTTTCTGGCACCATGCTCTTGAAACCGCCACTTACCTATTAATCATTCTACCCAATGAGACAAATAAACCCAATAAGCCCACCGAACTCTTACACCGTACCACCCCAACTTATGATCACTTACGAGTTTTCGGATTCTTATGCTATCCACTCAGTCCATCTATCTATCCATCCACTACCATCCACAAACTTGAACATTGCTCTCACCCTTGTGTTTTTTTTGGGCTATCCTCAAACTCATAGAGGATACAAATGTTTTACTTTTCAAACTAAGCAACTTATCATCTCCCAGCAAATCGCATTTGATGAAACCACTTTTGGTCCACGTATAAGATTCACCGACTGATCCACAACCGTCAGGCCCAAACCTTTCATCCTTAGACCCCACAACATCTAATGACCAAACACCTCCCACCACCAACTCAGCTCCCACACCTGGCCCAATACGATCCCACACCCATACCGGCCCACACCGTACCCCTCTTACCGCCCAAAACTCCACTGCTCACCCTTCTTCCTCCACCCCACACCATAGGCCCAGAACCTCTGACCCTTCATTAGCTGACCAACTCAGCCTCGAAAACACTTCAGACCAGACAATGATGTGGACGACATCCTTTTGGTCACTTCTTCTACAAACCTCAGACAATGATGGCTCATGACTAAACTTGCCTATGAATTTGCAATGAAAGACCCTGGTCATCTTAGTTATTTTTAGGACATCTCGGTTACAATGTCCCTCTTACAACACTCTTATGCCATGGATATTATTTCACGGGCCGACATTTAGTCATGCAACCCGGTTTCTACACCAGTTGACACCAATGCTAAGTTAAGTGCAGCCTCAGGTTATACATTTCAGTACCTACCTTTCACTCGCCCTGATATCTCATATATGGTTCAGCAAATCTGTATGCATATGCATGCTCCTCGAACAGACCACTGGAATGCCTTTAAACACATCATTCGTTTATGTTAAAGGCACCGCTTCCAATGGACTGACCATCGGTCACACTATAGCTCCATCTTTACTTGCCTACACCAATGTGGATTGGGTCGGTTGCCCTTATACTAGACAATCTACAGGTGGTTACTGCATACTATGGTGATAATCTCATTTCTTGGTCATCTAATCATCAGAGTTCCATCTAACGATCCAGTTCAGAAGCAGAATACCGTAGGGTAGCCAATGTCGTAGCCGAGGTTTGTTGGTTACGAATTTTGTTACTGGAACTTCATCACCCCTTCCTCCTGCAACATTGCTTTACTGTGACAACGCCAGTGCCATCTACTTATCATACAATCTGGTTCAACATCAACGAACCATACACATCGAGATTGACATTCACTTTGTCCGTGAAAAAGTCCAACATGGCCAGGTTTGGATTTTATACGTCCCATTCGGATACCAGTTTGTCGACATCTTCACTAAAGGTTTTCCGCGCATACTGTTCAATATTTCAGATCCAGTCTCAGCATATGCTCTCTCCCCGCTTTGAATGTCGGAGTATAATAGCCGAAATATTTTCCATAGAAATAGTCAACCCCTTGTGACTAGCACATCAGTTACATTGACCATCAGTTACATTGACTATTAGTTACGTTGACTAGCCTTGTGGCTAGCACACCAGTTACGTTGACCATCAGTTACACTGACTAGCACATCAGTTACATTGTATCCTAAAATAGGCTCTCTTGTAGTTATTTATAGGATTGATTGTAAATGAGAAGGGACAATGAATATATTCTAATAGTTCTGATCGATTATTACACTTACATAACTCAAATTTAGAACATGAACCTAAGGTGATTTCTAGTTTCTCTAGCCGTAAACATTACACGCCTCTGCCAAGTTGGCTAGATCCGTGTTTGTTTATTTTGTTTAACTAAATACATAAAAAAGGCTATTCATATTCTTTCATTTACTAAATATACTAGATTATATCCTGAAGCTTTTCGGGAAAGACAAATATAATATGAAGTGATAAAATATGTGTTATGATGTACCATAAAAGTTAATGTACTACAATATGAGAAAACAATAGTTTACATCATGTGAATACGAATGAAAATGTATATTAAAAAGAATATTTACGTTTGGATGAGGAGCAGAGCCAGAAACAACCATTGTAGGGCGTGATTGAGACGGTAGTTTTGAAGGTGTGACTTTGTTGGAAAGGAGTGGTTTTAACCTATTATGCTCTGGATGAAAATATAAGTCTTATTTGCTGGTTTGAACATGATTAATGACTTGCCTAGATAAGATTAATGAATTATCTGAACACATTGTGTTTTTTTCTGTATGAACAAGAACACATTGTGTTTTTTTCTCTATGAACAAAAACCCACCAAAAAAGTCATTTTTTTTCGTTTTATGTATAGCACTATGACGCTCGTTAATTTGGTGTATTTTTTTAAATCTCTTATATAAAAGTTATTAACGTTTAGAAAATGTTTTTTTTGGGGGGGGGGGGGGGGGGACATGAGAGCGAAAAAGACTTGTTGATGGAAATAAGGGGGATGATGACCTAATTGAATGCTATGTCAGCAAATAGGGTTTTCTTTTATTATATACTATACTAGACTAGATTATTATCCATGTGGATACACGGTTCAATAAATACTAATACTATGAATTTTAAACTATATTAAATAAAAATAAAACTAAACATAGATTAACAAAAAAAGTTAAATATTATAATAAACATGAACATAGTTAATAGTTAAAAAAAAATTCATAAGTAAAAAAAAAAGAACAACAATAATAATTCAACACCATACGAAATGTTAGATAACGGTGTTCGTTTCACGTTACCTAAAAAAGAAACAAATTCAATATAAGTTGAATTATTAAATTAAATGTGGGTTAAAGTTTAAATTATTTTTTTACTTAGACGTATGCTTAAATCACTTAGACGTATCCTGTTTATATTTGAGGGAAAAAAAAAGAGTAAATAATCTATTTGGAAATCAGAAAGGTATAAACGATGAATATATTAAAAAAATACAATTCAAGGTAATAATATAATTGGAGTGTAAGTCAACCGACACAAACAAAAATTATTTTTTTTACTTAGACGTATGCTTAGATCACTTAGTCGTATCATGTTTATATTTGAGGAAAAAAAGAGTAAATAATCTATTTGGAAATCAGAAAGGTATAAACGATGAATATATTAAAAAAATACAATTCAAGGTAATAATGTAATTGGAGTGTAAGTCAACTGACACAAACAACTAGCTGAAAAAATTAAAACGACATTTTGAGTTATTTAACAAAATGCAAGTGAGCTCATTTTACTACGTATGACGTCAGATAGAAGGTTTATTATAAGAAGAAGTGAGTGTAATGTCAACTTTATTTTTCTTCTAATATGTTGAGCATTATTTTAAAGTTGCACTAAGATAATAGATTATTAGTTTTATATTTTATAAAACTTAGAAATGCAAGTATCATAAAAAAGTAACGGGCTTCGATTGAATCTTCTTATCTTTTTATTGTATTTTAAAAGCATTTTTGTTTTTTTAAACAAATACAACACACACACACACACATATATATATATGTATACATTCACAGTTTATACAGTTATACAAATGTAGGTGTATTACACTCTAGTACAACCACAATAAACTAAGTGAAAAACAATGAAACTATATCATAAAAAGTGGTTAAGAATATGTTTTACATACGTGAAAATGAATAACAACTTTCAAACACCAAATGTTTAAATAATTATGCTTGTAATATCTTTATATTAATTAGGAATTGTGATATCTAGGAATTAATCAAATGATAAATGGTTTTAAAAACCGTAATATATATGTAATGATTTGAACGAGGATGAGGAAAAAAATTAATTTGTTAATTACAATTATAACTAGTTTGATAAATTTATAAAAAATATTAATTATTAAATTTTAAGTACGTTAGGATATCTCTAATTTAAAGGTAATAAATAGGTTTAATTGTTACAATTATTAACTTAAAGTCAAAAGTTTGATATTTTTTTAAAAGATTCATATCATTCAAAATTTTAAATTAAATGCATTAATTAAGTTTAGTTGTTACCATTATTATCTTAAATTCTAAATTTAGAATTTTTATAATATTAACCAAAATTTAAAAATTTAAATTATAGATATTAAAGTTTGAAGTTATATACTTTAATGAAACATTTAATATTCAAATATTTTTAAAGTTTAAGGAGTTGTTTGGTAGCCTCTAATTAGCCATTAAGAATACATCTGAATGGTTCATAGCCTCAATGGTTAATATGTAATCTGAACTAAAAATGGTTAAGATGTAACATCTTAATAATTGCTTGTTAACCATTTAGACTTAAGGTTACCTCTTACCCATTCAGATGTTACGGACCATTAAGAGGTAGCATCTAAATGGTTATTAATAGGCTACCAAATAGCCCGTAACTATATTCTGTCATTTGGCATTCTAGTATTCAATATTTGAATTTAAAATTGTAACTAATTTGAGAAATTTATAACCAACATTACTATTTATTAAATTTTAAATATATTAGAAAATATGTAATTTAAAGGTGGTGTAATTGTTACCATTATTAACATAAATTAACAAATTTGATTTTTTTTAAAATTCAAATCATTCAAAATTTCAAATTAAATGTATTAGTTGATTCCAAATTTTACCATAATCAATTTACATTTAATGTTTTTAATTTTTATAATATTAACCAAAATGTAATAATTAAAATTGTAGATATTAAAATTTGATGCTAAATACTTAAATAGAACATTTAGTATTCAAATATTTTTAAAACTTAACAGAAATCAATAATTTTGTTTCTTAGTATCTAAAATTTTAATTTTGACTTGTAACTAATTTGAGAAATTTATAACCGAAATTATTAATTGTTATATTTTAAATATATTTTGAAATCTATAATTTATAGATAAAAAACAGATGTAAAAGTTACCATGATTAATTTAAATTCAAAATTTTACACTTTTTAAAGATTCAATTCATTCAAAATTTTGAATTAAATGTTTTAATTAAGTCTAATTTTTACCATTATTATGTAATATTCAAATTTTTAAAATTTTATATTACTAACATAAATTTAAAATTAAAATTTTATAAGTTAAAATTTGAAATTAAATAGTTAAATAGAACATTTAGTATTCAAATATTGAATAACTTTAATTGACATCTATAATTTCAAATTCTAGTATTTAAAATTTGAATATTAACTTGCAACTAATTTGGGAAATTTATAACAGAAATTATTAATTATTAAATTTTAAATATTTTAGAAAATCTCTAATTTAAAGGTAATAAGTATGTATAATTGTTACAATTATTAACTTAAATTCAAAAATATGATTTTTATTTAAAGTTTTAGATCATTCCAAATTCAAATTAAATGTAATAAATGTATTAGTTAACTTTAATTGTTACCATTATTATATTAAATTCAAAATTTGAATTTTTATAATATTACCAGAAAGGATATTAAAATTTGAAATTAAATGCTTAAATAGAAACTTTAGTAATCGAGCATTTTTAAAGGTTAACTGAAATCTAAAATGTAAAAAAATTGGTCAAACTAAATTAATTTTAAATTTCAATTTTCTGAACAAATGGTCAAACCAAATCAATTAGAATTAATGCTATAATCTTAGTAACCAATTAAAAGATTCCTGCAAACATGCAATCCATTATTGACCAACCAAAGTAAGATCAAACATGAAATTTAAATGAGCATTCAAAGAATAATATCATAATCCGTATGAACACGATAAACACCAACATAAACTGTATACATCCACCAATAAATTCCATTTAACCCTCTAACAAACATCCATCCAGAAAAACCTCCTATTATCTAATTAATCCTCATAGATATCATGATCTTAATAAAAACAATGGACATTAAGCATACTTGAAAATGTATTAAAACTGATAAAATTAATTAGCAAAGTATGAAAAAAAAACTAATCGAACACATATCATGTTTTACTAATTTTTACTTTGATTCATGATATTAAACAATTAGTAATGAATAATCGATAACATTAATAATAGGGGTTTTTATTAACATAAACTCATCCACAAAAGAAGAAACAATCGGATTCATTAAAATCGGAAACAATAACATTGAAAACCTAAAGCATTTAACACTAAATCGTTAACAGAAAATGAGATTAAATAAACGAATTAACAAAAATAGAAACAATAACCTACAAACATCTAATAGAAATAGTCATTCAGAATATACGATTTAACACTTAACTAGAGCAGCAATCAAACGAAGATTTAAAACTAAATTAGAGAATCAATAAACCTAGAAAAATGAATTATCAAGAAGAATATACGAATTGTCACCTAATAGATGATATAATTAAGAATTAGAGGAAAGGAAATTTGATAAGGGTTTAGAAGTTTGTTTAGGATTTTTATCGAGATAAAGAATAATGTAAAAGGGAAGAGATTATCTAAGATATTAAAAATTGAAGTTATTAATTGTGAGGATAAGGGGGGATAAAATGGAGAGATTTAGGTGTAGGGAGAGGCATGTGTCAAGTATTGAGAAGATGAGGATTAATGAATGAAATATTTTGAAGGTAAGATGTGTCAAAATTGGGGCGAAGAGATTTAGTGAAAGGTCATTTAGATGAGTCGCATTTGTCACTAATGATTGTGTTTATTAGTTTTATATATAGAAGATATATAATAAATTTTCATTTCAACAATTCACCAAGAGTGTTTAATTAACATTCGTTCTGTTAAGTCATTTTTGTTTAATTACATTCCAAGCTAGTACTAGGAATATGCACTCATTCAATTTTGCAATAATATGGATCCATGGAAAAATATTGCAAGATACATGTGACGGGTGGTTCAAGGAACAACCCTTTATATTGATAAAACGCTTAATTTATCCGCATTTGATTATGTTATTGCTTAAGATTGGATAACTGCGAGTATGTTGGTTACAGGTGTGAAAAGGAGCTTAAAACGAAGAAACACGGGCTTTGGAACGGACTGGAACGGGATGGAGCAAAGAAGATTTGAAAGAAGAAAAAACGAAGAAACTGAAGGCTCCACCGTACCTTACGGTAGCCACCGTAAGGTACGGTGATTCTGGACAACAAATTCTCACCGTTTGGCAGTCTCTCCTGACCGTTGGTTTTCTTCATCCCACCGTACCTTACGGTGGGCACCGTAAGCTACGGTGGCCTCTGCAAAATTGTGTAACTCCCTTTATTTAAGACGACTTGAAGGTGTCTTTTGGGTATCTTTTTACTTGGGGCCGTTTCTAGAGACTTGTGGGGCGATTCTGGCTGCTTTGGATCATTGGAGGCTTATTACAAACACTTGGCTTTTGTTTTTTATTCTTATGAACAATTCCATGAATGTGTTGATGATTCACCAAGTCATGCTAGGCTAAACATTTGGTGATCATTATTGGTGAAGGTTTTTCTTGAACTCTTGTGTGTGATTTCATGCATTTCTAGAATAATGACTTGGTATTTTGCTTTATTATTATGATGTATGAACAATTGCTCGTGGTTTTGAAGCGATCTATTCTTCCCAAAACTGTACATTGGGGACAATGTACCTCAAGTGTGGAGGTGGGGAAAATTTTGAGTTTTAAAAATTTTAGGAAATCAAGCTTAGTGTTGTGAGAATTGGAACACCTTGAATTGACCTCGAGAGGCACATCGACAACCCTTAATACCCATTTTTATTCTTGGTGAGATTTGAGCCACAATTGTAGAACAATATATATATACATCTTTCTAAGTGAGAGTGGCAATGGGTGGGGGTGCACTAGAACTTGTGCCTGAATGCGACTTGACTCTTTAGGTGAACATGAGTGTAGAAATGATAAGGGCATTAGGTAGCCTCGCCATGTTGAGCGAGAGTGTGGGAATTGGGGGATTGGACCTCATGCATTATATATATGAGCTTGGTGGTGAGAGGGGCGGGGGTTTGGACATTTAGTTGCCCATTATTGAGCCTAAAAGCCTATTGATTGTTAACTCTTTAGCTAGCTTCCTAAATGAATACCCAACTTGGCTCGGTCTTTTGTGGCTAGTAGTAGTGTGTGAGTTGTGTCTATTGAATCGAGATTATGAAGAGTTGAGTGTGTTCTATGTTTGTTAGATTAAAAAAAAAAGAGTTTGAGAAGATGATGTATAGTTGAGTGTGTGAATGTTTGTGTGACGATGTATTGTTCGTTTCTATTGAAGAAAAAGAAAAAAAAAATGAAAAAAAAACATGATGCAAAAGAGGTCATGAACAGAAAAAAAAAAAAAAAGAAAAAGAAGAAAAAAAAGAGAGAGGTTCATGTGTGATATAGTAGTAGTTCGTGTCTGTGTTGTGTGCGTTAGTGTGTGTGTGGTTGTGCAATAAAACAACGGGAAAAGTTTTGCGCTACTATAAATATATCCCATTTCCTACCTTTAGACTTGGCCACATTACAACCCGACAAGACCCTTTGATTTGCTATCATGTTTAGCGTTTGTAAGAGGAGGGTTGATTTAGGTACAAGCTTATGGTTGTGCACCTATCTATTTGCCTTTTGTGTGCCTAGCTCCTAATTTCTAGTGTTCATTTGTCGCCGAGAGGAGAGAAATTGTGAGGGGTGTGTTGATTCGTGTGTTAAGGACGGGTTAGTATAGGGATTGCATGCTTACGCTGGATTCAAAGTGATCGCTTTGTGAAAAAAAAATGATTTTGATGTATTACTTGGGACAAGCAATGGTCAAGTGTGGGGATGTGACGGGTGGTTCAAGGAACAACCCTTTATATTGATAAAACGCTTAATTTATCCGCATTTGATTATGTTATTGCTTGAGATTGGATAACCGCGAGTATGTTGGTTACAGGTGTGATAAGGAGCTGAAAATGAAGAAACACGGGCTTTGGAACGGAACGGAATGGGATGGAGCAAATAAGAGTTGAAAGAAGAAAAAACGAAGAAATTGAAGGCTCCACCGTACCTTACGGTAGCCACCGTAAGGTACGGTGGTTCTGGGCAACAAATTCTCATCGTTTAGCAGTCTCTCCTGACCGTTGGTTTTCTTCATCCCACCGTACCTTACGGTGGGCACCGTAAGGTACGGTGGCCTCTGCAAAATTGTGTAACTCCCTTTATTTAAGAGGACTTGATGGTGTCTTTTGGGTATCTTTTCACTTGGGGCCGTTTCTAGAAAGTTGTGGGGCGATTTTGGCTGCTTTGGATCATTGGTGGCTTATTACAAACATTTGGCTTTTGTTTTTTATTCTTATGAACAATTCCATGAATGTGTTGATGATTCACCAAGTCATGCTAGGCTAAACATTTGGTGATCATTCTTGGTGAAGGTTTTTCTTGAACTCTTGTGTGTGATTTCTTGCATTTCTAGAATAATGACTTGGTATTTTGCTTTGTTATTATGATGTATGAACAATTGCTTGTAGTGTGTTGATTAAATTACTAATTCTTATTCTCTATCGTACGTTCTTGGCGTTGCTAACAACTAAGATATCACGGGAAGGATTAGGGGTTGGTTATTGATTAATTGGTCATCGGGAAACAACCTTGCGTTAATTCAATCCGAGTACTTTGTTCCCTTTTATCACAACAATTGTTTTTACATGAGTTATGTCTATGTAACTCTTTCTAGTGGAAATTCACACAAGTGTTTAGAGAAACCGGATCCTTGAATGGTCATTGTCTCATAATTTGAAGAAACACTCTTAAGTTTAAATCGATATTTAGTTGTTACTTTAGTTAAAACCAAAACAATCAAAATCTTAATCATTTACTTTTTGTTAAGTAGTTTAATTTAGTTAATCAACAAAACTAGAATTCACACATTTTCCACAAACTCCCTATGTTCAATACCTTCTTACCACTATTTGTTAGTTGTAATTGGGAAATTTTACGTGTACCACGACAAGCACGTCAAATTTTGGCGCCATTGCCGGGGAGTAGTGCGCAACGTGTGTTAATCTTTTTGTTTTGTTTTGTTATTTTCGGGTTTACACTGGTTGTGTTTAGTGTGCAGGTACTTCAATTGTATGCATACTAGAGGCTCTCACGAGTCATCACCGCTATTGTTTGATCCGGAGATTGAAAGGACATTGAGACAGAACCGAGTGTTGATAAGAAAGAATAGAATCATTGATTCACCCACTTCACCGTTTACACCAAGAAACATAATGCAAGACTCCCAAATACCAACAACGGGTCAAACGACCTCATCATTCATGCCTACCTCTACAAAACTGTCACCCAACACCACAATGAATAACCTTTCCAACAATCCTGCTACACCAATCCATACAAACCCAACCGAGTTCCACTCATGTTGAACCAAACCTTAGTTATAGTCCATCAAATACCATTCCACCATTTTCCCATTTTTTCCCAACTACGGGTCAATCATCTTCTACTATCCCACAACCACAAGGACAAGGATCAACCATTGTCCACACCACATCTACGTACCAACCACCAAACCAATCGGGTTTTCACTACTCATCTCTTCTAGGTGGGCAAAATTTGAGATTTCCATGGGATGTGTATGATGATGTGTATGATGAAGAAGAGTTTAGTGGGTATAATGAAGAAGGGTACTACTATGGAGGTGATGGTGCATTTGTGGGATCTCAAGCTCAAATGGGTCAAGTAAGTCAACCGAATTTACAATTTCAAGACCCGGGAAGACTACCGGTTGGGGTGCAACATGTTAGACGGCAAGGATTGCAATTGCAACGTCCTACACCACTTAGCCAAATGCGTCCTCCAAACATGCAAGCTCAAAATCAGAGGCCGATTCAACAACAACCACCACCTATGCATCAAAACCCATATGAACAACAATTTGCACCACAAGGGCCAATGCAAGGTCAAATGCGTCAACCAAGAGCGCCATTGGGAGCACCTAGAAGACTTCACAGTGATGTTGTACGGGGAATTAAAGCGCATTTTCGGCCGATTATCACTAATAATCCTTCACCAATAGTGATTCCTCAAAATGCAAATGGAAGAACTTTTGAAGTTAGAACAACCGCTCTCCAAAGTTTACCAAAATTCAAGGGGCTAGCAACGGAAGAGCCTTATTTCCTTTTGGAGACATATGATTCTATTTGCAACACTATTGGAGGACAAGGTTTTCCTGCGGATGATGTTAAGTTGGTTCTTTTCCAATTTTCATTGGAAGACAAGGCAAAGAGATGGTTTCACACTTTACCATCCGCATCTATCTTTACATGGACCGACATGCAACAAATATTCTTAGATGAATTTTATAGCTCTCAAAAGACTAATGATGCAAGGAGAGGGTTGAGAAGTTTTCAACAACAATCGGGGGAAATGTTTCATGAAGCATTTGAAAGATTCAATATGATGTTAAGAAATTGTCCCCACCATGGTATCCAACTTTGGGAATTGTTGAATGCTTTCCATGAAGGGTTGAGTTTGGAGGATGCACGTGATTCAATGTCCATCACAAATGGTACTTTTGGTACAAATTATGAGCAAGATGATTGGGCATTTTTAGAGCAAATGGCGGTAACTTCCAAAAGAAAGGCTCAATCATCGAGACATGCGAGGCATGTAATTCAAAGGCCTCAAGTGCATGGGGTAGAAAGTGGTAATGCGCAAACATCAAATCAATTGTACAATGTTTGCAATAATTGTCAAGAAATAGGCCACACGGCGGAGGTTTGTCAAGTGGTGGTGAATGAAGGACAAACGGAAGAGGTGAATGCTATTCAAGGGGGTGGTAGAAATTTTGATATGAATTCCAATGTATACTACCCCGGGTTACGAAATCATCCAAATTTTCGGTATGGAAATGCATCAAATCAATCTAACCCGAATTTTCAAGCTGCTCAAGGTAATTATGTACCTCGTCAACAATACAATCAAGGAAACTATAGAGGTGGATACAACAATGGATACCAAGGGCAAGCTCAAACGGGTTAAAGGAATTCGGGTCAAGATTCATCAAGTGGGAATGAAGTCATGGAGATGCTTCGAGCTATGCAACAAGATATGCAAAAGAAAAATCAACTTGATGAAGCTCGGATACAAAAGGATGAGGTTCGTGACAAAAGCATCCAAGCATTGACAACCCAAATGGGCCAATTAGCAACCGATGTGGCCGAATTGAAAAAAGGTAAAGGAAAGCTTCCTAGTGATACTCAGGTAAATCCGTCCCATGGCTCATCACGAGGTAATAATGTTAATGTTAATCAAGTGAGTGTGTTAAGAAGTGGTAAAGAGTTTAAGGCTAATTTGTCACCGGGTTTTGTTGAGGGGGTAGTGGATGTTACGGGTGATGAAAGTGAAAATGATGAAACTCCACCGGTTTTACAAAAAGAATCAAATGTTAAAAAACCGAAAGTGAGTGAAAATGAAAAAAATGAAAAATTTGAAAATGAGCCGAGTCAAGTTCCATTTCCATCGGCTCTACTTGACCCGGGTAAGAAAAATTTTATTGCATCAAGAGGTCCCCAAAAAGAAGAAATGTGGGACATGTTTAAACAAGTAAAAATAAATCTTCCTTTACTTGATGCAATAAAACAAGTACCCGCCTATGCTAAATTTTTAAAAGAATTGTGTACACAAAAGAGGCAACAAAAGAAGAAAATTCCTAAGCGGGTAAATGTTACCGGTTAAGTAAGTGCGGTTTTAAATGGGGAGCTTCCTCCTATGCTCCAAGATCCGGGCACGCCATTAATAAATATTCAAGTTGGTAATTTTCAAATGGCAAAGGCATTGCTAGATCTTGGAGCCGGGGTGAGCATTTTACCGGGGGGTTTGTATGATGAATATGACTTTGGACCATCGGCTAGGGTGGAGACAACGGTTGTTTTAGCCGATTTGTCTCATAAGTTACCTCGGGGGATGGTTCAAAATGTCATTGTTAAAATTGATGAATTTTATTACCCTGTCGATTTTTTGGTATTGGATTACTCATCCGCGGATTCAAAACAACAACAAAATGTTACATTGGGTCGTCCATTTTTGAATACCGCACATGCGGTAATTGATTGTAGATTTGGCACGGTCGATATGACATTTGGAATCCGGAAAATGCGTTTAAATGCTTTTACTAACAATTCTAATGATTCCGGTGTTGAAGTGTGTTTTATGGCAGATATCATCGATGGGTGCAATCCACATGAATATGAGAAAGATGGAATGGATTTGTGTGCTTGTGATTTTTCTGAACAGGTACATGCTTGTGTTTTGGAAGTTGAAGAGGAAAAGCAAGATGTCTTGGCGTTGAAGGAGGGTCTACCACCATGGTCCCACCAATTTGATAGTTTACCGGTGGAAATTGATTCGGGTACCAAACCGTCGCTAGAAGAAGCACCAAATTTGGAGCTCAGGGACTTGCCAAGCCATTTGAAGTATGTTTTCCTAGGGGATAATGACACATTACCTGTCATTATTGCCTCTAATTTAGAGATGGCACAAGAGCAAGCTTTGATGGAAGTCTTGAGAGAAAATAAAGAAGCTATTGGGTGGACAATTGCTGACCTTAAAGGAATTAGTCCATCAATTGTCATGCACAAGATCATCACCACCGAGGATGCAAAGCCCACAAGGGAAGCTCAAAGAAGGTTAAATCCGAACCTTAGGGAAGTGGTAAAGAAAGAGGTAATTAAGTGGTTGGATGCGGGAAGTATTTATCCCATTTCGGACAGTGCTTGGGTAAGTCCTACTCAAGTGGTTCCTAAGAAGTCCGGTATTCAAGTAATTAAAGATGAAAGTGGTGAACAAATTGCTACCCGACCCGTTACCAGGTGGCGGGTGTGTATTGATTACCGAAAATTGAATGCCGCCACTTCTAAGGACCATTTCCCACTTCATTTTATTGACCAAATTATTGAAAAACTTTCGGGTCAAAAATATTATTGCTTTTAGATGGGTATTCGGGGTACAACCAAATAGCGATACACCCGGATGACCAACATAAGACCACCTTCACTTGTCCATATGGTACTTTTGCCTTTAGGCGGATGCCATTTGGATTGTGTAACGCTCCGACAACTTTTCAACGATGTATGATGAGTATTTTCTCGGACATGGTTGGAGAGTCGTTAGAAGTGTTTATGGATGATTTCTCAATTTTTGGCACTAGTTTTGAATCTTGTCTCAATGAGTTGCAAAAAGTTTTAAAAAGATGTGTTGAGAAAAATTTAGTGCTTAGTTGGGAGAAAATCCATTTCATGGTGCAAGAGGGAATTGTGTTAGGCCATGTGATTTCTGAGCGGGGTATGGAGGTGGACAAGGCGAAAATTCGGGTCATATCATCATTGCCACCACCGAAAAACGTGAAAGGGGTAAAATCATTTTTGGGACATGTGGGATTTTATAGACGCTTTATTAAGGGTTTTAGTGTTATCACCAAGCCTTTATGTAATTTGCTTTAAAAGATGTTCCCTTTGATTTTACTAATGAGTGTTTGCAAGCTTTTAATATTTTGAAGGAACATTTAGTCAAGGCTCCTATTTTGCAACCGCCGGATTGGTCAAAGCCATTTGAGATAATGTGTGATGCAAGCGACACTACAATTGGTGTTGTTTTGGGTCAACGAGTGGATAGGAAGCCGGTGGTAATTTACTATGCAAGCAAGACTTTGTCCGAAGCGCAACTGAATTACACCACAACCGAAAAAGAATTATTAGCAGTGGTGTATGCTTTGGACAAGTTTCGCTCATATATATGGGGGAGCAAGGTGGTGGTATATTCGGACCATAGTGTGGTTCGATATTTGATGGAGAAAAAAGTTGCCAAGCCACGGTTGATTCGGTGGGTTTTGCTACTTCAAGAGTTTGACTTGGAAATTCAGGACAAAAAGGGGAGTGAAAATGTAGTAGCGGATCACTTGTCTCGAATTCCGGTGGAAGGGATTAATGATGTGAGTGAGATAAATGAAAGATTTCTGGATGAACAACTTCTAGCCGTGTCTACTCGAGTTGCACCGTGGTATGCTCATTATGTTAATTATTTAGCCACAGGTACCATTCCGAATCATTGGACCAAGAAACGAAGACAACAATTTATGGTCCAAGTGAAACAATATATTTGGGATGAACCGGATCTTTTCAAGATTGGGCCCGATCAAGTGATCCGAAGGTGTGTTCCCGAATCGGAAGTTAAAGAAAAATTGACACATGCTCATTCTTCCGCTTGTGGTGGGCACTTTAGTGGGCATAAAACCGGTTACCGGGTACTTTCATGTGGGTTTTATTGGCCCACAATTTTCAAAGATGCGTGTGAATTCGCCCGGAATTGTTTGAATTGTCAAAGGATGGGAAGTATATCCAAAAGAGATGAGATGCCAATGCCACCGATCTTGGTTGTAGAGATATTTGATGTTTGGGGCATCAATTTTATGGGTCCATTTCCTAATTCAAACGGGTTTTTATATATTTTGGTGGCGGTGGATTATGTGTCGAAGTGGATTGAAGCTATTGCAACAAGGACAAATGACCATTTGGTTGTTTGTAAATTCGTACAATCCAACATCTTTGCCCGGTTTGGCATTCCACGAGTAATTATAAGTGATGGTGGTTCGCACTTTAAAAATTTTAATTTTGGGAAGTTGCTGAAAAGATATAGTGTGAATCACCGGATTGCTACACCGTACCATCCACAAACAAGTGGACAAGTTGAAGTGTCCAACGGACAAATCAAAGAAATTCTAATGAAGACGGTTCGAGTTGATAGAAAGGATTGGTTGGGTAAGTTGGATGATGCTTTGTGGGAGTATCGAACGGCCTACAAAACTACAATTGGCACTACACCTTATCGAATGGTGTATGGAAAGGGGTGTCATTTGCCAATGGAGTTAGCACATCGGCAGCTTAAAGGTGCACATTGGCCACCGTAGGAAACGCTCCCCACTGTAAGTTACGGTGGGGTCTGGGCTTCCAAGTGTTGTTTTCTTACGTTAAAAAAATTGTTTTTTTCTTAACTCACGAGAGTATTCCTGGCCACACAAAACATCATCTTCCACTTTTCTTTCTTCTTCTTCCTCCAAGAACTCCAAACACCATAACCCTTTCCACCTTAAATCCTTCATAACTCTCTTAAATCCTAACCAAATACAATAATTTTTGGGTCTAACTTGGCTAGAATTTCATCTAGTTTCTGATTTTGGGTAGAAAAATACAAGAAAAAAACGTTTAGGTGGCCGAATCAAAACCCTAGATATCGCATATTTTGGGGCTTTTGCAAGATTTAGTTGTTTTTGTGTTTCAATCTCTTCAAAACAAAGGTTTGTACCCTATTTTGTTAATTTTGATGCCACATTTTAAGAAATAGAGGTTATCGTTCTTATTTAGTAAATACCCACTTGCTTGTTATTAGATGTTAGAATGTGAATATTGTTGATTGATAATAATATGGTGATAGATGGTATTTTGAGATGGATATGTGAAACCTTTTGGTAATGCTCATAATGTAGAGGCTTCATGCCCAAATTTTGTTAAACCAATTATAAAGTTGTCAGTTCACTATCATCTATTGCCATAATAACAAGCAAGTGTGGGGAAATTTGAAGAGATTTAGACTGATTTGGGTATTTGTGTTGTGTTTGGTTGATTGTTATGTGTGTAGGAACATGGCGAAAACCGGAGAGGTAGCGGGAGCAAGTTCATCCACCGCGAAAGCTAAAGGAAAACAGCCCGCGCAACAATACAAGAGAAGGAAATATGTTGGACGCAATGACGACTCAGACGAAGAAATGGAGCAAGCACCCGAGCAGCCTCTTTTGGACCCGGCTGATAAGCCGAAATGGGAGGCGGGACCTTTGAATGAACAACCGGGGATATGGCAGCCAACATTATTCCATGATCATATGATAGGGTTACAAGATCGGCCTAGTGCGTTTATTTGTGAATGAGATGTACGTGAGAGAGAGTTTGGGCCGTTCAAAGTATTTGACAGGTTCAAGGCCCTGGGATGGGAAGCAGTGCTTCACTGCTATGATCATGAGGATAAATACTTGTTCTTGGATGAAATCGAAGAGTGGATGGCGACCTTGAAATGCAATAGATATGACAAGCCGTCCCAAATGAAGTTAACAGGTGTGGTGAAGGGGGTGGAAGTTGAGATGTCGTATGATTCGTTGCGCAGATTGGCTAAATATGATAGCTTACCGATGCGAGAGTATAAAAACCCAAGTATTGATGATTTGCTAGTTAGTCCTGAAAAGCATCCGAGGTGGATGGAGATGTTAGAAGCGTTATTCCTTCCAGGCACATATTATGGGACTTTATACAGACAAAACATGAAGATTGAGCCTAAACTTTTGTTGGCAATTTGTATTTTAAATGTCCTACCGAGGCGGGCCGACAAAGAACAAGTGAGGTTCCCAGAAATTCCTATTCTATATGCATTGATTCATGGGGGCCCAAAAATTTTTATTCGGTACTTGATTTTGAACCATGTGTCAATGTGCCGAAATTCGGTAGGGAGGACGATTATCCCCTATTGCAGAATTATTACTGCTTTGTTAAAGCAACAGGGGGCAATCACAACTGATGACATGGGAAAGAAAAAAAGATACAAGCCGCTGGAGTTAAAGAAGATGGGGACTGGGTGGATTTACTCTGAATCGGAAAGGTATCACAAGTTAAAAACCGGGGGGCAAAGGTGGAGAGTTTTGAAGGTTGATGCAAGGTCGCTGTTACCTGGAGAAGAAGATGAGATTGAGAGTGGAAATGAGCAACCGCCGAGTGATGATGAAGATTATGAAGAAGAACCGGCAGGGGAACACATGAATGTGGGGCAAGGTAGTTCGAGTAGTATGCATGGTGGTGTTTTTTATGATTTTACTAAGAGAGATTATGTTGATAGTTGGGCGTTCATGGGAACTATGCAATCGGTGATTGAAAATCAACGCCCTCCGGCTTTAGTGTTTGATACATGGTCGGGGCCAGAACTCACTTTATATGATCATCAGACTATGATGAGTGCCAGTGTGGAAAGGACCATGCAGCGTAATTTTGATCGACAAGAGCGGTGGAACAGGGCCGAGGCATATTCTCATGAGGTGGAGATTAATAATAGGTATATGGATGATCAGAACCGGCGAATGAATGCGGACTGGCACGCGGGAAGACCTGTTGTTGATCCACAACCGGTGGATTATGGGTCATTACCGCCATATGATGGCAGCCATTCATATCCGACTCCACCACTACATCATTCTCAGTGGATCGATCCCAGGCAGGCACAGCAGCAGGCCCCAAAGCAGAGTGGAAGTAGTGACAATGCCCTTAGGTTTGGAGAGTGGAACGAGTTGATGACATCCGTTTTTGGACCACCGCAGCCACGCTACTATTGATCAGGTGGTGTCCTTTTTGTATATACTTGTATATTTATGTCTTTTTCATTGTGTTTTGGATTGGGTGGTTGGGTGGTGTAGTGATTGTGTTCGTATTGGGTTGTGCCTTGGTGGTGTGGTAATTTTAAAAATAAATAAAAAAAAGTAAACAATGAAAGGAGAATGAAAAAAAAAAGAAAAAAGTTTTTTGTGGTTTTGAAGCGATCTATTCTTCCCAAAACCGTACATTGGGGACAATGTACCTCAAGTGTGGAGATGGGGAAAATTTTGAGTTTTAAATTTTTTTTGGAAATCAAGCTTAGTGTTGTGAGAATTGGAACATCTTGAATTGACCTCGAGAGGCACACCGGCAACCCTTAATACCCATTTTTATTCTTGGCGAGATTTGAGCCACAATTGTAGAACAATATATATATATATATATACATCTTTCTAAGTGAGAGTGGCAATGGGTGGGGGTGCACTAGAACTTGTGCCTGAATGCGACTTGACTCTTTAGGTGAACATGAGTGTAGAAATGATAAGGGCATTAGGTAGCCTCGCCATGTTGAGCGAGAGTGTGGGAATTGGGGGGTTGGACCTCATGCATTATATATATGAGCTTGGTAGCGAGAGGGGCGGGGGTTTGGACATTTAGTTGCCCATTTTTGAGCCTAAAAGCCTATTGATTGTTAACCCTTTAGCTAGCTTCCTAAATGAATACCCAACTTGGCTCGGTCTTTTGTGGCTAGTAGTAGTGTGTGAGTTGTGTCTATTGAGTCGAGATTATGAAGAGTTGAGTGTGTTCTATGTTTGTTAGATTAAAAAAAAAAAAGAGTTTGAGAAGATGATGTATAGTTGAGTGTGTGAATCTTTGTGTGACGATGTATTGTTCGTTTCTATTGAAGAAAAAGAAAAGAAAAAAAATGAAAAAAAACATGATGCAAAAGAAGTCATGAACAGAAAAAAAAAGAAAAAGAAGAAAAAAAAGAGAGAGGTTCATGTGTGATATAGTAGTAGTTCGTGTCTGTGTTGTGTGCGTTAGTGTGTGTGTGGTTGTGCAATAAAACAACAGGCAAAGTTTTGCGCTACTATAAATATATCCCATTTCCTACCTTTACACTTGGCCACATTACAACCCGACAAGACCCTTTGATTTGCAATCATGTTTAGCGTTTGTAAGAGGAGGGTTGATTTAGGTACAAGCTTATGGTTGTGCACCTATCTATTTTCCTTTTGTGTGCCTAGCTCCTAATTTCTAGTGTTCATTTGTCGCCGAGAGGAGAGAAATTGTGAGGGGTGTGTTGATTTGGGTGTTAAGGACGGGTTAGTATATGAATTGCATGCTAACGCTTGATTCAAACTGATCGCTTTGTGAAAAAAAATGATTTTGATGTATTGCTTGGGACAAGCAATGGTCAAGTGTGGGGATGTGACGGGTGGTTCAAGGAACAACCCTTTATATTGATAAAACGCTTAATTTATCCGCATTTGATTATGTTATTGCTTGAGATTGGATAACTGCGAGTATGTTGGTTACAGGTGTTAAAAGGAGCTGAAAACGAAGAAACACGGGCTTTGGAACGGAACAGAACGGGATGGAGCAAATAAGAGTTGAAAGAAGAAAAAATGAAGAAATTGAAGGCTCCACCGTACCTTACGGTGGTAGCCACCGTAAGCTACCGTGGTTCTGGGCAACAAATTCTCACCGTTTAGCAGTCTCTCCTGACTGTTGGTTTTCTTCATCCCACCGTACCTTACGGTGGGAACCGTAAGGTACGGTGGCCTCTGCAAAATTGTGTAACTCCCTTTATTTAAGACGACTTGTGGGTGTCTTTTGGGTATCTTTTCACTTGGGGACGTTTCTAGAAACTTGTGGGGCGATTTTGGCTGCTTTGGATCATTGGTGGCTTATTACAAACATTTGGCTTTTTTTTTTGATTCTTATGAACAATTCCATGAATGTGTTGATGATCACCAAGTCATGCTAGGCTAAACATTTGGTGATCATTCTTGGTGAAGATTTCTTGCTGTTAGGATCTGAGTTTGACTGTTTTGATTATATTTAACTAATAATGATAAGAGTGAAATGAATAAAGATGGAAAGTGCATTGGAATGATAAACTATTAATCAAAACATGAGAGTAATTGTTTTCTGATCGAATGCTTTCATTTATCTAAAAGATTACAATCATACATGTACTCCCCCTCAGCCTGATCACATAGTGATTGTTTGTCTGAGAGAATGTTTGTGTATGTGATGCAATAGAACAGTACAAGAACTGTTCTATTTATAGACAAACCTAAACCACTGATGACCTAGGCTGACGTCACCTAAGATAGTGACCTCTAACAGAATAACAAACATAAAACATCTGCCTATTACAAACTATTGTTACATTGAAAACACTGAAGGTAAACTACTGTTGTAGGAAAACTCTGATGGTCTTGAATCCTCTGCTGGAGCCTAAGTGTTGTTGGCTCCAGTAGTGCTTTAGTCTTCAGTACTTGGATCAGCAGTTGTTCTTCATCAGACCTTTGGTCAGCAGTTGTTCTTCATCAATGTTTATTCAGCAGTCCTTTGTATCAGCAGTTGTCATAGCAGTTGTTTGGATGGAACAGTTGTTACAGTCAGTAGTCTTTTGGGAGAAGTATGTTGTAAGGACTGTTTATTGTGTGGATCAACTGTTAGTATGTTTTGGCTTTTCAATCATCTGTTCTTCTCCAGGTCAGCAGACCCAACAATCTCCCCCTAGAACAGATGATGCCAAAACTCAGCTTTATTTCATGATCTTTATTCCTCATCAGACTTTCTCTGATTTGACCTTTGAATTGTAGTTCAAAGTTCAGAGCAAATAAGTCTTCTTCATCTCTTTCAAGCTCTAGATTTAGCAATGTTTGAAGATCATTTGCACATAGGCTGTATGCATCATCCATGCTAATCTTCTGAACTCTTCCATCTGACCTGAGCAGAGTCAATTCATGGTTGTCTTTGTTGACTTTCCATATTAGAATTTTTGACTCAGTGGATTTGCTGAGATGAACTTTTATTTGGGATGAGTTAGGTGATGGAGGTCTTCCAATGAGTTCCATGAGTTTCTCTGTTGTGGGATCAGAGAAGAAATGTATCTGATTGAAGAGCACTTCTTTGATAAATGTATCAGCAAACTTCTTCTGATCTTCTTCTGACATTTCCTTCTTTTTCTTGAACTATCTTCTTGCAGCAGCTGATAGATCAGAGGTTTCAAGTAAGCTGTCTAAGGTAAAAGTCTGATGGGGTCTCTTCATCAGTGGCTCATCAGGATAGACAGGTTTTCTAGGTAGGCTGGGATCCTTCTTTCTGTTTTCTTCAAGACTCTTGTATGTCTCAACTAGCCTCAGCTCAGACCATCTAGAGACAGACCTCATTTCCCCATAGTTAGCAGCTACTAACTCTTGTCTCATTCTTTTAAACTTTAAGGCTCTGACTGGGTCTCTGCCTTTGCCAAAATTAGGAGTAGAGACTTTAGCTTTGGGGTCTTTGGCCAACTCTTCTATTCTGAGAAGTTCTTCTCTTAGTGCATGAGTGGTCCAACCAGCAAACTGCTTTTTGGTTGCTTTATATGGCTTGGTTGTCAAGATCTGTTCCAGAAGAGAATCCCTAACCTCCTTTTCCATGTCAACACTGAGAGGCATGGAGGACATGGAGTTGCTCAGGGTCCTAGCAAAGTCCTCAATCCTTCTGAGTTTGCTAAGCTCTGCTGAATGGATGCCCTGAGCAGTCCTGTCATCCTTCCCTTTGCATCTCTCTTTAATGATGGCATCTACCTGTTCACCCTTGTATTTGAGATATGTATCAATG
The DNA here is from genome assembly GCA_028751855.1 of Ambrosia trifida. NCBI lineage: Eukaryota > Viridiplantae > Streptophyta > Magnoliopsida > Asterales > Asteraceae > Ambrosia > Ambrosia trifida. Next base: position 129,649,608 of record CM054128.1, on the reverse strand, counting down.
TTTAGGGGAACAGGGAAATTTGGGAGAGAAGGGAAAGATCTGTCAGATGGTTGTTCAGTATTGTAGAAGGATTGTAATTCCCCCTTGAGTAGATCAAGTTCAAGGGGATACTGAACAACCAATGGTGTAATGGTTGTTGGTGGTCTATGGGAACTAAATTTGGATGTGTGTGGTGAGAATGATGAAAGTGGAATAGCTGTAATAGGAGTGGATTGTGCAGTTGAGGTGGTATTTGGTGATGTTTGTATGTTTTCATCATGTACAACAAAGGTTGATTTTCTCTTCCTTGTGTACAAGATTTTAGGAGATGGTGATTTGGAAGAAATGGTTGGATTAACATCTGTTGACCTTTTAGTAGGACCAGCAGATGTTTGGGATTTGGTTGGTGATGTAGGTTTGGGTGTAGGTTTGGTGGTTGTATGTTCAGATGTGCTTGTAGGTTTAGGTGCAGTGGTTTGGGAAGCAGTGTTTTGGGTGGTTTCAGAGTTTTGGGTGGCAATGGTTTCAGCAGCAGTGGTTTTGTCAACAGAGGTTTTTAGCTTAGATGGTGGTTTTCTGACATGTCTAGCAGGCATTTTCATCCTTTTTGATGATCCCACATCCTCAACCTCCTGCTGTTGTTCCTTCTTGAGGTTCACCAGCAACTCTGCTTTAGCTTCCAAGGTGTTAGCCCTTTTTTGTTTGGCCTGAGCAGCCTTTTCAGCTTCTATGTTTGCAGAGTTGTCTACTGCTTTGCTTATATCAGTGGTTTGTTGTGGTGCTATTGGTGTTGCTTGTTGTTGTTGTGCTGTTTGTGTTGCTTGTTGTTGTTGTTGTTGTTGTGGTGCTGTTTGACTAGCCTCTGGTTTGTTGGTAGACTTGGCTTTGCCCTTTTTAGAAGGTGGACAACTAAAGGGATCTAGTTTTGGTAGCCTATCTCTGCCATTCTCCCCCTTTTTGGCATCATCAGCCGTGAAGACATCATCATCTTCATCCCTGAGAATGGTGGTAGTGGCAGAGCCAGTGGTCTTCAGCAGGTGATCTTTGATGGTTTAATATCTGCATGTGTATCTTTGTACCTTGCATTCACCATGTTTCTGATCTCAGCCATATATGATTCATGGGTCTGATCAGCTAGTTTTTTGTGAGCTATGATGATGGGGGAAACGGATTTCCATAGCTCACTAGCTATATTAGCTGTTGATGGTTGACATTTGGAGAGGTCTGCTATGGAACCCAGTATAAGCTTGACATCAGATTTGATGTCTGCTACAGAGGTTTCAATTGCTTGAACTCTGTCCGTCAATTCTTGGTATTTTGACCCATCTCCTAAGTTAATAGGATCATCTGAGTCCCTACCAGTGGTAGTTCTACCTGATTCAGTCCTAATAGGTGAATCAGATGCCCCTTTTTCTTGGTACTGGGGACTTCCAACTGATTTTGGGGACACTATAGTGGCCTCATCAGTTGTTGCCTTCAAGGGAGTCTTAGCTATGTAACCACTGTCCTGGTGTGAGACATTGGTCTCTACATCAGTAGTGGCTGCTCCACTTGAAAACTCACCTAGAGTTGCATTGAACTCAGGTGGTGTAACCTCCTCTACTGTTTGTGGGATGGCAGATTGAATGTTCTCAGGACCATTCACTTGTGGGGGTATGCTCTCAGTGACAGGTGGAAGAGAGGAACTGGGATTTTCCTGAGATTTCTCAATTGCCTCAAACAGAGGTTGCATGGTTTGTGGAACATGATGTGATGGTGAGGGTGGAGGAGTAACAAGAGAATTAGCCCTGGGAGAGGGACTTGTGAACATTTGGCCAAGTGACTCAAATGTATCATGATGTGTTTCCCCTTGGCTTACAACATGATCCTTTTGGGAGGATTCATGAGGAGTTTGGTCAGGTTGAGGTATGTCCAACTGTTGTGAGGAAGTAACAACAGTGGTTTCAGGTTGCTTTGGTGGTGCAACAGAGTTATCTTCTGGTACCTCATCATCCAGAAGTCTCATTTGTGGTTGAGTGGTGGTTTTTGTGGATGGATGTTTTCTTTTGGAGGTGGCTGGTGTGGGTTTCACAGCACTGGATGTAGTGCCATGATCACTAGGAGCAGTGGGCTCAACAACAGAGATTTTGACAACAGTTGTTGTCTTTGTCCTCTTTATTTGTGTTTTTGAAACTTTGGACACTTTTGACACTTTTTCTTGGGTGCTTCCACCCAGCATTCTAGTGAAAGTTTCATCAGTTAAGCTTTTCATATTCTTGGGTAAATTAGAAAAGCATTGTTTGACCCAGACTTAATTGCTTTCACATTTGACACTAAGTCCATGAACAATCCCTGGGAAAGATTGAAGTCAGAGTTTGACAACATGGCATAACCCAGATTTTGCATCCTTAATGGGATTTCATTGAAGGGTGTGGACTTAGCGGAGATACACAGAAGAAGGGTATGGAAGAAAAATTTCATGACTGGTGGGAAAAACTTTTTGAAAAGAGTTGACCCAGTCATCTGACTGTCATACCCTCGTTCTTGAAACTCAGTGTGAAGCTCTGTTTTTGTGAAGGAGTCCTTACCTGCCAGGTCATTTAGTGAGAAGGTTGTGGATATGATTTCAGGGGTAATGACGATACTTGTTTCTCCAATTTTGGAAAAATGGAAGTAGGCTTTTTGTCTTGCAATAGAAACTCAGCATTTAACCAGAACTCTTGGAGAGTATCAATGTAGATGGGGGCGTCAGCAGTTAAGATGGGTAGGTATTTGGAATTTAGAAGAATGTCAATGGTGGAATGGAAAGATATGTTATCATCTGTTTTAAACAGATATGGGAGACAATTGTGGGTGGCTTTGGCTTGAAGATCCATTTTAATGGATTCCGAACGTGAAGATGAATGAAAGCTGATTGAGGGTTTGAGAATGCAGAAGGCGGTTTCAGTATTTTGAATACAATGAGACAGTGTAACATCTGTTGTGATAAAACAGGGTTTTTATAGGCTCAAAAGAAACCGCTGATGTGGCCAAACCTCTGCTTGTATGAGCAGACGTGGCAATCATCTGATGGATGAACATCTGGTGGAGAACAGCTGTTTTGGCAAACAGCTGATACAAACAGCTGATGGAACCAACTGTTGTAATAAATTTTTTTGTATAGATATAGTATAGATATATAGCGAAACAGTTGTTTTATCTGATCAGATGTTTTGAAACAGATTTTTCAACCAACAGTGGATAGGAATGAAACAGTGGTTGTTTTATCTGATCAGATGTTTGAAACAGATTTTTTAACCAAACAGCTATTTTTTTTAAGAAATTTTGATTTTCTTAAACATTTTATTGCTTAAAAAAATTATTTGTTTAATCCATGTTTAACATACCAATTCTAGAAATCAGATTTGTAAAGGTAGATGTGTCTAAAGCTTTTGTCAACACATCTGCCAACTGATCCTCTGTTGGAACATGGTGCAGAGAAATCAAACCTTTTTCATAGTTGTCTTTGACAAAATGATGTCTGATGTCAATGTGTTTGGTAGTGGAATGAGAGACTGGATTCTTGATGATATTTTCAGCAGCTTGACTATCCAACATAAGTGGAGTCTGTAGTGCAGTTATCCCAAAATCCAGTAATTGATTTTGAAGCCACATGAGTTGGGCTGTACAGCTTGCAGCAGCAATGTATTCAGCTTCAGCTGTTGAGGTTGAAACAGCTGCCTGCTTTTTGCTTTGCCAGGAGACTAAGGCATTCCCTAGAAATTGGCACCCTCCTGATGTGGACTTTCTTGTGGTGTGACAGCCAGCAAAATCACTATCTGAATAACCTGAAAGCTCAATGTTTCCATTAGCAGGATACCAAATACCAAGTGTGGGAGCACCTTTGAGGTATCTGAATATCCTTTTCACAGCAATAAGGTTTGACTTTCTAGGTGAAGCCTGGGATCTTGCACAGACACAGGTAGCAAACATAATGTCTGGCCTAGATGCAGTTAAGTACAGTAAAGACCCAATCATGCATCTATAATGTGTTTGATCAACCAGTTCATCCTTGTCATCAATAGTGAGCAGCTTGACTGTACTCATGGGTGTACTACATGGCTTACAATCATTCATCTCAAATCTGGTTAATAAATTCTTTACATATTTGTTTTGGTGAATGAATGTGCCATTTTGCAGTTGTTTCACATGAAGACCAAGGAAACACTGAAGTTCACCCATGGCACTCATCTCAAACTCTGCTGTCATGAGTTTTCTGAACTCTTCACACATTTGGTTACATGTGGATCCAAAAATGATGTCATCCACATATATTTGAACAATCATTAAGTTTTTCCCTTTCCATTTTAGAAATAAAGTTTTGTCAATTTTACCTCTTGTGAAGCCAATGGATAAGAGAAATGTGGAAAGAGTTTCATACCAGGCCCTTGGGGCTTGTTTGAGTCCATACAGAGCTTTGTTGAGCTTGTAGACATAGTCAGTATGGAATGTGTCTTTAAAACCAGGTGGTTGACATACATAGACTTCCTCCTGAATTTTGCCATAAAGGAAAGCACATTTGATGTCCATCTGATACACATTTATGTTGTGGTTGACAGCAAAGGCTAAAAATAGTCTGATGGCTTCTAGTCTTGCTACAGGAGAAAAATTTTCATCATAATCTATTCCTTCTTCTAGTCTGAAGCCTTGAACCACAAGCCTGGCTTTATTCTTGACAACAATACCCCTTTCATCAGTTTTGTTTTTGAAGACCCACTTTGTTCCTATAGGACAAACATCCTTAGGTAGTGGTACAAGCTCCCATACTTGTTGTCTTTTAAACTGAAGGAGTTCTTCTTGCATAGCTTCTACCCAACTGTTGTCTTTCAGTGCCTCTTGGTACTTGACAGGTTGTGTGAGAGATAGAAAACCTGCAAAAAGACAGATATTGGAGGATTGATTGGCTTCTTGTGAGCACACCCTCTCTGATGTTGCCAATGATCTGGTCTGGTGGATGAGCTCTTATGTTAGGATCTGAGTTTGATTGTTTTGATTGTTTAACTAAATAAGGTAATAGAGAAATGAAAATAGAATGAAAGTGCAGCGGAATAATAAACTGTTAATCAAAACAAGAGAGTAAATGTTTTCAGATCGAAAGCTTTCATTTATCTAAAAGATTACAATCGTACAATTACTCCCCCTCAGCCTGATCACACAGTGTTTGTCTGAGAGAATGTTTGTGTGTGTGATGCAATAGAACAGTACAAGCACTGTTCTATTTATAGACAGACTCAAAGCACTGATGACCTAGGCTGACGTCACCTAAGACAGTGACCTCTAACAGAATAACAAACATAAACATCTGCCTATTACAAACTACTGTTACATTGAAAGCACTGATATTAAACAGCTGTTGTAGGAAAACTCTGATGGTCTTGTATCCACTGCTGGAGCCTAAGTGTTGTTGGTTCCAGCAGTGCTTTGGTCTTCAGTACTTGTATCAGCAGTTGTTCTTCATCAGACCTTTAGTCAGCAGTTGTTCTTCATCAGTTGTTTATTCAGCAGTTCTTTGTATCAGGAGTTGTTGAGCAGTTGTTTGGATAGAACAGTTGTTAGGATCAGCAGTCTTTTGGGAGAAGTAAGTTGTAAAGACTGTTTATTCAAAGGATCAAACTGATAGCATATTTTGGCTTTCTAATCATCTGTTCTTCTCCAGGTCAGCAGACCCAACAATCTCCCCCTAGAACAGATGATGCCAAAACTCAGCTTTATTTATTGATCTTTATTCCTCATCAGACTTTCTCTGATTTGACCTTTGAATTGTAATTCATAGTTCAGAGCAAATAAGTCTTCTTCATCTCTTTCTAGGTCCAGATTTAGCAATGTTTGGTGATCTTCTGCACATAGGCTGTAAGCATCATCCATGCTGATCTTCTGAACCCTTCCATCTGACCTGAGCAATGTCAATTCATGGTTGTCTTTGTTGACTTTCCACTTTAGAATTTTTGAGTCAGTGGATTTGCTAAGCTGAATTTTTATTCTAGATGAGTTGGGTGAAGGTGGTCTTCCAATGAGTTCTCTAAGCTTCTCTGTTGTAGGATCAGAGAAGAAATGGACTTGATTGAAGAGCCCTTCCTTGATGAATGTATCAGCAAACTTTCTTTGATCTTCCTCTGACATTTCCTTTTGTTTCTTGAACTGTCTTCTTGCAGCAGTTGTTAGGTCAGAGGTGTCAAGTAAGCTGTCCAAGGTAATGGTCTGTTGGGGTCTCTTCATCATTGGCTCATCAGTGTAAATTGGTTTTCTTGGTAGGCTGGGATCCTTCTTCCTATTTTCTTCTAGAATTTTGTATGTCTCAACCAACCTTAACTCAGACCATCTGGAAACTGGCCTCATCTCCCCATAGTTGGCAGCTACAATCTCTTGCCTCATCCTTTTAAACTTCAAGGCTCTGACTGGGTCTCTGCCTTTGCCAAAATTAGGAGTAGAGACTTTAGCCTTGGGGTCTTTGGCCATTTCTTCAATTCTGAGTAGTTCTTCTCTCAAAGCATGTGTGGTCCAACCATTGAACTGCTTCTTGTTTGCTTTGTAAGGCTTTGTTGCCATAATCTGTTCCAAAAGAGATTCCCTTACCTCCTTTTCCAAATCTACACTAAGAGGCATGGAGGACATGGAGTTGCTCAGGGTCTTAGCAAAGTCTTCAATCCTTCTGAGTTTGCTAAGCTCTGCTGAATGGATGCCCTGAGCAGTCCTGTCATCCTTCCCTTTGCATTTCTCCCTGATGATGGCATCCACCTGTTCACCCTTGTATTTCAGATAAGTATCAATGTTGAGGGGAACAGGGAAGTTTGGGAGAGATGGGAAGGATATGTCTGATGGCTGTTCAGTATTGTAGAAGGATTGTAATTCCCCCTTGAGTAGATCAAGTTCAAGGGGATACTGAACAACCAATGGTGTAATGGTTGGTGGTGGTCTATGGGATCTGAACTTGGATGTGTGTGGTGAGAATGATGTGATTGGAATAGCTGTGATAGGAGGAGTGGATTGTGCTGTTGAGATGGTGTTTGGTGATGTGTGTATGTTTTCATCATGTACAACAAAGGTTGATTTTCTCTTCCTTGTGTACATGATTTTAGGTGATGGTGATTTGGTAGCTGTGGTTGGATTAACATCTGTTGGCCTTTTAGTAGAACCAGCAGATGTTAGGGTTTTGGCTGGTGATGTAGGTTTGGTTGTTCTTTGTTCAGGTGTGTATGTTGGTTTGTGTATAGTGGTTTGGGAAGCAGTGTTTTGGGTAGTTTCAGTGTTTTGGGTGGCAGTGGTTTCAGTAGCAGTGGTTTTGTCAACAGAGGTGTTTAACTTAGATGGTGGTTTTCTAACATGCTTAGCAGGCCTTTTCATCCTTTTAGAGGATCCCACATCTTCAGTTTCCAACTGTTGTTTCTTCTTGAGTTCAACCAATGATTCTGCTTTAACTTCCAAGATGTCAGCTCTTTTCTGTTTTTCTTGAGCAGCCTTTTCAGCTTCTATATTTGCAGAGTCATCTACTGCTTTATTCTTCTCAGTGGTTTGTTGTGGTGGTGTTGTTGGTGTTGCTTGTTGTTGTTGTTGTGGAGCTGATTTGGTAGACTCTGGTTTCTTGGCAGACTTGGCTTTGCCTTTTTGAGAAGGAGGACAACCAAAAGGATCTAGTTTTGGTAGCCTATCTCTGCCACTCTCCCCCTTTTTGGCATCATCAGCCGTGAAAGCATCATCATTTTCATCCCTGAGGATGGTGGTAGGGGCAGAGCCAGTAGTCTTCAGCAGGTGGTCCTTGATGGCTTTAATATCAGCATGGGTATCTTTGTACCTTGCATCTACCATATTTCTTATCTCAACCATGTAAGTCTCATGTGTCTGATCAGCCAGTTTTCTGTGAGCTATGATGATGGGGGAAACTGATTTCCATAACTCACTGGCTATATCAGCTGTTGATGGTTGACTCTTGGAAAGGTCTGCAATTGAGCTCAGTATAAGCTTGACATCAGATTTGATGTCAGCTACAGAGGTTTCAATTACAGAAACTCTGTCCGTCAATTCTTGGTATTTTGACCCATCTCCTAAGTTAATAGGATCATCGGAGTCCCTACCAGTGGTAGTTCTACCTGATTCAGTCCTAATAGGTGAATCAGATGCCCCTTTTTCTTGGTACTGGGGACTTCCAACTGTTTTTGGAGACACTATAGTGGCTTCAACAGTTGTTTCCTTCAAGGGAGTCTTAGCTATGTAATCACTGTCCTGATGTGAGACAGTGGTCTCTACATCAGTAGTGGCTGCTCCACTTGAAAACTCACCTAGAGTTGCATTGAACTCAGGTGGTGTAACCTCCTCTTCTGTTTGTGGGATAGCAGATTGAATATTCCCAGGACCAGTCACATGTGGAAGTATACTCTCAGTGACAGGTGGAAGAGAAGAACTGGGATCTTCCTGAGATTTGTCAATTGCCTCAAACAGAGGTTGCATAGTTTGTGGGACATGATGTGATGGTGATGGTGGAGGAGTAACAAGAGAATTAGACTTGGGAGAGGGGCTTGTGAACATTTGGTCAAGTGACTCAAATGTATCATGATGTGTGTCCCCTTGGCTTACAACATGATCCTTTTGAGAGGATTCATGAGGAGTTTGGTCAGGTGGAGGTATATCCATCTGTTGTGAGGAAGTAACAACAGTGGTTTCAGGTTGCTTTTGTGGTGCAACAGAGGTTTCTTCTGGTACCTCAACATCCAGAAGCCTCATTTGTGGTTGAGTGGTGGTTTTTGTGGATGGATGTTTCTTTTTGGAAGTGGCTGGTGTGGGTTTCACAGCACTGGATGTAGTGCCATGATCACCAGGAGCAGTGGGCTCAACAACAGAGGTTTTGACAACAGTTGTTGTCTTTGTCCTCTTTGTTTGTGTTTTAGAAACTTTTGACACTTTAGACACTTTTTCTTGGGTGCTTCCACCCAGCATTCTTGTGAAAGTTTCATCAGTTAAGCTTTTCATTTGTATTGCATCACCCTTTTTGAAAACTTTTTCAGGTAAGACTTTTTGTAAGATTACACTAAGAATTCTTGGGTAAATAAGAAAAGCATTGTTTGACCCAGACTTGACTGCTTTCACATTTGATACCAAGTCCATGAACAATCCCTGGGAAAGATTGAAGTCAGAGTTTGACAACATGGCATAACCCAGATATTGCATCCTTAATGGAATTTCATTAAAGGATGTGGACTTAGCAGAGACACAAAGAAGAAGGGTATGGAAGAAAAATTTCATGACTGGAGGGAAAAACTTTTTGAAAAGAGTTGATCCAGTCATCTAACCATCGTACCCTCTTTCTTGGAACTCAGTGTGAAGCTCTGTTTTAGTAAAGGAGTCCTTACCTGCCAGGTCATTCAGTGTGAAGATTGTGGATATGGTTTCAGGGGTAATTACGATACTGGTTTCTCCAATTTTGGAAATAATGGAAGTAGGCTTTTTGTCTTGGAGTAGAAACTCAGCATTCAACCAAAATTCTTGGAGAGTATCAAGATAAATGGGGGCGTTAGCAGTTAAGATGGGTAAGTACTTGGAGTTAAGGAAAATATCGATGGCGGAATGAAATGGAGCGTTGTCATCTGTTTTAATCAGATAAGGGAGACAATTGTGGGTGGCTTTAGCTTGAAGGTCCATTGTAATGGATTTCGAAGATGAAGATGATTGAAATTTGATGGAGGGTTTGAGAATGAAGAAGGCGGTTTTTAGTATTTTGAATACAATGAGACAGTGTAACGTCTGTTGTGGTAAAACAGGGTTTTTATAGGCTCAATGAAACCACTGATGTGGCCAAACTTCTGCTTATATGAGCAGACGTGGCAATCATCTGATGGATGAAACATCTGGTGGAGAACAGCTGTTTTTGGCAAACAACTGATACAAACAGCTGATGGATCCAACTGTTTTTTTTTTGTATATATATATATATATATATATATATATAGTATAAATATATAAGGAGACAGTTGTTTTATCTGAACAGATGTTCTGAAACAGATTTTTCAACTAACAGTTGTTTTATCTGATCAGATGTTTTGAAACAGATTTTTCAACCAACAGTGGATATGAATGAAACAGTGGTTATTTTATCTAAGCAGATGTTATAAATAGATTTTTCAACCAAACAGCTATTTTAAAAACTTTGATTTTCTGAAACATTTTATTATGATTATTGAAAATTTATTTGTTTAATCCATGTTTAACATACCAATTCTGGAAATCAGATTTGTAAAGGTAGATGTGTCTAAAGCTTTTGTTAACACATCTGCCAACTGATCCTCTGTTGGAACATGGTGTAAGGAAATCAAACCTTTTTCATAGCTGTCTCTGACAAAATGATGTCTTATGTCAATGTGTTTGGTAGTGGAATGAGAAACTGGATTCTTGATGATATTTTCAGCAGCTTGGCTGTCCAACATGAGTGGAGTCCGAAGTGTAGTTATCCCAAAATCCAGTAGTTGATTTTGAAGCCACATGAGTTGGGCTGTACAGCTTGCAGCAGCAATGTATTCAGCTTCAGCTGTTGAAGTTGAAACAGCTGCCTGCTTTTTGCTTTGCCATGAAACTAAGGCATTCCCTAGAAATTGGCACCCTCCTGATGTGGATTTTCTTGTGGTGTGACAGCCAGCAAAGTCACTATCTGAATAACCTGAAAGCTCAATGTTTCCATTAGCAGGATACCAGATACCAAGTGTGGGAGCACCTTTGAGGTATCTGAATATCCTTTTCACAGCAATAAGGTTTGACTTTCTGGGTGAAGCCTGGGATCTGGCACAGACACAGGTAGCAAACATGATGTCTGGCCTAGATGCAGTTAGATACAGTAAAGACCCAATCATACATCTATAATGTGTTTGATCAACCAGTTCATCCTTGTCATCAATAGTGAGCAGCTTGACTGTACTCATGGGTGTACTACATGGCTTACAATCATTCATCTCAAATCTGGTTAATAAATTCTTTACATATTTGTTTTGGTGAATGAATGTGCCATTTTGCAGTTGTTTCACTTGAAGGCCAAGGAAACACTGAAGCTCACCCATGGCACTCATCTCAAACTCTGCTGTCATGAGTTTTCTGAACTCTTCACACATTTGGTTACATGTGGATCCAAAAATGATGTCATCCACATATATTTGAACAATCATTAAGTGTTTCCCTTTCCATTTAAGAAATAAAGTTTTGTCTATTTTACCTCTTGTGAAGCCAATGGATAGGAGAAATGTGGAGAGAGTTTCATACCAGGCCCTTGGTGCTTGTTTGAGTCCATACAAAGCTTTGTTGAACTTGTAGACATAGTCAGGATGGAATGTGACTTCAAAACCAGGTGGCTGACATACATAGACCTCCTCCTGAATTTTGCCATAAAGGAAAGCACATTTGTTGTCCATCTGATACACCTTTATGTTGTGGTTGACAGCAAAGGCTAAAAAGAGTCTGATGGCTTCTAGTCTTGCTACATGAGCAAAAGTCTCATCATAATCTATTCCTTCTTCTTGTCTGAAGCCTTGAACCACAAGCCTGGCTTTATTCTTGACAACAATACCCCTTTCATCAGTCTTGTTTTTGAAGACCCACTTTGTTCCTATAGGGCAAACATCCTTAGGAAGTGGTACAAGCTCCCATACTTGTTGTCTTTTGAATTGAAGGAGTTCTTCTTGCATGGCTTCTACCCAACTGTTGTCTTTCAGTACCTCTTGGTACTTGACAGGTTGTGTGAGGGATAAGAAACCTGCAAAAAGACAGATATTGGAGGATTGGCTTCTTGTGAGCACACCCTCTCTGATGTTGCCAATGATCTGGTCTGGTGGATGAGCTCTTAAGTAAATAAGATCTCCCTGATATGGAACAATGGCAATTTGAGGTGATGGACAGAGGTTTGGTGACTCTGTTGGTGTAACATCTGTTGGTACTTCTGTAGTGCCATCAGATGTTTGGAATGGTAATGGAGGAATGGGTCCAAGTGGTGTGAAACTTGATTGACTTTTGTCAACAGATGATTGACTTTTGTCAACAGATGATAGGTCAGTGGTTGTGAGGGGTGAAGCAGTGGTTTGAGGATAAGACTGGCCAACAGTGGTTGACACAGCTATGGCAGAGTTTTGACAATTGTCTTGAACAGTTGCTTCCTCTGATGCAGAATAGATTTTGTAGTGACCGGGGATCACAACATCTGTTCTGTAATCTTGTTGTGGAGACTGTGGAATACCTGTATTGTTAGCTTTAACAGTGATATCTTCAAATTTGAATTTATCTAAATCAAATAGTTCAGCAGGGTTTGCAGGGATTTTAAGAGATGAAAGTTCATTGAACTTTACATTCAGAGTTTCTTCTATTGTCTTAGACCTTGTGTTAAACACTTTATAGGCCTTAGCAGTAGAAGAATATCCCAGAAAATAACCATAGTCTACTTTGGCTGCAAATTTTGAAATGAAATCTTTGAGATTTAAGATGAAACATGGGCGGCCAAAGATTTTGAAGAATGAAATTAATGGTTTGATTTTAAAGAAAATTTCATAAGCAGTTTTTTGATGTCTGGGGTTGATCAAAACTCTGTTTTGAACATAGCAAGCAGTGTTTACAGCTTCTGCCCAAAAGGACAGTGGCAAGCCAGAATCTGCTAGCATGGTTCTTGCAGCTTCAATAAGAGTTCTATTTTTCCTTTCAACCACCCCATTTTGTTCTGGTGTTCTTGGGATGCTGAACTGCCTCACAATCCCTTTTGACACACAGAAGTTATCCAACTCCTTATTTTTAAACTCTGTTCCATTGTCACTCCTGAAGACTTTTACTGGCAAGTCATATTGTTTTTCAACTTTGGTGACAAAGTCCTTCAATATACCTGCAGTCTCATCCTTAGAATGTAAAAAGTAAGTCCATGTAAACCTAGAAAAATCATCAACTATGACAAGACAAAATCTCTTTCTTCTTAGACTCATGATTTTAACAGGGCCAAACAAGTCCATGTGCAACAGTTGTAGACACTGACTAGTTTTGGACTCATCAATGGATTTGTAAGAGCTTTTATGTTGTTTCCCTTTTAAGCAAGAAACACAATGCTCATCACATTTAAATTCTTTTGATGGTAAACCTCTGACAAGGCTTTGTTTGGAGAGTGTGTTGATAGTATTAAGGTTGGTGTGACCCAATCTCCTATGCCACAATTCTGTCTCCTTAGTGGAGGCAGCAGAAAATAGACAGACATTGGCCATAGGATTATCCTTTAACATATCAACAACATACACATTGCCACTTCTATGAGCAACAAGTTGTGCTTTGGTCTCAGCAATAATGGTATCAATCTTTTTCACCACTTCTGGCCCAATAATCTTACAAGTTTTCTTTGTGAAAAATGAGCCATAACCTTTGTCACTCATTTGTGAGACACTCAGAAGATTAAACTTGAGATTATCAATTAGATTGACATTTTCATACTTGAGTTTTCCAGCTTGTACAGTCCCTGAACCCAACACCTTACCTTTAGAATCATTACCAAAGGATATATCACCCCCTCCATGAGCCAAGAAGTCCAGTAGAAGGGCTCTACATCCCGTCATGTGCCTGGAGCCTCCACTATCTACATACCAAAGACTATCTAAACAAGCAGAAGCTCCCTGCACATCAGTAAATGATTAGTTTTGGTGAGTGTCCAAAGCCAGTTTGGCTTTGGATGGGTCCTCAGACCTTTCAGACTCAAGCTTTGGAAGATGATCAGTGGTTTGGACCAATTTCAGAATTAAGTTCAACAACTGCTGCTGACCATTTGCTAGTGCTTGAATGTCAACACTTGGTGCAGCAGTTGTTTGATCACTTCCTGACAGATGATAATACCCATATGGATTTCTGTTCACTCTTGGTTTAGAGGGTCTTTTTGGCTCCTCATAAACATGTGGCAGACTGTGACATGGAGGTTGACCATAACCTCTGGGTATTTGTTTGTGGGTGGAGCATCTGTTACTTGGACATCTCTAGAAGCAGATGTTTCAAGCCTTTTTGTTATAGATGTTTGGACAGGGGTGAAGGTCTGTTTGGGCTTTTGTGAGCGTTGGATTTTAGCTAAAACAGGATTATATGATCATACAAGTCACAAAACTAGGTGCGGAAACCCTAGTTCTGAACAAATTAATAAAACACAAATCACGACACAATCAAGATCATTTTCAATATCATTTCATAGATTAACTTCATTCAAAAAGCATTTACAATCTGTTTATGTTAATCTAGAACACACAAATATTCTCTCAAAAACACCTCTGAACCTGATCTGAACCTGGACACAAATGACAACTCTCTTACATTATCAAAAACACAAAAACTATATATAGGCACTGCACATTCGCCCGTTTCAACTGGTCGAATGTGAGTGATTTCCACCTTCGCCCACTTCCAGTGGTCGAATGTGTCTTCTTGATCAAGTCCAGTCTTCCTTCGTCCCTTTATCATCTACCTTCGCCCCATATCTATCTACATTCGCCCATTCTATTCACCTTCGCCCATACAAATTTACCTTCGGCCAAGCTTTAACATGTGTTAATATTGTATATCCAATCCTTAGTCGCAAAACGCATCAACAAACTCCCCCTCGACTATTCATTGGATAGTTTTCTCTGTTGGTCCATCGTCTTGTTCATCAGCTTGATTCTGAGCTGTTTCTTCTGCTCAGAAGTCATTGGCGGCTCAAATGTTTTCTTCACAGGCTTAGACACATTGGCTATCTTCATAGTCTTGCCAAGTTTACCCTCCAAGTTACTTCCTGCATTGATGTCATACGCAAAACAAACTCCAACAACTTGCGTATACTTTCTCGCTTGAGCAAAGTCATTAGGTTCATAGTAGATCGGATTGTAGAACAACATGATGATGTCTTCAAATGTGCAATTAATCAACCACATAGGATCAAATACATGAACATGCTTGTATTTATCCTTTCCATCTCTCAACACGATCACCGCTTCTGCCTTTCTCCAATCATAATACCAAAAGATGAAATCAGCACTGAAATGCTGTGGCATTGGCATCAACGGTATCTTCCTCATCACATTAGGTGCTTTATAAATCAAAGTAACACGCTTCATATTGGTTTGTGGATCAATATCCCTATGCACTTTTCTTCTGGGATATTGAGGCTTGAATCTGTTCCATCTCGTACGACTTTCCCAAACCAATTTATCAGCACACCAACCGACATGTGATCCATTTACTTCGGCACCTGACATTGGGAATCTGCATAAGTCTCTAACCGCCCAGTACGGTAGAGTAAGCAAGTCACAGAATCTGTTGAAGTACAGAATTCCGGTTTCCCATTTTGCAGCAATACACTTCAGCCTGCCTAAGTAAGTCCACCCGAGAGCTCTGCCTTTGAACTTGGCATTATGAAATCGATAAAAGTTACCTTGAGCTTCAGGCTTTGGTCGGTTCTCATCCATTTCCTTCAATTTCTTCATATAATTCTTCAACTCATCAGACTGGTTAGAAGAATCTTTCTTTTCAGTACCAAATACCTTTTCAACAAACTCTTCACTCCTTTTCTTTGCTTTCTGTTTCGCTGACTTATTTGGTATCTCAGTGAAGTCAGGAAATACTTCATTTTCATCATCTTGTCTGAAATATTGGGGAAACTCTTCATGAGTTATATCTTCTACCTCCACTTCATTGTTTTCTGGAGTCTGCACATCATCTGAATGACTTCCCATATCCTTTTCAGGAATATCAGGAATCGATTCATCCATCATAAACTCCTCAAACGTTTTCCCTACCCTCTGTGCTAGACCATCTAGTATTTCTTTCGCCACAGATGCAGGTAATTCCCCTTCTTCAAGATCTGGATCTTCATATTCCAACTCATATCTTAAGTCATCAGTCTGGAATATTTCAGCGAAGCATCCTGGGAACTCAATGGTCCACTCTCTCTTTTCCAACATATTCTTATACAACTGTTTAGCATCATCAGACAAAGATCTCACCTTCTCGTTCCAGAAAATACTTTCATCCGAATCAACATTCTCACCTTTCTTCTTGGAACTTGATTCTCCAGTATCTTTCTTCTTCGGTGTTCTCTTCTCATAACTAAATCTAGAAGTATCATCTCCTCCATCATGATCACTTCCACTGCTAAACTCATCACCTTGCTTTTTCCCAGCACCTTCAGCATTATCATCATCATCATTATTGTCATCATCATCATCATTTTTCTCCGATTCAGAATACTCATAATCTACTTTCTGTTCATCTTCTTCTTCATCATCTTCACCCTCTTTCAACTGGGGTGCCCTGCTATAAAGCTCTTCAATCAAATTACTAAGGCATTTGTTTTCCTTCTTTAGTTCTTTGTTATCAGCCTTAATCAATTTGATTTTGCTCTTGTTTCTTTCACATTTTCTTTCAAGCTTCTCATTCTTTGCTTCAATCATCTTAATCTTATCATTTATATCATCCTGATTAGATTTCGAAGCAACCACGATCTGAAGCATTTTCTCCTCATTCTGCTTGAACTTAGCAATCTCAGCTTGTTGAGCAACCAACATCTTCATCATGTCTTCCATCTTCTTATTAACTTGCTTCATGACATCGTCATCCACAGTCACTTTCTTCGACTTAGATCTAGATGGCTCAACTTCAATAACTTTCTCCTTCTGAGGCTTTCTAAACATATCGAGCACTTTATCCATATCGATATTGAATTGATCAATTGGTAAAGTCTCTGCCTCTTTTGTTTTCTTCTGCTTCTTGGCAACTGGTGAAGATAGCTTAAAAGGTGTACCAGCATCAGGTAATCTCTTTCCTTTCAATAACTGAGCTAACTATTTCTCCCTCAGTTCTTTTACACTTGACTTCTTTGCCATAGTCTTTTGCTTCTTTGTTTTTCTGGGCAAATTCACCACTACAGTATCTCCAACACTCAGTTCTGCTAGGTCAACACCTAGACCCTCATCTTCTACTGATTTCTTTCTTCTCTCAGCTTCTTCTATCGACTGGTTCAAGGATTCAGACTCACCAACCATAGTGGCCTTACGTTTGGTGGTCCTCACATTTTCATCATCAGAATCCCACTGCTCATCAACCTCAGTCTCTTCTGAATCTACAGACTCTTCATCCACCAAACCCGATCCTTTCTTCGCCGTCGATTTCTTTCTAGCCACTTGTTGCTTAGTATTTCCCTGATCCACAGCCTTTCCCTTGCCCTTCCCTTTGGCTCCAGGATTGACTACTTGCCGTTTCCGCTTAGTGCTTGAATCAACATACACTAAGGGATCATCGTTGTCTGAGTCACTATCATCATGTCTTGCTTTGTTCTTGCCAGGATCAGTGTAATCCGGACGAGCCAAAGCACCAAATAGTCTCCTGTTAGGTGGCTTCTCACTATCAGGCACACCTTTGTAACCCTTCATTCTCATCAATGTTCTGATGTTCATATGATCTTGACCTAGGATCATAGTCGGATCCTTTTTCAGCATAGGATACTTATAGTCAAAGATCATCATCAGAAACCTCGGATACAACATAAACTTCTTATTCTTCATACCCTTCAGCATCTCCAGCATATGATCAAGAATCATCCCAGAAACATTAAATGGTTTGTTGAGTGTCAACGCAACCATTAATGAACTCAAACTCCTTCTCATGACGTCATAACCACCACTCACACATCCAAAAACATGAATAAGAACATGTGCAAAATACTTGTACTGCACTCCCAGCTTCCCCTTATACATAGATCCGTCAGTGATTGGACCTTTGTATTTCATTCGTAAGAAACATGCTTTTTGCTCTGTCCATGACAATTCCCTGGGATCTTCACTATCTTCAAACTTTATCTGTAAAGCTTCCCGAATATCAGCTTCAGTCAAAAACATATCCATATCCTGAATCTTGCTCTTGATGATCGTCTGATTCTCCCAGTAGTCATACTTCGCATTCTGGTAAAAATCTTCAATGATGTCTTTGTATATAATGGTTGGTGTGGCTAAAGCATGAACAATCCTGCTCCTCTTCAGAAACTCTATAATCCCGGTAAACTCCGTGTTTTTCTCAACATCTCCTAGATAAGCGCAACAGTTGTGCGATCTTTCAAACGGCCAACTGCTCGGAACAGACGTTTCAGCTTCTGGCACTGGTGTAATCTCAGCTGGAGTTTCCACATTGACTGCTGGTGTTTCAATGTTCTCGGGTTGATCAGCCATCTGCACATAAAAATCAATGAAGCACGTCAAAATACAAAAACGACAAAATTATAAAATTTTGGTCAAAATAAACTGCACATTCGCCCGTTTTGAACTGGTCGAATGTGAGTAAATCTGGTCGAATGTGAAAATATATGGTCGAAAATGAAAATGTTCTGATTAAAAGTCACATTCGTCCATTTTGTTGTACATTCGCCCAAACCAGTTCCACTTTCGCCCGATTGTATCACCCGAATGTGAAACAGTTTTCCCCCAAAATTTAAATTTTTGCCATTGTTGGTTTTATCTTGTAATTTTCATTCTAATATGTGCTAACAAGTCCGACTAACACTCGTTCATTAACAATTTTGACAATTAATCAGTTTTCATTGGTTTTAAAGTGGAATTAGGGTTCAACAGTGTTCCAACAATCAAAACTATCATCTAAATGTGTTATTAACCTAATTCCTTCTACATTCTCCCCCTAAAAACCTATGAGAACTGATCGGTAATCAAAAACAAACATCAATAATCATCAGAAACCCTGAAAATTGAAACCCTAGGTCCTGTGCATAAAACGATCAAAACTGATCTGAAATGTCATCCATTACCTGCAAATTTAGTCTTAAAATGATCAGGAATAATCAGGGAACAAATCAATGAATCATAGGAATCACGAGCAACAAGGTCTGGTAATGATTGAAATTTTTGAAAAATTTTGAATGAGGGGATCGAACCTGAAAGGAGTATATATAAACTTTGTGAGCGTTGGATTTTAGCTAAAACAGGATTATATGATCATACAAGTCACAAAACTAGGTGCAGAAACCCTAGTTCTGAACAAATTAGTAAAACACAAATCACGACACAATCAAGATCATTTTCAATATCATTTCATAGATTAACTTCATTCAAAAAGCATTTACAATCTGTTTATGTTAATCTAGAACACACAAATAATCTCTCAAAAACACCTCTGAACCTGATCTGAACCTGGACACAAATGACAACTCTCTTACATTATCAAAAACACAAAAACTATATATAGGCACTGCACATTCGCCCGTTTCAACTGGTCGAATGTGAGTGATTTCCACCTTCGCCCACTTCCAGTGGTCGAATGTGTCTTCTTGATCAAGTCCAGTCTTCCTTCGTCCCTTTATCATCTACCTTCGCCCCATATCTATCTACATTCGCCCATTCTATTCACCTTCGCCCATACAAATTTACCTTCGGCCAAGCTTTAACATGTGTTAATATTGTATATCCAATCCTTAGTCGCAAAACGCATCAACAGCTTTCCTTTTGAAGTACTAACCACAGGGTTTGCAAGAGTTTTAGCTTTGTATTCTTGTATTTTAACATCCAAATTTTTGAGACACAAGCACTCTTTGGTCTTGTGATTCTTTTTCCCACATATTGAGCATGTGGCTTTGGAATCACATTCACTTGTTCCTTTGTTAATGTCATATGCTTTTAGAAGAAAACAGTTTTTGGTGACATGATTCTTCTTTTCACAGAAATCACAGAACAAGTTGACAGTCTTTTCTTTCTTCTTCCCCTTTTCAGCCTTCTTTTCAGCAGATGTTTGAGCATCTGCTGGAAGATTTTTCAGGGGAATGACTTTTGCCAAGGGAATGACCTTTGCCTGAGGAGCTGTCTTTCCCTCAGGTGTTTTGAAATCAACAGGTTTGAAATTCTCAAGAGTATCACACTCATCAGACCAAGTAGGTTTAAATTCATACTTTTCAAGCTCAGTAAAAGATGAGGAACCTTCTAGTTTTTCAAGAACAATTTTCTTACCATTTGGTTCAGTGATTTTAATCTCTTGACCCTGCAGGTTTGTTGGTACTACCTCAACAGACTTTTGACTCTTTTTGTCAGTGTTTTCAAAAGCTGGAGCAGTGGTTTCAAAACCAAAGCCAAACTTCACATGACTTTTAGTTTGTTTGTTGAGTAGCATTTCAAAACCTCTACATGATTCCACCCATTTCTCACATTCAACTTGGGTGGACTCAAGCTCACTTTTACAGCTTTGATATTTTGCTATCATAGTTTGGAGCTGGTCTTTGGTTATGGTTGCTTCATGTTTTAAGCTGCTTATTTCAGATTCTTTTGCAGTTAAACTTGTTTTTAAATCTTTTGTAAGTTTTTCAAATTTAACTTCATCATCCAAAATTTTCTTTCTAAGGTTTTCATTCACCTCTTTGATGTTAGCAAAAGCTATCACACATTTGTCAGAACACAATTCTTTAAGAATTTGAGGAGATACCTTAGCAGCAGCCATCAATGCACAATCACAATTGCACTCACAGTCATTAGATGCACCCTAGGGATCTGAGAGATTCACAACCTCTTCTTCAGGTTTTTCACCTGTAACAACTTCACTAACAACATCATTAGTCACAACATCAGATTCAGTTACCACCTCCTCAGATTCAATCTCATCCACCATGGCCATGAAACAAAAATTTTCTGGTTCATTTTCAGCTTTGGCAACTAGAGCAAAATTTTCATCTGTTAGCTCATCAGGTAGACTGCTCTAATCAACAAAGCCTTGTGTAAAGAAGCTCTGTTGACTGGTCTCTGCAGGAGCAGAGGATGGAGCAACAGTCGTTTGCACAGGTGCTTGAGCAACAGGTGTTTGCACATGGTGGATCTGAGGAACAGTGGTTTGGACATACTGGACAGGAACAGTGTTTGAGGACTGTGCAAAATGAGCAGTGTTTTGCACATTTGGTCCAGGGGCATTATAGGAATTCTGATAAGTGTTGGTCTGTGGTCTTTGATTTGGATAGGTTATCATAGGTGTACCATGTTGACCCCTACATTCCCTAGCAAAATGACCAAGTCTATGACATTTGTAACACTTTATCTTTGATTTATCCAACCCAACTTTAGATATGCCAGTTAACCCTGGAAACCTTCTCCTAGTTTTCTTGTAAAAATTATTAGTTCTTACACTTAGAAGGGCCAATTGGTGCATAATGTCCATTTCTTCCAAATCATCAGGGTCAAAGTATTTCAGGTCATCATACTCAAAGGATATATTATCAGATGCCTGGATATCACCTCCACTTACTTTGAAAGCATAGTTTGGTGAATAAGAATCAGAGTTAAAACCTGAAGTTATGTCAATGAAATGATCATAACTCTGATCCTTAGTGTTTCCAGGCACCTCATCATGACCCAAAAGTGCTGTATTCCCAAATACATAGTCATCAGACACTTTTCCAGAGTCCTGGAGCTTCTTTTTCTGGTTAAGCTCTCTCTCATAGGTCAAGAGCTTACCATGAAGCTGGGTCAATGATAGGTCTTTAAATCCAATTGAGTTTCTCATAACAATAGCAATAGTGTCCCATTTGTCTGGTAATGATCTTAAAAACCTATGGTTCAAGGTTGAATGAGGGTAAGTAAGACCAACCAATTTTAGTTCACTAATTAAGCAATTAAACCTCTCAAACTGTTGAGTTAATGACTCTCCTTTGACATGACTGAATGTTTCATATTGTTGGTTAAGTATTTCACGATTGTTTTCAATAACCTCCTCAGTCCCACCAAACTGTTCTTTCAGTGCATCCCACAACTCCTTTGCACTGTTATAGTGTAACAACCCAGCATATATATCATTGGGTAGAGCCATGGCCACAATACTGAAGGCCTTAGCATCTAGCTCAATTTTCTGAAAATCCTGGTCGGCGTAGTTTTCAAGTTTCTTTGGCTCAAACACCTTGGGATCTTCAGTACTCGGCACAGTCGGAACATGTGGTCCGAAGATAACCGACTTCCAACACCCAGTGTTTTGTTGAGCTAGAACATGGCTCATCCGACGTTGCCAGATATTGTATTCAGATCTAACAAGCATCGGTGGCTTGTTGTTCGTGCCAGTGTTATGTGGATCGTGATTGATTGAAGCCATTCTCTGATTTCTCAAAAAACAAAGTCTGTTTAAAAACGGTTGAAACGAAATTAAACTATTACTCTGTTTTCAATCCAACAGACAAACGATATCAATAATTGTGAGCTGATTATTAAATTGATTTGTTAGATTGAATTTAATTAACCTGGCTCTGATACCAATTGTTAGGATCTGAGTTTGATTGTTTTGATTGTTTAACTAAATAAGGTAATAGAGAAATGAAAATAGAATGAAAGTGCAGCGGAATAATAAACTGTTAATCAAAACAAGAGAGTAAATGTTTTCAGATCGAAAGCTTTCATTTATCTAAAAGATTACAATTGTAAAATTACTCCCCCTTAGCCTGATCACACAGTGTTTGTCTGAGAGAATGTTTGTGTGTGTGATGCAATAGAACAGTACAAGCACTGTTCTATTTATAGACAGACTCAAAGCACTGATGACCTAGGCTGACGTCACCTAAGACAGTGACCTCTAACAGAATAACAAACATAAACATCTGCCTATTACAAACTACTGTTACATTGAAAGCACTGATATTAAACAGCTGTTGTAGGAAAACTCTGATGGTCTTGTATCCACTGCTAGAGCCTAAGTTTTGTTGGTTCCAGCAGTGCTTTGGTCTTCAGTACTTGTATCAGCAGTTGTTCTTCATCAGACCTTTGGTCAGCAGTTGTTGTTCATCAGTTGTTTATTCAGCAGTTCTTTGTATCAGCAGTTGTTGAGCAGTTGTTTGGATAGAACAGTTGTTAGGATCAGCAGTCTTTTGGGAGAAGTAAGTTGTAAAGACTGTTTATTCAAAGGATCAAACTGATAGCATATTTTGGCTTTCTAATCATCTGTTCTTCTCCAGGTCAGCAGACCCAACATCTTAAGTAAACAAGGTCTCCCTGATATGGTATGATGGCATTTTGAGGTGAAGGACAGAGGTTTGGTGACTCAGTTGATGTAACATCTGTTTGCACTTCTGTAGTGCCATCAGATGTTTGGAATGGTAGTGGGGGAATGGGTCCAAGTGGTGTAAAACTGGACTGACTTTTGTCAACAAATGATTGACTTTTGTCAACAGATGATTGTTCAGTGGTTGTGAGAGGTGAAACAGTGGTTTAAGGATAAGACTGGCCAACAGTGGTTGACTCAGTTGTGGCAGAGTTTTGACAATTGTTTTGAACAGCTGCTTCCTCTTAAGCAAAATAGATTTTGTAGTGACTGGGGATCACAACATCTGTTCTGTAATCTTGTTGTGGAGACTGTGGAATACCTGCCTTGTTAGTTTTAACAGTGATATCCTCAAATTTGAATTTATCTAAATCAAATAGTTCAGCAGGATTTGCTGGGATTTTTAGAGATAAAAGTTCATTGAACTTTACATTCAGGGTTTCTTCTGTTGTCTTTGTCTTTGTGTTAAACACTTTATAAGCCTTGGCAGTAGAAGAATATCCCAGAAAATAACCACAATCTGCTTTGGCTGCAAATTTTGAAATGGAATCTTTGAGATTTAAGATGAAACATGGGCAGCCAAAGATTTTGAAAAATGAAATTAATGGTTTGATTTTGAACAAAATTTCATAAGCAGTTTTTTGATGTCTAGGGTTGATCAAAACTATGTTTTGAACATAGCAAGCAGTGTTTACAGCTTCTGCCCAGAAGGACAATGGCAAACCAGAATCTGCTAGCATGGTTCTTGCAGCTTCTATAAGAGTTCTATTTTTCCTTTCAATCACCCCATTTTGTTCTGGTGTTCTTGGAATGCTGTACTGCCTCACAATCCCTTTTGACACACAGAAATCATCCAACTCCTTATTTTTAAACTCTGTTTCATTGTCACTCCTGAAGACTTTTACTGGCAAGTCATATTGTTTCTCAACTTTGGTGACAAAGTCCTTCAATATACCTGCAGTCTCATCCTTAGAATGTAAAAAGTAAGTCCATGTAAACCTAGAAAAATCATCAACTATGACAAGACAAAATCTTTTTTTTCTTAGACTCATGATTTTAACAGGGTCAAACAAGTCCATGTGCAACAATTGTAGACATTGACTGGTTTTGGACTCATCAATGGATTTGTAAGAGCTTTTATGTTGTTTCCCTTTTAAACAAGAAACACAATGCTCATCACATTTGAATTCTTTTGATGGTAAACCTCTGACAAGGCTTTGTTTGGAGAGTGTGTTGATAGTGTTAAGGTTGGTGTGACCCAATCTCCTATGCCACAATTCTGTCTCCTTTGTGGAGGCAGCAGAAAATAAACAGACATTTGCCGTAGGATTGTCTTTTAACATATTAACAACATACACATTGCCACTTCTATGAGCAACAAGATGTGCTTTGCTATCAGCAATGATGGTATCAATCTTTTTCACCACTTCTGGCCCAATAATCTTGCAAGTTTTCTTTGTGAAGAATGAGCCATAACCTTTGTCACTCATTTGTGAAACACTCAGAAGATTAAACTTGAGATTATCAATAAGATTGACATTTTCAAACTTGAGTTTCCCAGCTTGTACAGTCCCTGACCCCAACACCTTACCTTTTGAATCATTACCAAAGGATATATCACCCCCTCCATGAGCCAAGAAGTCCAGAAGAAGGGCTCTACATCCTGTCATGTGCCTGGAGCCTCCACTATCTACATACCAAAGACTATCTAAACAAGCAGAAGCTCCCTGCACATCAGTAATGGATTAGTTTTGGTGAGTGTCCAAAGCCAAGTTGGCTTTGGATGGGTCCTCAGACTTTTCAGACTCAAGCTTTCGAAGATGATCAGTGGTTTGAACTAATTTTTGAATTAAGTTCAACAACTGCTGCTGACCATTTGCCAGTGCTTGAATGTCAACACTTGGGGCAACACTTGTTTGATCACTTCCAGACAAATGATAATACCCATAGGGGTTTCTGTTCACTCTTGGTTTAGAGGGTCTTTCTGGCTCCTCATAAACATGTGGCAGACTATGACATGGTAGTTGTCCATATCCTCTTGGGTATTTGCTTGTTGGTGGAGCATCTGTTACTTGGACATCCCTAGAAGCAGATGTTTCAAGAATTTTAGTAACAGATGTTTGGACAGGGGTGAAAGTCTGTTTGGGCTTTCCTTTTGAAGTACTAACCCCAGGATTTGCAAGAGTTTTAGCTTTGTATTCTTGTATTTTTACATCAAAATTTTTAAGATACAAGCACTCTTTGGTCTTGTGATTCTTTTTCCCACATATTGAACATGTGGCTTTGGAATCACATACACTTGTTCCTTTGTTAATGTCATATGCTTTTAGAAGAAAACAGTTTTTAGTGACATGATTCTTCTTTTCACAGAAATCACAGAACAAGTGGACAGTCTTTTCTTTCTTCTTCCCTTTTTCAGTCTTCTTTTCAGCAGATGTTTGAGCATCTGCTGGAAGGTTTTTCAAGGGAATGACTTTTGCCTAAGGAGCTGTCTTTCCTTCAGGTGTTTTAAAATCAACAGGTTTAAAATTCTCAAGAGTATCACACTCATCAGACCAGGTAGGTTTAAATTCATACTTTTCAAGTTCAGTGAATGATGAGGAACCTTCTGGTTTTTCAAGAACAATTTTCTTACCATTTGGTTCAGTGATTTTAATCTCTTGACCCTGCAGGTTTGTTGGAACTATCTCAACAGACTTTTGACCCCTTTTGTCAGTGTTTTCAAAAGCTGGAGCAGTGGTTTCAAAACCAAAACCAAACTTCACATGACTTTTGGTTTATTTGTTGAGTAGCATCTCAAATCCTCTACATGATTCCACCCATTTCTCACATTCAACTGGGGTGGACTTAAGCTCACTTTTACAACTCAGATATTTTGCTATCATAGTTTGGAGCTGGTCTTTGGTTATGGTTGCTTCATGTTTTAAGCTGCTTATTTCAGATTCCTTTTCAGTTAAACTTGTTTTTAAATCTTTTGAAAGTTTCTCAAATTTAACTTCATCATCTAAAATTTTCTTTCTAAGATTTTCATTCACCTCTTTGATGTTAGCAAATGCTATTACTCATCTGTCAGAACAGAAATCCTTAAGAATTTGAGGAGATACCTTAGCAGCAGCCATCAATGCACAATCACACTTGCACTCACAATCATCAGATGCACCCCAGGTATCTGAGAGATTCACAACCTCTTCTTCAGATTTTTCACCTGCAACTACTTCATCAACAACATCATCAGTCACAACATTAGATTCAGTCACCACCTCCTCAGATTCAACCTCTTCTACCATAGCCATGAAACAAAAGTTTTCTGGTTCATTTTCAGCTTTGGCAACTAATGCAAAATTTTCATCTGTTAACTCATCTGGTAGACAGCTCCAATCAACAAAGCCTTGTGTGAAGAAGCTCTGTTGACTGGTCTCTACAGGAGCAGAGGATGGAGCAACAGTCGTTTGCACAGGTGCCTGAGCAACAGGTGTTTACACATAGTGGATCCGAGGAACAGTGGTTTGGACATACTTGACAGGAACAGTGTTTGAGGACTTTGCAAAATGTGCAGTGTTTTGCACATTTGGTCCAGGGGTATTATAGGAATTTTGATAAGTGTTGGTCTGAGGTCTTTGATTTGGATAGGTGATCATAGGTGTACCATGTTGACTCCTACATTCCCTAGCAAAATGACCAAGTCTATGACATTTGTAACACTTTATCTTTGATTTATCCAACCCAACCTTTGATCTGCCAGTTAACCCTGGAAACCTTCATCCAGTTTTCTTGTAAAAATTGTTAGTTCTTACACTGAGAAGGGCCAATTGGTGCATAATGTCCATTTCTTCCAATTCATCAGGGTCAAAGTATTTCAGGTCATCATACTCAAAGGATATGTTATCAGATGCCTGGATATCACCACCACTTGCTGTGAAAGCATAGTTTGGTGAATAAGAATCAGAGTTAAAACCTGAGTTAAAACCTGAAGTTATGTCAATGAAATGATCATAACTCTGATCCTTAGTATTTCCAGGCACCTCATCATGACCCAAAAGTGTTGTATTCCCAAATACATAATCATCAGACACTTTTCCAGAGTCCTGGAGCTTCTTTTTCTGGTTAAGCTCTCTCTCATAGGTCAAGAGCTTACCATGAGGCTGGGTCAGTGATAGGTCCTTAAATCCAATCGAGTTTCTCATCACAATAGCAATAGTGGCCCATTTGTCTGGTAATGATCTTAATGTCACACCCTCAAAATCCACTTGCGGAGTTTTACCTTGAGGCGCATGACAAACCAGGATCCAAGTCAACGATCACAATAAACAAGTCTAAATGAACATATGCAATTTCGAAAACATAGTTTAATTCCCCAAATACAGCGGAAGCTTATTCTCAAAACATAATCCAAAAGTAAACCAAGTTATTCAATGTTTGAAAACCATGCAATCCTAACTAGACGCCGTGCAGACGCGTGCGCCCTAGTTCCGTTGTGCTACCTTAGCGACCTGAGAAAACATGTAAGAGTTTACGTCAGCACAAAAATGCTGGTGAGTTTACAGGTTTTGTAATCAAAGTATCAAGTTCAACCTGTCCATACTATATCAATTTGCAAACCAAAGTACGCTAGCTAGGCGTATATTTGTTACATCTACGTTTGGAAAACCATTACTAACTCGCAAACCAGATGTTGTGCCCGAATAGTAAACCTGTTCCTGTTTGAGACAATATGCACTCGCCCGGCCCTCCAAGCCGACGAGCGGGGTTGGTTACTCCCAATAGATCTATTCACATTTCCCCGTTGTGCTAACCCGCACATTCATGGTTTCCCCCGGGACTTCCAGAGATCAGATAGTAAACCATAGAAACCCATAGTATGTAAGTTGTTACCAAAACATAAGTTTAACACATGTTTTCTCCCCCGAAAAGTGAAACCAGTTAAAAGAGGGGCCGTAAACTCACCTTAGGTTGCGTTACTTCGAAATACGAATAAGATCAGCAAGCTATGCTAGCCCCGTGAAGCGGTGACCTAACATATGACAGTTACAAGTACTTAGACTAATAACCCGTAGGTTAGTTAGTCCCTAGATGTCCAGACCATAACCAAGTTCGTTTGAAAACACTGTGACTGTTAAACTAACCCAATGTACAAGACTCGACATCCCATTGGTGACCCGAGACTCCCCGTGTTATACTTGCACTCTCAAACATACAGTCATGCAATCACACTTAACATACGTTAAAGTCCAACAAGTTATAGCACGTAGTTCAAGTATCACATAAATAAGTCCGAACATAAGTTATTAGGTATGTTACGGGGTTCCTAGCATGTTCCTAGGTGTCAAATCGGGTCCCGAAATGCTAGATTACACTTACAGCAGCAATACAGGCGATTAGGAAAAGTCAACTAGTGATTACGTGGGTCAACAGGCATTTAGGAGTGCTAATCGCCTATACTATAGGCGATTAGGGTTATATGGTATGCAAATTAGGAGTTTAGGCGATTACGTCGTAAGGCATGCAATTCAGGGCTTAACTAGCATTTAGGATCGTAAATGCATGAAGTAAAGGCAATTATGCCCCTACTCCCCTATACTATAGGCGAATAAGAACTCCTATCAGGCGAATAGCCTCCTATTCGCCTATAGCATAGGCGAATAGGATCCCTATTCGCCTTTAGCCCAGCTGTTCCAGTTTTTCGCGCGTTACTCCAAATCAGATCCAGAACGTGTATAAACATCAAGTATCAATCAAACAACCATATCAAACATATTTCAATCAAAATCCTTCGTTTAACCTCGTTCTATCAGCCCTGCATGCAACCATGTATCCCAAAAACAATACACATAGCATGAAACATCACATTAACATGCATAACCGTAACCCTAATGAATAATTATTCAGATTTCATAAACATGCTATCATCATCAATCTGTAACTACCTTAACATCATGCTAACAATCTTTCTTGAATCACAAAAACCCTATCTTTTAATCATAAACACACATACAACATGCATAATAGTTAGAATCCAATTAACAACGATTATTAACGAATTTCAGAAGACACATACGTTTATAAACAGGTCTGGACCATTAGGGATTTAATAAAAACGTTATTAAAGATTGCATGAATGAAAACCACACCTTAGATTTATGATAGATTGATGTAATAGGCTTGAAATCTTGTGTTTTGATCCAAAATCGTGTTCCAGAGGTTGTGTGTGTGTTGGGACGAGTTGTGGGACGACTAGGGTTGTTATAATGAAGTTTAGGAGGTCAAGTATTGTATTTATAGGCGTTTTTAGTCGTCCAGCACGTTATAGGCGATTACGCAGCAGTATCAGGCGAATAGGGCTCCTAATCGCCCCTAGTATAGGCGATTAGGGCCTATTAGCCCCTATGGAACCCTACTCGCCCCTCCCTATAGGCGATTACAGATTCCTAATCGCCTATAGGGTCTGGTTCAGCACATTTGGCGCGTTAAACTCCGTTTTAACATACGTTAACACATTTTCACATACCGACAAGTCACATAATGATTGTAAACACATAATACTTGCAACCAACCACATTCACACTCGTTCACCAATTCCCGGGACTCGAGACTTGTATGTTCCCTATGCTCTGACGATTCTACGAATCGTCACCCTTTGTACACTTAGTTAAGGACTGACATCTAATGAGCCTTTAGACTAACATCTAATGATCCTCTATACTAAACTAACAGTTCCCGAACCGTAACACGACTCAACTAACCCAGTGAAGTATAATATACGCGTGACTCGCTAAGGTAGACTTTAATTTAGACAGCGTTGTTAACCGGAATTTGCCGGGTGTCACACTTAAAAACCTAGGGTTCAGGGTTGAATGAGGGTAAGTAAGACCAACCAGTTTTAGTTCACTAATTAAATAATTAAACCTCTCAAATTGTTGAGTTAATGACTCTCCTTTGACATGACTGAATGTTTCATATTGTTGGTTAAGTATTTCACGATTGTTTTCAATAACCTCCTCAGTCCCACCAAATTGTTCTTTCAGTGAATCCCACAACTCCTTTGCACTGTTACAGTGTAACAGCCCAGCATATATATCATTGGGTAGAGCCATGGCCACAATACTGAAGGCCTTAGCATCTAACTCAATTTTCTGAAAATCCTGGTCGGAGTAGTTTTCAAGATTCTTTGGCTCCTGAACCTTGGGATCTTCAGTACTCGGCACCATCGGAACATGTGGTCCGAAGATAACCGACTTCCAACACCCAGTGTTCTGTTGAGCTAAAACATGGCTCATCCGACATTGCCAGATATTGTATTCAGATCTGACAAGCATCGGTGGCTTGTTGTTCGTGCCAATGTTATGTGGATCGTGATTGATTGAAGCCATTCTCTGATTTTTCAAAAAACAAAGTCTGTTTAAAAATGGTTGAAACGAAATTAAACTATTACTCTGTTTTCAATCCAACAGACAAACGATATCAATAATTGTGAGTTGATCTGTTTATATTAAATTGATTTGTCAGATCGAATTTAATTGACCAAGCTCTGATACCAGTTGTTAGGATCTGAGTTTGATTGTTTTGATTATATTTAACTAAGAATGATAAGAGTGAAATGAATAAAGATGGAAAGTGCAGCGGAATGATAAATTATTAATCAAAACATGAGAGTAATTGTTTTATGATCGAATGCTTTCATTTATCTAAAAGATTACAATCATATAAGTACTCCCCCTCAGCCTGATCACACAGTGATTGTTTGTCTGAGAGAATGTTTGTGTATGTGATGCAATAGAACAGTACAAGCACTGTTCTATTTATAGGCAAACCTAAACCACTGATGACCTAGGCTGACGTCACCTAAGATAGTGACCTCTAACAGAATAACAAACATAAAACATCTGCCTATTACAAACTACTGTTACATTGAAAACACTGAAGGTAAACTACTGTTGTAGGAAAACTCTGATGGTCTTGAATCCTCTGCTGGAGCCTAAGTGCTGTTGGCTCCAGCAGTGCTTTAGTCTTCAGTACTTGGATCAGCAGTTGTTCTCATCAGACCTTTGGTCAGCAGTTGTTCTTCATCAGTGTTTATTCAGCAGTCCTTTGTATCAGCAGTTGTTTGGATGGAACAGTTGTTAGAGTCAGCAGTCTTTTGGGAGAAGTATGTTGTAAGGACTGCTTATTGTGTGGATCAACTGTTAGTATGTTTTGGCTTTTCAATCATCTGTTCTTCTCCTGGTCAGCAGACCCAACACTTGCATTTCTAGAATAATGACTTGGTATTTTGCTTTGTGATTATGATGTATGAACAACTGCTTGTAGTGTGTTGATTAAATTACTAATTCTTATTCTCTATCGTACGTTCTTGGTGTTGCTAACAACTAAGATATCACGGAAAGGATTAGGGGTTGCTTATTGATTAATTGGTCATCGGGAAACAACCTCGCGTTAATTCAATCCGAGTACTTTGTTCCCTTTTATCACAA
Source organism: Ambrosia trifida (assembly GCA_028751855.1). NCBI lineage: Eukaryota > Viridiplantae > Streptophyta > Magnoliopsida > Asterales > Asteraceae > Ambrosia > Ambrosia trifida. The sequence goes on along the minus strand of CM054128.1, from coordinate 129,618,133 downwards.
CAATTGTTTTTACATGAGTTATGTCTATGTAACTCTTTGTAGTGGAAATTCACACAAGTGTTTAGAGAAACCGGATCCTTGAATGGTCATTGTCTCATAATTTGAAGAAACACTCTTAAGTTTAAATCGATATTTAGTTGTTACTTTACTTAAAACCAAAACAATCAAAATCTTAATCATTTACTTTTTGTTAAGTAGTTTAATTTAGTTAATCAACAAAACTAGAATTCACACATTTTTCACAAACTACCTGTGTTCGATACCTTCTTACCACTATTTGTTAGTTGTAATTGGGAAATTTTACGTGTACCACGACTAGCACGTCAATATGTATCTGTCTACCATATATATGTTCATAAGCAATTCAACTAAGTTATCTAATGGCTAATGTTTTTCTAATTTCACATAAAATATGTTTAACGGAATCAAATAAAATAAATAACAAACACATTTTCAGTTAAAAATGAGAAAATAGTGAAAGTATTAGAATATTTAAAAATATAGAAGTTTACATAAATGAGTTCTAATGGCAATTCAATAACCATAAGAATTTTATAAAACTCGATTGTAAAAAAATATACATGTTGGCTAGCTTTCTTGTTTGAGTTTCTTTTTCTGCGATTATCCAGTTTTTATTTTCATCCATATTACCAACAAAGCAACTCTTCAAAGTATTTACATTTCTGTAGTTTTTGTAAAACATCATCTAATCAACAGACGTTAATTTTCATCAATGGTTTTGTGTTTCAAGGTTTCATGTCAAAGTTTGTGGATCAACATTACAATTATTTTAATTGTCCACCTTATAATGCGCCTAATTAAGTATTTCATCAGACGTAACGTAACACCAAAATTAAAGTCCATCTCTTTATAAAAATACTGGTTAGCCAAACAGTTCTAATTATGTTAAAGAGGTTAGAGACGACACAATTAATACAAGTATTAAATATGAAAACAATTCGTTTAACTACTTTATACGTAATGTCTATAATAAAGTTTTATGTAGAAGGAGAAATAATGAAACTTATCCTCAAAATTTGTTTTTTTTAAATATAAAATTATATAGTGTAATTTTATTAAATAAGTTTACTCATGTTATAAAAAGTCAAGAATTGACCGCTCTAAAAAAATAAAAATAAACATCTTTACAACAATCATATACAAAATGAAAATGTATTGACAAATGCTTAAAAACAAAATATTAGAAAAAACCTTTATTCAGTATCATTATAATGGGTAAAATACTATGGTTGAATTTCTTAAAGTATGCCATTAAGATGAAATACATTAGTAGGGAAAGAGCCATGGGTACTATTCAGATGATGTTTTGTTTTTTATGTGGCCCCAGTTGGTGAATAAAAATAAGGTGGAATGGATTGGATGCAAACTAAAAAGTTAGAGCTTCAAGCACCATATATAGAGAGGAAAGTTTAAGAAGTGCCGGAGGTCTTTCACTATCCACCGTTTTTTTTTTTTTTTTTTTTGCCTCACAAGTGTAAATTTGTTCATTTTTGACTGAAAATGTTGCATATATTAGTATGCCCATACCGATTTAATTTGATATTACGTAAATATGGTTCTTGCGACTTTCGGCCACACAATCTTAAATTCAAGCTTCGCCACTATATAGGATACACGGTTTGGTTGAAAACTCACTCCAGCTGTGAGAACCATGAGAAGTCCGACGTAAATTGCAAATTTTTAAATTTTTTTTACCCAAAGACGTAAAAGTGGCTAACTAAGAAATACACCAAAATGAAAAAAAAAAAAAAAAATATGTCGTCCTTACACCGATATAACAAAATGAATACAACGGTTTAAGACAATTAATATTTTATTTAATTTTTTATTATAGTTTAATTATACCATAAATCCGTTACACAATTTATTGAATTTGTGTTTAATAAGTCACATATGGTTATCACAACTCAACATGGTTCTTATTTTAACACATCCCTATATATATATAGGGTTAGGATCCGTTGAGAACTCAATGAGTTGTGAGAACTCGCGAGAACTCGACGTAAAATGTGAAAAAAAATAAATTTTTTTGCACACTAGTGTAAAAACACGTAAACTCCGCTGTAATTTTTTTTTTATAAAAAATACATTAATTTACACCAAATTACATCAGTGTAAGAGATTTTTACCCCATACAAGTATATTAATGTTTTATTCATTATTTTATTGTTGTTTAATTTTGGACCACATATTCATTTTGTTATTTTATTAAGTGTGTGGTTATAAAATAAGTTCCTATGTTTCTCACAACTCATAAGAGTTCTCAAATGATTCAGATCCTCTCTCTCTCTATATATATATATATATAGAAAAGGATGGGCTGGCCATGGAGACAAACTCACAAAAGTAATTTGTATATTATATGTTTGAATCAAATAAAATAAGTCTTAATTAATTAACTAATACGTTAAAAAAGTAACTCATACTTCAATTTGTGTTTGTCTGTCTTTTTGAAAATTCGTAATGATGTATCTAACTTTACGTTGCAAGATTGATATAACAAAAGTGTATCAAGGAAAAAAAGGTATTTTAATTTTTAAGGCTTTAGGAGATATTGAGATATTCTATATATGATAATGGTAAAAAGAAAAGAACACGTAACATAGGTTATATCTCTTCAATACAGGGATGAGTACATAGCGCCGAATACCGATTCCGTCTCGATCTAGATCCCGTATCGAACGGATACCGAACTGAGGGTGTTTGGTATCGGTATCAGTACCCACATTTAAAGATTTTCGGTTTCGGTATTATCGGTATCGGTTCGGGATCGGTATGGTATTGGTATTTTATGGTAAAATACCGATACCATACCGGTACCATACCGATACCGAACTGATACCGTACCGTACCATATGTTTCGGTATCAGTATCGGTATTGGGTTTTGAAAGTTTTCGGGATCGGTATTTTCGGAATCGATATCGGTTGGTACCAATACCGTCCCGAGCGCATCCCTACTTCAATATATACACAAACACCTTCATATAGTACACACACAAACACACACACACAGATATATATATATATATATATATATATATATATATATATATATATATATATAATGTAAAGTTATTGTACACAATGTAACAAAAATGAGAACGATGAGAATGATAAAAAAAACACAATGGATCACGAGGTATAACACAATGAGTCACAAAATATAACACAATGCGAATAAATGAAACACAATACCGAGGAAAAAAGACATAATGAATCGCATAAATGACATAATGACGAATAAAAGGCACAATGCAACATAAAAAACAAAATGATATAACACAAATTCTAAAAAGTACAAGCTAAAATCCAAAAAAAATCGAATATCTAAAAACTAAGATCGTAGAGTTCGATGAGACGGTTCCAATGCCGCTTGAATGAGTTCAATCGGACTCCATTTGATAGGAAGATTAATTTTTCTTTGCATCTGTGCATATATGTAAATACATGCAAATGTATAGAATTGATTGCACATACATGTATAGATAGAAAGATTATGGGTAAGAATATGTTTTTCTAATGTATATAAGTGTTTGAATTTGAAAAATACATATCATACATACAGAAGCGGACATGGCTTTTGTTGAGGGGATAGCACCTGCTACCCTTCAACTATTAAGACGAAGTTATTTTTTTTTTAATTTCTTATTTTGTGTATTGTGATACCCCGCAATTTCAGGTTCTCATTTTAACTAAACTCTAGTTACATTCCTTGCATTATACTTAACTAGGGTTAGCTAGATAGGACACACGTTGCGCAGTTATAGTTTAATAACTGCATGAAGTGGTAATTCTAGGAATTACCAGACTGTGTACATGATTAGTGAACCTCGGACTTTGGTGAACCATGAAGTTTAATAATTGTGAGTTAATGGATTGAGATTGATTGCAATTACGTACTTCCATGATACTCTGTGAAACTATGTGAAAACCGTATATGATTACGTGAACTTAAACCGAATACGTTAATAAAAATCGTTAAAGGTGGACCATTAGGATGGTTGGGGTCTTAACACATAGGGTTACACTTGTTACGGTCCGAAATAGCGAAAACATCGAAAAAAACACGTTGTACGACAAAGCAGGCAACCCGACGCGAGCCGAAGTGCTGTGAGCGGCCGCTCACAGCCTTCGAGCGGCCGCGCGCGGGTATCTGTTAAAACCAAACCGACTTAAACATCTATTTAAGCAACCTTAAGCCTCTTGTATCACCTAAACTCAAACCCTAATCACCCCTACTGCCCTATTTACGAAATATTAACCCCAAAACACCTGCTTAGGCGCAAGAACATCGATCGGGAAGCTTCAAGAGTATGCGGTTGATTGTTTCGAAGAGCTTGTGATATAATCCTTAATCTATTATGCTTTAATCTTCTTAATATGTTATAAAAACCTTATAACTAAGTTTGTCCAGGTCTGAAACCTTTTTATAAAGATTAAAATTTGAAGTTTGTTAGGATCTGAGTTTGATTGTTTTGATATATTTAGAATAAGATGAAAATGAATGATATAAGTATATATGGAAAGTGCAGCAGAAAGATAAACTATAATCAAAACAACAGGAATAAATGTTTTCAATGATCAAATGCTTTCATTAATTGAAAGATTACAATCAGTACAAATACTCCCCCTCAGCCTGATCACACAGTGATTATTTGTCTGAGAGAATGTTTGTGTGTGATGTAATAGGACAGTACAAGCACTGTTCTATTTATAGACAAACCTAAACTACTAGTGACATGTGCTGACGTCACCTAAGATAGTGACCTCTAACAGGATAACAACATAAAACATCTGCCCTATACAAACTACTGTTATATTACAAAGCACTGTAAAGCAAACTACTGCTAAGGGAAAACTCTGATGGTCTTGCAACATCTGTTGGAGTCTAAGTGCTGTTGACTCCAACAGACCTTTAGTCTTCAGTACTTGATCAGCAGTTGTTTCTTCATCAGACCTTTGGTCAGCAGTTGTTCTCTATCAGTTGTTCTCTAGCAGTCCTTTGTATCAGCAGTTGTCACAGCAGTTGTTTGGATGGAACAGTTGTTAGGGTCAGCAGTCTTTTGGGAAGAATATGTTGTAAAGACTGTTTATTTGTGGAATCAACTGTTAGCATATTTTGGCTTTTCAATCATCTGTTCTTCTCCAAGTCAGCAGACCCAACAATCTCTCCCTAGAACAGATGATGCCAAAACTAAGCTTTATTATTGATCTTTATTTCTCATCAGACTTTCTCTGATTTGTCCTTTGAATTGAAGTTCAAAGTCCAAGGCAAATAGGTCTTCTACATCTCTTTCAAGCTCAAGGTTCAGCAGTGTTTGGAGATCATTTGCACACAGGCTATATGCATCATCCATGCTTAGCTTTTGAACTTTTCCATCTGACCTGAGCAGAGTCAATTCATGGTTGTCTCTATTGACTTTCCATTTTAGAATTTTTGAGTCAGTGGATTTTCTGAGATGCACTTTTATTCTTGATGAGTTTGGTGATGGAGGTCTCCCAATGAGTTCTTTGAGCTTGTCAGTAGTGGGATCTGAGAAAAAGTGCACTTGATTGAAGAGGCCCTCTTTTATGTAGGTATCAGCAAACATCTTCTGATCTTCTTCAGACATTTGTTTCTGTTTCTTGAACTCTCTTCTAGCAACAACTGATAAATCAGAAGTGTCAAGTAAGCTGTCAAGAGTAAAAGCCTGTTGAGGTCTCTTCATCAGTGGTTCATCATTGTAGACAGATTTTCTAGGTAGGCTGTGATCTTTCTTCCTATTTTCTTCAAGTCACTTGTATGTTTCAACCAGCCTCAGCTCAAACTATCTTGCAACAGACCTCATCTCCCCATAATCAGCAGCCACTATTTCTTGTCTCATCCTCTTAAACTTCAAGGCTCTGGCTGGATCTCTGCCTTTACCAAAATCAGGGGTAGAGACTTTAGCTTGGGGATTCTTGGCCAACTCTTCTATTCTTAAGAGTTCTTCTCTGAGTGCATGAGTGGTCCAGCCTGCAAACTGTTTCTTGTTTGCTTTGTAAGGCATGGTTGCCAAGATCTGTTCAAGAAGGGATTCTCTAACCTCCTTTTCCATGTCACTACTGAGAGGCATGGCAGACATGGAATTGCTTAGGGTCTTAGAAAAATCTTCAATCCTTCTCAATTTGCTAAGTTCTGCTGAATGGATGCCCTGAGTAGTCCTGTCATCCTTCCCTTTGCATTTCTCTTTTAAGATAACATCTGTCTGTTCAGCCTTGTATTTAAGATATGTGTCAATGTTTAAGGGAACAGGGAAATGTGGAAGAGAAGGGAAAGATCTATCAGATGGTTGTTCAGTATTATAGAAGGATTGCATTTCCCCCTTGAGTAGATCAAGTTCAAGGGGATACTGAACAGCCAATGGTGTAATGGTTGGTGGTGGTCTTTGGGATCTGTACTGTGATGTGTGTGGTGAAAATGATGAGAGTGGAATGGCTGATATAGGTGTGGATTGTGTGGTTGAGGTGGTGTGTGGTGATGTATGCATGTTTTCATCCTGTACAATAAAGGTTGATTTCCTCTTCCTTTTGTACAAGATTTTTGGTGATGGTGGTGTGGAAGCAGTGGTTGTGTTAACATCTGTTGGCACCTTAGTAGGACCAGCAGATGTTTGGGATTTGGGTGGTGATGTGGTTGTTGGTTCAGATGTAGGTTTGGTGGTTGTAGGTTCAGGTGTTGTAGTTTTATCAGTGGTTTGGGTGGCAACAGTGGTTTTGTCAGCAGTGGCTTTTTCAACAGAGGTTTTAGCAGCAGTGGTTTTCAGTTTAGATGGTGGTTGTCTGACATGTTTAGCAGGCATCTTCTTCCTTTTTGAGGATCCCACATCTTCAACTTCCTGCTGTTGTTCCCTTTTTAGTTGTACCAACAACTCTGCTTTGGCTTCCAAAGTGTCAGCCCTCTTTTGTTTGTCTTCAGCAGCTTTTTTAGCTTCTTTATTTTGCAGAGTTGTCTACTGCTTTTTCTTTGCTGGTTTGTTGTTGTGGTGCTGTTTGAGTAGACCCTGGTATGTTGGCAGACTTTGATTTACCTTTTTGTGACGGTGGACAACCAAAGGGATCTAGCTTTGGCAACCTATCTCTGCCACTCTCCCCCTTTTTGGCATCATCAGCTGTGAATGCATCATCATCTTCATCCCTGAGAATGGTGGTAGGGGCAGAGCCAGTGGTCTTCAGCAGATGGACTTTGATGGCTTGAATGTCTGCATGAGTATCTTTGTACCTTGCATCTACCATGTTTCTGATCTCAGCCATGTAGATTTCATGATTCTGATCTGCTAGTTTTCTGTGAGCTATGATGATGGGGGAAACAGATTTCCATAGCTCACTAGCAATATCAGATGTGGATGGTTGACTCTTGGAAAGAGTAGCCAAGGATTCCAACATTAACTTGACATCAGATTTGATGTCAGCAACAGAGGTTTCAATGGTTTGAACTCTAGCCGTCAATTCTTGGTATTTTAATCCATCACCTAAGTTAATAGGATCATCTGAATTCCTACCAGTGGTAGTTTTAACTGATTCAGTCCTAGGAGGTGAATCCAAAGGATGAGAACCAGATGCCCCTTTGTCTTGGTTCTGGGGACTTCCAACTGATTTTGGGGACACTATAGTGGCCTCATCAGTTGTTGCCATCAAGGGAGTCTTAGTTATGTAACCACTGTCCTGGTGTGAGACAATGGTCTCTACATCAGTAGTGGCTGCTCCACCTGAAAACTCACCTAAAGTTGCATTGAACTCTAGGGGTGTAACCTCCTCATCTGTTTGTGGGATGGCTGATTGAATTTCCGCAGTCCCAGTCACTTGTGGAGGTATACTCTCATTGACAGGTGAAAGAGAGGAACTGGGATTTTCCTGAGTTTTGTCAATAGCCTCAAACAGAGGTTGCATGGTCTGTTGAACATGCGATGGTGAAGGTGGAGGAGTAAAAAGGGAATTAGCCCTGGGAGAGGGGCTTGTGAACATTTGGCCAAGTGACTAAAATGTATCATGATGTGGTTCCCCTTAGCTTACAACATGATCCTTTTGTGAGGATGCCTGAGGAGTTTGGTCAGGTTGAGATATTTCCAACTGTTGTGAGGAAGTAACAACGGTGGTTTCTAGTTGCTTTTGTGTTGCAACAGAGTTATCTTCTGGTATCTCGTCTTCCAGAAGTCTCATTTGAGGTGGAGTGGTGGTTTTTGTGGATGGTCGTTTTCTTTTGGAAATGGCTGGTGTGGGTTTCACAGCACTGGATGTAGTGCCATGATCACCAGGAGCAGTGGGCTCAACAACAGAGGTTTGGACAACAGTTGTTGTCTTAGTCCTCTTTGTTTGTGTTTTTGAAACCTTTGACACTTTTAATACTTTTTCTTGGGTGTTTGCACCCAGCATTCTTGTGAAAGTATCATCAGTTAAACTCTTCATTTGCATAGACTCACCCTTTTTGAAAACTTTTTCTTGTAAAACCTTTTGTAGAATTACACTTAAGATTCTTGGGTAAATTAGAAAAGCATTGTTTAACCCAGACTTTATGGCTTTCATATTTGACACTAAATCCATAAATAGTCCCTGGGATAGATTGAAGTCAGAATCTGACAACATAGCATAGCCCAAGTACTGAATCCTCAATGGGATTTCATTAAAAGATGTGGACTTAGCGGAGACACAGAGAAGAAGGGTATGGAAGAAAAATTTCATGACTGGTGGGAAAAACATTTTGAAAAGTGTTGACCCAGTCATCTGAGCATCATAACCCCTTTCCTGAAACTCTGTGTGAAGCTCTGTTTTAGGGAAAGAATCTTTACCTGACAGGTAATTAAGTGAGAAGGTTGTGGATATCAGTTGAGGGCTAATGACGATACTTGTTTCACCAATTTTTGAGATAAAGGAAGTAGGCTTTTTGTCTTGAAGCAAGAACTCAGCATTCAATCAGAATTCTTGGAGAGTATCAAGATAGATAGGGGTGTCAGCGGTTAAGATTGTCAGGTATTTGGATTTTAGGATGATGTCGATGGTGGAATGGAATGGAGTGTTTTCATCTGTTTTAACCAGATATGGAAGATAATTGTGGGTGGCTTTAGCTTGAAGGTCCATTGTAATGGATTCCGAAATGGAGAATGAATGAAATTTGATTGAGGGTTTGAGACAGTGTAACGACTGTTGTGATAAAACAGGGTTTTTATAGGCTCTGGTGAAACCGCTGATGTGGCCAAAACTCTGCTTGTAAAAGCAGACGTGGCAAACATCTGATGGTTAAAACATCTGGTGGGGAACAGCTGTTTTGGTAAACAGCTGATGCAAACAACTGATGCCAAACAGTTGTTTTTTTATATAGATATATGTAAATATATATATATATATATATATATATATATATATATATATGGATAATAAAACAGTTGTTTCATCTGATCAGAGGTTTGAGATAGAATTTTCAACCAACAGTGGATAAAATTAATGAAACAGTGGTTGTTTTATCTGATCAGAGGTTTGAAACAGATTTTTCAACCAAAAAGCTATTTTTAAGGATGAGTTTTGATTTTCTGAAACATTTTAATGTTTTTATTTAAAACATTTGTGTTGTTTAATCCATGTTTAGCATACCAATTCTAGAAATCAGATTTGTAAAGGTAGATGTGTCTAAAGCTTTTGTCAACACATCTGCCAACTGATCCTCTGTTAGAACATGGTGCAGAGAAATCAAACCTTTTTCATAGCTATCTCTGACAAAATGATGTCTGATGTCAATGTGTTTGGTAGTGGAGTGAGATACTGGATTTTTGATGATATTTTCAGCAACTTGACTATCTAACATGAGTGGAGTCTGTAGTGCAATTATCTGAAAATCCAGCAATTGATTTTGAAGCCACATGAGTTGGGTTGTACAACTTGCAGCAGCAATGTATTCAGCCTCAGCTGTTGAGGTGGAAACAACTGCCTGCTTTTTGCTTTGCCAAGAGACTAAGGCATTCCCTAGAAATTGGCACCCTCCTGATGTGGATTTTCTTGTGGTGTGACAGCCAGCAAAATCACTATCTGAATAATCTGAAAGCTCAATGTTTCCATTAGCAGGGTACCAGATACCAAGTGTGGGAGCACCTTTTAGGTATCTGAATATCCTTTTCACAGCAATAAGGTTTGACTTTCTAGGTGAAGCCTAGGATCTTGCACAGACACAAGTGGCAAACATAATGTTTGGCCTAGGTGCAGTTAAGTACAATAAAGACCCAATCATGCATCTATAATGTGTTTGATCAACCAGTTTATCCTTGTCATCAATAGTGAGTAGCTTGACTGTACTCATGGGTGTACTACATGGCTTACAGTCATTCATCTCAAATCTAGTTAGCAAATTCTTTACATATTTATTTTGATGGATGAATGTGCCATTTTGCAGTTGTTTTACTTGGAGACCAAGGAAACACTGAAGTTCACCCATGGCACTCATTTCAAACTCTGCTATCATGAGTTTTCTGAACTCTTCACACATTTTGTTACATGTGGATCCAAAGATGATGCCATCCACATATATTTGAACAATCATTAATTCTTTCCCTTTCCAATTCAAAAATAAAGTTTTATCAATTTTACCTCTTGTGAAGCCAATGGATAAGAGAAAAGTGGAAAGAGTTTCATACCAGTCCCTTGGTGCTTGTTTGAGTCCATACAAAGCTTTATTAAGCTTGTAGACATGATCAGGATGGAATGTCTTCAAAACCAGGTGGTTGACATACATAGACTTCCTCCTGAATTTTGCCATAAAGGAAGGCACATTTGATATCCATCTGATACACCTTGATGTTGTGGTTGACAACAAAGGCTAGAAAGAGTCTGATGGCTTCTAACCTTGCTACAGGAGCAAAGGTTTCATCATAGTCTATTCCTTCTTCTTCTCTGAAGCCTTAAACCACAAGCCTGGCTTTATTCTTGACAACAATACCCCTTTCATCATTTTTGTTTTTGAAGACCCACTTTGTGCCAATTAGACAAACATCTTTAGGCAGTGGTACAAGTTCCCATACTTGTTGTCTTTTGAACTGAAGGAGCTCTTCTTGCATAGCTTCTACCCAACTGTTGTCTTTCAGTGCCTCTTGGTACTAGACAGGTTGTGTGAGAGATAGAAACCCTGCAAAAAGACAGATATTGGAGGATTGGCTTCTTGTGAGCAGACCCTCTCTGATGTTGCCAATGATCTGGTCTGGTGGATGAGCTCTTAGGTAGATAAGATCTCCCTGATATGGTATGATGGCATTTTGAGGTGAGGGACAGAGGTTTGGTGACTCTGTAGATGTAACATCTGTTTGCACTTCTGTAGTGCCATCAGATGTTTGGAATGGAGGTGGGGGATTGGGTCCAAGTGGTGTAAAACTGGACTGACTTTTGTCAACAGATGATTGTTCAGTGGTTGCGAGAGGTGAAGCAGTGGTTTGAGGGTAAGACTGGCCAACAGTGGTTGACTCAGCTGTGACAGAGTTTTGACAATTGTTTGGAACAGCTGCTTCCTCTGATGCAGAATAGATTTTATAGTGACTGGGGATCACAACATCTGTTCTGTAATCTTGTTGTGGAGATTGTGGAATACCTGCATTGTTAGTTTTAACAGTGATATCTTCAAATTTGAATTTTTCTAAATCAAATAGTTCAGCAGGATTTGCTGGGATTTTTAGGGATGAAAGTTCATTGAATTTTACATTCAGAGTTTCTTCTATTGTCTTGGTCTTTGTGTTAAACACTTTATAAGCCTTGGCAGTAGAAGAATATCTAAGAAAATAACCACAATCTACTTTGGCTGCAAATTTTGAAATGGAATCTTTGAGATTTAAGATGAAACATGGGCAGCCAAAGATTTTGAAAAATGAAATTAATGGTTTGATTTTGAACAAAATTTCATAAGCAGTTTTTTGATGTCTAGGGTTGATCAAAACTCTGTTTTGAACATAGCAAGCAGTGTTTACAGCTTCTGCCCAAAAGGACAATGGCAAACCAGAATCTGCTAGCATGGTTCTTGCAGCTTCTATAAGAGTTCTATTTTTCCTTTCAACCACCCCATTTTGCTCTGGTGTTCTTGGGATGCTGTACTGCCTCACAATCCCTTTTGACACACAGAAATCATCCAACTCCTTATTTTTAAACTTTGTTCCATTGTCACTCCTGAAGACTTTTACTGGCAAGTCATATTGTTTTTTAACTTTGTTGACAAAGTCCTTCAATATACCTGCAGTCTCATCCTTAGAATGTAAAAAGTAAGTCCATGTAAACCTAGAAAAATCATCAACTATGACAAGACAAAATCTTTTTCTTCTTAGACTCATGATTTTAACAGGGCCAAACAAGTCCATGTGCAACAATTGTAGACATTGACTGGTTTTGGACTCATCAATGGATTTGTAAGAGCTTTTATGTTGTTTCCCTTTTAAACATGAAACACAATGCTCATCACATTTGAATTCTTTTGATGGTAATCCTCTGACAAGACTTTGTTTAGAGAGTTTGTTGATAGTGTTAAGGTTGGTATGACCCAGTCTCCTATGCCACAATTCTGTCTCCTTTGTGGAGGCAGCAGAAAACAAACAGACATTTTCCATAGGATTGTCCTTTAACATATCAACAACATACACATTGCCACTTCTATGAGCAACAAGTTGTGCTTTGCTCTCAGCAATGATGGTATCAATCTTTTTCACCACTTCTGGCCCAATAATCTTGCAAGTTTTCTTTGTGAAGAATGAGCCATAACCTTTGTCACTTATTTGGGAAACAATCAGAAGATTAAACTTGAGATTATCAATAAAATTGACATTTTCAAACTAGAGTTTCCCAGCTTGTACAGTCCCTGACCCCAACACCTTAACTTTTGAATCATTACCAAAGGATATATCACCCCCTCCATGAGCTAAGAAGTCCAGAAGAAGGGCTCTACATCCTGTCATGTGCTTGGAGCCTCCCCTATCTACATATCAAAGACTATCTAAACAAGCAGAAGCTCCCTGCACATCAGTAATGGATTAGTTTTGGTGAGTGTCCAAAGCCAAGTTGGCTTTGGATGGGTCCTCAGACTTTTCAGACTCAAGCTTTGGAAGATGATCAGTGGTTTGAACTAATTTTTGAATCAAGTCCAACAACTGCTGCTGACCATTTGCCAGTGCTTGAATATCAACACTTGGGGCAACAGTTGTTTGATCACTTCCAGACAGATGATAATACCCATAGGGATTTCTGTTCACTATTGGTTTAGAGGGTCTTTTTGGCTCCTCATAAACATGTGACAGACTATGACATGGTGGTTGTCCATATCCTCTTGGGTACTTGCTCGTGGGTGGAGCATCTGTTACTTGGACATCCCTAGGAGCAGATGTTTCAAGACTTTTAGTAACAGATGTTTGGACAGGAGTAAAGGTCTGTTTGGGCTTTCCTTTTGAAGTACTTACCCCAGGATTTGCAAGAGTTTTAGCTTTGTACTCTTGTATTTTCACATCGAAATTTTTGAGATACAAGCACTCTTTGGTTTTGTGATTCTTTTTCCCACATATTGAGCATGTGGCTTTGGAATCACATACACTTGTTCCTTTGTTAATATCATATGCTTTTAGAAGAAAACAGTTTTTAGTGACATGATTCTTCTTTTCACAGAAATCACAGAACAAGTAGACAGTCTTTTCTTTCTTCTTCCATTTTTCAGCCTTCTTTTCAGCAGATGTTTGAGCATCTGCTGGAAGGTTTTTCAAGGGAATGATTTTTGCCTGAGGAGCTGTCTTTCCTTCAGGTGTTTTAAAATCAACAAGTTTAAAATTCTCAAGAGTACCACACTCATCAGACCAAGTAGGTTTAAATTCATACTTTTCAAGTTCAGTGAATGATGAGGAACCTTCTGGTTTTTCTAGAACAATTTTCTTACCATTTGGTTCAGTGATTTTAATCTCTTGACCCTACAAGTTTGTTGGTACTATCTAAACAGACTTTTGATCCCTTTTGTCAGTGTTTTCAAAAGTTGAAGCAGTGGTTTCAAAACCAAAACAAAATTTCACATGACTTTTGGTTTGTTTGTTGAGTAGCATTTCAAATCCTCTACATGATTCCACCCATTTCTGACATTCAACTTGAGTGGACTCAAGCTCACTTTTACAACTCTGATATTTTGTTATCATAGTTTGGAGCTAGTCTTTGGTTATGGTTGCTTCATGTTTTAAGCTGCTTATTTCATATTCCTTTTCAGTTAAACTTTTTTTTAATTCTTTTGAAAGTTTCTCAAATTTAACTTCATCATCTAAAATTTTCTTTCTAAGGTTTTCATTCACCTCTTTGATGTTAGCAAATGCTATCACACATCTGTCAGAACGTAAATCCTTAAGAATTTGAGGAGATACCTTAGCAGCAGCCATCAATGCACAATCACACTTGCACTCACAATCATCAGATACACCCCAGGGATCTGAGAGATTCACAACCTCTACTTCAGGTTTTTCACCTGCAACAACTTCATCAACAACATCATCAGTCACAACATTAGATTCAGTCACCACCTCCTCAGATTCAACCTCTTCTACCATAGCCATGAAACAAAAGTTTTCTGGTTCATTTTCAGCTTTGGCAACTAATGCAAAATTTTCATCTATTAACTCATCTGGTAGACTCCTCCAATCAATAAAGCCTAGTGTAAAGAAGCTCTGTTGACTAGTCTCTACAGGAGCGGAGGATGGAGCAACAGTCGTTTGCACAGGTGCTTGAGCAACAGGTGTTTGCACATAGTGGATCTGAGGAACAGTGGTTTGGACATACTGGACAGGAACAGTGTTTGAGGACTGTGCAAAATGAGCAGTGTTTTGCACATTTGGTCCAGGGGAATTATAGGAATTTTGATAAGTGTTGGTCTGAGGTCTTTGATTTGAATAGGTGATTATAGGTGTACCATGTTGACTCCTATACTCCCTAGCAAAATGACCAAGTCTATGACATTTATAACACTTTATCTTTGATTTATCCAACCCAACCTTTGATCTGCCAGTTAACCCTAGAAACCTTCTCCCAGTTTTCTTGTAAAAATTGTTAGTTCTTACACTGAGAAGGGCCAATTGGTACATAATGTCCATTTCCTCCAAATCATCAGGGTCAAAGTATTTCAGGTCATCATACTCAAAGGATATGTTATCAGATGCCTGGATATCACCACCACTTGCTGTGAAAGCATAGTTTGGTGAATAAGAATCAGAGTTAAAACCTGAAGTTATGTCAATGAAATGATCATAACTCTGATCCTTAGTATTTCCAGGCACCTCATCATGACCCAAAAGTGTTGTATTCCCAAATACATAATCATCAGACACTTTTCCAGAGTCCTGGAGCTTCTTTTTCTGGTTAAGCTCTCTCTCATAGGTCAAGAGCTTACCATGAAGCTGGGTCAGTGATAGGTCCTTAAATCCAATTGAGTTTCTCATAACAATAGTGTTAGGACAAATTGGATTGGTGAAACCACTTTTGTAAACCTTAGTCTAATTCACTTCTGTCATTTTTGGCTAAGTATAGAAGTACTGAAGAGAAGACAAGAAACTGCTGATTAGAAGATATGAAGAAGTGCTGAAGTTGCAGAAGTTCTGAAGTCCAAACCAGACAAGTTCACTTCAGAAGTACTGAAGACAAAACTACTCTTCAGTAGTTGTCCTTCATCAGCACTTAGCAGAAGATATTTCCCACCGCCTTTTTGCATCAGTAGTTTATTGTTTAATATTACTTTTAGCTTTATTTGTTTCTTTCAATGTTGCAACTTGTGCAACTTGTCACTGGAGTTTCTGTGCTTGCTTTTTAGGCAAGATACATGCATGTAATCGTCTATAAATAGAAGGCTTCAACCTTCTATTTTACACATTGATTTTTAACAGAAAAATCCTTCAAACACTCTCATTGTTATATTCCATTTCTGTATTTATTGTGAATCTCTCTAAGTATCTAATTCTCATTTACAACTTAGATTCATAATAAATACTTCGTCATTTATTAGTTTCAAACATCAAGGGGGAGTTATAACTCTGCCTTTGAATAAAAAGTGTTGCTTTAACTTATAACATTCTGCTGTGCTTATAATCTGATTTACAAGGACTTGCTAAACACTTAAGTGTCAAGATAGCAAGTTCTTACTTAGCAAACAAGAGCAAACTGATCCAACAATTGGTATCAGAGCATTGGTTTATCTGATCACATATCAATCTAACAAATTGAGAATCAGACACAAAGCTCTTATTGATATTCAATAAAAAGATCAAAAGTTCACTTTTTATCAATATCCATCACTTAAAAGAGTCATCAGACAAATCTATACTCTTTAAAAATGGATCCACATAATACTGGTTCTGCCACCAAACCTGCCATGCTTGTGAGAAATGAGTACAATATATGGCAAAAGAGAATGGCACATACCTTGTCACAGACCAACACAGGTTGTTGGAGATCTGTGATATATGGTCCACACAAACCAGTAAACATAAATCTTGAAACTAAAGAAGGGATTCCTAAGGATCCCAAAGACTATACAGATGAGGATTTCCTAAAACTTGAGCTAGATGCTAAGGCATTCTCTATGTTGGCAATGGCTCTCCCAAATGAAATATACTCTGGCCTTTTACATTGTGAAAGTGCCAAAGAACTTTGGGACTGTCTTAAAGAACAGTTTGGAGGAACTGAAGAGGTGATTGCCAACACCAGAGAAATTTTGGCTCAACAATATGAAACATTTGCTTATATTAATGGGGAAACTTTGACACAACAATTTGAAAGATTCTCCTCATTAATCTCTGAGCTAAAGTTAAATGGTCAGACCTATACAACAGTATCTATGTTACATAAATTTTTAAGGTCTCTACCTGACAAATGGGAAACTTACTCCATTGTCTTAAGATCCTCACCAGATTTTAGCTCCCTCACTCTTACAAAACTCCATGGGAGATTACTTACTTTTGAGAGAGAAATCGATCAAAAGAAGAAATTACAAACTTCTGGTAAAACTGCTGATGACTACCTACCAGGTAGTACAGCACTTTTGGGACAAGATTCACCAACTTGTTCCTATGGATCTTATGACAATATTGACATAACCACTGGGATCTCATCAGAAAGATCTTTCCCAGGTTATGACAATGATGACCAAAGTCAAACTGCTGATAATCTATGTTTTATCATGGATGATTTGAAAAATTTTAGCAGTGATGACTTAGAGGAAATGGACATATTACACCAACTGGCCATGCTAAGCATTAAAACTAACAAGTTTTATAAAAGGTCAGGAAGGAAATTTCCAGGATTGACCAGTAATACAAAAATTGGTTTTGACAAATCTAAACTGAGATGTCACAAGTGTCAGAAGTTGGGACACTTTGCTAGAGAATGTAGAAGCTCTAGCTTTAACCAATCACAATCTGGAAATAACTATAACCCCAATTATAATAGGAACAATGGAACTCAAGGGAGTGCTCATTTTGTACAGGCACAAGCTCCTCAACAGCAATATATGCCTCAAGTACAATATGTTCAAGTGCCTGCTCAACAGATGCAGAGCCAACAATCAATCCCTCCCTTTCCAGCTGCTCAACTTCCTCCACAGCCTCAACAACCCCCTCAACAAAGTCTCTTTACCTCGGGGTATGTTGACTGGAGCAGTCTCCCTTATGACACCACAGAGTGCAATCCTGATGCAGACAACAAAGTGTTTGACATCAACTGGGGAGAACCAGACAATGGCAGAAAGAACTTTGCCTTAATGGCATTTGAAGGCTGTACCTCAAAATCTGCATTGTCTCAGGTATCAAAAGAATCTTTGACAAAACTTTGTTCAAACTCTTGCAAAGAAACTTTTGCTCTCATAAGAGAGACAAACGTGCACCTACAAGGCAAAGCCAATGATTTAGAAAGAAAATACACACAGATAAAATGTGATTTAGAGAGAAAACTGTGTGCTAAAACAAAAGAGGTTTCTAAATTAACTGACTCTGCTATTGAAACCCAAGCACAAATCAAAATGATGCTAAATGACCTGGGAGATGTCAGAAAAGAGCTTGCTGACACCAGGATCACTTGTGAAAAATGGGTGGAATCTTGTAGGGGTATCAACTACTGCTAAACAAACAAAGTGCTTCAAATGTTAAGTTTGGCATAGGATACCATCATGTTGAAACACCAACAGATTTTTCTCCCAAAACTACTGAAGATGGGAGAAGAATTGTTTCAAATGAAACTTCTGAAGGGAAAGAATGCACATCTTTCCATGAAAACTTTCTAAACAGAAATCTTGGCATTTTTAAGGAAAGTACTTCAGAAGTATTTACAAAAACTGACAACAAGCCATCAGTAGTCTCATCTACTTCAGGAGTTGAGACCCTGAAAACTACTGTTGAGCAAAATCTTTTCACAACTGTCAGAAATTTGCCTTCTGATCAAAAACTTAAGGCAAAAGAATGTGAAATTTGTGGCTTGTTCAACCACAAAACTGAATTTTGTAGATACAGAAAAGGAATTCAGTTCAATCAAAAATTTAAACAACAGGTTGTGGGAAATCAAATCAGAAATGATTATGAAAAAGTCTTTAAACCCAAGAAACAACAACCTGAAAACACCTTTTCTCAGAAAAAGATAAAATCTCAACCAAAATCTTTTTCTCAAAATTCCTTGTCAGTAGTTAGACCAAATTCATCAGCAGTTTCACAAACTGCTGAGATTCAAAATCTAAAGAACATGGTAGAACTACTGATGACCAAGGTTGATGGTGGTCCTAAAAAGGATACCACCATGGTTCTTAATGAAAAATCCATTGCCAAAAAGACATGGATTTCTCAACCTGGTCAAGAACAAACTGTAACTGTTCTCAAGAGCAAACCCAAAGCCAAACAGGCTTGGGTTTCCAAATCTAACTAATTTGCTTTTATGTGCAGAGAGTTTCCAGGGGCTTAAACAGCATATGGTATGTTGATAGTGGAGGCTCTATGCACATGACTGGATGCAGATACCTGATAAACAATTTTATCAGCCAAAGAGAAGGATCTGTGTCCTTTGGGAACAATGCTAAGGGATATGTGCTAGGACATGGCAATGTCTCCTCTGGCAAAATACAGTTTGACAAGGTCAATCTGGTGGAAAATCTTGAATACAACTTGCTGAGCGTGTCACAAATGTGTGATAAAGGATATTCTTCCTTTTTCACAAAGACAGCTTGCAAGATCATCTCACCAGAAGGCCAGAAGTTGATTGAGAAGATTATAGAAGATCATACTTTGCTGATTGCCAAAAGATGTGGCAATGTCTATGCAGTGGACATTGAGAAAGACAAAGTATTGAACAACACTGCCTGTTTCTTCTCAAGGGCATCAACTTCAGAAACAGATCTCTGGCACAGGAGACTTGGCCATGTGAACTTTAAAACCATAAATAAAGTCACAAAAATGGGCTTGGTCAGAGGTCTACCTTTGAAAGTATACCAGTGTCAAGAACACTGTGTATCCTGTTTAAAGGGAAAACAGCATAAGTCCTCCTATAAGTCTATTGAAGAATCAAAAACAACTGTATGTCTTCAACTACTCCATATGGACTTATTTGGACCTGTCAAGATTATGAGCCTTGGTAAAAAGAAGTACTGCTTAGTCATCATTGATGACTACTCAAGATTCACATGGGTATTCTTCTTATTTTCCAAGGATGAGGCTGCTGAAATCATCAAGTTCTTCATTCTACAAGTAGAGAAACAATATTCTCTATCTGTCAAAACCATTAGAAGTGACAATGGGACAGAGTTCAGGAACAAAACTCTGGATGAATTCTGTTTGTCTAAAGGGATTATTAGACAATACAGTGTTCCCAGAACTCCTGAACAAAATGGTGTAGTAGAAAGGAAGAACAGAACATTGATAGAAGGAGCAAGAACAATGTTAGCTGATTCTGGACTGCCATTGTACTTTTGGGCAGAAGCAGTTAACACAGCATGTTATGTTCAGAATAGAGTTCTTGTGGTCAAGAGACATTCCAAGACTGCCTATGAAGTTCTTCATGGCATGAAGCCCCTTATCTCCTTTTTCAGGGCTTTTGGGTGTCAATGTTTCATCTTGAACATCAAGGAATCTATTTCAAAGTTTGCTGCCAAAGTTGACTCAGGTTACTTTCTTGGTTACTCTTCAACTAGAAAAGCCTACAAGGTTTTTAATTCTCACACCAGGATAGTAGAAGAAACATTGAATGTCAAGTTCAATGAGTCAAAACACACTCTTATTCCAGCACATCCTGCTGAACTCTTTGACCTTGACAACTTTCACTTTGGACCTGAAAAAGCTGTTACTTCTTCCAAACCTACTTATTATGGTGATCAAAGGTTTGAAGATGAGGATCCTGCACCATGGACTCCTCAAACAGTCATTGAGTCAACTACAACACCATCAGAAGTTTTTCAAACTTCTGATCAAACAAATACTGAAGGCCAAACTCAAACATCTGCTTCAGCACCTGCAACTACTGAAGAAGCTGAAACTGCTGAACCAGATATTATAGACCTCAGTAGTTTGTTTGAAGAACAAGAGCCACCTACACCTGTCAGTGGTTTACAACAACTGATTGAACACAGAGATCATCCACTTGATCAAATCATGGGTGAT
Source organism: Ambrosia trifida (assembly GCA_028751855.1). Classification (NCBI taxonomy): domain Eukaryota; kingdom Viridiplantae; phylum Streptophyta; class Magnoliopsida; order Asterales; family Asteraceae; genus Ambrosia; species Ambrosia trifida. The sequence goes on along the minus strand of CM054128.1, from coordinate 129,597,493 downwards.
ATAGCTACAGGTGTTCTGACCAGAAACCAGCTCTCCAACTTTTGCCTATTCTCAGCCTTTATTTCACAGTTGGAACCAAAGAAATACCAGGAAGCCCTCAAAGACAATAATTGGGTGCAAGCTATGCAAGATGAACTACTTCAGTTCAACAAGCAACAGGTCTGGGAAATCTGTCCCTTACCTCAAAACAAGCAACCAATTGGTACAAGATGGGTTTTCAGGAACAAACAAGATGAAGCTGGTATGATAATCAAGAACAAGGCAAGACTGGTAGTTCAAGGGTACTCTCAAGAAGAGGGAATTGACTATGATGAAACCTTTGCTCCAGTTGCAAGGCTTGAGGCCATCAGGTTATTTATGGCCTATGCCATTTCCAACAAAATTAAAGTTTATCAAATGGATGTGAAAAGTGCATTTTTGTATGGAAAAATCAAAGAGGAGGTGTATGTCTGTCAGCCACCTGGGTTTGAGGATCCTTCTCATCCTGAGTGGGTGTACAGACTAGACAAAGCTCTTTATGGGCTCAAACAGGCTCCAAGAGCCTGGTATGATACACTCTCCACCTTTTTACTCAAAAATAACTTTACAAGAGGTGCCATTGATAAAACACTTTTCATTAAACATGTTGGAAATCATGTCTTACTTGTTCAAATTTATGTTGATTATATCATCTTTGGTTCAACAAACACAAAATTGTGTGATGATTTTAAGAAACTCATGCAATCAAAATTTGAGATGAGTACCATGGGAGAACTGCAGTACTTTCTAGGACTGCAGATCAAACAACAAACAAATGGAACTTTTATACATCAATCAAAATATGTTAAAGAATTATTGAACAAATTTTCTTTAAATGACTGTAAATCATGTTCCACTCCCATGACACCAATCACACAAGTTGAACCTGATGATCAAGGAAAACAGGTTGATCAAACCATGTACAGATGCATGATAGGTTCCCTTTTATACTTAACTGCTTCTAGACCAGATATTATGTTCTCAACATGTGTCTGTGCTAGATATCAATCAGCACCAAGGGAATCACACCTTATTTCAGTCAAAAGAATTTTTAGATATCTGAAAGGAACTCCAACACTGGGAATTTGGTATCCTGCTTCAAGCAATACCAAGTTATCAGCATTTTCAGATAGTGACTATGCAGGGTGTAAGATGACAAGAAAGTCAACATCTGGTGGTTGTCAATTCCTAGGAAACTGTCTAGTGTCATGGCAATCAAAGAAGCAAACATCTGTTGCAACTTCAACTGCTGAAGCTGAATACATTGCAGCTGCAAGTTGTACATCACAGATACAATGGCTCCAATATCAACTTCTTGATTATGGAATCAAAGAGACCAAGACACCTTTGTTTGTAGACAGCAAATCTGCCATTAGCATCATTCAAAATCCGGTACAGTTCTCAAAAACTAAACATATTGAGATCAGGTACCATTTCATAAGAGATTGCTATGAAAAAGGCAAGATTGAGGTGAAGCATGTAGCAACAGCTAATCAGATAGCTGACATCTTCACTAAGCCCCTTGACACATCAACATTTCAGAAGTTAGTATCCATGCTTGGAATGCTAAATTTGTAAGTGTTTATTTTATTTTTTTTTTCTGCATATCAGTTAGAATCCAAGTTAACACTTGATTCTACCCAACTCTCCATCAAACTTCTACATCAATCACTACTGTTATGCAATCAAAATTTTCTTTTTCCTTTTTCCATCCTTGATTCCATCTTGTTTACCTTGGTGGATTTCAAGTTAACCTTTTCCATCTTTTTTCTGGTTTCCACTTACAAATGTCAAAAGTCTGAAACAAAACTTCTGAAAAACAAAAACAGTTTGAGAGAAACTACTGATGAACAAAAATCATCAGTATGAGGATAACTTTCTGAAAAAGTGTGTAACTTCTGATAAAATAACCTTCAGAAGTTATGAATAAAGTATTTGTAAAAACATTTCTCATCAGATGTTAAAACTGCTGAAGAGAAAAATGGGAACTACTGATGAAGTAATCCTTCATCAGCAGTTTAAGTCAAAAGGGCAAAGTTGACTTTTCCCATCATCAGAGGTTTGACCTAATCAGTTTAAAACCTCTGATAAAGAGATTTTTAACCAAAGGCGGTTTTAAAACTTCTAATAAAGAAGATTCAAGCGGTTAAAACTTTTAATAAATACCTTTTTTACACACTTATCCTTTCAAACTCAAAAATATCCCTCCTTCTCTCTCAAAACTCTCTCAACCTAAACCTACAAATCCACTGTTCGATCAAACACCCAAACCACAATGGATCTAGTTCTAAAACAGGGACACAATCAAAGAGCCTTTCTTGAAAAACAAGAAGGCTGGTCCCAATACGATGAGATCATTGATCTTGTCGTCAAATCCCAATACTTTACTGCTCTCACAATAAACCCACCAATTCACACTGAAACTCTGAATGAGTTCTGGGCAAATGCTGAGACGGTTACAATGGGTGGTGAGGTCATTTCCCTCAACTCAAAGATAAAAGGGAAACAACTGACCATCACACCGGCCACACTAGCAACAAGACTGGGTCTGGATGATGTAGCTGCCCCTGACCATGTTGCTAACAAAGATATTCATCTAACCATGACTGAGTGTGGTTATCAAGGTACTCTCTCCCATGCTACAATATTAAAAAAATATTTTGAACCAAAATACAAACTTTTGTTTCATTATATTATTATGTGTTTGAGTCCAAAAACAGGGTCATATGACCAGATGCCCTCCACTTTTCAACCAATATTTCATTCCATTGTGAATGAAACTAAATTCAGGGCATCAAAACTGTTTTTCAATGAGTTGGTGTTACATCACAATAATACCAAGAAAAAGTTTTTGTTGTACCCAAGGTTCATTATGCAATGCATAATAGGGGAACTGGGTAATGAGGTGCTTGTGGGAAAAATTTCAACTTTAAACCCTTTAACATCACAAGCATACTCAAGACTTAACAAACCGGCTGCCTGGCCAGAAGATGATCAGGGAGAACAACAACAAGTCCCCCTGAAGCCCACATCTTCCAAACTCACACCACCAAAAGCCAAAAAGCCCAAGCCTACAAAAACTGCACCCCACCAACCCAAAAGAAAAGCTGTTCAGGAGGTTGAGATGCCTGAACATGCTCATGAGCATTTTGCTCTTCAAATTGTTGAGACTGAAACACCCTCTCAGTCTCATCCATCTCAAACCCCACCAAGAGCACCCATATCTGTTCAATTCAAAAGAAAAAGACTTAGAAAAACATATCAAACACACTCTTCTTTTGAAACTGCTGAACAACAACCTATTGCCCAAACTACTGAACCATCCCCACAAATTTCTGAACAAGAGGCAATAGAAATTGCCAAACTTCTCTCTGGGCTAAAAGAGAATGTCCCATCTGATCATGTCAGTCCCCATCAACCACAACAAACAGGGGACATAACTACTACATCAGACATGGATGTGGACATTACTAGCCCTATCCCAAGAGATGAGGGTGGACCAGAGTCTTTAAGCCCAATTTTAGAGACTCTTGGGGAATCTGAGGCTGCTACTACTCAGTTACCACCCAGTGGTGGATCTGAGGACAGAAGTAACATAGCTAAGACCTCAGATGTGGCAACTACTGATGAAGGCTTAATGCCTGAAGTAGGAAATCCTCAGTACCAAGAAACAGAGGTTCATGAGAGAACTGAGTTGGGCTCAGCTCATGATTTAACTGAGACAGTCCTCACTGAGGGCAACATCAGGGATTCAGATGATTCCATTAGTTTGGATGATGTTTCACATACTCAAACTACTGAATTGACGGCAGTTTCTGAAGGTCCTGCTGCAAAGGTATCCAGGCTCAAGAAGCCAGTCACCTCTGCACAGGTTAAAGCCCACTCAATCCATAAAACCCCTAGAGTGGCATCCTCTGTACAACAAGAGGATCTCCCAAAAACACCCCCTTCACAGCAAATGCCTACCCAATTCCCTGGGCAAGCAAGCATAGACCTGAACCAACTATGCTGCCCAGAGGGTCCCCTGTACCACATGATGAATACACTCATCAGAAATCACTTCCAAACATATACAGCTGACTTGGAGCTGTCCATCAAGAACCAATTTGGAGTGATTAAAACCAAGATGAACGATCTGTCCAACAAAATAGACTACAACAGCCAGCAGATTGCTCATCTTCAAGGACACTTCTCCCAACCCTCTGCTTCAAGGGTTAAAATTGATGAATCCAAAAAGGGGGGGAAGATCAGGGAACCTAAGGAGTCATTCCAAGCCAGGATAAAGGCACGAGTGACACTCCTTGAGAGAGATTAGAAAGATCAGGCCAGGAAAGAAAAATTGGCCAAACAATTTGGTGTCTCAATTGAAGAAATTGAAGCTGCTGAGAAAGAAGATGAGACCCAAAGTTCTGAAGATTCCCTAAGGCATAATGAAGAAACTTCTGATGACCAAACTTCTGATGAAGAATCAGAAAGTACTGAAGACAATCCTTCAGTAGCTGACAAACCATCAGCAGTTGTCAGCACATCAGAAGTTAACACTTCCCAACCTCAAACAACTGAACCTTCCAGAACCACTGCTCTCATTCAACCAACATCTGATCCCATCAGGCCTACATCTGTTACAACAATGACTGTATTAAACCCTTCTCCTATCTCTCAATCAGCTGAACTATTAGAGAAGAGCTTAATTGCAGCCAACAAAAAGGCCAGAGAAGATCAGATTTGGAAATCTCTGGAAGAAAGGGATGATTTGGACTTAAGCCATGAAGAAAAACTTCAGGCTTATGCAGCTGAACTACAAAGGCAGGCTAGCCTTGATGAGATTGCTGAACAGGATAAAAGACAACAACTGGTGTCTTATATTACCAAGAACAGCAAGACCAAAGCCTTTACACTCAAAGGACTCTCTATGCAAGAGCTGACAAGAAGAGCACAACTGCTTGCAGACAAAATGGCCACAAGCAAAGATGGAAAGGCCAAGAGAGCCCAGATAATAGAAGAGCTAGTAGCAGAAGGATATGGTTCAAAAGCCTCTGTATCCAGATGGAAAGAAGAAAGACTGATGGATACATATAGAAAATATTTGGCTGCCAAGGCTGCAAATCCTGGGAAGTTTCAAACTGCTGATCCTTCAAGATCAGTAGTTAGAACTTCTGGTGCATCTAGAAGATCTGCTGCTCAGAAGAAAAAGGCAGAGGACAATGTCAAAACTGATTTCAAAATGGTACTACTTGAGGGAAGCTCAATAGTCCATTCAGATTTTGACATTGAGGAGAAACCTCTGTTAACACAGTTCAGGGATCCTTCCACTTTTGCTTATCAAATACAAAAGACTATCAAAGAGAAGATGCATACCAGAGTAGTGACTGAACACCATCTCCCAACTGTTCAGATGCCTGATATGCAACAACAACAAGGAAGAGAATCCCACCTGAGGCTATCTGAAACTGAAGACATTCAGCACTCAGGACCATCAACCCAAGGGACAAGTCTGGTTCCCTATTCTTCTGACTTTAACAAGTCAAAGATCCCTATCATCAGATGGTCACTTACTGATAACAACTCAGTACTGTTGACAAGAAGAGACTTCTCAAGCAGGGCTTACAAGAAGATCAGTGATCTGAAGAAACTGTCAACACAAGACCTGCTCACAATTCAACATCTGGAACCACAGAGAGGATCTCTATCTGATGGTCAGTACAACCAGCTCAAGAACACCATGTACAAAGAGATATGGAAGATTGTTCAAGACAGAAGAAACACATAAGGAATTAGTAAGGTTTTGGCTTCATCAATCCAGGGGGAGATTGTTAGGACAAAGAGGATTGGTGAAACCACTTTTGTAAACCTTAGTCTAATTCACTTCTGTCATTTTTGGCTAAGTATAGAAGTACTGAAGAGAAGACAAGAAACTGCTGATTAGAAGATATGAAGAAGTGCTGAAGTTGCAGAAGTTCTGAAGTCCAAACCAGACAAGTTCACTTCAGAAGTACTGAAGACAAAACTACTCTTCAGTAGTTGTCCTTCATCAGCACTTAGCAGAAGATATTTCCCACCGCCTTTTTGCATCAGTAGTTTATTGTTTAATATTACTTTTAGCTTTATTTGTTTCTTTCAATGTTGCAACTTGTGCAACTTGTCACTGGAGTTTCTGTGCTTGCTTTTTAGGCAAGATACATACATGTAATCGTCTATAAATAGAAGGCTTCAACCTTCTATTTTACACATTGATTTTTAACAGAAAAATCCTTCAAACACTCTCATTGTTATATTCCATTTCTGTATTTATTGTGAATCTCTCTAAGTATCTAATTCTCATTTACAACTTAGATTCATAATAAATACTACGTCATTTATTAGTTTCAAACATCAAGGGGGAGTTATAACTCTGCCTTTGAATAAAAAGTGTTGCTTTAACTTATAACATTCCGCTGTGCTTATAATCTGATTTACAAGGACTTGCTAAACACTTAAGTGTCAAGATAGCAAGTTCTTACTTAGCAAACAAGAGCAAACTGATCCAACAAATAGCAATAGTGTCCCATTTGTCTGGTAATGATCTTAAAAACCTATGGTTCAAAGTTGAATGGGGGTAAGTAAGACTAACCAGTTTTAGTTCACTAATGAGACAATTAAACCTCTCAAATTGTTTTGTTAATGACTCTCCCTTGAAATGACTGAATGTTTCATATTGTTGGTTAAGTATTTCACGATTGTTTTCAATAACCTCTTCAGTCCCACCAAATTGTTCTTTCAGTGCATCCCACAACTCCTTTGCACTGTTACAGTGTAACAGCCCAGCATTTATATCATTGGGTAGAGCCATGGCCACAATACTGAAGGCCTTAGCATCTAACTCAATTTTCTGAAAATCCTGGTCGGAGTAGTTTTCAAGTTTCTTTGGCTCCTGAACCTTGGGATCTTCAGTACTCGGCACCATCGGAACATGTGGTCCGAAGATAACCAACTTCCAACACCCAGTGTTCTGTTGAGCTAGAACATGGCTCATCCGACGTTTCCAGATATTGTATTCAGATCTGACAAGCATTGGTGGCTTGTTGTTCGTGCCAGTGTTATGTGGATCGTGATTGATTGAAGCCATTCTCTGATTTTTCAAAAAAAAAAAAAAAACAAAGTCTGTTTAAAAACGGTTGAATTGAAATTAAACTATTACTCTGTTTTCAATCCAACAGACAAACGATATCAATAATTGTGAGCTGATATGTTTATATTAAATTGATTGGTTAGATCGAATTTAATTAACCTGGCTCTGATACCAATTGTTAGGATCTGAGTTTGATTGTTTTGATATATTTAAAATAAGATGAGAAATGAATGATGTAAGTATATATGGAAAGTGCAGCGGAAAGATAAACTATAATCAAAACAACAGGAATAAATGTTTTCAATGATCAAATGCTTTCATTAATTGAAAGATTACAATCAGTACAAATACTCCCCCTTAGCCTGATCACACAGTAATTGTTTGTCTGAGAGAATGTTTGTGTGTGATGTAATAGGACAGTACAAGCACTGTTCTATTTATAGACAAACCTAAACCACTGGTGACATGTGCTGACGTCACCTAAGATATTGACCTCTAACAGAATAACAACATAAAACATCTGCCCTATACAAACTACTGTTATATTACAAAGCACTGTAAAGCAAACTGCTGCTAAGGGAAAACTCTGATGGTCTTGCAACATCTGTTGGAGTCTAAGTGCTGTTGACTCCAACAGACCTTTAGTCTTCAGTACTTGATCAGTAGTTGTTTCTTCATCAGACCTTTGGTTAGCAGTTGTTCTCTATCAGTTGTTCTCTAGCAGTCCTTTGTATCAGCAGTTGTCACAGCAGTTGTTTGGATGGAACAGTTATTAGGGTCAGCAGTCTTTTGGGAAGAATATGTTGTAAAGACTGTTTATTTGTGGAATCAACTGTTAGCATATTTTGGCTTTTCAATCATCTGTTCTTCTCCAGGTCAGCAGACCCAACAGTTTATGAATATTTAATGAGTTAAACATGATCACACTACTAGAAAAAAACCCTTTCTTGACACGCATTGCGTGTCAAGAAAGGGGTCTGATGACAGGGAAAATAATGTCAAGGATGGCAGTGTCATAAATTTAACATGACATATTTTCGTGTGTCGTCTGTTTTTGACACACATTTATAACAACATTTATTGACACGCGTTATGACACTTTTTATTGACGTGCATTTTTATGACAGTTTTTAACGACACATTTTCATAATTTTATGACGTTCTTTGCGTGTCATAATTTTTTAATCTAAAAAGAATTCCTGTAAAATTACATATTTACCCTCCTGAATTTATTGTCATTTTATTATATGCAAAATAATTAGCAAACTAATAACAAAAACATCATTTCATTATATAATCCATATTTATCTAATTACAAACTATTCCGAGACAACGTTTAACGTTACAAAAATATATTGTATCGACATTACATTGCCTTCAAACAAGTTTCGATCATTTGAAAATAAATGTCGCGGCGTAGCCTAACCATTCTTCGCGTACGACATCCATGTCCTCATCCCCGTAATGATCCGCTCCTCCTCCAACCTAAGACAACAATAAAATTAATACATTAGTCGAGGCCGGCCAATTATTTTACATAAATCATAACGCATCGCTACGTTTATTTTGCCTTAACTTACATTGCCCAATATTTCGACTCTTCCTTGCCTTAACAATAAAATCCAGTTTTTTTTTTGTACACCTGTCTTGGAGTTGTATCACAATGTAGTTCTATGTTTAGATCACCATTGGTAGTATGCAACTAAACATAACCTTTTTTCTTTGTGTTTTTCTCAACTTTCACATATTCGAACTCATTCTTTGTGACTGGATCATTCGAACTCATTCTTTGTGTTTTTCTTAGCCACAAAACATTCATGTGAATGCACCTTACCAGTTGTATCCGTGTGCAGCTAGCCGATTCCACCTGCAACAATTAAAAAATTCAATCTTAGTTGAAAATATGATTCGTGAATCCTAAAATAGATCTGTACTCTACTACCTTCCATAGCCGCCTTAATCCGTCGAGAGCTTCATCTTCATCATCAGGAGTAGATATAGGCCATGATGAACATGTCACATTAAGCTAATAAACTAATCATGATAAGAGTGAACATATGCTTAAAACTAAATCTTCCAAACAAGTATCCTGCAAGCAAATAATAACAATTTCAAAGGCGTGACTATAACATTCAACGTCTTAAAAAATAATATCTTCAAAAATGCGTTCAATAGATATAACCTCGTTAACCAAATTACATATTTTTTGTAATAACATAGTTTTTGCAATCATATGAAACACAATAATATATTTCTTACACTAATCAAATAATAAAGAAATTTTTGCCACCCTATTCAGATCAAATATCAATCACATAACAAGCACCTAATAGAATAAGCACATCTAGAATATGTACCAAGCTTAACATCATAAATCAACACCAATCTCAGTTACATAGAATGCCTAGACACTGTAATACTTAAAATCCAAGATATATTCAAACTACTGATTAAGCAAGAAGCATACCCATTATGAAATCAGCAAGTGGAAAGTTCATACAAGAGTCAACGTTGGAGGACTGCAGGGACGTACTGTTCTTTTCCATCACCAAAATATAAACCGCCACAACCTGCCAATAAAAATACTACTCAATTACATGCCATTTTCATGTATAATGGACAGCATTTTGTGCCATTTCTAATGAAACTAACTTTTCCTTCATCATTTCCATATCTTTCAGTGTGTCGTTCAATCTTTTCTCGACTTCTTGTCGGCTTTTTATAACAGAGGAAATGCTTTTTTCTGCAGCTTCCCGGCCCGCCAATGCAGTTGCTAATTGTCCTTCTAGTATCCCCTTTTTGCGGATTAAAGCCGAAATTTTTTTTCATACGATTGATACATACTTAAAGAACCCGTGAAGCCCCCTAGTTTTCCATCGTCTTCTGGGAATGTAATGGTATCGTCGTTCTTTCCTTTTTCGTCTTTTTCTGTGTTTTCGGGTTCCAACATGGAAGGAGATCCTTCAGTATTTGAATGTTTTCTTATCTGTTCCATTGGCTGAAATAAACAAATTATTATGTGGTGTTCGGTTGCGCATTTTTAAGTAAGAACAATCGAAAACTAATAATGCAACTAGCTAACACAATACTCAAATACAACAAAGTAAAACACGGTTACCAATGAGGATCGTTCATCTTCCAAACATGCATATTTCAAGTTAAATTTTCAGAAAATAAAATAATAGAAGGAATAGACCATTTCATTCCTTCTGTGTTTTCATCATATACCTGATCTGAAGGTTCCTTCTTTAAACCTCCAAATGCCACCAAATATTCCATATCCTTCTTTTGTAAAAGAACAAGACTAAAGTCCTGTTAAAACAATATACACTAGTTTTATAAATTTATCTTTCCAGACGTTCAACATTTCATATACATACTTCTAAATTCATAATATCATATGTATGTTTTCAAAACACTAGTAATATCATATTTATCCATTTAAAGTATATAAAATCATATTATTACGGTTTCTTTTCACGGATTATAAGTAATGAATATTTGGATTTGTCGTAGGATCTACAAGATTAATGCAACGACATAATAAGATAAGATGAGTTTAAATACTTGGCCAATTAAACTAACATTACCTTTTGAAAAAGTTTAAATGGTATTATAAGATGAGTTCTTGGTTTCAAAAGGCAAATCATACAATCATAAATATTAAAATGAAACTAAAATTACCTTTTTGGTAGTGATAGATTGTTGGGATGATATGTGAACAGCTGACCACTCCAATTTTAAAACATCAAATGCTAATATCTCTGCATGTCCTATTAAAAGTAATAATAAAAGTGTATTAAGATATAAAACACACAAATATGTTTGGTTGGTATCGACGAGTGCATATAGTGATGATCAATTGATCACTGACATGCTAATGTATCCTAACACAAACTATCAACAACATTTTTGAAATTAATATGAAAAAAATTTAAGCTCATGGCCCTTACTATAATTTAAAACAAAAGCATAACATGACTTTTTGGACCCAATCTCATCATAAGTTAAGCAGTACTTAAAACTTTGCTAATCAGTTCAGCAACAAACAAGCCTCAACTATACTCAACTAAATCAAATAACTTGTGAACACCTCTCTACATTCTATTAACTGACAGATATTCATGAGTATAACTAACAATAGCATACCTGTGGTAGAACAAACGCCGGCCTCAAATTCGCGAAAACTTTACGACCTGCTCGAAGCTGAAGCAATCCCGTCTTTGGCTTCAAATGCTTCTAATTTTTGTCCCACTTATACCTTCAGACTCCAATCCTCTCATTATTATTTGTACAAATTAGAAATGAAAATAAGTCATGTAGAACGATATTCACCCGTCAATAGCACCGAGAAGAACCGCATCAGAGTCCTTAGTAGTGGCAAGTGTTTCATCAGGTAAGGGAACTCCAGTCAAATCCAATGCAGCTCCCCCTATTGGCATCTCCTTAAACTTAAACTCAATCCATAAATAATAATAAAAAAATAGTTTTTAAAAAACTTAAATTCAATTAGTAAAAAATGAATTATAACAGAAATAATAATATTAATAATAATAATATGTACCTTCGACTCATCGAACAACTCATCGAAATAATCACGTTTCTGCACAAAGCTTCCGATGACGGGATCCGTACCGTCATCGAAGGCAACAACCTCTTCTGTTTTGCGTAAGACAGGAGCAAACGTAGCGACATTGTACAAACAAATCAAACCTAGTATCAAAATTAAACCTAGTAGAAGCTGTTTCAGTAGCTTTTTCCGGCGAATGAGTTCGCGGTAGTTGATTTCATTTTCCGATATGATATAATAATAACGGCGCCGGTGATTGCATGAGTTTCAGGTTGCTGGTTTGGGAATGTAATAATGGCACCGGTGTTGATGATCGATGGTTAGGGCTAGGGTTATTAGAGGGATTTGGAAATTTTTGTGAGAAGATATGAGTGAGAGCAGAGATATGATGAAGGATTTGGGAATTTTATTCTATGTATCGAGATGTGTTCCCTGGTGGAGGGAATTCAAATTTTCAGACACAAAACCATGACACACCATTTTTGAAACTGTCATGCTTTTAATTTCTTGACATAAAATTCTTGACACACAAAGATATCTGTCATGAATTTATCACATTTAACCAAATATGACATTTTTTTTATGACATACACTTTTCAATGTCATTAAATTGATGAGTGTCATAAAAAGAATGTCATTAAAGGGTCTTTTTCTAGTAGTGTCATATGCGATTAGGAATATGATAGGTTACTTGTAGCGCAAGTTGTGATGTTTTGATCGTTAGGGTTTATGATTTTGCATGCGTTATGATAGGTTCTGATCATACTAGGTCTTATGAATGTTTTGTGATGATTATTGATGGTTGTTGATCGATTATACGCACACGTGAGTCATTTAGATAAGAGTTTATGCATGATTAAAATCTGGACAGAATATTTAGGTCAACTTGTAGGGTCTGTTACGTAAGTTTAACGTGATGGTTTTGGTGTTTTCTTTGCATGGTTATATTATACCTGGTCTTAGCTTTTCATAATGGGTAAAATCGAGTGATTTGGACGTCGTTTGAATAGTTTTTGGAATTTTCTTTGAATAAAGGTCATATCAGATTTTCGGATTAACAAACTGAGTCAACTTTAAATCGTTATAACTCGAGTTTTATAGAGACTTAAGTTATGAAATTTTTACAGTAGATTAACATTGGAATAACTTGACGTTTCCATGTGGACTCATCCCGTTTGGATGAATACAAAATTTTTGGGAATTTTTCTACTAAACTGACCTGTTGTGCAGATTTTTCTGGACATAGCTGTGTTGAACGAATTTTAATAATTTTTGTGTTTGGTTTTAAGACAAAAAACAAATATGGGTTATCAAGTTAATCCTATAGAATATTCAGTAAAAATTTGGGTGTTTAATTCATTGATTAAGTATTTTAAATAAAATAGTTTTCGTGGTGCACAATCTGTCCTAAAAACGCAGATTGTGTATTATGTGTTTATGTGACTAATTGGAGTCCTATGTGGTATGTATTTGATATGTACTTGAATGGGCACTTGTATGAGATGCATATGAAGTGTAAAACTAATGGTAACCAACATATTCACCAACGGGTCCGTAGGGTTTACTTATGCTAGTGGCGGATCTAGAAACATTTTTCAGTAGTAACGTTTTTTATTTTTTTCATTTTAGTAGCAACGTTTTTCAAAATTCGTAAAAAAAAACCAAATTTTCCACTAATTTTTCACTACGCGCGCGAAGTTGAGCCGCAACGTCCGCACCCCCTGCTATTACTATAGATCCGCCCCTGCTTATGCATGTAGAATCACTAGGTGTCACTTACACGCTTTTGAACATTTAAACGTCTTGGACAAACGGGTTATATGGTGTAATGGTATTACACATATACTTACTTAGTTACACTTATACTAGGGATTCGGTAGTGCACCCTACTTTGAAGTTTGGAATTAATTGCTTGCATACTAAGGTGAGTTTCACTACTCTTTTCTCAAAAGCATGTGTCTCGGGTCTGAGACAACGTACTTAACTTTTTCTAGTCCCGTTTGGGACTACATACACATACCGGGTTGGGATGCTATGACTCCTTATGTGGGTAGGGTTTTGCTAGTTCGCAAACTGTGTCCATGATGAACTAAACCAACTCTATCACTGTAAGTCCTTCACATACCGAATGAGTTGCCGGGTTATGGCAAGCGGGTTATTAGTTGGTAGCGCTATTAGGTCTGACAAACCTCACACCGGATCGGAGGAGCGCGGGAGTGAACTATAACTTAATAGTTTATCATTGTTGATAGGCAATGATGCAAGGCAAACTGCTCACATTTGTGACAACACGTACATCAGCAGTTCGGTATTTCGGTGTTAGTTATCATGAATGGGTTAGCTACCCTTGGCATGCGATGAACTAGTGGTTACACGGTTTTTGGAACCAACTCAATTACTTATGCTTTTACTTGATTACGTGGTTTTGGAAACAAGCGCATTTACATACTCATTTACTTTACTTTGTGAACTAACCAACTTTATGTTGACACACGCTAGCATGCTTTTGCAGTTAACTAGGTATGGAGCACGACTACCACATGCATCATGTTATGTCATGGGATTATGAGCACTTAAACTATTTTTTTTTACATTTAACTATTTACTTATGGTTTGGGCGCGGTGTTTTGCGCAGACTTTTATTTAACTGTTTTGTCATTCGCTTCCGCTATACTTACTTTGGTTTGGTTAAAACATTTAAACTTGGTTTTATATTAACGAACTAAATGGTTTGGGCATTTAGAGTCGTTCATGTGACTTATGGCTATGGGATCCTGGTTTGTCATGCGCCTCGCGGTATAAACCCCGCAGTGAAAATTTGAGGATGTGACACATTGGTATCAGAGCCATTGGTTATAGTGAACTAGGATTTGCATCTAGTCTATAATCATCATAGCATAAATATTAGTACACTCACCATTCTAAGCACACCATTTATTATTTCTTGGATACGTATACTGATCTAACGTATTGCAGGAAAACATGACTAACCCTGTTCATCGTAACTACTCTTCTTATCGTACTCTTGGGATTTCGCAAAACTCATCTTTGAACCCGTATGAAAAACCCGCTCAGACAAGGAATCCAGATGAGAATACAAATCGCTGGTTGTGGTTCACAGACATGCTGCATTCGTGGGTTGTAGGATACGGAGTGCCAGCTCAGGTTCCTCCTATTATTGACTCATGGGAGAGGTCTTTGGCAGGGATGGTTAGGCACGTGCATACAGAGCTGGAGAACGCCTATAATGCTGTAAAGCAATTTCAGTCTTGGAGAAGAAATGCCGATGAGACTATTAAACACATGGAAAGACAAATCAACCACTTGTTTGGTGAATTGGAAAGGGCTAATAGGGAAGCTGTAGAGAATAGACATGAGAGGTCGATTGCTAATCAGGAGACAACACTTTTAACGGAGGAGTTGACCTTGGTTCGTAACAAGCTTGAGGAAGCTCTAGGTCAAAATGGTGAAGAACCAGAGGAGGATCCAGAGGAAGAGCCTACAGTAGGAGGATTTGATGCTTTCGGGGCAGCGATGGATGCGGCGCTCGAGGATGAGCTTGAGCATGAGGAGGAGGAGCCACTGGAGATAGAGATCCAGGATGAGAGCGAGGATGAGGGCTCATGTGTCTCCATGGATCAAGAGGACGACTGATTTCTTTTATTATTTTGTTATCATAGTATTTCCTATACATTCTTATAACTTCTGTTTTATCGTTGTGAGACTTGAGGATCGTTTATCTTATGTTTGGATTTTTAATATTACTATTAATTAATTTCTCTATTTTATTCTCGCGCATGTTATTTATATTCTAGTTTACTTGTACTATGTGAACGATTGTATGTGGGGCATACTATTGTTTTCTCATGAGTATAGTGTAAATGTAGAATTACTATAGCGGGAAGAGGACACGAGAGAGGAAACATTAACATGGCTCAAGCGGAGTTGAACGCATTCATCAACGACAGGGTGGTGGAAGCCCTCGCAGCTTTTCAAGCCGGTAACTCTAATTCGCTCTAAATTTTCCTCTAGACTCCAACGTTACACTCTTTTATTCATTCCAGTTTGCACCTACAAGTCTTTCATGGACTGCAAGCCGCAGAACTTTGGAGGATCTGAAGGGGCTGTCGGGCTACTGAGGTAGTTCGAGAAACTAGAATCCTGCTTCGCTATGTGTAACTGTCCACCAGCTGACAGGGTGAAATATGCCACTGCTACTCTCGAAAATTTGGCATTATCCTGGTGGAACTCTCAAGTGCAGATTCTGGGTGTTGATGTGGCTAATGCAACACCTTGGGTGGATTTTAAGGAACTGATGATGGAGGAGTACTGTCGTCAAGATGAGATTCAAAAGCTGGAGACTAAGTATCTCAATCTGAAGATGGTGGGATCGGAGATTGAGAGCTATACCACTAGATCATATGAGCTGGCGGCAATGTGCCCAAATTACTCCAACCCGCCCTATAAAAGGATCGAGTTATACATCAAGGGCTTGGTGCCCCAAATCAAGAGCATGGTTACTGCTGCTAACCTCAACACCATCCAACAAGTTATTCGTATGGCTCACCAGCTGACTGATCAGAAGGTGGAAGAGGGATTGTTACCTCCTCGTGGTGCTTCATCTTCTGGTACTAACGATAACTAGAGGAAGTGGGAGAATGCATCTGACAAACCCCCAGGGAATAGCAGTCAGCAGCAGCAGTAGAATAAGAGGCATGACAACCATGGCGGTAGTAACAACCGCAATAACTCTCAGGGCATGTAACATTATCAAATGTGATCGCTGTGGTCGGATGGGACACTTGGCTAAGGAGTGTAGGGCTAACATTCGGGGAAATCAGCCAGCAGCACAACAGGGGCAGCAACAGAGAAATGGTAAAGTTGCTATCAATGTGGGAGTGAGAATCACTTCAAGAAGGATTGTCCACAGCTGAATGGTAATAGTAATGGCAACAACAGGGGTAATAAGAACAACGGTGGTGGTAACAGGACGGGAAACAACAACACCACTAATGCTGGAAACAACAACAACAACAACGGGAACAACAACAATGGGGCTCGTGGGAGAGCATTCGTGATTGGCTCTAGGGAGGCTAGGACTGACAACAATGTCGTGACGTGTACCTGCTCCTTGAACGACACCCTTACTTCTATTTTATATGATACTGGTGCGGATTACAGTTTTGTGTCATCAAAACTTAGCAAATAATTAGGGATGGTTCTTGCTCTTCTTGATACCCCATACTCTATTGAATTGGCTGATGGGAAGCCTGTCGAGGTAACCCATATACATCGTGACTGTAAGCTCGAGTTGGATGGGCAATTTTTTCCATCAACCTCCTACCTATCACCCTAGGTAGCTTTGACCTCGTGGTTGGCATGGACTGGTTGTCCAAACAACACGCTGAAATTCTCTGTCAGGAGAAGATTGTTCGTATTCTCCTCCCAAGTGGAGAACTTTTATCTATACAGGGTGATCGTGGTGGTGCCATGGTGGGCATCATCTCCTTTTTGAAGGCCCAGAAGTGTATTCGTAAGGGCTATCCAGCCATTTTGGCTAACATATCTGACACTCGAGCTGAAACTGAAACTAAGATTGAGGACATCCCAGTAGTCTGAGATTTCCTAGATGTCTTTCCAGAAGCATTACCTGGACTTCCACCCGTTCGTCAAGTGGAGTTCCAAATTGATCTTACGCCTGGAGCAGCTCCAATTGCACGCGCACCATATCGCCTAGCACCATGCGAACTTCATGAACTATCTACCTAAGTCCAAGAGCTATTGGACAGGGGCTTTATTAGACCTAGTTCTTCACCATGGGGAGCTCCAGTTCTGTTCGTTAAGAAGAAAGATGGGAGTTTCCGCATGTGTATCGATTATCGGGAATTGAACAAAGTGACGGTTAAGAACCGCTACCCTTTGCCTCGTATTGATGACTTATTCGACCAACTGCAAGGGTCGAGTTTCTATTCTAAGATTGACTTGAGGTCAGGATACCATCAGCTGAGAGTCAGAGAGGAGGATGTGGCGATGAAAGCCTTTCAAACACGTTATGGTCATTATGAGTTTTTGGTAATGCCATTTGGGCTAACTAATGCACCGGCTGTGTTCATGGATCTAATGAACCGTGTGTGCAAGCCCTATTTGGACAAATTCGTCATAGTGTTCATAGATGACATACTGATTTATTCCAAGAGCAGGGAAGAGCACAAGCAACACCTGCAGTTGATCTTGGAACTGTTGAGAAATGAGCAGTTGTATGCAAAGTTCTCTAAATGTGACTTTTGGATTCGAGAAGTCCAATTTCTTGGTCATGTGGTTACCGAGGCAGGAATACATGTTGATCCCGCCAAGATTGATTCTATTAAAAAGTGGGAGGCTCCTAAGACTCCTACAGAGGTGCGCCAGTTTCTTGGTCTTGCGGGATATTATCGTAGATTCATTGAGGGATTCTCTAAGATCGCTCAACCCTTCACTGCCTTGACACAGAAGGGTATTACTTACAAGTGGGGAGATGCCCAAGAATCTGCTTTTCAATTATTAAAATCGAAACTTTGTAGTGCACCTATTCTATCATTACCTAAGGGTACAGGGGACTTCGTGGTGCAGCGTGATAAGGTGATCGTGTATGCCTCACGTCAATTAAAGGTTCATGAGAAAAGTTACACCACCCATAACTTGGAATTGGGAGCACTGGTTTTTGCTCTAAAGATCTAGAGGCATTATCTCTATGGGACGAAGTGTACGATCTTCACTAACCACAAGAGCCTCCAACGCATATTCGATCAAAAGGAGTTGAACATGCGACATCGTCGATGGGTTGAGCTTCTGAATGATTATGACTGTGCCATCAAGTATCATCCAGGGAAAGCTAACATAGTAGCTGATGCCCTCAGTCGTAAGGAAACGAAACCTAAACGGGTGCGAGCCTTACAACTTACCATCCATTCTAATCTTCCTGATAAGATACGTGAAGCCCAGGGCGAGGCCTTGAAAGAAGAAAACATCGGGCTTGAAACATTACATGGTGCTGATAAGCACTTGGAATTAAAGACAGATGGTCTTCAGTACTTTATGAATCGAGTCTGGATACCACGTTTTGGGGATCTCAGACAACTAGTGCTCGATGAAGCTCACACCTCTCAATATTCGGTACATCCTGGTTCGGACAAGATGTACCAAGATCTTAAAACTCTTGACCGGTGGCCAAACATGAAAGCTGAAATAGCCACTTATGTTAGTAAGTGCTTGACTTGCGCGAAGGTTACGATTGAAAATCAAAAATCTTTAGGCCTACTCCAACAACCAGAAATCCCTATGTAGAAATGGGACGGGATTTCTATGGATTTTATCACAAAGCTTCCTAGAACGCCATCGGGACATAACATGATTTGGGTTATCGTGGATCGTTTAACCAAATCGGCACACTTTCTGGCAATAAAGGAAACGGACTCGCTGGAGAAACTAGCAAATCTTTACGTTAAGGAGGTAGTCTCTAGGCATGGGATGCCTACTTCTATTATATCTGATTGCGATGCGCGATTCACTTCTCATTTCTGGACTACTCTCCAAAACACTTTGGGAACTCGCTTAGATATGAGCACAGCCTATCACCTACAGACAGATGGACAGAGTGAGCGTACCATCTAAACATTGGAAGATCTGCTACGAGCATGTGTGGTGGATTTTGGCAACAGCTGGGATAAGCACTTGCCTTTGATTGAATTCTCGTATAACAACAGCTACCACACTTCGATATAGTGTGCACCTTTTTAGGCACTTTATGGACGCAAGTGTAGGTCTCCCATCTGCTGGACTGAGGTTGGGGATAGCCAGCTAACAGGTCCCGAACTCATGCACGAAACTTCTGAGAAGATAGTGCAAATCAGTAACCGGATGGCTGCTGCTCGAGATCGACAGACAAGCTACGCTGATAAGCGTAGGAAACCTTTGGAGTTCCATGTTGGGGACAAGGTTCTATTGAAGGTGTCACCTTGGAAGGGGGTGATACTCTTTGGAAAACGGGAAAAATTGAACCCACGATACGTTGGACCATTCGAGATTGTCGAAAGGATTGGTCCGGTAGCTTACAAGCTAAACTTGCCTGATGAACTCAGTGGAGTGCACAATGTATTCCACGTATCAAACCTCAAGAATTGCCTATCGGATACAACACTGGTAGTGCCACTGGAAGAGATCCAGGTGGACGATCAACTACGGTTCGTGGAAGAACCAGTGGAGATTCTTGAGCAGGGCGTCAAGAAACTCAGACAAAGCACTATACCTATTGTTAAGGTACGGTGGAATTCCCGTCTAGGACCAGAATACACGTGGGAGCGCAGAGATCAGTTGCGGCTCAAATATCCACACCTCTTTACTAAACCTGAACCAGTGCATATATCGAATGCCGAACATAAAGTAGCTCGCTCAAAGTGAATTTCGGGGCGAAATTCCTTACAACTTGGGGATGATGTGACATCCGTGAACCAAGCGCACACTTTTCTAGCTGGCTTTATCGTTTACTTGCTGAATTTCAGGACGAAATTCTTTTCAACTTGGGGATGATGTGATACCCTGCAATTTCAGGTTCTCACTTTAACTAAACTCTAGTTACATTCCTTGCATTATACTTAACTAGGGTTAGCTAGGTAGGACACACGTTGCACAGTTATAGGTTAATAACTACATGAAGTGGTAATTCGAGGAATTACTAGACGTTGGTGAACCATGAAGTTTAATAATTGTGAGTTAATGGATTGAGATTGATTGCAATTACGTACTTCTGTGATACTCTGTGAAACTATGAGCAAACCGTATGTGATTACGAGAACTTAAACCGAATACGTTAATAAAAATCGTTAAAGGTGGACCATTAGGATGGTTGGGGTGTTAACACATAGGGTTACCCTTGTTACGGAACATCGATAAAAACACGTTGTACGACGAAGCAGGTAACCCGACGCGGGCCGAAGTGCTGTGAGCGGCAGCTCACAGCCTTCGAGCGGCCGCGCGCGGGTATCTGTTAACACCAAACCGACTTAAACATCTATTTAAACTCAAACCCTAATCGCCCCTACTGCCCTACTTACGAAATATTAACCCCAAAACACCTGCTAAGGCGCAAGAACATCGATCGGGATCCCGTATCAAACGGATACCGAACTGAGGTTGTTTGGTATCGGTATCTATACCCACATTTAAAGGTTTTCGGTTTTGGTATTATCGGTATCGGTACGGGATCGGTATGGTATTGGTATTTTATGGTAAAATGCCGATACCATACCGGTACCATACCGATGCCGAACTGATACCGTACCGTACCGTATGTTTTGGTATCGGTATCGGTATTGGGTTTTGATAGTTTTCGGGATCGGTATTTTCGGAATCAGTATCGGTTGGTACCAATACCGTCCCGAGCTCATCCCTACTGCAATATATACACAAACACCTTCATATAGTACACACACAGATATATATATATATATATATATATATATATATATACATATATATAAATATATATATATATGATCCGGATCATATGAGAACTCCATTGAGTTGTGAGAACTAGAGAACTCATATGGACCACACATAACCATATTATCATTATAATATTAAAAGGGTAACATAATAATTTACTATCCACTACCCCACCCCAACCCCACCCCACCCAATCACCTTTATATTAAATAAGTTTACTGATTTTTTTTTTCAAAAAACCACTCCCTCTCTCTGCTTTCTTTCTCTTCTCTCTCTCTCTCTAAAAAAATCACTCTCTTTGTCTCTCTCTCTCTCTCTTCTCTCTCTCTCTCTTCTCTCTCTATCTAAAAAGACGGTGGGGCTGTGGTGGTTTTGCAGAGGGGGTTTTGAATGGCGGTCGATGATGGTGGAGGGATGGGGGCTGTGGTGGTTTTTTGCAGTGGAAGGGTTTTGATGGTGGTCGAGGTTTTGAGGGGGCGGATCTGTGGTGACGAGGGTCGATGATGGTGGAAGGTGTTTTTCCGAGGCGGTTGAGGGTGGGGGTGGTGGATCTGTGGTGGTTGAGGGTGGGGGGTGGTGGATCTGTGGTGGTTGAGGGTTGGGGGTGATCTCGAAAGGGTTTTCAGGGCGGATGACGGTGGAGAGGCGGCGAGGTGGTGGTTTTGATGACGATGGTGACGGTGTCGAGGCGGTGGTCGACCAAGGGAGGTTGAAGACGAACAGATCCGGTATGTGTATTATTATTATTATTATTATTATTATTATTATTATTATTATTATTATTATTATTATTATTATTATTATTTTATTAGTTTTTTTGTTATTATTATTATTATTATTATTTTCTCTTATTTTTTTATTTTCTGTTATTATTATTATTATTACACCGGTGTTATTATTTTTTTTTCTGTTATTTTGTTATTATTATTATTATTATTATTATTATTATTATTATTATTATTATTATTATTATTTTTCTGTTATTATTTTATTATTATTTTTATTTTTGGGAATGGGGTAGGTGATGTAAACACATATGGAATTACTAGAGTTAAATTTGATAAAACTTGAACATATTGTACAAGTGTTAATAATTTGTCTGATTTCTAATATTTAGTTGTTTTGTTGTTGTGGATGGTTTGTTTGATAGCTCGGTACGAAGATGATGATGTTTTTCGTTTAAGGGGATGATGCTATGAAGACGACGATGATGGTGTAGTATGATGTAAGAAAACACTGGTGTAAATATCAGTTTACACTAGTGTAAATATGAATGTATAGATGTTTGGTGGTTATTTTTACACCACCTGTAGTATCATTTTGTAAGAAAACACTGGTGTAAGCATCAGTTACACCAGTGTAAATATTAATGTATTATCATTTTTGTAAATATTAATGTATTGTAGTATTTTCTAGTTTTGTTTTTTTAAACTAGTGTATTTTTTGTATAAGCTGTGTATGACAAATTTTACGCTGGTGTAAATCATCCGCATTATATGATTTGTGTTTGGTTTTTTACACCAGTGTGAATTATACTTATCATATGTTGGTTTTGGTTTTTACAACATATTTTTGTGTATAGCAGATTTACACTGGTGTAAATAATCACACCAATGTAAACCATGATAGATCATCTCATCAGATTTATTTTAAAAACTGATTTTTTAAACAATTAAATAAAAATTAAAATAGTATTATAATAATTATTTTCTCTTTCATGGTGCTTTTACTAAAATGCCTCTTAATGTACTTTTTGTATTAAAATATACTTATAATTATTTAATTAGCATGTAAAGACAAAAAAAAAATATCAAGATTAAATCTCAACCATAGGATCATTTAAATCAATGGTCCACAAGAGTTCTCTAGTTCTCACAACTCAATGTGGTTCTCTCACAATCCTAACCCTATATATATATATATATATATATATATATATATATATATATATATATATATATAATGTAAAGTTATCGTACACAGTGTAACAAAAATTAGAACGGTGAGAATGATAAAAAAAACACAATGGATCACAAGGTATAACACAATGAGTCACAAAATATAACACAATGCGAATAAATGTAACACAATACCGAGGAAAAAAGACATAATGAATCGCATAAATGACATAATGACGAAAAAAAAGCACAATGCAACATAAAAAACAAAATGATATAACACAAATTCTAAAAAGTACAACCTAAAATCCAAAAAAAATCGAATACCTAAAAACTAAGATCGTAGAGTTCGATGAGACGGTTCCAATGCCGTTTGAATGAGTTCAATCGGACTCCATTTGATAGGAAGATTAATTTTTCTTTGCATCTGTGCATATATGTAAATACATGCAAATGTATAGAATTGATTGCACATACTTGTATAGATAGAAAGATTATGGGTAAGAATATGTTTTTCTAATGTATATAAGTGTTTGAATTTGAAAAATACATATCAAACATACAGAAGCGGACATGGCTTTTGTTGAGGGGATAGCACCTGCTACCCTTCAACTATTAAGACGAAGTTATTTTATTTTAATTTCTTGTTTTGTGTATTGTGATACCCTGAAATTTTAGGTTCTCACTTTAAGTAAACTCTAGTTACATTCCTTGCATTATACTTAACTAGGGTTAGCTAGATAGGACACACGTTTCACATTTATAGGTTAATAACTGCATGAATTGGTAATTCGAGGAATTACCAGACTGTGTACATGATTAGTGAACCCGGACATTGGTGAACCATGAAGTTTAATAATTGTGAGTTAATGGATTGAGATTGATTGCAATTACATACTTCTGTGATACTCAGTGAAACTATGTGCAAACCGTATGTGATTACGTGAACTTAAACTGAATACGTTAATAAAAATCGTTAAAGGTGGACCATTAGGATGGTTGGGGTCTTAACACATAGGGTTACATTTGTTACGGTCCGAAATAGCAAAAACATCGATAAAAACACGTTATACGACGAAGCAGGTAACCCGACGCGGGCCGAAGTGCTGTGAGCGGCCGCTCACAGCCTTCGAGCGGCCGCGGGCGGGTATCTGTTAACACAAAACCGACTTAAACATCTATTTAAACTCAAACCCTAATCGCCCCTACTGCCCTACTTACGAAATATTAACCCCAAAACACCTGCTAAGGCGCAAGAACATCGATCGGGATCCCGTATCAAATGGATACCGAACTGAGGTTGTTTGGTATCGGTATCTGTACCCACATTTAAAGGTTTTCGGTTTTGGTATTATCGGTATCGATACGGGATCGGTATGGTATTGGTATTTTATTGTAAAATGCCGATGCCATACCGGTACCATACCGATACCGAACTGATACCGTACCATACCGTATGTTTTCGTATCGTTATCGGTATTGGGTTTTGATAGTTTTCAGGATCCGTATTTTCGGAATCGGTATCGGTTGGTACCAATACCGTCCCGAGCTCATCCCTACTTCAATATATACACAAACACCTTCATGTAGTACACACACACAGATATATATATATATATATATATATATATATAATGTAAAGTTATCATACACAGTGTAACAAAAATTAGAACGGTGAGAATGATAAAAAAACACAATGGATCACGAGGTATAACACAATGAGTCATAAAATATAACACAATGCGAATAAATGTAACACAATACCGAGGAAAAAAGACATAATGAATCGCATAAATGACATAATGACGAAAAAAAAGGCACAATGCAACCTAAAAAACAAAATGAT
Organism: Ambrosia trifida; assembly: GCA_028751855.1. Taxonomy (NCBI): domain Eukaryota; kingdom Viridiplantae; phylum Streptophyta; class Magnoliopsida; order Asterales; family Asteraceae; genus Ambrosia; species Ambrosia trifida. The sequence continues at coordinate 129,572,573 of CM054128.1, read as the reverse complement.
ATAACACAAATTCTAAAAAATACAACCTAAAATCCAAAAAAATCGAATACCTAAAAACTAAGATCGTAGAGTTCGATGAGACGGTTCCAATGCCGCTTGAATGAGTTCAATCGAACTCTATTTGATAGGAAGATTAATTTTTCTTTGCATCTGTGCATATATGTAAATACATGCAAATGTAGAGAATTGATTGCACATACTTGTATAGATAGAAAGATTATGGGTAAGAATATGTTTTTCTAATGTATATAAGTGTTTGAATTTGAAAAATACATATTATACATACAGAAGCAGACATGGCTTTTGTTGAGGGGATAGCACCTGCTACCCTTCAACTATTAAGACAAAGTTATTTTATTTTAATTTCTTGTATTGTGTATTGTGATACCCCGAAATTTTTGGTTCTCACTTTAAGTAAACTCTAGTTACATTCCTTGCATTATACTTAACTAGGGTTAGCTAGATAGGACACACGTTTCACAGTTATAGGTTAATAACTGTATGAAGTGGTAATTCGAGGAATTACCAGACTGTGTACGTGATTAGTGAACCTCGGACGTTGGTGAACCATGAAGTTTAATAATTGTGAGTTAATGGATTGAGATTGATTGCAATTACGTACTTCTGTGATACTCAGTGAAACTATGTGCAAACCGTATGTGATTACGTGAACTTAAACCGAATACGTTAATAAAAATCGTTAAAGGTGGACCATTAGGATGGTTGGGGTCTTAACACATAGGGTTACATTTGTTACGGTCCGAAATAGCAAAAACATCGATAAAAACACGTTATACGACGAAGCAGGTAACCCGACGCGGGCCGAAGTGCTGTGAGCGGCCGCTCACAGCCTTCGAGCGGCCGCGGGCGGGTATCTGTTAACACCAAACCGACTTAAACATCTATTTAAACTCAAACCCTAATCGCCCCTACTGCCCTACTTACGAAATATTAACCCCAAAACACCTGCTAAGGCGCAAGAACATCGATCGGGATCCCGTATCAAACGGATACCGAACTAAGGTTGTTTGGTATCGGTATCTGTACCCACATTTAAAGGTTTTCGGTTTTGGTATTATCGGTATCGATACGGGATCAGTATGGTATTGGTATTTTATGGTAAAATGCCGATACCATACCGGTACCATACCGATACCGAACTGATACCGTACCATACCGTATGTTTTCGTATCGGTATCGGTATTGGGTTTTGATAGTTTTCGGGATCCGTATTTTCGGAATCGGTATCGGTTGGTATCAATACCGTCCCGAGCTCATCCCTACTTCAATATATACACAAACACCTTCATATAGTACACACACACACAGATATATATATATATATATATATATATATATATATATATATATATATAATGTAAAGTTATCATACACAGTGTAACAAAAATTAGAACGGTGAGAATGATAAAAAAACACAATGGATCACGAGGTATAACACAATGAGTCATAAAATATAACACAATGCGAATAAATGTAACACAATACCGAGGAAAAAAGACATAATGAATCGCATAAATGACATAATGACGAAAAAAAAGGCACAATGCAACCTAAAAAACAAAATGATATAACACAAATTCTAAAAAATACAACCTAAAATCCAAAAAAATCGAATACCTAAAAACTAAGATCGTAGAGTTCGATGAGACGGTTCCAATGCCTCTTGAATGAGTTCAATCGGACTCTATTTGATAGGAAGATTAATTTTTCTTTGCATCTGTGCATATATGTAAATACATGCAAATGTAGAGAACTGATTGCACATACTTGTATAGATAGAAAGATTATGGGTAAGAATATGTTTTTCTAATGTATATAAGTGTTTGAATTTGAAAAATACATATCATACATACAGAAGCAGACATGGCTTTTGTTGAGGGGATAGCACCTGCTACCCTTCAACTATTAAGACAAAGTTATTTTATTTTAATTTCTTGTTTTGTGTATTGTGATACCCCGAAATTTTTGGTTCTCACTTTAAGTAAACTCTAGTTACATTCCTTGCATTATACTTAACTAGGGTTAGCTAGATAGGACACACGTTTCACAGTTATAGGTCAATAACTGCATGAAGTGGTAATTCGAGGAATTACCAGACTGTGTACGTGATTAGTGAACCTCGGACGTTGGTGAACCATGAAGTTTAATAATTGTGAGTTAATGGATTGAGATTGATTGCAATTACGTACTTCTGTGATACTCAGTGAAACTATGTGCAAACCGTATGTGATTACGTGAACTTAAACCGAATACGTTAATAAAAATCGTTAAAGGTGGACCATTAGGATGGTTGGGGTCTTAACACATAGGGTTACACTTGTTACGGTCCGAAATAGCAAAAACATCGATAAAAACACGTTGTACGACGAAGCAGGTAACCCGACGCGGGCCGAAGTGCTGTGAGCGGCCGCTCACAGCCTTTGAGCGGCCGCGCGCAGGTATCTGTTAACACCAAACCGACTTAAACATCTATTTAATCAACCTTAAGCCTCTTGTATCACCTAAACTCAAACCCTAATCGCCCCTACTGCCCTATTTACGAAATATTAACCCCAAAACACCTGCTAAGGCACAAAAACATCGATCGGGAAGCTTCAAGAGTATTCAGTTGATTGTTTCGAAGAGCTTGTGGTATTATCCTTAATCTATTATGCTTTAATCTTCTTAATATGTTATAAAAACCCTATATGTAAATTTGTCAGGCCTGAAACCTTTTTATAAAGATTAAAATTTGATGTTTATGAAGATTTAATGAGTTAAACATGATCATATGTGATTAAAAATATGATAGGTTACTTGTTGCGCAAGTTGTGATGTTTTGATCGTTAGGGTTTATGATTTTGCATGTGTTATGATAGGTTCTGATCATACTAGGTCTTATGAATGTTTTGTGATGATTATTGATGGTTGTTGATCGATTATACGCACACGTGAGTCGTTTAGATAAGAGTTTATGCATGATTAAAATCTGGACATAATGTTTAGGTCAACTTGTAGGGTCTGTTACGTAACTTTAACATGATGGTTTTGATGTTTTCTTTGCATGGTTATATTATAACTGGTCTTAGCTTTTCATAATGGGTAAATCGAATGATTTGGACGTCGTTTGAATAGTTTTTGGAATTTTCTTTGAATAAAGGTCATAACAGATTTTCGGATTAACAAACTGAGTCAACTTTAAATCGTTATAACTCGAGTTTTATAAAGAATTAAGTTATGGAATTTGTACAGTAGATTAATATTGGAATAACTTGACTTTTCCAAGTAGATTCATCCTGTTTGGATGAATACACAATGGTTGGGAATTTTTTTACTAAACTGACCTGTTGTGGAGATTTTTCTGGATATAGCTGTGTAGAACGAATTTTAATATTTTTTTGTTTGGTTTTGAGACAAAAAAAATATGGGTTATCAAATGAATCGCAAAGAATATTCAATAAAAATTTGGGAGTTTATTTCATTGATTAAGTATTTAAAATAAATTTGTTTTCGTGGCGCACAATCTGTCCTAAAAACGCAGATTGTGTATTACGTGTTTATGTGACTAATTGGAGTCCTATGTAGTATGTATTTGATATGTACTTGAATGGGCACTTGTCTGAGATGCATATGAAGTGTAAAACTAATGGTAACCAACATATTCACCAACGGGTCCGTAGGGTTTATTTATGCATGTAGAATCACTAGGTGTCACTTACACGCTTTTGAACATTTAAACGTCTTGGACAAACGGGTTATATGGTGTAATGGTATTACACATATACTTACTTAGTGACACTTCTACTAGGGAGTCGATAGTGCACCCTACTTTAAAGTTTGGAATTATTTGCTGCATACTAAGGTGAGTTTCACTACTCTTTTCTCAAAAGCATGCGTCTCGGGTTTGAGACAATGTACTTAACTTTTTCTATTCCGGTTTGGGACTACTTACACATCCCGGGTTGGGATGCTATGACTCCTTGTGTGGGTCGGGTTATGACTCCTTGTGTGGGTCGGATTTTGCTAGTTCGCAAACTGTGTCCATGATGAACTAAACCAACTATATCACTGTAAGTCCTTCACAAACTGAATGAGTTGCCGGGTTATGGCAAGCGAGTTATTAGTTGATAGCGCTATTAGGTCTGACAAACCTCACACCGGCTCGGAGGAGCGCGGGAGTGGACTATAACTTAACAGATTATCATTGTTGATAGGCAATGATGCAAGGCAAACTGCTCACATTTGTGACAACACGTACATCAACAGTTCGGTATATCGGTGTTAGTTATCAATAATGGGTTAGCTACCCTTGGCATGCGATGAACTAGTGGTTACACGGTTTTTGGAACCAACTCAATTACTTACGCTTTTACTTGATTATGTGGTTTTGGAAATCAGCGCAATTACATACTCATTTACTTTACTTTGTGATCTCACCAACTTTATGTTGACACACGCTAGCATGCTTTTGCAGGTAACTTGGTATGGAGCACGACCAGGACATGCATCATGTTATGTCATCGGATTATGAACACTTAAACTATTTTTTTAACATTTAACTATTTACTTATGGTTTGGGCGCGGTGTTTTGCGCAGACTTTTATTTAACAGTTTTGTCATTCGCTTCCGCTATACTTACTTTGGTTTGGTTAAAACTTTTAAACAAGGTTTTATAATAACGAACTAAATGGTTTGGGCATTTAGAGTCATTCATGTGACTTATGGCTATGGGATCCTGGTTTGTCATGCGCCTCGCGGTATAAACCCTGCAGTGGAAATTTGAGGGTGTGGCTTGTATTACATTACCAATGAAATATATTTACGTTACCCCTCAGTTTATTTTAAGCTACCCCTCAAGAACGCTTTTGTGCTTTTATTAGAAACCCAACATTTAGGTCTATAAATAAACTGAACTTTCAGAGAACAGTGCATGAACTGTTCGACGGAAAGGTCATTTGTGTTCGTTCTTTTAATAAATGAATGGACATGAACAAAAAAATTAGTTTGTTTTGTTAAACAAATGAACATGAACATAGGCCGCGTTTGTTCGTTTATGTTCGTGAACGTTCGGTAATATGTTAGTTTATGATCATTCGATGAATTCAAGTTTATTTGTGGATTAAGGAAGACTTCAAGTTTATGATGTTTACTTAATTTTTTGAGAAACCCCTTTATTATGTTTAACAATGTTATGTTAAGTAGTAAGTATGTATGGATAATTAGGTTATACTTTGGGTGGATGTAACAAGAATATTAATATATGTGAATTTAATCTCATTTGAAAGTTAATGTATGTTTGTTTGTTTTTGTTTCCGTTCAGGAACACTTATTTGTCTTTGTTTGTGTTCATGAACACGTGTTTGTGCTCAAGAATGTCCGTTTTGTGTTGGTGTGCACGATGGATCTACAAATGCTACGCTAGTTAACAAAATCACCATGACTTCGAATCTCCAAGAACACCCTGAACACCCAAACATGAACACCCAAAACACGAACACACAAACCAAGGCACACACACGCACCTTGGTTGGGGCGCGTGTAGTGGATACGAAGGAGGGTGGCCCGTGGGGTAGGTTTGACGGTGTATGGGGAGGTGGTGGTAGGGTGTGGTGGCCGAATGGTGGTGGTGGTGGTGGAGTATGGTGGCGGCGGCGCAAGGTTATGGTAGTTATAGGGTTTTGAATATTATCATAAAAATATTCTAATGGTGGCTCTCAAAACATGATTAGGCATTAGGGTTTTATAAATAAGACGATTATATAATAATCGTCTTTGCACATTGGTCCCTAGTCCCTAACTAAATAGCAAATAATTATTTATTTAATAGTCCATCACTAGTTGTATTAATTAATAATTAATCAATTAAATTATATAAAATATATATATATATATTATGTAATATTATTATCAAGTATTATTATTATTATTATTATTATTATTATTATTATTATTATTGATATATTTATAACTAACATAATAGATGAGCAAAATGAATAGTAAAACATTAATGGTTTTTGTTTTTTCCGGTTTTTTCTATACAAAGCATATATATATATATATATATATATATATATATATATATATATATATATATATATATATATATATATGGTTTAATAAGAATTAACAAAATGTGGTGGTGGAGTGGTTTGTGATGCATGTTTCTTCTTTGAGGTCTTGGGTTCGAAACCCGTTTCAGGTTTCTTTTTTTACAACACACACACACACACACACACATATATATATATACATATGGGTTAATAAGAATTAACAAAATGTGTTAGTGGTGGAGTGGTTTGTGGTGCATATGTCTTCTTTGAGGTCTTGGGTTTGAAGCCCGTTTCAGTCTTTTTTTTACAACATTTATTTATATATAAATACATATGATTCAATAAGAATTAACAAAATGGGGTAGTGTTGGAGTGGTTTGTGGTGCATGTATACACTTTGAGGTCTTGGGTTCGAAACCTGTTTCAAACATGGGATTTTTTTCCCAACATTTATTTATAAATATATATGAATCCATAATAAATAACAAAATGGCTTGGTGTAGAGTGGTTTGTAGTGCATTTGTGTGGTATGAGGTCTCAGGATCAAAACCGGTTTGAAACATGGGTTTTTTTAAATTTTTTTTCAAACACATATTTATTAATAAATATATATGATTTCATAATAAGTCACAACATGACTTGGTGGTCGGGTGCTTCGAGGCGCGCAAAGCGCGCCGTGAAACACACTAGTTATTATTATTAGTTAACTCTTTAAATAGTATTCTCATAATATACAACCCGTGTATAGTTATCGTGCCATGATAATTATCTATTCCCATCAATTAATATCGAACAAAAATTATTCGATAACGCCATGATAATAATTATTCTCTAATAATTATTATATCATTCAACGCCTTAGACGATTCAATCTATTGTTTAATCATTGTTTCTCTAAACAATTAACACCGACTATTCATAATAATCTAGTTGATAAATATTTCGCTAAATATTTAATATTAATCAAACTTTATTTATGATAAATAATATTTAACAGTTAAATATTATTTCTATGTTCATGGTCCAAAATGTAACTATTTGTATTGTACTTTGATAGTTGCATTATTAATCGATATTTGGACACCATTTCCAACACATACCTAGACTCGGTTCCATACCCAAAACCTAGTATTAAAAAACGCAGTGTGGTTTTTCTCCTTAATACCTATACCTATACCTATACCTATACCTGAAACTTACCAGGATAAATTCATTTGTTGTATCCGGTGTGTATATTTCTTATGTAGCTTTGTTTGACTGTTATCATTCTAATTTATAGGTCGTATACATAGAACTTAACATGACCGAGTCAAAGAAGTGTTTCGATGAAATGAAAGCCAAATTGCAATAAGGCATTAGAGAATCTTCAATTGGGATCTCCAAGTGAATTCCAAACCAAGTGGACCGTCCAAATCCAAATCACACTATTGTAGGGGAAATGTTGGAGAGGTCCGGTCCGTTCTAACGGACTCCAAAGGAGGAATAGTGGGCCCCTTTGTGTACTTTATGATTAAATAAAAAAGTTTTTTTATGTGTGCGGTATAAATTAAATAAAAGAAAAAGTATTGATGAGGTGGAGGTTTGGAATGATTTATGATTTTAGGAAAAAAAGTGGGTTTGTAAGGGTTGTGTTTGTTTGTCTTTTTGAAGATTCCTAATGATGTATCTAACTTTACGTTGCAAGATTGATATAACAAAAGCGTATGAAGGGTGTTATCCTTTGTGTTGAGTTCAAGGAAAAAAAGGTATTTTAATTTTTAAGGCTTTAGGAGATATTCTATATATGATAATGGCAAAAAGAAAAGAACACGTAATATAGGTTATATCTCTTCAATATAGGGATGCGCACATAGCGCCAAATACCGATTCCGTCCCGATTTCGATCCAGTGCCGAACGGATACCGAACCGAGGGCGTTCGGTATCGGTATAAACATTTAGAGGTTTTCGATTTCGGTATTATCGGTATCGGCACGGGATCGGTATGGTATTGGTATTTTATGGTAAAATACCGATACCATACCGGTACCATACCGATACCGAACCGATACCATACGGTATGCTTTCGGTATCGGTATCAGTATCGGTATTGGGTTTTGAAAGTTTTTGGAATCAGTATTTTCGGGATCGGTATCGGTTCGTACTGGTACCAATACCGTCCCGAGCTCATCCCTACTTCAATATATACACAAACACCTTCATATAGTACACACACACAGAGATATATATATAAATATATATATATATAGGATTTGGATCATTTGAGAACCACCATTTAGGGAGAGAACCAAAGAACCAGTGTGAACAAGTGGCATTTTTGTAAATATGAACGGTGTCTACAAAAACCCCTCCATCAAAAAATAAAAAAAAATAAAAAAACTTATATAACCTAAATATATAAAAAAAGTAAAAACACCAAAATGATTATTTTGCATTATTAATTCAAAAAAAATAAAAAAATAAAAAAAATAAATAAAATGGTTGTTGTGACGTCATATGACGTCATCCCTGACGCAAATGTGCATTTCGCTGTTATATATATTGTAACACCCCATTTTCTTGACATGAGTTAAAGTATACAAAACCTATGCTTCATATATTGTCGAAAAAGTAATAACGAATATAATAGATATTTGAAATAAGAGATATCTAGATGAGTCATGGCTAACATATGAGACCTTTTTGTAATAATAATAACGTATATTATATTTGAACCATACTTTGTTTGTAATGAAACTTAGGTTGACGCATAGATAAAACTTAGCTCGTCTTAACAATATATTTGCAATTTAGTAAAACGTTATAGTTTAGAAGTTATACGAGATAAACGAGTTAAGCAGTTGAATTAAATATATAGTTATAATATTTAAGTTAGCATGCCTAAGTGAAATAGAATGATGTACGTAAGTTAGTAAGCTAGCTAGCTGGACATGATCCCACATCGTTCAAATAGTAGTTTCCGTTGTCCATGTCATGTTATAAATAGAATATCTTAAGCCCCACATCGAAGGTGTAAGGAAATATGGTGGTTTTCAAGGCTTATAAAAATAGACATCAGTAGGATTCTACACACACCAAAATTTATTTGGGAACACTCTATTATAAGAGGATCCCGAGCTTACAATACCCCGTTGGGTGTTGTTAATAGTCAATTTTAAAGCACGAGTAGGAGCACGAGTGGGGAGACTCTACATTAATGTGCTGTAGATAGTTTTGAGGTATGTTCTCCTTTAAGTTATATTAGTTATAGTTATTTTTATACTATTATTAGTGGTAGTTTAGTATTATTATTTTTAGTTATTAGGATTATTATTAGGGGTGGGTATTGGGTAGCCTAGCCTTAGTTAGGCATGGACTGATCACCCATGCTTAAACAAGGTAGCGTTAACCAATATTCAACCATAATAATAATAATTAGTTAGGCGTACCATTACCTAATCTAAGATTATGTAATTATGTCACGACCTTGAGATATTACCTGGCTATACTAGCAAGTGTTGAGCAACTGTTAAGCATCGTTGAACGGGTGAGTTATCATGACTTTTTACAAAACTGTGACATATACTTGTATTATCAATTATAATCAAATTATATATGAGTATCATAATTGTTTTCCTAATTGTGATGGATGTTTGTATGAATAATAGATGTGAGGTGAAGGAGGTGTTGAGACCATGTAAGGCCGATAACACACCTACACCTAAGTAATTAAATAGATGTGATGTATTATACATGAATGGGCATTGGGGTATTCTGGATCCATGGATTCGTAATGAGGTATTGAGGCTGGGGGAACCGCGGTGAGCCTTCCCAGTGTGGGTTGCCCAGTAGTAAAATATGCTCATAATAGGTAGTATGCCACCATCTTGTATTGAGGCTGGGGGAACCGCAGTGAGCCTTCCCAGTATGGGTTGCCCAGTAGTAAAATACAATAATAATACGCAGTATGCCACTGTCTTGTATTGAGGCTGGGGAAACCGCAGTGAGCCTTCCCAGTATGGGTTGCCCAGTAGTAAAATACAATCATACTAGTAAGGCAGTATGCCAGCCCAGTACGGGCATCTGTTTAATCTGTAGAGTGTATGGGCTGTATACCCACACCTATAAAAGTAAAGGTGTATACACGTAGATTATTAAAGTATGTGCCAACTCAAGTGTGTGTGATGTAAATAAAATCAGTATTGTTGTTCATGATATTAAATGAATGTTTTCATACAACTATGAATGAGCTCACCAGCATAACCTGACGTAAAAACTTTTTAAATATATGTCGGAGGATTAGCAAGTTTACAAGAAAAGTTGCGATTCCGCTGCTAGGTCAGGTATCAACCATGCATGATCACCCGGGTCTCGGGTGGGGTGTTACATATACAGGTATATACAATATGCACATGTGCATTTAACTATTAAATCACATTTTTATTGATGTGGTGAGACCTTGTCTTTGGATATATAGGCCGAAAATTTAGAGGGTGTTGGGTGGTCATAGATTAGTCTAAATCATCTAATGTTGATGTATGATAATCATTCTCTTTAGTCACATTAGTGAGATCTTTGATAGATTATGGTAGGATCATGGTGGAAGAGTTGATAAACAAATGAGGTAAGTCAACTTAGAACTTTTCTAGATGTCATAGGAATCATTCTATTATGGTGTAAAGTCTAGGAATGTGATGGATGTGATTAGAGCATTTGTGGGGAGGATCTTGGTGTAAGATTGTGTAAGTTAAATAGGGTAAGTCATCATATATTGCTCAAAGTCTTATTTCCTAGTTGGTGAAAGTTGTTATCAAGAATCTTTGTGTCTTGTGTAGTATATATATGTGTGTGTTGATATATATATATATATATATATATATATATATATATATATGAGTAAGTATTTGTGGTAAGTCAAAATCTCATGGGATGAATAAGTGTTAAAGGTGTATACCAAATATGTGGGAATCTAGTTGAAATGATAGATCATTAAGATGTATGAGTTTAAACATTGGGAAGCACATACACATATATATGTGTGTGTGCCGTCGAGTATATGTATGTATATACATACATATACTCTTTTTTGAACTTTTTAAATTGTTTTATACAAATGTATGGCTACATATTATACTTTGATGATAAGTATAATCTTTGTATAAGTCTATGTAATACAAGATAATTTGTAAATGTGTGCACAATATTTATACTTTTTAACTACTTGTTTTACTAGTCGTTTTTGGATATTGTGTTCGGGTATCCTCATGTACGGACGTTGTTTGTTTTTGTTCTTGTTTGGATCACAATTGAAACGTTATGTACAATTGTTTGGGTTTCCCAAACTTGGGTTTTGGTGGGATCTCTCTATTTCCATGATAACTATCTATCTAGTCCTGAATCTGTTACTAACCAGTGGCCCAAATGCTAGTCTGTAAGCATCGAAATTGTCATGTCGGAACCCTATATGGCCCAAATGTAATGAAACATGCAAAATGAAATGTCATGCACAATGTGTACGTGTAGCTAATGTACGGATATGACCTGTGATTTCGACGGGTGTCACATTCTCCCCCTGTTAGAGGAATTTCGTCGGCGAAATTTTCGGTGTTGGTCATCTGAACTATGGGTCTCCCGAAAGAGATGTGGGTACTTCTGTTTCATCTGGTCCTCACGTTCCCAAGTGTACTCGGGTCCGCATTTGGAATTCCAATGTACCTTGACCAATTTGACTTGACTGCGGCGAAGTTTCTGTATATTCCAGTCTGTTAGCTCAAGTGGCTCCTCTATGAAATCGAGTTGTTTGTCAATGTAGAACTCCACTGGAGGGATGATCAATGACTCATCAGCAAGACACTTCTTCAGATTCGAAACGTGAAACGTGTGATGCACTCCACTGAGTTCTTCGGGCAGTTTGAGCTTGTATGCAACTGGTCCGATTCGTGCAAGAATCTTGAATGGACCTATGTATCTGAGATTGAGTTTCTTAGGTCTTCGGAACCTGAGTACTCCTTTCCACGGAGATACATTGAGCAAGACTCTGTCACCCACTTGAAACTCTAAGGGTTTACGCCCCTGATCTGCGTAGCTCTTCTGCCTGTCCCTGGCAGCTCTGAGCCTGTCTCGGATCTGGAAATTCTTGTCTGTCCTCTCCTGAATGAGCTCGGGACCTGTCATTTGCTTGTCCCCTACTTCTGCCCAGCATACAGGGGATCGACACTTGCGTCCATACAACGCTTCGAAAGGTGCTGCTTTGATACTAGTGTGATAACTGTTATTGTAAGAAAATTTGATCAACGGCAAATGCGTATCCCAATTTCCTCCAAAATCAATCACACACGCACGAAGCATATCTTCTAGTGTCTGAATGGTCCTTTCGCTTTGTCCATCGGTCTGGGGATAGTAAGCGGTGCTCAAATCCAGTCGGAAACCAAGGGCTTCTTACAATGATTGCCAGAACCTTGAAGTAAAACAATTGTCTCGATCAGAGATTATGGAAATAGGCACACCGTGTCTGGATACAATCTCATTGATGTATATCTGGGATAATTTCTCCGTCTTGTCTGTTTCCTTGATGGGCAAGAAATGTGCAGACTTTGTCAGACGATCGACAATTACCCAGATTGTATCATGACCACGAGGTGTCTTTGGCAACTTGGTAACGAAGTCCATGGAAATCTGTTCCCATTTCCATACATGAATCTCTTGTTGGTGAAGCATACTTGAAGGCTTCTGGTATTCGGCCTTGACCTTTGAACATGTTAAGCAATGTTTGACATAAGCAACAATACAACCTTTAAGGTTAGGCCACCAACAGAATTCCTTGAGATCCTTGTACATCTTATCCGCGCCGAGATGAATAGAGTACTTGGACTTGTGGGCTTCGTCTAGAACTAAATCACGCATACCTCCATACAATGGAACCTATATTCTATTCCAGAAATATTTTGTCCCGTCAGGTCTCGTCTCTAACTGATTGACCTGACTGTATAGAGCTTCGTGATCGATGTTACTATCCTTGAGAGCTTCTTGCTGAGCCTGACAAATACGAGCAGTGAGATCGGTACTAATGGTCATGCCCAACGCACGCACGCGTAACGGTTTGGCACATTCCTTTCGGCTCAATGCGTCTGCTACGACATTTGCCTTTCCAGGATGATACTTAATCTCACAATCATAGTTGTTGAGTAGCCTAACCCATCGTCTTTGATGCATGTTCAGGTCCTTCTGGTCAAAGATATGTTGCAAGCTCTTGTGGTCAGTAAACATAGTACACTTAGTCCTATAGAGGTAGTGTCTCCAAAAGTTGAGCGCCAACACTACTGCACCCAGTTCCAAATCATGGGTTGTGTAGTTTCGTTCGTGCACCTTGAGTTGGCGGGAGGCATAGGCAATAACCTTATTCCTCTGCATTAGGAAACAACCAAGACCTTGGTGAGATGCATCGCAATAGACCACGAAATCTTCCGTTCCTTCTCACAATGAAAAAAATCGGTGCGCTGCACAACCGGAGCTTCAAAAGCTGGAAAGCTGATTCCTACGGATCTCCCCATTCAAATTTCTTGTCTTTTTGGGTCAAGACTATAAGGGACTGTGCTATTTTTGAGAAATTCTCGATGAATCGCCTGTAATAGCCAGCTAACCCTAGAAATTGTCGAACTTCTATTGGGGTTTCGGGCCTAGACCAAGTTTTGATCGCATCAACTTTGGCTGGATCAACATGTATAACTTTGTCATTCACAACAAAAATTCGCATTTGGACAGTTTGGCATACAGTTTCACGAATCCAAAATTCGCGTTTGGACAGTATGGCATACAGTTTCTCGCTTTTGAGCAAATTGAGAACTTCCCTCAAATGCTGTTCATGTTCCTCTTGGGTTCGTGAATAGATCAGAATGTCGTCAATGAATACGATCCATCCTTCTTCTTGACAAATAAGACTGGAGCTCCCCAGGGTGACGAGCTCGGTCAAATGAATCATTTGTCAAGTAGTTCTTGCAATTGGTTGGATAGTTTCTGCATCTTAGAGGGAGCTAAATGATACGGCGAACGGGCTACAGGAGCAGCTCCGGGAACGAGATCAATACGGAACTCAACTTGCCTCGGGGTGGCAATCCTGGCAGATCTTCGGGAAAGACTTCCGGAAATTCCCTCACGACAAGGATGTGTTCGATTCTTCTCTCCTCGGGTTTCTTCTCGATCACGTGCGCCAAGAATGCAAAATGGCCTTTCCGCAAACACTTCTCGGCCTTCATGCAAGATATGAGTCGCAACGGAGTCTTCCAACATTCTCCCTGAATAGACAAAACTTCACCACTTGGCAACGAAATCCGCACTATCCTCGCAAAACAGATGACTTTGGCTCGATGCTTCGACAACCAATCCATCCCAATAACGACATCGAAACTTCCTAACTCGATAGGTAGAAGATTGATACATAACTTATGACCCCTCAGTTCCAACGTACAGTCCTTGAATACTTCATTTGACTCGATCGTCTTACCAATTCTATAGAGTAAGGTGTGTGCAACTTATGGGACTCTAAACCGAGGACTTGCTTAATGCCGGTTGACACAAAACTCAAATTGACACCAGTATCGAAAAGTACAGAAGCAGCAAGACTGTTTACGAGAAACGTACCCGTGACAACGTTTGGATCCTCGCGCGCATCTTCTGCACCCACGACAAAAGCCCTGCCACGAGCTTGGCCTTTCAGATTGGGGTAGTCCTTCCTGAAATGGTTAGTGGCACCACATTCAAAACATCCCGGTTTCCCATCATTGTTCAGAACCGCTTTGGACCGGCACTGTACTATAGGATGACCCATCCGTTTGCACTTCTCGCATTTGATGTTATCACAAGTCCCCACGTTATGGTACTTGCATTTACTGCAAAACGGGTGGGGCCCGTTGTACGGCTTGCGAGTTTCGGTAGAGGTGCCAGCTAAAACTTTGATGGTTTCGGGTTTCTTGTTGGAGTTGCCTTTCGAACTTTTCCCCTTCTGGAAATGGGACCACTTGCGCTTATTCCCAGTACTTGCACTATTGCCGGATTCCTTTTGGGTCAGGGATTCCATGCGAACTGCGTCATCAGTGAGACTGTGCGCAAGAGTGACATCATGCTGGATGGAAGTTGGAGCAGCAGTGGTAACCATACTACGGATCTTGGGAGAAAGTCCCCAAATATACCGTTCCACCCGCTTATATTCAGGAGTAACCATGTGGGGAACCAATCGAGAAAGCATATGAAATCGGGTGGTATAGGCAGCGATTTTCGTCCCGTTCATGGTCAGATTCCAGAATTCGGCTTCCAGTTTCTATAGCTCACTTCGTGGGCAATACTTATCCATCAGCCTTGTTTTTAGTTCGGTCCACGAGAGATTATAGGAAGCTACCCGACCCAAGGTCTGCACTTGTAGGTTCCACCATGTCAGTGCTTCATCTTGGAAGGTGCAAGTGACATACTTGATCTTTGGGTCTTCTGAACAACCATTGATATCAAGTACTGACTCGGTTTTCTCGATCCAACGTACGATACCAATTTCTCCTTCTGACCCACGAAAATTCCAAGGATTGCATGCCATGAAAGTTTTGTAGGAACACCCACGCACAATATTCTCTACTTCTGCGGAGTTGGAACGAATGGTATATTAGTCGATGGAATCGGCATAAGATTGGATCAAGACTAGGGAAAAGATAGGAAAGAAAAGCTTTACCAGTCTCGGGATCCTGGGTTCTGCGTCGGCCCGCCGCGCCCGAACCGCCACTGGAATTGGTGCGGTTCGCTTCATGTTGCGCGATAGCCTGTGCAATACCCGGGCTAGATCTACCGAGGTGGTCGGAAAAGCTTCTTCCTCAGAAGTCGACCGAGTAGTTCTTTTGGGAGGCATGTTCTTCTAATACATAAGATTAAAAGAATGAGATGCATATCACTGTTTAATATTGTCCACATATGCACCAAACAGAACAACCATACAATCAACACACAACTGACAATCACGATCAAAAATGCACGACACAACCCAACAACAGTATAGGGAACCAAAATATCGCACTTTTCATAGAAAGTTTAAAATACTTGATAAGATTTTGTTTATGCATACAAAATAAATAGCCTAGAAAGTTTAAAATACTTGATATGATTTTGTTTCTGCATACAAAATAAATAGCATACTGCCTTACAAGTTTCTAAACTACTACTACTAGTACAATACATGATAACCTACGGGGATGGGGGTGGGAAAGCAGCAGACAAGGCTGCGATGGCTGAAGTCAACCTAGCCTCGAGATCGTCAACTCTAGTCTCGAGCACGGCGACACGCTCCTCAGCTGCGGCGCGTCCCTAATCCGCATCGTACACACGCGTACCTAATAACGGGTAGCACCCGTCAGGTAGAGATCATCCTCAATGTCCCGGACTCTCCCACGCAGTACCCCAATCTTAGTGTTATGATGTCCGACTACGTCCCGCACAGAGTAGAGAGCATGACGCACGGGAGCTGGCTAAAAGCCGGTGGGTAACGGAGTGTCAGAGGGAGCCTGAGATGACTCACCGACCTCGAAGGTAGAGGGGACCTCCCTGTCGGTGTCCTCATCGGAGTAGGCTAGAAAACCGTCCATGGTAGGCAAGTAAGTCCTCTTACGAGTCTGGAATCTCAGACGTAGCTTCTTCTTGGATGGCTTAGGTGCCTCTGGTGCTGGGGGCTGGGGGTCTTGAGGCGCTGTAGGCTCAGGGTCAGCCTGGGCAGGAGCCTCAACTGGAGCAATAGGGGCCTGTGGAGGAAGTACTCGTTTCCGAGGTGTGTACATCACACGTGCACCACCCGAATACGGACGATAAGAACGGAACGATGGCACCCTAGGCTTGGGATGCTGTAGGGGTGTGATGTGTTGCAAAACACATATCTTTTCCTATGTATTTTGTATATTATTTGGTCAAATTTGTATTCGTTTCGTGTCTGTTTTATTATTTATTTATTTATTTTATTATTTTATCGGTGTTCGTGGAAAATGAACTCAAAACGAAAGAATTTTAATCGAGACACCAACACTTAAGAGTAGGTGTTCATGGACGTCGGAGCGTAGACAAGAAACTATGATCGAGTCAAGAACACCCGAGTCGAGAGCACGGAGTATAATACTATCTAATAATAATAATAATAATAATAATAATAATAATAATAATAATAATAATAATAATAATAATAATAATAATAATATTAATGGACTTAAAAGTCCATATTGACTTGGACGTAACACAAAGAAAAAAAAAGGAACTTGGATGCCCAAAATACTTCGAAGAAAATAACCCTAAGGCACTATTTTTCGAAGGGGGACATTATCTTGGTGACATATTATACATCGAACAGGAGGACATATCAGCCGAAAAGAAAAAGAGGACAGCAGCATCAAAGCAATTTTTGAGAGGAGGAAGTGAAAGCCAGGAAGGTTAGGGTTCAAGATTCAAGCTACGGGTTCGACTATAATAATTTTTGGCTTTATATTTATTTACTTCGTGTTTATAAATATTATTACCATGACTATATATTCCTTTGAACCTATGTTTTTATCTTTTTTCATGACTATGAGGAGCTAAACTTTTAGTGCTACCTAGGTATAGATGATGGGTGACAATTGAATAATAGTTTTCGGGTTGGATCTATGTTTTCTTTTGGATAATGTTTTGGTAAAGGTTTTCTAATAAGCCTATTTTCATTAGAATTACTTTATTTTCAAACATTCAAAATCAAAATTTAAAAAAAAAGTCCGGTTTTTAAAATCAAAGACATTTAAACACAAAATAAATGCTTAATTATTTGATTTGTCACATTACTATTTTTAGCGTATTATTAGCATTTATCATGATTTAAACAATATTGGAAACATCTCATGTTAATAATTATGATTACCATTTCATTAATAACCTATAAACACAAAATTATTAATAATATAAAAATATAAATACATTTATAAACAAGGTTAAATTTGAATTTTTTCATCACAATTAATACGCCTATTTTCATTTGAATTACTTTATTTTTAAACATTCAAAATAAAAATTTTTAAAAATCCGATTTTAAAATTAAAGACATTTAAACACAAAATAAATGCTTAATTCTTTTATTTGTCACATTACTATTTTTAGCGTATAATTAGCATTTATCATGAAACATCTCATGTTAATAATTATGATTACCATTTCATTAATAACCTTTAAACACAAAATTATTAATAATATATAAATATAAATACATTTATAAACAAAGTTAAATTTGAATTTTTTCATCACAATTAATACGCCTATTTTCATTTGAATTACTTTATTTTTAAACATTCAAAATAAAATTTTAAAAAAAATCCAGTTATTAAAATTAAAGACATTTAAACACAAAATACATGCTAATTCTTTGATTTGTCACACTACTATTTTTAGCGTATAATTAGCAATTATCATGGTTTACACAATATTGGAAACATCTAATATTAATAATTATGATTACCATTTCATTAATAACCTTTAAAACAAAATTATTAATCATATTTAAATATAAATACATTTATAAACAAAGTTAAATTTGAATTTTTTTCATCACAATTAATACGCCTATTTTCATTTGAATTACTTTATTTTCAAACATTGAAAATCAAAATTTAAAAAGATCCGGTTTTTAAAATTTAATACATTTAAACACAAAATAAATGCTTAATTCTTTGATTTTTCACATTACTATTATTAGTGTATAATTAACATTTATCATGATTTACACAATATTGGAAACATCTAATGTTAATAATTATGATTACCATTTCAATAATAACCTTTAAACCTAAAATTATATAAATACATTTATAAATTTTTTAAACATTCAAAATCAAAATTTAAAAAAAAAATCCGATTTTTAAAATTAAAGACATTTAAACACAAAATAAATGCTTAATTCTTTGATTTGTCACATTGCTATTTTTAGCGTATAATTAGCATTTATCATGATTTACACAATATTGGAAACATCTACTATTAATAATTATGATTACCATTTCATTAATAACCTTTAAACACAAACTTATTAATCATATATAAATACATTTATAAACAAGTTAAATTTAAATTTTTTCATCATAATTGATGTATTTTCTTTTTAAACATTCAAAATCAAAATAAAAAAAAATCCGGTTTTTAAAATTAAAGACATTTAAACACAAAATAAATGGTTAATTTGTTTGATTTGTCACATTACTATTTTTAGCGTATATGTAGCATTTATCATGATTTACACAATATTGGAAACATCTAATGTTAATAATTATGATTACCATTTCATTAACAACCTTTAAACACGAAATTATTAATCATATATAAATATATTTATAAACAAAGTTAAATTTGAATTTTTTTTTATCATAATTAATACGACTGTTTTACCTTTTATATAATCAATTATGTTTACTTATTTTCGGTAATAAAGTTTGTTTACCTATTCATTTTTTCATTTATTTTTTACACAACTTATTGTTACATCATCTCTGATTTAATTTCTTTGGTTAGTTTTAACTATTAAGCATGGCTCCTATAATTTATAAGGCCTTAAAAGTCAAACGAGTCTCTTTTCATTTAACTTCTTATTTTTTTTTTAAAAAAAAATCAGCTATTATTTTGAAAATTTGTGCATTTGATCTTGAAGTCTAATTATAGCTTTCTTGTGTGTATCATTCATTCCTCTTAGTGGATTGTTACAAAAGCTTTATATCACAATTTTTTAAGTTGTCTCGACTGATCAAGATGAATGATTTAAACTTTTTTAAGTTGACTCGCTTGATTATACATTCATGTAATGGCAATGTAACTTGAAATACACATAATTAGGGTAAATTCAATAAGTTCTAATTACACTTTGCTAAGTTGTTTATATATATACTACTAGATCTCTATACAGTCTTATGTGTTATTTTTTTTTTTTTTGGGTTTTGTTTTCCTAACCATCAATGTGAGAAGGAGTAGTAAAGAGAAGTAAGAATTAGATTGAGCAAATGCACTCTGTTTTACCAAATGTTTGAAGAAACCAAATGGTAAGTTGTCTATGTTGGGTCTGCTGACCTGAAGAAGATCAAATGATTGAAAAACCAAAATATACTAATAGTTGATTCACATAAATACACAACCTTTACAACTTACTCTTCCCAAAAGACTGTTGACCCTAACAACTGATCCACCCAAACAACTTTATGACAACTGCTGCTACAAAGGAATGCTGGATAACAACTGATAGAGAACAACTGCTGACCAAAGGTTTGATAGAGAACAACTGCTGATCAAGTGCTGAAGACTAATGATTTGTTGGAGCCAACATCACTTAGGCTCCAACAGATGATACAAGACCATCAGAGTTTTCCTCAACAGTAGTTTACCTTCCAGTGTTTTGTAATGTAACAGTAGTTTGTATAGGGCAGATGTTTTATGTTGTTATTCTGTTAGAGGTCACTATCTTAGGTGACGTCAGCCCAGGTCACCAGTGGTTTAGATTTGTCTATAAATAGAACAGTGCTTGTACTGTTCTATTACTCACTCACAACATTCTCTCAGACAAACAATCACAGAGTGATCAGGCTGATGGGGAGTACATGTAATTGATTGTAATCTTTCAATATAATGAAAGCATTCGATTAAGAAATCATTTATTCCTTTTGTTTTGATTATAGTTTATTATTCCGCTGCACTTTCCATATACATTCACTTCATTCATTTCTCATTCTACTTAACAAATCAAAACAATCAAACTCAGGTCCTAACAATTGGTATCAGAGCTTGGTCAATTAAATTCGATCTAACCAATCAATTTAATAAAAACAGATCAGCTCACAATTATTGATATCGTTTGTTTGTCAGATTGAAAACAGAGTAATAGTTTTTTTCGATTCAACCGTTTGTAAACAGACTTTGTTTTCGAAAAATCAGAGAATGGCTTCAATCAATCACGATCCACACAACATTGGCACGAACAACAAGCCACCGATGCTTGTTAGATCTGACTACAATATCTGGCAACGTCGGATGAGCCATGTTCTAGCTCAACAGAACACTGGGTGTTGGAAGTCGGCTATCTTCGGACCACATGTTCCGATGGTGCTGAGTACTGAAGATCCCAAGTTTCAGGAGCTTAAGAAACTTGAAAACTACTCCGACCAGGATTTTCAGAAAATTGAGTTCGATGCTAAGGCCTTCAGTATTGTGGCCATGTCTCTACCCAATGATATATATGCTGGTCTGTTACACTGTAACAGTGCAAAGGAGTTATGGGATGCACTGAAAGAACAATTTGGTGGGACTAAAGAGGTTATTGAAAACAATCATGAAATACTTAACCAACAATATGAAACATTCAGTCACGTTAAGGCAGAGTCATTAACTCAACAATTTGAGAGGTATAACTATCTCATTAGTGAACTAAAACTGGTTGGTCTAACTTACCCTCATTCAACTTTGAACCATAGGTTTTTAAGATCTTTACCAGATAAATGGGACACTATTGCTATAGTTATGAGAAACTCAATTGGATTCAAGGACTTATCACTGACCCAGCTTCATGGTAAGCTCTTGACCTATGAGAGAGAGCTTAACCAGAAAAAGAAGCTCCAGGACTCTGGAAAAGTGTCTGATGACTATGTATTTGGCAATACAGCACTTTTGGGTCATGATGAGGTGCCTGGAAATAGTAAGGATCAGAGTTATGATCAATTCATTGACATAACATCAGGTTTTAACTCCGATTCTTATTCACCAAACTATGCTTTTACAGCAAGTGGTGGTGATATCCAGGCATCTGATAACATATCCTTTGAGTATGATGACCTAAAATACTTTGACCCTGATGATTTGGAAGAAATGGACATTATGCACCAATTGGCCCTTATCAGTGTAAGAACAAACAATTTTTACAAGAAAACTGGGAGATGGTTTCCAGGGTTAACTGGCAGATCAAAGGTTGGGTTGGATAAATCAAAGATAAAGTGTTATAAATGTCATAGACTTGGTCATTTTGCTAGGGAATGTAGGAGTCAACATGGTACACCTATGATTACCTATCCAAATCAAAGGCCTCAGACCAACACTTATCAAAATTCCTATAATACCCCTGGACCAAATGTGCAAAACACTACTCATTTTGCACACTCCTCAAACACTGTTCCTGTCCAGTTTGTCCAAACCACTGTTCCTCAGATCCACTATGTGCAAACCCCTGTTGATCAGGCACCTGTGCCAATGACTGCTGCTTCACCCTCTGCTCCTGCAGAGACCAGTTAACAAAGTTTCTTCACACAAGGCTTTGTTGATTGGATCAGTCTACCAAATGAGTTGACAAATGAAAATTTTGCATTAGTTGCCAAAGCTGAAAATGAACCAGAAAATTTTTGTTGCATGGCTATGGTAGAAGAAGTTGAATCTGAGGAGGTGGTGACTGAATCTGTAGTTGTGAATGATGATGTTGTTGATGAAGTAGTTTCACGTGAAAAACTTGAAGAAGAGGTTGTGAATCTCTCAGATCCCTGGGGTGCATCTGATGATTGTGAGTGCAAGTGTGATTGTGCATTGATGACTGCTGCTAAGGTATCTCCTCAAATTCTTAAAGATTTGTGTTCTGACAAATGTGTAATAGCATTTGCTAACATCAAAGAGGTGAATGAAAACCTTAGAAAGAAAATTTTAGATGATGAAGTTAAATTTGAGAAACTTTCAAAAGAGTTAAAAAAACTTAACTAAAAAAGAATCTGAAATAAGCAGCTTAAAACATGAAGCAACTATAACCAAAGACCAGCTCCAAACTATGATAACTAAATATCAGAGTTGCAAAAGTGAGCTTGAGTCCACCCAAGTTGAATGTCAGAAATGGGTGGAATCATGTAGAGGTTTTGAAATGCTACTCAACAAACAAACCAAAAGTCATGTGAAGTTTGGTTTTGGTTTTGAAACCACTACTCCAGCTTTTGAAAACACTGACAAAAGGGATCAAAAGTTAGTTTAGGTAGTACCAACTAATTTGAAGGGTTAAGAGATTAAAATCACTGAACCTAATGGTAAGAAAATTGTTCTAGAAAAACCAAAAGGCTCATCATCATTCACTGAACTTGAAAATTATGAATTTAAACCTACTTGGTCTGATGAGTGTGGTACTCTTGAGAACTTTAAACCAGTTGATTTCAAAACTCCTGAGGGGAAGACAGCACCACAGGCAAAAATCATTCCCTTGAAAAACCTTCTAGCAGATGCTCAAACATCTATTGAAAAGAAGGTTGAAAAAGGGAAAAAGAAAGAAAAGTCTATCCACTTGTTCTGTGATTTCTGTGAAAAGAAGAATCATGTTACTAAAAACTGTTTTCTTCTAAAAGCATATAATCTCAACAAAGGAACAGGTATATGTGATTCAAAGGCCACATGCTCAATATGTGGTAAAAAGAATCACAAAACCAAAGAGTGTATGTATCTCAAAAATTTTGATGTCAAAATACAAGAGTACAAGGCTAAAACTCTTGCAAGTCAGGTGGTGAGTACTTAAAAAGGAAAGCTCAAATAGACTTTTACACCAGTCCAAACATCTGTTACCAAAAGTCTTGAAACATCTGCTCCCAGGGATGTCCAAGTAACAGATGCTCCACTGACAAGGAAATACCCAAGAGGATATGGACAAACACCATGTCATAATCTGTCACATGTTTATGAGGAACCAAAAAGACATTCTAAACCAAGAGTGAACAGAAATCCCTATGGGTATTATCATCTGTCTGGAAGTGATCAAACAACTGTTGCCCTAAGTGTTGACATTCAAGCACTTGCAAATGGTCAGCAACAGTTGTTGAACTTGATTCAAAAACTAGTTCAAACCACTAATCACCTTCCCAAGCTTGAGACTGAAAAATCCGTGGACCCATCCAAAGCCAACATGGCTTTGGACACTCACCAAAACTAATTCATTACTGCTGTGCAGGGAGCTTCTGCTTGTTTAGATAGTCTTTGGTATGTAGATAGTGGAGGCTCCAGGCACATGACAGGATGTAGAGCCCTTCTTCTGGACTTCTTAGCTCATGGAGGGGGTGATATATCCTTTGGTAATGATTCAAAAGGTAAGGTGTTGGGTTCAGGGACTGCTCAGGCTTGGAAACTCAAGTTTGAAAATGTCAATCTTATTGATAATCTTAAATTTAATCTTCTTAGTGTCTCACAAATGAGTGACAAAGGTTATGGCTCATTCTTCACTAAGAAAACTTTTAAGGTTATTGGGACAGAAGTGGTGAAAAAGATTGATACCATCATTATTGAGAGCAAAGCACAACTTGTTGCACATAGAAGTGGTAATGTGTATGTTGTTGATATGTTGAAGGACAATCCTATGTTAAATGTCTGTTTGTTTTCTACTGCCTCCACAAAGGAGACAAAATTGTTGCATAGGAGACTGGGTCATACCAACCTTCAAACTATCAACACACTCTCCAAACAAAGCCTTGTCAAAGGTTTACCATCAAAAGAATTCAAATGTGATGAGCATTGTGTTTCCTGTTTAAAAGGAAAACAACATAAATGCTCTTACAAATCCACTGATGAGTCCAAAACAAGTCAATGTCTACAATTGTTGTACATGGACTTGTTTGGCCCTGTTAAAATCATGAGTCTAAGAAGAAAAAGATTTTGTCTTGTCATAGTTGATGATTTTTCTAGGTTTACATGGACTTACTTTTTACACTCTAAAGATGAGACTGCATGTATCTTGAAGGACTTTGTCACCAAAGTTGAAAAACAATATGACTTGCCAGTAAAAGTCTTTAGAAGTGACAATGGAACAGAGTTTAAAAATAAGGAGTTGGATGACTTCTGTGTGTCAAAAGGGATTGTGAGGCAGTACAGCATCCCAAGAACACCAGAGCAAAATGGGGTGGTTGAGAGGAAAAATAGAACTCTTATTGAAGCTGCAAGAACCATGCTAGCAGATTCTGGTTTGCCACTGTCCTTCTGGGCAGAAGCTGTAAACACTGCTTGCTATGTTCAAAACAGAGTTTTGATCAACCCAAGACATCAAAAGACTGCTTATGAAATTTTGTTCAAAATTAAACCATTAATCTCATTTTTCAAAATCTTTTGCTGCCCATGTTTCATTTTACATCTCAAAGATTCCATTTCAAAATTTGCAGCCAAAGTAGATTGTGGATACTTTCTGGGATATTCTTCTACTGCCAAGGCCTATAAAGTGTTTAACACAAGGACCATGACAATAGAAGAAACTCTGAATGTAAAGTTGAATGAACTTTCATCCCTAAAAATCCTAGCAAATCCTGCTGAGTTGTTTGATTTAGATAAATTCAAATTTGAAGATATTACTGTCAAATCTAACAATGCAGGTACTCCACAATCTCCACAACAAGATTACAGAATAGATGTTGTGATCCCAAGTCACTATAACATCTATTCTGCATCAGAGGAAGCAGCTGTTCAAAACAACTGTCAAAACTCTGTCACAGTTGAGTCAGCCACTGTTGGCCAGTCTTACCCTCAAACCACAGCTTCATCCTTCACATCCACTGCTCAATCATCCGTTGACAAAAGTCAAACATCTGTTGACAAAAGTCAGTCCAGTTTTACACCACTTGGACCCATTCCCCCACTGCCATTTCAAACATCTGATGGCACTACAGAAGTGCAAACAGATGTTACACCAACAGAGTCACCAAGCCTCTGTCCTTCACCTCAAAATGCCATCATACCATATCAGGGAGATCTAATCTACCTAAGAGCTCATCCACCAGATCAAATCATTGGCAGCATCAGAGAGGGTGTGCTAACAAGAATCCAATCCTCAAATATCTGTCTTTTTGCAGGTTTTTTTATCTCTCACACAACTTGTCAAGTACCAAGAGGCACTAAAAGACAATAGTTGGGTAGAAGCTATGCAAGAAGAGCTCCTTTAGTTTAAAAGACAACAAGTATGGGAACTTGTACCACTGCCTAAGGATGTTTGTCCAATAGGCACAAAGTGGGTCTTTAAAAACAAAACTGATGAAAGGGGTATAGTTGTCAAGAATAAAGCCAGGCTTGTGGTTCAAGGCTTCAGACAAGAAGAAGGGATAGACTATGATGAAACCTTTGCTCCTGTAGCAAGGTTAGAGGCTATCAGACTCTTTCTAGCCTTTGCTGTTAACCACAACATCAAGGTGTATCCGATGGACATCAAATGTGCCTTCCTATATGGCAAAATTCAGGAGGAGGTCTATGTATGTCAATCACCTGGTTTTGAAGACACATTCCATCCTGATCATGTCTACAAGCTTAATAAAGCTTTGTATGTACTCACGCAAGCACCTAGGGCCGGGAATGAAACTCTTTCCACCATTCTCTTATCCATTGGTTTCACAAGAGGTAAAATTGATAAAACCTTATTTTTGAAATGGAGAGGGAAAGATTTAATGATTGTCCAAATATATGTGGATGACATCATTTTTGAATCCACATGTAACAAAACGTGTGAAGAGTTTAGGGAACTCATGACAGCAGAGTTTGAAATGAGTGCTATGGGTGAACTTCAGTGTTTCCTTGGTCTCCAACTGAAACAACTGCAAAATGGAACATTCATTCATCAAAATAAATATGTGAAAAATTTGTTAACTAGATTTGAGATGAATGACTGTAAGCCATGTAGTACACCCATGAGTATAGTCAAGCTTCTCACTATTGATGACAAGGATGAACTGGTTGACCAAACACATTACAGATGCATGATTGGGTCTTTATTGTACTTAACTGCATCTAGGCCAGACATTATGTTTGCCACTTGTGTTTGTGCAAGATCCCAGGCATCACCCAGAAAGTCAAACCTTATTGCTGTGAAAAGGATATTTAGATACCTAAAAGGTGCTCCCACACTTGGTATCTGGTATCCTGCTAATGGAAACATTGAGCTTTCAGGTTATTCAGATAGTGATTTTGCTCGCTGCAACACCATAAGGAAGTCTACATCAGGAGGGTGCCAGTTTCTACGGAATGCCTTAGTCTCTTGGCAGAGCAAAAAGCAAGCAGTTGTTTCAACTTCAACAGCTGAGGCTGAATACATTGCTGCTGCATGCTGTACAGCCCAACTCATGTGGCTTCAAAATCAATTACTGGATTTTGGGATAACTGCACTAAAGACTCCACTCATGTTGGATAGTCAAGCTGCTGAAAATATCATCGAGAATCCAGTTTCTCACTCAACCACAAAGCACATAAACATCAGACATCATTTTGTCAGAGATAGCTATGAAAAAGGTTTGATTTCTCTGCACCATGTTCCAACAGAGGAGCAGTTAGCAGATGTGTTGACAAAAGCTTTAGACACATCTACCTTTACAAATCTGATTTCTAGAATTGGTATACTAAACATGGATTAAACAACACAAATGTTTTTAAATAAAACATTAAAATGTTTCAGAAAATCAAAATCCATTTGTAAAAACAGTTTTTTGGTTGAAAAATTTGTTAATGATAAAACAACCACTGTATCATCCATTCTATCCATTGTTAAGTTGAAAAATCTGTTTCAAACATCTGCTCAGATAAAACAACCACTGCTTGGTTGAAAATCTGTTCAAACCTCTGATCAGATAAAACAACTATGTCATTATATATATCTATATATAAATATTTACATATATCTATCTATATTAAAAATAATCAAGTACTGTTAGCATCAGCACTTTAGTAAAACAACAGCTGTTTGCATCAGATCTTTGGCAACCGCTGTATATCACAAGATGTTTAACCATCAGATGTTTGCCATGTCTGCTCTTAAAAGCAGAGTTTTGGCCACATCAGCGGTTTCACCAGAGCCTATAAAAACCCTGTTTTACCACAACAGTCATTACACTTTCTCATTGTATTCAAAATACTGAAACCGCCTTCTTCATCCTCAAACCTTTACTCCAATTCCACCTACTCTCACACTTGGAATCCATTACAATGGATCTTCAAGCTAAAGCCACCCACAATTATCTCCCATATCTGGTAAAAACAGATGAATACACTCCATTCCATTCCACCATCGACATCATCTTACAATCCAAATACCTGACAATCCTAACTGCTGATGCCCCTATCTATCTTGATACCCTCCAAGAATTCTGGTTGAATGCTGAGTTTCTTTTTCAAGACAAAAAGCCTACATCCATTATCTCAAAAATTGGAGAGACAAGTATTGTCATTACCCATGAACTCATATCCACAACCTTCTCACTCAATGACATGTCAGGTAAAGACTCTTTCCTTAAGGCAGAGCTTCACACAGAATTTCAGGAAAGAGGTTATGATGCACAGATGACTGGGTCGACACTTTTCAAAAAGTTTTTCCCACCAGTTATGAAATTTTTCTTTCATACCCTCCTTCTCTGTGTCTCTGATTAGTCCACTTCCTTTAATGAAATCCCATTAAGGATTCAGTACTTAGGCTATGCTATGTTGTCAGATTCTGACTTCAATCTATCCCAGGGACTGTTTATGGACTTAGTGTCAAATGTGAAAGCCATGAGTCTGGGTCTAATAATGCTTTTTTGATTTACCCAATAATTTTGAGTGTAATCCTTCAAAAGGTTTTACCTGAAAAAGATTTTAAAAAGGGGGAGTCTATTCAAATGAAGAGTCTAACTGATGAAACTTTCACAAGAATGTTGGGTTCAACCACCCAAGAAAAGGTATTAAAAGTGTCAAAAGTTTCCAAAACACAAACAAAGAGGACTAAGACAACAACTGTTGTCCAAACCTCTGTTGTTGAGCTCACTGCTCCTGGTGATCATGGCACTACATCCAGTGCTGTGAAACCCACACCAGCCATCTCCAAAAGAAAACCTCCATCCACAAAAACCACCACTAAACCAAAAAGGGGACTTCTGAAAGATGAGATACCAGAAGATAACCCTGTTTCAACACAAAAGCAACAAGCAACCACTGCTGTTACTTCCTCACAACAGTTGGTTATATCTCAACCTGACCAAACTCCTCATGCATCCTCACAAAAGGATCATGTTGTAAGCCAAGGGGAAACACATCATAATACATTTCAGTCACTTGGCCATATGTTCACAAGCCCCTATCTTAGGGCTAACTCTCTTTTTACTCCTCCACCTTCACCAAAACATGTTCCTCAAACCATGCAACCTCTGTTTGAGGCTATTGAGAAAACTCAGGAAAATCCCAGTTCCTCTCCTTCACCTATCAATGAGAGTATACCTCCACAAGTGACTGGACTGAGAAAAATCAATTAGCCATCCCACAAACAGATGAGGAGGTTACACCCCTAGAGTTCAATGAAACTCTAGGTGAGTTTTCAAGTAAAGCAGTCACTACTGATGTAGAGACCATTGTCCACAACAGGATAGTGGTTACATAACTAAGACTCCCTTGAAGGCAACAACTGATGAGGCCACTATAGTGTCCCCAAAATCAGTTGGAAGTCCCCAGAACCAAGAAAAAGGGGCATCTGGTTCTTGTAACACCCCAACCGATGGCGGAAACATCGGGATGTCACGTATTGATGATTGTTCAGTAGCTCATGGTAAATAATAAGTTTCAATAATTAATTAAATAAATTACATACATTGTTCTAACAGAATTTGTACATCAATGGGAAAATACTAAATACAAATCTTCAAGCATTAACTCTAATCTTCAAGCAAAGCTATAACTTGAAGCATGTTAAGTTGAAAATATTTTGGGTCAACAAAAGTTGGTGAGAATTACATAGGTTTTGATAATCGAATAAAAATGTTGTGCAATTCAAGTGTCATGGCAAGTCTAGTCCATATGTGAAAACATACTAGAAGTAAATCGAGTGCATAATCAACCCTTGTGACTGTTGTATTGTGGTACATCCCGTACGCTCATGGTTCACTCGTTTTTGTTGCGATAACAATCACCCACGCAACCTTTGTAGGAGGCACGTATCCGGGTGGGATTGTCAGTCCAATAGATCTATTATTGTATATCGTCGGCTAATCAATGTTGATGATTATGCTAGAATTATGCTTACCCTAGTCATGTTCAAGACATAATGCAACATAGAAAAACACATAGACACTTTGATGATTGAATTGCATATAGAATGTTGTAACATGTTTCACCCCAAAAACGGTGATAAATAGAAAAGGGGCTATGTAAAACTCACCTTAGCAAAATGTTATATCTTGTGAAAAATAGAATATTGTGTTGCCCAAATATGCCAAGTATTACCCTATAATTAAGGTAACAAATATGTCTAAGTATTTCTAGTCTACAAATATATTCTAGGGCCTCGAATTGGGGATAAGTGCTTGTTTGATTGATAATTAAAATGTTTGATAATCGAGAGAAATTTGATAAATAAATAGACAAAAGTCTTTTTTATAAATTTTGAATCAAAGATGGTCACATTAATGAGTTTAAAGTATAAAAATAATTTTAATAAAATTATTTTCTTAAAAATAGAATACTAAATCTATTTATTTCAAATTGTCAAAATTTAACCTTAATATTTAAAAATACTAAAATTAAAGAATTATTAGATTAAAAATTATATTTCTGTTCCAAATAATCAGAAATAATTTATATAAAATTTTGGTGCAAAAATATTGAAAAATTTATTATGATTTATTTATGATTAAAACTAACAAAAATTGATTAAAAATATTAACTAAATGATTTTTCAAAATTAAAAATCATTTCAGAAAAGTTTATTGTTATAAAAACTTAGAATAATTTTTTTGGAAATTTATAAAATTGTTTTGATATTTTTATAGAATTTATAAATAAAATGAAATAAACTTGAATTATTCATTATAAATATTAAATAAATAAATTTTTGAAAACTAAAAATTGTATGTTAAACTTTTTCACTAGGTTAACACAATATATTTTTTGTTGAATTTTTAAAGGAGTTTAAGTATTTTAAAATGAATTTTTTTAAAAATATAAAGGAATATATATATATATATATATATATATGTTTAAAAAAATATGTTTGTTGATGCCGAGAATCGAACCCGGGCCTTTGGCCGGTTCGTGTGTTTTAAATCACAAGCCCAGACCAGTAGGTCTGGACCCTGAGTGTAACACCCCAACCGATGGCGGAAACATCGGGATGTCACGTATTGATGATTGTTCAGTAGCTCATGGTAAATAATAAATTTCATTATATGATTTAGATAAATTACATATAATTGTTCTAAAAGAATTCGTACATCAAATTGAATAAAACTATGCACACATCTTCAAGCATCAATTTAAATCCTCAAGCAAGTAGAACCTGAAACATGTTAAGTTGAAAATATTTTGGGTCAACAAAAGTTGGTGAGAATTACATAGGTTTTGATAATCGAATAAAATTGTTGTGCAATTCATGTGTCATGGCAATCTAGTCCATATGTGAAAACATACTAGAAGTAAATCGAGTGCATAATCAACCATTGTGACTGTTGTATTGTGGTACATCCCATACGCTCATGGTTTACTCGTTTATATTGCAATAACAAACACCCACGCAACCTTTGTAGGAGGCACGTATCCGGGTGGGATTGTCAGTCCAATAGATCTATCAATGTATACCGTTGGCTAATGAATGTTTATGGTAGAATTGAGCTTACCCTAGTCATGTTCAAGACATAATGCAACAAAGAAATACACATAGACACATTGATGATTGAATTGCATAAATAATGTTGTAACATGTTTCACCCCAAAAATGGTGATAAATAGAAAAGGGGCTATGTAAAACTCACCTTAGCAAAATGTTATATCGGTTGAAAAATTGAAATATGGTGTTGCCCAAATGTATCAAGTATCACCCTATAATAAGATAATAAATATGTCTAAGTCTATCAAGTCTACGAATGTATAAGTTCTAGGCCTCCGAATTCGGGGATAAATGCTCGTTAGATTATTATTAAAATTGTTTGATAATTGAGAGAATTTTTGTAAATAAATAAACAAAAATTCTTTTTATGAAATTTAAATTTAAGATGGTCACAATAATGTGTTTAAAGTGTAAAAAAATAATTTTTACAAAATTATTTTCTTTAAAATAGAATATTAATTCTATTTATAACAAATTGTCAAAATTTAACTTTAATATTTAAAAATGTTAAAATTAAAGAATTATTAGTTTAAAATTTATATTTCTATTCTAAATAATCAGAAATAATTTGTATAAAATTTTGGTGCAAAAATATTGAAAATTGGATTTATTATGATTTAATTATGATTAAAACTAACAAAAATTGATTAAAAATATTAAATAAATGATTTTTTAGAATTAAAAATCATTTCAGAAAATTTTATCATTATATAAACTCAGAATAATTTTTGTGGAAATTTATAAAATTGTTTTGATATTTTAATGGAATTTTATAAATATAATAGAATAAAATTGATTTTATTATTATATATATTAAATAAATTAATTTTTGAAAACTAAAAATTGTGGGTAAAACTTTTACATCAGATTAGTTAAAAATAATTTTTTTAGAATTTATAAAAGAGTTTTAATAATTAAAAACCAATTTATAAAATTATATATATCTTATATAATTATTTGATTTGTTAAAAAGGATTAATGAAAAAGGGACAAATGGGACGCCACTGCCGGGACTCGAACCCGGGTGGCTCAGGAGGCAAGCATCAGTCACAACCACTTGGTCCAGACCAGTGGTTGTGATCATTCCCGTTTTATATAAAATAAATATACTATGCTGAAACATGTTCATCCCCAAATTAAACCTCACGAGCCCTAAATCTGCAATTGTTTTATTCACACATCAATAGCCCAATTAACCTTAGGGCTATTGATGTGTGAATGCCGAAGATCAAAACCCACTAAAAACATTACACTTACAATGTTGTTACGAGCACAATTGGCCGGTCAACTTGAAAAATCAAAAACACGATCGCTTAACACGAGCAGAGGATAATTAAGAAGAATTGGAGGTTAAGAGAGATGTATTGGCGAGTTGTGATTGCTCGTGAATGATCAATTTATAGTATTAAGGCTTCGGTATATGATTTGGCAAGAGTTGACCATCCATTCAATGATATACGCGTATATGGTTAATTTTGGTATCAATTGACTGTAATCATCGTGTATCATAGTCGTAGATGGCCGATAATTGTGTAATGATTCCAAGAATAGGTAAATCACGAGTTAATGTTGGTGTTTATGGAAATTCGTGTTTCACAGTTGACTTTTCAAGTCAACTGTGAAGGTTTTCAACCAAGGATATAATTATAATGGAACAGCTTGAAACAGATATGAAGTGCCAGCCCAGCTGGTTGAGTGTGTGTTGTGTGTTGGTTTGACTCGGGTTCGATACCCGGCTCGAGCGTATAATTATTTTTTTTAACAGAATAAGGGGGGAGGGGTTGGGCTGGACAAGAGATATGGGCTGGGCTCAGATGTTTGGGCCGGATATTAAAGAAGGGGTGGGTTTAGCTTGGTTTGTTTTGGTTAACTAGATTAACTC
Source organism: Ambrosia trifida (assembly GCA_028751855.1). Classification (NCBI taxonomy): domain Eukaryota; kingdom Viridiplantae; phylum Streptophyta; class Magnoliopsida; order Asterales; family Asteraceae; genus Ambrosia; species Ambrosia trifida. Next base: position 129,539,055 of record CM054128.1, on the reverse strand, counting down.
TTATACATATATACATATATAAATATATATATATATATTTTTATATAAAAACCTGAAAATTATTATTATTATTATTATAAACCTTTATTATGAATAATTATCATAGTATTAGGGTTTAAAATCGCTACAAAATAATTAAATGTAAACAATATTAATAGAACTTGTCGTTTATCCCGATTTTACGTAACGTAAAAATTTTTAAACGCGAAATGTTACAGTCTCCCCTACTTTTAGGAACTTCGTCCCGAAGTTAAAAGAAAAATACCAAGTTTATAATTGGTCGACTACTGAAAACCTTGATAAAATTTCACACTACCTTAACGTACCCGTAAATTCATGATTACGTTCCGGACCGTAATTACCAATTTACCTTACATTAGGGTTTTGTGTCCTTTTATGACTCTACCGATTGTTGAGCAGGGTCGATAGTCTCCACCAGTCGTTGAGCAGGTTGTAGGGCCTCTCCCCGACAGTTGGAAAGACATGATGACCACTACCAATCGTTGAGTAGGTTGTTTGGTAGCCAATTAATTGTTGTACAAGTAAGCAAGTATGATTATAGATATAGCAATTAGTTCACATTCAAACAAGCATGCACTCAGATGTTATGATAATACTCGAATTTATTATTTGAATCAAAAAGTGTCAATACATGGAATAAAGAGAAAGTAGACATCATTCAAATGGTGGGGTTTAAGTAGCTGGAGGGTCTCAAGCGGGGTTATTTGGAGCATCAAGAGCGTTTGTAGCAGGGATTCGACAAGCATTTGCAAGATGCCCATACCTTTGACAATTGGTGCACTGTCGGCAGGGTACTTGAGTTGGATGGTGATACTGGCAGGTGTCACACTTAGGTTTGTTCCCGTTGTATCGTTTCTTGTTGGGTGGGACAGTGGTGTCTATTGCAAAATTCCTGACCTTACACTTCCCGTTGGTTGAGGCCTCGGTTTTGATTTCAACGGCAGGTTGGGGAGTATCCTTTTTCTTTTCCCCTTTACGAGTCAGGGTTCCTGCCTTAACATGGTTATCTATTAGGGTGGCAGCCAAACGCTTTGCTTCCTCCAAAGTAGCAGGGTTCCTTCCCCACACCGTGTCTTGAATCTGCATCGGTAAACCACCAATGTATTTTTCGATAGCAATGGGCAAAGGGGTGACTTTGTGGGGTAGCAGTAAGCTAAGTTCGTGAAAACGAGTGTTGTAAGCAAGGTTTTCCCCACTGTCTTGAGCAAGATCATGAAATTCATCTTCCAGCTTCTTAATTTCATTACGAGGACAGAACTCTGCCTTCATAATGTCTTTAGCTTGATCCCAAGTTAAGGCTAGTGCAGCTTCAGCCCCACGAGTGCGTTTTTCTTCATTCCACCAAGTGGGTGCTCGTTTGTGAAGAACACTCATGGCATAACGGACTTTAAAGTTGTCGGGGCATTCACTGTTGATGAAGGTATTCTCAATACCCTCAAACCATTGTAGGAGTCCCGTAGCTCCTTCTTCACCACTAAACTTTGGGGGATTACAAGAATTAAAGTGTTTAAGGGTACAGGCTGGAAGACCATTCCCATTCCCGTTGTGGTTTCCATTTCCATTCCCGTTGCCGTTGCCGTTCAACTGGATGACTTGAGCTAGTAAGTTGGGAACCAGAGTTGCGATTTGCTGCGCCATTTGTTGGGAAATGATTGCAGCCAGTTGAGCATCGACACCATTATTGTTGTTGTTGTTGTTGTTGTGGTTAGTGTCATGGTTATGATTGTGATTGCTACTCCCTTCATCATGATTGTTACCACTGTTAAGACGAGCACTGCGACGTGGAGGCATGATCTGTAAGAGACACAGTGAAATGAATGAGATTATATAAGGAGTGTAATCATTTATTCATTAATTAAAACGAATAAACGAAAACGTTGACTTATCAAAGATTCTAGATTCTAATAACATATGAAGACATGCTTTAGTCTATAAGTGAACACTCATCCCGAGAATTCCCAGGTAGGCATCCGGGTCCCTCGTCTGATTGGGATATATGCGCAATGGCAGCCTAGACAGAAGACTCAGAATACAGGCGTTCACCCTTCCAGATTGCACGTGTTCGTTATTAAAATCTAGAACTTCAACGAGATCTCAAGGTGGTTTAGGTTAAACCTGAGGATTTTGCCTTATTAGTCTAAGAGTGGATTCAGTGATGGAGAGCAACCTTCTTGAAAGGATGAAAGTAGGGATAAGAAGTAGGAGGGAGATAGAGAATAGCAAGTAAAAGGAGCAAATACTGGTTATAATCCTATGGCTATAGACTAGATTATTTTTCTAATAACCTAATTCCCTATAACCAAGGCTCTGATACCAATCTGTAACACCCCAACCGATGGCGGAAACATCGGGATGTCACGTATTGATGATTGTTCAGTAGCTCATGGTAAATAATAAATTTCATTATATGATTTAGATAAATTACATACAATTGTTCTACAAGAATTCGTACATCAAATTGAATAAAACTATGCACACATCTTCAAGCATCAATTTAAATCCTCAAGCAAGTAGAACCTGAAACATGTTAAGTTGAAAATATTTTGGGTCAACAAAGGTTGGTGAGAATTACATAGGTTTTGATAATCGAATAAAATTGTTGTGCAATTCATGTGTCATGGCAATCTAGTCCATATGTGAAAACATACTAGAAGTAAATCGAGTGCATAATCAACCATTGTGACTGTTGTATTGTGGTACATCCCATACGCTCATGGTTCACTCGTTTATATTGCAATAACAAACACCCACGCAACCTTTGTAGGAGGCACGTATCCGGGTGGGCTTGTCAGTCCAATAGATCTATCAATGTATACCGTTGGCTGATGAATGTTTATAGTAGAATTGAGCTTACCCTAGTCATGTTCAAGACATAATGCAACATAGAAATACATATAGACACATTGATGATTGAATTGCATAAATAATGTTGTAACATGTTTCACCCCAAAAATGGTGATAAATAGAAAAGGGGCTATGTAAAACTCACCTTAGCAAAATGTTATATCGGTTGAAAAATTGAAATATGGTGTTGCCCAAATGTATCAAGTATCACCCTATAATAAGATAATAAATATGTCTAAGTCTATCAAGTCTACGAATGTATAAGTTCCAGGGCTCCGAATTTGGGGATAAATGCTCGTTAGATTATTATTAAAATTGTTTGATAATTGAGAGAATTTTTGTAAATAAATAAACAAAAATTCTTTTTATGAAATTTAAATTTAAGATGGTCACAATAATGTGTTTAAAGTGTAAAAAAATAATTTTTACAAAATAATTTTCTTTAAAATAGAATATTAATTCTATTTATAACAAATTGTCAAAATTTAACTTTAATATTTAAAAATGTTAAAATTAAAGAATTATTAGTTTAAAATTTATATTTCTGTTCTAAATAATCAGAAACAATTTGTTTAAAATTTTGGTGCAAAAATATTAAAAATTGGATTTATTATGATTTAATTATGTTTAAAACTAACAAAAATTGATTAAAAATATTAAATAAATGATTTTTCAGAATTAAAAATCATTTCAGAAAAGTTTATCATTATATAAACTCAGAATAATTTTTGTGGAAATTTATAAAATTGCTTTGATATTTTAATGGAATTTTATAAATATAATAGAATAAAATTGATTTTATTATTATATATATTAAATAAATTAATTTTTGAAAACTAAAAATTGTGGGTAAAACTTTTACATCAGATTAGTTAAAAATAATTTTTTTAGAATTTATAAAAGAGTTTTAATAATTAAAAACAAATTTATAAAATTATATATATCTTATATAATTATTTGATTTGTTAAAAAGGATTATTGAAAAAGGGACAAAAATGGGACGCCACTGCCGGGACTCGAACCCGGGTGGCTCAGGAGGCAAGCATCAGTCACAACCACTTGGTCCAGACCAGTGGTTGTGATCATTCCCGTTTTATATAAAATAAATATACTATGCTGAAACATGTTCATCCCCAAATTAAACCTCACGAGCCGTAAATCTGCAATTGTTTGATTCACACATCAATAGCCCAATTAAGCTTAGGGCTATTGATGTGTGATTGCCGAAGATCAAAACCCACTAAAAACATTACACTTACAATGTTGTTACGAGCACAATTGGCCGGTCAACTTGAAAAATCAAAAACACGATCGCTTAACACGAGCAGAGGATAATTAAGAAGAATTGGAGGTTAAGAGAGATGTATTGGCGAGTTGTGATTGCTCGTGAATGATCAATTTATAGTATTAAGGCTTCGGTATATGATTTGGCAAGAGTTGACCATCCATTCAATGATATACGCGTATATGGTTAATTTTGGTATCAATTGACTGTAATCATCGTGTATCCTAGTCATAGATGGCCGATAATTGTGTAATGATTCCAAGAATAGGTAAATCACGAGTTAATGTTGGTGTTTATGGCAATTCGTGTTTCACAGTTGACTTTTCAAGTCAACTGTGAAGGTTTTCAACCAAGGATATAATTATAATGGAATAGCTTGAAACAAATATGAAGTGCCAGCCGAGCTGGTTGAGTGTGTGTTGTGTGTTGGTTTGACTTGGGTTCGATACCCGGCTCGAGATGTGGGCCGGATATTAAAGAAGGGGTGGGTTTAGCTTGGTTTGTTTTGGTTAACTAGATTAACTCTTATACATATATACATATATAAATATATATATATATATATATATATTTTTTATATAAAAACCTGAAAATTATTATTATTATTATAAACCTTTATTATGAATAATTATCATAGTATTAGGGTTTAAAATCGCTACAAAATAATTAAATGTAAACAACATTAATAGAACTTGTCGTTTTATCCCGATTTTACGTAACGTAAAAATTTTTAAACGCGAAATGTTACACTGAGAACGTTTGATTCTTGATTAAATTAATTATATACAATAATAGCAATTGATTTATAATTGATTTAAAATAAAAGAGTAAAACCGGTTGCAAGGGGACTCGAACCCGCGTGATCTTGGTTAACAACATCAGACACAACCACCTGATCTAGATCAGGGGTTGTGTTTGATTCCAGTTCTTTTTAAATATAACACCACTGCAAAAACTGTTCTTCCCCATTCCGTGTTTGATCGTGCCCTAGATATTTCAATTCAATGATTCACACAACAATAACCCAATTATGCATAGGGTTATTGTTGTGTGATTGCCGAAGATTAAAACCCATATGAAAATCATTACTTACAAACACGATTTCGTAGAAATCGTTCAGTCAACAGAAAAAGTCAACACGAGCAAGAAAAACTTCGAACGATGATGTTAGACAGAAATTGAGGATTGAGAGTGAATATTCGGCGAGTGTAGAAGGTTTGGAGAGGTCCAATTTATAGGGAGGTGGGTTGGATTGCACGATTGGAAATGTTTGACCACCATGAATACTATGACGCGATAATTGATGAGATTTAGGTATGTTTGACCATTAAAACAGCTTGCAAAGGACGCGTAATCACTATATCAGTCTACAATCATTCCTAAATTGGATTAAAACGCGTTAAAAATGGTTGATTATGGCAGTTGGTTGTCACAGTTGACTTTCCAAGTCAACTGTGAAGATTTGAATACGTAATATTATATTAACGAGTTGGGTTTTGTAACAAGTGTGTGTATAGACCGGCTGGTTATGTGCGTGTGTTGGGTGACCCGGCTGAGGACTCGGGTTCGAACCCCAGCCTCAGCATATAATTTTTTTGACAATTATTATATATATGTATATTATATATATCAATAATATAATAGTAGGGTTCCAAATGCTTTGCAATAATATTTTTAAAAAGGTAAATAATGATGAGAAACTTGATGTTTTATTCGTAACGTACAATTATTAAACGCGAAATGTTACAGTTCTCATCCTTTGGACTCACCTCCTAGGACTGCACCAGTTACAACTACCACTGGTAGGAATTCAGATGATCCTATTAACTTAGGTGATGGATTAAAATACCAAGAATTGACGGCCAGAGTACAGTCCATTGAAACTTCTGTTGCTGATATCAAGTTAGTTATCAAGACAATATTGGGATCATTGGCTACTCTTACCAAGAGTCAACCATCCACAGCTGATACTGCTAGTGAGCTATGGAAATCTGTTTCTCCCATCATCATAGCTCACAGAAAACTAGCAGATCAGACTCATGAAACATACATGGCTGAAATCAGAAATATGGTAGATGCTAGGTACAAAGATACCCATGCAGATATTAAAGCCATTAAAGACCATTTGCTGAAGACCACTGGCTCTGCCCCTACCACAATTCTCGGAGATGAAGGTGATGATGACTTCACAGCTGATGATGCCAAAAAGGGGGAGAGTGGCAGAGATTGCCAAAGCTAGATCCCTTTGGTTGTCCACCTTCATAAAAAGGTCAATCAAAGTCTTCCAACAAACCAGGGTCTACCGAAACAGCACCACCACAACAACAATCCAATGTCCAAACCAGCAAAGCTAAAGAAGTGGACACCTCTGCTAATAAAGAAGCTGAAAAAGCTGCTAAAGAAAAGCAGAAGAGGACTGACACTTTAGAGTGCAAAGCAGATGCCCTGGTACAAAGACAGAAGGAGCAACAGCAGGAAGTAGAGGATGTGGGGTCTTCTAAGAGAAAGAAAATTGCTTCCAAACACATCAGAACTTTACCATCCAGAAATACTGCTAAAATTACTGCTGCTAAAACATCTGTTCCTCAAACATCTGCTGCCACCAAAACAACTGAACCCACAACCATCACACCATCCACTGAACTTACCATCATATCCACACATGAACCATCCTCAACCAAAACACCACCCACAAACACTAAACCACCTAAATCCCAAACATCTGCTGGTTCTACAAAACTGCCAACAGATGTTAACACAACCACTGCCTCTACACCACCATCACCAAAAATCTTGTACAAAAGGAAGAGAAAATCTACCTTTGTTGTACAGGATGAAAACATTCACACATCACCACCTACTACTTCAACCACACAATCTACATCCATATCTGCCATACCACTCTCATCATTCTCACCATACATATCACAATTTACATCCCATAGACCACCACCAACCATCACCCCATTGGCTATTCAGTATCCCCTTGAACTTGATCTACTCAAGGGGGAAATGCAATCCTTCTATAATGCTGACATGCCATCTGAAAGATCATTCCCTTCTCTTCCACATTTTACCGTTCCCCTAAACATAGACACATATCTAAAATACAAGGCTGAACAGGCAGATGCCATCATAAAAGAGAAATGCAAAGGGAAATAGGACAGGTTTGCTAAGGGCATTCATTCGGCAGAGCTTAGCAAATTGAGAAGGATTGAAGATTATACTAAGACCCTTAGCAACTCCATGTCTACCATGCCTCTCAGCAGTGACATGGAAAGGGAGGTTAGGGAATCACTTCTTGAATAGATATTGGCAACCATGCCTTATAAAGCAAACAAGAAACAGTTTGCAGGCTGGACCACTCATGCTCTCTGTTAGGATCTGAGTTTGATTGTTTTCATATATTTAGAATAAGATGATAAATGAATGATGTAGGTATATATGGAAAGTGCAGCGGAATGATAAACTATAATCAAAACAATAGGAATAAATGTTTTCAATGATCAAATGCTTTCATTGATTGAAAGGTTACAATCAGTACAAATACTACCCCTCAGCCTGATCACACAGTGATTGTTTGTCTGAGAGAATGTTTGTGTGTGATGTAATAGAATAGTACAAGCACTGTTCTATTTATAGACAAACCTAAACCACTGATGACCTGTGCTGACGTCACCTAAGATAGTGACCTCTAACAGAATAACAACATAAAACATCTGCCCTATACAAACTACTGTTATATTACAAAACACTGTAAAGTAAACTACTGCTAAGGGAAAACTCTAATGGTCTTGCAACATCCGTTGGAGTCTAAGTGCTGTTGACTCCAACAGACCTTTAGTCTTCAGTACTTGATCAGCAGTTGTTTCTTCATCAGACCTTTGGTCAGCAGTTGTTCTCTATCAGTTGTTCTCTAGCAGTCCTTTGTATCAGCAGTTGTCACAGCAGTTGTTTGGATGGAACAGTTGTTAGGGTCAGCAGTCTTTTGGGAAGAGTATGTTGTAAAGACTGTTTATTTGTGGAATCAACTGTTAGCATATTTTGGCTTTTCAATCAACTGTTCTTCTCCAGGTCAGCAGACCCAACAATCTCCCCCTAGAACAGATGATGCCAAAACTAAGATTTATTATTGATCTTTATTTCTCATCAGACTTTCTCTGGTTTGTCCTTTGAATTGAAGTTCAAAGTCCAAGGCAAATAGGTCTTCTACATCTCTTTCAAACTCAAGGTTCAGCAGTGTTTGGAGATCATCTGCACACAGGCTATATGCATCATCCATGCTTAGCTTTTGAACTTTTCCATCTGATCTGAGCAGAGTCAATTCATGGTTGTCTTTATTGACTTTCCATTTTAGAATTTTTGAGTTAGTGGATTTGCTGAGATGCACTTTTATTCTTGATGAGTTTGGTGATGGAGGTCTCCCAATGAGTTCTCTGAGCTTGTCAGTAGTGGGATCTGAGAAAAAGTGCACTTGATTGAAGAGGCCCTCTTTTATGTAAGTATCAGCAAACTTCTTCTGATCTTCTTCAGACATTTCTTTCTGTTTCTTGAATTGTCTTCTAGCAGCAGCTGATAGATCAGAAGTGTCCAGTAAGCTGTCTAGAGTAAAAGCTTGTTGAGGTCTCTTCATCAGTGGTTCATCAGAGTAGACATGTTTTCTGGGTAGGCTGGGATCTGTCTTCCTGTTTTCTTCTAGTCTCTTGTATGTTTCAACCAGCCTCAGCTCAGACCATCTTGCAACTGACCTCATCTCCCCATAATCAGCAGCCACAATTTCCTGTCTCATCCTCTTAAACTTCAAGGCTTTGGCTGGATCTCTGCCTTTACCAAAATCAGGGGCAGAGACTTTAGCTTGGGGATTCTTGGCCAACTCTTCTATTCTTAAGAGTTCTTCTCTGAGTGCATGAGTGGTCCAGCCTGCAAACTGTTTCTTGTTTGCTTTGTAAGGCATGGTTGTCAAGATCCGTTCAAGAAGGGATTCCCTAACCTCCCTTTCCAAGTCACTGCTGAGAGGCATGGCAGACATGGAATTGCTCAGGGTCTTAGCAAAATCTTCAATCCTTCTCAATTTGCTAAGTTCTGCGGAATGGATGCCCTGAGCAGTCTTGTCATCCTTCCCTTTGCATTTCTCTTTTATGATGGCATCTGCCTGTTCAGCCTTGTATTTAAGATATGTGTCAATGTTTAGGGGAACAGGGAAATGTGGAAGAGAAGGGAAAAATCTATCAGATGGTTGTTCAGTATTATAGAAGGATTGCATTTCCCCGTGAGTAGATCAAGATCAAGGGGATACTGAACAGCCAATGGTGTAATGGTTGGTGGTGGTCTATGGGATTTGAATTGTGAAGTGTGTGGTGAAAATGATGAGAGTGGAATGGCTGATATAGGTGTGGATTATGTGGTTGAGGTGGTGTGTGGTGATGTATGTATGTTTTCATCCTGTACAACAAAGGTTGATTTCCTCTTCCTTTTGTACAAGATTTTTGGTGATGGTGGTGTGAAAGCAGTGGTTGTGTTAACATCTGTTGGCACCTTAGTAGGACCAGCAGATGTTTGGGATTTGGGTGGTGATGTGATTGTAGGTTCAGATGTAGGTTTAGTGGTTTTAGGTTCAGATGTGGTTGTAGGTTCAGGTGTTGTGGTTTTATCAGTGATTTGGGTAGCAGTAGTGGTTTTGTCAGTGGTTTTATCAGCAGAGGTTTTAACAGCAGTGGTTTTCAGTTTAGATGGTGGTTGTCTGACATGTTTAGCAGGCATCTTCTTCCTTTTTGAGGATCCCACATCTTCAACTTCCTGCTGTTGTTCCCTTTTCAGTTTTACCAACAAATCTGCTTTGACTTCCAAAGTGTCAGCCCTCTTTTGTTTGTCATCAGCAGCTTTTTCAGCTTCTTCATTAGCAGAGTTGTCCACTGCTTTATCTTTGCTGGTTTGTTGTTGTTGTTGTTGTTGTGATGTTTGAGTTTGTTGTTGTTGTTGTGGTGCTGTTTGAGTAGACCCTGGTTTGTTCGCAGACTTTGATTTCCCTTTTTGTGAAGGTGGACAACCAAAGGGATCAAGCTTTGGCAACCTATCTCTGCCACTCTCCCCCTTTTTGGCATCATCAGTTGTGAATTCATCATCATCTTCATCCCCGAGAATGGTGGTAGGGGCAGAGCCAGTGGTCTTCAGCAAATGGTCTTTGATGGCCTGAATGTCTGCATGGGTATCTTTGTACCTTGCATCTACCATGTTTCTGATTTCAGCCATGTAGGTTTCATGATTCTGATCTGCTAGTTTTCTGTGAGCTATGATGATGGGAGAAACATATTTCCATAGCTCACTAGCAATATCAGCTGTGGATGGTTGACTCTTGGAGAGAGTTGCCAAGGATTCCAATATTAACTTGACATCAGATTTGATGTCAGCTACAGAGGTTTCAATGGTTTGGACTCTGGCCGTCAATTCATGGTATTTTAACCCATCACCTAAGTTAATAGGATCATCTGAATTCCTACCAGTGGTAGTTTTAACTGATTCAGTCCTAGGAGGAGAATCCAAAGGATGAGAATCAGATGCCCCTTTTTCTTGGTTCTGGGGACTTCCAACTGATTTTGGGGACACTATAGTAGCCTCATCAGTTGTTGCCTTCAAGGGAGTCTTAGTTATGTAACCACTGTCCTGGTGTGAGACAATAGTCTCTACATCAGTAGTGGTTGCTCCACTTGAAAACTCACCTAGAGTTGCATTGAACTCCAGGGGTGTAACCTCCTCATCTGTTTGTGGGATGGCTGATTGAATTTCCTCAGTCCCAGTCACTTGTGGAGGTATACTCTCCTTGACAGGTGAAAGAGAGGAACTGGGATTTTCCTGAGTTTTGTAAATAGCCTCAAACAGAGGTTGCATGGTCTGTTGAACATGTGATGGTGAAGGTGGAGGAGTAAAAAGAGAATTAGCCCTGGGAGAGGGGCTTGTGAACATATGGCCAAGTGACTTAAAGGTATCATGATGTGGTTCCCCTTGGCTTACAACATGATCCTTTTGTGAGGATGCATGTGGAGTTTGGTCAGGTTGAGATATTTCCAACTGTTGTGAGGAAGTAGCAACAGTGGATTCTAGTTGCTTTTGTGTTACAACAGAGTTATCTTCTGGTATCTCATCTTCCAGAAGTCTCATTTGTGGTGGAGTGGTGGTTTTTGTGGATGGACGTTTTCTTTTGGAAATGACTGATGTGGGTTTCACAGCACTGGATGTAGTGCCATGATAACCAGGAGCAGTGGGCTCAACAACAGAGGTTTGGACAACAGTTGTTGTCTTAGTCATCTTTGTTTGTGTTTTTGAAACCTTTGACACTTTTGATACTTTTTTCGGTGTTTGAACCTAGCATTCTTGTGAAAGTTTCATCAGTTAGACTCTTCATTTGCATAGACTCACCCTTTTTGAAAACTTTTTCTGGTAAAACCTTTTGAAGGATTACACTTAAGATTCTTGGGTAAATTAGAAAAGCATTATTTGACCCAGACTTTATGGCTTTCACAATTGACACTAAATCCATAAACAGTCCCTGGGATAGATTGAAGTCAGAATCTGACAACATAGAAGAAGGGTATGGAAGAAAAATTACATTAAAGGATGTGGACTTAGCGGAGACACAGAGAAGAAGGGTATGGAAGAAAAATTTCATGACTGGTGGGAAAAACTTTTTGAAAAGTGTTGACCCAGTCATCTGAGCATCATACCCCCTTTCCTGAAACTCTGTGTGAAGCTCTGTTTTAGGGAAAGAGTCTTTACCTGACAGGTCATTAAGTGAGAAGGTTGTGGATATCAGTTGAGGGGTAATGATGATACTTGTTTCACCAATTTTTGAGATAATGGAAGCAGGCTTTTTGTCTTGAAGCAAAAACTCAGCATTCAACCAGAATTCTTGGAGAGTATCAAGATAGATAGGGGTGTCAGCGGTTAGGATTGTCAGGTATTTGGATTTTAGGATGATGTCGATGGTGGAATGAAATGGAGTATTTTCATCTGTTTTTACCAGATATGGAAGATAATTGTGGGTGGCTTTAGCTTGAAGATCCATTGTAATGGATTCCGAAGGTGAGAGTGAGTGAAATTTGATTAAGGGTTTGAGAACGAAGAAGGCAGTTTCAGTATTTTGAATACAATGAGACAGTGTAACGACTGTTGTGATAAAACAGGGTTTTTATATGCTCTGGTGAAACCGCTGATGTGGCCAAAACTCTGCTTGTAAGAGCAGACGTGGCAATCATCTGATGGTTAAACAGCTGGTGGAGGACAGCTGTTTTGGCAAACAGCTGATGCAAACAACTGATCCAAACAGCTGTTTTTTTATTGTAAATATATATATATATATATATATATATATATGATAAAAAAGTTGTTTTATCTGATTAGAGGTTTGAAACAGATTTTTCAACCAACAGTGGATAAAATGAATGAAACAGTGGTTGTTTTATCTGATCAGAGGTTTGAAACAGATTTTTCAACCAACAGTGGATAAAATGAATGAAACAGTGGTTGTTTTATCTGATTAGAGGTTTGAAACAGATTTTTCAACCAACAGTGGATAAAATGAATGAAACAGTGGTTGTTTTATCTGATCAGAGGTTTGAAACAGATTTTTCAACCAAAAAGCTATTTTTAAGGATGAATTTTGATTTTCTGAAACATTTTAATGCTTTTATTTAAAACATTTGTGTTGTTTAATCCATGTTTAGCATACCAATTCTAGAAATCAGATTTGTAAAGGTAGATGTGTCTAAAGCTTTTGTCAACACATCTGCCAACTGATCCTCTATTGGAACATGGTGCAGAGAAATCAAACCTTTTTCATAGCTATCCCTGACAAAATGATGTCTGATGTCAATGTGTTTGGTAGTGGAGTGAGAGACTGGATTTTTGATGATATTTTCAGTAGCTTGACTGTCCAACATGAGTGGGTCTGTAGTGCAGTTATCCCAAAATCCAGCAATTGATTTTGAAGCCACATGAGTTGGGCTGTACAGCTTGCAGCAGCAATGTATTTAGCCTCAACTGTTGAGGTGGAAACAGCAGTCTGCTTTTTGCTTTGCCAAGAGACTAAGGCATTCCCTAGAAATTGGCACCCTCCTGATGTGGATTTTCTTGTGGTGTGACAGCCAGCAAAATCACTATCTGAATAACCTGAAAGCTTTCCATTAGCAGGGTACCAGATACCAAGTGTGGGAGCACCTTTTAGGTATCTGAATATCCTTTTCACAGCAATAAGGTTTGACTTTCTAGGTGAAGCCTGGGATCTTGCACAGACACAAGTGGCAAACATAATGTCTGGCCTAGATGCAGTTAAATAAAATAAAGACCCAATCATGCATCTATAATGTGTTTAATCAACCAGTTCATCCTTGTCATCAATAGTGAGTAGCTTGACTGTACTGATGAGTGTACTGCATGGCTTACAGTCATTCATCTCAAATCTAGTTAGCAAATTCTTTACGTATTTATTTTGATGGATGAATGTGCCATTTTGCAGTTATTTTACTTGGAGATCAAGGAAACACTGAAGTTCACCCATGGCACTCATTTCAAACTCTGCTGTCATGAGTTTCCCGAACTCTTCACACATTTTGTTACATGTGGATCCAAAGATGATGTCATCCACATATATTTGAACAATCATTAAGTTTTTCCCTTTCCATTTCAGAAATAAGGTTTTATCAATTTTACCTCTTGTGAAGCCAATGGATAAGAGAAAAGTGGAAAGAGTTTCATACCAGGCCCTTGGTGCTTGTTTGAGTCCATACAGAGCTTTATTAAGCTTGTAGACATGATTAGGATGGAATGTGTCTTCAAAACCAGGTGGTTGACATACATAGACCTCCTCCTGAATTTTGCCATATAGGAAAGCACATTTGATGTCCATCTGATACACCTTGATGTTGTGGTTGACAGCAAAGGCTAGAAAGAGTCTGATGGCTTCTAACCTTGCTACAGGAGCAAAGGTTTCATCATAGTCTATTCCTTCTTCTTGTCTGAAGCCTTGAACCACGAGCCTGGCTTTATTCTTGACAACAATACCCCTTTCATCAGTTTTGTTTTTGAAGACCCACTTTCTGCCTATTAGGCAAACATCCATAGGCAGTGGTACAAGTTCCTATACTTGTTGTCTTTTGAACTGAAGGAGCTCTTCTTGCATAGCTTCTACCCAACTGTTGTCTTTTAGTGCCTCTTGGTACTTGACAGGTTGTGTGAGAGATAGGAATCCTGCAAAAAGACAGACATTGGAGGATTGACTTCTTGTTAGCACACCCTCTCTGATGTTGCCAATGATCTGGTCTGGTGGATGAGCTCTTAGGTAGATTAAATCTCCCTGATATGGTATGATGGCATTTTGAGGTGAAGGACAGAGGTTTGGTGACTCTGTTGTTGTAACATCTGTTTGCACTTCTGTAGTGCCAACAGATGTTTGAAATGGAAGTGGGGGAATGGGTCCAAGTGGTGTATATCTGGACTGACTTTTGTCAACAGATGTTTGCCTTTTGTCAACAGATGATTGTACAGTGGTTGAAGGAGGTGAAGCAGTGGTTTGAGGATAAGACTGGCCAACAGTGGTTGACTCAGCTGTGACAGAGTTTTGACAGTTGTTTTGAACAGCTGCTTTCCCTGATGCAAAAGAGATTTTATAGTGACTAGGGATCACAACATCTGTTCTGTAATCTTGTTGTGGAGACTGTGGAATACCTGCATTGTTAGTTTTAACAGTGACATCTTCAAATTTGAATTTATCTAAATCAAACAGTTCAGCAGGATTTGCTGGGATTTTTAGGGATGAAAGTTCATTGACCTTTACATTCAGAGTTTCTTCTATTGTCTTGGTCTTTGTGTTAAACACTTTATAGGCCTTGGCAGTAGAAGAATATCCCAGAAAATAACCACAATCTACTTTGGCTGCAAATTTTGAAATGGAATCTTTGAGATTTAAGATGAAATATGGGCAGCCAAAGATTTTGAAAAATGAAATTAATGGTTTGATTTTGAACAAAATTTCATAAGCAGTTTTTTGATATCTTGGGTTGATTAAAACTCTGTTTTGAACATAGCAAGCAATGTTTACAGCTTCTGCCCAGAAGGACAATGTCAAACCAGAATCTGCAAGCATGGTTCTTTCAGCTTCTATAAGAGTTCTATTTTTCCTCTCAACCACCCCATTTTGCTCTGGTATTCTTGGGATGCTGTACTGCCTCACAATCCCTTTTGACATACAGAAGTCATCCAACTCCTTATCTTTAAACTCTGTTCCATTGTCACTCCTGAAGACTTTTACTGGCAAGTCATATTGTTTTTCAACATTGGTGAAAAAAGTAAGTCCATGTAAACCAAGAAAAATCATTAACTATGACAAGAAAAAATCTTTTTCTTCTTAGACTCATGATTTTAACAGGGCCAAACAAGTCCATGTGCAACAATTGTAGACATTGACTGGTTTTGGACTCATCAATGGATTTGTAAGAGCTTTTATGTTGTTTCCCATTTAAACAGGAAACACAATGCTCATCACATTTGAATTCTTTTGATGGTAAGCCTCTGACAAGACTTTGTTTAGAGAGTGTGTTGATAGTATTAAAGTTGGTATGACCCAGTCTCCTATGCCACAATTCTGTCTCCTTTGCGGAGGCAGCAGAAAACAAACAAACATTTGCCATAGGATTGTCATTTAACATATCAACAACAGACACATTGCCACTTCTATGAGCAACAAGTTGTGCTTTGCTCTCAGCAATGATGGTATCAATCTTTTTCACCACTTCTAGCCCAATAATCTTACAAGTTTTCTTTGATGAATGAGCCATAACCTTTGTCACTCATTTGTGAAACACTCAGAAGATTAAACTTGAGATTATCAATAAGATTGACATTTTCAAACTTGAGTTTCCCAGCTTGTACAGTCCCTGAACCCAACACCTTACCTTTTGAATCATTACCAAAGGATATATCACCCCCTCCATGAGCTAAGAAGTCCAGAAGAAGGGCTCTACATCCTGTCATGTGCCTGGAACCTCCACTATCTACATACCAAAGACTATCTAAACAAGCAGAAGCTCCCTGCACAGCAGTAATGGATTACTTTCGGTGAGTGTCCAAAGCCATGTTGGCTTTGGATGGGTCCTCAGACTTTTCAGACTCAAGCTTTGGAAGATGATCAGTGGTTTGAACTAACTTTTGAATCAAGTTCAACAACTGCTGCTGACCATTTGCCAGTGCTTGAATGTCAACACTTGGGGCAACAGTTGTTTGATCACTTCCAGACAGATGATAATACCCATAGGGATTTCTATTCACTCTTGGTTTAGAGGGTCTTTTTGGCTCCTCATAAACCTGTGACAGACTATGACATGGTGGTTGTCCATATCCTCTTGGGTACTTGCTTGTGGGTGGAGTATCTGATACTTGGACATCCCTAGGAGCAGATGTTTCGACTTTTAGTAACAGATGTTTGGACAGGAGTGAAAGTCTGTTTGGGCTTTCCTTTTGATGTACACACCCCAGGATTTGCAAGAGTTTTAGCTTTGTACTCTTGTATTTTCACATCAAAATTTTTGAGATACAAGCACTCTTTGGTTTTGTGATTCTTTTTCCCACATATTGAGCATGTGGCTTTGGAATCACATACACTTGTTCCTTTGTTAATGTCATATGCTTTTAGAAGAAAACAATTTTTAGTGACATGATTCTTCTTTTCACAGAAATCACAGAACAAGTGGATAGTCTTTTCTTTCTTCTTCCCTTTTTCAGCCTTCTTTTCAACAGATGTTTGAGCATCTGCTGGAAGGTTTTTCAATGGAATGATTTTTGCCTGAGGAGCTGTCTTTCCTTCAGGAGTTTTAAAATCAACAGGTTTAAAATTCTCAAGAGTACCACACTCATCAGACCAAGTAGGTTTGAATTCATACTTTTGAAGTTCAGTGAATGATGAGGAACCTTCTGGTTTTTCTAGAACAATTTTCTTACCATTTGGTTCAGTGATTTTAATCTCTTGACCCTGCAAGTTTGTTGGTACTATCTCAACAGACTTTTGATCCTTTTTGTCAGTGTTTTCAAAGGCTGGAGCAGTTGTTTCAAAACCAAAACCAAACTTCACATGACTTTTGGTTTGTTTGTTGAGTAGCATTTCAAATCCTCTACATGATTCCACCCATTTCTGACATTCAACTTGGGTGGACTCAAGCTCACTTTTACAACTCTGATATTTTGTTATCATAGTTTGGAGCTGGTCTTTGGTTATGGTTGCTTCATGTTTTAAGCTGCTTATTTCAGATTCCTTTTCAGTTAAACTTGTTTTTAATTCTTTTGAAAGTTTCTCAAATTTAACTTCATCATCTAAAATTTTCTTTCTAAGGTTTTCATTCACCTCTTTGATGTTAGCAACTGCTATCACACATCTGTCAGAACATAAATCCTTAAGAATTTGAGGAGATACCTTAGCAGCAGCCATCAATGCACAATCACACTTGCACTCACAATCATCAGATGCACCCCAGGTATCTGAGAGATTCACAACCTCTTCTTCAGATTTTTCACCTGCAACTACTTCATCAACAACATCATCAGTCACAACATTAGATTCAGTCACCACCTCCTCTGATTCAACCTCTTCTACCATAGCCATGAAACAAAAGTTTTCTGGTTCATTTTCAGCTTTGGCAACTAATGCAAAATTTTCATCTGTTAACTCATCTGGTAGACTGCTCCAATCAACAAAGCCTTGTGTGAAGAAGCTCTGTTGACTGGTCTCTACAGGAGCAGAGGATGGAGCAACAGTCGTTTGCACAGGTGCCTGAGCAACAGGTGTTTACACATAGTGGATCCGAGGAACAGTGGTTTGGACATACTGGACAGGAACAGTGTTTGAGGACTTTGCAAAATGAGCAGTGTTTTGCACATTTGGTCCAGGGGTATTATAGGAATTTTGATAAGTGTTGGTCTGAGGTCTTTGATTTGGATAGGTGATCATAGGTGTACCATGTTGACTCCTACATTCCCTAGCAAAATAACCAAGTCTATGACATTTATAACACTTTATCTTTGATTTATCCAACCCAACCTTTGATCTGCCAGTTAACCCTGGAAACCTACTCCCAGTTTTCTTGAAAAAATTGTTAGTTCTTACACTGAGAAGGGCGAATTGGTGCATAATGTCCATTTCTTCCAAATCATCAAGGTCATAGTATTTCAGGTCATCATACTCAAAGGATATGTTATCAGATTCCTGGATATCACCACCACTTGCTGTGAAAGCATAGTTTAGTGAATAAGAATCAGAGTTAAAACCTGAAGTTATGTCAATGAAGTGATCATAACTCTGATCCTTAGTATTTCCAGGCACCTCATCATGACTCAAAAGTGCTGTATTGCCAAATACATAATCATCAGACACTTTTCCAGAGTCATGGAGCTTCTTTTTCTGGTTAAGCTCTCTCTCATAGGTCAAGAGCTTACCATGAAGCTGGTTCAGTGATAGGTCCTTAAATCCAATTGAGTTTCTCATAACAATAACGATAGTGTCCCATTTGTCTGGTAATGATCTTAAAAACCTATGGTTCAATGTTGAATAAGGGTAAGTTAGACCAACCAGTTTTATTTCACTAATGAGACAGTTAAACCTCTCAAATTGTTGAGTTAATGACTCTCCCTTGACATGACTGAATGTTTCTTATTGTTGGTTAAGTATTTCACGATTGATTTCAATAACCTCTTCAGTCCCACCAAATTGTTCTTTCAGTGCATCCCACAACTTCTTTACACTGTTACAATGTAACAGCCCAACATATATATCATTGGGTAGAGCCATGGCCACAATACTGAAGGCCTTAGCATCTAACTCAATTTTCTGAAAATCCTGGTCAGAGTAGTTTCAAGTTTCTTTGGCTCCTGAACCTTGGGATCTACAGTACTCGGCACCATCGGAACATGTGGTCCGAAGATAACCGACTTCCAACACCCAGTGTTCTGTTGAGCTAGAACATGGCTCATCCGACGTTGCCAGACATTGTATTCAGATCTGACAAGCATCGGTGGCTTGTTGTTCGTGCCAGTGTTATGTGGATCGTGATTGATTGAAGCCATTCTTTGATTTTTCAAAAATAAAGTCTGTTTAAAAACGGTTGAATCGAAATTAAACTATTACTCTGTTTTCAATCCGACAGACAAACGTTATCAATAATTGTGAGCTGATCTGTTTATATTAAATTGATTGGTTAGATCGAATTTAATTGACAATGCTCTGATACCAATTGTTAGGATCTGAGTTTGATTGTTTTGATATATTTAGAATAAGATGAGAAATGAATGATGTAGGTATATATGGAAAGTGCAGTGGAATGATAAACTATAATCAAAACAACAGGAATAAATGTTTTCAATGATCAAATGCTTTCATTAATTGAAAGATTACAATCAGTACAAATACTCCCCCTCAGCCTGATCACACAGTGATTGTTTGTCTGAGAGAATGTTTGTGTGTGATGTAATAGAACAGTACAAGCACTGTTCTATTTATAGAGAAACCTAAACCACTGATGACCTGTGCTGACGTCACCTAAGATAGTGACCTCTAACAGAATAACGACAAAAAACATCTGCCCTATTCAAACTACTGTTATATTACAAAACACTGTAAAGTAAACTATTTCTAAGGGATAACTCTGATGGTCTTGCAACATCTGTTGGAGTCTAAGTGCTGTTGACTCCAACAGACCTTTAGTATTCAGTACTTGATCAGCAGTTGTTTCTTCATCAGACCTTTGGTCAGCAGTTGTTCTGTATCAGTTGTTCTCTAGCAGTCCTTTGTATCAGCAGTTGTCATAGCAGTTGTTTAGATGGAACAGTTGTTAGGGTCAGGAGTCTTTTGGGAAGAGTATGTTGTAAAGACTGTTTATTTGTGGAATTAATTGTTAGCATATTTTAGCTTTTCAATCATCTGTTCTTCTCCAGGTCAGCAAACCCAACACTCTCAGAGAAGAACTTTTAAGAATTGAAGAGATGATCAAGAATACCCCAGCTAAGGTCTCTGCCCCTGATTTCAGCAAAAGTAGAGATCCAGCCAGAGCCTTGAAATTCAAAAGAATGAGACAAGAAATTGTGGCTGCTGACTATGGGGAGATGAGGTCTGTTGCTAGATGGTCACAGCTGAGGTTGGTTGAAACCTACAAGAAGCTGGAAGAAAACAGGAAGAAAACAGGAAGAAAGACCCTAACTTGCCCAGAAAACCTGTCTACTCTGATGAACCACTAATGAAGAGACCTCAACAGGCTTTTACATTAGACAGCCTACTTGATACTTCTGATCTATCAGCTGCTGCTAGAAGACAATTCAAGAAAAAGAAAGAAATGTCTGAAGAGGATCAGAAGAAGTTTGCTGATACTTATATAAAGGAGGGCCTCTTTAATCAAGTACATTTTTTCTCAGATCCCATTACTGAAAAACTCAGGGAACTCATTGGGAGACCTCCATCACCAAACTCATCCAGAATAAAAGTGCATCTCAGCAAATCCTCTGATTCAAAAATTCTAAAATGGAATGTGAACAAAGATACCCATGAATTGACTTTGCTCAGATCAGATGGAGAAGCTCAAAACCTAAGCACGGATGATGCATATAGCCTGTGTGCAGATGACCTCCAAACACTGTTGAACCTTAAGCTTGAAAGAGATGCAGAAGACCTCTACTCTTTGAACTTTGAG
The DNA here is from genome assembly GCA_028751855.1 of Ambrosia trifida. NCBI lineage: Eukaryota > Viridiplantae > Streptophyta > Magnoliopsida > Asterales > Asteraceae > Ambrosia > Ambrosia trifida. The sequence goes on along the minus strand of CM054128.1, from coordinate 129,518,190 downwards.
TTACAATTCAAAGGTCAAATCAGAGAAAGTCTGATGAGGAATAAAGATCAAGAATAAAGTCTAGTTTTGCCATCATTTGTTCTAGGGGGAGATTGTTGGGTCTCCTGACCTGAAGAAGAACAGATGATTGAAAAGCGAAAATATACTAACAGTTGATTCACATAATAAACAGCCTTTACAACATACTCTTCCCAAAAGACTGTTGACCCTAACAACTGATCCACCCAAACAACTGCTATGACAACTGCTGCTACAAAGCACTGATGGATAACAACTGAAAGAGCACAACTGCTGACCAAAGGTCCGATAGAGAACAACTGCTGATCAAGTGCTGAAGACTAAATATTTGTTGGAGCCAACAGCACTTAGGCTCCAACAGATGATACAAGACCATTAGAGTTTTCCTCAACAGTAGTTTACCTTCCAGTGTTTTGTAATGTAACAGTAGTTTTTATAGGGCAGATGTTTTATGTTGTTATTCTGTTAGAGGTCACTATCTTAGGTGACATCAGCCCAGGTCACTAGTGGTTTAGATTTGTCTAAAAATAGAACAGTGCTTGTACTGTTCTATTAGTCACTCACAACATTCTCTCAGACAAACAATCACAGAGTGATCAGGCTGAGGGGGAGTACTTGTAATTGATTGTAATCTTTCAATATAATGAAAGCATTCTATTAAGAAAACATTTATTCCTTTTGTTTTGATTATAGTTTATTATTCCGCTGCACTTTCCATATATATATTCACTTCATTCATTTCTCATTCTACTTAACAAATCAAAACAATCAAACTCAGATCCTAACAGTCTATTCTTGCATTGTTTTATGTTTGAATGATCAGATTATTTATCATTGTTACATAATATAGTAAAAGTAAGCATTACCACAGAGTATTATGTAATTACATTATTTTATCTATTTAGATGTTTTATTTCAATTTTGTGAGTTACTATTATTTTGTTTCATCTTTTTTTAATTATAAATGGCAGGTCGTAAAATATAAAGAGTGCTATAAACAATGTGGTGCATAGGTGGTCATGCCATAAATACACTACAAATATACAAGTACAATGTTATGTTAAATATATTGTTGCTTTATTCATTTTTATACATTAGTAGCCATGTATACACTACAAATATCATGGACGCATCAGGTCTAATATGGTAATAATACATTTTCAAGTATATTGTATTCCCTTCAAACATGCATTAAAGAATTTTCCTTTTATTTCGTTTGCTTGGTAGTTAGAACTTTTTTTTTTTATCAAATTAGCCTCATATGATTCATGTTCCTGTTCTTTCTACAGTGCTTGGCTATGTGAGTCTACGAGTTTTTTTGTTATATTTTTAAGTCTTACACACGGGGCATTAGCGGTGTCATGTTTACTGTGTATATGTTCGCATAAACGTTGTTAAGCCGTTTCTATACTTTATATTATTTTTTTGGTTAGTAGGTTGTATGCATTAGAGGTACACATTGTAAAAGTTTTGTCCAATTATTTCGCTTAGCACTAAAGTGGGTGTACCTTTTATGTTGTTGAGAAACATAGATCAACAAAATGGCTTGTGCAATGGCACGAGATTAAGAATCATGAAACTTGCAAAGCGTCTTATTGAATCCGAAATCATATAAGGTGGAAACATTGGTACCAAAACTCTTATTCCTAGAATAAATATGATACCATCTGATAACAAGATTCCAGTGAAGTTTCAAAGGCGTCAATTCCCAATATCCGTATGTTTCGTAATGATCATCAATAAAAGCCAAGGACAGTCTATATCGAAGGTTGGATTGTATTTAAGAGACCCCGTATTCTCACATGGCCAACTTTATATCGCATTGTCAAGAGTTAAAAACAGGGCAAGGTGAAATTACTTATACTAGATACTTATGGGAATGTCAAAACTAAAACAAAAAATGTGCTGTTTAAGGAAATATTTAGTGATATTTGAATAAAATTTGTATTCTTTGGTTTTAAATTTTAATAAAATACTTTTACTGTATTTTTCTTATACGTTATACTACTCCAAATAATTGTACATATCAGCCAAAAAGAAAAAGAGGACAACAACATCAAAGCAATTTTTGAGAGGAGGAAGTGAAAGCCAGGAAGGTTAGGGTTCAAGATTCAAGCTACGGGTTCGACTATAATGATTTTTGGCGTTATATTTATTTACTTCGTGTTTATAAATATTATTACCATGACTATATATTGTTTTGAACCTATGTTTTTCTCTTTTTTCATGACTATGAGGAGCTAAAATTTTAGTGCTACCTAGGTATTGATGATAGGTGACGATTGAATAATAGTGTTCGGGTTGGATCTATGTTTTGTTTTGGATAATGTTTTGTTAAAGGTTTTCTAATAAGGTTTCTTTTGTATATGCGTGCTTGATATCTGAATATTAATTCTTGTTTCGCTAAATTCTAGTTTAATTGATTTTGTATCTTTTGATCTAGGGTTTTGTGATTATCTTAGACTTGGTGTTTTTGATAAATCATGTGGTTTCTAGACATAGTAAATCCTAGAAACAAGTTAATTAATTATTCATTCGGTAATTTAACATTCTACCACCTTTGAGACCGAGAGGAGATTAGATGCCAGTGTGTCTAGCTTGGTAGGTATTCGGGACCGTGGTCTGCACGAGAGTGAGTCACCACTAACGTGCCTGTTTTGTTAGCATTCGGTGTTAGAAACCTATTAGAGTAACTATCCCTTGCATCCCTTACATATCTCGGATGTATTGTTTCAGGACATTCAGATTTAGGATACCTTAGCATAGTTTGGAGAGACCGAGAGGTGATCCGAACCCAAGACAGTTGAGATTACACACTTCCCTAGATTCAGTATTGCGACATGTTGAAGAGTGATTCACGTTCCAGCGTTGGTCTAGTTGAGTGTATCTTAAGATCCCGGTAGCCAAAACCCGTTTATCCAATTCCGAGAGCTATAAGTCAGTCACCTTGATTCTTACCTAGGTAGCCATTTTTTTCATTACTTGATCTCATCCTGTTCTACTTGTTCGTTTGCTTTGTTTGAGTTGTTTGCATTTTATTTACTTTAATTTTATATTTTTTTAGTAATTAATTAAATCACCATCACTTCAATTTATTAGACTAGGACTCGACCAAAGTTTAGTACCGAGAGCCGCTATTACTGTGTCCACGATTCGATACTCGGACTTATTTACTTTACTACTTTCGACCGGTACACTTGCCGGTAATGTGTGGTTTCGTTGGTATTTCCCATTTAAAACTTGTTTTGAAATTAATTGGACTTAGAATATATTTTTCACACATTTCACACATCAGGGTGCATCCTCGTGCTGTGCCTCTCCAGCTGGCACAACCTCCTCGTCGTCCAAAACGACATGGTCCACCTGCATGTGGTCCTCCTCGACGTCATAATCCCTGGAATCGGGCTTATAACCCAGCTGAATGTCTGCGGCGGGAGGGCTATCGGGTACAACCTCCTCCTCAGAATCAGAGATGATGATAGGGTCCTCTATGTGTGCCATGATCCTGGAAATCAATGAACACACGTGTGTGTCGGTATGTAGTGTACTTAATATATCTACTAACGTGCAAAGTATGTAACTGGCATGGAACTTGCGTAGCGCGTAGGGATACTTGTTGTGTTTCTTTCCATTGGAAAAACATTTCAAAAATCAATTTTGTTTAGATTATAGTTTGACTCAAAAGAACTTAGTTCGCTATAACCTTGTGCTCTAATACCACTATGTCACACCCCGCCTAAGGCGAAAACACGAGGTGCAACTGAAATAATTTCCATGAACAAAAGTCACACGAGCATCATTTAAGAAAACAAGAAATACCATTTAAAACATTCAAGTTTTACAAAATATAATGTTAATTGTTTAACTAGACACCACTGCCAAAATTGTTTAGATCAAAACATCACAACAAGGGATCAAAAGATGGTATCCCCACAAAATGCTCGCACGCGACCTTCTTAAGTTCCATGCTCCATGCTAATTTCTTGAAAAACATGCATGAAACATAATTCGGTCAACATAAAGTTGGTGAGTTCACAGGTTTTTGTATGTTGGACCTGTAATCCAAAACCGACTAAATTATTGCCTAGCTAGGGCAATAATTGATATGTGATCTGACATGAGCCCATAACCAAACCTTGATGTGTTGTGCCTCGCCCATTGTCACTCAAGACAACGAATAAATGTGAAATACTAGCACTCTTTTGATATCTGTCATCCGGTCAGAGCGACTGACCAAGAGTGGGGGTGTCAACCCAATAGATCTATACCGGTGTTTCATGGCTAAATCCATAGCTAATGGTTATGGTATGATGTATCACACGAGGAATTAATGGATCCTGAACCTTGATGTCTCATGTTCACATATGTAGTCATGTATGTATGTAACTGAAAACTGTAACTGTACGCATGTTTTTTCCCCGAAAAAATGTAAAAACAGTGAAAGAAGGGCTCTGAAAGTCACCTTATGGTGTGTCTGGGAATGCACTAATGAGTCTGGGCTAGAGAGATCGACCTACGTGTCCTCCTATGTAAAAGAGACATTTTAGGTCTATGTTACTTGTACTGTTTACAAGTTGCTCTCTTGTTACACTTATCCTTGTAACTTAACTCTTTAAGTTAAATGTGTCCTTGGTGTATGTATGTAACATCTTTATTTAAAAGATCAATGTTTATCTTTTAAATGTCCTACATTAGGGCTCCTAATATAGTATTCTTCAAAATATGTATCTTATGATGTGTTACAAGATTCACCATGCTTATGTAAATTAGTGATCTTGACAAAAAGATAGCTTTGTTTCTTGTAAAAGCATCACTTTTACTTGTGAAAACATACGTTTTATACCCTTTTGATGGAGTATGTTCTCATGTGTTGTAGGTTTTACAACCTTTATTGTATGTATAGATTTACAGTAATTGAGTATGTTTAACTAATTATTATTTTCATGGTTTAACAACTTTGAGAAAATAATAATATTCTATGTCGAAACATTACTTCCTTGAAAACATATATATCCTTGTAGGCTTTGTTATAACTTGTCATGTATGACAAATAACTTTCAACATCATGTCTTATGTTAATAATTTTAGAAAACATAAGGTTTCTTATAAAACTTTCGGCTATGTGTATGTATATATCTATATACATATTTCGGCCCTTAGGGTGTTAAAATACATACATTTTCTAATCAACATAATGTATTTAAAACATGGATTTACTCATTTACTTGATTAAGTTACAAGAGTAATCATACTTAGTGAACAACTTGATATTTACAAGACTATGTAAAAATAAAAATATAAGTTTAAGAAAACAAGGTTATACCTCCTAGTGTCTTAGAAAAAGAGGGAGTTAGGGGCCTTGTACAACCTTAGTTATGCTCCTTGTACCCTAATGATCCCTTGGAAGTTAATATTTATGTGTAAGGGCTTGGATGAGAGGTGGGTTTGTAGTGGTGGTGGCCGAATAGTAGTGATGGTGGTTCGGCTGAGAGGAGAGGAGAGGGAGAGATGAGAGTGTGTTGGTTGTTTTTGGGTGCACTAATCCTCTTCTCACTAGTCATGTATATGGGGATTTATAATGGTAAGTCATGATGCTTTAAGAAAGGCAAAAGAAGGCATCTTTCCTAATATGGATTAATATCTTCTAAAGGTGATTTTGATTAGATTAGGAAAAGATTTTTGGACTTGACTTGTGCATGTTTCCTTGGTTAATGGGGGCCGAAAATGGGGAATTGTGTGGAGGTTTGGATGAGTCAACTCTTTGGATTTGATGTAAGGTGTTCATGGTGTTGGCTAGATTTGAGACATTATAGGATTTGATGTGGTGAGACCTTGTCTTTGGGATATATAGGCCGAAAATTTAGAGGGTGTTGGGTGGTCATAGATTAATCTAAATCATCTAATGTTGATGTATGATAATCATTCTCTTTAGTCACATTAATGAGATCTTTGATAGATTATGGTAGGATCATGGTGGAAGAGTTGATTAACAAATGAGGTAAGTCAACATAGAACTTTCCTAGATGTCATAGGAGTCTTTCTATTATGGTGTAAGTCTAGGAATGTGATGGATGTGATTAGAGCATGTGTTAGGAGGATATTGGTGGAAGATTGTGTAAGTTAAATAGGGTAAGTCATCATATATTGCTCAAAGTGTTGTTTCCTAGTTGGTGAAAGTTGTTATCAAGAATCTTTGTGTCTTGTGTAGTATATATATGTGTGTGTTGATATATATATATATATATATATATATATATATATATATATATATATGTATGAGTAAGTATTTGTGGTAAGTCAAAAGCTCATGGGATGAATAAGTGTTAAAGGTATATACCAAATATGTGGGAATCTACTTGAAATGATAGATCGTTAAGATGTATGAGTTTAAACATTGGGAAGCACATACACACATATATGTGTGTGTGCCGTTGAGTATATGTATGTATATACATACATATACTCTTTTTTGAACTTTTTAATTTGTTTTATACAAATGTATGGCTACATATTATACTTTGATGATAAGTATAATCTTTGTATAAGTCTATGTAATACAAGATAATTTGTAATTGTCTGCACAATATTTATACTTTTAAACTAGTTTTAGTAGTCGTTTTTGGATATTGTGTTCGGGTATCCTCATGTACGGACATTGTTTGTTTTTGTTCTTGTTTGGATCACAATTTAAACGTTATGTACAATTGTTTGGGTTTCCCAAACTAGGGTTTTGGTGGGATCTCTCTATAGCCATGATAACTATCTATCTTGTCCTGAATCTGTCACTAACTAGTGGCCCTAATGCTAGTCTGTAAGCATCGAAATTGTCATGTCAGAACCCTGTATGGCCCAAATGTAATGAAACATGCATAATGAAATGTCATGCACAATGTGTACGTGTAGCTAATGTACGGATATGACCTGTGATTTCGACGGGTGTCACAAACATTTAGGGCTATAAATAAACTGAACTTTCAAAGAACAGTTCATGAACTATTTGACGGGAAGGTCATTTGTGTTCGTTCTTTTAATAAATGAATGGACATGAACAAAAAAAAATTAGTTCGTTTAGTTAAACAAATGAACATAAACATAGGCCGCGTTTGTTCGTTTATGTTCGTGAACGTTCGGTAACATGTTAGTTTATGATCATTCGATGAATTCAAGTTTATGATGTGAACTTAGTTTTTTGAGAAACCCCTTTATTATGTTTAACAATATTATGTTAAGTAGTAAGTATGTATGGATAATTAGGTTATACTTTGGGTGGATGTAACTAAAATATTAATATATGTGAACTTGATCTTATTAGAAAGTTAATGTATGTTTGTTTGTTTTTGTTTTCATTCACGAACACTTATTTGTGTTTGTTTATGTTCATGAACACGTGTTTGTGTTCAAGAATGTCCATTTTGTGTTGGTGTGCATTCATGAACACAATTAACAAACGAACACAAACGTTTTCTTAACAAACAAACACGAACAAAAAAATTTGTTCGGTAAGTGTTCATGATGTTGGGAATCAAGTGACCCACTCAGGTTAGAACTGACTCGAGCCATTTATCCGGTTTAATATAAAATCCTAGTATATAGTATATTAACTAAAAACAAATAATATTAATAACATTTATTGATAAATAAAGCGGAAGCATGTTAATTCAAAAACAATATATTATTATCAAACTTGGAATACACAATCCTGATCTAGTGATCCAAATACAAATCAAGAACAAATAATATAGTATAACCACGGGGTGTTTAGCAAACTATCTTTACGAAACACCAAATAGATAGCACGATAGATCTACGAATGCCACGCTAGTTAGCAAAATCACCAAGACTTCGAATCTCCAAGAACAACCTGAACACCCATACATGAACACCTAAAACACGAACACACAAAATGAGGGCCACAACACACAAACCCAATGTTTTAAAAACGGTTTATGCCGGCCGGTGGAACCGGTTATACCGCTTACAGGTGTCTTGGCCGACATGAATTAGTCCGGTATTTTAGGAAAACGGTAAAGGATTTGAACCGCCGGTAAATTCCGGTATACCAGTTTATGCCGCTATACCGGTACCGGCACAAGGTTAAACTTTGGACTTTAACAGCAGATAGTGATGATGTAAATAACATGTGTGGTGAGAAAAAGTATGAACCGGTTTCTTAGACACAAAGTTATTTTTATATATGTTACCTATCTTATGTAATTTTAGTATATTTTGATTTGGTAACTAAAATTTCTTATCAAAGTTTGTAGAAAACGAAAATGGTTATACTTTTGTTGACGAGGATGGCGATGATTATGAATTCTATCTTTTAAACAATCATAAACTTGATGCATTCAATACTCTAATGGTATAAACCTAGTATACTATTTCATATAAAAAAATTGTTGAAAAATAGGGTACTTTTGGATTATTTTTTTAATATGGATCCACTTTTAAATTATTTTTTATTATTAAATCATGTCTATTGGATTACTTTTTGAATTGAAGTTGTATTTCATAGAATTACTTGTTTAGCTAGTCAATCCGGTTGAACCGTCCGATACAACACGGTTCAATCCGGTATGGTTAAAAAACCGGTTTTTAAAACATTGCAAAAACCAAGGCACACACGCGCGCCTTGGTTGGGGCGCGTGTAGTGGAGACGAGGGAGGGTGGCGCGTGGGGTAGGTTTGACGGCGTGTGTGGTGGTGGTGGTATGGTGTGGTGGCCAAGAGGTGTTGGTGGTGGAGTATGGTGGCGGTGGTGCAGGGTTGTGGTGGTTATAGGGTTTTGAATATTATCATAATAATCTTATAATGGTGGCTCTCAAAACATGATTAGGCATTAGGGTTTTGTGAATAAGATGATTATATAATAATCGTCTTTGCACATTGGTCCCTAGTCCCTAACCAAATAGCAAATAAATATTTATTTAACAGTCCACCACTAGTTTTATTAATTAATAATTAATCAATTTAGTTATATATATATATATATATATATATAATGTAATATTATTATTATTATTATTATTATTATTATTATTATTATTATTATTATTATTATTATTATAAATAACATAATAGATGAGCAAAATGAATAGTAAAACATTAATGGTTTTTGCCTTTTTCCGTTTTTTATACAAGACATATATATATATATATATATATATATATATATATATATATATATATATATATATATATATATATATATATATATAGGGGAGGGTTATCTTTAGAACGCTAAATATTGTGAGAACCGTGAGAACAAGTAAAAAACTCAATCAAAATCAAATTTTTTTAATACAAACCCCATTATAATCAAAATACAACATTAATAAATGAATTTTCTTTCCAAATAATTCATCTTTTCTTGCAAAAACACTTTTAAATTAACTTTTTACACATGTGTAAATGAAACAGTTTACACATGTATAAACAGCAAATTTACACATGCGTAAAAACAAATTATTTCCGTATACGTTTGAATTTTTACGCGTAAATTGTGTTTTTGAGATGATATTTTAGTAATAAAGACAAGTGTAAAAAGAAAATTTGAATTTGAATGGTTTTAGATGTCGTTCTCACGGTTCGCACGAAATATAGGTGTTCTCAAATTAACTTTTCCCTATATATATATATATATATATACATATGGTTTAATAAGAATTAACAAAATGTGGTGGTGGAATGGTTTGTGGTGCATGTTTGTTCTTTGAGGTCTTGGGTTCGAAACCTGTTTCAAGCTTCTTTTTTTTACAACACATATTTATATATATATATATATATATATATATATATATATATAGGTAGAGGATCCGGTAGGAAAATTGTTTTGTGTAGGAAGTATAGGAAGTGTTTTCAACCGTTGGATTAAATCTAATTAAAACTTGAGATGATGGGCATTTTAGACTTTTTAACCATTTTATTAATTATATCAATCCCACTTTTTTAGCAACTTCCTCTAGTGATTATGGAGATTTATTATCTTTAAATAACTAATTATTCTTTCTTTTCAACTTGATTCATAACATTTTCTTAATTTCTACATGATCTCAGTATCTTTTATAATAATCAGATTTAATCTTCATCTTCTTATAATAATCGAATTATTAAACAGACGCAAATCAATAATGTTTTTAAACAGACGCAAATCAGTAGTGTTTTTAAACAGACGCAAATCAGTAGTGTTTTTAAACAGATGCGAATCAGTAGTGTTTTTAAACAGATGTGAATCAATAGTGTTTTAAATGCGGTGCAAAACAGTGGTGTTTTTAAAAAGACGCAAATCAGTAGTGTTTTTAAACAGATGCGAATCAATAGTGTTTTTAAACATATGCGAATTAGTAGTGTTTTATAACACTGCTAGTTGGAGGTTTAAAACACGTGCAGAAGTTGGATTGAAGATGACTATAAAATATGAATACAAACCGGCGCGTAAGATATTGTGGGTGTTATTGCGTTTTCTTTTGAAAGATGAATTGAGTTTGAATGTAGGAGAGAAAGAGAGAGAGAGAGAGAGAGAGAGCAATGAATATTAATTATCTATAATAATATTTAGATGAGAGAGAGAGAGAGTCATTAATGTAGGAGCATTAAAACAGTTTCCAAAACACTTTGATACAAATGACTTTGATACCCTCAATTAAAACACATATTGACGATCTTACCCTTAATTCCTATAATATATTAATTAGATTTTAAACACATCTCATCTTTTAATCTCCACCATCCATCTTTAAATCTAATGGTTGAAAACACTTCCTACACTTCTTACACAAAACCATTTTCTTACAGGAACCCTACCCTATATATATATATATATATATATATATATATATATATATATATATATATATATATATATATATATATATATATTGAAAAGGGATTAATCCTACATGTCATACTCTTATGCAATCTCTCCTTTGAGAGATGCCAGATATGATGTGATGTGGCAACTCTAAACCAATTAAAAAAAAGAAATAAATATGATTTAACCTAATCTATTAAATACTTACTCTACTAAATCTAAAAATTAAAACTTTATTATTTTATCTCTCGTGTTTCCTCCCATAACTTTTAAACGTTAATATCTTTTATATACGAGATTTTTTTAAAAAACAATTACACCAAATTAACGAGCGTTTTATTTTCTTTCCAACGAGTACCATAGTGCTATATAAAAATCGGAGGAAAAAATGATTATTTTTGTAACCCGACAGGTATTGTGTCAGGTTTGGGATTAGTTTAAAAAAAATTGTGGGTTTGGGTCGGGTCTGGGATTAGGTGATACCCGACCCGATTATCTGAAACAACATATCCAAATACCCGAACTACATACCCGATCATATACCCATGAATTTTTTAGCGCATCACATAACCCTTAGACTAATGCGTTCGATATTTCAATAATTAACTTTTTTTTCCTTATTTCATGTTAGTTCTTTTTAGAATGATCGATTATAAACTTCCGAATTCATTTGTAATGGCACTAGATTTATACCCCGGCACAGAGATTCGTTTTTTTTTATATTTGAATATGATAACTTATGCCAGAGATTTGTTTAAAATAATAATAATAATAATAATAATAATAATAATAATAATATATTTTATTATGTTATGTTAGATATTTCAACCCGGGACGCTCCCGGGATAAAAACTAGTTTATTTATATATAAATATATATGATTCAATAAGAATTAACAAAATGGGGTAGTGTTGGAGTGGTTTGTGGTGCATGTATGCGCTTTGAGGTCTTGGGTTCGAAACTTGTTTCAACCATGGGATTCTTTTCCCTAACACTTATTTATTTATAAATACATATGATTCCATAATAAATAACAAAATGGTTGGGTGGTAGAGTGGTTTGTAGTGCATTTGTGTGGTTTGAGGTCTCAGGTTTGAAACATGGGTTTTTTTTTAATTTTTTTACAAACATCTATTTATTAATAAATATATATGATTTCATAATAAGCCACAACATGGCTAGGTGGTCGGGTGCTTTGAGGCGCGCAAAGTGCGCCTTGAAACACACTAGTTATTATTATTTGTTAACTCTTTAAATAGTATTCTCATAATATACAACCCGTGTATAGTTATCGTGCCCTGATAATCATCTATTACCATCAATTAATATCGAATAAAAATTATTCGATGACACCATGATAATAATAATTATTCTCTAACAATTATTATATCATTCAACACCTTAGACGATTCAATCTATTGTTTAATCATTGTTTCTTTAAGCAATCAACACCGACTATTCATAGTAATCTAGTTGATAAATATTTCGCTAAATATTTATTTATTAATCAAACTTTATTTATGATAAATAATATTTACCAATTAAATATTATTTCTATGTTCATAGTCCAAAACGTAACTATTTGTATCGTACTTTGATAGTTACAATATTAATCGATATTTGGACACCATTTCCAACACATGAACTGTTTTTGAACACATATATTTCCTTAACAAACAAAGACAAACAAGGCCTTCTTCATGTTTGTTATATTCGTTTGCATCTCTAGAAACATTAATTGAAGATAAAACCCCACTAATTTGTTAAAACTTGAAATTCTAATTTAGTTTAATAAATGTAAACCTAAAATTTACATTAAGAATTCTATGCCCACTAATTTATTGCCTTATGGGCTATGGGCAGTTGCCATGTGACCTTTTGTTTTGATTTTGAACCAAGAAAACAACAAGAAGATGTATTTATGGTGATCTTAATTAGAGGTTCACAATAAGCCGTACTAGGAACTAAACCCTAGAGATAACACAAAACCTGTAATTTTTATATACCTGTAACCGAACCAAACCCTACACGTAGGGTATGAATAGGGTATATATTTAAAGCACAATACCCGACTACCCGTACCCTGTTGATGCCCGAAACTACCCGGAACCGGTTATACCCTATACCCGATATCGGGTTTTTTAATACTCAATAGAATGCCTGAGTTTTTAAAGTATATTTGCATGTTACTATAAAAGTTTTACATAAAATTCTTAAAAGTGCTTATTATAAAGCAAATAACTTGGAGTGAATTTATGTTATTGTAATTTGTTTTTATTATGTTTCAGGTTACAAACAAAATTTAAATTTTAAATTTGTAAAATTATAAGAAAAAACTCAGTTTTTAGAACCAGGTATTTATACATGGATCTATACTCGGTTGTATCCGAACATGATCATACACCATCTGGGTACATTGGGTATATTTTTCACCTTAATACTTGTACATTACCCCGTTTCGCTCAATAATCAAGTTTTCAATACCGAATCAGACCTAGACTCGGTTCCATACCCAAAACCTAGTATTAAAAAACCAAATATGGTTTTTCTCCTCAATACCTATACCTATACCTGAAACTTACCGGGTTAAATTCATTTGTTGTATCCAGTGTGTATATTTCTTATGTAGCTTTGTTTGACTGTTATCATTCTAAATTATAGGTCGTATACATAGAACTTAACATGACCGAGTCAAAGAATTGTTTCGATGAAATGAAAGCCAAATTGCAATAAGGCATTAGAGCAGCTTCAATTGGGAGCTCCAAGTGAATTCCAAACCACACTATTGTAGGGGAAATGTGGTATAAATTAAATAAAAGAAAAAGTATAGATGAGGTGGAGGTTTGGAATGATTTATAATGTTAGGAAAAAAAGTGGGTTTGTAAGGGTTGTGGTTTGAAATGATATGACATGGTGACGTGGCGGTTTGAAAATTCCTAACCACCTCCCCGTTGTGGAAGCTCTTATTATCTTTTCATATAGTAGCACAATGTGTTGGAGCCACATCGAAGCATGACATATCAGCATCCTCTATATTACCATCCTCTATATCACCATCCTCTAGAGAGTCCTACACATTTATGTCTTACAACTTCAAAGGCATTCCAACACCTCCTACTTATAATCTAAAACGGTTTCATCAGGTATGGTTTGTTTTTAATTCACAACAATATGTGGGATGTAGAAGTGGCAATTTCACCTGTTTACTAATGCATGGTTTGGTTTAGGGTATGTTCTATGTAACAGGTAAAAGAGTAAAAAATACTATAAAACAGGTCAGAAACCGAGTAAAGCCTAAATTTTATGTGACATTTTCATGTTTTCTAAACTTTATTGTATTTACATTTACATTTATAGTCCTCGTACTTTAATCGTTTCGAATTTTAATAAAAATAAAAAAAAATTGAATTATGTTGATCATTACATCTTTGTTTGATTTGGTGTTTCATAGTAATCATATACCTATATCGAGTCGTAACTTGAACATGACGTGTTTTGACATTTAAGTGAATCATATCATTTTAGATTTCATTGTGATTTTTATACAATTTTTTTTATATAAACTCAAACGTATAATAAACTTATCTAAAGGATTCAAGAAAACGTTAAAGTTTGTATTTGGGAAGTTATAAAACATAATGAATATTATGTAAAGTTTATAAAAAGTTATATAATAAATTAAGTTTTTAAGATTAAAACATTTTTTAGTTAACTTTGGTTAAGTTTTATATAAGAAAAACTAACCAAATAACAAAAGAAATAAACCTAGCTAAAATTGAGGGACCATTCTTGCTAAAATCTGAATATTTTTAAAGCTCTCCTCCCTCCTTTTCTGATTCACGATTCAAGTATGGCTTGCCGGTCGGAATTTAGCTCTGACGAACTTTATATTGCGTATTTAAAGCCTTTGACGAACTATCATTAATTCCAATACGTTTTCCTTCATTTTCCAATCGATTACAAACATTTAATTAAGCTTTTAACAAGTTTAAATGAGTTTTTAAACCGGGTTTACTAAGCTTAATGACTGAACTTTAAACTCGAATTAATATCTATTTTTCTCAGACAACTATATAAACCCATCATATCAAATCGTTTTTGCACCTTATATCATCATAAAACCATGAAAATAACATAGCAAATCGCGCTCTAAAGCTCGAAAATCGGTTCATGAATTTTTGAAACTTGCACTCACTGTTTCGAACGATTAACACCTTGTGAGTCCAAATCAATATAGGCGTTTTACTATTTTATTGTTGTTCTTTAATAGTGTGACACCCGACAAACTCAGGTTAGTAACTTTGGTCAAACTAGTAAGTCTACCTTAGCAAAATCATGCATACATTACACTTAGCTAGGTTAGTTGAGTCATTATGACGATTCGGAGAGTCGTCGGGAGTCGTTAGGATGGTTCCGGGAATCATCGGGAGTCGGTCCATAACCATGTATACAAGGGTTGGTGATTCGGAGGATCACCGGGTTTGATGCACACACGCGAGTCTCGAGTCCCTGGAATTGGTGAACTAATGTGAACGTGTTAGTTATCAAGATATATGTGTTTATAACTTGTCAATATGTGAATACGTGTTAATATATGTTAAAATAGTGTTTGACGAGACGAAAAACCAATTCTGCTGTAGGGGGCGACTAGGGGCCTAGTCGCCTGCTATGGGGGGTGATTGTGATACCCCACAGTTTCATGTTCTCACTTTAACTGAACTCTAATTACATTCTATGCATTCTACTTAACTAGGGTTAGCTAGTTAAGTCACACGTCGCACAGTTATAGGTTAATAACTGCATGAAGTGGTAATTCGGGGAATTACCAGACTATATACATGAGTAGTGAACATCGGATGTTGGTGAACGGTGAAATTAGATATTTGTGAATTAATTGATTTAGATTGATTGCAATTACGTGCTTCTATGAAACTCTGTGAAACTATGTGCAAACTATATGTGATTACGTGAACTTAAACCGAAAACGTTAATAAAAATCGTAAAAGGTGGACCGTTAGGATGGTTGGGGTCTTAACACATGGGGTTACACTTGTTATGGTCCAAAATAGCGAAAACATCAAAGAAAACATGCGGTACGACGAAGCAGGCCACCCGGAGCGGACAGGGGAGGAGTGAGCGGCCACACACTCACTCCGAGCGGCCGCACGCGAGTGCCTGTCGAACCAAAACCGACTCAAATCACTATTTATGCAATCTTAAGCCTATTTTATCACCTAAACTCAACCCTAATCGCCCCCTAATGCCTAGTTACGAAAATATTAACCCCAAACACCTACTAAGGCTCAAGAACATCGATCGGGAAGCTTGGGGAGCAATCAGTTGATAGTTTTGAAGTGCTTGCGGTATAATATTCAATCTCTTGTGTTTTAATCATCTTTATTATGTTTTTGAACATCATAAAAATTTTTGTCCAGGTCTGAAACGTTTTCATAAAGATTAAAACTTGTCATTTATAAAGATTAAAGGGCTTAAACATGATGTTATGCGATGGTTATCGTATGTATTGCATGAGTTGGTATGTTCTTGGTGTTTTAGGCTTCTAGGGTTTATGATTGTATATGTTTATGATGTTTAAATTTGACCCAGTTTATTAATGTTGTATGATGATTTTAGGGTGTTATGGATTGATAATATGCAACTAGGGTTTGATATAGTTGATAATATTGAATGATTAAAATCTGGGCAGAATCTGAATGTCGGTTGTAGGGCATGTTACGTGGCTTGCAAGTAATTATTTTGATTGATTCTTTGCATGAGTGTATTGTAGGTTTTTAAATTTTCTTTGATTAAAGGTCATATCAGAGTTTCGGATAAATAAACTGGGTCAAATTTAAACAATCATAACTCGAGTTTTACAACGAATTAAGTTATGAAATATGGACAGTAGGTCAATATTGGAATAATTGTCGTTTCCAAGTGGATTCATCCCGTTTGGATGAATACACGATTTTTGGGAATTTTTCTACTAATCTGATCTGTTGTGTGTATCTTCTGGACATAGTTGTGTTGCGTGATTTTTCATAATATTTGTGCAAGGTTTTATCACGAACTAAAAATATAGACTTATCCAGTTAACCTCCTGGAATATTTAGTAAAATTCTAGGAGTCTAATTCACTGGATAAGTATTTTTAATAAATTAGTTTTCACGGCGCATAATCTGTCCTAAAAACCCAGATTGTGTAATGTACGTTTATGTGACTATTTGGAGTCTTAAGTGGTATGTATTTGACATGAACTTGAATTGACACTTATATGAGATGCATATGAAGTGTAAAACTGATGATAGCGCTTTTACTGAATGAATTGTCGGGTGGCAATTGGGTTACTAGTTGATAGCGCTATTAGGTTTGACAAACCTCACACCGTGCTGGGAGCCGGGCGTGAACTACGACCTTAGACTTTATCATTGTTGATAGGCAATGATGGGAGGCAAAACCAGCTCGCGGGGCGAGTGCATCGTTCAAATAGCAATTCGGTATATCATTGTTTAGTTATCATGAATGGGTTAGCTACCCTTGGCATACCCTGAATTAGTGGTTCTTGGTTTTGGTTACAACTTTCGGGTTCGGGAAACCTAATTGTTGTTCTTGGTTTGGGAAACCTACACTTTTACTTACCTTACTTTGTGAACTCACCAACTTTATGTTGACACACGATAGCATGCTTTTGCAGGTCTCTAGGTTCGGAGCACGATAGGACATGCATCATTGTGTCATAGGTTGTGAACATTATTTAACTTATACTTTGCTTTACATTCAACGGTTTTGGGCGCGTTATTTTACGCATGAACTTAAAAGATTATGTTTGATTTACGCTTCCGCAACTTAACTAAACCTTTTGGTAAACGCTAAACTTGATTTTTAATAATGAACTAAATGGTTTGGGAATTTAGAGTCGTTCTTATGACTTATGGCTATGGGATCCTGGTATGTCACGCGCCTCGCGGTATAAACCCTGCAGTGAAAATTTGAGGGTGTGACAGATTGGTATTAGAGACATTGGTTATAGTGAAATAGGACTGCATGGTGAGTCTAGTCTATAATTGTCATAGCATACGCATTGCATTAGTACACTCACAGCTTAAGTGCACAACTAGATTTCGGGCTTTGTATACTTGCTTAACAGGTTATAGGAGATACATAATCCTTTAACACTAAATCCGATATTTAGCACATCCTTGGTGAAGGAGAAAGCTAGGCCATGTGGCGCATCATTTAGGACTAAAATTCCAACTAGCTTCACGGATGGGGGAGTTAGCCATCGAGTACCAGTGCGAGAACCAACTATTGAACACGGTGCAACATTACAGGTGAGGGAGGAAGGCTACTAGGAGGAACGACTAGGATGTTGGTACTACACGCGAATAACTCTAGATAACACTTACACCACTAGAGAAGGAGGAAGAGGAATTAGAGAAGGAACCCGAACCCACTTACACCACTAGAGAAGGGATTGAATATGGAGACTCTATTATTTTAACTGAGCACGGAGACGATTGATTCCTATCTTCATTTGCTTGATCTTTCTTTCTTTTACTAGACTCAGTCGAGACTGAGTTGTTCTCTTGAAGTTTGTTCTTTATTCCAGTTCGCCTACACTACGTGTGAACAATCGTATGGCCCGCATATTTTATGTCTCATGATATTATGGTGAATGTAGGATCACTATGGCTGGACGTGGACATGGATGGGGAAACATCAACATGACACTGGCAGAACTGAATGCAATGATTGATGAAAGGGTAGTTGCAGCCCTTCCAGCCTTTCAAGCTGGTCAACCTGCTCATCACCCGCCTGTTTGTACCTACAAGTCATTCATGGACTGCAAGCCTCAGAATTTTAGAGGATCTGAAGGGGCATTCAGGCTACTGAAGTGGTTCGAAAAGTTGGAATCATGCTTCTCTATGTGTAACTTTCCACCTGCTGACAGGGTTAAATATGCCACTGCTACACTTGAGAATGCGGAATTATCATGGTAGAACGCCCAGGTGCAGATGCTAGGGGTGCATGTGGCTAATGCTACACCTTGGGCGAATTTCAAGGAACTGATGAAGGAGGAGTATTGTCCTCAAGATGAGACTCAGAAGTTGGAGACTAGATACCTTAACCTGATAATGGTGGGGTCGGAGATTGAGACTTATCCTACTAGGTCTTATGAGTTGGCGACCATGTGCCCTAATTACTCTACTCCGCTCTACAAATGAATTGAGCTGTACATCAAGGGCTTGGTGCCTTAGATCAAGGGGATGGTCACTGCTGCAAACTTCAATAACATTCAGCAAGTCATTCGCTTAGCCCACCAGTTAACGGATCAGAAGGTGGATGAAGGAATCTTACCCCCACGGGGTACCTCATCGTCTACCACTAAAGATAACAAGCGGAAATGGGAAGATGGCTCGGGCAAGGTCACAAGTGGTGACGGCAGTCAGCAGTAGCAGAAGAGGTCAGGTGCAAACGACAACAACAACTAGACCCCTTCTGACAATAACCAGGGTACTTACAAGGGAAGGCGCCCGAAGTGTGAACAGTGCAACTATCATCATTCTGGTCCATGTGAGGACGGAAAGTGTGAACGATGCGGAAAAGCTGGCCTTGCAGCTAAGGACTGTCTTGCTCAATTCCCAAAGAATCAGCAGCAATAGCAGGGGCAGCAGAGTCGTCAAAATACTGGAAAAGGGTGTTTCCAGTGTGGGAGTGAAACCCACTTCAAAAGGGACTGTCCCCAGCTCAATGGTGACAACAACAACAATGGGAACAATGATATCAACAATGCGTGACGGGTACGTTCTTTATGAATAAGTAATTTGCTAATGTCCTATTTGATTCTGATGCTGATTAAGCATGTGCCTTTGGACTTTAGTGCGACTCTAGGGTTAGACCCAACTCTCTTTGAATTCAAACACACCATGGAACTAGTTGATGGTAAGCTTATCGAAGTTACCTAGCTCTATTACAAGTAGAAACCCGTACGGCCTAACTAACCATTAGGTATCAACCTTATCATCCCAACTATCCTTTATAGCTCTGACATCATCATGGGCGTGGACGGTGTAGGAGGATCGAATTGTCAAAAACAATAGGTTTGATCAAACAAGTCTACCAATTCAGGTGCGGAATCCCTGAATTAGTTACGAAATGATAATACAATCAACAAAACACACAAATCACCATTAACATTCCTTTTCATTCATAAACATACTTGATAAACACTACAAAAACCTTGTTTATAATGATAAAGACACAATTCTGACTTAAACAATACCCTAGGGAGATAACCAGATCGGAGGAGGGAAACAAATGACAAAAACCTATCTTGAAAATGAAAATCAAACTATTTATAGACCTGCACATTCGCCCCTACGTAAGGTCGGATGTGCAGGTTCGCCCCAATGTTTGGGCGAATCAACACAACTCTCTACAAAACTCTCCCTTTGACCTTTATCTTTTACCTTCGACCTTTTAAAGTCACCTTTGACCCTCTGAATTCCACTTTTGACCCTACGCTTTTGGTAAAACAGAATAGAATGCGCAATCCAATAGCACTAGTCGCAAAACGTGTATCAACAAACTCCCCCTCGACTATTGCTTGGATTGCTTTTGCCTTCGCTCTTCGTCCATCGGCTTATTCATTAACTTGATACGCAATAAGGTCTTTTGCTCTTTCATCATGACTGGTTCAAAAGTTTGTTTCGGTTTCTTCTTGTCTTTCGTTATCTTCACAAACTTCCCAAGTTTCTTGTCATAATCGCATCCCGCATTAACATCCCAAGCAAAACATAAGCATAGCACCCGTTGGTATTTCAAAGCTTGCTCGCTGTCTTTCTCTTCAGAGTTGATCGGGTTGTCATATAGCATAATAATGTCTTCGTGTGAGCAGTTTATCAACCACATTGGATCAAATAAATGTATCTTCTTGAATTCATCTTTCCCATCTTTCAGCAAAATAACAGCTTCTGCGGTCTTCCAGTCATAGTACCACCACATGAAACCTTTTGAAAAATGTTGTGGAATAGGATTCAAAGGAATATGTTTTAACATGGTCGGTGGTTTATACTTTAAAGTCACCTTGTTCAACCCTGTTATTGGATCAATACTCTTCTTATGAACAATCCTCTTCGGATACTGTGGGGTGAACACATCCCATTTCGTTCTGCTCTCTCTTGCCATGCGATCTGCAAAGTAGCCAACTACATCATTGTTCACAGTTACACCTAACAGTATATGTCGACAGACATCACGTACAGCCCAATAAGGTAGTGTTTTAATATCATGGAATTTGTCGAAATACATAATTCCCTTTTCCCACTTAACTACAACACACCTTAATTGTCTTAGATATTTCCACCCGAGAGCTCTTCCCTTGAATAATTCGTTGTGAAATTTATAGAAACCTCCCTGAATCTCAGTCTTTGGTCGGTTGGCTTCTTTTTCTTTCAGCTTCCTCACTAGTAATATCCTCCATCTCAACATCTTCAAACACTGGGGTATCTCTATCATCAGAGTGATTTCCTGCTTCTTTCTCAGGGATATTAGGAATCTGGTTCTCACTCATCAACCCTTCAAGAGATTTCCCAACTTGTTTAGCCAATCCTTCAAGTATTTCTTTAGAAATTGCTGCAGAAACTTCACCGTCTTCAAGATCAGGATCGTTATACTCAAGCTCAAATCTCATATCATCTGATTCAAATATTTCAAGAAACTTTCATGTCTATTCAATCATCCAGACATTCTTTGTCAACATCTGGCGATATAACTTTTTGTCCTCATCAGATAAAGATTTGATCTTTTCGTTCTAGAAAATATCATCATCATCATCAGTATTACCACCAGGAGCCTTCGAACTAGATTCTCCTGCATCTTTTCTAGCATCTCTCTTCTCACATTTATACTTATCAGTATCATCATCATCGTCATCATCATCATCACTAGCAGAACTATTATCAAAATCATCTCCAGAACCATCTTTGTCATCATCATCTTTCTTCTCAGGAGCATCACCGGCATCTTGTTCTAACGCTTCATCTTCTTCTTCTTTTTCTGATTTAGATGGTTCGAAGTCAACAAGCTCTTCTTCACGCTCTCTATCTTCCTCTCCTTCTTTCAACTGAGGAGCTTTCTCATAAAGATCGTCAATCAGCTTCCTTAAGTTCTTATTATCTTTCTTCACTTGCTTATTCTCGAGTCTCAAAGAAATATATCTTTTCGTATTTCTATGTTCATGTTTTAACAACTTCTGATTTTCATCCTGAAGTTGTTTAATCTTTGCTTCCAATCCTTCTTGACTCTCCTGTAAAGACTCAACAATATCCAACATCTTTCTATCATTACCTCTCAACTGCTCAATCTCTTACTGTTGCTGGTTAATGATTTTTATCATAGCTGCAAGCTTCTGGTTCACTATATTCATCACATCATCAGATACAGTAACCTTTGGTATTGAAGCCTCAGCAACTAGAGTCTTTTTCTTAAACTTGTTTAAGACTCTTTCCATAGCCTCACTAAAGTCTTCTGTTGGATCAACAGTTTTCTCAGCAACAGATTTCTTATGTTTCTTTGCTGCTTGGGATGTTATGGGAGTAGCAGATTTGGAACTCGATACCTCAGGAACTTTCTTTCCTGCAATCAAAATTTCTACTTCATTCGCTCTCCTCTTCATTGGCTTTTCAATCTCATCAGCTTTTGATTGCTTCTTGTACATGGGCTTCTTCTGTTTTTCACCAATCATTGGTGATCCACTAAAATCTTCTGCATCCTTGCCAAGACTCATATCTATATCGTCCATCACAATCGGACTATTCAATCTCTGCTCTTCTAAAGTCTTGTTAAGACTTTCAGATTCACCAGCCACAGTGGCCTTGGGCTTGGTTTTCTTAACAGTCTCATCAGTAGAATCCCACCTCTCATCTTCTTGAGTCTCTTCTAAAACCATAGACTCTTCATCAACCAACAATGTCTTGGTTTTACCAGACTTTTTCTTCCTAACCATGGTTTTATGTCTCTTAGGTGCAGATGGTGCTATAACTTCATCAACTCTAATTTTACCCTTCCCAGACATAGCACCAACATTCACTACCTGTCGCTTTCTTTTTGCTTCAGGATCCACATGGAATAAAGGATCATCATAATCAGATTCACTATTCGCATTCCTAGCCTTATCAACACCTGGATCTTGATAATCAGGATTAATCAAGTGTCCAAACAAATTCTTCAGGGGTGGTCTTTCATTTTCAGGAACCCCTTTATAACCTTTCATCCTCACCAATGTGCTCAAGCTCATATGATCTTGTACTACAATCTGTGTCGGATCTTTTCTCAACTTCCTGTACTTCTGATCAAAATCATCTAACGAAACCTGGGATATAGTAAAAACTTCTTCTGCTTCAAACCTCTTAATGGTTCAAGCATGTGATCCAAGATCATCCCTGATACATTAAACGGCTTGTTCAGAACAAGAGCCACCATCAACGAACTGATGCTCTTTCTCATTACATCGTAGCCACCACTAACGGAACTGAATACATGCAACATCACATGAGCCAAATATTTAAACTGCGGACACAGTTTACCCTTGTGTAAAGCTCCATCTGTGATTGGTCCGTTATACTTCATTCTTAGAAAGCACTTCCTTTGTTCAATCCATGACAAACATCTTGGTTCAGTCGGCTTGTCTTTCAATCTCAATGCTTTGCGAATATCACTTTCTGTCACTATAGTCAGTTCTCCTTGAATGTTGCTAACAATAGCAGTTTGATTATCCCAAAAATCAATTCTCGCATGCTTCCAAAAATCGACTTGGTGATCTTTGTAAATAATAGCAGGTGTGGCAATCGCATCAATAACTTGACAACACATCAAGAACTCTATGATTCCAGTGAATTCTGTATGCTTCTTGACATCGCTAAGAAACGCACAGCAGTTGTGAGCTTCTTCAAGTGGTAATTCTTCCTTGGGTTTCTTTCCGGCAGCTTTATCAGATGATCCTGCTGGAATATCAGTCTTTTGAGGTTCTGCCATTTGAAAATCTACAAAAACAAATCATGAAAATTCATTAAAAATGGATAAAATTCGCAAAATTGAAATTTTGGTTTTTTTTGGAAGTCCACCTTTGACCATACGTGGGTTCGAATGTAAAAAATCCAGGGTTCGAATGTGGAAAACAAGGTTCGAATGTGGAAAATTTGATTAAAAATGTACATTCGACCTTTATTCCACTTTCGAATGTACATTTTTAATCAAATTTTCCACATTCAAACCTTGTTTTCCACATTCGAACCTTGGAAGTCCACCTTCGACCATACGTGGGTTGATAGTTGTTGTTATTTTGGCTTTGATAAGATACCTGATTCTGAGATTGACGGTTCTAGTAAATGGTGTTAAATGGATTCCTGTTTCCTTTTTGAGCTGGCTGTGTGCAGTCTCTCTTTAAATGACCATTCCCACCACAGTTAAAACATGTGACTTTGGCTTTGCTGAAGCCATATGTGGTGTTAGAAGATGTAGAAAGATCAGTTCTACCAGTCTTCTCTATAAACTCGGTCGCTCGTCTCATGACACTAGCAAATGCCCACTGTATGTCAATGAGCTCCATCTCCTCCTTGTCGATTTGAGCATAGTCTTCACTGGTTAGATTGTTGCTACCAATTTAACTAGCTACCAAACCATTATAGGAAGCTACCATAGCAGATACCAAAGCTACATGTTGCTGAGCAACTTCAATAGTGACATTGTTCAAGTTAGATGTCTCCAACACTATTGGGCTTTGATTTGGTTGACTTTGGTTCATTTGAGGAATATATGATTGTTGTTGAGGTTGGTTCATGCTAGCTGAATAGCATGCAGCTTGTTGCATTGGTAAAAAAGGTGGAATGCATTTGGTAGGGTATGATGGTGGTGTATAAGATGAGGTTTGAGCTAGATAGTTTATCGGGGTTTTGGTTGGTTCAATAATGCTTGAAACACAAGCAATGTGTAGAGCAACAGAACTACTAGTACTTGAACTAGTCAGAGTAGAAGATGTACCACCATGATATAACTCTGGATTTTGAGGAACGTGTGCTCGTTTTGCTTTCCTCTTCTCTTCCATATATCTGTTCTTTAACTTTTGAATGAATTCATTGATCGTCCAATATTGGTAAGCATCTTTCTCCTTTAGGACCTCAATGTGTTGATTCCAGTATGGTGGTAATGCATCAGCAAACATATCCACCAATTCAGACATGGGAATATTAATCTCATAACTTGACAATTCAGTCAACAGATGGCAATATCTAGGAATCAACTCCTTCAACGTCTCATTCCCCATGTAACTAAAATTCTCAAACTTTTTTCTCAACTCTTCCATCCTTAACTTCCTAGTTTTCTGGTTCCCATCATGACGATTCTTCAACATATCCCACAGCTGCTTTGAAGTTGTGCAAGAACCAAACTGATGTAGAAGATCAGTGTTGATAGCCTGAGATAGTTGGGAAAACGCCATCTTTTCCACCGCAAACTTTTTCTTCTCGTCCTCAGCTAAGCTTTCCAATGGTATTGGTTCACCTGTGTTCTCCAAAACCGGTGCTACATAACCCTTAGCTATCATTTGCCATGCTTCAGTGCCATCCATTCTCATTCCCTCCAAATGAATCTTGAACTTGGTCTTCCATTGATTATAATCCACCATCTCCATCAGCTTTGGTGGACGACTCCCGCTACCTGAAGATAAATCATGAATTAGAGTAGAAATAGCATTGGTAGTTTGAGAGTGTACCGCAGCTGCTGCAACTCCCCAATAGTCATATTCTGTGATGCTACAGTCCAAGGAACCATCGTCACTTGTTGTTGTTGTGTAGTATTAGGCCTCGGTGTTGTTGGAAAGTTCCACATATCGTCTATGAAATCTGAAACACGAAACACTTAGAAAATTTTTTGATCATATTCTACGTTCGACCTTTTCTCAATAATCGTGGGTTCGAAGGTGGAAATGTTCCAGGTTCGACCATTTCTGATGACCCGAATGTAGAATATAACAAACTATCTCACTTTCGACCAAAATAATCCACTTTCGACTTCACGTATGGTCGAAGGTACAAACTATGGTCGAATGTACAACAACACACTCACAATATCTAGGTTCGACCCTTAAATTTACCACGTTCGACCTAAAAACCTCAGATTCGACCTAAAACTCACACGTTCGACCGTTCTTCCCTAGGTTCGACCCTGTTCATTTGAAAAATAGTTA
This sequence comes from Ambrosia trifida, assembly GCA_028751855.1. NCBI lineage: Eukaryota > Viridiplantae > Streptophyta > Magnoliopsida > Asterales > Asteraceae > Ambrosia > Ambrosia trifida. The sequence goes on along the minus strand of CM054128.1, from coordinate 129,492,119 downwards.
TTCTTTAAAAATCAGTTAATTTGACCTCAATTTTTCAAAAGTTGATGAATTTTGATGATGTTTTGCAGGTTTTGCTTCGGAATTGATTTGGAACAAGTTTAATGAAGAGAATTCTAGATTTTATCAATGAAAACTAGTCCGAATCAATCAATGTTCATCAAAAACTATTGTTCTTTGAAAACTGAAAATTTTGGATCAAAAATAGGTCCAAATCAGCTCAAATATTATCAATTCGTAGTTGTTTGATCCTTATGGCTCTAATACCACTTTGTAGGAGGATCGAATTGTCAAAAACAATAGGTTTGATCAAACAAGTCTACCAATTCAGATGCGAAATCCTTGAATCAGTTACGAAATTATAATACAATCAACAAAACACACAAATCACCATTAACATTCCTTTTCATTCATAAACATACTTGATAAAAGTTACAAAAACCTTGTTTATAATGATAAAGACACAATTCAGACTTAAACAAAACCCTAGGGAGAAAACGAGATCGAAGGAGGGAAACAAATGACAAAAACTTATCATGAAAATGAAAATCAAACTATTTATAGACCTACACATTCGCCCCTACTTAAGGTCGAATGTGCAGGTTCGCCCCAATGTTTGGACGAATCAACACAACTCTCTACAAAACTCTCCCTTTGACCTTTATCTTCTACCTTCGACCCTTTTAAGTCACCTTCGACCCTCTGAATTCCAATTTCGACCCTACGCTTTTGGTAAAACAGAATAAAATGCGCAATCCAATAGCACTAGTCGCAAAACGTGTATCAACAGATGGGTTGTCCAGCCATGAACTTAAATCCTTGGCATGAGATAGTGATTGGAGTCCCTCGTTCTGGTGGGGGAAATCTTATCTAGCCAGCGACATCGAAACAACGCCAGCGTTGCCACCTCTCTTTTAGGAGAACTCAGAGCACGTAATCGAAAACTCAAACTGAATTTTGGGACGAAATTCTTTTCAACTTGGGGATGATGTGACACCTAGAAAATTTTTCAGAATTTTCTCTCACTTTACACTCACTTGACGCCAACTTTACTGCTTACTTACTAAATTTCGGGACGAAATTCTATTCAACTTGGGGATGAAGTGATAACCCGTAATTTCATGTTCTCACCTAAGCTGAACTCTAGTTACATTCTATGGATTCTACTTAACTAGGGTTAGCTAGTTAAGTCACATGTCGCACAGTTATAGGTTAATAACTGCATGAAGTAGTAATTCGGGGAATTACCAGACTATATACATGAGTAGTGAACCTCGGACGTTGGTGAACGGTGAAATTAGATAATTGTGAATTAATTGATTGAGATTGATTGCAATTACGTGCTTCTATGAAACTCTGTGAAACTATGTTAATAAAAATCGTAAAAGGTGGGCCGTTAGGATGGTTGGGGTCTTTACACATGGGGTTACACTTGTTATGGTCCAAAATAGCAAAAACATCAAAGGAAACACGCGGTACGACGAAGCAGGCCACTCGGAGCGGACCGGGGAGGAGTGAGCGGCCGCTCACTCACTCCGAGCCGCCGCGCGCGGGTGCCTGTCGAACCTAAACCGACTCAAATCACTATTTATGCAATCTTAAGCCTCATGTATCCCCTAAACTCAACCCTAATCACCCCCTACTACCTAGTTACGAAAATATTAACCCCAAACACCTGCTAAGGCTCAAGAACATCTATCGGGAAGCTTGGGGAGAAATCGAATGATAGTCTTGAAGTGCTTGCGGTATAATATTCAATCTCTTGTGTTCTAATCTTCTTTAATATGTTTTTAAGCATCATAACAAAGTTTTCCAGGTCTGAAATGTTTTCATAAAGATTAAAACTTGTCATTCATAAAGATTAAAGGGCTTAAACATGATGTTATACGATGGTTATTGTATGTATTGCATGAGTTGGTATGTTCTTGGTGTTTTAGACTTCTAGGGTTTATGATTGTTGATATTTATGATGTATCTTTCAAGTTTTGATCATATTTGGGTCTTATTAATGTTGTATGATGATTTTAGGGTGTTATGGATTGATAATTTGCAACTAGTGTTTGATATAGTTGATAATATTGAATGATTAAAATCTGGACAGAATCTGAATGTCGAGTTGTAGGGTCTGTTACGTGGCTTGCGAGTTGTAGGGTCTGTTACGTGGCTTGCAAGTAATTGTTTTGATCGATTCTTTGCATGTGTGTATTGTACATGGTCTTAGATTTTTAGAATGGGAAAAATCATCTGATTTGGATGTTGTTTGATAAGTTTTTGGAATTTTCTTTGAGTAAAGGTCATATCAGAGTTTCAGATTAATAAACTGGGTCAACTTTAACCAATCATAACTCGAGTTTTACAAAGAATTAAGTTATGAAATTTGGACAGTAGGTCAACATTGGAATAACTTGGCTTTTCCAAGTGGATTAATCCCGTTTGGATGAATACAAGAGTTTTGGGAATTTTTCTACTAATCTAATCTGTTGTGTGTATTTTCTGGACATAGCTGTGTTGCATGAGTTTTCATAATTTTTGTGCAAGCTTTTATCACGAACTAAAAATATGGACTTGTCCAGTAGCCCCCTAGAATATCTTGTAAAATTTTGGGAGTATAATTCACTGGATAAGTATTTTTAATAAATTAGTTTTCATGGCACATAATTTGTCCTGAAAACACATATTGTGTAATGTACGTTTATGTGACTATTTGGAGTCTTATGTCGTATGTATTTGACATGAACTTGAATGGACAATTATATGAGATGGATATGAAGTGTAAAACTGATGATAATCAACATATTCACCAATGGGTCCGTAGGGTTTACTTATGCATGTAGAATCGTTAGGTGTCACTTACATGGTTTTGAACTTTTAAATGTCTCGGACAAACGGGTTATATGGTGTAATGATATTACACATATACTCACTTAGTGATACATGTAATAGGGAGTCGGTAGGGCACCCTACTTTGGAAGTTTGGATTAATTGCTTGCATAATAAGGTGAGTTTCACTACTCTTTTCTCAAAAGCATGCGTCTCGGGTTTGAGACAACTTACTTAACTTTTTCTACTCAGGTTTAGGACTACTACACATCGCTAGGATACTATGACTCCTTGTGTGGGTCGGGTTTTGCTAGGTTCACAATCTGTGTCCTTGATGAACTAAACTGCACTCTATCACGGAAGTCCTTCACTATTTACCGAATGAGTTGCCGGGTGGCAAGAGAAATACTAGTTGATAGCGCTATTAGGTTTGACAAACCTCACACCGTGCTGGGAGCCGGGCGTGAACTACGACCTTAGACTTTATCATTGTTGATAGGCAATGATGGGAGGCAAAACCAGCTCGCGGGGCGAGTGTGTAACATTTCACATTTAAACTTGTACGTTACACCATCGAAATTAATAAAACGTCAAGTTTCGTTATTCTAGTGTGCATTAATTATTTTTGTCGCGTTTGTGGAACCCTAATACCATATATATTATAATTATTATATGGAATAACCTTGAAATATATCAAAAAAATAATATGTCTTGGCCAGGATTCGAACCCGCGCCAAGACCGGGTCAACCACACAACACACTTAACCAACTGGGCTGGCCATCTACTTGGAATAAACCCAGACGCGTTTTAACTTTATATCTTCTTTCAATTCATCACAGTTGACTTGGTAAGTCAACTGTGATCACGCGTATGTATAATCAAACCTTATTAACTCGTGATTGATCCTAATTTGTCAAACTTAGTTGATTGTCGGCCTCATCTGACTCGGATACACATCAATTAACCATAAATCATTGACCAATTTGAATTATTACGTGTTTGACAATTAATCGTGGGTCAACTTTCCAATTAACCCAATCCATCGATCCCCACTATAAATTGGACATCTACGATCCTTCACTACTCGCTCACACTCTCTTCTCCATCTTCAATTCTGTTCCAAACACTCTGATAATTAACTTTCTGATCATCGTTTGACTTCTGGTTTGACCGGGCAAACGAACACGATACAACACTGTGAGTTCAATTGTTTTTGTGGGTTTTGTTAGTCGGCAAACATACAACAAAAGCCCTAACATTAATCGGGTTCAAAGTGTATGGATTGTCTGATTGTAGAAGCTAGGGTTCGTGCTTATGATTTGGGGATAAACTCAGATTCACATAATGTATTTATTTAATTTTAACCGGAGAACATCACAACCACTGGCCTAGGCCAAGTGGTTGTGACCATGGCTTGCAACCCTGAGCACCCGGGTTCGAGTCCGGCTACGGCCACCTTTTTCTTTTTAAAACAACAAACTAATATATATATATATATATATATATATATATATATTAAACATTTTAATCTTATAAATTCGTTTTTAAATATTAAAACTATTTTATAAATTCTAAAAAAATTATATTTATTAAATCTGAGATAAAAGTTTTATTTACAATTTTTATTTTTCAAAAATTCATTTATTTAATATTTATAATAATTAAATCAATTTTATACTATTATAGTTATAAAAATCGATTAAAATATCAAAACAATTTTATTAAATTCTCCAAAAATTATCCTGAGTTTGTATAAAGTTAAACTTTACTAAAATAATTTTTAATTCAGAAAAATCATTTATTTTATATTTTTAATCAATTTTTGTTAGATTTAATCATAATTAAATCATAATAAATTCAATTTTCATTATTTTTGCACCAAAATTTTATACAATTTATTTTTAAATATTTAGAACAGAAATATGAATTTTAAAATAGAAATTCTTTAATTTTAGTATTTTTCAATATTAAAGTTAAATATTGGCAATTTGTAATAAATAGATTTAAAAATCTAATTTAAATGAAATAATTTTATGAAAATTATTTTTATACTTCAAACACTTTATTGTGTACATTCTAAATTCAAATTTTATAAAAAGACTTTCTTTTATTTAATTATCAAAATTTCCCTTTATTTAATGAAAATTTTATTTTAAATTCAACAATTGGATATCCCCAAATCGAAACCCTAGGATACACTTATAAGTTAATTAGACTTAGACTTATTATTTATTACCTTATTATAGGGTGATATTTGGCATTATTTTGGGCAACACTATTATTTCATCTTTTCAAGAAGTTTAACATTTGCTAAGGTGAGTTTTACATAGCCCCTTTTCTATTTATCTTCATTTTTGGGGTGAAACATGTTATAACATCATCATTGCAATTCAATCATCAATGTGTCTATGTGTTTTCTATGTTGCATTATGTCTTGAGCATGATTAGAGTAAGCACCATTCTATCATAATCATTAACTCCGTACAAGCCGACAGTATACATTGATAGATCTATTGGACTGACAATACCACCCGGATACGTACCTCCTACAAAGGTTGCGTGGGTGTTTGTTATCGCATAACATATTCAAGTGGACCATGAGCGTATGGTATGTATCATATTATAACAGTCATTAGGGTTGATTATGCACTCGATTTATTTCTAGTATGTTCTCACATATGGGCTAGATTGACATGACACATGAATTGCACAACATTTTTATTCATTTTATTATCAAAAACCTATGTAATTCTCACCAACTTTTGTTGACCCAAAATACTTTCAAAATTAACATGTTTCAGGTAACAATGAAGCTGAGGCTTGAGTTAGCATGAGGATTTAACATGAAGTTTTATTTGAAGTTATTGAAGTTTTGTTATTTGATATCATGTATTGAATTCCTAGACATCATTTTATATTTGGATATTATGTTTGAATAAATTATTTAAAATTTATATTATACCATGTGCTACTGAAACAATCATCAATACGTGGCACCCCGATGTTTCCGCCATCGGTTGGGGTGTTACAGATTGGTATCAGAGCCTTGGTTATAGGGAATTAGGTTATTAGAAATAATCTAGACTATAACCTTAGGGACTTAAACAGTACTTGCTTCTCCTACTTGTAACCCTAATTGCTTCCCTAATCCTATCCTTATCCTATACCTTATATAACCCTAAACCTACATGTGACTACTCTTATTCGTCTGCTGCAATCCTGATCCACCATTAGATTAATAGGACAAAATCCTCAGGTTTAACCTGAACCCCCTTGAGATCTCGTCGAAGTTCTAGAGTTTAATAACGAACACGTGCAATCTGGAAGGGTGAACGCCTGTATTCTGAGTCTTCTGTCTAGGCTGGCATTGCGCATATATCCCAATCAGACGAGGGACCCGGATGCCTACCTGGGAATTCTCGGGATGAGTGTTCACTTATAGGCTAAAGCATGTCTTCATATGTTATTAGAATTTAGAATCTTTGATAAGTCAACGTTTTCGTTTATTCGTTTTAATTAATGAATAAATGATTACATTCCTTATATAAACTCTCATTCATTTCATTGTGTCTATTACAGATCATGCCTCCTCGTCGCAGCACTCGCAACAGCAATGGTGAGAACCACGAAGAAGGTGGTGATAACCATAACCATGACCAAGTTCCTAACCACAACAACAATGGGGTCGATGCTCAACTGGCTGCGATCATTTCTCAACAAATGGCGCAGCAAATCGCAACTCTGGTTCCCAATTTACTCGCTGAGGTCATCCAAATGAACGGCAACGGGAATGGTCACGGGAATGGGAATGGGAACGGCAATGGCAATGGAAATGGACCCCAAGCCTGCACCCTTAAGCATTTCAACTCTTGTAACCCTCCAAAGTTTAGTGTTGAAGAAGGAGCTACAGGACTCCTCCAATGGTTTGAGGGTATTGAGAATACCTTCATCAACAGTGAGTGCCCCAACAACTTCAAGGTTCGTTACGCCATGAGTGTTCTCCATAAACGAGCACTCACTTGGTGGAATGAAGAAAAGCGTACTCGTGGGGCCGAGGTTGCTCTTGCTATGACATGGGACCAAGTCAAGGAGGTCATGAAGGAAGAGTTTTGTCCTCGCAATGAAGTTAAGAAGCTTGAGGATGAGTTCCACACCTTAGCTCAAGATAGTGGGGAAAACCTTGCCTACAACACCCGCTTTCATGAGCTTAGCTTATTGTTGCCCCACAAAGTTACTCCCCTGCCGGTAGCCATCGAGAAGTACATCGGTGGTCTGCCCATGCAAATCCAGGTCACCGTTTGGGGTAGAAATCCTGCAACTTTGGAAGAGGCCAAACGTCTAGCGGCCACTCTTACTGATAATCACGTGAAGAACGGTACTCTCTTCCGCAAGGGCACTAAGAAGACGGTTGCCAAAGACACTCCACAGCCTGCAATTGAAGTCAAGCCTGAGACCTCAAGCAACAAAAAGCGCAAGGCTAGAAACTATATGGTTGCTGCTACTCCACCTGCTGCCCAAAACCCAGCCAAGAAACCGTACACCGGACCTCACCCTTTGTGCAACACTTGCAAGTACCATCATCCAACACAGGTGCCATGTCGTTTTTGTACTAAGTGTCAAAGATATGGTCACCTGGTGAACGTCTGTCGAGCCCCTCCTACTACCCAAGACAACAATAACCCAGCTCCCAACCAACAAAACAACAGGCCTGCTCGTGGTCAATGCTACGAGTGTGGCAACCCTAATCACTACATCAACAACTGCCCTAATCGTAACCGAAACCAAAACCAAAACCAAAACCAAAACCAAAACCAAAACCAGAACCGTAACCAGAACCAAGGTGCTCGAGGTCGCGCCTACAATCTCAACGCTAACCAGGCTCGTGACAACAACGAAGTGGTGAATGGTACGTTTCTCATTAATAACCACTATGCATCCATATTATTTGATACGGGAGCTGATAAGTCATTTGTGTCACTGAAGTTTGAACCTTTACTTAATTTACCCCACACTAATCTAGAAGAACCTTTCGTGGTAGAGGTAGCTAACGGGAAGTCTATTTCGATTGACTCTATTATTCGTAACTGCTTGTTGAACCTCGACGATCATACCTTCCCTATCGATCTCATCCCCATGCATCTTGGTAGTTTTGATGTTATAGTAGGCATGGACTGGTTGTCAACTCATCGTGCCGAAATTCTGTGCTTCGAGAAAGTCATACGCATTCCTCTCGAATCTGGTGAGATTTTGAAGATCTATGGTGAGAAACCCTGTGGCGAGCTTAAGCTTATGTCTTGTACTACTGCCCAAAAGTACTTACGAAAGGGGTATACAGCATTCTTAGCTAACGTGATAGAGAAGAAGGGCAAAGGCAAGAGTATCCAAGACATTCCTATTATTCGAGACTATCCTGAAGTCTTTCCAGAGGATTTACCTGGTTTGCCTCGTGCTCGACAAGTGGAATTTCGTATTGATCTCGTTCCTAGTGCTAATCCTGTCGCTAAAGCTCCTTATCGTCTTGCACCCTCTGAGATGCAAGAACTTGCCAGTCAATTACAGGAACTTTCTGATAAAGGGTTCATTCGCCCTAGTTCTTCTCCATGGGGAGCCCCTGTCTTGTTCGTTAAAAAGAAGGATGGTTCTCTTAGGATGTGTATTGACTACCGTGAACTCAACAAACTCACCATCAAGAATCGCTATCCACTTCCTAGGATTGACGATCTCTTCGATCAACTTCAAGGAGCAACCCACTTCACGAAGATTGATCTTCGATCTGGTTACCATCAGCTTAGAGTCCACGATGAAGATATTCCCAAGACAGCTTTTCGCACACGCTATGGTCACTATGAATTCATGGTTATGCCTTTTGGGTTGACCAATGCTCCCGCAGTATTTATGGATTTGATGAATCGGGTTTGTAGACCCTATCTCGACAAATTCATGATCGTTTTCATCAATGATATTTTGATTTACTCTAAATCAAAATCCGATCACGAGCAACATCTTCACTCTATCTTTAATCTCCTAAAGAAAGAACAACTGTATGCCAAGTTCTCAAAATGCGAATTTTGGCTTAAGGAAGTTCAATTTTTGGGACATGTCATTGATATGAACGGAATTCATGTTGATCCCGCAAAGATCGAAGCTGGGAAGAATTGGAGTGTTCCTACCACTCCAACGGAAGTCCGTTCTTTTCTTGGTTTGGCTGGTTATTATCGTCGATTCATCGCCAATTTCTCCAAGATCGTTGTTCCTCTCACTACCTTAACTCACAAGGGTAAGCCCTATGAGTGGGGACCTAAGCAAGAGGAAGCATTCGAAACTCTTAAGCTGAAACTTTGTGAAGCTCCTATCTTGTCTCTACCTGATGGTAATGATGATTTCGTGGTCTACTGTGATGCATCGAACCAAGGTCTTGGTTGTGTTCTCATGCAACGAGGAAAGGTTATTGCTTATGCGTCTCGACAACTCAAGACTCACGAAAAGAATTATACCACCCATGATCTTGAATTGGGCGCTGTTGTCTTTGCACTCAAGATTTGGAGACATTATCTTTATGGGACCAAATGTGTGGTGTTCACGGACCACAAAAGTCTCCAACATGTCTTCGATCAAAAGAATCTTAACATGAGGCAACGACGTTGGGTTGAATTACTTAACGACTATGATTGCGAAATTCGCTACCATCCTGGCAAGGCGAATGTTGTGGCTGACGCACTTAGTCGTAAAGAGCGTGTCAAACTCCAATGTGCGTGAGTTCGTACTGATCTTCAAGATCGCATTCTCCAGGCTCAACACACATCAGTCACCCAAGGTAACATGTACGATGAAATGTCTTGTGGTGCTGAAACTCAACTTGAAACCAAACCCGATGGTCTTCTTTATTTCCTTAATCGACTGTGGATTCCCGACCGTGATAATCTTCGTACTTTTCTCATGAACGAGGCTCATAAGTCTCGTTATTCTATTCATCCTGGAGCTGACAAGATGTACCAAGATCTTCGTTATTCTTATTGGTGGCCTGGTATGAAGAAAGACATTGCCCTATTCGTTGCAAAATGTCTCACTTGTTCCAAGGTCAAGGCTGAACATCAACGACCATCTGGTATGCTTGAACAACCAGAGATTCCTGTCTGGAAATGGGAGAGCATAGCTATGGATTTCATCACCAAACTCCCTCGTACACCCAAAGGTTTCGACAGTATTTGGGTAATCGTCGATCGTTTGACCAAGTCAGCTCACTTCCTACCTATTCGTGAGAAGTATTCTGTGGAAAGGTTGGCAAAGATGTACGTAAGTGAAATCGTATGTCGTCACGGTATACCTTTGGACATTATTTTTGATCGCGATGGCCGTTTCACCTCTCACTTTTGGGAGTCTCTACAAGATGCTTTGGGTACCAAGTTGAACCTGAGCACTGCTTATCACCCTCAAACTGATGGTCAGACTGAACGAACCATCCAGACACTTGAGGACATGCTCAGGGCATGTGTCATCGATTTTGGTGGCGCATGGGATTCTCATCTTCCTTTGGTTGAGTTTTCATACAACAACAGTTATCACGCCAGCATTAACATTGCTCCTTTTGAGGCACTCTATGGTCGGAAATGTCGTTCACCTGTCTGTTGGACTGAGGTTGGTGAAGCTCGTATTACTGGACCCGAACTAATCCAGGAAACCACAGACAAAATTCAACTCATTCAGGATAATCTTCTCAAGGCTAGAAGTCGCCAAAAGAGTTATGCTGATAAACGTCGTAAACCCTTGGAATTTCAAGTTGGGGACCTTGTACTACTTAAGGTATCCCCTTGGAAAGGAGTAATTCGTTTTGGTAGAAAGGGAAAGCTAGCTCCTCGATACGTAGGCCCCTTCAAAATTCTTGACAGAGTTGGAAAAGTGGCTTACAAACTTGATCTTCCACCTGAGCTAAGCAATGTTCATCCGACCTTCCATGTTTCGAATCTCAAGAAATGCTTAGCGGATGAGAACCTTCATGTTCCTCTTGAGGATGTGCAAATCGATGAAAGCATGCACATTATCGAGAAACCCGTCGAGATTGTTGATACTGGAGTCAAGAAACTCAAGCGCAGTCGTATTCCGATCGTTAAGGTTCGTTGGGAATCTAAACGAGGCCCAGAGTTCACTTGGGAACGTAAAGACCAGATGAAGTCGAAGTATCCACATCTTTTCCCACCAGATTCTCCAACTCCAACTTCGGGACGAAGTTCCTAAAAGTAGGGGAGACTGTAACATTTCACATTTAAACTTGTACGTTACACCATCGAAATTAATAAAACGTCAAGTTTCGTTATTCTAGTGTGCATTAATTATTTTTGTCGCGTTTGTGGAACCCTAATACCATATATATTATAATTATTATATGGAATAACCTTGAAATATATCAAAAAAATAATATGTCTTGGCCGGGATTCGAACCCGCGCCAAGACCGGGTCAACCACACAACACACTTAACCAACTGGGCTGGCCATCTACTTGGAATAAACCCAGACGCGTTTTAACTTTATATCTTCTTTCAATTCATCACAGCTGACTTGGTAAGTCAACTGTGATCACGCGTATGTATAATCAAACCTTATTAACTCGTGATTGATCCTAATTTGTCAAACTTAGTTGATTATCGGCCTCATCTGACTCGGATACACATCAATTAACCATAAATCATTGACCAATTTGAATTATTACGCGTTTGACAATTAATCGTGGGTCAACTTTCCAATTAACCCAATCCATCGATCCCCACTATAAATTGGACATCTACGATCCTTCACAACTCGCTCACACTCTCTTCTCCATCTTCAATTCTGTTCCAAACACTCTGATAATTAACTTTCTGATCATCGTTTGACTTCTGGTTTGACCGGGCAAACGAACACGATACAACACTGTGAGTTCAATTGTTTTTGTGGGTTTTGTTAGTCGGCAAACATACAACAAAAGCCCTAACATTAATCGGGTTCAAAGTGTATGGATTGTCTGATTATAGAAGCTAGGGTTCGTGCTTATGATTTGGGGATAAACTCAGATTCACATAATGTATTTATTTAATTTTAACCGGAGATCATCACAACCACTGGCCTAGGCCAAGTGGTTGTGACCATGGCTTGCAACCCTGAGCACCCGGGTTCGAGTCCGGCTACGGCCACCTTTTTCTTTTCTTTTTCTTTTTAAAACAACAAACTAATATATATATATATATATATATATATATATATATTAAACATTTTAATTTTATAAATTCGTTTTTAAATATTAAAACTATTTTATAAATTCTAAAAAAATTATATTTATTAAATCTGAGATAAAAGTTTTATTTTCAATTTTTATTTTTCAAAAATTCATTTATTTAATATTTATAATAATTAAATCAATTTTATACTATTATAGTTATAAAAATCCATTAAAATATCAAAACAATTTTATTAAATTCTCCAAAAATTATCCTGAGTTTGTATAAAGTTAATCTTTACTGAAATAATTTTTAATTCAGAAAAATCATTTATTTTATATTTTTAATCAATTTTTGTTAGATTTAATCATAATTAAATCATAATAAATTCAATTTTCATTTTTTTTGCACCAAAATTTTATACAATTTATTTTTAAATATTTAGAACATAAATATGATTTTTAAAATAGAAATTCTTTAATTTTAGTATTTTTGAATATTAAAGTTAAATTTTGGCAATTTGTAATAAATAGATTTAAAAATCTAATTTAAATGAAATAATTTTATGAAAATTAATTTTATACTTCAAACACTTTATTGTGTACATTCTAATTCAAATTTTATAAAAAGACTTTCTTTTATTTAATTATCAAAATTTCCATTTATTTAATGAAAATTTTATTTTAAATTCAACAATTGGATATCTCCAAATCGAAACCCTAGGATACACTTATAAGTTAATTAGACTTAGACTTATTATTTATTACCTTATTATAGGGTGATATTTGGCATTATTTTGGGCAACACTATTATTTCATCTTTTCAAGAAGTTTAACATTTGCTAAGGTGAGTTTTACATAGCCCCTTTTCTATTTATCACCATTTTTGGGGTGAAACATGTTATAACATCATCATTGCAATTCAATCATCAATGTGTCTATGTGTTTTCTATGTTGCATTATGTCTTGAGCATGATTAGAGTAAGCACCATTCTAGCATAATCATTAACTCCGTACAAGCCAACGGTATACATTGATAGATCTATTGGACTGACAATCCCACCCGGATACGTACCTCCTACAAAGGTTGCGTGGGTGTTTGTTATCGCATAACGTATTCAAGTGGAACATGAGCGTATGGTATGTATCATATTATAACAGTCATTAGGGTTGATTATACACTCGATTTATTTCTAGTATGTTCTCACATATGGGCTAGATTGACATGACACATGAATTGCACAACATTTTTATTCATTTTATTATCAAAAACCTATGTAATTCTCACCAACTTTTGTTGACCCAAAATACTTTCAAAATTAACATGTTTCAGGTAACAATGAAGCTTAGGCTTGAGTTAGCATGAGGATTTAACATGAAGTTTTATTTGAAGTTATTGAAGTTTTGTTATTTGATATCATGTATTGAATTCCTAGACATCATTTTATATTTGGATATTATGTTTGAATAAATTATTTAAAATTTATATTATACCATGTGCTACTGAAACAATCATCAATACGTGGCACCCCGATGTTTCCGCCATCGGTTGGGGTGTTACAGAGTGCATCGTTCAAATAGCAATTCGGTATATCATTGTTTAGTTATCATGAATGGGTTAGCTACCCTTGGCATATGCTGAACTAGTGGTTCTTGGTTTTGGTTACTACTTTCGGGTTTGGGAAACCTAACTATTGTTCTTGGTTTAGGAAACCTACACTTTGACTTAACTTAAGTTGTGAACTCACCAACTTTATGTTGACACACGATAGCATGCTTTTGCAGGTCTCTAGGTTCAGAGCACGATAGGACATGCATCATTGTGTCATGGGTTGCGAACATTATTTAACTTATACATTTCTTTACATTCAATGGTGTTGGGTGCGTTGTATTGCGCATGAACTTAAACGATTATGTTTGATTTACACTTCCGCAACTTAACTAAACTTTTTGGTAAACGCTAACTTGATTTTTAATAACGAACTAAATGGTTTGGGCATTTGGAGTCGTTCTTGTGACTTATGGCTATGGGATCCTGATATGTCACGCGCCTCGCGGTATAAATGCCGCAGTGGAAATTTAAGGGTGTGATAGCGACTAGCAACCATAGTTGCTACCTTCAGATACCTAGTCGCCTGTTATGTCTGAAACGACTAGTAACAGCTATAAATACCATACTTGACTTGTTAAACATCATTTGTGAAACCATAACTCGCCCCATACCTCTCTCACACCATCCTTAACCTCTGGAACCCGTTTTTTCCCTAAAACCACCATTTTCAAGCCTAAAACATCATTTCTAAGCAAGATCTAAGGTGTGTTATTCATCTTAATCTTGTGTCATGTCGTTATTTTGAACCCTAAAGGTCCAGACATGCTTTTATAATGTTTTATCTTTAAAAACCTTTGAAAAACAGTTCTAAAACTAGTGTAATCATTTAAATGGATTCTATATGGAAGATTCATGCATAAAACGGTTTTTCATGATTAAAACATGGGGATTCTTATGTGTTTGATATTTTAATGATAAGAATTAGCTATTTGGATGATTATCTTAGATTATGAAGGTTGTTTGATGTGTTTTGATGATAATATGAGTTTTGACCCGTTTGAGGGTGTTAGGAGGATTTAGGATGTTATAGGAAGATCTAATGATTGAATGATGTTAGGGTTTATGCTAGAATGATGTAGTAACAGTATGATGATGATTGGAACGTGATTATGTGATGAAATCTGATTATTTGCCATTTAGGGTAAGGTTTTCATGCAATGATGTGATATTTCCATAATATTATTCAATTTTGGGAAATTCTTGCAATTAGGGTGTTAGACTAATGATAAATTGGGGTTTTCATTTAGGATAAGTTGTTTGATGATTATGGAATGATTTTGGGTGTCCATACATGTTTTGGACCTGATTTGGAGGGTTTAACGCTCGAAAAGAGCAACCCGGTCTACAGGGGGCGACTACCTTAGCTAGTCGCATGCCCTAGGGGCGACTAGCCTAGCTAGTTGCTTATTAGATACCTAGTCGCGTGTTTTGACGTTGTAAGTGTAATTTGGGACCCCGAAACATGATTTGAAACCTGGGAACATAGTGTAAGCCCGTGGCATGCCTAGAAACCTGGTAACACGTGTTAGGACTCGTGTATGCAGTTTGTGAACTGTATGCTAGACTTAGTGGACTGTTATGCATATAAGGTGCGTATTTACACATGATTACTTGGTTACATGTTTTTGGCTAACACAGGAGATGTCGGGTCACCAATGGGATGTCGGGTCTTGTCTTGTGTTGTCAGGTTAACGTTCAAACGTGTTTTCAAACGTACATTGTTATGGTCTGGACATTCGGAGACTTGTTAACCTATGGGTTATCAGTCTGGATACTTATATACATCCTATGATAGGTCACCGGTATTAGGGATTTTCATAGCATTTTGATTTAACTATTTCCAAGAATGCAACATAAGGTAAGTTTCACAGCCCCACTTTCGCACATTTTCTCATGGGGAGAAACATGCTACACATTTTTGGATTCCTAAAGATTATGTTATAATATGTTTATCTTTTGTTTACCATACGACTCATCCAAGTCCCAAGGGAAACCATGAATATGTGGGTATATATAAAGGGGGGAATGTAAATAGATCTACTCGGCATGACAAACCCCACCTGGGTCGACTATAGGTTGGACGGGTGCTATTGTCTCTAACTTTTTGGCCTACCGGAGATGACGGTAGCCCAACATGGGTACAATACTTAACGTCTAGCTAACATTTGCATAACATAGTAGTAATGGGATTGGTCTTTCAAAACTTATGGTTGTCATTTTTAGCATGTTTTCTCAGGTTGCTAAGGTAGCCGCATGTGGATTAGGAATACACTTGGAGTAGTAGTATGCCTCTAAGTGATTGTTCACTTAGTGATCCTTATAAGTTGAGTTTCTCCTTTGTTCTGTTGGTATCCATTGACTTGAACTTCGAACTAGGAGTACACTTAGAGGACCATGTAGAGCAATTTATCATTTTGGTGGCACACAAAATCATAAGTTGAGATGCATGAAAATCCTGGTGGACTCTGTGTTTGAACTGATGGTCCTGGTTGGACCCAGACCTTAATTCTTTTGATTACTAGTGGGTTATACTAGTTATTGATCTGAGTAAACTGTTCTTGTGTTTGGCAGAAGATGTCTGGAGTTCGTGGCGGTCGTCGAGGTTGTAATACGGGTGGTGGTCATGACAGGGGTCGAGGCAACATCAGCATGACCTAGGAAGAGCTGAACAACCTGCTTCAGCAACAAGTGAATGTCGCACTAGCTGGTTTTCATGCCGCGCAGCAAGGCCTTGGTGGTAAATTTGATTACTTCAACTTTTATCTATATCTTGGGTGTTGTGCTTATGTTGATTATTCAAGTGTTTTTGGCATAGGGAATGCTGTCAATCAAACTCATCTAGTGTAGCCTGTGTGCACATTTAAAATGTTTATGGACTGTAAGCCTCACAACTTCAGTGGAACTGAGGGAGCAGTGGGACTGCTCAGGTGGCTAGAGAAGATTGAGTCAGTGTTTGGTATGTGTAACTGCCTAGCCGCGGATCATGTGAAGTTTGCTACGGGAATTTTTGAAGGTCCTGCTTTGACCTGGTGGAACTCCACTACTCAGATCCTTGGCTTAGGGAAAGCCAATGCTATGCCTTGGTTGGAGTTTGTTCAGCATTTGAGGTCGGAGTACTACCCTCGGGATGAGGTGAAGAAGTTAGAGCATGAGTCGTGGAATCATAAAATGATGGGTTCAGAGATTGAGGAGTATACCACTAAGCATCACGAACTTGCCGTGATGTGTCCTGAGTTGAATACACTGGAGTACAGGAGGATTGAACACTATATTGCTTTGCTAGTGCCAGAGATTCAAGGGTTGGTGGCTACTAGTGAAGCTGCTACACTTCAGGGTACTATTAGGTTGGCTCATAGGCTAACCGATCTGAAGGTTGAAGAGGCTGCCTTGCCTCCCAGGGGCGCTGTTGTAAATGCCCCTGAGAACAACAAGAGGAAGTGTGAAAGTGTGGGGAAGAGTTCAGCTCTAGTTCAGCCTCAGCAGCAGGTGAAGAAGTTTGAAGCATCAGGTTCGTCATCTAGCCAGAAACAAGGGGGTTATGCTGGGAAGAATCCTAAGTGTAATCAGTGTGGGTTTCATCATGTTGGGACTTGTGATAAGTTTCATTGTAATCGTTGTCAGCGGGTTGATCTTCTTGCTAAGGATTGTAGGGTCAATCTACCATCTAAGTCGGCTCAAGCTGCTATCCCTGCTCATGCTCCTTAGGGAAACCAGGGTTGTTATAACTGTAGAGAAGCAGTGTTAGGACAAAGAGGATTGGTGAAACCACTTTTGGAAACCTAAGTATAATTCATTTCTGTCAAATATATTCCAAGTATAGAACTACTGAAGAAAGAAGACAAAAGTACTGAAGAAGGATTCTACATGTACTGAAGAAGAAATACATCAGAAGTTCTGAAGTCCAAACCAGACAGTTTACTGAAGAACTACTGAAGAAAAACTACTCATCAGTAGTTTGTCATTCATCAGCACTTGTTCAAGAATCTTTCCACCGCCTTATGTTTCAGTAGTATATTAGTTTAGTATTACTTTAACTTTATGTACAAGTTTCAAGACTACAACTTGTTGCAACTTGTTTCTAAACTTGCTTTTTGGCAAGGTTCATGTATTTGTAAAGTCTATAAATAGATGGGTTCATCCCTCTGTTTTAGACATTGATTTTTAATACAGAAATCCTTCAAAGCTTATCAATGTTATTTCCATTTCATTTACTGAGAATCTGTTTAAGTATTCATTCTCATTCAATACTTAGATTCTCATTAAATACTTGTCTTTAGTTTTATCAAACATCCAGGGGGAGTAATAACTCCTGTTGATAAGTGTAGCTTTAACTTAAATCATTCCGCTGTGCTATAACTGATAAAGAACTTGCTAAACACTTAAGTGTTCACTAGCAAGTTCATACAAAGAGCAATACTGATCCAACAATTGGTATCAGAGCACTGGTTTATCCGATCACATATCAATCTAACACATTGAGAATTAGACACAGGCTCTTATTGATATTCAATAAAGGATTGAAAGTTCACTTTTATCAACATCCATCACTTTAAGAGATATTTGACAAATCATTACTCTTTTAAATGGATCCTCATAATACTGGTTCTGCCAAAAAACCTGCTATGCTAGTAACAAATGAATACAATATCTGGCAAAGGAGAATGGCACATACCTTATCACAGACCAACACAGGTTGCTGGAAATCTGTGATATATGGTCCTCATAAACCAGTAAATATCAATCTTGAAACTAAAGAAGAAATACCAAAAGACCCAAAAGACTATACAGATGATGATTTCCTAAAACTTGAGCTTGATGATAAAGCTTTCTCTATGTTGGCGATGGCACTCCCAAATGAAATCTACTCTGGCCTATTACATTGTGATAGTGCCAAAGAGCTTTGGGACTGCCTCAAAGAACAGTTTGGAGGAACTGAAGAGGTGATTGCCAACACCAGAGAAATCCTGGCTCAACAATATGAAACTTTTGCTCACATTAATGGGGAAACTTTAACACAACAATTTGAAAGATTCTCCTCATTAATATCTGAGCTAAAATTAAATGGTCAGACCTACACAACTGTATCTATGCTTCATAGATTTTTAAGGTCTTTACCTGAAAAATGGGAAACATACGCTATAGTCTTAAGATCTTCACCAGACTTTAGCTCCCTCACTCTTACAAAACTACATGGGAGATTACTTACTTTTGAAAGAGAAATTGATCAAAAGAAAAAGTTACAAAGTTCTGGTAAAACTGCTGATGACTATCTACCAGGTTATACAGCACTATTAGGACAAGACTCACCAACTTGTTCAAATAGTTTTGGATCTTTTGACCACATTGACATAACTGCTGGGATCTCATCTGAAAGATCATTCCCAGGTTATGACAATAATGATTTTAGTCAAACTGCTGATAACATGTGTTTTATCATGGATGATTTAAAAATTTTTAGCAGTGATGACTTGGAAGAAATGGATATTCTACACCAACTGGCCATGTTAAGTATAAAAACAAACAAATTTTACAAAAGGTCAGGAAGGAAATTCCCAGGACTCAACAGTTCCACAAAAATTGGTTTTGACAAATCTAAACTTAGATTTCACAAGTGTCAAAAGTTGGGACACTTTGCTAGAGAGTGTAGAAGCTCTAGCTTTAACCAATCTTAGTCTGGAAATAATTTTAACCCCAGTTATAACAGGAATAATGGAACACAAGGGAGTGCACATTTTTTACAGGCACAGGCTCCACAAAGCCAATATGTGCCACAAGTACAATATGTACAGATGCCTGCTCAACAGATGCAGAGCCAACAATCAATCCCTCCCTTTCCAGCTGCTCAACCACCTCCACAGACTCAGCAACCCTCACAACAAAGTTTATATACTTCAGGGTATGTTGACTGGAGCAGTCTTCCTTTTGACACTACTGAGTGTAACCCTGATGCAGACAACAAGATGTTTGACATCAATTGGGGAAATCCTGACAATGGCAGAAAGAACTTTGCCTTGATGGCATTTGAGGGATGCACCTCAAAATCTGCCTTGTCACGGGTATCAAAAGAATCTTTGACAAAACTTTGTTCAACTTCTTGTAAAGAATCTTTTGCTCTCATAAGAGAGACTAATGTGCACTTACAAGGTAAAGCAAATGACTCTAAGAGAAAATTCACTCAGATGAAATATGATTTAGAAAGAAAACTTGCTGCAAAAACAAAAGAAGTTTCTAAATTAACTAACAATGCTATTGAAACCCAAGCACAACTTAAAATCATGATAGATGACCTAGGAAATGTCAGAAAAGAGCTTGCTGACACCAAGGTCACTTGTGAAAAATGGGTTGAATCTTGTAAGGGGTACCAACTATTGCTAAACAAACAAAGTGCTTCAAATGTTAGGTTTGACATAGGGTACAATCACACTGAAACACCAACAGATTTTTACCCCAAAACTACTGAAGATGGGAGAAAAATTGTTTCAGGTAAAACTTTTGAAGAGAAAGAATGCACATCTTTCCATGAAAACTTTCTAAAAACTCACAAAGAATGTTCTTTAGAAGTACTGATAAAATCTGACATTAAGCCATCAGTAGTTTCAACTACATCAGGAGTTGAGAACCTGAAAACTACTGATGAGCTAGAACCAATCAATTCAGTCAGAAACTTGTCTTTAAAAGAAAAGACAAAAGAATGTGAAATCTGTGGTCTGTTCAACCACAAGACAGAATTTTGCAGATACAGAAAAGGTATTCAGTACAACAAGAAAATTCAACAACTGGTTGTGGGAAAACAAATCAGAAATGATTTTGTTGAAACTTTTTCTCCTAGGAAACAACAACCAGTAAACACCTTTTCTTAGAAAACGACAAAATCTCAACATAAATCTTTTTTCTCAAAATTCTCTTTCAGTAGTTAGACCTAAATTATCAGCAGTTTCACAAACTGCTGAGATTAAAGATCTCATGAACATGATAAAACTACTGATGACCAAAGTTGATGGTGGTCCTCAAAAGGATACCACCATTGCTCTTAATGAAAAATCCATTGCCAAAAAGACATGGATTCCTCAACTTGGTCAAGAACAAACTGTAAATGTTCTCAAGAGCAAACCCAAAGCCAAACTGGCTTGGGTTCCCAAATCTAACTAATTTGCTATTTTGTGCAGAGAGTTTCCAGAGGCTTAAATAGCATTTGGTATGTTGACAGTGGAGGCTCAATGCACATAACTGGATGCAGATACCTGATAAACAATTTTATCAGTCAAAGAGAAGGATCTGTATCCTTTGGGAACAATGCTAAGGGATATGTGCTAGGACATGGCAATGTCTCCTCTGGAAAAATACAGTTTGACAAGGTCAATCTAGTTGAAAACCTTAAGTACAACTTGCTGAGTGTGTCACAAATGTGTGATAAAGGATATTCTTCCTTTTTCACAAAGACAGCATGCAAGATCATATCACCAGAAGGCCAAAAGTTGATAGAGAAGATCATTAAAGATCATACTTTGTTGATAGCCAAAAGATGTGGCAATGTCTATGCAGTGGACATTGAAAAGGACAAAGTACTGAACAACACTGCCTGTTTCTTCTCAAAGGCATCAACTTCAGAGACTGATCTCTGGCACAGGAGACTTGGCCATGTGAACTTTAAAAACATAAATAAAGTCACAAAAATGGGCTTGGTCAGAGGTCTACCTTTGAAGGTATACCAGTGTCAAGAACACTGTGTATCCTATTTGAAGGGAAAGCAGCATCAGTCCTCCTATAAGTCTATTGAAGAATCTAAAACAACTGCATGTCTTCAACTACTCCATATGGACTTATTTAGGCCAGTAAAAATCATGAGCGTTGATAAGAAGAAATACTGCTTAGTCAACATTGATGACTACTGAAGATTTACATGGATATTCTTCTTATTTTCCAAGGATGTGGTAGCTGAAATCATCAAGTTCTTCATTCTACAAGTAGAGAAACAATATTCTCTATCTGTTAAAGCCATTAGAAGTGACAATGGGACAGAGTTCATGAACAAAACTCTGGATCTGTTTGTCTAAAGGGATTATTAGACAATACAATGTTCCTAGAACTCCTGAACAAAATGGTGTAGTAGAAAGGAAGAACAGAACCTTAATTGAAGGAGCAAGAAAAATATTAGCTGATTCAGGCCTACCATTGTATTTTTGGGCTGAAGCAGTTAACACTGCATGTTATGTTCAAAATAGAGTCCTTGTCAACAAGAGACACTCCAAGACTGCCTATGAAGTTCTTCATGTCATAAAGCCCCTTATCTCCTTTTTCAGGGCTTTTGGATGTCAATGTTTCATTCTAAACATCAAAGACTCTATTTCAAAGTTTGCTGCTAAAGTTGATTCAGGTTACTTTCTTGGTTATTCTTCCACTAGAAAAGCCTACAAGGTTTTTAACTCAAGAACCAGGATAGTAGAAGAAACACTGAATGTCAAGTTCAATGAGTCAAAATACACTCTTATTCCAGCACATCCTGCTGAACTTTTTGACCTAGACAGCTTTCATTTTGGACCTGAAAAGACTGTTACTTCATCTAACCCAACTAATTATGGTGATCAAAGGTTTGATGATGAGGATCCAACACCCTGGACTCCTCAAACAGTCATTAAGTCAACTTCCAAACCATAAGAAATTTCACAAGCTTCTGACTCAACAACTGCTGATGTACAAACTCAAACATCTGCTTCAGCACCTAAAACTACTGAAGACACTGAAACTGCTGAACCAGACATTATAAACCTCAGTGGTTTGTTTGATGAAGTACAAGAGCCACCTACACCTGTCAGTGGTTTACAACAACTGATTGAGCACAAAGATCATCCACTTGAACAAATCATGGGTGATATTGCATCAGGTGTTCTTACAAGAAGCCAGCTTTCAACTTTTGCTTCTTCTCAGCATTCATTTCTCAGTTGGAACCTAAGAAGTACCAAGAAGCCCTCAAAGACAACAATTGGGTGCAAGCCATGCAAGATAAGTTGCTTCAATTCAAAAAGCAACAGGTTTGGGAAATCTGTCCCTTACCACCAAACAAGCAACCAATTGGCACAAGATGGGTTTTTAGGAACAAACAACATGAGGCTGGTATGATTATAAAGAACAAGGCAAGACTGGTAGTACAAGGTTACTCTCAAGAAGAAGGAATTGATTATGATGAAACCTTTGCTCCAGTTGTAAGGCTTGAAGCCATCAGGTTATTTCTGGCCTATGCCATTTCCAACAAAATCAAAGTTTTTCAATGTTAAAAGTGTATTTTTGTATGGAAAAATAAAAGAGGAAGTGTATGTCTGTCAGCCACCTGGGTTTGAGGATCCTTCTCATCCTGAGTGGGTGTACAAGCTAGACAAAGCTCTTTATGGGCTCAAACAGGCTCCAAGAGCCTGGTATGAAACATTTTCTAACTTTTTGCTCAAAAATTACTTCACAAGAAGCTCAATTGATAAAACTCTTTTCATAAAACATGTTGGAAATCATGTCTTACTTGTTCAAATATATGTTGATGATATCATATTTGGTTCAACAAACACAAAACTGTATGATGAATTTAAGAAACTCATGCAATCAAAATTTGAGATGAGTACAATGGGAGAACTGCAGTACTTTCTGGGACTGCAGATTAAACAACAAACAAATGGAACTTTTATACATCAATCAAAATATGTTAAAGAATTATTGAACAAATTTTCTTTACAAGACTGTAAATCATGTTCCACTCCCATGACACCAACCACACAAGTTGAACCATATGATCAAGGAAAACAGGTTGATCAAACCATGTATAGATGTATGATAGGTTCCCTTTTATATCTAACTGCTTCTAGACTGTAACATCGCAAAATTTTCAAATTTTAATACGTATATTATATTTTTTTTTTCATTCATAATGTGCTTAAGTTTTATTTTCCGACCACACAACTTATATATATATATGTATATATATATATATAAGTATAATAATAATAATAATAATAATAATAATAATAATAATAATAATAATAATAATAATAACAATAATAATGTTGACACTAATATAACTAGTATGTTAAACCGTCCTTAACCCAACAAACCAAAGCCCAAAACCCCATTATTTCCTTTAAAATCCGAAGCCCAGCCCACATTTCTCTTGGTCCGGCCCAACCCCCTTGTCTGTTTACAAAAAAAAAAAAAAAGAAAATTTTGCTTCTGCCGGGATTCGAACCTGGGCAGAAGGCCGGCCAGCATCCACAACAAACAGCCCAACCAACTGGGCTACACAACTTTTCTGTTTGATCTTCAGTTCGCCTTGTATATATATGGTATACTCACACTAACAGTTGACTTAGCAAAGTCAACTGTGACCATCGATCACCATAATCAGCCCCATTAACTCGTAATTAACCCATGATTTGCATCATTACATGATTTCCGGCCATCTATGACTCAGCAACACGAAAAATTACAGTCAATTGTTACCCAATTTACCAAACACGCGTGGAAAATTCAATGGTTGGTCAATGGTTTCCAATTCGAACACCCAGGCCATAACACTATAAATTGTTCATTCACAAGCAATTACAAGTCGCCGAACTTCATCTCTCAACCTCGAATTCTACTTAAAAACCTTCTTTGTTGATTATTTGATCACGTTTTGACTTTATTGGTTGACCGAGCAATCGTGAACAATCAAGCATTGTAAGTATGATGTTTTTGATGGGTTTTGTTTATCGGCACCCAAACAACATAAACCCTAAGGTTAATCGGGTTAATGTTGTGTGGATTGTCTGATTGTAGATCCTAGGGCTCGTAATTAAGATTTTGGGGAAGATCACGTCTTTCTGTTTATATTTATTTTAAATTAACAACAACCAAACACAACCACTGGCTTGGACTAGGTGGTTGTGTCTGGTGTTCAACAACCGAGTCACGCGGGTTCGAGTCCCGGCCGTAGCATTCCCTTTTTCCTTTTCCATTTTTAAAACAAACAAATCAATTAATTATATATAATACATTTAATCTTATAAATTCGTTTTTAAATATTAAAACTCTTTTATAAATTCTAAAAAAATTACTTTTAGTTAATCTGATATAAATGTTCCACCTACAATTTTTAGTTTTCAAAAATTAATTTATTTAATATATATAATAAATAAATCAAGTTTATTCCATTTTATTTATAAAATTCTATAAAAATATCAAAACGATCTTATAAATTTCCACAAAAATTATTCTAAGTTTTTATAGCAATAAACTTTTCTGAAATGATTTTTATTTCAGAAAAATCATTTATTTAATATTTTTAATCAATTTTTGTTAGTTTTAATCATAATTAAATCATTAATAAATCCAATTTTTAATATTTTTCACCAAAATTTTATACAAATTATTTCTGAATATTTAGAACAGAAATATAAATTTTAAACCTATAATTCTTTAATTTTAATATTTTTAAATATTAAAGTTAGATTTTGACAATTTGTTATAAATAGAATTAATATTCTATTTTAAAGAAAATAATTTTGTACAAATTATTTTTATACTTTAAACACATTTTTGTGACCATCTTAAATTTAAATTCCATAAAAAGAATTTTTGTTTATTTATTTACAAAAATTCTCTCATTTATCAAACAATTTTAATATTAATCTAACGAGCATTTATCCCCAAATTCGAAGCCCTAGAACTTATACATTTGTAGACTTGTTAGACTTAAACATATTTATTACCTTATTATAGGGTGATACTTGATACATTTGGGCAACACCATATTACAATTTTTCAACAGATATAACATTTTGCTAAGGTGAGTTTTACATAGCCCCTTTTCTATTTATCACAATTTTTGGGGTGAAACATGTTACAACAATATTTATGCAATTCAATCATCAATGTGTCTATGTGTATTTCTATGTTGCATTATGTCTTGAACATGACTAGGGTAAGCACAATTCTAGCATAAACATTCATCAGCCAAACGGTATACATTGATAGATCTATTGGACTGACAATCCCACCCGGATACGTGCCTCCGACAAAGGTTGCGTGGGTGTTTGTTACTGCAATATAAACGAGTGAACCATGAGCGTATGGGATGTACCACAATACAACAGTCACAATGGTTGATTATGCACTCGATTTACTTCTAGTATGTTTTCACATATGGACTAGATTTCCATGACACATGAATTGCACAACAATTTCATTCGATCATCAAAACCTATGTAATTCTCACCAACTTTTGTTGACCCAAAATATTTTCAACTTAACATGTTTCAGGTTCTACTTGCTTGAAGATTTGCTTGAAGATATGTGCATAGTTTTTTTTATTTGGTGTACGAATTCTTGTAGAACAATTGTATGTAATTTATTAAATTATTTAATGAAATTTATTATTCACCATGAGCTACTGAATAATCATCACTACGTGACATCCCGATGTTTCCGCCATCGGTTGGGGTGTTACAGATTGGTATCAGAGCCATGGTTATAGGGAATTAGGTTATTAGGAAAATAATCTAGTCTATAACCATAGGATTTAACCAGTACTTGCTTCTTTTACATGCTATACTCTATCTCCCTCCTACTTGTTATCCCTACTTTCATCCCTACAAGAAGGTTGTTCTCCATCACTGGATCCACTTTTAGACTAATAAGGCAAAATCCTCAGGTTTAACCTGAACCACCTTGAGATCTCGTCGAAGTTGTATATTTTAATAACGAACACGTGCAATCTAGAAGGGTGAACGCCTGTATTCTGAGTCTTCTGTCTAGGTTGGCATTGCGCATATATCCCAATCAGACGAGGGACCCGGATGCCTACCTGGGAATTCTCGGGATGAGTGTTCACTTATAGGCTAAAGCATGTCTTCATATGTTATTAGAATTTAGAATCTTTGATAAGTCAACGTTTTCGTTTATTCAATGAATAAATGATTACATTCCTTATATAACCTCATTCATTTCATTGTGTCTCATACAGATCATGCCTCCACGTCGCAGTGCTCGTCTTAACAGTGGTGACAATCATGATGAAGAAAGTAGCAATCACAACCACAACCACGATACTAACCACAACAACAACAACAACAACAACAACAACAATGGAGTTGATGCTCAACTGGCTGCTATCATTTCTCAACAAATGGCGCAGCAAATCGCAACTCTGGTTCCCAACTTACTAGCTCAAGTCATCCAGTTGAACGGGAACGGTAACGGCAACGGGAATGGAAATGGTCTTCCAGCCTGTACCCTTAAGCACTTTAATTCTTGCAATCCCCCAAAGTTTAGTGGTGAAGAAGGAGCTACAGGACTCCTACAATGGTTTGAGGGTATTGAGAATACCTTCATTAACAGTGAATGCCCCGACAACTTTAAAGTCCGTTATGCCATGAGTGTTCTTCACAAACGAGCACTCACTTGGTGGAATGAAGAAAAACGCACTCGCGGAGCTGAAGCTGCACTAGCCTTAACTTGGGATCAAGCTAAAGACATTATGAAGGCAGAGTTCTGTCCTCGTAATGAAATTAAGAAGCTGGAAGATGAATTTCATGATCTTGCTCAAGACAGTGGGGAAAACCTTGCTTACAACACTCGTTTTCACGAACTTAGCTTACTACTACCCCACAAAGTCACCCCTTTGCCCATTGCGATCGAAAAATACATTGGCTGCCACTCTAACAGATAACCATGTGAAGGCAGGAACCCTGACTCGTAAAGGGGAAAAGAAAAAGGATACTCCCCAACCAGCCGTCGAAATCAAAACCGAGGCCTCAACCTACGGGAAGTGTAAGGTCAGGAATTTTGCAATAGACACCACTGCCCCACCCAACAAGAAACAATACAACGGGAAGCTGCCTAAGTGTGACACCTGCCAGTATCACCATCCAACTCAAGTACCCTGCCGACAGTGCACCAATTGGCAAAGGTATGGGCATCTTGCAGATGCTTGTCGAATCCCCGCTACAAATGCTCTTGATGCTCCAATTAACCCCGCTTGAGACCCTTCAGCCACTTGACAACAAGCCCCGTCATTTGAATGATGTCTATTTTTCTCTTTAATTCTATGTATTGACATTTTATCGATTCGAGTAATAAAATCAAGTATTATCATAACATCTGAGTGCATGGTTGTTTGAATGTGAATTAATTGCTATATCTATAATCATACTTACTTACTTGTACAACAATTAGTTGACTACCAAACAACCTACTCAACGATTGGTAGAGGTCATCATGTCTTTTCAACAGTCGGGAGAGGCCCTACCATCTGCTCAACGACTAATGGAGACTATCGAACCTGCTCAACAATCGGTAGAGTCATAAAAGGACGCAAAACCCTAATGTAAGGTAAATTGGTGATTACGGTCGGGAACGTAATCATGAATTTACAGGTACGTTAAGGTAGTGTGAAATTTTATCAAGGCTTTCAGTAGTCGACCAATTATAAACTTGGTGTTTTCTTTTAACTTTGGGACGAAGTTTCCTAAAGTAGGGGAGACTGTAACATCGCAAAATTTTCAAATTTTAATACGTATATTATATTTTTTTTTCATTCATAATGTGCTTAAGTTTTATTTTCCGACCACACAACTTATATATATATATGTATATATATATAAGTATAATAATAATAATAATAATAATAATAACAACAACAATAATGTTGACACTAATATAACTAGTTTGTCAAACCCTCCTTAACCCAACAAACCAAAGCCCAAAACCCCATTATTTCCTTTAAAATTCGGAGCCCAGCCCACATTTCTCTTGGTCCGGCCCAACCCCCTTATCTGTTTACAAAAAAAAAAAGAAGAAAATTTTGCTTCTGCCGCGATTCGAACCCGGGCAGAAGGCCGGCCAGCATCCACAACAAACAGCCCAACCAACTGGGCTACACAACTTTTTTGTTTGATCTTCAGTTCGCCTTGTATATATATGGTATACTCACACTAACAGTTGACTTAGCAAAGTCAACTGTGACCATCGATCACCATAATCAGCCCCATTAACTCGTAATTAACCCATGATTTGCATCAATACATGATTTCCAGCCATCTATGACTCAGCAACACGAATAATTACAGTCAATTGTTACCCAATTTACCAAACACGCGTAGAACATTCAATGGTTGGTCAATGGCTTCCAATTCGAACACCCAGGCTATAACACTATAAATTGATCATTCACAAGCAATTACAAGTCGCCGAACTTCATCTCTCAACCTCTAAGTCTACTTAAAAACCTTCTGTGTTGATTATTTGATCACGTTTTGACTTTATTGGTTGACCGAGCAATCATGAACAATCAAGCATTGTAAGTATGATGTTTTTGATGGGTTTTGTTTATCGGCACCCACACCACATAAACCCTAAGGTTAATCGGGTTAATGTTGTGTGGATTGTCTGATTGTAGATCCTAGGGCTCGTAATTAAGATTTTGGGGAAGATCACGTCTTTCTGTTTATATTTATTTTAAATTAACAACAACCAAACACAACCACTGGCTTGGACCAGGTGGTTGTGTCTGGTGTTCAACAACCGAGTCACGCGGGTTCGAGTCCCGGCCGTAGCATTCCCTTTTTCCTTTTCCATTTTTAAAACAAACAAATCAATTAATTATATATAATACATTTAATCTTATAAATTCGTTTTTAAATATTAAAACTCTTTTATAAATTCTAAAAAAATTACTTTTAGTTAATCTGATATAGATATTCCACCTACAATTTTTAGTTTTCAAAAATTAATTTATTTAATATATATAATAAATAAATCAAGTTTATTCCATTTTATTTATAAAATTCTATAAAAATATCAAAACGATCTTATAAATTTCCACAAAAATTATTCTAAGTTTTTATAACAATAAACTTTTCTGAAATGATTTTTATTTCAGAAAAATCATTTAGTTAATATTTTTAATCAATTTTTGTTAGTTTTAATCATAATTAAATCATAATAAATCCAATTTTTAATATTTTTGCACCAAAATTTTATACAAATTATTTCTGAATATTTAGAACAGAAATATAAATTTTAAACCTCTAATTCTTTAATTTTAATATTTTTAAATATTAAAGTTAAATTTTGACAATTTGTTATAAATAGAATTAATATTCTATTTTAAAGAAAATAATTTTGTAAAAATTATTTTTATACTTCAAACACATTTTTGTGACCATCTTAAATTTAAATTCCATAAAAAGAATTTTTGTTTATTTATTTACAAAAATTCTCTCATTTATCAAACAATTTTAATATTAATCTAACGAGCATTTATCGTCAAATTCGAAGCCCTAGAACTTATACGTTTGTAGACTTGATAGACTTAGACATATTTATTACCTTATTATAGGGTGAGACTTGATACATTTGGGCAACACCATATTACAATTTTTCAACAGATATAACATTTTGCTAAGGTGAGGTTTACATAGCCCCTTTTCTATTTATCACCATTTTTGGGGTGAAACATGTTACAACAATATTTA
The DNA here is from genome assembly GCA_028751855.1 of Ambrosia trifida. NCBI lineage: Eukaryota > Viridiplantae > Streptophyta > Magnoliopsida > Asterales > Asteraceae > Ambrosia > Ambrosia trifida. The sequence continues at coordinate 129,462,009 of CM054128.1, read as the reverse complement.
TGCAATTCAATCATCAATGTGTCTATGTGTATTTCTATGTTGCATTATGTCTTGAACATGACTAGGGTAAGCACAATTCTAGCATAAACATTCATCAGCCAAACGGTATACATTGATAGATCTATTGGAGTGACAATCCCACCCGGATACGTGCCTCTTACAAAGGTTGCGTGGGTGTTTGTTACTGCAATATAAACGAGTGAACCATGAGCGTATGGGATGTACCACAATACAACTATCACAATGGTTGATTATGCACTCGATTTACTTCTAGTATGTTTTCACATATGGACTAGATTGCCATGACACATGAAGTGCACAACAATTTCATTCGATTATCAAAACCTATGTAATTCTCACCAACTTTTGTTGACCCAAAATATTTTCAACTTAACATGTTTCAGGTTCTACTTGCTTGAAGATTTGCTTGAAGATATGTGCATAGTTTTTTTTATTTGGTGTACGAATTCTTGTAGAACAATTGTATGTAATTTATTAAATCATTTAATGAAATTTATTATTCACCATGAGCTACTGAACAATCATCACTACGTGACATCCCGATGTTTCCGCCATCAGTTGGGGTGTTACATAGACCAGATATTATGTTTTCAACATGTGTCTATGCTAGATATCAATCAGCTCCGAGGGAATCACACCTCATTGCAGTCAAAAGAATCTTTAGATATCTGAAAGGAACTCCAACACTTCGAATTTGGTATCCTGCTTCAAGCAATACCAAGTTATCAGCTTTTTCAGATAGTGACTATGAAGGGTGTAAAATGTCAAGAAAATCAACATCTGGTGGTTGTCAATTCTTGGGAAACTGTCTAGTGTCCTGGCAATCAAAGAAACAAACATCTGTTGCAACTTCAACTACTGAAGCTGAATACATTGCAGCTGCAAGTTGTACATAACAGATACAATGGCTCTAGTATCAACTTCTTGATTATGGAATCAAAGAGACCAAGACACCATTGCTTGTAGGCAGCAAATCTGCCATTAGCATCATTCAAAATCCTGTTCAGTTTTCAAAAACCAAACATATTGAAATCCGGTATCATTTCATAAGAGATTGCTATGAAAAAGGCAAGATTGAAGTGAAACATGTAGCAACAGCTAATCAAATAGCTGACATATTCACTAAACCCCTTGACACATCAACATTTCAGAAGTTAGTATCCATGCTTGGGATGCTAAATTTGTAAGTGTTTCTTTTTATTTTTCTGCACATATTTTCATTTTTCATTTACATGTGTTTTTAAGTCTGAAAACTTCTGAAAAACAAACAAGAGAGAAACTACTGATGAACAAAACATCAGTATGGGAATATTTTCTGAAAAATGATTAACTTCTGATAAAATAACCTTCAGAAGTTATGAATAAAGTATTTATAAAACATTCTCATCAGTTGTTAACAACTACTGAAGAGAAAGTGGGAACTACTGATGATAATTGTTCTTCATCAGCAGTTTGGTTAAAAAGGGTAAATCAGACTTTTCCCACATCAGAAGTTTGACCTAGGCGGTTATAAACTTCCGATAATTACCTTTTCCAACACTTATCCTTTCAAAAAGCAAAAATTCCCTCCTTCTCTCTCACAAAACACTCTCAAGACCTAAACCTGTAAAAACACTGTTCGATCCACACACACAAACCACATGGCTCTAATACTGAAACAAGGACACAATCAAAGAGGCTACTTCGAAAAACATGAAGCCTGGTCCCAATACGACGAAATCATTGATTTGGTCGTCAAATCCCAATACTTCACCGCCCTTACCATCGACCCTCCAATCCACACTGAAACTCTAAATGAGTTTTGGGCAAACTCAAAGACGGTGATGGTGAACAACAAAGTGATCTCCCTCAACTGAACCATCCAAGGGAGAAGAATGGCAATCACACCGGCTACTTTGGCAATTAGGCTGGGTTTGGATGATGTAAACGCCCCAGACCAAGTTCCAAACTCTCAGATTCACTTAACCATGACAGTGTGTGGTTACCAAGGTACTCTCTCACATGCTACAATTTTTAAGAAATATTTTGAACCAAAGTATAAACTACTGTTTCATTATATTATTATGTGTTTGATCATATTCTACGTTCGACCTTTTCTCAATAATCGTGGGTTCGAAGGTGGAAATGTTCCAGGTTCGACCATTTCTGATGACCCGAATGTAGAATATAACAAACTATCTCACTTTTGACCAAAATAATCCACTTTCGACTTCACGTATGGTCGAAGGTACAAACTATGGTCGAATGTACAACAACACACTCACAATATCTAGGTTCGACCCTTAAAATTACCACGTTCGACCTAAAAACCTCAGATTCGACCTAAAACTCACACGTTCGACCGTTCTTCCCTAGGTTCGACCCTGTTCATTTGAAAAATAGTTATTCTTTAAAAATCAGTTAATTTGACCTCAATTTTTCAAAAGTTGATGAATTTTGATGATGTTTTGCAGGTTTTGCTTCGGAATTGATTTGGAACAAGTTTAATGAAGAGAATTCTAGATTTTATCAATGAAAACTAGTCCGAATCAATCAATGTTCATCAAAAACTATTGTTCTTTGAAAACTGAAAATTTTGGATCAAAAATAGGTCCAAATCAGCTCAAATATTATCAATTCGTAGTTGTTTGATCCTTATGGCTCTAATACCACTTTGTAGGAGGATCGAATTGTGAAAAACAATAGGTTTGATCAAACAAGTCTACCAATTCAGATGCGAAATCCCTGAATCAGTTACGAAATTATAATACAATCAACAAAACACACAAATCACCATTAACATTCCTTTTCATTCATAAACATACTTGATAAAAGTTACAAAAACCTTGTTTATAATGATAAAGACACAATTCAGACTTAAACAAAACCCTAGGGAGAAAACGAGATCGAAGGAGGGAAACAAATGACAAAAACTTATCATGAAAATGAAAATCAAACTATTTATAGACCTACACATTCGCCCCTACTTAAGGTCGAATGTGCAGGTTCGCCCCAATGTTTGGACGAATCAACACAACTCTCTACAAAACTCTCCCTTTGACCTTTATCTTCTACCTTCGACCCTTTTAAGTCACCTTCGACCCTCTGAATTCCAATTTCGACCCTACGCTTTTGGTAAAACAGAATAAAATGCGCAATCCAATAGCACTAGTCGCAAAACGTGTATCAACAGATGGGTTGTCCAGCCATGAACTTAAATCCTTGGCATGAGATAGTGATTGGAGTCCCTCGTTCTGGTGGGGGAAATCTTATCTAGCCAGCGACATCGAAACAACGCCAGCGTTGCCACCTCTCTTTTAGGAGAACTCAGAGCACGTAATCGAAAACTCAAACTGAATTTTGGGACGAAATTCTTTTCAACTTGGGGATGATGTGACACCTAGAAAATTTTTCAGAATTTTCTCTCACTTTACACTCACTTGACGCCAACTTTACTGCTTACTTACTAAATTTCGGGACGAAATTCTATTCAACTTGGGGATGAAGTGATAACCCGTAATTTCATGTTCTCACCTAAGCTGAACTCTAGTTACATTCTATGGATTCTACTTAACTAGGGTTAGCTAGTTAAGTCACATGTCGCACAGTTATAGGTTAATAACTGCATGAAGTAGTAATTCGGGGAATTACCAGACTATATACATGAGTAGTGAACCTCGGACGTTGGTGAACGGTGAAATTAGATAATTGTGAATTAATTGATTGAGATTGATTGCAATTACGTGCTTCTATGAAACTCTGTGAAACTATGTTAATAAAAATCGTAAAAGGTGGGCCGTTAGGATGGTTGGGGTCTTTACACATGGGGTTACACTTGTTATGGTCCAAAATAGCAAAAACATCAAAGGAAACACGCGGTACGACGAAGCAGGCCACTCGGAGCGGACCGGGGAGGAGTGAGCGGCCGCTCACTCACTCCGAGCCGCCGCGCGCGGGTGCCTGTCGAACCTAAACCGACTCAAATCACTATTTATGCAATCTTAAGCCTCATGTATCCCCTAAACTCAACCCTAATCACCCCCTACTACCTAGTTACGAAAATATTAACCCCAAACACCTGCTAAGGCTCAAGAACATCTATCGGGAAGCTTGGGGAGAAATCGAATGATAGTCTTGAAGTGCTTGCGGTATAATATTCAATCTCTTGTGTTCTAATCTTCTTTAATATGTTTTTAAGCATCATAACAAAGTTTTCCAGGTCTGAAACGTTTTCATAAAGATTAAAACTTGTCATTCATAAAGATTAAAGGGCTTAAACATGATGTTATACGATGGTTATTGTATGTATTGCATGAGTTGGTATGTTCTTGGTGTTTTAGACTTCTAGGGTTTATGATTGTTGATATTTATGATGTATCTTTCAAGTTTTGATCATATTTGGGTCTTATTAATGTTGTATGATGATTTTAGGGTGTTATGGATTGATAATTTGCAACTAGTGTTTGATATAGTTGATAATATTGAATGATTAAAATCTGGACAGAATCTGAATGTCGAGTTGTAGGGTCTGTTACGTGGCTTGCGAGTTGTAGGGTCTGTTACGTGGCTTGCAAGTAATTGTTTTGATCGATTCTTTGCATGTGTGTATTGTACATGGTCTTAGATTTTTAGAATGGGAAAAATCATCTGATTTGGATGTTGTTTGATAAGTTTTTGGAATTTTCTTTGAGTAAAGGTCATATCAGAGTTTCAGATTAATAAACTGGGTCAACTTTAACCAATCATAACTCGAGTTTTACAAAGAATTAAGTTATGAAATTTGGACAGTAGGTCAACATTGGAATAACTTGGCTTTTCCAAGTGGATTAATCCCGTTTGGATGAATACAAGAGTTTTGGGAATTTTTCTACTAATCTAATCTGTTGTGTGTATTTTCTGGACATAGCTGTGTTGCATGAGTTTTCATAATTTTTGTGCAAGCTTTTATCACGAACTAAAAATATGGACTTGTCCAGTAGCCCCCTAGAATATCTTGTAAAATTTTGGGAGTATAATTCACTGGATAAGTATTTTTAATAAATTAGTTTTCATGGCACATAATTTGTCCTGAAAACACATATTGTGTAATGTACGTTTATGTGACTATTTGGAGTCTTATGTCGTATGTATTTGACATGAACTTGAATGGACAATTATATGAGATGGATATGAAGTGTAAAACTGATGATAATCAACATATTCACCAATGGGTCCGTAGGGTTTACTTATGCATGTAGAATCGTTAGGTGTCACTTACATGGTTTTGAACTTTTAAATGTCTCGGACAAACGGGTTATATGGTGTAATGATATTACACATATACTCACTTAGTGATACATGTAATAGGGAGTCGGTAGGGCACCCTACTTTGGAAGTTTGGATTAATTGCTTGCATAATAAGGTGAGTTTCACTACTCTTTTCTCAAAAGCATGCGTCTCGGGTTTGAGACAACTTACTTAACTTTTTCTACTCTGGTTTAGGACTACTACACATCGCTAGGATACTATGACTCCTTGTGTGGGTCGGGTTTTGCTAGGTTCACAATCTGTGTCCTTGATGAACTAAACTGCACTCTATCACGGAAGTCCTTCACTATTTACCGAATGAGTTGCCGGGTGGCAAGAGAAATACTAGTTGATAGCGCTATTAGGTTTGACAAACCTCACACCGTGCTGGGAGCCGGGCGTGAACTACGACCTTAGACTTTATCATTGTTGATAGGCAATGATGGGAGGCAAAACCAGCTCGCGGGGCGAGTGTGTAACATTTCACATTTAAACTTGTACGTTACACCATCGAAATTAATAAAACGTCAAGTTTCGTTATTCTAGTGTGCATTAATTATTTTTGTCGCGTTTGTGGAACCCTAATACCATATATATTATAATTATTATATGGAATAACCTTGAAATATATCAAAAAAATAATATGTCTTGGCCAGGATTCGAACCCGCGCCAAGACCGGGTCAACCACACAACACACTTAACCAACTGGGCTGGCCATCTACTTGGAATAAACCCAGACGCTTCTTTCAATTCATCACAGTTGACTTGGTAAGTCAACTGTGATCACGCGTATGTATAATCAAACCTTATTAACTCGTGATTGATCCTAATTTGTCAAACTTAGTTGATTGTCGGCCTCATCTGACTCGGATACACATCAATTAACCATAAATCATTGACCAATTTGAATTATTACGCGTTTGACAATTAATCGTGGGTCAACTTTCCAATTAACCCAATCCATCGATCCCCACTATAAATTGGACATCTACGATCCTTCACTACTCGCTCACACTCTCTTCTCCATCTTCAATTTTGTTCCAAACACTCTGATAATTAACTTTCTGATCATCGTTTGACTTCTGGTTTGACCGGGCAAACGAACACGATACAACACTGTGAGTTCAATTGTTTTTGTGGGTTTTGTTAGTCGGCAAACATACAACAAAAGCCCTAACATTAATCGGGTTCAAAGTGTATGGATTGTCTGATTGTAGAAGCTAGGGTTCGTGCTTATGATTTGGGGATAAACTCAGATTCACATAATGTATTTATTTAATTTTAACCGGAGAACATCACAACCACTGGCCTAGGCCAAGTGGTTGTGACCATGGCTTGCAACCCTGAGCACCCGGGTTCGAGTCCAGCTACGGCCACCTTTTTCTTTTTAAAACAACAAACTAATATATATATATATATATTAAACATTTTAATCTTATAAATTCGTTTTTAAATATTAAAACTATTTTATAAATTCTAAAAAAATTATATTTATTAAATCTTAGATAAAAGTTTTATTTACAATTTTTATTTTTCAAAAATTCATTTATTTAATATTTATAATAATTAAATCAATTTTATACTATTATAGTTATAAAAATCGATTAAAATATCAAAACAATTTTATTAAATTCTCCAAAAATTATCCTGAGTTTGTATAAAGTTAAACTTTACTGAAATAATTTTTAATTCAGATAAATCATTTATTTTATATTTTTAATCAATTTTTGTTACATTTAATCATAATTAAATCATAATAAATTCAATTTTCATTATTTTTGCACCAAAATTTTATACAATTTATTTTTAAATATTTAGAAAAGAAATATGAATTTTAAAATAGAAATTCTTTAATTTTAGTATTTTTCAATATTAAAGTTAAATATTGGCAATTTGTAATAAATAGATTTAAAAATCTAATTTAAATGAAATAATTTTATGAAAATTATTTTTATACTTCAAGCACTTTATTGTGTACATTCTAAATTCAAATTTTATAAAAAGACTTTCTTTTATTTAATTATCAAAATTTCCCTTTATTTAATGAACATTTTATTTTAAATTCAACAATTGGATATCCCCAAATCGAAACCCTAGGATACACTTATAAGTTAATTAGACTTAGACTTATTATTTATTACCTTATTATAGGGTGATATTTGGCATTATTTTGGGCAACACTATTATTTCATCTTTTCAAGAAGTTTAACATTTGCTAAGGTGAGTTTTACATAGCCCCTTTTCTATTTATCTTCATTTTTGGGGTGAAACATGTTATAACATCATCATTGCAATTCAATCATCAATGTGTCTATGTGTTTTCTATGTTGCATTATGTCTTGAGCATGATTAGAGTAAGCACCATTCTAGCATAATCATTAACTCCGTACAAGCCGACAGTATACATTGATAGATCTATTGGACTGACAATACCACCCGGATACGTACCTCCTACAAAGGTTGCGTGGGTGTTTGTTATCGCATAACATATTCAATTGGACCATGAGCGTATGGTATGTATCATATTATAACAGTCATTAGGGTTGATTATGCACTCGATTTATTTCTAGTATGTTCTCACATATGGGCTAGATTGACATGACACATGAATTGCACAACATTTTAATTCAACCCAACTTCAAGGAGCAACCCACTTCACGAAGATTGATCTTCGATCTGGTTACCATCAGCTTAAAGTCCACGATGAAGATATTCCCAAGACAGCTTTTCGCACACGCTATGGTCACTATGAATTCATGGTTATGCCTTTTGGGTTGACCAATGCTCCCGCAGTATTTATGGATTTGATGAATCGGGTTTGTAGACCCTATCTCGACAAATTCGTGATCGTTTTCATCGATGATATTTTGATTTACTCTAAATCAAAATCCGATCACGAGCAACATCTTCACTCTATCTTTAATCTCCTAAAGAAAGAACTGTATGCCAAGTTCTCAAAATGCGAATTTTGGCTTAAGGAAGTTCAATTTTTGGGACATGTCATTGATATGAACGGAATTCATGTTGATCCCGCAAAGATCGAAGCTGGGAAGAATTGGAGTGTTCCTACCACTCCAACGGAAGTCCGTTCTTTTCTTGGTTTGGCTGGTTATTATCGTCGATTCATCGCCAATTTCTCCAAGATCGTTGTTCCTCTCACTACCTTAACTCACAAGGGTAAGCCCTATGAGTGGGGACCTAAGCAAGAGGAAGCATTCGAAACTCTTAAGCTGAAACTTTGTGAAGCTCCTATCTTGTCTCTACCTGATGGTAATGATGATTTCGTGGTCTACTGTGATGCATCGAACCAAGGTCTTGGTTGTGTTCTCATGCAACGAGGAAAGGTTATTGCTTATGCGTCTCGACAACTCAAGACTCACGAAAAGAATTATACCACCCATGATCTTGAATTGGGCGCTGTTGTCTTTGCACTCAAGATTTGGAGACATTATCTTTATGGGACCAAATGTGTGGTGTTCACGGACCACAAAAGTCTCCAACATGTCTTCGATCAAAAGAATCTTAACATGAGGCAACGACGTTGGGTTGAATTACTTAACGACAATGATTGCGAAATTCGCTACCATCCTGGCAAGGCGAATGTTGTGGCTGACGCACTTAGTCGTAAAGAGCGTGTCAAACTCCAATGTGCGTGAGTTCGTACTGATCATCAAGATCGCATTCTCCAGGCTCAACACACATCAGTCACCCAAGGTAACATGTACGATGAAATGTCTTGTGGTGCTGAAACTCAACTTGAAACCAAACCCGATGGTCTTCTTTATTTCCTTAATCGACTGTGGATTCCCGACCGTGATAATCTTCGTACTTTTCTCATGAACGAGGCTCATAAGTCTCGTTATTCTATTCATCCTGGAGCTGACAAGATGTACCAAGATCTTCGTTATTCTTATTGGTGGCCTGGTATGAAGAAAGACATTGCCCTATTCGTTGCAAAATGTCTCACTTGTTCCAAGGTCAAGGCTGAACATCAACGACCATCTGGTATGCTTGAACAACCAGAGATTCCTGTCTGGAAATGGGAGAGCATAGCTATGGATTTCATCACCAAACTCCCTCGTACACCCAAAGGTTTCGACAGTATTTGGGTAATCGTCGATCGTTTGACCAAGTCAGCTCACTTCCTACCTATTCGTGAGAAGTATTCTATGGAAAGGTTGGCAAAGATGTACGTAAGTGAAATCGTATGTCGTCACGGTATACCTTTGGACATTATTTCTGATCGCGATGGCCGTTTCACCTCTCACTTTTGGGAGTCTCTACAAGATGCTTTGGGTACCAAGTTGAACCTGAGCACTGCTTATCACCCTCAAACTGATGGTCAGACTGAACGAACCATCCAGACACTTGAGGACATGCTCAGGGCATGTGTCATCGATTTTGGTGGCGCATGGGATTCTCATCTTCCTTTGGTTGAGTTTTCATACAACAACAGTTATCACGCCAGCATTAACATGGCTCCTTTTGAGGCACTCTATGGTCGGAAATGTCGTTCACCTGTCTGTTGGACTGAGGTTGGTGAAGCTCGTATTACTGGACCCGAACTAATCCAGGAAACCACAGACAAAATTCAACTCATTCAGGATAATCTTCTCAAGGCTAGAAGTCGCCAAAAGAGTTATGCTGATAAACGTCGTAAACCCTTGGAATTTCAAGTTGGGGACCTTGTACTACTTAAGGTATCCCCTTGGAAAGGAGTAATTCGTTTTGGTAGAAAGGGAAAGCTAGCTCCTCGATACGTAGGCCCCTTCAAAATTCTTGACAGAGTTGGAAAAGTGGCTTACAAACTTGATCTTCCACCTGAGCTAAGCAATGTTCATCCGACCTTCCATGTTTCGAATCTCAAGAAATGCTTAGCGGATGAGAACCTTCATGTTCCTCTTGAGGATGTGCAAATCGATGAAAGCATGCACATTATCGAGAAACCCGTCGAGATTGTTGATACTGGAGTCAAGAAACTCAAGCGCAGTCGTATTCCGAGCGTTAAGGTTCGTTGGGAATCTAAACGAGGCCCAGAGTTCACTTAGGAACGTAAAAGACCAGATGAAGTCGAAGTATCCACATCTTTTCCCACCAGATTCTCCAACTCCAACTTCGGGACGAAGTTCCTAAAAGTAGGGGAGACTGTAACATTTCACATTTAAACTTGTACGTTACACCATCGAAATTAATAAAATGTCAAGTTTCGTTATTCTAGTGTGCATTAATTATTTTTGTCGCGTTTGTGGAACCCTAATACCATATATATTATAATTATTATATGGAATAACCTTGAAATATATCAAAAAAATAATATGTCTTGGCCGGGATTCGAACCCGCGCCAAGACCGGGTCAACCACACAACACACTTAACCAACTGGGCTGGCCATCTACTTGGAATAAACCCAGACGCGTTTTAACTTTATATCTTCTTTCAATTCATCACAGCTGACTTGGTAAGTCAACTGTGATCACGCGTATGTATAATCAAACCTTATTAACTCGTGATTGATCCTAATTTGTCAAACTTAGTTGATTATCGGCCTCATCTGACTCGGATACACATCAATTAACCATAAATCATTGACCAATTTGAATTATTACGCGTTTGACAATTAATCGTGGGTCAACTTTCCAATTAACCCAATCCATCGATCCCCACTATAAATTGGACATCTACGATCCTTCACAACTCGCTCACACTCTCTTCTCCATCTTCAATTCTGTTCCAAACACTCTGATAATTAACTTTCTGATCATCGTTTGACTTCTGGTTTGACCGGGCAAACGAACACGATACAACACTGTGAGTTCAATTGTTTTTGTGGGTTTTGTTAGTCGGCAAACATACAACAAAAGCCCTAACATTAATCGGAGCTAGGGTTCGTGCTTATGATTTGGGGATAAACTCAGATTCACATAATGTATTTATTTAATTTTAACCGGACATCATCACAACCACTGGCCTAGGCCAAGTGGTTGTGACCATGGCTTGCAACCCTGAGCACCCGGGTTCGAGTCCGGCTACGGCCACCTTTTTCTTTTCTTTTTCTTTTTAAAACAACAAACTAATATATATATATATATATATATATATATATTAAACATTTTAATCTTATAAATTCGTTTTTAAATATTAAAACTATTTTATAAATTCTAAAAAAATTATATTTATTAAATCTGAGATAAAAGTTTTATTTTCAATTTTTATTTTTCAAAAATTCATTTATTTAATATTTATAATAATTAAATCAATTTTATACTATTATAGTTATAAAAATCCATTAAAATATCAAAACAATTTTATTAAATTCTCCAAAAATTATCCTGAGTTTGTATAAAGTTAATCTTTACTGAAATAATTTTTAATTCAGAAAAATCATTTATTTTATATTTTTAATCAATTTTTGTTAGATTTAATCATAATTAAATCATAATAAATTCAATTTTCATTATTTTTGCACCAAAATTTTATACAATTTATTTTTAAATATTTAGAACATAAATATGATTTTTAAAATAGAAATTCTTTAATTTTAGTATTTTTGAATATTAAAGTTAAATATTGGCAATTTGTAATAAATAGATTTAAAAATCTAATTTAAATGAAATAATTTTATGAAAATTATTTTTATACTTCAAACACTTTATTGTGTACATTCTAATTCAAATTTTATAAAAAGACTTTCTTTTATTTAATTATCAAAATTTCCCTTTATTTAATGAAAATTTTATTTTAAATTCAACAATTGGATATCCCCAAATCGAAACCCTAGGATACACTTATAAGTTAATTAGACTTAGACTTATTATTTATTACCTTATTATAGGGTGATATTTGGCATTATTTTGGGCAACACTATTATTTCATCTTTTCAAGAAGTTTAACATTTGCTAAGGTGAGTTTTACATAGCCCCTTTTCTATTTATCACCATTTTTGGGGTGAAACATGTTATAACATCATCATTGCAATTCAATCATCAATGTGTCTATGTGTTTTCTATGTTGCATTATGTCTTGAGCATGATTAGAGTAAGCACCATTCTAGCATAATCATTAACTCCGTACAAGCCGACGGTATACATTGATAGATCTATTGGACTGACAATCCCACCCGGATACGTACCTCCTACAAAGGTTGCGTGGGTGTTTGTTATCGCATAACATATTCAAGTGGAACATGAGCGTATGGTATGTATCATATTATAACAGTCATTAGGGTTGATTATGCACTCGATTTATTTCTAGTATGTTCTCACATATGGGCTAGATTGACATGACACATGAATTGCACAACATTTTTATTCATTTTATTATCAAAAACCTATGTAATTCTCACCAACTTTTGTTGACCCAAAATACTTTCAAAATTAACATGTTTCAGGTAACAATGAAGCTGAGGCTTGAGTTAGCATGAGGATTTAACATGACGTTTTATTTGAAGTTATTGAAGTTTTGTTATTTGATATCATGTATTGAATTCCTAGACATCATTTTATATTTGGATATTATGTTTGAATAAATTATTTAAAATTTATATTATACCATGTGCTACTGAAACAATCATCAATACGTGGCACCCCGATGTTTCCGCCATCGGTTGGGGTGTTACAGAGTGCATCGTTCAAATAGCAATTCGGTATATCATTGTTTAGTTATCATGAATGGGTTAGCTACCCTTGGCATATGCTGAACTAGTGGTTCTTGGTTTTGGTTACTACTTTCGGGTTTGGGAAACCTAACTATTGTTCTTGGTTTAGGAAACCTACACTTTGACTTAACTTAAGTTGTGAACTCACCAACTTTATGTTGACACACGATAGCATGCTTTTGCAGGTCTCTAGGTTCAGAGCACGATAGGACATGCATCATTGTGTCATGGGTTGCGAACATTATTTAACTTATACATTTCTTTACATTCAATGGTGTTGGGCGCGTTGTATTGCGCATGAACTTAAACGATTATGTTTGATTTACACTTCCGCAACTTAACTAAACTTTTTGGTAAACGCTAACTTGATTTTTAATAACGAACTAAATGGTTTGGGCATTTGGAGTCGTTCTTGTGACTTATGGCTATGGGATCCTGATATGTCACGCGCCTCGCGGTATAAATGCCGCAGTGGAAATTTAAGGGTGTGATAGCGACTAGCAACCATAGTTGCTACCTTCAGATACCTAGTCGCCTGTTATGTCTGAAACGACTAGTAACAGCTATAAATACCATACTTGACTTGTTAAACATCATTTGTGAAACCATAACTCGCCCCATACCTCTCTCACACCATCCTTAACCTCTGGAACCCGTTTTTTCCCTAAAACCACCATTTTCAAGCCTAAAACATCATTTCTAAGCAAGATCTAAGGTGTGTTATTCATCTTAATCTTGTGTCATGTCGTTATTTTGAACCCTAAAGGTCCAGACATGCTTTTATAAAGTTTTATCTTTAAAAACCTTTGAAAAACAGTTCTAAAACTAGTGTAATCATTTAAATGGATTCTATATGGAAGATTCATGCATAAAACGGTTTTTCATGATTAAAACATGGGGATTCTTATGTGTTTGATATTTTAATGATAAGAATTAGCTATTTGGATGATTATCTTAGATTATGAAGGTTGTTTGATGTGTTTTGATGATAATATGAGTTTTGACCCGTTTGAGGGTGTTAGGAGGATTTAGGATGTTATAGGAAGATCTAATGATTGAATGATGTTAGGGTTTATGCTAGAATGATGTAGTAACAGTATGATGATGATTGGAACGTGATTATGTGATGAAATCTGATTATTTGCCATTTAGGGTAAGGTTTTCATGCAATGATGTGATATTTCCATAATATTATTCAATTTTGGGAAATTCTTGCAATTAGGGTGTTAGACTAATGATAAATTGGGGGTTTTCATTTAGGATAAGTTGTTTGATGATTATGGAATGATTTTGGGTGTCCATACATGTTTTGGACCTGATTTGGAGGGTTTAACGCTCGAAAAGAGCAACCCGGTCTACAGGGGGCGACTACCTTAGCTAGTCGCATGCCCTAGGGGCGACTAGCCTAGCTAGTTGCTTATTAGATACCTAGTCGCGTGTTTTGACGTTGTAAGTGTAATTTGGGACCCCGAAACATGATTTGAAACCTGGGAACATAGTGTAAGCCCCGTGGCATGCCTAGAAACCTGGTAACACGTGTTAGGACTCGTGTATGCAGTTTGTGAACTGTATGCTAGACTTAGTGGACTGTTATGCATATAAGGTGCGTATTTACACATGATTACTTGGTTACTTGTTTTTGGCTAACACAGGAGATGTCGGGTCACCAATGGGATGTCGGGTCTTGTCTTGTGTGGTCAGGTTAACGTTCAAACGTGTTTTCAAACGTACATTGTTATGGTCTGGACATTCGGAGACTTGTTAACCTATGGGTTATCAGTCTGGATACTTATATACATCCTATGATAGGTCACCGGTATTAGGGATTTTCATAGCATTTTGATTTAACTATTTCCAAGAATGCAACATAAGGTAAGTTTCACAGCCCCACTTTCGCACATTTTCTCATGGGGAGAAACATGCTACACATTTTTGGATTCCTAAAGATTATGTTATAATATGTTTATCTTTTGTTTACCATACGACTCATCCAAGTCCCAAGGGAAACCATGAATATGTGGGTATATATAAAGGGGGGAATGTAAATAGATCTACTCGGCATGACAAACCCCACCTGGGTCGACTATAGGTTGGACGGGTGCTATTGTCTCTAACTTTTTGGCCTACCGGAGATGACGGTAGCCCAACATGGGTACAATACTTAACGTCTAGCTAACATTTGCATAACATAGTAGTAATGGGATTGGTCTTTCAAAACTTATGGTTGTCATTTTTAGCATGTTTTCTCAGGTTGCTAAGGTAGCCGCATGTGGATTAGGAATACACTTGGAGTAGTAGTATGCCTCTAAGTGATTGTTCACTTAGTGATCCTTATAAGTTGAGTTTCTCCTTTGTTCTGTTGGTATCCATTGACTTGAACTTCGAACTAGGAGTACACTTAGAGGACCATGTAGAGCAATTTATCATTTTGGTGGCACACAAAATCATAAGTTGAGATGCATGAAAATCCTGGTGGACTCTGTGTTTGAACTGATGGTCCTGGTTGGACCCAGACCTTAATTCTTTTGATTACTAGTGGGTTATACTAGTTATTGATCTGAGTAAACTGTTCTTGTGTTTGGCAGAAGATGTCTGGAGTTCGTGGCGGTCGTCGAGGTTGTAATACGGGTGGTGGTCATGACAGGGGTCGAGGCAACATCAGCATGACCTAGGAAGAGCTGAACAACCTGCTTCAGCAACAAGTGAATGTCGCACTAGCTGGTTTTCATGCCGCGCAGCAAGGCCTTGGTGGTAAATTTGATTACTTCAACTTTTATCTATATCTTGGGTGTTGTGCTTATGTTGATTATTCAAGTGTTTTTGGCATAGGGAATGCTGTCAATCAAACTCATCTAGTGTAGCCTGTGTGCACATTTAAAATGTTTATGGACTGTAAGCCTCACAACTTCAGTGGAACTGAGGGAGCAGTGGGACTGCTCAGGTGGCTAGAGAAGATTGAGTCAGTGTTTGGTATGTGTAACTGCCTAGCCGCGGATCATGTGAAGTTTGCTACGGGAATTTTTGAAGGTCCTGCTTTGACCTGGTGGAACTCCACTACTCAGATCCTTGGCTTAGGGAAAGCCAATGCTATGCCTTGGTTGGAGTTTGTTCAGCATTTGAGGTCGGAGTACTACCCTCGGGATGAGGTGAAGAAGTTAGAGCATGAGTCGTGGAATCATAAAATGATGGGTTCAGAGATTGAGGAGTATACCACTAAGCATCACGAACTTGCCGTGATGTGTCCTGAGTTGAATACACTGGAGTACAGGAGGATTGAACACTATATTGCTTTGCTATTGCCAGAGATTCAAGGGTTGGTGGCTACTAGTGAAGCTGCTACACTTCAGGGTACTATTAGGTTGGCTCATAGGCTAACCGATCTGAAGGTTGAAGAGGCTGCCTTGCCTCCCAGGGGCGCTGTTGTAAATGCCCCTGAGAACAACAAGAGGAAGTGTGAAAGTGTGGGGAAGAGTTCAGCTCTTGTTCAGCCTCAGCAGCAGGTGAAGAAGTTTGAAGCATCAGGTTCGTCATCTAGCCAGAAACAAGGGGGTTATGCTGGGAAGAATCCTAAGTGTAATCAGTGTGGGTTTCATCATGTTGGGACTTGTGATAAGTTTCATTGTAATCGTTGTCAGCGGGTTGATCTTCTTGCTAAGGATTGTAGGGTCAATCTACCATCTAAGCCGGCTCAAGCTGCTATCCCTGCTCATGCTCCTTAGGGAAACCATGGTTGTTATAACTGTAGAGAAGCAGTGTTAGGACAAAGAGGATTGGTGAAACCACTTTTGGAAACCTAAGTATAATTCATTTCTGTCAAATATATTCCAAGTATAGAACTACTGAAGAAAGAAGACAAAAGTACTGAAGAAGGATTCTACATGTACTGAAGAAGAAATACATCAGAAGTTCTGAAGTCCAAACCAGACAGTTTACTGAAGAACTACTGAAGAAAAACTACTCATCAGTAGTTTGTCATTCATCAGCACTTGTTCAAGAATCTTTCCACCGCCTTATGTTTCAGTAGTTTATTAGTTTAGTATTACTTTAACTTTATGTACAAGTTCCAAGACTACAACTTGTTGCAACTTGTTTCTAAACTTGCTTTTTGGCAAGGTTCATGTATTTGTAAAGTCTATAAATAGATGGGTTCATCCCTCTGTTTTAGACATTGATTTTTAATACAGAAATCCTTCAAAGCTTATCAATGTTATTTCCATTTCATTTACTGAGAATCTGTTTAAGTATTCATTCTCATTCAATACTTAGATTCTCATTAAATACTTGTCTTTAGTTTTATCAAACATCCAGGGGGAGTAATAACTCCTGTTGATAAGTGTAGCTTTAACTTAAATCATTCCGCTGTGCTATAACTGATAAAGAACTTGCTAAACACTTAAGTGTTCACTAGCAAGTTCATACAAAGAGCAATACTGATCCAACAATTGGTATCAGAGCACTGGTTTATCCAATCACATATCAATCTAACACATTGAGAATTAGACACAGGCTCTTATTGATATTCAATAAAGGATTGAAAGTTCACTTTTATCAACATCCATCACTTTAAGAGATATTTGACAAATCATTACTCTTTTAAATGGATCCTCATAATACTGGTTCTGCCAAAAAACCTGCTATGCTAGTAACAAATGAATACAATATCTGGCAAAGGAAAATGGCACATACCTTATCACAGACCAACACAGGTTGCTGGAAATCTGTGATATATGGTCCTCATAAACCAGTAAATATCAATCTTGAAACTAAAGAAGAAATACCAAAAGACCCAAAAGACTATACAGATGATGATTTCCTAAAACTTGAGCTTGATGATAAAGCTTTCTCTATGTTGGCGATGGCACTCCCAAATGAAATCTACTCTGGCCTATTACATTGTGATAGTGCCAAAGAGCTTTGGGACTGCCTCAAAGAACAGTTTGGAGGAACTGAAGAGGTGATTGCCAACACCAGAGAAATCCTGGCTCAACAATATGAAACTTTTGCTCACATTAATGGGGAAACTTTAACACAACAATTTGAAAGATTCTCCTCATTAATATCTGAGCTAAAATTAAATGGTCAGACCTACACAACTGTATCTATGCTTCATAGATTTTTAAGGTCTTTACCTGAAAAATGGGAAACATACGCTATAGTCTTAAGATCTTCACCAGACTTTAGCTCCCTCACTCTTACAAAACTACATGGGAGATTACTTACTTTTGAAAGAGAAATTGATCAAAAGAAAAAGTTACAAAGTTCTGGTAAAACTGCTGATGACTATCTACCAGGTTATACAGCACTATTAGGACAAGACTCACCAACTTGTTCAAATAGTTTTGGATCTTTTGACCACATTGACATAACTGCTGGGATCTCATCTGAAAGATCATTCCCAGGTTATGACAATAATGATTTTAGTCAAACTGCTGATAACATGTGTTTTATCATGGATGATTTAAAAATTTTTAGCAGTGATGACTTGGAAGAAATGGATATTCTACACCAACTGGCCATGTTAAGTATAAAAACAAACAAATTTTACAAAAGGTCAGGAAGGAAATTCCCAGGACTCAACAGTTCCACAAAAATTGGTTTTGACAAATCTAAACTTAGATTTCACAAGTGTCAAAAGTTGGGACACTTTGCTAGAGAGTGTAGAAGCTCTAGCTTTAACTGTGATACCCCGAAAATTCAGGTTCTCACTTTAACTAAACTCTAGTTACATTTCCTTGCATTATACTTAACTAGGGTTAGTTAGATAAGACATACGTGCATGGTTGTGAGTCAATGTGTGATTGCATGATTAGTGAACCTCGGACGTTGGTGAAAAATAAACTTATGTGAAAACCATACGTGATTATGTGAACCTAAACCGAACACGTTAATAGAAATCATTAAAAGTGGAGCATGAGGTTGATTAGGGTCTTAATGCATGGGGTTACACTTGTTACGGTCCGAAATAGCGAAAACGTCAAAGGATAACGCGTCGGGAGACGAAACGAAGCAAGAGCGCGCCACCCGGACCTGTGAGCGGCCGCTCACAGGCACCGAGCGGCCGCTCGAAGTGACCTGACGGGTCTTAACCGCCTCAAACTTATATTTAAGCATCCTAAACTCCCATGCAACCCCCATACTCAACCCTAATCGCCCCCTTACTGCCCCACACGAATATTTCACTCAAACAACCTCTGCTAGGCTCAAGATCATCAATTGGGAGGCTCCAAGGCGCGCGATTGATCGATTGAGAGAGCTAAGGGTATATCTTACGATTTCTTATGCTTCTATCTTGTGTTTTCATTAATAAAAATCATATAATAAGTTTGTCCAGGTCTGAATGAGTTTATAAAACATTAAAGCATGAGTCTTTTTGAAGATTAAACGGATTAAACCTATTAATAAACGCGTAGTAACATCATAGGATGCTTGTTGCGCAAGTTATTGGTGTTTTGATCCTAAAAGCTTTGATCTTGACATGTTTGATAATAGGATCTAATGGGAATAGGTATTAGGAAAGTTGTATGATGATTATTAGGTGTTATTGATTGATAATATGCAACTAGGGTTTGATATAATTGATAATATTGCACGATCAGAATCTGGACAGATTCTGAATGTCGAATTGTAGGGTCTGTTTCGTGGCTTGAAAATAATTGGTTTGATCGATTCTTTGCATGATTGTAACGTACAAGGTCTTAGCTTTTCATAATGGGCAAAACCATCGAATTTGGACATCGTTTGAGTCGTTTTTGGAATTTTAATTGATTAGGGGTCATATCAGATTTTCGGATTTGTAAACTGGGCTAACTTTAAATGGTCATAACTTGAGATTTACAAGGAGTTAGGTTATGAAATTTTTACAGTAGGTCAATACTGGAAAAATAGAGCTTTTCCAAGTGGATTCATCTCGTTTGGATGAATACACAATTTTTAAGAATTTTCCTACTAAACTGACCTGTTGAGGAAATTTTCTGAACACTGCTGTGTTGTACGAATTTTTATAATTTTTGTGTTTGGAATTAAGACAAAAAAAAAATAGGTATTGCCAAGTGAATTCCAAAGAAAATTCAGTAAAAATTTGGGAGGATAACTTACTGGTTTACTATTTTAAATAAATTCGTTTTGATGGCGCACAATCTGTCCTGAAAACACAGATTGTGTATTATGTGCTTATGTGATTACTTGAGGTCTTAGGTGATCTAAAATTGACATATAACGGAATTACACATGTTTATGACACATACGGGCTGTAGAAACTAATTATAACCAACTCATTCACCAACGAGTCCGTAGGGTTTACTATTGCATGTAGAATCACTAGAAGTCGCATACACACTTTTGAATATTAAAACGCCTTGGACAAACGAGTTATATGGTGTAATGATGTTACGCCTATACTCACGTAGTGACACTGTTATTAGGGTGTCGGTAGCATATAATACTTGCTGTTCGGATTCTTTGCTTACGCGATAAGGTGAGTTTCACTACTCTTTTCTCAAAAGCATGCGTCTCGGGTTGAGACAACTTACGTAACGTTTCTAGTCCGGGTTGGGACTACTTTTACACATCCCGGGTTTGGGGTACATGATTTACGAGGTAAATCTACTTTTACTAATTCATATATATGTCCTTGATGAACTAAACCAAACACATCTTTTAAGTCCTTCAAAATACCGAATCAATTGCCGGTTGGGCAAGCGGGTTAATTAGTTGATAGCGCTATTAGGTCTAACAAACCTCACATCGTGCTGGGAGCACGGATGTGAACTATTAGCTTCAAACATAGTCATTGTTGATGGGCAATGACGCAAGGCACTTTTCTCCCGGTTATGGGAACTTGTTCATTAGTAGTTCGGTATTCGCCGGTTTTAGTTATCATGAGTGGGCTAGCTACCCCTGGCATATGAATTAGCTATTTACTTGTGGCCAAGGAGGCCGACGTTCTTACTTCCTGTTATGTGGTCTGGGAGACCGACACTTTCATTTGGTTACATGGTTTGGGAAACCTACGCTTTTACTTACTCACCTATTTTACTTAGTGAACTCACCAACATTGTTTGTTGACCCACGATTTACATGCTTTTGCAGGTAGTTAGCTTCCGGTGCCAGGATTAGAAAGCACTGTACACTTCACTGCATCTGGGCTCTCGGGCATACACATAAATTATATATTATGCTTTCGTATGGTTTTAAATTGGGTGCGTTGTTTTGCGCAAGTTTTAAAAGGTTTTAAATTTGGTTTACGCTTCCGCAGCTTAACTAAACTTGGTTTTTGAAAACGAACTAAATGGTTTGGGCATTTAGAGTTCGTTCCTGTGACTTATGGCTATGGGATCCTGGTATGTCACGCGCCTCGCGGTATAAACCCCGCAGTGGAAATTTGAGGGTGTGACAGATTGGTATCAGAGCCAGGTTATAGTGAACTAGGACTGCATGTTGAGTCTAGTCTATAATCATTATAGCATAAGTACACTCACAACTTAAGTGCACAACTAGCTATTAGCTACATATATCTACAACATATGATTTCGGGAGATATGTTATCTCCTAGTTCTAGACTAAATTCTTAACACGTCAATGGTGGGAACCTAGGGTTACACCAGGTGGCGCATTACTGGGAGTAATATCCTAACTAACCTCATGGACGAGGAGACAACAATAGTACAAGGGAGGGAGCCTTGCGAGCGTTATGGCGCACGTACACAGGAAGCTGCACGATGCGCATGACATGGTACCATTAAATCAACTATGAAGGAATTCGAATGCTGAGACTTATCTTTTGTCACTTAGCAAGGAGACAAGTAGTTTCTGTTCCTTGCTACTTGATCTTTCCTACCCCCATTCGAAACTCAGACGGGACTGGGTTACGCATATAGAACTTATTTCTTACTTTAGTACCTTACGCCTAGTATGAGCGGGCGGACGTATGACTGCATATCCCTGTTACTCATAAGTATATGGTAGATTCATGGGAACACATTAGATCGGGACTTGTTACACACACTCTTGGGGAGTTACGTAAAGCCTGCGATGTAATGCAACATCACCAGGGAGGATGAAACCTACTAATGGCTGATAGCCACGATTGGAGGAACGAGTGGTACAGCTTACCACTAAACTGGCTCACATAGGACTAGAGAAGGAGATTGTACATGATGAGGACCATATAACACTGACATCGCAAAAGAGGAAGGATAAGAGATGAAAGGGGAACCTGAGCAGGACGAGCACACGGAAAGTGAGGATGAAGGCTCTACTATCTAGACAAAGCATGGCGACGATTGGCTCTTACCTTTTCTTACCTATCTTTTCTTTCATTTCCCTTGTTAACTTAGATAAGACTGAGTTCTTATGATCAACGATAGGGTGGTTGAGGCCCTCGCATCTTTCCAAGCTAGTAAAGATCTATTTTGCTAAATCATTCTTTTCCCCTGACTTCCACATTTGAACTTTCTTATACCTTGAACGCACATTGTATTTCCAAGCCTTTTATTGGTTGTAAACCTCGATAACTCCAACGGAACTGAAGGAGACCGTCTGATTGCTTCGGTAGTATAAGTCTTTGCTCTGTGCATTTGCCCCCAGGCAGGATGAGGTAATGTATGCCACATGCACACTTGATGAGTTACAGATACTTGGGTGGAGAATGTAACCCCCATGACGAAATTTAGAAACTTGTTACCTAAAGACGGATGGGTCTGAAATCGACGCCTACACTACCAAGCTACAGGAGTTAGCTACTACATGCTCATACATATTTAACCTACATTACAAACGGATCGAGCTTCACACCAAAGGGGTTATCCCACAGGTTCGTAGCATGGCTACTACGGCTCACCTACCCAGAATATAATAAACCTTTCACCTGGCTCACAAACTCACCGACGAGGCTGTTGAGCATGGTACTTTTCCGAAGCAGGGTGCTTCATCTTCTACTTTTGGTGATAACAAGAGAACGTGGGATAGTATGCGGTATAAGTCCTTCAACAATAACCACAACAGTAACAACAACAATGGGGCTCGTGGAGGAGCATTTGTGATGGGCTCTGGGGAGGCCAGGACTGATAACAACGGCGTGACGGATACGTGTTCCTTAAACGCCACTCTCGCTTCTGTTTTATATGATGCTGGTGCAGACTATAGTTTTGTGTCATCAAAACTTAGCAAACAACTAGGGATAGTTCCTACACTTCTTGATACCCCGTACTTTATAGAGTTAGCTGATGGGAAGCCTGTTAAGGTAACCCACATCCATCGTGACTGTAAGCTCGAACTAGATGGACAGTTGTTTGCCATCGACCTCTTACCTATCACCCTAGGAAGCTTTGATCTCGTGGTTGGCATGGACTGGTTGTCCAAGTAAAACGCTGAAAATTCTCTGTCAAGAGAAGATTGTTCGTATCCCTCTCCCTAGTGGAGAATTCTTATCTGTCCAGGGTGATCCTGGTGGTGCCATGATGGGCATCATCTCTTTCCTGAAAGCCTAGAAGTGTATTCGGAAGGGCTACCCAGCCATATTGGCTAACATTTCTGATACTCGAGCTGAAGTTGAAACAAAAATTGAGGATATCCCTGTAGTTCAGGATTTTCCAGATGTCTTCCCAGAGGAATTACCCGGACTTCCACCTGTTCGACAAGTGGAATTTCAAATTGACCGTGCACCAGGAGCCGTCCCAGTTGCGCGTGCACCATACCGCTTAGCACCAGGCGAACTTCAAGAACTATCCACCCAACTCCAAGAGCTATTGGACAGGGGTTTCATTAGACCTCGTTCTTCACCTTGGGGAACTCCAGTCTTATTTGTTAAGAAAAAGGATGGGAGTTCCCGTATGTGTATCGATTACCGGGAACGGAACAAGGTGACAATTAAAAACCGCTACCCTTTACTTCGTATTGATGATCTATTCGACCAGCTTCAGGGGTCGAGTTTCTATTCCATGATTGACTTAAGGTCGGGGTATCATCAACTGAGAGTCCGAGAGGAGGATGTGCCAAAGACAGCCTTTCGAACTCGTTATGGGCACTATGAATTTTTGGTAATGCCCTTCGGGCTGACCAATGCACCAGCTGTGTTCATGGACCTCATGAACCGTGTGTGCAAACCCTATCTAGACAAATTTGTCATAGTGTTCATAGACAATATTCTGATCTATTCCAAGAGTAGGGGAGAGCACGAGCAACACCTACGACTGATCTTGGAACTTCTGAAAAGTGAGCAGTTATATGCAAAAATTCTCCAAGTGCGACTTCTGGATTCGTGAGATCCAATTCTGGGGTCATGTGGTGAACGAGGCAGGAATACAGGTCGATCCCGCTAAGATTGATGCGATTAAAAGATGGGAGGCCCCTAAGAACTCCCACGGAGGTCCGACAATTCCTTGGCCTTGCAGGTTATTATCGCAGATTCATTCAGGGATTCTCAAAAAAAAAAATCGCTCAACCCCTCACTGCTTTGACACAGAAGGGGATTACCTACAAGTGGGGAGATGCCCAAGAACCTGCTTTTCTGATACTAAAGACTAAACCTTGCGGTGCTCCAATATTATCACTACCTGAGGGTACGGAGGACTTTGTGGTGTACTATGATGCATCTATCCAAGGTCTAGGGTGTGTTTTGATGCAACACGAAAAGGTGATCACATATGCTTCACGACAACTAAAAGTTCATGAGAAAAATTTCCCCACTCACGACTTGGAACTGGGAGCGGAGGTCTTCCTCTCAAAATTTGGAGGCACTACCTCTACGGGACAGAGTGCACGAATTCACAGATCATAAAAGTCTCCAGCATATATTCGACCAGAGGGTGCTAAGCATACGACAACGCCGATGGGTCAGACTCCTTAATGGTTATGACTGTGCCATCAAGTAACATTCAGGGAAGGTTAGCCTTGCAACTTACCCTACAATCTAATCTTCATGTTAAGATACGTAAAGCCCAGGGCGTGGCTTTGAAAAGGAAAACATCGGGCTTGAAACCTTGCACAGTGCTGATAAGCACCTGGAATGGAGGACATAGGGTCTTCAGCACTTCATGAATCAAGTCTGGATTCCACGTGATGGAGATCTCAGACAACTAGTGCTCGATGGGGCACACACCCCTCGTTATTCGGTACATCCTAGTTCGGATAAAATGTACCGAGATCTCAAACTCTTTACTGGTGACCAAACATGAAAGCTGAGAAAAGTCACTTATGTTAGTAAGTGCTTGACTTGCGCGAAGGTTAAGATTGAATATCAGAAACCTTCAGGCCTACTTCAACAACCAGAGATTCCGAAGTGGAAATGGGATGGGATTTCCATGGACTTCATTACGAAGCTTCCTAAAACGCCCAGCGGGCACGATATGATTTGGGTCATTATTGACCGTTTGACCAAATCAGCGCATTTCATGGCAATTAGAGAGGCGGACATGTTGGAACGTCTAGCCGCTTTTGTATTACGAAAATTGTCTCTAGGCATGGGATGCCAACTTCTATCATATCGGATCACGACGCGCGATCTACTTCCCATTTTTGGGAAACTCTCCAAATTGCTTTGGGAACTCATTTGGACATGAGCGCAGCCTATCACTCCCAGACGGATGGATAGAGTGAACATACCATCCAAACACTAGAAGATCTACTGCGAGCGTGCGTGGTGGACTTTGGAAACAGTTGGGACAAGCACTTGCCTTTGATTGAATTCTCTTATAACAATAGTTATGACACTTCGATCCAGTGTGCACTTTTTGAGGCACTTTATGAACGAGAGTGCAAATCCCCCATATGTTGGACTGAAGTTGGGGATAGCCAACTGACAGGTTCCGAACTTGTGCACCAAACTTCTGAGAAGATAGTGCAATCAGAAAACGGATGGCTGCTACTCTTGAGCGACAGAAAAGCTACGCTGATAAGCGTAGGAAACTTTTAGAGCTCCGGAATGGGAACAAGGTACTATTAAAGGTGTCACCTTGAAAGGGTGTGACACGCTTTGGAAAATGGGGGAAAATGAACCCGTAAAACGTTGGACCATTCGAGATGGTTGATGGGATTGGTCTGGTAGCTTACAGGTTAAACTTGCTTAACAAACTTGGTAGGATACACGATGTATCCCACCTATCGTACCGAATCTATAGAAATGCCTGTTGGATACAACACTGATGGTGCCACTGGAGGAGATCCAGGTGGACGATCGGCTACGGTTCATGGAAGAACCAGTGGAGATTCTTGAGCGGGGCGTCAAGAAACTCAAACAGAACACTATACCTATTATTAACGTACAATGGAATCCCCGTCTAGGACCGGAATACACGTGGGAGCGCAGAGATCAGATGCGGCTCAAATATCCACACCTCTTTTCTGAACCTGAACCTGAACCTGTGCATAGATCAAATGCCGAACATAAAGCAGCTCGCTCAAAGTGAATTTCGGGGCGAAATTCCTTTCAACTTGGGGATGATGTGACATCCGGAAACCAAGCATACATTTTTAGCTGGCTTTACTGTTTACTTGCTGAATTTCGGGACGAAATTCTTTTCAACTTGGGGATGATGTGATACCCCGAAAATTCAGGTTCTCACTTTAACTAAACTCTAGTTACATTTCCTTGCATTATACTTAACTAGGGTTAGTTAGATAAGACATACGTGCATGGTTGTGAGTCAATGTGTGATTGCATGATTAGTGAACCTCGGACGTTGGTGAAAAATAAACTTATGTGAAAACCATACGTGATTATGTGAACCTAAACCGAACACGTTAATAGAAATCATTAAAAGTGGAGCATGAGGTTGATTAGGGTCTTAATGCATGGGGTTACACTTGTTACGGTCCGAAATAGCAAAAACGTCAAAGGATAACGCGTCGGGAGACGAAACGAAGCAAGAGCGCGCCACCCGGACCTGTGAGCGGCCGCTCACAGGCACCGAGCGGCCGCTCGAAGTGACCTGACGGGTCATAACCGCCTCAAACTTATATTTAAGCATCCTAAACTCCCATGCAACCCCCATACTCAACCCTAATCGCCCCCTTACTGCCCCACACGAATATTTCACTCAAACAACCTCTGCTAAGGCTCAAGATCATCAATTGGGAGGCACCAAGGCGCGCGATTGATCGATTGAGAGAGCTAAGGGTATATCTTACGATTTCTTATGCTTCTATCTTGTGTTTTCATTAATAAAAATCATATAATAAGTTTGTCCAGGTCTGAATGAGTTTATAAAACATTAAAGCATGAGTCTTTTTGAAGATTAAACGGATTAAACCTATTAATAAACGCGTAGTAACATCATAGGATGCTTGTTGCGCAAGTTATTGGTGTTTTGATCCTAAAAGCTTTGATCTTGACATGTTTGATAATAGGATCTAATGGGAATAGGTATTAGGAAAGTTGTATGATGATTATTAGGTGTTATTGATTGATAATATGCAACTAGGGTTTGATATAATTGATAATATTGCACGATCAGAATCTGGACAGATTCTGAATGTCGAATTGTAGGGTCTGTTTCGTGGCTTGAAAATAATTGGTTTGATCGATTCTTTGCATGATTGTAACGTACAAGGTCTTAGCTTTTCATAATGGGCAAAACCATCGAATTTGGACATCGTTTGAGTCGTTTTTGGAATTTTAATTGATTAGGGGTCATATCAGATTTTCGGATTTGTAAACTGGGCTAACTTTAAATGGTCATAACTTGAGATTTACAAGGAGTTAGGTTATGAAATTTTTACAGTAGGTCAATACTGGAAAAATAGAGCTTTTCCAAGTGGATTCATCTCGTTTGGATGAATACACAATTTTTAAGAATTTTCCTACTAAACTGACCTGTTGAGGAAATTTTCTGAACACTGCTGTGTTGTACGAATTTTTATAAT
This sequence comes from Ambrosia trifida, assembly GCA_028751855.1. Lineage (NCBI taxonomy): Eukaryota > Viridiplantae > Streptophyta > Magnoliopsida > Asterales > Asteraceae > Ambrosia > Ambrosia trifida. Next base: position 129,434,210 of record CM054128.1, on the reverse strand, counting down.
TTTTGTGTTTGGAATTCAGACAAAACAAAAATAGGTATTGCCAAGTGAATTCCAAAGAAAATTCAGTAAAAATTTGGGAGGATAACTTACTGGTTTACTATTTTAAATAAATTCGTTTTGATGGCGCACAATCTGTCCTGAAAACACAGATTGTGTATTATGTGCTTATGTGATTACTTGAGGTCTTAGGTGATCTAAAATTGACATATAACGGAATTACACATGTTTATGACACATACGGGCTGTAGAAACTAATTATAACCAACTCATTCACCAACGAGTCCGTAGGGTTTACTATTGCATGTAGAATCACTAGAAGTCGCATACACACTTTTGAATATTAAAACGCCTTGGACAAACGAGTTATATGGTCTAATGATGTTACGCCTATACTCACGTAGTGACACTGTTATTAGGGTGTCGGTAGCATATAATACTTGCTGTTCGGATTCTTTGCTTACGCGATAAGGTGAGTTTCACTACTCTTTTCTCAAAAGCATGCGTCTCGGGTTGAGACAACTTACGTAACGTTTCTAGTCCGGGTTGGGACTACTTTTACACATCCCGGGTTTGGGGTACATGATTTACGAGGTAAATCTACTTTTACTAATTCATATATATGTCCTTGATGAACTAAACCAAACACATCTTTTAAGTCCTTCAAAATACCGAATCAATTGCCGGTTGGGCAAGCGGGTTAATTAGTTGATAGCGCTATTAGGTCTAACAAACCTCACATCGTGCTGGGAGCACGGATGTGAACTATTAGCTTCAAACATAGTCATTGTTGATGGGCAATGACGCAAGGCACTTTTCTCCCGGTTATGGGAACTTGTTCATTAGTAGTTCGGTATTCGCCGGTTTTAGTTATCATGAGTGGGCTAGCTACCCCTGGCATATGAATTAGCTATTTACTTGTGGCCAAGGAGGCCGACGTTCTTACTTCCTGTTATGTGGTCTGGGAGACCGACACTTTCATTTGGTTACATGGTTTGGGAAACCTACGCTTTTACTTACTCACCTATTTTACTTAGTGAACTCACCAACATTGTTTGTTGACCCACGATTTACATGCTTTTGCAGGTAGTTAGCTTCCGGTGCCAGGATTAGAAAGCACTGTACACTTCACTGCATCTGGGCTCTCGGGCATACACATAAATTATATATTATGCTTTCGTATGGTTTTAAATTGGGTGCGTTGTTTTGCGCAAGTTTTAAAAGGTTTTAAATTTGGTTTACGCTTCCGCAGCTTAACTAAACTTGGTTTTTGAAAACGAACTAAATGGTTTGGGCATTTAGAGTTCGTTCCTGTGACTTATGGCTATGGGATCCTGGTATGTCACGCGCCTCGCGGTATAAACCCCGCAGTGGAAATTTGAGGGTGTGACATTAACCAATCTTAGTCTGGAAATAATTTTAACCCCAGTTATAACAGGAATAATGGAACACAAGGGAGTGCACATTTTTTACAGGCACAGGCTCCACAAAGCCAATATGTGCCACAAGTACAATATGTACAGATGCCTGCTCAACAGATGCAGAGCCAACAATCAATCCCTCCCTTTCCAGCTGCTCAACCACCTCCACAGACTCAGCAACCCTCACAACAAAGTTTATTTACTTCAGGGTATGTTGACTGGAGCAGTCTTCCTTTTGACACTACTGAGTGTAACCCTGATGCAGACAACAAGATGTTTGACATCAATTGGGGAAATCCTGACAATGGCAGAAAGAACTTTGCCTTGATGGCATTTGAGGGATGCACCTCAAAATCTGCCTTGTCACAGGTATCAAAAGAATCTTTGACAAAACTTTGTTCAACTTCTTGTAAAGAATCTTTTGCTCTCATAAGAGAGACTTATGTGCACTTACAAGGTAAAGCAAATGACTCTAAGAGAAAATTCACTCAGATGAAATATGATTTAGAAAGAAAACTTGCTGCAAAAACAAAAGAAGTTTCTAAATTAACTAACAATGCTATTGAAACCCAAGCACAACTTAAAATCATGATAGATGACCTAGGAAATGTCAGAAAAGAGCTTGCTGACACCAAGGCACTTGTGAAAAATGGGTTGAATCTTGTAAGGGGTACCAACTATTGCTAAACAAACAAAGTGCTTCAAATGTTAGGTTTGACATAGGGTACAATCACACTGAAACACCAACAGATTTTTACCCCAAAACTACTGAAGATGGGAGAAAAATTGTTTCAGATAAAACTTTTGAAGAGAAAGAATGCACATCTTTCCATGAAAACTTTCTAAAAACTCACAAAGAATGTTCTTTAGAAGTACTGATAAAATCTGACATTAAGCCATCAGTAGTTTCAACTACATCAGGAGTTGAGAACCTGAAAACTACTGATGAGCTAGAACCAATCAATTCAGTCAGAAACTTGTCTTTAAAAGAAAAGACAAAAGAATGTGAAATCTGTGGTCTGTTCAACCACAAGACAGAATTTTGCAGATACAGAAAAGGTATTCAGTACAACAAGAAAATTCAACAACTGGTTGTGGGAAAACAAATCAGAAATGATTTTGTTGAAACTTTTTCTCCTAGGAAACAACAACCAGTAAACACCTTTTCTTAGAAAACGACAAAATCTCAACATAAATCTTTTTTCTCAAAATTCTCTTTCAGTAGTTAGACCTAAATTATCAGCAGTTTCACAAACTACTGAGATTAAAGATCTCATGAACATGATAAAACTACTGATGACCAAAGTTGATGGTGGTCCTCAAAAGGATACCACCATTGCTCTTAATGAAAAATCCATTGCCAAAAAGACATGGATTCCTCAACTTGGTCAAGAACAAACTGTAAATGTTCTCAAGAGCAAACCCAAAGCCAAACTGGCTTGGGTTCCCAAATCTAACTAATTTGCTATTTTGTGCAGAGAGTTTCCAGAGGCTTAAATAGCATTTGGTATGTTGACAGTGGAGGCTCAATGCACATAACTGGATGCAGATACCTGATAAACAATTTTATCAGTCAAAGAGAAGGATCTGTATCCTTTGGGAACAATGCTAAGGGATATGTGCTAGGACATGGCAATGTCTCCTCTGGAAAAATACAGTTTGACAAGGTCAATCTAGTTGAAAACCTTAAGTACAACTTGCTGAGTGTGTCACAAATGTGTGATAAAGGATATTCTTCCTTTTTCACAAAGACAGCATGCAAGATCATATCACCAGAAGGCCAAAAGTTGATAGAGAAGATCATTAAAGATCATACTTTGTTGATAGCCAAAAGATGTGGCAATGTCTATGCAGTGGACATTGAAAAGGACAAAGTACTGAACAACACTGCCTGTTTCTTCTCAAAGGCATCAACTTCAGAGACTGATCTCTGGCACAGGAGACTTGGCCATGTGAACTTTAAAACCATAAATAAAGTCACAAAAATGGGCTTGGTCAGAGGTCTACCTTTGAAGGTATACCAGTGTCAAGAACACTGTGTATCCTATTTGAAGGGAAAGCAGCATCAGTCCTCCTATAAGTCTATTGAAGAATCTAAAACAACTGCATGTCTTCAACTACTCCATATGGACTTATTTAGGCCAGTAAAAATCATGAGCGTTGATAAGAAGAAATACTGCTTAGTCAACATTGATGACTACTGAAGATTTACATGGATATTCTTCTTATTTTCCAAGGATGTGGTAGCTGAAATCATCAAGTTCTTCATTCTACAAGTAGAGAAACAATATTCTCTATCTGTCAAAGCCATTAGAAGTGACAATGGGACAGAGTTCATGAACAAAACTCTGGATCTGTTTGTCTAAAGGGATTATTAGACAATACAATGTTCCTAGAACTCCTGAACAAAATGGTGTAGTAGAAAGGAAGAACAGAACCTTAATTGAAGGAGCAAGAAAAATATTAGCTGATTCAGGCCTACCATTGTATTTTTGGGCTGAAGCAGTTAACACTGCATGTTATGTTCAAAATAGAGTCCTTGTCAACAAGAGACACTCCAAGACTGCCTATGAAGTTCTTCATGTCATAAAGCCCCTTATCTCCTTTTTCAGGGCTTTTGGATGTCAATGTTTCATTCTAAACATCAAAGACTCTATTTCAAAGTTTGCTGCTAAAGTTGATTCAGGTTACTTTCTTGGTTATTCTTCCACTAGAAAAGCCTACAAGGTTTTTAACTCAAGAACCAGGATAGTAGAAGAAACACTGAATGTCAAGTTCAATGAGTCAAAATACACTCTTATTCCAGCACATCCTGCTGAACTTTTTGACCTAGACAGCTTTCATTTTGGACCTGAAAAGACTGTTACTTCATCTAACCCAACTAATTATGGTGATCAAAGGTTTGATGATGAGGATCCAACACCCTGGACTCCTCAAACAGTCATTAAGTCAACTTCCAAACCATAAGAAATTTCACAAGCTTCTGACTCAACAACTGCTGATGTACAAACTCAAACATCTGCTTCAGCACCTAAAACTACTGAAGACACTGAAACTGCTGAACCAGACATTATAAACCTCAGTGGTTTGTTTGATGAAGTACAAGAGCCACCTACACCTGTCAGTGGTTTACAACAACTGATTGAGCACAAAGATCATCCACTTGAACAAATCATGGGTGATATTGCATCAGGTGTTCTTACAAGAAACCAGCTTTCAACTTTTGCTTCTTCTCAGCATTCATTTCTCAGTTGGAACCTAAGAAGTACCAAGAAGCCCTCAAAGACAACAATTGGGTGCAAGCCATGCAAGATGAGTTGCTTCAATTCAAAAAGCAACAGGTTTGGGAAATCTGTCCCTTACCACCAAACAAGCAACCAATTGGCACAAGATGGGTTTTTAGGAACAAACAACATGAGGCTGGTATGATTATAAAGAACAAGGCAAGACTGGTAGTACAAGGTTACTCTCAAGAAGAAGGAATTGATTATGATGAAACCTTTGCTCCAGTTGTAAGGCTTGAAGCCATCAGGTTATTTCTGGCCTATGCCATTTCCAACAAAATCAAAGTTTTTCAATGTTAAAAGTGTATTTTTGTATGGAAAAATAAAAGAGGAAGTGTATGTCTGTCAGCCACCTGGGTTTGAGGATCCTTCTCATCCTGAGTGGGTGTACAAGCTAGACAAAGCTCTTTATGGGCTCAAACAGGCTCCAAGAGCCTGGTATGAAACATTTTCTAACTTTTTGCTCAAAAATTACTTCACAAGAAGCTCAATTGATAAAACTCTTTTCATAAAACATGTTGGAAATCATGTCTTACTTGTTCAAATATATGTTGATGATATCATATTTGGTTCAACAAACACAAAACTGTATGATGAATTTAAGAAACTCATGCAATCAAAATTTGAGATGAGTACAATGGGAGAACTGCAGTACTTTCTGGGACTGCAGATTAAACAAAAAACAAATGGAACTTTTATACATCAATCAAAATATGTTAAAGAATTATTGAACAAATTTTCTTTACAAGACTGTAAATCATGTTCCACTCCCATGACACCAACCACACAAGTTGAACCATATGATCAAGGAAAACAGGTTGATCAAACCATGTATAGATGTATGATAGGTTCCCTTTTATATCTAACTGCTTCTAGACTGTAACATCGCAAAATTTTCAAATTTTAATACGTATATTATATTTTTTTTTCATTCATAATGTGCTTAAGTTTTATTTTCCGACCACACAACTTATATATATATATATGTATATATATATAAGTATAATAATAATAATAATAATAATATTAATAATAATAACAACAACAATAATGTTGACACTAATATAACTAGTTTGTCAAACCCTCCTTAACCCAACAAACCAAAGCCCAAAACCCCATTATTTCCTTTAAAATTCGGAGCCCAGCCCACATTTCTCTTGGTCCGGCCCAACCCCCTTGTCTGTTTACAAAAAAAAAAGAAGAAAATTTTGCTTCTGCCGCGATTCGAACCCGGGCAGAAGGCCGGCCAGCATCCACAACAAACAGCCCAACAAACTGGGCTACACAACTTTTTTGTTTGATCTTCAGTTCGCCTTGTATATATATGGTATACTCACACTAACAGTTGACTTAGCAAAGTCAACTGTGACCATCGATCACCATAATCAGCCCCATTAACTCGTAATTAACCCATGATTTGCATCAATACATGATTTCCAGCCATCTATGACTCAGCAACACGAATAATTACAGTCAATTGTTACCCAATTTACCAAACACGCGTAGAACATTCAATGGTTGGTCAATGGCTTCCAATTCGAACACCCAGGCTATAACACTATAAATTGATCATTCACAAGCAATTACAAGTCGCCGAACTTCATCTCTCAACCTCTAAGTCTACTTAAAAACCTTCTGTGTTGATTATTTGATCACGTTTTGACTTTATTGGTTGACCGAGCAATCGTGAACAATCAAGCATTGTAAGTATGATGTTTTTGATGGGTTTTGTTTATCGGCACCCACACCACATAAACCCTAAGGTTAATCGGGTTAATGTTGTGTGGATTGTCTGATTGTAGATCCTAGGGCTCGTAATTAAGATTTTGGGGAAGATCACGTCTTTCTGTTTATATTTATTTTAAATTAACAACAACCAAACACAACCACTGGCTTGGACCAGGTGGTTGTGTCTGGTGTTCAACAACCGAGTCACGCGGGTTCGAGTCCCGGCCGTAGCATTCCCTTTTTCCTTTTCCATTTTTAAAACAAACAAATCAATTAATTATATATAATACATTTAATCTTATAAATTCGTTTTTAAATATTAAAACTCTTTTATAAATTCTAAAAAAATTACTTTTAGTTAATCTGATATAGATATTCCACCTACAATTTTTAGTTTTCAAAAATTAATTTATTTAATATATATAATAAATAAATCAAGTTTATTCCATTTTATTTATAAAATTCTATAAAAATATCAAAACGATCTTATAAATTTCCACAAAAATTATTCTAAGTTTTTATAACAATAAACTTTTCTGAAATGATTTTTATTTCAGAAAAATCATTTAGTTAATATTTTTAATCAATTTTTGTTAGTTTTAATCATAATTAAATCATAATAAATCCAATTTTTAATATTTTTGCACCAAAATTTTATACAAATTATTTCTGAATATTTAGAACAGAAATATAAATTTTAAACCTCTAATTCTTTAATTTTAATATTTTTAAATATTAAAGTTAAATTTTGACAATTTGTTATAAATAGAATTAATATTCTATTTTAAAGAAAATAATTTTGTAAAAATTATTTTTATACTTCAAACACATTTTTGTGACCATCTTAAATTTAAATTCCATAAAAAGAATTTTTGTTTATTTATTTACAAAAATTCTCTAATTTATCAAACAATTTTAATATTAATCTAACGAGCATTTATCGTCAAATTCGAAGCCCTAGAACTTATACGTTTGTAGACTTGATAGACTTAGACATATTTATTACCTTATTATAGGGTGAGACTTGATACATTTGGGCAACACCATATTACAATTTTTCAACAGATATAACATTTTGCTAAGGTGAGGTTTACATAGCCCCTTTTCTATTTATCACCATTTTTGGGGTGAAACATGTTACAACAATATTTATGCAATTCAATCATCAATGTGTCTATGTGTATTTCTATGTTGCATTATGTCTTGAACATGACTAGGGTAAGCACAATTCTAGCATAAACATTCATCAGCCAAACGGTATACATTGATAGATCTATTGGAGTGACAATCCCACCCGGATACGTGCCTCTTACAAAGGTTGCGTGGGTGTTTGTTACTGCAATATAAACGAGTGAACCATGAGCGTATGGGATGTACCACAATACAACTCTCACAATGGTTGATTATGCACTCAATTTACTTCTAGTATGTTTTCACATATGGACTAGATTGCCATGACACATGAAGTGCACAACAATTTCATTCGATTATCAAAACCTATGTAATTCTCACCAACTTTTGTTGACCCAAAATATTTTCAACTTAACATGTTTCAGGTTCTACTTGCTTGAAGATTTGCTTGAAGATATGTGCATAGTTTTTTTTATTTGGTGTACGAATTCTTGTAGAACAATTGTATGTAATTTATTAAATCATTTAATGAAATTTATTATTCACCATGAGCTACTGAACAATCATCACTACGTGACATCCCGATGTTTCCGCCATCAGTTGGGGTGTTACATAGACCAGATATTATGTTTTCAACATGTGTCTGTGCTAGATATCAATCAGCTCCTAGGGAATCACACCTCATTGCAGTCAAAAGAATCTTTAGATATCTGAAAGGAACTCCAACACTTGGAATTTGGTATCCTGCTTCAAGTAATACCAAGTTATCAGCTTTTTCAGATAGTGACTATGCAGGGTGTAAAATGTCAAGAAAATCAACATCTGGTGGTTGTCAATTCTTGGGAAACTGTCTAGTGTCCTGGCAATCAAAGAAACAAACATCTGTTGCAACTTCAACTACTGAAGCTGAATACATTGCAGCTGCAAGTTGTACATAACAGATACAATGGCTCTAGTATCAACTTCTTGATTATGGAATCAAAGAGACCAAGACACCATTGCTTGTAGGCAGCAAATCTGCCATTAGCATCATTCAAAATCCTGTTCAGTTTTCAAAAACCAAACATATTGAAATCCGGTATCATTTCATAAGAGATTGCTATGAAAAAGGCAAGATTGAAGTGAAACATGTAGCAACAGCTAATCAAATAGCTGACATATTCACTAAACCCCTTGACACATCAACATTTCAGAAGTTAGTATCCATGCTTGGGATGCTAAATTTGTAAGTGTTTCTTTTTATTTTTCTGCACATATTTCCATTTTTCATTTACATGTGTTTTTAAGTCTGAAAACTTCTGAAAAACAAACAAGAGAGAAACTACTGATGAACAAAACATCAGTATGGGAATATTTTCTGAAAAATGATTAACTTCTGATAAAATAACCTTCAGAAGTTATGAATAAAGTATTTATAAAACATTCTCATCAGTTGTTAACAACTACTGAAGAGAAAGTGGGAGCTACTGATGATAATTGTTCTTCATCAGCAGTTTGGTTAAAAAGGGTAAATCAGACTTTTCCCACATCAGAAGTTTGACCTAGGCGGTTATAAACTTCCGATAATTACCTTTTCCAACACTTATCCTTTCAAAAAGCAAAAATTCCCTCCTTCTCTCTCACAAAACACTCTCAAGACCTAAACCTGTAAAAACACTGTTCGATCCACACACACAAACCACATGGCTCTAATACTGAAACAGGGACACAATCAAAGAGGCTACTTCGAAAAACATGAAGCCTGGTCCCAATACGACGAAATCATTGATTTGGTCGTCAAATCCCAATACTTCACCGCCCTTACCATCGACCCTCCAATCCACACTGAAACTCTAAATGAGTTTTGGGCAAACTCAGAGACGGTGATGGTGAACAACAAAGTGATCTCCCTCAACTCAACCATCCAAGGGAGAAGAATGGCAATCACACCGGCTACTTTGGCAATTAGGCTGGGTTTGGATGATGTAAACGCCCCAGACCAAGTTCCAAACTCTCAGATTCACTTAACCATGACAGTGTGTGGTTACCAAGGTACTCTCTCACATGCTACAATTTTTAAGAAATATTTTGAACCAAAGTATAAACTACTGTTTCATTATATTATTATGTGTTTAAGTCCAAAAACTGGATCTTATGATCAGATGCCCTCAACTTTTCAACCTATTTTCCATTCCATAGTGAATGAAACAAAATTCAGGGCATCATCACTTTTCTATAATGAGTTGGTGTTACATCATCTTAATACTAAAAAGAAGTTTTTGTTGTACCCAAGATTTATTATGCAATGCATAATAAAGAACTTGGAGAAGAGGTGCTTGTGGGTAAAACTACAATTTTAAACCCTTTGTCCTCACAAGCATACTCAAGGCACAACAAACCGGCTGCCTGGCCAGAAGGTGACCAAGGGGAACCAGAAACAGTCCCCATGGAACCCTCATCTTCCAAACCTACACCCCCAAAGGCCAAGAAACCCAAGCAACAAAAACAAAAACCCACCAACCCAAAACGAAAGGCAGTTCAGGAGGCTGAGATGCCTGAACTTGCTAATGTGCAATCTGCACTTGATAAAGATGTGACTGAAACATCCTCTCAGTCTCATCCATCTCAAACCCCACCAAGAGCACCAATAACAATCATTTTCAAAAGAAAGAAATTCAAGAAAACAATCCCAATAGACCCTTCTTTTGAAACTCCTGAACCCATAGACCAAACTACTGAACCAGCACCCCAAACTTCTGAACCAGAAATTGAAATTGCCAAGCTTCTCTCTGGGCTAAAAGAGAGAATCCCATCCGAACATGTCAGTCCCCAACAACCACATCAAACAGGGGACATAGCTTCAGAACTTGACATGGATGTGGACACTCAAAGCCCTAAACAAAGAGATGAGGACGAACCAGGGTCTCTAAGCCCAAACTTAGATACTCTAGGTACATTTAAGGCTACTACTACTCACATACCACCCAGTGGTGGATCTGAGGAAAGAAGTAACATTGCTAAGACCTCATTTGTGGCAACTACTAATGAAGGCTTAATGCATGAGGTAGGAAATCCTCTGAACCAAGAAAAAGAGGTACATGAGACAACTGAGTTGGGCTCAGCTCATGATGTAACTGATACTGTCCTCATTGAGGATGTAATCAGGGATTCAGATGATTCCATTGATTTGGATGATGATTCACAACAAAACATTGAATTGACGGCTGCTAGTGAAGGTCCTACACCTGGTGTATCTAAGCTCAAAGAGCTGGTCACACCAGATCAGGTTAAAGTCCACTTGATCCCTGATTCCCTTAAAGTGGCATCTTCTGTACAACAAGAAGATCACCTCAAAATACACCCCTCACTACAAATGCCTACGCGATTCCATGGGTCAACAAGCATAAACTTGAACCAACTATGCAGCCCAGATCGTCCCTTATACCATATGATGAACACACTCATCACCAATCACTTCAGAACCTACACAGCTGCTTTGGAGCTGTCAGTCAAGAACCAATTTGAAGTGATCAAGACAAAAATGAATGATCTGTCCAACAAAATTAACCACAATTCAAAACAAATCACCATTCTCACTGGTACCTTCTCCAAACCTTCCAAACTTGATGAATCCAAAAAGGGGGAGAAAATTAGGGAACCAAAGGAGTCATTCAAAGCCAGAATAAAAGCAAGAGTGGCTCTCTAAGAAAGAGAACTCAAAGACAAAGCCAGAAGACAAAAACTGGCTCAACAATTTGGTGTCTCTGATCAAGAAATAGAAGAAGCTGAAACATCCCAAGGACATAATGAAGAAACTTCTGATTTTGAAAGTTCTGATGCTGATGAAAGTTCTGATGATGACTCAGAAAGTACTGAAGACAATCCTTCAGTTGTTGACAAACCTTCAGCAATTGTCAACACATCAGAAGTCAACACTTCCAATATACAACCAACAAAACAGCCTTCCAAACCAACTGAACAACAACAACCAACTCCTATTCCAAGGCCTACTACAACTACAACAATGACTGTGCTGAACCCTTCTCCTCTATCAATGTCCAAAGAACTACTTGAGAAGAGTTTGATTGCAGCCGAAAGAAAGGCTAAGGAAGATGAGATCTGGAATGCTTTGGAAGCAAGGGATGACTTAAGCTACAATGAAAAATTACAGGCTTATGGAGCAGAGTTACAAAGGCAGGCTAACCTTGAAAGAATTGCTGAAGAAGAAAAAAGACAACAACTGATGTCTTACATTACAAAGATTAGCAAGACTAAAGCCTTTTCACTGAATGGACTCTCCATAGATGAGCTGACAAGAAGAGCTCAAATTGTTGCAGACAAACTTGCAACAAATAAAATGGAAAAGCCAAAAGAGCTGAGATGATTGAAGAACTGGTAGCAAATAACTATGATTCAAAAGCCTCTGTGTCAAGATGGAAAGAAGAAAGACTACTAGACACATACAAGAAGTACAAGGCAGCCAAGGCTGCTAATCCAGAGAAGTTCAAAACTTCTGAAGTATCAACTTCAGTAGTTAGAACTTCTGGTGTTACAAGACCTGCTACTAAGAAGAAGAAGATAGAGGACAATACAAAGACTGACTTCAAGATGGTACTACTAAAAGGAAACACAGTAGTCCATTCAGACTTTGATATTGAAGAAAAGCCTCTGTTAACACAGTAGTCCAAATCCAGAAGACCATCAAAGACAAACTGCACACTAAGGTAGTTACTGAACATCACTTACCAACTTTCAAACTACCTGATGTGGTGCAACAAGAAGAAAGAAGTGAATCCCACCTGAGAGTCACTGAAATTGAAAACATCCAACACTCAGGAACTTCCCAAGGGACCAGCATGGTTCCCTATACTTCAGACTTTGACAAGTCTAAAGTGCTGATCATCAGATGGTCCTTTACTGATGACAACTCAATATTAGTGACAAGGAGATATCTTACAAGCAAGACCTACAAGTCCTTAAATGAACTGAAGAAATTATCAACTCAGGACTTGCTTACAATTCAACATCTGGAACCTCAAAGGGGATCTCTCACTGATGAGAAGCTTAATCAATTGAAGAATTCCATGTTCAAAGGGATATGGAAGATTGTGAATGACAGAAGAAAACAATAAAGAATTAGAAAGGTTTTGGCTTCATCAATCCAGGAGGAGATTGTTAGGACAAAGAGGATTGGTGAAACCACTTTTGGAAACCTAAGTATAATTCACTTCTGTCAAATATATTCTAAGTATAGAACTACTGAAGAAAGAAGACAAAAGTACTGAAGAAGAAATACATCAGAAGTTCTGATGTCCAAACCAGACAGTTTACTGAAGAACTACTGAAGACAAGAATCATTCCACCGCCTTATGTTTTAGTAGTTTATTAGTTTAGTATTACTTTAACTTTATGTACAAGTTCCAAGACTGCAACTTGTTGCAACTTGTTTCTGAACTTGCCTTTTGGCAAGGTTCATGTATTTGTAAAGTCTATAAATAGATGGGTTCATCCCTCTGTTTTAGACATTGATTTTTAATACAGAAATCCTTCAAAGCTTATCATTGTTATTTCCATTTCATTTACTGAGAATCTGTTTAAGTATTTATTCTCATTCAATACTTAGATTCTCATTAAATACTTGTCTTTAGTTTTATCAAACATCCAGGGGGAGTAATAACTCCTGTTGATAAGTGTAGCTTTAACTTAAATCATTCCGTTGTGCTATAACTGATAAAGTTTTTGCTAAACACTTGAGTGTTCACTAGCAAGTTCATACAAAGAGCAATACTGATCCAACAAGCAGGGCACTTTAAGCGTGACTATCTAAGTTGAAGCAAGGTGAGAATGGGAAAAACGGGAAAAATGGGGGCGGTGTCAGGAATGCTCGTGCCTTCATCATTGGTTTGGGGAATGCTCGACAGGATCTAGACACAGTTACCAGTACGTTTCATCTTAAATGATCACTATGTTTCGGTTTTATTTGATTCTGGTGCCGATAAGAGTTTCGTATCTACTAGATTTAGTCAGTTGCTAGACCTAGTACCTACACCTTTAGAGGCTAAGTACACGAAAGCATTGGCTAACGGTAAACAAATAGAGGCTACGCATGTTCTTAGGGAGTGTCGCCTTGAGTTATCGGGTTTGTCCTTCCCCATTGATCTCATGCCGGTTGATTTGGGTAGTTTTGATGTCGTTGTGGGTATGGACTGGTTATCTTTGTATCGCGTCGAGTGTCGCCTCTATTTCGAATGATTAACACCTTGTGAGTCCAAATCATTATAGGTGTTTTACTATTTCATTGTTGTTCTTTACTAGTGTGACACCCGAAAAACTCAGGTTAATAACTTTTGTCAAACTAGTAAGTCTACCTTAGCAAATCATGCATACATTACACTTAACTGAGTTAGTTGAGTCATTACGATGATTCCGGGTGTCATCGGGAGTCGTTAGGATGGTTCGGGGAATCATCGGGAGTCATTACGATTATCCGAGGGATCATCGGGAGTCGGTCCATAACCATGTATTCAAGGGTTGGTGATTCGGAGGATCACCAGGTTTGATGCACACACGCGAGTCTCTAGTCCTAGGAATTGATGAACGAATGTGAATATGTTAGTTATCAAGAAATATGTGTTTATAATCATTATATAACTTGCCAATATGTGAATGCGTGTTAATATATTTTAAAATAGTGTTTGACGCGCCGAAAAACCAATTCTGTTGTAGGGGGCGACTAGGGGCCTAGTCGCCTGTTATGTCTAAAACGACTAGTAGCAGCTATAAATACCATACTTTACTTGTTAAACATCATTTGTGAAACCATAACTCTCCCCAAACCTCTCTCACACCATCCTTAACCTCTGGAACCGTTTTTGCCCCAAAACTACCAATTTCAAGCCTAAAACATCATTTCTAAGAAAGATCTAAGGTGCGTTATGTAACATCGCAAAATTTTCGAATTCTAATACGTATATTATTTTCATAATATGCCTAAGTTTGATGTTCCGATCACACAACATATATATATATATATATATATATATATATATATATATATATAATGATAAAAAAAAATAAGAAACTAGTAAGTTTAATCATTCCAGCAGCCCAAGCCTTTTCAGTAGCCCAAATACACAGCCCAGCAAAGGTAGCCCACCAGATCTCCGGCCCACCTGGAACCCGGCCCAAACACCCTTACCCCTCCTTCACTTTAAAAAAAAATGGTGTTCCCCGCGTGATTCGAACCCGGACCAACTCCACACACACACACACGCGTTTCACCACCTGGACCACACCATTCAGTTGGAATTAACCCAACTTTAATTATATTTAACCACACTTTCGTCTTTTCTCTTTTTCCTTCCCTATTCAGCGTGCAGCAGCAACAGACATGAGTTTTTTTATTTTTTCTTTTTTTTTCATTTTGACCTGTTAATTTACACTATTAACGCGAATTTAACCATGGATTGGCTAGGACTCGTGATTTCCGGTCATCTACACGCTCCATGTTTATCAATTACCATTCAATTGTTTCCTATTATGATCAAAAACGCGTCCCATGTTAAAGCTTGGTCAAACTTACCAATTAAGCAATCTAGACATCATCACTATAAATTTGACATTCCCGAGCCTTCACAACTCGCCAATACTCCTCTCTTAATCTCTAATTCTTCACACAACACTCTGTTGTTCAACCACGATCGTATATTTTGACTTTAAGATTGACCAAGCAATCGAACACGAATCAACACTGTAAGTGTAATGTTTTATGTGGGTTTTGATCACCGGCGTTCACACATCAAAAACCCTAACATTAATCGGGTTAAAGATGTGTGAATTGCTTGATTGGAAAAGCTAGGGTTCGTGGGTTTTAGATTTGGGGAAGAAACTGATTTTGCTCATTGTATTTATTTTTAAATAACTGAGATAAGTCACAACCACAGGCCTAGGCCAAGTTGTTGTGACTGATGCCTACAACTTAGACAACCCGGGTTCGAGTCCCGGCTTGAACATCCTTTTTCCCATTTATTTTTCATCTAAAAACAAACCATTATATATATATAAATTACACTTAAATCTTGTAAAATCATTTTTAAATACTAAAACATTTTTATAAATTCTAAAAAGTTTATCTTTAACAAATCTGATGTCAAAGTTTTACTTACAATTTTTATTTTCCTGAAATTCATTTATTTAATATTTATAATAATTAAATCAATTTTATACTATTATATTTATAAAAATCCATTAAAATATCAAAACAATTTTATTAATTTCTACAAAAATTATCCTATGTTTGTACAATGTTAAACTTTACTGAAATGATTTTTAATTCAGAAAAATCATTTATTTTATATTTTTAATCAATTTTTGTTAGATTTAATCATAATTAAATCATAATAAATTCAATTTTTATAATTTTTGCACCAAAATTTTACACAATTTATTTCAAAACATTTAGAACAGAAATATGATTTTTAAAATAATAATTCCTTAATTTTAATATTTTTAAATATTAAAGTTAAATATTGGAAACTTTTAATAAATAGATTTAATAATCTATTTTAAAGAAAATAATTTTGTAAAAATTATTTTTATACTTTAAACACATTATTGTGACTATCTTAAATTTAAATTTCATAAAAAGATTTTTGGTTAATTATTTACTAAATTTCTCTCAAATTGGCGAATATTTTTAATATTAATCAAACGAACAATTATCCCCAATTCGAAGCCCTAGAAACTTATACATTTGTAGACTCGATAGACTTAGACATATTTATTACTTTATTATAGGGTGATACTTGATACATTTGGTCAACACAATTATCCAAATTTCTCAACAGATATAACATTTTACCAATGTGAGTTTTACATAGCCCCTTTTCTATTTATCACCATTTTTGGGGTGAAACATGTTACAACAATATTTATGCAATTCAATCATCAATGTGTCTATGTGTATTTCTATGTTGCATTATGTCTTGAACATGACTAGGGTAAGCACAATTCTAGCATAAACATTCATCAGCCAAACGGTATACATTGATAGATCTATTGGACTGACAATCCCACCCGGATACGTGCCTCCTACAAAGGTTACGTGGGTGTTTGTTACTGCAATTTAAACGAGTGAACCATGAGCGTATGGGATGTACCACAATTACAACAGTCAACAAGGTTGATTATGCACTCGATTTACTTCTAGTATGTTTTCGCATATGGACTAGATTGCCATGACACATGAATTGCACAACAATTTTATTCTATTATCAAAACCTATGTAATTCTCACCAACTTTTGTTGACCCAAAATATTTTCAACTTAACATGTTTAAGGTTTTATTTGCTTGAAGATTTGAATTGATGCTCGAAGATATGTGTATAGTTTTATTCAATTTGATGTATAAATTCTAGAACAATTGTATGTAATTCATTTAAATCATTTAGTGAAATTTATTATTCACCATGAGCTACTGAACAATCATCAATACGTGACATCCAGATATTTCCGCCATCGGTTGGGGTGTTACAGATTGGTATCAGAGCCATGGTTATAGGGAATTAGGTTATTAGAAAAATAATCTAGTCTATAACCATAGGATTTAACCAGTACTTGCTTCTTTTACTTGCTATACTCTATCTCTCTCCTACCTCTTATCCCTACTTTCATCCCTACAAGAAAGGTTGCTCTCCATCAGTGGACCTACTCCTAGACTAATAGGACAAAAATCCTCTGGTTTAACCTGAACCACCTTGAGATCTCGTTGAAGTTCTAGATTTTAATAACGAACACGTGCAATCTGGAAGGGTGAACGCCTGTATTCTGAGTCTTCTGTCTAGGCTGGCATTGCGCATATATACCAATCAGACGAGGGACCCGGATGCCTACCTGGGAATTCTCGGGATGAGTGTTCACTTATAGGCTAAAGCATGTCTTCATATGTTATTAGAATCTGGAATCTTTGATAAGTCAACGTTTTCGTTTATTCAAGAATAAATGATTACATTCCTTATATAACCTCATTCATCTCACTGTGTCTCTTACAGATCATGCCTCCACGTCGCAGTGCTCGTCTTAACAGTGGTGAAAATCATGATGAAGGAAGTAACAATCACAACCACAACCACAACCACGACACTAACCACAACAACAACAACAACAACAACAACAACAATAATAATGGTGTTGATGCCCAACTGGCTGCAATCATTTCTCAACAAATGGCACAGCAAATTGCAACTCTGGTTCCCAACTTACTAGCTCAAGTCATCCAGTTGAACGGCAACGGGAACGGCAACGGCAACGGGAATGGACACCACAACGAGAATGGACTTCCAGCCTGTACCCTTAAACACTTTAATTCCTGTAATCCCCCAAAGTTCAGTGGAGAAGAAGGAGCTACAGGACTTCTACAATGGTTTGAGGGTATTGAGAATACCTTCATCAACAGTGAATGCCCCAACAATTTTAAAGTCCGTTATGCCATGAGTGTTCTTCACAAACGAGCACTCACTTGGTGGAATGAAGAAAAACGCACTCGCGGAGCTGAAGCTGCACTAGCCTTAACTTGGGATCAAGCTAAAGACATTATGAAGGCAGAGTTCTGTCCTCGTAATGAAATTAAGAAGCTGGAAGATGAATTTCATGATCTTGCTCAAGACAGTGGGGAAAACCTTGCTTACAACACTCGTTTTCACGAACTTAGCTTACTGCTACCCCACAAGGTCACTCCCTTACCTATTGCAATCGAAAAATACATTGGTGGTTTACCGATGCAAATTCAAGACACAGTGTGGGGAAGGAACCCTGCTACTTTGGAAGAAGCAAAGCGTTTGGCTGCCACCCTAACAGATAACCATGTGAAGGCAGGAACCCTGACTCGTGAAGGGGAAAAGAAAAAGGATACTTCCCAACCTGCCGTTGAAATCAAAACTGAGGCCTCAACCAACGGGAAGAACAAGGTCAGGAATTTTGCAATAGACACCACTGCCCCACCCACCAAGAAACAATACAATGGGAAGATACCTAAATGTGACACCTGCCAGTATCACCACCCAACTCAAGTACCCTGTCGACAGTGCACCAATTGTCAAAGGTATGGGCATCTTGCGGAAGCTTGTCGAATCCCTGCTACAAACGCTCTTGATGCTCCAAACAACCCCGCTTGAGACCCTCGAGCTACTTAACAGCAAACTCTACCATTTGAATGATGTCTATTTCCTCTTTAATTCTATGTATTAACACTTTTTGGATCCAAGTAATAAATTCAAGTATTATCATAACATTTGTGTGCATGCTTGTTTGAATGTGAACTAACTGCTATATCTATAATCATACTTGCTTACTTGTACAACAACCTACTTAACGATTGGTAGAGGTCATCATGTCTTTCCAACAGTCGGGAGAGGCCCTACCACCTGCTCAACGACTGGTGGAGACTATCAGACCTGCTCAACAATCGGTAAAGTCATAAAAGGACGCAAAACCCTAATGTAAGGTAAATTGATAATTACGGTCCGGAACGTAATCATGAATTTACAGGTACATTAAGGTAGTGTGAAATTTTATCAAGAGTGTCGTTAGTCAACCAATTGCTAACCTAGTGTCTTCCTTTAACTTCGGGACGAAGTTCCTAAAAGTAGGGGAGACTGTAACATCGCAAAATTTTCGAATTCTAATACGTATATTATTTTCATAATATGCCTAAGTTTGATGTTCCGACCACACAACATATATATATATATATATATATAATAATAATAATAATAATGATAAAAAAATAAGAAACTAGTAAGTTTAATCATTCCAGCAGCCCAAGCCTTTTCAGTAGCCCAAATACACAGCCCAGCAAAGGTAGCCCACCAGATCTCCGGCCCACCTGGAACCCGGCCCAAACACCCTTACCCCTCCTTCACTTTAAAAAAAAATGGTGTTCCCCGCGTGATTCGAACCCGGACCAACTCCACACACACACACGCGTTTCACCACCTGGACCACACCATTCAGTTGGAATTAACCCAACTTTAATTATATTTAACCACACTTTCGTCTTTTCTCTTTTTCCTTCCCTATTCAGCGTGCAGCAGCAACAGACATGAGTTTTTTTATTTTTTCTTTTTTTTTTTCATTTTGACCTGTTAATTTACACTATTAACGCGAATTTAACCATGGATTGGCTAGGACTCGTGATTTCCGGTCATCTACACGCTCCATGTTTATCAATTACCATTCAATTGTTTCCTATTATGATCAAAAACGCGTCCCATGTTAAAGCTTGGTCAAACTTACCAATTAAGCAATCTAGACATCATCACTATAAATTGGACATTCCCGAGCCTTCACAACTCACCAATACTCCTCTCTTAATCTCTAATTCTTCACACAACACTCTGTTGTTCAACCACGATCGTATATTTTGACTTTAAGCTTGACCAAGCAATCGAACACGAATCAACACTGTAAGTGTAATGTTTTATGTGGGTTTTGATCACCGGCGTTCACACATCAAAAACCCTAACATTAATCGGGTTAAAGATGTGTGAATTGCTTGATTGGAAAAGCTAGGGTTCGTGGGTTTTAGATTTGGGGAAGAAACTGATTTAGCTCATTGTATTTATTTTTAAATAACTGAGATAAGTCACAACCACAGGCCTTGGCCAAGTGGTTGTGACTGATGCCTACAACTTAGACAACCCGGGTTCGAGTCCCGGCTTGAACATCCTTTTTCCCATTTATTTTTCATCTAAAAACAAACCATTATATATATATAAATTACACTTAAATCTTGTAAAATCATTTTTAAATACTAAAACATTTTTATAAATTCTAAAAAATTTATCTTTAACAAATCTGATGTCAAAGTTTTACTTACAATTTTTATTTTCCTGAAATTCATTTATTTAATATTTATAATAATTAAATCAATTTTATACTATTATATTTATAAAAATCCATTAAAATATCAAAACAATTTTATTAATTTCTACAAAAAATATCCTATGTTTGTACAATGTTAAACTTTACTGAAATGATTTTTAATTCAGAAAAATCATTTATTTTATATTTTTAATCAATTTTTGTTAGATTTAATCATAATTAAATCATAATAAATTCAATTTTTATCATTTTTGCACCAAAATTTTACACAATTTATTTCAAAACATTTAGCACAGAAATATGATTTTTAAAATAATAATTCCTTAATTTTAATATTTTTAAATATTAAAGTTAAATATTGGCAACTTTTAATAAATAGATTTAATAATCTATTTTAAAGAAAATAATTTTGTAAAAATTATTTTTATACTTTAAACACATTATTGTGACCATCCTAAATTTAAATTTCATAAAAAGATTTTTGGTTAATTATTTACTAAATTTCTCTCAAATTGGCGAATATTTTTAATATTAATCAAACGAACAATTATCCCCACTTCGAAGCCCTAGAAACTTATACATTTGTAGATTCGATAGACTTAGACATATTTATTACTTTATTATAGGGTGATACTTGATACATTTGGTCAACACAATTATCCAAATTTCTCAACAGATATAACATTTTACCAAGGTGAGTTTTACATAGCCCCTTTTCTATTTATCACCATTTTTGGGGTGAAACATGTTACAACAATATTTATGCAATTCAATCATCAATGTGTCTATGTGTATTTCTATGTTGCATTATGTCTTGAACATGACTAGGGTAAGCACAATTCTAGCATAAACATTCATCAGCCAAACGGTATACATTGATAGATCTATTGGACTGACAATCCCACCCGGATACGTGCCTCCTACAAAGGTTACGTGGGTGTTTGTTACTGCAATTTAATCGAGTGAACCATGAGCGTATGGGATGTACCACAATTACAACAGTCAACAAGGTTGATTATGCACTCGATTTACTTCTAGTATGTTTTCGCATATGGACTAGATTGCCATGACACATGAATTGCGCAACAATTTTATTCTATTATCAAAACCTATGTAATTCTCACCAACTTTTGTTGACCCAAAATATTTTCAACTTAACATGTTTCAGGTTTTATTTGCTTGAAGATTTGAATTGATGCTCGAAGATATGTGTATAGTTTTATTCAATTTGATGTACAAATTCTAGAACAATTGTATGTAATTCATTTAAATCATTTAGTGAAATTTATTATTCACCATGAGCTACTGAACAATCATCAATACGTGACATCCTGATGTTTCCGCCATCGGTTGGGGTGTTACACGTTAATCATCTTAATCTTGTGTCATGTTGTTATTTTGAACCCTAAAGGTCCATACCTGGTTTTATAAAGTTCTGTCTTTAAAAACCTTTGAAACACAGTTCAAAAACAAGTTTAATCATTTAATGGATTATATATAGAAGATTCATGCATATAACGGTTTTTGATGATTAAAACATGGGGATTCTTACGTGTTTGATGTTTTTATGATATGAATGAGTTATTAGGATGATTATCTCAGATTATGATGGTTGTTTGATGTTTTTTGATGAGAATATGAGTTTTGTCCCGTTTGAGGATGTTAGGAGGATTTGGGATGTTATAGGAAGATCTAAGGATTGAATGATGTTGGGTTTATTCTAGAATGATGTATTAACAATATGATGATGATTGGAACGTGATTATGTAATGAAATCTGATTATTTTCCATTTACGGTAATGTTTTCATGCAATGAAGTGATGTTTCCATAATATTATTCCATTTTGGGAAATGCTTACAATTAGGGTGTTAGACTGATGATAAATTGGGGGGTTTTCATTTAGGATAAGTTGCTTGATAATTATGGATTGGTGTTAGGTGTTCTTACATGTTTCGGACTTGATTTAGAGGGTTTAATGCGCGAAAAGAGCCACCCGGTCTGCAGAGGGCAACTAGCTAAGGTAGTCGCATGCCCTGGGGGCGACTAGCTTAGCTACTTGCTTGTTTGATACCTAGTCGTGTGTTTGGATGCCTAGTCGTGTGTTTTGCTGGTGTAAGTGTACTTTGGGACCCCAAAACATGATTTAACACCTAGGAACATAGTGTAAGCCCCGTGGCATGCCTAGAACCTGTTACATGTGTTAGGACACATATGTGTTGTATGTGAACTGTATGTGCACTGTATGCTAGACTTAGTGGACTGTTATGCATATAAGGTGCGTATTTACACATGATTCCTTGGTTAGTTGTATTTGTCTATCACGGGGGATGTCGTGTCACCAATGGGATGTTGGGTCTTGTCTTGTGAGGTCAGGTTAACGTTCAAACGTGTTTTCAAATGTACATGGTTATGGTCTGGACATTCAGGGACTAGTTAACCTATGGGTTATCGGTCTAGATATTTATATACATCTTATGATAGGTCACCGGTATTAGGGATTATCATAACATTTGATTTAACTATTTTCAAGAACACAACCTAAGGTGAGTTTCACGGCCCCACTTTCACACATTTTCTCATGGGGGAGAAACATGCTATACATTTTTCGATTCGTAAAGATTATGTTATACTATGTTCATCTTTTGTTTACCATACGACTCATCCAAGTCTCAAGGGAAACCATGAATATGTGGGTATACATAACGGGGGAAATGTGTTTAGATATTTTTGGCCTGACAAACCCCACCTGGGTCGACTGGAGGTCGGGCCTACTGGGGATGACGGTAGCCCAACATGCGCACCACATTTGGAAACATGTCATTAATGGTTTCTAATCGTTGTAGTAACATATTTAACGTCTAGCTAACATTTGCATAACATAGTAGTAATGGAATTGATCATTCAAAAATTATGAAAACATTTAATAAAATCTGTGAGCTCACCAACATTATATGTTGACCTTTTTAGCATGTTTTCTTAGGTCGCAAAGGTAGCAGAATGTGGATTAGGCACACAGAGTCGTGCAGAGTGTCTAGGATTCAGTTGCATATTTTTAAATATTTTTAGACTTATTTTATTACTATTTTAGGTTGTAAACTTAATTCAGCTTCGTCTAGTGGTTTAATGTTATAAAACTGCATGGTCTTGGTTTACGTATTTTATACATATAGTTGTCGTTTATTGTGACCGTTGACTTGGATCCTGGTGTGTCACGTGCCTCGCGGTAAAACCCCATAAGTGGAATTTGAGGGTGTGACAGATTGGTATCAAAGCCAATGGTTATATTTAACTAGGACTGCATGTAGAGTCTAGTCTATTGCCGAGTCTCACACACAATAAACGGTCACATACATATGAGTCATGTTATGTGGGGAACTTGCTAACCTTGCAAGGGTGTCCGTATCATCGTCATCATCATGTTGCATCATCCATTCTATCTCTTATCCGTTTCTATTCTCTGTTTCTATCTTATCTTCTTCTTTGGGTTTTGAGCAGGAAGATGCTAGCTTGCCGATCTTACACGGCAGTGGTGTACATTGCAGTGGCTTCAGCGTACTCTTGAGATATGTCCAGGATTCGGACATCTCCCTTTTATACTCCAATGGACACACTCGCCTACTAATGTGTTGCAAAACACATCTCTTTTCCTATGTATTTTGTATATTATTTGGTCAGGTTTTTATTCGTTTCGTGTCGTTTTAGTTATGTATTTATTTATTTTATTATTTTATAGGTGTTCGTGGAAAAGGAGCTAAAAACGAAATAATTTTAATCGAGACACTAACACTTAAGAGCAGGTGTTAATAGACGATGGAGCGTAAACGAGAAACTTTCGTCAAGCAAAGAACACCCGAGTTAAATACCACTAATAATAATAATAATAATAATAATAATAATAATAATAATAATAATAATAATAATAATAATAAAATGAAAAAAAAAAGAACAAGGTTGACTTGGCCACGAGCCCAAGCCAAAAGCAATTCATGAAGCCACATTATTTAGAGAAAAAAAGACATTAGGTATTCACGAGAGGACACAACAGCGGCCAAAACATATTATTAATTTGAGGGAGGAAGTATCCATATCTTCGGAGGGAAGATCAGCCGCCATAGCAAGAGGAGATCGAAGGTCACACAGCAGCTTATTCAAAAAGAGGGAGGAAGTGAAGGGGAGGAAGGCACGGGTTCAAGATTGAAGACTCGGGTTCGACTATAATAATTTTTGGCTTTATATTTATTTACTTCGTGTTCATAAATATTGATACCATGACTTTGCATATTTTTGAACCTTTGTTTTTATCTTGTTCCGTTGTTATGAATAGCTAAACTTTTTAGGCTACCTAGGTCGTGTTGATGAATACTTAGCATTTTTATGACTTTCGGATTCGTTTAATGATATAATTGGTTTATGTTTTGGTAAAGATCTATTTGAGTTTGGTTATAATGCTTTTGCGTATTTGAGTCTAATTTATGATCTTTGATAGTTTACACGTGTCTTGTTGAATGTCTTTCAGTTATAGATGCATGTTAGGTTATCTACTTTTTGCTTTTGACTAGTTTATGGTTTTTGACGTCTAATTCCATAGGAACCTGATTTGAGAGTTTAGAGGACTTAGGTATTCTGCCATTCCTTGAGACCGGGAGGTGATAGGGTGTCGGGTTGTCTAGATCTTTAGGTATCGGGTAGAGGTGAGACCGGGAGGTGATCCTTGCCTAGTGTGTCTTTAGATTCTTGTAATTCCGAATTATTTCCAAGTCAATTAGATTACTCCTTCATATTTTTGGGTGTGTTATGACTAGCGAGAGCGGGAGGTGAGCGAGTCTTTCGAGTAACTTAGCATTCCCTAGTGAGGTGAGACCGGGAGGTGATCCGAACTAGTATCCAGTGATTTACACGTCCCTTAGGATTTTCTAAGAGGTGTTAGTGAGACCGGGAGGTGATCTAGCATGCTCACGGGTTTTCTTGGGTCGGGCGTATCTTTAGAAAACCTGGTAGCCAATCCATTATTCGATTCCGAGAGTTGTGAGTTTGCGGGTAGGATTCTAGACCTAGGTAGTTGCCTTCCATATTATCTGAGTTCGATCCAGTGTTCTTAGTTTCTTGTTTTCGTCTCTGTGTTATTTATTTTAATTGCTTTTATTTTATTTGCATTTAGCTTATAATTAATTCTCAAAAATCCAAATTAATAGGCTAGGAGTCGACAGAGGTTTAGTACCGAGAGTCGCCATATTGTGTCCACGGTTCGATATTTCGGATTTACTTGCTTTGCTACACTGTGACCGGTACACTTGCCGTTAGTGTGCTGTTTTATAGGTTTTTCCATTTTTAAAACTTGACCGATATATTTACTACATATTTCACACATCAAGTTTTTGACGCCGTTGCCGGAGATCTAGTCATTTTATTGCTTTCTTAGTTTGGTAGATTTTTATTTTTAATTTTATAAAAAAAAAAGAAAAAAAATATTTTTTTTTGTTTATTTGCTATTTGTTTTTCTTATTCTAGTATAGTTTAGTTTCTCTGTGTGCATAGGAAGTACCCCATTGCAGTCCAAGAACATTTTGCCTACCAGATAGATCACATAGAAATGACTGGACGTAGGACTGTCGCTGAACACACCAGCATTACACCCACTCACATCCGGTCCAGTATTACACTACCCACTGTTGAGTCGAACAACTGGACCGTTGAACCCGCTCTGATCAACACCATATCTCATTTAGTTCAGTTTCACGGCATGCGTGATGAAGACCCATATGGCCATTTAACTAGATTTAATAGAGTCTGTAGCACCTTCCAGCTAAATGGTGTCACTGATGAAGCCATTCTTCTGCGTTTGTTCCCATTCTCACTTACTGATCAGGCCCTTACTTGGTTGGACTCCCTCCCACATAGAGCCATCACCTCTTGGACTGATCTTCAGACGAAATTCTTGCAGAAGTATTTTCCCCCAGTTAAAACTACTCGTCTTAAAAATCTTATCTATGCCTTTACTGAGCAGTCAGGGGAGTCCTTCTATGAGACATGGGACAGATTCAAGGCACTTTTGAATAAGTGCCCTCATCATGGTCTTGAGGACTGGAGAGTCGTGGAGAAATTCTACACTAGAGTTTCTGACGCGACCAAAAGATTTCTCGACTCTACAGCAGGCGGTAACATGATGAAAACCAAAACCACTGTTGAATGCCTTGAGATGATAGAGGACCTAGCCACTAGCACGTACATTGAGCCTGGCTCTGGGGGCATTACTGCTGCCCCTAAGGGTATCCATTCTGTTGAGAGTAGCATTGCACTAGCCGCCCAGATAGAATCCTTAGCTAAGGTCATGAAGGATATTCAGGCTAAGATTAGTGCTAAGTGTGAGATTTGTAGAGGGGGTCATGAGACCATAGATTGCCACATAGGTCCTAGGGAGGAATTGAACTATGTCCAGAATTCAGATCAAGTCCAAAGTTACAACTCTGGATGGCAGAGTGTAGGAGATCATAAGTCTGAGTTTAGTTAGTTAATAAAGAAAAATGAGGAGAATCAGGCTAGGACAAATAAACTTCTAGAGACCGTAGTGATGCAGTGTGAGACCCGTTATCAGGAGCAACAAAAGAAAAATCAGGAATTTGAGTTGTTATTTAGGAATCAGGGGTCCACGCTCCAGAGTCTAGAGAGGGTCATAGGAGAGTTAGTTGGTAAGATGACCAGGAATTTGACAGATGTTCAGGTGAATGCGGTGTTCACCGAAAGTGGGAAGAGCACGGGAGTTGATCACCCGGTGTCGAGAGAGAGTGAGGTAGTTGAGGAGGAGAGTGTCGATGAGGAGATTAGGGTAGAGTCTCCGGGCAAGGTACACCCTACTAGGCTAGACCCAGCAAGTACCGCACAACCCAAAAGTAGGTTGTTGGCGAAACAGTCTGAGGGGGAGCCCAAAAAGGTTTACGTTCCACTTGCCCTATATGAACCGGTACCGCCTTATCCAGGTAGGTTGAATAAGAGTTAGCACTTAGAGCAACATAGGCACTAGATTGATATGTCTAAAGAACCTAAGATTAGTGTCCTATTCATTGATGTTTGTAGAGACATGCCTAAGTATGGAAAGTTCTTAAGGGAGATGTTGTCCCGTAAGGAGAAGTTGAAAGAGCTTTCCCAAGTCATTCTGAGTGAGGAGTGTTCGAATGTCGTTCTTAATAAACTACCCGAGAAGATGACTGATCCTGGGAGTTTCATTATGCCTTGTCAGATAGGTGGTTTGACAGTTAGGAACGCCCTCGCTGATTTAGGTGCTAGCGTTAATCTCATGCCGTATTCCATGTTTAAGAGATTAGATCTTGGGGAGTTGATTCCAACTAGGATGTGCTTACAGTTAGCTGATAAATCTGTTAAGTACCCCATGGACATTCTAGAGAATTTGCTAGTAAGGGTGAAGAGCTTCGTGTTTCCCGTTAATTTTGTCGTACTTGATATACGGGAGGATGAGCATGTGCCGTTGATCTTAGGACGACCCTTTTTACGTACTGCAAAGGCATTGATAGATGTCTCGGATGGTCAGATTACACTATGTGTAGGGGACGAGTCCATCACTTTTTGTGTTAATAAGTCTAGGGAGAGTATGAGTAGTCAGGTCGATTCTGTGTGCTTTTTTAGCAGTTTCATGTCACATGTCGACCGGTGCATTGACTGCATCTATGGAGTAAACTTATTAGATAGGCAACACCAAACAGAAGAGAGGCAGGATGTAGAGATAGAGACTGTATTCCCTGTGGAGCATGATCCGGGCTGTGCAGCTGGTGAGCCTCCCGATAAGTTAGAGGCCGTTAAGGTTGTTGAGAGTTCCGAGGAGGTGATGGATGAACCCTCGGTTTGTATTTTGCTATCCCCGAGTGTGAAAATGAGCACAAGAGAGATGAGGAGAGAGGGGCACTTGTCACACCCTCAAAATCCACTTGCGGAGTTTTACCGCGAGGCGCATGACAAACCAGGATCCAAACCAACGATCACAATAAACAAGTCTAAATGTAATTAATGCAATACCAAAACATAGTTTTAAAATCCCGTTTACAGCGGAAGCTTATTCAAAATAAAGTTCAACATTAATAGCCAAAGTTCAATGTTTATGAAATCATGCAACTCTATCTAGACGCCGTGCAGACGCGTGCGCCCTAGTTCCATTGTGCTACCTTAGCGACCTGAGAAAACATGTAAAAGTTTACGTCAGCACAAAAATGCTGGTGAGTTTACAGGTTTGCAGTTCAAGTACCAAGTCAACCTGTCCATACTATAACAAAATAGAAAACCAGTATACGCTAGCTAGGCGTACGTTTGTTACTACCACGATTGGAAAACCATTACTAACTCGAATACCAAAAGTATGCCCGATGTATGTTCCTGTTGTTCCTGTTGTTCCTGTTTGAGACAATATGCACCCGCCGACCCTCCAAGTCGACGAGCGGGGTTGGTCACTCCCAATAGCGCTATTCACATTTCCCCGTTGTGCAAACCCGCACATTCATGGTTCCCCCCGGGACTTCCAAAGATCGTGTAGTACACAGTGTAAACCCATAGTATGACAGTAATTACCAAATAATCGTTTTAACACATGTTTTCTCCCCCGAAAAGTGTAAACCAGTTTAAAAGAGGGGCCGTAAACTCACCTTAAGTTGCTTTACTCCTAATCCCGAGTAAACTCAGCTGCTATGTTAGTCCCGTACAGTGGCGACCTAACATACGACAGTTACAAGTACTTAGACTAATAACCCGCAGGTTAATTAGTCCCTAGATGTCCAGACCATAACCAAGTTTGTTTTGAAAATGCCGTGACTGTTTAACTGACCCAATTGACAAAACTCGACATCCCATTGGTGACCAGAGACTCCCCGTGTTATGTTTACGCTCCAAAACATACAATAACGCATCTACACTTAACATACGTTAACACACACAACAAGTTATAGCACATAGTTCACGTATCACCGAATTACATCCAAATATATGTTACCAAGTTATTAGACATGTTACGGAGTTCCTAGCATGTTTCTACATGTTAAATCGGGTCTCGGAATGCTAATATACACTTACAGCAGCAGTACACGCGATTAGGAAAAGTCAACTAGTGATTAGGAAAGTCAACTAGTGATTAGACATCCTATTCGCCCCTATTATAGGCGAATAGGGGCTATTCCCCTTTACTTCATGCGATTAGGGGCTATTCCCCTGAACCTTCTAGTGATTAGGGCTAATCACCTGAACTTACTAGTGATTAGGGCTACTCGCATGAACTTACTAGTGATTAGGCTTCTACTCGCCTAACTTACTAGTGATTAGGCTTCTACTCGCCTATTTATTGGCGATTAGCCTTGTAATCGCATGAGTTATAGGCGATTAGCATTGCTACTCGCCTGTAACCATGCTGTTCCGGTTTTTCGCGCGTTTAACGCTCCAAATCAGATCCAGAACGTGTGTAACTACCCAATATCATCCCAAACACTATCCTAAACATGTTTAACCCAAAACCCTTCGTTCAACCTCGTATAATCAGTCCTGCATGCAACCCAAAACAATCCAAACACTATTCACATAGCATGCAACATCAATTAACGCATGTAATCATAACCCTATCATCCGATTACTGAGTTTTCTATCATCATACTAACAATATTAATTCTGACCTAGCATGATAATACATCAAAACATCATCAAGATCCATAAAAATCCTATCTTTCTAATCATACATACCCATAACGCATGTTAATTAGTTATAATCCGTTTAACAACCCTTATTGACGATTTTCAGAAAGCTTTTTCGTTTATGAACAGGTCTGGACCATTAGGGATTTATTAAAAACGTTCACAAAGTGTTATGGGTGAGAATCAAACCTTAGAATTGTAAAAGAATGATGGTTAGACCTTGAAACCTTGTGTTTTTGATCAAAATCGCCTTCCAGAGGTTGTTTAAGTGTTTGGGGCGGTTATGGGACGACTAGGGTTGATATTAGGGAGTTTAGGAGGTTAAGTGTTGTATTTATAGGCGTTCCTAGTCGTTCCAGCACGTTACATGCGATTGTGCAGCAGTTCAGGCGATTAGGGCTTGTAATCGCCTGAAAGTTCTAGTGATTAGGGCCTACTCGCCCTTATGTATACACGAGTAGGGCCTACTCGCCCTTATGGGCTCCCTACTCGCCTCCCCTATAGGGGAGTAGACCTCCTACTCGCCTATAGGGTTTGGCCTTGTGTGTTTTGCGCGTTAAACCCCGTTTTAACATATGTTAATGCATATTCATGTACCGACAAGTCACATAATGATTGTAAACACATAACACAAGTAAATACACATATTTACACTCGTTCACCAATTCCCGGGACTCGAGACTCGTACGTTCCGTATGCCCTGACGATCCTACAAATCGTCACCGTTTGTACACTTGGTTAAGGACCGACATCTAACGAACCTCTAGACCAACATCCAATGATCTTCTAGACTAACCAATAGTTCCCGAACCATATCCCGACTTAACTAACCCAGTTAAGTACAATATACGCGTGACTCGCTAAGGTAGACTTTCATCTAGACAACGTTGTTAACCAGAATTTGCCAGGTGTCACATCATCCCCACGTTAAAAGAATTTTCGTCCCGAAAATTTGTACAAGTACAGAAAGAACAAAAGAAATAACGAAGGAAACAAGCAAAAGGTAGAAACCAAAAGAGAGAGATTTACCCGAGTTGTCACATCATCCCCACGTTAAAAGGAATCTCGACCCGAGATTCATTCAGCTGCCGAAGAGACATGCCTCGACTCGAACGCTTCCTTAGGAAAGAGATGAGGATACTTAGACTTCATCTGATCCTCCCGTTCCCACGTATATTCCGGTCCCCGGTTCGAGTTCCACCGAACCTTAACGATACGGATCTTGCTGTGACGTAGGCTACGAATCTTGTAATCAAGGATCTCTACAGGTTCTTCCACAATCCGAAGACGATCATCAACCTTGATCTCTTCCAGTGGAACGATGAGAGACTCGTCAGCCAGACACTTCTTCAAGTTTGACACGTGAAAGACGTTATGTACGTTACCGAGCTCCGTCGGTAGATCAAGTCGATATGCCACCGGCCCAATCCGTTCCAGGATCGTAAATGGGCCGACATATCGCGGATTGAGTTTGCCACGCTTCCCAAAGCGTATGACGCCCTTCCACGGTGAGACTTTTAGAAGTACCTTGTCATTGACTTGGAATTCCAGTGGTTTGCGACGCTGATCAGCATAACTCTTTTGCCGGTCCCGTGCCGCCGCCAACCGATTACGAATCTGTACGATCTTTTCCGAAGTTTCGTACACCAGTTCAGGCCCAGTGAGTTGACTCTCACCCACTTCAGCCCAACAAAGAGGAGAACGGCATTTCCGTCCGTACAGTGCTTCGAACGGAGCAGCCTTGATGCTCGTGTGATAACTGTTATTGTACGAGAATTCTACTAACGGTAGATGAGCTTCCCAACCCTTGCCAAAATCGATCACACATGCCCGCAGCATGTCTTCTAAAGTTTGAATCGTACGCTCACTCTGACCGTCAGTCTGTGGATGGTAAGCCGTACTCATGTCTAGTTGGGTACCCAAAGCCTTGTGCAAAGACTTCCAGAAGTGAGAAGTAAAATGGGAGTCACGATCCGAGATAATAGAAACAGGTACCCCGTGCTTAGAAACAACTTCTTTCAAGTAGAGACGAGCCAAACGATCCATGGTGTCGGTCTCCTTAATAGCAAGAAAATGGGCTGATTTCGTCAACCGATCGACAATCACCCATATCTTGTCGTTCCCGCTTGGTGATTTAGGAAGTTGTGTGACAAAATCCATAGTAATCCGTTCCCATTTCCATTCCGGAATTTCAGGTTGTTGCAGGAGACCCGACGGTTTCTGGTATTCCACTTTGACCTTAGCACAGGTCAAGCATTTGCTCACGTATGAGGCTATGTCCGACCTCATGTTTGGCCACCAGTAAAGCACCTTTAGATCTTGGTACATCTTATCCGAACCAGGATGAATAGAATACCGGGACTTATGAGCCTCATCAAGAACAAGCTCCCGTAGTCCCCCGAATAAAGGAACCCATATGCGTTCTGCGAAATAGTGCAGGCCATCAGACCTTCGCTCTAGGTGCTTGTCGGCACCGTGCATAGTTTCAGCTTTAAGGTTTTCCTCCTTCAAAGCTTCCAATTGGGCAGAACGGAGTTGATCAGGTAACGATGAATGAATAGTGAGCTGCAACGCCCGAACGCGACGAGGTTTAGAAGATTCCTTCCTGCTCAAGGCGTCTGCTACAACATTCGCCTTGCCAGGATGGTACTTAATAGCACAATCATAGTCGTTCAAAAGTTCAATCCAGCGACGCTGCCGTATGTTCAAGTGTTGTTGGTCGAAAATGTGTTGGAGACTCTTGTGATCGGTGTAGATGGTGCATTTGGTACCGTACAAGTAATGTCTCCAAATTTTCAACGCGAATACCACAGCACCCAACTCCAAGTCATGGGTTGTGTAGTTCTTCTCGTGCACCTTAAGTTGACGAGAAGCATATGCAATCACTTTCTCGCGTTGCATCAACACGCAACCGAGTCCATGAATGGAAGCATCACAGTAAACAACAAAATCATCAGGACCCTCAGGTAAAGACAAAATAGGAGCAGAACACAGTTTAGACTTTAGTTCCTCAAACGCGGACTCTTGTGATTCACCCCAGTCGAACTTCCTATCCTTCTGAGTGAGAGCGGTGAGGGGTTGAGCAATCTTCGAGAACCCCTGAATGAAACGACGATAATAGCCCGCAAGGCCTAGGAATTGCCGCACCTCAGTTGGCGTCTTTGGTGCTCCCCAGTCCTTGATCGCTTCGATTTTAGCAGGATCGACATGAATCCCTAGTTCATTAACCACATGTCCTAGGAATTGGACTTCGCGTAACCAAAAGTCACACTTTGAGAACTTGGCGTAAAGTTGTTCCCGTCGCAAGAGTTCCAAAACTAACCGCAGATGTTCCCCGTGTTCGGTCTCGTTCTTGGAGTAGATCAGAATGTCATCAATAAATACAATGACGAACTTATCCAGATATGGTTTACAGACGCGGTTCATCAAGTCCATGAAAACCGCTGGTGCGTTCGTGAGACCGAAAGGCATGACCAAGAATTCGAAATGGCCATAACGTGTTCGAAAAGCAGTCTTTGCAACGTCAGCCTCCCTGACGCGCAGCTGGTGATAACCGGACCTCAAGTCGATCTTGGAATAATAACTAGAACCCTGAAGCTGGTCGAATAGATCATCGATACGTGGAAGAGGATAACGGTTCTTGACGGTCAATTTGTTCAGTTCTCTGTAGTCTACGCATAATCGGAAACTCCCATCCTTCTTCTTAACAAATAAAATCGGGGCTCCCCAAGGGGAAGAACTTGGCCGGATGAAACCCTTGTCCAAGAGTTCCTGCAACTGACTGGACAATTCCTGCATCTCGGGGGGTGCAAGACGATAGGGGGCCCGAGCAATAGGAGCAGCCCCTGGTACAAGATCAATACCGAACTCGACTTGACGATGAGGAGGAAGACCAGATAAATCATCGGGAAAAACATCAGGAAACTCGCGTACCACCGGAATATCGTCAATCTTCTTCTCATCAACAGAGGAAACAGATAAAAGCGCCAAGACAGCTGGATAACCCTTTCGAAGACACTTAAGGGCCTTCATGCTAGAGATGATGTTTAGCGGAACACCACCCTTGATACCGTACACAGAAAGGAATTCTCCATCAGGGAGAGGAATCCGTATAACCTTATCGTAACAGACAATCTCCGCGCGATACAAAGATAACCAATCCATTCCTACCACAACGTCAAAACTACCCAAAGGTACCGGCATAAGGTCGATGGGGAACGATAAACCCGACAACTCTAACTGACACTCCCGAAGAACACTAGTAGCTTCAATCGTTTTACCGTCAGCCAACTCAATAATATACTTGGTCTCTAATGGTACAGGTACTACATCTAGCAGTCGACTAACGTCCATGGATACAAAACTCTTGTCGGCACCAGAATCAAATAACACGCTAACAGAATGATTATTGAGAAGAAACGTACCGGTGACTGTATCAGGGTCCTGCCTAGCCTCAGCAGCTCCAATGACGAAGGCACGTGCATTTCTGCCGCCGCCCCCGTTGCTACCATTCCCGTTGTTTCCACCCTGTTTCAGTTTTGGGCAATCCTTCTTGTAATGCCCAGTGTCACCGCAGTTGTAGCACCCTTGTTTCCCTGTGGTCCCTTGAGTAGTCGGTGTTGAACTGTTTGTCGGAGCCTGAGTCGATGGAAGTGTAACCCGACAATCTTTAGCATAGTGGCCTGTTCGCTGGCAGCGGTGACAACGGTTACTGTCGCAGTTCCCTTGGTGATGGCGTCCACACTTGTTGCATTTGGGCAGTTTTCCCGCATAACCACCCTGCTTGTTACCCGAAGACGATGAACCCCCATTATCAAACCTTTTACCCTGCTGTGTAGACCCAGATCCTTTCCCGTCATTCTCCCACTTGCGCTTATTGTTCTCTGGAGCCTTAACTGTTGAACCCTTCGCAGGCAAAATCCCCTCATTCACCTTTAAGTTGGTCATCCTATGGGCCGATCGAACTACCTCCGCATAAGTAGGATGATTTCCAGCAGCTACCAACCCTGCAATTTCCGGCACTAACCCTGAGACATAATGTTCAATCTTACGATACTCCGGCACGTGCATGTCGGGACACAGCACCGCCAACTCATTTCTCCTCACGGTATACTTCTCAATTTCCGACCCAGTCATCTTGAGGTTCCACACCTCATGCTCCAGCTTCTGTACCTCTTCCCTCGGGCAATACTCCCGCTTCAGCAACTGCACAAAGTTCTCCCATGGCATAGCATATGCCTCCCCAATACCCATGTTCTGGGTAATACCATTCCACCAAGTCAATGCCACGTCTTGAAATAACGCAGCCGAATACTTCACCCGATCTTCTGGGAGACAGTTACACATCAGGAATACCGACTCCACTTTCTCCAACCACCTAAGCAAACTGACCGCACCCTCGGTGCCAGAGAATTCCTGGGGCTTGCAGTCCCTGAACATCTTGTAGGTGCACATGGGTGGGGGTGGGTCAACAGGACCACCTGAAATGAAACGTATGAGAAACCACGAATAACGTAAACAAGGCTCACCAATGAGGCAAGGAAAATGGATAAAACAACTTACCACCACCGTTGTGCCCTAACTGAAAGGCAGCCTGGAGCAAGTTGTTCAGATCAGCCTGTGATAGGTTAATACCTCCACCACGACCACCAGCACCACCGCGACCACCACCGCGTCCACCATTGCGACCACCTCCTCGTCCTCCACGCACTCCAGACATGATTCTGGCAGAAAGAACGAGAAAATTTAGTTTCGCAGTTAAAGATAACCACTAATGTTCACAAGATCAAAGCTAGATCCAATCCAGGACTATCCCCTCAACCCAGAGCTCACTAGTGCTTCCATGCATTTCGTTTTATGATTTTGTGTGCACCCAAAATGATAAAACGCTCTACATGGTCCTCCAAGTGTTCTCCTAGTTCAAAGATCAAATCACCGAACATAGACTCTTAGCTACACACCGTAATACTACGGTAGTTCATGACAAGTGTTTCTATTGGAGTGCGAAAGGGAGATGTCCGAGCCTTGGACAAATCTCAAGAGCACACGAGTTACTCCAATAGACCACACTGCCTAGAAAACAAGTAACCCAACCTAAGATAGAACGGATGATGTAACGTAGAAATACTAACGATTTAGAGACACCCCGACAAGACCTTACGTAAACCACTATAACGTTTAGTACCATGTGATCGTCTAGTGTGTGCGACTCGGCTATAGACTAGACTCTACATGCAGTCCTAGTTCACTATAACCATTGGCTCTGATACCAATCTGTCACACCCTCAAAATCCACTTGCGGAGTTTTACCGCGAGGCGCATGACAAACCAGGATCCAAACCAACGATCACAATAAACAAGTCTAAATGTAATTAATGCAATACCAAAACATAGTTTTAAAATCCCGTTTACAGCGGAAGCTTATTCAAAATAAAGTTCAACATAAATAGCCAAAGTTCAATGTTTATGAAATCATGTAACTCTATCTAGACGCCGTGCAGACGCGTGCGCCCTAGTTCCATTGTGCTACCTTAGCGACCTGAGAAAACATGTAAAAGTTTACGTCAGCACAAAAATGCTGGTGAGTTTACAGGTTTGCAGTTCAAGTACCAAGTCAACCTGTCCATACTATAACACAATAGAAAACCAGTATACGCTAGCTAGGCGTACGTTTGTTACTACCACGATTGGAAAACCATTACTAACTCGAATACCAAAAGTATGCCTGATGTATGTTCCTGTTGTTCCTGTTGTTCCTGTTTGAGACAATATGCACCCGCCGACCCTCCAAGTCGACGAGCGGGGTTGGTCACTCCCAATAGCGCTATTCACATTTCCCCGTTGTGCAAACCCGCACATTCATGGTTCCCCCCGGGACTTCCAAAGATCGTGTAGTACACAGTGTAAACCCATAGTATGACAGTAATTACCAAATAATCGTTTTAACACATGTTTTCTCCCCCGAAAAGTGTAAACCAGTTTAAAAGAGGGGCCGTAAACTCACCTTAAGTTGCTTTACTCTTAATCCCGAGTAAACTCAGCTGCTATGTTAGTCCCGTACAGTGGCGACCTAACATACGACAGTTACAAGTACTTAGACTAATAACCCGCAGGTTAATTAGTCCCTAGATGTCCAGACCATAACCAAGTTTGTTTTGAAAATGCCGTGACTGTTTAACTGACCCAATTGACAAAACTCGACATCCCATTGGTGACCCGAGACTCCCCGTGTTATGTTTACGCTCCAAAACATACAATAACGCATCTACACTTAACATACGTTAACACACACAACAAGTTATAGCACATAGTTCACGTATCACCGAATTACATCCAAATATATGTTACCAAGTTATTAGACATGTTACGGAGTTCCTAGCATGTTTCTACATGTTAAATCGGGTCTCGGAATGCTAATATACACTTACAGCAGCAGTACACGCGATTAGGAAAAGTCAACTAGTGATTAGGAAAGTCAACTAGTGATTAGACATCCTATTCGCCCCTATTATAGGCGAATAGGGGCTATTCCCCTTTACTTCATGCGATTAGGGGCTATTCCCCTGAACCTTCTAGTGATTAGGGCTAATCACCTGAACTTACTAGTGATTAGGCTACTCGCATGAACTTACTAGTGATTA
Source organism: Ambrosia trifida (assembly GCA_028751855.1). Taxonomy (NCBI): domain Eukaryota; kingdom Viridiplantae; phylum Streptophyta; class Magnoliopsida; order Asterales; family Asteraceae; genus Ambrosia; species Ambrosia trifida. The sequence goes on along the minus strand of CM054128.1, from coordinate 129,396,472 downwards.
GGCTTCTACTCGCCTAACTTACTAGTGATTAGGCTTCTACTCGCCTATTTATTGGCGATTAGCCTTGTAATCGCATGAGTTATAGGCGATTAGCATTGCTACTCGCCTGTAACCATGCTGTTCCGGTTTTTCGCGCGTTTAACGCTCCAAATCAGATCCAGAACGTGTGTAACTACCCAATATCATCCCAAACACTATCCTAAACATGTTTAACCCAAAACCCTTCGTTCAACCTCGTATAATCAGTCCTGCATGCAACCCAAAACAATCCAAACACTATTCACATAGCATGCAACATCAATTAACGCATGTAATCATAACCCTATCATCCGATTACTGAGTTTTCTATCATCATACTAACAATATTAATTCTGACCTAGCATGATAATACATCAAAACATCATCAAGATCCATAAAAATCCTATCTTTCTAATCATACATACCCATAACGCATGTTAATTAGTTATAATCCGTTTAACAACCCTTATTGACGATTTTCAGAAAGCTTTTTCGTTTATGAACAGGTCTGGACCATTAGGGATTTATTAAAAACGTTCACAAAGTGTTATGGGTGAGAATCAAACCTTAGAATTGTAAAAGAATGATGGTTAGACCTTGAAACCTTGTGTTTTTGATCAAAATCGCCTTCCAGAGGTTGTTTAAGTGTTTGGGGCGGTTATGGGACGACTAGGGTTGATATTAGGGAGTTTAGGAGGTTAAGTGTTGTATTTATAGGCGTTCCTAGTCGTTCCAGCACGTTACATGCGATTGTGCAGCAGTTCAGGCGATTAGGGCTTGTAATCGCCTGAAAGTTCTAGTGATTAGGGCCTACTCGCCCTTATGTATACACGAGTAGGGCCTACTCGCCCTTATGGGCTCCCTACTCGCCTCCCCTATAGGGGAGTAGACCTCCTACTCGCCTATAGGGTTTTGTTGATGCATTTTGCGACTAAGGATTGGATATAATTGATTAACACATGTTAGTAGATAGCCGAAGGTGTATGGATATGGGCGAAGGTGAAGATAAACGGGCGAAGGTAGATGCATACTGGACGAATGAAGAATGGACGTGGACAGAAGACCACATTCGACCACTCTTAGTGGGCGAATGTGGAAAATCTCACATTCGACCTATAGAAAGGGGCGAATGTGCAGAGGTTATATATAGTTTTTGAGTTTTTGATTATGAAAGAGAGTTATCATTTGTGTCCAGGTTCTGTGCAGGTTCAGTAGTGTTTTTGAGAGTTTGTCTTTGTGATTCTAGATTAACATAAACAGTGTAAATGCTTATTGATTGAAAGTTAATCTATGAAAATGATATTGAAAATGATCTTGATTGTGTCGTGATTAGCATCTTATCAATTTGTTCAGATCTAGGGTTTCCGCACCTAGATTTGTGACTTGTATGATCATAAAATCCTGTTTTAGATAAAATCCAACGCTCACAAAGTGATTTTGAGTATTTGTGATAAAAAGAGAGTTATCATTTGTGTCCAGGTTCTGTGCAGGTTCAGTAGTGTTTTTGTGAAAGTGTCTTTGTGATTCTAGATTAACATAAACGTTGTAAATGCTTATTGATTGAAAGTTAATCTATGAAAATGATATTGAAAATGATCTTGATTGTGTCGTGATTAGCATCTTATCAATTTGTTCAGATCTAGGGTTTCCGCACCTAGATTTGTGACTTGTATGATCATAATATCCTGTTTTAGATAAAATCCAACGCTCACATACAGAGCAATCATCGGATCTCTGATGTATTTGACAGCGTCTCGACCAGATATTATGTATGCAACGTGTCTCTGTGCGCGTTACCAATCGAAGCCGAAACAAAGTCATCTGACGGCGGTCAAGCGTATCCTTCGATATCTGAAGGGTTGTCCATCAAAAGGACTTTGGTACCCTAATGATGATGATTTTGATTTTATTGCTTTTAGTGATGCAGATTGGGGCGGCTGTGACAAAGACAGCAAATCAACAACAGCCGGTTGCCAGTTTTTAGGGAGCAGGTTAATTACCTGGCAATGCAAGAAACAGACTTCCGTCGCACTGTCTACATGTGAAGCCGAGTACATTTCAGCCTCGAGTTGCTGTTCACAAGTGCTCTGGATCCAACAACAGATGGTCGATTACGGTTTGCAGTTTCTTAAAACCCCTATACACTGTGACAACGAAGCCGCAATTGCATTAACTAAAAATACTGAAAATCATTCTAAAGCTAAACATATCCGGATTAAATATCATTTTATCCGTGACTGTTATGCTAAGGAATTGATTGACATGGTCAAAATCCATACTGACTACCAACGTGCAGATTTGTTTACAAAAGCTTTTGACAGATCCCGCTTTGAATATCTTTTGAAAGTAAACAATATAAAGGAAAAACAGGACTAATCGGCTCCTCGGTATATCATTTTTCGTTTTTAGTTTTAGTTTTATATTTTTGCTAATTGGGAATTTCTCTTTGCTAATTGGGAATTTCTCTTTACTATCATAATCCTCAAAGAAGTTGATGCTTTCGAGGGGGTTGTTTAATCCTCAAAGAAGTTGATGCTTTCAAGTGGATTGTTTCTTTCAAATTTTGTTTTGTTTTTTTTTGTTTCTTTATTTTAGGGGGAGTCATTTTATCAGAAAAACCAAAAACATTAAAAAAAAAAAATTTTCAAAATACCTAAAAATTAGAAAAACCCAAAATGATTTCCTGGATAAAAAGAGGAAATGATTGTACATCAGTGGGGATCTGACACAGGCTAAAGAATTGTATAGTTTTAATGAGACGTATGTTGATTATGTGTGATATGCTGATAGGCTTCGTAGACTTTATATTGCGTGCATTAGTGATACAAACATAACAAACTACGCGTTTGTGGATGAACACCTCATGGGCATATGGTCTTAGTACCGTAATTTCGTTTGATAGGGTGTTTGTACAAAACTCGGAGGTTTAGGGTCGTTATGTTATTAGTTGTCTGGGGATAGCCTATCTGATCTTCTGCTGTAAGTCATTACGGACCTAGATCAGACAGGATGTCTTTATAAAAGAGCTTTATGCCAAAACCTAAAGTTACCGAATTGAGGAACTTTCCATGTTATATGATGATCAAAGATTATCTATAATATCGTATTGATCATTGATGCAAATCATGATTAATATCAGTCCTCAACCTGGTATGGTGCATATGTTACTTTGCTGCATTAATTTGCTGACCTGTATACCTCTATGCATTATATCTTGTACAATTACAGACGACGAAAGCATAATCACGCTTTACAATGAGTCTTTGTGCAGATTACTTCTTGATACGGGAGTATGTCGTGTGCGCGGGAACCACAATGTGTTAGTCTAATACATCTAATTCGTATCATTTTAAAGCATTGCGTATTTGTCTGCATGTGAGCTTATGTGGACAACAATATCAGCAATTGCCGTGTCACATATTGTTTCTAATGATAATATTGAACCAGATCAACGCTGTGTTCAGATTTCTCAGAAAACTGATATGATCCTCTTACCGGAAATCACAAAATGTTTACTGCTTTCATTTACTTTAATGCATTTTATTTTGTTGCATTTTACTTTTATTGTCAAAAAGTTACAAAATCCAAAAAGATTTTAGGTGTGTTTTGATATCAATTTCAGAAAATCCAAAAGATTTGCATTTCTGCTTTATTTTTGATATCCGGGGATGCTTGATGGTCGATTTCTGCGATTTGATAACACCATCTGGACTTTGTGACATTCAAAATGTGAAAATTCGAGTTTTGGAAGCTTAACTGATTGAAAAATGTTGAACGGGATTCGAATTCGTGATTTGGCGAAATTTTCAGTTTTTCCATTTCACATTCGCCCCTTAATTGGGTCGAATGTGGAAAAACTATCTCTTTCGGCCGTTTTTATTTTGGGCGAAGGTGGATTTTTCACTTCTGGGTGTGATTTCCACTTCCGGGTACCAAGTTTCACATTCGTGTCTTTCATTAGGGGCGAAGGTGAACCACTTTCACATTCGTGCCATTAAAACGGGCGAATGTGATTATTTCCCACTTTCGTCCATCCTGACCGGTCGAAGGTGTCACCCTATATATAGACCAGTCACCTTCGAGTCTTTCATTCGAAAAATTTTTCAAAAATTCTTAAGTACCAGACCTTGTTGCTCTTATTTTCTGTGATTGTGCATTTTATTCCCCATCTATTCCTGATCAGTTTGAGCCTAATTTTGCAGGTATTGGACATGTTTTCAGTCCTTAATCGTCGGGTTTATACACGGACATAGGGTTTTCAATTCTGGGATTTTTGATGTTTATTGATGAATGATTTTGATTGTCGATCATTTCACATAGGTTTTAGGGGGAGATGGTGAAAGGAATTAGGTTTATAACGTGTTTAGATGACAGATTTGATCGATTGAACACGATGAACCCTAATTCCAATTGAAAATCTATGTAAAATGATGTTTTGATAAAATTGGTTATAAACAAGTGTTAGTCGGACATATTAGTACACATTAGAATCAAAAATACAGGTTTAAACTAACAATGACAAATTTTCAAATTTTTGGGGAAAACAGGTTCCACCTTCGGTTCATAAACCGGGCGAAGGTGAGAATCTTTGGGCGAATGTACACAAAAATGGACGAATGTGACTTTTTATCAAGATCATATTCACCTTCGTCCATACAATTTCAAATTCGACCAATAATTTCCACATTCGGCCAATTCAAAAGGGGCGAATGTGTAGATGTGTTTTGACCAAAATTTTTATATTTTTGTCGTTTTTGTGTTTTGACGCGTTTTATTGATTTTTGTGTGCAGATGGCTGAACAACCAGAGAATATTGACACTCCAGCAGTTAATGTTGAGACTCCAGCAGAGATAACTGTTCAAGAATCAGTTCCCGTAGCTGAAACATCTACACCGAGCAGTTGGCCTTTCGAAAGATCACACAACTGTTGCGCGTATTTAGGAGACGTGGAGAAGAACACGGAGTTTACTGGCATTATTGAGTTTCTGAAGAGGAGCAGGATTGTACATGCTCTAGCCACACCAACTATCATCTACAAAGACATAATAGAAGATTTTTACCAGAACGCTAAGTATGATTACTGGGATAATCAAACCATCATCAAGAGCAAGATTCAGGAGATAGATATGTTCTTGACTGAAGCCGACATCCGGGAAGCCTTACAGATTAAGTTCGAAGATAGAGAGGATCCCAGGGAATTGTCGTGGACAGAACAGAAGGCGTGCTTCTTAAGGATGAAATACAAAGGTCCTATCACTGACGGATCGATGTATAAAGGGAAGCTGGGAGTGCAGTACAAGTACTTTGCACATGTTCTGATCCATGTCTTTGGTTGTGTTAGTGGTGGCTATGACGTGATGAGGAAGAGTTTGAGTTCATTAATGGTTGCGTTGACACTCAACAAACCATTTAATGTTTCTGGGATGATTCTTGACCACATGTTGGAAATGCTGAGGGGAATAAAGTTTAAGAAGTTCATGTTGTATCCAAGGTTTCTAATGATGATCTTTGATTACAAGTATCCGATGCTGAAGAAGGATCCGACAATGATTCTAGGGCAAGATCACATGAATATTAGAACCTTGATGAGGATGAAAGGTTATAAGGGTGTAGCTGATAATGAGAAACCACCCAATAGGAGATTGTTTGGAGCTTTGGCTCGTCCGGATTACATTGATCCAGGCAAGAACAAAGCTAGACATGATGATAGTGACTCAGATAACGACGATCCCTTAGTGTATGCTGATTCAAGCACTAAGCGGAAGCGTCAAGTAGTCAATCCTGGAGCCAAAGGGAAGGGCAAAGGAAAGGCTATTGATCAGGGAAGCACAAAGCAACAGGCTGCTAGAAAGAAATCGACTGCGAAGAAAGGTTCGAGGTTGGTGGATGAAGAGTCTGTGGATTCGGAAGAAACTGAGGTTGATGAACAGTGGGATTCTGATGACGAGAACGTGAGGACCACCAAACGTAAGGCCACTATGGTTGGTGAGTCTGAATTATTGAATCAGTCGATTGAAGAGTCTGAAAGGAGAAGGAAATCAATTGAAGATGAAGGTTTGGGAGTTGATTTAGCTGAATTGAGTGTTGGAGACACTGTAGTTGTTAATTTGCCAAAGAAGTCAAAGAAACAAAAGACGATGGCAAAGAAGTCTAGTGTGAAAGAACTGAGAGAGAAGGAATTAGCTCAGTTGTTGAAAGGTAAAAGATTGCCTGATGCTGGAACACCTTCCAAGTTATCTTCACCAGTTGCTAAGAAGCAGAAGAAAGGAAAGGAGGCAGAGACTTTACCAATCGATCAGTTTAATATCGATATGGATAAAGTGCTCGATATGTTCAGGAAGCCTCAAAAGGAGAAAGCTGTTGAAGTTGAGCCCTCCAGATCAAAGTCAAAGAAAATGACTGTTGATGATGATGTGATGAAACAGGTCAATAAGAAGATGGAGGACATGATGAAGATGCTGATTGCTCAACAAGCTGAAATCACTAAGTTCAAGCAGAATGGGGAGAAGATGCTCCAAATTGTAGTTGCTTCGAAATCGAATCAGGATGACATTAATGAAAAGATTCAGTTGTTAGAAGCTAAGAATGAGAAGCTTGAGAGGAGATGTGATAGAAACAAGAACAAGATCAAACTAATCAAGGCGGATAACAAAGAGTTAAAGAAGGAAAACAAACGCTTGTGTGGTTTGATTGAAGAGTTGTATAGCCGAGCACCTCAGTTGAAAGAGGGTGAAGAAGATGAAGAAGAAGATGAGCAGAAAGTTGATTATGAATATTCTGACTCTGAGAAAGATGATGATAATGATGAGGATGATGATGGATCGGATAAAAGTGATGATGACAACAATGATGATGATGATGACAATGATGATGATGATGATGCTGAGGGTACAGGGAAGAAGAAAGGTGATGAGTTTAGCAGTGGAAGTGATCATGATGGAGGAGATGATACTTCTAAGTATAGTTATGAGAAGAGAACACCGCAGAAGAAGAAGGATACTGGAGAATCGAGTTCCAAGAAGAAAGGAGGGAATGTAGATTCGGATGAAAGTATCTTTTGGAACGAAAAGGTGAGATCTTTATCTGATGATGCTAAACAGATATACAAGAACATGTTGGAGAAGAGGGAGTGGACCATTGAGTTCACTGGATGCTTCGCTGAAATATTCCAGACTGATGATTTGAGATACGAGCTGGAATATGAAGATCCAGATCTTGAAGAAGGGGAATTACCTGCATCTGTGGCGAAAGAAATTTTAGATGGTCTCGCACAGAGGGTAGGTAAGACGTTTGAGGAGTTCATGATGGATGAATCGATTCCTGATATTCCTGAAAAGGATATGGGAAATCATTCTGATGATGTGCAGACTCCAGAAAACAATGAGGTTGAGATTGAAGATATTACTCATGAAGAGTTTCCTCAATATTTCAGAAAAGAAGATGAAAATGAAGTATTTCCTGACTTCACAGAGATACCAAACAAGTCAGCGAAACAGAAAGCGAAGAAAAGAAGCGAAGAGTTTGTTGAGAAGGTGTTTGGTGATGAAAAGAAAGATTCTTCCAACCAGTCTGATGAGTTGAAGAACTATCTGAAGAAGTTGAGGGAGATGGATGAGAACCGACCCAAACCTGAAGCTCAAGGGAATTTCTATCGATTTCATAATGCCAAGTTCAAAGGCAGAGCTCTCGGGTGGACTTATCTTGGCAGACTGAAGTGTATTGCAGCGAAATGGGAAACCGGAATTCTGTATTTCAACAGATTCTGTGATTTGCTTACTCTACCGTACTGGGCGGTGAGAGATTTATGCAGATTCCCGATGTCTGGTGCCGAGGTAAATGGTTCGCATGTCGGTTGGTGTGCAGATAAACTAGTTTGGGAGAGTCGCACAAGATGGAACAGGTTTAAGCCTCAATATCCCCGCAGAAAAGTTCATAGGGATATTGATCCGCAAACTAATATGAAGCGTGTGACTTTAATCTACAAAGCACCAAATGTGATGAGAAAGATACCATTGATGCCAATGCCACAACATTTCAGTGCTGATTTCATATTCTGGTATTACGATTGGAGGAAGGCAGAAGCAGTGATTGTGTTGAGGGATGGAAAGGACAAATACAAGCATGTTCATGTATTTGATCCTATGTGGCTGATAAACTGCACATTCGAAGACATCATCATGTTGTTCTTTAATCCGATCTATTATGAACCAAATGATTTTGCTCAGGCGAGGAAGTACACTCAAGTTGTGGGAGTTTGTTTTGCATATGACATAAACGCTGGAAGCAACTTGGAGGGTAAACTTGGCAAGACTGTGAAGATCGCCAATGTATCAAAGCCTGTGAAGAAAACATTCGAGCCGCCAATGACTGATGAGCAGAAAAAGCAGCTCAGAATAAAGCTGATGAACAAGACGATGGACTATCAAAGAAGAATATCCAATCAATAGTCGAGGGGGAGTTTGTTGATGCATTTTGCGACTAAGGATTGGATATAATTGATTAACACATGTTAGTAGATAGCCGAAGGTGTATGGATATGGGCGAAGGTGAAGATAAACGGGCGAAGGTAGATGCATACTGGACGAATGAAGAATGGACGTGGACAGAAGACCACATTCGACCACTCTTAGTGGGCGAATGTGGAAAATCTCACATTCGACCTATAGAAAGGGGCGAATGTGCAGAGGTTATATATAGTTTTTGAGTTTTTGATTATGAAAGAGAGTTATCATTTGTGTCCAGGTTCTGTGCAGGTTCAGTAGTGTTTTTGTGAAAGTGTCTTTGTGATTCTAGATTAACATAAACGTTGTAAATGCTTATTGATTGAAAGTTAATCTATGAAAATGATATTGAAAATGATCTTGATTGTGTCGTGATTAGCATCTTATCAATTTGTTCAGATCTAGGGGTTCCGCACCTAGATTTGTGACTTGTATGATCATAATATCCTGTTTTAGATAAAATCCAACGCTCACAAAGTGGTATCAGAGCTTAGAGGATCATACAACAACAAATTTGATAAGATCAGAGTTGATTTGGACATGTTTTAGACAAATTATCATCTGTTTTTACAAAAACTCTTAAAAACATAGTTTTTGATCGATTTAAAGGTGAATTTGTTGTCGAATTCAAGTTTTCCAAGACTTAAAGTTGTTCCAAATCAAATCCGAAACATAACCTGATTAAGATCATTCAAATCCATGAACTTTTGAAAATCTGAGATCAAAATAACCGTTTTTCAAACAATAACCGTTTTTCAAAAAGTGAGATCTGATTGAACTGGGCGAACCTGGACCTTATGGGCGAATCTGGAATTTTCATCTGATAAACTGGGCGAACCTGGAACTACACTGGGCGAATCTGGAACTGAACTGGGCGAACCTGAAATTTTTGGGCGAATCTGAAACCTTTTTGGGCGAACCTGGAAATTTTTGGGCGAACGTGGATTTTGAATTTTGATATTCTACATTCTGGTGATTATTTTACCTTCGGCTGATACTTTTTGAAGATTTTTGTTGAAAAAAATGATTAATTACATGGCCGTATGTAGAACGGATGAGGAGATCAATGCTCTAGTAGAAGCTGAAAGAAAGCAACAAAAATTACAGAGACAAAATTCTCAAGCTGACTACAGTTGGAGATTTCCAATGACACCGAAACCAACTGATGAAATGGGACATGTTAACAAGTGTGTTAACAGAGAAGGTGTTCTTTGGAATGGTGTATGTTTAGTCAAACAAATGAGACATGATGATTCCAGTGAAGTGTCAAAGAGTGATTTGAGTTCTGATACGAGTTCAGAACAAAGTACATCAGAACAGAGTGATAGTTCAAATGGTGATGCAAAATCTGATAATGGTAATAAATCAGATGATGAGGTAAGTGCTAGTTGTTTTAAATGTGTCAAGTTGAATTGTGAATTGATGACACTTATTGAAGACAAACAGAAACTAGCAAATGAACTAGAAAATTGTAAAAACCAAATTAAAGTTTTTGACAAGAATGAAAAAGATTTGTTAAATAAAATTGAATCTTTAAAGAAAGAAATGTTAGAAATGAATAAAAGTGTTTCAAAGAATACTTCCACATCAGAGTTGGAAATCACAACACCTTGCGTTGTTAATTCTGATTCTGAAGTGAAACAAGTGTTTGAACAGAAAACTGAAAATGTTGAAACAACTTCAGAATCTGAATCTGAAGAAAAACCCATATTCAGTTTTCCTGAAGGAGTTGAAGGATCCTACATGTTGGAAGGACATGACAAATTGATTTTAAACAAAGATTTTCTAATCGAGAATATCGAACAATCTTTACTTAAATGTATTTTTGTTGATAATCTTGATTTGTTAAATCAATTTAGAAATCAATTTGACCATCTTCATTTTGAACTCAGTCCTAACCAACATGAGAATAAAGAGGATCAAAAGAAAAATGTTGACAATAAGAATGGTCCTAAAGTAAAGAGACCAAAACCAAACAAATCGAAAGGAAATGATCAGATGAAAAATTATTATCAAAAGAATTCAAGAAATTTTTCATCTAGATCATATGACTATTATGATTATTCATATAAATCTCGATTTGATGGTTATTGGGGAAACAACTCACCACAGTATTCTCATGGTTATGTTGAACGGAGAAGCTGTTTTAAATGTGGTGAAGTTGGTCATATTGCTGCTCATTGTCCCTATTGGTATTGGGATGACGGGTATGCATGTGATTTTGAAGAGTATAGGTCTTGTTATAACTGCGGAGAGTGTGGGCATTTAGTTGCTTACTGTCCGTATGTTATACAGAAAAAGACTGAAGTGAAATTTGCTAAAAATTCAGGCAATGTCAGAAAGTCTGTTTTCCCAAAACCAATCAAGAAGCAAAAGGGGAAACAGGTTGTGTATGACAATCGTAACAAAATTGCCTTGAATAAAAATGGAGATTGTGGATGGGTTGCTAAGGTAAGGGGGAGTTCTAAGGCTAAGCCTAAGAATAACTCTAAACCTGGGTCTTCATCAGTTAAGTCTGAGAAGATTCCAAACAAAGTTCAGAAGCAGGTGTCAAACATGAAACCTGAAAAGTTAAAAATCAAAACGATTTCAACAAAATCTAAAATAAACTCTGAACGTGTTTGGAAACCCAAATAACTTTCTAAGTCTATAGCAATTTCTACTTCAAATCAATCCATTGAAAGACCAATTGATTTTTCAAAAGGGGAATGGATTGATGTTCCAAGAATTGATGACTTTGGACGACCCATCATTGTGAAGGGATGGGTGCCTCTCTCATGCTAATTGTTTAATAAGTGTGTAGATTGTTCCAGACAGACCTATTAGCTATTCTTTGATAAGTTGATAGTGGAGCATCTGTATACACAATATTTATTGGAGAGGTGAAGGTTAAGGAAGGGTTATTGAAGAAGGATAACATGATTTCAATAGAGAGGAGAGTGTTTGTAGTTTGACTCTAACCTGTGAAGCCGGAAAAAGTTGCAATCTCTTGCAATTGCTCTCAGGTGTTGGATTTCAATAACAGATACGACAAAATGGTTTGCTAATTGAAAAATCTTAATGAGTTTAGTAATCTGAGTGGAAAATGGTTTTTAAAACTCAGTGGGTAAACCGCATCGGATATCATTTTATTTTGTTTTTTCTTCAAAAGTTTTAAAAATCCAAAAATATGCTTATTTTTAGATTTTTAGGGGGAGAAAATTTCAGAAAAATCAAAATAAAAATTAGAAAATCAAAAATGAGTTTTTCCTGGAGAAAAAGAGGAGATGATAGTACATCAGTGGACTGTCAGATTACTCTAAAAACAAAAATAATTTGATAAACATTGAGTAGCCACTGCAATTATATATTGGTAGGCTTGAAATCAAAATTTAAAGTTCAGCATGGTGATATAAATTTAAAATCATAACTGATAATCATGTGGATCAACGTATCGTTGGCATATGGTCTTAGTACTGAAATTTCGTTTGATAGACTGCCAAAATCGGAGGTTTCGGGTCGTTATATTGAAAGTTATCTGGGGATAGCCTAACTGATCTTTTGTCGTATTGATTTACGGACCTAGATCAGTCAGGGTATCTTATTAAAAGATCTTTAATGACAAAACCTTAAGTTACCGAATGAGGAACTTAATATGTGTGAAGATAATCAAAGATTATCTAATACATCGTATCCAATCATTGATGCAAATCATGATTGATATTAGTCCTCACCCTGGTTGAGTGCATAAGTCGCTTTGAAGCATTAATTTGCTGACCTGTCACCGCTGTGCCTCATACCTTGTAACTAACAGATAACTACAGTATAATCACGCGTTACAATGAAACTTTGCGCAATTCTTGATACGGAAATGTGTCGCGATTGCGGGGACCATAGATTTTTCAGTATCCAATATTACTATAATGTATCTAAAGTGCTGAGCAATGAATGATGATTTTGAGTTTAAATGGACAAACATACTGGTAATGGTTGTAGGATGCTCAATGTCAAAAACAGAAAATTGATCAAAAAGAGTTATGAGTGACTGTTTCAATATTGATATGATCCTCTTAACCGGAAAATTCACAAAAATATGTTGAATTTACGTTTATGCAATTACATTGGAAAATTCAAAAAGATTTTTGGTGTGTTTTAGCTTAAACTTTGAAAAATCAAAAAGTTTTGTTTCAACTTTATTTTCGATAACCGATGTTGGGATACTAAATGAGAATGCTCAGATACTTAAAAAGTTGAAAAAGATTTCAAATTTTTCAAGTTTCTGGTACATATTGAAAATGTTGTATAGTTCAGGGGGAGAACTATTGAGGGTCAAAAGGAATGTGAAAAGTACTTCCGAGATTTTTGTCGTGTTTAACGCCAGTTGTAGTTTGTGCAGTTTTTAGTAAATTTTTCTGCAGAATCAAATACAACAGGTGCACTACTCAAGATTCATCGACAAATTGTGTAACCGAACAAGACCCAAACCTGAACATCAAGATTACCAGAACTACAGAAGTTAGTAAGAAGTTAAAGAAATGATGAAGATTGAAGAAATCAAGATTATCGTCTATTTTCATCTATGAATGAACAAATGACAAAAGCCAAGATTTCTTGAGTCTGTCTGAGATCTCAAAGCTTACTGGAGAGATAGATAGGAACTTCGACACAAACGTGCATGAAAGATGGAAAGTTTTCAATCAAGTCTTGAAGAATTGATAACTTTCTGCTTTGGTACATCACTAGCTAGGTCCAAGGGGGAGATTGTTAGTGCATTATTCATGTATGTCCCTAGCTAGTGATTCGGTACAGAATGTCGAAAGTTCAGATAATCAGAAAACGACCAAGACTTTAACATGTGTTAAAAAGTGCTGATTACATGTGTTAAAAGTGCTGATGACCTGAATGTGGACAAAATGGGCGAAGGTGGAAATACATTGGAGAATATGGGCGAATGTAAAGTGAAAAGGGGCGAATGTGGAAAGTTTCCACATTCGACCATTCACACTGGGCGAATGTGGAATCTGTCCACATTCGCACCATCAAAAGGGGCGAACCTGCAGAGCCTATAAATAGATTTTGAGTATTTGAGATAAAAAGAGAGTTATCATTTGTGTCCAGGTTCTGTGCAGGTTCAGTAGTGTTTTTGTGAAAGTGTCTTTGTGATTCTAGATTAACATAAACGTTGTAAATGCTTATTGATTGAAAGTTAATCTATGAAAATGATATTGAAAATGATCTTGATTGTGTCGTGATTAGCATCTTATCAATTTGTTCAGATCTAGGGTTTCCGCACCTAGATTTGTGACTTGTATGATCATAATATCCTGTTTTAGATAAAATCCAACGCTCACAGGTTTGGCCTTGTGTGTTTTGCGCGTTAAACCTCGTTTTAACATATGTTAATGCATATTCATGTACCGACAAGTCACATAATGATTGTAAACACATAACACAAGTAAATACACATATTTACACTCGTTCACCAATTCCCGGGACTCGAGACTCGTACGTTCCGTATGCCCTGACGATCCTACAAATCGTCACCGTTTGTACACTTGGTTAAGGACCGACATCTAACGAACCTCTAGACCAACATCCAATGATCTTCTAGACTAACCAATAGTTCCCGAACCATATCCCGACTTAACTAACCCAGTTAAGTACAATATACGCGTGACTCGCTAAGGTAGACTTTCATCTAGACAACGTTGTTAACCAGAATTTGCCAGGTGTCACAGCACTGTTTAAATTAAGCCTTGAGGTAGTGAATAAATTAAAGTATGGGGACAGAATCCTGATTCACCACTCGCATTTAAGAATATTTTTCTGGTGATCCTAGATTTAGGTGGAATAGAACGTGCCTTGGGAGAGATAACATAAGTGGGACGATTGATTTACATGAGGATGGTGTAGATATCCTTGTTGATCCAGGTTAGAGTGCTTGATAAGAATAAGATCACACGGGTGAAAACCTAAGTGTAGAGTTTTGTATCATCATTTGTCATATATGTTTTTATTGTATTTTATTTTCATTCTTCTTTATTTATTTATTTATTTGTTTAGTTTATTGAGTCTTATGGGATTGCCTTGGCCTTTTTCACTATTGGATCTTCCCCGCCCGTACTCAATCTCTATTCGGATGGGGTCGATCTTAAAATGATTTTTTGTAAACAGGCATCTCACTTGTTATTGATTCATTTTACTTTCACTTTCTTTTTTAGTTTAATTTTGCAGGATTCTGACTATGGCCGCGAAGGAAATGCTATACGGCTGTAGATGATGAACGGACAGAACAATTTCTGCGAGTTATCGCCATATATTCCAGGGGAGTTCATTCCATTTATTTTGTTGTTATATATTTAGTTTGTTTCTACTTTATTTTTGCGTTTTTATTTTTTAGTTTACGTTGTATCCTGGAGCACATTGAGGACATTGTGCCTTTCTAAGTGTGGGGATGAGAGACTTCGTCTTTATTTTGCTTATTTGTAGGTTGAGTAAAAAAAATATATAAAAAAATTGAAAAATTAAAAAAAATGTCCCTGATCTTTTGTGCATTTTATATGGAAAATAATAGTAAAATTGGGATTTTTGGTTTTCAAAATATTATATATATGAGAATATAAATAGATTGAAAGCGCATTTGCTTAAGATGTGACGGTAGGCCCAGCTAGCTTTGAAAGGTCCTAGGATTGTTTTTAATATACCTTAATAAATCATGAAATCTTGTGGGTTCTCATCTTAGGAGAAACGGTAGAACTGAAACCGCTGATAGTAATTAGAGGTACCACTGTAGGTTGAAAGCCCATATGTATTATTAATTAAATGGCACACTTGATCCTTTTTATGAGAATAAATCCGGTGAAAAGTGGCGACCAAAAAAAATCCACATGTCCATCAATTGAGCTAGACCAAAAAAAGAAAAAAAACTGAAGCCTCTGATCGAAACTCCCTCGAGGTCAAGTTGCAAAAAAAAATAATATTACCGAAGCTCATGCTGTCTCTCTTGGGGATGGTGACTCTGATTGAGACAACCTCTTGGTTAGGTATGAAAAAAAAAACAACTATCTAAGCAACTATCTAAGCTCTAAATTTTGTATGTTGTTTTTAAGCAAATAAGCGGAATGCGCTTATTTGAAATGTGATAGTAGTTTTTGGTCAAGTAGGCGGAATGCGCTTATTATAGACCGTGATTGTTGTTTTGAGTCAAATAGGCAGAATGCGCTTATTTTAGACTGTAAATATTATTTTGAGTCAAATAAGTGGAATGCGCTTAATGTAGACTCTGATGCTTTAGCCTATTCGACACTATTGAAATGGAGAAGTGACACCCACTCGTGGGATGTGCACATTCTCAAAGTTAGTACGTGATCTTGCATTAGATGTGAGGTATGTAAGTTGGCAACTTTAATCGCTTATGAAAAGTACCATGTATGTTACACCCTCAAATTGCACGTGCAGGATTTTACCGCGAGGCGCGTGACACACCAGGATTGAAGTCAGCGTCACAATAAAAGACAACTATATTTAAAAGATACGTAAACCAAAACCAACAAGTTTTATAATGCCAAACCAACAGCGGAAGCTGAAATCTGTTTACAAACCACCATAAAGTAAACGAAGTTTGAAAATGTTTGAAACATGCAACTAAGACCCTAGACGTCGTGTGAAACTCCGTGCACCTATTTCATATGCTGCTACCTCAGCGACCTGAGAAAACATGCCAAAATGTCAACATATAATGCTGGTGACTTCACAAGTTTGTATAAAACGTTTTCACAAGTTTCAAAGATCATTCACGTTAATACTATGTTATAAGAACGTTAGCTAGACATTAGGTATCGTTACTACTATGGTTAGAAACTATTATTGACATGTAACCATGTATGTATGCCCATAATGTTGAGCTACCGTTATCCTCGGTAGGCCCTAAAGTTAGAGACAATATGCACCCGCCCAGCTCCCAGCCGTCGAGTGGGATTTGTCAGGCCTAATAGATCTATCCACATTTCCCCCGTTATGTGTATATCCACATATTCATTGTTTCCCCTCGGTCTTCAGATGAAACGTCCGTATAGTAAACAACAATAACCATAGTATAACATGACCTTTGTGACACCCGGCAATCTCAAGGTAACATTTTCCTAACGTATAAGTCTACCTTAGCGGAAACATTCATTAAACATACTTAACGGGGTTAGTTAAGTGGGGTTGCGTTACATATTGTCCAGGTTTCAATGATTCGGAGGATCACTGGGGTCATCTTATGCACACACGAGTCTTGAGTCCCGTTGTTGGTGAACTTACATAATTGGATCTGATGATAAACTTGAACCACTTCGTATATGATGAGTAACGTTTGAATACGCGTTTAAGTGATGCTTATATGCGCATACATGATTGTATATGCTTAACATATGTTAGGATGGCATGTTCATGTGTTAGGATGTGTTAAAACGCGGTTAAACGACAAAATTGGATATTTAGGAAAGTGGGAAACCTGGTTCGGCCCATAGGAGGTTCGAACCAATGCACTGATGCTCTCATTCGACCTTTGTAAGGGTTGGATGAACATCAAGTATAAATACTCCCCTTGTAACTTTTCATCATTTCACAAACCCTAAACGCCTCTAAACACTCTCTCAACCTTAAACACTGAGGAAGTAGTTTTTGAACTTGTTTTGCATAATCTAACGTACAATCATCTTCCATATCATAAACAACAGAAGATTCAAGTTGTGTTCTTGATCTAAAACCATTTTCATTCATTTTAATTCGTTTTTATCAAACCCTAAGTGCCCAAATCTGATTCAAACATGTTTTCATGGATAAAAACCTTTCTAACACCTTTCTAAACAAAACCCTACCATTAAACATTAGTTTTCACACAAATTAACATGTGTTAATGGTGTTTTATGATGTGTTATGAACTTGAATTAAATCGATTGATGATTGACTATTGTGTAGGACTATTGTTGATGATGATTTATGCTTGAGATAGGTTACAATTGGTTATTGATGATGTTTTGCTCATTTTGGGGATTTTGGATTAGATCTAGGGCTTGTTCATGATGTTATTGATAATGATGTGATTGGGGCTTTTCTTGTAGATGATAATCTGAGTTATTGATAGATGATTTTGATAAGTTTCCATATCGGGTAAAGATTGGATGCTTATGATGTGACGTTTCCATAATTTGCTATTTTGGGTAACTTGTTAAACGGACTGATTTCGTGGTAAAATTGGTAAGGTTTTGTGGGGATAGATTAATGGTAGTGGACTGTTGTGATTGGTGATGTTTCTTGATGTTTTCGGACTGTTTAGATGCGATTTGGTTCGTTTTATGAGTTTTTGCAGAAAAGGGTCGAACCTGAAACTCATTCGACCCTTTGTGGGGTCGAATGAACCTCAAATAGGTCGAACCAACCTTAAATAGGTCGAATGAACACTGTTTAGGTCGAATTAACACATGTTAGGGTTGAATTAACATGTGTTAGGGTCGAATAAACATGTGTTAGGTTGAATGTACATAATGAGGGCCGAACTAAGGGACCATGGGTCGATCCAGAAGCCCTAGGGGTCGAACCCAACCTAGAAATCTTCCGATTCGACCTTACAAGTTCGTATATGCGGATTTTGAGGCAATCTAAGTGTTTTATCCCTGAACCTTATGTGTAAACCTTATATGCTGGATTAGCTTGTGCAATGGGTCACCAACGGGATGTCGGGTCTGTCCGGTATGTCGGGTTAATGGTAAAAGACATTTTTAAACATACGTGGTCACGATCTGGACAATCGGGGAGTAGTTAACCTATGGGTTAATAGTCGAAACACTTATGCAAACATTGTAATAGGTCGTCGGTAGTTGGGACTATCAGTTCATGTCGGGATCTTTTTTAATTTGAAGACGCAACCTAAGGTGAGTTTCACAGCCCCTCTTTCCGTGTCTACGTTTTCGGGGGAGAAACATGCTACGTACTAATTTTTATGCTGATCATGTTATGCTAGTGTTACTTTGTGTTCTTACTATACGATAGTTTAGTTATTCCGTTGGACGGCAATTCAGCTAGTTGTGGTTCGGCAGTTCGGTTGGCTGGGCTCGGCCGTTCAGTTCACCGGGGATTCGGTAGTTCAGTTATTCCTGGGTTGGCAGTTCGGTTGCACAAATGTGTCATGCACTTGGTATCGTATGAGTGGTTTCATAGGCCTAGGTTGGCATCCTTTTAGCATAACGGTAACATTTAGAAACCCCTGGAAACTCTTGGAAACTTCTGGTAACACTTGGAAACTCTTGGAAACTTTTGGTAGCATTTGGAAAGTCTTGGAAACTTTTGGATGGAACTTTTAAACTGTTGGAAACCTTTGGAAACGCTTTACTCAAAAACCTGTGAACTCACCAGCATTTTGTGATGACGTTTTTAGCATGTTTTCTCAGGTCGCAAAGGTAGCAGCTATTGACAGGCACACGGTGTCGCATGGCGTCTAGGATTTCACTTCCATTGTTTTGAACGTTATCAGAATGATAACTTTTACTTTACAAGTTGTAAAGACATTTTATGCTTTCACTGTTGTGATTACATTTTGACAACTTAATGAATGGTTTACGTCGTTTTCATATCATATAGTTGTCGTTTATTGTGACCGTTGACTTGGATCCTGGTGTGTCACGCGCCTCGCGGTGTGACACCCATCGAAATCCCAGGTCATATCCGTACACTTAGCTACATGCTTACAATATTCATGGCATTACATGTCATCATTTGCATTATAGTTGGACTATACAGGGTACCAACGGGTCAATCTCAAGGCATATAGTCTAACAAGTAGACCCCAACTAGTTAGTTCAAGGCCTCAATTAGTTCAACAATTCATGCTAGACTCTAGGAATCCCATGCACAATTCTAACAGATAGAAATCCATGCAACCGAACATACGTGTCAAAATGGTCACCCCGACAAGGGCAAAATCAAACAATGTCCATCTACATGAATTATACACTTGCATTGTCTGACAAAAACGGTTAAACTTGTACACAAAGGACATTAGTGGAAAGCAAATACATATGTAAATTCATAGACAAGTTAATATGTAACAAAAATCAAATTATATATATGTGTATGTATATTCACGAGCACACATACACACACATCACCAAGATTTCCATGCTTTGCACTTTAATTCCCGATGAAAGCACCAAAGTGGAATGAGGGACACACGTTGGGTTTCTTACGCATGTTGACTTCCTAAAACCATATAAAACACTATGTAGGAGTCCATTTACACACATAAGAATACATTGGGAATGAACAACTCTCCTTACCCACACATACACACATACATACGACATATATACACACACATCACACACATATATAAACACACACACACGACACGTATACACTCACCATTCTTATCCATAGCACACCACACCTCTATGCTTTATAATAACATGCCAACAACAATGAGATTGTATCTAGGCATGGTGTGCCTACTTCAATAATCTCTGATTGAGACAGTCGTTTCACTTCGAGATTTTGGCAGTCTCTGCAAGAAGCTCTTGGTTCCCGATTAGAGAGGAGCACCGCTTACCATCCTCAGAAAGATGGGCATAGTGAAAGGACCATCCAGACGTGGGAGGACATGCTCCGCGCATGTGTAATTGACTTTGGGGAAAATTGGGATACGCATTTTCCATTAATTGAATTTTCCTATAAGAACAGTTACCAAACCAGCATCAAAACCGCCCCTTTCGAAGCGTTGAACGGACGCAAGTGTCGGTCGCCCGTGTGCTAGACCGAAGTAGGGGACAAGCATTTGACAGGTCCCGAACTCATCTAGGAGACAATTGACAAGATCTTTCAGATCAGGGATAAATTAAAAGCCGCCAGAGACAGACAGAAGAGTTATTCGGACAAAAGGCGCAAGCCATTAGAGTTTCAGGTAGGTGACAGAGTTTTGCTCAAAGTATCTCCATGGAAAGGGGTTCCCAGGTTTGGCAAACGTGGGAAGCTCAGTCCTAGATACATTGTCCATTCGACATTTTTGCACGAGTAGGACCAGTTGCATACAAACTCAAGCTACCACAAGAACTCAGTGGTGTCCATGACACCTTCCACGTCTCGAACCTCAAGAAGTGCCTTGATGTTGAATCATTGGTTATCCCTCCAGAGGAAATCCACATCGACAAACAACTTAATTTCATTGAGGAGTCACTCGAGATAACGGACTGGAAGATTAAGACACTCCGTCGCAGTCAGGTCAAGTTGGTCAAAGTACATTGGAATTCCAAACGCGGACCCGAATTTACATGGGAGCGTGAGGACCAGATGAAACGCAAGTACCCATATCTTTTTCAGAAGACCACTGGTTCACATGACCAACACCGAAAATTTAACGGACGAAATTCTTCTAACAAGGGGAGAATTTGACACCCGTTGAAATCCCAGGTCATATCCGTACACTTAACTACATGCTTACAATGTTCATGGCATTACACGTCATCATTTGCATTTTAGTTGGACTATACAGGGTTCATCGGGTCAATCTCAAGGCATATAGTCTAACAAGTAGACCCACTAGTTAGTTCAAGGCCTCAAATAGTTCAACAATTCATACTAAACTCTAGGAATCCCATGCTCAACTCTAACAGATAGAAATCCATTTAACCGAACATACGTGTCCAAATGGTCACCCCGACAAGGACAAAATCAAACAATGTTCGTCTACATGAAATATACACTTGCATTGTCCGACAAAAATGGTTAAACTTGTGCACAAAGGATATTAGCTGGAAGCAAATACATATGTACATTCATAGACAAGTTAATATGTAACAAAAATCAAATTATATATATGTGTATGTATATTCACAAGTACACATATGTTTGAACTGGAGCAAAAATCAAATTATATATATATATATATATATATGTGGGTGGAGCATCTGTTATTTTTACATCTCTGGAAGCAGATGTTTCCAAGTTTTTGGTAACAGATGTTTGAACTGGAGCAAAAGTTTTCTTGCGTTTTCCTTTTGAAGTACTCACTACTTGTTTTGCAAGAGTTTTAGCCTTGCACTCTTGTATTTTGACATCAAAATTTTTGACATACAGGCACTCTTTGGTTTTGTGATTCTTCTTACCACATATTGAGCATGTGGTCTCAGAATCACACATACTTGTTCCTTTGTTGATATCATATGCTTTTAGAAGAAAAAAGTTTTTAGTAACATGATTCTTCTTTTCACAGAAATCACGGAACAAGTGAACAGACTTTTCTTTCTTTTTCCCTTTTTAGTCATCTTTTCAACAGATGTTTGATCATCTACTGGAAGATCTATCAGGGGAATGACCTTTGCCTGTGGTGCTTTCTTACCATCAGGGGTTCTGAATTCAACTGGTTTGAAGTTCTCAAGAGTACCACACTCATCAGACCAAGTAGGTTTAAATTCATATTTTTCAAGTTCAGTGAATGATGAGGAACCTTCTGGTTTTTCACGAACAATTTTCTTTCCATTAGGTTCAGTGATTTTAGTCTCTTGACCCTTCAAATTAGTTGGTACTACCTCAACAAACTTTTGATCCCTTTTGTCAGTGTTTTCAAAAGCTGTAGCAGTGGTTTCAAAACCAAACCCAAACTTCACATGACTTTTGGTTTGTTTGTTGAGTAGCATCTCAAAAACTTTACATGTTTTCTTAGTTATCATAGTTTGGAGCTGGTCTTTGGTTATAGTTGCTTCAGGTTTTAAACTGCCTATTTCAGATTCTTTTTCTATCAGATTTAATTTTAACTCTTTAGAATGTTTCTCAAATTTAACTTCATCATCTAAAGTTTTCTTCCTAAGGTTTTCATTCACCTCTTTGATGTTAGAAAATGCTATTACACATTTGTCAGAACACAAATCTTTAAGGATTTGAGGAGATACCTTAGCAGCAGCCATCAATGCACAATCACACTTGCACTCACAATCATCAGATGCATCCCAGGGATCTGAGAGATTCACAACCTCTTCTTCAGATTTTTCACCTGCAATTACCTCATCAACAACATCATCACTCACAACAACAGATTCAGTCACCACCTCCTCAAATTCAACTTCTTCTACTATAGCCATGAAACAAAAAATTTCTGGCTCATTTTCAGCTTTGGCAACTAGTGCAAAATTTTCATCTGTCAAATCATCTGGTAGACTGCTCCAATCAACAAAGCCTTGTGTGAAGAAACTCTGTTGACTGATCTCTGTAGGGGCAGAGGGTGGAGCAGCAGTCATTGGCACTTGCACATAGTGGATCTGAGGAAACGTGATAAGTGTTGGTCTGTGGCCTCTGATTTGGATAGGTAATCATAGGTGTACCATGTTGACTCCTACATTCCCTAGCAAAATGACCAAGTCTATGACATTTATAACACTTAATCTTAGATTTATCCAACCCCACTTTTGACCTGCCAGTTAACCCTGGAAACCTTCTCCCAGTTTTCTTGTAAAAATTGTTAGTTCTTACATTGAGAAGGGCCAATTGGTGCATAATGTCCATTTCTTCCAAATCATCAGGGTCAAAGTATTTTAAGTCATCATACACAAAGGATATGTTATCAGATGCCTGGATATCACCACCACTTGCTGTAAAAGCATAGTTTGGTGAATAAGAATCTGAGTTAAAACCTGAAGTTATGTCAATGAAATGATCATAACTCTGATCCATACTATTACCAGGCACCTCATCATGACCCAAAAGTGCTGTATTACCAAATACATAGTCATCAGACACTTTCTAGAGTCCTAGAGCTTCTTTTTCTGGTTAAGCTCTCTCTCATAGGTCAAGAGCTTACCATGAAGCTGGGTCAGTGATAGGTCCTTGAATCCAATTGAGTTTCTCATAACTATAGCAATAATGTCTCATTTATCTGGTAGTGATCATAAAAACTTATGGTTCAAAGTTCAATAAGGGTAAGTTAGACCACCCAGTTTGAGTTAATGACTCTCCCTTAACATGACTGAATGTTTCATAATGTTGGTTAAGTATTTCATGATGTTTTTCAATAACCTCTTCAGTCCCATCAAATTATTCTTTCAGTGCATCCCACAATTCCTTTGCACTGTTACAGTGTAACAGCCCAGCATATATATCATTGGGTAGAGCCATGGCCACAATACTAAAGGCCTTAGCATTTAACTCAATTTTCTGAAAATCCTGGTCAGAGTAGTTTTCAAGTTTCTTAGGCTCCTGAACCTTGGGATCTTCAGTACTCGGAACCATCGGAACATGTGGTCCGAAGATAACCGACTTGCAACACCCAGTGTTCTGTTGAGCTAGAACATGGCTCATCCGATGTTGCCAGATATTGTATTCAGATCTAACAAGCATCGGTGGCTTGGTGTTCGTGCCAGTGTTGTGTGGATCATGATTATTTGAAGCCATTCTCTGATTTTTCAAAAACAAAGTCTGTTCACAAACGGTTCAATCGAAAATAAACTATTACTCTGTTTTCAATCCGACAAACAAACGATATCAATAATTGTGAGCTGATCTGTTTATATTAAATTGATTGGTTAGATTGAATTTAATTGACCAAGCTCTGATACCAATTGTTAGGATCTGAGTTTGATTGTTTTGATTTGTTTATATAAAGGATGTGATGAACGAAGTGAATATAAATGGAAAGTGCAGCGGAATGATAAACTATAAATCAAAACAAGAGAATAATTGTTTTTAATCAAATGCTTTCATTAATTGAAAGATTACAATATTACAAGTACTCCCCCTCAGCCTGATCACTCTGTGATTGTTTGTCAGAGAGAATGTTTCGAGTGATGAATAGAACAGTACAGGCACTGTTCTATTTATAGACAAATCTAAACCACTGATGATCTAAGCTGACGTCACCTAAGACAGTGACCTCTAATAGAATAACAACATAAAACATCTGTTAAATACAAACTACTGTTACATTGTAAAACACTGTAAGGTAAACTGCTGTTGGGGAAAACTCTGATGGTCTTGTATCATCTGTTGGAGCTTAAGTGTTGTTGGCTCCAACAGACCTTTAGTCTTTAGCACTTTAGTCAGCAATTAATCTTCATCAGACCTTTAGTCAGATGTTGTTCTCTAGCCGTTGTTTATCCAGCAGTCCTTTGCAGCAGCAGTTGTTTCCAATAGTTGTTGAGTACAACAGATGTTAGGGTCAACAGTCTTTTGGGAGAAGTGTCTTGTAAACTGTTGTTTATTTCTAAGGATCAACTGAGTAGAATATTTTGGCTTTCCAATCATCTGTGCTTCTCCAGGTCAGCAGACCCAACAATGTGAAAAATTTATTAACTAGATTTAAGATGAATGACTGTAAGCTATGTAGTACACCCATGAGTATAGTCAAGCTACTCACTATTGATGACAAGGATGAACTGGTTGACCAGACACATTACAGATGCATGATTGGGTCTTTATTGTACTTAACTGCATCTAGGCCAGACATTATGTTTGCCACTTGTGTTTGTGCTAGATCCCAGGCTTCACCCAGAAAGTCAAACCTTATTGCAGTAAAAAGGATATTTAGATACCTGAAAGGTGCTCCCACACTTGGTATCTGGTATCCTGCTAATGGAAACATTGAGCTTTCAGGTTATTCAAATAATGATTTTGATGGCTACCACACCACAAGAAAGTCTACATCAGGAGGGTGCCAGTTTCTAGGGAATGCCTTAGTCTCATGGCAAAGCAAAAAGCAAGCAGCTGTTTCAACTTCAACAGCTGAGGATGAATACATTGCTGATGCAAGCTATACAGCCCAAATCATGTGGCTTCAAAATCAACTGCTGGATTTTGGGATAACTGCACTCATGTTGGACAGTCAAGCTGCTGAAAATATCATCAAAAATCCAGTATCTCACTCCACAACAAAGCACATAGACATCAGACATCATTTTGTCAGAGATAGCTATGAAAAAGGTTTGATTTCTCTGCACCATGTTCCAACAGAGGATCAGTTGGCAGATGTGTTGACAAAAGCTTTAGACACATCTACCTTCACAAATCTGATTTCTAGAATTGGTATGCTAAACATGGACTAAATAACAAAAATGTTTTAAATAAAAACATTAAAATGTTTTAGAAAAATCAAAAATCATCCTTAAAAAATAGCATTTTGGTTGAAAAATCTGTTAAGGATTAAACAACCACTGTTTCATCCACTCTATCCACTGTTAGTTGAAAAATCTCTTTCAAACATCTGATCAGATAAAACAACCACTGTTTGGTTGAAAAATCTGTTTTCAAACCTCTGATCAGATAAAACAATTGTTTCATTATATATATACATACATATATCTATCTATTAAAAAAAACCCAGGTGCTGTTAGCATCAGCACTTTGGCAAGACAACAGCTGTTTGCATCAGACCTTTGGCAACAGTTGTATGCCACCAGATGTTTGTCCACCAGATGTTTGCCACGTTTGCTCTAAAAAGCAGAGTTTTGGCCACATCAGTGGTTTCACCAGAGCCTATAAAACCCCCGTTTTACCACAACAGTCGTTACACTGTCTCGTTGTATTCAAAATACTGAAACCGTCTTCTTCAACCTCAAACCCTTACTCAAATTCCACTCATCTTCCCATTCGAAATCCATTATAATGGATCTTCAAGCAAAAGCCACCCACAATTATCTCCCATATCTGGTGAGTACTTGAATTATCTAGGCATGGTGTGCCTACTTCAATTATCTCTGATCGAGACAGTCGTTTTACTTCGAGATTTTGGAAGTCTCTGCAAGAAGCTCATGGTCCCGATTAGACAGGAGCACCACTTACCATCCTCAGACAGATGGGCAGAGTGAAACGACCATCCAGACGCTGGAGGACATGCTCGGCGCATGTGTAATTGACTTTGGGGAAAAATGGCATACGCATTTGCCATTAATTAAATTTTACCACACCAGCATCAAAGCTGCCCCTTTCGAAGCATTGTACGGACGCAAGTGTCGGTCACCCGTGTGCTGGGCCGAAGTAGGGGACAAGCATTTGACAGGTCCCGAACTCATCCAGGAGACAATCGACAAGATCTTTCAGATCAGGGATAGATTGAAAGCCGCCAAGTACAGACAAAAGAATTATGCGGACAAAAGGCACAAGCCTTTCGAGTTTCAGGTAGGTGACAGAGTTTTGCTCAAAGTATCTCCATGGAAAGGGGTTCCCAGGTTTGGCAAAAGTGGGAAGCTCAATCCCAGATACATAGGTCTATTCGAGATTCTTGCACGAGTTGGACCACTTGCATACAAACTCAAGCTACCACAAGAACTCAAGTGTGTCCATGACATGTTCCACGTCTTGAACCTCAAGAAGTGCCTTGCTGATGAATCATTGGTTATCCATCCAGAGGAAATCCACATCGACAAACAAATTAATTTCATTAAGGAGCCACTCGAGATAACGGACTGGAAGATTCAAAAACTCCGTCGCAGTCAGATCAAGTTGGTCAAAGTACATTGGAATTCCAAACGCGGGCCCGAATTTTGATGGGGGCGTGAGGACCAGATGAAACGCATGTACCCACATCTTTTTTCAGAAGACCACTGGTTCAGATGACCAACACCGAAAATTTCGCGGATAAAATTCCTCTAACAGGGGGAGAATGTGACACCCGTCGAAATCCCAGATCATATCCGTACACTAAGCTACATGCTTACAATGTTCATGGCATTACACGTCGTCATTTGCATTATAGTTGGACTATACAGGGTTCCAACGGGTCAATCTCAAGGCATATAGTCTAACAAGTAGACCCACTAGTTAGTTCAAGGCCTCAATTAGTTCAACAATTCATGCTAGACTCTAGGAATCCCATGAACAACTCTAACAGATAGAAATCCATGAAACCGAACATACGTGTCCAAGTGGTCACCCCGAGCACACAAACACACATTTCACCAAGATTTCTATGCTTTACACTTTAATTCCCCATGAAAGCACCAAAGTGGAATGAGGAACACACATTAGGTTATTCTTACACAAGTTGACTTCCTAAAACCATTTAAACATTATGTAGGAGTCCATTTACAAACAGGAGAATACATTAGGAATGAACAAGTCTCCTTGCCCACACATACACACATACAAACGACATATATACACACGCATCACACGCATATATACACACACACGACACATATACACTCACCATACACTCACCATTCTTATCCATAACATGGCAACAACAAAATTAACATGGACCTCAAGACTAAAAGTTGACATGCCACAAAAACACATTTTGTCCTATTATTTTTAGGCCCCCAAGAATCAACAAGAAGGTATGCACACAATTTCCTAAGACTCTAGTCAACCTCTTGCATGAGAATGGCAAAAAATAGAACATTTGATCCTTCCCACATTTTCAAGCTTGCCCAAAACACCTTCTTCCCCATGAATTTCGGCTCCTACACATCACTACAAGCTAAGCCAAAAACCCAAGTCAACACATTTCCCTTACAAGAACTCTTGGAGAATGCACATTTAGAAAACAAGGAGTTGACCTTCCTCAAGTGTGAACCAATGAGACCATGGTTTTCCTCCCACCATTTGGCTATATATATGGCACAAGAGAGACATCAGAGTCACACTACAACCCCTCACAACTCACTAACACTTGAACTCTCCTCCCTTTCCTTTGTTTACCTTTCGGCCGAACCAAAGGGACCCAATAGGGGTCTTGTTCAATCACTTGTCTTCACCTTTTGGGAGTCACAAGTAGCAAGCAAGTCTTTAGGAGTCAATTGGAAGGAAGTAGCTTATTTTTCTTATATATTCTCGACTATAATTCAAGGTATCACATCCGAACCATTAGTCATTTATTTGTGTAAATACTCGACCATGACAAGCTCACCCGATGCATACACACCTTCGCACACTATAACCATGAGTTGTTCAAGTTAAACTAACTAAAATACTTAAGTTTAATGTTTAACCTTATACATACTCAACCACATATATATATATATATATACGAATACATGCATGTTATAACTCGTATATGGACATTTACGTACCCCCACACATACTTGTGAAAGTATGCGTGAGAGTATGGGGTTGAGGCCGGCCCAAGCTAAGCCAAACATGTTTAGTTTTGTAAGTTATATAAAAGCTCACTTTGTAAACATGTTTTAGAATAATAAAAACATGTGTTAACAAGCTTAACACAAGAGTTTTCTTGGAAACATATGGTATGCGAGTATATATATAAAGGCAAACACCTAAACAAGTCGTTTTTATACAAGAATATCCAAAAATGTGTCCATATGCCACCCTAGGCCTACATAAAGGTGACAAACATAACACTTGGTAACATTTAGTAAGTCAAAGTACTTGTTTTACCGAAAAACGAACTAAACAGAGTCAGTTAAACGACAACACGAACATTTCTGACACATACAGTGTGTGACACTCATGGATAGTGGTACAGAAGCCTCTAGTCCATGAGTGTCCCAATCGGGTGAATAGTTGCATGGTAG
Source organism: Ambrosia trifida (assembly GCA_028751855.1). Classification (NCBI taxonomy): domain Eukaryota; kingdom Viridiplantae; phylum Streptophyta; class Magnoliopsida; order Asterales; family Asteraceae; genus Ambrosia; species Ambrosia trifida. Next base: position 129,367,481 of record CM054128.1, on the reverse strand, counting down.
TTAGAACAAACATAGACATAAGGTACCTTTATGTACTTAGGGCATCCCCATGACAGATACACAGTGCCAGATCCAGTTCAGGCTAGCATTCAGACACCAAGTGAGTATTCACAGCCCCTTTTTACAGTTTTTACATTTTTTCGGGGGAAAAACATGTGTACAGTTTTCAGTTACAATACTTGACTATTATGTGAACATGAGACAATACGTTTCAGGATCCATTAAGCCCTCGTGTCATACATCATACCATAACCATTAGATATGGACTTACCCATGAAACACCGGGATAGAGATCCTTCTCTTTGACTGATAAAATTGTTTATCAGGTATCTACATCCTGTCATGTGCATTGAGCCTCCACTGTCAACATACCAAATGTTATTTAAGCCTCTAGAGACCCTCTGCACAAAGTAGCAAATTACTTAGATTTAGGAACCCAAGCCAATTTGGCTTTGGGTTTGCTCTTGAGAACATTAACAGTTTATTCATGACCAGTTTGAGAAATCCATGTCTTTTTGGCAATGGATTTTTCATTAAGAGCAATGGTGGCATCCTTTTGAGGACCACCATCAACTTTGGTCATCAGTAGTTTTACAATATTCATGAGATCTTTAATCTCAGCAGTTTGTGAAACTGCTAATGATTTAGGTTTAACTACTAAAAGAGAATTTTGAGAAAAAGATTGTTGTTGAGATTTCATCTTTTTTCTGAGAAAAGGTGTTTCTTGGTTGTTGTTTGTTGGGAAAGAAAGTTTTTTAAAAATCATTTTTGAGTTGTTTTCCCACAATCAGCTGTGAAATTTTCTTGTTATACTGATTTCCTTCTCTATATCTACAAAATTCTGTTTTGTGGTTAAACAAACCACAAATTTCACATTCTGTTGCCTTCTCCTTTTCATTTTGAGATGTTGAAGGCAAACTTCTGACAGTTTTGATATGATTTAGGTCATCAGTAGTTTTCAGGTTCTCAACTCCTGATGTAGATGAAACTACTGATGGCTTAAAGTCAGATTTGATCAGTACTTCTGAAGAACTTTCTTTTTTAAGTTTTAGAAAGTTTTCATGAAAATATATGCATTCTTTCTCTTCAGAAGTTTGATTTTGAATTATTCTTCTCCCATCATCAGTAGTTTTAGGAGAAAAATCAGTTGGTGTTTCAGTGTGATTGTACCCTATGCCAATCCTAACATTTGATGCACTTTGTTTGTTAAGCAGCAGTTGGTACCCTTTACTGGACTCAACCCATTTCTCACATTCAACCATGGTGTCAGCAAGCTTCTTTCTGACATTTCCTAGGTCTTCTATCATGATTTTAAGTTGTGCTTGGGTTTCAATAGCATTGTTTGCTAATTTAGAATTTTCTTTTGATTTTGCAGCAAGTTTTCTTTCAAAATCACATTTTATTTGAGTATATTTTCTCTTTGAGTCATTGGCTTTTCCTTGTAAATGCACATTGGTCTCTCTTATGAGAGCAAAAGATTCTTTGCACGAGTTTGAAAATAGTTTTGTCAAAGATTCTTTTGATACCTGAGATAAGGCAGATTTTGAGGTGCAGCCCTCAAATGCTATCAAGGCAAAATTCTTTCTGCCATTGTCAGGTTCTCCCCAGTTGATGTCAAACATTTTGTTGTCTGCATCAGGATTGCACTCAGTTGTGTCAAAAGGAAGGCTGCTCCAGTCTACATACCCTGAAGTGAAAAGACTTTGTTGTGAGGGTTGTTAAGTTTGTGGAGGTTGTTGAGCAACTGCAATGGAAGGCATTGATTGTTGGCTCTGCATTTGTTGAGCAGGCATCTGTACATATTGTATTTGTGGCACATATTAGATTTGTGGAGCTTGTGCCTGTACAAAATGTGCACTTCCCTGTGTTCCATTATTCCTATTATAACTAGGGTTAAACTGATTTCCAGACGGTGGTTGGTTATAGCTAGAGCTTCTACACTCTCTAGCAAAGTGTCCCAACTTCTGACACTTATGACATCTAAGTTTAGATTTGTCAAAACCAATTTTTGTTGAACTATTCAATCCTGGAAATTTCCATCATGACCTTTTGTAAAATTTGTTAGTTTTTATACTTAACATGGCCAGTTGGTGTAAAATGTCCATTTCTTCTAAGTCATCACTGCTAAAAATTTTTAGGTCATCCATGATAAAACACATGTTATCAGCAGTTTGACTATTTTCATCATTGTCATAAGATGGATATGATCTCTCTGATGAGATCCCAGCAGTTATGTCAATGTTGTCAAAAGATCCAAAATTATTTGGACAAGAAGGTAAGTCTTGTCCCAAAAGTGTTGTACTACCTGGTACATAGTCATCAGCTGTTTTACCAGAACTTTGCAACTTTTTCTTTTGATCAATTTCTCTTTCAAAAGTTAGCAATCTCCCATGTAGCTTTGTAAGAGTGAGGGAGTTAAAATTTGGTGAAGATTTGAGGACTATAGAGTAAGTTTCCCATTTTTCTGGTAATGACCTTAAAAATCTATGGAGTATAGATACATTTGTGTAGGTCTGACCATTTATATATAAGTCATGACTATATATATACATATATATATGTGTGTTGTGTACATGTACACGTATATGTAGATATGATAGTTAGATAAATACTAGTGTTTATATATGAGTTATATAACACTTCCTATTATATCGTTGGATCAAATGGACATTTATACTTGCTTTGGAAAATAGTTCGTAGTCATTTAAGTTCGTGTCACCAAGATTCGTTGATACGGGTGAAATTATACTCGTTCGGACATTGATAGACTTTCTCGGGGGACTTATGCATATAAAATGATATGAATTATGAATGGAAAATTAAATGTTGACTATAAAGTGTAAACCTGGTAAAGTGGCGGGTGTCACACGAATCGAGCATTGCGACGAGGTGAGTTCTTGTGCCCACTCTTTTAATTAGTACTTTTCTAAATATTCTGGACTAACGTGCATGCTAAACCACTATGATTAATTTTATGAAGTCCCAATTTTTTTTTATAAATTTATAAATATTTTTGTGAACTAATATATATTATTTTGGCATTAAATGTAAGTAGGCGGAATGCAACAAATGTGTTATGTTATGGCCTGAATTATATGTGTTATTATATTCATAAATAGACGGTGTGACGGTTACCTGATATGATAAACTGGGTTGTGACAGAAGTGGGATATGCCTGCTTTGATTTATGGTATTAGTTTTGTGTCATGGTTGTTACATGGTTTACGTTATACGTGTTATTATATGTAATAGAATGTGTCATAAATATTTTTATCAAGTTATAAATATTTTTATATACAAATGAAATCCGTATTAACTAGTATTTTTTAGCTTAAAAGTTAAGTAGGTTTATATGTTTATATACCTGCGTGTTTTGAGGCAACTAGAATAATATATATATATATATATATATATATATATATATATATATATATATATATATATATTTATATACACACACGGATTGTTGTATAGGTTTATATAAATATAAACATGAGTTTATAAAAGGAACTATATATATATATATATATATATATATATATATATATATATATATACACACACACACGTATGAGATGTAAAGGTATGTAGGTATACGTGCAAGGATTTTATTTAATATTTTTATATGAAAGTATATGTGAATTCATGATACCTTATGTACTGTTTTCAAAAGGTTTGGGCTAATATGCATGTCGTTTATGTAAGCTATTCTTGATGAAAACTTGTTACTACTATTTGAGCTATGGATGGATGGGTGATACGTCTGCTCTAAATTTTGTATGTTGTTTTTACGCAAATAAGAGGAATGCGCTTATTTCAAATGTGATAGTAGTTTTTGGTCAAGTAGGCGGAATGCGCTTATTATAGACCGTGATTTTTGTTTTGAGTCAAATAGGCAGAATGCGCTTATTTTAGACTGTAAATATTGTTTTGAGTCAAACAAGTGGAATGCGCTTAATGTAAACTATGATGCTTTAGCCTATTCGACACTACTATAATGGAGAGGTGACGCCCACTCGTGGGATGTGCACATTCTCGAAGTTTAGTACGTGATCTTGCATAAGATGTGAGGTATGTAAGTTGGCAACTTTAATCGCACATGAAAAGTACCATGTATCTCACACCCTCAAATTGCATGTGGGGGTTTTACCGCGTGGTGCGTGACACGCCAGGATTCAAGTCAATTGTCACAATAAACGACAACCATATTTAAAAGATACGTAAACCAAAACCAACTAGTTTTATAATGCCAAACAAACTGCGGGAGCTTAAATCTGTTTACAAATCAAGATAAAGTAAAGGAAGTTTGAAAATGTTTGAAATATGCAACTAAGACCCTAGACGCCATGTGAGACTCCGTGCACCTATTCCATATGCTGCTACCTTAGCGACCCGAGAATTCCACTAACGGTAGGTGAATTTCCCAACTCTTGCCAAAATCGATAACACATGCACAAAGAATGTCTTCTAGCGTTTGTATCGCCCGCTCACTTTGGCCATCAGTTTGCGGATGATATGCCGTACTCATATCTAACTGAGTACCCAATGCCTTTTGCAAGGCCTTCCAGAAATACGAAGTGAAACGAGAATCACAATCCAAAATGATAGAAACAGGCACCCCGTGCCGAGACCACTTCCTTAAGGTAGATACGAGCTAACCGCTCCATACTGTCACTTTCCTTAATAGCAAGGAAGTGTGCCAATTTTTTCAACCGATCGACGATCAACTAAATCATATCGCAACCACTAGGTGACCTCGGAAGTTTGGCTACAAAATCCATCGTGATCTGTTCCCACTTCCATTCGGGAATTTTAGGCTGCTATAGAAGACCAGATGGATTCTGATATACAACCTTAACCTTCGCACAGGTCAAGCATTTGCTCACATACGAAGCTATATCAGCCTTCATGTTCGGCCGCAATAAAGTATCTTCAGATCCGGATACATCTTATCAGAGCCGGGGTGAACAGAATACCTGGAGTTATGAGCCTCATCCAAGTCAAGCTCACGCAAGCCTCCAAACAACAGAACCCAAATACGCTCAACAAAATAATGTAGGTCGTTGGGCCTAAGTTCCAGATGCGTGTCGGCACCGTGCATAGTCTTAGCCTTAACGTTCTCCACCTTCAAGGCGCCTTGCTGTGCAGAATGAATCCGGTCAGGCAGTCCATAATGAATAGTGAGTTGTAAAGCTCGAACACGATGGAACTTAGCGGATTCCTTCCTGCATAAGGCGTCTGCTACAACATTCGCCTTACCAGGATGTTACTTAATTGCACAATCGTAGTCGTTCAGAAGCTCTACCCATCGATGCTGTCGCATGTTCAGCTCCTAATTGAAGATATGTTGAAGACTCTTGTGATCGGTATAAATGGTGCTGTTCGTACCGTACAAGTAGTGTCTCCAAATCTTCAAAGCAAAGACAACTGCACCCAATTCCAAATCATGGGTAGTATAGTTCTTCTCATGAACCTTAAGCTGACGAGAAGCATATGCAATATCGTTCTCGCGTTGCATTGACACGCAACCGAGACCCCGAATAGAAGCATCACAATAAACAAAAAAGTCATCCATACCCTCAGGTAAGGATAATATGGGCGCAAAATTGAGTTTACGCTTCAGTAACTAAAACACCGACTCTTGAGAAACACCCCATTCGAACTTTCGGTCCTTCTGGGTAACAGACGTGATGGGTTGAGCAATCCTAAAAAATCCCTCAATAAAATGTCGATAATAACCTGCAAGACATAGGAATTTCCGCACCTCAGACGGCGTCTTTGGTGCTTCCCAGCCCTGGTGGCTTCTATCTTAGCTGGATCAACATGTATTCGTTGCTCATTAACTACATGACCAAGGAACTGGACTTCACGCAACCAGAAGTCACACATCGAGAGCTTAGCGTAAAGCTGTTCTCTCCGCAAAAGTTTCAAGACAAGTCGCAGGTGTTCCTCATGGTCCACCCTACTCTTGGAATAGATCAGAATGTCGTCAATGAAGACAATGACGAACTTATCAAGATAAGGTTTCCAAATGAGGTTCATCAAGTCCATGAACACCACTGGTGCGTTGGAAAGACCAAAAGGCATGACCAAGAACTAATAGTGGCCATAGCGAGTACGAAAAGTAGTCTTCGGAACATCGGCTTCATGCACTCTCAACTGGTGGTATCCAGACCTCAGATCGATTTTCGAGTAGAAACTAGAACCCTGAAGCTGGTCGAACAAATCGTCAATGCACGAAAGAGGATAGTGGTTCTTGATCGTCACCTTGTTTAACTCATGATAATCAATGCACATGCGAAGGCTTCCGTCTTTCTTGTTAACAAACAAAATAGGGGCTCCCCACGGAGACGAAATAGGCCAAATAAAACCCTTCTCTAACAACTCCTGCAACTGGTTGGATAACTCCTATATCTCGGCAGGTGTGAGACGATAAGGGGCTTGAGCGATAGGGACTGCACCAGGTGCAAGATCAATAGGAAACTTAACCTGACGTTGAGGTGGAAGACCAAGTAAATCATCAGGAAACATGTAAGGAAAGTCACGCATGATAGCAATGTCTTCAATCTTCTTCTCTACAGTCGATGAAATAGAAACGAGTGCCAGAATAGCGGTATAACCCTTTTGAAGATACTTGTAGGCCTTCATGAAAGAAATGATACTCATTGAGACACCGTTCCTCTCACCGAAAACCGATTAAATCTCACCATTAGGAAGAGGAAGTCGAATGATCTTGGCAAAACAGACAATCTCAGCGCGATATAGAGATAACCAATCCATACCCACAACAGTATCAAAACAACCTAAATCAACCGGCATGAGATTAATGGGGAAAGACAAACCCGACAACTCAACGCGACACTCCCTAAGAACATGTGTAGCCTTAATTCGTTTACCATTAGCCAATTCTATCAAGTGCTTAGCCTCTAAAGTTGTAGGTACTATATCTAGCAACTAACTAAATGTAGCGGATATAAAACTCTTGTCGGTACCAGTATCAAATAAAACTAAAGCATAGCGATCATTAAGAAGAAACGTACCGGTAACAGTGTTAGGATCCTGTCTAGCCTAGCCCGAACCAATCACGAAAGTGCGTGCGTTCCTGCTACCACCGTTGTTACCCTTACCATTCCCATTCTTCCTAACATCAACTTACTTCAACTTTGGGCAATCACGCCTGAAATCCCCTGTCTCCCCACAATTAAAACAACCCAGCTTTCCTTGATTCCCCTGAGGAGCGGGATTAGGAACAACAGTCTGAGTCTGATTCGGCTGAAGATTGGAGCCCAAAACAATGCACCAGGGGCTTTCAAGGCAACGCCCCTAGGAGGCAAAGCAACCTTCATGTTGTCAGCTGATGAGCCGACCGAACAGCAGCCAATAGTGTAGTAGGGTCAGCTTCAGCTACCAACCCAGCAATTGCTGGCACTAACCTAGCAATATAGTGTCGATCCTCCGATACTGTAGCGTAGCCAACCCAGGACACATCACTGCCAACTCATTAGGCTTAGTAGTGTACTTCTTAATCTCTGAACCCACCATCTTATGATTCCAGAGCTCATGCTTCAACCTCTTCACTTCAACCCTAGGGCAGTACTCCGCTTGCAACCTCTGAACAAACTCCATCCATTGCATATCATTGGCTTCCACCAAGCCAAGACTCTGAGTAGTGGAGTTCCACCAAGTCAAAGCAGGACCTTCAAGAGTTCCCGTAGCAAACTTTACATGATCAACATCTGGACAGTTACACATGGCAAAAACTAACTCAATCTTCTCAATCCACCTGAGCAGTCTCACTGCTCCCTTAGTGCCACTTTAGTTGTGAGACTTGCAATCCATAAACATCTTGAAAGTGCACATAGGCTGCACCAGAAGAGGCTGATTAACAACATTATCTAAACGAGTGACACCCGATTAATCAACATAAATACAACACCCAAGATATGGATAAGAGTGGTAGCAATCAAATTACCACCCAGAGCCCTTTGAGTATGGATGGCAAAAAAACTCGAGCCCGACACCCGAAACCCGAAGCATTTGGGACGGGTATACCCGATACCCGACGGGTATGGGACGGGTTTGGTATTGAAAAAAAATATATTTCGCGGGTATGGGACCGGTATGGTATTAGGTGATACCCGACCTGATTACCTGAAACTAAATACCCGTCTACCCGAAATATATACCCGAAGACTTTTAAGTTTTATATATATCTTTTCTTAACTATTTTTAGTAATGTTTCATTCTAATAAATTGATTATTTGAAAAATAAACTTTTCTTCTAAAATATATATTCTAATAACATTATTATTTATATTTATATGCTATGAAATATATAAATAGTTTTCAAAATTCATACTATAATATATATTTACATATTAAATGTGTAAAGATTATTATGGTGATGATAATATATATATGTTAGTTATTACAATTTCATATATTTTAGATTTTTAAAACAAAAGGCTATAAAAGAAAAAAAAATAAAAATATACATGCAAATACCAACGGGTATACCCGATACCCGCGGGTATGCTCTATACCCGACAGGTAATACCCGGTAAAAACCCGATGGGTAATGGGATGGGTATGGTATGAGATTTTATAACTGGGTATGGGTATGGTATTAGCCTAACCCGAACTGTTGCCATCCCTACTTCTGAGCGGCCTGAAAAGCAACCAGTGCAACATTCACTTGCTGCTGAAGCAGGTTGTTTAGCTCATCCTGGGTCATATTAACATTACCACGACCCCCGACGTGACCCCAACTGCCACGGCCACTAGTACGACTACCTCGACGACCACCTCTAGCACCAAACATCTTCTGTCAAACACATGAATAGAATACTCAGATTCATCACTAGTACGAACCACTAGTAATCCCAAGAATTAAGATCTAGGTCCAATCCAGGACTATCAGTCCAAACACATAGTCCACCAGGATTTCCATGCATCTCAGCTTATGATTTCGTGTGCACCTGAAATAATAAAGTGTTCTACATGGTCCTCCAAATGTACTCCTAGTTTTAAGCTCAAGTCACCGGATTTTAACACCTAGAGGTGTACTACTACATGTACGAGTGCAAGATAGTGTGTGTGTGTGTAGGCGAGTGTGTCCATTAGAGTATACAAGGGAGATTTCCGAATCTTGGACAGATCTCAAAGGTATGCCGAAGCTACTCCAATGTACACCACCGCCGTGTCAACAAGTCAGCCTCTTCGTCCTCAAAACTTGAAGAAGAGGATAAGATAGGAATAGAAGATAGAAACATATAAGAGATAGAATAGATGATGCAACACATAGATGATGATGATGCCGACACCCTTGCAAATCAGTAAATGTACCATGTAACACGACTCATATGTATGTGACCGTCTAGTGAGTGTGACTCGGCAATAGACCTGACTCTAGATGCAGTCCTAGTTCACTATAACCGTTGGCTCTAATACCAATCTGTCACACCCTCAAATTCCACGTGCGGGGTTTTACCGCGAGGTACGTGACACACCAGGATCCAAGTCAATGGTCACAATAAACGACAACTATATGTAAAAGATACGTAAACCAAAACCAACAAGCTTTATAATGCCAAACCAACAGCGGAAGCATAAATCTATTACAAACCAACATAAAGTAAATGAAGTCTGAAAATGTTTGAAACATGTAACTAAGACCTTAGACGTTGTGTGAGACTCCGTACACCTATTCCATATGCTGGTAAGTTCACAGGTTTTTATAAAAAGTTTTCACAAGTTTCAAAGATCATTCCCATTACTACTATGTTATAAGAACGTTAGCTAGACGTTAGGTATCGTTACTACTATGGTTAGAAACCATTACTGTCATGTAACCATATATGTATGCCCAGAATGTTGAGCTATCGTCATCCTCGGTAGGCCCGAAAGTTAGAGACAATATGCACCCGCCTGGCTCCCAACCATCGAGTGGGGTTTGTCAGGCCCAATAGGTCTATCCACATTTCTCCCGTTATGTATACCCACATATTCGTGGTTTCCCCTGGGTCATATTAACATTAGCATAGTATAGCATGACCTTTATAAATCCAAAGTACGTAGCATGTTTCTCCCCCGAAAAGTAAAATTAGTAAAAGTGGGATATGACACTTAACTTAGATTACATTTCTAACAATTGAATAACTGACACAGCTGATAGTCCCCACTATTGGCGACCTATCATAAAGTTTGTGTAAATGTTTTGACTAATAACCCGTAGGTTAACTAGTCCCTAATTGTCCAGATCATGACTACATGTTTGAAAATGCGTTTGAACGTTGACCCGACATCCCGTTGGTGACCCGTTACACTAATTGATCAAGTACATATAGTTTACTCACAAGAATCACACATAAAACACTTGGTTTGCATCCAAAAATACATTTCTGCAGTCGTAGGGTCGAATGGGTTTGTGAAAGGGTTGGTTCGCCCCTGTTATAAGTTGGTTCGACCCCAGTGGGTTTGGTTTGACCTCTCGACAAGTCAAACCAATAATTGGTTCGACCCTAGGTCCGCAGATTTGTTTATTTGCACCAATTCTCATCAAAACAGTCTGAAAACATCACGAAATATCGTAAATCACAATAGTTGACATTACCTAATCTATCCCCATAAAACCCTACCATTTATGCCCCGAAATCCGTCCATTTCAAGAAGAAATCACAACTTACCTAAAATGGCAAATTATGGAAATGTCACATCAATGCATGAACTCTTTACCCAAAATGGAAACTTATCAATTTTAACCTTGTGAACAGATTATTATGCACGGATTAGACACGTATAGCAAACCCCCAATCATATCATCATCAATACCAACAAGAACAAACCCTAGATGTAACATAAAACCCCCAAAATGGGTGAAACTTCATCAATCGTCAATTACACCCTATAATAATCATAAATCATTATCTAAAACAGCCCAAGATCAATAATATATCATCTATTCATCATACAAACATCATATAACAGATAACAACTCATTTAACATCATTAACACAAGGATTTTTGTATGGAAACTCATTATTAATGAATATATTTGGTTTAGAAAGGTGTTAGAAAGGTTATTATTCATAAAAAACTTGTTTGAATCAGATCTAGACACTTAGGGTTTGATAAAAACGAATGAAAATTGATTAAAAAGGGTTTAGATGAACACACCTTGATTCTTCTCTTGTTTATGTTATAGAACGTCTTTTTGGTTAGGATTTGAAAAACGAGATCAAAAACTCCTTCCTGCAAGTTTGGGGTTGAAAGAGAGCAATTGGAGGCGAGTTGGGGTTGTGAAATGATGAAAAAGTTGCAAAGTGTGATATTTATACCCAGGTCTGGTTGACACCCTTGTACGGTCAAACCAGACTCATTCGGCCCTAGCAGAGGTCGAATCAACTTTTTGATAACTGGTTCGACCCTAAGCTAGGTCGAACTAGTTCCCATGTATTCAGATTTTTGTGATTTTTTCGTTTTAACGCATCCTAACACATGTTAACACATCCTAACAATTGAAGATGCAATTCTAACAAATGTTAATTATATCGAACCACATATAGTCACGTATTTACACATTGCATATCATATCGAACAATTCATACTCGTTACTTAATCCAACTATGTAATTTCACCAACAATGGGACTCGAGACTCGTGTGTGTGTATGTTACTCCCAATGATCCTCCAAATCATTGAACCCTATACAATACGTAAATGTAAATCAACTCCCGATGATTCCCCTAATCATCGACCCGACTCAATTGACCCAGTTAAGTGTAACGTATGCATGACTCACTAAGGTAGACTAACTAGTTGATAAAAGTTACTAACCTGAGTTTGTCGGGTGTCACAATGTTTGTCATAAGAGGATATATGTATAAAATTATGTGTGTGTAATATATATACATAGTATCTTATGTGATTATTTGAGAATGATTGGTGGTTACCTTCGGGGTCATACTTACATGTAGGTATCTCTAGGACCGTATTTGAGGATTGGTATGTTTTAAATTATATTTTATATTCTTAGAAATGAGTATATATATATATATATAACACATATACTTTTGATGAAAAAGTTTTGTGTGAAGTACTTTTAAACGCTTTTCGGGGAATGGCCCATTTGAAGAAGGTTATCAATTTATTTTCTCAAAATAATTGTAACCGATATAAAAATACATATATTTTTATATTTTATTACTTTAAATAAAACTTGAACTCACTCAGCATAGCTGACTTTTGCATACACGTTAAATTGATTTTAGGATAAAAGAGAGATGGATGGATGACTGCTTGGCGATGCAAGAAGCTACCCGACAATTGAAGGCATTTCTAGTGGAAGACAACTTTTGTTTACTCATGATAAATTTTAAATTCAATTTACATTTGAATAATAATTTTCATGTGTTTTGTAAATTTTATTTTAATTGATTTTCCACTGCGTAAACTTTGATTCAAACGTACTCTTTTAAAAGAAAATTTTACTCTTGTTTTTGCATATTTAATAATATTAACCCAACTGTTTAATCACCGATTTTGTGGGTCTTACATTTATGCTATGTTTTGGAGAAGAAGATGATGGTTTGAATATTAGACAAATACAATTTTGTTTCAAAGTTTAACAATAATACATGATATGGTGTAGTGGTTGCTTGTATGTCTCTGTTCCTAACAGACTCTAGTTCGAGTCCCATAACCCTCAATTCTGGGTTGTTTTTGTTTAAAGTATTATCTGTTTTTTTATTATTATATATATATATATATATATATATATATATATATATATATATATAGGTCAAGTATTAGGAAGAAACCTTCCTTAGATGGAAAACTACAAGAAACAAAATTAGTGGTTGTCATTCAACCACATCAACAACTTTCATATAATAAAAAATAGAGGGAAATGGCAACATGGTTATTTTACATTGATGGAACAATATTTAAGCATTTATCAAATCAACTTACATCAGTACTTCTCACGTTCTCTTTCTCGAAATATTATATTCACTTTTGATCAAGATTTTTTCATTTTACATTCAAAATTCCTGATCATACCCATACCAACCACACCAGTTATCATCATCAATCATATTTATTTACTCAAGGATTAAATGCAATGGAATATTATATTTGATCAAATCAAACATTAATGGACCCTGGTAATGAAGTTGTTAATGCAGATAGTTGTTCTCCTATTGTGGTTGTTTGCAACAAGTTCGTGTCTGATAAAGAGGAGGAAGACGCCACCGACGGTGGTGCAAACGGTGAGTGTGTGTTTACATTTTAGTTTTTTTACATTTTTTGTATATTTTTTTAAATGGGTTCCGGGTAGGATTGATGGTTTGATATATCTCCATTTTTATGCATAACAACAGATGATTCATCTGGAAAAGATATCCCAACCGGGGTTCCACTTTCTACATTCCATGTAGGTCATTCATCACATAAGGTGGGCTTAGCCGACATGGAGACAGGGGTTGTAGATGGTGAAGGTTATCTTTATTCCTTCATTTATTTTTATTTTTGGGGCATATATGTAGATGGTTTTTGTGACTGAGTTTTGCATGATCGTTGATGATGTCTATCCTATGTTTATTATTTTTGCTTGTTAGGCTGTTTTTTATTGGAATCATACAATAAGTTCATATTTTTTTATAGCATAGTCACAAAGTTTCATGGGTTGTTCCGGTCATGATGGTTAAGGTGTTCAAAGTTGTTTGGTAGATTGGAAGTTTGTGTGTTTTTATGTCGCTCTGTTTTGTCGGCTTTTTTGTTAATTGTTATAATGTTGAACAATGATCTCAAACTTATGCAACATAATTAAACTTTTACATGAACTATATTGTTGTTAGTTCTTTTTATACTATCATATGATGCCTTTTTATTTCATTTTTTGTGTATAGCAAGTCAAGCTGATCCCCCTCCCAACTTTAATATTGCAACCCCTAATGAGACCCAATTCTGGATTCCCAATGTTAGCTTGAAGTATGTACCTGTGGTTGGTGAGAAATTTTGCAGCTTTGATGCCATACCGCTATGTACAAGAAATATGCTGATCACGCGGGTTTTTCTATTAAAAAGGGTCAAATAAAGGTTTGGTTGGGTAACCCCACACATAAGTACCTTCGCTGCTCCAAATATGCGAAACCTCAGTCGAAGAGAACATTTGACACACAAGATGAGTCAACAATGCCATCCCGTAATTGTTCATTTACTCTTACTGATTGCAAAGCTCACCTGTTGGTACAGTTAGCCTTGAGGGTTCATGTTTCACTGTAAAGGCTCTCAATGACATACATAACCATGAGCTATTGGTGCAACACAGCCGTGATCTTAATAAGATTAGCAGGAAACATTCATTGTCTACAAAGTAGTTCATCCACAACATGAGTCTACACCGGATTGGGCCCGTGAAAGCGCATAGGTGCTTAGTGTCGTTGAATGGGGGTCACCACAATATCAACGGGATAGTTACTGACTTTAAAAGCTTCGGTCAGCAGCTAAGAATTTATATTGGTGAAAGGGATTCCCAATTATTTCTTGATCGCGTACGCGAACGGTGGGAGAATTTGCCGGATTTCTTTTACGACATTATTGTGAGAGATGGTAAATTACACTTCGTCTTTTGGGCTGATGAGATTTCCAAGATTAACTACAAGGCTTTTGGGGATGTTGTTGCGTTTGATGCCACATACCACACTAGTAAGTAAGTTTGTTGCGCAACTAACTCTTTTTTGTTACATACGCAAATGCATGTAGTTAAATATATGCTAAGGTTTCACAGTATATGTACTAACACATGTAACACTCTGCATGTCATTTCTCCTAATCAATAGGTACAACATGATATTTGTACTGTTCACAGGGGTAGACCACCATAAACAATGTGTTACCTTTGGGGCAGGTTTGATTATGAATGAGACCATTGAATTGTACATGTGGTTGCTTCAGTCGTTCTTAAAAGCACATGTTAAGCAACCTAAGCTCATATTAAGTGACCAGGATCCAACAATGCTGCAAGCTGTCCCCTGTTTATTTGCCGAAACCCGCCACCGCTTATGTATGTAGCAAATAATGAAAAAAGTGCCAAGCAAGGTTATGCTTATACGCTTCTCTACACCCCTTTTTAAATTTCGTAGGATGATTTTTTTTATGGCAAGTATCCAAGTGTATCATATTTTTTACTATTGTTGTTAATGCATCGTTTAACTTTTTCCAACAGATCTCTGGTTGTTGGGTCTGCTGACCTGGAGAAGAACAGATGATTGAAAAGCCAAAACATGCTAACAGTTGATCCACACAATAAACAGTCCTTACAACATACTTCTCCCAAAAGACTGCTGACTCTAACAAATGTTCCATCCAAACAACTGCTAGAACAACTGCTGATACAAAGGACTGCTGAATAAACACTGATGAAGAACAACTGCTGACCAAAGGTCTGATAAAGAACAACTGCTGATCCAAGTACTGAAGACTAAAGCACTGCTGGAGCCAACAGCACTTAGGCTCCAGCAGTGGATTCAAGACCATCAGAGTTTTCCTATAACAGTAGTTTACCTTCAGTGTTTTCAATGTAACAGTAGTTTGTAATAGGCAGATGTTTTATGTTTGTTATTCTGTTAGAGGTCACTGTCTTAGGTGACGTCAGCCTAGGTCATCAGTGGTTTAGGTTTGTCTATAAATAGAACAGTGCTTGTACTGTTCTATTGCATCACACACACAAACATTCTCTCAGACAAACAATCACTGTGTGATCAGGCTGAGGGGGAGTACTTGTATGATTGTAATCTTTTAGATAAATGAAAGCATTCGATCAGAAAACAATTACTCTCATGTTTTGATTAATAGTTTATCATTCCGCTGCACTTTCCATCTATATTCATATCACTCTTATCATTCTTAGTTAAATATAATCAAAACAATCAAACTCAGATCCTAACAATTGGTATCAGAGCTTGGTCAATTAAATTCGATCTAACAAATCAATTTAATATAAACAGATCAGCTCACAATTATTAATATCGTTTGTCTGTTGGATTGAAAACAGAGTAATAGTTTAATTTCGTTTCAACCATTTTTAAACAGACTTTGTTTTTTGAAAAATCAGAGAATGGCTTCAATCAATCACGATCCACATAACACTGGCACGAACAACAAGTCACCGATGCTTGTCAGATGTGAATACAATATCTGGCAACCTCGGATGAGCCATGTTCTAGCTCAACAGAACACTGGGTGTTGGAAGTCGGTTATCTTCGGACCACATGTTCCGATGGTGCCAAGTACTGAAGATCCTAAGGTTCAGGAGCCAAAGAAACTTGAAAACTACTCCGACCAGGATTTTCAGAAAATTGACTTAGACGCTAAGGCCTTTAGTATTGTGGCCATGGCTCTACCCAATGATATATATGCTGGGCTGTTACACTGTAACAGTGCAAAGGAGTTGTGGGATGCACTGAAAGAACAATTTGGTGGGACTGAGGAGGTTATTGAAAACAATCGTGAAATACTTAACCAACAATATGAAACATTCAGTCATGTCAAAGGAGAGTCATTAACTCAACAATTTGAGAGGTTTAGTTGTTTAATTAGTGAACTAAAACTGGTTGGTCTTACTTACCCTCATTCAACCCTGAACCATAGGTTTTTAAGATCATTACCAGACAAATGGGACACTATTGCTATTGTGATGAGAAACTCGATTGGATTTAAGGACCTATCACTGACCCAGCTTCATGGTAAGCTCTTGACCTATGAGAGAGAGCTTAACCAGAAAAAGAAGCTCCAGGACTCTGCAAAAGTGTCTGATGATTATGTATTTGGGAATACAGCACTTTTGGGTCATGATGAGGTGCCTGGAAATACTAAGGATCAGTGTTATGATCATTTCATTGACATAACTTCAGGTTTTAACTCTGATTCTTATTCACCAAACTATGCTTTCACAGCAAGTGGTGGTGATATCTAGGCATCTGATAACATATCCTTTAAGTATGATGACCTGAAATACTTTGACCCTGATGATTTGGAAGAAATGGACATTATGCACCAATTGGCCCTTCTCAGTGTAAGAACTAACAATTTTTACAAGAAAACTGGGAAAAGGTTTCCAGGGTTAACTGGCAGATCAAAGGTTGGGTTGTATAAATCAAAGATAAAGTGTTACAAATGTCATAGACTTGGTCATTTTGCTAGGGAATGTAGGAGTCAACATGGTACACCTATAATCACCTATCCAAATCAAAGACCTCAGACCAACACTTATCAAAATTCCTATAATACCCCTGGACCAAATGTGCAAAACTCTGCGCATTTTGCACAGTCTTCAAACACTATTCCTGTCCAGTATGTCCAAACCACTGTTCCTCAGATCCACTATGTGCAAACACCTGTTGCTCAAGCACCTGTGCAAACGACTGTTGCTTCATCCTCTGCTCCTGTAGAGACCAATCAACAGAGCTTCTTTACACAAGGCTTTGTTGATTGGAGCAGTCTACCAGATGAGTTAACAGATGAAAATTTTGCATTAGTTGCCAAAGCTGAAAATGAACCAGAAAACTTTTGTTTCATGGCTATGGTTGATGAGGTTGAATCTGAGGAGGTGGTGATTGAATCTGATGTTGAATCTGAAGAAGAGGTTGTGAATCTCTCAGATCCCTGGGGTGCATCTGATGATTGTGAGTGCAAGTGTGATTGTGCATTGATGGCTGCTGCTAAGGTATCTCCTCAAATTCTTAAGGAGTTATGTTCTGACAGATGTGTAATAGCATTAGCTAACATCAAAGAGGTGAATGAAAACCTTAGAAAGAAAATTTTAGATGATGAAGTTAAATTTGAGAAACTTTCAAAAGATTTAAAAACAAGTTTAACTGAAAAGGAATATGAAATAAGCAGCTTAAAACATGAAGCAACCATAACCAAAGACCAGCTCCAAACTATGATAGCAAAATATCAGAGTTGTAAAAGTGAGCTTGAATCCACCCAAGTTGAATGTGAGAAATGGGTGGAATCATGTAGAGGATTTGAGATGCTACTCAACAAACAAACCAAAAGTCATGTGAAGTTTGGTTTTGGTTTTGAAACCACTGCTCCAGCTTTTGAAAACACTGACAAAAGGGGTCAAAAGTCTGTTGAGATAGTTCCAACAAACCTGCAGGGTCAAGAGATTAAAATCACTGAACCAAATGGTAAGAAAATTGTTCTTGAAAAACCAGAAGGTTCCTCATCATTCACTGAACATGAAAAGTATGAATTTAAACCTACCTGGTCTGATGAGTGTGATACTCTTGAGAATTTTAAACCTGTTGATTTTAAAACACCTGAAGGAAAGACAGCTCCTCAGGCAAAAGTCATTCCCTTGAAAAACCTTCCAACAGATGCTCAAACATCTGCTGAAAAAGGGAAGAAGGAAGAAAAGACTGTCCACTTGTTCTGTGATTTCTGTGAAAAGAAGAATCATGTCACTAAAAACTGTTTTCTTCTAAAAGCATATGACATTAACAAAGGAACAAGTGTATGTGATTCCAAAGCCACATGTTCAATATGTGGGAAAAAGAATCACAAGACCAAAGAGTGCTTGTATCTCAAAAATTGATATGTAAAAATACAAGAATACAAAGCTAAAACTCTTGCAAATCCTGTGGCTGGTACTTCAAAAGGAAAGCCCAAACAGACTTTCACCCCTGTCCAAATATCTGTTACTAAAAGTCTTGAAACATCTGCTTCTAGGGATGTCCAAGTAACAGATGCTCCACCCACAAGCAAATACCCAAGAGGATATGGACAATCACTATGTCATAGTCTGCCACATGTTTTTGAGGAGCCAAAAAGACCCTCTAAACCAAGAGTGAACAGAAACCCCTATGGGTATTATCATTTGTCTGGAAGTGATCAAACAACTGTTGCCCCAAGTGTTGACATTCAAGCACTGGCAAATGGTCAGTAGCAGTTGTTGAACTTAATTCAAAAATTAGTTCAAACCACTGATCATCTTCCAAAGCTTGAGTCTGAAAAGTCTGAGGGCCTATCCAAAGCTAACTTGGCTTTGGACACTCACCAAAACTAATCCATTACTGATGTGCAGGGAGCTTCTGCTTGTTTAGATAGTCTTTGGTATGTAGATAGTGGAGGCTCCAGGCACATGACAGGATGTAGAGCCCTTCTTCTGGACTTCTTGGCTCATGGAGGGGGTGATATATCCTTTGGTAATGATTCAAAAGGTAAGGTGTTGGGGTCAGGGACTGTACAAGCTGGGAAACTCAAGTTTGAAAATGTCAATCTTATTGATAATCTCAAGTTTAATCTTCTGAGTGTTTCACAAATGAGTGACAAAGGTTATGGCTCATTCTTCACAAAGAAAACTTGCATGATTATTGGGCCAGAAGTGGTGAAAAAGATTGATACCGTCATTGCTAAGAGAAAAGCACAACTTGTTGCTCATAGAATTGGCAATGTGTATGTTGTTGATATGTTAAAGGACAATCCTATGGCAAATGTCTGTTTGTTTTCTGCTGCCTCCACAAAGGAGACAGAATTGTGGCATAGGAGATTGGGTCACACCAACCTTAACACTATCAACACACTATCCAAACAAAGCCTTGTCAGAGGTTTACCATCAAAAGAATTCAAATGTGATGAGCATTGTGTTTCTTGTTTAAAAGGGAAACAACATAAAAGCTCTTACAAATCCATTGATGAGTCCAAAACCAGTCAATGTCTACAATTGTTGCACATGGACTTGTTTGGCCCTGTTAAAATCATGAGTCTAAGAAGAAAAAGATTTTGTCTTGTCATAGTTAATGATTTTTCTAGATTTACATGGACTTACTTTTTACATTCTAAGGATGAGACTGCAGGTATATTGAAGGACTTTGTCACCAAAGTTGAAAAACAATATGACTTGCCAGTAAAAGTCTTCAGGAGTGACAATGGAACAGAGTTTAAAAATAAGGAGTTGGATGATTTCTGTGTGTCAAAAGGGATTGTGAGGCAGTACAGCATCCCAAGAACACCAGAACAAAATGGGGTGGTTGAACGGAAAAATAGAACTCTTATAGAAGCTGCAAGAACCATGCTAGCAGATTCTGGTGTGCCATTGTCCTTCTGGGCAGAAGCTGTAAACACTGCTTGCTATGTTCAAAACAGAGTTTTGATCAACCCTAGACATCAAAAAACTGCTTATGAAATTTTGTTCAAAATCAAACCATTAATTTCATTTTTCAAAATCTTTGGCTGCCCATGTTTCATCTTAAATCTCAAAGATTCCATTTCAAAATTTGCAGCCAAAGTAGATTGTGGTTATTTTCTGGGATATTCTTCTACCGCCAAGGCTTATAAAGTGTTTAACACAAAGACCAAGACAATAGAAGAAACTCTGAATGTAAAGTTCAATGAACTTTCATCTCTAAATATCCTAGCAAATCCTGCTGAACTATTTGATTTAGATAAATTCAAATTTGAAGATATCACTGTTAAAACTAACAATGCAGGTATTCCACAGTCTCCACAACAAGATTACAGAACAGATGTTGTGATCCCCAGTCACTACAAAATCTATTCTGCTTCAGAGGAAGCAGCTGTTCAAAACAATTGTCAAAACTCTGCCACAGCTGAGTCAACCACTGTTGGCCAGTCTTATCCTCAAACCACTGTTTCACCACTCACAACCACTGAACAATCATCTGTTGACAAAAGTCAATCATTTGTTGACAAAAGTCAGTCCAGTTTTACACCACTTGGACCCATTCCTCCACTTCCATTCCAAACATCTGATGGCACTACAGAAGTGCAAACAGATGTTACACCAACAGAGTCACCAAACCTCTGTCCTCACCTCAAAATGCCATCATACCATATCAGGGAGATCTTATTTACTTAAGAGCTCATCCACCAGACCAGATCATTGGCAACATCAGAGAGGGTGTGCTCACAAGAAGCCAATCCTCCAATATCTGTCTTTTTGCAGGTTTCCTATCTCTCACACAACCTGTCAAGTACCAAGAGGCACTGAAAGACAACAGTTGGGTAGAAGCTATGCAAGAAGAACTCCTTCAGTTTAAAAGACAACAAGTATGGGAGCTTGTACCACTACCTAAGGATGTTTGTCCTATAGGAACAAAGTGGGTCTTCAAAAACAAAAATGATGAAAGGGGTATTGTTGTCAAGAATAAAGCCAGGCTTGTGGTTCAAGGCATCAGACAAGAAGAAGGAATAGATTATGATGAAACTTTTGCTCCTGTAGCAAGACTAGAAGCCATCAGACTATTTTTAGCCTTTGCTGTCAACCACAACATAAGGGTGTATCAGATGGACATCAAATGTGCTTTCCTTTTTGGCAAAATTCAGGAGGAAGCCTATGTATGTCAACCACCTGGTTTTGAAGACACATTCCATCCTGACTATGTCTACAAGCTCAACAAAGCTCTGTATGGACTCAAACAAGCCCCAAGGGCCTGGTATGAAACTCTTTCCACATTTCTCTTATCCATTGGCTTCACAAGAGGTAAAATTGACAAAACTTTATTTTTAAAATGGAAAGGGAAAAACTTAATGATTGTTCAAATATATGTGGATGACATCATTTTTGGATCCACATGTAACCAAATGTGTGAAGAGTTCAGAAAACTCATGACAGCAGAGTTTGAGATGAGTGCCATGGGTGAACTTCAGTGTTTCCTTGGTCTTCAAGTGAAACAACTGCAAAATGGCACATTCATTCACCAAAACAAATATGTAAAGAATTTATTAACCATATTTGAGATGAATGATTGTAAGCCATGTAGTACACCCATGAGTACAGTCAAGCTGCTCACTGTTGATGACAAGGATGAACTGGTTGATCAAACACATTATAGATGCATGATTAGGTCTTTACTGTACTTAACTGCATCTAGGCCAGACATTATGTTTGCTACCTGTGTCTGTGCAAGATCCCAGGCTTCACCCAGAAAGTCAAACCTTATTGCTGTGAAAAGGATATTTAGATACCTCAAAGGTGTTCCCACACTTGGTATTTGGTATCCTGCTAATGGAAACATTGAGCTTTCAGGTTATTCAGATAGTGATTTTGCTGGCTGTCACACCACAAGAAAGTCCACATCAGGAGGGTGCCAATTTCTAGGGAATGCCTTAGTCTCCTAGCAAAGCAAAAAGCAGGCAGCTGTTTCAACCTCAACAGCTGAAGCTGAATACATTGCTGCTGCAAGCTGTACAGCCCAACTCATGTGGCTTCAAAATCAATTACTGGATTTTGGGATAACTGCACTACAGACTCCACTTATGTTGGATAGTCAAGCTGCTGAAAATATCATCAAGAATCCAGTCTCTCATTCCACTACCAAACACATTGACATCAGACATCATTTTGTCAGAGACAGCTATGAAAAAGGTTTGATTTCTCTGCACCATGTTCCAACAGAGGACCAGTTGGCAGATGTGTTGACAATAGCTTTAGACACATCTACTTTTATAAATCTGATCTCTAGAATTGGTATGTTAAACATGGATTAAACAAACAAATTTTTTTTAAACAATAAAATGTTTCAAAAAATAAAAATTTCTCCTTAAAAATAGCTGTTTGGTTGAAAAATCTGTTTCAAACATCTGATCAGATAAAACAACCACTGTTTCATTCATATCCACTGTTGGTTGAAAAATCTGTTTCAAAACATCTGATCAGATAAAACAACTATTTTACTATATATCTATATCTATAAAAAAATACAACAGTTGGTTCCATCAGCTGTTTGTATCAGCTGTTTGCCAAAACAGCTGTTCTCCACCAGATGTTCATCCATCAGATGATCGCCACGTCTGCTCATACAAGCAGAGGTTTGGCCACATCAGCGGTTTCTTTTGATCCTATAAAAACCCTGTTTTATCACAACAGATGTTACCCTGTTTTATCACAATAGATGTTACACTGTCTCTTTGTATTCAAAATACTGAAACCGCCTTCTCCATTCTCAAACCCTCAATCAGCTTTCATTCATCTTCACGTTCGGAATCCATTAAAATGGATCTTCAAGCCAAAGCCACCCACAATTGTCTTCCATATCTGGTTAAAACAGATGATAACATATCTTTCCATTCCACCATTGACATTCTTCTAAATTCCAAATACCTACCCATCTTAACTGCTGACGCCCCCATCTACATTGATACTCTCCAAGAGTTCTGGTTAAATGCTGAGTTTCTATTGCAAGACAAAAAGCCTACTTCCATTATTTCCAAAATTGGAGAAACAAGTATCGTCATTACCCCTGAAATCATATCCACAACCTTCTCACTAAATGACCTGGCAGGTAAGGACTCCTTCACAAAAACAGAGCTTCACACTGAGTTTCAAGAACGAGGGTATGACGGTCAGATGACTGGGTTATCTCTTTTCAAAAAGTTTTTCCCACCAGTCATGAAATTTTTCTTGCATACCCTTCTTCTGTGTGTCTCCGCTAAGTCCACATCCTTCAATGAAATCCCATTAAGGATGCAATATATGGGTTATGCCATGTTGTCAAACTCTGAATTCAATCTTTCCCAGGGATTGTTCATGGACTTAGTGTCAAATGTGAAAGCAATTAAGTCTAGGTCAAACAATGCTTTTCTAATCTACCCAAGAATTCTTAGTGTAATCCTACAAAAGGCCTTACCAGAAAAAGTTTTCAAAAAGGGTGAGGCACTGCAAATGAAAAAGTGTCAAAAGTGTCCAAAGTTTCAAAAACACAAACAAAGAGGACAAAGACAACAACTGTTGTCAAAACCTCTGTTGTTGAGCCCACTGCTCCTGGTGATCATGGCACTACATCCAGTGCTGTGAAACCCACACCAGCCACTTCCAAAAGAAAACATCCATCCACAAAAACCACCACTCAACCACAAATGAGACTTCTGGATGATGAGGTACCAGAAGATAACTCTGTTGCACCACCAAAGCAACCTGAAACCACTATTGTTACTTCCTCACAACAGTTGGACATACCTCAACCTGACCAAACTCCTCATGAATCCTCCCAAAAGGATCATGTTGTAAGCCAAGGGGAAACACATCATGATACATTTGAGTCACTTGGCCAAATGTTCACAAGCCCCTATCCCAGGGCTAATTCTCTTGTTACTCCTCCACCCTCACCATCACATCATGTTCCACAAACCATGCAACCTCTGTTTGAGGCAATTGAGAAATCTCAGGAAAATCCCAGTTCCTCTCTTCCACCTATCACTGAGAGCATACCCCCACAAGTAACTGGTCCTGAGAACATTCAATCTGCCATCCCACAAACAGTAGAGGGGGTTACACCACCTGAGTTCAATGCAACTCTAGGTGAGTTTTCAAGTGGAGCAGCCACTACTGATGTAGAGACCATTGTCTCACACCAGGACAGTGGTTACATTGCTAAGACTCCCTTGAAGGCAACAACTGATGAGGCCACTATAGTGTCCCCAAAATCAGTTGGAAGTCCCCAGTACCAAGAAAAAGGGGCATCTGATTCACCTATTAGGACTGAATCAGGTAGAACTACCACTGGTAGGGACTCAGATGATCCTATTAACTTAGGAGGTGGGTCAAAATACCAAGAATTGACGGACAGAGTTCAAGCAATTGAAACCTGTGTAGCAGACATCAAATCTGATGTCAAGCTTATACTGGGTTCCACAACAGACCTTTCCAAAAGTCAACCATCAACAGCTGATATAGCTAGTGAGCTATGGAAATCCGTTTCCCCCATCATCATAGCTCACAGAAAACTAGCTGATCAGACCCATGAGACATATATGGCTGAAATCAGAAACATGGTGGATGCAAGGTACAAAGATACACTTGCAGACATTAAAGCCATCAAAGATCACCTGCTGAAGACCACTGGCTCTACCCCTACCACCATTCTCAGGGATGAAGATGATGATGTCTTCAGGGCTGATGATGCCAAAAAGGGGAGAGTGGCAGAGATAGGCTACCAAAACTAGATCCCTTTGGTTGTCCACTGATGTGTCGTAAAACACATCTATTCTCCTATGTATTTTGAGTTATAATTGAGTCTTTTTTATATAGTTTTTAGTAGTTTTAGGCGTGAATTCGTTTGTTGGCCTATATTTATCATTGTATAGTTTTTATTAGTTTTTAGTACTTATTTATTAATTTATTATTTTATTAGGTGTTCGTGGAGAATGAGCTAAAAAAGAAAGAATTTTAATTGAGACACGAACACTAGAGAGCATGTGCTCATGGACGTTGGAGTGTAAACGATGAACTTTGGTCAAGCCAAGAACACCCGAAGTCTAAAGCACGGAGTTATAATAATAATAATAATAATAATAATAATAATAATAATAATAATAATAATAATAATAATAATAATAATAATAATAAAAAAAAAGAAGGTTGTAAGCTTGGGCCGAAGCCCAAGCCATAATTCAAACAAAGTCGGTGCACTAATTCATATTTTTGACGGCAAATAAATAATATCATTCATTCACTCGAAAAGGGGAATTGCAATTTTACAATCGCACAGCAGAAGCAAAAGTCAACCGGTCAACTACGGTGACGATCGAACGAGCACGGAAGGAGAAAAGGCCACGGGCACGTTAAAGATCAATAGCCAACGAGCCTTGGGTTAGGTTTAGTTTTCGCTCTATATTTTTATAGACATGATGAAATTGTTTTTTTATAAACTTTGAATTTATGTTTCTAAATATTATGAGTAGCTAGACTTTTATGGTTGCTTAGGTTTATGAACTAGACACGTAGTTTTTGGTTTTTAATCTTGATGTGTAGAATTACATGATTTTAATTTTATTGTTGGATTTGATATATGTGTGTTGGTGTTATTTTTATTTGAAGTTTGTTTATTGGTTTTGGAGAGCTAGGCATGTAGAGATACCCCCTAGGTCTTGAAATCAATCTAGTTCGTCAACTTAGGTTAGCATGCTAGTATTTGGAGTTGGAGTACGACACAAGTATAACAAACTAATATAATAGTCCGTGTTTAGAGTTTTCCTAGGTTTTCTTCAGTAGAGTTTAAGTCTGCTTCATAGTTTGAGGGTTTTAATCCAGGAGAGGTTCTAATCTGATTTCTATGGGATTGTGGTACGCTAGGGCGATCCAGGTCCATCTTAGCATTTCTACACTTGTCCCGCCTTGAGTCTAGTAAGCTATCTTTTTACAGGAGGTTTATTAGATAAGAATAGGGTCTCAAGTTAATTACCAGATTCAGGATTTATTGCTGGCGTCTAGGGATTTTACCTAAGTAACCAGCCTTCTTCCTATCCGATTTCTCCAAGTTCCTAAGTTCCTGTAAACAATTGTGGTTCTTTTATTTATATTTAGTTTATTCTATGTTTATATTTATTAGTTTAAAATACCCCCAATTTAAGTATATATTTATTTAGGCTAGTATTCGGTATAGGTTGTGATCGAGAGTTGCATTCGCGTCTTTGGGTTCGATACTCGGTCTTATCTGTTTACTGCTTTGCGACCGGTACACTTGCCGTGCGTGTGTAGTTTTTATGTGAGTCGTTTTAATTAAAACTTGTGTTATTTTTATATATACATTTACACACATCAAGTTTTTGGCGCCGTTGCTGAAACTGTTTGTCCTTACTCATCTGATTCTATGCATGATTTAACTGACCCATATGATTCTTTACACTTGTCTTTTGAGGCTGATATTTTGCAGGATTCAGGGTTAGAGCCAGAGACCATAATGGACGCCTTAGTCCCACCTTTGGTTCAACAGGATGAGCAGCCTTGTCAGATCTCTAGTTCAGCAGCATATCCTTGGGGGGCAGATGTCTGGAGGGAGGCTGAGGAAGATATGGATTTTTCAGAATCCACAGGTTGGCTGTTTGGGGAAGAAGTGGTGGAAGAGGAAGACACCACTGACCTACTTGAAGAAGCAGCTGATGGGGAAGCAGAGTTGTCCACTGATGTGTCGTAAAACACATCTATTCTCCTATGTATTTTGAGTTATAATTGAGTCTTTTTTATATAGTTTTTAGTAGTTTTAGGCGTGTATTCGTTTGTTGGCCTATTTTTATCATTGTATAGTTTTTATTAGTTTTTAGTACTTATTTATTAATTTATTATTTTATTAGGTGTTCGTGGAGAATGAGCTAAAAAAGAAAGAATTTTAATTGAGACACGAACACTAGAGAGCATGTGCTCATGGACGTTGGAGCGTAAACGATGAACTTTGGTCAAGCCAAGAACACCCGAAGTCTAAAGCACGGAGTTATAATAATAATAATAATAATAATAATAATAATAATAATAATAATAATAATAATAATAATAATAATAATAATAATAAAAAAGAAGGTTGTAAGCTTGGGCCGAAGCCCAAGCCATAATTCAAACATAGTCGGTGCACTAATTCATATTTTTGACGGCAAATAAATAATATCATTCATTCACTCGAAAAGGGGAATTGCAATTTTACAATCGCACAGCAGAAGCAAAAGTCAACCGGTCAACTACGGTGACGATCGAACGAGCACGGAAGGAGAAAAGGCCACGGGCACGTTAAAGATCAATAGCCAACGAGCCTTGGGTTAGGTTTAGTTTTCGCTCTATATTTTTATAGACATGATGAAATTGTTTTTTTATAAACTTTGAATTTATGTTTCTAAATATTATGAGTAGCTAGACTTTTATGGTTGCTTAGGTTTATGAACTAGACACGTAGTTTTTGGTTTTTAATCTTGATGTGTAGAATTACATGATTTTAATTTTATTGTTGGATTTGATATATGTGTGTTGGTGTTATTTTTATTTGAAGTTTGTTTATTGGTTTTGTGGAGCTAGGCATGTAGAGATACCCCCTAGGTCTTGAAATCAATCTAGTTCGTCAACTTAGGTTAGCATGCTAGTATTTGGAGTTGGAGTACGACACAAGTATAACAAACTAATATAATAGTCCGTGTTTAGAGTTTTCCTAGGTTTTCTTCAGTAGAGTTTAAGTCTGCTTCATAGTTTGAGGGTTTTAATCCACGAGAGGTTCTAATCTGATTTCTATGGGATTTTGGTACGCTAGGGCGATCCAGGTCCATCTTAGCATTTCTACACTTGTCCCGCCTTGAGTCTAGTAAGCTATCTTTTTACAGGAGGTTTATTAGATAAGAATAGGGTCTCAAGTTAATTACCAGATTCAGGATTTATTGCTGGCGTCTAGGGATTTTACCTAAGTAACCAGCCTTCTTCCTATCCGATTTCTCCAAGTTCCTAAGTTCATATAAACAATTGTGGTTCTTTTATTTAAATTTAGTTTATTCTAAATTTATATTTATTAGTTTAAAATACCCCCAATTTAGGTATATATTTATTTAGGCTAGTATTCGGTATAGGTTGTGATCGAGAGTTGCATTCGCGTCTTTGGGTTCGATACTCGGTCTTATCTGTTTACTGCTTTGCGACCGGTACACTTGCCGTGCGTGTGTAGTTTTTATGTGAGTCGTTTTAATTAAAACTTGTGTTATTTTTATATATACATTTACACACATCAAGTTTTTGGCGCCGTTGCTGAAACTGTTTGTCCTTACTCATCTGATTCTATGCATGATTTAACTGACCCATATGATTCTTTGCACTTGTCTTGTGAGGATGATATTTTGCAGGATTCAGGGTTAGAGCCAGAGACCATAATGGACGCCTTAGTCCCACCTTTGGTTCAACAGGATGAGCAGCCTTGTCAGATCTCTAGTTCAGCAGCATATCCTTGGGGGGCAGATGTCTGGAGGGAGGCTGAGGAAGATATGGATTTTTCAGAATCCACAGGTTGGCTGTTTGGGGAAGAAGTGGTGGAAGAGGAAGACACCACTGACCTGCTTGAAGAAGCAGCTGATGGGGAAGCAGAGTTGTCCACTGATGTGTCGTAAAACACATCTATTCTCCTATGTATTTTGAGTTATAATTGAGTCTTTTTTATATAGTTTTTAGTAGTTTTAGGCGTGTATTCGTTTGTTGGCCTATTTTTATCATTGTATAGTTTTTATTAGTTTTTAGTACTTATTTATTAATTTATTATTTTATTAGGTGTTCGTGGAGAATGAGCTAAAAAAGAAAGAATTTTAATTGAGACACGAACACTAGAGAGCATGTGCTCATGGACGTTGGAGCGTAAACGATGAACTTTGGTCAAGCCAAGAACACCCGAAGTCTAAAGCACGGAGTTATAATAATAATAATAATAATAATAATAATAATAATAATAATAATAATAATAAAAAAAAAAGAAGGTTGTAAGCTTGGGCCGAAGCCCAAGCCATAATTCAAACAAAGTCGGTGCACTAATTCATATTTTTGACGGCAAATAAATAATATCATTCATTCACTCGAAAAGGGGAATTGCAATTTTACAATCGCACAGCAGAAGCAAAAGTCAACCGGTCAACTACGGTGACGATCGAACGAGCACGAAAGGAGAAAAGGTCACGGGCACGTTAAAGATCAATAGCCAACGAGCCTTTGGTTAGGTTTAGTTTTCGCTCTATATTTTTATAGACATGATGAAATTGTTTTTTTATAAACTTTGAATTTATGTTTCTAAATATTATGAGTAGCTAGACTTTTATGGTTGCTTAGGTTTATGAACTAGACACGTAATTTGCAGTATTTAATGTTTTTGGTTTTTAATCTTGATGTGTAGAATTACATGATTTTAATTTTATTGTTGGATTTGATATATGTGTGTTGGTGTTATTTTTATTTGAAGTTTGTTTATTGGTTTTGTGGAGCTAGGCATGTAGAGATACCCCCTAGGTCTTGAAATCAATCTAGTTCGTCAACTTAGGTTAGCATGCTAGTATTTGGAGTTGGAATACGACACAAGTATAACAAACTAATATAATAGTCCGTGTTTAGAGTTTTCCTAGGTTTTCTTCAGTAGAGTTTAAGTCTGCTTCATAGTTTGAGGGTTTTAATCCAGGAGAGGTTCTAATCTGATTTCTATGGGATTTTGGTACGCTAGGGCGATCCAGGTCCATCTTAGCATTTCTACACTTGTCCCGCCTTGAGTCTAGTGAGCTATCTTTTTACAGGAGGTTTATTAGATAAGAATAGGGTCTCAAGTTAATTACCAGATTCAGGATTTATTGCTGGCGTCTAGGGATTTTACCTAAGTAACTAGCCTTCTTCCTATCCGATTTTTCCAAGTTCCTAAGTTCCTATAAACAATTGTGGTTCATTTATTTATATTTAGTTTATTCTAAGTTTATATTTATTAGTTTATAATACCCCCAATTTAAGTATATATTTATTTAGGCTAGTATTCGGTATAGGTTGTGATCGAGAGTTGCATTCGCGTCTTTGGGTTCGATACTCGGTCTTATCTGTTTACTGCTTTGCGACCGGTACACTTGCCGTGCGTGTGTAGTTTTTATGTGAGTCGTTTTAATTAAAACTTGTGTTATTTTTATATATACATTTACACACATCAAGTTTTTGGCGCCGTTGCTGAAACTGTTTGTCCTTACTCATCTGATTCTATGCATGATTTAACTGACCCATATAATTCTTTACACTTGTCTTGTGAGGATGATATTTTGCAGGATTCAGGGTTAGAGCCAGAGACCATAATGGACGCCTTAGTCCCACCTTTGGTTCAACAGGATGAGCAGCCTTGTCAGATCTCTAGTTCAGCAGCATATCCTTGGGGGGCAGATGTCTGGAGGGAGGCTGAGGAAGATATGGATTTTTCAGAATCCACAGGTTGGCTGTTTGGGGAAGAAGTGGTGGAAGAGGAAGACACCACTGACCTGCCTGAAGAAGCAGCTGATGGGGAAGCAGAGTTTGGTGACGAGTTGGTTGATTTGACAGCTCCAGAAGTGGACAAAGATTTTGACGAAGTGTCACCAAACAAGGAAGATAAGAAAGAAGCAGTGGTGGAAGAAGAAGAACACCACAGCCGGCCCGTGCAGGCATTGGATATTACATTTCTACTAGTCCCACCACCATGGCCACCACCACGGGAGAAGGCGAAGAGACACCTGGACCGACACAGGGTGAGGGTCATGAGTTGCAGAGACAACAAGTCCCCTCATTACATGCCAAGAATAAGGTTTGGTCCAGGTAAATTTAAATATTGGTGGTCCGACCCATTTAAATTCGATAAAATATTTTTCAATTCCACTAATTTAAGTTTGCTAAATAATATGGACCGGGTGGAATTAAATGGGTTGGATCGGGTCCAGATAAAAGAGAAGCCCCCTGATTAAGTTTAAGTGTGGGGAGGCTCTGTAGAGTTTGTAAATTTATATTTATACCTATTTATAATTTTTTTCTAGCTTTTCATTTTTTTTTATATGTGGTCCGTCCTTCGGTAGTGTCTTTGAGTCTGTTTGCAAGTTTGCGTGTTTGCTTGGGTAGAGAAAATTTCACCATAAGCGGATCCCATGTATTTATCTTTACATATATTTTATGATTGGGAGTTTTGGTAGAGGTTTGGGTAATAAAAAAATATTTTTTCTTAAAAAAAATAATAATAATAAATGGTCTTTCTGTGAAAAAAGACTTTTCACGTAATGTGAGGAGTCTGGGCTGACCTGTTCGCCTCATGCGACCAGCTATTACCCCGGAAAGCTATATTTTTTTCCGCTTGCAACGCGTGTTGTGATCACCAGTGTCCTTCACGTTGAGTGAGAACCAGATAATTTTTTTTTCTCTACCCATTTGGTTCTACCACCATTCACCGTCATTTTACCAAGCAGGTGCGTCTTCTTGTTTGTTGTTATATTATGAGTCTAAGTTAGTAGTTTGAGTCTTTTATTTTTGTGTGGTTCGGTATTATGCTCGGGTTTTGTTTGTTTCGTTTTACGCAGGTTTGGATTGCACCGCCCGTACTCAATCTCCATTCGGGTGATTTCAAAGCTGTTTATCATTTGTCAAGGCAAGCCGAGAGTTTACCATTGTGTAAGAGCCGATCGCGACCAAAATGCTATACGATTGAGCTGGATTGGACTAGAGTTTTTGGAGCTTACGCATTAATTAACCAGCTAAGTCTTTTCCAATTTGCCCTCGTCTTTTTATTTTTGTATTCGGATTTTTTTTTATTATTTTTTGTTTTGAGTCGTTTTCTATTCCTACATTGAGAGCAATGTAGAGTTTAAGTGTGGGGATGGGAAATTGTCGTTTAGTTTGTATATAGAGAGTCATTTTGAGTCAAAAAAAAATTAAAAATAAAAAAAAAACTGAAAAAAAGTCCCTGATTTTGAAGTTTGCATTATAAAATATGGGAAATGATAGATAGAATCAAGTGTCTGGTTTTCAAATATTATATGTATTAGAATAATAAATAATCGAAAGCGTGTTGACTTGGGATGTGTGGGTAGGCCCAGCCGGTAGAAAAGTTTCCTTTGAGCTAATACACCTAAATATATTAGGATATCTTGTGGGTTCTCATCTAGTAAAAAATGGGGAAGCTGAAACCGCCAATAATAGTATAAGGAATACCGTTATAAGTTTAAAACCGTTTGAATTTCTAATCAAAAGAAAAAAAAAGAGAGCTGGATATAAAATAGGGCAAGGCCAATGGTGTCGTTTCTAGGGATAGTGACTCCGGACTCGACTCCCTCTAGGATTGTCTGAAAATAAATATCTAAAAAAGCTTATGAATTAAATAGAAATCAAAGCGAAAATACTGAAGCTTAAGGTGCCTGGCCACTGGGATAGCGACTTGGATTGGTCACACCCTCTGAGTTAAGTATGCTGAGATGAAAAAAAAAAGAGAAAAAAAAAAACAACAAGTGATTTTAAATTCTCTCGGTTTTCTACATAAAACGGTTAGGAATGGTCAATTGGTTATTCCTTTTGTTTCATAAGCTTGAGGCGGGAATAGGTGAAACTATGGCTTTTTAGTGTGAGACCCTAGGTATACTAAATGAACATAAAGATAAACTAACATGATAAGGGGCTTAGAAACCGGCGGTGTACGGAAGCTTAAGGTGCCTGGCCACTGGGATAGCGACTTGGATTGGTCACACCCTCTGAGTTAAGTATGCTGAGATGAAAAAAAAAAGAGAAAAAAAAACAAACAACAAGTGATTTTAAATTCTCTCGGTTTTCTACATAAAACGGTTAGGAATGGTCAATTGGTTATTCCTTTTGTTTCATAAGCTTGAGGCGGGATTAGGTGAAACTATGGCTTCTTTAGTGTGAGACCCTAGGTATACTAAATGAACATAAAGATAAACTAACATGAAAAGGGGCTTAGAAACCGGCGGTGTACTGAAGTTTAAGGTGCCTAGCCACTGGGATAGCGACTTGGATTGGTCACACCTTCTGAGTTAAGTATGCTGAGATGAAAAAAAAAAGAGAAAAAAAAAACAAACAAGTGATTTTAAATTCTCTCGATTTTCTACATAAAACGGTTAGGAATGGTCAATTGGTTATTCCTTTTGTTTCATAAGCTTGAGGCGGGATTAGGTGAAACTATGGCTTCTTTAGTGTGAGACCCTAGGTATACTAAATGAACATAAAGATAAACTAACATGATAAGGGGCTTAGAAACCGGCGGTGTGGGTTTAAGAGGATCAATATACCTGCAATCGCAATCAACACGTTAGTAGATTATTAATTAAGTAACCTATGTTTTGAAACTGGATGTAAACCTAACTGTGATTCCATAGCATAATTCTTTTTCAGGGACGAAAAAGGTTTAAGTGTGGGGATGTTTGATGTGTCATAAAACACATCTATTCTCCTATGTATTTTGAGTTATAATTGAGTCTTTTTTATATAGTTTTTAGTAGTTTTAGGCGTGTATTCGTTTGTTGGCCTATTTTTATCATTGTATTGTTTTTATTAGTTTTTAGTACTTATTTATTAATTTATTATTTTATTAGGTGTTCGTGGAGAATGAGCTAAAAAAGAAAGAATTGAGTCTTTTTTATAGGTTACTTAATTATAATTGAGACACGAACACTAGAGAGCATGTGCTCATGGACGTTGGAGCGTAAACGATGAACTTTGGTCAAGCCAAAAACACCCTTATAATATCATTCATTCACTCGAAAAGGGGAATTGCAATTTTACAATCGCACAGCAGAAGCAAAAGTCAACCGGTCAACTACGGTGACGATCGAACGAGCACGGAAGGAGAAAAGGCCACGGGCACGTTAAAGATCAATAGCCAACGAGCCTTGGTGTAAGTCCAAGATCTTCTCTACCGGGTATCAAACTAACCACTCAATGAATGCGGAATATTGATTGAATGGTGAAGAACAAAGAAGAGACTTAAAACGGAATGATTATATTATCAAGTGCACACGTCTTCTAAAGAGACGTCTGGTACACACACTAGCCAATTACAAGATGAACCAAAGATAACAAAATGACTAGCAACCCCAAAACGACTAAGTAACCCCCTATTTATACTAACATAGGGAGGTCATATTACATGGACCCCTTGGGCCGAAAACTAACTAAAACAATAATAATATTAAGCCCAAGTCAAACACAAACCTCTAATAACATGGCCCAACAATATCCCCCTAGGTTTGTGTTGACTTGTGATGACTTTAACGCTTCTTGCTGCTTTTGCTGCGCTTCTTTGATTCTTTCTTCTTTGCTTCCATTGCCCTCTTCCATTCCTCAGGTGATTTACCAACATACGGTCCAAACAATTCTGTCTCCACCCTTCCTCTCTTATCAGATGCCAACCCCAGTCTATCAACTTGAGCTACTGCACTAGTGAACGATTTAGCACAAACCTAATAAGTAGGGTCGCATTGGATCTGATGTCTAGCCAGAACTCGAACATCTTCAGAATGCAGACTCATCAAATCTCTAGCATCAGAAATCCTGAATTCGTCCGTATTACACACAATCACGGCAGATGAAGAAGTAGGATCATATACCCAGAATCTCATGTCCTTTAAGCAACCTCTATCCATTGGCTTGGATAAGGGGATAGTCTTCAATTTCTCAGTCGGTGGCCATTGCACAGTTTTAAAAGGCTTTCCATCAGCACCTCGTACACCTTTATATTCCACCAATAGTGAACTGGCAGTCTTCATATCTCTGAAATTCACTTTTTCCTGCTCCTGAATCCTCTTATGAAACATGAGACCTATCTTATTCCTTGGATTCCTTGTTTGGTTTATGAAGGGAGATCTAGCAAGTTCAGTCAAGTCAATTTTCGTCCATGAGTTGAAAGCTGATGTAGAAGCATAATATTCAACCGCTCCATTTTTTCTATGAACCACAAATACTCCTTTATCATCATTATACCTCCAACAATCTATCCCAGTTCGATTACCGTACATATCATATCTATCACTGGTAATCGTCACATATCGTTCAGGATGCTCTTCCATTGGATTAATAGACAGTTCAGCTAGATTCTTGAGAACATATGCACTTCCAGGTCGACGATCTCTAACTCTGGGAACTTGATCTTCAAAATACTTCTTCATGTGTTCTTCATGCTCTTTCTCTGATCTCTCACGTTCAGCTGGAGTTAACACCTTATCAACAAACGATGAAGTCTCAGAAAACTCCTTTCCAAACTTGTTCTCGAGTTTTTGAGTCAAATTGAGTAATCTTGCTGAAACATCACCCAAACCAATCTCCAATTCAGCAATCTTCTTTTCTTTTTCAGTAACCGTCTCCATCAAACTCTGCACCTGAGCTGTTAACCAAACTTTCTCAGTCTCCAGCTTTAACACTCTGGCTTGTAACCTGTGAACATCCACTTCAGCAAAAAGATCTTCATCACTTTCAATCTCTTCTTGATTTTTCTCTCTTTCTTCAGTTGTTAGAAACTCCACATCCACCTTCTTTCCTTGTTCTTTATCTGCAAGAAAAGCCATCTGAGCTTTCTGAAACTCTTCTTCATTAAACAAGACCTTTCCAGAAGCACCAGAGGATTCAATTTCCTCACTAAGTCTCCCAGTGATAGGTGCTTTGCTCATGAATTGAGAAAAAGCTTCGGATGCAATCATTGGTGAAATAGAAGAACTAATAGTGCCAGCAGGAATATTAGGTGAAAGATCAGCATCTGTCATAGTAATGTCAGCAGCAGCAGCAGGAACAGTCTCTTCAACAGAAGCATCAGCAGTAACATTCATCCGTGGGTCTCTTTTACTTCGCTTTCTTGGCCGTAAATCAGAACCTATATCTACAGCACCTTCATCATCAACAACTGTCTCAGCTGCAACAATGGATGGAGGAATCCTTTGTTCAGCTTCCCGAATAGTATCTAATATGCTGGACAACACCTCTGCTTGAGGAATAATTGAAGCAGAAGTGGTAATATCAGTATCTTGAGTCACAATTTCTTCTTCAACCATCTCCTTTTCAGTGTCAGTCACAGACTTTATCTCAGCATTCTCAAGAATAAAATCATCTATCTCATCATCGTTCAGATCATCAAACTCAAAGTTCTCAAACTGATCGTCTTCATTTTCTGTAGTCAGTTTATCATCCGTCACTTCCTTCTCATCTTCACTTTCTGTATCAGATTCACTTTCCACCTCAGTCAAGTCAACATTTTCACTAGGAGAGCGTTGTTCAGCAGATGGTGGATCAATGATCTGTACATCATGCTCTTCGGCAACAAGAGCAGATGATGGAATTTGCGCTTCTTCAACAATCTTGGCGAAATTCCCGAATTTCTCCAAAGGGAATTTTCCTTCAAACATTTGTTTAGCATCCTTACGATTCTGTTTTATTAGTCCAAAAGCCTGAGGAGCCAAACTCTTTTGATCATACGTCTCAATGGTTCTCTCCAGATTTGGATATTTCTTTTCCAGTATCATTTGAATAAATCGTGGAAACTTATAGAAATACCTCTTATTCAGTGTCTTCACATTAACTATCATGTCTTCAAAAACACACCTTGAAAAGTTAAAATCCCATCCTTCAATCAACGCCACTATTCCCGAAGTGTACTTTAAATTCATCTGATCTAAACCACTCTTATTTCCTCCTAAACTTGCCATAAACATATGAATCAGCATTCTCCAGTAGCTGGGAAACAGTTTCTTGATAAATGGAGAAACATTCAAATCACCCTCATAACCCATCCTTCTTAATGTTGAAGCAACATGCTCTCTTGTAAAACTAACAGGGTCTTCATCAGAATCACCAAAAAGCAGCATCTCACGAATATCCTGTTCTGAGATCGTCACCTCAGTTCCCCGGATCTTTGATCGAATAAGAGTATCTGTCTTTCGTGCCCTTGCATTATCCCAGAATTCAGATATCCAGTCAGCAAGTATCACGGGATTTTCTCTTAATGCGTGAGCAATTCTGCAAGTATTGAGCCCCACGATCAGCGACTTGAACTCCTTCATATGATCTTCAGGTGGGTCAAATAAGGGACAAACTATGTTGTGATCCCTCTCAAACTTAGGTACATGAGCAGCCATTTCTGCACAAAAACAAACTGTAACAATTTATAATATTAGTCACAAAATTTTTTTTTAAGATATTCAAACATTTCAATGACCCCCCTTTGTTAATCATCTTGATCATATTCGGGCCCATATCAGATAGTTTAATGGGCTTCAAGTTACGAAACAATGCAAAACTTGTTGTGTCCGAGGTCCTTTTTGGGTGTCCGAGTGGAATTTGAGGTGTGTCCGAGGGCATAAATGTCAAAAGGCTTGAGTGTCCGATTAGGTTTAGGGTGTCTGAGGGCATAAAGGTCAAAAAGCTTGAGTGTCCGAGTTGGTTGAGGTGTGTCCGAGTTCATCAGGTGTGTCCGAGTTCATCAGGTGTGTCCGAGGTGACGTGGCAGCTGCTGTGTCCGAGGTGACGTGGCAGCTGCTGTGTCCGAGGTGACGTGGCTGCTGCTGTGTCCGAGGTGACGTGGCAGCTGCTGTGTCCGAGGTGACGTGGCAGCTGCTGTGTCCGAGGTGACGTGGCAGCTGCTGTGTCCGAGGAGGTTAGGAGTGTCCGAGGGCATTCTGGTAATTACTCCTTTGATTTAGTTCAAACTCCAGGTGCGTGAGATTCACGCGCCGCTTAGGTTTGAATTTTCCGGCGCGTGAGAACCACCCTCCGCCATCTGACACACCAAACCACCGCTATTACATTCTCCACTGATCATCTTTAGCTATTCAGCCCTCTAATGTACCTGCAAAAAGCTCAAACAACACCATTTCCATAACAAATGATCAAAACACCATGAGTTTACCTTTTGATTCTTTTAAATACTCTTGATAATCTTGATGAAGACAAACAGTGAGTGAGTGTGTGTGTGTGTGTGTAAAGATGAGAGAAATGAAAAATTTTGATTTGTGATGATGTGAGATGAACCATCTCCCCCCACCTTTTTTGTTCACCCGAGATTTAGGTGGCCCACCAAACGTGTGGTGGGCCCCTCTCACATCCCAATGCCCATTTCAAAACAATTTTTGATGTATTTTGTAACCGGGTCCAAATCAGATCGTAAACTGGCCTAACTTAATCTCAACAAAAAATATCTAAATAAAATATTTAAAAATAACTTTATCAACGAGATCAAATCACTGTGTTTCGGGCCGAGCTACACTTATCAACTCTAATCTACTCCTGTTGGTCGTAGCAATTGCCAGTATATTTGTCCACTTAAACTTATTTCCTTAGGCCTTCTCGTATAGTGATCTGTGATATTATTTATCATGTTATGGTATGTTTGTACAAACACTCAAGCAATTCACAATCAAATCCTAGAATATTTAGTGGTACACTCTATCATGCAAGCAGTTTCCCTACAGCATATTTTTCACAGTATCTGTTCTAGAATTCTGAAACCTTGACTGGGACTGGATTGAGAAAAGAAAAGAATAGATCAATAAAGGATTTAGATTAAAGTACAAGTTAGACGATTTCTCAAATGACAAGGCCTTTGGGTTTTGGACTCTTGAGGGTCTCTTTTATGACATCCTGACTGTGTCCAGGTCAGCATATATCTGGATGCAGCAGAGGAGCAGTCAGAACATCTTTGGACACTGAGGTCTCTTTTTAGGTGAGGGATGATCTAAAGCACGACAACGAAAAACTAGGTCAGCATTTATCTGGATGCAGCAGAAGCTTTCGTTGCCTAGCATCTCCAGGTCCTTGCTTACACAAAACAGAGGAGATACACGAGTTTTTCAGAAAAAGGTTTCAGACCTAGACCACAGTGTTATGCTTCAGGACATCACGCAAGCATTCAAATAGAGATTGTACCTGATTCCAAGTGATGTTCCTTACTGAGGTCGTGTCTTTATCTTTAAGTGCTTCACAAGATCATTAACATTTCAGCCTTCAGGACCAAGCCTACCAACATATCACATTAGAGCCAGACTGTTTCGATACACGTCTTATGTGTGTCAGCCTTAATCCAACTTGTGAAGGTTCATTTCATCTCTCGTTTTTTAGACCAAAATTGTTTTGATCTTTTCTTAGGATACATCCCCCTAAATTTGTGCTTAAAATTTAAAGAACAAATTTTCAAATCAACAAAACTAAGAAAAAGCATGAGACACAAATTTTTTTTTTTTTAAGACCAGTTCAGTCCTCGAAATGGACCATTTTGAGCAGTTCAGACAGAGCTTCAAAACGAGCTCGATTAACAGGTTTTGTAAAAAGATCTGCGACATTGTCGTCAGTATGAATGTGTGTGGGCACAATTAAACCTTGGTTAAACGAGTCGCGGATGAAATGTTCTTTTATGGCAATGTGTTTTACCTTAGAAAATTGAACTGGATTTTTTACGATTTGAATAGCAGCATCATTATCACAATAAATGGGAGTAAGAGAGAAATTCAAACCGTAATCCACCAGCTGGTGTTGTATCCATATAACCTGAGAACAGCATGCGGAGGCAGCCACATATTCAGCTTCCGCTGTTGAAACGGATACTGTTTGCTGCTTCTTACATTGCCAGGCAATAAGCCGATCGCCTAAGAATTGACACCCCGCAGAAGTAGATTTCCTGTCAATGTCACAACCTCCAAAATCGCTGTCAGAAAAAGCATGTAAATCAAAAGGAGAATCTTTAGGATACCAAAGACCGAATCTGGGTTTCCCCTTAAGGTATCTAAAGATTCTCTTGACAGCATGTAAATGAGAAGTTTTAGGATTAGCCTGATAACGTGCGCATTGACACACTGCGAACATGATGTCTGGTCTGTTAGCTGTCAGATACATTAGCGAACCAATCATTGAACGATAAAGTGTTTCTTCTACGGCCTCCCCTTCCAGATCCTGAGTGAGACCTGGTCTTTCAGACATTGGTGTATCGGCTGGCTTTATATCATTGAAGCTGAATTTTGCAAGAATGTCGTCCACGTATTTTCCTTGATGAATCAGGATACCCTTGGAGTTTTGACGAACTTGCAGACCTAAGAAAAAGGTCATTTCACCAAAAGCACTCATCTCAAATTGCTTTTTCATCACCTCCTCAAACTCTTTACACAGAGCATCATTAGTAGAGCCAAAGATGATATCGTCCACATAAATTTGCACTAGAATACGATCTTCATTTACTGTCTTGACGAATAGAGTCTGATCAATGACACCACGAGTGTATCCATTCACAAGCAAGTGTTCAGTTAAGGTAGCATACCAAGCACGAGGTGCTTGATGTAACCCATACAATGCTTTGTCGAGTTTGTACACATGCTCTGGGTACTTTGGATTTGTGAAACCCGGTGGTTGACCAACATAAATTTCTTCCTTCACTGTTCCATACAGGAATGTAGTTTTAACGTCCATCTGATAGACAGTAAATGCTTTAAACGAGGCATAAGCAAGGAAAATTCTGATTGCTTCCAATCTTGCCACCGGTGCATATACTTCATCATAGTCGAGTCCTTCAATCTGTCTGAACCCTTGCACGACTAACCTAGCTTTGTTTCTCACAATGACCCCGCTATCATCTCTTTTGTTTCTGTAGACCCATCTTGTGCCAAGTGGTCGTTTTTCTGAAGGTAATTCAACTAACTTCCAAACTTTCAATTTCTCAAACTGGTTCAGTTCATCTTGCATTGCATCAACCCAACTTGATTCTTTCATGGCCGTAGCGATAGACTTTGGCTCAACTTGAGAGATGAAACACGAATACAGACAGCTGTTGATGTCACCAGTTTGGCTCCTTGTTAGAACGCCTGCATCTACCGGACCAATGATGTTTTCCAGTGGGTGATCTCGTTGAATGCTAGTGGGAATGACAATGTCTGGAACTGAGGAGGTTCCAGGGAGAACTGTGATGCCACCTGCTGCAGGCTCTTCCATAGAATCATGATCATTTGCGACTGCATCATCATGCTCCACCATGCAATCAGTAGGAATGGGGTCATGGAATGTGGGAATTGAAGATTCATCAGACACATTTTCATCATCGGCCTGTGGCATAGAATCTGTTGAGGATATGAATGGTTCGGCAGGAACTGGGAGTGGCTGTGGTAATTGAGATGTGGGTGCACCATCCCCCTCATCCGTTGCCTTATCAGTCATGGAGGATGAGGATCCAGCAGTGAAAGTTGAGGAATCTGCAAAACCTGTATTTACACTACTAGAGACATCCTCAAAAAAATGAAAAGATCGAAAGAGAGATTCATAGACAAACAACCAATCGGGCCCCACTCTAACATCTGTTGCATTTTCTTCAAGCCAACGCACGTCAAACGACTCTACGATTTGCCTAGTTTGCTTGTTATAGACCCTATATGCAGTTTTTCCAGCATAACCGACAAAATAGCAGTCGTCAGCTTTCGCATCAAACTTTGGTATAGCGTCCAAGTGTAGCAGTGTACATGGACATCCAAAAGCACGAAAATGCTTGACGGAAAACAACACTTCGTAGGGTGTCTTCATCCGAGCTTTGTTGACTTGAACTCGGTTCTGCACATAACAGGCTGTGTTGACAGCCTCTGCCCAAAAGAAAGTCGGAAGTTGTGAGTCACACAACATTGTGCGGGCAGCTTCAATTAAGGTGCGATTTCTTCTTTCTGCGACTCCATTTTGCTGCGGTGTCCTTGCTGAGCTAAATTGACGAGCAATTCCTTTTTGAGCACAGTAATAGTTTAACTCAGCATTCTTGAACTCAGTCCCGTAGTCACACCTAATACCTTTCACCTTCAAGTTGGTCTGATTCTCCATCAAAATTATAAACTGTTTGACTATTTCTGCAGTTTCACTCTTGTTAGCCAAAAAGAAAACCCAGGTAAAACGTGAGTAATCATCAGTTATTACCAAACAGTACGCTTTACGAGAAACACTGAGTACATTCACTGGGCCAAATAGGTCCATGTGAAGTAGCTGCAGTAATGAATCAATAGTGTTTACCAACTTGGAATAATGTGGTTTTCGATGATGCTTTCCTCTCGCGCAAGCAACACATTTTTCAATTGTTATAAAATCACGTACTGGCAAGTCCCTTACCAATCCCAGTTTAGCCACTCGGTTTAGATTTTTAGCATTTGCATGTCCAAGATGACGATGCCAAAGAATAGCAGTATTTTGAGAAACTTTAGAAAAAAGACATGTGACGTTGTCGGAAGGAGGTTTGTTCATGTCAATGACATAAGCGTCACCTCGACGATCCGACTTCAGTAAAACCCATTCATCTGGAATGACTACTCCAGGTTTCAATATTAAACAGCCTTTATCAGTGAAATGAGTTGAGTAGCCATTGTCACAGATTTGTGATACACTAAGTAAACTGTGCTTTAATTCAGGAACGTAATTTACCTTATTAAACTGAAGAGCACCATTTCTTACCGTTCCTCTTTGAGTTATCTGACCTTTCTCACCACCTGCGAAGGAGACAAATCCACCATTGAAAAATTCAACCTCTGTGAGTTGGGACAAGTCTCCTGTCATGTGCCTTGAACAGCCACTATCAATGTACCAGAGACGAATGATAGTCCTCCACAGCCGTTCCTGCACATGATGCAGGATTAGTTAGTCATAGGTACCCAGGCCATAGTCGTTTTGGGTACACCATTGGTATCTGTATATTGGACTTTTATCCATTGCATGTCAACTATTGAAGCATTAGCACAGTAATAAGAGTTATCATTTACAGAACATGAAGAACCTATAGACGGGGAAGAGATTGGAATAGAGCGTTTTGGCTTCCAGTAAGATTTGAATTTAGAAGACCATCTATTGTTTGAACTAGATGCTGTCATGTTGGACAGAATCTGAGAATTTGATCTTTTATCAGATTGTTTGATCAGTTTGTTTCTATTCCAATCACCATCAGAAGGCTTCACCTTGGATTTGTCATTTTGTATTGCCTTAGGTTTTTCAACCTTCATTGGCTTGGTATGATTATGATTCCCGTTTGGAGCCTTCTGATGCTTCCAGCTTGCAAGATTTTGTTGAACAGTTGTACAATTTCTGGCAATATGTCCTGGGATTCCACATGTATAACATGTTTGACGTTTGACATGTGGATCCCCCTGAGATGTTGCATACTTTCCAGGCTTGGAAAGCTTGGAGACATTTCTATACCTGTGTGAAGCAGTTTTAGAGTAATGAGTCTTTTTTTTTGAGAAATTCTGTTTTTTATATTTTGGTAAAACCTGTTTTGGTGGGACATATTTCTCTGTCCTGTCCCTACTTGATTGTTTAACCAAAAGATTTTTTGTTTTATCACAAGCATGTGGTAAAATAACAGAATCTGAATGAACAAACAAAGAATCAGTTGAAAAGTCACAAGGTTTTATGCTCAAAACAAACGAGCCCACACAAATATTGTTGTCTTTATCAGAAATTGAGAAATCGGTTTTCTGAGATTCATTATTAAATGCAAGTGAAACAGTGTCATCGACTTCATCCCCATCATCTACCCAATCCTCAACAATCATTTTTTCTGCACAAGAATCAACCAAATTAGTAACATTCACATTGTTAGTAACATTCAAGCAGTTCTCTGAGTAAGAGTTTTCATCCACAGAAGAGGTGGGAGATTCAGAAAACACTGAGCATGTTTGCTCTGAATCAAGAGAGTTTAAAGTGGTCACAGAGACATTTTCTTTTAACATGTTTTCAAATGATTCTTTGGTTTCACATGACTGATAACTCGATGAGTCGGTCTTTTCTGAGTCTAGATCAGATTCAGATTCAGGTGTAGTCCTTTTTGAATCACCTGAATGAGGTTCAGAGTTGGTCAGATGATTTTCACCGTCTGCCATTTGCTTTAGACAAAGTTCTCTAATTTGCTTCATGAAATCAAACTCATAGTTCGCACTAGAGTTTTGCTGAGTGGTTGAATCAGAAATTTGTTCATTTACTTTTAAATCTTCATGTTTAGATTCTCTAGACACTCCTATGAATTCATCGGACTCAAATGAGGATGGAACCTCATCTTTGCTAACCTCAAAAACTCTGTCCACCTCTTTATTTTTCTCATAATTTAATGTCTCAGTCTGCTTTGAAACATCTTGAGATTTAACAAACGTTTTTGAGGGAGCCATCTCTTGTTTGGAGTGTTTGTGTTTGGGTTTAGA
The DNA here is from genome assembly GCA_028751855.1 of Ambrosia trifida. NCBI lineage: Eukaryota > Viridiplantae > Streptophyta > Magnoliopsida > Asterales > Asteraceae > Ambrosia > Ambrosia trifida. Next base: position 129,323,058 of record CM054128.1, on the reverse strand, counting down.
GATTCTAATCGGGATCGATGCAGGTTTAGTGATTTCAACTTGATCCCGTGATAGTCGAATGGTTGGCTCTTCTATTGGTGGACCATATCCTTTCAAAGGAAGAGCCAACAGTTCTTCATCTGACATAGGAATTGAAGAATAGTTTTCATTGAAAGGTGGAGGAATTTCCACAAATCCAATTTCCTTATTCCTCACATCCTTTGGTCTGTACCTTAACTAGGTATTGATCATTTTTTCAACTTTAGGACTAGAACAATCAAATTTTTTAAAATGAAAGTCTGCATTTTCAAATTTTGATTTCAAGTCGATCAATTCCGTGGTTAAGGTGTCAGAAAGTCGTTTGAAGTATAAGTATCGACATTTATGATCACTCACCTCCTGATGCAAACGCTTGATATCAAGTTTTTGTTTTTCAACCATTTCTTTATAAGAGTTAAATTTCTTTTTAATGTCCCAGGAGGCCATTTTTTCATATTCAAGCTGTTGTATGCGGAGAGAGTTTCTTCCCTAAAACCTTTAATTTTGAGTTTACACCTTTCAGTGCAACATGATTCAGCTAAAGTTTCAGAATGTACCTCAGCCGCTGACGGAATGTAGTCATCATCCATTTGTGCCATGAGAGCCTTGTACACAGTATCTTCAACATTTTTTAGATCTTCCATCTGAGAAGACCAATCCCATCCTCCTCCTGATTGAGCAACCATGGCTTTGTTAGAGTTGGAGGACTCAGATCCAGTATGAGTAGTCGCTGATTGACTTCCTTGAGTGGCATTGGAAGACGCAGATGCAGGAATAGAGTGATCTCCTTCTTTCTTTGGCCTTGTACACTCACGAGCAAAATGACCAAGTTCATCGCAGTTGTAGCAGTGCATCTTCATCTTGTCCCAACCTAGTTTCTTTGTTGGGTTTTCCCACACGTTTCTGCCAGTCTTCTTCACAAACTTGTTGGCCCTATGCACCACCATAGCTATCTGCCAAGTCAGATCCATCTCTTCAATATCGTCTTGATTAACGTCATTTAAGTCACACGCTCCAACATCTTTTGCTGTAAGTTGACCTGTCAGAAATGCGTTATAACAATTCATAAATCCAGCAAATAATCCTAGGTTACTTTCAAGCTCCTTGGGAATTTTAATAGCTGCCATAGATGGAGCTGAAGGTGAAGCAGATGACGAAGATCCAGCAGCAGTAGTTGCAGAAGAGGCGGGCACAGCTGACCCTTTTGAGGCACTGGGTGCAAACATAGGTGGATACGAGGAGCCACTTGCTGGATAAGAGTACAATGATTGACGCTGAGTTTCTTGCTGAGACATTAAGGCATTGCTGGGATTTGCGATGATTGCATTGTTGTAACTGGCAGTCTGAGTCATGTAACGTTGTCTGTCATCAAGATCATATGACTTGATTAAAGAGATAGTCTCAGACAGAGTGAGTCTTGCTAGATCCTTTGTTCTCTTGATGAGAGTGACATTTGAATCCCAACTCCTTGGAAGAGTATTGAGTAGCTTTTTGTTCATGACAGAGTTGTCTACCACCATATCGTTTGACTTCATTTCACTCACTAATGCCATGAAACGCTGGATCTGACTTTCAAGTGATTCTCCAGGAATGTGATTGAAGGCATTAAACTTTTGACTCAGCATCTCCCTCCTGCTCTCCTTCATTTCTTCATTGCCTTCATACAAATTTTCAAGAGCTTCCCAAAGTTCTTTGGCAGTAGCATTGTCACGAACTCCAATTGAAACTTCAGGTGAAAGTCCCTGATGAAGGTAAGCAATTGCCCTTTCATCAATATCAGTCCTCTCATGATCTTCATCGGTATACATACTCTTTGGTTTGATAGCGGTGGCTCCAGTTATTTCATTGACCACATAGGTGATCACACATGGTCCATTCAGGATAGATCGTAGAGCCTTTGCATCTTTTATTTTCATGACTTGAATGAACCTGAACTTCCACTCAGAATAGGACATTCCAAGCTGGAGAACAGGTATTTTCTGATGTGTGCCAATCACAGATTCCATGGCTTTGTCCACTTGGGCAGCTACAAGTAGTTGATCAGTGTTTAGTCCATTCAAATTTTCCTGATTAACAATTTGGTCCATTTTTGAAAAGAAGCTTTAAATTTATTAGTTCTGTTTTAAATTATTTAAAGCTATTTTAGAAGGTCCAAGTTCCAATCCAAAGTTTGTTAATGTCCGGTACAGTTTAAACGGAGCTGTATGTGATTCGTACCCAGATTGTGAGGTCGGACACTGTGTATGAGGTCGGACACAGATTGTAAGGTCGGACACAGGGTGTGAGGTCGGACACAGGTTGTAAGGTCGGACACTGGTTGTGAGGTCGGACACGGCTTAAGGTCGGACACAGGTTGTAAGGTCGGACACTGCTTGAGGTCGGACACAGCTTAGAGGTTGGACACAGCTTAGAGGTCGGACACTGCTTGAGGTCGGACACTGCTTGAGGTCGGACACAGCTTAAGGTCGGACACTGCTTGAGGTCGGACATAGCTTAAGGTCGGACACTGCTTGAGGTCGGACACATCTTGGATAGGTCGGACACAGGCTTCCTGAGGTCGGACACAGTTTGGAGGTCGGACACAGGCTTCCTGAGGTCGGACACAGTTTGGAGGTCGGACACAGGCTTCCTCTACACTTATGGTAACCTGCACAGAATGAGCAACAAACTTTCCCCTTTTTTCGAAAATTTTAAAGAGATAATTAAACAACAATAAAAACAATTTCTTTTTGAAAACTAATTATCTCCTTGATTTAAGCAAACAGGTTTGACTTTTTACCAAATCGAATCAAATCAAAGAATTTTATGAAAATTTTGAGCGAACCATATTCATGAACATAATCAAAAGTCATGAAACAAAACTGCACCAAAGAGCACTATTAGCAAACAGAATTAGCAATAACATATAATTGTGAAATCAATATGAATTAAAACCATGAAATCAACCTTTTTCGCAGTAATATCTTCTTTGATGTTCTCCTTTTGATACCGAACCGAGCCTTCGAAAGACTTCTTAGGCTCTGATACCAATTGTAAGTCCAAGATCTTCTCTACCGGGTATCAAACTAACCACTCAATGAATGCGGAATATTGATTGAATGGTGAAGAACAAAGAAGAGACTTAAAACGGAATGATTATATTATCAAGTGCACACGTCTTCTAAAGAGACGTCTGGTACACACACTAGCCGATTACAAGATGAACCAAAGATAACAAAATGACTAGCAACCCCAAAACGACTAAGTAACCCCCTATTTATACTAACATAGGGCGGTCATATTACATGGACCCCTTGGGCCGAAAACTAACTAAAACAATAAGAATATTAAGCCCAAGTCAAACGCAAACCTCTAATAACATGGCCCAACACTTGGGTTAGGTTTAGTTTTCGCTCTATATTTTTATAGACATGATGAAATTGTTTTTTTATAAATTTTGAATTTATGTTTCTAAATATTATGAGTAGCTAGACTTTTATGGTTGCTTAGGTTTATGAACTAGACACGTAATTTGCAGTATTTAATGTTTTTGGTTTTTAATCTTGATGTGTAGAATTACATGATTTTAATTTTATTGTTGGATTTGATATATGTGTGTTGGTGTTATTTTTATTTGAAGTTTGTTTATTGGTTTTGTGGAGCTAGGCATGTAGAGATACCCCCTAGGTCTTGAAATCAATCTAGTTCGTCAACTTAGGTTAGCGTGCTAGTATTTGGAGTTGGAGTACGACACAAGTATAACAAACTAATATAATAAATTAACTAAGACATGCAGTCCATTCTTGAGGGTGAGAAATCTAACTCGAGTTTGCTAGGTAACTAACTAGGCATTGTTCGGTAGTTGGCAAGCGTTAGGGCGGGAGTCGCTACTTGTCCGTGTTTAGAGTTTTCCTAGGTTTTCTTCAGTAGAGTTTAAGTCTGCTTCATAGTTTGAGGGTTTTAATCCAGGAGAGGTTCTAATCTGATTTCTATGGGATTTTGGTACGCTAGGGTGATCCAGGTCCATCTTAGCATTTCTACACTTGTCCCGCCTTGAGTCTAGTGCGCTATCTTTTTACAGGAGGTTTATTAGATAAGAATAGGGTCTCAAGTTAATTACCAGATTCAGGATTTATTGCTGGCGTCTAGGGATTTTACCTAAGTAACCAGCCTTCTTCCTATCCGATTTCTCCAAGTTCCTAAGTTCCTATAAACAATTGAGGTTCTTTTATTTATATTTAGTTTATTCTATGTTTATATTTATTAGTTTAAAATACCCCCAATTTAAGTATATATTTATTTAGGCTAGTATTCGGTATAGGTTGTGATCGAGAGTTGCATTCGCGTCTTTGGGTTCGATACTCGGTCTTATCTGTTTACTGCTTTGCGACAGGTACACTTGTCGTGCGTGTGTAGTTTTTAGGTGAGTCGTTTTAATTAAAACTTGTGTTATTTTTATATATACATTTACACACATCATCCACCTTCTAAAAAGGGCAAAGCCAAGTCTGCCAACAAACCAGAGGCTAGTCAAACAGCACCACAACAACAACAACAACAAGCAACACAAACAGCACCACAACAACAACAACAACAAGCAACACCAACAGCACCACAACAAACCACTAATAGAAGCAAAGCAGTAGACAACTCTGCAAACATAGAAGCTGAAAAGGCTGCTCAAGCCAAACAAAAAAGGGCTGACACCTTAGAAGCTAAAGCAGAGTTGCTGGTGAACCTCAAGAAGGAACAACAGCAGGAGGTTGAAGATGTGGGATCATCAAAAAGGATGAAAATGCCTGCTAGGCATGTCAGAAAACCACCATCTAAGCTAAAAACCTCTGTTGACAAAACCACTGTCACCCAAAACACTGAAACCACCCAAAACACTGCTTCCCAAACCACTGCACCTAAACCTACAAGCACATCTGAACATACAACCACCAAACCTACACCCAAACCTACATCACCAACCAAATCCCAAACATCTGTTGGTCCTACTAAAAGGTCAACAGATGTTAATCCAACCATTGCTTCAAAATCACCATCCCCTAAAATCTTGTACACAAGGAAGAGAAAATCAACCTTTGTTGTACATGATGAAAACATACACACATCACCAAATACCACCTCAACTGCACAATCCACTCCTATTACAGCTATTCCACTTTCATCATTCTCACCACACACATCCAAATTCAGTTCCCATAGACCACCACCAACCATTACACCATTGGTTGTTCAGTATCCCCTTGAACTTGATCTACTCAAGGGGGAATTACAATCCTTCTACAATACTGAACAACCATCTGACAGATCTTTCCCTTCTCTCCCAAATTTCCCTGTTCCAATAAACATTGATACATATCTCAAATACAAGGGTGAACAGGTAGATGCCATCATTAAGGAGAGATGCAAAGGGAAGGATGACAGGACTGCTCAAGGCATCCATTCAGCAGAGCTTAGCAAACTCAGAAGGATTGAGGACTTTGCTAAGACCCTGAGCAACTCCATGTCCTCCATGCCTCTCAGTGTTGACTTGGAAAAGGAGGTTAGGGATTCTCTTCTGGAACAGATCTTGGCAACCAAGCCATATAAAGCAACCAAAAAGCAGTTTGCTGGTTGGACCACTCATGCACTAAGAGAAGAACTTCTCAGAATAGAAGAGTTGGCCAAAGACCCCAAAGCTAAAGTCTCTACTCCTAATTTTGGCAAAGGCAGAGACCTAGTCAGAGCCTTAAAGTTTAAAAGAATGATACAAAAGTTACTAGCTGCTAACTATGGGGAAATGAGGTCTGTCTCTAGATGGTCTGAGCTGAGGCTGGTTGAGACATACAAGAGTCTTGAAGAAAACAGAAAGAAGGATCCCAGCCTACCTAGAAAACCTATCTATCCTGATGAGCCACTGATGAAGAGACCCCAGCAGACTTTTACCTTAGACAGCTTACTTGAAACCTCTGATCTATCAGCTGCTGCAAGAAGACAGTTCAAGAAAAAGAAGGAAATGTCAGAAGAAGATCAGAAGAAGTTTGCTGATACATTTATCAAATAAGGGCTCTTCAATCAGATACATTTCTTCTCTGATCCCACAACAGAGAAACTCAGGGAACTCATTGGAAGACCTCCATCACCTAACTCATCCCAAATAAAAGTTCATCTCAGCAAATCCACTGACTCAAAAATTCTAAAATGGAAAGTCAACAAAGACAACCATGAATTGACTCTGCTCAGGTCAGATGGAAGAGTTCAGAAGATTAGCATGGATGATGCATACAGCCTATGTGCAAATGATCTTCAAACACTGCTAAATCTAGAGCTTGAAAGAGATGAAGAAGACTTATTTGCTCTGAACTTTGAACTACAATTCAAAGGTCAAATCAAAGAAAGTCTGATGAGGAATAAAGATCAGTAAATAAAGCTGAGTTTTGGCATCATCTGTTCTAGGGGGAGATTGTTGGGTCTGCTGACCTGGAGAAGAACAGATGATTGAAAAGCCAAAACATGCTAACAGTTGATCCACACAATAAACAGTCCTTACAACATACTTCTCCCAAAAGACTGCTGACTCTAACAAATGTTCCATCCAAACAACTGCTAGAACAACTGCTGATACAAAGGACTGCTGAATAAACACTGATGAAGAACAACTGCTGACCAAAGGTCTGATGAAGAACAACTGCTGATCCAAGTACTGAAGACTAAAGCACTGCTGGAGCCAACAGCACTTAGGCTCCAGTAGAGGATTCAAGACCATCAGAGTTTTCCTACAACAGTAGTTTACCTTCAGTGTTTTCAATGTAACAGTAGTTTGTAATAGGCAGATGTTTTATGTTTGTTATTCTGTTAGAGGTCACTGTCTTAGGTGACGTCAGCCTAGGTCATCAGTGGTTTAGGTTTGTCTATAAATAGAACAGTGCTTGTACTGTTCTATTGCATCACACACACAAACATTCTCTCAGACAAACAATCACTGTGTGATCAGGCTGAGGGGGAGTACTTGTATGATTGTAATCTTTTAGATAAATGAAAGCATTCGATCAGAAAACAATTACTCTCATGTTTTGATTAATAGTTTATCATTCCGCTGCACTTTCCATCTATATTCATATCACTCTTATCATTCTTAGTTAAATATAATCAAAACAATCAAACTCAGATCCTAACACTGGTGATGTATTAACTAACTCAAATGTGCGGGCTTATCTACATAAGTTGGTGTGGAATATTTACATTAAACCGGAAACATTTGAGTCCCACTAGGAAGATCTATTACATACGCTTGGTCTTCAAGATAATCAATGGCTACAAGACATGTTTGCTATTAGGGAGTTATGGATACCAGCCTTTTTTAGGGAAATACCAATGTGTTGCCTAATGAAAACAACATCGCGTTGCAAGAGCTCGAATTCGTCGTTCAAGGTCAATTCAACTAACGCGAACACCTAAGTTCAATTTATGTTGCGTTTTGAGGCCAGGCTTGATAGCCAACGCTACCGGCAAACAAGTTGCAGAGTGCAAAACACCGTCAACAGTCTTTGTGGGCGTTACTGAGTTACCCATTGAATGGCATGTGTTTGAGTTGTACAGTCATGCTGTTTTTGAGGAAATAAAGAAGGAGATTGTGAAGGGGAAGTTTTCATGCTACATCTCGAACACTGAAAATCAGGGCAACATCAAGGTTATTTCAATCACACATCTGGACAAGAAGCGTAATTATCGCAATGTTTACAAGGTATACCTTGTTCATGTAGATTGATTTTTAATTTTATATTTTTTTAAACTGTCTTGACAAACATATGTGTGGTGTATGCCTAGCTTTGTGTGGGTTATGTAGACCGAATTGATTTTATATTTTTTTATTAATCTGTCTTTTGTACTAACTTATGTTTGTGTTCTTGTGCTCCCTAACAGGTAAAATTTGATCCAACAGACGCTTCAGCTGAGTGGTCATGTAGGGGGTTTACTTGTATTGGTTACCTTTGTCGCCACGTATTTGCTATATACATGGTGAACAAAGTTGGCAAGATCCCTAAAAAATACATTGTTGATAGGTGGTTGCGTGATGTGTTGCCGAAAAAAGTGTTTGCCATAGCTAGCGCTATAGGGTTGATACAAACCCAGGGTCTTTGATGAGCAATGAAATTCTTGAACATGCTGCTAGGTCTGATGAAGCCTCCCTTATTATATTCCTTGATCTACTAAAAGATATTAAGCTTAAATTGTTGTCAAAAGAACTGAAGGCAGAGGACGAAGAACCGGATGAAGCAAACAATGAAAGTGATGTGCAGGAGATGCGGGAAGACGCGTAGACTTGCTGGTGCACGAGAAAAGGGTACTTCAAAGCCACCTAAGGCGGCAAAAGCACTACATCTATGCGCCAAATGCCACAAGTATGTCACAGATCATGATTCCAGGAATTGCCAGAAGGTTGCTACTATGAAAAAAGCCAAGGAAGCGGCTGGGAAAACTGGTACTCAGACTTAGTAACTGGAATTTATTATGGGAAGTATATCTGAGACAATAGTAACAGGCACAGGCTCCAACATGCAGCATTGTTACATATGTAACACAGTTACTATTTTACTGGTTTGTAGCATATGCTTCCCAATAACAATCTTAACTTTTGGGTTATGTATATTTGACAATGACAAGTATCCTAGACTTTTGTGGTTATGTAATTTTTTTTGGTGGCTATATGCTTATAATCATTTATGCTATTTAACAAGACTTTGGGGTGTGATAATCAGGATTTACTGTATCAAACTCTTTGACAACGCACCATATGTTACTTTTTAATAGTTGGAAACAACTTACACAGGAAGATGACCAGAACAACCTCATTTTGTGTCAACGGGGACATTTTTAGAAGGAAAAGGAGGTACAAGACACTATCAGTAGCAAATGTTAACATATGCTACATACAAGCTAACACATGCTAACAATCATGGTGTTACACGTGCTACATGCAATCAGTGTGATAATCAGGAATTACTGTATGAAAGCCCTTAACAACGCAACATACGTTACTTTTTAATAGTCAGCAAAAGCTTTTTACACAGGAAGATGACTGAAACAACCTAATTTTAGAGATCATTAACATACCTAGTTAATAAAGAGAAGACAAACATTAGACCATAAGGTCTTCAAAGCGGCACCTATTTTTTTTTTCATGGGAAATTTTAGTGCTTGTTTTTTTTGTTTTTGACTATTTTTTATTCCATGTAATACCAAACAAAAACACAACAAAGTGTTTCTATATATTATTTTTGGTCGTTGGTTTTTGAGTTTTGCATGTCCCGCCTCCTTAACATATGTTTCAAACCACTTGCATAATTACATAAACATGTTTGGTTTTTTCAACAACAGCATACATGACCAGAGTCAAAGAGTTTTTAGGGTGTCCCGCCTACTTTGAATACATAACGTAGGTTACTTCAAATCCCAAAGCAGTTCAAACTAAACAAACTATATGAAGCGTGGCCCTTTCACAACAGTCACCTTTTCCTCAGGAACGCCGCAGCCTCCACACCCCCTTCAATAGATTAGTCGGCGACGACAAGATATGTGTTGCGAGTTTGATGCGCAGTTTTTTAATTTCTCCATCTTTTGTTTTCCGGCGCTTGCCGAATTTGCAGTCAAAGGGCACATGAAGCCCTATAAACTTCTCCATGTGTCGCATAAGATAGATGCCACAATCAGTACCATTGCCTGCTGTCTCCCATCCGATCCCCAAGTTCTGAATGGACGCCGACTCCACCGCAGCTGCTCTCGGATGGTTGATTGATTGATGGAAGTTAACAAACAGATGCTTCTGCAACATTGGAATTAAAAAAAATGAACATTAGTTACCAAAAAACAAGTGTGAACTTACAATAATATCAGTACCGGCTTCGAATTTTAGAAGGGCAACTTACATATTTGTGTGGTGTATCCATTTTCATAAAATTGCTGCTATGCTTAAAAGCACGTCTCAGACGTTTTTTGTCATTGTCAATGACCAGTATCGAAACGTTCCTCAGCTCGAAGGCAAACAAATAGAAATGAGATCTTTCCAGGATTGGGAAAAAGATGATATCATACTTCTTAAAGTCTGATGCTTCTGATAAATAGGAACCGCACCGAGCATAGCAGTGGAAAATCGGTTGTCCCGAGTCTTGGCGTCACACTTTGAATCGTGTAGCATCCACGGGAACTAGGAGAACACCAACTATTAAAAATCTATCTTTAAAAACAAACACCAAAACATTGTAGAAACATATTTCAATGACTTACCACCTCCTTTGTGTTAACAAACAACCTAAGATACGCTCCATCCGATTTGAACCTCTATTCGTAATTCAATACCTCAACCCAACAGTCTACAACCGTGTCCAACACATGCGTCACCGGCGTAAGCGACTTGAACATGGTACGAGTGGCATCCACATTTGAAAGACTTCTAAACAACACCTCACTACCACAAAAAATGAAGAATAAGGATCATGGTAAAAACCATGCATACGACCATAAACTTTTTTTTAAAAACAAGGAATACTGTTTGCCACAGGACAACACAATATGGGGTTAGCAGTTACCTGGCAAGCGCGCCCCGTAGCTCCTCCTTAGTCAGCTAGCCTGTTTTGCCGGAACACTCTTTCCTGTGTCACCGGGGACATTTGTAGAAGTTAAAGGAAGCATAAGATACAATTAGTGGCATAAGATACATAGCAGCTAACACAAGCTAACAATCATGGTGTTGCACGTGGTACGTATCAGTTAACATACCTTAACTGACATGTAACATATGTTAACACATATGTAACATATGCAACAACTGGCATAATATGTGGTAAGAAGCATGGGGGAACGATAATCAACAAAGGCCATACCTGTTTTTTTTTCAGCAACGTGCCTCCTCTCTGTTTCACCAAAAAGCTTATGCATATTATCCTCATCCTTAAAAATATATTACCATAGCGCATTGTCATCGTTTGAGACCCAGACGCCAAATCAACCCCTCGAAGATGGAACGGTGACTTGATAAAATATGAGACGTTCCGGTCTCGCAGTGGGTTTCGTTTGGTTACATCCAGCCGTGCTAACATTTACTGGCGCTGCTACAATGTCAGGGTGTCGGTATCCAGTCCCGCATCCATGGCATGATCTGTGTAGATACTTGTTGCAGCATCAGAGGAACCAATAGGCTGCAGCATTCTATAGGGGGGCGTGGGTGTTGTGTGTTCCGCACCTAGCTGACAAGTAACTTAAATATATAAATAACCTTGTTTTAACCAGCCCCTATATAATCATATAAATCCCCCCCCCCCATTCCACCCACAGATAAAAACATACCAACAATGTTTGGCACCGTTGCATCGCTAGGTATACCAACAGCTACAGCCTCAGAAATCTTTACAGCCTCGCACTCATTTACAGGGGTCATTTTCTCATATCCTATGCACAAAAAAAATAATAAATAAAGTATTATGGTTGTCATTCTAAAAAGAAAATATTTTTTCTATAATATACATGTAGTTTTATAGTAGTATAATACCTTGTTGTGCATCCAACTGGGTTAATCCTACTCTAAAACTAGGGCCATCAATAGGCTCGGTCGCCCTAGTCGTTACATTGGACTTCAAACCCTTTGCACCCCCTTTTGGAGTCTTAGACGACATACTCCCTTGGACATCCACATCAGCAGTCACATTCGCTGTAAACAATCAATAAATTTTCTTTTTGCTTTTTGTCATTTTTGTGTATCTAATCCCAGTGCTCAACAAAAAAACTCATTGTTTTGTGCACTATTTAATGTACGACCGTGTCCAACCAGTACAGCCTCAGATGCCAGGCATTGCCCCCAAAGTGTTTGTGCAGGCAGTTTCACTAAGTCACCATCACCACCTGCGTTGGGTATAAAAAACCATAAAGCATGACAAGTCATACTTTTTTGTGTATTAAATACTAGTTGGTGATTACTGGCCATGTATAAATCATACCTTCGGTTGTTTTCCCATCGACTTCTGTTAGTAACCCAAGACTAAAACTCGGGCTGTCATTCTCCTAAGCGGCTATCGGTGTTTGAATAGCTTTCAACTCTGTCTTACTCAACTTGGCCTCCATATTACCCATAGCAGTGGCAAAATCTTCATTGGGTACATTGACTGTCATTTAACAAAAAGCCAAAAAAAACATTAATGTATTTTTCAACAATCACAGCTACGGTAATACCTACATGCATGTAACAACACCTTACCTGTACGGTCCAACAAATTGTTTTTATCAGGGCCTACATTGACCTGTTTAACCTTATTCTCTTTGGTTGCCGCACACTCCCCTGCCTCGCCCATGTCGGTACTTTCTGGGATTTTTTTAACACACATTAAATTCCTTCAATTATCGTATATATTACAATAGACAATACGTAAAATAAGGACATACCTTCATTTGCTGCAGCCAATCCCCCATATCCATGGCTTTATCATCTACAGCTGCGCAGCTCTATGGATCCCGTGTTTTTTTAACTTTTGTTCCGGAACCTGTTGCTGCGTTGTCACACCTGTTTTGAAGGAAGACTTCAATACGCTGCCCACTTGTTTGTCGTCACATGATGATACTGTTGCTGTGTCATTATCACTCACTTGGCCAGGCTGAAGCACTTGGTGGGCATCTATTTCTGGATGCAATGAAAGGAATCAAATCATTAACTGTTGTACGCATGTTTTTAACGATGTATGTCAGAAGGGACTAAATGTGCTAGAGTTACCTTTAACCTAAAACCGCATCCTGCATCTCTTTGCAGCAGCCCTGCATTTCGTGCCTTTGCAGCCGACATACGCATTATAGAATCGTGGAATTTTTGGTGAAACAGGGCTGGGCTCACTAATGGAGTGGGAAAATCCTTTTTGCCAGGCTGCGCCAACGACGACTGTTTCATATCAAATCCTCCTCCACTGATGGTGCTTTCGTTTGCGGAGTATCTCCCACCTCTTCTCTTACAAAAGTCATGTAAGTAAATTAAACTAGGGATAACATTGTAATATAAAAAATCCATATACTTGATTAATATGCTATAAATATCTACAACCTGGCGCGGTTGAGTTAACAATAGCATGTGCTACAGACTGGTTGCATACCATATCCTCCTCCACAAATGGTGCTTTCATTTCCGTAGTATCCCCCACATCTTTTTTACAAAAGTGATGTAAGTAAATTAAAGTAAGGATAACATTGCAATACAAAAAATCCATATACTTGTTGAATATGCTATAAATATATACCACTTGGCGCGGTTGAGTTAACTGCATCAACCACACCCATGATCTATTCATTAGCAGTAGAATGTGCTGCAAACTCTTTTTTTTTTCTTTCCAATCAGACATCTCCTCAACCAAACTCTCGTTTCTTGCCTTTAAACTAGTGACATCACCCCGTATTGGATACTCATCATGTAGTTTACAAACGGCCGACTCAATCTTTTTTCTAGATTTAAGCATCACATCCAGCAACTGGTACACGGCTGCCACCTTCTCTTGTATTTTTTAACTGGTTATGTACTCTATACAAACCACTATGAAAATTAAATTTGTGTATTGGGGGAGGGGGATGGGTAGGGGGGAATTAGTAAGATGAGAGTCATACCTCAACGATGGATTCATCTGGCTGAACTGTAACGGTGTCGCTGGAAGATAGTTGCTTCAACGGCCTCCTACCAAAACCTCCATGATTAATTTCAAACGACTCCCGCTCCTTTAACCTTGCTTTGGTCCAGAATGTAATGGGATATACAGACGTACGTATCAAACCTCAATCCCTTTGCATGTAAGATTGTCAACGTACAAAAGCTGTGAAAGCAAAACAGGTTGTCAGTAACTGATTTTTTTTTATTTTCTTTCATGATCTTACTAATGTAACACACTATATATACTGGCATACCGTGAGAAATGCAAGCGGTCCTGTAAATGGGGGATCAAAACTATCACGCTGCCACCCATCCTTGCACCGCTTCATTTTTCAAATATCAAAGAACACCAATCCATTCCAGCAAAGTCCAAGTCGTCGGTTAGATAGTCTAGTATGATATCTTTCATCGATCTATTTTTGTGGCAATCAACCACGACGGTGTAGAAACACAGTATAAAATCTAACCTGAAATCAATGTTATCCTCGCCGTCAAACGCAGACTCGATCATGTCTACCATCTGCTTTGCAGATATAAATCTGCCAGGTGGATATCTATCTTTCCAACTCTTTATCCCTTCATCATACTTATCCAAACGCTCCAGCAAATCAAATGAAACACCTCCAATTGGGATACCAAGAACCTGATGCACAACATCAGGATATATGGAGAGCGTCCCAGATGGAACTGAGATCTCCAAAGTGTTAGGGTTGAAATTATCGACACAAATTGCGCCAACTTTGCAGGAATGCCATCCATTCTAAAATTTAGCAGCCGTTCGAACCCCATGTCCTTTACAGCCAGGCGTCGTTCATCACTAAGGATTTTTATGCACCTTGCTAACTGAACTGGCAATGATCTTGTATGCATAACAAGCCACTCGTCCTTTTTTGATCTTTTCCGTAGTCTAACAGCTTCAAGCCCATTGTTGCGTGTCTTGTCAGGCCTTTTGCGCTTAGATGCCTTACCTGCTTGCACTTTGATGGCTTTAGCTTTTGTCTTCAAGGTATCCATTGAGATGTCAATGGGCCGACCCCGCGACCTGGTGATTCTCACAGATGCCGAAGACACTCCACTCTGATCGGCCGTTGGCGCATTAGCTGTTTAAATTAAAAAAAAACAAATAGAAGATTAGTTTTTTGTTTCTTTATAATTTGCTTTTAAGAAATATACTGCATCATTTTTTTGGCCAGAACATGCATGAGTAACACATGCAACAATTAATCATAGCATATGTTACAACAATCACGTTTGACGTATGACAACCACTTTTGCCCCCAAAGAATGTCCCCTTGTCTACTGCCAACATATAAAAACTTATAAACACAATATATTTCTATAAGTAATTTCTTTAGTATAACTAGGTGAACAGTTTTTAAAACCATGGTCCTTGTGCGTGTTCATGCTTGATGGTCCCACATCATTACGACGAGATGCTCGCCATGCAACATTCGCTATACACAATTAACCAAATAAATAATTATATTCAGTATGTTACTACTAACAAAATTGTATAGACAATTAAAGTCATAACCCAATAAACAATTATATTCAGCAACAATTAATCATAGCATATGTTACGACAAGCACGTTAGACAATAGACTATGTTTTACCTCTAGTCTTTGTCTTGTGATGACCACTTTTGCCCCAAAGAATGTCCCCTTGTCTACTGCCAACATACAAAAACTTATAAACACCATATATTTCTATAAGTAATTGGTTTAGTATAACTAGGTGAACAATTTTCAAAACCATGGTCCTTGTGCGCTTTCATGCTTAATGGTCCCACATCATTACGATAAGATGCTCGCCTTGCAACATTCGCTATTCATAATTAACCCAATAAACAATTATATTCAGTATGTTACTACCAACATAAATTGTATAGACAATTAAAGTCATAAGCAACTTTTTTGGTGTATCTACCTCTAGTCAGCCTTCTTGATGGTCCGCGTTGCGTGTCAGTGTCGAAACCTACCACCCCACTGATTGCTGTGGTTTACATATATAAATATTTTATGTTTCACAATCTGGTTTTAAAAATGGAATCACCAAGCTAAACTACACAACACGGCAGTGTACCGGTCGTAGTGTAGTAAAGTCGATAAGACCGAGTATCAATCCGTGGACACTGATATGCAGCCATCGATACTAAACCTTTATGGAGTCCTAATCTATATAAAAGAGCATGATTTTTCAACTAACAAGAAACTAAAACGATAAACAAATAAACAAATAAAATAAAATAAGACAAGAAATAAATAAGCAGCAGGTACAAGAGATTAGGGAGTAAACGCTCACGAAAGAAGAATCAGAAATGGAGAGGATGACTGCCTAGACTGGGAATCCGACTAATAAAGCTGAAAGTTAATGGGAAATGGATACTCGAATGACTACCAGGATCTACGGGTATAACCAACTCAGGAAACACTATAGTATCTAGATCTCCTCTCGGTCTCACTAGAACACTAAAGGAAATCCTAAGCAGTGTGAAGCTCACCTGGTAAAGAATGGATCACCTCTCGGTCTCACCAAACATAAAAGTTTACGTACCCAAAGATTAGATATCCTCTCGGTCTCACTAATCACGAAACACCTAACGGTATCAAGTGGTGAATCTATTCCTAAAGGTAATGTTTGGGAAAGCGGATAAAAAGAATACCGGGAAAGAAATTCACTCTCGTGCAATATGTAATCAAATAAACCAATAAATCCTAACAAACCCACAACCTATCTCCTCTCGGTCTCAAGGTAGGTGACAAACCCAAAACAATGTTAAATACACAATTTCTAGATCCTAAGTCAACAAGTCAACCTATCAAATCATCACTCGAAGCAAATGATATAGATATGTGACTTTTAATTTAAAAACACTAAGTCAATAAATTATAGCCACATATGAATCTAAAAATATAACATAAACACCATCCGGGTGATAAATCACAACCAAACCAATAAAGTTTAGATTTTTATACATAAACAGGTCAAAACGAGTAGCCAAATACCAAAAGACAATCAACAATAATCAATACTCATCTCAAATCTAAACAACCAAAATAAATCTAGCTAACCATAATTAATAACAAGATAATAAATAAGTTCACAAACTAAATCCATAACATGAATTATAAAAGAAACAAAACAAACCAAAGATTTGTGACTTGTTTCTCCCACTGATTCTCAAATACAGCGTCAAAAGCAAGTGACCCCTCGCATTACACTTGACAGCCGCCAAAGAAAATTCTTTCACCTGTCACGTGCCCTCCTGCCTAGCTGCTCCAACCCCTAAGTCACTCCTCACCACTTTATTATTATACTCCGTATATATGTAATTTTTTTGTGACCTTTCACCTCCCAAGACCAACCCTCCTTTACTGCACCTCTCTTTCTTATTTGTTTTCTTCCTTCTTTTGATTCCAACTCGACGTCACTTATTATTATGATTATATATATTATTTGTTTTTCGATTGTGATGATGATTGGCTGTCAAAAATAAATGTAACATTCGCCTCCCCATGTCTAGGGCTGCAAACGGACCGAACGAACACGAATAAGGCTGTTTGTTTGTTAAGGAAATCATGTGTTCACGAATAGTTCATGAACACTTGCCGAACGAGATTTTATGTTCGTGTTCGTTCGTTAAGAAAACACTTGTGTTCGAGTTCGTTTGTGTTCGTTTGTTAATTTTGTTCATGAACGCATACGAACACAAACAAACATTAATGAACACAAACAAATGTTCATGAACACAAATGAACATATATTAACTTTGAAATAAAATATAATTCTTAAGATATCAGTTATATCCACCCAAAATATAAACTAAATTATCCAAACATATATATTTACCTCACATATATTATTTATTTGGGTACATAAAAGAAAATAAAAAATTATAAAAATTATAAACCCTATTAAACTATCGAACATAAACGAACACGTTACCGAACGTTCACGAACATAAACGAACGAACACGGCCTCTGTTCATGTTCGTTCGTTTAACTAAACAAACTTCCCGCCAAACGGTTCATGAACTGTTCGCTGAAAGTTCAGTTCGTTTGCAGCCCTACCCACATCTAATTTTGTACAGCTTCCTTTTTTGTGTCTAACCTCTGCGCCACCTTCTCTCTGGCCCCTTGCTCGTACAGCTTCCTTTCCCTTTTATAACTTGCAGCCACCAACAGCGAATCATTTACATAAATAGGGGGTTTATCATTTTACAAATTACATTTGGGGGTATTGGGGTAAAAAACTGAAAATGGTGATGTATAGAACCCATTTGGCGGCATCTAACAAAATAAAGTTGATGCCGCCATTTCATTCATCTACATTGATGCCGCCATTTCATTCTTATACATTGATGCCGCCAATTGAGTTCTAGGCTTCATTTCTTATATAAGCCCCCTGCCCATTCTCTCCAAACCATTCAGACTACAAACCACAATAAACCCCCCCAATATATGATACGGATTTTTATTGATATTGGGTCGATGTTACATTCACATGGAGTTTTAACTGTTTTCGGCGGGGATGAGTCATGCTTAACAGCATCGTCTGCCGTTTCATCCCCCGCTTGGCATCGCTTTTCTGGGGTCCAAAAAAGCGGTGTCTTTGGATCGGTGTTACATCCACATTAAACTACACCTCTCAATACATCTACACGTGGTATAACACGTGTAGAATGCAACATTGAGGGTTAGTTTAAAATATTAGAGAGTTATGGATCGTTGGGGGGTATTGGGCCTCTAGTCTACCAACGCTGGACATTCCAACGGGCTCTTTAGGCGGGTCTACTTTCCAGGCAAACCCACGCCATCCGGTGTTGATGAATCACATCACGTCATTAGCGACTTGTCCGGCAACGGATGATGCGATTCTTCAACGTACTACTTTCGTATGGCAGGCTGGTTTGAACATTGGGTACCTGTAGATTTGGTACACATATTCAACGGGTAGAACCATGTTCTCCTGGATCAAATTCAGATGGGTTTGAATCTGAATGCGGTCCTGAGTTCCCGCTGACTGGAAAAGACAAGTTTCTGGGTGCACAACACAAGCTATTGTTGATTTCAACAAAGCAATTGTGATTGAAGGTGCGAAACAGAAACTTAATGAACTATGCAACAAAAACGGTGGTAGAATATTGGAATAGGTGATCTCGGAAAATATAGTGTCTTGTAAATCCGTAGATTGTATAGTTTGAGTGACTAGTTTTGAAAAACAGTTGTTAAATAAATTTGTAATATTTGTTTTAAATAAATCTATCATATTTGTATTATTTGTTTGAGACAATCCAAAAATGGAAAGTCTGTGTGTTATTTGATTTAAATAAATCTATCCCTCCGAGCCGTTTTCGGGCCACCGGGATCAGGCCCCGGAGCCCCGAAAACCGCCCGGACTTCGTGCGACGCCCGTGTGTTACCCAAGGGCAACGCGTCCGTCAGTCAGGTTACCTGTTCGGCAGGCCCAGCCAGGCTGCACAGAGGCCCAAAGAGGGCAGCCTGGCCCGTTTTCAACATAGTGTGGGTTTTGAGAAAAACACCTCCGAGCCGTTTTCGGGCCACCGATAAATGATTACGTAATCTTGTTTTAGTGTTTAACGCTTTTATTTGGATTTTAATTTTATAAAGCAAATCAATGTTCGAATCACAGGTGGCTAAACGATTGATATGTTCATATATTTATAAGGCAAAACAATAATTAATGTTATAAAAAATGTTACAACAAGTAATTATGAACAGACTTGAATTCGACAATGTTACTAGTTAAACCAGTCCAGATCGTTCGAGGGTCCCTGATTCTGAAGACGTTCAGATTGCCTCCTGGGTGGTTGGTTGGCGGGTGGTGCTCCTTCATTACCGTACTCGTTATCAGGAAAGAGGTTTAAATTCAGCGTGGTAGATGGTCCTGGCCGGCTTGAAGGTCCTTCATCACACGAATTATGCGGGGCATGGTAATGAAAATCACTAAAAAGGTCGTGATCAAACCGTGGCAACCCCTGTCCAACAGGCGTCACGTAACCCGGTGATGAAGGAAACGCCCAACTATCTCCGATGCCAATTCCGCCTGCACGAAAGTTAGCTAGCGGACCCATCTCCCCCGGTTGACTGCCACCGGACCCACCAACATGACCAGTTCCCTGTACGATCGATCCACCCAATCCAAATGGAGTTCCCATCTGGTCCAATCCACTGTCCATGAATTGCGGGACATATCCCCCGGTCTGGTTCTGATTGTTGCTGGCCGCAACAGATGCACGAAACCCAGCGTCATAGTGACTTCCAGCAGCTTGGTCTTCATTTTCCGGCACGTTTTCCGGCACCTGACGGGGAGCGCGTCGCCGGCGCACCCTTTGAGGCCGTGCAGGTGCCGACAAGTCAACGGCGTCCATGGTAAGATGCGTCAGATTTTGTAAGTGTCCGGCGTTGTGTGACATCATCATACTGTGAAACGCCGTGTTTTGTATGCGCTCAAGCTGCGTGGCGAATGCCTGAGGATTATTAAAGGCCTCCTTAGATGACCGGTAAATATCACCCATGGCATCCCTCTGCAGCAAACAAAATTTTTAGTTAGAAACACCAAATTGCGAAAATAATTAATGTATGAATTAGGCACGTAAAAATGCTTTACCATCAACTGGATTCTAGCACCGTCGTCTTGGAAACCGCCAGCTGGGGCCGGTGCTACACCCGGGATTTCCAATAAATGCAACGGTACGCCCCATATACCATTGCATATAACCGGGCTGGGTTGAAGCTGTCCTTATGAGTTCAGAGCGGATAACCGTGTTACGACGGTTATTCCATGCATTGACGTAGGCTTCATGCCTACTCATCCAGTCCGCCCCGTTGTGTCCTTGCCGCCCCAAAGCATGCAGTGTTTCAAGCCGAGCCGTGGGTACGGCTAAGGTTATCTGGGGAGGTATGTACTGGACCATGCCGAATCGCCTCAAAACCCGTTGAGGGTAATGATGCTCAACGATCTCGCAGCATATAAGGGGACAGCAACTCCTCCAGCTTTCCATCCCGTTTATGCACATTGCCGGTAGTCGGTCCAAAACCGAGTTGTAGGGGGTCTAGTTGAACTAAAAACAAACACTTAAGTCAGTAACAAAACACAATAAATGCATGATTAATACATACAAAAAACTAAAAATAATTACTAACATACCATCTCCTCGTTCAACGATTGTAGCTGTGAACAGTATGCCTTGAGGCAGTGTGTGGCCACCTCCGTGAACTTTAACCGCCGGTCTCGCCACCTACAAAATTAACATGTTAAAAAACGTGTTCAGAAAAAAAAATACAAAGGGATGCCATGCAGGCAAGTATAATCAAATTGGGATTTGCGATATATACCGAGCCGCTATCGGGCAAGTATAATCAAACCGGTTTGAGGGTGGTCGTGGCGCGAGACACCGGATCCTCTCCCATGCCCATACTTGAAGGAGCATCATGGGTCCGGTCACGGCTTTCCTATCCGGCTGGGTGGCATCACAAAGCCGCCTGTATAAACAAGCCAGAACCGCACTGCCCCAGCTATAAGATGCTGTACGGTTCAGGTCTCGTAAAAATATCAAGTAAAAAACATTTATTCTATTATTATTATTATTATCAGGGAGTAAGGTGGAACCGATCAAAAAGAAAAGGATTAAACGAGCACGAAAAATGCACTCTTCATCCGTAGCCTCTGCTTCAACAAAGTCCTGCTTTAGTTTATCAAGAATAACAGTACCAAAAACGGACTTGCCGGACATTTGGGCCTCTGTAGGCGTAACACCTAAGAATCGTCGGCACAAGGCTATTGCGTCGGCAGTAGACAAATTATCATCTACCCCAGACACAACAGCTCCCTCAATAGGTAACCCCCACAAGACGTTAACATCTTGTAAGGTGACAGTAGCTTCACCAAATGGAAGGTGGAACGTGTGAGTTTCGGGCCTCCATCGTTCCACCAAAGCTGTTGTCAAGGAGTGGTCAACGTATCGATAACCACAATCTATGAGGCCACCAAACCCTGCAGCATCGATAAGGTGACAAACCCGTCCTACAACAGGGTGGTCACGAAGTAACCTCCATATTGCTCTATCGCTACGCTTCACCATCATGGCGGCATTGAAGTTTTCCTCGTCTGTGAAAACGTGAAAGGCACGATGTCGATCACGCAGATACAACACATCGTCGTTTAGGGGACCAGGGTGTAAGTTCATGTTTTGATTCATGGTGGGAGGAATTTGGTGGGTATGATTTTTTATAAATTTCAAAGGTTTCAGATGGAGATTGTAGTGTTGATGGTGTGTTCTTGGATGTGGGTGGTGCTCCTTCTTCACCTCAACCTCCATTTTATAACCTTCAAAGCCTGAATTCTTACACTCCCAAGAATACTATTTGCCTATCAAATCATCTGCAACTTACAAGACCATTGCATGCAATGCTAGAGACCTTGTGAGTGTGTCTTATAGGCTGCATGCTTTGCAGGTGAAGACTGATTTTCATTTGCTGGTTTTAATGCATGAAAATGGATTGGCGGGATCATGACGGCAACATTGAAGAACACACCAACTCAATTGGCGGCATCAATGACACCTTCAAATGGATTGGCGGCATCTAGAGGTGATCCCTCTATATGGATTGGCGGCATCAACACACTGACAAATGACAAAGTGATACCGCCAAATGGGTTGGCGGCATCAAGTTTATATTTTTTTGATACCGCCAAATGGGTTCTATACATCACCATTTTCAGTTTTTCCCCCAATACCCCCCAAATGTAATTTGTAAAATGATAAACCCCCTATTTATGTAAATGATTCCACCAACAGCATAAGTGTCACGCCCTAGTTTTTTAAGTGGGCCGGCCTAAATAATACATTTGTGCCTTTTGTTTAGCCCATGTAAACATCTATTAAATGCAGCCCAACCAGTAATTATAGATTAGAGTTTCAGCCCAATTTGGTTGTCGCCTATTTTGCTCCATCTCGTTTGGGCCTTAGCCCATTAGTTCCTACACCACAAATATTAAATACGAGACTAGCCCAATTTAATTAGTGATTTACATGGCCCATTTAAATATTAAAAATTTAGTGAGTCTCAAGTTTAGCTCAAATGCACCATATTAGCTCGTTTTCGCATCAAACCTTTAAATAAATAATACAAACTAAATAGAAGTAATATTTAGTAAAAACTAGCCCAAATATTAATTAAAATGTAGAGAATATTGATATAAATATATGTATAATTTAGAGCGTATCAAATACCCACAAAAAAAAAGCATTAACATATTACATTCCATAAATAATTGTTTACTATAGCACGAAAGTCAATAATTTTATCAAACCGCTGTCCGTGCGTGCGTTCACGCTTGACGGCTCCCAATCATCATCAACACCCCCTGCCTTGTGACATGCGCTACACACATTAGCAATAGTTAATACTACAATAGAGTATGTACCCAATTAAATGCAGACCCAACTTTTTTTGTAACTACCTTTAGTCAGCCTCTTCAATGGTCTACGTGGCGTATCAGTGTCGTAGTCTACCATCAAAAAATCAAAAATAAATTCAAAAATAAAAACAAAAAATAACACTGAACAAAAAAAAGGTGAATCTTCTTCTACAAACTACTACATAAATGTTAATCGAATGACATACCTAACCGTCGTTTCGCTTCTCCCAAACGTGAATGTAGTGTATCCCCATGTGCACTAACCTTACGGTGCGACGTGTCATCTGACAGGATTACAACACTACGTCCTCCTATGGTATTGTTCCTGTATCGATAGTAAGCATAATTTATTGTGATAAACACAAACTAATGGGGGTCCAAACTACTGAACACAGAAATTATTTTAAGCAACAATATCCCATACCCTACTATAATATCCCCAAGCCTATCGTCAAATATATCAATTTTGGATTAAAAAGAAGGTATCAAATAATATTTATGAACAAAGAACTTATAAACAAAGATACTAACGATTTTTTTCAACAGAATATACCTTATAGATAACCTAGTAGACGCCGATCGCCTGCTAAACGCTGAAACATTCCCCATGAAAGACTTCATTTTACTGTTCACGGCACTGGACACAATCGATTTTAACGAGGACAATAGTGATGGAGATGAATGCTCACTTCTGTTTTGTTTGTGCTTTAAAGTGTACACCTGGTTTTCGTATGCTAAAAGAGGAGATAGTGTGTTGGGGAGATGATGATCTCTGTGTGTTGTGTTGTATGATTAGAGAGGAAGATATTTTTTTATTTTTTGGTGAGAGAAGAAAGGAATCAGTTTGTGATATGATGGTTACGACATACACAGGGGTTTTAAAAGTCCAATGCATACTAAAGATTACGCGATTACCCTTATCACACTCTCTTTCTTACTTTTTAGTGATTAAATTGAATATAATATTATTGGATTTGATTACACCATTGATCCAAAGCAATCAATGGCCATTATTGGGTTTAAGAAGTTTCCATCCAAGATGTGGTTTCTAGTATAACCATCCATATATATATATATATATATATATATATATATATATATATATATATATATATATATATATATATATAACTTTAAATATTTATAATAAATTCATTTTTGCTCTAAAAATTATAAAACTTTAGGTGCAGCATCTTGGGACCATAAATTTATTTTCACACTTTTACTTTCTAGAAAATATTTTATTTTCAGATTTTTATTGATTTCAATATTTTAATCGTATTTAATTGGTTAACAATTCATTTTTAATGATTTTAATCTCAATTTTTTTTGAAAAATATTTGTAAGCCTGTTGAACTGAAATAAAAATTATTTCCTAGAAAATAATTATTTTTATTTTTTTTCCTATTTTTAATCATTTAAATATGATTTAAATTCATTAAATCTGTTTTAAATGCAAATAAATTGAGAAAAATTATGGGAAAATTATTTTCACTATTTTACACCAGAAAGTATTTATTTTTCTTAAAAATATTTTATTTTGATTGTGTCCTGTATTTTTTAGTCTTATTTATGCTTAATTAGGTAAAATAAATATTTTAATTATATATAAATTATATAACCTGTTTTATAAATATGTTTCTTATAAAATAGAAATATTCTTGAGTTGGAAAACCATAAGTGTTAACGCTGGATTCATTTGTATAGTTTATATTTATTTGTGTATTAAACTTTAATTATTATTTTATATTTTAGTTAATAAAATTAACTAAAATATGTGCATAAGTTACTTAGAATATTTTTATTTAATATATTCAAATAGTAATAATGATTTTTCTTAACCCATACTTGACCTTCTTTGTGTTTATTTATTTATTTACTCCACTAACCTTTCTCCTTTGTCATCCCTCATTCTTTCCCCTACGTATCTCCATTTATTTCTTTCTTTCATTAAATTCTATTTTCCTTCTTATTCATCAATCGAAAATCAAGACAAACCGGGCGCTACGGTGAGACGTTATTATGGGCTTTGAGGAGTGACTCCACTTAAGGAAAAAGGTCTACACTTTGGAGCTTGCTGAATATTTTTTGCTTAATTGCCTACCCTCGTTTTCCTTGATTTTCATCCCTTCAAATTGTTGAACTCTATGTGAGAGAACACGTGCAATCCGGAAGGGTGGATGCCTTTACACTGGGGATTGAGAGAGCACATCTTCATTATTCTCCAATTGAGTTTGATTCCTTTGAACAATCAAGGTTTTTGTTGAGTCTTATGATGGGAGAAGAACAATCCAATGTGTTATGTTTCATCGTTGATCTCTCGTTTTCATGATAAACTATTGTATACCTTATATTTCGTGAGTTTCATGATATAATTTCATTTTCACGCATAAGTATTTTGTCTATAAGTTCCAGGTTTCATGAGAATCGGATTCATTTTCCATCTTACATTACACTATTATGCATATTTCAAAGATTGATTGTAAACTCATACTTCCCTTTGTGTTCGATTCTCATAAGCATCATACCAGTATCTCATAACCATTGTCGACATTCTTCCATGTTGCTCGTTGATGTGCCATAAATTTCACATATAAAACATGCATAAATAGTCTCAAAATAGGGTAAAATTGACCTTAAATTGATAATTATAGTTACTAAGTAGTTCCTATTTGTGTTTTTCAGGAAATTAGAGATCTAATCCGAAAATAAATGATCTTCAGGCAAAAACAGCTAAAAATCGGAGATTCTTGAGAATACGAGACCCAAAGCATGTTCCAAGTATGTGTAAAATCCTTCTTTGGGCTAAAACAGTGATAAAATTAACCTAGGTCTAACCCAGCATGCCCATTCATACTTGCACAAAGGCCCTGCACACTAGAAGACAAAGCAGCCAACTTGGGAGACAAAAAAACTCAATTTATCGACTTGCACGCCCGTGCACATCCCCTGGCATGCCCGTGGATGATAGAAAGTGCAGACATGACAGATCTGCCAATAGAACATACGTGGGGCAGTGCACGCCCATGCCCACTCCCTGTGCACGCCCGTGCACAGTCTGACACCTCTATAAATAGCAAGCTCAACTCAAGCATTTGGTGTTCCTTCTTAATCCTTCAAGAGTTTTCTTGGGATGACTTCCAAGCTTCTTCCAGAGATCTTGGGGTATAGTAGGAGGTCTTAGGGCCATCCTAACACCCCACCAAGGTTAGGCATCGTCCTACCTTGAACATCTTAGCCTAGAATGGAACCGTAGAGTAGTTACAAGAAATAAAACATCGCGGGTCATGAGGATCATATTAGATACATAGGATCAAGGATGTGGAAGTCTTGTCTATGAGTTGGAAGCTTCCATGTTCTTGTGTTGATTATCATTATTGTAACACCCCAACCGATGGCGGAAACATCGAGGTGTCACATAGTGATGATTGTTCAATATCTCATGGTACTAAATGGAAGTTGAATATTACTAAATAATTTACAATTTGTCATACAATTTAATAATAACATAAGCTTGATATACATAAACTAGGTCCAAAGCTCCTATGTGATCCAAGACGTGTACAACTTCCAATAGCAAGTAAAACCTGAAACATGTTGAGTTGGAAAGATGGGGGTCAACTATAAATAGTTGGTGAGAATACATAGGTTTTGCATATAATTGAAAACAATATGTTGTATAGCAATCATAGTTGAAGTATAATAATGAGTAATGTAAGAATATGAGTCCGACATGTAACAATGTGTCTTTTGTACAATCAAACCTTGTGTCGACTGAGACCTAACTTGCAAGTTAGTAAAAGTGTAACTGTTGTCAATCATCCCTGAATTCATGCGGGGGGATGGGTTTGTCAGACCTATTGCGCTATAATCTAAACAGGCGGCTTGATCAATGTTAATAATGGTACTGTGTCTTTTTGTTACAGTCAAATTGAATCAACAAGTTTCAACAGTGTAAAAATGAGTATATGATAGTGTATAAAATGTTTAAACATGTTTCACCCCAAAATGTAAAACAGAAAAAGAAAAAGGGGCTATGTAAACTCACCTTAGCAAATTATCAAGTCCTTTGTAACGGAATATATGTGGTCCAAACGTTTTCAAGTATTACCCTATGTTTAAGGCAATAAATAAGTCTAAGTCTTTCTAGTCTACAAGTATTTCTAGGGTTCCTAATTTGGGGATAGATAATTGTTTAACTGTTATTTTAGATAAATTGTTAATGATCTAATAAATAAAAGAAATTAGAAAAATAAATAAATAAAAAACCTTTTTGTAAAATTTTGAATAAAGATGGTTGTATTATTATAATGTTGTAAGTATGAAAATAATTTTTATCAAATTATTTTCTTAATAATTGAATATATAGTATATTAATATTTATTTGTCAAAATATAGTATTAATATCTAAAAATATTAAAATTCATAAAGTTTCAAATTAAATTTTATATTTCTGTTCTAAATGAACAAAATAATTTATATAAAATTTTGATAGAAAAATAGTGAAAAACGGATTTATTATGAATTATTTATGATTTAAATTAGCAAAAAATTAATTAAAAATATTAAATAAACGTTTTCTGCAATAAAAATTTATTTCTGGAATATTTACTGATTTATAAGTTCAAAATAATTTTTGTGGAATTTTATAAAATTGTTTAAATATTTTTATAGAATTTTCAATTTATTGTTGGATAAACTTGTAATATATTATATATATATATATATATATATATATTAAATAAATAATTTTTGAAAAACTAAAAATTATATAATAAACTTTATCATTAGAATAACAGAAAATAATTTTTATAGAATTTATAAACCACTTTTAGTATTTTTAAAAAAAAACTATTTTTAGAAAAGAATAGCAAGTATAATTATAGAGGAAAAAACTCAAAAAAATTGTTGTATGTGCCAGGACTCGAACCCGGGTCCTTGGCCGAATCAGGAGTTTAAATCACAAGTCCAGACCATCTGTTCTGGATCCTGAGAATGATTTAATTCAGATTCTATTATTTATAAAGACTTGTTGGATTTAATCATATGATTTATCAAAATAAAATGTTGGGGGACCGGACTCAAGCTCAAGTACCCACCCGGTTCAAGGTTTTAACACAACAAGGTATCACCAACTGATCTACTGATCAGTTGGTGATAGATTTTCATTGGTTTTAAGGTTAAGCTATAACTGTATGTCATCATCTTCCCCAAAAGAACCCTAAAACATTGAATCGTATATACATTACACTAGAGGTCGAATAATCATGGGGTTATTGTTAGGCAAGGACCGATATGAATACGAAAAACAAAGAAAAACGAACATACATTTTGTAAAGCTTCCAATTTGCAGGTCAAAGGCATGGTCAACAAGCTTCGAATCTGGTATTTTGAGTGAATTAAAGGGTGGATTGAGGATGAGGGTATGATGTTCGGCACTTTTAGGTTGCTATCAAGGATTCAATTATACTATTGCATCTGATTCATCAAATTAGAAAATTTTGACCCATTCCAAATTTGCAACACGAAATTGACTTAATTATGGTATGTTTTAATGAGGAAATTGCGTGGGGATAAAGCTGTGAAGGTCGGCCAACACATTCCTAACATAATCACAATAAAAAAACGTGGTTTATTGGTTCAATTTGGAAGGATCGATCTGAGTTGACTGTTCTAAATAAGGAAGGGTAAAGTTTGTTTCTTTCTGAATTAAAACACAAAAGAACTTGTGGGTTAGTGTTGGTGTGCTTGTGTGTTAAGTATGTGAACCGGTCTGGACGCGGGTTCGAGTCCCGGTCCAGACAAATCTTTTTTTTCAGCATTTTTCATATGAAACTATATTATTAAATATATATATATATATATATATATATATATATATATAATGATTATACTAGTTAAAAAAATGTTACGAAAAATTTTAAAACACACTAAACGTCGAGATTCAACCGGGTTTTATTAAATAATTATTTGTATAAGGTGTTTAAAACATACATTGTTTAAAACACAAACACATTTTTTTTATTAGTTAAAAATTTAAGGAAAATTTGCGATGTTACAATTATGGTCATATCCATCCAGTATTCTCCATACCTATTTCGATTTGTTGACTTTTATTATTATTAGTAGTTTATTTTTAGTTATTCGAAGTGTTTATCTTCTTAACTAATTATTGTTTATTTATCTTTGTGACAGGTTCAATTAGTGATTAACTTGATAAACATTTAAAATCAACCCTAAGTTAAATAATAAAACAAACTATCATGGGGTTCGCGAGGCTTTTGGTAGTCCCATGCTAGATTCAAGGCAAGGAAACCAGTAGTGAGACAGATCCTTCGGGCTTCTCATATCCAAACCGGGTTCTAAGTAATGGCTTCTAAAGTGGACCAGATCCGAGTGACACGATTCTAGTTCTTACCAGATGTATGAGTGATTTTCATGGAAAATGGAGGATTCCCTACGGAGTATTCCCTACGGGTGCACCAGTGAACTCCGGGTTGCACGCCTTTAGGATTATGTTCCACTTTTGTTAAGGATTTCATTCATCTCAGGAGGTCATGGATTGGGTTTGTTAAGTCACAAAATCACTAAACCAAACTTATATTTACCTGACCAATAAATATTTAAGTTGTCACTTTTAAGATAAATTAAACAAGGATATTTTATCTAGTTCTCGTTAGTACAACACCCTTAACCAATGGAGGATACGTTGTCGCCTAGGCTAACTATAAGATAGATCCTTCGGTACGGAAAGCGAGAAGTAAGTGAGGCAGAAGGTGTTCCTGGTCGGAATTAAGCCTCTACATTAATTTAAGAAGATAAATTAGAGGACCTAGTGCTTAAACGAGTGGTTTGGTGGTGGTTTGGGAAGTGCCTAAAAGCAGGACTCAAACTTTTAAAAAAGCTGCACGGCAGTGTGCGTTGGTTACCCGCATTGTCAACCGAAGAACGACAGCTTACGGGCTAGTAGTCCGAAGACACCTTTATGGGGACTCGTACACTTTCCCTGTGCGTGACCCATAGAGTTTCCAGAACATCATCCCTTATATATTTCTTTTCTCATCCCCAACTCTGAAGGGACCGTTCACCCCTGTCCTCCTCGCCAATAATTAAACTTAATATTACTTTTATTAATAAAATTGACTAATTATACGGAGGGACCCCGAGATGTGCATGTTTACTATCCATACTATTTTTATCCATTTATTTTAAAACCAAACCCTTTTCAAAACCATTTTTCTTTTAGAACCCATCCGTTTTATTTTATTTTTCAAACCCAATTAGTTAACATGATAAAAGGTTGAGTAGGCGAAAGTGTGTTCTTTGGAATACGATACTCAGTATTTACGCTAGAAAACTATACTGTACACGTTAGGTTCTATGCCTATGTCTTGGTTTTAGTTTCTAAGTATTTATCGTTTACTTATAACTTTAAACTGGTTTAAATGTTTAGTAAAAATTAGTCTTTTTCCCTAAACCAATGTTTTGAAGTTAACCCATCATGTTTTTGGCACTGGGGAAAATGACATTTTTCTAATTACTAAAACCCGACACATCACTCGTATTCGGGAAATGTCTTCTCATCATGGCAAACAGGAGGAAGCAACCGATCAAACTAATCACAACAACAACAACATAAATATAAGTTTAAAGAATATGTTTTGCAACTCATGTGTCAAGATCTATCAAGGCATTATGTAAACACTTAGTAACAAACATGATAAAGTCAAACGAATATGATTCACACAAACATCCTAACACGTTTCAAAAATGATTGGAGCACCGTAACATGTGTTACGTCAATTTGAGCATTTGAGCACCGTAAACTAAATTACGCCCATTTGAGCATTTTATCATTTGACCATTCGATCATTTGAGCACTTTAACTTTAGTTAAATTTAGATAACGATTTCTAGCAAACAATGTATGTAAACTACGCTTGAGTCTAGCATAAAGCACAAAGACAATGAGACATGTGTATGAATTATAAATGTATAAAAGATTACGTGTAAGTGCATGTGTAACTTTATATACATGTACATGTTTCACCCCAAAACTGTAAAAATAAGAAAAAAAGGGATAAGTATACTCACAGTTCGCAAAAGCGACAAAGATCCAACTTAGGTGGTTGTAAGCTATTA
The DNA here is from genome assembly GCA_028751855.1 of Ambrosia trifida. NCBI lineage: Eukaryota > Viridiplantae > Streptophyta > Magnoliopsida > Asterales > Asteraceae > Ambrosia > Ambrosia trifida. The sequence goes on along the minus strand of CM054128.1, from coordinate 129,291,814 downwards.
AATGGGAATTCCAAACACTTCAACCTATAATGTATAAGAGTATCAATAAATGGAATGAATTAAATGTCTAAGGCTTCTTGGATTTTATGGCGCTAGGGTCCCTGGGTTAAATTTGGGGTATTAGAGTTTTATGATAAATTAAATCAAAGTTAAAATTGTTAATGAAAATAATTATGGTATGACTTAAAGGAATGAAGTAAATGATTTAATTACTACTAACAAAATAGAGTAGGTTTTGCAATAGAGTAGGTTTTGCAATACAAAAAGGGGTAGCGGCGCAACTTGTGGCCCGTTTACCTACGTATCACTTGTAATTGGTTTGTCTTTGGTTCAATGAAAAAATCAACTGACAATTCAAATTTAAAAAAAGTTACATAAAAAAAAATATTTAATAATTTTCTGCCTTAAATAAATAAGACAAAGAAATAAAATAAGTGTTTTTAATATAAAGGTAAATAATATAATAATTAGGAATAATTCAATAATAATAATGTATAAACTATATGTGACACCAGTCAACGATCCTGGTCAACATCCGTAGACATTTTACTTATTATTGTCACTTAAATAGATATTCCTATATCAATGACGACTAGAGTTTATCAACACAAATCACACTCATATGTTTGCAATCGGCTGCATACATCTATTCATCACCACATTCACTTTCTCACAAACCATGTGATGATCAAACTACATCTAACATATATATATATATATATATATATATATATATATATAGACACACACTCGCATGAAATCATACATATAATCAAAGACCACAAGCCTATAAACCTACATATCTACCAAACTCCACCTCCTTTTCCTTCTCTTCCTTCGGCCGAGGCAATCAAACACACACATGCACACACACACACACTCACTTGTCCTTTTCAAAGGATTGTCCATAACTAACATCTTTCAAGTATGAAACAACCTTACACATGCCTTCATTGGAAATGATACTAACCCAAAGTAGATGATCCTCCCTTTTCTTATATTCGGCTGAACACAAGACCCAAGGCAATCTCATGTCCCTTTCAACTTGGTTGTCCTACCCTTACACTAGAATTGCAAGAACAACTAACCTCCTTATCTCCCCAAGGTAAACTCCCTTCCATCTTTGCCAAGAACCAATCGAAAATGTGGAGGTTTAGGGAACTATCACTATCACCATGTATAAACAAATTATGCCACAATGTGTAGTCCCTATCACACTATCCATACAAAACCCCTCGACCGATTCACCTCCACCTCTACACACATGACGTAATCGATCAACATGATGATGATGTGATGACAACTTATACCAAAAAAGGAAAGAAGCCAAACCATGATGCAAATTCCAACACAAGAGAAACACCCTCATTCTTGATTAATCCTTTCTACCCATCGACCTTAACACAAATCCATGTATCCACCCTTGAAACACCACTACAACCGAGAAGATTAGTCCTTCTATAATTTTTTTGTCACCACTCTAATCAATCCCCTATATAAAGAGCTCCTTGTCTCTCCAAAATCCACACAAAACCTCTACCTCTTAGCAATCCCTCAACCAAAACATATACCCACATACAAGCCTCCATCAAACAAGAATTCGTGCATTCAAGGTTCAAGGATCGGGTTGTCACCAAGAAAGAATAGGTGGTGCAAGCTATCGGCTCTCACATTTCTCCAAACTGGGTAAGATAACTACCCATTGTTTCCCTTTAACCCATTATCCTTCGGCCTTCATGAAACACCCGACCCAAGACCATAGTCGGCCCTTAAACAAGTTCAAAACTTGTGTTTATAATCGATAATCATTTAGATAATGACTTAGTTTGTAAAACACGATTTTATATATATATATATATATATATATATATATATATATAGGATCCGGATATTTTGAAAACTCCTCTGAGTTGCGAGAACTTGAGAACTCTCTTGAGCCAATCAAAATGTGACACATCTCCATTTTATAATATATTGCAATTTTTTAATAAGAGGTTAATAATGACATTTTAACTGCAACTCCAAGGGTATCTTAGTAATTTGCAAGCCCCCCTGACACATCCTGATGACTTTAAATGTCCTCTCTCTCTCTTTGTTCTTATTTCAACACACAAACTTCATCTTTCTCTCAATCTCTCTCTCTCTTCATCTCTCTCTCTCTCTCTCTCTCTCTCTTCATCTCTCTACAAAACAACCAGGGATGAACGAAGGACAGAAGGGGAGGTGGTTATGGTGGTGACGGCGGATATGGCGGTGAAGGGATGAACGGATGAAACTAAGGACAGATCTGATTAATGGGTTCGAAGGTGGGTGAATGAACAAGAAGACGGACGAATAGATCTGAATAATGGATTGATGCTCATGGTGGTGGAGTAAACGATCTTGCATTCACTAGTCCGAACAAACAGCTTTGTGTGATAACTTGTGGAGATGACAAGACCAGTGTAATTACACTAGTGTAGTTTACACTAATGTATCAAACTTTTTAACTTTTTTTGTGTTAAAAAAAGTTTCTATGTGATTGTATCTGACTTTTTGTCATTTACACTAATGTAAATTTTCATATTAATTCTGTTATTATTATTATTATTATTATAGCTGTTTATTTTTTTTTCATATTTTTTTTGTTTTTCTGTTATTATTATTATTATTGTTGTTGTTGTTGTTGTTTCTTGTTAGGAGATGATGCCGCGAAGAAGATGCTGTTTTGCGTTTAAGGACCCGATGTTGTGGAGACGACGACGAATGGTGTAGTCTCTTTTTTTGTAAGCAACCATTGGTGTAAACATTAGTTTACACCGGTGTAAACATCAGTTTACACCGGCATAAACATCAGTTTACACCGGCGTAAACATGAATGTATAGACGTTTTTTATGTAAGAATACACCGTTTAGTTTCACACATAGTGTAAACGTTTTTTATTTAAGAAAAGACCGATTAGTTTTTGCACACAGTGTAAGTATAAATGTATAGTCGTTTTGATGTAAGAAAACACTGGTGTAAAACATCAGTTACACTAGTGTAAATATGAATGTATAGTTTGTTTTTTTACACTTTGTGTTTTTTTTTTTTTTTTGTAAATGTTGTGTATGGCAGATTTTACACCATTTTATGTTTTTATTTAGTTTGTTTTCTACACTAGCGTAATTGTTGTAAATTTTTGTATTTTTTTTTTTTTTGAAGATTTACACCAGTGTAAATATGAATGTAAAGCACCCCATCATCTAGTTTGTTTTTGTACAAATAGTGTATTTGTGTAGAAGTTTGTGTATAAGAGATTTACACTGGTGTAAAAAATTACACCAGTGTAAAAAACGAGAGTGATACTACAAAATGTTCAATCTGATTTTTTGTTTTAAAAAATTAAATTAATTAAAAATAAAACAAAGTTTAAAAAATTAAATCAGATTATATTATTTTAATTAAAATAATAAAATAAACTTTAATTAAAAAATAACATAATATTATATTATATCTTCTCTCTCATGGCTTTTTACTTAAATGCCCTTAATTGTACTTTAAGCTAATAAAAAAATACTTAATATTCAAGTGAAGACAAAAATCCCAACTTTTGATCTCAACCTTTGGATCATGGAGATCAAAGGTCCACAATGGTTCTCTAGTTCTCACAACTCATAGGAGTTTTCAAAGTATCCTAACCCTATATATATATATATATATATATATATATATATATATATATATATATATATATATTCACATGTCATCACCATTTACACGATTTCCATCACTATATTGTGTTAAATCTCAACTATAGTGGTAGTTCATATAAAACCGAAGCTTGATCATGATGTAAGACTCGAAGGAATGTAAGAGCTTCGGCCCTATCTAGATCAAAATACGACATTACATAGCCGAACCTATATTGCTTCTATTAATGGTTTTGCACAATTTTGGAGGAACTACATTTCCATACACCCATGATCACCCTTTTTATACATAATGGACACATATAGGTTGGTTATATTGTACCAAATAATCGGATATAAGTCATTATACTAAGCTAAAGTTTCGGCTACTATATTATAGCATGTGTTGAAAAGACCATAACATGTGTTAGTACTAGTTTAGGCTTTACAAAAGGCTTAGACGTATGTTAAAACCCTTGTTTTACTATAAAAAAGATCACATGTATTCGATTTGGATTAAATCATAACCATTACAACACGTAGGGTCCACTTGGGTACACTCTAAATACGTTTTCAATATAAAACGCACAAAACCGTACCATTACAATAGTACACGTGAAACTGGTAATGATTGTCACATGTACAAAACCTGGCCCACAGAGCACCAACACAAGGGTCCACAAGTCGGGTGAACAACTTGTGTGATAAACGACAAGAACGTACAACTTACTATATTCTTGACAATCATAAGATACCGGTTGTCGGGGTAGTAGCCATTCTACCTTTCAGCTTTACCACATCTACAGTCACAAGGTGAGTTTCACGGCCCCGTTTTACTATTTTCCATTTTGGGGGGATAAACATGCTACATTTCTAGTGCATTTCATTATGTGTGTTATTCAATCGTGGCTACCATGTGGAACATGAGACATTTAGTTCATGAGCTCACCAGTCCTCGTACTTACATTTACACTATAACCATTAGCTATCAAAATCCTTGGAACACTTTAATAGATCTATTGGGTTGACACCCCCACTCTTAGTTAGTCGCTCTAACTGGTTACATACAAAAGAGTGTTAGTATTCTACTATATATACGTTGTCTTTGTTGTACAATGCGCGAGACATACTAGTCAAGAGGTTTGGTTATGGGACTCATGGTTTGCACAGTAATCATTCGCTTAGCTAGCCTATGATTGGTCATACACGAATTACACGAGCACTTTACATAGTACAATAAAACCTGTGAACTCACCAACATTATGTTGACAAACCTTTTATGCACGTTTTTTAGGTAACTAATCATGCAGAGCAGAGACTTGAGGGCTTGGATTGAGCTTACACCCGGTGGTACCATCATGGACTTGGTAGTGTCAGTCATACGTCATCCTGGTGTTTATGTCATGTGATTTTAGATAATTTTCTATTTTAAGACAATGTTGTGTTATTTAATAATTTATGACATCATCCATCCCTTGACGGTGTCTATTTAAATTAAATCTTGCGTGTTGCTCGAACCTCGTGCTTGAAAACCATTCAAATCACATCCTCATGTTTCCGCCTTGGCCTATACATATGAATTAAAAGAACTAATAATATGACTTTGAGTTATGAAGAATTTTCTGTTTTATTAAAATCAAATTTGTAAACCCGAAATTAAATATTATATATTAATAATTGTTTAATAATTTCTAGTTAATCATAAATACAACTATAGTACAAGGATATGTTATAAAAATATTGTTTTTATGAAAAATTGTTACATTCTGCTGAGAAATGATTAAAATAAGTTTTTCATAATTTTTCTCATTTTATTTGTATTTAAAACTGATTTATTGCAATTATAATGTGGTTAAATGATTAAAAATAGGAAAATCTATAAAACTACATTATTTCTAAGTACAAAAGCTTGGAATTATCTTCCTGATATAAAAAATATTTTTACAAAAATTTTGGTATAAAAATAAATTAAAATGAATTTTTAATCAACTAATTATGTTTAAAACAAGTTAAATTGAATAAAATTATGAAAATAAAATATTTTTCAAAAACTAAAATGTTAGGATCCGAGTTTGATTTGTTTTGATTGTTTAGTAAATGAAAGACGAAAGAAGTTAATCAAGAATGGAAAGTGCAGCTGAATAATAAACTATGAATCAAAACAAAGAGAATAATTGCTTTTCAATCGAATGCTTTCATAAATCTAATGATTACAACGATTACACAAGTACTCCCCCTCAGCCTGATCACTCTGTGATTGTTTGTCTAAGAGAATGTTTTTATGGATAGATAGAATAGTACATGCACTGTTCTATTTATAGACAAACTAAACCACTGATGACCTATGCCTGACGTCACCTAAGACAGTGACATCTAACAAAATAATAACAACATAAAAACATCTGATCTAAACAACAACTATTACATTGGAAACCTCTGATATCTAAACAGCAGATAGGTAAACCTTTGATAGCTTGAATCATCTGTTAGAGCCTAAGTGTTGTTGGCTCCAACAGACCTTGAGTCTTCAGTACTTTGGATCAGCAGTTGTTTTCTCATCAGTCCTTTGTGATTAGCAGTTGTTCATCAGATGTTGGGGTACATCAGTTGTTAGAGTCAACGTCTTTTGGGAGAAGAAACTTGTAAATGCTGATTTTATTCTAGATCATAGATAGAATGTTTTGGCTTTTCAGATCATCAGTTCTTCTCCAGGTCAGCAGACCCAACAATCTCCCCCTAGAACAGATTATGCCAAAACTTGACCATTATTGTTGATCTTTATTCCTCATCTAACTTTCTCTAATTTTCCCTTTGAACTGTAACTCAAAGTTCAATGAGAAGAGGTCTTCTGCATCTCTTTCTATCTCTAAGTTAAGTAGATCTTGGAGATCATTTGCACGCAGGGCTTGTGCATCATCCATACTTAACTTCTGAGCCTCTCCATCAGATCTGAGCAAAGTCAATTCATGGGTGTCTTTGTTTACCTTCCATTTTAGAATTTTTGAACCTGAGGATTTCTTGAGCTGCAAATTTATTCTGGATGAGTTTGGTGAGTTCTTCAGTAATGGGATCAGAGAAATAGTGAATTTGGTTGAAGATTCCCTCTTTTACAAAAGTAACAGCAAACTTCTTCTAATATTCTTCTGCCTTTAGAACTGTCTTTCGGCAACAGCAGATAGGTCAGATGTATATCAAGTAGGCTGTCTAATGTAAAGGCCTGCTGGGATCTCTTAACCACTGGTGCATCAAGGTAAATTGGTTTTCTGGGTAGAGTGGGATCTGTCTTTCTATTCTCTTCCAATTTCATGTAAGTTTCAACCAACCTCAGCTCAGCCCATCTTGTAACTGACCTCATCTCTCCATACTTTGCAGCCACAATCTCTTCTCTCATTCTTTTAAACTTCAAAGCTCTGGCTGGGTCTCTGCCTTTTCTAAAGTCAAGGGTTGAGGCCTTCAAAGTAGGATTCTTGGTCATCTCTTTAATTCTCAAATGTTCTTCTTGAAGTGCATGAGTGGTCCAGCCTGCAAACTGTTTCTTGTTTGCTTTGTAAGGCATGGTTGCCAAGATCTATTCAAGTATAGACTCCCTTACTACCCTTTCCAAATCACTACTTAGATGCATGGTAGACATGGAATTGCTCAGGGTCTTAGCAAAATCCTCAATCCTTTTTAGTTTGCTAAGCTCTGCTGAATGGATGCCCTAAGCAGTCCTGTCATCCTTCCTTTTACATCTCTCCTTGATTAAATCAGTCTGTTCAGTTTTGAATTTCAAATATTGTTCTAAGTTCTGGGAACAGGAAAGTTTGGAAGAGATTGGAAGATTCTTTCAGATGGATCATCAGTATTGTAGAAGGATTGAATTTCCCCCTTGAGTAGATCAAGCTCAAGAGGATACTGAGCAGCCAATGGTGTGATGGATGGTGGTGGTCTATGAGAAGTGAAATGGGAAGTGTGTGGTGAAAATGATGAAGTGGAATGGCTGGTATAGGTGTAGATTTTGGGGTTGAAGTGGGAGGTGGTGTGGTTTCAATGTTCTCATCCTGTACCACAAAGCTTGACTTTCTCTTCCTTTTGTACAAGATAAGTGGTGATGATGGTGTTTGGGTATCAGTGGTTGTGTTAACATCCGTTGGCACTTGTGCAGGATCAACAGATGTTTGGGATTTAGGTGGTGTGGAGGATCGTTTTGACAAAAACAAGTTTAGTTGATCATACAAGTCTACTAATTTAGGTGCGGAATCCCTAAATCAGTTACGAAATGATAGTAATCGAGTCAAACACGCAAATTCACCTTTTCAATATCAATTTCATTCATAAACATTTGATATATAGCTTACAATTGATGTTTACAATGAAATATATAAGTTTCAGACACTTCTAAAACACCTAGAGAGAATTCAGATCGAACCAGACACGAAATGACCAAAAAGTTAATGTTAAAATGAAATTTCAGGTTTATATAGACCTGCACATTCGCCCCCCGATAGGGTCAAATGTGCAGTTTCGCCCCTTCTTAATGGACGAATCAACACATGTAAAACTGTCTTTCACGTTCGCCTGATTCTCTCCACCTTCAACCCATAATATCCACCTCCGACCTTCCTAAATTCCGCATTCGCCCCCACGTATTCAGCTAAACAACTTAGAACGTACAATCCAAAAGCATTAGTCGCAAAATGTGCATAAACAAACTCCCCCTCGACTATTGCTTGGATTGCCTTCACGCTTCATCCATCTGCTTATTCATTAGCTTGAAACGCAATAACGTCTTCTGTTCTTTTGTCATAACTGGCTCGAAAGTTTGTTTAGGCTTCTTCTTTTCTTTCGATATCTTCACAATTTTTCCCGGTTTCTTGTCATAATCACATCCCGCATTGACATCCCATGCGAAACACAAGCATACTACACGTTGGTATTTCAGAGCTTGTCCGTTATCCTTCTCTTCACAGTAAATCGGGTTTTAATACAACATAATGATATTTTCATGTGAAAAGTTAATTAACCACATTGGATCAAAAATGTGAATCTTCTTAAACTCATCTCTCTTATCCTTTAGCAATATAACAACTTCTACGGTCTTCCAATCATAGTACCACCACATGAATTCTTTTGAGAAATGTTGTGGAATCGGCATCAAAGGAATATGTTTCAATACGGCTGGTGGTTTATACTTTAACGTCACCTTGTTCATGCCAGTAATCGGATAAATTTTCTTTTTGTGAACTATCCTTTTAGGATACTACGGAGTGAACACATCCCATTTCGTTCTGCTCTCTCTTCCCATACGATCTGCGAAATAACCAACTACGTCATTGTTCACACTTGCACCTATCATAGTGTGTCGGCAGATATCGCGTACAACCCAGTAAGGTAGTGTCTTTATATCATGGAATTTGTTGAAATACAAAATTCCCTTTTCCCACTTAACAGAAACACACCTTAGCTGTCTCAAATATTTCCAACCAAGAGCTTTTCCTTTTAACAATTCGTTATGAAACTTGTAGAAACCTCCCTGAATTTCAGTCTTTGGTCGGTTGGCTTCTTTTTCTTTCAGTTTCCTCAACAAGCTCTTCAGATTGTTCAACATTCGGTTTCTGATTCTCTGCATTTGTTAGGATCTGAGTTTGATTGTTTTGATTGTTTAAGTAATATGAGTAATGAAAGAAGTAAACTATAAATGGAAAGTGTAGCGGAATGATAAACTATAAATAAAAACAAGAGAACAATTGTTTTTGAAGTACTTAGGATATTCTTCACTAGTAATATCCTCAATCTCGATATCTTCAAATACTGGAGTATCCTTATCATCAGAGTGATCCCCTGCTTCTTTTTCAGGAATATTTGGAATCTGATTTTCACTCATCAACTCTTCAAGAGATTTACCTACCTGTTTAGCCAAACCTTCAAGAATCTCTTTGGCCACGGCTGCAGAAACTTCACCATCTTCCAGATCAGGATCATTATATTCAAGCTCATATCTCATATCTTCAGATTCAAAAATCTCTAGAAATTTTCCAGTAATTTCAATCGTCCAAACTTTCTTAGTCAACATCTGACGATACATCTTCTTATCTTCATTTGATAAAGATCTTATCTTGTCGGTCCAGAAAATACTATCATCATCAGTATTTCCTCCAGGTGCTTTTGAGCTAGATACACCCGTGTCTTTACCAGATTCTCTCTTTTGACATCGATACGTATATGTATCATCATCATCGTCATCATCATCATCATCATTAGCAGAACTGTTGTCATTAGAACCCTCTCCAGAATCATCATTATCATCATCCTTCTTCTCAGGAGCATCACCGGCATCCTGTTCCAAATCCTCATCATCCTCTTCTTCTTCTTCTTCTTCTTCAGACTCGGATGGTTCGAAATCAACCTGTTCTTCTTCACGTTCTTTATCTTCCTCTCCAGCTTTCAACCGTGGAGCTTTTTCATAAAGATCATCAATAAGTTTCCTTAGACTCTTATTGTCTTTCTTCAACTTTTTGTTCTCGAGTATTAAAGCAATGTATCTTCTAGTATTTCTCTGTTCATGTGTTAACAACTTCTGATTTTCTTTCTGAAGTTGTTTTATCTTCACTTCCAATTCTTCTTGACTCTCTTGAGAAGATTCAACAACAGTTAACATCTTCTTATCATTTGCTCTCAATTGTTCAATCTCTTGCTGTTGTTGATTAATCAATTTCATCATTTCAGCAAGCTTCTAGTTAACTGCATTCATCACATCACTTGATACAGTAAACTGTGGTGTAGAAGCATCAACAACAGGAGTCTTCTTCTGAATTTATTCATAACTCTTTCCAAGGCAGCGTCAAAATCTGCAGTTGGATCAATATTCTTTTCAGCAGCAGATTTCTTCATCTTCTTTGCTACCGGAGATGTCACAGGTGTAGCAGATTTAGAACTACTGACTTCAGGAACTTTGTATTTGCGTAGGATCGTCTAAACAACAAAGATAATGATCAAACAAGTTCAATTCAGGTGCGGAATCCCTGAATTGATAACAAAATGATAATAAAACTAGCAAAACACAGAAATCTTCATAAACATAATCATTTCATTCATTTAGATAATCAATTACACATCAAAACGTTGTTTATAATGATTAAACTCGGTTACAGACTCAATAATAACCCTAGGGAGAAACACACACTGGGAGGGAAAACAAATGACCAAAAGTTAACATTCAAAAATTGATTCGACCTTATATAGGCCTGCACATTTCCCCAAAATACTTGGTCGAATGTGCAGGTTCGACCAAACACTATGGTCGAATCTGGACATACATTATAACAAAACTTCATTCGACCTCCCAGTGCTTCCTTCGACCTTCTGATTCAACCTTCGACCGTTCTTTTCCACGTTCGACCATTCGACAGAAAACAAAACATCTTTATATTCGCAATTCAATAGCATTAGTCGCAATATGTGCATCTACAAACTCCCCCTCGACTATTGCTTGAGTCTTCGTTCTTCGTCCATTGTCTTGTTCATCAATTTGATATGCAATAACGCCTTTTGTTCTTTTGCCATCACTGGTTCATGAGTTTGTTTCGGCTTCTTCTTTTCAACATTGTGAATCTTTACAAACTTCCCCTAGTTTCTTGGCGAAGTCACACACAACATTCACATCCCATGCAAAGCATAAATATACCACACGTTGGTATTTGCTTGCCTGTTCACTATCTTTCGCTTCGCAATATATTGGATTATAATAGAGCATGATGATATCTTCGTGCGAGTAGTTTTTCAGCCACATAGGATCAAATATGTGAATCTTCTTGAAATCCTTTGCACCATCCTTCAGAAAAATAATAGCTTCTGCAATCTTCCAATCGTACTACCACCACATAAAGTCCTTTGAAAAGTGTTATGGAATCTGCATCAAAGGAATATGTTTCAACACTTTTGGTGGTTTATATTTCAAAGTCACCTTGGGCATCCTCGTAATATCATCCTCCTCCTTCTTATGTACTATCCTCTTAAGATAATATGGGGTAAACACGTCCCATTTTGTCCTGCTCTCTCTAGCTATCCTATCTGCAAAGTAACCAACCAGATGGTTGTTCACTGAAGCACCTGACATTTCATGTCTGCAGATATCTCGAACAGCCTAGTATGGTAGTGTCTTAATTTCATGGAATCTGTCAAAGTACATAATTCCTTTCTCCCATTTCACTGCGACACATTTCAGCTGTCTTAAGTACTTCCAGCCGAGAGCTTTCCCTTTAAACAACTCATTATGGAACTTGTGTAGATGCATTTATGCGACTAATGCTTTGGATTTGCAATAAACATATGTTAATAGTAAGAGCCGAATGGGCGAAGGAGTTGTAATATGGGCGAAGGAAGAAATGAGAAGGTGCGAAGGAAGAATTTCATACGAAGGAGACACATGAGGCGAAGGTAAATTTTGATTGTTATGTATTGCTTCATTCGACCAGAGTGTTTGGTCGAATGTGCACGTTCACACGAACAAAGTGGGCGAATGTGCAGCCTATAAATAGGTTAAGCTGATTTTTGAAAGTAAGTTTTAGCATTATTATTCCCTCCAAGTCTAGTGTGTCTCTCTAGTGTTTTTGTAAACTTAATTCACGTTCATACCTTGTTGTTTTCACTTTATCAACGTGTAATTGAGTCTTGATTATTAATGAAAAAGCTTTGAATGATGATTTACTTGTTTTGATCTGATTGATTATCATTTTGTGATTGGTTTAGGGTTTCCGCACCTAAACCAAACTTGTTTGATCATTTCTTTGTTGATTAATCGATCCTTATAGCTCATACAAAGTGGTATCAGAGCCATTCTGGATCAAACAACCACAAATTGATAGTTTCTCAATTGATTTGGACCCAATTTTGGTCAAAAAGTTTCTGTTTTCATAGAACAAACTGATTTGATGAGTTTTTGATTGATTACAACTTGTTTTCATGGTTAAAATGGATAATTCTCTTTGTTAAACCTGTTCCAAATCAATTTCGATTCAAAACCTGATTAAAATCATCAAAATCTATCAACATTTGATAAACATGATCAAAATTAACTGATTTTCAAAGAATAACCGTTTTTGAAATACCAGGGGTCAAACCTAGAGAGACGATCGAAGGTGTGAGTAAATTTGGTCGAACGAGTGATTTTCTGGTCGAAGGTGTTGATTTTGTGGTCGAACGTAGAGTTTCATAGCATATTTTTGTACATTCGTCCATCTGAGTTACATTCGACTGATCGAATGGTCGAAGGAGAGATAAAACGGTCGAAAGAGAGAACAAAAGGTCGAAAGAGTTTGTGTGTTATCACAGTCCACATTCGTACCTTTCAAAACGGTCGAAGGAGAAGAAATTTCCTCATTCGACCATACGATAGTGCGAAGGAGAAACCTGTTTTAAAAATTTTTCTAATCTTTTCGTGTTTGAACATTTACAGGTTAAGATGTGGAACATTCCAACTACGCCAAGACCTAATCAAGCACCACAGCAGCAGACAACTAGAGATCCATGGTCAGTTGCAGCTCAGAAGACTAGTCCACCATCCCAGCCAATCAATTACATGGCTATGACTAGTTCTACTCCTCAGCAAGTTGTGCAACCGTTACAGCAACCAATTGGCGATTATTGGGGAATAGCAGCAGATGCCGTTCACTCACAGAAGACCAATGCCATATCTACACTCATTCATGATCTATCATTAGGCAGTGGAAATAGTCCACCAAAGCTCATGGATATGAAGGAATATAACACATGGAAGACAAAGTTCAAGATACATGTGGAGGGACAAGGCTTAGAGGGAGCTGAGGCATGGCAGATGATAGTGAAAGGTTATGTTGCTCCTATTCTGGAGAACACTGGTGAACCAATACCGTTGGAAAATTTGGCTGATGATGAGAAAAAGAAGTTCGCGATCGAGAAAAAGGCGTTTTCTCAATTATCTCAGGCGATCAACACTGACTTGCTGCATCAGTTCGGATTTTGTACTACTTCAAAACAATTGTGGGATATGTTGAGAAATAGACATGATGGTAATGAGAAGACTAGGAAGCTGAGAATGGAAGAGCTTCGTAAAGAGCTCGAGAACTTTAGTTACATGGGTAATGAGACTGTAAAAGAATTGGTTCCAAGGTATTGCCATTTGCTCACAGAGCTTTCGAGCTACGAGATTAGCATACCGATGTCTGAACTGGTGGATAAATTTGCTGATGCTTTACCACCATATTGGAACCAACACATTGAAGTGTTGAAAGAAAAAGATGCATACCAGTATTGGACTATCAATGAGTTCATACAAAAACTGGAGAACAAAGAAATGGAGGAGAAGAGGAAAGCAAAGAGAGCACAGATTCCACAGAACCCTGAATTGTATGTGAGTGGTACATCTACTTCTCTTTCTACTTCTAGCTCTACTTCAAGTGTTGCACCTCATATTGCTTGCGTATCTAATGTTGTTGAACCCACCAAAGCACCAATAAACTATCTTGCCCAAACCTCATCATACACACCACAATCTTATCAAACACCAAATTTCATTCCACCTTTTTCACCTTTGCAACAAGCTGCTTGTTACACAGCCAGTCAACCTCAACAACAACCATATAATCCTCACATGAACCAAATGCAGATCACTCAAACACAATCAAATCAAAGTCCGATTGTGTTAGAGACTTCTAACCTTAACAATGTTACTGTTGAGATTGCTCAACAGCATGTAGCATTAGTATCTGCTATGGTTGCATCATACAACGGTTTAGTTGCTAGTCAGATTGGAAACAACAATCTAACCAATGAGGACTATGCTCAAATCGATAAAGAGGAAATGGAGCTTATGGATATACAGTGGGCGTTTGCTAGCATCATGAGAAGAGCCACTGATTTTATCCAGAAAACAGGGAGAACTGACCGTTCGACTTCTCCAAACACCACTTACGGCTTTAACAAAGCCAAGGTCACATGTTTTAATTGTGGTGAGAAGGGTCATTTCAAGAGAGAGTGTACACAGCCGGCTCAGCAAGGTAATCGAAACCTGTTCAATTCAAGCTACCAAAACAGACAAAACCAAAACCAGAATCAGGTATCATACAACAGTCCCAACATCTCTAGCTTTCAACCTCAAAATAACTACCAGAACCGTCAAAACACACAACAAAATACCAATACTAGACAATCCACATCTCAAAACCAACCACAACAGAATCCAAACCGAACCATTGTTCCCATCTCTACACCTAACACTCAAACCCAAACCCAAACTGAAAATCAAAACCAAGCACTTGTGATTCAAAAAGATGAAGGTTTTGATTGGACGGGTATGCAATTAGGAGTGGAAGAGATTACTGCTGGAAATGTGGCTTGTGTGGCACAAAAGATGAGTTTGGATAAACATATGGAGATTGAAGAGGATGTTGTGATAGAAAAAGTGGCGGAGTTGAAAATAGAAGAGTTGAATGAAGATGTGAATGATGAGTGTGAAGAGAAGAAATCTGGAATGATTCTTGATTCTGTCACAGATGTTGGAGAGCAATATGATTCAGCTTATTCAGACATGGAAAGTGATTCTGACTCGGAAGCTAGTGTGAACTCACTAGACGATGACATCAATCAGTTGCTAGCTGAAGCAGATTTCCTAATGACCCGCAAGTCGTGCATGGTGGATGATGCCTGCACAAAGATTGACTACTCAAAATTCTTTGCAGGGAAGGAAGCTCATTTCGCACTGATGGCAATGACAGAACCACCTAAACCGGTAAGTACTGAATCTCAATCTAAAGTATGTGTTAAATGTTCTGATTTTGATAGATTAATAGAAGAAAATAAGCAACTCAAGGTACAACTTGAGAGTGCTAAAATAAACTGTCAAAATTATAAAAAAGAATCAAAAGATTTCAACAAAGTACTTGATGGTTACAAAAAGGATGTATCTGAACTGAAAAAGACTTTGTCTATAAAGCAACTTGCCATTAACAACTATATAAATGAAATGGAAAACACAAAGTTAGAAATGGCAACCATCAAGTGCTTCGCTGAAAAAGTGAATAAAAAATTAGAGAGCTATAAGCACATTGCTTATGTAGTTGACCACATCATCGAAGAACCTTCACAGTCAAGTAGTGCAAACTACAAAGCTGTCCCATCTCCGGTGTTGTTCGAAAATCATAATTTACATGCGATAGCATCGGAGAATCTAGTCAAATCTGACTCCACATCAGATAACGAGTCCAACACATCTAGTGTCGGAGACTCGTATTCTGATGTGAGACCTGTTTTGTGAAACAATGAAGGTGTGGTAGCTGCAGATGATTCTGATGAAGAAGATGAACAGTCTGAGATAGTTGTTGAGAATGAAAGTGATATTCCTGACGAAAATCATATAATCACTACTGAACCAGTCTCACCATCTCAGATTGTCCATCCCATGGCTAATGCTCAGAGAAAGAATGTTGTTAAAAATGTTGAAAAGAAAGTGGTTAAGAAAGTTGAGAAAAATGTGGTTAAATCTGTTGAAAAGAAAACTGAAACTAAAACTAAGAAATCAAATGAAATGAACAACGAATCATGTGATAAACCTGTAAAAGTTTTCTATCGGATGCAAGGCTTCGATAAGATTATGTCTGATGACGAATATCCGATTCAATTTGTGAACTATTCAAAAATTGAAAAGATCTGGCAGGAAAGTACAATTTGGTTCCCAAAACATGAACGAACCAATGATATTCCTCCAGCCATTTTAAAGAAAATTTATTCGGATAATTCTAAAGACGCAAAGGTCAATGTCACACAATTCGTTAAGCCGATAGACACGTCAAATAGTTTCATTGAGCCGACTTACTCAAAGGACCCAGTTCCTGAGAGTTTGAGAAAACAGTGCATGGATGATCAATATCCCATTGCATGTTTTTCCAAGTCGAACATCAAGGAGAACTATGAAGAGTACCGTGCGTGTTTTAAGTGCGGGGAAAGGAGACATTTACTTGCCACCTGCCCGTATGTACGACACAAAAGGCACGAGGTGGAGATGAAGCAAAGACATGATTATCCAGTTGATAATTATAGTTATCCACAAAGACGGTTTTTCCCTCAGCCAGCACCTTATTATAATCAAAACAATTTTTACAACAAAAGGGAAAATCGTCCGATGACTTATGACAAACGCAACCGGATAGCTACTGAGAAACTATTGAAGAAACCATTGATGAACACAACTGCTGAAAACAAAAAGGTTCCTGTTAAACCTAATGCCAAATCAGCAGTTGGACCTGTCTCTGTTAAATCAGAGAAGGTAACCAAGAAGGTAGCATTCAAAGACGAAGTAAAGAAACCGGCTAAGACCTCAAAATCTCAGATCCGGATATTGAAAAGGTCTGAATAGTCTTGGTCATCAATGGAGTCTGAGGGTGCTTCAACTTCACAGAGTGTGAAATCTGAGAAAACAAAAGTTGAGTGTGAAAAGAAAGGGGTTGATAAAACCCAAGATGTTTGTGAATCTAATGAATCTTTGAAACAACCAGTTCAAAGACCCAAGACCAAACAAGCTTGGGTCCCCCGAATGATCTAATTGCTTTACTTGATATGTGTAGGGAGCTCCAGCTGGCCCTGTTAGCAGCCTCTGGATTGTTGACAGTGGAGCTTCTGGCCACATGACAGAGGATCTCACGCTACTTTTTGATATCAAGAGTATAAATGGAGGTTACGTAGCGTTTGCAGGAAATAAAGGAGGCTACATTACGATAGAGGGGAGTGTTAGCAACGGGGTAGTGACATTTGAGCGGATATCGTATCTGAAACAGATAGATTACAATCTACTCAGTGTCAGCCAAATCTGTGATAAGCAATTCTCTGTTTATTTTGACGACAAATCTTGCTACATCCTGAAACCGGGTTTTGAACTTCCAAAAGAGTGGGTGATGCTAAAGGCACCGAGAGTAAACAACTTGTATATTCTCGATATGTCCAAAGCTTTGACCACCCATGGCCAAGTCACGTGTTTCCTCTCTAAGGCTACAGAAAAAGAATCTATCATGTGGCACAGGAGAATGGGACACATTCATTTGAGAAAGATGAACCAGTTGGTGAAGAATGAACTTGTCACTGGACTTAATGTGAAACATTTCCATTTGAATGAAAAGTGTATTAGTTGTAAAAAGGGTAAGCAGTACAAACAGACCCATAGACCAAAGAAAGTTAATTCCGTTGAACTACCGCTTGAGCGTTTGCACATGGATTTATTTGGTCCAGTCAAGCGTAAAAGTCATGCTGGGGAATTGTACTGTCTTGTGGTGACTGACGATTATTCAAGATTCTCATAGGTTATGTGCTTACACCAGAAAAGCGACACGTTTGACAACCTGAAAGTTCTGTTTACTCGTCTGGAGAATATCTATGGTCTAAAGATCAAACGAATCCGGAGTGATAATGGGACGGAGTTCAAAAACGCTCAGATGGATGATCTTTGCGAAAACAAAGGAATTCATCACGAATACAGTGCTCCGTATACACCCCAGCAGAACGGTGTCGCAGAAAGGAAGAACAGGACTCTAATCAAAACGGCGAGAACAATGCTTGCGGACTCAAATCTTCCAGTCATGTTCTAGAATGAAGCAATTTACGCAACATGTTACACTCTAAATCATGTTTTAACAGTGAAGAAGTTTGGTAAAACTTCTTATGAGCTGTTGAACCGACGAAAGCCGAATCTAGAGTATCTAGAACCGTTTGGAGCCCCTTGTACAATGCTTAATCCTTCGGAGAAGTTCGCACCAAAGGCTGAAGAAGGCTATTTTGTTGGATATGCAACCCCACTAAAAAGGGTATTCAACAAAAGAACTAGAAAAGTCGAGGAGTGGGCTAACGTCGAAGTACAAAGATACACTCAAAATGTACAGGGTGGCGGTCCAGATTGGATGTTTGATTACAAAGACTTATTTGAATCATTCAATCTAGATAGCATGGTTGAAGAAGCTGTACTCCGTTTATATTACGAGGTCGAAAACGCAGTGACTTCACCGTTAGTGCGTTCGATCACTGTAAATCCTCAAGCGGCTTCTAATGATACCACTGCTCCTGTGATGGAAGAAGACGTGTTCCAAGAAGCTTCAATAACTCTTAATTCATCAGATTTAGAAGATGAAGACGATGATGCTACAAGTGAAGCTATTCTGGACAATGCTACAGTGACACCACCAGTGAACCAACTACAACTGATGCTTCAACATCGAATGTAGCTAATGATCTGGTTTCTACAGAGAATTTGACGACTCAAACGGGAGTGCAAGTACCTGATTATCCGGAATCTCGGATACATCGGATACACCCGCTTGAACAGGTTATTGGTGATCCTGGTAGCAGCGTTATGACAAGAGGGCAATTGAGAAATGCTCAAGCACCAGAGAATATTGGCAATCTTGCTTTATATGCCAAAATACAAAAATCTGGTTTTCAAAATGACTGGTCTTTCGCTTGTTATGTTTCGCAGGTCGAGCCGCGGACGTACAAGGAAGCTCTTTTGGATGATGCTTGGGTGGAAGCGATGCAAGAAGAGTTGTTACAATTTCAGAAACTTGGAGTTTCGACACTGTCAGATTTGCCCCCGGGAAGAAAGAAGATTGGAACCAAATGGGTTTTTAAGTGTAAAAAGGATGATAGAGGTGTTATAGTGAGAAACAAAGCTCGTTTGGTTGTTCAAGGTTTTCATCAAGTTGAGGGAATCGACTACAATGAAATCTATGCACCTGTTGCACGCTTGGAAGCTATACGAATCTTCCTGGCGTTTGAATCCTGGAAGAAATTCAAGGTGTATCAGATGGATGTAAAGAGCGCATTTCTTTACGGTGTGGTCAAAGAGGAAGTTTACGTAGGTCAACCACCAGGCTTTGAGGACCCTATTCACCGGGATAAGGTTTATGTCTTAAACAAAGCTCTCTACGGGTTGCACCAAGCTCCGAGACAATGGTATGAGGAGCTGAGCACGTATCTTCTCTCGAAAGGATTCAAACGCGGATTGGTAGACTGCACACTGTTCATGAAACGAGCAGGAGATGACTTGCTTCTTGTGCAAATTTATGTTGATGATATTATTTTCGGGTCTACTAACGAACTTCTATGCAGGGAATTTGAAAAGGTTATGCAGGAAAAGTTCGAAATGAGCGCAATGGGAGAAATGCAGTTTTTCCTAGGCTTGCAGGTGGAGCAAAGACCAACGGGGATCTTTATTCACCAGACCAAATACGTTTCTGAAGTCTTGAGCCGATTCCAGATGGATGATTCGAAGCCGATGGATACCCCGATACAACCTAATCACGGGATTGGAGTTGACGCTAAGGGGGAGCTGACTGATCCATTTACATACAGACCAATCGTCGGATCTCTGATGTATCTCACCGCGTATAGACCGAATATAATGTTTGCAACATGTCTTTGTGCACGATATCAGTCGAAGCCGAAACAAAGTCATCTTGCAGCTGTGAAGCGTATCCTTAGATATCTGAAGGGTTGTCCATCGAAAGGACTTTGGTACCCTCATGATGATAATTTTGACCTAATCGCTTTTAGTGATGCAGATTGGGGCGGCTGTGACAAAGACAGCAAATCCACAACGGCTGGATGTCAGTTTATGGGGAGCAGGCTCGTGACCTGGCAATGCAAGAAACAGACCGCAGTTGCACTATCCACATGTGAAGCAGAATACGTTTCAGCATCGAGCTACTGCTCAAAGGTTCTTTGGATCCAACAACAGATGGTGGATTACGGTTTGCAATTTCTTAAAACCCCTATTTACTGTGATAATGAAGCCGCAATCGCATTAACAAAAGACTTAATAAATCACTCAAAGGCTAAACATATCCGGATTAAATATCATTTTATCCGTGATTGTTATACTAAAGAGTTGATCGATATGGTCAAAATCCACACTGATTACGAACGCGCAGATCTTTTTACCAAAGCTTTTGACAAATCCAGATTTGATTATCTATTAAAGGCAAATGGTATTAAAGAAAAACAAGACTGATCACCACCTCAGTCTATCATTTTTTTTAGTTTAATTTTTACTGTTTTTCAGAAAAATTTCGAAAATCCAAAAACATTGAAAAATTTCAAAAACCATAAAAATTAGAAAATTTCTTTGCTGACTGCTATATCTTCTTCCCTTAGATTAATGCCGTCAGATTTCTGTGAACAAACGATATCTGGCAGTCACATATTTGAATTGCTCCAGCTTATCCTTGGGAACAGTAAATTCAAAAATTTATAAAAATCAGAAAAATCAAAAATGATTTCCTGGAGTAAAAGGGGAAATGATAGTACATCAGTGGGGATCTGACACATTCTAAGTATTGTACTGCTAAATAGGACGTGTGTCTGAGTCTGTGTGATGTGCTGATAGGCTTCGTAGACCTATTACTGCGTGTCTGATACATACATTTCAAACGAATTGTTGTGTGGATGAACTCCTCATGGGCATATGGTCTTAGTACCATAATGTCGTTTGATAGGGTATTTGTACAAAACTCGGAGGTTTAGGGTCGTTATGTTATTAGTTGTCTGGGGATAGCCTCTCTGATCTTCTGCTGTAAGTCATTACGGACCTAGATCAGACAGGGTGTCTTTATAAAAGAGCTTTATGCCAAATCCTAAAGTTACCGAATTGAGGAACTTTCTATGTTTTATGATGATCAAAGATTATCTATTACATCGTATTAATCACTGATGCATATCATGATTAATATCAGTCCTCAACCTGGTAAAGTGCACATGTTACTTTGCTGCATTAATTTGCTGACCTGTATACCTCTGTGCATTATACCTTGTAAATTTACAGACGACGAAAGCATAATCACGCTTTACAATGAGTCTTTGTGCATATACTTCTTGATACGGGAGTATGTCGTGTGCGTGGGAACCACAGACAATTATGTTTATACTATAAATAACAGTATCAGTTTAAAGCACTACACAAAAGTCTGCATCTGAGTTTATGTGGATCACAATATCAGCAGTTGCCAGATCACACATTGTCTTTAATGATAATAATTCAAAAGATCAACGGTGTGATCAGATTTCTCAATAACTGATATGATCCCTTTACCGGAAATCACAAAAACATTTACTGTTTTCATTTACATTTCTGTATTTTATTTTCTCATCAAAAATTACAAAACTCAAAAAGATTTTAGGTGTGTTTTAGTATAAACTTTAGAAAATCCAAAAAGATTTTACATTTCTATCTTTCTTTTTGATAGCTGATGGTGGTTGATGTCGATTTTCTAAACCTTGATGAACCTTTTGAGCTTTGTAATCTTTTAAATGTGAAAATATGAGTGTTGGATGCTTACAAGTTGAAAAATAATTGGAACGGGACTCGATTTTGAGATTTGAAAAATTTATCAAAAATCCCAGTTCTCGTTCGCCCATTCGTTTGGTCGAACGTGGGATTTTTAATGCTCCTTCGTATGATTAAAACGGGCGAATGAGAGTGTTCTTGAACATCTGTCTCATTCGAACCCTTTTGCCTCGTTCGAACCTTTAACTAGGGTCGAAGGAGACAAAAGTGTCTCATTCGACCGGTGAGAATGGTCGAAGGAGCATGCCTATATATACCCATTCAGTCTCATTCGAACCCTTATCAAATTTTTTCAAAATTTCTGAACTGAAGTCCATTTGTTGCCCTGTTGTTTTGCCATTTATCAAAGTGTTCGTCTTGTTCTTCTGATCATTGTGCACTATTTCTTACAGGTTAATACATCAGTTTCAAGGATTAATCGATGGTTTTCAGTTTTTGAGCCCTAGCTTTCTAAAACCTGATTAATTGATGTTGTTTGTTTCAATTGATGGATAGGATTCAATGCTTAACAGTTTTAGGGGGAGATAGTGCAAAAACATTGGTTTAATCATCATCAGTTTGCATAATCGATTCTTAAACCCTAGTTTTTGATAGAAAATAGTTAATCATTGAACAAATGTTAAAATTGATTGTGTGGAAACTTTAATCGGTGTTGTTACTTGCTCAATGAATCAATATAACAAGTTAAAAGCAACAGATTATCATAATTGAAAACTTGAATTATGAACAGTCTCTTTCGCCCATTACGAAGGGTCGAAGGTGACTAATTTGGGCGAAGGAGATGTTTAAATGGGCGAATGAACAATTTTTGGGCGAATGAAACTTTTTATCAAAAACCCTTACATTCGTATCTTTATATTTTCACATTCGCACCTAGATTTTCTCATTCGTACCCCCGTTTGGGCGAATGAGAAGATTAATTACCAAATTTTCAAAGTTTGAATTTTTTTTTTTTTGTTGATTTTTAACATGTTTCTTAGTTTTGTTTTGCAGATCAAACCATGTCTGAACAAGAGAAGCCTACTGAACAAGCCGGATCATCCTCACAGCCTGCAAAGAAAGTGACTGAAGAGCTTTTAACATTCGAGAATGCGCATAATTGCTGTGCGTATCTTGGAGAGGTTAAAAAGCATACTGAGTTTATTGAGATCATAGAGTTCTTGAAGAGAAGTCGGGTGATAGACGCGATTGCTACACCTACCATTATTTACAAAGACATGATGCAAGAAGTCTGGACTGAAGCGAAGTTGGATTTCTGGAATTGCGAATCGTCTGTGATTAGCAAGATCCAAGGAAAGATGGTGATTGTGTGTGAGCAGGATATTAGAGAAGCCTTGAATTTGCAAGATGAGAAGACGGATCCTAAAGAGCTTAGTTTTATGGATCAACGAAAGTGCTTTCTGAGGATGAAGTACAATGGACCGATTACCGATGGTTCATTGCATAAGGGAAAGCTGTGTCCACAGTTCAAATACTTGGCACATGTTCTGATACACGTTTTTAGTTCAGCTGCTGGAGGTTATGATTTGATGCGTAAAAGTATTAGCTCGATGATGGTGGCACTGGTATTGAACAAACCGTTCAATGTATCAGGGATGCTAATGGAACATTTATTGGAGCCTGTGAATGGTACGAGGAATCTGAAGTTCTTGTTGTATCCTCGATCCCTCCAGATGGTGTTTGATCATAAATACAAAGATTTGAAGAGGGATCCTAAGCACATTGTTGTTCAAGAACATATGTCAATCAATACACTTGCTAGGATGAAAGCTTACAAAAGATTGTCAGTGAATGAACGTCCACCTGTAAGACGTTTATTTGGACATCTAGCAAGGATTGATTATGAGGATCCAGGTGAAGGGGAAGTGAGACATGCTAACAGTGATTCAGATCCAGATAATCCATTACATCCTGTTGATCCAGATGCGAAGCGAAAGAGACAGGTTGTTAATGTTGGTGCAAAGAGTGGAAAGGGTAAGGAAAAAGAGATCCGAATA
The DNA here is from genome assembly GCA_028751855.1 of Ambrosia trifida. Lineage (NCBI taxonomy): Eukaryota > Viridiplantae > Streptophyta > Magnoliopsida > Asterales > Asteraceae > Ambrosia > Ambrosia trifida. The sequence continues at coordinate 129,267,832 of CM054128.1, read as the reverse complement.
GAGGTTGTACCTGAACCTGCTAAGAAGAAGAGTACACCGAGAAGAAGCAAGACAATGGCTAAGAAAGGAGTGCATATTGTGGATGAGGCGTCGATTGATTCTGAAGAGACGCAAGAAGATGAACACTGGGATTCGGAAACTGAAACGCTGAAGACTACCACGCCCAAGGCCACTGTGGCTGGTGAGTCTGTTAGTTTAAACCAGTCTGTTGAAGATCAAGGTAATTAGAGCCCAATTCCTGTTGATGAAGATGAAGAGGGTCTTAATGTAGAAGAAGATTTTCCTGGTTCACCTGTACAGGCTGTGAAATCAAAGAAGAAGCCTCAGTACAAGAAACAAGAGAAGGTACTGAAACCGAGTCAAAAGAGAATCAGCGAGATTGAATCACTCATTGCTGGAAAGAAACTACCACCAGCTTCTAGTTCCAAGTCACTGGTTACTGCACCTGTATCTAAGAAGCAAAAGACTGCAACTACTTCTAGCACAGAATTGGGAAATGAATTACCTGTTGATGAGTTCAATGAAGCGTTAGACAATGTGCTCAAGAAGATGAGGAAAGGCAAACTGCCTGAAGTTGCTGAGATGCATGTTAAAAAGAAGGTCACAGTTGATAGTGATGTGATGACTGCTGTGAACCAAAGGCTATCTGAAATGATGAGCATTATTAACAAACAGCAAACCGAGATTGAGCAATTGAAGTCGAATGATAAAAAGATGTTGGAAGTTGTAGTCACATCTCACGATAACCGTGAAGAGTGGAAGGAAACAATCAAAAAGTTGAAGAAAGAGAACAAAAAATTGCTGAAACACGAACAGAGGAACACCAGAAGGTATATTGCTTTAAAAGAGGAGAACAAAAAGCTGAAGGAGAGTAACAAGAACATGGACAATCTGATAAAAGACTTGTACTCTCGAGCTCCTCTACTTCAAGCTGGTGAAGAAGATAAAGAACAAGAAGAAGAGAAAGTTGATTATGAACCATCTGACGATGAAGAGGATGAAGATCTTGATGAAGATGCAGGTAACGATCCTCAAAAGAAAAAGAAGAAAGATGATGGAGATGATGGTAGTTCAGATGGTGGATCAGAAAGATGATGGAGATGATGAAAACGCTAAGAAATATAAGTATGAGAAGCGTGATTCGAGCAAAGGTGGAGAGTCAAGCTCAAAGACTCCAGGTGAAAATGTAGATAATGACGTTTTCTGGAATGAAAAACTGCAGTCTTTATCTGAAAAAGACAAACACATGTATCGCCAGATGCTTACAGATCGAGTCTGGACGATTGACATGATAGGCAGGTTTCCAGAAATATTCGAGTCTAGTAATAAGCCGTATAAGTTGGAGTTTGATGACTCAGATTTAGAAGATGGAGAGGTTTCTGCGGCGGTTTCTAAGGAAATACTTGAAATACTTGCTGATAATTTCATTCCAAAGATACCTGAAAAGGAAGCCGGGAATCATTCAGATGACCGTGACGTTCCTGCATTTGAAGAAGTTGAGATGGAAGACATTACAAGTGAGGAATATCCACAATACTATAAGAATGATTAAGATTCTGGATTTCCTGGATTTTCTGATGAAGTGCTAAACCAGGCTGAGAAACTTGCTAAGGAAAAGAGCAAACTGTTTGAAGATGAAGTGTTCAAAGGGCATGATAAGCCACAGTTCGAGCAATCTGATAGTTTGAAAGAACTTTTGAGGAAATTGAAAGAGAAGGAGAATAACCGTCCTAAAGCTGAGATACAAGGTAGCTTCTACAAACTTCACAGTGAAATTTTCAAAGGTCGTGCATTGGCTTGGAAGTTTGTTAAGCAACTGAAATGCATAGCAGTCAAGTGGGAGAAGGGAATTCTGTACTTTAACAAATTCCATGACCTGAAGACTCTCCCTTACTGGGCTATTCGTGATATTTGTCGTCACCGAATATCGGGAGCGTCAAATAGTCAAATTTCATATGTTGCTGAGAGGATGACGAGAGAGAGCCGAACTAAGTGGGATTTATTTGCACCTCAATATCCAAAACGAATCGTTCATAAAAAGGATATTGACATGATTACTGGAATGCCCAAAGTGACGCTGAAGTATAAGCCACCGCGAGTGTTGAAGAAGATTCCTTTGATGCCGATTCCACAACACTTCGCCAAAGACTTTATTTGGTGGTACTATGATTGGAAGATAGCAGAGGCTGTGATCGTGCTGAAAGATGGTGAAAAGAACTTCAAGAAGATACACATTTTTGATCCCATGTGGTTGATTAATTGTTCACATGAGGATATAATAATGTTGTTCTATAATCCGATTTGTTCTGAGGTTAAGGATGCTGAACAAGCAGGCAAATACCAACGTGTGGTATTTCTGTGCTTTGCTTATGATATAAATGCTGGATGTGACTATGACAAGAAGCTCGGTAGGTTTGTGAAGATACAGAAGGTGCCTGAAGTGAAAAAGACGAAGCCGAAGACATTTCATGAACCGGTGCTGACTAAGGAACAGAAAATTCAGCGGCATATCAAGTTGATGAACATCAGAATGGACGAAGAACGTCGACAACAATCCAAGCATAGTCGAGGGGGAGTTTGTAGATGCATTTATGCGACTAATGCTTTGGATTTGCAATAAACATATGTTAATAGTAAGAGTCGAATGGGCGAAGGAGTTGTAATATGGGCGAAGGAAGAAATGAGAAGGTGCGAAGGAAGAATTTCATACGAAGGAGACACATGAGGCGAAGGAAGATTTTGATTGTTATGTATTGCTTCATTCGACCAGAGTGTTTGGTCGAATGTGCACGTTCGCACGAACAAAGTGGGCGAATGTGCAGCCTATAAATAGGTTAAGCTGATTTTTGAAAGTAAGTTTAGCATTATTATTCCCTCCAAGTCTAATGTGTCTCTCTAGTGTTTTTGTAAACTTAATTCACGTTCATACCTTGTTGTCTTCACTTTATCAACGTGTAATTGAGTCTTGATTATTAATGAAAAAGCTTTGAATGATGATTTACTTGTTTTGATCTGATTGATTATCATTTTGTGATTGGTTTAGGGTTTCCGCAACTAAACCAAACTTGTTTGATCATTTCTTTGTTGATTAATCGATCCTTATAGCTCATACAACTTGTAAAAGCTACCTTGAACTTCAGTCTTTGGAAGGTTAGTTTCTTTTTCTTTAAGCTTCCTCAATAGTTCTTTCAAAGCGTCAGATTGTTCAGTATTTGGCGTTTGACAATCTGGGAACACGTCTTCAACAAACTTCTTACTCTTTTCATGAGCAAGTTTCTCAGGCTGGCTCAACATTTCATCAGAAAATTCAGGAATCCAGAATCTTTGTCATTCATAAAGTGTTCTGGATATTCCTCGCTAGTAATATCCTCAATCTCCACTTCTTCAAACACAGGAACATCTCTATCATCGGAGTGATTACCTGCTTCTTTCTCAGGTATATTTGGTATCTGGTTATTACTCATCAACTCCTGTAGAGATTTACCAACCTGTTTCGCCAGTCCCTCCAATATCTCTTTCGACATAGCTGCAGAAACTTCTCCATCTTCTAAATCAGGATCATTATACTCCAACTCAAAACGCATATCGTTGACTCAAATATCTCTGGAAACCTGCCTGTCATCTCGATCGTCCAGACTCTTTCAGTCAACATCTGGCGATACAATTTCTTGTCATCTTCAGATAAAGATCTGATCTTCTCATTCCAGAAGATATTATCATCGTCAGTAGTACCACCAGGAGCTTTCGAACTGGATTCTCCTGTGCCTTTTCCCGATCCTCTCTTCTCACACTTATACTTTTCAGTATCATCATCATCATCACTATCAGAACTAGCAGAGCAATTATCTTCACCTGAATCATCTCCTAAACCATCATCATCATCACCATCATCTTTCTTCTTCTTTTTAGGAGCATCACTGGTATCCTCATTCAACTAATCATCTTCTTCTTCTTCTTCATCAGATGGTTCATAATCAACTTCCTCCTCATCACGTTCTTTATCTTCTTCACCAGCTCGTAGTTTTGGAGCTTTAGAGTACAAATCTTTTATCATATTATTCATACTCTTGTTGTCTGCTTTCAGCTTCTTGTTCTCCTCTTTCATAGTAATGTACCTTCTGGTGTTTCTCTACTCATGTTTTAACAACTTCTTGTTTTCTTTCTGAAGTAGTTTAACCTTTGCTTTTAGAGCTTCATGATTTTCATGTGAAGATTCAACAACATCTAACATCTTCCTGTCATCATTTCTCAACTGTTCAATCTCTGCTTGTTGCTGATTTATGATCTTCATCATATCTGCAAGCTTCTGGTTAACTGCAGTCATCACATCACTATCCACAGTAACCTTAGGTGTTAAAGCTTCAGTAACTGGAATCTTTCCTTTCTTCAACTTTTTCAACACTCTATCCAATGAATCATTAAACGCATCAGTTGGCAAATCAGTATGCTCAGCAGGAGATGATGTCTTTTGTTTCTTTGCTACTGGGGATGTGATGGGTGATTTAGAACTAGATGCTGCAGGCAATTTCTTTCCAGCAATCAAATTCTCAATATCTCTAGCTCTTTTCTCCATTGGCTTCACAACCTTCTCTTTCTTCTTATATAAAAGCTTCTTCTGTTTCTCTCCTGTCTTTGGCGATCCTCCATAATCTTCGGATCCCAATCCCAATCCTTCATCAATCTCATCCAATGCAATAGGACTTTTTGTCCTTTGCTCTTCTACAGACTTGTTTAGACTCTCAGACTCACCAGCCACAGTGGCCTTGGGCGTGGTGCTCTTAACAGTCTCATTCTCTAAATCCCATCTCTCATCTTCCTGTGTCTCTTCAGAATCAACAGACACATCATCAACCAAATGTAAACCCTTTTTGGCTACACTTTTATTTCTTCTAGAAACTTTCTTCTGTGCGGGTTCTACATCATCTTGTTTTTCTTTACCTTTCCCAGTCTTTGCACCGACATTCACTACTTGCCGCTTTCTCTTTGCAACAGGATCAACTGGGCATAAAGGATTATCTTCATCAGAATCACTGTTAACATTCCTAGCTTTATCCTTTCCTGGATCTACATATCCTGGATTAATCAAATGACCAAACATATTCTTGTGTGGTGGTCTTTCATTCATCAGCACACCCTTATAACCCTTCATTCTAACAAGCGTGTTCAGGTTCATGTGATCCTGTACGACTATCTGAGTAGGATCTCTTCGCAATTTCTTATACGTCTCATCCGATATCATATGCAGGAACCTCGGATATAGCAGAAACTTCTTGTTCTTCAAACCTCTGAGTGGTTCCAGCATGTGTTCAAGTATCATACCAGATACATTGAACGACTTGTTTAAGATTAGGGCAACCATCAAAGAGCTAATACTCTTCCTCATAACATCTTACCCTCCACTCACTGATCCAAACACATGTAACATGACGTGAGCGAGATACTAGAACTGAGGGCATAGCTTCCCTTTGTGTAATGAACCATCAGTAATCGGTCCATTGTACTTCATTCGTAGGAAGCACTTTCTCTTTTCAATCCATGATAGTTCTCTTGGATCTGTCTTCTTATCTTGTAACTTCAGTGCCTCTCTAATATCATCTTTAGAAACAATCACGAGCTCTCCCTGGATCGTACTTACAACAGCAGATTCATTGTTCCAGTAATCCATCTTGGTATTCTTCCAGAATTCTTCCTGATGATCTTTATATATGATGGCGGGGGTAGCAAGGGCAACTATCACACGACTTCTCTTCAAGAAATCTACAATGCCGGTGAATTCTGTGTGTTTCTTCAAATCTCCCATAAACGCACAGCAATTGTGTGCTGCTTCGAATGGTAATTCTTCAATCTGTTCCTTTCCAGCTGCCTGCTCTGAAGATCCAGCGGGATCATCAGCACTTTCCTGTTCAGACATGATTAGCCTGCAAAATAAATCAAGAAAACACGTTAAAAATGGACAAAAAATATCCTAAACTTGAAATTTTTAATTTTGAAATTCTACATTCGACCATTCGAAGGTACGAATGTGAAAATAAAGGTTCGAATGTGGAATCAAGGGTTCGAATGTGAAAATCAGTGATTAAAATTGTACATTCGACCAAACATTTCCACTTTCGATCGTTTGAACATCTTCTTTCGACCAAAAGCCACGTTTGACCATTTGAAATTGGGCGAATGTCGACTGTTCATCTTCTTCAAATTGCAGATTTTGATTTGGATCGTTTTAACATGCCATTTTGATTTGAATACCATCTATTATGGCCGATTAGTCTTTCCCAATCAACAATTTTATCCATTAATCAGTGTTTATATGTTTTCAATTGAAAACTAGGGTTCGAAGCTTTTTAATCATCAATTGAACATTCTAAGTTGTTTAAGTCCTGGATTTTTGTTTATTCTCCCCTAAAACATATAAACATTGACTCCTTAACATGAATGTTAACAATTAGTGGTTAAAAAATAAGTTTGAATCCGGTTTAGGGTTCAAACACAAATTTAATGATTATGATCTGTTAAGTGGATGATAACCTGCAAATGATGAATCAAAATGATCAGCAAAACACATCGAACACAATGATATGATTTTTAATTCACGAGCAACAAAATCACTTTATCATAGAAATGTGAAATTTTTTGAATATGGGGGTTGAATGTGCAGATCAGGTATATATAGGCTCCACATTCGACCAAACGACTAGGGCGAATGTGAAAACTTATCCACCTTCGACTCTATTTAAAGGTTCAAATGTAGAAAAATGGTTCAAATGCGAAATTAACACATGAACACTCACATTCGACCATTTGAAAGGTTCGAATGAGCAGGAAAATTCCACCTTCGACCCAACGAAGGGGCGAATGAAAATTGGAATTTTTGAAGTTTTTACCAAATCTCAAAATCGAGCCCCGTTCAAAAATTTTCTTAACTTTTAAGCATCCGACATTCATTATTTCCCATTTTAAGATGACAAAACTCAAATGGTCCATCAAGCTTTAGAAAATAACCAACAACCACCATCATTTATCAAAAATAAGATAGAAATGTAAAATCTTTTGGATTTTCTGAACTTTTTGTTAAAACACACCTAAAATCTTTTTGAGTTTTGTATTTTTGACGAGAAATGTAAAATGCTCAGAATGTAAAGATAAAACAGTAAATGTTTTGTGAAATCCGGTAAGGGGATCATATCAGGTATTGAGAAATCTGATCACACAGTTGATCTTTTTTATTTATTATCATTAAAGAGAATGTGTGATCTGGCAACTGCTGATATTGTGATCCACATAAACTCACATGCAGTGCTTTAGACTGATACTATTATTTATAGTATAAACTCAATTATCTGTGGTTCCCACGCACACGACATGCTCACGTATCAAGAAGTAAATGCACAAAGACTCATTGTAACGCGTGATTATGCTTTCGTCATCTGCAATTTACAAGGTATGAGGCACAGAGGTATACAGGTTAGCAAATCAATGGAACAAAGTAACTTGTGCACTCTACCAGGTTGAGGGCTGATATCAATCATTATTTGCATCAATGATTGGATACGATGTAATAGATAATCTTTGATTATCGTCATACATGGAAAGTTCCTCAATTCGGTAACTTTAGGATTTGGCTTTACAACTCTTTTATAAAGAGACCCTGCCTGATCTAGGTCCGTAATGACTTACAACAGAAGATCAGAGAGGCTATCCCCACATAACTAATAACATAACGACTCGAAACCTCCGAACTTTGTACAAATACTCTATCAAACGAAATTACGGTACTAAGACCATATGCCCATGAGGAGTTCATCCACACTCCAATTCGTTTGATATGTATGTATCAGGCACGCAGTAATAGGTCTACGAAGCCTATCAACACATCACACAGACTCAAACACACGCCTTATATTGCATTACACTTCTTTAGCATGTGTCAGATCCCCACTGATGTACTATCATTTCCCCTTTTTCTCCTGGAAATCATTTTGGTTTTTTTTTTCTAATTCTTATGGGTTTTTGAATTTTTCAATGTTTTTGGTTTTTTTTTCTGAAAATAAACTCTACCAAAAAATGTAAAACATATTTTTGGATTTTTGCAGTTTTATGAAAACAATAAAAACAAAAATTAAAAAGCGATAAACTGAGGTGGTGATCAGTCTTGTTTTTCCTTTATACAATTAGCTTTTAAAAGATATTCAAATCTTGATTTATCAAAAGCTTTGGTAAAAAGATCTGCACGTTGATAGTCAGTGTGGATTTTGACCATATCAATCAACCCTTTTGCGTAACAATCACGGATAAAATGATATTTGATCCGGATATGTTTAGCTTTCGAGTGATTTACTAAGTCTTTTGTTAATGCAATTGCGGACTCATTATCACAGTAAATAGTGGTTTTAAGAAATTTCAAACCGTAGTCCACCATCTATTGTTGTATCCAAAGAACTTGTGAGCAGCAGCTTGATGCAGAAACGTACTTTGCTTCACATGTGGATAAGGCGACTGTAGTTTGTTTCTTGCATTGCCAGGTCACGAGCCTGCTCCCCATAAACTGGCATCCAGCCATTGTGGATTTGCTGTCTTTGTCACAGCCACCCCAATCTGTATCACTAAAAGCGATTAGGTCAAAATTATCATCATTAGGGTACCACAGTCCTCTCGACGGACAACCCTTCAGATATCTAAGGATACGTTTGACAGCTGCAAGATGACTCTGTTTCGGCTATGATTGATAACGTGCACAGAGACATGTGGCAAACATTATATCTGGTCTGGAAGCGGTGAGGTACATCAGAGATCCAACGATTGCTCTGTATGTAAAAGGATCAGTTAGCTCCCCCTTAGCGTCAACACCAATCCCGTGATTAGGTTGTATCGGGGTATCCATCGGCTTTGAATCATCCATCTGGAATTGGCTCATGACTTCAGAATCATATTTCGTCTGGTGAATAAAGATCCCTGTTGGTCTTTGTTCCACCTGAAAGCCTAGGAAAAACTGCATATCTCCCATCGCGCTCATTTCGAACTTTTCCTGCGCAGAGACATGTAGCGAACATGATATCTGGTCTAGATGCTGTGAGATACATTAGAGATCCGACGATTGCTCTGTATGTGAAAGAATCTGTCAGCTCCCCTTAGCGTCAACTCCAATCCCGTGATTAGGTTGTATCGGGGTATCCATCGGCTTCGAATCTTCTATGGAGGATCGTTTTGTCAAAAACAAGAAGTTTGATCAAACAAGTCTACCAATTTAGGCGCGGAATCCCTAAATCAGTTACGAAATGATAATAATATGAACAAAAACACACAAATCACCTTTTAATCTCGATTTCATTCATAAACAATATTGATTAAGCTTACAAAACCTTGTTTACAATAAAATAAACACTAATCAGAAAAGTCTAGAACTCTAGAGAGAAATACAAGTCGAATGGGGAACACAAAATGAAAAAAGTTAATGTTATAACCAAAATTTCTATTTATATAGGCCTGCACATTCGCGCCCCCGTAAGGGTCGAATGTGCAGGTTTGACCTTTCTTTAGGTCAAACAAACACATAGCAGTTCAGTCTTCCATCTTCGACCACTATATCCCACCTTCGAACCTTTTCAGCCACCTTCAACCCTTCAAGATCCACTTTCGACCCTACGTTTTTACCTAAGCAGAAATGAATGTACAATCCAATAGCACTAGTCGCAAAACATGTATCAACAAACTCCCCCTCGACTATTACTTGGATTACCTTCGTGCTTCCTCCATCTGTTTATTCATCAACTTGATGCGCAATAATGTCTTCTGCTCTTTGGTCATGACTGGTTCAAAAGTTTGTTTAGGTTTCTTCTTTTCTTTCGTAATCTTCACAAACTTTCCCAGTTTCTTGTCATAGTCACATCCCGCATTAACATTTCAATCGAAACACAAGCATACCACACGTTGGTATTTCAAAGCTTGTTCGCTATCTTTCTCCTCACAATAGATTGGGTTGTAATACAGCATAATGATGTATTCGTGTGAGCAATTTATCAACCACATTGGATCAAAAATATGTATCTTCTTGAATTCATCTTTCCCATCCTTCAATAAGATAGCAGCTTCTGCGGTCTTCCAATCGTAGTACCACCACATGAAATCTTTTGAAAAATGTTGTGGAATAGGCATCAAAGGAATATGTTTCAATACGGTCAGTGGTTTATACTTCAAAGTCACCTTGTTCATCCCAGTAATCGGATCAATACTCTTCTTATGAACAATACTTTTAGGATACTGTGGAGTGAACACTTCCCATCTCGTTCTGCTCTCTCTAGCCATGCAATCTGCAAAATAGCCAACTGCATCATTGTTTACAGTTGCACCTAACAAAGTATGTCGGCAGACGTCGTGTACAACCCAGTAAGGTAGTGTTTTGATGTCATGGAATCTGTTGAAATACAAAATTCCCTTTTCCCATTTCACTGCAACACACCTTAGCTGTCTCTGGTATTTCCAACCTAGAGCTCTTCCCTTGAATAATTCGTTGTGAAATTTATAGAAACCTTCCTGAATCTCAGTCTTCGGTCGGTTGGCTTCTTTTTCTTTCTGTTTCCTCAACAAGCTTTTCAGATCGTCAGATTGTTCAACATTTGGTTTCTGGTTTTCTGAGTTCTTGAAGACTTCATCAACGAATGTCTTACTCTTTTCACGTGCCAGTTTCTCAACTTGGCTTAACATTTCATTAGAAAATTCAGGAAATGCAGAATCCTGTTTGTCTTTGAAATACTCTGGATATTCCTCACTGGTAATATCCTCCATCTCAACATCTTCAAACACTGGTGTATCTCTATCATCAGAGTGATTTCCTGCTTCTTTCTCAGGAATATTAGGAATCTGATTCTCACTCATTAACTCTTCAAGAGATTTACCTACTTGTCTAGCCAATCCTTCAAGTATTTCTTTAGAAATAGCTGCAGAAACTTCACCATCTTCAAGATCAGGATCGTTATACTCAAGCTCAAATCTCATATCATCTGATTCAAATATTTCTAGAAACTTTCCTGTAAGCTCTTTCATCCAGACTTTCTTATTTAACATCTGACGATATAACTTTTTGTCTTTATTTGATAAAGATCTGATCTTTTCATTCCAGAAAATATTATCATCATCAGTGTTACCACCAGGAGCTTTCGAGCTTGATTTTCCTGCATCTTCACCAGCATCTCTCTTTTCACACTTATACTTATCAGTATCATCATCATCTGCAGAACTGTTATCAAAATCATCTCCAGAAACATCTTTATCATCATCATCATCATCATCATCATCATCTTTCTTCTCAGGAGCATCACCGGCATCCTGTTCTAATTCCTCATCTTCTTCTTCTTCTTCCTCTGATTCAGATGGTTCAAAATCAACAAGCTCTTCTTCATGCTCTTTATCTTCCTCACCTTCTTTCAACTGAAGAGCTTTCTCATAAAGATCATCAATAAGCTTCCTTAAGCTCTTATTTTCTTTCTTCACTTGTTTGTTCTCGAGTCTCAAAGAAATGTATCTTCTAGTATTTCTCTGTTCATGAGCTAACAACTTCTGATTTTCATCCTAAAGTTGTTTGATCTTAGCTTCTAGCTTTTCTTGACTCTCTTGTGAAGATTCAACAATATCCAACATCTTCTTATCATTATTCCTCAACTGTTCAATCTCTTGCTGTTCCTGGTTAATAATCTTCATCATGTCTTCAAGCTTCTGGTTCATTGCATTCATCGCATCACCGGATACAGTAACCTATGGTGTTGAAGCCTCAGCAACATGAGTCTTTTTCTTAAACTTGTTTAAGACTCTTTCCATAGCCTCATTGAAATCTTCAGTTGGATCAACAGTTTTCTCAGTAGCAAATTTCTTCTGTTTCTTTGCTGCTGGGGATGTTACGGGAGTAGCAGATTTAGAACTAGATACATCAGGAACTTTCTTTCCTGCAATCAGAATCTCAACTTCTTTCGCTCTCCTCTTCTTTCGTTTTTCTATCTCATCAGTCTTTGATTTCTTATTGAACATAGGCTTATTTGGTTTTTCACCAACCATCGGTGATCCACTAAAATCTTCTGCACCCATTCCAAGACTCAGATCTATATCGTCCATCACAATCGGACTCTTCATTCTCTGTTCTTCTAAAGTCTTATTGAGACTTTCTGACTCACCAGCCACAGTGGCCTTGGGCTTGGTTTGTTTTATGGTCTCATCAGCAGAATCCCATCTTTCATCTGTTTGAGTCTCCTCTGAATCAAGAGACTCTTCATCAACCAACCTTGTACCTTTCTTTGCCATGCTCTTCTTTCTTCTTGATGTTTTCTTTGGAGGTTTAGCCTCATCCTCCTTTTCTTTACCTTTTCCTTTTCCACTCTTTGCACCAACATTCACTACTTGTCTCTTTCTCTTTGCTTCAGGATTCACATGAAACAAAGGATCATCATTGTCAGATTCACTATTCGCATTTCTAGCCTTATCCACCCCTGGATCCTTATAGTCAGGATTGATTAAATGCCCAAATAGATTCTTCAGGGGTGGTCTTTCATTTTCAGGAACCCCTTTGTAACCCTTCATCCTGATCAAAGTATTCAAATTCATATGATCCTGAACTAAAATCTGTGTAGCATCTTTTCTCAGATTCTTGTACCTCTGATCAAATATCATTTGCAGAAACCTGGGATATAGCAAAAACTTCTTGTGCTTCAAACCTTTCAATGGTTCAAGCATGTGATCCAATATCATCCTAGATACATTGAACGGCTTGTTCAATATAAGAGCTACCATGAACGAACTTATGCTTTTCCTCATTACGTCATATCCACCACTAACAGATCCAAAGAAATGCAACATCACATGAGCTAGATATTTGAACTGTGGGCACAGTTTACCTTTGTGCAAAGCTCCATCTGTGATTGGTCCGTTGTACTTCATACGTAAAAAGCACTTCCTCTGTTCAATCCATGATAAACACCTAGGATCAGTCGGCTCATCATTCAATCTCAAGGCTTTACGAATATCACTTTCTGTCACTATTTCCAGCTGCCCTTGAATGTTGCTAACAATAGCAGTTTGATTATCCCAAAAATCAATCCTCACATTCTTCCAAAAGTCTACTTGATGGTCTTTGTAGATAATGGCAGGTGTGGCTATCTCATCAATAACTCTGCTACGCTTCAAAAACTCTATAATTCCAGTGAATTCAGTATGCTTCTTAACATCGCCAAGAAAAGCATAGCAGTTGTGAGCCTCTTCAAACGACAATTCTTCTTCCGGCTTCTTTCCAGCAGCTTTGTTAGATGATCCAGCTGGAATATCTGTCTTTTGAGGTTCTGCCATTTGAAAACCTGCAAAAACAAATCATGAAAATTCATTAAAAACGGACAAAATTTGCAACATTGAAATTTGGTTTTTGGAAGTCCACAGTCGACCCTTCGGTGGTTCAAATGTGGAAAATCCAAGGTTCGAAAGTGGAAAACAAGGTTCGAATGTGAAAAATTTGATTAAAAATGTACATTCAACCCTATGAACAAGTCACCTTCAACCGGAAAAGCCACATTCGACCTTTCTTAAATGGTCGAACCTGATTGTTCATATGACCAAATGTCCAGAATCCAATTTTCACCATCTAAACATGTAATTTTCATTTGTTTATCTTCTAATGTGACCGACTAAGCCTATTCATCAATCAATTGAATCAATTATTCAGTTATTGACTATTTACCAAAAATTAGGGTTTAACTGTTTTTAATCGAATGTAAGGAAAAATTCCACATTCGACCCATCGAAGGGGAGAATGTAGATTGGAATTTTTGAGCATTTTACCATCAAACATTCATTATTTCACATTTAAAAATCACAAAACTCAAATTGTTCATCAAGTTTCAGAAAACGACCATCAATCACCATCATTTATCAAAAATAACTTAGAAATGTAAAATCTTTTTGGTTTTTCTGAAAGTTTTGCTAAAACACACCTAAAATCTTGTTGAGTTTTTGTAAAAAAAATTTTTGACAAATGTAAAATGCAAAAATGTAAAGATAAAACAGTAAATGTTTTTGTGATTTTCGGTAAGAGGATCATATCAGTTTTTGAGAAATCTGATCACACCGTTGATCTTTAGTGTTTATTATCATTAAAGTCAATGTGTGAACCAGCAATTGCTGGTATTGTTATCCACATAAGCTCTCATGCAGACTATTATGCAGTGTTTGGTACGATTATCTATATTATAAACAAAATTGTCTGTGGTTCCCACGCACACGACATACTCCCGTATCAAGGAATAATTGCACAAAGACTTATTGTAACGCGTGATTATGCTTTTGTTATCTGTAATTTTACAAGGTATTGAGGCACAGAGGTGTACAAGTCAGCAAATCAATGCTGCAAAGTAACATATGCACTCTACCAGGTTGAGGGCTAATATCAATCATGATTTTCATCAATGATTGGATACGATGCATTAGATAATCTTTGATTATCGTCATACATAGAAAGTTCCTCAATTCGGTAACTTTTGGTTTTGGCATTACAGCTCTTTTAGCAAGATACCCTCTCTGATCTAGGTCCGTAAAACCTTACGACAAAAGATCTGAAAGGCTATACCCAGATAACTAGTAACATAACGACCAGAAACCTCCGAATTTTGTACAAAAACCCTATCAAACGAAATTACGATACTAAGACCATATGCCCATGAGGAGTTCATCCACAAATCAATTCGTTTGATATATATGTATCCAACACGTAGTAATAGGTCTACGAAGCCTACCAGCACATCACATAGACTCAACACACGGCTTATATAACATTTCAACTCTTTAGCATGTGTCAGATCCCCACTGATGTACTATCATTTCCTCTTTTAATCTAGGAAAATCATTTTGGGTTTTTCAAATTTTTAGGGCTTTTTGGATTTTTTTAATGTTTTTGGGTTTTTGAATTTTTGAAAAAACAGTAAAAACTAAAACTAAAAATGATAACCAGAGGTAATGATCAGTCTTGTTTCTCTTTTATACCATTAGCTTTTAATAAAAATTCGAATCGAGATCTATCGAAAGCTTTGGTAAAAAGATATGCGCATTGGTAATCAGTGTGGATTTTGACCATGTCAATCAACTCTTTGGCAAAACAATCTCGGATAAAGTGATACTTAATCCGAATATGTTTAGCTTTTGAGTGATTGACTGTGTCTTTAGTTAATCCAATTGCGGCTTCGTTGTCATAGTGAATAGGGGTTTTTAGAAATTGCAAACCATAATCGACCATCTGTTGTTGAATCCACAGAACCTGTGAGCAGCAACTTGAAGTTGACACATATTCTGCTTCACATGTGGATAGTGCGACTGCTGTCTGCTTCTTACAGTGCCAGGTCACGAGCCTGCTCCCCAAATATTGACATCCAGCCATTGTGGATTTGCTGTCTTTGTCACAACCGTCCCTGTCTGCATCACTAAAAGCAATTAGGTCAAAACTATCATCATTAGGGTACCATAGTCCTCTCGACGGACAAGCCTTTAGATTTCGTAGGATTCGTTTGACAGCTACAAGATGACTCCGTTTCGGCTTCGACTGATATGGTGCACAGAGACATGTACTGAACATTATGTCTGGTCTAGATGTGGCGAGATACATCAGAGATCCGACGATTGCTCTGTATGTAAAAGGATCATTCAGCTCCCCCTCAGCGTCAACTCCAATCCCGTGATTAGGTTGGATCGGGATATCCATCGGCTTCGAATCTTCCGTCTGGAATCGGTTCAAGACTTCAGAAACGTATTTTGTCTGGTGAATAAAGATCTCCGTTGGTCTTTGTTCCACCTGCAGGCCAAGGAAAAACTACATTTCTCCCATCGCACTCATTTCGAACTTTTCCTGTATCACTTTTTCGAATATTCTGCACAAAAGTTCGTTAGTAGATATAAAAATAATGTCATCAACATAAATCTGGACTAGAAGCAAGTCATCTCCTGTTCTTTTAGTGAACAGAGTGCAGTCTACCAAACTGCGTTTGAATCCTTAGGATAGAAGGTACGTGCTCAGCTTCTCATACCATTGGCGTGGATTTTGGTGCAACCTATGTAATGCTTTGTTGAGAATGTAGACCTTATCCCGGTGGATAGGATCTTCAAAGCCTGGAGGTTGACCGACGCAAACCACTTCCTTGACCACACCGTAAAGAAACGCACTCTTAACGTCCATTTGATACACCTTGAATTTCTTGTATGAGGCAAACGCTAGAAACATACGAATAGCTTCTAAACATGCCACATGTGCATAAATCTCGTTGTAGTCAATTCTTTCCATTTGATGAAAACCTTGAACTACCAGTCGAGCTTTGTTTCTCACGATTACGCCTCTTCCATCCTTTTTACACTTGAAAACCCATTTAGTTCCTTTTTCTTTCCTCCTGGAGGTAAATCTGTTAGGGTCCACACTCCCAGTTTCTGAAACTGCAACAACTCATCTTGCATCACCTCTACCCAAGCATCATTCAAAAGAGCATCCTTGTAAGTCCGCGGCTCAACCTGCGAAACATAATAAGCAAAAGACCAGTCATTCTGACAACCAAATTTCTGAATATTTGCATATAAAGCTAAAGCGCCAAGATTTTCTGGTGAGTTTGCATTCAAAAATTCTCCTCTAGTCATAACACTTCTTCCAGGATCACCAATTACTTGCTCGAGCAGGTGAATACGATGAATCCGAGATTCCGGATGATCAGGTTCTTGAACTCCCGTTTGAGTAGTCAAATTTTTTGTCGAATCCAGATCATTACCCAAGTTGGATGATGTAACAACATTTGAATTTGAGTTCACTGGAGGTGTCACTGTAGCATGATCTAGAATAGCTTCACTTGTGACATCATCATCATCTTCCGATTATGATGAATTAAGAGTTGTGGAAGCTTCCTGGAAAACTTTTTCTTCTGCTGCAGGAACATTGGCATCATTAGAAGTTGTTGGAGGAGTTACGGTGATTGGACGCACCAACGGTGATGTTACTGCGTTTTCACACTCGTAATAAAGTCTTAATACAGCCTCTTCAACCAAGTTATCTAGATTGAATGATTCAAAGAAATCTTTGTAATCAAACATCCAATCTGGACCGCTACCCTGTACATTCTGAGTATACCGTTGAACTTCAACGTTAGCCCACTCCTCTACCTGACGAGTTCGTTTGTTGAATACCTGTTTGAGCGGGGTTGCATATCCAACAAAGAATCCCTCTTCAGCTTTTGGTGCAAACTTCTCAGACGGATTTAGCATAATACAAGGTGCTCCAAATGGTTCTAGATACTCCAAATTCGGCTTACGTCTGTTCAACAGTTCATAAGAAGTTTTGCCAAACTTCTTCACTGTTAACACACGATTCAGTGTGTAACAAGCTGCGTATATCGCTTCATTCCAGAACATTACTGGAAGGTTAGAATCCGCAAGCATTCTTCTTGCCGCCTCTATTAGAGTCCTGTTTTTCCTTTTTGCGACCCCATTTTGTTGAGGGGTTACGAAGCACTGAATTCATGATGAATTCCTTTATCTTCACAAAGAGCATCCATCTTTGCATTTTTGAACTCCGTCCCATTATCACTCCGAATTCTTTTGATTTTCAAACCATAGACATTCTCTAATCGAGTGAATAGAACTTTCAGATTGTTAAAAGTGTCGCTTTTATATTGCAAGCACATTACCCACGAAAATCTAGAAAAATCGTCAGTAACCACAAGACAGTAAAGCTCTCCGCAATGACTCTTACGCTTGACAGGTCCGAATAGGTCCATGTGCAAACGCTCAAGTGGCATTTCAACAGGGTTCACTTTCTTTGGTTTGTGGGACTGTTTGTGCTGCTTCACCTTCTTACAACTCACACACTTGTCATTGAGATGAAAATGTTTGACATTAACACCATCAACAAGTCCATTTTCCACCAAATGATTCATTTTTCTGAGATGAATATGTCCCATTCTCCTATGCCACACAATTGATTCTTTTTCTGTGGCCTTGGAGAGGAAACATGTAACTTGGCCCTGAGTTGTCATTGCTTTCGACATATCCAGAATGTAAAGATTATTCACTCTTGGTGCTTTCAGCATGATCCACTCCTTTGGAATAACAAAGCCGGGTTTGAGGATATAACAAGATTTGTCATCGAAGTGCACAGAAAATTGTTTGTTGCACATTTGGCTCCACTCAACAGATTATAGTCAATTTGTTTCACATATGAAATCCTCTCCAAACTAACAATCCCGTTACTCACACTTCCCTCCATTGTGATGTAACCGCCTTTATTTCCATCAAACGCTACATATCCTCCATTGATGTTCTTTTTATCAAATAGCAGCGTCAAATCACCAGTCATGTGACCAGAAGCTCCACTGTCGACAATCCAAAGAATGCTAATAGGGCTAGCTGGAGCTCCATGCACATATCAAGAAAAAAATTAGTTCTTTCGGGGGACCCAAACCTGTTTGGTCTTGGGACTTTGAACATTAGATTTCAAATATTCCTTCATACAAACATTAGAATTTGAATCGATCTTTTTCTGATCTATCAAATTTTTCTCACTTTGAGGTTTTTCATTAACCATTGAGGTAGAAGCACCCGGAGAACCCACCGGTGACCAAGATTGTTCCGAACGTTTTAGAATCCTGATTTGAGATTTTGGAGTCTCAGATGGTTTCTTTGTATCGCTCTTGAATGAAACCTTCTTAGTTACCTTCTCTGATTTAACAGAGACAGGTCCAACTGATGATTTAACAGCAGGTTTTGGTGGAACCTTTTGTTTATCAACAGTTGAGTTCACCACTGGTTTCTTCAATGGTTTTTCCATAGCAATCCATTTTCGACGATCATATGCAAATTTACGATTATCCCTCCTTTGAAAATAAACACTTTGATTATAAAATAGTGCTGGTTGAAGGACAAATTGTCTTTGAGGATAACAATGATTGTCGACTGGACTTCTATATGTTTGCTTCATCTCAACTTCGTGCCTTTTATGCCTCACGTACGGGCATTGAGCAAGTAATAAATGCCCTCTCTCCCCGCACTTGAAATATGCACGGTATTCCTCAAAAACATTCTTGGCATTCGACTTAGCGTAAGAAGTGATAGGATATTGATCATCCACACATCTTCGTCTCAAACTCTGAGGAGTTGGATCCTTTGAGTAAGTCGGCTCAAGAAAGCCATTAGACTTTTCTTTTGGTTTAATGAACTCAGTGACATGAACCTTAGGTTCTTTTGGAGCATCCAGATATATTTTCTTTAAAATTTCTGGAGGTACATCATTGGTCCTCTCATGTTTAGGAAACCAAATAGTAGTTTCCTACCAAATTCTCTCGATCTTTGAATAATTGCCAAATTTTATCGGATATTCCTTGTCAGAGATAATCTCATCGGATCCTTCCATCCGGTAAAATACTTTGACAGGTTTGTCAACTGATTCATTTTTCTCAGCTTTCTTTACTGATTGATTCACTCGATGAGCATTTGCCATCGGATGTGAAAGCTGAGAAGGTGATATTGGTTCATTTGTGATAATGTGATTTTCCATTGGAATATCAATCACTTTCTCAGGTTCCTCATCATCTGAGTCAGAATCATCAGTCACAGCTGTCACTCCCTCACCATTCAACCCTAAAATCGATCTAACATCGGAATGTGGATCTCCAACACTAAAAGTGCTAGATTCATTATCCGATATAGAGTCAGATTTGATTGAACTCTCCGGTATTATTGAGTGTAAAGTGTGGTTCTCAAATAACACTGGAGATGGAATAGCCTTGTAGTTTCCACTACTAGGTTGTGAGGTTTCTTCAATGATATGGTCAACTACATAAGCAACATGTTTGTAACTTTCAAGCTTTTTGTTGACCTTTGCAGCAAAGCATTTGATGGTTACCATTTCTAGTTTTGTTTCTTCAAGTTCATTTATATAACTGTTTATGGCAAGTTGTTTCAAAGAAAGAGTTTTCTTTAGATTGGAAATGTCCTTTTTATAACCATCAAGCACTTTGTTGAACTCATGTGCTTCTTTGCGATACGATTGACAATTGATTCTCGCACCCTCAAGTTGAACCTTGAGTTGCTTATTTTCCTCTGTCAATCTATCACAAGGTCCACAATACTTATCACTGTTCATATCTATAGTGGATTCAGAACTTACCTGTTTTGGAGGATCAGTCATAGCCATCAAAGCAAAATGCGCTTCCTTCCCACCAAGAACTTTGAGTAGTCAATCCTTGTGAAAGTGTCATCAACAATACATGACTTCCGAGTCATTAGAAAATCAGCTTTGGCTAGGAGTTGATCAATATCATCATCTAATGAATTGACACTAGATTCCGCATCTGTTTCACTCTCCGAATCAGAATATGGCGAATCACGCTCATCTAGAATATCAGTGACAAAATCAAGGATCATTCCTGAAGTCTTCTCATCTTGTGATTCTTCAACAAAAATATCAGCTTCATCTACCATCTCCTCAATCTTTACTTTAGAATCCTTCTCGGTCTCTAAAACATCTCCAACTATCACCGGCTCCTCTAAATCAATCTTCTGAGCAACACAAGCTACATTCCCAACAGTAATTTCTTCAACACCTAGTTGCATCCCAGTCCAGTCAAAACCTTCATCTTTTTGGATCACCAAAGCCTGATTTTGGTTTTTGGTTTGTATTTGGCTATTTGGTGTGGAAATTGGAATAATGGTTCTGGTTGGGTTATGTGGTGTTTGAGTTTGAGTCTGGTTGCGTGTAGTTGTTTGTCTAGCAGAGTTATTTTGTGAGGTGTTCTGTCGGTTTTGGTAATTGTTTTGTGATTGATAGTTATTGTTGTTTTGGCTTTGATAGGTTAACTGGTTCTGAGATTGACGATTTTGGTAATTCATATTGAATGGATTAATTCCTGTTACCTTGCTGAGCTGGCTGAGTGCATTCCCTCTTGAAATGACCTTTACCACCACAATTAAAACAAGTGACTTTGGCTTTGTTGAAGCCATAAGTGGTGTTAGGTGATGTAGACAGATCAGTTCTTCCTGTTTTCTCAATAAACTCAGTTGCTCGTCTCATAACACTCGCAAAAGCCCATTGGATATTGATAAGCTCTATTTCTTCTTTATCAATTTTAGCATAGTCTTCACTAGTTAGATTGTTGTTACCAATTTGACTAGCCACCAAACCATTGTATGAAGCAACCATTGCAGAAACCAATGGACATGTTGCTGAGCAACCTCAACTGTGACGTTGTCCATGTTGGATGTCTCCTACCCTACTGGACTTTGACTTGGTTGATTTGGGTGTGGAATGTAAGATTGTTGTTGAGGAAGATTCATGCTAGCTATGTAACATGCTGCTTCTTGCATTGGTGAAAAGGTGGAATATAAGTGGTAGTGCATGATGGTGGTGTGTAGGATGAAGTTTGAGCAAGATAGTTTATTGGGGTTTTACGTGGTTCCATAACACTTGAGACACAAGCAATGTGTGGTGAAACAATACCACTAGCGCTTGAACCAGTCGGAGTAGAAGTTGTACCGGCATGATACAACTCCAGATTTTGAGGAAATTGTGATCTCTTTGCTTTCTACTTCTCTTCTAGCTCTTTGTTCTCTAGCTTTTGAACTTATCGAGGAAAAGCTCGATATGTTGGTTCCAATACGGTGGTAGAGAATCAGCAAATTTGTCTACCAACTCAGACATTGGAATCTGAATCTCATAATTCGACAGCTCCATCAAAAGATGACAATATCTAGGAATAAGCACCTTTAGAGTCTCATTTCCAACATAACTGAAGTTCTCAAATTCCTTCTTCAATTCTTCAAGCCTTAACTTTGTGGTTTTCTCGTTACCATCATGACGATTCTTCAACATATCCCAAAGCTGTTTGTAAGTATTACATGATCCAAACTGGTGTAAAAGATCAATAGTGATAGCTTGAGATAGTTGGGAGAAAGCCTTCTTCTGTACCGTAAACTTCTTCTTTTCATCCTCAGCTAAACTCTCTAGCGGAATTGGTTCACCTGTATTCTCAAACACTGGTGCAACATATCCTTTAGCAATCATTTGCCATGCCTCTGTACCTTCTAATCCCATTCCTTCCAAGTGAATCTTGAACTTTTTCTACCATTAGTTGTAGTCTATCATCTCCATCAGCTTCGGTGGACGACTCCCACTACCTAAAGACAAACCATTTAATAGAGTAGAAATAGCATTGGTAGTTTGAGAGTGTACCGCTGCTGCTGTAACTCCCCAATAATCATTCATGGGTTGTTATGGAGGTTGAAAAACAGTCTGTGGAATCGAACTAGTCATCGCGAGGTAATTGATCGGCTGAGATGGTTGACTGTTCGTCTTTTGTGTAGCTATAGTCCAAGGATCCATGGTAACGTATTGTTGCTGTGTAGTATTAGGCCTGGGTGTTGTTGGAAACTCCACATATCGTCTATGAAGTTCGAAATGCGAAACACATAGAAAAATTTTCAAACAGCTTCTACGTTCGACCCTTTTCAATAATCGTGGGATCGAATGTGGAAAATGTCCAGGTTCGACCCTTTAGACTTACTCGAATGTAGAAAGTATAATCTCTGAATCACTTTCGACCACTTAATACCAACCTTCGACCTCCCGTAGGGTCGAATGTACCATATACTGGTCGAATGTACAAAACAACACACACAACCTCTTGGTTCGACCTAAAATGATTCACGTTCGACCTGAAAAAGCTAGGTTCGACCCACAACACTATACGTTCGACCTTTCTCTCCTAGGTTCGACCTGACCCATTTGAAAAATGGTTATTCTTTGAAAATCAGTTATTTTGATCCCAACTTTTCAAAAGTTGATGGATTTTGATGATGTTTTGCAGGTTTTTCTTCGGTTTTGATTTGGAACAACTTTAATGAAGATAATTCTTGATTTTAAATGTAAAATCTAGTCTGAATCAATCAATTTTCATCAAAACCCATTGTTCTTTCAAAACAGAAAAATTTTGATCAATTTTGTGTCCAAATCAGTTCAAAAACTATCAATTCGTAGTTGTATGATCCATATAGGCTCTGATACCACTTTGTGGAGGATTGTTTTGACAAAAACAAGTTTAGTTTATCATACAAGTCTACTAATTTAGGTGCGGAATCCCTAAATAAGTTATGAAATGATAGTAATCGAGTCAAACACACAAATTCACCTTTTCAATATCCATTTCATTCATAAACATTTGATATATAGCTTACAATTGATGTTTACAATGAAATATATAAGTTTCAGACACTTCTAACACACTTAGAGAGAATTCGGAACGAACCAGACATGAAATGACTAAAAAGTTAATGTTAAAATGAAATTTCAGGTTTATATAGACCTGCACATTTGCCTCCCGATAGGGTCGAATGTGCAGGTTCGCCCCTTCTTAATGGACGAATCAACACATGTAAAACTGTCTTTCACGTTCGCTTGATTCTCTCCACCTTCGACCTTCCCAAATTCCACTTTCGCCTCAGCGTATTCAGCTAAACAACTTAGAATGTACAATCCAAAAGCATTAGTCGCAAAACGTGTATCAACAGGTGGTGAAGTGGGTGGTATGGTTACAGGTGATGTATTGGTGGTTGTGGTAGTGGGTTCAGTTGTTGGTTTGGTGGTTGTTGTCACACCCTCAAATTTCCACTGCGGGGTTTATACCGCGAGGCGCATGACAAACCAGGATCCCATAGCCATAAGTCACATGAACGAACTCTAAATGCCCAAACCATTTAGTTCGTTTTCAAAAACCAAGTTTAGTTAAGCTGCGGAAGCGTAAACCAAATTTAAACCTTTTTAAAAACCATGCGCAAAAAAAACGCGCCCAAATTAAAACCATATGAGAGAAAGGTAATAGCATAATATATAATTTATGTGTATGTCCAAGACCCCAAATGCAGTGAAGTGTACAGTGCTTTCTAATCCTGGCATCGGAAGCTAACTACATGCAAAAGCATGTAAATCGTGTGTCAACATAAAGCTGGTGAGTTCACAAAGTAAAGTAATTGAGTGTGTAAATGCGCCGGTTTCCAAAACCACATAAGTAAGTAAGTTGAGTTGGTGCCCCGCACCGTGTAACCACTAGTTCATCGCATGTCAAGGGTAGCTAACCCATTCATGATAACTAACCGAATATACCGAACTACTATGTACGTGTAGCCACATAAGTGTGCCGCATGCCTGACATCATTGTCTATCCACAATGATAAAGTTTCGTTAAGTTATAGTTCACGCCCGCGCTCCCCGAGCCGGTGTGAGGTTTGTAAGACCTAATAGCGCTATCAATTAATAACCCGCTTGCCAACCCTGGCAACTCATTCAGTACGTGAGGACTTACAGATGATAGAAATGGTTTAGTTTATCAAGGACACAATTGCGAACTAGCAAAGTAACCGACCTTCACAAGGATCTATGGCATCCCAACCCGGGATGTGTAAGTAGTCCCAAACCGGACTAGAAAATGTTAAGTAAAGTTTCTCATACCTGAGACGCATGCTTTTGAGAAAAAGAGTAGTGAAACTCACCTTAGGTTGCAAGTGAATAATCCAAATTCCACAAATAGTGAAGTGCTACCGACTCCCTATTACAAATGTCACTAGGTGAGTATATGTGCATAACCAACACCATATAACTCGTTTATCCGAGACTTTTAAAAGTTCACAACCGTGTAGTGACACCTAATGACTCTACATGCTCAAGTATGTCCTACGTATCCCGTTGGTGATCATAGTGATTATTATCAGTTTAATACATCAATTACATCTCATACAAGTTTTCACACAAGTACATGTCAATTACATACCACATAAAACTCCAAATAGTCACATAAAGACTCCGTACACAATCTGCGTTTTTAGGACAGATTGTGCGCTGTGAAAAACAATTTATTTAAAATACTTAACAAATGAATTAAAGTCCCAAATTTTTACTGATATTTATGGGGATTCGGTTGCAAACCCATATTTTTATTTTGTCTTAAAACTAAACACAAAAATTATGAAAATTTGTACAACACAGCTATGTCCAGAAAATTTCCTCAACAGGTCAGTTTAGTAGAAAAATTCTCAAAAATTGTGTATTCATCCAAACGGGATGAATCCACTTGGACATGTACTTGTGTGAAATTTCAAGTTATGACCATTTAAAGTTAACCCAATTCATAACTTAATTGGAAATTTCATAACTTAATTCCTTGTAAATCTCAAGTTATGACCATTTAAAGTTAACCCAATTCACAAATCCGAAAATCTGATATGACCCCTAATCAAATAAAATTCCAAAAACGACTCAAACGATGTCCAAATCTGATGGTTTTGCCCATTATGAAAAGCTAAGACCTTGTACATTACAATCACGCAAAGAAATCATCAAAACAATCAATTTACCAACCCATTACAGCCCCTACAAAACGTTTAAACGAATCTGCCAGAATCTTAAACTTGCATCCCAAGTAATCTACAAACCCTAATTTTTCATGAACATCCCTAATACATGTATAACACCTACAATACTGATTAAACACCATATTAATCATAGCAAAACACATATGTTATCATGTGAAAACCCTAATCATGGCTACTAATAACAATCATCATCAAATCATCAAGAACATCCAAGAACTCCTACACATACATACATGCGATTCTACATATATTATTTTTAGAGTTTTTAAAGTTTTTCAAGTATTATAATTCATCAAAAATCATAAGGATGTATACCTTGCAATGCTAAAACTCCCTAGAGCCTTGAGATTAAACCCGAACTAGCTTGATTAGGTGAAAGATTACTTGATTGCTTGAAAGCCAAGAGAGAAGGGGGGTGGGGGTTTCGCACAGCACAAACAAGAAGAAGAAGTAGGGTTTTATCTTTTTCTTGCCTCCTAATTATAAGAGGGCCTTGCTTGTTCCCCAAGCAATTGGGTATTAGGGCCCTTCTAGTCCATTAACTTGACCGTTTAATCATGTTATAGCCCAATACCGGACCCAATAATATTAATCACCCTAAATTGCATAGAAACCATTGTTTTCATTATTACATAACATATTAATCATCTTGTGCACGTAATTTACATAATCTACGTATTATCTTTCAGTTAGGCGATCATTCACAAAAACATGTAATTCACATAAGCACGTACTTCATGTTCACCATAATTCAATTGTACGTATTACTGCTATGTGCCACATAATTCACCAACGTTTGGGATACAGGACTCATGTGTGTGTTTAACAAGGATTTTCCTACTTATAACATATGTTAGCATCTTCTAACACATGTTAACCTACTTAAATAACCCTAGTTAAGTATCTAGCCATGTATGAACATGTAAGTTTACTAGAGTTCAGTAAAAGTATTTAACCTGAAAATGCGGGGTGTCACAGTTGTGGTGGTAGCAGATGTTTTGGTGGTAGAAGTGGTTCTAGCAGTAGATGTTTTAGCAGCAGTGGTTTTAGATGGTGGTTGTCTAACATGTCTTGCAGACATTTTCTTGCTTTTTGAGGAGCCAACATCCTCAACTTCTTGTTGTTGCTCTATCTTCTTTTGTACAGAAGCCTCTGCCTTGACTTCCAATGTATCAAGCCTCTTTTGCTTATCTTCAGCAGCCTCTTAGCAATGATATTGGCAGATTTATCAACTTCCTTTGCCTTACCAATATTGGCAGTTTCAGCATTAGCAGTAGTTTGAACATTGGGTTGTTGTGGTGCTGGTGCAGACCCTGGTTTGTTGGCAACAGACTTTTGTGATTGGCCCTTTTGTGAGGGTAGACATCCAAAGGGATCTAACTTTGGAAATCTATCTCTGCCACTCTCCCCCTTTTGGCATCATCAGCTGTGAATTCATCATCATCTTCATCTCTGAGGATAGTGGTAGAGGTAGAGCCAGTGGTCTTCAGCAAATGGTCTTTTATGGCTTTAATGTCTGCTTGGGTATCTGTGTACCTAGCATCTACCATGGTCCTGATCTGAGCCATATATGTTTCATGAGTTTGGTCTGCTAATCTTCTATGAGCTATGATGATGGGGGAAACAGATTTCCATAGCTCACTAGCAATATCTTCCTTTGATGGTTGACTTTTGGTGAGAACAACCAAAGATTCCATGACAGTCTTGAGATCAGTCTTGATTTCAGCAACAAAGGTTTCAATGGATTGGACTTTATCCGTCAATTCTGAGTATTTTATCCCATCACCTAAGTTAATAGGATCATCTAGATTACTACCAGTGGTAGTTGTAACTGGTTCAGTTCTAGGAGGTGAGTCCATAGAATAAGAACCAGATGCCCCTTTTTCTTGGTTCTGGGGACTACCAACTCATTATGGGGTCACTATAGTGGTCTCATCAGTTGTTGCCTTCAAGGAAGTCTTAGGTATGTAACCACTGTCCTGTTGTGAGAAAATTGTCTCTACATCAGTAGTGCCTGCTTCACTTGATAACTCACCTTGATTTACATGTAACTCAAAGAGTGTAACCTCCTCTGTTCGTGGGCTAGCTAGTTGATTTTTCTCAGGCCCAATCACTTGTTGGTATATACTCTTAGTGACAGGTGATGGAGAGGAACTGGGATTGTCCTGAGTTTTATCAATAGCTTCGAACAATGGGTGCATTGTTGGAAGGACATGTGATGGTGAAGGTTGAGGAGTGAGAAGAGATGCAGCCCTAGGAGAAGGGCTTATGAGCATATGGTCAAGTGACTCATATGCCTCATGATGTGTGTCCCCTTGGTTTACAACATGATCCTTTTGGGAGGATTCATGAGGAGTTTGGCTGGGTTGAGATATCTCCAACTGTTGCGAGGAAGTACCAACAGTGGTTCATAGTTGCTTTTGTGCTATAATAGGATTTACCTCTGGTATCTCATCTTCCAGAGGTCCCTTTTTGGTTTTCTTGGGTGGTTTTTGTGGATGGATGTTTTCTTTTGGAAGTGGCTGGTGTGGGTTTCACAGCACTGGATGTAGTGCCATGATCACCAGGAGCAATGGGCTCAGCAACAGAGGTTTTGACAACAGTTGTTGTCTCAACACTCTTTGCTTGTGTTTTGGAAACTTTAACTTTTGACACTTTTTCTTGGGTGTTTGGACCCAGCATTCTTGTAAAAGTTTCTTGTGTGAGACTCTTCATTTGAAGAAATTCTCCCTTTTTGAAATCCTTTTCAGGTAAAACCTTTTGTAGGATCACACTTAAGAGTCTTGGGTATAAAAGAAAAGCATTGTTTGACCCAGACTTGACTCCCTTCACATTTGCTACTAAATCCAGGAACAGAGCCTGGGATAGATTGTAGTTAGATCTTGACAACATTGCATATCCCAAGTACTGAACTTTTAATGGGATTTCAGTAAAAGATGTGGTTTTAGCAAAGAGACAGATAAGGAGTGTATGAAAGAAAAATTTCATGATTGGAGGGAAAAACCTTTTATAAATTGTTGCTCCAGTCATTTGTGAATCATAACCCCTTTCTAGAAACTCAGTGTGAAGTTCAGTCTTAGGGAAATAATCCATACCTGCCATGTCGTTTAGTGAGAAGGTTGTGGATATGAGTTGGGTGGTTATGGTGATATTTATTTCTCCAATTTTTGAGATAATGGTTATAGGCTTTTTGTCTTGAAGTAGGAACTCAACATTTAACCAGAATTCTTGGAGAGTATCAATATATATGGGTGCATCAGCGGTTAGGATTGACAAGTATTTTGATTTCAGGAAGATGTCGATGGTGGAGTGAAATGGACGGTTTTCATCTGTTTTAACCAGATAAGGAAGGTAATTGTGAGGGGATTTAGCATGAAGATCCATTGTAGTGGATTTCGAGTATGAGGATGGAAAGAATTTGTAAGAGGGTTTGAGGTTGAAGAAGCCGATTTCAGTATTTTTAATACAATGAGACAGTGTAACATCTGTTGGGGAAAACAGGGTTTTTATATCCTCTGATGAAACTACTGATGTGGCCAAAGCACTGCTTTTGAGAGTAGACGTGGCAAACATCTGATAGAGCATACGTGGCAAACAGCTGTTGTAATACCTGTCACATCCTGAGGATGTTTTTGTCTTGTTATTTGTACCTGTCTAAACCTGTATTTCTTTACTATTTTCAGCAAGGAAATCCACCTTTTTCGACCATGATGATATTGACAGTCAGGATGTTAAGACAGCTAAGATCACTTCACCATCCAGCTCCAAGATGACTAGCCCTCCTCCTCTACTAAATCAAGGGCACCTGCGTCCTCTAAGAAGAGGAAAACTGCTAATGCCTCTACCTCAGCCTGAGAGACTACTCCTTTGAGGATGTCTTGGGCAAGATTTCCCAGTTCACTCTTCAGGTATGATACTATCCTGAAGATGGCATAACATATTTATACAAATATTAAAGATAAAATACTTGCCAATTCTTTGTCTCTTATAGGGACATGAATATCTGCTGAAGTCTCTGGATGAAGTAGCCAAGGAGATAAATGACACTAAGGCCAGCCTGGAAGATATAAAGAAGATTGCTCAAGAAAAGAGCAAACATCTTGATAAAGAGCTGGGCAAGGTGAAGAATGAGTTGAAACTGGTGAAATGTGAGCAGGTCAAGGCTTTGCTGGGGCATGGAAAGGTGATGGAGGAGTATAGGCGAAGGCTCATGACATCTGTCATGATTTCTATTCTCCAGGATTGGGTGAGGATTGCATCGTGGGCTAAGGATCCTAACTTCAAACAAGTAGACTGGGCTGTTGAGGCAGGGTAGGAGAAGATCCAAAGTTTGGGTGATAAAGAGGTGGTTTATGAGCCTATCCCTGATGTTGATTCTGAGGATGCACCCAAGGAGCTTGAGGATGCAGAGGTGAAGGAAGCTGAAGCTAAGGTGGCTGAGATGGTGAAGGATATAATGACTAAGCTAGAATCTACTTTTTTAAATCTTTTGTGGTAGTGATTATGGTAGTCTATGGTTGAAACAATTTCGAATAGTTTTATTTTGGCATGTAATAGTTTAAAACATTGTAAGGTTTGGGGTGGATGGATCTTGGTTTCAAGACGAAGCCCCAAATCTTCTTCTGACTTGGACCGTAGATGTCAACCCCCGGTGGATGGGTCCTGATTTTGGATGAGCTTGGGTTTGGCATCAAATAATATGATAACTGTTTTGACGCTATATCCTTGTGTTCTTTATTTCCTTTGACATTCTCCAAACATTAGAAAACACTTAGGGCGTAAAGAAATGATCAAAAATACCTTTTGTATTTTTTCTGTTGAATAATTCATCTGATCTTGCCAGATTCTTCATAAGTCCTTTTCATCGTGAGGATGGTCTTTATTATCCTGAGGATGTCCCCAGTTTCTTCTTCATCCTTGGGATATATGGTCTTGCATCCTGAGGGTGTCCCAGTGTCTTCTTCATCTTTGGGATGGTCTTGCATCCTGAGGGTGTCCCCAGTGTAATATCTTCAATATAGACTCTAAGTCTATAATCCTTCGTAAGAAAGAATTAAGTCTTAATAATATCCTATAAAGGAAAACTTTGTTATTATACTGGTGAGTTAGTCCTTTGGTTTAACTGGGATCAAACCCCTTTGTAATAATCCTGGTGACAAGACCAATATGTAACATCTTGGGAATAACTGGCGATAAGGCCCTTTAGAATAACTGGCGACAAGGCCCTTTAGGAATAACTGGAGACAAGGCCCTGGTGACTAGACCAAACACGAGAAAGAGACATTGAAAAATGTCTAAACCTTAAGAGCTCCATCGTATATCTCAAAGATAATGAAATTGTCAGCCACTTTTACATGGACTGGTCCCACCATCCCGAGAATATACATGGGCGTCACGTGCTCCAGGCGAGGGTTGCTAACCCAATGTGAAAGGTGAAAACCTTTAAACCTTAGGAAGGTGTCAGATACCTTAACGGAGGAGAGGGTGGCCAACCCCCTAGTCTTCTAAGCATTCCATCTTTAGGATGATACTGCAAAATTCTCAGGATGGACTATTTCTAGACCTTGTTTAGTAAAAATATAATCGATCAAAATAGATAAAGGATAAGAACTTACATATGGAGATGATTCACCTCTATCAGTCTTCACCTTCATCCCACCTGTGATTCGGATCATGGTTTCTCTTCTAGAGAGATCAGTCACATGCATCCTTAGGCATGGTAGTATTTTAAATGAATTGCATTCCAAGCCCTTGGTAGAATTTCTTCTTCCATAGTCATAATCGATCAAGTAGGGTCCTTCCTATTTATTAGGAGCTAGCTTCCCATCACTTGGCTTGGTGGTATTTTGGAAGGCTTTTCTTAAGACCAAATCTCCCAGCTGGAATCTTCTTATCCTTATATTCTTGTTGTAGGTTTTGGTTATCCTTTGTTGATAAGGTGCCATCCTCAATCTGGCTGTATCCCTAACTTCATCCACTGTTTCATGATCTTGAAGCAATACTTCTGAATTGGTAGTTGCATCCTTAAGATATCTTCTTGCTGGAGGCATTACCATCTTGGTTGGGAGCATGGCTTCTATTCAAAAGACCAAGGAGAAAGGTGTTAGGCCAGTTGCATTCTTGAAAGTGGTTTTCTTCTACCCATTTTCCTTTCTTTTCTCCAAGCCTCTTCTTCAAGTTGTTGATGATGATCTTATTAGAGGGTTCTATTTGTCTATTAGAACAATGTTATCCTTAGGATGTATAGTGCTATCTTCAGGATGCACAGTGTTATCCTCAGGATGCAGTTCTACAGTTGGTGACTTCAGGATGCAGTTCTAAATTTTCCAAGGCATCAGCTTCAGCATTTTATCCCTAGGTACCTGTGTTAATGTAAATTCTGCAAAACAAGATGCTAATTTCATGACTATTTCAAGATATTCAACTAATTTTTTACCTTTGACTGCATAAGATCTGTTAAAATGGTTAGTAATTAACAAGGAATCAACAAACACTTCTAAATTTGAAACATGCATATCCTTAGCAAGTTGTAAACTAGCAATGAGATCTTCATATTAAGCTTCATTATTGGTTGCTTGAAACGCACATCTAATCGCATGGGGTATTTTGTCCCCTTGTGGCGATTTTAGTAGTAATCCTAACACTTTGCCTCTCATATTTGAAGCTCCATCAGTATATAAAATCCCTTTTCTCAAGTTTTCATTTACTTGTTATACTTATTTTTCAATTTCACTTAGGATGTCACTACTGAAATCAACCATAAAATCAGCTAGAGCCTGTGATTTGATTGCATTTCCAGGCTCATATACCAAGTCAAAAGCACTTAATTTCACTGACCATTTTGCCATTCTTCCTGACATTTATGGTTTTCTAAGTATATTTTTAATTGGGTAATTACTTTGAACATGTATCCTATGTGTTTCAAAATAATGCCTGAGCTTGGTAGATGCTATAATCAAAGTTAAAATTAGTTTTTCAAGATGAGAATACCTGGTTTCAACATCCAATATAGTTTTACTTACATAAGAGACAGGATGCTGTTGACCTTCGAAGTATTTTACCAGGACTGAACTTATTGCATTCCCAGAAACTGCAAGGTATAACTTGAGAGGTTCGCCATCCTCAGGTTTTATATGGAGTGGAGATGCTGCAAGATATTCTTTCAATATTTTCCATGCATCCTCATGCTTTTGTCCACAGTCGTATTTGTTGTTCTTCTTTAAGATGAATCTGTTCAGAGCTACTATCCTACCAGTTAAGCCTTGTACATCCTTGACATTTGATGGAGATTTTAGATTAAGGATGGCTTTAATTTGTTCAGGACTAGCTTTAATTCCTCTCTTGGTTATTAAGTATCCGAAAAACTTACCAGTACCAACTCCAAAGTTGCATTTGGCAGGATTCAACTTCATATTATAAGCATCTAGGATGTCAAAGGCTCCTTTGAGATCCTGTAGATGGTCTTCAGCTTTCTTGGACTTCACTACCATGTCATCAATGCAGACTTCCATTGTGTCCCTAGTCTTTTCTTTGAACATCATGTTGACCAACCTTTGTTATGTTGCTCCTGCATTAAAAATGAAATTAGAGATTGTTCAATATAGTTAGGAATGTTCTTACCGATTTGCACAGTGATATCCTTGTTTTTATTGAGGCAAACTGATTTGACATCTTGGTCAGAATGTGCTTTGACATCCCGAGGATGGCACTATGCATCTTGCTTTAACTAATATGCTTGTTTTGACTGGGATGAAGCCTTCATTGATGTTGTGTAGCAATCCTTTGCTTCTTGCTGGTCAGTGTTGACTTTGATGACTCCCCATGGAGTTGGTAGCCTTACACATTGGTGATATGTTGATGGAATTGCTTTCATGTCATTTATCCAAGGTCTCCCTAGGATAACATTGTAACTGGATAACGAATCTATCACACCGAATCATTGGATAGAGTTCATTCCCTTGACATACACAGGCAGTTTAATATCACCAACTGTTCTCTTGGTCTCTCCGCTGAATCCAACCAAGGCAGATGATCTAGCCACTATCTCGGTCTCAGGGATGTTCATCCCTTTGAGGGCTTCCAGCTGTATTATGTTAATTGAACTCCCTCCATCTATTAATATCTTGCGAACAAAATGGTTAGTAATATATGAAGTAATGACCAAACCATCATGGTAAGGCTCTAGAACGTTTTCTCGATCAACTTCTTCAAAGCTAATCACTTTTGCATTCGTCAGGATGGGAGTCTTTGTGGGTCTTTCTCCTTTTTTTATATCATTTCTCTTGCATGCCTTTTGGCTGCTGAGTAGGATGTCCCACAAATATCTGATCCTCCTAAAATAAATTTAATAATGCCAGCATCCTTGGGTGGAGATGCTGCCCTTTATGGGATGCCAGTTCTATCCTGAATCTTTGACTTCTTTGTGCCCAGCAGATCCTTAAGATGGCCCTTGCTTAGGAGATATGCTACTTCTTTTCTCAAAGCAATGCAATCCTCAGTAACGTGTCAAAAATCTTCGTGGAAAGCACACCATTTGTCTCCAAGATCCTTCATATCGTACATTAAACTTGTTACATCCACAGAAAAACAATAGTCCGAAAGTTTAGGGCAATCCTCTTCATCGTCATCCTTAACCACATTGACCTTTTTATTATCAGGTCTAGCAGATGGTTCATGTTTGTAAGGTTCGTATGTGGAAGTGGACTTCCGATTAGGATTGTTGTATCTTGAGGATGTCTCTATCCTGTCCTGTATCTTCTTGTCATCTTCAAGACGGGTGAATCTTAAAGCTCTATTCCGAACTTCATCGAGATTCCTACAAGGGTTCATCACCAACTCTTTATAGGAAGGCGAATCCTTCTGTAGTCCTATGTTGAAGGCTTGCACTGCTGTTGTGACATCTAGGTTTGGGATGTCAAGTGCTTCCTTCCCAAACCTTGTGATATATTCCCTTAGTGATTCTCCCTGTGGCTGTGTCACCCTGTACAAATCACTTGTCAAACGTTCAAATGTTCGACTACAAGAAAACTGATTATTAAACATGTTAATCAAATGTGCAAAAGAAGTAATTGAATAGGGAGGAACACTTAGTAGCCATTTTAAGGCTGGACCAGTGAGGGTAGAACCAAATTCTTTGCATAAGCATGCTTCATTCAAGTTTGTTGGAACGGGGTTTATTTCCATCATTTCCTTGTATTGTGCTACATGCTCTTAAGGATCAGTAGATCCATCATAAAGCTTCATGCTTGGAGTCTGGAATTTCATTGGAGTCTCAGCATCACATATTGGAGGTGCAAAGCGAGACACCCTGTGACATACTAAAGATACCTCAGGAATGGGTTGCATTATCCCTAGCACACTAGACACCATGTCCTTGATTTTCTGAAGCTCTCTTGCCAACTGTGGACTTATACCTATATCCTACAAAGAAGCAACATCGTTAGTAGAAAAAGTACTGGAACTTAAATTGTTCCATTATTGTATCCTCGGGATGGTTCGGTGGTATATCCTCGAGATGGCTCCACAGCATATCCTCGAGATGGCTCGGCAGTGTATCCCGCATCTCTAGTTGTAGCCATCCTGGGTGCTGAAACAGTTTCTGGTGTAGAGAATCCAGTGCTCATGGGGATGAAATCTCCTTGATGAACGCCCCTAGAGACGCCAGAATTGAAATCCAACACTCTAGGATGCAATGGTGTCCCCATGTCTTCAGCCGGTCTCTTTGAGGATGT
Source organism: Ambrosia trifida (assembly GCA_028751855.1). NCBI lineage: Eukaryota > Viridiplantae > Streptophyta > Magnoliopsida > Asterales > Asteraceae > Ambrosia > Ambrosia trifida. The sequence continues at coordinate 129,232,694 of CM054128.1, read as the reverse complement.
TTTGAGAGATTGAATTTCTCTCATTAGCATATGGTTGGTATCCTGTTATTGCTTTATTTTACCCTTCACCATTGCAAACATGGAAAGGAACTCATCATTTGACACGAAAACAGGAGGAGTGGATCTAGATGTTGCCATCCCAGATCTGGCAGTATTAGGAGCAACACTCCTAATAATTTGTGCAGAACTCTTGGGAAAGGTAGGAGGAGGTGGTAGAGTCACATTTTTGGCAGAGGTTGTGGATGGTGAGGAAGAAGACACAGATTTTGGGTTTGAGGCTATAGTTGTCAAGAATTTTGAAGCAAATTGATTGGGAAAAAGTTTTAACAAGTTTTTGTTAAAAATAGCACCACCTGCCCCACGGTGGGTGCCAAATTGGTTTGGTCAAAAATTACCTAGTAGAAATAATTTTTATTCCAAATTAGTAAAATTGAGGTAAAGTGCTAAGTGTGCGAATTATGTTAAAAACTCAGTTGTATTCTGAAAATAGCAGTTTAATATAATAACGAAATAACAATATGACAACTATGCTCAGGATGGCAAGGAAATTTGTTAGGATGGACAGTTATATCCCTAGGATGTAACTGTCTGACAGAATGATCAAATAGGCAAAAATCAATGAATGTAAATGTAATTCAATAAAGGAATGACACTCGATGTACGAGGAAAGCCCTTGATCAATGTAGATCGCCGGCACAAAACCTTGGGAGGAGTCTAAGCCCCTACCTTGTTTGTTAATATTAATAAGGTAAAAATAGTACAACTTTGGATGGGTGATGAACGAGTATCTAAGATTACAATATGAGTGTTGTGTGTGTGTAGAGAGTATCAGGTGTTCTATGAAGTGTTAACCAAGTGAGAAGTGTCCTAGACTCGTTTGATTACCCCCTATTTATTGTACATGAAAGTAAACAAGAGATCCGTTTCATCAGCTTGGTTAGTTAAGTCCTTTGAAGACTTCTTGTGACCGTTGTGGCAGTTTCAATTGAATATAGTCGTTATAGCAACTGTTTCAACTGAATATAGCCGTTGAGTAACTGTTTCCCTGTTTTTCTCCTTCATTTAATGATCGTCGGTTACAAGTTTGACTTCTTCTTTGGTGGTGGACTTGTTCTACACGCATAGGTCTTCAATGATCTGCTCCTTTGTCTTAAATGAGACAATATAGCAGTTAGGGATCAGTTACAAGCCTTAATATTGATTAAGTGTACCAACAATAATATCATAATAAGATAATTCGTTAGTGCATCCTCAGGATGCACAGAGGTGAGAACACTGTTACATCCTGAACCCTGCTTAGTCCTTTAGCATCCTAAGGATGTTACTCAGAGAATATGAGGTAAAATCATCTTGCATTCATATAACAATAAGATAGTTCGTTAGTCTATCCTCAGGATGCACATAGGTCAGAATGATGTTACATCCTGAAGCCTGACCAGTCCTTCACTATCCTGAGGATGCTATAGAAAATATAGGTTAGTGCTATCTTGAAGATTTCACCCACAACAATGTCATCGATGTATACCTCCATTGTGTCCCCAATCTTTTCTTTGAACATCATATTCACTAGCCTTTGGTACGTTGCACCTGCATTTTTTAGTTGAAATGGCATAGCTATATAACAATAAATACGTGATGGGGTCATGAATGTTGTATCATCTTGGTCACCCGGCTCCATTTGGATTTGTTGAAATCCTGAGGATGCATCCATGAATGTCAGCATCTCATGGCCTGTTATAGCATCTACCATCGAATCTATGTGTGGTAATGGGAATGGGTCTTTTGGACAAGGTTTGTTGAGGTCTGTGTAGTCTACACATACTCTCCATTTCCCATTTTTCTTTTGTACCACTACCACGTTTGCCAGCCATCTTGGGAATTTTACTTCTCATACATCTTGGATTTCAGCAATCTATCCACCTCCTCTTGTATGATGGTATTTCTTTCTGGTGCAAACTTTCTTCTTTTCTGTTGGATGGGTTTGAAGCTTTTATCGATCCCAAGTTTGTGGGTAATGATATCCTCGGAGATGCCAGTCATATCTTCATGCTTCCATGCAAACGTTGACATCTTGCATTTTAGAAATGAAATTAGTGATTGTTCAATGTCATGAGGAATATTCTTACCAATCTGCACAGTGATATCCTTGTTATTGTTGTCGAGGCAAACAGCCTTTACCTCCTGGTCAGGGTGTGCCTTTACATCTTGAGGATGGCACTGTGCATCTTTCTGTAATTGCTATGCTTATCTTGATGAAGCCAATGATTGCTATACTATATTAATGAAGGCTTCATCAAGACTATCATAGCAATTACAGAAAGATGCACAGTGCCATCCTCAGGATGTCAAGGCACATATGACCAGGATGTAAAAGATGTTTGCCTCGACGACAACAACAAGGATGTCACTGTGCATATTGGTAAGAATATTCCTCATGACATTGAACAATCAATAATTTCATTTCTAAAGTGCAGGATGTCAATGTTTGCATGGAAACATGACGATATGACTGGCATCTCCAAGGATGTCATTACCCACAAACTTGGGATTGATAAAAGCTTCAAACCCATCCAACAGAAGCGAAGAAAGTTAGCACCAGAAAGAAATACCATCATATAGGAGGAGGTGGATAGATTGCTGAAATCCAAGATCATAAGGGAAGTAAAATTCCTAAGATAGCTGGCAAACGTTATAGTGGTACAAAAGAAAAAAGGGAAGTGCAGAGTATGTGTAGACTACACAGACCTCAACAAAGCCTATCTAAAAGACCCATTCATGGATGGTGGATGCCACAGCAGGCCATAAGATGTTAACATTCATGGATGCATTCTCAGAATTTCAACAAATCCAAATAGAGCCGGATGACCAAGAGGATACAACATTTATGACCCCATCAGGTATATATTGTTATATAACTATGCCATTTGGAATAAAAAATGTAGGTGCAACATACCAAAGGCTAGTGAATATGATGTTCAAGGAAAATATTGGGGACACAATGGAAGTTTACATCAACAACATGGTGGTTAAATCCAAGAAGGCAGAAAACCATCTCTAGGATCTCAAGGAAGCCTTTGACATCATGGATGCCTATAATATGAAGTTAAATCCATCCAAATGTCACTTTGGGGTCGGTCTTGGGAAGTTCCTTGGATACTTATTAACTAAAAGAGGGATAGAAGCCAGTCCTGAACAAATAAAAGCCATCCTTGACCTCAAATCCCCAACAAATGTTAAGGATATACAAAGACTAACTGGCAGGATAGCAGCTCTAAACAGATTCATCTCAAAGTCCTCGGAGAAATGCAAGGAGTTATATGTATCCTGAAAAAGAACAACAAATTTGACTGGGGACAGAAGCATGAGGATGCATTAAAGAAGCTGAAGGAGTATCTTGCAGCAGCTGCACTCCTGATGAACCCTGAGGATGGTGAACCTCTCAAGCTATACCTTGTAGTTTCTGGAAATGCAATAAGTGATGTTCTGGTAAAAGACTATGAAGGGCAACAACATCCTGTCTACTATGTAAGTAAAACTCTATTAGATGCTGAAACCAGGTATTCACATCTTGAAAAACTCATTTTAGCTTTAATAATTGCATCTTCCAAGTTAAGGCATAAATTTCAAACACATACGATACATGTTCAAACTAATTATCCTATTAAAAATGTACTTAGAAAACCTGAAATATTGGGAAGAATGGCAAAATGGTCAGTAAAATTAAGTGCTTTTGACTTGGTATATGAGCCTAGAAATGCAATCAAATCACATGCTCTAGCAGATTTTGTGGCTGATTTCAGTAGTGACATCCTAAGTGAAGTAGAGTCTAAGGTTCAACAATTAAATAAAAACATTAGGAAGTTGGACTCTATACACTTGTGGTGCTTCAAATGCAAGAGGTACAGGGTTAGGATTACTACTAAAATCGCCACAAGGGGACATAATACCCCATGCTATTAGATGTGCATTTCAAACTACCAATAATGAGGCAGAATATGAAGCTCTCATTGCTGGTCTAAAACTTGCTAAGGATATGCACATTTCAAGTTTACAAGTATTGGTTGATTCCTTATTGATTATTAACCATTTTAATGGATCTTATGCAGTAAAAGGTCAAAAATTAGTTATTTATCTTGAAATAGTTAAAAAATTATCAACTTCTTTTGTAGAATTCACACTAACACAAGTACCTAGGGAAGAAAATGCTGAAGCTGATGCCTTGGAAAATCTAGGATCTTCTTTAAATTTACCCGAAGGATCCAAGATTCCCATTATCCACGACGTGAAGTTAACAATTGAAGAGTGGCATCCTGAGGATGGCAAGGCACATCCAAAGGATAACACTGAACTGCCTGAAGATAAGACGGCGCATCCTAAGGATAACACGGTTCTGACTACTCGGGTTCATGATGATTCATCCTGGATGACTCCTATTATAAAATATTTACAAGAGGGTGTTATCCCTGATGGAGAAAATGCAAATGCTTTCAGGATGAAGGTATCAAAATTTACTATCATAGACAACTTTTTGTATAGAAAATCCCTTACAGGTCCATATTTGAGATGTCTCAACAAGGAAGAAGCAAATGAAGTTCTTAAAGACATCCATGAAGGAGATTGTGGAAACCACACTGGAGGAAGATCTCATTACTTGAAGACACTAAGGACATGATATTATTGGCCAACCATGAAGAAGGATGCCATGTCATATTCTCAAAAGTCTGACCTATGTCAAAGGCATAGTAACATCCTCCACTAGCCTACTAAACCATTACATCCTATTATTTCACCATGGCCTTTCATGAAATGGGGAATGGATATAGTAGGAAAGTTACCCATAGCTCCTGGTGGAAAGGTGTTCATGTAGGTAATGACTGGTTACTTCTCAAAATGGATCGAAGCTGAAGCATTCGTACAAGTCAGGGACAAAGAAGTTGTGTCATTCATCAAGAGGAATATCCTAACAAGATTTGGAGTGCGAGCTGAAATCATTTGTGACAACGGTTCTCATTCATCAGCAAAAGGATGACTGACTTTTGTGAAAGTTAGGGAATCAAGATCATAACTTCAACACCACTCCATCCTCAAGCTAATGGACAAGCAGAATCCTCAAATAAGATCATTGTTAACAACTTGAAAAAGAATCTTGGGGAAAAGAAAGGGAAACGGGCAGAAGAACTTCCATTTGTACTTTGGGCTGATAGGACTACCTCTAAGAATGCAACGGGTCAAACACCCTTCTCCTTGTTCTTTGGAACCAAAGAAATGCTACCAACAGAGATGGTCATGCCTACAGCCAGAAGACATCTTCAGGATGCAACTACCAACTCGGAAGCACTATTGCGGGATTTGGAAACTTTGGATGAACTCAGGGATGCGGCTAAATTAAGGATGGCCGCTCATCAACAATGGATTGCCAAAGCCTACAACAAAAATATAAGGATAAGGAGGTTTCAGGAAGGAGATTTGGTACTAAGAAAAGCCTTCCAAAAAACAACAAAACCGAGTGACGGTAAGCTAGATTCTAAATGGGAAGGACCATACTGAATAGATGCCGAAGCTGGCAAAGGAGCATATTGGCTATCGACGATGGAAGGAGAAATTCTACCAAGAGCATTGAATGCAATTCATTTGAAATATTACCACGTATATGATTGCATGTGACTGATCTCTCTAGGAGAGAAACCATGTTTCGGATTACTGGTAGGATGAAGGTGAAGGCTGACAGAGATGAATCATCTCTATATTCCATCCTGAGAATTTTGCAGTACCATCATGAAGATGGAACCCTTTGAAGACTAGAGGGCTGGCCACCCTCTCCTCCGTTAAGGTGTCCGACACCTTCCTAAGGTTTAAAGGTTTTCACCTTTCTCATTGGGTTTGCAACCCCGCCTTGTGCGCACGCTGTTCATATATATTTTCATGATGGTGGGACCAGTCCATGTAAAAGTGGCTGACAATTTCATCATTTTTGAGATATATATTGAACTCTTAAGGTTTAGACATTTTTCAATGTCTCTTACGTATTTGGCCTAGTCGCCAGGGCCTTGTCGCCAATTATTCCTAAGATGTTACAATAGGCCTTGTCGCCAGTTATCGTCATGTTGGTCTTGTCACCAAGTTAATCTAAATGTGTTTGACCCCTATTCACTTAAAGGCCTAGTCGCTAGTATAATAACAATGTTTACCTTTATACAGGTTATTGTTATACTTTTTCTTGAAAAAGGAAAAAATCTCAAAGTCTATCTTGAAGATATTATACTGGGGACATCCTCAGAATAACGAAGGCCATCCCGAGGATGACAAAAGAAGAAGAACTAGGACATCCTCGAGATAGTGAATATCATCCTAAAAATGACAACGAAGGATTAAGGACATCTTTAAGACATTTATTTAAGAAGATTATTCTGATGGAAGAAAATGAAGGTATCATTCATATCATTTATTTATATCTAACATTTGCTAGTGTTTGCAGAATTTCAAAAGAAAAGAACACAAGAATGTAGCATCAAAAAGTTGTTACCATATTATTTATGCATCATAATCAAAACTGATGTCAACCCCTGGCTTCATCCAAAACCAGGACCCATCCACCAGAGGTCAACATCTATAGTCCAGGTCAGAAGAAGATTTGGGGCATCGTCTTGAAACCAAGATCCCTTCATCCCAAACCAAAATAAAATTGTCTGATATTGTTCAACCATAAACTACCAACATCATCACAACCACAAAGAGTAAAAAAGTGGGCTCCAGCCTAGTCTTAATATCCTTCATCACTTGATCATCGCCGAAAAAGTAGCTGTTATCCTGACAAGACGTCCCATCAGAGCATTAGATAAGACTTGTGGTTAAAAAATATTATTACCTTAAGAGATATTAACGGTAACAAATTTTTTGGGGACAATTGTTGGTGGTGAAAATCCTCAGGATGATTTTACCTCGTATCCTCAATATAGCATCTTCAGGATGCTGAAGAACCTGATAGACTTCAGGATGTAACTATATTTCAACATGTGCACATCCTGAGGATGGACTAACAAATTATAATTTAATGACATGATTGCAGGTACAACTAAGTTATAATATGGACTTGTAACTATTATCCAACATCTATATTATAATACTCGGTCAAAAGGAGTTAAAGATGGAAGAGTTACACTTACAAGCATAGGTCCAAGCTCGAAGAAGGAGTCAACATTGTAACCGATAAGTATTAAAAAAGGCGAAGAAGATGGAAACCGTTGCTACAACGTCTACCTGAGATGAAACAACCACAACGGTCACTTAAAGCCTTCAAGGAACTTAACTAACTAGCGGATCATACAGGATCCTTTGTTTACTTTCATGTACTATAAATATGGGGATGAATGACGAGTATAGGACACTTGATACACAATCCATTCACCTGAACAACACCAAAACTCTGCTACTCATAGAGAAACTCACACATACTTAGCACAAATCATTGTAATCATAGAAAACTCGTCCATCATCCATTCAAAGTTGTATCATTTTTACCTTATTAATATTAACAAACAAAGGCAGGGGCCTAGACTCCTCCCGAGGTTTTATACCGGCGATCTACAATTGATCAAGGGCTTTCCTCGTACATCGTGTGTTGTTCTTTGTGTACTTGTGCTTAGATTATTTGTTTATTCGATTTACCATACAGTTACATCCTCATGATACAACTGTCCATCCTCAGCTTTACCTTGACCATTGTGACATCCGTCACCTCCGTCTTTAATCAATTGACAAAGTTAGTCCCTATACTTTTCAAAGTTGTCAAATTTATTAAAACGAGAGTACTTTTAAACCGTAAATTTAAACGCTTACTGAATGTGTGGATTTTAGTTGAAACTTATAAAAACATAAATTTATTAAGTAATTTGATCAAAATTTTTAAAAGGTTTAAGTTTTAAAAGTTTTGAAAATGTTTAGACTAGCTTAAGTTAACCTTGTTAGATTTTATGAAGGAAAATCTTAACTTAACATAACATATTTTTAACTTGGTTAAACATAGGGGACTGAAATTGTCAATTATTGAAAGTTTCAAACAAACATAACATCCCTCCTTGTACCCACGTAATCCCGTTCGGCATTGTTGCCGGATCCGGCCACCGGATTAATTTTCCGGTCACCTTTAAACTCACTAATTATTGTAAATATTCGTTTTAATGCTTGGGTCCGTTTTTGTCCATCATAAACGGTCCGTTACAATGAAGTTTAAGCGTTTTGATCAGTATATTGATAACACCGATTAGTAACCGTCACTTTAACTGTCATGAGCGAATGTTAATTGTTTGTATTACACACTATAAATTGGACCTTCCACATTGTGTTAGAACCTATACACAATCGGAACCCACATAAATTATGATCTAATCGCATATGAAATGATGGTAATCGGCTCCCCAAGTTTTGTCCTGCACATCTTCTTTTCGATCCATAAAACGCGATTGTAAGCCACTAATCTCGATGCCGTTTTGATTATTCACGTTTCTGTATCAAAAACCCTTTGTTTCCACTCTTTAATATTGTTGAATCATGGTAATTAGATTTAGGGTTAGGGTTAGGGTTCTTAGAGATTTGGGGAAGAAGATGAAGTGGTGTTATATGTTAAATACATTTTATTCTCGATTTATTAAACAAAAGGGGTGATAGTCTAGTGGTGTGGAGCATGTTGTTACCCAAGGCAGACTCGGGTTCAAGTCTTCTTAACCCCGGGTTTTGTTTCGTTTGTTTTTTTTTTAAGAAATTGTTTAGTTATATATATATATATATATATATATATATACCTTAATATCTTAGAATATTCATAATAAATTCATTTTTGCTCCAAAAATTATAAAAATTTAGGAGCAGCATCTTGACACCATAAAGAAAATTACCACACTTTTATTTTCTGGAAAATGTCATATTTTTGTATTTTTATTAATTTAATTGGTTTTAATCATATTTAATTGATTAAAAATTCATTTTTAATGATTTTTATCTCAAAATTTTAGGATAATTATTTCCAATCATCATGAATAGAAATAAAAATTACTGGTTCATAAAACATTTAATTTTATTAATTTTCAAATTTTAATCATTTAAACATGATTTAATCTCATTAAATCAGTTTTAAATATAAATAAGTTTATAAAAATTATGAGAAAATTATTTTCATTAATTTACATCAGAAATCATCCATTTTCTATGAAAATAGAATTTCTGGATCATGTCTTGAATTATTAGTCTTATTTATGTTTAATTAGACATAATTAATCATTTATTTATTTATACTATTAAATATCTATTTTATAAATACTTTTCCTATAAAATAGAAATAGTTCTATGTTTTAGAAATCCTTATTATCATTTATGGGTCATTGAGTAACTCATAATTATTTGTTTCAATATTTATGATTATTGTAATTATTTACAATAATTAATTAAATTATTTCGTCTTAATTATTCAAACATATTTTTATTTAAAAATTCTTTTGGTAATAATTATATTACTCAAATCACATTCACAAATTTTGACATATTATTTTTAATATACAACTTTTATATTAATTCGACTTATCATAATCATAAAAACTCTAATTTCCCCAAATCGACTTAGCAAACCCTAATGCCTTAGACCCTAGTTACCTTAGACTTTTTAGACACTTCCTTATTAGTATTCTTACACATTATAGGTTGAATTCCTCGGAATTCCCATTACTTAGCTCACGACCGCTTAAGTGGATCTTGATCGCTTTCGCAAACTGTGAGTATATCTTTCCCCTTTTTACTGTTTTACTACTTTGGGGTGACTCATGTACCTATTAATCAAGTTTCTATTTCTTATACTTAATGCAATTCTCATGTGTGTTTGCTTTATGTTAATTGGTGTGTCTATGACTTGTCAAAATCATTAACCGCTGGGCGGCCTAGCTTTTCAATGAATAGTACTATGGTATACCCCCTTGAGACTCTGTTAAGAGAATCTTGGTCATTGTCTTGTTAATTCATTATTCAGTTGGTTAGTCATGTGTTAGTCATTATTCTCAGGTTTGGTTTTGAACGGATATTACTTATTACATAACTGCAAATGGTACCGCACATGAATTGGTAAACACTTTTCTTACTATATATATGTATATATATATATATATATTCAAACAGGGTATGCTCACCAATACAATTTTTGTATTGACCAAAATTATTTTGTACATGTTTCAGGTTGTTTTGAGATGCATCCTTTAAGCTTTCGGATTTATATTTAGATTTTGATTCATTGTATTTCAATTTAGTTGGCAGTTAGAATCGTTGTATTTCATTTCAATGTAATAAATTATGTAATCAATGTATTCAAAATTTACACTTTAGTCCATGTGCTATTGAATAATCGTCACTACGTGACACCTCGATGTTTCCGCCATCGGTTGGGGTGTTACAACCATCCTGAGCATAGTTATCGTATTATTGTTCATTTACACTTATAAGTCACTATCCTGAAAATAACACTGAGTTTTTATCATACTAGCACTCTACCTCACATTTACTAATTTGGAAAACAAGATTATTTCTAGCAAGTAATTTTTTACCAAAATAGTTCATATTTGGTAGTGGACTTTTGATTGGTATGGTTATATCTTGAGGATGCTTCGATCCTTTCTTGTATCTTCTTATCATCCTTAAGTCTGATGAATGCTAGAGCCCTGTTCCTGACTTCATCTAAGTTTCTGCAAGGATTCATCACCAATACTTGGTAGAATGGTGAATCTCTTTGTAGTCCCATCTTGAATGCTTGTATTGCCGTTGTGACATCCAAGTTCGGGATGTCAAGTGCTTCTTTGCCGAATCTAGTGATATATTCTCTTAGTGATTCTTCTTGTGGTTGAGTCACCCTATATAAGTCACTTGTCAAACGTTCGACTACAAGAAAATTGGTTATTAAACATGTTAATAAAATGTGCAAAAGAAGTAATAGAATAGGGAGGAACACTTAGGAGCCATTTTAAGGCTGGACGAGTGAGGGTGGAACCGAATGCTTTACACATGCATGCTTCCTTGAGATCAGCAGGAATTGGATTTATTTCCATCCTTTCCCTGTACTGAGCCACATGCTCCTCAGGATCTGTAGATCCATCATAGAGCTTCATGCTTGGAGTTTGAAACCACTTTTGGATCTCTGCATTACATATGGGAGGTGCAAATCGAGACACCCTATGACATATTGATGATACTTCGGGGATAGGCTGTACTATTCTTGGTACACTTGATACCATATCTTTAATTTTTTGTAGTTCCCTTGCTAGTTGAGGACTTATACCAGTATCCTGCAATGAAGCAACATCATTAGCAGTAAAAGTACTGGAACTCAAATTGTTACCATTATTGTTATATCCTCGGGATGGCACGGGTGTATATCCTGGATCCCTGGTTGTTGTCATCCTGGGTGCTGTGGTAGTTTCAGGAGCAGAGAATCCAGTGCTCATGGGGATGAAATCTCCTTGATGAATGCCCCCAGAGATGCTAGAATTAAAATCCAACACCCTGGGTTGTAATAGTGTCCCCAAGTCCTCGGTTGGTCTCCTTGAGGATGTCTTGAGAGATTGTATCTTTCTTATCAGCATCCGGTTTGTGTCCTGTTGTTATATTTGATCGTTCATCAATGCAAACATGGAAAGGAGTTCATCATTTGACACAAAAATAGGGGGAATGGATCCAGATGTGCTCATTGATGGTTCTAGTGGGATTTGAGAAGTAGAACTTCTCAGTAATGCAGGTGGGGGTGGCAGTGTTGCATTTCCGGTAGAGGTTATAGATGGCATGGATGAGGAAACAAATTTTTATTAGGAAGAAATAGTTTTCAAAATCTGTGAAATGGATAAATTGAGAAAACGTTTTAACAAAGTTTTTTTTGTTAAAATAGCACCACTTGCCCCACGGTGGGCGCCAAATTGTTTTGGTCAAAAATTATTTGCTAGAAGTATACCTGCAATCACGTAATTAAATGATAATTTGTTAGTCCATCCTCAGGATGCGAATATGCTGAAATATAGTTACATCCTGAAGATGCTACATTGAGGATACGAGGTAAAATCTTCCTAAGGATTTTCACCACCAATATTACTTATCAATAGAACAGACCCGAGTTCGAATCCTACAACCCACGGTTCTGTTCCATATTTTTGTTAAATCTTATACTTTTTTGTTTTGCTTTATCTATTTAAATAACATATATATATAAAACTTATAATATTCATAATAAATCCATTTTTGATCCAAAAATTATAAAAATTTAGGAGTAGCTTCTTGACACCTCATAGAAAATTATCATTTTTTTATTTCCTGGAAAATGTCTTATTTTCATATTTTTGTTGATTTAATTTGTTTTAAGCATATTTAATTGATTAAAATTTCATTTTTAATGATTTTAATCTCAAACTTTTTGGGAAATTATTTCTCATCATCATAAGCTGAAATAAAAATTATTGTTTCAGAAAACATTTATTTTTATTGATTTTCCTATTTATTTAATCATTTAAACATGATTTAATCTCATTAAATCAGTTTTAAATATAAATAAGTTTATAAAAATTATGGGAAAATTACTTTCATTAATTTACATCAGAAAGTATCCATTTTCTATAAAAATAACATTTTTGTATCATGTTATGAATTATTATTCTTATTTATGTTTAATTAGACATAATTAATCATTTATTTATTTATACTATTAAATATCTATTTTATAAATACTTTTCTTATAAAATAGAAATATTCCTAGGTTTGAAAATCTTAATTACCAGTTGTTGGATCATGCTGTAACTCATAATTATTTATTTAAACATTTATGATTATTGTATTTATTTACAATTACTTAGTGAAAATAATTAATTAAATTACTTTGTCTTAATTACTCAAATATATTTTTATCTAAATATTCAATTGGTAATAATTATATTACCTAAACCATATCTACAAACTTTGGTATATTATTTTTAATATACAACTTCTATAATAATTCGATTTATCATAAAAACTCTAATTCCCCAAATCGACTTAGCAAACCCTAATGCCTTAGAACCCTAGTGTCCTTAGAGTCTTAGACTTTTCCTTATTAGTACTCTTATACATGATAGGTTGGATTCTTCGGAATTCCCATTACTTAGCTCACAACCGCCTAAGTTGGATTTTGATCGCTTTCACAAACTGTGAGTATACTTATCCCCTATTTTCATTTTTACACTTTCAGGGTGATTCATGTACACATATTAAACATACACATGCACTTATTCATAAATGTTTTACATACTATTCATATACATGTTATGCTTGAATTCTTGTGCTTTATGCTTAAACATAAACGTAGTAAACTTGCAATCATTACGAAATCATTAACTCCGTACATGCCGACTTTAACAATGGATAGCGCTATTTGAATTGACAACTCGCCTAGTGGAAAGTACCTATGGTGGTGGGAAGTCCTAGGTCAATGTTAATGTATTAAACTTTGTCACATAAGAGGTTTGATTTTGACCCGTATTGTGTGCTTACGTGTTTTCCATATTTGCCTTGAATAAATCATGACAAATGAATTGTAAATCATTTTCTTTAAACTTATATTATACGTATACAAAATGAGTATGCTCACCAACAGTATTTATGTTGACAAAATTATTTTCGTACATGTTTCAGGTTCTTCTGAGATCACTTCTAAGCTTTTGGAACTTAGGCTTAGATTGAGAATTACTGTATTTTAGTTTAGATTGCTAGCTTTAATTGTTGTATTTCTTTCAATGTAATAAACTATTCCATTTAATGTATCAATATTTACGTTTCTAGTCCATGAGCTATTGAACAATCGTCACTACGTGACACCTCGATGTTTCCGCCATTGGTTGGGGTGTTACAGGGAAATTACCTAAAGCTCCTGGTGGAAAGGTATTCATGTTGGTCATGACTAATTATTTTTCAAAATGGATCGAAGCCGAAGCATTTGTACAAGTTAAAGACAAAGAAGTAGTGTCTTTCATCAAGAGAAACATCCTTACATGATTTGGTGTACCAACTGAGATTATATGTGACAATGGATCCCAGTTCACCAGCAACAGAACAAGTAGTTTTTGTGAAAGTTGGGGAATCAAGATAATAAACTCAACACATGTCCATCCTCAAGCTAATGGACAAGAAGAATCTTCCAACAAGATCGTCGTCAACAACTTGAAGAAAAAGCTAGGAGAAAAGAAAGGGAAATGGGCAGAAGAGCTTCCATTTGTACTTTGGGCAGATAAAACCACATCCAATGTAGATGCATATTGCGACTAGTGCTTTGGATTGACGAAATAAAGTGTTTTGTTGAATATCGAGAGGTCGAAGGAAGTTCTGGTTTGGTCGAAGGAAGGTTACAGAGGTCGAAGGGAGAAGAAAATAGACAGATGTTTGGTTTGAGCTGCATTGTAGGTTGAAGGAGTACATTCGACCTAGACGTGAGGTCGAATGTAGCTTCCTATATAAGCTGAACTTTTTGTTAAACTGATAACTTTTTGCCATTTTGTGTTGTGTCTGGTCTAGTTTCTCTTTCTAGGTTTTGATCTTTCTGAAACTGAATTATAACATCGTAAACCTATTTGTAATCGAGTTTTATGAAGTTATTAATGAGAATGGAGATTGAAAAGGTAATTGTTTGTGTTTGATTCAATGCATATCATATTGTAAACAATCTAGGGTTTCCGCTCCTGGATTTGTTAGACTTGTATGATCATATAAACGTTTTTATCAAAACCAATCCGTCTACAAAGTGGTATCAGAGTCTACGAGATCATACAACTACAATTTGATATGTTTTGAACTGAATTTGATCCAAAATTGTCCAAAGTTTTTCTATTTTGATAGAACATTGAGTTTTAATGGAAATTTATTGATTTGTATAAGATTTGACGGATAAAATCAAAAGTTTCATTCATTAAAGTTGATATACATTCAATTCCGAGCAAAAACTAATTAAGATCATCAAAATCTATAAACTTTTGAAAAATTTGGATCAAATTAACTGATTTTTGAAGAATAGCCGTTTTTCAAATGGGTCAGGTTGAACCAGAGAGATTAGGTCGAATGTGTGAGTTTTTGGTCAAACCAAGGTCATTTCAGGTCGAATCTTAGTATTTTAGGCCGAACCAAAACTTTTCTTGTGTGTAGTTTGTTCATTCAACCAGTTGAGTTACATTCGACCCACCGGGAGGTCGAAGGAGAGTCTTGTGTGTTACATATCTACATTCGAGTCTGATTTTAGGGGTCGAACCTAGGATTATCTACCTTCGAACCCACGTTATCACATCAGAGGTCCAACCAATATTTATTTTGGGAAATGTTTCTAAGTGTTTACATTTTGGACATTATGGACAACATGTGGGGATTTCCTATGACACCGAGGCCTGCAACAACACAGCAACATCACGTTCCGATGAATCCATGGGCTGTAGCTTCTCAGAAGACGAACACTCAGTCATCTCAACCGATTAACTACCTTTCCATTAGTAGTTCGATACCACCACCTGTTACTCAACCTCTACAACAACTGACGACTGATTATTGTGGCGTTGCAGCAGCAGCGGTACATTCTCAAACTACTAATGCTATTTCCACACTAATAAATGATTTGTCTTCAGGTAGTGGAAATCGCCCTCCGAAGCTAATGGACATGGCAGAGTATAATCAATGGCAAAAAAAGTTCAAGATACATCTTAAAGGCATGGGTTTGGAAGGAACTGAGGCGTGGCAGATGATTGCTAAAGGGTATGTTGCTCTGTGTTTGGAGAATTCAAGTGAACCGATTCCACTTGATGGTTTATCTGAAGATGAGAAGAAGAAATTTGCAGTCGAGAAGAAGGCTTTCTCACGATTATCTCAAGCCTTGACTACCGATCTACTTCATCAGTTTGGATCGTGTACCACATCTAAGCAGCTTTGGGATATGTTGAAGAGCAGGCGTGATGGGAATGATAAGACGAGAATATTGAAGGTGGAAGAGCTAAAGAAAGAATTCAAAAACTTTAGTTATGTTCGGAATGAGACTCTGAAGGAACTTATACCGAGATATTGTCATTTGTTGACCGAGTTGTCGAATTATGACAACAAGATTCCTATGTCTGAGTTTGTTGATAAGTTTGTTGATTCATTACCACCATATTGGAATCAACATATTGAGGTCTTTAAAGAGAAGGATGCTTATCAATATTGGACAATCAATGAGCTTATTCAGAATTTGGAAAACAAGGAGTTAGAAGAAAAGAGGAAAGCAAGACGATCACAATTCCCACAAAATCCGGAATTGTATCATGCCTCTTCATCCAGTTTAAGTGTGGCAGGAAATGTTGCGCCACATATAGTTTGTGTTTCGAGTGTCATTGAACCTTTGGGAAACCCAATTAACTATCTTGCCCAAACTTCAACCTATCCACCAAACCACACCACAAATTCATACATTCCACCTCAATCTCAAATGTCCACTGCATGTTACACATCTAACACACATCAACAACAACCATATGTTCCTACAACAACACAAGATTCTTCAAACCAAAGTCCAGTGGTGTTGGAAACTTCCAACATGAACAATGTCACAGTTTAAGTAGCTCAACAACACATTGCTTTGGTTTCAGCAATGGTTGCATCTTACAACGGACTTGTGGCGAGTCAGATCGGGAATAATAATCTGACTAATGAAGATTATGCCCAAATTGATAAGGAGGAGATGGAATTAATTGATATTCAATGGGCATTAGCTAGTGTGATGAGAAGGGCGACATAGTTTATTGAGAAAACCGGTAGAACTTATTTGGCAACCTCACCGAATACCACATATGGCTTCAACAAAGGCAAAGTTACATGTTTCAAATGTGGTGGTCGAGGTCACTTTAAAAGAGAATGCACACAACCAATGCAGCAAGGTAACCGAAACCCGTTTAACTCGAACTATCAAAATCGCCAATCACAAAATCAGGTAACCTACCGAAGCCAAAACAACAATACCTATCCACAACAAAACAATTTCCAAAACCGACAAAACATCTCACAAAACACCTATACTAGACAAACCACTACACCCAACCAAACTCAAACTCAAACTCCAAATAACCCAACCAGAACCATTATTCCTATTTCTACACCAAACAGGCAACCTCAAACTAAAAACCAAAATCAGGCGTTGGTGATACAGAAGGATGAGGGTTTTGATTCGATGAAAATGTAATTGGGAGTTGAGGAGATTAATAATGGTAATGTAGCATGTTTTGCTAATAAGATGGATATAGAGGAGCCGGTGATAGTTGAAGATGTTTTGTATTCTGAGAAGGTGTCTGAGGTGGTGATTGAGGAGATAGTCGATGATTCTCAGGTTTCTGTTGCTGAGCAGGTTGAAGGGCTTACTGATGAGAAGGTTTCTAGAACTATCATTGATTATGTTACTGAAGTTCCGGATGAACCTGAATCTATTTATTCAGACTCTGAAAGTGAAGCTGATTCAGAAGCGAGTGCTAATTCTTTGGATGATGATATTGATCAGCTGCTAGCCGAAGCAGACTTTTTAATGACCAGGAATCATGCATAGTGGATGATGCATTCACAAAGATTGATTACTCAAAGTTCTTTGCTGGGAAGGAGGCTCATTTCGTGCTTATGGCTATGACTGATGCACCAAAACCGGTAAGTTCTGATTCTACCATTGATATGAATAGTGATAAATACTGTGGTACTTGCGATAGATTGACTAAGGAAAACAAGCAACTCATGGTTAACCTTGAGAGTGCTAAAATCAACATTCAATCTTATTGTAAGGATTCACATGAGTTCAATAAAACACTTGAAGGGTATAAAAAGGACATTTCTGAGTTAAAGAAAACCCTTGCTATAAAACAACTTGCCATTAACAATTACATAAATGAGCTTGAAAACACAAAATTGGAAATGTCTACAATCAAGTGTTTTGCTGAAAAGGTCAATAAGAAGTTAGAAAGCTATAAATACATAGCTTATGTTGTTGACCACATCATTAAAGAACCATCACAGTCTGGTAGTGTAAACTACAAATCTGTTCCCTCTCCAGTGTTGTGTGAGAATCATAACTTCAACACAGTAACACCGGAGAGTTCAGTTAAATCAGACTCTACATCAGATAATGAATCTAATACTTCAAGTATTGGAGATCCACATTCTGATGTGAGACCGATACTCGGACTGAATGATGAGGGAGTGGTCGCAGTGACTGATGATTCAGACACTGAAGATGAGAAATCTAAAGAAGGTAGTGATGTTCCTATGGAAAATCACATAATCACTAATGAACCAGTGTCACCTTCTCAGTTTTCTCATCCTCAGGAAAATGCACACAGAAAGAATCAATTAGTTACCAAGAATGAGAAAATTTATTCAGCTGACAAACCTGTCAAAGTTTTCTATCGGGTGGAAGGATCTGATAAGATAATTTCTGACGAGGAGTATCCAATAAAATTTGCAAACTATTCAAAGATTGATAAAATCTGGCAAGAAAGTACAATCTGGTTTCCTAAACACGAAAGAATAAATGACTTTCCTCCAGAATTGTTAAAGAAATTGCATTGTGATACTCCTAGAGAACCAAAAGTTCATGTCACTGAATTCATCAAGCCTAAAGAAAAGGCAAATGCATTTTTCGAGCCTTCTTACTTAATTGACCCATTTCCAATGAGTTTAAGACGTAGATGTGTTGATGATCAATTTCCGATCACTTCATATGCTAAGTCGGGTGCTAAAAATGTTTTTGAGGAATACCGTGCGTGTTACAAATGCGGGGAGATAGGGCATTTACTTGCTCACTGTCCGTATGTGCAACGCGAAAGGCATAAAGTTGAGAACAAGCAGCCTTATCAAAGTCCAGTCGATAATCATAGATGTCCACAAACACACTTTATCCCTCAAAACCACCATTTTATAATCAAAGTCGATATTTTCAAAAGAGGGAATGTCGTCAGTTTGTCTATGATCATCGAAACAAGATTGCTATGGAGAAACACCTAAAGAAACCAATGGTGAACTCAACTAATGACAACCAAAAGGTTTTACCCAAACCTGCCGTTAAGTCAAAAGTTGGACCTATTTCTGTTAAGTCAGAGAAGGTAACTAAGAAAGTTTCTTTTACGAACGATACAAAGAAACCTGCTGAGACATAGGATTCTTAAACGTTCTGAACAAACTTGGTCACCAGTGGGTTCTCCTGGTTCCTCCACCTCAACTGCAAATGTCAAAGTTAAAGATGAGAAAGGTTTGAATGATCAGAAAAAGATCAATTCCAAACCAAATGTTGTTGAAAATGAATCTTTGAAGTTTAACACTCAAAGACACAAGACCAAACAGGCTTGGGTCCCCCGAAAGATCTAATCATTTCTTTGTTTGGTGTAGGGAGCTCCAGCTGGCCCTGTTAGCATTCTTTGGATTGTCGACAGTGGAGCTTCTGGGCACATGACCAGAGACTTGACGCTATTATTCAACATCAAGAACGTGAATTGAGGGTATGTAGCGTTTACGTGAAATAAAGGCGATTATATCCCGATGGAAGGAAGTGTAAGAAACGGGATCGTAAGTTTTGAGAGAATATCTTATGTGAAGCAAATCGATTATAATTTGTTGAGTGTCATTCAATCAAGATAACTTGGTTGAAGAGGCTGTATTACGACTTTATTACGAGTGTGAAAACGCAGTGACATCACCGTTAGTGCGTCCGATCATCGTAACTCCTCCAGCAGCTTCTAATGATACCAATGTTCCTGCTAATGAAGAAGTGTTCGAAGAAGCTTCTACTACACTTGACTCATCTGAATCTGAATCAGAAGTAGAAGATGATGCGTTCAGTGAAGCTATTCTTGAACATGCTACGAAGGAACCACCAGTGAACCCAAATCTAGATGTTGCTTCATCATAAAATACGGGTAATGATCTGGATATGGTAGAGAATCTAACTACTCAAACTGGAATTCAAGTTCCTAATCATCCAGAATCTCGGATTCATCAAATTCATCCACTTGAGCAAGTTATTGGTGACCCCGTAAGCAGTGTCATGACTAGAGGAAAACTTCGTCCAGAAACTTCACATGATAATATTGGAGCCCTAGCCCTTTATGCTAAAATTCAAAAGTCTGGTTGTCAAAATGACTGGTCCTTTTCTTGTTATGTTTCGCAGGTTGAGTCGCGGACATACAAAGATTCTTTATTGGATGATGCTTGGGTTGAAACGATGGAAGAGGAATTGTTGCAGTTTCAGAAGCTGGGTGTATGGAAACTTACAGATTTACCTCCAGGAAGAAAGAAGATTGGTACTAAATGGGTGTTTAAGTGTAAGAAAGATGATCAAGGGGTTATTGTACGAAACAAAGCTCGATTGGTTGTTCAAGGATTTAGTCAAACTGAAGGAATCGACTACAATGAAGTTTATGCACCTGTAGCACGTATAGAAGCTATCCGAATGTTTCTAGTGTTTGCTTCCTACAAGAAATTTAAGGTGTATCAAATGGATGTGAAGAGCGCGTTTTTGTACGGTGTGGTCAAGGAAGAGGTTTACGTTGGTCAACCACAAGGCTTTGAAGATCCTATCCACCGAGATAAGGTTTATGTACTCAACAAACCACTTTATGGGTTGCACCAAGCTCCACACCAATTGTATGAGGAGCTGAGCACGTACCAACTTTCTAAAGGATTCAAACGAGGTTTGGTCGATTGTACCCTGTTCACGAAAAGAACAGAGGGTGACTTGCTTCTCGTTCAGATGTATGTTGACGATATTATTTTTGGTTCAACTAACGAACTTTTGTGCAGAGAATTTGAAAGAGTAATGCAGGAAAAGTTCGAAATGAGTGCAATGGGAGAAATGCAGTTTTTCCTAGGCTTGCAAATGGATCAATTGCCAATGGCATTTTCATTCACCAGACGAAATACGTATCTGAAGTATTGAGCCGGTTCCGGATGGAAGATTCCAAGCCTATGAATACCCTGATACAACCTAATCACGGGATTGGAGTTAACGCTAAGGCGGAGCTCATTGATCCATTCACTTATCGAGCCATTGTCAGGTCGTTGATGTATCTTACTGCATCTCGTCCAGACATTATGTTCGCAACATGTCTCTGTGCACGATTCCAATCGAAGCCGAAACAGATTCATCTAACAGCTGTCAAACGAATCCTTAGATATCTAAAGGGTTGTCCATCGAGAGGACTTTGGTACCCTAATGATAATAATTTTGACTTTGTTGCTTTCAGTGATGTAGATTTTGGTGGCTGTGACAAAGACAACAAATCCACAATGGCTGGATGTCAATTCTTTGGGAACAGGCTCGTGACCTGGCAGTGTAAGAAGCAGACAGCGGTCGCTCTATCTACGTGTGAAGCAGAATATGTAGCAGCTTCTAGTTGTTGTTCACAGGTTCTGTGGATTCAACAGCAGATGCGCGATTAAGGTTTGCAGTATCTTAAAACCCCAATTTATTGTGATAATGAAGCTGCCATTGCACTCACGAAAGACATGAACAATCACTCTAAGTCTAAGCATATCCGGATTAAGTACCACTTTATCCGTGATTGTTATGCGAAAGGGTTGATTGACATGGATAAAATCCACACTGATTATCAGAGAGCTGATCTTTTTACCAAAGCTTTTGACAGATCGAGATTCGAATTTTTGCTAAAATCTAATGGTGTAAAAGAAAAACAAGACTAATCGTCACCTCGGTTTATCATTTTATTTTAGTTTTTACTGTTCTTCAGAAATCAAAAATCCAAAAATATGTTTTACATTTTAGGGGAAATCTTTAGTTTTTCAAAAAAACCAAAAACTTTTAAAAAGCCAAAAAGCCCTAAAAATTAGAAAAACCCACAATGATTTTCCAGGTTAAAAAGAGGAAATGATAGTACATCAGTGGGGATCTGACACATGCTAAAGATTTGAAATGTTATAAGGCGTGTGTTGAATCTGTGTGATGTGCTGGTAGGCTTCGTAGACCTATTACTACGTGCCTGATACATACATATCAAACGATTTGTTATGTGGATGAACACCTCATGGGCATATGGTCTTGGTATCGTAATTTCGTTTGACAGGGTTTGTACAAAACTCGGAGGTTTCGGGTCATTATGTTATTAGTTATTTGGGGATAGCCTATCCGATCTTCTGTCGTAAGGTTTTACGGGCCTAGATCAGACATGGTATCTTTATAAAAGAGCTTTAATGCCAAAACCTAAAGTTACCGAATTGAGGAACTTTCAATGTATGACGATAATCAAAGATTATCTAATGCATCGTATCCAATCATTGATGCAAATCGTGATTGATATAAGACCTTAACGTGATAGAATGCACAAGTTACTTTGTAGCATTGAGTTGCTAACCTGTACACCTCTGTGCCTCATATCTTGTAAATTACAGATAACAAAAGCATAATCACAAGTTACAATGAGTATTTTTGCAAAATTTCTTGATACGTGAGTATGTCGTGTGTGTGGGAACCACAGACAAAGTAGTTTATAATATAAATATCCGTATCAGTCTAAAGAACTACACAAGAGTCTGTATGTGAGCTTATGTGGATAACAATATCAGCAATTTCCAGATCACGCATTGTCTTTAATGATAATAAACACTTAAGATCAATGGTGTGATAAGATTTCTCAAAAATTGATAAGATCCTCTTACCAGAAATCACAAATCATTTCCTGCTTTGTGTTTACATTCCTGCATTCTACATTTATTCCAAAAATATCAAAAACTCAAAAAGATTTTAGGTGTGTTTTAATTTT
The DNA here is from genome assembly GCA_028751855.1 of Ambrosia trifida. Lineage (NCBI taxonomy): Eukaryota > Viridiplantae > Streptophyta > Magnoliopsida > Asterales > Asteraceae > Ambrosia > Ambrosia trifida. Next base: position 129,209,892 of record CM054128.1, on the reverse strand, counting down.
TTTTCAAAAAATCCAAAAGATTTTACATTTCTGATTTATTTTTGATAACCGATGGTAATTGATGGTGATTTTCTGATGTTTGACAGACCATCTGAGTTTTGTGACATTTAAATGTAAAATGATGAATGTTTGAAGGTTAAAAAGTTTGAAAATGTTTAAACAGGATTCAATTTTGAGATTTGGTAAAAATTTCAGATTTCCAAATGCTCATTCGCACCTTTGGTGGGTCGAAGGTGCATTTGAGGCTACATTCGAGCCTATCATTAAGGTCAAATGAGAGTGTTTAAATGAATTTTCTTCATTCGAACCCTTCAGTTTACATTCGAGCCTTTCATTACGGTAGAAGGAAGCTGAAGTTCCTCATTCGAACCCCAACAAGGGTCGAATGTAGACATCTATATAAAGGCTGATCCTCATTCGAACCCTCATTCCAAAAAAATTCAAATTTCTGATTTGGGGAGGATATTTTGATTTTGATTTTGATTTTTAGACCCTATCATTGTGTTCCTGACTTGTTCATGATCATTTTGATACAAAAATTATAGGTATTAGATTAATTTTCAGTTCAGAATCATCATAATTCATCCTGGAACCCTTAGACCACAAAATGGACATCTAAATATGTTGTTTTTATAAAATTTATGATGGACAATCAGTGTTCGATAGTTTTATGGGGGAGATAAAACAAAAATCTAGGATAATAACACATTATTGAACATAATTGATGTTTCAAAGTTTTAAAACCCTAGATTTTATTGAAAAACTATCTAAAACTGATTGAATGCTAAAATTGATCTTTGAATGATGTTTATCGGCCATATTAGGACAAAAACAAACCAAAAACTGATGTTAATTATGGTTGAATTTGATTTTGGTAATTTCTAATGAAGAACAGTCACATTCGACCATTTTCAAAGGGTCGAATGTAGTCTAAAAGGTCGAAGGTTAACATATTTGGTCGAATGAACAATTTTTCAAATATTTTCCACATTCGAACCAAATTTCTACATTTGAACTTCATGATTTCTTAATTCGAACCCACGATAGGGTAGAAGGAAGACTTCTTGACCAAAATTTCAAATTTTGTCCGTTTTTGACAAATTTTCATGTTTTTGTTTTACAGATTTCTAATGGCTGAGCAACAAAATCCAGAAAAACAGGTTGCTGAACAGGAGAAACCACAGGCAAAGGAATTGATATTCGAAGCTGATCATAATTGTTGTGCTTTCATCAGCGAAGTCAAACAACATGAAGCTTTTGCCGGGATCGTGGAATTTCTTAGAAGATGCAGAGTACTTTATGCTATTGCTACTCCGATATCAATTTATAAAGATCACCAAGTTGAATTTCGGAAGAGTGTTGTCATAGATTTATGGGATAACAAGACGGCGATTAGAAGCAAGATTCATGGAGAGTTGGTGCTGATTACTGAAGAAGATATTCGAGAATCACTAGATTTGAAATATTCTCCTACTGATCCGAGGAAATTGTCATGGATTGATCAAAGAGTATGCTTTCTCAGGATGAAGTATAACGGTCCTATCACAGATGGTTTGTTGCACAAGGCTAAATTGTGTCCACAGTTTAAATATCATGCACATGTGATTCTACATGTTTTTGGACCAGTTCGTGGTGGCTACGATGTGATGAGGAGTAGTATTAGTTCGTTGTTGGCTGCATTGGTGTTGAACAAACCATTCAACGTATCTGGGATGATTTTTGATCATATGTTGGAGGTGTTGAAAGGATTGAAAATTGATTAAGTTTTTGATGTATCCAAGATTTCTACAAATGATCTTTGACAGGAAGTATCTGAATCTGAGAAAAGATCCAAAGGAGATATTAGTTCAGCATCACATGAACTTGAGTATGCTAAGCAGAATGAAAGCGTATAAGGGTGTTCTAGAGAATGAAAGACCACCACATAAGAACTTATTTGGTCATCTGATCAATCCGGGTTACGAGAATCCAGGTGACAATAAAGCAAGAAATGATGGAAGTGAGTCTGATATTGATAATCCATTACATCTAGTGGATCCTGAAGCTTAAAGAAAGAGATAGGTAATCAACAAGGGTGAAAAATCTGGTAAGGGTAAAGCTAAAGTAGTTGAAGAAGTAGCACCGAAATGACAGAAAAGTGTTGCCAAGAAGAAGACTGGAAAAGGCAAGACTTTACTGATTGATGAAGAGTCTGTTGATTCTGAAGAGGCTCAGGATAATGAATAATGGGATTTAGGTGCTGAAACTATCAAGATCACCAAGCCCAAGGCCACTGAGGCTGGTGAGATTAAAAGTTTAAACCAGTCAATTGAAAAGCAACAACAGAAGAGTCCAATCATTGTTGAAGAAGGTGAACTTGGATTGGAAGATCAAGATTTTGTTGGATCTCCTGTTACTGTGGGAAAGATTCTGAAGCCTAAGTTCAAATCAATGGCTAAGAAGTCTAATCTGAAAAAGAAACGTGATAGAGAAATAGAGATACTGGTTGCCGGAAAGAAAGTTCCTGAAATTGGAAGCTCGAAAGCTGCCACATCTCTGACATCCCAGTAGCTAAGAAAACGAAGAAATCTATTGCAGAAATGTCGGTTGATCCCCCTGCAGATTTTGAAGCTACTTTAGAGAATGTTTTGAGGAAGTTTTAAAAAAAAAAGAAATCTTCTGTTGCTAAGGCATCTACACCTCAGGTTACTGTTTCTAGCGACATGATGGAAGCAGTAAACCAAAAGATCGCTGATTTGATGAAATTGTTTAACCAGCAGCAGCAAGAGATAGAAAAGTTAAAGAAGAATGAGAAGAAGATGTTAGAGGTTGTTGTATCTTCTCAGTGAAGTCAAGAAGAGTTGGAAGCAAAGATTAAACTACTTCAAGAAGAGAATCAGAAGCTGTTAGAGCATGAACAGAGAAATACATGAATAATCATAACTTTACAGCTTGAGAACAAAAAGATGAGAACAAACAATTAGAATTTGAGGAAGCTGATTGAAGATTTGTATGAAAAAACTCTTCAACTGAAATTTGGAGAAGAGGACAAAGAACTAGAGGAAGAAAAGGTTGACTTTAAACCATTTGAATCTGAAAAAGATGAGGAAGAAGATGATGATGAGTTAGATGACGATGCTGGTGATGATCCTAAAAAGAAGAAATATGATGATGATGACGGTTCTGATAAAGAATCTGATGATTGTAGTCCTGCTGATGATGATGATACGGATAAGTATCGATATGAGAAGAGGGACTCTGATAATCAACATGCAGGTGAATCAAGTTCGAAGAAAGCACCTGGTGGAAATACTGATGATGACAGTATTTTCTGGACTGACAAGATACGAGGCTTATCAGATGAAGACAAAAATCTATATCGTTAGATGTTGACAAAGAAAGTTTGGACGATTGAGCTGACTGGAAAATTTCCAGAGATATTTGAGTTTGATGATATGAAGTATGAGTTGGAGTACAATGATCCTGATCTAGAGGACGGAGAGGTTTCTGCAGCTGTTGACAAAGAGATTCTTGAAGGTTTGGCGAAACAGGTTGGTAAATCTCTTGAGGAGTTGATGAATGATAATGAAATGCCAAACATTCCTGAAAAAGAAGCTGGAACTCATTCTAATGATAGAGATACACCTGTGTTTGAGGATATTGAGATTGAGGATATCACAAGTGAAGAATATCCTGAATATTTTAGAAAGAAGCAGGATGATGTGATTCCTGAGTTTACTGAAGAAGTGTTGGAACAAGCTGAGAAACTGGCAAAGAAAAAGAGTGAAACATTCGTTGATGAAGTTTTCAAGAATGCTGATAATCAGAAGCCGAATTTTGAACAATCTAATGATCTGAAAAGTTTGTTGAGAAGACTTAAAGAGAAAGAAGCTAACCAACCCAAGACTGAAGTTCGGGGTAGCTTCTATAAGTATCATAACGAACTGTTCAAAGGTTGAGCTCTTGGATGGAAATACCTTAGACAGTTTTGGTGCATTGCAGTTAAGTGGGAGAAAGGAATTATGTACTTTCACAGATTCCATGACATCAAGACGCTAACATACTCGGTTGTGCGTGATATATGCAGACACCCTATAACTGGAGCAACTGTTAACAATGATGCAGTTGGTTACTTTGTAGATCGTATGGCAAGAGAAAGCAGAATGATATGGGATGTGTTCAGGCCGCAGTATCCTATCAGGATGGTTCATAAAGAGATTGATCAGATTACTGGGCTGAACAAGGTTACTTTAAAGTATAAACCAACGACAATGTTGAAGCATATTCCATGGATTCCTATACAACAACACTTCAGCAAAGAATTTGTCATGTGGTACTATGATTGGAGAACCACAGAAGTCGTCATCCTATTGAAAGACAAAAGGGGAGAATATAAGAAGATTCACATTTTTGACCCCATGTGGTTGATAAACTGTTCCTATGAAGATAAAATCATGTTGTACTATAATCCGATTTACTGCGAATAGAAGGATGGTGAACAAGCAATGAAATACCATCGTGTGGTATGTTTGTGTTTCGCATGGGATGTCAATGTAGGTTGTGAGTATGATAAAAAAAATTGGGAAAATTTGTGAAGGTTCATGAAGTGAAGAAGAAATCAAAACTAAAATTCGAGCCGGTGATGACGAAAGAGCAGAAAAAGGATCTGCGTATCAAGTTGCTGAACAAAACACTCGATTACCAACGTAAACAATCCAAGAAATAGTCGAGGGGGAGTTTGTAGATGCATATTGCGACAAGTGCTTTGGATTGACGAAATAAAGTGTTTTGTTGAATATTGAGAGTTCGAAGGAAGTTCTGGTTTGGTTGAAGGAAGGTTACAGAGGTCGAAGGGAGAAAAAAATAGACAGATGTTTGGTTCGAGCTGCATTGTAGGTCGAAGGAGTACATTCAAACTAGACATGAGGTCGAATGTAGCTTCCTATATAAGCTGAACTTTTTGTTAAACTTATAACTTTTGCCATTTTGTGTTGTGTGTCTGGTCTAGTTTCTCTCTCTAGGTTTTTATCTTTCTGAAACTGAATTATAACATTGTAAACCTATTTGTAATCGAGTATTATGAAGTTATTAATGAGAATGGAGATTGAAAAGGTAATTGTTTGTGTTTGATTCATTGCATATCATATTGTAAACAATCTAGGGTTTCCGCACCTGGATTTGGTAGACTTGTATAATCACATAAATGTTTTTATCAAAACCGATCCGTCTACATCCAAGAATGCAACTCGATAGACACCCTTTTCCTTGGTATTCGGAACAGAAGCCATGCTACCAATAGAGATGGTAATGCCTACAGCAAGAAGACATCTTCATGATGAAAGTACAAATTCAAAAATATTGCTTAAAGATCTTAAAATAGTTGATGAGCTTATGGATGCAGCTATTTTGAGGATGGCAGCTTATCAACAAAAAATAGCCAAACCCTACAACAAGAATAAGAAGATTCCAAGTGGGAGATTTGGTCTTAAGGAAAGCCTTTCAAAACACTACCAAGCCAAGTGATGGTAAATTAGCTCCTAAGTGGGAAGGACCCTACTTGATTGATACTGAGGCTGAAAAAGGAGCATATTGGCTCTCGACTATAGAAGGTGAAATTCTACCAAGGTCTTGGAATGCAATCCATCTTAAATATTATCACATATGAGGTATGAAAGCTTCCTATCCTTATTTACGTTTTATTTTCTTTAATGATCTCACAACTAAGAAATGGTCTAGTATATAGTCCATCTTCAGAATTTTTCAGGTCTATCCTAAAGATGCAACTTTGAAGACTAGAGGGTTGGCCACCCTCTCCTACGTTAAGGTGTCTGACACCTTCCTAAGGTTTAATGGTTTTCACCTTTCAGGATGGTGGGACTAGTTCATGTAAAAGTGGCTGAAAATTTCATCATTATTGGAATATACATTGAATCCCTAAGGTTTAGACGTTTTTCAATTTCTCTTTCACGTATTTGGCCTAGTCGCCAATTCCCTTAATGCCAGTTATACTTGGCCTTGACGCCAGCTATCTTCAAGATGCTACATTAGGCCTTTGCGCCAGTTATTCATAAAAATCATCTATTGTTATGGGCATGACCCCGGTTTATAAAAGGCTTTATCGCCAGTATGACAACTAAGTTTACCTTTTTACATTTTATTATCAAAAGTTATTAATCCTTTCTTGGAAAGGGAAAAAGACTCTAAGTCTATCTGAAAGGTACGACACTGGGACATTCTCAGGATGACGAAGACTATTCTGAAAATGACAAAGGAAAAGAACTGGGGACATCCTCAACATGTCAGACTGTTCTCATCATAATTTAAAGACCAGTTGAGAGATGAAGGTATAAACTTATTTCATTCTTTATCACTTATCATTTGGTATTGATGGCAGGATAACAAAGGAATAAAGAAAAGGAACATGAAGATGTAGCGTCAAAATAGATTACCATTTCATTTAAGTCAAAAATGATGTCAACCCCTGGCTTCATCCTAAACCAGGACCCATCCACCAGGGGTCAACATTTATGGTCAGGGTCAGATAAAGATTTAGGGCATCGTCTTGAAAACCAAGATCTCTCCACCCCAAACATGTCATTTTCTTAAAGCTATTACATACCAAGATAAGATTGTTTGAAATTGTTTAAACAGAAACTACTACCATATACCACCACAAAAGATTCTAAACAAGTGGGCTCCAGCCTAGTCATCATATCCTTCATTGCCCACCTGCAACTCCTTCACCACCTCAGCCACCATAGCTTCAGCCTCCCTGATCTCAGCATCCTTAGACCCCTCAGGTGCATCCTCAAGATATGTAGGAGCAACAGGTTCAAGAACCACTTCCTTCTCATTCAGGCTCTTGAGCTTTTCCTGCCAGCCTTCAACATCCCACTCCTTGTGATCAAAGGTGGGATCTTCAGCTTGCAGGGCAATCTTTATCCTTGCTTCCAGAATGGAAATAGTTGCAGACTTCATCAAACCTTGCTTATACTCCTACATCTCCTTGTCATGATCCAACACCATCTGATCCTATTTAGATTTCATCAGTTTCAGCTCAGCCTCCACTTCGCCTAGCTTCTTCTCGAAATATTTTCCCTTGTCATGAGCAACCCTTCTCACATCTTTAAGCATAGACTGGTGTCATTAAGCTCTTTCTTGACTCCTTCCATGGATTTAAGAAGATGTTCATGCCCCTAGAACAAAACAGGTAAAAAACTTACCTTTGACATTTACTTTTATAAATGCTTTCATTACCATCCTCGGGATAGCAAGGTACCTGGAGAGTAAACTGAGAAATCCTGCTGAGGGCATCCTCAAAGCTAAGATCCTCGAAAGGAGCAGCGTCCTGGGCTGAAGCAGGAGCAGCAGAGGTCTTCCTCTTCTTAGAAGATGCAGTGGTCTTTGACTTAGGAAGATTAGATGGAGGGCTGGTCATTTTGGAACTAGACGGTAAGGTGATCTTGGTAACCTTGACATCATGGCTATCAATATCCTCCAGATCAAATGAAGCAGACTTTTTTGCTACAAAAAACAAAATACAGGGTTAGGCAATGATAAATAACGAAAACATCCTCAGGATGTAACAGGTAACACTCACCAAACATCTCGGTGGCTTGGCTGAGTGTATAACTCTCTTCTACTTCAATGTTTCTAGCAGAAGCATGTAAGTTGAGTATGGCTTGATACTTTAAATAAGCGTCATTCAAAGGAGAAGCAAGTTTTGCAAATTAAGCACCTGTAAAACATGAAAGTTTTCAAAATATCAGTAATATCCTCAGGATATGACTATAAGAATTTTTCATAAACTATAACATCCTCTAAACCATTACCACTCTTTAACCAAGACATAGGGATCTCATCCCCAAAGGGAATGGAGTCCCTCTTCACAAAAAAAGAATTTTGAATTCCAAGATCTTTCGAACTTAATAACATTAAACAAGAAAGGAGGTACTTTATGGATAAGCTGAAGAACATAACGGTTTGAGCCGTGTGTTTTCAACTTATACACATGAGACAGGCCTCCTATACGAAGATAGACACCATGGTTCTCGATGATCTTGTTGCAGATCATCAAGATCCTCCAGATCTCCGGCATCGCTTGGGCATAAGCCATTCCAGTTGTATCAAAGAAGTCTTGGATAATGGATGGAATGGATAATTTAAACCCATCTGGAAAGGAAGATACAGAAAACAGACCCATATGGAAGATGCAAAATCAGACTTTGCACTTGGATCATAAGGACGAAACTCAGCAGAATTAGGGAAGACCCCTGAATTTTTCAGAGCTTGAATGTCCTTGTCATCGAAAGAACATATTTCCTGTTCAGAATGGCTTAACAAGTTTTGGGGAAGGAAGTATTTTGAGACTCCTACACTCCCAGAAGCTCTTGTCATTTTCTTGCCCATCCTCAGAATTTTTCAAAAAAATTATGCAGGGTTAAAAGAAGAAAAGAGAAAGAGAAGGGAAAGATTACCTACATTGATAATCTGATGTGATTATAGAGGAGATATGGTCTAGTTATAGATGGCCGTTGCTATCCTGACAACAAGTCACACCAGAGATATCAGATAAAGATCAATGAATTAAAAATATTTTAACCGTTAAGATATTAACGATAACATATTTTTGGGGACAATTGTTGGTGGTAAAATCCTCAGGATGGATTTACCTCGAGTATTATATGTGACATCCTCAGGATAGCGAAGGACTAAGCAGACTTCGGGATGTAACAACAATCTGACCTATATACTTCCTGAGGATAGACTAACAAATTATTTTGTTCTAATATTATTGCAGGTACAATCAATGAATGAGTATGACTTGTAACTTCCCTTCAACGGCTACAAAGTCTTACTAAGTCAAAGATATCAAGGATGCAGGAGTTGTACGCGTATAAGCCTAAAGAATGAGTCAAAGTGTAACAGTCAAAGTGAAGAATGCTAGGCGAAAAAGGTGGAAACTGTTATTCAACGTCTATATCAGTTGAAACACCCTCAACGAACACCTGAAACAGTCCATAAGATCATTGAATGTAAGTGCATTATTCATGTATGTCCCCAGCTATTGATCCAATACTGAATGTCGGAGGTTCAGATTATTAGGAAATGACCAAAATGTAGAAGAGTTTGATGATATACATGTTCATTCGACCAGTTGAGTGGTCGAATGAAATCTACAAGGGTCAAATGAAAGGATAAGAGTTTTATGTTGTTGGTTCGATCCTTTGAAGGGTCGAACCAAGCCCTTCGACCTCAGCTAAGGGTCGAATGTGGATGCTTAGATAAAGGGAAAAGTTAGTTTGTTTAGAGAGAGAGTTATCATTTGAGCTTTTTCCAGTTTGTGTGTGTGTGATATTCTCTGTATTAGGTCTAGGTTTTGATCTGTAATTGTTGACATTTGATCTAATACACTAGTAAAGTTATGGAAATTGCTCGATGATTTGTTATCTGTTTTCATCACGATCTTTATCGATTATTCCTGAATCATTTTTCACAATCGGAGGGGATTCTGCACCCTACAGTTGGTATTCGTGAGATCACGGTTTGTGATTACGATCCTAAAACGATTTCTCAATTGGTATCAGAGCATAGGCTCGATTTCACGATTGCAAATTGATCTGAATTGATGAAAACAGATTAGAATCCAAGTTTAAAGATCAAAACCCTAGAAATTTTGAAGATTTTCATAAAAACATGGTTTTTGATTAAATTGAAGTTGAATTTGATGTTATTTTCAAAAATTCTTTCACAAAAGCTTGTCTAAAATCAATTCCGAGCATAACCTATCTAAAATCATTACATTTGGTGAAAATTTTGTTAAAAACCTATTAGATTCGTGTTCTTGAGGTTGAAGATGATGAACAGACCTGAAAAGGTTGAATGAGAGCTTCGAGGGGTCGAACCTAGACTATTTTAGGTCGAACCAACTGTTTTTAGGTCGAATCAGATTTTTTAAGAGTGAGTAGTTTTTCATTCGACCTTTTCTAGTACATTCGACCTTACGGGAGGTCGAATGAAGACTTCATCAGGTCGAACCAAGTTTCTGAATTTCAAAGATTTTCATTCTTGAAGTCGAATCAATTCTGAGTTACATTCGACCCTTTTGAAAGGTCGAATAAGGTCATATTTTGTTGGTTCGAACCCACGACTATTTGGATAATATTTTCCAAATATTAAGGTGTAAAAAAATGATAAAGCCTGATTTTAGAAAATTTTTGAAATAATTTTTGTTGAAAAATGATAAATTACTTGGCTATATCAAGAACTGATGATCAGATAAAAGCTCAGATAGAAGCTGCACGACAACAATCACAAAGACAAAAATCTCAAGTTGACAACATTTGGGGATTTCCAATGACACCGAGACCTATTGTTGATTATTGTGGAAACATACAAGCTCCAGCTGTGCAACCAACTCATAAAATGGTACATGTTGACAAGTGTGTTAACAGAGAAAGTGTTAAAAGTGATGTTGTGTGTCTCGCTAAAAAATGAGGAATGATGACTCAAGTGAATTGTCAAAGAGTGATTTGAGTTCTGATACGAGTTCTGAACAGAGTGAATCAAGAGAAAGTGATACATCAAATGTTGATGTAAATTCTGAGAATGGATCTGAAGGGAATAATGCAGATGATGAGCTAACTTCAAAATCTTAATGTGCTAAATGTTCTGAGTGTGTCAAATTGAAAAATGAAGTGATCAAACTTCTTGAGGACAAACAGAACTTAACAAATAAACTTGAAAGATATCAAATTGAAAATAAAATTTTGACAAATAATGAAAGGCATTTTATGAATCAAATTGAATCTTTTAAGAAATAGATTTTAGAACTCCATGAAACTATTTCAAAGAATAATTTCACATCAGAATTAGATGTCACAACACCTTGTGTTGTTAATTGTCACAACACCTTGTGTTGTTAATCCTGATTCTGAGGTGAAATCTGTGTTTGAAGAGAAAACTTAAAATGTGGTAGCAACTTCAGAACCTGAATCTGAAGAGATCCCATATTCAAATTTCCTGAAGGAGTTGAAGGATCCTATATGTCGGTAGGACATGACAAATTGATTATCAACAAAGATTTTCCAATTGATAATATCGAACAATCTTTAATTAAATGTATCTTTGTCGATAACAATGATTTGATAAATCAATTTAGAAGTCAATTTGGTCATCTTCATTTTGAACTCAGTCCTAACCAACATGAGAATGAAAAGGATCAGTTTGGGAATAAAAAGAAAAATCCCATGGCAAAAGGATCAAAACCAAACAAATCGAAAGGTAATGGTCAGATGAAAAATTCTCATAAAAAGAATTCAAGAAAATTTTCATCTAGATCATATGACTCTTATGATTATTCATATACTTCTCGATTTGATGGTTATTGGGGAAACAACTCACCACAGTATTCTCATGAATATGTTGAATGGAGACACTGTTTTGAATGTGGTGAAGTTGGACATATTGCTGCTTATTTTCCTTATTGGTATTTGGATGATGGGTATCATTATGATTTTGTAGAGTATAGGTCTTGTTATAACTACGGAGAGCGTGGGCATTTAGTTGCTACCTATCCGTATGTTAAACAGAAAAAGACCAAAGTGAATGTTGCTAAAAATTCAGGCAATGTCAAAAAGCCTGTATCCACAAAGCGACTCAAGAAACAAACGGGGAAACGGGTTGTGTATGACAGTCGAAACAAGATTGTCTTGAACAAAAATGTAGATAGTGAACAGGTTGCTAAGGTAAGGGGGAGTTCTAAGGCTAAGCCTAAGAATATCTCTAAACCTGGACCTTTATCAGTTAAGTCTGAGAAGGTTCCAAACAAAGTTCAGAAGCAGGTGTCAAACATGAAACCTGAAAAGTCAACAATCAAAACGATTTCAACAAAATCTAAAATAAACTCTGAACGTGTTTGGAAACCCAAATCACTTTCTAAATCAATAGCAGCTTCTACTTCAAATCAATCCATTGGAAAACCAATTGATTTTTCTAAAGGAAAATGGATTGATATTCCGAGGATTGATGACCTTGGACGACCCATCATTGTGAAGGGATGGGTTCCTCTCTCGTGCTAATTGTTTAATGAGTGTGCAGATTGTTCCAGACAGACCTATTAGCTATCTTTTGATAGTTGATAGTGAAGCATCTGTATACAAGCTATTTATTGGAGAGGTGAAGGTCAAAGAAGGGATATTGAAAAAGGAAAACATGATTTCAACAGAAAGGAGTGTGTTTGTCATCTGGTTCCTACCTGTGAAGCCGTAAAATGTGGCAATCTCATGCAATTGCTCTCAGGTGTTGGATTTCTGCAACAGATGCGATAAAATGGTTTATTTTAAACTCTCTTATCTTTGACAATGGTTTTTACTAATTGAAAGATCTTATTAAGTCAAGTAATCTGAGTGGAAAATGGTTTTTGAAAATCAATGAGTAAACCGCATCGGATATCATTTTATTTTGTTTTTCTTCAAAAGTTTAAAAATCCAAAAATATGCTTATTTTTAGATTTTTAGGGGGAGAAAATTTCAGAAAAAATCAAAATAAAAATTAAGAAAATCCAAAATGAGTTTTCCTGGAGAAAAATGGGAGATGATAGTACATCAGTGGACTGACAGACTACTCTAAAAACAAAATGATGTTACAACATTGAGTAGCCACTACAATTATATATTGGTAGGCTTGAAATCAAAATTTAAAGTTCAACATGGTGATATAAACTTAAAATCAATAACTGATAATCATGTGGATCAACGTCTCGTTGGCATATGGTCTTAGTACTGAAATTTCGTTTGATAGTTTGCCAAGATCAGAGGTTTCGGGTTGTTATATTGATAGTTATCTGGGGATGGCCTAACTTATCTTCTGCTGTATTGATTTACAAACCTAGATTCAGTTAGGGTATCTTATTAAAACATCTTTAATGACAAAACCTTAAGTTACCGAATGTGGAACTTAACATGTGTGATAATAATCAAAGATTGTCTAATGCATCGTATCAATACTATGATGAAAATCATGTATGATATTAGTCCTCACCCTGGTTGAGTGCATAAGTCGCTTTGAAGGCATTAATTTGTTGACCTGTCACCGCTTTGCCTCATACCTTGTAGTTTATAGATAACTACAATATAATCACGCGTTATGATGAAGCTTTGCGCAATTCTTGATAGGGGAATGTGTCGCGTGTGCGGGGACCATAGATTGTCCAATATCTAATATTACCTTAACATATCTAAAGTGTTGAACAATGAATGATGATTTTGGGTTTAAATGGACAAACATAGTGGTAATGGTTGTAGGATGCTCAATGACAAAAACAGAAAATTGGTCAAATAGCGTTTTGATTGACTATTCGAATACTGATATGATCCTCTTACCAGAAAATTTGCAACAATAATTTTAGTTTATTTTTATGCAAGTCTATTTGAAAATTCAAAAAGATTTTTGGTGTGTTTTAGCAGAAACGTTGAAAAATCAAAATGTTTTGTTTCAATTTTATTTTTGATAACCGATGATGGGATACTTAATGTGAATGCTCAGATACTTAAAAGTTGAAAAAGACTACAGATTTTCAAGTTTCTAGTGCATATTAAAAATGTTTAATAGTTCAGGGGGAGAACTATTGAGGGTCAAAAGGAATGTGAAGAGTACTTCCGAGATTTTTGTCGTGTCTAATGCTGGTTGTAGTTTGTGCGGCTGTTAGTAAATTTTTCTACAGAATCAAAAACAACAAGTGCACTCCTCAAGATTCATCGACAAAGTGTGTAACTGAACAAGACCCAAACCTGAACATCAAGATCACCAGAACAACAAAAACTAGTCAGAGGATGTTAAAGAAATGACTGAAGATGGAAGAATTCCAAGATAGATTTTTGTCTTCATCTCTGGACCAACAAAAGACAAAGCCAAGATTTCTTGAGTCTGTCTGAGATTTCAAAGCTTACTGCATAGATAGAAAAGAACCTCGACACAAATGTGCATAAAGATGGAAAGTTTTCAAGTCGTTCAAGATGATGAATGCAAGACTTGAAGAATTGATAACTTTCTGATTTGGTACATGATCACTAGCTAGGTCCAAGGGGGAGATTGTAAGTGCATTATTCATGTATGTCCCTAGCTAGTGATCCAGTACTGAATGTCGGAGGTTCAGTTTATTAGGAAATGACCAAAATGTAGAGTGGTCGAATGAAATCTACAAGGGTAAAATGAAATGATAAGAGTTTTATGTTGTTGATTCAAGCCCTTGAAGGGTCGAACCAAGCCCTTCGACCTCAGCTAAGGGTCGAATGTGGATGCTTATATAACGGGAAAAGTTAGTTTGTTTATAGAGAGAGTTAAGTTAGTTTGTTTATAGAGAGAGTTATCATTTGAGCTTTTCCCAGTTTGTGTGTGTGTGATATTCCTTGTATTAGGTCTAGGTTTTGATCTGTAATTGTTGACATTTGATCTAATGCACGAGTAAAGTTATGGAAATTGCTCGGTGATTCGTTATCTATTTTCATCACGATCTTTATTGATTATTTCTGAATCATTTTGCACAATCGGAGGGGATTCCACACCCTACGGATGGTATTCGTGAGATCACGGTTCGTGATTACGATCCTAAAACGAATTCTCATTGATAACGGCGGATATCATGGGATCCACTACTATTTTTGTGTGAAGTATATATAGGGGTATGTTGAACAAAAATAGGACACTTACACATTATCAAGCACTTGATATCAGGTAGATAACACCTGATACTCTCTCTACTCACACACACAACACTACACAATCATTGTAACCTTAGTTCGTTCATCATACTTCCAAAGTTGTAACACCTACCATTTTAATATTAACAAACAAGGCAGGGGCTTAGACTCCTCCCGAGGCTTTGTGTCGGCGATCTTCAATTGATCAAGGACTTTCCTCGTATGTCGATTGTCGTTTTCTTATTGCATTAAATAGATAATGACCTATCTTTGCTTGTTCCACCATTCTGTCAGACAGTTACATCCTTAGGATATAACTGTCCATCCTGAACCATATTTTTGCCATCCTAAAAATAGTTGTCATATTATTCTTTCTTTATCACTATAAACTGTCATCTTGAAAATAACACTAAGTTTTTACTATATTTCACACATTTAGCACTCTACCTCACATTTACTAATTTGGAAAACAAGATTATTTCTAGCAAGTAATTTTTTACCAGAACAATATATATATATATATATATATATACTAGTAGGAAACCCGCGCGATACAGCGGCGGCGACAATTTACAACGCGATACTCGTTTTCTATTAGTTAACAATCATCTCGTGATATTTTGTATAATACTTAAGTTAGTTTACTTATTATATATATATATATATATATATATATATATATATATATATATATATATTAAGTGTTTTTTTTATAAAAGGGAAGCCAAATCACTTAAATTTTGATCAAGAAATATAATCAGTAATTTGTTTTCAGCTACGACATCTGATATGAACTCAACCAAAGAAAACGAAACGGTATACCAAACTCCTTAGTTTTTAAGTGTTGAAAAAAAGTCAACAAAATGGACATCCATGCGTATTTAGATCTACATTATTTTACTCAAAAAAAAATAATAGTTTATTCATAAACGAAAGACAGGAATATGTCATTTGTTGTAAATAGATTACAATTAGAATTTACAAAAGTTTACTAAATTTTTTTACTAAAAAGTTCATTCCTCAATTTAACATCCCAAAAATTCCAACAATTTAGATTATACGATATTTTAGAGAACTATTGATATGGGCTATGAACTTGTTTAAATAGCTAAATGTTGGAGCTTTGGTGTTCGTATATGTTACTTGAATGTCAAATCAACTATACAACTCTTTATTAAAGAGTTAAGATACATCATGTTACTCGATATGGACTTGGGAGCTATAACTGATTATCGCAACTTCATTTTTCCGGTGTTTGTAGCTATTATTACACGTCAAATAATCATCTTTAGTTACTTTTTGGACCTTATTTTTTACTCATTTTACATAATTTAATGATCATTTATCCAATAGAATTAGTAAACACATAATTATCTAACTTGATAATTAGAACGATCGTTTGATACACACCCAAACACCATCTCAAATAGTTCATTGGCAAACAACAAATGATCTAATGTTGTAAATGCAATATCACCACACAGTGACACCCCCCACCCTTCCCAATAAAAAATATATACACAAAATATTAAGCTAAAGTGGTTCAAATTGCAAGATTCCATGTCTTCTACAAAATTTGGTGTACATAGAAACTATAATATATATCAAGTGCACATCAACATTTACACTTCAAATTTTGTCTTTGTAATCTACTTAACACGTAAGCTTATAATTTGACATTTATTTATCAAACATACAAAGTTGTATATAAGAAAACACAATTAGATTAAAATCAAAGAGAAAAGTACTTGTGAAACACTGTAACTATCCAATAAACACAAAGCAAACCTGTGTAGAAGTAGTAACTAACAAAACAATTTAGTAGAAAAGAGTCAACTGATAGCTAATATTAAACGAATAATAATAGTAGTAATAATAATAATAATTTTCGGAATTTGAATCAATCGGAATAATAATAATAATAATAATAATAATAATAATAATAATAATTTTATTATATTATTTGAAGTATGAAACCGAAAATGCAATTGCCTAAGCTTAGCTTTGACCAATTGAGTATGGTAAGTGAGAGGGAGAATGTGTGACTATAACAGAGAAAAACCTTGAATTATTATAGTGGGTAGCAGCTTGCAGAAGTTGCAGAAGCTTTAGCAGTTATGTTGTTTGACCATTTGCATCATCCATTAACTCTTGTAGTGAATCAGTGATATTTGTAAAAGAGATAAATGTATGAATGCAGATTATAAGTAAGCTGAAAATGGGTCTGAAAGATTTGGTCTTTGATGAGTTGACTTCCTGGTTTACTGGGAATTGACAAGTGTAAGAGAAAAGTAAAAAAAAAAATACAGATTAGAAACCTAAAATGGGTCTGACGAAATTTGGGTAAAGAAAAAGTGGGGGGCAGAAAAACCATAAATACATTTCAATTTTTTTTTCTGAACATGTGGGTACAACAAAGAAATCCTTTAAACTTATTCTTTTTTGCTTATTAACATTTTAATGTTAAAACTTCAACATGAACATGTTTGTGTAACTATGTTCGGATCAGGCGGTTTGAGTAAGATATGAATAACAATAGAAATGTAAAAGCTCTTACATATGATAGGGTAAAAAGTTAAGAATCCTCCTAAGTTAGTTTACCTCTATGCTCATGCTACTAAAGAATGTAAGCATTCCTATTTTAGCCAACATCTCTTCGGCATTCGTCATTCCGTTAATAAATAAAACTGAACATTCTTATTTTAGCCAACATCTATAGCTACTTGAACATGTACAAAACAATGTAAAAACAACCATATCAACTAATGCGGATGACCTCATATCTTGACCCATCTAAACAAAAGAGACTCATGATTTAGACCTACTAAATTTGACCCAATAAAACATCAAATAAATGTTTACTAAACTGACCCAGCTCACTGCAAGCTATTTAACCCGACCCATTCCGATTGACTCATTTGTTGACCCGTCAAGATTAATCTCTACAATGTTGAAATTAGTACAAGACATAAATACAAAAAAATTGACCAGACCCAATTATTGATAAAAATAGTGGAACCCCAAACCCCTTTCCATAGGATTTCAAAATCAAGTTGCGTTGCTAATACTTATCTTTTTTACTCTTAAAAGTAAAAGTACATATAAATTCACCTGTTTAGAGTATAACAACCACATTTGACGTTCCACTCAAGCAATTCCAGCAACTGGTGCACCCACTTCAAAAGAAAAATAAAATAAAATGGTGAAATGAAACATTTTTAATCCCAATATATAATGCCTTGGCTGTACTAAACACAAAGATCAACTTAAAACCACTTTTTATTTGGCCATTTGTATATATCAACTCCCCACTTTTTTGTACAATTTTTCCCATTTTCGATCAAGAATGCATTAAAATTAGGATGTTGAAGAAATCAACTAAGCAACTTGACTGATAGCTGCGCCAACTATAGAGTAAATGCGCATCGCAAAACGTAAATAAATGCAAGCCTATGACTAAACTGATGCAACGTTATCTTGCATTGTGTTAATATCTGATGTATAGAAACAAGTCAATTTCATGTATTTTGTGTAGTTTTTCTAATGGAAAATTGGCAAATCCTTTTCAACATTAAACAATAACTAAAACAAATAAAATTATTAAAGAAATTTAACATCAAAAGCCAACTTGTAGATGTGCAATGAATTGTGATATCAGTGGAAGGATTGAACCTGAATCAACAAAAGTGGCTTATAGCAACCACATACAAACATATGAGGCAGAAGCGACAAAGTTGATGCATTCATGGAATGAAATACCTATGTGCAGACGTGCAGTTGATTGAGGTAGTGATTCTTATAAAAAAAAGTTATGCTTTTCCCACCCCTAGAGCTTGAGAGAAGCATGGCTATGAACAGGTGACCCACACAATACCTCATAAGAATGCACAAATTGAAACAAATTAAAATGAAGAAAACTAAATTAGTATAAAAAACTATAACAGCAAGCAACAGTAGCATCAGATATGTTTTAAAACCGCATCAGTTTGCCTAATATCAGTTAGTGCAGGCTTAATCTGCCGATAGATAAGATAAAAAGCAAACAACATTGATATCAATAAATTAAATTTGATATGGCAAAAACAATTCTAAGAGTTGATCAACCCAATAATTTGTAAACAAAATCAACACACCATAGACCAATTTCTTTAAGGTGTAGTTAACTAACCTAACTTCCTAACGGGGCGCTCTTTTTTGGCCAAAAAAGAAAAAAAGAGATCCATGGTCTAACTCCACCACTAATCTAGCTTGTCCTACATTCAGAGGTTGTGTACATCATTAGCAAGTCATTTACTAAAATGGGTCAGGTTAGATTGAGCTCAACCACAATAACTCGTCGGCAATCTACAAATCGCCTATCTAGACGTGTGGTTGCCACTGGTCTCACCACCCAAGCTCACACAACCACCACCACCGTACAGCCCTCATTCTTAACTTCTATGGCGTCACCGAGTGAAGCTTCCAGCAAGCCGATTCACTGGACACTCATGGTGCAAACCTGCATAACCACCTAGAAACATCAAAATCGGCTCTAGGTGTTAATGCTTGTGTCAGCTGAGCAATGCCCTTTGCACCTTAGGATGCCTTGTGCCTAGGAAGCTTGGTTCTTGGTTTAAAAACCAAGCTTCCTAGGTGCACATTTTTAAACCAAGCTTGCAAGGATAGTTTAAATGATTCAACAACAGAGAAAGAATGTACATATATTTACTACTCTTAATTCCAATTATGTCTTGGGTGGGCTATTTGAAAATTCAATTTTTTTTTAAATGCATATGCTAATCATATAATTTTACACAAAGGCATACAAAAAAGTTATATTATGACTGAATCAACACACCTTTACAATATTTGCAAAAAAGGTTAAGAACAACAGAGCCTAGCATATTTTTACCCCTTTCCAAACCTGTCAATCTAGCCATCTCAACCACCTATTCTGCAAGTAATTTGAAAATGATAAAATAAAATTTGATTGAAGGAAACTGAAAGAAAGGCTATACGCCATAAGTAATCTTGGGAAGTTGTGAACAAGACAAAACTTACAAATCATCTTAGTAACTCGTTCAATCTGTGAATACAATAAAGCAAATATGCGAGTGTTAATAGCAAGCATATCAAAATAATTTAACATTACTACTGCAAAACTCGTGAACAAAAACCGAACTAAACATACATAAAAAATAGACAAAATAAACAAAAACTGAACTAAGACGGTGAGAGAACAAAGATTACTTACGTAAACACCAAGAAGGCGCTAGTAGGTCTCATCAGCTTGTTTAGATCCTTGGATATTTTGGCAGGTTTCTTCACGACCAAGACAAAACACAAAATACGTTTACTAACATGAGTGATAAAAACTCAAGATCTTACCTTAGGGTTTGCTAAGTGGTCGGAACCTAACTCAACCATCCAGCCAGCCACCATCTATAGCCTTTGATGAGAGCAAAATTGAACCGAAAGGCTTTAAATGTGATCTTACTAAACTGAGAGGTGTGAGATGTGTTATAGATCTGAGGCGATAAAAGCTATATCTTCTGGAAGCTGCTATACGGCCAAGGTGAGAGGAAGGAAAAGCTAAATATGAGCTTAGGGTTCATGGATCTTCTTGAATCAACAGAGAGAAAAAGAAGGTAGATGGAGGCGGCTAAGAAATTAAACCCAAATCAAATTGTACCGTGTTTTTTTAGTGTTAGAGAGGTGTACATTGTGCATCAGGTATAGTAACTTTTAGAATTGTGCATCGAATCCTTGTAATACATGCATTCAGGTCTTGTACATCACTTAAAAAGTGACAAATGACCATTCTTGCCCATCCTATATGCTTATTAATATAGTATATATATATATATATATATATATACACACTAGTAGGAAACCCGCGCGATGCTGCGGCGGCAAAAATTTGCAATGCGGCACTCGTTTTATGTTAGTTTACCAATCCTCTCGTGATATATTGAATCGTAGTTTTGTTAGTTTTTTATTTGTAGCATCAATGTTGTCTATCTATACTATAAGTCTTACACATCTCAAATAATTAAATAATAACTTAACATTAAAATTATCGACGTCGCATGTCGCAAGACTCTACAATGAAGATGAGGTTTTGGCACTGGGGTTCACTAAGAATTTGCCTCATCATGATGGTGATTTGTCTTTTAGTTCACTCAAAAATGAAGTTTTTCATTAATTATCGTGTGATTTTTAGTATTTCTTTGCATAATAGTTGCCTCAAAATCTAACTTCGTATATGATGGCAATGACTCGCTAATAATTGCATCGTGTCATTGTCTGTGACACCCGGCATGTTTGGGTCAACATTTTATAAACACATAAGTCTACCTTAGCGAAAAACGTTTATTAAACATACTTGACTGGGTCAGTAGAGTCGGAACACAGTCCGTATTGTCCAGGGTTCAATGATTCGGGAGATCATTGGGTTAGTCACACACACACACGATACGAGTCCCGTTGTTGGTGAATTACATAAACTAGTTAAGTGTATGTGTAGACTAATTGTCGTATGGTGGATTATATGCTTAGATGTGTTTAAATGATGTTTAGATAGTCATTTGTGCTTAAATATGTTAAACATAGACTAAGGTTGCATGCTCGTATGTTAGGGTGCGTTAAAATGCGTTAAACACGACAAATTGAAAAAAAACTAGAAAAACGTGAGTCCTGGTTCGACCAATCGAATGGGCGAACCTGGACAATACTTCTGGTTCGACCCTTGTAAAAGGGGCGAACCTGGGATATGGAATTTAAAGAATTTCATTCGACCAAGTCAGGGTACGTTCGACCCTGTGAAAGGGTCGAAGGAGGGTACATTCACCCAGGTAAAAGGGGCGAATGTGGACATAGTATAAATACCACACTTTGTCATTTTTCACCATTTCACAAACCCTAAACGCCTCAAAACACTCTCTAGCAACTTTAAACATTGGGGAAGGAGTTTTTGCCCTTGTTTTCTAAAATCTAACCTATAAACATCTTCTACACAAAGATCTAAGGTGTGTTCTTCATTCTAAATCAATTTTAAAGCATTTCAATTCGTTTTCATTAAACCCCAAGAGTCCAGATCTGATTCAAACATATTTTCATGAATAAAAACCTTCCTAATATCTTTCTAAACAAAACCTATTCATAAACAATGAGTTTTCATACAAATTAACATGTGTTAATGGTGTTTTATGTGATGTTATGTATTGTTTGATGATTGATTGCTGTATAGATGTTATAACAATGATCTAGGACTGTTATTGAAGATGATTTATGATTGAGATAGGTTACAATTGATTATTGATGATGTTATGTTCATTTTGGGGATTTTGGGTTAAATCTAGGGCTTGTTCATGATGATAGTGATAAGGATATGATTGGGGGGTTTATTGTTCATGATAATCTGAGTATATTAAGTTGATTATTGATTGATTTCATAAAGTTTCCTAATTGGGTAAAGATTGCATGCGTTTGATGTGACATCTCCATAATTTGCTATTTTGGGTAACTTGTAAAACGGACGGATTTCGGGATAAAATTGGTAGGGTTATGTAGGAATATGTTAATGATAGTTGACTGCTGTGATTGGTAATGTTTCGTGATGTTTTCGGACCGTTTAGATGCGTTTTGGTGCGTTTTATAAAATGCTGATGAAAACGGGCGAACGTGGAATAAAATTGGTTCGAACGGGCGAACGTGGAACAAAACGTGGGAAAAACGGGCGAACGTGGCTCAAACGGGCGAACGTGGAAATGGGAAAAACCACATTCGACCATCTGATGTCCGGAATGAGATTTTTGATGCAAACTAAGTGTTTTATGCTTGAAACTTATGTGTTAAACTTATGTGCATGACTAATTGATGTAATGGGTCACCAACGGGATGTCGGGTCGGTCTGGGATGTCCGGTTAACGATTAAACACACTTTTTAACACACGTAGTCAAGATCTGGACAATCGGGGACTAGTTAGCCTTCGGGTTAGTAGTCATCACACTTACGTAAACTCATTGATAGGTTGTCACTAGTTGGGATTATCATACACGTGTTGGATTTCTAATTATCAGAAGACGCACTCTAAGGTGAGTTCACGGCCCCTCTTTTATACACTTTTCTCTCGGGGGAGAAGCATGCCACACGTTTTAACAAATACAACGTTTATGTTTTGAAACACAACGCTTTTGAAACACAACACTTATGAAATGCAACGCTTTTGAAACGCAACGCTTTTAGAAACATGACGCCTTTGGGAATGCGACTCTTTTAAGAAACGTGACACGTTTGGCACTTGGCATATTTAACATTGGCATTTGACACTTTTAAACATTGACACTTGGCATTTGGCACTTGGCGCTTGGCACTTATTTACTATACGACGAAACCTAAGTCCCTATTGAAACCATGAATGTGCGGGGCACAACGGGGGAAATGTGGATAGATCTATCGGGCGTGACGAACCCCACCTGACGGCTGGGAGCCGGCGGGTGCATATTGTCTCTACTTGACACTTGACACTTGGCACATGGGCAGCAACTTGAGCAACGTTTGTCAGTAATGGTTTTAGCAACATAGTCGTAGTAGTAAGGGAACATTTGTTATTTACTTGGAACTTTTGCACACTTGGCACTTTATGAGAAATCGCTTTACACATGAAAACGTTTACGAACTTAAAACCTGTGAACTCACCAGCATTATATGTTGACATCTTTTTGGCATGTTTTCTCAGGTCGCTAAGGTAGCAGCATTGAGTATAGGCGCACGGAGTCTCACGGCGTCTAGGGATCATATGCATGTTTTGTTAAACATTTCAGACTTTGAGTTTTATTTTTAAGTTGTAATAATACATTTTGCTTCCGCTGTGTTAGAACGGTTTCGAAACGCAATGGTAGTTTACGTTGTTTTCTTATCATATAGATGTCGTTTATTGTGACCGTTGACTTGGATCCTGGTGTGTCACGCGCCTCGCGGTAAAACCCCGCACGTGGAAATTTGAGAGTGTGACATTGTCTATAATTAAATCTCCTTTATCTTTGTTGGAATGTATACACCTTATTGGATTTAATGGAAGGTGGTGTGAGTTTAATACCCGTGATGTAATTTGGTAATTATTGGTTTGTATTGAGTGCTTAGTCTTTGGCTGCCTTAGTTTCTAGTGAGTTTAATGTTAGTTTGTATTGGGTGCTTAGTCTTTGGCTCAGTGGCGAAGCTTGGCTTCGAAATCGGCGGGGCCGAACTAAATTTTTTTGATCGGTAGTGTAAAATCGGCGGGGCCGAACTCAACCCGGACTCAGTTTACCTATGAGAATCGTAAATTTTCACTACTGCGCCAAAAAACAGGGGGGCCAGGGCCACCCCTAGCCCCAACTATACTTCGCCCTTGTTTTGGCTGCCTCAGTTTCTAGTTAGTTTAATACCCGTGATGTAATTTCGTAATTTTTAGTTTGTATTGGGTGCTTAGTCTTTGGTTACCTCGGTTTCTAGTGAGCTTAACACCGGTGATGTAATTTAGTAATTGTTAGTTTGTATTGGGTGCTTAGTCTTTGGCTGTCTTGGTTTCTGTTTCTTCTAACGGAACTTCGGTGTTCAACAAATAAAAATTAAAAAACCTTGTTTATTTCTATAATAACGAATAATTGAACTTGGTTACTACTACAGGGGTGACAATTGTGTTAGGTTGATAAATTAAATTTGTAAAGATAAACGCAACTCATATATTTACCATTGGGGTTGGTGGTCCAGTGGTAAGGCAAAGCCTTTTAATACACTAAAAGTGTGAGTCTTGAGTTCAAGTCTCACAAGGAGCAAGAAATTCGCCTTTCAATATATATATATATATATATATATATCTACTTATTTATGTTAATACATTGAACTAACTTGCACATACTTAAAATAGTGTAACCCAACACGACTTGTTTTTAACTAAGCTGGCTTGACATGGTTAGGCTATACGTACACACAAGAACAAAGTAACTTTGCAATAGAAGATAGGTTTGTGGTTTCCTTGAATGACAGAAAACAATAGATGGACCGCTGGAAAAAAAGAACTAATTGTAATAGAACCAACTTCGTTACTCAACATGTCCTCACAAGAAAAAACCATTGCTTTGAATTCGTTTCCACATTATTTACCTCTGGGAAAACATATGAGTATGATATCCTATTCCTATCTTAATAACAATATGTTCTTTCTTTATCCACTATTCCCAAAATTAGATGTAGTTACCAAAATAAGTAGGCGTGATTTAACCTTCAAGATTGTTATATTTAATATTCTACTAAAAATATAGTGTATATAGACATGGGTGGATTTAAAAAAAAAAAAAAATTCATTATGTTCTTGCAACCGCCGCCTCACAAAATCCACTACATTTCGGTGCCTAAACATGTCCCAAATCCCATTGCTTCGGCTCAGCACTTAATAGACTGATGTGTCATCCATTTCTTTGATCCCTTGATACGACAATTACCTATTTTGATGAAATGTTACAGATGCATAGAAAACAAATAGCAAACAAAATAAACTTCAACGTGTGTAGATGAATATCTTGTTTGACCCTTCCTTTGTCTCACAGTCTGCTAATTAGCTATTTTAGGAATTCTTGCTGTTTGCAGAGGGTAAGCACAACATTTGGGTTCCTTTGAATGAGCAAATGTAAATTTACAAATTAAAGTAAAAAACACACATTAAAAGCTGAAAATGGGTCTAACAAATTTGGGTAAAGCAAAAGTTGGGGCAGAAAAACCTCAAAATATATTTAACAGATCTATAGGAAACAAAAGTCAAATGTAATTTTTAATTATCTAGCTAAAATTAAAAATAAAAAAAGTATTTATTAAACCAATAAAACAAGAGCAAGAAATTTATATTGTTTAGAGAGAACATCATATGTTATTTATTATTAAAATAACTATATCAGAGAATTCACATTCAAGCCCACATCTAATAATTCAAGTTAAAACTTAAAAAGGTAGGAGAACTTGTCCCATTGGTTTGATTATATGTATGAAAGTTAACTAATGAAGTGTTAAATTTGGGGAAAGTCCTTCAACAGCAATGTTTAGACAATTAGGGCAATCAACCAGAAAATTAGGGCAATATCTATCGGACAATGTTGTATATATGGCTGTAAATATTAAACCGCACCTTGTCCGAATTTCGACCAGTTTGACTCACTCGGCCTGTTTAGCATGTTTCGTATTTAGCTAGATAAGAAGAATATTATTTTATCTAATTGGCCAATTAAAGACATATACAGGATACGTACTCAAGCTGAAAAACTATCACCCTCAGTTTGACTCGCTCGGTCTGTTTTACTGTTCCTTATTATATTACTTTGTTTGTGTACTATTGAACTCTATTGGTTTGAATGTAACTTGGCGGCTTTTGTTATTGCTCTCACTCATTATCTCTGGTTCAAGCCGTGTAATGACAACAACATAGAGAAAATGATACATAAATTAGCACATTTGACTAATTTGAATAATGAGATGCCAAATAAATTTCATGAAAATTATATATTAAACAACCCCATACAAGTGAAGAGACAAAAAATTGCATCTAAACTAAATGTCTACGAAGAAACCAAAATTTAACCATAACCAAACTATATATAATCTGAAAAACATACGTGACATACATAACTCTAAATGAAGAAGTAAAAAAGCCTTCCACATTCAACATTACTTTCCCACAGCAACACCTATCATATAACAAAAATGAAATAGTAAACAGCGACTAACAAGCACATGACCAAACTAATTTTCCAATAATGTCCATCACGAGATCCGACAGACCATGATAATTCAAAACCACTCAAATGCTTTCAAACTATATGAGGTGCTCCACAGTAAATTTGTAATCAATAAAAAATAAACAGAAACAACAAATGCCTACCGAATTAGGGTATGTGTAGTGGTGGATAGTTATGTTGGGGTTATAGGATTAAAATATTAAAAAGTAATAGAAAAGGTGTTATGTTGGGGTTATGGAAAAAGAGGGTGTAGTGGGAAGGAGGGTTATGTTGGGGTTATAAATGATTGGTAATGATTGGTTAATTATTGTTTTTTATTTAAATAAGAATATTTAATAGTTAATAATATTTCATTAAAAATAAAAAAATTACAAATACTAAAACAAAAAAAAAATACAAATACTAAAAAAAAAATTACAAACCATAAATAAAAGATAAAAATACTAGAAACCATATTTTTTTTCGATTTTTGCCTTTCGGCTCAAAGCCATTTCCAGCGCTTTCCCCTCTAGGTGGTCAAAGTTTGCCGTGTAAAAAGCAAAGTCGCGTTCAAACTGTCGTTCCTTCATGATGTCAACGACCTCTCGGTTTTCTTGGATACGCTGAGCCCCGATATCGCGCAAGTCTTGGAGCCGCTGGTTCATTTCAGCAAATGCCGGGACTAACTTATCAACCCCCGACGAAGACTCCGTCCGTGCGGCTCGAGCAGCCCGTCGACCGGCGGGACGAGGTAGCTCCTCCGCCCCCTCCTCCCCTACAAAAAAGGGATTTTCTTCTGGTGAGTTGAGGTCGACATAACGCGCGTCAGACGTAGGCGTTTCGGGATCAACCGAGTCAGAGGTCCTCGACTTTTTTGAAGGCCTCGTATTTTTGGCCCTAGATGAAGAAGATCCAACAGTTGGGCGCACGGGGTGCCATTTGGTGCAGTCTTTCAGCACGCGCCAACATTTCACGTACGCGAAATTCCCGTACGTCTGATTGTATTCTTCCAAAGCCGCCACAAAGACATCCTCGTCACTTTGCCCACTTTTCCACCCGTACTTGGTGCGCTGATAAATGCCCTGAAAATTTGTGCATTTTTGGTTGATATCGGTCCACTTGCCCGATATCGAATCATTCTCCCGGTAGCCTTCTCCTTTACCCGAGAGACCAAAAAATATTGTCCGTACTCTTTTCCAAAAATCGCCTTTGGATTGATAGTTGGCTGAAAAAAACATACCAAAAAATATAACATTACCAAAACAATATATAATTACCAAAAAATATATATCTTACCAAAAAAATATATATCTTACCAAAAAAATATATAACATTACCAAAACAATATATAATTTCTTACCGACTTCAGGATCCTCCGACACGTCAACCCACGCTCGGGTTAACGAGTACAACTCGTGGTCGGTCCACGGTATAACGTTTTTCTTGGCACGACCGCCCGTCTCTTTTCTTGTGTGGCGTCGGGCGGGTGCTTTGCCTCGCACGGGCTCTTCCTCTTCAACCGGGCCTTGTGTCTCCGGAACCGACTCTTGCCAAGCGTTTGAAGAGCCGAACATTTGGGATGACCCGTACACTTGGGATTGGCCAAACCCACCTCCTATGGGCATCCCAAAACTCCCTCCCATGTTAACATTATACATGTTCGGGTCCCAACCATACGGTTGGTTTAAGAGGTTCGTGAAAGTTTGCGGATTTGAACCCGAACCCGGAGCTATAGGTCGGGTGTTGTCGCCACTGGTTTGGGAACCAAACCCGAAACCTCTACCGAAAGGATTCATCTCTTCCCTCACAATAAAATTTCAAAGTGTGTGTGTGTAGTGTTTGTGCAGCTGAAGATTGTATATGTGTGTGAGTCTTGTGTTGTATGTATATTTATATACAATTTTTTTTTTTTTTTTTAATAAATGCTTCGAACAAACCACCCCAACCCCCGGTCAAAGCATTCAAACCTGCAATTTATCCTCCCAATGCCATGCATAACGCTCGCTATGTGGGTAAAAAATCAAACCCAAAACGCCCTATAGCGCCTGGGGGGCGGTGTTCCCCGGCGCTATAGGGCCTATAGCGCTCTATAACGTGCCCACTACGGGTACTCTTAGGAGCAAAAATGAAACTGGAAAAAATATTAATTAAAGAGCATTTGAAGATATTTATATGATGTAACATTTTAAGAAAAAAACACTTGTAAATATTTAGAGACATTCTACAATCTGCTTCAATTTTTATTCTTTTAGGACAAAAAAATCATCAATCAAAAGTAGACAAAAGCAGACAACATATAGATCCAAAAGTAAGCGACTGCATTTAAATTCAAGTTAATCTCTTATATTAGTAGAACATCCAAACCTGGTATGGATCCTTTTATAAATATGGTTACAATAATGAATTTAGACTTGATGGCTCTTAATCATAGCTTTCCATAGCTGCTAAAAACCCCCCTAGGCACGTCGTGGACCGCCTCAACACCCTAGAGCGGCAAAGCGGTTCTGCGTTCAAAAATCAACCCCCCCCCCCCCCCCCTACACAACAATAGCTTATGAGATCAAGAAGAAAGGTAAACATGGGTTACCTAAGAAGTAATGAAGGGAAAAAGGGAAGGTTCCGAAATCAAATTCCGTTCGTAAAATACAGTCTACCAAAAGCCCTAAAAACCATACCTGTGAGACCGGAGAGTGCAGCACCAGACAGAGATCCATTGTAAACTTACACCGATATTGTTTTGTTTGTTGATGGATTGATGTTCTTATTCTCTAGAGAGGGCAGATCTAGACATCCTGGCTCACATGGAATTTGAGAGAGAGAGAGAGAGATGAAAAGAGGAGGTGGATTTGAAATTTGAAATGAGATTAGGGTTTGCCAGCCCCTTTTGTGTTTTTGAAGCGAGTGATTCACAGGGAATTTAAGAAAACTTCCAACATTTGTGGCTTTAAAAGGTTGTAAAAAACCTTTAAAAGGTTGTACATGTTGAAAAAATGTGTAAATGACCGTCTTGCCCTTTCAATATGCTTTATAATATAGTATATATATATATATATATATATATATATATATATATATATATATATATATATATATATATATATATATATATATATATAGGCTATGTATCCTTAAGAAACTTGGTTGAGTTGGAGAAACCATTGAAACCCATCCAATGGGTATCATGAAGCCACGTCTACCATTTTCTTTATTCAATTCAAGGGCAAGATGGTCCATGGAGAGCTCCTTTTATTAATACCTGACACACTTTTTTTACATCTCTCATCTCTCGTATCAATGCATCTTTCTCTTTCTCTCTCCCTCTCATATCTTAATGCATCTTTCTCTCTCCATCATATCTCTCAACCAAACCTCATACCCAAATATTTTTTTTAGATCTACATGACCTTTCTCCTCTTCATTCTCTGATACTCACTTCCCCATAACCCATCCAATTCCTCTCCT
Organism: Ambrosia trifida; assembly: GCA_028751855.1. Classification (NCBI taxonomy): domain Eukaryota; kingdom Viridiplantae; phylum Streptophyta; class Magnoliopsida; order Asterales; family Asteraceae; genus Ambrosia; species Ambrosia trifida. The sequence continues at coordinate 129,180,025 of CM054128.1, read as the reverse complement.
ACTGGTCCGATAACCAAGATCTGGTGGTTTCAATATCCAGCGACGGTTGGGGTTCGTTTTGGGGCGATGGTGGTGTTGATGATGGTGAGGGCGACGGTGGGGATTCGTTTGAGAGACGGTGGTGGTGATGATGGTGGTGTCAGATGTTTTACACAGACGATGGTGGTGGTCTTTTGTCGGATGTTTGCACAAACGGTGGTGGTGATGTTTTTGGTCTTTGTCGGATGTTTATATCTTTATAACTAACTACTCTGCTTTACCGTTGTTCATTCTTTTGAAACTTGTAATTGTTTCAGCGTGATTGGAAAAATGATGTCCATATGGCCATAAGAGATTGTTTCAGAGCTTCGGAAATTGATCCTGCTTCATTTGGAGCCCTACACTGCATGTTTGAAGCTCTATTACAGGCAACTCCAAGTTTTGATCTTATAATTCTTGTTTCTCCTTTTATTAATAATGTTTTCTTAATAATGTTAAAAGCTGCAACATTGGAAAAATAAATGTGCATTCAACAATTAAATCTTGGAGACTGTTTCAACATATTTTGTAAATTCTTATAATCATAACATAATGTGGAATCGGGTTTTATGCCAAATTTGTTCGGAAATTTTAATTTTTTTTTAAGAACAAACTATTTAAATAATATTGTATCTAAATATTTTCTTGTTTTTAATTATTTTTTATGTTTAATTGGTTATATACCTTTTTAGCGGAAGCTGAAGTTTTGTGGATGTATTCAATTGTACCTGTTTGAGCCGATAACTTTTGTCACTATCGAGATCCGTGAGTTTGTTCTTTCTTTCACTTTTTCATGACTAATATTTATTTCTTTGTTTGTTGAGAAATAATAGATAAAATGGGAGGTGATTAAGATCTCGTTGTGTGTACAATCAAATGTTGCAATGAAGATTTTTACTTTTTTGTTACAAAGAGTTGGAGTTTTATTAATTGTAATGAAGATTATTACAGTTATGTGTACAATTTATTGTTTGTGTTTCTTTTTGAATCGAGATCTTGTTACGTAAATCTAGACCATAAGTGTCGGTTACATTCATTGTTACAAATGGAACATGTGTCGGTTACATTCTTAACTGTTTAAATAGTTACATAAGCACCATTAACTCGTCAACCGTTTTAATTAATTCATAAGATATCTACATATGTAACAATGGCTATTTGGTTATCTAACATCATTAGTTACATGCGTAACATCTATCAGAATTTCTGGGTACATATGTCAGTTTTGCTACGTACGTATGTAACTATAAGTAATTACATATTGACCACTAGTTTCGTAACCGGTTTATCATTGAAATTTAAACCATAATAAAAAAATTCAACTATTTCTAATTTATAATAATAAGAAAATTGAGAATATTTATATTAAACAAATTCAAACCTGGATTTAGTAACTATTGAACCAAAATCAAAATTTAAAATATACATATTAATGTCATAAATGTACTTTTAAAAAATTCAACTATTTCTAATTTATAATAATAAGAAAATGAGAATATTTATACTACACAAATGTACTTATAATAATAAGAAAATTGAGAATATGTATTATTATAATATTATATTCTATATTTATTATTAAAGGTTTCGATTTTTTTTAAAGAAATAAGAAAACAATTGATATGATTTGGAATTAAAGTTTGATGTATGATTTGACAACTCAATAGATAGTATCAAAAAAGGTTGGATCTATTATATGTCAGAAAAGAGAAGTTACAAATGTGGTTTGACAATAATGCCCTTCAAAGAAGTTTACAAACAAAAATGACATTTTTTATTAATATAAAATATTAGATCACATCTCAACCATTGGTTTCTATAGATCTAGGGTCACAAATGAGTTTCTTGAGTTTCTCTAACTCAAGAGAGTTTCTAAATTATCCATATCCTATATATATATATATATATATATATATATATATATAGGGTAAGGTCTATAGAAAACCATTTAAATTTAAGGAAACTCTAGAAAACCCCTAGAAAAACCTACTTCCTAAACTTTTTCTTTTTGAAAAAATTAGGGCATGTAATATACATATTTTTAAAAGTTTTGAGCCAAAAAAATCAAAAAAATGCCGAAAGTTTTTTTTTAAAAATAAATAATTATGCATCATAACATATGTTTCTAGTGTAAAAAATGCTAACATATGTTACGAAGCACAACTTATTTTATTTTATTTTATTTTTTTTAAAACCATCCGGTGCTTTTTTGATTTTTTTGGCTCAAAACTCTTAAAAACATGTATATTATATGCCCTAATTTTTCAAAAAAAAAAAAAAAAAAAAACAGCTCGGGAAGTAGGGTTTTCTCGGGATTTACTCAAAACACGTGGGTTTTCTAACGATACTTAGCCTATATATATATATATATATAGGGTGTGGATAATATGGAAACTCTATCTATTGGAAAAACCTTGCAAACCCTATGGTGACCATTGATCAAGTCTGATCAATGGTCCTTAATTAATTGGTATTTAATAATCAAAAGCAAGTGAGTCACTCTAATAAAATATTGGATTAAGGGCATTAAGGTAATCTTTAATAAGCAAGTGGGCCACTTTAAGTTTCTGAATCCTAGGTTTAAAAAGGTTGATTTGACACTTGTCAAGTCACCTCTCTCCTACTTTATGGCACTTTTTCCAGCACGAATATTAACGTACGTTAGTGTTGTGATACAAAATTCTGACCTCATGTGAGACATCGCTAACATGTGTTAACAGTCATATACTCTTAACAAGCCATGGATCACACTTTTCTTATTGTACACTTAAAATGTATATTTATTTAACAAATGATAAAAACGATCAATACAATCAACACTAATAACGTATTAAAAACGTTTAATACAAACATAATTATTTATGAATGACAAAAAAAACTACCATAACAACATAAAAAAGATCTAGCTATGCTTCGTTCTTGATACCCATCTTCATCTTTACATATGTTTTACTGAAATAACGTATGTCATATGAACCCTAACACATGTTAGTTGGGCATATACTAACTTATGTCATATGAACCCAAACACTTGTTAGTTAGGCATATACTAGCATGTGTTAGCATCACTAACACTAAAATGTGTATAAAAAACACCAAATCTGCAGTGCCAAGTGTATCATAATCAATTTTAAGTGTCAAGTGTATCATACTCAAACATGTGTATAAACAACACTAAACGCGATTTTTACAACTATGTTAATACAACTACTCAAATACGATTAATATGGTTTGAAATCCAAAAATACATCAATAGCATGTGTTAGCATATTCTAAAACATATGTTTTACTGAAACTAATGTATGTCATATGGACCCTAACACCTGTTAGTTGGGCATATACTAGCATGTGTTAGCATCACTAACGTGTGTGAGCATACAAGACTCGGACCGCAAAAAATAGACATGCATCCTAGACGAGTTCATAACACTTTCACATGTCAAAACAAAATTAAATAGAATACACACGTGATCTATCAACCTCATGTCCCCAATCCAATAACAATCTAACATAAATAAAATAATAATAATAATAAAAATTAAAAAGATTAACATAAGTTTTTTTTTTTCATTCAAGCATTTGATCAAACAGTTGGTATGCAACCAAAAACTATCCCAAAAAACTGTTATTATTATTACTCTAGCAAAACCCAAAACCTATTTCACTAAACCCAAAACATAACAACTATACAAAAATCAAAACATAACAGCTATACAAAAATTAAACCTATTTGATCAAACAATTAGATAATAGATAATTCACATGTGAGGATATGTAGAACCCTGAAAGAAGACGTAAGCATTAGTGAAATCAACTCTAAGTCCATCAAAAGTACACAGTTGCTTGAATAAACAAACCACATTTTACCGATTTTATTTACAGTGTAAAAAAAATAAAATAAAATAAAATAACAAAACAGAGAAAGTATTTGAACATTAATTCATGAGATTATTAAAAAATAAAAAAAAAACACCACATGCATTTACAGAAGAACACATGAAAATAATAATAATAATAATAATAATAATAAAACAAATACAAGACAAACATGCATATCTGAATATATCTGAAGGAATAAAATAGAGTGAAACAATTCACGACAAAACTTTTGAGTAAAACTTACTCTAAAACCCTAACAAGAGAAACAACATTACACAGATTCCAAGTTTCGAAATTCAAAAAAAAAATTAGAAAAACGTGATATGATGTTAAAACATGTACACTCTACAACAAACTAAAGATCATCAACAAAAAAAGAAAAAAAAAATCGCACCAAAGTTCTGGACAAATCTCAAAATCTGGATAGAGGAGGCGAGCTTCAATTCTTACTCTCACTTCGGTTCGAAGATCAGCGCAAAACAGAGCACATCCGGAGCTTCCATTGTCACCAAAGCTTGGTACCGAAGCAGCGTTCATCAATTAGTCGTCTTTAAGGCTCTGTTTATTCAATGCTCTGTTTTTAACAGAAGGTTTGTTCGATGCTATATTGTGGTGGTAGTGGTGGTGGTGGTTGTGGTGGTGGTTGTTATAGAGAGAGACATAGAGAGGGGAGGGTAGAGAGAGGGTAGAGAGCACTGTGATTCTGCAATTTGAATTTGAAAAGAAAAAGAAATGAAGAAAGAAAGGGTGGGAAATAATATATATAAGGGGAGAGAGAAGGGCGATGAATGTAAATGTCCAAATTACCCTTCATAATATAATATGGTGAAAATTGGCTTGGATGATGTGTCACAATATGAGCCAAGAGATGGGTTTCTTGGGGGTTTTTCTATTTGGGAGGGTTTTCTCCCTATACTTTCAATATATATATATATATATATATATATATATATATATATATATATATACACTAGGTTAGAACCCATGCGATGCACGGGATTCCCAATATTATTATTCATAACGAAAATAAATTATTATATAAACAAAATAACTTACGCCGTTAATTGATTATTGACATATTCGGGTTAACGAATATTATTATGATTAACGAATATTCTAAATAGTTTGACATGATTTCTATCTATTTTACTAATGACTGTTAGTTACATATAAGTTTTCAACATATTCGTTTTGGTATACGAATTGCGTCAACTAAAGCACTAAAGATAAACTTTGTTGATGATAACAAATTATTATACTTGACGATAAAAATGCAATTCTACAAAATATAAACATTTCAATTAAACTGCCAAAATTAATGGGCTACATCATGTCCAACATAATATTAACATGCAATACAAAAAAAAAAAAAAAAAAAACAACCAAGTACCATGAAAAAATAAAACCCAACATAATTTGGTACTTGCATTGCTAACTTCACACAGTAGCCATTGTTCAAACTAAGATGACTTTCAAAAAAAAAAAAAAAACTATACGACCTAATTATCCAACATCAAAAGTTTGTCTTTAAGCGTGCGCTTTTTAATTTCTCGCTTTTTCTTTTTGGAAATTGAAGTTAGCACCAACATACCTTTAGTCTTGATGTACCTAAACGTGGCATTATTACCATTTTGTATTCCGTTTGCTTTCAACCATGCAACCCGACTGATTTTGAACAGCAAAACTACTTTCTTCTTTTGACTTTATCAATCCGAAGTGAAATTTGAACTTCAACACCTTGAAGATTCCTTACATTTATGTAACTACCTTGTTTAAGTTCCGCCATCTCAATAATTCTCTTTGACAGATGCTAAGTAAAGTAAAGATATAATCATTTACAATGAAAACTAAAATCTACTATAAGAAAATAAACTTTTTGAATAAGTTACTAATGAAGTTAAATAAAGATAAACTTGGATAGTAACATTCCAATTTTGTGGAATGCTTTGGAAAGCGTATTCATTTAATGCCACTTGAAGGTACATATTCAGCTTCAAAAGGAAGTAGTCTGTATGGCATTGTTCGACAACAAACGAATACCATCAACTTTAATAACGTGTTACATATTATATTGAAAATTATTGAAAATGTTATGTGGTCTAAGTTAAAGGTGTCATAATGCTTACATATAATATATATAGATATATCTTCAAATAATAGATAGCAACAAACTTCTTACTCGAAGCCAAAGTAGCATATAAGAATCTTGACAATTATTATCTTCTAAAATATTATGATATTTATTAAAATAATAAAACTTGTAGCTGATACTTTGACCTCAAAGTTCAAACTTCAAATTGTCTTTTGCTATTAGACTTTCTAAGATCAAAGCTATGACTTTTCATATTGAAATCCATATGGGTTTTTATTAAGTTTTCATGACCTGTACTATGTATATTAAGATTGGGTGTAGTCATAATGATTTTTCTTATAGACTACATGGTCAATCAAAATACTGAATTTTCTACCTCCTGGATTGACCTTAAAAGTCAAAAATGTTTCTTCCAAAAGTAGCCTTGTTCTTTAGGAACAATTTTACTTTCATGTAAAGACCATTCCTTTAAAGTTGAAATCAACATGCTTTTATATCAGTTTCCATGGTTATTACTTTTTTTTATTATGAGGTCGTATGTGGATTTAATAAATGTGTTGGAATCTTTATCTTTTAACTGACCTTAAAGTCAAAACTAATAAGACACCATATGTGGCTTATTTTATCTTATATGGGCCATGAAGAAAAAAAAACCCGTTATATTCAAATTATATTCAAAGAGAACAAATATAGTTTCTATCAGACTAAGTATATTTTTAACCAGTTACTCTGTCCATTTAGTCCTTCCTATATCCGACTATAAAAAGAAAGTGGATCCAAAACAAAGCTTAGTGTAAGGAGATTCTCAACTGTTTTCCAGACTTTCTTTTTTTCATCATTTGAGAGAATAAGTGTGTGCCTTTGAAAATTAAAAATTGAGATGAATATTTCCAAAGTTGTACAATAATTTGAAAAAAAAAAGAAACACAACATCGACTTTTTTTACAAAGTGTTACCAATATTAGATCATGAAATAAAAGAATCATGTACCTGGACATCCAAGTTTTGACGGGTCAACTTGTTCAAAGCTTTCTAATACTTACTCCCATTTTTTTGAGTCGATTCCTATACAACAAAAAAATAAAATAGAAACAAAGTGTTCATTTACAATTATTTTTAAGACCACATCCTGTATCAAAAGACAACACAATTAGAACAGGCAATAAACACAGAGCATGACACTCTCAACAATCAAAACATCTTGATGGATTAATTCAATATTACTTGCTCACAACGCTGCCCCGAAAAAAGGAAAAAGAAAGCCAACTTTGAGTAAACATGGCTGAAGGCATACATGTATGAACATTATAAAGAATGTGTCCAGTTAGGAAAGCCCATTTAGGCTTCTCCCTACAACTTTACTACCAATTTAAACTTAAATGAAGTGAAAGAAAGAATTGATCAGAAATATCTCTCTAAAGTCAAGTACATAAAAAAATAACTCAGAAGAATAAAGTTCATAAGACTTGTGTAGTTCGGTTAATAATAAGACTTATTGAAGCCATAATATGCAAATTCTGAAATCATAGAATCCCGTAACCCGATATAATGGTAGCAAACAATAGGCCCACTGTTCAATGAAATGACACACAATATCCCAAACAACCCTAAAAAAATGTAGCTATTTTACATTAAATTATGTAACAATTTCATAACTACAATAATTCCTAACAAATCATGGCATGATAATTCATCACCATAAAAACCATAATGGGGACAACACAGGGGAACTTATATATATACACACTTTCCTAATAGATAACGAATTACTGCAAATAATTTTCTAAAATAAGTTTGAATGCAGATTGTTGAAAAATTAGTTTGGATGCGAATTGGAGTGCAAACAACGAAGACTGCGATCATAACCTGAAAATATACCAACATTGGCGCAAACTGTTATTGGAACTATGATGCAATTTGTCGTTATCGTATATAAAAGCTCGAGCTCAGCACGTTCAGCTAAAAAATTGACGACTTGTCAAATCTAGCTTTTCAACGTAAAAAAATAAAAAATAAAACCTTACGTATTTGTGAGGGTAACAAAAAGATAAGTTGGAATGCTACCACCACTAAAGTTATTACTGAACTCTCTACAACCAAGTAAGTGGAGTTATTAGTCAAACATTAAGCCCTAAAACACAACCACATTCACATACACATACAATAGACTCAAGCCTAGTTGGGTATAAACTACAAATTACAATATTAAACAGTAACTTACATTCTTTGGAGTGAAGAAAATGCTTCTAACTAAGGTATTAGGCAATTCTCCTCTGAAGATAACACAATGAACAACCATTTAAAAATAGTCAAAAGATTAATAATACCACAAACTAAAAAGAAGGGTAGAACATACATAAGCAAAATCAAAATTATATATTTTCACACATAATAAAAGAAAATTTTACCTCTTCCATTCCTCTCAAGTTTTGCAGCTCGTTCTCTTTCTTCTTCAAAGCTTTAAACAAAATTTCATTTACATCAAGATTTGACACAATATAAATGGTTTACTGTTAGTTGTTAAACAAATATTCGGACCAATAAATTTCAATAATACTCAAAACCATTTTCGTGATAGATACTCAAAACCATTTTTGCATCATACATGTCAATACGATGCCCTTAACCGACAACAATAAGAAAACAATAATCAAATTCAAACACAAACTCACTCTTCAATGAAGAATCCCACACCAGAGCAGCCAACACGTAAAGACTGAAAGCGAAAATTATATCTCGGAAAGCCCCAATTCCTTCGTCTTAATTAGGTTTTCTTTTCAAAAGAAATCCCCAAACCTAATTGATCGATTGACGTCGATTGTTCTTCTGATTTCAAGTTCAAAACGAAAAGGCACATATCTTGGAAGCATCTGTTGAGTGAGGGGATCAAATTTTTTGTTGAAAGATCTGATTCTTCACAATATAAAAGGAGAGGGGAGATTGGTTTTTTTTGTTGAGGTTTGTGAGGAAAATCAGGAAGAAACAAAAAAGTAGCGTATAAAGGAAGATTGCTATGGTCAAATGAGCGGGAAAAAAAATCTAAGAAGCCCTCAGCACATGCCAAGTGTCCCACAAATGGTTTCATTTATGTATTATAGTAGATATATGTATATGTATAATATATAATATGTGAATTAATATGAACTTTACGAAATGACCTTATAGATTTTTTTATATAATTTATCAAACATATCTTTTAGTTTAATTTTAATTTCAACCTTGGTGAGTTTCATATGAGTGACCTAATGTCACACTGTCTAATCGATAGCCTTAGCAAAGGTCTGCCTAAGATTACGTTGTCTTAACCGAGTCTGCGCTGGTGTATCAAACTTGGTTACGGCGTTCCCCATAAACCATACTGCCTCCACACGAGTTTTCTAGCTGGAGTAACAACCGGGTAAAAACCGAAGTGTAGCTCAAGTTCGAACACTCGTCAACTATTATAATAAACACACACAATGTACTAAAGAATATTTGGTATATAATAATAATCATTTAATTAGCTTAACTAATTATTAACTTTGTATATCATCCTACACAATAATTCGACCCCTTTAATATTTTAGGGTTAATAAATCATCCCATTTAAGCATTCGTGTACCTTCATTTTTTATAATCTGTTTTTTAAGTGATACATTTAAAAAAAAAGTTTTTGATTTAGATGGATAAGAAAAAGAGTTTTGAGAATTAGATAAATTTAATAAAAAAATAATGAATTGCTTCAAATATCTTAACACTAGCTTGATTGTTGGAATCACCCGTTCAATCTCTTGAAAAAAATCAGTGGATTGTTTGTGACAAATTAGGGATTACCATTAATCCTCTACAGTATAAACATCTATTAATCTATACTTTCCATAATAGGAGAAGCGTGAGTGACGACAGAAAGCTGATGTGTCAGCCGGAGAGACTGGCCACCAATGCGTGTATGATGCAAAAACTGACGTCATTAATCACATTAAAATATTCAAAAAAAGGCGTGGGCCACGTGAAACCACCGTTGTTGCCCTCAACGGCGTTTCTCAATCTGTTGGTCTGCCAACCAACAACAGACGTTATTCACATATCCTCTCAGCTATTTAGGCCCTAAGTTTGAATTTTAAGGGGGAGAATTTAAATCCACGTAGCGAAACGTGCCTCCTCAACTTCCTATATATAAGCATATAACGAATGCACCCATTTCTTATACCAGCTTTGAATTTTCTAAAAAAGATTTTCAAATTTCCCTCTTAAAACTTAAAACAATGTCCACCTCAATATACGATGAAGAAAGCCATTGTGATATGTATCCAGCCAAAGACATGTGGTACACGAAGGCTCGAGTTATAAGAAAGTGGAATAGGGCTTATCCATTGCGGAGTTTGATGTTGAAACAAGAAGAAGAGTGTGGTTGTACTTCTCAAACCGTTGGAACACAGAAGAAGCCTGTTGATGAACTCATTGTTTCAGGAATTCAAGAGGTTTCAATATTTTATGCGTAACTTTTTTGTATTGTTTAAAAGTGTATGTTTAATATACATTGTGTTTGCAGCCGTTGTCTTTTGTTATGGTTGCTACCATAAAAATTGTTGAAGAAAGCTATGGTTGGTTTTATACTGCCTGCCGAAATTGTAAGAAGAAAGTTTTAAGTAAATCTATGTTTTTGCAAAATGCTGAAGAAGTGTGTGAAGCAATTCTCAAATTGCCTGGTAGTGCATTGGGTTGTGGAAAATGCGAGTAGGAATGTACTTCCATTACCACAAAGTATGTACATCAGTAGATGGATACACTGTTTTTTTTTTTTTTTTTTTCAGATTTTTCATTTCATTTCATTCAGGTTTTTTAGATAAAGTATGTTTTATTTGTTTTAGGTTCAAGTTGCAGATAAGGTTAAATCATGTAACATCCTGAAAATTCGTCAAACAAATATGTTGACTAAAACAGTTAACCAGGTCACATAAAATGGGTTTGTTAATGAGTTTGATGGCTACATATTAGTTTGATGCACTAGAGGGGGGCCGTTTTGTTTTTTTTTTAAAGACGTTTTAACTCGCTTTGTAAACGAGTTATGTACTTGTGATAATGGAGGGTCCTTAAGTGCAAAACTCAGTAATTACATCATTACAAGTAAAACCCTAGCTAGATGAATGTTGCGGCTGTTGTGAACTTCTTTTTGGACGTAAACACAAGTATACATATATAAACACCCACATTCTCCTTGGATCAGGGGAACTCATTGTATATTGATAATCTAAACACAAAATCAAGCCCGCATCATATTATCCTCCATTGATTTCTAATGTATAGCTTTGGAGCTTGTGGTAGTGTATGCTATGTTCCATCGTCATTAAAGCGTGAATACGACAATTCGATCTCGTTACTTCGGACTTCAACATAGGTAATCCTCCACCCATTCGTGTTCTTTGCTGTTTTATGTTTCATGGGATCGAACTAGGGACTGGTTCGGGTGTGGCTTCGCAAATAAGAAGCGGATCGACTCTGGTTATGGTGACGGTGTATGATCATGATGATGGTGTTGGCTATCGTCATGCTTAGCAACGTCACAGGTGGGCCGTGTTGACTAGTGATGATGCGTAGGGTGGTGGTGAGTGACGAGATGGTGACCGAGTGGTGGTGAAGTGATCGGATAATGGCGGTAGTCAAGTTTGGCGATGACGATGGGGTCTCGGTGAGCGGTAGTTTTGGCTGTGGTGATTCGACAGTGATGCGTGATGTTTGGCGATGGCGTGGGATGGTAGTTTTGGAAGAATAGGGATCCATTTGGAGTAATAGGTTTTGTTGAAAGCTGCTGATGATGCTTTTACATGATCTTGGCAATTCTGCTTAAAGTTTGCAAATCATAGTTATGTTCATGATGAGTGATTAAACAATTTTATTTGTTTAAAGCATGGTCTTCATACATGAAGGAATGACTACGAACTTGTATGCTACGTATCTAGAATGAAGTTTTGGGTATGGATTATTATTTTATGTGGTTTTGTAGTTGTAGTGCATGTATGCATGGGGAAATAAACGATGAGTGACTTGCGAATCCACTATTAGAAAGAACCTTGTTATATGAATGAATAAATGGAGTGAAGGCAACTCATCCATTTCTTTTTATATATTTGATCATATGAAACATGGTAGTGGGAGTTGAAATCATGAGTGGGTAGGATGGTTACGTATGGTGTGGATGATGAGTATATGTCCATGAATTTTATAAATTTAGAGATGTGGTAATATTCATTATGGTTAGTAGGCCATGCATGATGATGTCAATGTGGTTTCATGGTGACTTGAGGGTACGGTTAAAGGATAATGAAGATGATGACGTAAACTAAAGGTAATCAGTTTTAAAGTTATCTTGCATATCAACACGTTGTGGCACATTATTGGATACGCGCTTTCCATCGTTTATTTAGCTTTTGCTGGTATGCGCTTTGCGATAAGGTGAGTTCTTGTGCCCACTCTTTTAGTTATTGTTTTTCGAAATATTTTGGGCTAACGTGCATGCTGATTTTTTTTATGAAGTCACGAAAATATTTTCTATGAAGTTATAAATATTTTTGTGTACAAATGAAATTCATGTTAATAAATATATTATTTTGGCATGAATCGTAAGTAGGCGGAATGCGCCTAATGTGAAGTTATAAACATATTTGCGTACGAACGAAATCCATACTAACTCAAATATATTTTTCTAGGCTTAAAATGCGAGTAGGTTATTATGTTTTTATACCTACATGTTTGAAGGCAACTAGAATAAAATATATATTCGGATAGTTGTATATGTTTATACGTATATAAAAATGAATGTACCTATATATAGGTGTATATATAGGTTTAAGTTATGTGTGATTCTATAAATATATAAACCGTGTTTGGCGACAACCTGACCTTATAAATTGGGCTATGACAGAAATGGGATATGCCAGCTCTGATCTCTTGTCTTGGTTTTGAGTCCGTAATGTTACATAGTTCATATTATATGTATTCTTATAAAGCGAGCTATGACAGAGATGGGATATGCCTGCTTTAGTCTCTAGCTTTGGTTTTAATTATATTATGTGTATAATTTTTTTTATAAACTGAGCTATGACAGGAGTAAGATATGTCTACCTTAATCTCTAGCTTTGGTTTGCTTTAATAGACCGGATTGTACTTTGTGTTGAAAAGCGGGATGCGCTTATTATGTATTTGGTACGTGAAGTCTTGAGGTAATTAGGGAGGGTATGCCTATCCTAGACTTTGATTTTTGTTTTGCTTAGGGAAAACCCAATTAGCGGTTTGCACTTATTGTTAACTATGAGGTTGAGGTATTTTGTTAATTCTTAAATTGACAAACTACTTGTTTATATAAATTTATAAAACTTGAACTCACTCAGCGTAGCTGACTTTTTCATACACGTTAGATTGATTTCAGGTATTTGAAGAATAAAAGGGATGCCTTGGCATGCTGCAGGACTACTCAGAGGAGGTTGACATTTCGAATAAGAAGAGACTACTTTATTGCTAGAAAACTCTTTTCTAAACTTATTGTTTTTGTTTTACAAATATGCTTTGACCCATTGTGGGGAATTTCATGTTTGAATAATTTAAACCATTTACTTTCTACTGCATGTTTTCTGATAATAAAATAATACTTCTTAGGTATTAATTATGGTTTTAGTCTTTGAATTCCAACTGTTTGACCCGTCGGTTTTGAGGGCCTTATAAATTAGTAGATGTATACACTGTTTTTTTCCAGAATTTTCACTTCATTTCATTCATGTTTTTTATATAAAGTTTGCTTTGTTTGTTTTAAGTTCAAGTTGCAGATAAGGGTACAAGATGAATCAGGCGGTGTATCATTTGTGATGTTTGATAAAGATGTGATGATGATCATTGGAGCTGCTGCATGGTATATTAGGGAAAGGGTGTTGAAGCAAAGTAACACAAATAGTTTGCCACTTGCGTTGTCTCCAGTTGTTAAAAATAAACTAACTTTCAATATTGATGTTTGTGATTACAGTCTTGTAAATGAGTACCATGTGTATACTGTCGTTAAGATTAATTGTCATCGTATTATAATTCAAGAGTTGGTTGATGGATATGAGAATGTACAGGGTACTTCTGCCGAGGTATTTATTCTATTTTTTTTTTTGTAATAAGCATTTATTTTTAGTAGACGTTTAAATCTGTTATGCTTCTTTATATTTGAGCACTTTTTAGGTCATTCAGGAAGTTTGTCGAAAAGTGTCTGTTAGGCCTTCAGAATCTTCGCAACTTGGGTTTCAAGTTACTTCTAAAGTATTTCTACCTTTGTGCAAGTATGTCTAGGTTGTTTCTACATCTTGTATTGTTATATAACATTTTATTAGCTGTTTCGTGTTTTGTTTGAAGGATCTTGTATGTGTTGATGTGTTTGTTGATATTGCCACAAGTCCCAATGGAAAAAGAAGTCTTGAAGATTGTTGTAATCTAAATTTTAGTGATCAAACTTCTAGGGGCAAAAGATTGAAGAAGAAGGCAGCTAGTTTTGAAAGCTAAGAACTTATTATTAACGTATTCAGATGTTTGTTAAGTTTTTCAAGTTGTAAGTTTTTGTTAACATCTTTGAAGTTCAAAGATATGTATGTTAATTTTGTACACAATGCTTTAACAACTTGGTATGAATATATTTTAGTTAACAACTGTTGTTTAAACATTTGTTGGCGTGGATGTTATGTTACTTTGTCATCCTCATCTGTTTTAACTTATGTTATCCAATATCCGTTCAAACAATAATTTTGCAAAGTCTGTTTTAAAACTCTGGTGATATCATTGTTTAGTTGAAAATTGTAATTGATCACAGTTGTTTGATAATATTCGTTGACAACTCATGAAATATTGTATGACTTGAGGTTAGAATAGGTTTCTATACCGAAGTTATTATTAGGAAATTGAACATAATGATAATATTCATCTTAATAATTTAAACAGATGGTTATAATAACTTAACTGAGTAATATGTAAATATTCAGTTTACATATATTAAAATATTAGTTACAGTGAGTATATTTCATGTCATTTCTTAAAAAAGTTTGTCGTGGAAATTTTATTTATTTAAATCATAATAAGTCGTTAATAAAAACTATAATTTCACGTTTTATAGATGGTGACATTTTAGTAGAATTTTTATTGATATAAAGTATATGTTCATTTTTTAAATATATAGGAACAATAAAAGACTTCAAATCATATGTGAGAACAATAGTTTTAATTGTTTAATTAATATAAAATAATAATCTTTAAATTTAAGGTATATTTCCATTTAGATCCTTCGTTTGTACAGTGCTTATCAAAGACTTTAAGGGCTGTGCCGACTGTTTGTAATTATGAATTTGAAAAGACTTATCTAATTTAATTTTATTGGTATTTTGTTAGATATTGATTACAAGTTAAGTTTGGAAAGTCTGTTTTTAAACTCTGTTTAAATCATCCTTTAGTTGAAAATTGTAATGTATCATAGTTGTTTGGAATATCCGCTGAAAGCTCATAAAATACTGTATAACTTGAACTTAGAGTAGATTTCTATACCAAAGTTATAATTAGGACATTGAACATAATAATAATAATATTTATATTAATTATTTAAACAGATGGTTATAATAACATTACTGAGTTATATATAAAAATTCAGTTTACATATATTAAAATATTAGCTACAGTCAGTATATTTCGTGTCATTTCTTAAAAAAGTTTGTCATGGGTTTCTATAAAAACTATAATTTCCCGTTTTATAGATGGTGATATTTTTATAGAATTTTTATTGATATAAAGTATATGTTCATTTTTTAAATATATGGGAACAATAAAAGACTTCAATTCATATGTGAGAACAATAGTTTTGATTTTTAATTAATATAAAATAATAATCTTTAAATTTAAGTTATATTTCCATCTAGATCCTTCGTTTGTACAGTGCTCATCAAAGACTTTTAGTGTAACACCCTCAAATCCGACGGGTCAAACAGTTGGCATTCAAAGGCTAAAACCATAATTAATACTTTTAAGAAGTCTTATTTTATTATCGCGGAAAGTAAATGGTTTAAGTTATTCAAACATGAAATTCCCCACAACGGGCCAAAGCATATTTGTAAAACAAAACAATAAGTTTAGAAAAGAGTTTTCTAGTAATAAAGTAGTCTCTTCTTTTTCGAAACGCCAGCCGTGTCTGAGTAGTCCTGCTGCATGCCAAGGCATCCCTTTTTTTCCTTCAAATACCTGTAATCAATCTAACATGTATGCAAAAGTCAGCTACGCCGAGTGAGTTCAAGTTTTATAAATTTATATAAACAAGTTTGTCAATTTAAGAATTAACAAAATACCTCAACCTCAGAGTTAACAATAAGCGCAAACCGCCAATTTGTTCCCTAAGCAAAAGTGTAAAGTCTAGAATAAGCGCAATCCGCCTACATAACATAAGACTTTATCTTAAATCTACAATAAGCGCATTTCGCCTATTTGTCACAAAACTACAACAAGTCTACATAAGCGCATATCGCCTACTAAGACTCAAACCATAACTATTAATCAGAGCAGACATACTGTAAAACTAGCATAGCTCATTTTATAATACCAGGTTACCATCATACACAGTTTATATATATATATATATATATATATATATATATAGTAACACATTTAAGCTAACAAGTATAACTCAAGGCAAGTCCCGATTTAACAAGCAAGGTTTCAAATACGTGGCAGGACATTAAACGCATTCCGCTTATTAAATAAAAACTTAAGCCACACTTTAATCAAGACAACCTTCCATACATATATATAATAATACATATAACTCAAGCCATATAATAAAACATTAGGCGCATTCTGGCTACTTACGGTTCATGCCAAAATAATATATATGAATTCACAATAATATTTATAACTTTATAAAAATATTTTGTGACTTCATAAAAATATATTTGCTAGTTTAGCATGCACGTCAGCCCAAAAATATTTAGAAAAACAATAACTAAATGAGTGGGCACAAGAACTCACAGGTTGCAAAGCTTCCAAATCCGCAAGCTAAGCAACTCGAACTGCATCTTAAGGCCAAAATCATTGCGTACGTGTCATCCTTGGCGCGTTTTTTCTACTCTGAACGCTTGTAAGAAAAATGCGAATGAAATATTGTTTTGCTCATAACTTGATAATACAAACTCTGTTTTGGGCGACCCAGATATCCCCGTGCTTGTCTCGGCATGACCGCCCTCAGAAAATTATTGGCGTTGGCTACCGATGCCATCGTTGCTGCCAAAACACAGAATTGCCTGCCAGCTCGTTCAGTTTTGCGCGCCAACATTCTAGTAGACCAAAACCGACCCAAACAAAGTCCGCTTTGGGCAAATAATATGTCCACACATTCATATCGCCGAACCCTTCCAAACCCATGAATTGGCATCGCTGGAATCTGCTGTTGTAGTTGCCAGAAAGAGAGAACAGTGGCCGTACGCCACTGTTTACACTTTTGTCTTCGCGCAGCTCGTAACTCTATCATACGAACTCCGTTTGGGACAAATAATATATCCACGCGTCCGCCAGACAATGATCTTTCATCTAGTTCACTTTCCTCCGCCATCCAACGCCGTCACCTCCGACAGTGACAACAACAGTTCGCTGTCAGTTTCTGATTCTTCGCCGGAAAGATTGTTTTCGCACCACTCTTCATTCGAGCCTCACTAAACGTTCATAAAATCGATACAAATCTGGAAGAGAGACCCCAACATCAACATCATGTTCAACTTTATAATCAAATTACCATACCCTTCATGCATACCTAAATCACTATGTTCATCACCGACTTTACATGGTGACTACAAGGACGTGATTTATACCTTATCAATAGTCTTGCTGCCGCAAGCCCGGTCCCAATGGTGACTGGGAAAACGATCTGGAACATTGGTATGCTTGCGGGATGGTTAAGAGTCCAGGAGCAAAACAAGTTCATCCTCTCCAATGGGCTACAAAAGCCAAGGGGTTATACATTGGGTTATATTGGAACAACGATGATACTGATATAGCCATGGACCACCCTCCATCATATTCTGCCTTCGTGCACACACATGGTTGTAAACGGTTGTCTATCTTCACTATAATGCAACTCAAGGGCTACCTAGTTTGTGGTTGTAATCGAGTGGTGTACGCTTGAAGCTTTAAAGCCGCTCATTGAAGTTGGAAAACTACCGAGCACACCCCGGTATTACGAAACGCTTAATAACTACACCTCCGTTACTGTAAGACTCGTTTTTTTTTAAACATAAGGATAATATAAAAACATCCATCATATATACATACCCAAAACGTCTTGTCCAACGACATACCAACAACCTTAGCGACACTAGTTAAGTTTACAAAAGACAATGCCCAAGTTGGCTACCATGTGAATCATTACCCATGTTCAAAACCATGTAGAAAACATTAACAACTTGTTTAAATGATTCAAAGATCCTAATACTACCATGGTACCCAACCCAAAAGAAACGTGAGCGTGCATAACCCATCTTTGCTTGAGACTTGATCTTCATTCATGTGCTTTACCTATTACAAATCAACAAGGCAAACATTTAGTATGCTATAAACAATATCATCATCTTATCCAATGAACCCAAGGAGTCCATGGAACCATGATGGAATCCTTACTTCTACCATTTTGACCTGTTAAGGGTATTCCTACCATTTTGACCCGTTAAGGGTGTTCCTACTATTTTGACCCGTTAAGGGTACTTCCACCATATTGACCCGTCAAGGGTGTTCCTACTATTTTGACCCGTTAAGGGTCCTTCCATCATATTAAACTATTCTACCAATTTGCACCCTTGTGTAGCTACAAGGGTACTTCAAACTACTTCAATTCTACCAAATTCAACCACAACAATGCATACATAACAATTATAACTAATATACTCATTAAACTATTTAGTTGGTAGTAAACAACTTACCTTTGTCGTGCGCACCTTGCTCCTTGTAACCGCTTGTACCTTCCACCTTCACACCTACATGGTGAAGGAATTCATACTTTAGCTTTTCATACTTTACCCTTTACCATTCTTGGTTCAAGGAAGATAAACTAGCATAACCACATAGCTACAACATCTACCATCATATTTATCATGTATTTTTCCACAATTTCACCTATTCTAAGATACTAGGCATTTCATCATACAATTAGTGTGCATATCCATACATTCAAGTTGTTATACCATTCCACGACACAACATTCCTAATTCTATACTTATACTTACAATCTTCATGAATTTCTAATAATAAGCATAATCAATTGAGCTCTCATGAGATTAAGGTCCTGTTTGACTTTTAAAAAGTCAACAGAAACCTTCTTTCCAACACCCACTTAACAATTCTCAATTCATCCCTAACACATCCAATTTAACATGAAATCCCATCAATTTACACTATCATACATACAAATCATGCTTTCCTAAGCCACAAGAATAATTATCACAAGAAAATCATGAAATCCCACTAAACTACTTCCAAACTCTACCAAAATAAATCATACAACTTACCAATGAGATTAGCACCACAAGAGGGTTAATAATCCAAGAACATGCAGGGGATTAGAGGTGTTTTTCTCACTTAATTTCAGCTATAGAGGGCTGTTATGAAGAACCCTCTTTGTCACCCCTTTCTCCCTCTCTTCTCTGCGTTTCTATTCTTTTCTTTCTTTTTTTTCCATTTTTCCTTTTTAATCCCTCCTATTATTGCCACTTCTAATCTTCCCAAACCATCCCCCTCAAGTTGAGTGTTATTTCATACTAAACCCCTCCCTCTTTATTAATTAAGCTTCCACCAATTTACCCAAGTAACTAACTTGGTAATTTTTTATGTTTGCTAAACGTACAACTACCAATGCACTACTTACAACTAGGGGTACAAACATATACATACATGTATATACACGCATACATACATACTCATACTTATACACTTATACACATAGATATATATATATATATATATATATATATAAAATCCACCATACTATTATTAGTTAACATTTTGGGGTGTTACAAGTCTACCCCCTTTAAAAGAGGTTTCGACCCCGAAACCTAGATACGTACCGAATAGAGTAGGATAGTGTTTCCGCATTTTTTCCTCGGATTCCCATGTAAGATCCGAACCCTTCCGATGTTGCCATTGAACCAGAACTTGGGTTATGGTCTTATTTCGCAACCGCTTCACCTTGGAATCTCTTATAGCCACCGGTTTTTCCACATAATTCAATTTGTCGTCTACCTCTATGTCTTGAAGAGGCACATACGCGGTTTCATCCGCGAGACACTTCCGTAACTGGGACACATGAAAGGTGTCATGGATCCCACTTAAGGACGACGGTAGCTCCAACCGGTAAGCCACTTGCCCGACCCGCGCCAAAATTTTGAATGGCCCAATATAACGCGGGCCCAACTTCCCTTGTTTACGAAATCCAATGATGCCCTTCCAAGGGGAGACTTTTAATAACACAAAATCTCCCACTTGAAATTCGATCGGGCGTCTTCTACGATTCGCATCTGGCTAATTTTATCATTAGTGAGGGCCACTAGATCATTAGTGAGGGCCACTAGATCATTTGGATCCAATTCTCGCTGACCCACTTTCCCCCAACACACCGGGGTTCTACATTTTCTCCCATATAGCATCTCAAATGGTGCCATCTGGATGCTACTGTGATAACTGTTATTATAAGAGAATTCCACTAATGGTAAGTGTTCATCCCAACTCCCCACAAAGTCTAGTACACATGCCCTCAACATATCTATGAGGGTCTGGATGGTCCTCTCGGTTTGCCCGTCAGTTTGAGGGTGGTAGGCGGTACTAACTAACAACTTTGTACCCAATTCTTCTTGAAACCTCCTCCAATACCGGGATGTGAATCAAGTGTCCCGGTCCGACACAATAGACACGGGTACACCATGTCGGGATACAATCTCATTCACATAAATTTCCGCCATCCGTTCGGAGGTGTAGGCCTCCCGGATAGCCAAAAAGTGTGCGCTTTTAGTGAGCCGGTCCACCACTACCCAAATTGCATCATAACCCTTCCTTGTCTTTGGTATTTTTGTCACGAGATCCATAGTGATCTCCTCCCACTTCCACACCGGGACCTCAAGTGATTGTAACTTCCCATAAGGCTTTTGGTGTTCGGCTTTGACTTGAAAACAGGTCAAACACTTCTCCACATACTTAGCGATATCGCGCTTCATTCCCTGCCACCAATAGTCTTTCTTTAGATCCTGATACATCTTGGTCGCCCCCGGGTGGATTGAGAACCGGGACTTGTGGGCTTTGTCAAGTAGTGAAGCCTTGACTTCACATGTCCAAGGAACCCATACCCGCCCATATCGGGTTTTCATCCCATCTGCATTTTCTTCCAACTTGTCTATCATCCCTTTCATTCTTATCTTCTTTGGGTCATTGGCTTGCAAAGCCTCGACTTGGGCCTTTCGTATCTCACCCAAAAGGGTAGGTATAATTACAACACCCAAGGCCTTAACTTGAATCGGGGGTGGGTATTCCTTCCGACTTAGAGCATCGGCCACCACATTAGCCTTGCCCGGGTGGTACACGATGTCACAATCATAATCCTTGATCAACTCTAGCCATCTCCGTTGCCTTATGTTGAGATCATTCTGTTCGAAGAAATACTTGAGGCTTTTGTGATCGGAATATATGGTACACTTTGTCCCATACAGGTAATGCCTCCAGATTTTCAACGCAAATACTACGGCCCCCAACTCCAAATCGTGGGTTGGGTAATTACATTCATGGGGTTTGAGTTGTCTTGATGCGTAGGTGATGAAATTTATCGAAATATAAGATCCCCTTCTCCCACTTTACTACAATACATCTCAATTCTTTAACAAACTTCTAGGCCAATGCACGACCTTTGAAAATACCACTATGAAGTTTGTAAAAGCTTCCTTGAATTTCAGCTTTTGGACGATTATTTTCTTTCTCTTTCAATTTCCTCAAGAATTCCTTCAAACTCTCCGACTGCTCGAACCGTGGTTTGTCATGCCCTTTGAAAACTTCATCTTCAAATGCTTTGCTTTTCTCTTTCGCCAGTTTCTCGGCTTGGTTTAGCACATCATCTGAGAATCTAGGAAATCCACAATCTTGATTAGTCTTGAAGTATTGTGGATATTCCTCACTCGTTATGTCTTCCATTTCAATATCCTCAAAAGCAGGAACATCACGGTCATCAGAATGATTCCCGGCTTCCTTCTCAGGTATCTTTGGAATGAAATTATCTGCAAACAACTCTTCCAAAGTCTTTCCCACCTGTTTTGCTAAACCCTCAAGTATCTCTTTTGAAATCGCCGCCGAAACCTCTCCATCTTCAAGATCAGGGTCATCAAACTCCAACTCAAATAGTTTATTGCTCGACTCGAATATCTCTGGAAATCTGCTTGTCATGTCAATCGTCCAGACTCGATCTGTGAGCATCTGGCGATACATGTTCTTATCGTCTTCAGATAACGACTGCAGTTTCTCATTCCAGAAGATATCGTCATCCACATTCTCTCCTGGAGTCTTAGAGCTCGACTCTCCACCCTTACTTGTATCACGCTTTTCATATGTAAACTTGTCAGCGTTATCATCATGATCATCACTACTACTATCAAAAGCAGAGCTGTTTCCATCACTCGATCCACCATCTGATCCTCCATCATCTCCATCATCTTTCTTCTTCTTCTTAGTATCATTTCCTGCATCTTCATCAAGTTCTTCATCTTCTTCTTCGTCAGATGGTTCAAAATCGACCTGTTCTTCTTCTCTTTCCTTATCTTCTTCACCAGCTTGAAGTTGAGGAGCTCGAGAGTACAAGTCTTTGATCAAATTATCCATATTCTTGTTACTCTTCTTCAACTGTTTATTCTCCTCCTTCAAGACTATAATTCTTCTGGTGTTTCGTTGCTCATGCTTCAGCAACTTCTTATTCTCTCTTTTCAATCTCTTGATAGTTTTCTTCGAAACTTCATTATCATCAGCTGATGTGACTACGACCTCCAACATCTTTTTATCATTTGTCTTTAATTGCTCGATCTCAGTTTGTTGTTTGTTGATAATATTCATCATCTCAGACAATTTTTGATTCACAGCACTCATTATATCACTATCCACCGAAACTTTCTTCTTCAATGGTGGTTCAACAACATCAGGCAGTTTGCCTTTTCTAATCTTCTTGAACACATTATCCAATGCTTCGTTAAACTGATCAACAGGTACATCTTCACTCTGTTGTGTGCTCGATGTTGTCGCAGTCTTTTGCTTCTTCTGTGCTGGTGTAGTAACCGGTGACTGAGAACTAGAAGCCGGTGGTAGTTTCTTACCAGCTATCAATGATTCAATCTCTTTCTTTCTCTTGATACTCGGTTTCTCCTGTTTCTTCTTCTTTGACTTAGCAGCTTGTACAGGAGAACCAGTAAAAGTTTCATCTATGTTCATAATCAATTCATCTTCATCAACAGGAATAGGACTCTTATTCCCTTGATCTTCAACATCCTGACTAGCAGACACACCCGCCTCAGTGGCCTTGGGTGTGGCGGTCTTTAACGATTCAGTCTCTGAGTCCCAATGTTCATCTTCTAGCGTCTCTTCTGAATCAACCGACGCTTCATCCACAATGTGTAAACCCTTCTTTGCCATCGTTTTGTTTCTTCTTGGCGTGCTTTTCTTCTTTTCAGGTTCAGTTGCAACCTCTAACCTTATCTCTTTCTTCTTTGTCTTTCCACTCTTTGCACCGACATTCACAACCTGTCTTTTGCGTTTCGCATCAGGATCAACAGGATGTAATGGGTTATCAGGATCAGAATCACTGTTTGCATGTCTCACAAGCCCTTCACCTGGATCTGTATAATCAACTCTTGCTAGGTGTCCAAATAAACGCCTTACTGGAGGACGTTCATCAACTGACAATCCCTTATACGCCTTCATCCTAGCAAGTGTATTAAGCGACATATGTTCCTGAACAACTATGTGCTTAGGATCTCTTTTCAATTCCTTATATTTGTTGTCAAACACCATCTGGAGGAAACGAGGATATAAAAGAAACTTCAGATTCCTCGTGCCGTTCACAGGCTCTAGTAAATGAGTCATCAGCATGCCTGAAACATTGAACGGTTTGTTCAACACTAAGGCAACCATCATAGAACTGATACTCTTTCGCATTAAATCATATCCTCCAGCTGCAGATCCGAAAACATGAATCAAAACGTGTGCCAAGTATTTGAATTGAGGGCACAGTTTTCCCTTATGCAATGAACCGTCAGTGATTGGTCCATTGTATTTCATTCTGAGAAAGCACTTTCGCTGATCCATAAAGCTAAACTCCTTCGGATCTGTCGGCTCATCATCCAAGTTCAACGCTTCTCTCAGATCCTCCTCACAAACAATGACTCTCTGCCCTTGAATCTTGCTCGTCAAACATGATTCGCATTTCCAAAAATCAAGCTTTGCTCCCGACCAGAATTCTTGCATCATGTCTCTGTAGATAATCGTCGGTGTAGCAATAGCATCTATCACCCTGCATCTCTTCAAGAACTCAATGATTCCGACAAACTCCGTGTGCTTTTTAACCTCTCCAAGATACATACAGCAGTTATGCGCATTCTCGAAGGCTAAAAGCTCTTCAGAAACAATCTTGGCAGGCTGTGAGGATGATCCAGCTTGTTCCGTCGTCTTCTCCTGCTCGGACATCGTTAAATCTGCAAAACAATCAAAAACACATGTTAAAAATCGTCAAAAATTCAAACTTGAAAGTTTTTGGTAAACAGCCTTCTCATTCGCCCAAACGGGGGTACGAATGAGAATTAACAAGGTACGAATGAGAAAGATTGTTGGTACGAATGTATGGATTTTTGATAAAAGTTTCATTCGCCCAAACTTTCTTCTTTCGACCAGTTGATTATCTCCTTCGCCCATTCGAAAGGGTCGAAGATGACTGTTCATATTTTAAATTTTCAATTTTGAAATTCAAGTTTTCTGATCATGTTCTTTTGATTGAAACAGATCCTAACATTGCCGATTAACCATTTTATACAAACAAATTCATCAATTAATCATTATATATGTGTTTTCAATTAAAACTAGGGTTCAAACCATAACAGATGATCAATTGATCAAACTGTTGGTTTTGAATCCTTGGTTTTTGGTTATTCTCCCCCTAAAACACATATGTAATGAATCCTAAACAGTAATTATCACAATGATGTGGATTATAAACAGTTTGAGTATGTTAGGGCTTGAAACAGAAAAACAGATGATTAATCCTTCAATCCTGAGTATTAACCTGTAAATGATAGTGCAAAATGATCAGTAGAAAGAGACGATCACAATGGAAAGGTTCAAAATAATCAAGCAACAAGGTGAGGTTAAGATGAAAATTCTGAAATTTTTTTGAATGGGGTTCGAATGAGACAGAAAGGTATATATAGGCATCCTCCTTCGCCCATTCTATACGTACGAAGGAGAAACTTTTGTCTCCTTCGATCCTAGTGAAAGGTTCGAATGAGCCAAAAGGGTTCGAATGAAACATAAGTTCAAGAACACTCTCCTTCGCCCGTTCAAAACATACGAAGGAACCTGAAAATCCCACATTCGACCATCCGAATGGGCGAATGAGAATTGGGATTTTTGATAAATTTTCCAAATCTCAAAAACGAGTCCCGGTCCAATTATTTTCCAACTTTTAAGCATCCAACAATCATATTTTCACATTTAAAAAGTTACAAAGCTCAAATGGTGTAACAAGGTTTAGAAAATCGACATCAACCACCATCAGTTATCAAAAATAAGATGGAAATGAAAAATCTTTTTGGATTTTCTAAAGTTTATGCTAAAACACACCTAAAATCTTTTTGAGTTTTGTAATTTTTGACGAGAAAATAAAATGCAGAAATGTAAATGAAAAACTGTAAATGTTTTTGGGATTTCCGGTAAAGGGATCATATCAGTTATTGAGAAATCTGATCACACCGTTGATCTTTTGAATTATTATCATTAAAGACAATGTGTGATCTGGCAACTGCTGATATTGTGATCCACATAAACTCACATGCAGACTTTTGTGCAGTGCTTTATACTGATACTGATATTTATAGTATAAACGTAATTGTCTGTGGTTCCCACGCACACGACATACTCCCGTATCAAGAAGTAAATGCACAAAGACTCATTGTAAAGCGTGATTATGCTTTCGTCATCTGTAATTGTACAAGATATAATGCATAGAGGTATATAGGTCAGCAAATTAATGCAGCAAAGTAACATATGCACTATACCAGGTTGAGGACTGATATTACTCATGATTTGCATCAGTGATTAATACGATGTAATAGATAATCTTTGATCATCATATAACATATAAAGTTCCTCAATTCGGTAACTTTAGGATTTGGCATAAAGCTCTTTTATAAAGACACCCTGTCTGATCTAGGTCCGTAATGACTTACAGCAGAAGATCAGAGAGGCTATCCCCAGACAACTAATAACATAACAACCCTATACCTCCGAGTTTTGTACAAATACCCTATCAAACGAAATTACGGTACTAAGACCATATGCCCATGAGGAGTTCATCCACACAACAATTCGTTTGATATGTATGTATCAGACACGCAGTAATAGGTCTACGAAGCCTATCAGCACATCACACAGACTCAGACACACACCCTATATAGCAGTACAATATTTAGAATGTGTCAGATCCCCACTGATGTACTATCATTTCCCTTTATACTCCAGGAAATCATTTTTGATTTTTCTGATTTTTATAGATTTTCGAATTTACTGTTCCCAAGGATAAGCTAGAGCATTTCAAATATGTGACTGCCCAGATATCGTTTGTTCACAGAAATCTGGCGGCATTAATCTAAGGGAAGAAGATATAGCAGTCAGCAAAGAAATTTTCTAATTTTTATGGATTTTGAAATTTTTCAATGTTTTTGAATTTTCGAAATTTTTCTGAAAGCAGTAAAAATTTAAAACTAAAAAAAAAATGATAGACTGAGGTGGTGATCAGTCCTGTTTTTCTTTAATACCATTAGCTTTTAAAAGATAATCAAATCTGGATTTGTCAAAAGCTTTGGTAAAAAGATCTGCGCGTTGGTAATCAGTGTGGATTTTGACCATATCGATCAACTCTTTAGCATAACAATCACGGATAAAATGGTATTTAATCCGGATATGTTTAGCCTTTGAGTGATTTACTAAGTCTTTTGTTAATGCGATTGCGGCCTCATTATCACAGTAAATAGGGGTTTTAAGAAATTGCAAACCGTAATCCACCATCTGTTGTTGGATCCAAAGAACCTGTGAGCAGCAGCTCGATGCTGAAACGTATTCTGCTTCACATGTGGATAGTGCAACTGCGGTTTGTTTCTTGCATTGCCAGGTCACGAGCCTGCTCCCCATAAACTGACATCCAGCCGTTGTGGATTTGCTGTCTTTGTCACAGCCGCCCCAATCTGCATCACTAAAAGCGATTAGGTCAAAATTATCATCATGAGGGTACCAAAGTCCTTTCGATGGACAACCCTTCAGATATCTAAGGATACGCTTGACAGCTGCAAGATGACTCTGTTTCGGCTTCGATTGATATCGTGCACAAAGACATGTTGCAAACATTATATCAGGTCTAGACGCGGTGAGATACATCAGAGATCCGACGATTGCTCTGTATGTAAATGGATCAGTCAGCCCCCCTTAAGGTCAACTCCAATCCCGTGATTGGGCTGTATCGAGGTATCCATTGGCTTCGAATCATCCATCTGGAATCGGCTCAAGACTTCAGAAACGTATTTTGTCTGGTGAATAAAGATCCCCGTTGGTCTTTGCTCCACCTGCAAGCCTAGGAAAAACTGCATTTCTCCCATTGCGCTCATTTCAAACTTTTCCTGCATAACTCTTTCAAATTCCCTGCATAGAAGTTCGTTAGTTGACCCGAAAATAATATCATCAACATAAATTTGCACAAGAAGCAAATCATCTCCTGCTCGTTTCGTGAACAGTGTGCAGTCTACCAGTCCGCGTTTGAATCCTTTCGAGAGAAGATACGTGCTCAGCTCCTCATACCATTGTCTCAGAGCCTGGTGCAACCCGTAGAGAGCTTTGTTTAACACATAAACCTTATCCCAGTGAATAGGGTCCTCAAAGCCTGGCGGTTGACCTACGTAAACTTCCTCTTTGACCACACCGTAAAGAAATGCGCTCATTACATCCATCTGATACACCTTGAATTTCTTCCATGATGCAAACGCTAGGAACATTCGGATGGCTTCCAAGCGTGCAACCGGTGCATAGATTTCATTGTAGTCGATTCCCTCAACCTGATGAAAACCTTGAACGACCAAACGAGCTTTGTTTCGCACTATGACTCCTCTATCATCCTTCTTGCACTTAAACACCCATTTGGTTCCAATTTTCTTTCTTCCTGGGGGCAAATCTGTTAGCGTCCATACACCGAGTTTCTGGAATTGTAACAACTCTTCCTGCAATGCTTCCACCCAAGCATCATCCAAAAGAGCTTCCTTGTACGTCCACGGTTCGACCTGCGAAACATAACAAGCGAAAGACCTGTCATTTTGAAAACCAGATTTCTGTATTCCCTCAACCTGATGAAAACCTTGAACGACCAAACGAGCTTTGTATCATCCTTCTTGCACTTAAACACCCATTTGGTTCCAATTTTCTTTCTTCCTGGGGGCAAATCTGTCAGCGTCCATACACCGAGTTTCCGGAATTGTAACAACTCTTCCTGCATTGCTTCCACCCAAGCATCATCCAAAAGAGCTTCCTTGTACGTCCGCGGTTCGACCTGCGAAACATAACAAGCGAAAGACCAGTCATTTTGAAAACCAGATTTCTGTATTTTGGCATATAAAGCAAGGTTGCCAATATTTTCTGGTGCTTGAGCATTTCTCAACTGCCCTCTTGTCATCACACTGCTACCAGGATCACCAATAACCTGTTTAAGCGGGTGTATCCGATGTATCCGAGATTCCGGATAATCAGGTACTTGTACTCCCGTTTGAGTTGTCAAATTCTCTATAGAAACCAGATCATTACCCACATTCGATGTTGAAGCATCAGTAGTAGTTGGGTTCACTGGTGGTGTCACTGTAGCATTGTCCAGAATAGCTTCACTTGTTGCATCATCGTCTTCATCTTCTGAATCTGATGAATTAAGCGTTGTAGAAGCTTCTTGGAACACCTCTTCTTCCATCACAGGAGTAGTAGTATCATTAGAAGCTGCTTGGGGGTTTACAGTGATCGGACGCACTAACGGTGAAGTCACAGCATTTTCGACCTCGTAATATAAGCGAAGTACAGCTTCTTCAACCATGCTATCTAGATTGAATGATTCAAAGAAGTCTTTGTAATCAAACATCCAATCTGGTCCTCCACCCTGTACATTTTATGTGTATCTTTGAACTTCGACATTAGCCCATTCCTCGACTTTTCTAGTTCTTTTGTTGAATACCCGTTTTAGTGGGGTTGCATATCCAACAAAATAACCTTCTTCAGCCTTTGGTGCGAACTTCTCCGAAGGATTCAGCATAGTACACGGGGCACCAAATGGTTCTAGATACTCCAGATTCGGCTTGCGTCGGTTCAACAGCTCATAAGAAGTTTTGCCAAACTTCTTCACTGTTAAAACACAGTTTAGAGTATAACATGCTGTGTAAATAGCTTCGTTCCAGAACATGACTGGAAGATTCGAATCCGCAAGCATAGTTCTCGCCGTCTCGATTAGAGTCCTGTTCTTTCTTTCTGCGACACCGTTCTGCTGGGGTGTATACGGAGCGCTATATTCATGATGAATTCCCTTGTTTGCACAAAGATCCTCCATTTGAGCGTTTTTGAACTCCGTCCCATTGTCACTCCGGATTCGTTTGATCTTCAGTCCATTGATATTCTCCAGACGTGTAAACAGAACCTTCAGATTGTCAAAAGTGTCGCTTTTCTGATGCAAGCACATGACCCATGAAAATCTAGAATAATCGTCAGTCACCACAAGACAGTACAACTCCCCGGCATGACTTTTACGCCTGACTGGACCGAATAAGTCCATGTGCAAACGCTCAAGCGGTAGTTCAACGAAATTGACTTTCTTTGGTCTATGGGCCTGTTTGTGATGCTTTCCCTTTTTGCAACTAACACACTTGTCATTCAAATGGAAATGTTTCACATTAACTCCCGTGACAAGTTCATTCTTCACTAACTGGTTCATCTTTCTCAAATGGATGTGTCCCATTCTCCTGTGCCACATAATAGATTCTTTTTCTGTAGCCTTAGAGAGGAAACACGTGACTTGGCCATGGGTGGTCATTGCTTTGGACATATCGAGAATATACAAGTTGTTTACTCTCGGTGCCTTTAGCATCACCCACTCTTTCGGAAGTTCAAACCCCGGTTTCAAGATATAGAAAGATTTGTCGTCAAAATACACATAAAATTGTTTGTCACAGATTTGACTAACACTGAGCAGATTGTAATCTATCTATTTCACGTATGATATCCGCTCAAATGTCACGACCCCATTGCTTACACTACCCTCCATCGTAATGTAGCCTCCTTTATTACCAGCAAACGCTACATATCCTCCGTTAATGTTTTTGATATCAAAGAGTAGCGTGAGGTCCCCTGTCATGTGACCAGAAGCTCCACTGTCAACAATCCATAGGCTGCTAACAGGGCCAGCTGGAGCTCCCTGCACATATCAAGTAAAGCAGTTAGATTTTTCGGGGGACCCAAGCCTGTTTGGTCTTGGGTCTTTGAACGGGTTGTTTCAAAGATTCTTTCAATTCACAAACATCTTGGGTTAACTCAACCCCTTTCTTCTCACTCTCAGCTTTCTTTTTCTCATTCTCAACTTTCTTTTTCTCACTGTTCCCATTTTGTGAAGTTGAGGCTCCTTCAGATTCCTTTGATGACCAAGATTGCTCAGATCTTTTCAAGATCCGGATCTGAGATTTTGAGGTCTCAGCCGGTTTCTTTACTTCATCTTTAAATGCAACCTTCTTGGTTACCTTCTCTGATTTAACAGAGACAGGTCCAACTGCTTGTTTTCCATTAGGTTTAGGACCAACCTTTTTGTTATCAGCAGTTGAGTTCATCACAGGTTTCTTAACAGATTTATCAGTGGCTATCCGGTTGCGTTTATCATACGTCATCGGACGGTTTTCCCTCTTGTTGTAAAAATTGTTTTGATTATAATAAGGTGTTTGCTGAGGGTAAAACCGTCTTTGTGGATAACCGTAGTTGTCAGCCGGATAATCATGATGTTGCCTCATCTCCACCTCGTGCCTTTTGTGTCGTACGTACGGGCAGACGACAAGTAAATGTCCCCTTTCCCTGCACTTATAACACGCACGGTATTCTTCATAGTTTTCTTTGATCGGCGAATTGGAAAAACTAGCAATGGGATATCGATCAACCATGCATTGTTTCCTTAAACTCTCAGGAGTTGGTTCCTTCGAGTAAGTCGGTTCAATAAAACTATTTGCTTTATCAACTGGCAAAACAAATTGTGTGACATTGACCTTGGCATCTTTATCCGAATAAATTTTCTCTAAAATTTCTGGAGGAATGTCATTGGTTCGTTCAAATTTTGGAAACCAAATCGTACATTCCTGCCAGATCTTTTCGATTTTGGAATAATTGACAAACTTAATCGGATATTCATCATCAGACAAGATCTTATCGGAGCCTTGAATCCGATAGAAAATTTTGACAGGTTTGTCACACAATTCGTTGCTCATTTCATTGGTTTTCTCAGTTTTAATTTCATTTTTCTGTTCAACCGGTTTCACCACATTTTTCTCAGATTTAGTTTCAATTTTCTTTTCAGTCGGTTTACTCACATTTTTCTCAAACCTCTTTACCTCTTTCTTGTCAACACTCTTACCAACAGACTTTTTGGATTTCTTAACATCATTCTTACGATGAGCATTTGCCATGGGATGAACGATCTGAGAAGGTGAGACTGGCTCAGTAGTGATTATATGATTTTCATCAGGGATATCACATTCATTTTCAAC
This sequence comes from Ambrosia trifida, assembly GCA_028751855.1. Lineage (NCBI taxonomy): Eukaryota > Viridiplantae > Streptophyta > Magnoliopsida > Asterales > Asteraceae > Ambrosia > Ambrosia trifida. The sequence continues at coordinate 129,147,967 of CM054128.1, read as the reverse complement.
CGTCTCAGATTGTTCATCTTCTTCATCTGAATCGTCAGCAGCGACCACACCCTCAATATTTCCCAAAACAGGTCTCACATCAGAATATGGGTCTCCGACACTAGAAGTGTTGGGCTCATTTTCTGATGTGGAGTCAGAATTGACTAAAGTCTCCGGTGGTATTGCATGTAAATTGTGGTTTTCAAACAATACCGGAGATGGGACATCCTTATAGTTTGCACTATTCGACTGGGAGGGTTCTTCTATGATATGGTCAACTACATATGCTATGTGCTTGTAACTCTCTAACTTCTTGTTCACTTTTTCAGCAAAGCACTTGATGGTTGCCATTTCTAACTTAGTGTTTTCCATTTCATTGATATAGTTATTAATGGCAAGTTGTTTAATTGACAAAGTCTTTTTGAGTTCAGACACATCCTTTTTATAACCATCAAGAACTTTGTTGAAATCTTTTAAATCTTTTTGATAAATCTGACAGTTTATTTTGGCACTCTCAAGTTGGACCTTGAGAAGCTTATTTTCATCTGTCAGTTTTTCAAAATCAGCACATTTAACACATTTAACACACACTTTAGATTGAGATTCAGAACTTACCGGTTTAGGAGGTTCTGTCATTGCCATCAAAGCGAAGTGAGCTTCCTTCCCTGCGAAGAATTTGGAGTAGTCAATCTTGGTGCACGCATCATCCACCATACATGACTTGCGGGTCATCAGGAAATCAGCTTCAGCTAGCAGTTGATCAATGTCATCATCTAGTGAATTCACACTAGCTTCCGAATCAGAATCACTCTCCATATCCGAATAACCAGAATCATAGTGCTCTCCAACATCCGTGACAGAATCAAGAATCATACCAGATTTCTTGTCTTCACTCTCAGCAATCACATCCTCATTCACTTTCTCAATTTTCAACTCCGACACTTTCTCAATCACAACCTCCTCTTCAATCTCCTCATTCTCATCCAGACTCATCTTCTGTGCCACACAAGCTACGTTTCCAGCAGTAATCTCCTCCACCCCCAATTGCATACCCGTCCAATCAAAACCTTCATCTTTCTGAATCACAAGTGCTTGGTTTTGATTGTTTGTTTGGTTTTGGTTTTGAGTGTTAGGTGTAGAGATAGGAACAATGGTTCGGTTTGGATTTTGTTGAGGTTGGTTTTGAGTTGTGGGTTGTCTAGTGTTGGTATTTTGTTGTGTGTGTGTTGACGGTTTTGGTAGTTGTTTTGGGGTTGAAAGCTTGAGATGTTGGGACTATTGTATGAAACTTGATTTTGGTTTTGGTTTTGTCTGTTTTGGTAAGTTGAATTGAAAGGGTTTCGATTACCTTGCTGTGCAGGCTAGGTACACTCTCTTTTAAAATGACCCTTCTCACCACAGTTGAAGCATGTAACTTTGGCTTTGTTGAAGCCGTATGTGGTGTTGGGAGAAGTTGAAAGGTCACTTCTTCCAGTCTTCTGAATAAAGTCAGTGGCTCTCCTCATTATGCTTGCAAAAGCCCACTGAATGTCCATAAGCTCCATCTCCTCTTTATCGATTTGTGTGTAGTCCTCATTGGTGAGATTGTTGTTACCAATCTGACTCGCAACCAAACGTTGTATGAAGCAACCATAGCAGATACTAGAGCAACATGCTGTTGAGCAATTTCAACAGTCACATTGTTAAGATTCGAGGTCTCTAACACAATCGGACTTTGACTTGATTGTGCTTGAGTAATCTGCATCTGATTCATGTGAGGAGTATATTGTTGTTGTTGTTGAGGTTGACTTGATGTGTAGCATGCAGCTTGTTGTAATGGTGAAAATGGTGGAATAAAGTTTGGTGTTTGATATGATTGTGGTGGGTATGATGGTGTGTATGATGAAGTTTGGGCAAGATAGTTGATTGGTGGTTGTGTGGGTTCAACAACATTGGAAACACATGCAATGTGAGGAGCAACATTTGAAGTAGTGCTTGAAGCAAAAAGAGAGTTAGATGTACCACTCACATACAGATCTGGATTCTGTGGAATCTGCACTCTCTTGGCTTTCCTCTTCTCCTCCATTTCTTTGTTTTCCAGCTTTTGAATGAACTCGTTGATTGTCCAATACTGGTAGGCATCCTTTTCCTTCAACACTTCAATGTGTTGGTTCCAGTAGGGTGGTAAAGCATCAGCAAATTTATCCACCAATTCTGACATCGGTATGTTGATCTCATAGCTCGACAGTTCTGTGAGCAAATGGCAATACCGTGGAACCAACTCTTTTAGGGTCTCATTGCCCATGTAGCTGAAATTCTCAAATTCCTTCCGAAGCTCTTCCATTCTCAGCTTCCTTGTCTTCTTATTACCATCATGCCGGTTTCTCAGCATATCCCACAATTGTTTGGATGTTGTGCACGATCCAAACTGATGCAGCAAATCAGTGTTGATCGCCTGAGATATCGCAAACCTCTTTTTCTCATCATCCGCCAAATTCTCCAAAGGTATCGGTTCTCCAGTATTCTCTAGAATAGGAGCAACGTAACCCTTAACTATCATCTGCCATGCCTCGGCTCCCTCAAGTCCTTGTCCCTCAACATGGATCTTGAACTTCGTCTTCCATGTGTTGTACTCCTTCATGTCCATTAGCTTTGGTGGACGATTGCCGCTTCCTGAGGATAGATCATGAATAAGTGTGGATATGGCATTGGTCGTCTGCGAATGAACTGCAGCTGCTGCTACTCCCCAATAGTTGTCAATAGGTTGTTGTAATGGTTGAACAACTTGTTGAGGAGCCGAACTAGTCATAGCCATGTAATTGATTGGCTGAGATGGTGGACTAGTCTTCTGGGCTGCAACCGACCATGGATCTTGTGTTGTCTGCTGTTGTGGTGCTTGAGTAGGTCTTGGCGTTGTTGGGAAGTTCCACATCTTGACCTGCAAACATTTAAACACGAAAAGATTAGAAATGTTTTAAAAACAGGATACTCTTTCGTATGATCGAACGTGCGAATGAGAAATAATCTTCTCCTTCGACCGTTTTGATTGATACGAATGTGAACTCAAAACACAAAAACTCTTTCGACCACTTTCTTCTCTCGTTCGACCGTTTTTCTGCTCCTTCGACCGTTCGATCAATCGAAGGTGACACCACTGGACGAATGAACAAAATAAGCAATGAAAGTCTACGTTCGACCACTAAAACACCTCCTTCGACCACAAAATCCCTCTTTCGACCAAATAGAATTCCACTTTCGACCACTCTCTCTCTTTCGACCCCTGAGAATTCAAAAACGGTTATTCTTTGAAAATCCGTTAATTTTGATCATGTTTATCAAATGTTGATGGATTTTGATGATCTAAATCAGGTTTTGAATCGGAATTGATTTGGAACAACTTTAATGAAGAGAATTATCCAATTTAACCTTGAAATCAAGTTGTAATCAATCAAAACTTATCAAATCAGTTTGTTCATTGAAAACAGAAACTTTTTGATCAAAATTGGGTCCAAATCAACTGAGAAACTATTAATTTGTGGTTTTTTGATCTAGAATGGCTCTGATACCACTTTGTATGTGCGTGAAAGGATCGTATAATAACAAAGAATGATCAAACAAGTTAGTTTTAGGTGCAGAATCCCTAAAACTATCACAAAATAATAGTCAAACAGATTAAAACAAGCAGATCATCATTTTCAAAAGCTTTTCATTAATTAACAACTCGATTACACGTTGAAATATGATTACAAACAAGGTGAGAACGTGAAAAGAGCTAAACAAAACACTAGAGAGAATATCAGAAAGTGGAGGGAATAAAAATGACAAAAAGTTACATTCAAAAATCAAGCTTGTCTATTTATAGACTGCACATTCGCCCATTTGATCCATGCGAATGTGCAGGTTCGCCCAAACAGTCTGGTCGAACCAAGCTACATAATAAACTATATTCACATTCGACCATAGAGTTCTTCCTTCGCGCCTTCTACATCTCTCCTTCGCACCAACAACATTCACCAAAACAAGTAAGTTGTTCAATCCGAAGCACTAGTCGCACAATTGCATCTACAATTTGTATTTCCACCAGGAGCTTTCGAGCTATATTCTCCTGCATCTTTATCAGAAACTCTCTTGTTAGGACAAAGAGGATTGGTGAAACCACTTTTGTAAACCTTAGTCTAATTCACTTCTGTCATTTTTGGCTAAGTATAGAAGTACTGAAAAGAAGACAAGAAACTGCTGATTAGAAGATATGAAGAAGTGCTGAAGTTGCAGAAGTTCTGAAGTCCAAACCAGACAAGTTCACTTCAGAAGTACTGAAGACAAAACTACTCTTCAGTAGTTGTCCTTCATCAGCACTTAGCAGAAGATATTTCCCACCGCCTTTTTGCATCAGTAGTTTATTGTTTAATATTACTTTTAGCTTTATTTGTTTCTTTCAATGTTGCAACTTGTGCAACTTGTCACTGGAGTTTATGTGCTTGCTTTTTAGGCAAGATACATGCATGTAATCGTCTATAAATAGGAGGCTTCAACCTTCTATTTTAGACATTGATTTTTAACAGAAAAATCCTTCAAACACTCTCATTGTTATATTCCATTTCTGTATTTATTGTGAATCTCTCTAAGTATCTAATTCTCATTTACAACTTAGATTCATAATAAATACTTTGTCATTTATTAGTTTCAAACATCAAGGGGAGTTATAACTCTGCCTTTGTATAAAAAGTGTTGCTTTAACTTATAACATTCCGCTGTGCTTACAATCTGATTTACAAGGACTTGCTAAACACTTAAGTGTCAAGATAGCAAGTTCTTACTTAGCAAACAAGAGCAAACTGATCCAACAATTGGTATCAGAGCATTGGTTTATCTGATCACATATCAATCTAACAAATTGAGAATCAGACACAAAGCTCTTATTGATATTCAATAAAAAGATCAAAAGTTCACTTTTTATCAATATCCATCACTTAAAAGAGTCATCAGACAAATCTATACTCTTTAAAAATGGATCCACATAATACTGGTTCTGCCACCAAACCTGCCATGCTTGTGAGAAATGAGTACAATATATGGCAAAAGAGAATGGCACATACCTTGTCACAAACCAACACAGGTTGTTGGAGATCTGTGATATATGGTCCACACAAACCAGTAAACATAAATCTTGAAACTATAGAAGGGATTCCTAAGGATCCCAAAGACTATACAGATGAGGATTTCCTAAAACTTGAGCTAGATGCTAAGGCATTCTCTATGTTGGCAATGGCTCTCCCAAATGAAATATACTCTGGACTTTTACATTGTGAAAGTGCCAAAGAACTTTGGGACTGTCTTAAAGAACAGTTTGGAGGAACTGAAGAGGTGATTGCCAACACCAGAGAAATTTTGGCTCAACAATATGAAACATTTGCTTATATTAATGGGGAAACTTTGACACAACAATTTGAAAGATTCTCCTCATTAATCTCTGAGCTAAAGTTAAATGGTCAGACCTATACAACAGTATCTATGTTACATAGATTTTTAAGGTCTCTACCTGACAAATGGGAAACTTACTCCATTGTCTTAAGATCCTCACCAGATTTTAGCTCCCTCACTCTTACAAAACTCCATGGGAGATTACTTACTTTTGAGAGAGAAATCGATCAAAAGAAGAAATTACAAACTTCTGGTAAAACTGCTGATGACTACCTACCAGGTAGTACAGCACTTTTGGGACAAGATTCACCAACTTGTTCCTATGGATCTTATGACAATATTGACATAACCACTGGGATCTCATCAGAAAGATCTTTCCCAGGTTATGACAATGATGACCAAAGTCAAACTGCTGATAATCTATGTTTTATCATGGATGATTTGAAAAATTTTAGCAGTGATGACTTGGAAGAAATGGACATTTTACACCAACTGGCCATGCTAAGCATTAAAACTAACAAGTTTTATAAAAGGTCAGGAAGGAAATTTCCAGGATTGACCAGTAATACAAAAATTGGTTTTGACAAATCTAAACTGAGATGTCACAAGTGTCAGAAGTTGGGACACTTTGCTAGAGAATGTAGAAGCTCTAGCTTTAACCAATCACAATCTGGAAATAACTATAACCCCAATTATAATAGGAACAATGGAACTCAAGGGAGTGCTCATTTTGTACAGGCACAAGCTCCTCAACAGCAATATATGCCTCAAGTACAATATGTTCAAGTGCCTGCTCAACAGATGCAGAGCCAACAATCAATCCCTCCCTTTCCAGCTGCTCAACTTCCTCCACAGCCTCAACAACCCCCTCAACAAAGTCTCTTTACCTCGGGGTATGTTGACTGGAGCAGTCTCCCTTATGACACCACAGAGTGCAATCTTGATGCAGACAACAAAGTGTTTGACATCAACTGGGGAGAACCAGACAATGGCAGAAAGAACTTTGCCTTAATGGCATTTGAAGGCTGTACATCAAAATCTGCATTGTCTCAGGTATCAAAAGAATCTTTGACAAAACTTTGTTCAAACTCTTGCAAAGAAACTTTTGCTCTCATAAGAGAGACAAACGTGCACCTACAAGGCAAAGCCAATGATTTAGAAAGAAAATACACACAGATAAAATGTGATTTAGAAAGAAAACTGTGTGCTAAAACAAAAGAGGTTTCTAAATTAACTGACTCTGCCATTGAAACCCAAGCACAAATCAAAATGATGCTAAATGACCTGGGAGATGTCAGACAAGAGCTTGCTGACACCAGGATCACTTGTGAAAAATGGGTGGAATCTTGTAGGGGGTATCAACTACTGCTAAACAAACAAAGTGCTTCAAATGTTAAGTTTGGCATAGGATACCATCATGTTGAAACACCAACAGATTTTTCTCCCAAAACTACTGAAGATGGGAGAAGAATTGTTTCAAATGAAACTTCTGAAGGGAAAGAATGCACATCTTTCCATGAAAACTTTCTAAACAGAAATCCTGGCATTTTTAAAGAAAGTACTTCAGAAGTATTTACAAAAACTGACAACAAGCCATCAGTAGTTTCATCTACTTCAGGAGTTGAGACCCTGAGAACTACTGATGAGCAAAATCTTTTCACAACTGTCAGAAATTTGCCTTCTGATCAAAAACTTAAGGCAAAAGAATGTGAAATTTGTGGCCTGTTCAACCACAAAACTGAATTTTGTAGATACAGAAAAGGAATTCAGTTCAATCAAAAATTTAAACAACAGGTTGTGGGAAATCAAATCAGAAATGATTATGAAAAAGTCTTTAAACCCAAGAAACAACAACCTGAAAACACCTTTTCTCAGAAAAAGATAAAATCTCAACCAAAATCTTTTTCTCAAAATTCCTTGTCAGTAGTTAGACCAGAATCATCAGCAGTTTCACAAACTGCTGAGATTCAACATCTAAAGAACATGGTAGAACTATTGATGACCAAGGTTGATGGTGGTCCTAAAAAGGATACCACCATGGTTCTTAATGAAAAATCCATTGCCAAAAAGACATGGATTTCTCAACCTGGTCAAGAACAAACTGTAACTGTTCTCAAGAGCAAACCCAAAGCCAAACAGGCTTGGGTTTCCAAATCTAACTAATTTGCTTTTATGTGCAGAGAGTTTCCAGGGGCTTAAACAGCATATGGTATGTTGATAGTGGAGGCTCTATGCACATGACTGGATGCAGATACCTGATAAACAACTTTATCAACCAAAGAGAAGGATCTGTGTCCTTTGGGAACAATGCTAAGGGATATGTGCTAGGACATGGCAATGTCTCCTCTGGCAAAATACAGTTTGACAAGGTCAATCTGGTGGAAAATCTTGAATACAACTTGCTGAGCGTGTCACAAATGTGTGATAAAGGATATTCTTCCTTTTTCACAAAGACAGCTTGCAAGATCATCTCACCAGAAGGCCAGAAGTTGATTGAGAAGATTATAGAAGATCATACTTTGCTGATTGCCAAAAGATGTGGCAATGTCTATGCAGTGGACATTGAGAAAGACAAAGTATTGAACAACACTGCCTGTTTCTTCTCAAGGGCATCAACTTCAGAAACAGATCTCTGGCACAGGAGACTTGGCCATGTGAACTTTAAAACCATAAATAAAGTCACAAAAATGGGCTTGGTCAGAGGTCTACCTTTGAAAGTATACCAGTGTCAAGAACACTGTGTATCCTGTTTAAAGGGAAAACAGCATAAGTCCTCCTATAAGTCTATTGAAGAATCAAAAACAACTGCATGTCTTCAACTACTCCATATGGACTTATTTGGACCTGTCAAGATTATGAGCCTTGGTAAAAAGAAGTACTGCTTAGTCATCATTGATGACTACTCAAGATTCACATGGGTATTCTTCTTATTTTCCAAGGATGAGGCTGCTGAAATCATCAAGTTCTTCATTCTACAAGTAGAGAAACAATATTCTCTATCTGTCAAAACCATTAGAAGTGACAATGGGACAGAGTTCAGGAACAAAACTCTGGATGAATTCTGTTTGTCTAAAGGGATTATTAGACAATACAGTGTTCCCAGAACTCCTGAACAAAGTGGTGTAGTAGAAAGGAAGAACAGAACATTGATAGAAGGAGCAAGAACAATGTTAGCTGATTCTGGACTGCCATTATACTTTTGGGCAGAAGCAGTTAACACAGCATGTTATGTTCAGAATAGAGTTCTTGTGGTCAAGAGACATTCCAAGACTGCCTATGAAGTTCTTCATGGCATGAAGCCCCTTATCTCCTTTTTCAGGGCTTTTGGGTGTCAATGTTTCATCTTGAACATCAAGGAATCTATCTCAAAGTTTGCTGCCAAAGTTGACTCAGGTTACTTTCTTGGTTACTCTTCAACTAGAAAAGCCTACAAGGTTTTTAATTCTCACACCAGGATAGTAGAAGAAACATTGAATGTCAAGTTCAATGAGTCAAAACACACTCTTATTCCAGCACATCCTGCTGAACTCTTTGACCTTGACAACTTTCACTTTGGACTTGAAAAGGCTGTTACTTCTTCCAAACCTACTTATTATGGTGATCAAAGGTTTGAAGATGAGGATCCTGCACCATGGACTCCTCAAACAGTCATTAAGTTAACTACAACACCATCAGAAGTTTTTCAAACTTCTGATCAAACAAATACTGAAGGCCAAACTCCAACATCTGCTTCAGCACCTGCAACTACTGAAGAAGCTGAAACTGCTGAACCAGATATTATAGACCTCAGTAGTTTGTTTGAAGAACAAGAGCCACCTACACCTGTCACTGGTTTACAACAACTGATTGAACACAGAGATCATCCACTTGATCAAATCATGGGTGATATAGCTACAGGTGTTCTGACCAGAAACCAGCTCTCCAACTTTTGCCTATTCTCAGCCTTTATTTCACAGTTGGAACCAAAGAAGTACCAGGAAGCCCTCAAAGACAATAATTGGGTGCAAGCTATGCAAGATGAACTACTTCAGTTCAACAAGCAACAGGTCTGGGAAATCTGTCCCTTACCTCAAAACAAGCAACCAATTGGTACAAGATGGGTTTTCAGGAACAAACAAGATGAAGCTGGTATGATAATCAAGAACAAGGCAAGACTGGTAGTTCAAGGGTACTCTCAAGAAGAGGGAATTGACTATGGTGAAACCTTTGCTCCAGTTGCAAGGCTTGAGGCCATCAGGTTATTTCTGGCCTATGCCATTTCCAACAAAATTAAAGTTTATCAAATGGATGTGAAAAGTGCATTTTTGTATGGAAAAATCAAAGAGGAGGTGTATGTCTGTCAGCCACCTGGGTTTGAGGATCCTTCTCATCCTGAGTGGGTGTACAGACTGGACAAAGCTCTTTATGGGCTCAAACAGGCTCCAAGAGCCTGGTATGATACACTCTCCACCTTTTTACTCAAAAATAACTTTACAAGAGGTGCCATTGATAAAACACTTTTCATTAAACATGTTGGAAATCATGTCTTACTTGTTCAAATTTATGTTGATGATATCATCTTTGGTTCAACAAACACAAAATTGTGTGATGATTTTAAGAAACTCATGCAATCAAAATTTGAGATGAGTACCATGGGAGAACTGCAGTACTTTCTAGGACTGCAGATCAAACAACAAACAAATGGAACTTTTATACATCAATCAAAATATGTTAAAGAATTATTGAACAAATTTTCTTTAAATGACTGTAAATCATGTTCCACTCCCATGACACCTATCACACAAGTTGAACCTGATGATCAAGGAAAACAGGTTGATCAAACCATGTACAGATGCATGATAGGTTCCCTTTTATACTTAACTGCTTCTAGACCAGATATTATGTTCTCAACATGTGTCTGTGCTAGATATCAATCAGCACCAAGGGAATCACACCTTATTGCAGTCAAAAGAATTTTTAGATATCTGAAAGGAACTCCAACGCTGGGAATTTGGTATCCTGCTTCAAGCAATACCAAGTTATCAGCATTTTCAGATAGTGACTATGCAGGGTGTAAGATGACAAGAAAGTCAACATCTGGTGGTTGTCAATTCCTGGGGAACTGTCTAGTGTCATGGCAATCAAAGAAGCAAACATCTGTTGCAACTTCAACTGCTGAAGCTGAATACATTGCAGCTGCAAGTTGTACATCACAGATACAATGGCTCCAATATCAACTTCTTGATTATGGAATCAAAGAGACCAAGACACCTTTGTTTGTAGACAACAAATCTGCCATTAGCATCATTCAAAATCCGGTACAGTTCTCAAAAACTAAACATATTGAGATCAGGTACCATTTCATAAGAGATTGCTATGAAAAAGGCAAGATTGAGGTGAAGCATGTAGCAACAGCTAATCAGATAGCTGACATCTTCACTAAGCCCCTTGACACATCAACATTTCAGAAGTTAGTATCCATGCTTGGAATGCTAAATTTGTAAGTGTTTATTTTATTTTTTTTTGCATATCAGTTAGAATCCAAGTTAACACTTGATTCTACCCAACTCTACATCAAACTTCTACATCAATCACTACTGTTATGCATCAAAATTTTATTTTTCCTTTTTCCATCCTTGATTCCATCCTGTTTACCATGGTGGAATCAAAAAGAAAAATTTTCTTTTTCCTTTTTCCATCCTTGATTCCATCCTGTTTACCTTGGTGGATTTCAAGTTAACCTTTTCCATCTTTTTTCTGGTTTCCACTTACAAATGTCAAAAGTCTGAAACAAAACTTCTGAAAAACAAAAACAGTTTGAGAGAAACTACTGATGAACAAAAATCATCAGTATGGGGATAACTTTCTGAAAAAGTGTGTAACTTCTGATAAAATAACCTTCAGAAGTTATGAATAAAGTATTTGTAAAAACATTTCTCATCAGATGTTAAAACTGCTGAAGAGAAAAATGGGAACTACTGATGAAGTAATCCTTCATCAGCAGTTTAAGTCAAAAGGGCAAATTGACTTTTCCCATTATCAGAGGTTTGACCTAATCAGTTTAAAACCTCTGATAAAGTGATTTTTAACCAAAGGCGGTTTTAAAACTTCTAATAAAGAAGATTCAAGCGGTTAAAACTTTTAATAAATACCTTTTCTACACACTTATCCTTTTAAACTCAAAAATATCCCTCCTTCTCTCTCAAAACTCTCTCAAAACCTATACCTGCAAAATTCACTGTTCGATCAAACACCCAAACCACAATGGATCTAGTTCTAAAACAGGGACACAATCAAAGAGCCTTTCTTGAAAAACAAGAAGGCTGGTCCCAATACGATGAGATCATTGATCTTGTCGTCAAATCCCAATACTTTACTGCTCTCACAATAAACCCACCAATTCACACTGAAACTCTAAATGAGTTCTGGGCAAATGCTGAGACGGTTACAATGGGTGGTGAGGTCATTTCCCTCAACTCAAAGATAAAAGGGAAACAACTGACCATCACACCGGCCACACTGGCAACAAGACTGGGTCTGGATGATGTAACTGCCCCTGACCATGTTGCTAACAAAGATATTCATCTAACCATGACTGAGTGTGGTTATCAAGGTACTCTCTCCCATGCTACAATATTCAAAAAATATTTTGAACCAAAATACAAACTTTTGTTTCATTATATAATTATGTGTTTGAGTCCAAAAACAGGGTCATATGACCAGATGCCCTCCACTTTTCAACCAATATTTCATTCCATTGTGAATGAAACTAAATTCAGGGCATCAAAACTGTTTTTCCATGAGTTGGTGTTACATCACAATAATACCAAGAAAAAGTTTTTGTTGTACCCAAGGTTCATTATGCAATGCATAATAGGGGAACTGGGTAATGAGGTGCTTGTGGGAAAAATTTCAACTTTAAACCCTTTAACATCACAAGCATACTCAAGACTGAACAAACCGGCTGCCTGGCCAGAAGATGATCAGGGAGAACAACAACAAGTCCCCCTGAAGCCCACATCTTCCAAACTCACACCACCAAAAGCCAAAAAGCCCAAGCCAACAAAAACTGCAACCCACCAACCCAAAAGAAAAGCTGTTCAGGAGGTTGAGATGCCTGAACATGCTCATGAGCATTCTGCTCTTCAAATTGTTGAGACTGAAACACCCTCTCAGTCTCATCCATCTCAAACCCCACCAAGAGCACCCATATCTGTTCATTTCAAAAGAAAAAGACTTAGAAAAACATATCAAACACACTCTTCTTTTGAAACTGCTGAACAACAACCTATTGCCCAAACTACTGAACCATCCCCACAAATTTCTGAACAAGAGGCAATAGAAATTGCCAAACTTCTCTCTGGGCTAAAAGAGAATGTCCCATCTGATCATGTCAGTCCCCATCAACCACAACAAACAGGGGACATAACTACTACATCAGACATGGATGTGGACATCACTAGCCCTATCCCAAGAGATGAGGGTGGACCAGAGTCTTTAAGCCCAATTTTAGAGACTCTTGGGACATCTGAGGCTGCTACTACTCAGTTACCACCCAGTGGTGGATCTGAGGACAGAAGTAACATAGCTAAGACCTCAGATGTGGCAACCACTGATGAAGGCTTAATGCCTGAAGTAGGAAATCCTCAGTACCAAGAAACAGAGGTTCATGAGAGAACTGAGTTGGGCTCAGCTCATGATTTAACTGAGACAGTCCTCACTGAGGGCAACATCAGGGATTCAGATGATTCCATTAGTTTGGATGATGTTTCACATACTCAAACTACTGAATTGACGGCAATTTCTGAAGGTCCTGCTGCAAAGGTATCCAGGCTCAAGAAGCCAGTCACCTCTGCACAGGTTAAAGCCCACTCAATCCCTAAAACCCCTAGAGTGGCATCCTCTGTACAACAAGAGGATCTCCCAAAAACACCCCCTTCACAGCAAATGCCTACCCAATTCCCTGGGCAAGCAAGCATAGACCTGAACCAGCTATGCAGCCCAGAGGGTCCCCTGTACCACATGATGAATACACTCATCAGAAATCACTTCCAAACATATACAGCTGACTTGGAGCTGTCCATCAAGAACCAATTTGGAGTGATTAAAACCAAGATGAACGATCTGTCCAACAAAATAGACTACAACAGCCAGCAGATTGCTCATCTTCAAGGACACTTCTCCCAACCCTCTGCTTCAAGGGTTAAAATTGATGAATCCAAAAAGGGGGAGAAGATCAGGGAACCTAAGGAGTCATTCCAAGCCAGGATAAAGGCACGAATGGCACTCCTTGAGAGAGATCAGAAAGAACAGGCCAGGAAAGAAAAATTGGCCAAACAATTTGGTGTCTCAATTGAAGAAATTGAAGCTGCTGAGAAAGAAGATGAGACCCAAAGTTCTGAAGATTCCCTAAGGCATAATGAAGAAACTTCTGATGACCAAACTTCTGATTAAGAATCAGAAAGTACTGAAGACAATCCTTCAGTAGCTGACCAACCATCAGCAGTTGTCAGCACATCAGAAGTTAACACTTCCCAACCTCAAACAACTGAACCTTCCAGAACCACTGCTCCCATTCAACCAACATCTGATCCCATCAGGCCTACATCTGTCACAACAATGACTGTATTAAACCCTTCTCCCATCTCTCAATCAGCTGAACTATTAGAGAAGAGCTTAATTGCAGCCAACAAAAAGGCCAGAGAAGATCAGATTTGGAAATCTCTGGAAGAAAGGGATGATTTGGACTTAAGCCATGAAGAAAAACTTCAGGCTTATGCAGCTGAACTACAAAGGCAGGCTAGCCTTGATGAGATTGCTGAACAGGATAAAAGACAACAACTGGTGTCTTATATTACCAAGAACAGCAAGACCAAAGCCTTTACACTCAAGGGACTCTCTATGCAAGAGCTGACAAGAAGAGCACAACTGCTTGCAGACAAAATGGTCACAAGCAAAGATGGAAAGGCCAAGAGAGCCCAGATAATAGAAGAGCTAGTAGCAGAAGGATATGGTTCAAAAGCCTCTGTATCCAGATGGAAAGAAGAAAGACTAATGGATACATATAGAAAATACTTGGCTGCCAAGGCTGCAAATCCTGAGAAGTTTCAAACTGCTGATCCTTCAAGATCAGTAGTTAGAACTTCTGGTGCATCTAGAAGATCTGCTGCTCAGAAGAAAAAGGTAGAGGACAATGTCAAAACTGATTTCAAAATGGTACTACTTGAGGGAAGCTCAATAGACCATTCAGATTTTGACATTGAGGAGAAACCTCTGTTAACACAGTTCAGGGATCCTTCCACTTTTGCTTATCAAATACAAAAGACCATCAAAGAGAAGATGCATACCAGAGTAGTGACTGAACACCATCTCCCAACTGTTCAGATGCCTGGTATGCAACAACAACAACAAGGAAGAGAATCCCACTTGAGGCTATCTGAAACTGAAGACATTCAGCACTCAGGACCATCAACCCAAGGGACAAGTCTGGTTCCCTATTCTTTTGACTTTAACAAGTCAAAGATCCCTATCATCAGATGGTCACTTACTGATAACAACTCAGTACTGTTGACAAGAAGAGACTTCTCAAGCAGGGCTTACAAGAAGATCAGTGATCTGAAGAAACTGTCAACACAAGACCTGCTCACAATTCAACATCTGGAACCACAAAGAGGATCTCTATCTGATGGTCAGTACAACCAGCTCAAGAACACCATGTACAAAGAGATATGGAAGATTGTTCAAGACAGAAGAAACACATAAGGAATTAGTAAGGTTTTGGCTTCATCAATCCAGGGGGAGATTGTTAGGACAAAGAGGATTGGTGAAACCACTTTTGTAAACCTTAGTCTAATTCACTTCTGTCATTTTTGGCTAAGTATAGAAGTACTGAAAAGAAGACAAGAAACTGCTGATTAGAAGATATGAAGAAGTGCTGAAGTTGCAGAAGTTCTGAAGTCCAAACCAGACAAGTTCACTTCAGAAGTACTGAAGACAAAACTACTCTTCAGTAGTTGTCCTTCATCAGCACTTAGCAGAAGATATTTCCCACCGCCTTTTTGCATCAGTAGTTTATTGTTTAATATTACTTTTAGCTTTATTTGTTTCTTTCAATGTTGCAACTTGTGCAACTTGTCACTGGAGTTTCTGTGCTTGCTTTTTAGGCAAGATACATGCATGTAATCGTCTATAAATAGGAGGCTTCAACCTTCTATTTTAGACATTGATTTTTAACAGAAAAATCCTTCAAACACTCTCATTGTTATATTCCATTTCTGTATTTATTGTGAATCTCTCTAAGTATCTAATTCTCATTTACAACTTAGATTCATAATAAATACTTTGTCATTTATTAGTTTCAAACATCAAGGGGGAGTTATAACTCTGCCTTTGTATAAAAAGTGTTGCTTTAACTTATAACATTCCGCTGTGCTTACAATCTGATTTACAAGGACTTGCTAAACACTTAAGTGTCAAGATAGCAAGTTCTTACTTAGCAAACAAGAGCAAACTGATCCAACATCTCTTTTCACATCGATAATTCTCTGTGACATCGTCATCATCATCAGCAGAACTGTTATCATCAGAATCATCTCCAGAACCATCATTATCATCGTCTTTCTTCTTCTTAGGAGCATCACCAGCATCCTGATCCAATTCTTCATCATCCTCTTCTTCTTCTTCAGATTCAGATGGTTCGAAATCAACTTGTTCTTGTTCAGGTTCTTATCTTCCTCTCCCGCTTTCAAGTGTGGAGCTTTCGAATATAGATCATCAATAAGTTTCCTTAGACTCTTATTGTCCTTCTTCACCTGTTTATTCTCGAGTCTCAAAGAAATGTATCTTCTTGTGTTTCTTTGTTCATGCGTTAACAACTTCTGATTTTCTTCTTGAAGTTGTTTTATCTTTGCTTCCAATTCTTCTTGACTCTCGTGAGAAGATTCAACAATATCTAACATCTTCTTATCATTCTTTCTCAAATGTTCTATCTCTTGCTGTTGCTGGTTAATCATTTTCATCATTTCAGCAAACTTCTGGTTGACTGCATCAATCACATCACTTGATACAGTAACCTGTGGTGTTGAAGCTTCAGCAACAGGAGTCTTCTTCTTGAATTTATTCATCACTCTTTCCAAGGCAGCGTCAAAATCTGTAGTAGGATCAACAGTCTTTTCAGCTGCAGATTTCTTCATTTTCTTTGCTACCGGGGATGTCACGGGTGTAGCAGATTTAGAACTACTAACTTCAGGAATTTTCTTTCCTGTAAGTAGAATCTCAACTTCTTTCGCACGTCTTTTCTTTGGATTCTCTTTCTCCTCTTTCTTTGACATCGTCTTGTATTTGGGCTTTTTATGTTTCTCACCAACCATAGGAGATCCACTGAAATCTTGTTCACCAATACCAAGACCCAAATCTATCTCATCAACAGCAATTGGCCTCTTCTGTCTTTGCTCTTCTATGATTTTGTTTAGACTTTCAGACTCACCAGCCACAGTGGCCTTAGGCTTGGTTTGTTTGACAGTCTCTTCACCTGAATCCCATCTTTCATCTTCTTGATTCTCCTCAGAATCGGCAGACTCTTCATCAACCAACATAGTTCCCTTTCTCGCCATTCTTTTCTTTCTCCTCATAGTCTTCTTTGGTGGTTCAACATCATCTTCCTTTGCTTTACCCTTCCCTTTGCCACTTTTAGCACCTACATTCACCACCTGTCGTTTTCTCTTTGCTCCTGGATTAACATGAAATAAAGGATCATCGTTGTCTGAGTTACTGTCATCATTTCTAGCTTTGTCCTCACCTGGATCCTCATAAACTAGATTAATCAAGTGCCCAAACAGGTTCTTATGAGGTGGTCTTTCATTCTCAAGAACCCCTTTGTAACCTTTCATCCTGATCAAAGTATTCAGATTCATGTGATCTTGAACTAAAATCTGAGTGGGATCTTTCTTCAGCTTAGAACACTTCAAGTCAAAAATCATCTGTAAGAATCTGGGGTATAACAAGAACTTCTTTGACTTCAAACCTTTCAAAGGTTCAAGCATATGGTCAAAAATCATTCCTGAAACATTAAACGGCTTGTTCAATGTCAAAGCAACCATCAACGAACTGATGATCTTTCTCATCACATCATAACCACCACTAACATATCCAAAACAATGTATCATAACATGAGCTAGATACTTAAACTGCGGACATAGCTTTCCTTTTTGTAAAGCTCCATCTGTTATCGGTCCATTGTACTTCATACGAAGAAAACACTTTCTTTGTTCAATCCAAGATAAGCTTCTAGGATCTATCGGTTCATCTCGCAATCTTAAAGCTTCCCGAATATCATTCTCAGTAACAATAGCAAGCTGTCCCTGAATGTTGCTTACTATTGCTGTTTGGTTTTCCTAGAAATCAATCTTCGCATTCTTCCAGAAGTCCACTTGATGATCTTTGTAAATGATTGCTCGTGTAACTAGTGCATCAACGACTCTGCTTCTTCTCCGAAAATCTACGATCCCAGAGAATTCTATGAGTTTCTTCACTTCTCCAAGAAATGCACAGTAGTTATGAGCTTCCTCGAATGGCAATTCCTCTTCTTTCTTCTTACCAGTGGCTTTTCCAGATGATCTAGCTGGTATATCAGTGTTATGTGGTTCTGCCATTTAGAATTCTGCAAAAGCAAAACATGAAAATTCATTAGAAACGGACAAAATTTGCAAAATTGAAATTTGATTTAGAAAATCCCACATTCGACCCATCGGGAATACGAATGAAGAAAATTTGAGTTTCGAATGTGAAAACTAAGGTTCGAATGTGAAAGATTTTGATTAAAATTGTTCATTCGACCTGAAGGCCACATTCGACCCTATGAACAAGCCACATTCGACCAAAAGAGTCACATTCGACCCTTTATAAATGGTTGAACTAGTCTGTTCATATGACCAAATCTTCAAAATGCAATCCAGACCATTTTAACTTCTGATTTTCATTCATTTGGCACCTATTATGGCTGATTAAGCTTACTCAACAAACAATTGTTACAAACATTTAGTTTTAGATAGTTTTTAATAAAATCTAGGGTTCGAATCATTTTTAATCATCAATCAAACAATCTGGTATGTAATTCACCTAGATTTTTGTTTATTCTCCCCCTAAAACCATCTATAACTAAATCCTAATCATCAATTGTGTCTATAACAGTCACAAATGATCCAACAGTCAAGCATAAGGGTTTGAACACAAAATCAAACAATCTGGCTTCGTTACTAGATCAATACCTGTAAAACTTGTATCAAATTGTTCAGAATCAAGTAGAGAACATAGTTATAAGGTCTAAAAATCACAGGCAACAAGGGTGGGTTATCTCAGAAATTTGGAATGGGGGTTCGAATGTGCAGGTTGATATATATAGGCTCCCACATTCGACCATTTGAATGGGGCGAAAGAGAAGCTTTTTCTACATTCGACCGTAATGAAAGGTTCGAATGTAGAGAAAGGATTCGAATGTACATTATAACATTTGAACATTCCCATTCGACCAATTTTAAAGGCACGGATGTAAGAAAAATTCCACATTCGACCCACCAAAGGGGCGAATGAAGATTGGAATTTTTGAACATTTTACCAAATCTCAAAATAGAATCTCCTTCAATCTTTTTCACACATTTTAAGCTTCAAACATTCATCATTTCACATTTGATAGATACAAAACTCAAATTGGTTCATCAAGTTTCAGAAAACGACCATCAATCACCATCAGTTATCAAAAATATCGCAGAAATGCAAAATCTTTTTGGTTTTTCTGAAATTTATGCTAAAACACACCTAAAATCTTTTTGAGTTTTTGTATATTTTGAACAAATGTAAAATGCAGAAATATAAACATAAAGCAGTAAACATTTTGTGATTTCCGATAAGAGGATCATATCAGTTTTTGAGAAATCTGATCACACCGTTGATCTTTAGTGTTTATTATCATTAAAGACAATGTGTGATTCCAGCAACTGCTGATATTGTTATCCACATAAGCTTTCATGCAGACTGTTATGCAGTATTTGATATGGCTATTTATATTATAAACACCATGGTCTGTTATGCTTTCGTTATCTGTAATTTACAAGGTATTGAGGCACAGAGGTGTACAAGTCAGCAAATTAATACTACAAAGTAACTTGTGCACTCTACCAGGTTGAGGGCTTATATCAATCACGATTTGCATCAATGATTAGATACGATGCATTAGATAGATAATCTTGGATTATCGTGATACAAGGAAAGTTCCTCAATTCGGTAACTTTAGATTTTGGCACTAAAGCTCTTTTATAAAGATACCCTGTCTGATCTAGGTCCGTAAAACCTTACGACAGAAGATCAGATAGGCTATCCCCAGATAACTAATGACATAACGACCCGAAACCTCCGAATTTTGTACAAAAACCCTATCAAACGAAATTACGGTACTATGACCATATGCCCATGAGGTGTTCATCCACGTAGCAATTCGTTTGATATGTATGTATCCAACACACAGTAATAGGTCTACGAAGCCTACCAGCACATCACATAGACTCAACATACGACTTATATAACATTTCAAATCTTTAGCATGTGTCAGATCCCCACTGATGTACTATCATCTCCTCTTTTAATCCTGGAAAATCATTTTGGGTTTTTCTAATTTTTATGGCTTTTTGGATTTTTCAATATTTTTGGTTTTTCTGAATAAAGACTCCCCCTAAAATGTAAAACATATTTTTGGGTTTTTGAAATTTTTCTGAAAAACAGTAAAACTAAAAACAGGTCCGAATAGGTCCATGTGCAAACGCTCAAGTGGCATTTCAACAGAGTTTACTTTCTATGGTTTGTGGGACTGTTTGTGCCGCTTCCCCTTCTTGCAACTCACACACTAGTCATTGAGATGAAAATGTTTGACATTAACGCCTTCAACAAGTTCATTTTTCACCAGATGATTCATTTTCCTGAGGTGAATATGTCCCATCCTCCTGTGCCACAAAATCGATTCTTTCTCTGTAGCCTTTGATAGAAAACACGTAACTTGGCCCTGAGTTGTCATCGCCTTTGACATATCAAGAATGTACAGATTGTTCACTCTTGGTGCTTTCAGCATGATCTACTCCTTTGGAATAAGAAAGTCGGGTTTGAGGATATAACAAGATTTGTCATCGAAGTGCACAGAAAACTTTTTGTCACAGATTTTGCTGACACTTAACAAATTATAGTCAATCTGTTTCACATACGAAATCTTTTCGAAACTAACAATCCCGTTAATCACACTTCCCTCCATCGTGATATAACCTCCTTTATTACCAGCAAACACTACATATCCTCCATTGATGTTCTTTATATCAAATAGCAGCGTCAAATCACCTGTCATGTGACCAGAAGCTCCACTGTCGACAATCCAGAGACTTTTAGCAGGGCCAGCTGGAGCTCCCTGCACATATCAAGAAAAACATTAGTTCTTTTGGGGGACCCAAGCCTGTTTGGTCTTGGGTCTTTGAACATTAGGTTTCAAAGATTCATTCACACAAACATTTGAATTTGAATCGACATTTTTCTGATCTATCAATTTTTTCTCACTTTGAGGTTTTTCATTAACTTTTGAGGTAGAAGCACCTGGAGAACCCACCGGTGACCAAGATTGTTCCGAACGTTTTAGAATCCTGATATGAGATTTTGGAGTCTCTGCCAGTTTCTTTGTATCGTTCTTGAATGAAACCTTCTTAGTTACCTTCTCTGACTTAATAGAGACAGGTCACCTGGAGAACCCACCGGTGACCAAGATTGTTCCGAACGTTTTAGAATCCTGATATGAGATTTTGGAGTCTCTGCCAGTTTCTTTGTATCGTTCTTGAATGAAACCTTCTTAGTTACCTTCTCTGACTTAATAGAGACAGGTCCAACTGATGATTTACCAGCAGGTTTTGGTGGAACCTTCTGTTTATCAACAGTTGAGTTCACCACTGGTTTCTTCAAAGGTTTTTCCATACCAATCTGGTTTTGACAATCATAAGTAAATTGACGATTATCCCTCCTTTGAAAATAACGACTTTGATTGTAAAATGGTGCTGGTTGAGGGACAAAACGTCTTTGAGGATAACAATGATTGTCGACCGGACTTCTATATGTTTGCTTCATCTCAACTTCGTGCCTTTTATGTCTCACGTACGGGCAGTGAGCAAGTAAATGCCCTCTCTCCCCGCACTTGAAACATGCACGGTATTCCTCAAAAACATTATTGGCATTCGACTTAGAGTAGGAATTGATTGGATATTGATCATCCACACATCTACGTCTCAAACTCTCAGGAGCTGGGACCTTTGAGTAAGTCGGCTCAAGAAAACCATTAGTCTTATCTTTCGGCTTGATGAACTCAGTGACATGAACCTTAGGTTCTTTTGGAGCATCCAGATATATTTTCTTTAAAATTTCTGGAGGTACATCATTGTCCTTTCATGTTTAGGAAACCAAATAGTACTTTCCTGCCAGATTTTCTCGATTTTTGAATAATTGGCAAATTTTATCAGATATTCCTCGTCAGAAATAATCTTATCGGATCCTTTGATCCAATAAAATACTTTGACGAGTTTGTCAACTGATTCATTTTTCTCAACTTTCTTTACTGATTGATTCACTCGATGAGCATTCGCCATCGGATGTGAAATCTGAGAAGGTGATATTGGTTCATTTGTGATAATGTGATTTTCCATATGAATATCACTCACTTTTTTAGGTTTCTCATCATGTGAGTCTGAATCAACAGTCACAGCTGTCACTCCCTCATCATTCAATCCTAAAGTCGGTCTAAGATCGGAATGTGGATCTCCAACACTAGAAGTGTTAGATTCATTATCCGATGTAGAATCAGATTTGATTGAACTCTCCGGTGTTATTGAGTGTAAATTGTGGTTCTCAAATAACACTGGCATGGAACAGCCTTGTAGTTTGCACTAATAGGTTGTGAGGGATCTTCAATGATATGGTCAACCACATAAGCAATGTTTTTGTAACTTTCAAGTTTTTTGTTGACCTTTTCATCAAAGCATTTGATGCTTTCCATTTCTAATTTTGTTTCTTCAAGTTCATTTATATAACTGTTTATGGAATGTTGTTTTAAAGAAAGAGTTTTCTTTAGATCAGAAATGTCCTTTTTATAACCATCAAGCACTTTGTTGAAATCATGTGCTTCTTTGCGATAAGATTGACTGTTGATTCTCGCACTCTCAAGTTGAACTTTGAGTTGCTTATTTTCCTCTGTCAATCTATCACAAGTTCCAAAATACTTATCACTGTTCATATCAATAGTGGATTCAGAACTTACCTGTTTTGGAGGATCAGTCATAGCCATCAAAGCAAAATACGCTTCCTTTCCAGCAAAGAACTTTGAGTAATCAATCCTTGTGAAAGCATCATCAACAATGCATGACTTCCGGGTCATTAGAAAATCAACTTCGGCCAGGAATTGATCAATATCACCGTCTAACGAATTGCCACTAGCTTCCGAATCTGTTTCACTCTCGGAATCAGAATATGCCGAATCACGCTCATCAGGAATATCAGTGACATAATCAATGATCATTCCCGAAGTCTTCTCAACTTGTGATTCTTCAACAGAAAGATCAGCTTCATCTACCATCTCCTCAATCTTTACCTCAGAAACCTTCTCAGTCTCTAAAACTTCTCCAACTATCACCGACTCCTCTAAGTCAATCTTCTGAGCAACACAAGCTACATTCCCAGCAGTAATTTCTTCAAACCCAGTTGCATCCTGTGACACCCCGCATTTTCAGGATATTACTTTTACTGAACTCAAGTTAACTTGCATGTACATTTGTGACTAAACACTTAACTAGGATTAGTTAAGAAGGTCATTCAATATGTTATGGGATAGTAACATATGTTATAGAATATTGACGTACGTCATAAATTAGGAAAGTCTTTGTCATGACACCCACATGAGCCCTGTGTCCCGAGCGTTAGTGATTTGTCAAGCATGCATGATCATATGTGCAATTGAATGATGATGAATATGGATTAACATGTTTATGTGAACTACACGTTTATGCGAATTACGGCTTAAATAGTCAGTATGTAAGTTCTACGAATTATGTGCGCACTGTGAGTAGTATGTGATTAATATGTTATAAGATGATTAAAATCATAGTTTTTTATGTAAGTTAGTATGAATAATATTATCGGAACTATTTTCGGGGCTAGAAGCTTATTAACGGATCCGTTATCAAGGAAAGGCCCATAAACCCGAAACCTTGGCCCATTGTCCAACTTCTATTATGTTATTGTTTAAAGAAAAAAAAACCCTAATCCCCTTTGTTTTTGCGCCGTGAACAACAACACCCACCCTCACTTCCAATTTCAATCTTTCAACAATTTCCTTCACTAGTTCAAGTTGATTCGGGTGCTATCTTGAGGTTTTAAGGATTCTAGCATTACAAGGCCCATAAACCCGAAACCTTGGCCCATGGTCCAACTTCACATGATAGAGTTTTATGTGAGTTCTTGAATGTTTATTGTAAAGGTTGATGAGAATTGTTGTTGGTAATCATAATTAGGGTTTTTGGTATGTGAATATATGGATTTAATTCTGTTAACATGGATTTGATTGTGATAATATGGGTTACTACATGATTATAGGTTATTGAGAGTGATTAAGGTTCATGAGTATCATGTTATGAAAATTCTGATTTCTGGCAGATTCGTAGTAGCAACTTGTAGGGCTGTTGTATTGTGGATAACATGTTAAATTCAATGGTTTTCTGATACCAGAACATGGGTTATGATGTTAGGTTTTCAAAAAGTCTAAAATCATGCGTTTTAGATTTGGTTTGATATAGGTTCATGATTTTATTAGTTTAGAAGTCAAATCTGATTTTGGATGTGAAAAATTGGTCAACTTTAAAGGGCTGTAATTTGAGTTTTACAAGTCCATGTGTCGTGAATTTTGGATAGTAGTTGCGTGTATGAATTTCGAACCTTTTCCAAGTGGGTTCATCTCGTTTGGATGCATCTATTATTTTTAATGAATTTTTATGTAAGCTGCTGTCAACAACATGCTTTTCTGGAGGTGGCTGAACTAAATTATTTTTCATAAAGTCTTGATGTGTTTTTGACAAGAAATAAAAATAGTAAAGTGACATATAAACTTATGGGACATCTCTAGAAAATTTTGGGGACTTGAAGAGTTGATTTGGTATTTTATAAAAATTGGTTTTCGTAACCTAAAATCTGTCCAGAAAACGCAGGTTTGAGATGTATTGAATATGTGATGATTTGGGTGTGTCATTGAGTTAGAAGTTTTGAAATTCTTACGAGAACATGTGTACATGTTAATTATATGATGTAGATGACATGATAGGTTTCTTGTGTGCAATGTGTGATGGAAACTCGTTGTATTAAAAGTTTTGACATGTTGCATCATTAACTAATCACCAACGATTGAACGGGTCCTACATGGTCTATTTGTGCCGAGTACACTTGCATGAGATGACACCTAGGTCATTGTATAGTACAATGGTTTAGGATAATAAACATGTGTAACCGCACTCAAACACTCGTAACTTTGTGTTCGATAGGTTATCGGTAGACGAGTAACCTTCCACGTTTGCTATCTTTGCGGTTTATTTTTAGCAGGCAACCTAAGGTGAGTTTCACTACTCTTTTCTCAAAAGCACGTGTTTTGGGTTTGAGACAACTTATTAAACTTTTTCTAGTCCAGTTTGGGACTACTTTTACATCCCGGGTTTTGGGGTGCTTTGACCCCTTGTGTGAGTCGGGTTTTCGATTCCTTGTGTGGATCGGATTTTTATCAGTTTTGTACTTCAACTGTCCTTTGTGAACTAAACATACTCTATCTTTTGAAAGTCCTTACAATATTATTGGGTTAATCGCTGGAGGCGAACGGGGTATTAGTTAGTAGCGCTATTAGGTTGTGCAGCAACCTCATGCCTGAGGTGCTTGGGTCACGGGCATGAACTTCTGACCACATTTTCTTACTAGTGTTGATAGACACTAGTGCTGAGGCACTGTATCATCTGTATGTTTCCCAATAATCTCATGTTGAGTTACATTGAGTGGGTAAGCTACCCCTGACACACGATATACATGCTTTTGCAGGTAGTTAGCTTCTGGTGTCATGATTAGTAAGCACAGCACGTTTCACTGCATTTGGGATTTTGGGCATACACCTAAATTACATATCAAGCTTTTAAGTTTCTTTCATATGGTTTTAATTTGGGTGTGTTGTTTTAATTGCGCATGGTTTTAAAAGGTTTAAATTTGGTTTACGCTTCCGCAGCTTAACTAAGCTTGATTTTTGAAAACAATCTATATGGTTTGGGCATTTAGAGTTCGTTCATATGACTTATGGCTATGGGATCCTACTATGTCATGCGCCTCGCGGTATAAACCCCACAGTGGAAATATGAGGGTGTGACACATCCTCATCCAGTCAAAGCCTTCATCTTTTTGTATCACCAAAGCCTGATTTTGGTTTTCGGTTTGTGTTTGGCTGTTTGGTGTGGAAATTGGAATGATGGTTCTGGTTGGGTTATTTGGTGTTTGAGTTTGAGTCTGGTTGGGTGTAGTTGTTTGTCTAGCAGAGTTATTCTGTAGATACACGAAAGTGCGACTAATGCTATTGAATTCCGAATTTCAAGATGTTTTGTTTTTGTCGAATGGTCGAATGTGGCTTTACATATGGCCGAAGGAAGAATAGATGGTCGAAGGAGAAACTGGGAGGTCGAAAGTAGAATTGTTTATATGTATGTCCAGATCGCCCTATATGAACGGTCGAACCTGCACATTCGACCAAGCTATTTGGGCGAATGTGCAAGTCTATATAAGGCAATCTCATTTTTTTAATGTTTAACTTTTTGGTCATTTGTTTTCCCTCCCAGTGTGTGTTTCTCCCTAGGGTTTTTATTGAGTCTGTAAACAAGTTTAATCATTATAAACAACACTTTGAAGTGTAATTGATTATCTTATTGAATGAAATGAATATGTTTATGATGAATTCCGTGTTTTGCTAGTTTTATTATCATTTTGTGATCAATTCAAGGATTCCGCACCTGAATTGAACTTGCTTGATCATTATCTTTGTTGATTAGCCGATCCTATACGCATACAAAGTGGTATTAGAGCCATTTGGATCAAACAACCACAAATTGATAATATTACAGCTGATTTGGACCCAATTTGATCAAAACTTTCTATTTTTCATTGAACAACTGAATTTGGTGTTAAATTGATTGATTTGAACTTGTTTTCATGGATAAAATTCAAAATTCTCTTTCTTAAACTTGTTCCAAATCCAATCCGAAGCAAAACCTGCATAAGATCATCAAATTTCATCAACATTTGAAAATTTTTTTTTATCAAAACAACTGATTTTCAAAGTTTAACCGTTTTTCAAAATGAAAGGGTCGAACCTAGGGAGATTTGGTCGAGACTGGAGTTTTTAGGTCGAACCAGGGTATTTTTGGTCGAACGTGGAGTTATATTTGGTCGAACCTAGAAAGTTTTAGTGTGTTGTTGTTCATTCGACCTTAATTGGTACATTCGACCAATCGGGTGGTCGAACGTGGGTTTATTCGGTCGAAAGTGAACTGGGTCTGTTATTTTCCACATTCGAACCTTGTCAAACGGTCGAACCTGGACTAATTTGTACATTCGACCACGCGATTCTTCAAAAGGGTCGAATGTAGAAACAGTTGTGAAATTTTTCTAATCGTTTCGTGTTTTATCATTTTTAGAGCGATATGTGGAACTTTTCTACAACACCACGACCTAATACAACACCACAACAGCAGACGACCATGGATCCTTGGTCGGTAGCTGCTCAGAAGTCTAGTCAACCATCCCAACCGATTAACTATATGGCGATGACTAGTTCTATGCCTCAACAAGTTGAACAACCACAACCACAACCGATGGCTGATTACTGGGGAGTTGCAACAGCGGCAGTACACTCTCAGACTACCAATGCGATTTCGACACTTATTCATGACTTATCTTTGGGTAGTGGGAGACGTCCACCAAAGTTGATGGAAATGGTAGACTATAACACATGGAAGACCAAGTTCAAGATTCATCTTGAGGGAATGGGATTAGAAGGAATAGAAGCTTGGCAAATGCTTGCTAAGGGTTATGTTGCTCCGATCTTGGAGAACACAGGTGAGCCGATTCCGTTAGAAAGTCTTGCTGAGGACGAGAAAAAGAAGTTCGCGGTGGAAAAGAAGGCGTTTTCCCAACTGTCCCAGGCCATTAACACTCATCTCTTACATCAGTTTGGGTCTAACTGCTTCTAGACCAGATATTATTTTTCAACATGTGTCTGTGCTAGATGTCAATTAGCTCCTAGGGAATCACACCTAATTGCAGTCAAAAGAATCTTCAGAAATCTGAAAGGAACTCCTACACTTAGAATTTGGTATCCTGCTTCTAGCAATACAAAGTTATCAGCTTTTTCAGATAGTGACTATGCAGGGTGCAAAATGTCAAGAAAATCAACATCTGGTGGTTGTCAATTCTTGGGAAACTGTCCAGTGTCCTGGCAATCAAAGAAACAAACATCTGTTGCAACTTCAACTACTGCAGCTGAATACATTGCAGCTGCAAGTTGTACATCACAAATACAATGGCTCCAATAACAAATTCTTGATTATGGAATGAAAGAGACCAAGACACCATTGCTTGTAGACAGCAAATCTGCCATTAGCATCATTCAAAATCATGTTCAGTTCTCAAAAACTAAACATATTGAAATCAGGTATCATTTCATCAGGGATTGCTATGAAAAAGGCAAGATTGAAGTGAAGCATGTGACAACAGCTAATCAGATAGCTGATATATTCACAAAACCCCTTGACACATCAACATTTCAGAAGTTAGTATCCATGCTTGGGATGCTAAATTTGTAAGTGTTCTTTTACTTTTCCTGCACATATTTTATGTTTCAATTACATATGTTCTTAGTCCAAAACTTCTGAAAAACAAAAGGAGAGAAACTACTGATGAACAAAACATCAGTATGGGAATATTTTCTTAAAAATGATTAACTTCTGATAAGATAATCTTCTGAAGTTATGAATAAAGTGTTTATAAACATTCTCATCAGTTGTTAACAAACTGCTGAGGAGAAAATGGGAACTACTAATGATAATTGTTCTTCATTAGCAGTTTTGTCATTAAGGGCAAATTAGACATTTCCCACTTCAGAAGTTGGACCTAGGGCGGTTACAAACTTCTGATAAACACCTTTTCCAACACTTATCCTTTCAAAAAGCAAAATTCTCTCCTCTCTCAAAAACACTCTCAAACCCTTAACTTGCAAAAATACTGTTCGATCCACACACACACAAACCACATAGCTCTAATACTGAAACAGGGACACAATCAAAGAGGCTACTTTGAGAAACATGAAGCCTGGTCCCAATACGACGAAATCAATGATTTAGTCGTTAAATCCCAATACTTCACTGCCTTCACCATTGATCCTCCAATCCACACTGAAACTCTAAATGAGTTCTGGGCGAATGCCGAGACGGTGACAGTGAATGATCAAGTGATCTCCCTCAACTCAACCATCCAAGGGAGAAGAATGGCAATCACACCAGCAACTTTGGGGATTAGACTGGGTCTAGATGATGTGGGTGCCCCAGATCAATTTCCAAACTCTGAAATTCATCTGACCATGACAGAGTGTGGTTAACAAGGTACTCTCTCACATGCAACCATTTTTAAGAAAATCTTTGAACCAAAATATAAACTTTTGTTTCATTACATAATAATGTGTTTGAGTCGAAAAACTGGATCTTATGATCAGATGCCCTCTACTTTTCAACCTATTTTTCATTCCATTGTGAATGAAACAAAATTTAGGGCATCAGCACTGTTCTTTAATGAGTTGGTGTTACATCATCTCAATTCTAAAAAGAAGTTTTTGTTGTATCCAAGGTTCATTATGCAATGCATAATAAAAGAACTTGGAGAAGAGGTGCTTGTGGGTAAAACAACTGTTTTAAACCCATTAACCTCACAAGCATACTCTAGGCACAATAAACCGGCTGCCTGGCCAGAAGATGACCAAGGGGAACATACAACAGTCCCCATGGAACCCTCATCTTCCAAACCCTCACCCAAAAAGGCCAAGAAACCTAAACAACAAAAACAAAAACCCACCAGCCTTAAAAGAAAGGCAGTTCAGGAAGTTGAGATGCCTGAACCTGCCAATGTGCAATATGCACTTGATAAAGATGTGACTGAAACATCCTCTCAGTCTCATCCATCTCAAACCCCCACTAGAGCACCAATCACAATACTTTTCAAAAGAAAGAAATTTAAGAAAACAGTCCCAATTGACTCTTCTTTTGAAACTGCTGAACCTTTAGACCAAACTAGTGAACCAGTACCATAAATTTTTGAACCTGAAGCCATAGAAATTGCCAAACCTCTCTCTGGGCTAAAGAGAACATCCCATCAGAACATGTCAGTCCCCAACAACCACATCAAACAGGGGACATACCTTCACACTTTGACATGGATGTGGATGTCCATAGCCCTAACCCAAGAGATGAGGATGAACCAGGGTTTCTAAGCCCAAACTTAGAGACTCTAGGTACATTTGAGGCTGCTACTACTCATATACCACCTAGTGGTGGATCTAAGGAAAGAAGTAACATTGCTAAGACCTCATTTGTGGCAACTACTGATGAAGGCTTAATGCCTGAGGTAGGAAATCCTCTGGACCAAGAACAAGAGGTACATGAGACAACTGGGTTGGGCCCAGCTCATGATATAACTAATATTGTCCTCATTGAGGAAGTAAGCAGGGATTCATATTATTCGATTGATTTGGATGATGATTCACACTCCACCAAACTTGAATTGACGGCTGCTAGTGAAGGTCCTACACCTGGTGTCTCTAAGCTCAAAGAGCTGGTCACACCAAATCAGGTTAAAGTCCACTTGATCCCTGATTCCCCTAAAGTGGCATCTTCTGTACAACATGAAGATCACCCAAAAACACACCCCTCACTAAATATGCCTACCTAATTCCCTAGGTCATCCAGCATAGACTTAAACCAACTATGCAGCCCAGATGGTCCCTTATACCAGTTGATGAACACCCTCATTTCCAATCAACTCAAATCTTTCACAACTGCTTTGGAGTTGTCAACCAAAACTCAATTTGAGGTGATCAACAAGAAACTTGGTAAGCTGTCCAACAAGATAGACAACAACTCAAGACAGCTTGCTAAACTCACTGGTAGAACTTCTAAACCTAGCAGGCTTCCAGAAGTGGATGAAGCCAAAAAAGGGGAGAAGATTAAGGAACCTAAGGAGTCACTGGAAGCCAGGATAAAGGCAAGAGTGGCTCTACAACAACAACAACTTCTAGAAAAAGCCCAAAAACAAAAAGAAGATCAACAAAGGCATATTTCTGGAACTGAAGTTGAAGCTGAAACTTCCCAAGGACATAATGAAGAAACTACTGAAGACTCTGAAAATACTGAACACAATCCTTCAGTAGTTGACACTTCTGTCAACACTTCAGCAGTTAACACTTCCAACATACAAACAGCTGAAGAGCCTTCCAAACCAACTGAACAACAACAACCAACTCCTATTCTAAGGCCTACAACAACTACAACAATGACTGTACTGAACCCTTCTCCACTATCAATGTCCAACAAGATAGACTACTGGACACATACAAGAAATACAAGGCTGCCAAGGCTGCTAATCCAGAGAAGTTCATAACTTCTGAAGTATCAACTTCAGTAGTTAGAACTTCTGGTGTCAAACAAAGACCAGCTACCAAGAGAAAGCCAGAGGACAATACAAAGACTGACTTCAAGATGGTGTTGCTAGAAGGCAACACAGTTGTGCAAGGAGACTTTGATATTGAAGAAAAACCTCTGATAACACAATTCAGGGATCCTTCAACATTTGCTTACCAAATCCAGAAAACTATAACTGATAAGCTGAACACAAAGGTACTCACTAAACATCATCTACCTACTTTTAAATTACCTACTGTGGTGCAAACAGAAGACAGAAGTGAATCCCACCCGATAGTCATAGAAATAGAAAACATCCAACACTTAGGAACATCCCAGGGATCCATCATGGTTCCCTATACTTCAGATTTTGACAAGTCTAAAGTGCTGATCATCAGATGGTCCTTTACTGATGACAACTCAGTATTGGTGACAAGAAGAGATCTTACAAGCAAGGCCTACAAGTCCATGAATGAACTAAAGAATCTATCAACTCAGGACTTGCTTACAATTCAACATTTGGAACCTCAAAGGGGATCTCTCACTGATGAACAGCTGAATCAACTGAAGAATTCCATGTTCAAGGAGAGATGGAGGATTGTGAATGACAGAAGAAAACAATAAGGAATTAGAAAAGGTTTTGGCTTCATCAATCCAGGGGGAGATTGTTAGGACAAAAAGGATTGAGGAAACCACTTTTGTAAACCTTAGTCTAATTCATACTTCTGCAAATATTCTAAGTATAGAACTACTAAAGAAAGAAGACCAAAGTACTGAAGAAGGATTCAACAAGTACTGAAGAAGAAGTATCAGATGTTCTGATGTCTAACCAGACAAGTTCACTGAGGAACTACTGAAGACAAACTACTCATCAGTAGTTTGTCATTCATCAGCATTTCACTACTAGAAAAATACCCCTATCTTGACGCGCATTGCGTGTCATAAAAGGGTGTTTATGACACACAGCAAAGTGTCAAGGAAGAACATGTCATTAAATTTTTATGACATGCAAGCGCGTGTCATCTTTTAATGACACGCGTTTATGACACTCTTTTACGACACACTTTTTTGATACGCATTTATGACACACTCTTTAATGATACTCTTTCATGACATGCATTTACGACACACCTTTATGAAACTAATTTTGCGTGTCATGTTTTGTTTTTTTACCTAAAAAAATCTGCAAAATAACTAATAAATCTGGATTTATATTGATATTTATAATAACAAAACCAATAAATTTCAAAATAAAATTGCATATATTATATATACCACAAAAAAATTAAAATTAGCATTTGTCGAATCCTACCACTAGTTAAAAGAATATTGTGTCAATACATTACATTAGTCTAGACTAAACGTACGGATAACTTGAAAATGAAGGTTGCGGCATAACTAGACCACTCTTCACGAATGGCATTAATATCCGCATCCGTGTTAGCATCTACTCCTCCCCTTACCTGAGACAACAATTAAATTAATAAGATGAAGGTTAATATTCGTGATGGTTTTAATTTCAAGACGAGAATTATTACTAACATAAACATCAAAATCACTTAATTTGTATAAACATAAATATAGTTGTGTTCTAAACCTGTTTCTGCCTCTTTCCACCATGACCCTCTTCTTCAATGGCCTAGGCTCGTTTGACTCTGCATGTTTGGTTTAATGGACTCGCAAAGGCAGGCTAATTTTGCAACTTTGCACTCTGCTTGTCATTGTACCTACATTTGCAAGAAATATGTAAAATCCTGCACATTATATCAACAAACAATAACAAATAACTTGGTTTATACCCGTGCGCGTTGTGGCGCGCTCGACCAAATCATTCTAGTATTATTACCCGCGCTTCGCGTCGGCAGGGCTTAAATGGATTAGCTAATGCAATCGTTTAAAAATATGGCTGCACCTTTCATCTACTACTGTCTTACACTAATCAAAAACCATCAATTTACCTAACTCATATATTATATATAATGTACCCAAAGCATTATGAGTTAATACTGTGTAAACAAAAACATATTTATTTTGTATTATGCTAATCAATGACAACAATTAAAACCTCATACCCAATAAACCAGACAACTATTCAAGATAAAGGTTGTTACCTGAGTCGTAGACAGACTGTGGTTAAGTTTCCGACATCCACTGCTGCTGCTGTTCCCGGAGTGTGTCGCTCGCAGTACCTTTGATCAGGAGCCACATCCTTAGCACACCTCCATTTCTTCCCATCTGTTCTTATACACCTCCACGGCTCCGGATCCGACCCGTTTGCAAACCTCAAACCCATACTCACCCCTACCAAACACACAACAAAATTTCAACAATCTATTCCCAATTTTCTATCATAATAAATAAATTAATTAATAAATAAAACATAAAGGGCCCTCTTTTTAATTCAACACAACTTGCAAACATTTAATAAATCAAACATAAAGGACACAATAAATAAACTTTATATATTTTATAAAAAAATAAAAAATAAAGAGGTTTAGAGAAATTGCTGTTGGATTGAGTGGATAAAGATAATAGAAGCTGAGGAGGGGCAGGGATTGAAGCCATTATGTACTTGAAGATCGTTGTCTGCCTCTCAAGCTCTTCCCACTGATTTGCAGTAAAAAACATTTTCCCTGAAACTCTAACTACCCCATCTGCAACAAAACATATTATTATTATTATTATTATTATTATTATTATTATTATTATTATTATTATTATTATTATTATTATTATTATTAAAACAAAGTAACAACAAGATTAAGAAAAAGTTGGAAATTTAAGTATTTAAAGTACATGTGGAGTGATAATGATGATAGGGTGAGACTGAGTGAACATTTGGACTTCCGTTGACCATATTTTGAAGAAAATATAAAACAGAGATTTGTAATGAAGATATGAGAAAAGGGTTTTGATGATTTAAGGAGATTTGTATACGATGTGCGTAGCAATCAAACATTGTGAAATCTGTAAAAGAAAAGAAGTTAAAACATTCGAGCCGAAGGATAAAAAAGGAAACATGTGCTTAGAAGCGAGGTATTGCTCACCAGCAGAGTAGCACCAAGGCCCAAGGGTATTGCCAAAAATGATAAGTTTCTTGAACGATGAAATGTCTATAGGTATGTGAAATCAAATTAAGATGCTAGGGTAGTAAATAAGTGTTGTCATTGAGAGAGGAACAAAGGACATAACCATCAAGAACACTATTGATATCTTCATCACCGCATTCTGATTCAAGAACTGCAACTAAATTATACCATCACTCATTTATGCTACGTGCTAAACGTGAAATGCTGACGTACACACCACAATCGAACATACTCGTATCTATACTAAATTTCTGTTGAAACGGACCATGCACATGACTTAGCCGACAACCTTAACTAACATTTTTGTCCCATTCTAAGTCATTATGCCACTTCAAATAATAGTATAAAGTCAAACTACCTAGTAAAGAAACATTGCATGGCATTTCCTGCATGTCCAATATGGGTGGATCCACGCTTCCATACCTGCACAACAGATGGTGACATGATGGTGTTATCAACTGATCCACATGCTAAATCTTCAAAGCTAAGATATATTAGCCATAAGAGTAAACTTTATGGTCTACACCACGCTTCCATACCTGCACAATCATGAATTTATAACTTTCTCATTTATTACCTCGATCAAGCAAATTGGTAACTTCCATTGTGAATTTCTAATTTTCTTCCACCAACTTCTTTGTAGCCTGTGCATTCAGAGTTGATTCACACTGCATTCAAATTCAAAGAAATATAGTTTTATATGGTGGCTGCTAGCACAGAGCGGTAAAAAAATTGTAGTGCCGAGGTTGTAACTTGCTCATGTAAATTCTCTACGAAAATCAAATTGCAACCTTATTACTACACGAAACTTACGGGTTGCAGTTTTTACAATTGATTTAGTTACTAAAATATAGCATTTTGTTAAGAACTATATAAGAAGTTTTAGAATTGATCATGTAATATTTCCAAAGTAACTTGTAGAGCATGTCCTAGTTGTTGAGATCCTGGATTGTAGCAGAATGTCCAAGTGATTATATACAAAAATAATGATCGAGAGCTAATTGTTTATATAGTTACCTGAGGAGTGAGGACTATTCCAATTTAGTTGAACACTTTTTTGTAATTCTTTCTCGTCTTCAAAGATTTGGCTACATTGTATGCAGACTACAAAAATTAGATGTTCAGTCTTTTGTTGACTGCCATGTAAAAGCAAAGCCTTTGCTTTCACTCAAACGAAACAAACAAACTACATCTTTAATTACGAATTTGCAGAAATAGGTAATCAATATATTTATTCAAAGAAAATGGAATGTCACTAATGGAACTTACAGTTACATGTTCTTTATAGTCCATAGCCAGCAAGATAAGGCTAGGAATTAATCAAAGAGGGAGAGAGAGAACAGGGGCGAAACCCAAAGATGATAAGTATTTCACCACCACCACCATTAACGCCGCCGTTGGCGGAGCGTTTCAGATAGGGGAAGCAAGGCACCAAAATCAACACGTCGTTCGCCACAGTCATCATCAGGGTGACACCCCCTTTCTTTTTTTTTTCTTTATACAAACCATTCCTCCTTCTCTTTGAACTATAATCAGCTAAATCTTAATCTAACAAATGATGTTATAATTTGGATCGCATCATATTCAGAAAAATTTGAATTAAAGCAGGCTTAGTGATATTCATCCAATCAAACGTTCGGTTTAAGTGTTT
Organism: Ambrosia trifida; assembly: GCA_028751855.1. Taxonomy (NCBI): domain Eukaryota; kingdom Viridiplantae; phylum Streptophyta; class Magnoliopsida; order Asterales; family Asteraceae; genus Ambrosia; species Ambrosia trifida. Next base: position 129,112,064 of record CM054128.1, on the reverse strand, counting down.
AAGTAAACAGATAGTCATGTTATGTAGCAAATAAGAACTATAGTTCTAATTTGTATTTAACTTAAAACAATATATCAGAAAGACATTAGTTGCAGGTTGAATTTAGATGTCAACAACACAATTTAACCATAACTTTTTCCATTAAATACTTTACATAACAATTTGACCACAACTTTTTCCGATAAGATTTTACTTGACTACCCACAAACCCCTTGTCAATGCGCCCCCAAATTTCTGCAATCAACAAACAGATATGGATCATTCAATCACTTGTTAAGCCCAAAAACCCCTAATTTCCCCTCTCCAGATTCAAAGCTTTCATGACCTTCAACACAAATCTCATAACATAGCCCAAAATCAAACACACTAAAAAGAAATTATACCAGCAAAAAAAAAAGTCATAGATTGCTAACCTAGGGAACCATCAGGGAGAGGCGACGACCACATCAGAATGGCGCTAAACACTAAACAATGGAACACCTACGAAGATCGAACTGTTTTTAAGTCGAAGAAGAAAGTCGTCGCTTGCGGCGGCGCTACTCCCGGACGACACACCCACCACCCACTTAACCTCAACATGATCTAAAGAGAGAGAATGTCGAAGAGAGAGATAGAGCTGAGAGAGAGAGAGAGAGAAAGAGATGTAAGAAGAGCGATATTTTACAGAGAGAGACAGTGACATAAAAAAAAAGGTATGGTGGTGTTAGGAGGAAGAGCCTATAGTAATGCATCTAAGTGTTGTACATTAGAGTACAAAAAAAGTTGTACAAACCCCTTGATAAATGTGTATATATATATATATATATATATATATATAAATAATTATAATTTGACACCAAACATGACACTCAATTCTTATAGTGTCATGTTTTTTAAAATCTTGACATTAGATTGTTGACACGCAAAAAAGAGTGTCATTGTTTGACCATTTTTTTTAAAAGACGACGATTTTTTAATGACACGCACTTTTGCGTGTCATTAAATGTGTGTCAAGATAGGGGTATTTTTCTAGTAGTGCTTTTACAAGAATCTTTCCACCGCCTTATGTTTCAGTAGTTTATTTGTTTAGTATTACTTTATATTTTTGTGCAAGTTCTAAGAATGCAACTTGTTTCAACTTGTTTCAGACTTGCTTTTTGACAAGGTTCATGTACTCTGTAAGTCTATAAATAGATGGATTCATCCCTCTGTTTTAGACATTGATTTTAATAGAAACTGAAATCCTTCAAAGCTTATTATTGGTATTTCCATTTCATTTATTGAGAATCTGTTTGAGTATTTATTATCATTCACATTCAATACTTAGATTCTCATTAAACTTGTCTTTGGTTTTTCAAAAATCCAGGGATAGTAATAACTTCTGTTGATAGTGTAACTTCACTTATTCATTCCGCTATGAAAATTTGATTGAACTTGATAAACAAATAAGTGTTCACTAGCAAGCAATACATCAAGAGCATTACTGATCCAACAATTGTATTGATTGACAGTTGTTTGATAAAGCTAGATATCATTCAACAGATGTTTTAAAACAGATTATATACAATAAAATGAGTATACCTTTATCTAAAAACAAGTTCAATTTTCAAATTTAATCATTGAATGAAGTATAAAAAGTAATTACAAAGAATCGATTTGTAAATAAATTAGATTTGTTGATCTTAGATATTTTATTACAAGTTTTATTGTTATGGAATATATATATATATATATATATATATATATTAAAGTTTACGAAGAATAAGTTTATTTGTTTAATTTAAGATAAAAATGTAAATTTATGGTAACCTTTTTCAGTTGTTTTATAATAGTAAAAATATTTACATCTACCAATAATTACCGCCGTATTTTGCAAGTTTCCATCTAGATTGTTGAACTGTATAGTCATCATTATAGTGCTTTAGGGCTATTGACTATCTGTAATAATCATTACCTTGAAACTCGAATTTTGAAGTGACATGATCTTTTTTACTTATATTTATTTATAAAAAAATGAATATATACATATTTCTATTGATTAAAAAATAATAATAAATTAAGTTAAATATAAGGATTTTAAAAGTTATCAGTTTTTGTTTATAATATGTGTTCTGTCAAATAAATGTTTTCATCATTTATTGAATTTCATTTTGATTTGATCTATGTTTTTGTAAAATGCAATATAATTAAAAAAGGATAATATATGTTTATATTTATATATAAGATTTATATTTTTCAAGTATTTTTAATTCAAAATTACATTTTTTTCCAAATTGCAGTTACTATAAAGATGTAATAAACATTAGGAGTTATTAGTTTATTCACCGTATAAAAAGTTAAGAAATTCCGAATATTCATTTTCTATGTTTTGATATTCGTTCAACTATTTTCACTTTAGAACTCTCCATGATATATGTATAATGATATTAACATTATTTTTATTATTTTTTTTGTGTTGAATTGTCTTTCATTATATCAAAGATAAATAAAAAAAATATCAAAAGTAACTTCCAAGTTTAGGTTTACTTGAAATCTAACTGATAAAGTTGAAAACCAACTTTACGAATAATTAGTATATTTATTCTATAAAAGGGGATGAACTCTCAATATTTCATTTTCATCTTTATACATGTGTCCAATCCAATATCCATAATGATATTTACTGTCAAATGTATTTCCACAAAGTTTCAAAAGATTCTTACAATCAAAGGAAAATAGATTACCAACAATCCGTTGGTAAGAAAGTTGGAATTCATAATTTTCGTTATCCATACAATCAAAGGAAGCCATCATGAGGAATTCTATTGCACTTCCTTGAGTGACTAACAAAGAGATTGTCTTCTTGTAATTTGTTGGGTTCAATATTTCCATTGGAACAAAGACATCATAAGTTCGATGTTGGTATCTTGCTGACGAAGAAGAAAAAAGAGATGTCTTTTTAATCTTTAGGGCTATTAGAACTGGATCATATTTAAATAGTAGGTGTTGTCGTGTAATTCTTTTCAATTTTTTTATTTCTGCTTTTGTTTCGATGATGCTGGGAAGAAATATCATTCTCTAGGGTTTTGTTGCTAGAAGGATTTTTATTATGTTTCGTTGTATTTTTTGTGTTTTTTTTTTTGTAAACTCATATATTGTAATCCTGTTGTCATTAAAGTAGTTTTTTCGTTGTATTTATTGTGACACCCCAAGAAAATCCCACATCGGCCATGGCCATGAGAGATCCTTGGTTCATAAGTAATGTCTTGCCTCTTAAATTACCAACACGTTTTGGGGCTTAATGTTAGTGGATGAGAGGAGAACTCCACAGTTAAGCGTGCTCAAGTGGGAGAAATTCATGGATGGGTGACCTCCTGGGAAGTTTTCACCGGGGCAACCAAAAACAAATCCGTGAGCTCTGGATGGGCAACCCATCAGGGCAAAGCGGACAATATTGGTTGTGAGAGGGGCCGGAGGTTACAAATGAATGTGATACCCTAGGAAAATCCCACATCGGCCATGGCCAGGAGAGATCCTTGGTTCATAAGTAATGTCTTGCCTCTTAAATCACCAACGCGTTTTGGGGCTTAATGTTAGTGGATGAGAGGAAAACTTCACAGTTAAGCATGCTCAGGTGGGAGAAATTCCAGGTTGAGTGATCTCTTGGGAAGTCTCCACCGGGGCAACCAAAAACAAATCCGTGAGCTCTGGATAGGCAACCCATCGGGGCAAAGCGGACAATATTAGTGATGAGAGGGGCCTGACGTTACAGATGGTATCAGATCCACTCCTGTGCCGTTCGGTATGGTGGGTGCATACCTCATCAGGGACGATGAGACTCTAACAAGGGGTGAATGTGATACCTGAGGAAAATCCCACATCGGTTGTGGCCAGGAGAGATCCTTGGTTCATAAGTAATGTCTTGTCTCTGAAATCACCAACGTGTTTTGGGGCTTAATGTTAGGGGATGAGAGGAGAACTTCACAGTTATGCGTGCTCAGGTGGGAGAAATTACAGGATGGGTGATATCCTAGGAAGTTTCCACCAGGGTAACCAAAAACAAATCCGTGAGCTCCGGATAGGCAACCTATCGGGGCAAAGCGGACAATATTGGTGGTGAGAGGGACCTGATGTTACAGTTATAGTTGTATAACTTGAATTTAGACTAGGTTTCTATACCAAAGTGATTATTAGGACATTGAACATAATTATAATATTTATATTAATAATTTAAACAGATGGTTATAATAACATAATTGACTTATATGTAAATATTCAGTTTTCATATATTAAAATATTTGTTACATTAAGTATATTTCATGTCATTTCTTAAAAAAGTTTGTCATTGAAATATTATTTATTTAAAACATAATAAGTCGTCAATAAAAACTATAATTTCACGTTTTATAGATGGTGATATTTTTGTAATTTTTTTATATAAAATATATGTTCATTTTTTAAGATATAAGAACAATAAAAGACTTCAAATCATTTGTAAGAACAACAGTTTTAATTGTTTAATTAATATAAAATAATAATGTTTTAACTTATCGTATATTTCCATCTAGATCCTTCGTTTGTACAGTGCTTATCAAAGACTTTTAGGACTGTGGCGACTGTTTGTAATTATGAATTTGAAAAGACTGATCTAATTTAAATTTAAAGTTATTTTGTTAGATATTGATTACAACTTAAGTTTGGAAAGTATGTTTTTAAATTCTGGTTACATCATCCTTTAGTTGAGATTTGTAATGTATCACAGTTGTTTGCAACATCCGTTGACAAGTGATCAAATATTGTATACCTTGAACTTCTAATAGGTTTATATTCGAAAGTTATTATTAGGACATTGAAAATAATCATAATATCGATACTATTAATTTAGATAGATAGTTATAATAACTTAAGTTATTGTTATGTTCACATGATTTCTGATTGTACCTGAAGAGCACTTAGAATAAATTTGTTACTTGGTATTAGTTCGGTTTTGCTTTATCATATACTACACATACCAAGATTAAACAGTGGTTCTTCGTAGCAGACCTTGTCTTTGGAAATTTGTATTGGTGACACTAAGAGTAAACTATTTATAACATTATTTTGTTAGTTGTTTTGCTAATGGTTTTACTATTGACGCAATGAGTAAAAAATCTTACGATAATATGTAAGACATTTTATCTCTCTATAAAAGCCGAGCAGTTCGTCATTTCATTTTCCAACTTTATTTTTCTTTATTTATTATGATAAATAAATAAAGCTACCATCGATAAAAAAAATATTATTTTTTCCTATGAAAAAAAAAATGGATAAGAGTAAAGCCTTTGGTAATTAAGTTGAAAATTGGTATTCTCGAAAGATTCTTACAATCAAAGGAAAATATTATTCTTATCACGATCTCCTTTACAGCCTGTCTTATTAGAGATGGGTATATAGTGAAATAATATGTCTCTGATTCTTGAGGAGTTAGAGCTATTATGATAATTATTTTTGTTTTTGTTTTTGTCTTCCTCAGGTTTTTTGGTCATTTTCTTCCTGTATTTGTATGTATTTTTTATTCTAATGGAAGAAATGTCATAGATTGCCAACAGTTTGTTGGTAAACTACTTCAAATTGATGTTTTCCAATGATTCTTCCAATCAAAGGAAAACATCAATTTATTATTACATATGTACATCCACTTCCTATTTTCAATGGTTAAGCTTTTTGGATCTGGATGTTATTTAGATACGACCTGTTGTCGTGTACTGGTTTTCATTGTTTTGGTTTGTCATTTGGTTTGATGATGCTGCGAAGAAAGATCAATGACTAGGGTTTCGTTGTTAGTAGGTTTTTTTTTATTTTTTTATTTTTTGCATTTTTATTTAGTTTGTAAAGTCACATATTGTAATTCTGTTTTAATTAAAGTAGTTTATTAGAGATATTTTGTATTTGTTCTTTTATAAGTGTTCAATATTTTATTTATTTCGGTTAAATTCAATGTTTAAATCAAATTATGAATTGTAATGTAACATCCCAATTTTCACTATTTTAACAAAATGAAATATCCATATTCTTATGGAATATGGCGATTAATGAGAAATGACGCAAGAGTTTTTATTTAATAGCTCGACAGGACCGAGTGTTGCCTTTTTAAATTAAAAGCGTGAGACGGGTATTTGGGTCCCTAGTTGTCATGGTTTAAAGTGTGCTTTTATAACATTGGGAGTAAGTAGCCATAAAATAAAAATTAAGAGGGCCTTAATGTAAAGTTTGTGGGTTATAAAACACAAAGCAGCAAAACCCTAATGCAATTTCGATCTAGGAGTTGTGACGGCAGATAAGTCATAAGAACGGGTAGAAAAGAAGAGAACGTCGGAGTTGGTGGGTTGAGGTGATTCGTGGCTCCCTGGCTTCAAATCATGAATCAGGAAATCTCCGGTTATATTCGGATTTTGTACGTGTTTCTTTTTTTTTCTCCGCATGAGATCGATGTTGGTGTTGTGTGAACGGTCATGGTCGTGGCTGCCTGTGGTCATGAAGATGAAGATGGTGTGAGGATGGCGAAATGGACGCCGGCTGGTGAACTCGGAATGGATAGTAGTGTGGTGGTTGTTCATGGCTATGGAGGTCATGAGGGTGGTGGCTGGTAATGATAGTACATGGTGAAGAAGATGACTAATCGGTTGGTTCTAGGTTCGGCGCATGTGTTGAGGGCCTCGGTGTGAGTTGTGTGTGTATTGTTCCATGATCCTGAACTAGGTATGCCTCTCCTTGGTTAACCTCTCACTTAACCGTGTTCATGTGCGTTAGCGCATCCCGGATGTGACCCGTTTGTGGGTGCGTTCAGGATTATTTTGGGTACCACTTGTTAGCGTCTTGGTACACGGTTTAAAGGTGTTCTTCAATCAGACTGTGGGGTGTGGGGTGGGGAAAGGCTCGGGAAGGCTGAGTTGTCATTTTCCCCGAAGGGGAACACCGCCCCCCCCGAAGTAACTTCGGTGAACTCGGGAGAATTCCCCCGTCCACCCCGTCCCTTTTCCCAATGAATTTTTGACCGTTTGAAAGTTTTAAACGTTGAAAATTGACCGTTTGAAAAAAAATAAAAAAAAAAAACGTTTTTTATATATATATATATATTAAAACTTCAAAATCCTACCACCAATTCAAACCTACTTCACACAACACTCCATATTTTATAAACTTTACACCCATATTTTATAAACTTTTCACCTAATTTTATACAAGCATGAGTTCGTCGTCAGAAGAGGCAAACGTTGCCAATTTTTTTGCGAGCACGATGGTTGAAACGGCAAAGATATTGTTGGAGTTCGTAAACGACAGTAGTGACGAGGAAACAAATTCGGAACCAAGAACAAGACGCGCCGCATTAAACAGAGATCGTGAGGGTATATTTTATTTCTTATACTTTTTAAATTTCTTTTATTTTGTTATATTTTGTTAATTTTTTTTACTACTTTTTTATTGTATTTCATATCTTATATATTAAAAATAGATTTTTGTTATTATATTTTATTTCTTATATTCTTTATTTTTATCTAAAGGTGCACACGAACGTTTGGTTGCTGACTACTTTGCTGAGGACTGCGTATACCCAGACGAGCTATTTAAGCGTCGCTTTAGAATGAGTCGCCGATTGTTTCAACGAATTGCCAATGACTTGGCTAATTATGATGAGTTTTTCACACTACGATATGATGCTAGAGGAAAACGAGGTTTTACGACTCTACAAAAATGTACTTCTGCGATTCGTCAGTTGGCGTACGGGACTGCTAGTGATTCATGGGATGAATACTTGAGGATGTCTGCTAGAATGAGTCGGGAGTGCTTGTATCGGTTTTGCGAAGATGTCGTGAACTTATATAGCAAAGTTTACTTGCGTAGGCCAACGAAGAACGAAATCCAAAAGCTTTACGCACACCATGCAGAGAGACACGGCTTTCCTGGCATGCTTGGAAGCATCGATTGCACGCATTGGCCATGGCGTAATTGCCCCACTGCATGGAAAGGGCAGTTTACGCGAGGTGACGTTGGAGAGCCATCAATTATTTTAGAATCCGTTTGCTCACAAGACCTTTGGATTTGGCATGCTTTTTTCGGAGTTGCTGGTTCATGCAACGATTTAAATGTTCTAGCTAAATCCACGGTTTTCGACCGCATCATTAGAGGTACCGGTCCTGATGACTCTTTCGTGCTCAACGGGGTAGAATACAAGCACGGGTATTATCTAGCAGACGGGATATACCCAAGTTACTCATCTCTTGTGAAAACGATACAAATTCCCACGGATGAGAAAAGAAAAAAGTTTGCGAAATGCCAAGAAGGGGCGAGAAAAGACGTTGAACGGTTATTCGGTGTTTTGACGGCTAAATGGCATGTTATTGGGCGGCCCGCACGTGCATGGCATCCAGAAAACTTGAGGTATATTATGTACGCTTGTACGATACTACATAACATGATAATCGAAGATGAAGGCCGTGCTATATGTGAGTATGACCCGAATGACGTTGAAGAGAATATCGAGCCGGTTGACCAGGGACAACAACAATCGAACCGGTGGGCACTAGAGGATAGTACCGTGCACAACAATCTTTGCACGGATCTAATCGACCATATTTGGAACAATTTTCGGGTCGATGATGTTGGTGACGAGTAGTTTGTATTTTTTTACTTTCTTTAGGTTTGTTTTTTTTTTTAATTTGTTTAGGTTTGTTTTTTTTTAATTTGTTTAGGTTTGTAATTTTTTTTTAATTTAAAATCTTTTTTTATGTGTCATCCGAATTGTTTTTTTTTTTTGTATTATTTTCGTTTTTTTTTAATTTCCATGTAATTTGTTTTTTAATTTTAATGAAAAAAAAAATTAATGAAAAATAAAGTCTATAAAATAAATCAAAAAAAAAATAATAAAAAAAGGAAGGGGGAAGGGGAACCATTTCCCCTAGAAGGGGGAAGAAAAGGGGAAAATGATGTGGCGCTGAGGTGGACAAGGGGAAGGAAGGGGGAAGGGGAACCACAGCCCATAGTCTCATATCACAGGTTGGAGTTGGGGTTTTTGGTAGGTTACGACAAGTTGATCAAGAGGAATCGGTTAGAATCATTACTCACTGTTATGGTGATCACTAAATTTATGGTGGTGATCATCTAGATTGCTCGCAACCGTGAAGCGATCGTCCACAAGCTGAAACCGTGTGTTGTACGGGATGGGTCACGGTTAGATGCATTATGATTACATGATCGTATGTTGGGTCAACAGATATGTTCTACAATTCGCTAATAAAATCGTTTTGGAGATGATGATGATGATGGGACACGACACTTGAACAATCTGAAGGTGCGTTTAAGTTTAATATTGATTAATTACATTGTGTCCATTCATGTATCATGGTGGCATGGGAGGATGTGCTTGTTATACGTTCATGGGAAATAAAGTTTTCATGTTGGGTGGTCATCTAGGAAACCTTAATATAAATCTTGAGGGTTGAAGCATGAATTGTTTTGAGGTTGACATGCGTAAGTACAAATTTAAGTTATATGTACTATTCAAATATAGGGTAATGAAAAGCATGACTTGGGTTTTTCAATTAAACAAGCTAAGGTTCACATTAATTATCTTTTGTATTGGTTCGTTGTAGGATACCGGGTCAGATATTTAATGGAAGTTCTTAATCGTGTATGGTTTGTTCTTTCTCACGGTTCTCTAGCTTGTGGAAGGCGAACACTATTCCATACATGTGAGTTTTTGCGCTCACTCTTTTAGTTATTTTTCTAAATATTTTTGGGCTGACGTGCATGCTAATCTAGCAAGATTATTTTTATGAAGTCACAAAATATTTTCATAAAGCTATAAATATTTTTGTGAACTCATATATATTATTTTGGCATGAAACGTAAGTAGGCGGAATGCGCCTAATGTGTTATTCTATGGCTTGAGTTATATGTGTTATTATATATATGAATAGACGGTTGTCTTATTAAAGTGTGGCTTAAGTTTTTATTTAATAAGCGGAATGCACTTAATGTCTTGGCCACATATTTGAAACCTTGCTTGTTAGATCGGGACTTGCCTTGAGTTATACTTGTTAGGTTAAATGTGTTACTATATATATATATATATATAAACTGTGTAAGACGGTTGCCTGGTATTATAAATTGAGTTATGATAATTTTACAGTATGTCTGCTCTGATTTATAGTTATGGTTTGAGTCTTAGTAGGCGATATGCGCTTATGTAGACTTGTTGTAGTTTTGCGACAAATAGGTGAAATGTGCTTATTGTAGATTTAAGATTAAGTCTTATGTTAAGTAGGCGTATTGCGGTTATTCTAGACTTTACATTTTTGCTTGGGGAACAAATTGGCGGTTTGCGCTTATTGTTAACTCTGAGGTTGAGGTATTTTGTTAATTCTTAAATTGACAAACTACTTGTTTATATAAATTTATAAAACTTGAACTCACTCAGCGTAGCTGACTTTTGCATACACGTTAGATTGATTTCAGGTAGTTGAAGAATAAAAGGGGTGCCTTGGCATACTGTAGGACTACTCAGAGGCGGTTGACATTTCGAATAAGAAGAGACTACTTTATTGCTAGAAAACTCTTTTCTAAACTTATTGTTTTTGTTTTACAAATATGCTTTGACCCGTTGTGGGGAATTTCATGTTTGAATAATTTAAACATTTACTTTCCGCTGCGTGTTTTCTGATAATAAAATAAGACTTCTTAAGTATTAATTATGGTTTTAGTTTTTAAATGCCAACTGTTTGACCCGTCGGATTTGAGGGTCTTACATGTAATTATGGAAGTTTGATTGACGGTTATTTGGTAAGAATTTTTAGATTACCATTATTAGTGACAATGTCTTTTTAGCAAAGCAAGTTAAACAAGCATTTCATTGTTAAATTTTCTAAGATAGAATTTCAACAATTATTTATAATAGAAAAACGTAAAACACCACATGTTCATATTTCTACAAATACTTGTAAATACTTTTTGATTTTGTCTGGAAATTTGTATTTAAAAAAAAAGAAAAGAATTTGAAGAGTTGTTTCAGTGGGAAAATTAATTAATCAAACATTTACGATGATAGTTATTTGATAACATGTAGATCCTTCATTTGTAAGTTTCGATCTACATCGTTCATTTGTACCGTGGCCATCATATACTGTAATTGAAGACAGTTGTTTGATACATCTGTTGGTAAGTCCACAGATATTGTAGATTTGTCATCATAGAATTTAATTTTTATTTGTTTATATTATATATTATTACGTAGATAATATTAGTTATTAAGATGAAAGTTGTATAATAACATCTGTTTTTTATGCTCTCTTTTTATTTTTGTTTTCAGTTCTTTGTTAATTTACTTTTCTTTTCTTTTCTTTTCATTTGTTTATTTTATATGTATTAATTTACTTTTCTTTTCTTTTTATTTGTTTATTTTATATGTATTTTGTTTATTGATAGAAGAAATCTGTTTTTTAGTATTAGTTCACTATTGTAGCGATATTGGACTTTTTTTATTTAGTATACACTATCTTGCATGTTTTGTTAACAGTTTGTGTTTGTTGGTATTAGTGTGATTTTGTAGCGATATAAATCAAAAGAATTCACATCATTTACCGATTCAAATGATTATAAAATAAATATTTTTTTTTGTTTTTTTAATAAAAATAATAAATAATAATGATAATATGTAAACTTGTGGTAATATTTTGTAGTTGTCTAATAATAGTAAAATAAAGTACTTCTATCATTTACTAATGTCGTATTTTTCAAGTTTTTATCTACTTGGTTTATTTGTACAGTTGTCATAATTATAAATTTGAAAAGAGTAATACTATTTAAAGTTGAAAACAACTGATAAGGTTGAAAAGTAACTTAGGAGTTATTGGTTTATTCATTCTATAAAAAATGGAGGCATTCACAATATTTTTTCAAGTATGAATATTGTTTTAATATTAAGTTTATTATACATATAAAAGTTTTAATTAATAATTTCCAATGCTTTGTCACTTTTGCTTCATCATTTATGGTGGGGTTTTTCCTTCTTCAGATTACCCAATCTGTTGTAAAAAATACTGAAAAACTTTGATGTGACAACAGTTGTTTTTACTGTCAACAGATGTTATAAAAAGGCCCTAAAATAATGATTATGATTTTCAATTTACTTTATTAACATAATTATTTTATTATTATTGTTGTGAAGTAATTGTCTTTTATTATATAAAAAGTAAAAAAAAAAAGTCCCAAAAGTAATTTCAAAATTTATATTTACTTGAAATACAACTAGTAAACTTGAAAACTAACTTTACGAATACTTAGTGTATTCACACTATAAAAGGGGACGAATTCCTAATAATCATTTTCCATCTTTATATATTCGTTTAACTATTCTCACATACATATTTCCATCCCTTATGCATAATGATATTACTTTCAAATGTCTTTCCACAAATTTTTGAAAGATTCTTACAATCAAAAGAAAATTGATTACCAACATTTCGTTGGTAAAAAAGTTTGAATTGATGTTTTTCGATGATTCATACAGTCAAAGGAAAACATCAATGAATATTTATTTTATATATATGTTGCACTGGTTCCCTATTGTCAATTTTTAGGGCTTTTAGATTTAATATCCTGGATCTTGTATTTTAAGTGTGAGACTCGTATTTCCCTTTGGTCGTCACTAACAAAGGGATGATCATTTTATTCGTTAGGGCTTTTAGACTTGGATGACATTTAAATATATTCCGATGATGCTGGCAAGAAATATCATTCTCTATTGTTTGGTTGTTATAAATATATGTTTTTTTTCCTTGTATTTTATGTAGTTTGTAAAGTCACATATTGTAATTCTATTGTCATTGAAGTATTTTTTTTAAATATATTTTTATTTCTTTTTTTATAAGTCTTCCATTTTGTATATACTTTTACTAAACTAAATATTTAACTCAAATTATTGAATTGTAATAATATGGTTGAATCGTATAACAGCTGTTTGACAGAGATTTGTTAAAAAGAATTATTGGTCTAAATATAAAATTGAGTATAATAAAACTGATTAAATAGTCTACCGTTAAAATCAACAGATCATTGATCTTTAGTAATCAAACAATTAAAATATAAAAGTGTTATAGTTGTTTGTAGCAACTGTCTAAGTCAACAACTGTTTTAACAAACACTTAAATTTACATCGGTTATCAACAGTTTTTTAAACAGTGTTTCAAAATTCTGCTATATTAACGACATGCTTTGAACGACGTTATCAAATACGGTTTTTCTTTCAACTTTAGATTTACCTCTTAGTTTGATCATCCTCTTTTTTGTTTTGATATGTGTTATCTCAACAGAGCTTTCATTTGTGTGTACATTTAACTGACATTGTGAATCGAACAGACCTTACAAAATACAATTTTTATTTTAAATAGTAGATTGACTCTTTAATTTGGTGTTTACCGAACAGAGTATAACAGTTGCTTTATTTTTTTTTTTTTGGTTTTAGTAAACAGACGTTAAATTAATTGTTTTCAACATACACACAGATGGTAATAAACAGATGTTCTCAAAACAACAGACGATTGGATAAATAATGTTGTTTTTAAAAAACAGAGCTTAACATTTAAAATTAAAACGTACATAATAAAAATCATATCTACTATACAAAACTACTTAATTAAAATTTCAAAAATTCTTTGTTTCTTTTTCAGAATCTCCGTTGAAAGATCCTTTTTTAATTCCGTCAACGATTCATTGATGTCATTTTCGATTTGTAGTTCTTGCGTCAAAACACCATATCTAGCAGGGCAATGTTTGCCCAGGATTGTTCCTTAATTGTTTCTTCGATCCTCTCTAGTTCATTGCAAATATTTTCATCTTTTCTCTTTTCTGTTAGTGACCAAGCGCTGGATAAAGACTTAGCATCTGATGTATCAGCAAAATTGTAGTATTATCTATTTGCCATTTTTGTAGATGAATTTTAGAATATGTACTGTGTGGAATTTATAGATAAATTATTTCGTCTATTCGTTTTCCAAAGTCTTCGTCCATTTATGTTTCACAAATTGTAGACTTTTTAGATACTATAAACGTTTTGAAATTAATTAAATAATCATTATAAGAAAACCTTTCATTTAACACGTTAACCCAAGTATAATAAATATTCTACTGTATGACCTTTCATCTTCACGTGTTGTCAGTCTATAAAAAACTAAAGACATTCAAAAGTTCATCATAAACGATTTTAATTAATATTAACATTTACATTTCAGTGTTCACCAATTGTATCAATGGCGGCCCCAAGTGATAACCGTGAAGATGAAATGAAGGAATTTGTTCTTAATCAAATTACACAATAATACTGTCAAGATTTGAAGACTACAAGAGAGTTGAAGATTTGTTTTGACCGTTTGCACTTGGGCACACTTGAGCGAGACGTTCTTTAATGGATTTTGAAGTGAATGCCTTCAACTGCTGTTCGTGATTTGTCGTTGTTGTGCAATTCTGTAACACCCCGCCCCTCTCATCACCAATATTGTCTGCTTTGCCCATCCAGAGCTCACGGATTTGTTTTTGGTATCCCAAGTGGAGACTTCCCAAGAGGTCACCCATCCTGAAATTTCTCCCACCTGAGCACGCTTAACTGTGGAGTTCTCCTCTCATCCACTAACATTAAGCCCCAAAACGCGTTGGTGATTTAAGAGGCAAGACATTACTTATGAACCAAGGATCTCTCCTGGCCACGGCCGATGTGGGATTTTCCTGGGGTGTCACATTCACCCCCTGTTAGTGTCTCATCGTCCCTGATGAGGTGTGTTCCTGGGGATCGCCGTCGAAAACCTTTAGAGTTCCAGGTTGGGGACAAAGTACTTCTGAAAATTTCACCATGGAAGGGCGTCATACGCTTTGGAAAGCGTGGCAAGCTTAACCCTCGTTATGTCGGACCATTCGCAATCCTGGATCGGATTGGACCGGTGGCATACAGACTTGCCTTACCGGCAGAGCTTGGTAGTATGCACAACGTCTTCCATGTGTCTAACTTGAAGAAGTGTTTGGCTGATGAATCTCTCATTGTACCACTGGAGGAGATCAAGGTTGATGATCGTCTTCGCATTGTGGAGGAACCTGTCGAGATTCTCGACTACAAGATTCGTAGCCTTCGTTGGAGTAAAATCCGCATCGTTAAAGTCCGTTGGAACTCGAACCGTGGACCGGAGTTCACATGGGAACGGGAGGATCAGATGAAAGCTAAGTATCCTCATCTATTTCCGAAACGCGCGTTTGAATCGAGGTATGTTACTACTGAAGCGGAATGAATCTCGGGTCGAGATTCCTTTCAACGTGGGGATGATGTGACATCCGGTAATTTTCTTTTCGTTCTGTTCTTTTCGTTTCTTTCTTTTGGGGCTTTGCGCAATTTTCGGGACGAAAATTCTTTCAACGTGGGGATGATGTGACACCCGACATGTTTGGCTTAAACATATTAGTAATATCTAAGTTTACCTTAGCGAGAAACGTTTATAAACGAACTTAACTGGGTTAGTTGAGTCGCACTACAAAAAAAAAATGCCATTTAGTGACACACATTTTTAATGGCATTTAGGGTATGTGACACTAATAAGGTTTTTAGTGACACTTTTTGTGTGCCATACTTGCTTAACACGTACTTTTAGTGGCATTTAAATGTTATGCCACTAATTTTGATTTTTAGTGACACTTTAAGTATGCCATAATTGTTTGATACGTACTTTAGTGGCATTTATTTTTGTGCCACTAATTTAGTGACACACATTTTTAATGGCATTTAGCGTATGTGACACTAATAAGGTTTTTAGTGACACTTTTTGTGTGCCATATTTGCTTAACACGTACTTTTAGTGGCATTTAAAGGTTATGCCACTAATTTTGATTTTTAGTGACACTTTAAGTATGCCATAATTGTTTGATACGTACTTTAGTGGCATTTATTTTTGTGCCACTAATATCATTTTGTTAATGGTACCACTAGGTGCGACAAATGTTGACACGAACCGTACTCGACACGAAAAAGACAGTTTTTGGGTCGACAAATACGACCCGTTTAAAAATTGGGTTGGGTTCAGGTTGACTCATATTAAAAACAAGCGTAGTTCGGGTTGACTCGTATAAAAACGGGTTGGTTCATCAACAAGTTTTAAGTATTTTGAAAAAAAAAACTTTCATATTTTTTTATTTTTCTTCTATTTACTTGTCTTAACCATACTCACCATCAAAGGCTTTATAGAAACACACTTATAATTCGTCAACATCCAGGTAATAACTAATAATAGAGATTGAAAGTTCAACAATTGGTGCTTCTTCTGATCGTCTAAAAATGTCGTAATCGAAGGTCTTTTCTGGATCACTACGTCAAAATAGGCCTATGGCCACACATTTCCTAAAACTGTCATGCCACACTTTCGATTAAATGTGTGGCTAAAGGTCATTAAGTACATTTCTAAACCTTCTAACCTACTTTTAGCCACACATTTTATTTACTCATGTGACCATTGTATATCATTTCAAAACTTTTAGCCACACTTTATGGGGAAAATGTGACGTTTTCACTACTAGAAAATAGGCCTAATGCAACTTTTTAGAAGCAACCCTTTTCAAATGAGTTGCATTTGACTCTAATGCAACTTTGTTGAATATAAAGGTTGCATTAGAAAATCTAATGCAACCTTTTTCATAAAAAGTTGCAAATTTAGTTTGAATTTGCAACTTTTTTTACTTGAAAGGTTGCATTGAGAAAATTTAAATGCAACACTTAATTTAAAAGGTTGCATTGTTTGAAGATAAATACATTTGAACCCGAATATGTAAAACACCTTAATAAACTAGGAACAAATAGGACTGGAACCACTTATTAAGCCGGGAACACAACAACAACCTGGTTTAGTTTTTTTAGATATGGACCTGAATATGTAAATTAGCTTGATATAGAAAATGTGGGAAAATACTAATGAATATGTAAAACTATGCATGGTACTATTTATTGATGTAGGACTATTCTAATGAATAAGAACCAAGGGTTTGTGTTTAGCAGAATATGCTTTGCGATTCAAAAGGTGATAGCGACGCAACTTGTTGTTCGCTTACCCACCATCTAAATGTAACTTGTTTTGTCTTTGTAATGAAATCCAATAGGAATATAGGGAACTGGAGGGAAATGTGGGTAGAAACTAAGGGTGCAAACGAGCTAGCTCGGCTCGTTGACAATTTGTCAAGCTCGAGCCCGGCTCGTTTATTATCAATTAGTTAATACATTGAATAAAAATAATATAAATAATAGTTCGTTTAGGCTCGTGAGCTCGATAAGTGAAGCTCAAGCTCGGGGCTCGTTTACTAAAAATTTAAATGAGTGGTAAATATTATTAAATATTAAAAAACTAATATTACACTTGGCTCGATAAGGCTCGATGAGCCTAACGAGCTCCAAATGCCAGGCTCGAGCTTGGCTCATTTGCACCCCTAGTAGAAACTAGAATGTACTGTGTTTAAGTTATGTGATTATTTTCATATTTTTTCTAGTAAAAAATATAATAAAACATACATATACTATTTTATATTAAAATAAAATATCAACTGCTTCAAAGAGGTTAATCATGTGAAACCTTTTTTATGGATTTGATCACCCTTAAAATAGGTCAAATTCGCATATAGATTAGCGGCAATTACATGTTTGAAAATTTTAGCTTCCCTCCATTCACCCTCAATCATCTAAGATTATGGGCCTAGTTTTCCTCTATCACTCTCAGAACTTCATAATCAATCCACCCCCAAACCGCATATGAGACCTAATTTCGAGTGATGTCAGCGGTTCAATAACCTGAAGTTGTTCGTGTTCAATTGCCGATTAGGAGTGGTTCCATCATCCGTGTTTGAATCGCCTATTTAATTATTGTTATTCAGAGAAATAAATCTGGTACGTTCCAAAATCCTTTTGCCAATTTGAATAATTAATTTAAAATGGAACAAAAACAAATGTTAGATACTTTCATTGCATCTAAAAACCTATCTAATTAGGAAGGGCTGGGTTCAAGGATGTGTTGAAACTATAAATCTTCTAGATTGGTAAAATGGATTATTTATACTTTATTGATGGTAAAATTATGTACAATAAACAAGAGTGTCAATAATTGATAAAAGGGATGATAAAGCATGTTAGGGTTTTGAAAAGTTTAACTAAAGTGGATGAGTTAAATATGAGTTTTGTTTAGAATAGATGAATAGAATGTAAGTTTTTATACTTGATGGTTTTGCATGCACATCAAGTGTTTGACAAAATGTTTACATTGTAGTCTTAATTTAAATTAATAAAAGGATTGTTGTTAACAAAGTTGCCCCAATTAAATAGGTACTTGTTAAAGTTAAGTCAGCATACAATGTATTTAGCTTAATGCCCAAAAGAAGAAATTATTACATGTGATTCTTTCCTAAGGACTTGGTCAAAAAGGAATTCACTGGATTGATTTAATCTATGCTAACTATTGTATCGAGTTATATATTGAATTCGTCTTGAAGTAAATTATGTTTTTGGTTTAATGGAATGATTTAATTTATGCTAACTAAATTATTACTACTACATTTAGCAAAATGGGTTGTGAGTGTAAACTCACTATTGCAAACTGTAAATTTTAGCACTTGATTGCTTGGACTGCGTCTTGAGGTACTGTTCATCAATTTAGAACACTCTTGATACCATGGTTTAAAAAAACGGGTGAGGCGTGCGCCTTGAGGCGAGGCGCTGAGAAAACGTCTCTAAGTCAGCGCCTCGTGAGGTTATTTTGTACGTGCGCGTCGAATGGCCAAGGCGCTAATAAAACTCGCGCCTCATGTGCGCCTCATGGGGCTCTGTGTGTTTTTTATATGTGATATTGATGTTTTAGACTTTCTATGTCAATTATTTATTTTTTTATGTGTGTTTTTTATGTTTTAGACTTTCTTTGTCAATTATTTTGTTTTTTATATGATATATAATTTTTATATTTATTTTTTAATACCTCCTCGAGCTTACGCCTCAGTTTGTCTCGAGGCTCGATTCCGTTCTTTTAAAGTTTGCTTGATACACCAAATGTAGACATTGTGGCCTTTAAAGGTTATGAAACATATTTGATGGACAAAATTTTATTTAGGTTGATGTCTCTTGCCACTGCAGGTGCTTTTTTGTATAAAATGTTGTTTATTTTTGTAGTTGTTTATCAAGACAATAACAATGAGAACCTGCTACTTTTAAATGACAAATGGTCATTGGTAAATGATGTCGTTTTAATTGTGCCATCCAAGATTTACTTGGAGGTATGATATATGCCATTGATATTAACAAACTGAACTTAAACTTGGAGATAAGACACATTTTAACAAGTGAGTTTTGCCTTTTATAAAATATTAGAATACACTTGTGATATTATTAATATATTTTTCCTATACTTTTGAAATAATGTCTCCGACGTTGATATTAAACATTACTATATTCTATTATAGTAATATATTTTTCCTATACTTTCGAACCTGGGTTTTTGTTGGGCGAACGTGGTAAAACGGGCGAAGGAGGCATCAAACGGTCGAACGAAATGTAAAACGGGCGAAGGAGACTGAAAACGGGCGAAGGAGACTTAAAACTGACTGGTTCGACCGTTCTGATGCAGAAATGAGATTTTTGATACAAACTAAGTGTTTTATGCTTGAACCTTGTGTGTAATCTATGTGTACTTGATTAGTTAGGGTAATGGGTCACCAACGGGATGTCGGGTCGGTCTAGTGTGTCGGTTAAACATTCAAACACGTTTTAAAACATACTTGGTTACGATCTGGACAATCGGGGACTAGATAACCTTATGGTTATTAGTCGGAACACTTATGTGGACATTTTGATAGATCTCCGGTAGAGGGATTATCAAGGGCTAAACATCTTTACTTGTAATCGAAGAACGCTACTTAAGGTGAGTTCACGGCCCCACTTTTACTGCTTTAACTTTTGGGGGAGAAAACATGCGCTAAACTATTTTGGTAACATATGTCATACTATGGTTTTTAACTTTATATTGCTATACGATCTTTGGAAGTCCCGGGGGAAACCATGAATGTGCGGGGATGCACAACGGGGGAAATGTGGATAGATCTATTGGGCGTGAACTGCCCCACTCGTCGGCTTGGAGGGCCGGGCGGGTGCATATTGTCTCGAACAGGAACATTGGTATCATGCTGAACATACGGGCTGCTTAAACATGCTAAACATTGCTAAACGTGTCTAGTAATGGTTTCCAATCGTAGTAGTAAAAAAAACATACGCCTAGCTAGCGTACTTGGTAACATTGATATAGTATGGATATGGTAACATATTGAACAAACCTGTGAACTCACCAGCATTATATGTTGACATCTTTTTGGCATGTTTTTCTCAGGTCGCTAAGGTAGCAACAAATGGAACTAGGCGCACGGGTCTGCATTGGCGTCTAGGTATAGTTGCACGTTTTGTAATAAAAAGTGTTTTGAATAATTTTTAGGATGATAGCATAGTTGATTAAATGCTACTTAAACGCTTCCGCTTATAAAATCATTGGTTATGTTTCGTTATGTTTTCATATAGAGTTGTTTATTGTGATTATTGACTTGGATCCTGGTTTGTCATGCGCCTCGCGGTAAAACCCCGCAAGTGGAAATTTGAGGGTGTGACAAATTCAGAGTCTGGTATTAAGGATGTAGAACTTTTGGCAAGATTCAAAGATCTACATGCACAGCTTGAAGCTTCAATAGAATTGAAGCGTAAGTTTATTAATTCCTTTAACTAGCCGTGGATACCATCCATCTCATATCAATGAGTTAATACGCATATTGAGTTTCATATGCCTAAAGTGCTTAAAGTTCAAAAATAAAAGTAATTGTACCTTCAAAGGAATTGAAGCTTAAGTTTATTAATTCCTAATGTATATTCATATGTATAAACAGATGTTATGAAGATGGAATTCATAATGCATATTGTAACACCCCAACCGATGGCGGAAACATCGGGATGTCACGTATTGACGATTATTCAGTAGCTCATGGTAAATAATAAATTTCAATAATTGATTTATTACATGCAATTGTTCTAAAAGAATTTGTACATCAAATGAGAAATACTAAATATGCATCTTCAAGCATTAACTCTAATCTTCAAGCAAAGCTATAACCTGAAACATGCTAAGTTTGAAAATATTTTATGTCAACAAAAGTTGGTGAGAATTATATAGGTTTGAATATTGAATAAAATTTGTACAATTCAAGTGTCATGGCAAGTCTAGTCCATATGTGTAAATAATACTACCCTGTAAATCGTGTGCATAATTAAACCTTTTGACTAGAATATTGAGGTCCATCCCATACGCATATGGTTCCCTCGTTTTTGTTGCGATAACAATCACCCACGATACCCATACTGGAGGTAACGTATCCGGGTGGGGTTGTCAGTCCAATAGCTCTATCATTGTGTATCGTTGACTTGTACGGAGTTAATGATTATGCTAGTCTAATTGTGCTTACCATAGTAATGTTTAAGACATAATGCAACATAGAATAACACATAGACACTTATGTTGAATTGTAATTGAAAAAAAAACGTAACATGTTTCACCCCAAAATAGTGAAATGGTAGTAAAAAGGGGCTATGTAAACTCACCTTATGTTCGTACGCATAGACTAGCAAATGAAAAGCTTGACTGAACTATTGTCCCAAAAAAAGGACCCTAATCTTATGCGACAATGGGCCGGGTCTAGAGGTCCCGTGTACCTTTCCTTGAGCTTGAGCCTTCCAATGTAGCTTGTAGATAGTTGGTTTTGTGTGCAAGAATGGTTTGGTTGTTGGAGGATTGTTTCGGCCAAGTTAAGTGAGGAAAGAAAGAAATGTTGTGAGGTGTTGGTGCAAGGATTCAGGCTCACCCAAGGCCCCCTTTTATAGTGCAATACAAGGTATGAAATCTTCTTCATTTATGACTCCATTGTTAAGTACAAGCCACTAATTTGGTGAAAGTCTTTGAGTTTCCAACTTGCACATGAGTTGGCTGATTTGTTTCTTCATCAAATCAAGTTAACTGGGTAAGCTTTAGGCCTAGGGAAAGATGAGGTGTTGTTGTGACACCCGGCAAATTCTGGTTAACAACGTTGTCTAGATGAAAGTCTACCTTAGCGAGTCATGCGTATATTGTACTTAACTGGGTTAGTTAAGTCGGGTTATGGTTCGGGAACTATCGGTTTAGTCTAGAAGATCATTGGATGTTGGTCTAGAGGTTCATTAGATGTCAGTCCTTAACCAAGTGTACAAACGGTGACGATTTGTAGGATCGTCAGGGCATACGGAACATACAAGTCTCGAGTCCCGGGAATTAGTGAATGAGTGTGAATATGTGTATTTACATGTGTTATGTGTTTACAATCATTATGTGACTTGTCGGTATGTGAAAATGTGTTAACATATGTTAAAACGGGGTTTAACGCGCAAAACACACGAAACCAGCCCCTATAGGCGATTAGGGAGGCCTAATCGCCTATAAGGGAGGCGAGTAGGCCCTTTAGGGGCGAGTAGGGGACCAATTGCATGACTGTTCATGCGATTCGGCCCCAATTGCATGAACTTACATGCGATTAGGCTTCCTAATCGCGTGTAAAGGCTGCACAATCGCTAGTTACGGGCTGGACGACTAAAAACGACTATAAATACCATACTTGACCTCCTAAACTTCATTATACAAACCCTAGTCATCCCATAACCCGCCCCAACACACACACAACCTCTGGAACGCGATTTTTGATCAAAACACAAGGTTTCAAGCTTAATCCATCATTGTTTTACAAATCTAAGGTTTGGTTTTCATCCATGCAATCTTATAAACGTTTTTATTTAATCCCTAATAGTCCAGACCTGTTCTAAAACGGAAAAGCTTTCTGAAAATCGTTAATAAGTGTTGTTAATCGGATTTTAACTAGTCTGCATGTGTTATGTGTGTTTATGATTAGAAAGCTAGGGTTTTTATGATTCAAGATGAAGGATTAACATGTTATTAGGTTAATTCAGAATACTAATGATATTATGATGATAAAATCTGAGAATTGATTATTAGGGTTATAGTTATGCATGTTAATGTGGTGTTTCATGCTATGTGTATGGCGTTTGGATTACATGGTTGCATGCAGGACTGATAATACGAGGTTAAACGAAGGATTTTGGGTTAAACATGTTTAGAATAGTTGTTGGGATGATATTGGGTGGTTACACACGTTCTGGATCTGATTTGGAGCGTTAAACGCGCAAAAAACCGGAACAGCAAGGTTACAGGCGATTAACAATCCTAATCGCCTATATTAGAGGCGATTAGGAGGCCAATCGCCTATGTTTCATGCGATTAGGGCCTAATTGCTAGTTGATACATGCGATTAGCCCTAATTGCTAGTAGATACATGTGGTATAGCCCTAAATGCTAGTAGTTACATGCGATTAGCCTTCCTAAATGCCAGTTGACCAACCTAAATGCTAGTTGACTTTTCCTAATCGCGTGTACTGCTGCTGTAAGTATAAATTAGCATTCCGAGACCCGATTTGACACATAGGAACATGCTAGGAACCCCGTAACATATCTAATAACTTGGTAACATATGTTTGGATGTAATTCGGTGATACGTGAGCTATGTGCTATAACTTGTTGTGCGTTAACGTATGTTAAGTGTGGTTGCATAATTACATGTTTGAGAGCGTAAACATAACACGGGGAGTCTCGGGTCACCAATGGGATGTCGAGTCTTGTACTTTGGGTCAGTTAAACAGTCACGGTGTTTTCAAACGAACTTGGTTATGGTCTGGACATCTAGGGACTAATTAACCTGCGGGTTATTAGTCTAAGTGCTTGTAACTGTCATATGTTAGGTCGCCGCTTTACGGGACTAGCATAGCTGCTGAGTTATTCGTATTATGAAGTAACGCAACTTAAGGTGAGTTTATGGCCCCTCTTTTAAACTGGTTTCATATTTTCGGGGGAGAAAACATGTGTTAAAACGATTATTTGGTAACTACTGTCATACTATGGGTTTCTATTGTGTACTACACGATCTTTGGAAGTCCCGGGGGGAACCATGAATGTGCGGGTTTGCACAACGGGGAAATGTGAATAGCGCTATTGGGAGTGACCAACCCCGCTCGTCGACTTGGAGGGTCGGCGGGTGCATATTGTCTCAAACAGGAACAACAGGAACAACAGGGTTACTACATCGGGCATACTTTTGGTTTGCGAGTTAGTAATGGTTTTCCAATCGTGGTAGTAACAAAACATACGCCTAGCTAGCGTACACTGGTTTTCGATTTGTTATAGTATGGACAGGTGGACTTGGTACTTGGATTACAAAACCTGTAAACTCACCAGCATTTTTGTACTGACGTAAACTTTTACATGTTTTCTCAGGTCGCTAAGGTAGCACTACTGGACTAGGGCGCACGCGTCTGCACGGCGTCTAGTTAGAGTCGCATGGTTTTCATATGTTGAACATTTGGTTTACTTTTGAGATACTGTTTGAATAAGCTTCCGCTATAAACGGGGATTTTAAACTATGTTTTGAAATTGCATTATATTCATTTAGACTTGTTTATTGTGATCGTTGGTTTGGATCCTGGTTTGTCATGCGCCTCGCGGTAAAACTCCGCAAGTGGATTTTGAGGGTGTGACAGTTGTCTAGTATCTATTTGGGTGCAAGAAATCTTTCTTGTCTTTAGTAGCATGCATGGAACAAGAAGACAAGTAGTGTGTCATTGTTATGGGAGATTTGGGTAGGATTGTGGCGGCTGCAATTCATCAAGGGTGAGGGAAAGAGTGTGCTGATGTTAACAAGTGACTCTTGGCATTGTAAGGTCCCTTTCGGCCATCCTCTATCCTAAAAGAGGAAAGGTGTAGTCTACTATGAAGGTGCTAATCACATGTTGTTTGTTTCTTCTTTTAGTGTAAATTAGGTGGCCTAATGATAAGGTAAGATGATGGTGTCATGGCTTAGGTACTCGGCCGAAAGTTTTAAGGTGTGGTGAGTTTGTCTTCAAGTATCATGGTCATGTCCCTATCAAGTGTAGTTTCCTTATTGTCTTCTTCTTGTTTGTTGACGGATAATGTGTAAAGGAATTTGGCACATGTCTATTTGGTATAAGATGTGGACACATGGATTGGAAGTGACTTGTCATAGGATAGTGATTGATCATAGCTCTTGCAAGTTGTCCATACATACATACATACATATACACGTGCATACATATATAATTATACATGTCCATTTTTTAGTCCTAATCCTAGATATAAGCATATGGTTGTTTAGAGGTATAGGTTACTAGACTTATCATGCAAGTTGTCTTGAATAGGACATGTCAAGGGTATGAGTCGTGCACATGTCTAATACATGGCTAGGTAGTGTGTGTTTGTTTTGTGCTTGTCTATAATACACACACACACATGTGTGTGTGTATATATATATATATATATATATATATATATATATAAACGCATACATATGTGTGTATACAAGTCAATTGTCTTGTCCCCATCAATAATATATAATCACATGGTTTTATATACATATATATATATATATATTGTATTTGTCCTATCACACATGTGTGAAATGTGCATATAATACTGAACTAAACTTTTATTCTACACATGTGTATTTGCTAAAAAAAATATAACATAATTTTAGTCTCCTAAAATATCATATGAAAATCCATATGCTATTGTTGATCCTTATGTTGGTCAGGGTGTTCGGGTAGAGTTCATTTCCACATGGTTATTCAAACAATGATGCACGCCGACATACTTATCCTAAGCACATAGTGAGGCAAACCAGTTAATTGTACGGACACGACTAGTGGATTTGGCGGGTTTTATTGATTAAATAATCGTACAAGCGTAATAAAAAATACGAAACGTTACATATATTGATGTTTAAAGTTGATTATATTTTTTTTTGTTTAACGCTGATTAGATATGGTTTTTTATATATCGCTACATATTGACTACAACTTTTTAATCCGTCTGTAGAGTTGTTGTTCCTTGGTTGTAACCTTTCAGTTATTAAACATCTGATCAGTGTTAAAAGATATAAACAGTCATTGCGAAACAACGGTTCCTCTCAGCAGATGTTTGGTCTGTTGACGTGTCGGTGGTTAATGCAACAACTGTTTGAAAGAAACCGTTGAATTAACAACTGTTTTAATCAACAGTTTTTTACAACCAGGTGTTTTAAAAATACCTTCTTAATTGATGTAATGAACAGAGTTGCAAAATGAACAGACGTTGAATTACAAACCGTTGAGTAACAAATGATCTATTGCCTCAGTATATTATTAACTGATGTTGTGAAATGAACAGACGTTACAAAATACAATTTTTCTTTTAACGATAGATCGACTGTTTTGGAGGGTTTCATCTGTTGACGTGTCAGTGGTTACCATACAACGGATAAGGCTTGGTTTACTCGTCCCGTGTGTTTCCACACTGGATCTCGCCTATTATATATATATATATATAAAAGAATAAGACTTTGATGACATGACATTCATTGGTGGCATCATCCCCCTATTGAATGTGTCACGTGACATAATGTGGCGCAAATATTTTTTTTAATATTTTGTTTTTTTAATCAAATTAATAAATATATAGTATCATCTTCACTCAAACCCTAATCGTTATTCTACAAAAACAACACACCTCAACCGAGACAGAGAGAAGCAGGGGAGCAAAGAGAAAAGTGGAATGACAAACGCAGTAAACGTAGGCATAACACTACAAGCTGATTGGGAGAATCGAGAGTTTATCTCCCACCTCTCCTCAACGTTCGTCAACTCTATGACTTCCTAGTCCAATTCGGTAAAAGCCTCACTCAGAGGATGTTTGGGATTGAGTTTGGAAATGCAAAAGTGCTTTTGGTCAAAAGTGCTTATTGGCTTATGACTTTTTGAAAAGGAGTTTTAAAAAAAAGTGTTTGGATTAGCTTTTAGTATGAGAAACGTGAAAAAGTCAATAGATCGCATTTTTTCAAGTGTTTCGCTTAATTTATTGTGAATATTGGTTGTATGGATGGTAGATTTGTAATTTTTTTTTCAAAAGTCAAAAGCTAAAAGCCAAAAGTCAGGATTTCTAACTTCTCAAAAGCCAAAAGCCAAAAGTCAAAACAGAAAGTGCTTTTGGGTTACACAAACAGCTTATTAACTCATTGGCTTCTTGAAAAAGCCAATAAGTCAATAAGTTGTTTTGAAACTCAATTCCAAACACCCTTTAATCTCGATCTTTTACAAGTTAAGTTAGGGTTTAGCTTATTTTACAACTTATTTTACAAATTATGTATAATGCTTATTAATTATTATTTTATGTGTTTTGAACTTTTGATTTAATTGATCTTGCGGAGTTATAAAAGATAGTTATATCTTTCAAAGGCTACAACATATAGCAAATTGAATGAAAAACTTGATAGTCTTGAGCTACGTCTAGAATTGCTTGAAGTGCAAGTTAGTACGGCTACGCCCAACCCTAATTTATTCAAGACTTGATAACGGTGGTGGTGTTGAGCGACGAGAAAACCCAATCAACCTCTTCTCCTTTATAATAATATGAGATGGAAGATTGTTGTTGTTCGAGTGGATAAAGACACCAGAGATTGGACCCTTCTCATTTGCCTCATCCCCTTCTTCCATATGTGTTTGATCTATGAAAGTGAGATTATTATTATTATTATTATTATTATTATTATTATTATTATTATTATTATTATTATTATTATTATTATTATTATTATTATTATTATTATTATTATGAATTATAAGTTAAGGTTTCAATTTTATTTAGCCATTGCAATCCAGGTTCTACCTCTCTAACTAATGATTCTTTGGTTTTTAATATTTTTCATGGCGTTCGTCTTGCCTAACTCACCGTGCATATTATTCTCTGTTCTTGGATAACGATGGTTTTTGTTGTAGGTATGGTATGATTTGATACTGAAGGCCAAAGAAACTTATATGTTTTGGAATGTGCATGAATCTTCTCCTGAAAATGTAAGTTGGTTTTTCTTTGAAGTTTGAATTTAGAGGTTTCACCATTTGTCTAAAAGGTTAAATCTTTTTTGTTTGAATATGTATGTAAGGGGTTTTGAACATGTGTTTGTTGTTGTTTTTGTCCTGAATATTTATGATATTTGTTGTTTCTTTGATTTAGGTGTTGTTGTTTTTGGTTTTTATGGTTAGTTGTTGTCTTGTCGATGTTACTATTTTGTTGGTAGATATTATTATTTGGTCATAAAAGGTGAAAATGTTGATCCAAACACCCCCTTACTCATGTTTTACAGGATATAAAAAGTATTATATTGATGGACGTAGGGAACGCCGATGCACCAGTGGACAAGGCAAGCTGGTAGTGATGATGGTGAGACCTTTTCATGTCAAGAAGTTGCAGATCCATGTTTAGGCACTTTGTTTTGTTAAGTATTTTGAATTAATTTTTGTGGATTAATTTTATGTAGATGATATTGCAAAGCTTTTTCCGTCTATATTTGGACAGCCTTCAGCAGTGTTGAAGCCAAGTGAATCGAATGAGTCAGGTTCGGCTTTGAAGATAGAGTGGTGTTATCAGGATGTCAAGCTCCAGGAGGGCACAATTGTATATCCGGGATGTTCGGTTATTAATTTTATAAATAGTATGCAAAAATCTAAATATTTATTTACTATTTATTTATTTCCCCCCTCTGGTGTAGATTACTTGCAGGAACACTACAAAGGGAGCACTTTATAAGGGTTTAAAGGTGGCCCGGCTGGGATCATCAAGGGGAAATATGTGGTCTTAACCCCATAGTACATTTATTAATTGTTTTCATTTCTTCCGGTTTTGGTTGTTGTTGCAGGGGAATTGAGTAACCGAATGGGGGGATGAAGGCAAATTATCACATTTGGAGGTAGTGCTTTTATGTATTAATTAGTTTAAGTTTATATTTAGCATAAATAGTACCAACTTTTTTGCGCAATGTTTAATATCTTTTGTCTACTTTTACATGATATGTGTGAAGCAATCCATTAGCTACTCGAGCACAAGAAACGAGCTGACAGAAGATGAGGCCATTGAAATTGTGGTGATAACACCTCGCCTCTAATATCATCCAATATTTTCCGCATTGCCCACTAGAAGCTCACGAATTTGTTTTTGGTTGCCTGAGTGAAAACTTCCCAGGAGATCACCCATCCTAGTACTATTCTCACCTGAGCATGCTTAACTGTGGAGTTTTCATGTGCTCCACAGCCAACTAAGCTCGAAACGCGTTGATGATTTATGAGGCATGATATTACTTATGAACCAAGATCTCTCTTGTCCACGGAAGATGTGGGATATGCTTAGGGTGTTACAATCACCCCCCTCAGGGACTCATCGTCCTCGATGAGGTTTGCCCCACCATCCCAGATGGCACATGAGGGGCTCTGATACCATTATGTAACACCCCGCCTCTAATATCATCCAATATTGTCTGCTATGCCCACTAGAAGCTCACGGATTTGTTATTGGTTGCCCGAGTGAAAACTTCATAGGAGGTCACCCATCCTAGTACTACTCTCACCTGAGTACGCTTAACTGTGGAGTTTTCATGTGCTCTACAGCCAACTAAACCCAAAACGCGTTGGTGATTTATGAGGCAGGACATTACTTATGAACCAAGATCTCTCCTGTCTACGGGAGATTTGGAATATGCCTAGGGTGTTACAACAGGTGATAAAATCTTTAGTCAACTTAGTGCATATATTGGTGGCAAAGAGTTGTTCACTAAAGACACATAGTTGTGCACTCAATGAAAGATGTTCCTTATTATTTTCCTGAAAAAAAAAACAAATTTTCTTTGCAATCTTTCATATTCATTTTCATCCTAAATTACCAATCTGTGTTATTGACCCGTTAGGCAACATCATGTGACCCGTTTCGACCTATCACCCAGTCTGACCCGACCTATTATCGTTACATAGATTCAACTTGATAATGTTTGATATGATTGAAACTCAATTTGAATTTTAATGTTACCTACTTTCTATCTTACTTTAATTATTTACTAGCATACCAAACTAATATTGTCAATAACTTATAACATGACTTAATGTTTGTATTACATTGTAGAATCACTATCCAATTCTTTTCCATGGTGCGAATGGAACAGTCGCCCATCAATTCATTGTGGATTTGAGACCATTGAAGGTAATATAGAAGTCAAAGTCAAATACACTAATCTTGATTGTTTATAAGATCTATGGACTAAATTCATTCAGATTATTGTTGGAATAGAACCTGAAGATGTTGCTAAACGTATTATAGATTACGGGTTTGACGACCCAACAATGTCATGGCCAGTTCCGGGAACACTCATGATTGAGTCAACTGAAAGTGAAAGCAAGGTATGGTAGAGGGTAAAGTCTTTATTTTTAGATTGAGAAAGGAACAGTTGATCTCAACAACAATGTCATCAAGGTATTTTAGCAGTCAGATTATGATTGTTTTGGAGTAATTTATTCTCAAATATTGTTAGTGATATTAGAAATGTGAGCGTTGGATTTTATCTAAAACAGGATATTATGATCATACAAGTCACAAATCTAGGTGCGGAAACCCTAGATCTGAACAAATTGATAATATGCTAATCACGACACAATCAAGATCATTTTCAATATCATTTTCATAGATTAACTTTCAATCAATAAGCATTTACAACGTTTATGTTAATCTAGAATCACAAAGACACTTTCACAAAAACACTACTGAACCTGCACTGAACCTGGACACAAATGATAACTCTCTTACATAATCAAAAACTCAAAAACTATATATAGCCTCTGCACATTCGCCCCTTTCTATAGGTCGAATGTGAGATTTTCCACATTCGCCCACTAAGAGTGGTCGAATGTGTTCTTCAGTCCATCCCAAATCTACCTTCGTCCACTTCAGTTCTACCTTCGCCCAGTTCTATTTCACCTTCGCCCAGTTTTTCTTCATTCGCCCCATATCAAAAATACCTTCGGCTACCCACTAACATGTGTTAATTATGTATATCCAATCCTTAGTCGCAAAATGCATCAACAAACTCCCCCTCGACTATTGATTGGATAGTCTTCTCTGATAGTCCATCGTCTTGTTCATCAGCTTTATTCTGAGCTGCTTCTTTTGTTCATCAGTCATTGGCGGCTCGAATGTTTTCTTCACAGGCTTTGATACATTGGCGATCTTCACAGTCTTGCCAAGTTTACCCTCCAAGTTGCTTCCAGCGTTTATGTCATATGCAAAACAAACTCCCACAACTTGAGTGTACTTCCTCGCCTGAGCAAAATCATTTGGTTCATAATAGATCGGATTAAAGAACAACATGATGATGTCTTCGAATGTGCAGTTTCTCAGCCACATAGGATCAAATACATGAACATGCTTGTATTTGTCCTTTCCATCCCTCAACACAATCACTGCTTCTGCCTTCCTCCAATCGTAATACCAGAATATGAAATCAGCACTGAAATGCTGTGGCATTGGCATCAATGGTATCTTTCTCATCACATTTGGTGCTTTGTAGATTAAAGTCACACGCTTCATATTAGTTTGAGGATCAATATCCCTATGAACTTTTCTGCGGGGATATTGAGGCTTAAACCTGTTCCATCTTGTGCGACTCTCCCAAACTAGTTTATCTGCACACCAACCGACATGCGATCCATTTACCTCGGCTCCTGACATTGGGAATCTGCATAAATCTCTCACCGCCCAGTACGGTAGAGTAAGCAAATCACAGAATCTGTTAAAGTACAGAATTCCGGTTTCCCATTTCGCTGCAATACACTTCAGTCTGCCAAGATAAGTCCACCCGAGAGCTCTGCCTTTGAATTTGGCATTATGAAATCGATAGAAGTTACCTTGAGCTTCAGGTTTAGGTCGGTTCTCATCCATCTCCTTTAACTTCTTCAGATAATTCTTCAACTCATCAGACTGGTTAGAAGAATCTTTCTTTTCATCACCAAACACCTTCTCAACAAACTCTTCGCTTCTTTTCTTCGCTTTCTGTTTCGCTGACTTGTTTGGTATCTCTGTGAAGTTAGGAAATACTTCATTTTCATCTTCTTTTCTGAAATACTGAGGAAACTCTTCATGAGTAATATCTTCAATCTCAACCTCATTGTTTTCTGGAGTCTGCACATCATCAGAATGACTTCCCATATCCTTTTCAGGAATATCAGGAATCGATTCATCCATCATGAACTCCTCAAACGTCTTTCCTACCCTCTGTGCAAGACCATCTAAAATTTCTTTCGCCACAGATGCAGGTAGTTCCCCTTCTTCAAGATCTGGATCTTCATATTCCAGCTCGTATCTCAAATCATCAGTCTGGAATATTTCAGCGAAGCATCCAGTGAACTCAATGGTCCACTCCCTCTTTTCCAACATGTTCTTGTATATCAGTTTAGCATCATCAGATAAAGATCTCACCTTTTCGTTCCAAAAGATACTTTCATCCGAATCTACATTCCCTCCTTTCTTCTTGGAACTCGATTCTCCAGTATCCTTCTTCTTCTGCGGTGTTCTCTTCTCATAACTATACTTAGAAGTATCATCTCCTCCATCATGATCACTTCCACTGCTAAACTCATCACCCTTCTTCTTTCCTGTACCCTCAGCATCATCATCATCATCATCATTGTCATCATCATCATCATTATTGTCATCATCACTTTTATCCGATCCATCATCATCCTCATCATCATCATCATCTTTCTCAGAGTCAGAATATTCATAATCAACTTTCTGCTCATCTTCTTCTTCATCTTCTTCACCCTCTTTCAATTGAGGTGCTCTGCTATACAACTCTTCAATCAAACCACACAAGCGTTTGTTTTCCTTCTTCAATTCTTTGTTATCAGCTTTGATCAGTTTGATCTTGTTCTTGTTTCTATCACATCTCCTCTCAAGCTTCTCATTCTTAGCTTCCAGCATCTGAATCTTTTCATTAATATCATCCTTATTCGATTTCGAAGCAACTACAATCTGGAGCATCTTCTCCTCATTCTGCTTGAATTTAGTGATTTCAGCTTGTTGAGCAATCAGCATTTTCATCATGTCCTCCATCTTCTTATTGACTTGTTTCATAACATCATCATCAACAGTCATTTTCTTTGACTTTGATCTGGAGGGCTCAACTTCAACAGCTTTCTCCTTTTGAGGCTTCCTAAACATATCGAGCACTTTATCCATATCGATATTAAACTGATCGATTGGTAAAGTCTCTGCCTCCTTTCCTTTCTTCTGCTTCTTAGCAACTGGTGAAGATAACTTGGATGGTGTTCCAGCATCAGGCAATCTTTTACCTTTCAACAACTGAGCTAATTCCTTCTCTCTCAGTTCTTTCACACTAGACTTCTTTGCCATCATCTTTTGTTTCTTTGACTTCTTAGGCAAATTCACAACTACAGTGTCTCCAACACTCAGCTCAGCTAAATCAACTCCCAAACCTTCATCTTCAATTGATTTCCTTCTCCTTTCAGACTCTTCAATCGACTGATTCAATAATTCAGACTCACCAACCATAGTGGCCTTACGTTTGGTGGTCCTCACGTTCTCGTCATCAGAATCCCACTGTTCATCAACCTCAGTTTCTTCCGAATCCACAGACTCTTCATCCACCAAACTCGAACCTTTCTTTGCAGTCGATTTCTTTCTAGCAGCCTGTTGCTTTGTGCTTCCCTGATCAATAGCCTTTCCTTTGCCCTTCCCTTTGGCTCCAGGATTGACTACTTGACGCTTCCGCTTAGTGCTTGAATCAGCATACACTAAGGGATCGTCGTTATCTGAGTCACTATCATCATGTCTAGCTTTGTTCTTGCCTGGATCAGTATAATCCGGACGAGCCAAAGCTCCAAACAATCTCCTATTGGGTGGTTTCTCATTATCAGCTACACCCTTATAACCTTTCATCCTCATCAAGGTTCTAATATTCATGTGATCTTGCCCTAGAATCATTGTCGGATCCTTCTTCAGCATTGGATATTTGTAATCAAAGATCATCATTAGAAACCTTGGATACAACATGAATTTCTTAAACTTTATACCCCTCAGCATCTCCAACATGTGGTCAAGTATCATCCCCGAAACATTAAATGGTTTGTTGAGTGTCAACGCAACCATTAATGAACTCAAACTCTTCCTCATCACGTCATAGCCACCACTAACACATCCAAAGACATGGATCAGAACATGTGCACAGTACTTGTACTGCACTCCCAGCTTCCCTTTATACATCGATCCGTCAGTGATAGGACCTTTGTATTTCATTCTTAAGAAGCACGCCTTCTGTTCTGTCCACGACAATTCCCTGGGATCTTCTCCATCTTCGAACTTAATCTGTAAGGCTTCCCGGATGTCGGCTTCAGTCAAGAACATGTCTATCTCCTGAATCTTGCTCTTGATGATGGTTTGATTATCCCAGTAATCATACTTAGCGTTCTGGTAAAAATCTTCTATTATGTCTTTGTAGATGATAGTTGGTGTGGCTAGAGCATGTACAATCCTGCTCCTCTTCAGAAACTCAATAATGCCAGTAAACTCCGTGTTCTTTTCCACGTCTCCTAAATATGCGCAACAGTTGTGCGATCTTTCGAAAGGCCAACTGCTAGGAGTAGATGTTTCTGCTACTGGTACTGATTCTTGAACTGCAATCTCTGCTGGAGTCTCAACATTCACTGCTGGAGTGTCAATATTCTCTGGTTGTTCAGCCATCTGCACATGAAAATCAATAAAACGCGTCAAAACACAAAAACGACAAAAATATAAAAATTTTGGTCAAAAACTGATCTGCACATTCGCCCCTTTTGTATTGGCCGAATGTGGAAATTATTGGTCGAATGTGAAATTGTATGGACGAAAGTGAATATGATCTTGATAAAAAGTCACATTCGTCCGTTTTTGTGTTCATTCGCCCAAATATTCTCACCTTCGCCCGATTTTTGAACTGAAGGTGGAACCTGTTTTCCCCCAAAAATTTAAAAATTGCCATTGTTGATTTTAACATGTATTTTTGATTCTAATGTGTACTAACAATGCCGACTAACCCTTGTTTATAACCAATTTTATCAAATCATCAGTTTACATAGGTTTTCAATTTGAATTAGGGTTCATCGTGTTCAATCGATCAAATCTGTTATCTAAACACGTTATTATCCTAATTCCTTCCATACTCTCCCCCTAAAACCTATGTGAAATGATCGGTTATCAAAAACATTCATCAACAATCAACAAAAATCCCCAGATTTAAAACCCTAGGTCCGGTTCATTAAACAGTCAAATTTGATCTGTTCTTTCGTCCATTACCTGCAATATTATGGTTAAAATGATCAGAATGAACAAGGGAATGATTTGCACAATCACAGAAAAACACAGCAACAAGGTCTTGTTATGAGAGAATTTTTGAAAAATTTCAGAATGAATAACTCGAATGTGACTGACATATATATATAGTGCCACCTTCGACCGGTTAGGATGGACGAATGTGGGTAAAATCCACATTCGCCCCTAATTAAAGACACGAATGTAGAAGTAAGTCACCTTCGCCCCTTTTTAAGACCCGAAGGTGAAACCTGGTACCCGGAAGTGGAAATCTCACCCGGAAGTGAACAAACCACCTTCGCCCAAAATAAAAACGGCCGAATGAGATGATTTTTCCACATTCGACCCAATTAAGGGACGAATGTGAATTGGAAAAATCTGAAAATTTCGCCAAATCACAAATTCGAATCCCGTTCAACATTTTTCAATCCGTTAAGCTTCCAAAACTCAAATTTTCACATTTTGAATGTTACAAAGACCAGATGGTGTTATCAAATCTCAGAAATTGACCATCAAGCATCCCCGGATATCAAAAATAAAGCAGAAATGCAAATCTTTTGGATTTTCTGAAATTTATATCAAAACACACCTAAAATCTTTTTGGATTTTGTAAATTTTTGACAATAAAAGTAAAAAGCAACAAAGTAAAATGCATCAAAGTAAATGAAAGCAGTAAACATTTTGTGATTTCCGGTAAGAGGATCATATCAGTTTCTGAGAAATCTGAACACAGCGTTGATCTGGTTCAATATTATCATTAGAAACAATATGTGACACGGCAATTGCTGATATTGTTGTCCACATAAGCTCACATGCAGACAATTACGCAATGCTTTAAAATGATACGAATTAGATGTATTAGACTAACACATTGTGGTTCCCACACACACGACATACTCCCGTATCAAGAAGTAATCTGCACAAAGACTCATTGTAAAGCGTGATTATGCTTTCGTCGTCTGTAATTGTATAAGATATAATGCATAGAGGTATACAGGTCAGCAAATTAATGCAGCAAAGTAACATATGCACCATACCAGGTTGAGGACTGATATTAATCATGACTTGCATCAATGATCAATACGATATTATAGATAATCTTTGATCATCATATAACATGGAAAGTTCCTCAATTCGGTAACTTTAGGTTTTGGCATAAAGCTCTTTTATAAAGACATCCTGTCTGATCTAGGTCCGTAATGACTTACAGCAGAAGATCAGATAGGCTATCCCCAGACAACTAATAACATAACGACCCTAAACCTCCGAGTTTTTGTACAAACACCCTATCAAACGGAATTACGGTACTAAGACCATATGCCCATGAGGTGTTCATCCACAAACGCGTAGTTTGTTATGTTTGTATCACTAATGCACGCAATATAAAGTCTACGAAGCCTATCAGCATATCACACGTAATCAACATACGTCTCATTAAAACTATACAATTCTTTAGCCTGTGTCAGATCCCCACTGATGTACTATCATTTCCTCTTTTTATCCAGGAAATCATTTTGGGTTTTTCTAATTTTTAGGTATTTTGAAAATTTTTCAATGTTTTTGGTTTTTCTGATAAAATGACTCCCCCTAAAATAAAGAACATATTTTTGGGTTTTTAATTTTTCTGAAAAACAAAACAAAAACAAAATTTGAAAGAAACAATCCACTTGAAAGCATCAACTTCTTTGAGGATTAAACAACCCCCTCGAAAGCATCAACTTCTTTGAGGATTAAGATAGTAAAGAGAAATTCCCAATTAGCAAAGAGAAATTCCCAATTAGCAAAAATTTAAAACTAAAACTAAAAACGAAAAATGATAAACCGAGGAGCCGATTAGTCCTGTTTTTCCTTTATATTGTTTACTTTCAAAAGATATTCAAAGCGGGATCTGTCAAAAGCTTTTGTAAACAAATCTGCACGTTGGTAGTCAGTATGGATTTTGACCATGTCAATCAATTCCTTAGCATAACAGTCACGGATAAAATGATATTTAATCCGGATATGTTTAGCTTTAGAATGATTTTCAGTATTTTTAGTTAATGCAATTGCGGCTTCGTTGTCACAGTGTATAGGGGTTTTAAGAAACTGCAAACCGTAATCGACCATCTGTTGTTGGATCCAGAGCACTTGCGAACAGCAACTCGAGGCTGAAATGTACTCGGCTTCACATGTAGACAGTGCGACGGAAGTCTGTTTCTTGCATTGCCAGGTAATTAACCTGCTCCCTAAAAACTGGCAACCGGCTGTTGTTGACTTGCTGTCTTTGTCACAGCCGCCCCAATCTGCATCACTAAAAGCAATAAAATCAAAATCATCATCATTAGGGTACCAAAGTCCTTTTGATGGACAACCCTTCAGATATCGAAGGATACGCTTGACCGCCGTCAGATGACTTTGTTTCGGCTTCGATTGGTAACGCGCACAGAGACACGTTGCATACATAATATCTGGTCGAGACGCTGTCAAATACATCAGAGATCCGATGATTGCTCTGTATGTAAATGGATCTGTCAGCTCCCCCTTAGCGTCGACTCCAATCCCGTGATTGGGTTGTATCGGGGTATCCATCGGCTTAGAGTCCTCCATCTGGAATCGGCTCAAGATGTCAGCAACATATTTCGTCTGGTGAATGAAGATCCCGTCGGTTCTTTGATCCACCTGTAAGCCGAGGAAAAACTGCATTTCTCCCATAGCGCTCATTTCGAACTTCTCCTGCATAACAGTTTCAAATTCCCTGCACAAGAGTTCGTTAGTTGAACCAAATATAATATCATCAACGTAAATCTGTACTAGAAGCAAGTCATCTCCCGTCTTCTTCGTAAAGAGGGTACAATCGACTAGGCCGCGCTTGAATCCTTTGGAGATGAGGTATGTACTTAGCTCCTCGTACCACTGTCTTGGAGCCTGGTGCAAACCATATAAAGCTTTGTT
The DNA here is from genome assembly GCA_028751855.1 of Ambrosia trifida. Lineage (NCBI taxonomy): Eukaryota > Viridiplantae > Streptophyta > Magnoliopsida > Asterales > Asteraceae > Ambrosia > Ambrosia trifida. The sequence goes on along the minus strand of CM054128.1, from coordinate 129,073,782 downwards.
CAGCACGTAGACCTTGTCCCGGTGGATTGGGTCCTCAAAGCCCGGTGGTTGCCCGACATAAACCTCCTCCTTGACTTTACCGTACAAAAATGCGCTCTTGACGTCCATTTGATAGACTTTAAATTTCTTGTACGAAGCAAACGCAAGGAACATCCGAATAGCTTCCATTCGTGCTACTGGTGCATAGATTTCGTTGTAATCAATTCCTTCAATTTGATGGAAACCCTGCACAACCAATCTGGCTTTGTTCCTTACAATAACCCCACGGTCATCCTTTTTGCATTTAAACACCCACTTAGTGCCTATTTTCTTTCGACCCGGTGGCAAATCTGTGAGCGTCCAGACTCCCAATTTCTGGAATTGCAATAACTCTTCCTGCATTGCCTCAACCCAGGCATCTTCTTGCAAAGCGTCTTTGTATGTCCTTGGCTCTACCTGGGACACGTAACATGCAAACGACCAATCATTTTGGTCACCAGATTTCTGAATTTTGGCATATAATGCTAAAGCACCAAAACTCTCTGGCGTATTAACGCTTTTAAGCTGCCCTCTGGTCATCACTCCACTACCAGGATCTCCGATCACTTGCTCCAGCGGGTGAATACGATGAATCCGAGATTCCGGATTAACAGGTACAATCACTCCCGTCTGAGCAGTCAAGTTCTCTGCAGCATCCTGATCATGACCCGTGTTAGATGATGAAGCAACATCTGGATTTGGAGTTGGGTTCACAGTTTGCTCTTCTAAATCTTCAGCATTTTCAAGAACGGCTTCTTCAAATTGTTCATCTTCAGATTCTGAAGTGTCTAATGAAGTTGAAGCTTCTTGAAACAACTCTTCTTCTTGTGTAGGAGCACTGGTATCACTAGAAGCTGGTGGGGGGTTTACGGTAATTGGACGCATCAACGGTGAAGTTGCCGCGTTTTCACATTCGTAAAGTAATCTGATCACAGCTTCTTCAACCAGGCTATCTAGGTTGAATGATTCAAAGAAATCTTTGTAATCAAACATCCAATCAGGGCCCGTACCTTGCAAATTTTGTGTGTATCGTTGAACTTCCACGTTAGCCCAATCCTCCACTTGACGAGTTCGCTTGTTGAATACCCGTTTGAGCGGGGTTGCATATCCAACAAAATATCCCTCTTCAGCTTTAGGACTAAACTTCTCGCTTGGATTCAACATCGTACATGGCGCCCCAAATGGTTCTAGATACTCTAAATTGGGCTTTCGTCGGTGTAACAGCTCATAAGATGTTTTTCCAAACTTCTTCACTGTCAAAACCCGATTTAATGTGTAGTTTGCTGCATAAATCGCCTCATTCCAGAACATTACCGGAAGATTTGAGTCAGCGAGCATTGTTCTTGCAGCCTCAATCAGAGTCCTATTCTTTCTTTCAGCAACACCGTTCTGTTGCGGGGTATACGGAGCTGAATATTCATGATGTATCCCTTTGCTTTCACAAAGTTCATCTATCTTTGCATTTTTAAACTCCGTCCCATTGTCACTCCTTATCCTTTTGATCTTCAAATTGTAAATATTCTCCAGCCGAGTGAACAGAACTTGTAAATTGGTAAAGGTGTCGCTTTTGTTCTTCAAACACATCACCCATGAGAATCGTGAATAGTCATCAGTGACGACTAAACAATAAAGCTCTCCAAGATGACTTTTGCGCTTGACCGGTCCAAAAAGGTCCATGTGCAGTCGCTCAAGCGGCATCTCAACAGAGTTAACCTTCTTCACTTTATGGGATTGTCTGTGTTGTTTTCCTTTCATGCAGCTCACACACTTGTCGTTCAGATGGAAATGTTTCACGTTGACTCCATCGACAAGTCCATTTCTCACTAACTGATTCATCTTTCTCAAATGAATGTGCCCCATCCTGCGGTGCCACATTATCGATTCTTTTTCAGTCGCCTTGGAAAGAAAGCATGTTATCTGTCCCTGTGGTGTCATCGCCTTAGACATATCAAGAATGTAAAGATTGTTGACTCGAGGTGCCATCAACATAACCCACTCCTTTGGAATCTTGAATCCCGGTTTGAGTATGTAGCAGGATTTGTCATCAAAATGCACAGAAAATTGTTTGTCGCATATTTGACTGACGCTCAACAGATTATAGTCTATCTGCTTGACATAAGATATCCGCTCGAAAGTCACAACTCCGTTACTCACGCTTCCTTCCATCGTGATATAACCTCCTTTATTTCCCGCGAACGCAACATATCCACCATTAATATTCTTCACATCAAACAGCAACGCCAAATCCCCCGTCATGTGGCCTGAAGCTCCACTATCAACAATCCAGAGACTGCTAATAGGGCCAACTGGAGCTCCCTGCACACAAAAAGTAAACAATTAGTTCTTTCGGGGGACCCAAGCCTGAGTCTTGGGCCTTTGAACTTTGGCTTTCAAAGAATCATTCTCAATGACTTTCTCAACAACTTTTTGTTTTGAATCAATCGTTTTCTGATTTGTCAAAACAGATTCATTCTTATCACTCACCTTTGACGTAGAGGCTCCTGGAGAACCATTAGGTGTCCAAGATTGTTCAGACCTTTTGAGAATACGAATTTGAGGTTTTGGTTTCTCAATAGGTTTCCGAACATTGTTACTAAAAGTAACTTTCTTAGCAACCTTATCTGATTGAACAGACTTAGGTCCAACATTTGATTTGACAATTGGTTTTTGTGGAACCTTTTGTCTATCAGCTGTTGTGTTCACCACTGGTTTTCTCCAAGATTGTTCCATTGCAATCCGATTCCTCCGATCATAATGAAATGGACGGTTGTTCCTCATTTGAAAATTGTTTTGATTATGAAAATATTGTTGAGGAACAGTCCGTCTATGCGGTGGAATGTAATGATCAATCGGCTTTTTGATGGAATTCTTAACCTCAACTTCATGTCTCTTGTGCCTTACATATGGACACTGAGCAAGTAAATGCCCGCGTTCTCCACATTTAAAGCACTTTCTATATTCCTCAAACACATAATGAGCATTTGGTGAAGCAAATGTTTTTACAGGAAATTGATCATTATATTGTTGATTTCTTAAACTCTCAGGAAGTGGTCCTTTCGAGTAAGAAGGTTCATGAAAACCATTTGCTTTATCATCAGGTCGAATGAACTCAGTGACATGTATTTTTGGCTCTTGAGGAGTTTCTGAAAACAGTTTCTTTAAGATTTCTGGTGGAATTTCATTGGTTCTTTCATGTTTTGGAAACCAAATTGTGCTTTCTTGCCAGATTTTATCAAGTTTAGAATAGTTAACATTTTTAATCGGAAATTCCTCATCAGCAATGATTTTATCAGATCCTTCCATCCGATAAAATACCTTTACAGATTTGTCACTGGTTTCATTCAGCTCATTCTTTTCAATCACATTCTTAACAACATTCTTTTTCTTAACATCAAACTTTTCAGACTTTTTATCATGAATAGCTTTAGCCATTGGATGAATATGATCAGATGGTGATACTGGTTCGGTAGTAATGATGTGATTTTCTTTTGGAATCTCACATTCATTATCAGATTTATCACTACCAGTATCATCATTATCTGAGTCTGAACTATCACTCTCAGCATAAACACCCTCATTGTTCAAGCCCAAAATCGGTCTCACATCTTCAGGATATGGTTCACCAATACTCGAGGTATTAGATTCCATATCTGATGATGAGTCTGATTTCACCGAACTCTCCGGTATAACTTGATGATAGTTATGGTTCTCAAAAAGAACCGGAGATGGTACAGACTTGTAGTTGGTGGTGTTATCATCAATGATATGATCCACAACATAAGCAACATTCTTATAGCTTTCTAACTTCTTGTTAACCTTTTCAGCAAAGCATTTAATGGCAGCCATTTCTAACTTGGTGTTTTCAATTTCATTGATGTAGTTATTTATGGCCAATTGTTTCAATGACAAAGTGTTTTTCAAGTCAGAAATGTCCTTTTTATAGCCATCTAACACTTTGTTAAAAGCATTTAACTCTTTGCGAGTAGATTGACAGTTTTGAATAGCACTATCACGTGAAATTCGGAGTTGTTTATTCTCCTCTGTCAACCTATCACAAGTCCCACAATATTTATCACTCATGACATCAGTGCTAGATTCAGAACTTACAGGTTTTGGCGATTCGGTCATGGCCATCAAAGCAAAATGAGCTTCCTTTCCAGTGAAAAACTTTGAGTAGTCGATCTTGGTGAAAGCATCATCAGCTATGCACGACTTCCTCGTCATCAAGAAATCAGCTTCTGCCAGCAACTGGTCAATATCATCATCCAAAGAATCAACACTTCCCTCTGTGTCTGATTCGCTCTCACAATCTGAATAGACTGATTTACACTCCTCGGAAACATCAGAAACTGAATCAATCACCATCCCTGATCTCTTCTCCTCAGCCTTAACCTCAACAGGTTCACTCTCCACTTCCATCTCTGTCTCAGAATCATCACTCTCGCTCTCCTCAGTTTCTTTCTTCACATCAACTACCACCGACTCTTCCAAATCAACCTGATAGGCAACACATGCCACATTCCCACCAGTAGTTACTTCTTCAACTCCTATTTGCATACCCGACCAGTCAAACCTCTCATCCTGCTGAGTTACCAAAGCTTGGTTTTGACTCGCATTCTGTTGAGTCTCAGTAGGTGTAGTGATAGGTACAACTGTTCGGTTTGGATGATTAGGAGATTGGTTTTGAATCTGGTTTTGAGTGTTTGGTTGTCTGTTTTGGTTGTTAAAGTTTTGGTTTTGGTAATTGTTGGTTTGATAAGAAACTTGGTTTTGTTGACGATTCTGGTAATTTGCATTGAAAGGGTTTCGGTTACCTTGTTTAGATGGCTGGGTGCATTCCCGTTTGAAGTGTCCTTTCTCTCCACAATTAAAACATGTAACCTTCTCCTTATTGAAACCATAGGTTGTGTTGGGAGAAGTTGCCAAGTCAGTCCTTCCTGTTTTCTCTATGAACTCTGTTGCTCTCCTCATTATACTCGCAAAAGCCCATTGAATGTCTATGAGTTCCATCTCTTCTTTATCGATCTGTGCGGAGTCTTCGTTGGTCAGGTTGTTGTTCCCAATCTGACTAGCAACCAAGCCATTGTAGGATGAAACCATAGCAGAGACTAATGCAATGTGTTGCTGAGCAACCTCCACAGTCACGTTACCTAAGTTGGATGTATCCAAAACCACCGGTTGTTTATGTTGAGTAATTTGGTTTGATGGTTGTTGTGATTGGTTAGCAGTGTAAAAACTAGCTTGTTGCATTGGAGAGACTGGTGAAATGTAGGAAGTATATTGTGGTGGTGTGTATGATGGTTGTTGTGTATAGGAATTGTATTGTGGTGGTGTGTAGTTGGTGGTTGGTTTTGATGAATCCATGACATTAGAAATACATGCAACATGTGGTGCTACACTTCCAGAGCTCGAGTTTCCGGCTGAAACTGAAGTACCTCCAAAATACAGACTTGGATTCTGAGGAATCTGCGACCTCCTAGCTTTCCTCCTATCCTCCAGCTCTTTGTTCTCCAACTTCTCAATAAACTCTGAAATGGTCCAGAATTGATAAGCATCCTTCTCTCTGAGTACTTCCACATGCTGATCCCATTGTGGTGGCAAAGCATCTGCAAACTTATCCACCTGCTTAGTCATGGGAATCTGTACACCATAGCTAGACAATTCAGACAATAAATGCATATATCTTGGAGTTAGTTCTTTCAAAGTTTCATTATAAATAAAAGAAAAATTATCAAACTCCTTGACTAATTCCTCCATTCTAAGACTCCTGGTCTTTTCATTTCCATCATGCTTCTTCTTCAGCTTATCCCAAAGCTGCTTTGACGTAGTACATGTCCCAAACTGATGCAACAGGTCACTTGTGATCGCCTGTGTCAGTTGAGAGAACGCCTTCTTCTCCACCACGTATTTCTTCTTTTCATCCTCAGTCAAGCTCTCCAGAGGAATCAACTCACCGGTATTCTCCAGAATCGGTGCTGTGTATCCTTTGACAATCATGCTCCACGCCTCAGCTCCTTCAACTCCCATGCCCTCCAGATGGATCTTGAACATGGTGTGCCACTGGTTGTACTCTTGCATATCCATAAGCTTAGGTGGCCGAGTCCCACTACCTGTAGACAAATCCTTAATCAAGGTAGAGATAGCGTTAGTGGTTTGAGTATTTACCGCCGCTGCAGCTACTCCCCAGTAATCTGATTGTAATGCCGGATGTGCTACATTCTGAGGCATCGTGCTCGTTGTCGTCATGTAGTTATGTGGTTGTGAGGATTGCGTGTTCGTCTTTTGAGCTGCAACAGTCCATGGGTCCATTGTCTGCTGTTGTGGTTGTGTTGGTGCTGATCCCTGAGTAGTCTGAAAACGCCACATGATCAAAATCTGAAAATCACAACACTTAGAAAAATTTTTAAAAAAAAATCTTAGGTTCGCCCAAAAATTGCTTGGTTCGTCCAAATTGTTCTAAGTTCGTCCACTATTTCTCACTTTCGTCCAAACTGATAGTACTTTCGTCCAAACAGTGATACCCGAAGGTGAGAATGACCAGAATGTAAAACAAATCAACACACTTTCCACTTTCGTCCTAAGCAAAACGGTCGAATGTGGAAATTACCACCCGAATGTGAAAAATATCAAACAAGTTTTCAGGTTCGTCCACTCAAACTCTCAGGTTCGCCCACTTTTTGTCAGGTTCGCCCACCACACTCAGTCCAGGTTCCAGGTTCGCCCCATATCAGCAGATCTCACTTTTGAAAAACGGTTATTGTTTGAAAAACGGTTATTTTGAGCTCAGATTTTCAAAAGTTCATGGATTTCAATGATCTCAATCAGGTTATGTTTCGGATTTGATTTGGAACAACTTTAAGTCTTGGAAAACTTGAATTTGACCACTAAATCACCTTTAAATCGATCAAAAACTATGTTTTATAATAGTTTTTGTAAAAACAGATGATAATTTGTCTAAAACATGTCCAAATCAACTCTGATCTTATCAAACTTGTTGTTGTATGATCCTCTATGCTCTGATACCACTTTGTGAGCGTTGGATTTTATCTAAAACAGGATATTATGATCATACAAGTCACAAATCTAGGTGCGGAAACCCTAGATCTGAACAAATTGATAATATGCTAATCACGACACAATCAAGATCATTTTCAATATCATTTTCATAGATTAACTTTCAATCAATAAGCATTTACAACGTTTATGTTAATCTAGAATCACAAAGACACTTTCACAAAAACACTACTGAACCTGCACTGAACCTGGACACAAATGATAACTCTCTTACATAATCAAAAACTCAAAAACTATATATAGCCTCTGCACATTCGCCCCTTTCTATAGGTCGAATGTGAGATTTTCCACATTCGCCCACTAAGAGTGGTCGAATGTGTTCTTCAGTCCATCCCAAATCTACCTTCGTCCACTTCAGTTCTACCTTCGCCCAGTTCTATTTCACCTTCGCCCAGTTTTTCTTCATTCGCCCCATATCAAAAATACCTTCGGCTACCCACTAACATGTGTTAATTATGTATATCCAATCCTTAGTCGCAAAATGCATCAACAAGAAAATTATTGTTTTGGAGTAATTTATCCTCACCCGCCACAACTACTCATGGCTGATAAGTGAACCAAACCGTGTTCTAGAGAATACGCAGTGTACCCTGCTCCATGGCTTCGTGCTGCTAAGTTCTGTCCTATCACGTGTTCGTCTCTCGCTCCCACCTTCAAAACTACTATTCCAAACATTGTTTTTTTTCCTTTCCTTATACTCTGATGTGTCTTTATGTAACATACTGTGTAGACAATGTGCATATAGACCGCAACCTCATCTGTGCTCTTCAGCCACCACATGAGTATGAAGAGAAAGCCGAAGCTACTGCTTAAGTGAGCTATGAATCGCCACATTTGCTTCAAGGTTCAGGTCAGTGAACGCAAATGGGAATTAATGATCTGTATGACTAAGTTTATGATTGGTATGTTTTCTACTTTTATCATTTTTATTAATTCATATTAGATTTTTCAACACCGGGACACTCCCGGGGTAATCAGCTAGTATACAATAAACACTTTACAACAGCAATGACACGACTCCTCAAGGAGTCATGTTATGAGTTCTAACGATTTGGTATTTCAACACTCAGAAGGAAAGAAAGTGCTCATATACCCAATTAGATTCAAACGGTCGATATAAGTGAGACAATACTTTTGGCAAACATTGGATAGGCAAGCTACGATAGTTTATCTAGTTCACAAAACATCATCATGGTTATGATCAATGAAATCCAAAATAAATTAGCACACGAAAGTAGCATTCCAAATGCCCAACATGCTAATAACAACTTTGTCAACAAAAAGTACAGGCGCACTCAAACAAGGTGTGTTTGAATTCACGACAATAACAAACATGTTGATGTAAAAAGGAATGTGCCAAAAAAAAAGTCATCCATTATTACAAGTCGATGAAGTGTTCACAACAAAGTTCTTTAACATTTTACATGATTCGATTCATCAAAAGAGTCGATTCAAGGAAACACATCGACAAGATAGAATTTCTTAGAACTTTCAGTTGCCTGTAAATTCACAATGACATGACGTTTGCGTAATTGTAAATTTACGTCACAAAATCATTCTATTAATCTCCTATCGCAAGTCATAATATAAACACCTATTTTAATCACACAATCACACGTATATATTACGTATATAGTGCTAGTCATGTGTGCCACCTTTTCTAGTGTCGTTCCCCGGCCACATTCCAGCTTGCGCAGTACCAGCTATAAGATGAAGTGCCTCATGTATACGTTCCAGACCGTAGTCGATGTTAACGAGGTAAGAATACCCTAATTCCTAGGGATGCGACAACGTAATGCTTCAAACATTACGTTTTGCATGCTGCTGCTACCAACTTGTCCAACTGTTTCACACGACACATCCTCGGTACATCCAACTTGAGTCAACATCCGTTGGCGATATGTATTATGTTCGAGGCATACTTTTATACTTTACATATAATTACACATAGTATATAATTCAAATAAATTATTCCTCATTACCAAGGAATAATGACCCAACTAAATTCTATGTGAATTAACACTTCGATACCTATAGCGAGGACTCGCTAGTCACTAGTGAGTTATACCTTGCCACTTCGTGCATTTATACCCTTCTATATATACATATAGAAAATACTCACTTACTATTCATATAAGAAAATGTTTCTTGTGCTGAAGATACGTGAGATGAGTTAGTGTAATCCCATACACTAGTTATCATTCAACTTATCTGTCAACAGTTAGATTTTTTTACTTCCTAGGCGTTCGTACTAAATGCTAGTCTTAGTAATTTCCAGTCCCTTATTTAAAACTCAGGTTAAAGCCTATATATTACCACCAACACCTAATTCGCTAAAACCTATAGCTCTGATACCAAACTGTCACATCCCAAAAATCTGCATCGGTTGTGAACATTTGGTATCTTTGCTATGCAGGTAATAATAAAATTCAGACTTTATTGATTCTGAACGCTTTTACTAAGCTTTCTAAGGTCTCCAATCCCAAGACATCACTTATATCTAACCGTGTCATTGCCAGTATCTAGACCTGAAAGACATACTTAAAAAAATCGACATAAAGTTGGTGAGTTCGTAATTTTATGTTAATTTCTCATAAAACCCTTTTCATTTAAATCACTGGGAAACTGTTTGAAAAATGTTATAAGAAAGTTTATTTTCTTTTCTCAATACCTTATCAGAGAAAATTCAATAAAAAGTCTTCTTGGAATCCTCGCCAAGTATTTCATTTTTTTACTTTACACTTCGACTCAACTCAATTAACATATATCTACCTACCCACAAAGATAAATATACTAGATTCTTGTCGATCGATCTTTTATCCCCAAAATGAGGCTTTATTGTGACACTCGCTAATTTTCCAGGTCAAATCCATACACCTATTAGACGAGTCTTTTTTTTTATTGCGTGCATTAGACATTGTTTTATTCAATTGTGTCATCTGAAGTCTAGCAAGGCCCGAACTATTGCAAATGATCACATTGACAACTTACGTTGTTGTACAATTATCTGATTAACCCGAGCGTTGGCGAGAACTGTTTAATCCTTAATCTCATTATTCTAGAACAAGTGTGTATATATATACACACACACACATGATGCCTATGTGCAACAAAATAAAGTCTATACTAGTGATTAAAAATACACTGGACAATACTTATATTTTGCGAATTTAATCAAATAGATTCTACATGTATTAGAGACTATAAAGGATCAACTAAATGTGAAAACAAAGATATCTTTATGTGTTTACATAAAAAATGATAAGTATCTACATTTGGACACAAGTCAACATTACAAAATATATATTATCTATGTATATATGGGTACATGTATGGGTGATCTTGAATATAAAAATAACATGAATGGTCACATCTCATTGTGCCATGAGTATGCTAATTGTACATGCCATGAATCTAGTGAAACTATGGGATTGAGACTTACATTACTTTGGTAAGATTCTTAATCAACACTAAGATATATGAAGGATATTAACCCGAGATAACCACCACCATCTCTCCTCACTATTTCGGCCCTTTCCCTTATGTCACTTCCATCAACTTTGATTTAACCTAGGAATTACAATAATATGGTAGCTAAACAAAGGTGTATTTGAACCTAGAAATAATCCCTTCCCAAAAGAATAATATCCACTTTACACCACCCCTAGAGCCGTCACCTTCCTATTCCTTTCTTCTTTCTTTTTCGGCTCAACACCCATCAAAACTATCATCACTCTTTTGAGGATAAGTCAAGTCATACAAGACAAAGCACCAAGAATGGAAAGATTCTTGTTGCACCTAGATCCATAGTAGAAGACTTGCCCTTGTAGAACCTATTTCCTCTCCCTCTCGGCTCACCACCACTGAAACCACCACCCTCTTTCCTTCCTCTCCTTTTCGGCCAATGCACCCTCATTAGTCACCTCCACCCTTTTTCCAATGTTCCCTAATCACATGACACAAGAAAACCTTGATCATTAGTCTAAATCAATCCTATGTTGAGTCACATTATGGAATGATTAAGGATAAAGAGGCTAAACATAGAAATGGAAATATTCCTTTTGCATTAAGACTCAAGGGAGTTGACTTACCCTTCTTGGCCATTTCTCTTCTTCTATCTCGACTATATATAACTGCCCCCACCCCAATACCATTCCATACCAATTAAAACTCACACAAACTCTCCCAAAACCTCTCTAACCCTCGGCTCAGTCTCCCTCATTCGACACGCATTTGCATGCCCCAAATATCCATTCCAAAGATAGGAAACCCGTCCCTAAGGAAGTCCAAGTTTCTTGGAAGCGTGGACGCAAGACGAACCATCAAGCTAGCCTCTTTTCTTTCTTTTTTGGCTAACTCACACCTAGTCTCGACTAAGTGGTATGAAAACTCAACCTAACTTTGTTACTTCCTGTATTCTAAACTAGATTGTTCAACCAAGTTAATGTATTCACACTAGAACACTAAAACTAGTAAACTTTCTAGTTAAGAAGGAAAATATTATTGTTTTGTGTATCTATGTGTATATGTGTATGTGTATGTGTATGTGTATGTGTATGTGTATGTGTATGTGTATGTGTATGTGTATGTGTATGTGTATGTGTATGTGTATGTGTATGTGTGTGCATCATGTACACATGTGGATAGATATATATGTGTGTGAGTCGTGGTATATGTATATATGTATGTGTATATGTGGACTGAGTGTGTAGATATGTAGGTATGTGTGTGTGTGTGAGAACCGTGGTATATGTATAGATATGTATGACACCTCATAGAAAATTATCTTATAAATTCCTTTTTGCTCCAAAATCATGAAATTTTAGGTGTAGTATCTTGACACCTAAAATGTGGAAAACCTCACTGTGGAGGGAAGGAGGGGTAGGGGTAGGCCCAGGTTAACGTGGGATGAAAGGATTTGGAAAGATTTACAAGAGTTACATCTCTCTGAGGACATGGTCCAGGATAGGAGCTTGTGGAGACATAGGATTAAGGTTAAAGACAGCTAGGATAGGTTCATAACAGTTGATAGATGTGTCATGTGACATCCGTCACCTTCATCTTTAATAAATTGCCAAATTTGGTCCCTATACTTTTCAACGTTGTCGAATTTATTTAAAAACGTGGGTTACTTTTGAATTATAAATATAAACGGTTATTGAATGTGTGAATTTTAGTCGAAACTTACGAAATACAAATTTAATTAGTTATTTTATAAGTTCAGATAAAAAGTTAGTTCTAAAAATCTTTGGATTAACTAAAGTTAAAATCAAGTTAGTTTGGTTAAGTTTTATAAATGAAAATTAACCAAGTTATTAACAAAAAGCAACTTAGTTAAGGTTAAAGGACCATTTTTGCCAATAAGTGAAAGTTTTCAAAACTGAACTCCCTCCTCCCTGACTTTACGTTTTTTCCGACGGGAGGATTTCCGGCTACCGAAATCCTTTCCGGCGACCTTGAATCATGGGTAGTAACACATCATAGAAGCTGTTAATCGCGCCTCTTATGATTTTCCATCGATGTGTAACTGTTCTATGTCCTCAGTTATCATTAAACGTGTTAAAATCCTAGTTTAATTCGTTGTTATTACTTGTAACCGCCGGAAATATAAAATGCATTAACACGAGCCTTTTACTCGACCATTATATAAATTGATAGTGCCATATTGTTTCTGCACCTTTACACATCCTAAACCCACCTTTAAATCAAACAAAACGTGACCAGAAGACCCTCCAATCGTGAATCTATGTGCGGCTTTGGTTCTTCACGGTTGCGGCGTCAAACGAGTTTATAGGTACGATTTATTGATGCCATTCTACTCGGTTATTATTCAGGAGTAAAAGCCCCATAATCTTAGGCGGGATCTAGTCTGTTATCAGGTCAATTGAAAAAGGGGCTAGGGTTAGGGTTTTGCTAGTGTAGATTAGGGAAGAAGATGATGACCACTTAACATATTATTAATATATATATAGTTTCAATTAAAATTAACAAAAGGATTTGTGGTGGAGTGGTTTGTTAGTGTGTTGGTGTGGGAATTGATCCAGGTTCGAACCCAAGCACCATCAATTCTTTTTCAGCATTTTTTTTTCTTCCTTTTCCTTTTTCCTTTATTTGGTTATTTATTATATATATAATACATATAAACTTAGAATATTCATATTAAATTCATTTTTGCTCCAAAAATTATAAAAATTTAGGAGTAGCTTCTTGACACCTCATAGAAAATTAGAATATTCATATTAAATTCAATTTTCCCGAAAATGTTTTATTCTCATATTTTTATTGAATTTATTTGTTTTAATCATATTTAATTGATTAAAAAATCATTTTTAATGATTTTAATCTCAAACTTTTTGGGAGATTATTTCTAATCATTATGAACGGAAATAAAAATATTTGGTTCAGAAAACATTTATTTTTATTGATTTTACTATTTTTTAATCATTTAAACATGATTTAATCTCATTAAATCAGTTTTCAATATAAATAAGTTTATAAAATTTTGGGGAAAATTATTTTCATTACTCTACATAAGAAAATATCCCTTTTCTATAAAAATACCATTTTTGGGTCATGTCTTGTATTATTAGCATTATTTATGTTTAATTAGACATAATTAAACATTTATTTATTTACACTAATTAAACATCTATTTTATAAATACTTTTCTTGTAAAATAGAAATGTTTTGTGTTTGAAAATCTTAATTACCACTTGTTGGATCATTGTGAAACTCATAATTATTTAGTTATACATTTATGATTATCGTATTTATTTTAATTTAGTTAAAGTAATTAACTAAATTATTTTGCTCTAATTATTCCACAACATATTTTACGCAAATATTCAATTAGTAATAACTATATTACCTACACCACATTTATAAACTTGGACATATCATTTGTCATATACAACTTTTACATTAATTTGATTTATCATAAAAACTCTAATTCCCCAAATCGACTTAGCAAACCCTAATGCCTTAGATCCTAGATACCTTAGACTCTTAAGACGTTTTCCATTTATTAGTATTCTTATATGTTATAGGTAGAATTCTTCGGAATTCCAATTCTTTTACTCACGACAGATTAAATTGGATTTCATCGCTTTCGCAAACGCTGAGTATACTTATTCCCATTTTTATTTTTACACTTTTGGGGTGAAACATGTACACGTATACAAACTTACACATACACTTACACATAATCTTGTATACGTTTACAATTCATATACGTGTCTCGTTATCTTTGTTCTTTATGCTCGACTTAAGCGTAGTTTACTTACATTGTATGCTCGAAATCGTTATCTAGACTTAACTAAAGTTAAGGTGCTCAAATGAACAAATGCTCAAATAGACGTAACTTAAGTTACGGTGCTCAAATGCTCAAAAAGACGTAACACATGCTACCGTGCTCAATTCATTGTGAAACGTGTTAGGATGCTTTATGTGAATCATATTCGTTAGACTTTATTATGTTTGTTTACTACGTGTTTACGTAATGCCTTGATCAATCTTGACACATGAATTGTAAATCTTTTCCTTTAAACTTATATTATATATAAACTTATGTATGCTCACCAACATTATTTATGTTGACAAAATTACTTTCGTACATGTTTCAGGTTTGCATGATGCTTCACATAGGACTCTAGGCTTAGAATGAATTTAATCAGTTTAGTTCGTTGAAACATGTTGTAATTGCAATCCTTGTAAATCAACTTGTAATTACATTGTAGTACCATGAGCTTTTGAACAATCGTCACCACGTGACACCTTGATGTTTTCGCCATTGGTTGGGCTGTTACAGATTGGTATCAGAGCCATGGTTATAGGGAATTAGATTAATAGTAAATGACCTAGACTATAACTAAGAAGCTATTCTTGACCCAATTTGTGCTTATTTGTTTATTTGTTCCACTAACTTTTCTCCTTTGTTACCTTTCGTTCTTTCCCCTATCCCTCCTTATTTATTACTTCTTCATCTTGGGCATTGAGAAGTGACTTCATGGAGAAAATGATTGCACTTTGGAGCATGTTGGACATTCCTGGCTTAATAACCTACCCTTGTTTTCATTGATTTTTCATTTCTTCAAAGTGTGAGAACTCTACGTGAGACGATACGTGCAATCGGGAAGGGTGGATGCCTGTACACTGGGTTTTCTAGCATAGGCAAGCATATTGCATAAATCCGAATCAACCGACGCACCTGTTATGCCTACCTGGGGATTCCTGGAGTGAGTGTCCACTTATAAGCTAAAGCACGTCTTCATTAATCTCCAATTGAGTTCGATACTTCGAACAATCAAAGTTTTTGTCGGATCTTATGACTAGACAAGAACAATCCAATGTTCTATTGACTAATTCTTGATTTCATCGTGATTTACTTTATGTTATTATTTTTTATATCTTTGTGATACATTTTCATACTTGGCTATTTCAAACACATGTTGCACAACCTCATTTATACCTATGATGATTTTATTATCTTGAGTTGACTCTCATAAAATTCTTTATTTATAGATGGCTCGTAGTCGTTTTGCTCGTACTCCTAAGCATAAGTCTCATCTTCGATCTAATAGTCAAATTGCGTCACTAGCGGCAGAACAGGTTGTTGCTATGATTCCAAACTTAGTTGCTGAGTTGAGCCAAAGCAACAACACTGGAAATTTTGGAACCATGGGAGGTGGTAGAACTCATTGCACCTTCAAACATTTTAACTCTTGCAACCCAACGAAAGTCTCTGGGGAAGAAGGTGCTACTGGCCTTCTCCAATGGTTCAAGAGCATGGAGAATACTTTTATTAACAGCGAATGTCCTGACGAACTGCGCGTTCTCTATGCCACCAGTGCCTCCAAAAGGGGGCATTGACTTGGTGGAATGGCGAGAAGCGAAATCGGGGCGCTGATGTTGCTTTAGCTTTGACTTGGACTGAAGTGAAGGATCTCATGATTGCCAAGTTCTGCTCTAGGAATGAAATCAAGAAACTTGAAGATGAGTTTCATGGATTGAAACAAGACAGTGGGGAAAATCTGACATACAATACTCGTTATCATGAACTCAGATTATTAGTTCCACATATGGTTACTCCAATCTCTCGAGCAATCGAGAAGTACATTGAAGGATTACCTGACCTGATTCAAGATGTAGTCACTGGAAGCAACCCCACTACGGTTGAAGAAGCCATCCAACTTGCAGCCTCATTGACAGAAAAAACATGTGAGGAAAGGAAACCTGGTTAGGAAAGTAAGGAATGCGACTGCTGAGAAAACTACCACTATTGTAGGACCATCTAAAGTGGTTTCAGCTAAGGCTGCCACCACTTCTGCAAATCCCAAGAAACGAAAAAGCGATAATCACGATCACATAACTCCTATGACACAACCTCCTGTCAAGAAAGGCTATATAGGAGTCCATCCTTAATGCAATACTTGTAGGTATGATCACCCTGCTCACCTCCCATGTCGTAAGTGCACTACATGTGGAAGATTTGGACATTTTGCCACTACATGTTGGGAAAGCACTCAAGATGAACAGGAACAACTTCAGATTACTAATGGTAGGGCGTGTTACAACTGTGGCGACCCTAATTATATGCGACATCGATGCCCTGAACTCATTAATGTAAATCAGGTGATTTGTCAAAACTGAACTATGGATGGAATATTCTTAAGTCGCGAGAATGCTATACCTGTGTTTCCATTTTCTTGATTTTCATTTTCATTTTGTACTCAATCTACATCGTACTCTTAAGCATATAACGTTTGGAGATCTCTTTGTAGTTTATTATGAGCGAATCTCAGTTTGAAATCTATCGCGTTTGACTTTATTTTTTTGATCTATTGAAATGCACGAAGTTGATAACTTGAATTATGTGACACTTGTGTACTATGTTACAAATCTCTTTTTATCATATTACATGTTATAGAAAAGAGATCTATTCATTATACGTATGAACTTGATTGACGATATATGTGCTAGTGTATCTATAGATATGGGAATTTGCTGAACGTGAATTTTCAAAAATCATTGCCCTTGCCACATAGT
Organism: Ambrosia trifida; assembly: GCA_028751855.1. Taxonomy (NCBI): domain Eukaryota; kingdom Viridiplantae; phylum Streptophyta; class Magnoliopsida; order Asterales; family Asteraceae; genus Ambrosia; species Ambrosia trifida. The sequence continues at coordinate 129,056,646 of CM054128.1, read as the reverse complement.
ATATAGTCGTCTTTAAACAGAAGACATATATATACCAATTTGTGTGTCAGGCTAGTCTTTATGTGAATCATTTTTTTTCTCAATCTTTTTGAGTTAAAGTATTTTGTTGACTTGAGGAACACTTATAGAATCCTAATGTGTTGTAGTGAATTGGTGTTATAGAAGGACATAACACCTTAATGTAAGGTAAATTAGCGATTGCGGTGCGGAACGTAATCATTAATTTACAGGTACATGAGGGTGGTGTGAAATTCTATTTAGGCTATTGGTAGACAATCAGTACGAGTCCAAAGTATCGGGAGTGTGGTGGGTTAGCTGCGGTACACCCTATATATAAGCATAAACGATACTACGGGAGAGGACTAGGAGTCTGGCCAAGAATTTACCCATTACTTATTAATTACCTCTTCATTAGATCATTGTCCAACAGCTAGCATTTTCGATAAGAACGTTTTACAAAAGCTTCAATTAGTTTTGTTGGAGCCTTCCTTGTTGACCACATCTACAGAAAACCTTAAACTTTGTAGACTCTTACACCTTCTGTTAGTCGAAATTCTGTTGCATGTCCTTAATAAAGTTCGGTCAGAAACTTTTCTAAAGAAGGGGAGACTGCTTCATTAGTACCTCTGCCCTCACCGGTTACACATTCCCAAAGCCTTTCACATTTAAACTCTCAATTTCTTAATCTCGGGTCAACTGTCAAACGTTTTGAAACTTTTACTTTGGGTATTAGACAACTACTTTAAAAATTTATCAAAACATGAATGGTGTGACATTTTTTAAAAACCTAATTAACTTTTACTACGTCTTTTGTTTCATAGAAACCTCCGCTTGAAAGAAATTTCGAGACGAAATTTTCTAAAGTAGGGGAGACTGTGACATCCGTCACCTTCATCTTTAATCAATTGCCAAATTTGGTCCCTATACTTTTCAATGTTGTCGAATTTATTTAAAAATGTGGGTTACTTTTAAATTATAAATATAAATGCTTACTAAATGTGTGAATTTTAGTCGAAACTTACGAAATACAAACTTAATTAGTTATTTTATAAGTTAAGATAAAAAGTTAGTTCTAAAAATCTTTGGATTAACTAAAGTTAAAATCAAGTTAGTTTGGTTAAGTTTTATAAATGAAAACTAACCAAGTTATTAACAAAAAGCAACTTAGTTAAGGTTAAAGGACCATTTTTGCCAATAAGTGAAAGTTTTCAAAACTGAACTCCCTCCTCCCTGACTTTACGTTTTTTCCGGCAGGAGGATTTCCGACTACCGGAATCCTTTCCGGCGACCTTGAATCATGGGTTGTAACGCATCATAGAAGCTGTTAATCGCGCCTCTTATGATTTTCCATCGATGTGTAACCGTTCCAAGTCCTTAGTTATCATTAAACGTGTTAAAATCCGAGTTTAATTCGTGGTTATTACTTGTAGCCGGAAATATAAACTGATAGTGCCATATTGTTTCTGCACCCTTACACATCCTAAACCCACCTTTAAATCAAACAAAACGTGACCAGAAGACCCTCCAATCGTGAATCTATGTGCGACTTTGGTTCTTCACGGTTGCGGCTTCAAACGAGTTTATATGTACGATTTATTAATGCCATTCTACTCGGTTATTGTTCAGGAGTAAGAGCCCCATAATCTTAGGCGGGATATGGTCTGTTATCGGGTCAATTGAAAAGGGACTAGGGTTAGGGTTTGGCTAGTGTAGAATGGGGAAGAAGATGATGAACACTTAACATATTATTAATATAGATGGTTTCAATTAAAATTAACAAAAGGATTTGTAGTGGAGTGGTTTGTTAGTGTTTTGGTGTGGGAATTGATCCAGGTTCGAACCCAAGCACCATCAATTCTTTTTCAGCATTTTTTTATTTTCCTTTTCCTTTTTCTTTTATTTTGTTATTTATTATATATATAATACATATAAACTTAGAATATTCATATTAAATTCATTTTTGCTCCAAATATTATAAAAATTTAGGAGTAGCTTCCTGACACCTCATAGAAACCTACCACATTTTTATTTTTCCAAAAATGTTTTATTTTCATATTTTTATTGAATTTATTTGTTTTAATCATATTTAATTGATTAAAAAATTGTTTTTAATGATTTTAATCTCAAACTTTTTGGGAGATTATTTCTAATCATTATGAACTGAAATAAAAATATTTGGTTCAGAAAACATTTATTTTTATTGATTTTCCTATTTTTTAATCATTTAAACATGATTTAATCTCATTAAATCAGTTTTAAATATAAATAAGTTTATAAAATTTTGGAGAAAATTATTTTTATTACTCTACATCAGAAAGTATCCCTTTTCTATAAAAATAATATTTTTAGGTAATGTCTTGTATTATTAGCATTATTTATGTTTAATTAGACATAATTAAACATTTATTTATTTACACTAATTAAACTTCTATTTTATAAATACTTTTCTTTTAAAATAGAAATGTTTTGTGTTTGAAAATCTTAATTACCATTTGTTGGATCATTGTGAAACTCATAATTATTTAGTTATACATTTATGACTATCGTATTTATTTTAATTTAGTTAAAGTAATTAACTAAATTATTTTGCACTAATTATTCCACAACATATTTTATGCAAATATTCAATTAGTAATAACTATATTATCTACACCACTTTTATAAACTTGGACATATCATACAAACTTTAATTCCCCAAATCGACTTAGCAAACCCTAATGCCTTAGATCCTAGATACCTTAGACTCTTAAGACGTTTTCCATTTATTAGTATTCTTATATGTTATAGGTAGAATTCTTCGGAATTCCCATTCTTTTACTGACGACATCTTAAGTAGGATTTCATCGCTTTCGCAAACGGTGAGTATACTGATTCCCCTTTTTATTTTTACACTTTTGGGGTGAAACATGTACACGTATACAAACATACACATACACTTACACATAATCTTTTATACGTTAACAATTCATATACGTGTCTCGTTATCTTTGTGCTTTATGCTAGACTTAAGCGTAGTTTACTTACATTGTATGCTCGAAATCGTTGTCTAGACTTAAATAAAGTTATGGTGCTCAAATAGACGTAACATAAGTTACGGTGCTCAAATGCTCAAAAAGACGTAACACATGCTACGGTGCTCAATTCATTGTGAAACGTGTTAGGATGCTTTATGTGAATCATATTCGTTAGACTTTATTATGTTTGTTTACTACGTGTTTACATAATGCCTTGATCAATCTTGACACATGAATTGTAAATCTTTTCCTTTAAACTTATATTATATATAAACTTAAGTATGCTCACCAACATTATTTATGTTGACAAAATTACTTTCGTACATGTTTCAGGTTTGCATGATGCTTCACATAAGACTCTAGGCTTAGAATGAATTTAATCAGTTTAGTTCGTTGAAACATGTTGTAATTGCCATCCTTGTAAATCAACTTGTAATTACATTTTAGTACCATGAGCTTTTGAACAATCGTCACTATGTGACACCTCGATGTTTCCGCCATCGGTTGGGGTGTACATGTCATAGGAAATAAAATTTGCTCACACACTTTTTTGTTGGTCTTTACATGTGATTGTTGCCGTGTACTTTATAGATTCTTTATAGTGGTATATCTTTTCCATTTTTACCTTGTATTCTTTTCAACATCTTGGTGATATTGTTAGTTTAAAATATTATTATCACTATTATTATTTTATTTAATTATTTTTATTTTTTATTATTTTTTATTTATTATTATTATTATTAATTTTATTATTATTATTATTATTATTATTATTATTATTATAATTATTATTATTTTTATTATTATTATTATTATTACTATTATTATTATTATTATTATTATTATTATTATTATTATTATTATTATTATTATTATTATTATTATTATTGAGCCGAGGGTCTCTTTGGAAGCAGCCTCTCTATTCTCAAGGATAGAGGTAAGGTTTGTCTACATCTTACAATCCCCATACCCTACCAATAGTTCTTTATTCGTGGGATTTCACTGGCTATGGGATTGATATCTTGACACCTCATAGAAAATTATCATAATTTATTTTGTGGAAAATATCTTATTTTCATATTTTATTAATTTAAATTGTTGTAATCATATTTAATTGATTAAAAATTCATTTTTAATGATTTTGATCTCAAAATTTCTAGAAAATTATTTATATGTATGATAAATTGATATAAAATTATTTTCCCCAAAAATAGTTGTTTTTGTTTTTTTTATCATTTTTAATAATTAAAATATGATTTAAATTCATTAAATTTGTTTTAACTGTAAATAAATTGAGAAAAATTATGGAAAAATTATTTTCATTCTTTTACATCAGAAAATAATCATTTTTCACAAAAATATTATTTTTGGACCATATCTTATATTTTTAGCTTATTTATATTTAATTAGTCATAATTAATTATTTAATTAAATATAAACTATAAAACCTGTTTTATGAATATTTTTTTATATAAAACAGAAATATTTCTAAGTGTGAAAACCATAATTGTGTATGTTTTATTTATTTTTATACATTTATGTAATTAATTGCAATTATTGTAATTATATAAATTCCTTATGTTATTTAACTAAATCTTTGAATAAAATTACTTAGAATACTTTATTCAAAAATATTCAAATAGTAATACTTATTTTCTTAGTCGTATGATTGATCTTAAAGCATAATATACTTTTTGAATTCGAAATGTTTATTAAAGTTGAGTTATCGTAAAACGTCATCTTTCCTATATAATACTAGCAAACCCTAATGCCTTAGATTCTAGATGACTTAAATTTATAAGTCACTTCCCTCATTAGTATTCTTATACGTATAGGTTGAGTTCTTTGGAATTCCCAATTTTTATTTTGTGACGAGCTTTGTTGGATTCATTCGCTTAGCAAAAACTATGAGTACACTTATCCCCTTTTTCGTTTTCTTACACTTTTGGGGTGAAACATGTACACCTATGAAACTTACACTTACACATATTTATAATCGTTTTTACATACAATTCATAAACGTGTTATGCTTTGAATTCTTGTGTTTTATGCTTAAACATAAACATAGTATATGATGTGCTAAGAGTAGTTTAATAAAAATAACTAAATTAAACCTAAAACTAGACACCTAGTAATACTCTAGACTCACTAAAATTAAACTACTGACCGGCAAGTGAACCGATCGACTCTAGTAAAGCTAAAGTAAGTCCGGATATCGAACCCACGAGACTCTAATGGAAAACGGTAACTAGAGTCGAAAACTTATCTAAATCTGAAATTAAATGATTTTATTATTTTAGAGGGGGGTTTTACTAAAAACTAAATTCAAGAAAAATAAAGGTTAACTAAAATAAACTAAACTAAAGACGCGAACTGCGCTGAGTTGAATTCAAGTGATGGCGGAAATAATACCTAGGTTAGAATCCTACTCATGACTGACGAACTTTAATGGTTATGGAACTAGCTATGGAACCGGGATCTTCAGATACTAAACTTACAGGATAAACTAGAGGACCCTCGACCCTTCTCAAAAAGAAACCTAAGGTTACCTATAAGTCGTTAAACTACCGATTGAGAGGTTACCCTTACAGGCTTACCTACTATGATGATAAAGTACCCGCTAGACAGTCTACCTTACAGCGCGAAAGCCTCACTACACCGAGAGTGCAAGGGGTAACTATAGAGAACCTAACCTGACTCGATAAGCAAGTAGTGGTAAGGAAACTAGGAAGATCTTCTTACAAAGCATCGAGATCTAGCAATGTAACACCCTAGAAATATCGACAATCCCGCACCTTATAGCTATTGGAATTGGAAAAACACCTAGAACTATCCAATCAACAAAAACAACTCCTATGGAAAACACTAGCAATTTACCATAAAGTAGTTGTTAACACAAAGTCCACAACCTAACAGACATTCATACATGAAAGGCATTCACAAAAACGCATGTTGAGTAAATAATTATTAATTGAACAATAAAGGTACGCATATACACCAGTTCAAAAATAATCAGAGTCTTTACTAAATCATAAATCCATAGTCAAAATTTCAAAAACCATAAAAACAATCATTCAATCATGAGTATTCATCAAAACCTAAGTAGTAATAAAAGGTTTAGCCTCTAATCGTCATGATAAAATCAAAAAAAATAAAAACAAGTTAAATTCATGATGTTTATACGGGTATTGAATTAGGAGTGAGCATACGAAAACCGATAACCGAAAAAAAACCAAAACCGAACCAAAAATAACCGAAACCGAATTAACCGATCGGTTACGGTTAACATATGGCCAAAACCGAACCATTCGGTTACGGTTTTGGTTTTCCTTTCTTCCGTAACCGAAATAACCGAAACCGAACCGATAGTTATATACCTAAAGTATTTTTCATACATATATCCATGTATTTGGAACATATTTTCATGTATTTCTTGTATATTTCATGCATATCTATGTATTTGAAATATATCTTTTACTAGCTTTTATCCCGGGAGCGTCCTGGAGTTGAAAAATATAACAATTCTAATAATACTAATACTAATAGTTATAATTATTACTCTTGTAATTAAATAAATAAAAAAATAACCTTGCTATAAGGTTCTCTTGATGAAGTATACCTATGCATCTTTAGAAGAGTAAAATTCCAATGATAGCATGGCGATTCGTCTGAATTTCAACATCATAGATAAGAACCTGGTTTAAAAAAAAACATGATTACTGAATAACCTGAACACTTTGTGTTTTTTTTCCTGTATGAACAAAACCCCACAAAAAATAGTCGTTTTTTTCTCTAGTTTTTTTATATAGCACTATGGTACTTATTGGAAAGATAATAAAACCCTCGTTAATTTGGTGTAATTTTTTTCTTTAAAAAATCTCGTATATAAAAGATATTAACGTTTAAAAATTATGGGAGGAAACTTAAGAGGGAAAAATTTAAATTTGTTATTAAATTCTTTTTTCATAAAATAACTCAATTTAATTTTAGTAAATTAGGTTTTATATTATTACTTGTTTTTTTTTTTAATTTGCCACATGGCATGACACATGACACACTCAAGGGGGAGAATGCCTTCTTGAGTGCCATGTCATTAAAATTGCTTTCTTTTATTATATACTAGCTTTTATCCCGGGAGCGTCCCGGGGTTGAAATATCTAATATGACATAATAAAATATCTGATATGACAACATAATTAATGACTTCCCAATACATGATTAATGAATAATAATAATAATAATAATAATAATAATAATAATAATAATATTATTATTATTATTATTATTATTATTATTATTATTATTATGAACAAATCTCTGCCATAAATAAATTATCATATTCAAATATAAAAAAAAGAATCTCTACCTATGAAGTTATGTTTATCATTTCTTATTCAAATATAAAAAACCCTAAGCCGTGATTTATTAGTAGAGTAAAATATATTTACATACAAACCCCCACACAAAATAGTCTTTTTTTTTCATTTTTTATATAGCACTATGGTACTTGTTGGAAAGATAATAAAACGCTCGTTAATTTGGTGTAATTTTTTTCTTTAAAAAATATCGTATATAAAAGATATTAACGTTTAAAAGTCATAGGAGAAAACATGAGAGAAAAAATTTAGTTTTGTTTTTAAATTCTTATTTTTTTTCCTAAAATACCTCAATGGATATATAGATAGATTTTTAATTTATTTAAAAAAGTAAAAATAAAAAAAAACTCATAGTGCCACGTGGCACATTCAAGGAGGGGTTGAGGTCTCCATTAAATGCCACATCATCATAAGTCAATTCTTTTATTAATAGTTACTAGGTGAGATCCCGTGTGGAAACACACAGGAGGACCAGGCCAACCCCTATCCGCTGTACGCTAACCACTGACGCGTCAGCAAACAAAACGTCTGTTTCGTAACGTCTGTTTATATTGACGCTTCAACAGACCAACTCTTATCCATTGTACGGTAACCACCGACGCGTCAACACGCCAAATGTCTACTAAGAGGAACCGCTGTTTCGCAACGTCTGTTTATATTTTTAACACTGATCAGATGTTTAATAACTGAAAGGTTACAACCAAGAAACAAAAACTCTACAGTTTGATTAAAAACCAAATCTAATCAACGTTAAACAAAACAAATATAATCCACTTTAAACATCAATATATATTATGAATTCCATCTTCATAACATCTGTTTATACATATGAATATAAATTAGGAATAATAAACTTAAGCTTCAATTCCTTTGAAGGTACAATTCCTTTTGTTCTTGAACTTTAAGCACTTTACGCATATGAAACTCAATATGCGTATTAACTCATTTATATGAGATGGATGGTATCCACGGCTAGTTAAAGGAATTAATAAACTTAAGCTTCAATTCCATTTAAGCTTCAAGCTGTGCGTGTAGATCCTTGAATCGTGTCAAAAGCTCTACATCCTAAATACCGGACTCTGAATTGCACAACACCAACAAATCACGAACAGCAGTCGAAGGGATTGACTTCAAAATCCATTGAACATTGTCTCGCTCAAATATGCCTAAGTGCAAAGTGTCAAAACAAATCTTCAACTGTCTTGTAGTCTTCAAATCTTGATAGTATTGTTCTGTAATTTGATTAAGAACAAATATCTTCATTTCATCTTCACGTTTATCACTTGGGGCTGACATTGATCCAATTGGTGAAGACTGAAATGTAAATGTTATATTAATATTAATGAAAATCGTTTATGATGAACTTCCAGATGTCTTTAGTATTTTATAGACCAATAACGCGTAAAGATGAAAGGTCATACGATAGAACAGTTATTATACTTGGGTTAACTTCTTAAACGAAAGGTTTTCTTCTAATGATTACTTAATTAATTTCAAAACGTTTATACTACCTAAAAGGTCTAAACAACTTGTTAAACATAAATAGGCAAATGCTTTGGAAAACGAATAGACGAAATAGTTAACTATCAGTTTAACAAAGGATTTTTGAAATTTTAATTAAGTAGTTTTGTATAGTAGATACGATTTTCATTAAGTACGATTTAATTTTAAATGTTAAGCTATGTTTTTTTAAAAAACAACATTATCTATCCCATCGTCTTTTGTTTGAGAACATCTGTTTATTACCATCTGTTTGTGAATGTTGAAAACAATTAGTTTAAGTACTGTTTGTGTATGTTGAAAAAAATCATTTGCTGTAAACAAAACTTATTTACTAGTATCTGTTTCTTTCTTTTATAACAATTAATACCAATAATATAAAAAAAGGTTCTTTAACTTGTTTGGTAAAAAGACCTTGTAACTAAAAATGGTTATCTAAAAATGCTTACGAATAACCCTCAATCAAAATTGAATAATTACAATTCCATAGTTTGAGTTAAACATTGCATTGAACACAAATAAACACAAAAAGGAATAAACTACTTTAATGATTACAAAATTACAATATCTGAATTTACAACCTACATAAATGTCACACCCTCAAATTTTCACTTGCGGAGTTTTACCGCGAGGCGCGCGACACACCAGGATCCAAGTCAACGGTCACAATAAACGACATCTATATGATATGAAAACAACGTAAATTGCCCATTAAGTTTCAAAAATCCAACCATCACTGTGGAAGCATAAAACTTTATTACAACTCAAAAGTAAAACATGAAAGTCTGGTAATACTCAAAATGAAATGCAAATGGATCCTAGACGCCGTGAGACTCTGTGCGCCTAAACTCAGTGCTGCTACCTTAGCGACCTGAGAAAACATGCCAAAAAGACGTCAACATATAATGCTGGTGAGTTCACAGGTTTTAAGTTCATAAGCGTTTCAAGCATAAAGAGTTTCATCTAAAAAGTACCAAGTATGCAAAACCTTTAAGTAAATAACAAACGTTCCCTTACTACTACGATTGTGTTGCTGAAACCATTACTGACAAGTGTTGCATGTGTTGCTGCCCGTGTTTGAGTTGCCAAAGATAGAGACAATATGCACCTGCCCGGCTCCCAGCCGTCGAGTGGGGTTCGTCAAGCCCAATAGATCTATCCACGTTTCCCCCGTTGTGCCCCGCACATTCATGGTTTCGATAGGGATTTCAGGTTTCATCGTATAGTAAATAAGTGCCAAGCACCAAGTGCCAAATGCCAAGTGCCAATGTTTAAAAATTCCAAGTGTCAAAAGTTTCACATTTCTCAAAAGAGTTACATTCCCAAAAAGCGTCATGTTTCTAAAAGTGTTATGTTTCAAAAAGTGTTACGTTCCATAAAAGTTATGTTTTCAAAACATAATCGTTGCATTGTTAAAACGTGTGCCATTTTTCTCCCCCGAGAGAAAAGAGTATAAAAGAGGGGTCGTGAACTCACCATAGAGCGTGTCCTCGGTAATATAGAAATCCGATATGTGTGTGATAGTCCCTACTAGTGGCGACCTATCAATGAGTTTACGTAAGTGTGATGACTACTAACCCGAAGGCTAATTAGTCCCCAAATTGTCCAGACCGTGACTGTGTATGTTGAAAACATGTTTGAACATTAAACCGACCCAAACCAAACAAGACCCGACATCCCATTGGTGACCCGACATCCCACGTGTTAGCCACATACAAGATATCATGCAACATACGCAATTAAACACTTAGCATGCGCAAACATTCACCCTATCTAGCATAATGCCCAACTAACGCATAAACAATTCTGGACACGTGTTACCAAGTTATTAGACATGTCACAGGGTTCCTAACGTGTTCCTAGGTGTCAAATCGTGTTCCGGGATGTTAAAATACACATATAATAGCAGTACACGCGATTAGGAATCAAACATGCAATTAGGAAAGTCAACTGGTGATTAGGATGGTCAAACTAGTGATTAGGATCGTAATCACATGATGTACATGCGATTGGGCTCCCAATCGCCCCTAAGTTCATGCGATTGGAGGCCCTAATCGCCCCCTGCAGCTTGTTTCCGCGTTTTCGCGCATTTAACCCTCTAAATCAGGTCCGAAACATGTTGAAACACCCAATATCAATCCTAAACTATTAACCAACCTATTCCAAGCAAGAACCTCCAATTTATTATCATCCTAATCATCCCGAATGCAAGGGTTTTCCTAAAATAGCATAATTAGCATGTAAACATCACATCAACATGCAAAACTTTCCCTAAATAGCAAATATCCAGATTTCATCACATAACAACGTTATCCGACATTATCCTAATGTTCTAGCATCATCCTAGAGTAAACCCTAACCACAAACAATCAACAAAACACATCATATCATCATCAATCCTTCATAATCATTCAAACGGGTCAAAACGCCTATTATCAACAATACACAACTATGAGCCTCCAAACTCCTAGGTTAACATCATAATAACTCATTTAAGTCAGAAACATATCAATAACACAAGAACAATCATGTTTTATCAATAAAAATCCAATCTTTGCATGAATACATCACATACAACAAGCATAAAGGTTTGGATTTGTTTAGAAACTGATTTTATTGAGTTTTCAAAGACACAAATGTTTAGAAACCAGGTCTGGACCTTTAGGGAATAAAACAATAACACTACAAAGGTTTGGGATGAAGAACACACCTTGAATTCGCTAGATTATGAGGTGTAAGGCTTGGAAAGGTAATTTCTTGAGAAAAAACGTGTTCTAGAGGTTGGATAAAGTGTGGGATGGCTTTGGGGTGTGTTAGGGTTTCACAAATGATGTTTTACAACATAAGGGTGGTATTTATAGGCGTTTTAGTCGTTCAACACACGTCAGACGATTACGCAGCAGTACAGGCGATTAGGGTTCCTAATCGCATGTACCTACTAGTGATTAGACTCCAATCGCCCTTACAAATCCCCCAATCGCCCCTAACACAGGCGATTAGGCCAATCACCCCCAATTTACATGCAATTAGGACAATCACCCCCTATTTACATGCAATTAGGCCAATCACCCCCTAATTACATGCAGTTGGGCCAATCACCCCCTATTTACATGAAATTAGGCCAATCACCCCCTATTTATATGCAATTAGGCCAATCACCCCCTAATTACATGCAATTGGGCCAATCACCCCTATTTACATGCAATTACACGTAATCACCTATAATGTCATGCAATTACACGTAATCGCTATTTTAACACATATAAACACGTATTCACATACCGACAAGTCATATAATGATTGTAAGCACATAATGCATGATAACTAACACGTTCCCATCTGTTCACCAATTCCCGAGACTCGAGATTTGCGTGTGTGCGTTAAACCCGGCGATTCTACAAATCACCAATCCGTGTTCACATGGTTATGGACCGACTCCCAATGATCCCGTGGATCACTATAACGACTCCATATGATTCCCGAAACCATCATAACAACTCAACTGACCTAGTTAAGTATGCTTGAAAACGTTTTTCGCTAATGTAGGCTTATGTGTTTTATAAAGTGTTAACCTAAACATGTCGGGTGTCACAATAAAAATACAAAGAAACATAAAAAAAAAAAAAAAACCTACTAACAACCAAATCCTAGAGAATAAACTCTCTTTACAGCCTCGTTGAAGCAAATAACAAACAGAAACAATGAAAACCACCACAAGACAGCAGCCCGTATCTAAATATCTTTCAGATCCAAAAGCACTAAAGATTGAAAATAGAACCGGATGTATTTTTAGGTAATAATTAATTGATGTTTTCCTTCGATTGTAAGAATCATGGGAAAACATTAAATTGAAGTTGTTTATCAACCAACTGTTGATAAACTATTTTCCTTTGATTGTAACAATCTTTCGAAAAATTTGTGGAAATATATTTGAAACTAATATCATAATGCATATTGGATGGAGTGATGTAAACTGAGAGAAGTGAAAATGAATATTGTGAATACATCCCCATTTATAGGCTGAAATATAATAACTATTCGTAAAGTTGGTTTTAAACTTTATTAGTTGGATTTCAAGTAAATATAAAGATGGCAGTTACTTTTGGAAATTTCAATTTATTTCTTATATTTCTTATTTCTTATATATATAGAATAAAAACCACTTGAAACACAAAAATAATAATTATAAAATAATGTTTTCGTTACTAAAATAATTTGTCAATGAAAAAACACGTCAAATCCTATTTTATTTTTGGTTAACAAAGATAATAAATATAAATATATTATTTGTGTTAAAGAATTATCAATTTAACTTTAATTTAAAAAATATTGAATTATTACAGTTGAGTATATCTGCGACAAAGAAAATAAACACATTATAACTTTAAATATTAAAGATGCTTAATGATTTCATTAGACAAGAAAAAACTGTTTATATTATATTTAAAGGACTGTTTACTAAAAAAACTTTAAAAAGCTACTCATCTGTTTTAAGGAAAATTTGTTACCTTCATGACAGTAGTTAATAGTATGGTCAGATTTTTAATACTTAATACAATCAAAAGTAAACAAACACTTTAAACATTTATAATGTAAACAAATATATTATATATATCAATATACTTGGAAGCACATATGAAAAGACGGATTGTAATCAATATCTAACAAAATACATATAAATTTAAATTAGATCAGTCTTTTTAAATTCATAATTACAAACAGTCGGTATAGCCCTAAATGTCTTTTATGACAATTGTACAAATGAAGGATCTAGATAGAAAAATACCATAAATTTAAATATCTAAAAACGCTGTTAGTATAAACAGTTTTTTTTGGAAGGCGCACTTCATTAAAACCACAAACGAAGGGAAATCTCCAAGACGGAGACCCCCAAACCAAAGTTACATTACATCAAAAGAGAAATTTTTCCAATCCGTCCAACCCACCAAGCCCTTTTTATACCTACTAGAAAACCATAAGAAGCCTAAAGCTTTAATGTCCGCCACAATATTAACAACGGTCTGCCTTTCATTCTTGAATAACCTTTCGTTCCTAGCCCTCCATATCCTCCAACAAGAAATGACCAAAACCCCATATAGCGCCACCCTCTTCTCGTTAGACCAAGAAGAAGTATAATCCATTTGAAGGATATCCGCCACCGAAAAGAAATAAAACTGTGGGAGACCAACCCATCTAGCTATCGCATTCCATACTCCCATAGCAACCAAGCAAGCCGAAAAAATATGATCGATTGTCTCCTCACTTTCCTCACAAAAACTACATAAACCATCCCGCAATTGATGTTCCGCCTAGATAACGCCTTTTTCGTAGGTATCCTGTCCATAAGCATTCTCCACATAAAAACGTTGCACTTGATTGGAATCCATTTACACCACCTATAGATCAATTGGTCTATGTAAGACCTGCCACTATCGATCCATCTTTTGACCTCACAAACCGAGAACCCGTCTGCATCAGTTGTATCCCAACACCACTTATCGGCCAAATCCCGTATCTGAATCCCATCTATCAAAAGGAGACACTCTTGTAACTGCTGTAACTCTGTTTGTGTCGTTGGAACCCGGTTCTAGTGCCACTGAATACCATCAACCGAAGCGGCACCATTAATCCTATACCCAACCATACACCGTTTCTCATGCTCTAACCGAAACAAGTCCGGAAATAAGTTTTTTAAAGGAGTCCGAGACACCCAAGGGTCTATCCAGAATCTTATGTCCGCCCCGTTCCCAAGCCGACCCCGGATCATACACACACTACTAACATATCCCACCGTTAACCGATAACCACCTTTAACCAGTTTATACCACGTCCCAGCAAACCTAGAACTATGAGGATAAATCTCCCATTTCCTATTGGACCCATGAATGGCATCAACCACCCTTCTCCATAATGCATTACCCTCTTGCTTATATCTCCATAACCATTTAATCAAAAAAGCGTTGTTACAATCTTCAAGTTTCCGAATACCCAAACCACCATATTTCACCGGTCTAGTGACTTTATCCCAAGCCACCCAATGTAGCTTCTTTACATTCCCATTACCATCCCACAAAAACTTTCTAACCCTTCCAAAGTATTAATAACCTCAATTGGCGCCTTAAACATAGAAAAATAATATGATGGGAGACTTTGTAAAACAGACTTTATAAGGGTCAATCTACCACCAATCGACAAGGTGCTCGATTTCCATCTCGACAATCTGGATTTGAACACTTTTATGACAGGGTCCCAGTTGTTAATTCTTGACATATTAGCTCCAACCATAATCCCAAGATACGTGAAAGGAGACGAACCTGAACGGCATCCCAACCTACGCGCTTTAGCTTCAACAGCTTCATTATCCACGCCCACTCCATATAAGGTCGATTTTTGAATATTGATTCGTAAGCCAGAACACAAGTGGAAAATGCAAAGCATACGTTTGAGACAAACAAAGTTGCACTCCGACCATTCTCCCATAACCATTGCATCATCTGCATACTAGAGGTGAGATACAACCGGTCCGTCCCTTGGAAGACCAACGCCCTGGAAAGACCCAATACTACAGGCTTTCTTGATAATCCCAGAAAAAGCTTCCATCACCATTCTAAATAAGAAAGGCGATATAGGATCACCCTGTCTAATGCCCTTCCCACAATTGAATTCATAGGTCGGCGACCCATTAACCAAAACCGAAGACCGAGCCGAAACTAGAATGCCTTTAATCCACGTGCACTATAAGTCCGGAAAATTAATCTGTCTCATTATTGAAATCAAGAACTCCCAGTTTACGTTATCATAGGCTTTTTCAAAATCTATTTTAAACATGAACATATCCTTCCCGCTTCTTTTCCACCACGACATAACTTCACTAATCACCAAAGGACTATCCAGGATATACGGACCAGCTACGAATGCCGATTGGGTTTCGTTTAAGATACTATCCATAACGTTCTTTAGTCTATTAGCCAAGACTTTGGAGATCACTTTACTCACCACCCCTATCAAATTTATAGGTCGATACTCGCCTAAGCTAGTAGGGTCCTTAACTTTTGGCACCAAAGCAATAAAAGACGTAGCAACATTACTGTGACACCCGGCAACTTTCGGTGACTAACTTTTGAAAACTTAGTAAGTCTACCTTAGCGAGTCGTGCATACGTTACACATAACAAGGTCGGTCGAGTCGAATCGCACATCATTAGGGTTTTAACATACGCAAGTCTCGGGTCCCGGGAATTGGTGATCGGGCGGGGAACGTGTTATTTATCATGAATTATATGTTTACAATCATTATGTGACTTGTCAGTATGTGAATATGTGCTAACATGTGTTAAAACGGGGTTTAACGCGCAAAACACACAAACACAGGGGTTACAGGCGATTAGGCTTGCCTAATCGCCAATATAGGGGCGAGTAGGAGGGTGCTATTGGCGAGTAGGGGCTAATCGCATAACTGTTCATGCGATTAGGCCCCAATCGCATGAACAGTCATGCGATTAGGCTCCCTAATCGCGTGTAAGACTGCATACTCGCATGATACGTGCTGGACGACTAAAAACGCCTATAAATACCACCCTTGACCTCCAAAACATCATTTGTGCAACCCTAGCCGTCCCATAACATAACCCAACACACAAACACCCTCTGGAACTCGTTTTTGCATCAAAACCACCATTTTCAAGCTTATTCCATCATCACCTCTTGATTACAAGGTGTGTTCTTCAAACCCAAACCTTTAAATGATTATGTTTTACTCCCTAAACGTCCAGACCTGACTTATAAATGTTTTTATCTTTGAAAATCCATTTAAAACCATTTTTAAACAAACCCACACCTTTACATGTGTTATATGTGTTATATATGTTTAAAGATAGGATTTTTAGGATTGAATCATGGTTGTTCTTATGTTATTATGATGTTTATTGCTGATATAAGTTAGTATGATGATATCCTAGGAGTTTGAATGGTTTTGGTGGTGTATTGTTGATACTTGATGTTTTGACCCATTTGAAGGATTTTTGATGATTAAGGATGATATGAGGCATGTTGTTGATTGTATGATGTTAGGGTTTGTTATAGGATGATGCTAGAACAGTAGGATGCTATCGGACAACGTGGTTATGTGATTTAATCTGGATATTTGCTATTTAGGGCAAGTTCTTGCATGTTGATGTGATGTTTTCATGCTAAGTTGCTATTTTGGGAAAACGCTCGCATTCGGGACTGTTAGAATGATGAAAACTTAGGGGTTTTGCTTGAAATATGTTTGTTAATGTGTTAGGAAGATTATTGGATGTTTTTACATGTTTCGGATCTGATTTGGAGGGTTAAACGCGCGAAATTGCATTGTACAGCTGCAGCAGGCGATTAGCACCCTAATCGCATGCTGCTATAGGCGATTAGGGGCATAATCGCCTGAAGGGGAGGCCTACTCGTGTATATACAGGCGATTAGCCCTTGTAATCGCCTGTTGACCAACCCTAATCACATGTTGACTTTTCCTAAATGCTAGTTTGATTCCTAATCGCGTGTAATGCTGCTGTATGTATATTTTAACATCCCGGAACATGATTTGACGCCTAGGAACATGATAAGAACCCCGGGATTCACCCAATGACTTAGTAACACGTGTTCGGACCTGTTTATGCGTTAATCGGATATTATGCTAGACTAGGTGAACTGTTGCGCGTATTAAGTGTTTAATTGCATATGTGGCATGATGTCTTATATTTATCTAACACGTGGAATGTCGGGTCACCAATGGGATGTCGAGTCTTGTCTTACGTGGTCTGGTTGTCGGTTAAACATGCTTTTCGGACACATAATGGTCATGGACTGGACTTAGGGACTAATGAACCCGATGGGTTATTAGTCTAACTTGACACATATCTTATGATAGGTCGCCAATAGTTGGGGCTATCATATCTCACAGACGGTTTACTCATATCACGCATACGGTTTACTCTTAAACGGAATACGCAACCTAAGGTGAGTTCACGGCCCCACATTTTACAGTTTTTGCTTTCGGGGTGAGAAACATGCTTACAAACTCTTTTATGACTTATGACTTGTTAAATTCTTATGGCTCATGACTCTTTATCACGTTATACTATGGCTCACTTATCTTACTATACGGTTCATCGAAAATCCCTTGAAACCACTAACATGGGTATATGGCGGGGAAATATGGATAGCGCTATTGGG
Source organism: Ambrosia trifida (assembly GCA_028751855.1). Lineage (NCBI taxonomy): Eukaryota > Viridiplantae > Streptophyta > Magnoliopsida > Asterales > Asteraceae > Ambrosia > Ambrosia trifida. The sequence goes on along the minus strand of CM054128.1, from coordinate 129,038,550 downwards.
AACTGACAAACCCCACTCGACGGTTGGACCGGGCGGGTGCATATTGTCTCTAACAAAACAAGGTCTACCGGCGATGACGGTAGCCCATAGGAACTAAGGGTAACACACGGCTCAGTCAGTAATGGTTTCACCCGTATGAGTATCTCATTCTGCGCCTGGTTTGGCGTTCTCATAAGCATAGTAGTAATCGTGATGGTAACGGTATTCGATGGAACACTTTAAACGTTTATTTGAAACCTGTGAACTCACCAGCATTATATGTTGACTCTTTTAGCATGTTTTCTCAGGTCGCTAAGGTAGCAGCTGTCTGATAGGCGCACGAGGTCGCACTGGAGTCGTCTCGCGTCTAGGGTCTCATTCGCACGTCTTGGAATCATGAACTTTTGAACTTATGTTTACTTATGCATGACTTTTGTAAACTTTAAATGCTTCCGCACTGTTTGAATGTTGGTTTTAAACTTATGCATGGTTTTTGGTTTACGTATGTTTTTACATTTAGACGTCGTTTATTGTGACCGTTGACTTGGATCCTGGTGTGTCACACGCCTCGCGGTAGAACTCCGCAGGTGGAATTTGAGGGTGTGACAAATTGGTATCAGAGCCAATGGTTATAGTGAACTAGGACTGCATGTAGAGTCTAGACTATAGCCGAGTCACACACACTAGACGGTCACATACATTTGAATCGTGTCTTTTGGGCAAACATACTAACCTTGTCGGGGTGTCGGTCTCCTTACCACACAGTGTCACATTGCCTACCTTATCCTTGGTGATTTCTAGCTTCACTTTGTTTCCTCCTCTGGGTTACAGCCGAGGGGACTTCTTTATTGATCTTTTGGGTTGGTTATATCATTCTGGGATGTGGTTATCGGGTGACTTGAAGTTTTAGCTCGGAGCACGCCTAGAGGACCATGTAGAGCGATTTGTTATTTCGGGTGCACACGAAATCATAAATCGAAATGCATGAAAATCTTGGTGGACTTTGTGTTCGGACTAATGGTCATGCTGGAACCGCATTCCGGGTTCGTTTGGTCACTTGTAGCTTGGTTTGTTTGCGGTACTGAGTGTCTCGTCTCATGTTTTGGCAGAACATGTCTGGTCGCGCTGGTGGACGTGCAGGTGGACGCCGTGGTGGCGGAGGTGGACGCCGTGGTGGGGGTAGAGGTGGTGGTAACATCACTATGACGCATGAGGAACTCAATGAAATGATGCAGCAACAGTTGGGCGTTGCACTAGCTGCTTTTCAGGCTGCCCAGCAGACTTTTATGGGTGCTACTGCTCCTCCGGTTCAGGCAGGTGTTGCTTATAAGCGGTTTAAGGATTGTCAGCCTCTCAGCTTCCAGGGTACGGAGGGAGCTGTGGAGTTACTCAGGTGGTTGGAGAAGACGGAGTCGGTGTTTGCTTTATGTGAGACTCCAGCAGTGGATTGGGTAAAGTTTGCTTCGGGGACTTTTGTAGGAGCCGCCTTGACGTGGTGGAACTGCGTCACACAGACACTTGGTCTTGGGGAGGCCAACGCCATGCCTTGGGCGGATTTTGTGCGTAGGTTGAAGGATGAGTATTGCCCGCGTGAGGAGATTAAGAGGTTGGAACAGGAATATGGGAATCTTAAGATGGTTGGTTCTGAGGTTGAGGAGTACACGATCAGGCACAACGAGCTAGCAGTGATGTGTCCAGGTTTGTCTACACCAGAGTATAGGAGGATAGAGCAGTATCTTGCGGGTTTGGTGCCAGAGATTGCGGGATTGGTGTCTGCTAGGGATCCTACTACTTTGTCAGAGGCTGTGCGGTCAGCTACTAAGATGACCAACTTGAAGATTTCTGAGGGTGTCTTGCCTCCTAGGGGCTCTTCTGTGAAGGCGCCGGCTGAGAACAAGAGGAAGTGGGAAAGCGTGGATAAGGGTTCATCGGGGACTCAGCGACAACCGGCAGCGAAGAAGACTGAAGCTTCTGGGTCAGCATCGGACCAGAAACAGGGGGGCTATGCTGGGAAAAGCCCTAAGTGTGGACGTTGTGGGTTTCATCACTATGGTACTTGTGAGAGTTTTCGCTGTGAGCGTTGTCAGAAACCGGGGCATCATACCAAGGATTGCAGGGTCAACCTTTCCAGGACGACTCAGACTACTGCTATTACTACCCCTGCTCCACAGGGGAACCAGGGTTGCTTTCATTGTGGGGAAGCGGGGCACTTCAAGCGAAGCTGTCCCAAGTTGAATCAAGGGGGCACAGAGACTGCAGGGAAGGATGGGGACAAGGAAGGCGGTGGCCGGTGGACTCGTGCTCATGCTTATGTGATCGGTGCTAGGGAGAACCAGGTGGACCCAGACACTATTACCCGTACGTATTCTCTCTTATCTCTTGTTACGCTTTGGTCATACTTTTATCCGCATCGTTGTGCGTTCGTGTTTCGGGTGTTTTCCTTGTGGTTTGGCCGTTGTCTCTCGTTCTTTGGGTCGATGAGGGTCCTTTGGGGATGCTACTTTGTAACACCCCAACCGATGGCGGAAACATCGGGATGTCACGTATTGATGATTGTTCAGTAGCTCATGATAATACATATGTTTAAATAATCCTTTATTACATTACAATATTGAATTACATTAAAGTCTACATCAAATAATCAAACAAAGCTTAAAACTTCAAATATCTCCTCATGCTAGCTCTAGACTTCATGCATCAGTATTTCCTGTTGAGTTTGGAAAAATGGGGGGGGGGGGGGGGTCAACTAGAAGTTGGTGAGAATACATAATCCATGTTAAGCATATAGTTTAAGTATAAAAGTTTAGCAATTCGTATGTCTATCGTAAATTTAAGTCTACATGAATAGTATAATATGTTGACATAATCAAACCTCCGACTAGTTTAGGTCCATCCCGTCATCTACGGTTCACCTTAGTAATATGTTGAACGATAACAATCACCCACGTTACCTATGTAGGAGGTACACGTATCCGGGTGGGGTTGTCAATCCAATAGATCTATTATTGAGTATCGCCGGCTTGGCCATAGCTAATGATTATGTAAATGTTGAAACTCGTTGAAACTCGTTGAAACTGTTGACTAATTCATGAGGCAATAAAGTTTAATACTAGACATGCATGTTGAATTGCTTAAATAATTGTTGCAAGTATAAAGAATCGCATAAACATGGTTACGTAAACTCACCTTAGCAAAGTATTAAGTCTCGAGAAATAGAATATGTGTAGCCCCAAAGTTGCCAATTACAAGAGCTTATAATCAAAGCTTCAATTGTAGAAGTAATAGACTATAGAAGAAAGGTATGAGGGAAAGTTTAATCGGATTGAAACAATCGATTTAGAGGTGCAAAGTATAATGGGTCATAGGTGGGTTCTTATACTAGTTTTGGATTCAATTAGCCATTAAAATTGGTCAACACCATAAAATAAGGTTTTATGATGAATTGACTATTTGACTAAGACTTTGACTGTTTGACTAAGACTTTGACTAGGACTTTGACTATTTGACTCAAGGCTTTATTTAAATAAAAAAAAAATCTTGTATGTGAAAAAAAAAGAATTTAGAATCATATTATTATTATTATTATTTATATACATTTATGTATGTATATAAGTTGTGAGTTAGGATAAATAAAGACTTAGGCACATTTGTATAATATTAATGATAAAGGTGTAATAAAATATATATATATATATAAGGGCTTTTTATGTATTAAAATTTTGGGGAAAATTTTGCACTGTTACAGTCTCCCCTACTTTTGGAAACTTCGTCCCGAAGTTTATTGAAAACACAGGGTTGAAGGTGATTGGGTAGAAATTAGGACAAGGGTGGTTTGGGAAGTTTCGAGTTAAGGCATGACATAAATTTATAGGTAATAGAATAAACTGTTTCGAATAATTTGGGTAAGAGTTTTGATATGTGTGAGTTTTAAGGGTTGGATTAGGTTCATCTGAAATAGCAAGGAGAATAAGAATCTTAAGATTTAGGAGTCCTAAAAGGAATGAGTTGATGGACTATTGAAAGACTAAATGAACTACCAGATAACTAAGGTTTATAATTGGTCAACTACCGAAAACCTTGATAGAATTTCACACTACCTTAACGTACCTGTAAATTCATGATTACATTCCGGACCGCAATCACCAATTTACCTTACATTAGGGTTTTGTGTTCTTCTATAACTCTAGACACACATGTAAAATAATATGATTAACCATGTATCCAAAAATGAGTCCAACTGTTGAGCAGGAAAAAGACTTCTACCAGTCAGTGAGTAGGAACCTCTACCGATTGTTGAGCAGGTATGATAGCCTCTACCAGTCGTTAAGCAGGTTGTAGGGCCTCTACCGACTGTTGAGCAGACATGATGACCTCTACCAATCGTTGAGTATGTTATTTTGTACTCTACTAACTGTTGAGCAAGTACTTCATCCTCTATCAGTTGTTTGATTAAGTGTACCAATTATTACACACATGAATTGCAAATTGATAATATGTACATGTAAGCAATCAAGTATCAAGTATAGCATACGAGTTGTAATAGAGTTGCCCTAGATAAGGTTAATGACTCTAGGTGTGTCTATAGTAAATAGCTTATATTCCATGAATTCTAGTTTCAAATGTTCAAATAAGGCAAATAGTCGAATCCTCATGTATAACTAAGGATTATGTTTGATGCAACACACAATCAAGTTTCAATAGTTTGGTTTTCATGGGTAACTAGCTCATGTGTGAGAAGGTGAAGGATATGAATTTAGTTCTTGAGAGGATGATGAAAAATTCTTGAAGCAGAATCAAAGTTGTGAGAGATAGTGAATGTGAAGATAGTTGATAAAGAGTTTATTTTATAGTATGGAGATTATATGATTTGAGTAGGGTGTTGAATATTTAAAAAGTGGCTAAGATGGTAAGGTGAAGTGTGATTGTGAAATCCATGGATGGTTATGAAATGAGATTGATTTAAGCTGTAAAATTTTGAGATTAGTTTAAGGAAGGTAAGTGTAATCATTTATTCATTAATTAAAACGAATAAACGAAAACGTTGACTTATCAAAACTTCTAGATTCTAATAACATAGTGAAGACATGCTTTAGACTATAAGTGAACACTCATCCCGAGAATTCCCAGGTAGGCATCCGGGTCCCTCGTCTGATTGGGATATATGCGCAATGCCAGTCCTAGACAGAAAACTCAGAATACAGGCGTTCACCCTTCCAGATTGCACGTGTTCGTTATTAAAATCTAGAACTTCGACGAGATCTCAAGGTGGTTCAGGCTAAACCTGAGGATTGTCCTATTAGTCTAAGAGTAGATCCAGTGATGGAGAGCAACCTTCTTGTAAGGATGAAAGTAGGGATAAGAAGTAGGAGGGAGATAGAGAATAGCAAGTAAAAGAAGCAAGTACTGGTTAAATCCTATGGTTATAGACTAGATTATTTTTCTAATAACCTAATTCCCTATAACCATGGCTCTGATACCAATCTGTAACACCCCAACCGATGGCGGAAACATCGGGATGTCACGTATTGATGATTGTTCAGTAGCTCATGATAATACATATGTTTAAATAATCCTTTATTACATTACAATATTGAATTACATTAAAGTCTACATCAAATAATCAAACAAAGCTTAAAACTTCAAATATCTCCTCATGCTAGCTCTAGACTTCATGCATCAGTATTTCCTGTTGAGTTTGGAAAAATGGGGGGGGGGGGGGGGTCAACTAGAAGTTGGTGAGAATACATAATCCATGTTAAGCATATAGTTTAAGTATAAAAGTTTAGCAATTCGTATGTCTATCGTAAATTTAAGTCTACATGAATAGTATAATATGTTGACATAATCAAACCTCCGACTAGTTTAGGTCCATCCCGTCATCTACGGTTCACCTTAGTAATATGTTGAATGATAACAATCACCCACGTTACCTATGTAGGAGGTACACGTATCCGGGTGGGGTTGTCAATCCAATAGATCTATTATTGAGTATCGCCGGCTTGGCCATAGCTAATGATTATGTAAATGTTGAAACTCGTTGAAACTCGTTGAAACTGTTGACTAATTCATGAGGCAATAAAGTTTAATACTAGACATGCATGTTGAATTGCTTAAATAATTGTTGCAAGTATAAAGAATCGCATAAACATGGTTACGTAAACTCACCTTAGCAAAGTATTAAGTCTCGAGAAATAGAATATGTGTAGCCCCAAAGTTGCCAATTACAAGAGCTTATAATCAAAGCTTCAATTGTAGAAGTAATAGACTATAGAAGAAAGGTATGAGGGAAAGTTTAATCGGATTGAAACAATCGATTTAGAGGTGCAAAGTATAATGGGTCATAGGTGGGTTCTTATACTAGTTTTGGATTCAATTAGCCATTAAAATTGGTCAACACCATAAAATAAGGTTTTATGATGAATTGACTATTTGACTAAGACTTTGACTGTTTGACTAAGACTTTAACTAGGACTTTGACTATTTGACTCAAGGCTTTATTTAAATAAAAAAAAAATCTTGTATGTGAAAAAAAAAGAATTTAGAATCATATTATTATTATTATTATTTATATACATTTATGTATGTATATAAGTTGTGAGTTAGGATAAATAAAGACTTAGGCACATTTGTATAATATTAATGATAAAGGTGTAATAAAATATATATATATATATATATATAAGGGCTTTTTATGTATTAAATTTTTGGGGAAAATTTTGCACTGTTACATACTTGGACGGTACCGGTGGATTAGTTATACCGATCATAGTAGGCTCCAGTAGGCTTTCATCGGGGGTCTCTTGTCTCATACTCACATTTGGGGAAAGTGGTTTCCCCGGTTGTTACTGGCACGTTTGATTTATGACCTTCACTTGTTGTATTTTGGGGAGACATTACTCGGGCACAGAGGTCGACACTCATTACTGTTGAAGCCGAAAGAATCTCGGGACGAGATTCCTTTCAACAGGGGGATGATGTGACGACCCGGAAAATTTTTCTTCTTATTTGTTTTTCCTCCTCGACTTCGGGAAATTTTCGGGACGAAAATTCTTTCAACAGGGGGATGATGTGACACCCGGCAACTTTCGGTGACTAACTTTTGAAAACTTAGTAAGTCTACCTTAGCGAGTCGTGCATACGTTACACATAACAAGGTCGGTCGAGTCGAATCGCACATCATTAGGGTTTTAACATACGCAAGTCTCGGGTCCTGGGAATTGGTGATCGGGCGGGAACGTGTTATTTATCATGCATTATATGTTTACAATCATTATGTGACTTGTCGGTATGTGAATATGTGCTAACATGTGTTAAAACGGGGTTTAACGCGCAAAACACACAAACACGGGGGTTACAGGCGATTAGGTTTGCCTAATCGCCAATATAGGGGCGAGTAGGAGGGTGCTATTGGCGAGTAGGGGCTAATCGCATAACTGTTCATGCGATTAGGCCCCAATCGCATGAACAGTCATGCGATTAGGCTCCCTAATCGCGTGTAAGACTGCATACTCGCATGATACGTGCTGGACGACTAAAAACGCCTATAAATACCACCCTTGACCTCCAAAACATCATTTGTGCAACCCTAGCCGTCCCATAACATAACCCAACACACAAACACCCTCTGGAACTCGTTTTTGCATCAAAACCACCATTTTCAAGCTTATTCCATCATCACCTCTTGATTACAAGGTGTGTTCTTCAAACCCAAACCTTTAAATGATTATGTTTTACTCCCTAAACGTCCAGACCTGACTTATAAATGTTTTTATCTTTGAAAATCCATTTAAAACCATTTTTAAACAAACCCACACCTTTACATGTGTTATATGTGTTATATATGTTTAAAGATAGGATTTTTAGGATTGAATCATGGTTGTTCTTATGTTATTATGATGTTTATTGCTGATATAAGTTAGTATGATGATATCCTAGGAGTTTGAATGGTTTTGGTGGTGTATTGTTGATACTTGATGTTTTGACCCATTTGAAGGATTTTTGATGATTAAGGATGATATGAGGCATGTTGTTGATTGTATGATGTTAGGGTTTGTTATAGGATGATGCTAGAACAGTAGGATGCTATCGGACAACGTGGTTATGTGATTTAATCTGGATATTTGCTATTTAGGGCAAGTTCTTGCATGTTGATGTGATGTTTTCATGCTAAGTTGCTATTTTGGGAAAACGCTCGCATTCGGGACTGTTAGAATGATGAAAACTTAGGGGTTTTGCTTGAAATATGTTTGTTAATGTGTTAGGAAGATTATTGGATGTTTTTACATGTTTCGGATCTGATTTGGAGGGTTAAACGCGCGAAATTGCATTGTACAGCTGCAGCAGGCGATTAGCACCCTAATCGCATGCTGCTATAGGCGATTAGGGGCATAATCGCCTGAAGGGGAGGCCTACTCGTGTATATACAGGCGATTAGCCCTTGTAATCGCCTGTTGACCAACCCTAATCACATGTTGACTTTTCCTAAATGCTAGTTTGATTCCTAATCGCGTGTAATGCTGCTGTATGTATATTTTAACATCCCGGAACATGATTTGACGCCTAGGAACATGATAAGAACCCCGGGATTCACCCAATGACTTAGTAACACGTGTTCGGACCTGTTTATGCGTTAATCGGATATTATGCTAGACTAGGTGAACTGTTGCGCGTATTAAGTGTTTAATTGCATATGTGGCATGATGTCTTATATTTATCTAACACGTGGAATGTCGGGTCACCAATGGGATGTCGAGTCTTGTCTTACGTGGTCTGGTTGTCGGTTAAACATGCTTTTCGGACACATAATGGTCATGGACTGGATTTAGGGACTAATGAACCCGATGGGTTATTAGTCTAACTTGACACATATCTTATGATAGGTCGCCAATAGTTGGGGCTATCATATCTCACAGACGGTTTACTCATATCACGCATACGGTTTACTCTTAAACGGAATACGCAACCTAAGGTGAGTTCACGGCCCCACATTTTACAGTTTTTGCTTTCGGGGTGAGAAACATGCTTACAAACTCTTTTATGACTTATGACTTGTTAAATTCTTATGGCTCATGACTCTTTATCACGTTATACTATGGCTCACTTATCTTACTATACGGTTCATCGAAAATCCCTTGAAACCACTAACATGGGTATATGGCGGGGAAATATGGATAGCGCTATTGGGAACTGACAAACCCCACTCGACGGTTGGACCGGGCGGGTGCATATTGTCTCTAACAAAACAAGGTCTACCGGCGATGACGGTAGCCCATAGGAACTAAGGGTAACACACGGCTCAGTCAGTAATGGTTTCACCCGTATGAGTATCTCATTCTGCGCCTGGTTTGGCGTTCTCATAAGCATAGTAGTAATCGTGATGGTAACGGTATTCGATGGAACACTTTAAACGTTTATTTGAAACCTGTGAACTCACCAGCATTATATGTTGACTCTTTTAGCATGTTTTCTCAGGTCGCTAAGGTAGCAGCTGTCTGATAGGCGCACGAGGTCGCACTGGAGTCGTCTCGCGTCTAGGGTCTCATTCGCACGTCTTGGAATCATGAACTTTTGAACTTATGTTTACTTATGCATGACTTTTGTAAACTTTAAATGCTTCCGCACTGTTTGAATGTTGGTTTTAAACTTATGCATGGTTTTTGGTTTACGTATGTTTTTACATTTAGACGTCGTTTATTGTGACCGTTGACTTGGATCCTGGTGTGTCACACGCCTCGCGGTAGAACTCCGCAGGTGGAATTTGAGGGTGTGACAATTACGGCTGATATCACCAGTAGCCGCAAAATGCTGCATAATATTAACAAAATCAGCCGAAAAATAATCCCAATACCTCTTAATGAAGCGAAAATTAAAACCGTCTTGGCCTGGGGCTTTGTCACTCCCACATTGAAACGCTGCCTCCTTTATCGCCTTTTCTAAAAATGGGCAAGTTAAAGATTCCGCGTCGGCCAAACTAATCCTCTTCAAACCGAAGCAAGTCAGCTTCGGCCTTGTAGACATCTCTTCAACAAACTTACTCCGAAAGAACCGCAACACTTCTTTGTTGATCTGTTTAGGATTAGTAACCCACTCGCCATTTACCGACAAACCCACAATAGCATTTGCCACCCTCCTTGTATTAATCGACCCGTGGAAAAAACGTGTATTCTCATCACCCTCTTTCGCCCATAGAGCTCTCGATTTCTGCCTCAAATCCTTCATCTTTAGAAACTCAAAATGTTTAAATCTGGCTCTAGCCTCCTCTAAAATCCAACTCTCCTGTTCCAGTAAGTCCCTATCCTCCATAACACATTCCAAGTCTCTAACTTCACTTGAAAGACATTCAGACTCCTCCATCTCTTCTCGAGTAACTACCTCCTTCCATGCCTTTATTTTTTCCCTCAACAATTTGAATTTACCCATCAACCTACTGTATGGATCACCATGAAACTCCCCATGAACCAACACATCTTTTACCACCCCATCAAAACCCTCCTGATGCAACCACGAATTGAAGAACTTGAAAGGATTAGCTCCAAAGTTCCTGGAAACAACTTTTAATAATATAGAAAAATGATCCGAACCTTTCCGCTCCAAACTCGGCGTTAGGCCATTCATTGAAAAAAATCCAATCCACAAATATTCTATCCAGACGACTCATCTTGTTACCCACCAAATACATGAACTTACGGCCTTTCAAAGTATACTCATGAAGACCCACATCCTCCACGAAATCATTAAATTCCCTAGTCTCCGAAATATTGAAGAATGAATTTCGTCTTTCCGCTTTATCCCTCACACTGTTAGTATAAACAGTTATTTATTCAAAACAGAAGATTGTCAAACACTTTACTTAAAACAGATGTTGTATTAAACAATTCTTACTAAGAATATAATAACATTTATGATTAACAATTGTTGGTGTAAATTTATTATATCAAAACAGATCAACCTTTACCGACCTAAAATAACAATATTGAAGAGTACAAAATAAATAGTCATCAACATAACTAATTTAACCTAAGATTTACAATTAAGCATCACCAAACATGAAAGCATTGTATCAACATCAAAATATTTTCACTTCTTACCATACTATCAAATTTTAGTTATAACCAATATTCCTAATGATTGATCAAACTTGAAATTACAACAGTCACCTATTTTCAATCCTTTGGACTTTATAAAGCTTACCCATCTCCTAATTGCGAACCTATAAAATAATAATATACAAATGTTAGTTATATTATTAAAATAAAATCCAAATTCAATTATTAAAATTTAAGTAATACCTTTGGCCGTTCCTATCTTTTTCCACATATAATTTATGCTCATTCACTTCACCATCATTGACTTGAACAAAAATCTTATGCGGCAAAGTACTCTTAGCTAAACTAACTATTGAAGCATTAAGACGCTGAAAAATTGATGTTTTTATAACATTATTAGTTAACTAAGCTCAGTGAGATAATGAAAAATATAAAACATATTCTAATATATAACTTACATAACGTTTAGCAATCACTGCATCATGCTCATAAACTTGAAAACTGATATTTTGACCCAAATCATCTACCTGTACAACATTTTAAACAAATGTATTACTACATGACATGTAGAACAACTTTAAACAAACATATAAATGATTTTTTTAACCTGCATATGAAGCTGAGAATTATCAGACATTTTAATATCTCAACTGGTGATTCAGATTGGTGAGTTTGCTCAAAAAGAATGGTAGCATTGTTTAAAAAGACATTAATTTCACAACTAAAGAGGTCTCTCATCTCCCGAAAAGCCAAAATCGAAAACATCCAAGTTAAGATCTTTAACTACATTCAACCACCCATCATACAAAAAACAGTGTTTCTCCATGGAAATTATCTTTTAGCTCCATGCATAATCACCAAATACAATAGTTACAGCAGCTTCGGTAATTTTAGCATCACGATAGAAACACGAAAAACTATCAGGTACTCTCTGTAAGTAAATCAAATAAAAAAATTAGCTTATTTATTATTTTTAATACTAAACATACGTATAACAATAGTAGGAAAATACGTACTAAAAAATTGCTTGAAGGGTCATATATAAACTGTATGAACGTATTCCCGCAAATCAAGTTCCAGAAACAGGACATTAACAAAGTATCGTCAGAAACATACTCAAATAATAATATATCATCTACTTCAAGTGCCATATCCTTAACAACAGTTTGCCATTCTTCACTGAACTCAGCTTCATTTAAAACATGCTTCCTTAAAACAACTTCCCATTTCCTTCTATGTGTTGTAGTAGTTATGATTACATAATTATCCATTGCTTCAGAAGGTTGAAAGCTACCAGCAACATTTTCTGATAAATTCTATAACAACACAAAATTTTAAAAAAATGAAAAAACTAAAAAGAATTTATTACAGATTTTAAAGCTAATATAACTTTTAATAACGTAATAAATACCAAAATTTCAGCTTCAAGATCAACAACACATCCATTAAATGAGACCATTTCAACTGGTTAACACATTAGAAAAAATGTTAAACAAAATTTTAATAAAAGTTGATTATTTCAGATGAATGTTAAAATATAACCACAATAAATATGAACATAAGATAACTTCATTCAGAAATGTTTTTACCGTATTCAATGTTTGGGAACTTAACTTTAGTAATTGTAAATAAATGATATGTAGATTATAGAGCAAGTTGGAAGTCTTTTTATTTGTTAACAACATTGATAGAAAACTTAAACACTGCTAACACACAGTTTATATATTCGGTGGGGACACTGATGTATTTTACACTATAATTATTTGTATTTGCTATATTATATTATAATAATGCTCTTTAGCATTCAATATTATATTAATTTTTACTTAAATACCTTCCGTAATAAACTTATTACTTAAACGAAATATTTATTTCATATATTTTTAGTAATTTAAATCACAACAACAAAATTCACTTAACTACTATTATATCAATATAAAAGTTACGAAAACGTTTATTAATTTTATCTTTTATGTATTTTATAATCATTTGTTACAATAAAAGGATTTTACAAACATCTGGTAAAATCCTAAATACTGTTGCCATGTCGTTAAATCATTCTACAGTAGATTAAATATCCAATGACGTTTATAATCTATTTTGCCTAAATATCTGTTGACTCCAGCAGTATTTCACATAACTTATTTTACAAAAATCATGTTGATCAACTTTAGTGTCTTCTGTGTCTCAGATGCATTAAAAATATGATATGGTCTCAAAGTACCCATACACTACACAATTCGGTAGTTACTAAGTTCAAATGTTTACCAAGCTAGGGGATTTTAACCTCTAGAACCATGTTGAAATTATCGAACTAATGATAATGTGGATGGTTAATGTTAGTCTTCTTTCTTATACTTAATAGTTTCAATGTTAGTGTAATCATTGTCCATGTTAATCATTTCAGTCCAAAAATATGTCAAAATTTTCTTAATCGTAACTTTTATATCTTTTCTAAGAATCTGTTGGTCAAATTTTACAAAACATCTGATAACATACGCATATATTTTCTAACACATTTTACAAACATCTGATAACATACTAAAGACTATTACTTATCATCAAATGATACGATAGTAGTTTAAATATATGATAACTTTTATAATCAGTATTACTTGTCTTCAATGTACCTATTATACAAATAAGATAAATAAAAAACTAATATTTTATTTAAATATTATGTTATTACATCAAGACCGAGAAATTTTGAAAAGACTGGCAGTACCAAATTTACATGAAATAACATTATACACTGAATGTATAGATGGTTGGTTTGTTTTAAATGGTTCGGGTATTACAACCTTGCAAACTGAAATGAAGAGTTACTCGCCTTTTAGAGATAGAAACAATAGATATACCTACTATAATAATACTGTTTTTCCGCCCTATTATATAATAAAAAGAAACTGAAAAACAATTACAATTACTAACAGAAACGATATCATAATAAAATAAAATTCAATATCATAATGATTAACTTTGATATTCGAGCATCCTGAAGTTGAAATTTAAAAAATGTTTGTTTACTTATCAACAAATCACAAAAATATCTAATTAGGATTGATACACACCGAGACAAATCAAACAAAAATAAGTGATGACACTAAAGCCCTAAAAGATTACATGAAAATTGCCCAGCTGTAAGATATAGATTGTAACTAAAAAATAATATTTGTAGTTAAACAATTAAAATAAATTAAATATTGAAAAGGAATCTACAAATGATTTGAAATCTTTTATTATTAATATATATTTAAACAATGAAGATATATTTTATAGAATTAAAATTATAAAAAAATATCATCATCTATAAAATGTGTAATTATGATGTTTATTCAACAAATAGCATCTTTAAAATTAAAAACTACATCTATTATTCTATGATAAACTTTTTAAATCAATAAGACGAACTTTACTCTTTACATTATTGTGACTATTATAATAAAATTTGATGACTTGTTAACAGCTGTGGCGATAACAACTGTCATGAAATACAATTTTGTTCTAAAGGATGATATAATCAGATTTTTAAAACAGAACTTTTAAAACTTAAGTTGTAATAAATTTGTAACGAAATAACTATAAAATTAAATTACATCATTCTTTTCAAAATCATAATTACGAATCAGCCCACGGCCCTAAAAATCTAGCATCACAATTATACATGTTGGGTCTGCTGACCTGGAGAAGAACAGATGATTGGAAAGCCAAAATATGCTATCTATTTGATCCTTGAATAAACAGTCTTTACAACTTGCTTCTCCCAAAAGACTGCTGACCCTAACTACTGTTCTATCCAAACAACTGCTCAACAACTGCTGATACAAAGAACTGCTAAGGAAACAACTGATGAAGAACAACTGTTGACCAAAGGTCTGATGAAGAGCAACAGCAGATACAAGTACTGAAGACCAAAGCACTGCTGGAACCAACAGCACTTAGGCTCCAGCAGTGGATACAAGACCATCAGAGTTTATCTTTAACAGCTGTTTACTATCAGTGCTTTCAATGTAACAGTAGTTTGTATAGCAGATGTTTTAGTTTGTTATTCTGTTAGAGGTCACTGTCTTAGGTGACGTCAGCCTAGGTCATCAGTGGTTTGAGTCAGTCTATAAATAGAACAGTGCATGTACTGTTCTATTGCATCACACACAAAACATTCTCTCTGACAAACAACTGTGTGATCAGGCTGAGGGGGAGTAACTTGTACGATTGTAATCTTTGAATTAATGAAAGCATTCGATCGAAAAACATTTACTCTCTTGTTTTGATTTACAGTTTATTATTCCGCTGCACCTTCATTCTATTTTCATTCCATTATTATCATCTTTTAGTTAAACAATCAAAACAAACAAACTCAGATCCTAACAATTGGTATCAGAGCTTGGTCAATTAAATTCGATCTAACAAATCAATTTAATAATCAGCTCACAATTATTGATATCGTTTGTCAGTTTGATTGAAAACAGAGTAATAGTTTAATTTCGTTTCAACCGTTGTTAAACAGACTTTGTTCTTTTGAAAAATCAGAGAATGGCTTCTATCAATCACGATCCACATAACACTGGCACGAACAACAAGCCACCGATGCTTGTCAGATCTGAATACAATATCTGGCAACGTCGGATGAGCCATGTTCTAGCTCAACAAAACACTGGGTGTTGGAAGTCGGTTATCTTCGGACCACATGTTCCGACTGTGCCGAGTACTGAAGATCCCAAAGTGTTTGAGCCAAAGAAACTTGAAAACTACTCCGACCAGGATTTTCAGAAAATTGAGCTAGATGCTAAGGCCTTCAGTATTGTGGCCATGGCTCTACCCAATGATATATATGCTGGGTTGTTACACTGTAACAGTGCAAAGGAGTTGTGGGATGCACTGAAAGAGCAGTTTGGTGGGACAGAGGAGGTTATTGAAAACAACCGTGAAATACTTAACCAACAATATGAAACATTCAGTCATGTCAAAGGAGAGTCATTAACTCAACAGTTTGAGAGATTTAACTGCTTAATTAGTGAACTAAAATTGGTTGGTCTTACTTACCCTCATTCAACTTTGAACCATAGGTTTTTAAGATCATTACCAGACAAATGGGACACTATTGCAATTGTTATGAGAAACTCAATAGGATTTAAAGACCTATCACTGACCCAGCTTCATGGTAAGCTCTTGACCTATGAAAGAGAGCTTAACCAGAAAAAGAAGCTCCAGGACTCTGGAAAAGTGTCTGATGACTATGTGTTTGGGAATACAGCACTTTTGGGTCATGATGAGGTGCCTGGAAACACAAAGGATCAGAGTTATGATCATTTTATTGACATAACTTCAGGTTTTAACTCAGGTTTTAACTCTGATTCTTATTCACCTAACTATGCTTTCACAGCAAGTGGTGGTGATATACAGGCATCTGATAACATATCCTTTGAGTATGATGACCTGAAATACTTTGACCCTGATGATTTGGAAGAAATGGACATTATGCACCAATTGGCCCTTCTCAGTGTAAGAACTAATAATTTTTACAAGAAAACAGGGAGAAGGTTTCCAGGGTTGACTGGCAGATCTAAGGTGGGGTTGGATAAATCAAAGATCAAGTGTTATAAATGTCATAGGTTTGGTCATTTTGCTAGGGAATGTAGGGGTCAACATGGTACACCTATGATAACCTATCCAAATCAAAGACCACAGACCAACACTTATCAGAATTCCTATAATACCCCTGGACCAAATGTGCAAAACACTGCTCATTTTGCACAGTCCTCAAACACTGTTCCTGTCCAGTATGTCCAAACCACTGTTCCTCAGATCCATTATGTGCAAACACCTGTTGCTCAACCACCTGTGCAAACGACTGCTGCTCCATCCTCTGCTCCTGCAGAGACCAGTCAACAGAGCTTCTTTACACAAGGCTTTGTTGATTGGAGCAGTCTACCTGATGAGCTAACAGATGAGAATTTTGCACTAGTTGCCAAAGCTGAAAATGAACCAGAGAACTTTTGTTTCATGGCTATGGTTGATGAGATTGAATCTGAGGAAGTGGTAACTGAATCTGATGTTGTGACTGATGATATTGTTAGTGAAGTTGTTGCAGGTGAGAATCCTGAAGAAGAGGTTGTGAATCTCTCAGATCCCTGGGGTGCATCTGATGAATGTGAGTGCAAGTGTGATTGTGCATTGATGGCTGCTGCTAAGGTATCTCCTCAAATTCTTAAAGAGTTGTGTTCTGACAAATGTGTGATAGCATTTGCTAACATTAAAGAGGTGAATGAAAACCTTAGAAAGAAAATTTTGGATGATGAAGTTAAATTTGAAAAACTCACAAAAGATTTGAAAACAAGTTTAACTGCAAAAGAATCTGAAATTAGTAGTCTAAAACATGAAGCAACTATTACCAAAGACCAGCTCCAAACTATGATAACAAAATATCAAAGTTGTAAAAGTGAGCTTGAGTCCACCCAAGTTGAATGTAAAAAATGGGTGGAATCATGTAGAGGTTTTGAGATGCTACTCAACAAACAAACCAAAAGTCATGTGAAGTTTGGCTTTGGTTTTGCAACCACTGCTCCAGCTTTTGAAAACACTGACACAAAGGATCAAAAGTCTGTTGAGATAGTACCAACAAACCTGCAGGGTCAAGAGATCAAAATCACTGAACCAAATGGTAAGAAAATTGTTCTTGAAAAACCAGAAGGTTCCTCATCTTTTGCTGAACTTGAAAAGTATGAATTTAAACCTACTTGGTCTGATGAGTGTGATACTCTTGAGAATTATAAACCTGTTGATTTTAAAACCCCTGAGGGAAAAACAGCTCCTCAGGCAAGGGTCATTCCCTTGGCAAAAGTCATTCCCCTGAAAGATTCTCCAGCAGATGCTCAAACATCTGCTGAAAAGAAGCCTGAAAAGGGGAAGAAGAAAGAAAAGACTGTTAACTTGTTTTGTGATTTCTGTGAAAAGAAGAATCATATCACCAAAAACTGTTTTCTTCTAAAAGCATATGACATCAACAAAGGAACAAGTGAATGTGATTCAAAAGCCACATGCTCAATATGTGGGAAAAAGAATCATAAGACTAAAGAGTGCTTGTATCTCAAAAATTTTGATGTAAAAATACAAGAATACAAAGCAAAAACTCTTGCAAACCCTGTGGTTAGTACTCCAAAAGGAAAGCCCAAACAGACCTTCACACCTGTCCAAACATCTGTTACAAAAAGGCTTGAAACATCTGCTTCTAGAGATGTCCAAGTAACAGATGCTCCACCCACAAGCAAATACCCAAGAGGTTATGGTCAACCTCCATGTCACAGTCTGCCACATGTTTATGAGGAGCCAAAAAGACCCTCTAAACCAAGAGTGAACAGAAATCCATATGGGTATTATCATCTGTCAGGAAGTGATCAAACAACTGCTGCCCCAAGTGCTGACATACAAGCACTGGCAAATGGTCAGCAGCAGTTGTTGACCTTAATTCAAAAATTGGTCCAAACCACTGATCACCTTCCAAAACTTGAGTCTGAAAGGTCTGAGGATCCATCCAAAGCCAATTTGGCTTTGGACACTCACCAAAACTAATCATTTACTGATGTGCAGGGAGCTTCTGCTTGTTTAGATAGTCTTTGGTATGTAGATAGTGGAGGTTCCAGGCACATGACAGGATGTAGAGCCCTACTTCTGGACTTCTTGGCTCATGGAGGGGGTGATATATCCTTTGGTAATGATTCTAAAGGTAAGGTGTTGGGTTCAGGGACTGTACAGGCAGGAAAACTCAAGTTTGAAAATGTCAATCTTATTGATAATCTCAAGTTTAATCTTCTGAGTGTTTCACAAATGAGTGACAAAGGTTATGGCTCATTTTTCACAAAGAAAACTTGTAAGATTATTGGGCCAGAAGTGGTGAAAAAGATTGATACCATTATTGCTGAGAGCAAAGCACAGCTTGTTGCTCATAGAAGTGGCAATGTGTATGTTGTTGATATGTTAAAGGACAATCCTATGGCAAATGTCTGTCTGTTTTCTGCTGCCTCCACTAAGGAGACAGAATTGTGGCATAGGAGACTGGGTCATACCAACCTTAATACTATCAACACACTCTCAAAACAAAGCCTTGTCAGAGGTCTTCCATCAAAAGAATTTAAATGTGATGAGCATTGTGTTTCTTGCTTAAAAGGGAAACAACATAAAAGCTCTTACAAATCCATTGATGAGTCCAAAACTAGTCAGTGCTTACAACTGTTGCATATGGACTTGTTTGGCCCTGTTAAAATCATGAGTCTATGGAGAAAAAGATTTTGTCTTGTCATAGTTGATGATTTTTCTAGGTTTACATGGACTTACTTTTTACACTCTAAAGATGAGACTGCAGGTATATTGAAGGACTTTGTCACCAAGGTTGAAAAGCAGTATGACTTGCCAGTAAAAGTCTTCAGGAGTGACAATGGAACAGAGTTTAAAAATAAGGAGTTAGATGACTTCTGTGTGTCAAAAGGGATTGTGAGGCAATTCAGCATCCCAAGAACACCAGAACAAAATGGGGTAGTTGAGAGGAAAAATAGAACTCTTATAGAAGCTGCAAGAACCATGCTAGCAGATTCTGGTTTGCCACTGTCCTTTTGGGCAGAAGCTGTAAACACTGCTTGCTATGTTCAAAACAGAGTTTTGATCAACCCCAGACATAAAAAAACTGCTTATGAAATTTTGTTCAAAATCAAACCATTAATCTCATTCTTCAAAATCTTTGGCTGCCCATGTTTCATTTTAAATCTTAAAGATTCCATTTCAAAATTTGCAGCCAAAGTAGACTGTGGTTATTTTCTGGGATATTCTTCTACTGCTAAGGCCTACAAAGTGTTTAACACAAGGACTAAAACAATAGAAGAAACCTTGAATGTTAAGTTCAATGAACTTTCATCTCTGAAAATCCCTGCAAACCCTGCTGAATTATTTGATTTAGATAAATTCAAATTTGAAGATATCACTGTTAAAACTAACAATGCAGGTATTCCACAGTCTCCACAGCAAGATTACAGAACAGATGTTGTGATTCCCAGTCACTACAAAGTCTATTCTGCATCAGAGGAAGCAGCTGTTCAAAACAATTGTCAAAACTCTGCCACAGCTGTGTCAACCACTGTTGGCCAGTCCTATCCTCAAACCTCTGCTTCACCCCTCACTACCACTGACCTATCATCTGTTGACAAAAGTCAATCATCTGTTGACAAAAGTCAGTCAAGTTTCACACCACTTGGACCCATTCCTCCACTACCATTCCAAACATCTGTTGGCACTACAGAAGTACCAACAGATGTTACACCAACAGAGTCACCAAACCTCTGTCCATCACCTCAAAATGCCATTGTTCCATATCAAGGAGATCTTATTTACTTAAGAGCTCATCCACCAGACCAGATCATTGGCAACATCAGAGAAGGTGTGCTCACAAGAAGCCAATCCTCAAATATCTGTCTTTTTGCAGGTTTCCTATCCCTCACACAACCTGTCAAGTACCAAGAGGCACTGAAAGACAACAGTTGGGTAGAAGCCATGCAAGAAGAACTCCTTCAGTTCAAAAGACAACAAGTATGGGAGCTTGTACCACTTCCTAAGGATGTTTGTCCTATAGGAACAAAGTGGGTCTTCAAAAACAAAACTGATGAAAGGGGTATTGTTGTCAAGAATAAAGCCAGGCTTGTGGTTCAAGGCTTCAGACAAGAAGAAGGAATAGATTATGATGAGACCTTTGCTCCTGTAGCTAGACTAGAGGCCATCAGACTCTTTTTAGCCTTTGCTGTCAACCACAACATAAAGGTGTATCAGATGGACATCAAATGTGCCTTCCTATATGGCAAAATTCAGGAGGAGGTCTATGTATGTCAGCCACCTGGTTTTGAAGACACATTCCATCCTGACTATGTCTACAAGCTCAACAAAGCTCTGTATGGACTCAAACAAGCACCAAGGGCCTGGTATGAAACTCTTTCCACATTTCTCTTATCCATTGGCTTCACAAGAGGTAAAATTGACAAAACTCTATTTCTTAAATGGAAAGGGAAACACTTAATGATTGTTCAAATATATGTGGATGACATCATCTTTGGATCCACATGTAACCAAATGTGTGAAGAGTTCAGAAAACTCATGACAGCAGAGTTTGAGATGAGTGCCATGGGTGAGCTTCAGTGTTTCCTTGGTCTTCAAGTGAAACAACTGCAAAATGGCACATTCATTCACCAAAACAAATATGTCAAAAATTTATTAACCAGATTTGAGATGAATGATTGTAAGCCATGTAGCACACCCATGAGTACAGTCAAGCTGCTCACTATTGATGACAAGGATGAACTGGTTGATCAAACACATTACAGATGTATGATTGGGTCTTTATTGTACTTAACTGCATCTAGGCCAGACATTATGTTCGCTACCTGTGTCTGTGCCAGATCCCAGGCTTCACCCAGAAAGTCAAACCTTATTGCTGTGAAAAGGATATTCAGATATCTCAAAGGTGCTCCCACACTTGGTATCTGGTATCCTGCTAATGGAAACATTGAGCTTTCAGGTTTTTCAGATAGTGACTTTGCTGGCTGTCACACCACAAGAAAATCCACCTCAGGAGGGTGCCAATTTCTAGGGAATGCCTTAGTTTCATGGCAAAGCAAAAAGCAGGCAGCTGTTTCAACTTCAACAGCTGAAGCTGAATACATTGCTGCTGCAAGCTGTACAGCCCAACTGATGTGGCTTCAGAATCAACTACTGGATTTTGGGATAACTGCACTTAGGACTCCACTCATGTTGGACAGCCAAGCTGCTGAAAATATCATCAAGAATCCAGTCTCTCATTCCACTACCAAGCACATTGACATAAGACATCATTTTGTCAGGGACAGCTATGAAAAAGGTTTGATTTCTTTACACCATGTTCCAACAGAGGATCAGTTGGCAGATGTGTTAACAAAAGCTTTAGACACATCTACCTTTACAAATCTGATTTCCAGAATTGGCATGTTAAACATGGATTAACCAAATAAATTTTTTAAAAAAAAATAATAAAATTGTTCAGAAATTAAATATTTTCTTTAAATAGTTGTTTGGTTGAAAAATCTGTTTATAACATCTGATCAGATAAAACAACCACTGTTTCATTCATTTCCACTATTGGTTGAAAAGTCTGTTCCAAACATCTGATCAGATAAAACAACTGTTAGTTGAAAAATCTGTTCCAAACATCTAATCAGATAAAACAACTGTCCATATATATACATATATATATATATATACTATATTAAAAAAAAAAAAAAAAAAAAAAAAAACCAACAGCTGTTTGTATCAGTTGTTTACTAAAACAGCTGTTTGTATCAGTTGTTTACCAAAACAGCTGTTCTCCACCAGATGTTACATCCATCAGATGATTGCCACGTCTGCTCATATAAGCAGATGTTTGGCCACATCAGCGGTTTCATTGAGCCTATAAAAACCCTGTTTTACCACAACAGATGTTACACTGTCTCATTGTATTCAAAATACTGTAAACCGCCTTCTTCATTTTCAAACCCTTTATCAATCTTCAGTCATTTTCCCCGTCGAAATCCATTACAATGGATCTTCAAGCCAAAGCTACACACAATTGTCTCCCCTATCTGATTAAAACAGATGACAACACTCCATTTCATTCAACCATCGACATTTTCCTCAATTCCAAATACTTACCCATCCTAACCGCCAACGCCCCCATTTATCTGGATACACTCCAAGAATTTTGGTTGAATGCTGAGTTTCTATTACAAGATAAAAAGCCTACATCCATTATTTCCAAAATTGGAGAAACTAGTATCGTCATTACCCCTGATATCATATCCACAACCTTCACACTGAATGACCTGGCAGGTAAGGATTCCTTCACTAAAACAGAGCCTCACACTGAGTTCCAAGAAAGAGGGTATGATGGTCAGATGACTGGATCAACTCTTTTCAAAAAGTTTTTCCCTCCAGTCATGAAATTTTTCTTCCATACTCTTCTTCTTTGTGTCTCTGCTAAGTCCACATCCTTTAATGAAATACCATTAAGGATGCAATATCTGGGATATGCTATGTTGTCAAACTCTGACTTCAATCTTTCCCAGGGTTTGTTCATGGACTTGGTATCAAATGTGAAAGCAGTCAAGTCTGGGTCAAACAATGCTTTTCTGATTTACCCACGAATTCTTAGTGTAATTTTACAAAAATTATTACCTGAAAAAGTTTTCAAAAAGGGTGCTGCTATGCAAATGAAAAGCTTAACTGATGAAACTTTCACAAGAATGCTGGGTGGAAGCACCCAAGAAAAAGTGTCAAAAGTGTCTAAAGTTTCTAAAACACAAACAAAGAGGACAAAGGCAACAACTGTTGTCAAAACCTCTGTTGTTGAGCCCACTGCTCCTGGTGATCATGGCACTACATCCAGTGCTGTGAAACCCACACCAGCCACTTCCAAAAAGAAACATTCATCCACAAAAACCACCACTCAACCACAAATAAGGCTTCTGGATGTTGAGGTACCAGAAGAAACCTCTGTTGCACAACAAAAGCAACCTGAAACCACTGTTGTTACTTCCTCACAACAGTTGGACATACCTCCACCTGACCAACCTCCTCATGAATCCTCTCAAAAGGATCATGTTGTAAGCCAAGGGGACACACATCATGATGCATATGAGTCACTTGACCATATGATCACAAGCCCCTCTCCCAGGGCTAACTCTCTTCTTACTCCACCACTCTCACCATCACATGTCCCACAAACAATGCAACCTCTGTTTGAAGCTATTGAAAAATCTCAGGAAGATCCCAGTTCCTCTCTTCCACCTGTCACTGAGAGTATACTCCAACAAGTGACTGAACCTGAGAATATTCAATCTGCTATCCCCCAAACAGAAGAGGAGGTTACACCACCAGGGTTCAATGAAACTCTAGGTGAGTTTTCAAGTGGAGCAGCCACTACTGATGTAGAGACCACTGTCTCACATCAGGACAGTGATTTCATAGCTAAGACTCCCTTGAAGGCAACAACTGTTGAAGCCACCATAGTGTCTCCAAAAACAGTTGGAAGTCCCCAGTACCAAGAAAAAGGGGCATCTGATTCACCTATTAGGCCTGAATCAGATAAAACTACCACTGGTAGGGACTCAGATGATCCTATTCATTTAGGAGATGAGTCAAAATACCAAGAATTGACGGCCAGAGTTTCTGCTATTGAAACATCTGTTGCTGACATCAAATCTGATGTCAAGCTTCTCCTAAGCTCAATTGCAGATCTCTCCAAGAGTCAACCATCTACCACTGATATAGCCAATGAGTTATGGAAATCAGTTTCCCCCATCATCATAGCTCACAGGAAATTGGCTGATCAGACACATGAAACCTACATGGCTGAGATCAGAAATATGGTTGATGCAAGGTACAAAGATACCCATGCTGACATCAAAGCCATCAAGGACCATCTGCTGAAGACTACTGGCTCTGCCCCTACCACCATCCTCAGGGATGAAACTGATGATGATTTCACGGCTGATGATGCCAAAAAGGGGGAGAGTGGCAGAGATAGGCTACCAAAATTAGATCCTTTTGGTTGCCCACCTTCTCAAAAAGGTCAAGCTAAGTCTGCCAAGAAACCAGAGTCTACCAAATCAGCTCCACAACAACAACATCAAACACCACCACCACAACATCAAGCACCACCACCACAAACCACTGAAAAGAATAAGGCAGTAGATGACTCTGCAAACATAGAAGCTGAAAAGGCTGCTCAGTCCAAACAACAAAGGGCTGACACCTTGGAAGTAAAAGCAGAGTCATTGATTGAACTCAAGAAGAAACAACAAAGGGAAACTGAAGATGTGGGATCCTCTAAAAGGATGAAAAGACCTGCCAAGCATGTTAGAAAACCACCATCCAAGTTACAAACCTCTGTTGATAAAACCACTGCTGCTGAAACCACTGACACCCAAAACACTGAAACCACTGCCACCCAAACCACTGAAACCACTATACCCAAACCAACACACACTCCTGAACAAACAACCACCAAACCTACATCACCAATCAAAACCCCAACATCTGCTGGTTCTTCTAAAAAGCCAACAGATGTTAGTCCAACCACTGCTACCAAATCACCTTCACCAAAAATCATGTACACAAGGAAGAGAAAATCAACCTTTGTTGTGCATGATGAGAACATACACACATCACCAACCAACATTTCAACTGCCCAATCCACTCCTCCCATCACAGCCATTCCACTCACATCATTCTCACCACATACATCCAAATTCACAACCCATAGACCACCACCAACCATTACACCATTGGTTGTTCAGTATCCCCTTGAACTTGATCTACTCAAGGGGGAATTACAATCCTTCTACAATACTGAACAGCCATCTGAAAGATCCTTCCCATCTCTCCCAAATTTCCCTGTTCCCCTCAACATTGATACCTATCTAAAATACAAGGGTGAACAGGTGGATGCCATCATTAGAGAGAAATGCAAAGGGAAGGATGACAGGACTGCTCAGGGCATCCATTCAGCAGAGCTTAGCAAACTCAGAAGGATTGAAGACTTTGCTAAGACCCTGAGCAATTCCATGTCCACCATGCCTCTCAGTGTAGATTTGGAGAAGGAGGTAAGGGAATCCCTACTTGAACAGATAATGGCAACCAAGCCCTACAAAGCAAACAAAAAGCAGTTCAATGGCTGGACTACTCATGCTTTGAGGGAAGAACTGATCAGAATTGAAGAAATGGCCAAAAATCCCAAAGCAAAAGTCTCCATTCCCAATTTTGGCAAAGGCAGAGACCCAGTCAGAGCCTTGAAGTTCAAAAGAATGAGGCAGGAGATTGTAGCTGCCAATTATGGGGAGATGAGGTCTGTTTCCCTATGGTCAGAGCTTAGATTGGTTGAAACCTATAAAAGTCTGGAAGAGAATAGAAAGAAGGATCCCAGCCTTCCAAGAAAGCCAATCTACAATGATGAGCCAATGATGAAGAGACCCCAACAGACTTTTACTCTAGACAGCTTACTTGAAACCTCTGATCTCACAGCTGCTGCAAGTAGACAGTTCAAAAGGCAGAAGGAGATGTCAGAGGAAGACCAAAGAAAGTTTGCTGACACATTTATAAAGGAAGGGCTCTTCAATCAAATCCATTACTTCTCTGATCCCACAACAGAGAAACTCAGAGAACTCATAGGAAGACCACCATCACCCAACTCATCAAGAATAAAGGTTCATCTCAGCAAATCCACTGACTCAAAAATTCTAAAGTGGAAGGTCAACAAAGACAACCACGAATTGACACTGCTCAGGTCAGATGGAAAGGTTCAGAAGATCAGTATGGATGATGCTTACAGCCTTTGTGCAGAAGATCACCAAGCACTGCTAAATCTGGATCTGGAAAGAGATGAAGAAGACCTATTTGCCTTGAACTTTGAATTACAATTTAAAGGTCAAATCAGAGAAAGTCTGATGAGGAATAAAGATCAATGAATAAAGCTGAGTTTTGGCATCATCTGTTCTAGGGGGAGATTGTTGGGTCTGCTGACCTGGAGAAGAACAGATGATTGGAAAGCCAAAATATGCTATCTATTTGATCCTTGAATAAACAGTCTTTACAACTTGCTTCTCCCAAAAGACTGCTGACCCTAACTACTGTTCTATCCAAACAACTGCTCAACAACTGCTGATACAAAGAACTGCTAAGGAAACAACTGATGAAGAACAACTGCTGACCAAAGGTCTGATGAAGAGCAACAGCAGATACAAGTACTGAAGACCAAAGCACTGCTGGAACCAACAGCACTTAGGCTCCAGCAGTGGATACAAGACCATCAGAGTTTATCTTTAACAGCTGTTTACTATCAGTGCTTTCAATGTAACAGTAGTTTGTATAGCAGATGTTTTAGTTTGTTATTCTGTTAGAGGTCACTGTCTTAGGTGACGTCAGCCTAGGTCATCAGTGGTTTGAGTCAGTCTATAAATAGAACAGTGCATGTACTGTTCTATTGCATCACACACAAAACATTCTCTCTGACAAACAACTGTGTGATCAGGCTGAGGGGGAGTAACTTGTACGATTGTAATCTTTGAATTAATGAAAGCATTCGATCGAAAAACATTTACTCTCTTGTTTTGATTTACAGTTTATTATTCCGCTGCACCTTCATTCTATTTTCATTCCATTATTATCATCTTTTAGTTAAACAATCAAAACAAACAAACTCAGATCCTAACAATACAGATAAAGATCTAGATGAAAACTTACATAACATACAACAATAATTAATGTAAGATGTACTTATTTTTACTATTATTAAACAGCTAAAATATCTTATATAAATTTAAACGTTATCCATTTTATTATATTTATTAAACAATTAAAAATATTTTTCATAGAAATGATTTGAAATATTTGTATGTTCCTATAATTTAGAATAAGAAGATATATTTTAAGATAATAGTATTTCAATGACAAAGTTGTTTAACAAATGACGTGAAATTTAGTGATTGTAACTAAAATGGAACAGATATTAAAATTAGACAAAACATAATAAGAGCCACTGTTTAATATACAAAACTATTCAAAGTTAAAATTAATGAAATATCTAATAACTTGTAAAAAGATATTCTCAAAAACTATGAAGCATTACAATTTTACACTCAAGAATAATATAACCCGATTTTTAAAACATATTTTCTTAAGAATATCTAACGAAAAAAGTATATAAATTTAAATTACACAAGTCTTTTCAATTTCATAATTAGTAAGAGTTAGTAAGGGCCTAAAAGTCTTTAGCGGGCAATGTGCAGATGAACGATAAATTTAAACATTACTCTTTTTTGTCTTAAAAAAAGAATTACAAAATTTTTTTCTTACAAATGATTTTAACCTTTTATTGTTCCTATATATTTAAAAAATGAACATATAATTAATAACAATAAAATTCAACATCTGTTTTTATTTACAACTTATTATAACCATCGGTTTAATAATTTTTATTTTAACATCAACGAGAACAAATATTTGATGACATGTCAACATATGTTGTCAAACAACTGTTAAGAATTATAAATAAGATTACTTAAAAAATCAGTATTATTAAGGATTGTAATAATAGTTTTTATTCACAATGTATTACTTTTTAAATTATTAGTATGAATATAATCATTAGTTTCATTGAGCTAAAAAATAAAATTTCCTATTGAAACATACTCTAACGTCAAGATATACACTTTTTGATGACTTGTAAACAGATGTTGTCATACAAGTGTGATCCATTAGAAATTTCAACTGAAGGTCAAAATATGATGTAACTAGAGTTTTAAAACAGACTTTGTAAGACTTAACAGGTAATCAATATCTAACGAAATATGTTTAAATTTAAATTACACAAGTCTTTTAAAATTCATAATTACTAACAGTCGACACAACCCTAAAAGTCTTTAATGGTCACTGTACAAATAAATGATCTAGATGGAAAGTGTGACACCAAGAAAATTTTTCGGAATTTTCTCTCACTTGACGCCAACTTTACTGTTTACTTACTGAATTTCGGGATGAAATTTTTTTCAACTTGGGGATGATGTGATACCCCGCAATTTCATGTTCTCACTTTAACTAAACTCTGGTTACATTCTATGCATTCTAGTTAACTAGGGTTACCTATATAAGTTACACATTGCACGGTTATAGGTTAATAACTGCATGAGGTGGTAATTCGAGGAATTACCAAACTATTTACATGTGTAGTGAACCCCGGACATTAGTGAATTGTTAAACAAAATGATTATGAAGTAATTGTTTGAGATTGATTGCAATTACGTGCTTCTATGATACTCTGTGAAACTATGTGAAAACTATATGTGATTATGTGAACTTAAACTGAATACGTTAATAAAAAGCATAATGGATGGACCATTAGGATGGTTGGGGTCTTAACACATGGGGTTACACTTGTTAGGGTCCAAAATATTGAAAACATCAAAGGAAAACATGCCGTACAACGAAGCAGGCCACCCGGAGCGGGCCAGGAGCTGTGAGCGGGGCGCTCACAGGCTCCGAGCAGGCCGCTCACGGAGGTCTGACGAAGCCTAATCGCCTTAATCCACTATTTAAACACTCTTAAGCCCCATGCAACCTCTAAACTCAACCCTAATCGCCCCCTACTGCCTCCTTACAAATTATTTACCCCTAAACACCTGCAAAAGCTAAAGTACATCGATCGGGAAGCTTGCAGAGCCTTCGGTTGATTGTTTTGAAGTGCTTGTGGTATAATCTTCATTCTCTTGTGTTTTAATCTTCTTTAAATTGTTTTAAAACATCAAAACCTTGTTTGTCCAGGTCTGAAAGTATTTTATAAAAATTAAAACATGATGATTAAAAGGGTCAAGCATATTGTTATGTAAAGAATATTATGTGGTTTGCATGATCATGTGTGTTCTTGATGTTTTAGATAGCTGGGGTTTGTGAATGATAATATATGCATGAATTTTGCTAGGTTATGATCAAATAATGTCTTATAGATGTTGTAGAAAGTTTATTGGCGTTGTTGATCGATAATATGCAACTAGGGTTCAAGATAATTGATGTCATTGCATGATTGAAACTTGGACAGAATCTAAAATTTAACTTATAGGGTCTGATACGTGGGTTAAAAGTTATTGTTTTGATGTGTTCTTGACATGTTTTTAATGTGCATACTCTTAGCTTTTCGTAATGGGCAAAATCGTTCGATTTGGACTTCGTTTGAGTAGTTTTTGGAAATTTGAGGGTGTGACAGATCGGTATCAGAGCCATTGGTTATAGTGAACTAGGACTGCATGGTGAGTCTAGTCTATAACTGTCATAGCATAAGCATTGCATTAGTACACTCACAGCTTAAGTGCACAACTAGCTTTCGGGCTGTGTATACTTGCTTAACTAGTTATAGGAGATACACAATCCTTTAACACTAAATCCGATATCGAGCACATCCTTGGTGTAGGACGAAAGCTAGGCCATGTGGCGCATCGATTGGGACTAAAATTCTAACCAGCTTCACGGAGTGGGAGTTAGCCATCGAGTACCAATGCGAGGACCAACCATTGAACACGGTGCAACATTACAGGTGAGGGAGGAAGGCTACTAGGAGAAACGAGAAGGACGTTAGTACTACACGCGAAAACTCTAGATAACACTTACACCACTAGAGGAGGAGGAAGAGGAATTAGAGTAGGAACCCGAACCCATCAAACCCGAAGAGATAGAATATGGAGACTCTATTATTTTAACTGAGCACGGAGTTGATTGATTCCTATCTTCATTCGCTTGATCTTTCTTTCTTTTATTCTAGACCTAGTCGAGACTGAGTTGTTCTCTTGAAGTTTGTTCTTTAATCCAGTTCGCCTACACTACGTTTGAACAGTCGTATGGCCCGCATATTGTTATGTCTCATGAACTTAGGGTGAATGTAGGCCCACCATGGCTGGACGGGGATACATAAACATGACACAGGCGGAACTGAACGCAATGATAAATGAAAAGGTAGTTGCAGCCCTTGCAGTTTTTCAAACTGGCCAACCTACTCGTAATCCACTTGTGGACTCTGATCGGATAAGCCCGCTCTTCAGACGCTTTGAACTCCATATAGAGGGGTTTATTCCCTAGGTCATGAGCACGACCACACCAATAAACTTGGGCAACACTCAGTAGACCATTCGCCTAGCTCATTAGCTGACAAATCAAAAAGGCGAAGAAGGGGTAGTACCTTCACATGAGACGCCGTCATCTAGTGCTGGCAACAACAAAAAAGGCGGGAAGAAGTCGCAGATAAGATACCAAGTGGTAGAAACATCAAGACTCATTACGATAAAAACTAGCACCATTATAAGGGGAAACACCCGAAGTGTAATCGGTGCAAGCACCATCACTCCGGTATTTGTGAGGTGGAACTATGCGAGCGCTGCGGAAAAGCTGGTCATGTGGCTAAAGACTGTCGTGTCAAGCTCCCAAGGAATTCTCAACATCAACAAGGATGGCCATAGCATAAGGGTACTGAAAAAGGGTGCTTCAAGTGTGGAAGTGAGACCCCCTACAAGAGGGACTGTCCCCAGTTCAACGGTGGCAACAACAATGAGATCCAGGTATGTCACGCGCCTTGCAGTATCTCGTGCCAAGGGTACGTTCCTTATGAATAAGCAATTTGCTAAAGTCTTATTTTGAATCTAATGCTGATTGAGCATGTGCCTTTGGACTTTAGTGCAACTCTAGGGTTAGACCCAACTCTCTTTGAATTCAAACACACCATAAAACTAGCTGATGGTAAGCTTATCAAAGTTACCTAGCTCTGTTACATGTACAAACCCGTACGGTTTAACTAACCATTAGGTATCAGTCCTATCATCCCAACTATCCTTCGTAGCTCTGACATATAATGGACGTGGACGGGTTGTCCAACCATGAACTTAAAAGCCGCATAGTAACATGAAGTAACCATAGTATAACATGACCTTTAGTAAGTAAGTAAGTAGCATGTTTCTCCCCTGAAAGCAAAATGGTAAAAGTGGGGCTGTGACACTCACGCACCCATTTCATTTCTCAAAAACTTGTTCGCTTGGAATTCCTCGGGTTTTCATAAAAGAAGCATGTCTTCCACCCCAAAAACATTTATAAAACAGTAAAAAGTGGGGTCATGAACTCACCTTAATTTCCATGCTAAGCTAGCAAACAAGTCCGAAGCTTTGACCGGCATCCTCGTGCCCTATTACAACAAAGGACACCTTAAAGGCTAACACATATAAGCCTAGCCTATTATCCAGCTAAAAGATAGTTTATCCAACTATCTAGACTCGTGGGTATTAACTCGAGTACTAATATGCTTTAACTCGACGAACCGATCGTGACTTGTCTTACTTATGTATTTACACACGACATAGTGCCCAAGTTGAGCACTTGTCACTATTCATGTGTATACCACGTTGGACTAATATTATGAAACGTATAACTTATCCTGAGTCGTAGCTCATCTCGTTAGTCGGATAAATGCATTTGTCTTGTACATTTATTTTCTAGAAATACACTTTGCAAAATATAATTCTTATTGTTATTAATTTCCAAGTAATAATAAATGCTACATTAATTCCCAAAATCCGACATTTAAAGTATCCAAAACTTTGTTTTGCATAAAGCTTTCTCAAGTAAATCAGATGAAGAAGTAAGAACCTGAGTGATGCTCTGAATCTTCTAGATGATACAAGAAGGGTCTTTCCCAGCTCGTTCAAAGATGATAGTGAAGGTTGCTCCTACAAAACAAAACACCGTTAGGACTCGCCACAGGATTGGGGGTAACCCTGTGACCACCATCCGGCGTGAGAATAAGTATTGTTTTCTAATGAAGAAGAATGTAGTAGATAGTGGTAGTAGAGATAGTGATAATGTTCCTTTACCTTTCATTCTCCTTTTATAGTCGATGTCTCCTTGCGAGAGAAGATAATTTTTGCATGATTGCTTGCTCGTTGATCTTGCCTTCTGACCAGCATTGTATTAATTATGTTTGACTTCTTATATTGACCGCTTTGACTCTTTAGAGTTGGTGGGTCTTTCTTTATTAGGCCTATGTCTTTGTGGTATGGGCCAGGTTTATCTGGGCCCTACCTCGTCCTGTCCCCCAGTCTAGTGATAAGAACGTGTGATTATTACTAGACTTTTTTAGAAAAAGTATGGAAAAATAAAAAGTAGCCTTATTTGTAATCTAAATTGGGTTTTCGTGTTTCATGGCTAAGGCACGTGATGTAATAATTACCATAGCCGTCGTATCAGTCTTCCTATTTAAGAGGTATGAGTGCCTAGGGAATTGACATCTGGCGTTTGTTATATTTGAATTTTAAACTTCCCCTATATTTTTGTATAAGAACGGTTTTTTTGTGCAACTACACTTATTTCCACCATTTAGCCTATCCTCTGAACAACAAATGGCTCCCAAAGCAAGTTCCTCACGAGTTGTCATGAGTGTATCCGACATACCCTGTAACTGGCCCTCTTTTCCTTCATTCATCAGTGATTATCAGATTCCCCTGGAATGGGGGCCGGTGCTTCCTGGTAAAGACGACCGGGCATTTCCTCTCAAGGGAGGGAAGATTACATTATACGGAGAGTTCGTCACTTTTTCTCACTTCCGCCTGCCGGCTACCAATTTCCTCTTTGATCTTCTGTCCTATTACAAGGTAAACCCTTCCCAATTGCATCCCCTAGGTTTAATAAAAATTCGCCATTTTAAATTTTGTGCCCTAGGTTTGGGTAGGGCTCCTCGCCTGGAGGTTTTTCGTGTGTTATATGTTTTGAAACTTAAAGGAGAGTACTTTACTTTTGATCGGCGTCCCGGTTCATTGTCGTATATAGACAATTTTCCCCAAAGTGTTCGTGATAAGGAATGGAGGAAAAAATTCTTCTATGTTGATGAACGTGTCCTTCCCGTCAAAGCCCCAATTAGGTACCCAGAGGCTAAATCCAAGTTGGCTGATGAATGACCTCTTCCTTCTGTTTTCGAGAAGGATCCACTATATCTTGCCTTGAGTAACAATCCTACAAAATGTACTTTCATTCCGGAAAGAGCTTTGGTTGCCGTTGGTATGAGCCGGTTATGGGTGGATGAAACTGTGTTTCCTGAATATAGGCGTCAAGATCAGGGGCCATGGCAGTATTTTGATGTTCTAGATACATAAATTTCGTCTCAGTTAGTGGAACATGACCGTCCATTGGGTCCTGATGAGCTTGATGTTCTCAGCCGAACAATCTCTAATTTCCTTATTCCAGCCCCTATTGCTCCTATCACCGAACAGGTTGTTGTCCCGTCTTCATCTGCTGTGGAGTCAGTGTCTTTGGATGTTGGGAAAGATGTTCTCGATCCTGTGGATGCCGATCCTATCAATGTTGCTCCCCCCCAGGGTGATACTAGTGCGGAGAAGAAAAAAGATTAATCCAAGAAGAGGAAAGCCACTGCTACTCTTGGTGTTGAAGCTTTGTTAGCTAAACGAAAACAGCTGCTTGAGATGAAGGAAAAGTCCCTTGGTAAGTATTTGTGTCATTTTGTATTTGGTCTTGCTTTCCTTCTCCTTTCTTTCATTGTAAGTTTGTTTGTTTCACATAGGTGAAAGAATATCTGTTAGTACGTCTGTTTCTGCGTCCGGAGATGCGTCTACGTCCGTAGTTGACGTTGTGAAGGTTGTCCCAGTCAATGTTGAAGACAGCTCTGAGGAAGCTATTGTTGTTACTTCTTCTCCTTCAGTCAGTACAGTTCTACCATCTTCTGTTCCTGTTACAACTGCCCCTGTATCTATTCAGGTCCCTGTTTCAGAGGTTGTTGTGGCCCCCTCTTTGCCATTTTCCACCGTGCCAGTTTTCGTTCCTTTGAAACCGGTGTTTTCTTCTGCTGGACCGTCTGTGACTTCTAGGTTTTCTGCTGATCAAAGCTTCTCTCAGCTTTTACAGGACGTGCAGAAAAATCCTATCCAATTTCCTGGTGGGATCCGGACCGGCAGTTCATCAGCTCACGGTCATTCTCCTAGCACAAATGATATGCCCGCCAATGTGTATTCTCCTGGTATTAACTGGCGGCCCTCTCTGAAAGATGTCCGGTATGTGCCCGGGTGGCATATTGCTGAGTCGAGTCGCCTAATACATCCGGATGTCATCCGTCACTGGGCAGAACATGCCTTCCCCCAGCCGAAAGGTCATATTTGCAGGGACTGGATAATGCCCAGCTTGCTGAAAATGTTCTGGGTTCTGGTGCATGTTATACTGCTGCTTCCTATGAGGTGCTCCATCGATGGCGATCAGATCTTGCTAGTCTTCTGGAGGTTCGTGATAGGCAGGTCTAACTTGTGTCTCAGAATGAGAGATTGGCTAAACAGTTAGCAGAAGCTGAGGTAGAACTAGTGTCCCGGCAAGTTGCTATAGAGAAGTTAGAAGGAGATAAGTCCCGGATGGTAAAGGGTCATATGGAGGAGAAGCTAGAGTTGCTTCGTGCCAATGATTCCCAGGGTGGCATTATCTCCCGCCTTGAGGGTCGAATTAATTCGTTGTCCAAAGAGCTTGCGGCTGAAAAGAGCACGGTTGCCCGGAACCGGGCAGAGATGGAGAGATGCAAACTTCTGTCTACCGAGGTTGAGAATTTCGAGTCCCGGGTCAGACGAGCAGAGGAGGAAAAGGACTCCCTGGTTGAAAAACTTAATGAATGTCAAAGGCAAATAACTCTGTCCAATCAACGTGCTGATCAGGCTGTGGACTCTACTGAAGCTGCCAAGAATCTCACCATCTCACTTAAGTCTCAGCTGGAGCATTTTCGAGGTGACCGTGATTGGTTGATTACCCGAGGTATTCCTGCTTCATGGCATTTTATCCGGACCAGCCAGGCATACCAGGATCATATTAACGCTTTTTATGAGGTAGCTATGGAGGCCGGGTATCTTGGCGGGCTGACGTATGGGAATAATCTTGGACTTGTTGGTCAGAAAGTGCCCCCTCCCACAGAGCAGGAAAAAGAAATTGGGACTCGAGTTGCTGATTCTATGCAGGCTTTGAGTAGTGACTCCTTGGAAGCCATTTCGCAGTTGAGCAATCAAGTTGGTGATGATGGTATCTCATCTCTCCGGTCCTTGCTTGAGCCTTTTGTTAAAGGTTCGTCTGATGTTGAAAGTTCTTCTTCCGGTGGGGATTAAAAAACTCTTTTGTATTCATGACTTTGTTTATTTATATTTTTATTTTGCACGTGTGTTCTTGTAAATATATGGTGTGGGTGTGTGCCACTTGTCGTTATTATATTCAAATATGCTGACAATGATTTGACGACCATTAATGGCCTTTTGCATGTCATGATTGCATGACGTTACGAGTTGCCATTTTAACTATTTGCACAGATATTTGTGTCAGAGATATTAAAAGCGTATCTCTTGGTCTTCCCAAGAGGATCTATATAAGTCACTTGACTTATCAGATAGATCATTATCTCTTGTTCAAAAATTTGCTTTTTTATTTTTTCTTTCTCCCATGACGCGCCGATCATCTTCTATAACGGAGCTATCGAGGGAGCTTGATGTTGTTGACGCTCTGCAAATGCTTTATCAATATTCTCGTGAGATGGATGCCCGTCAAGCTGCTCTCGAAGATTTTAACCTTAGGTATGCTGACTATGTTCCTGCACGTCGATATGGGAAGACGTACTCTCGTGGTCCACGGAAGCTATTTTTTGAGGCGGATCTTGATGTTGGTCAAGGCCCTCTACCAGATCAAAATGTGATTCAAGACATGCCCGTGGTTCATGACCCGAATGTAGTCATGGACGTTCCGGCTGCTCATGTTCCAGTAGATCCTATTGATTTGTTGGACCATGGTAATGGTCCCGTTGATAATCAAGAGGATCTTTATGCTGGAGTCATTGAAGGTGTCCCTAACCCTCCAGCTCCTCTACCTGTTCAGGAAGAAGAGTTGCTGTACACCCTGGCGGAGGTGTTGGCGATTCTGGATGGTAGACTTTGAAGATCGTTATGCCTGTGAATAGGCTGATTTTTGTTTTGTCTAGCTAGTATTTTGTAGCGAAATGGCATATGGATTTTTGTCCTGCCTCCTGTTTTTGTTATGTCATGTCTATGACTAAATTTTGGGTGTAAAACATCAATGTATAAAGATGCCGTAAATATTGTTTACATAGAGTATGTCTATCATGAAACATTAATGGTTTGTGTCTTGACTTGTGCCTAGTTAGACGTAACATTTCTTTAGCTATGCCGCGTTCCATGTCCGAGGTATTGGTTCCCCGTTTAACTGTTTCAGGGAATATGCTCCCTTTCCCAGTACATCAGCTATCTCGTACGGCCCTTCCCAGTTTGGTCCCAACTTTCCTTGGGCCGCGGTCCTGCTTGCTTTATTGTCCCGCATCACCAGCTCTCCTGCTTTGAATGTTTTTTCCAGTACCCTCTTGTTATAATATTTTTCTAGAAGTCTTTTTTACCGTGCTTCATTGATGCATGCTGTTTCACGGCGTTCCTCCAGCACTTCCAGGTTTTCACGGATTAATTCTTCATTCCTGCCCTCATCGCTGTTTCTTCTTAGGGAAGGGATTCCGATTTCTACCGGGATCATTGCTTCCGAGCCGAACGTTAGACTAAATGGCGTTTCTCCATTGCTTGTCTTTGGCATAGTTCTGTGTGCCCACAGGACATGCGGCAATTGTTCAACCCATGATTTTCCTTCCGCATCCAGCCTTTTTCTTCAAACCGTCCAGGAGGCTTCGATTTGTTCTTTCGACCTGGCCATTGCCTTGCGGGTGTGCCATGAAAGTGAAAATCTGCTGGATGTGCAACTCCTTGCACCATTCTTTAAGTGTCTTATCCGTGAATTGTGTTCCGTTATCGCTGACAAGATATAATGAAACCCCGAAACGGCAAACTATGTGTTCCCATAGGAATTTTTTTATATTCATTGCCTCGATTTTTGCCAACGGTTTTGCCTCTACCCATTTTGTGAAATAATCCACGGCAACCACCAAATATTTCAATTTTCTCAGGGCCAAAGGAAAAGGTCCCATCAAATCGACCCCCCATTTTTGGAATGGCCACGCGGCAGTGACCGGAATTAGGTTGTTCTTCAGTCGTATGGTCTGTGGTGCGTACTTCTGGCAACTGATGCACTTTTGTAGTTCTTCCATAGCCATATTGTGCATCCCCGGCCAGAAATAGCCTGCATTGGTTATTTTGGCTACCACTGCGCGGGGGACTGCATGTATGCCACATATGCCCGCGTGGATGTCCTGTATTAAAAATCTTGCCTTGGATGGAGTCACACACCGCAGGGCTAGACCTAGGTATGATTTCCGGTATAATGCTCCCCCATGTATCTCGTACTGCAGGGCCTTGGTCCGTATCTTCATTGCCTCCCCCTTGTTTTCCGGCAGCATCCCCTTTTCCAGGTACTGTTAGATTGGGGTCATCCATGACACTTCTGACATGTAGATGATGTGCACTTCTGTCTCCTGTGTTGATGGTTGCTTCAACGTTTCGATGTGAACGTCTTCTTTAGTGCCCGAGGAAGCCAACTTGCTGAGGGCGTCTGCGATGTCATTCTTGTGTCTTCGTACATGAGTTAGTGTAACTTTCTCGAATTTTGACATTATCTCTTTCGTCATTCCCAGGTATTTTGCCATCGTGTCATCCTTAGCTTCATAAGATTCGTTGACTTGGTTGTTCACCAACAACGAGTCTACATGGGCGTCCACCTTCTTTGCTCCCATCGACAGTGCCAGCCGCATGCCGGCTAGAAGTGCTTCATACTCTGACTGATTGTTTGAGCAATCGAAATCAAAACGTAGTGCGTGCAAGGATCTCTTCCCTTCCGGGCTGACTAGCACGAGCCCGGCCCCTGATCCTTTGCTACTGGATGATCTGTCCGTGTACAACTGCCATACTGGGCCATTGCCTTCCAGTGTAGCCGTGCTGTTGTTCCCCGGCACCTGTACCGTTTCATTTTTCGGGATCTCAGCCATGAAGTCTGCTATCACTTGTCCTTTGATGGACGTCCTGTTCTTGAATGTTATATCCAGGGCCCCTAATTCAATGGCCCATTTTGCTAATCGTCCTGAAACTTCTGGTCGGTTCAGAACTTGTGCCAAAGGAAACCCGATTAAGACTTCAACCTTGTGTATCAAAGCCAGCACCAACTTTTCCAACGTAGGATATCTTCCTTCAGGATCAGAAAGGACCCGGCTAATGTAATACACCGGTGTTTGTAGATTTTCTCGCTCTACCAGCAGGACTGCACTGACCGCATGATGCCCGGCCGCTAGGTACATCTTTAGGATCTCTCCGGGTCTTGGGGCCGTGAGTGTTGGTAAGTTGCTGACGAATTTTTTCATTTCCTGTAATGCTTTTTCTACTTCCTCTGTCCATTTGAATCTGTTCTTGTTCAAGCATTCTTTCAAACTTGATATGAAAGGAAGAGACCTCTCCGCATGTCGTGCCAGGAAACGATTGATGGCTGCTAGCCTTCCGTTCAAGGTTTGGGCCTCTTTCAACGTCTTTGGATATAGCATGCTAGTGATGGCTGTCACTTTTTCAGGATTGACCCGAAATCCGTCCTTTCACACTACCACACCAAGGAACTTCCCTTCTTCCATTCCAAAGGAGCACTTGCCCGGGTTAAGTTTGATGTTGTAATCCCGCAACGTCTTGAAGGTTTCTTCGATATCCACTATGATTTTTTCTTCAGTGTAACTTTTGATGACCAGGTCGTCGACGTAAACTTCGAGATTACGGCCGATCTGTTTTTCGAACGCTTGGTCCATTAGCCTTTGATATGTGGCTCCTGCGTTCTTTAATCCGAAGGGCATCTTTGTGTAACAATATATGCCGGCATCGGTGTGAAACGTCGTCTTCTCTTCGTCTTCCCGCGCCATCTTTATCTGGTGGTATCCTTTGTATGCATCGAGGAAACACTTGAACTTGTATGGTGCTAAGGAATCTACCTTGAGATCGATCTCCGGCAAAGGGTATGCGTCTTTTGGGCATGCCTTGTTTAAGTCTTTGTAATCTACACACATTCGCCAGGTTCCGTCGTGTTTCCTGACCATGACTGGGTTCGCAACCCACGTATGGTACTTGGTCTTTCGTAGAATGCCCGCTTCTTCTAGCTTTTTTACTTCTTGAACTACCGCCGCCCTCCTTTCAGGAGCCATGCTCCGCCTTTTCTGGGTGAAGGGGTTTGATGGACGGGTAGGTCGACAGCCTGTGTTCCGTTTTTGATCTTGATATGCCTGTCATGTCAGCGTGTTTAAAAGCAAATATACCCATGTTACTTTTTAGCACCTGTTTAAGCCTATCCCGTGCTGCTATAGACAAGGTATCTCCTATTGTGACTGTCTGTTCGGGGTATTCTGTGTTCAATACCCACCTCTCCGGGCCGACGAGTCCCGTAGGTGCTTGACAATATGATTTTCGGTCGGTGGTCGCACAAGCTTTATCTCCGGACACCGTGACTACCCCTTGAGGAGTAGGAAACGTCATAAACCCTCTGGCCGTTGAAACCAAGGCATCAATCTTCCCCAGAGTATATCGTCCCATGATCACGTTGTATTGGGAGTTGGCTGGGATGATCAAGAAGGTTACCAGTACCGTACGCTCTTTTCGCCCATCTCCTATGGTGACTGGAAATGTTAGTTGTCCCAGGGACTCAATGCTTCCCCCCGTGAAACCTCTTACAGGTCCTCTGGCGGGTTCGAGCATTCGTTGGTCTTTCGGACGCATACGCCAGAAGCATGGCTCGTATATGATATCTTTCGAGCTTCCCGCGTCCACCAGGATTCTTCTCATGCTATAGTCTCCCACCGCCGCGGAGATTACCAAGGCCTCCATGCTTAACATCCGGTAATGAGGAGGTATGGTAATGGTTGCCTCCATCCACGGTTCTATTTTCTCAAACGATCTCTTTCGATCGTATCTTGATTCAAACTTTGCCATATTTATTTCCCAAGGCCTTTTTCCTGCAGCCTTCTCTGCTCCAGCCAACGAGGTGTTTGGCTTTACATCTCTCACCAAGTGTGCTAATTTTCCCGTCTTGAAGAAGTATTCAATTTGTTTCTTCAGCTGGAAGCAGTCGTTTGTCTCGTGTCCAACACCCTTATGGTAAGCACAGTATTTAGACTTGTCTTGTGATGGTGACTCCTTCAACAGGCGGGGCGCATTAAGCCTTACGTC
Organism: Ambrosia trifida; assembly: GCA_028751855.1. Classification (NCBI taxonomy): domain Eukaryota; kingdom Viridiplantae; phylum Streptophyta; class Magnoliopsida; order Asterales; family Asteraceae; genus Ambrosia; species Ambrosia trifida. The sequence goes on along the minus strand of CM054128.1, from coordinate 128,997,785 downwards.
TTCGGACTCCAATATTTGGAGTGGTGTTTTCGTCAACTCCGGATATTCGAACCTTGGCTTCGAGCTTTCTCCTTTTCCCACGAATGTGTTCTGGGACCTTTCAAATCGTCATCGGTCATCTCTTCGGTCTTCCCGGTTGTCATTCCGGGAGTACAGATGTCTGTCCGATCTTCCTTTATTTTTGGAACTTTGTTGATCCCTGAAGCCCTCAGAGTTTTTTGTCGCCTCTTGCCTCTTCCTTACAGCATGGTCCATGGCTATGGATTTTTCTTGTTTCACATAGGCCTTCGCGATGGTCATCATTTCATCCATGGTCTGTGGATACCCCGTCGGGCCGTGTAACTTTCGTAACAAACCATCGTCATTTACCCCCATGGTGAAAGCAGTACATGCTAATTCTTCGGTGAGTCCGGGGATCTGCAATCTTTCTTTGTTGAACCGAATGATAAAATCCTCCATTGACTCATTGTCCCTCTGTCGTATGTGCATTACCTCGTCTTTGTATTTGGTGCCTTCTTTGTTGACTGAACTGTTGTGAGAAACCCTTTACGATTTCTTTCCAATTGGATATGGACCCAGGTGGTAAGCTATCCCACCAGACTCGTGTGGCTCCAACAAGAGTCTGGACAAACATGTGGCACCAAGCTTGCATGGGCCAATCCTTCGACCGTCCTACCGACTCGAAAATACTCATATGGTCGTCCGGATCCCCGGTCCCGTCATACTTTCCCACGGTTGATGGTAGCTTTAGATTGGGAGGCAAAGGGGCGTTTGCTATCCGGGTGGTGAACTTCGAGTTTGTAATCATTGCCGGAGGTCGGTAAGGTCGAGTCAGGTCTTCGTCATCCCCTTCTCCTCCATGACCGGGAGCTTGGGTACGTGTTACGTCTTGCATCCCGAGTTGTGACACCCTAGGTAATGGCTGACTCGATACCGGTGTGTCTTCATAAGACAATCTCGTCCCTACTCCTCCGGGGTGTGTTTCCATATTTTGCCGAATCAGATGGGTTGTACTTCCCGGCCCTGTGGGCATGGGTTGAGTCGGTGGGTACATGTAAGGGAAAGTGTATGGATAAGGGCTTCCCGCTACAGGAGGGTACATGTACCCGTAGGGTGGCACTGGAAACTGTGGAAGGTACGAATGATTTCCGGGGGTGACCAGGGTATATAGGGACATAGGGGCGGACGCCATAGACGTGTTCATCGCCGCCGAAAACAAAGGTAAACTTGATGCTACATTCATCCATGATGTGGCCGCCGGGACAGACGAACCCCCCATAGCAGTTACAGATGCCGCTATCGATCTTGAGTAGGTGTTGGTTGGAGCCGGTCCAGCGAACAAAGGTGTAGAGACGGCTGAAACTGCGGGAGGCGTAGATCGAAGTGCTGTCGTGAGTGTGGTGAATCCTGGGGGCAATTCCATTAGTATTTCTTCGTCTATGTGTTCTTCTGAATGGCGGTCTTCTCCTGGTCTCTCCAGGCCTTCAGACATTAATCCATGTTGAACTGTGTTGTTTGTCGTCATTTCGATCGAGTGGGAAAGATATCTTCGTGCCTTGTTTCCGTCCCACGGATGGCGCCAATGAAGAAGTAAGAACCTGAGTGATGCTCTGAATCTTCTAGATGATACAAGAAGGGTCTTTCCCAGCTCGTTCAACGATGATAGTGAAGGTTGCTCCTACAAAACAAAACATCGTTAGGACTCGCCACAGGATTTGGGGTAACCCTGTGACCACCCTACGGCGTGAGAATAAGTATTGTTTTGTAATGAGGAAGAATGTAATAGATAGTGGTAGTAGAGATAGTGATAATGTTCCTTTACCTTTCATTCTCCATTTATAGTCGATGTCTCCTTGCGAGAGGAGATAATTTTTGCATGATTTCTTGCTCGTTGATCTTGCCTTCTGACCAGCATTGTATTAATTATGTTTGACTGCTTATATTGACCGCTTTGACTCTTTAGAGTTGGTGGGTCTTTCTTTATTGGGCCTATGTCTTTGTGGTATGGGCCAGGTTTATCTGGGTCTGACCTTGTCATCAGACGTTTATATACTTTTGAATACGAACAATAAACATAGTTTCGTTGTCGAAAACCTTTCAAAAGCTCGTCATACTTGATGTTTGGCAAAACTATATATATATTTGTTTCATGTTTCAAAAGATTGTCCGGAATTCACTTATTATTGTTACAATTATCTTTGTCAAAGCGTCGCGATTTTACATAAGTACCTTTATTAAAACACTTGGAAATTCATTCATAAAAACATACACCACGGTATTAACTTAGTCGCGCTTTGGATTTTATAAAATTTTGGCAGAGTCTCCCCTGGTTTTGTACAAACCAGGCAATACAAGTCGCCTACAATTTTCCCAAAAATCAATATCTAATACAAGACTTCAATTTGTTTATCCGCAATTCCAAATCAAACGAGACTTATACGTTTCGACGCTTTTATATAAACTACACTTATTTATATAAATACACAAAACAATATATATATTTTAGTCCAACCAATTTAGTCCGATTTCGATTATATAAGTCACGCCTTTTAGTCACTATTACCAGTCGTCCGATATAATATATAGTTACAGTTTATTATTATTATTTAGTCCGTTCGCGAGACAAAACTATTTCATGAATATCAACATATTTATATAGATATAATATCCACAACAATAATAACAAAATACGAATTAAAGTATACCGATTCGTACGCACGTAACCCGGATCCAGCTCGAACTATATGCAGACCGAAATGCTGACCCGTTGACCATGTTTGACCGAAGCTTGACCAACACCGTGCTCCGTACCCCGAAACCCGAGCCAACCAGATCTGACCCGGAGCACACGAATCTGACCCGGAGACACTTGACCCGAACAAGACCCGAACCGAATCTGAAAACTAACCGGATATGACCCGAACTCGAGACCCGAACCGAACTCAAACCGAACCCGGAAACAACAATCGCATAACCCAAAACATCAACCAAACCTGAGCTCGTGACCAAAACTGACTTGGACCCTTGAACTTACCGGATCTAGAACACCTCGTCACCACCACAGCCGCACCTCGTCACCTTTACACCAACCACAACCATAGTCGGGCTCCCATATAACATTCATGATTTAAAATCGCATAAACTTTAATTTCACGTAGCTTTTGGAGTAATATTGTAATACCCAAAATTTCAAAAAACTAGTAGTTATAAAGTTTAAATAAATAAGTTCATATTCTAATAATTGTATTTTATCAAAACACATATTAATAGCTTTATTGTTATAATACATGGAAAATGAATAATAAATATTAAAGCATGACGAAAACGTATAAATAGAAATTTGAATAATTGGCCACTTAATTTACATGTATATTGTTTCCATAGAATTTCAAATTAGTGATAATGCTTTTATTTTTCTGTTTCCTTATATGACTATTTTCCTTTTGACTTCCCATATGCAATTGTAACAAACCGTCCATAATTATCGGTAAAGTCGTGACCAATTCTATTAAATTCCATAACTAATGTTAAATAAGAAAAGCACTATAAAATTACAACTCCTCTATTAAACCTTCAACCACCGCCGCCAGACAAAACAACCCATCAACCATCACCATCGTCCGTCGACAACAGCCATCAGCCTCCGCCAACTCACGACCTCCGGTCACTTTCCTTTCGGCCATTTACACCGAAATCTAGTCCCGAGTAGTCACTCCTTCAACCAACGTAATTCCACCGCCCTGTCGCCCTTGTCGAAGCCAACCATTCATTGCCGCCGCGGGTCTCTCCATCACCGATGATGGACACACTAAATAACCCGCAATCGGCACCACTACCATCCGCTGTCTACACCAACTACTGGCCACTGTAACCACCACATCGCCGCTTTTCAACCTCCGCCACACGCCACCATTTCGGCATCAACGTTACAACCGTTTCCATCCACGGTTCAAGGAACCGTCTCTCTTCGTGAACCTAAGGTATTACATCGATCTGTAACATAGCCTTCTGCAAATCATTTGTGAACTTTTGAATGGTGTATTTAGAATGAAAAGAAAAGAAAACATGAATGGCACCTGCAATAGAAAATATTCATTTTTTTTATAAGTCATTTGGTATGGAATTGTATTTTAAAATGCTTTAAATAATTACTAAGTAAACAAACCAACAACTGTTTGCACATAATTTCTAATTTACGTTAACATGGTATAGTTGAACATACGGTTATTGAAAGATATACTCGTGTGACTCATGTTTTGAAGTTTTGAAATAATAATCGATTATGTGCAAGGTGTTATTATTATTAGTATTTTTCTTTACTATCACTTTCCACACACATGGCCTAACATGGTTCCATACCAACAATTTAACGGTTAACTTATCATTTTTTTTTCAATAATGGGCAAATCGGTTAGTATTTTGATAACAATTAACTAAACTGAACGTATTCTATGCATGAATACTATAACTATAGTTACTAAAACATCACCTTTAATTAGGTCCCCATGCAAAATTCGTTGATTACCGTTGAATTCTAGCAAGCCAACCACAATCAAGGTGAGTTTACATAGCCCCTTTTTCCATTCACTATTTTGGGGTGAAACATGTTACACATTTTATTTACAATTCAATCATAAGTGTCTATGTGTTATTCTATGTTGCATTATGTCCTAAACATTACTAGGGTAAGCACATTATTCTAGCATAATCATTAACATTGATCAGCCGACGGTATACAATGATAGATCTATTGGACTGACAATCCCACCCGGATACGTGTACCTCCTACATAGGTAGCGTGGGTGATTGTTATCGAACACATAACATAATCAAGTGAACAATATGCGTATGGGATGGACCACAGTATTCTAGTCTCAAGGGTTGATTATGCACTCGATTTACCTGATAGTTTTGTTTTCACATATGGACTAGACTAGCCATGACACTCGAATTGTACAACATTTTTATTCAAAACTATGTAATTCTCACCAACATTTTTGTTGACCCAAAAACATTTTCAAAATTAACATGTTTCAGGTAACAATGAAGCTGAAGTATAGAGCATGCTTGAAGAGTTTTTATGAAGTTATTTGAAGTTACTTGCTTTATTTCATGATTGTACTAGATGTTTGAATTTTTAGACAATGTTTCATTTGGTTATTTTGTTATGAATAAAGTATCTAAAATTAAATAAATACCATGTGCTATTGAAACAATCATCAATACGTGACATCCCGATGTTTCCGCCATCGGTTGGGGTGTTACACCCCAAGCCACAACCCGAGCTCTTGAACCAGGTTTGACCCCGAGCAACCACCTGAAACCTCCAATGACCACCGTCATCTTCGTCATCTGGGTAGGGACCCATCTCCGACCACCTCTATGCCGAGCCAACAGTACAGTTCTTCTCGGCCAAGATCCACGCGCCGCCTTAAACCACCAAGGGAACCACCAACTCTGCCCATGACCACAACCCGATTTAGGCTTCGTAACCTGCGCCGCCACCACCACAAGGTGGGTCATTGCCGGCCGCTGCTGCAACAGAGGGAGGAGGGAACGCGACGAGGGAGGGAGAAGTGGTAGGGAGAGAGAGAGACCTGCGAGAGAGATGCGAGGAGAGAGAGTAGAGAGAGGTTGCAGAGATTGGGGGGGTTGTCTGCGGGTGTTAATGGAAGGAGGAAGAAGATAAGTGGTCCTTTTATAGCTAGGATTTGTTGATAGGTTAGGTATACCGCGTATCTAACCCGTATAAACGTAAAACGTCCCGGTTTTATTCTAGGCCTGATAATTAATTATAAAAAGTAGTCGGTTTTGTTCCAAATAAAAAACCAAGCATAAATATAAATATTTTCGATGTCCGACGCGTGTTTTCAGAACACGCGTTTAAATCGCGTTAATTAAATCGGTCGCAGTTTCGATTGTAAAAACGGTCAGTAAACTTCCGAAACTTAATAATTAACAATTTTTGTAATAAATATTTATTTTTAAATCATAAAAATCACGTCAGTGTAGATCGGAAGTTGCCGGGTGTCACATCCGCCCCATGTTACAGAAATTTTGTCCTCAAAATTTGAGATAGGATATCATCCAAGAACCAATGGTAGTATAACAAAAATAGTCAACGGACTTGGCGCACCTCAAACGAAGCAACTAGTGCACCAACTTTTTCATTACACACCACAAAGTGTGTCTGCATTTAAAGCAATAACAAACAAGTTGATGAAAGTGAGACATGTCAATAAAAATCATTCATTATCCCAAGTCGATTGAATATTCACCGCTAGGTACTGTATCAAATTTCCAACAATTCGATTCAACTGAAATGTCGACTTTAAAGAAACTCATCGACGAAGTATCAAAAGATTCATTGCCCACAATGGCCTAATATAGCAAGACTAGAAGACAAACATTACGAGCAACGTAATGAGAGAACAAATCATTAATGAAACAATTGTTTGATGTGAAGTCCTACGATGGACCTTCACAGGTTTAAAGAATCCAAACATATAACAGTTCACACTTGTACAAAAGGCGTGTCTAATTTGGTGAAAAGAATAAGGAATCAAAAAAATTAAATTCCTTTATGATTGAATGTTGAAGGCCACAAACATAAAATAATAGAGATGTAAATCATACCCCAGGATATAACTAGGCTCTAAAACAGGAATCTTAGAAGCTCGAGGAACAAGATCATCAAGATCTTAAACTGGTTCAAGAAAATTGAAGTCACAAATGACACGAACAGGGGAGAATCAGCAATCATGTCCGCAACAACAAAAGAATGAAAAACCCTTATCCATTATTTATATATACACGATACATAACAGTATAGGTACCCTCACGATAGATGTTCCTAGAATTATCAAGTGCCTGTAAATTCGCAATAACGTGACGTCTGCGTTATCGAAAATTTACCTCACTAAATCATCCTATTAACCTCCATCATAAGTTATATCGCGAGCACTCGTTACATTCATATAATAACACGCATATATAACATCATATAATATTTGTCGTGTGCGCCACTTTTCCCATTGATCTTCCCGTCCGCATTCCAGCATCGCAGCATCATCGGCAAAACAAGGTGCCTCATCAAGACGCCTTCGGCCCAAACCGACCTTAACGACATAGCATACTCCGAACCTGGGATGTGAAACCGCAGATGCTACAACAATCCCTTTGCCAACTCGTCCAACTAACGTGACACGTGTGAGAGTTCTAGATACGTCCAAGCTTTAGTCGACAACCATTGGCGATACGTGCTATAATATACTTTACATAAATAAACACAGCATATAAACAAGTAAATTGTTTCTCATACCAAGAAACAAAGACTCAGCTAAACTCTATGTGAATAAACACTCTGATATCTAAAAACGATGACTCGCCAGTCACTAGTGAGGTACACCTAGCCATCACGTGCTATTACCCTTTCTATACACGCTTATAGAAAAAAATACTGACTTACTATTCACATAAGAAAACAAGTGTAACTTGCGCCGAAGGAATGTACGCTGAGCTAGTGCGATATGCTAATAGTAATGCAACTGATTTGGCAACGGTTGGAATTCCAGTTCCTAGGCTTTCGTACTAAGTATTGTGTCTTAGAAATTTTGGCCCATACTTCAAAACAAACTCAGGTTAAAGCCTAGATATCTACACAGACACCTAATTCGCTAAAACCTATGGCTCTGATACCAAACTGTCACACCCCGACTTTTCCCTAGTCGGTTGCGACGTTTGGTGCCTTTGCCAACGCAGCGGAAAGTTGCATCTAAGACTCTTATTTCCTGAACGCCATTACTAACCCTCTAGGATCCCCGATGCCAATACGTCGACTACTCCAACCGTGCCGTTACCAAGGTTTAAACCTGAAAGACATACTTAAAAAGTCAACATATAATGCTGGTGAGTTCATAAGTTTTATAAAGGAGTTGTAATAAGTTTGTAAAGATCATATCCGTTACTACTAGGTTATAAGAACGTTAGCTAGACGTTAAGTGTTTTTACTACTACGGTTGGGAACCCATTACTAAACCGGTAAAAGTGTTGAAGCCATCCCAGACGGACGGGATTACTGATGCCTCGGCAACCCCAAAGTGTTAGAGACAATATGCACCCGCCCGGCTCCTAACCGTCGGGTGGGGTTTGTAAAGCCCAATAGATCTATCCACATTTCCCTCGTTGTGCATCCCCGCACATTCATGGTTTCCCCCTCGGACTTTTCATAAAAGCCGCACAGTAACATGAAGTAACCATAGTATAACACGACCTTTAGTAAGTAAGTAAGTAGCATGTTTCTCCCCTGAAAGCAAAACGATAAAAGTGGGGCTGTGACACTCACGCACCTATTTCATTTCTCAAAAACTTGTTCGTTTGTAATTCCTCAGGTTTTCATAAAAGAAGCATGTCTTCCACCCCGAAAACATTTATAAAACAGTAAAAAGTGGGGTCATGAACTCACCTTAATTTCCATGCTAAGCTAGCAAACAAGTTTGAAGCTTTGACCGACTTCCTCGTGCCCTATTACAACAAAGCACCTTAAAGTCTAACACATATATGCCTAGCCTATTATCCGGCTAAAAGATAGTTTATCCAACTATCTAGACTCGTGGGTATTAACTCGAGTACTAATATGCTTTAACTCGACAAACCGATCGTGACTTGTCTTACTTATGCATTTACACATGACATAGTGCCCAAGTCGCGCACTTGTCACTATTTGTGTGTATACCACGTTGGACTAATATTATGAAACATATAACTTATCCTGAGCCGTAGCTCCTCTCGTTAGTCGGATAAATGCATTTGTCTTGTACGTTTATTTTTAGGAAAATACACTTTGCAAAATATAATTCTTATTGTTATTAATTTCCAAGTAATAATAAATGCTACATTAATTCCCAAAATCCGACATTTAAAGTATCCAAAACTTTGTTTTGCATAAAGCTTTCTCAAGTAAATCAGACGTTTATATACTTTTGAATACGAACAATAAACATAGTTTCGTTGTCGAAAACCTTTCAAAAGCTCGTCATACTTGATGTTCGGCAAAACTTGTCACACCCTCAAATTTCTACATGCGGGGTTTTACCGCGAGGTGCGTGACACACCAGGATCCAAGTTAACGGTCACAATAAACGACATCTATATGATATGAAAACAATGTAAATTGCCCATTAAGTTTCAAAACCGTTCTAACACAGCGGAAACAAAATGTATTATTACAACTCAAAAGTAAAACTCAATGTCTGAAATGTTTAACAAAGCATGCATATGATTCCTAGACGCCGTGAGACTCCGTGCGCCTAAACTCAATGCTGCTACCGTAGCGACCTGAGAAAACATGCCAAAAAGACGTCAACATATAATGCTGGTGAGTTCACAGGTTTTAAGTTCACAAAGCGTTTCAAAGGTAAAGAGTTTCTTCTCAAAAGTACCAAGTATGAAAAACCTTTAAGTACATAACAAACGTTTCCTTACTACTACGACTGTGTTGCCGAAACCATTACTGACAAGCGTTGCATGTGTTGTCGCCCGTGTTTGAGTTGCCGAAAATAGAGACAATATGCACCCGCCCGGCTCCCAGCCGTCGGGTGGGGTTCATCAAGCCCAATAGATCTATCCACATTTCCCCCGTTGTGCCCCGCACATTCATGGTTTCCCAGGGATTTAGCGTTGCGTTGCGTCGTATAGTAATTTAAAACAAGCGTTGCGTTTCATAAGCGTTGCGTTTCAAAAGTGTTGCGTTTCATAAGCGTTGCGTTTCAAAAGTGTTGCGTTTCATAAGCGTTGCGTTTCAAAAGTGTTGCGTTTCATAAGCGTTGCGTTTCAAAAGTGTTGCGTTTCATAAACGTTGCGTTTCAAAAGTGTTGCGTTTCATAAACGTTGCGTTTCAAAAATGTTGCGTTTCATAAACATTGTGTTTTAAAATATAAACGTTTTATTTGTTAAAACGTGTGGCATGCTTCTCCCCCGAGAAAAAGTGTATAAAAGAGGGGTCGTGAAACTCACCTTAGAGTGCGCCTTCAGATACTTAGCATTCCAACACGTGTATGATGACCCAACTTATTTACAACCTATCAATGAGTTCGAATAAGTGTATTGACTACTAACCCGAAGGTTAACTAGTCCCTGATTGTCTAGATCATGACTATGTGTGTTAAAAGTGCGTTTAAACGTTAACCGGACATACCAGACAGACCCGACATCCCGTTGGTGACCCATTACATCACTTAGTCATGCACATAAGGTTAACACATAAGTTTCAAGCATAAAGCACTTAGTTTGCATCAAAAATCTCATATACGAAGTCGTAAGGTCGAATCGGGAGTTTCCTGTGTTTGGTTCGCCCCCAAGGGCTTCTGGTTTGACCCATGGACCCTTGGTTCAACCCTCATGATGTTCATTCAACCTATTCACAAGTTCATTTGACCTAACACATGTTTATTTAACCCTAACATATGTTTCTTTTTACTTTAACGTATGTTAATTCGACCCTAACACGTGTTAATTCACCCCCGGATACCCAGATTCGACCCCAGGCACCCACAAGTTCATTTGACCTAACACATGTTTATTTAACCCTAACATATGTTTTTTTGACTTTAACGTATGTTAATTCGACCCTAACACGTGTTAATTCACCCCCGGATACCCAGATTCGACCCCAGGCACCCACATTCGACCCCCAGACACCCACATTCTACCCTATGGTTCTACATTCGACCCATTTGAGCCACGTTCGACCCTTTTGAGCCACGTTCGACCGTTTTGAGCCACGTTCGACCGTTTTGAGCCATGTTCGACCACACGAAGGGTCGAATGAGTTCCACGTTCGACCGTTTGCTGCAGAACTTCATAAAACTCACCAAAACGCATCTAAACGGTCCGAAAACATCACGAAACATCACCAATCACTGCAGTCAACTATCATTAACATATTCCTACAAAACCCTACCAATTTTATCCCGAATCTGTCCGTTTTACAAGTTACCCGAAATAGCAAATTATGGAGATGTCACATCAAACGCATGCAATCTTTACCCAATTAGGAAACTTTCTAAAATCAATCAATAATCAACTTAATATACTCAGATTATCATGAACAAGAAACCCCCAATCATATCCTTATCACTATCATCATGAACAAGCCCTAGATCTAACCCAAAATCCCTAAAATGAGCAAAACATCATTAATAATCAATTGTAACCTATCTCAATCATAAATCATCATCAATAACAGTCCTAGATCATTTTTATAACATCTATACAGCAATCAATCATCAAACAATACCTAACACCACATAAAACACCATTAACACATGTTAATTTGTATGAAAACTCATTATTTATGAATAGGTTTTGTTTAGAAGGATATTAGGAAGGTTTTTATCCATGAAAACATGTTTGAATCAGATCTGGACTCTTAGGGTTTAATGAAAATGAATTGAAATGCTTTAAAAATGATTTAGAATGAAGAACACACCTTAGATCTTTGTTTAGAAGATGTTTGTAGGTTAGATTATAGAAAACAAGGGCAAAAACTCCTTCCCCAATGTTTAAAGTTGCTAGAGAGTGTTTAGAGGCGTTTAGGGTTTGTGAAATGGTGAAAAATGACAAAGTGTGGTATTTATACTAGTCCACATTCACCCCTTTTACATGGTCGAATGTACCCACATTCGCCCCTTTCTCAGGGTCGAATGTACCTTATCTGGTCGAATGAAATATTATTATTTTCACAATCCAGGTTCGCCCCTTCAGTAAGGGTCGAACCAAGATTATTTTCCAGGTTCGCCCCACGCTGTGGTCGAACCTGGACCTATTTTTTCTAGTTTTCCAGTTTGTTGTGTTTAACGCATTTTAACGCATCCTAACACATGAACATGCAATCTTGATCTATGTTTAACATATATAAGCATTGATGATCATCTACACATCGTTTAAACACGTATTTGCATATAATTCACCATATAAGAATCAATCTACACATAACACTTAATTCAGTTTATGTAATTCACCAACAATGGGATTCGTAACATGTGTGTGTGTGTGTGACTAACCCAATGATCCTCCAAATCATTGAACCCTGGACAATACGGACTGTGTTATGACTCGATTGACTTCGTCAAGTATGTTTAATAAACGTTTCTCGCTAAGGTAGACTTTTGTGTTTATAAAATGTTGACCCAAACATGTCGGGTGTCACAAAACTATATATATATTTGTTTCATGTTTCAAAAGATTGTCTGGAATTTACTTATTATTGTTACAATTATCTATGTCAAAGCATCGGGATTTTACATAAATACCTTTATTAAAACACTTGGAAATTCATTGATAAAAACATACACCACGGTATTAACTTAGTCGCGCTTTGGATTTTATAAAATTTCGGCAGAGTCTCCTCTGTTTTTGTACAAACCAGGCAACACAAGTCGCCTACAATTTTCCCAAAAATCAATATCTAATACAAGACTTCAATTTGTTTATCCGCAATTCCAAATCAAACGAGACTTATATGTTTCGATACTTTTATATAAACTACATTTATTTATATAAATACACAAAACAATATATATATTATAGTCCAACCAATTTAGTCTGATTTCGATTATATAAGTCAAGCCTTTTAGTCACTATTACCAGTCGTCCGATATAATATATAGTTACCGTTTATTATTATTTAGTCCGTTCGCGAGTCAAAACTGTTTCATGAATATCAACATATTTATAAAGATATAATATCCACAACAATAATAACAAATATGAATTAAAGTATATCGATTCGTACGCGCGTAACCGGGATCCATCTCGAACTATGTGCAGACCGGAACGCTGACCAGTTGACCATGTTTGACCGAAGCTTGACCAACACCGTGATCCGTACCCCGAAACCCGAGCCAACCAGATCTGACTCGGAGCACACGAATCTGACCCGAGACACTTGACCCGAACAAGACCCGAACCGAATCTGAAAACTAACTAGATCAGACCCGAACCGAACTCAAACCGAAACCGGAAACAACAATCGCACAACCCAAAACATCAACCAAACCTGAGCTCGTGACCAAAACTGACCTGGACCCTTGAACTTGCCGGATCTAGAACACCTCGTCACCACCACAGCCGCACCTCGTCACCTTTTCACCAACCACAACCATAGCCGGGCCCCCAAGCCACAACCCAAGCTCTTGAACCAGGTTTGACCCCGAGCAACCACCTGAAACCTCCAATGACCACCGTCATCTTCGTCGTCTGGGCAGGAACCCATCTCCGACCACCTCTATGCCGAGCCAACAGTACAGTCCTTCTCGGCCAAGATCCACATCTCGCCTTAAACCACCAAGGGAACCACCAACTCTGCCCATGACCACAACCCGATTTAGGCTTCGTAACCTGTGCCGCCACCACCACAAGGTGGGTGGTGGCCGGCCGTTGCTGCAACAGAGGGAGGAGGGAAAGCGACGAGGGAGGGAGAGGTGGTAGGGAGAGAGAGAGAGACCTGCGAGAGAGTGGGGGAGAGAGATGCGAGGAGAGGGAGTAGAGAGAGGTTGCATAGATTGGGGGGGTTGTCTGCGGGTGTTAATGGAAGGAGGAAGAAGATAAGTGGCCCTTTTATAGCTAGGGTTTATTGATAGGTTAGGTATACCGCGTATCTAACCCGTATAAACGTAAAACGTCCTGGTTTTATTCTAGGCCCGATAATTAATTATAAAAAGTAGTCGGTTTTGTTCGAAATACAAAACCGAGCATAAATATAAATATTTTCGTTGTCCGACGCGTGTTTTCAGAACACACGTTTAAATCGCGTTAATTAAATTGGTCGCAGTTTCGATTGTAAAAACGGTCAGTAAACTTCCGAAACTTAATAGTTAACAATATTTGTAATAAATATATATTTTTAAATCATAAAATCACGTCAGTGTAGATCGGAAGTTGCCGGGTGTCACACTAATCGCCTTAATCCACTATTTAAACACTCTTAAGCCCCATGCAACCTCTAAACTCAACCCTAATCGCCCCCTACTGCCTCCTTACGAATTATCAACCCCTAAACACCTGCAAAAGCTAAAGAACATCGAATGTCGAAAGATGACGTAACCAGAGTTTAAAAAAAACTCAGTATTATTAAAAATTGTAATAATAGTTTATATTCACAATGAGTTATGTTTTAAATTTCTTATTCAAACCTATTTTAACGTCAAGATATACAATTTTGGATGATTTGTAAACAGATGTTGTTAAATAACTGTGATACATTAGAATTTTCAACTGAATGTCGAAAGATGACGTAACCAGAGTTTTATAACAGACTTTCTAACACTTAACTTGAAATAAAATATCTAACGAAATAAGTTGAAATTTAAATTACACAAGTCTTTTCAAATTCATAATTACAAACAGTCGGCACAGCCCTAAAAGTCCTTAATGGTCACTGTACAAATGAAGGATATAGATGGAAAGATACCATCAATTTAAACATTAATCTTGTTATATTAAAACTAAAAAAGTAAAACTATTGTTGTTACAAATGATTTGAAGTCTTTTGTTCTACAAAAAAAATTGCTCTCCATAGGATATGTATTTATATAGTTTATTTTGAAGACTTATTATGATTTAAATAAATAGTATTTCAATGACAAAATCAATATCTAAAGAAAAAACTATATAAATTTAAATAACAATATTCTTTTAAAATTCATAATTACAAACACTCTACACATGCCTAAAAATGTGTGTTGACCACTGTACAGATCAAGGATCTAGATGGAAGGTTACCATAAATTTAAACATTATTCTTTTTGGTCATAAAAAAAGAATTACAAAAAAATGTTCTTACAAATGATTTTAACCTTTTATAGTACCTATAAATTTAAAAAATGAACATATATTTAATAACAATAAAAATTCAACATCTGTTTTTGTTTACAACTTATTATAACCATCTGTTTAATACTTTTTATTCTAACATCAAGGAATAAATATTTGATGACATGTCAAGAGATGTTGTCAAACAACTGTTATGAATTAGAAATAAATGTAGATGCAAAAAGTGCGACTAAAGCTTTGGATTGTTAAACACATTTTGTTTTGTAGATATCGAAGGTGCGAAGGAGTGAGTTTAAAGGTGCGAAGGAGGATTAAATGGTGCGAAGGAAGTGGATCTGGACGAATGAAGAATAGATTATTGAAGAACTTGGTTCTACCAGTTGATATGGGCGAACCTGCACATTCGCATGAACAGTTTGGGCGAATGTGCAGGCCTATAAATAGGTTAAGTTCATTTTTGAATGTAACTTTGATGATTATTATTCCCTCCTCATTCTGAAAACTCTCTCTAGATTTTGTTAAACTTGTTTTACGTTTAAACCTTGATTGTACTCATTATTCTACGTGTAAACAAGTGTTTTATTAATGAAATTGATTGAAAATGATGATCTGTGTGTTTGAATCTGTTTGATTATTATTTTGTGATAGTTTTAGGGTTTCCGCACCTGAAACTAACTTGTTTGATCAATCTTTGTTTGTTATCGATCCTTTCACGCACATACAAAGTGGTATCAGAGCCATTTCGGATCAAACAACCACAAATTAATAATCTCTCAGCTGATTTGGACCCAATTTTGGTCAAAAAGTTTCTGTTTTCAATAAACAAACTGATGTGATAAGATTTTGATCGATTACACCTTGATTTCGAGTTTAAATTGGATAATTCTCTTTATTAAAGTTGTTCCAAATCAAATCCGATTCAAAACCTGATTAAGATCATCAAAATCCATCAACATTTGAAAAACATGATCAAAATTAACTGATTTTCAAAGAATAACCGTTTTTGAAATCACAGGGGTCGAACGAGAGAGTTTGGTCGAAAGAGGAATTCATTTGGGTCGAAAGAGTCTTTTTCTGTACGAAGGAGGTGTTTTAGTGGTCGAAGGAAGACTTTGATTGCTTATTTTTCACATTCGCACCCTTTGTTTCACCTTCGCCTGATCGAACGGTCGAAGGAGCTGTAAAACGGTCGAAAGAGATTTTTAAGTGGTCGAAGGAGTTTTTGTTGATTAGTTTACATTCGTATCAATCATAAACGGGCGAAAGAGAACTTTATTTCTCCTTCGCACATCTGTATATACGAAGGAACATCCTGTTTTGAAACATTTTTAATCTTTTCGTGTTTAATCGTTTGCAGGACAAGATGTGGAACTTTCCAACAACGCCTAGACCTACTCAAGCACCACAACAGCAGACAACACAAGATCCGTGGTCCATTGCAGCTCAGAAGACTAGTCAACCATCACAGCCAATCAATTATATGGCAATGACTAGTTCGACACCACAACAAGTTGTTCAATCATTACCACAACCGATTGACAACTATTGGGGAGTCGCAGCAGCAGCAGTCCATTCTCAGACGACCAACGCTATTTCCACTCTTATTCATGATCTATCTTCCGGAAGCGGCAATCGTCCACCGAAGCTAATGGACATGAAGGAGTATAATACTTGGAAGACGAAGTTTAAGATTCACGTTGAGGGACAAGGACTTGAAGGAGCCGAGGCATGGCAAATGATTGTGAAGGGTTACGTTGCTCCTATTCTGGAGAATACTGGAGAACCAATCCCTTTGGAGAATTTGGCGGATGACGAGAAGAAAAGGTTTGCTATAGAGAAGAAAGCATTCTCTCAACTATCCCAAGCGATCAACACTGATTTATTACATCAGTTTGGATCGTGCACTACATCCAAACAACTATGGGATATGTTGAGAAATCGACATGATGGAAATGAGAAGACCAGGAAGCTTAGGATGGAAGAGCTTCGGAAGGAGTTTGAAAACTTCAGTTATATGGGTAATGAGACCCTAAAAGAGTTGGTTCCAAGGTACTGCCATTTGCTCACTGAATTGTCGAGCTATGAGATCAGCATTCCAATGTCGGAATTAGTTGATAAATTTGCTGATGCTTTACCACCCTACTGGAACCAACACATCGAAGTGTTAAAGGAGAAGGATGCTTACCAGTATTGGACTATTAACGAGTTCATTCAAAAGCTGGAAAACAAAGCAATGGAGGAAAAGAGAAAAGCTAAGAGAGCTCAGATTCCACAGAATCCTAATTTATATGTGAGTGGTACATCTAACTCTCTTTCTGCTTCAAGCACCACTTCTACTGTTGCACCTCACATAGCATGTGTATCTAACATTGTTGAACCAACAAAAGCACCCATTAACTACCTTGCTCAAACTTCATCCTACACACCATCATACACACAACAACCTTATCAAACACAAAACTTTATTCCACCATTTTCACCATTACAACAAGCCGCATGCTATACATCAAGTCAACCGCAACAACAATAATATCCTCCTCAAGTGAACCAGATGCAGATTACTCAAGCACAATCAAGTCAAAACCCGATTGTGTTAGAGACCTCAAACCTTAACAATGTGACTGTTGAAATTGCTCAACAGCATGTTGTGCTTGTATCTGCCATGGTTGCTTCTTACAACGGTTTGGTAGCAAGTCAAATTGGTAACAACAATCTCACCAACGAGGACTACGCTCAAATCGACAAAGAGGAAATGGAGTTAATGGACATTCAGTGGGCTTTTGCAAGCATTATGAGGCGAGCCACTGATTTTATTCAGAAGACTGGAAGGACTGATCTCTCAACCTCTCCCAACACCACATACGGATTCAACAAAGCAAAGGTTACTTGCTTTAACTGTGGTGAGAAGGGACATTTTAAAAGGGAGTGCACACAACCAGCACAACAAGGTAACCGAAATCCTTTCAATTCTACATACCAAAACCGACAAAACCAAAACCAAAATCAAGTGTCTTACAACAATCCCAACATCTCAAGCTTTCAACCACAAAACCAAAACACTTATCAGAATCGTCAACAAAACAACAACACCAGACAATCCACAACCCAAAATCAACCTCAACAAAATCCAAACCGAACTATTGTTCCTATCTCTACACCTAACACACAAAACCAAAACCAAACTGATACTCAAAACCAAGCACTTGTGATCCAAAAGGATGAAGGTTTTGACCGGACTGGTATGCAATTGGGGGTGGAGGAGATCACTGCTGGGAATGTTGCATGTGTGGCACAGCAGATGAGGTTGGATGAGAATGAGGAAATTAAAGAAGGGGTTGTGATTGAAAAGGTGTCGGAGTTGAAGATTGAAGAAGTGAGTGAAGATGTGATTGCTGAGAGTGAAGACAAGAGATCGGGGATGATTCTTGATTCTGTCACTGATGTTGGAGATCAATATGATTTAGCTTACTCGGATATGGAGAGCGAATCTGATTC
The DNA here is from genome assembly GCA_028751855.1 of Ambrosia trifida. NCBI lineage: Eukaryota > Viridiplantae > Streptophyta > Magnoliopsida > Asterales > Asteraceae > Ambrosia > Ambrosia trifida. Next base: position 128,979,458 of record CM054128.1, on the reverse strand, counting down.
AGAGACTAGTGTCAATTCACTAGATGATGATATTGACCAACTGCTAGCTGAAGCTGACTTCCTGATGACCCGCAAGTCATGTATGGTGGATGATGCATGCACCAAGATTGACTACTCCAAATTCTTTGCAGGAAAGGAAGCTCACTTTGCTTTAATGGCCATGACAGAACCTCCTAAGCCGGTAAGTTCTGAAACTCAATCTTGTGTTAAATGTGATAAGTGTGCTGATTTTGAAAAACTGACTGATGAAAACAAGCTTCTCAAGGTTCAACTTGAGAGTGCAAAACTCAACTGTCAGATTTATCAAAAGGACTTAAAAGATTTCAACAAAGTTCTTGATGGTTATAAAAAGGATGTGTCTGAACTGAAAAAGACACTATCTATTAAACAACTTGCCATTAATAATTACATAAATGAAATGGAAAACACTAAATTAGAAATGGCAACCATCAAGTGCTTTGTGGAAAAAGTTAACAAGAAATTAGAAAGTTACAAGCACATAGCATATGTAGTCGATCATATCATTGAAGAACCCTCCCAGACGAATAGTGCAAACTATAAGTCAGTCCCATCTCCGGTATTGTTTGAAAATCACACTTTACACGCAATACCATCGGAGACTTTAATCAATCCTGATCCCACACCAGAAAATGAACCTAACACTTCCAGTGTCGGGGATCCATATTCTGATGTGAGACCAGTACTGGGAAATATTGAGGGTGTGGTCGCTACTGATGATTCAGATGAAGAAGATGAGTCATCTGAGACGGTTGAAAGTGATAGTGATATTCCTGATGAAAATCATATAATCACTACTGAGCCAGTCTCACCGTCTCAGATCATTCATCCAATGGCAAATGCTCATCGTAAAAATGAGGTTAAGAAAAATGATAAGTTTGTTGGTAAGAGTTTTGAAAAGAAAGAGGTAAAGAAGGTTGAGAAAAACGTGAGAAAACCGGTTGAAAAGAAAGTTGAAATTAAAACTGAGAAAAATGTGGTAAAACCGGTTGATAAGAAAAATGAGCTTAAATCTGTTTGATTATTATTTTGTGATAGTTTTAGGGTTTCCGCACCTGAAACTAACTTGTTTGATCAATCTTTGTTTGTTATCGATCCTTTCACGCACATACAATAAAATTACTTAAAAATTCAGTATTATTAAAGATTGTAATAATAGTTTTTATTTACAATGTATTACTTTTTAAATTATTAGTATGAATATAATCATTAGTTTCAATGAGCTTAAAATAAAATTTCCTATTGAAACATATTCTAACGTCAAGATATACACTTTTTGATGACTTGTAAACAGATGTTGTCACACAACTGTGATCCATTAAAATTTTCAACTGAAGGTCGAAATGTGATGTAACCAGAGTTTTAAAACAGACTTTGTACGACTTAACTTGTAATCAATATCTAACGAAATAAGTTGAAATTTAAATTACACAAGTCTTTTCAAATTAATAATTACAAACAGTCGGCAGAGCCCTAAAAGTCTTTAATGGTCACTGTACAAATGAAGGATCTGGATGGAAAGATACCATCAATTTAAACATTAATCTTTTTATATTAATTAAACAATTAAATCTATTGTTGTTGCAAATGATTTTGCTTCTAGAAGATATGTAATTATATACTTCCTATTGAAAACGTATATTATATTTTAAATATATTATAATATTTAAATGACAAACTAATGAGATGAAATATACTCAGTGTAACTAATATTTTCTGAAATTCAATAAAAGTCTATAATTTTCAGCATTTAGAAAAAACTAAATAATGTTGCGGTACCATATATTACATACTGTTTATCAACGTCTAATAAAATTGACCCTTTAACTATTAAAAAATTTAATATTCTTTTATTATAAAATAATCGAGACACTGATGTTTAAACAAATATTAGATAGCAGAGGTTCAAACTGACTCACCCTAAAATAACATAACATCCACTGCAACAACAGATATTAACGAAGATATATAAATTTAAATTACATCAGTGTTTTAAAATTCAGAATTACAAACAGTCGACACAACCCTAAAGGGCTTTGATGGCCACTGTACAGATGAAGATTCTAGATGGAAAGATAGCATAAATATACTCGAGACACTATTGTTTGAACAGATATTGTATAACAGAACTTTAAACAGATGAAATTAAAATACCATAACATCCAAAGCAAAAACAGTGTTAACAAACTGCTTTTAACTAAAATATATTCATTCGAAAATGTTAAACCAGTATGTACAAAATTAACATACATAAGTTTAACTTCAAAGATGCTAACAAAAACTTACAACTGAAAACACTAAACACACATAAGAATACATAAACAATAAGTTACTAACTTTTAAATCTAGTTGGCTTCTTCTTCAATCTTTTGCTTGAAGAAGTTTGCTCACCAACATTTACATTCTCAAAATCCTCAACACTTCTTTTTCCATTAGGACTTGTGACAGTATCCACAACAGAATCAACATATAAAACATCTTTCACAGAAAAAACCAAATAGTTAATAAAAGGTTAGATAACAATACAAGTTGCAGAAACAAATTACAAATACTTGGACAAACCCTCTTAAATACCTTAGAAGTAACTTGTATCCCAACTTGCGAAGATTCTGAAAGGTTAACATGATTGTCTTGACAAACTTCCTGAGTGACCTAAAAATTGCTCACATATTATGGAAAAATAACAGATCTGAACATCTACTGAAAATAAATCCTTATTACAAAACAATTAGAATAAATACCTCGCCAGAATTATCGTGTACATTCTCATATCCGGAAACCAACTCTTCAATTCTGACAGGATCATCACAAATTTAACCACAGTGTACACATAGTAGTCATTTGTAAGATTGAAATCAGAAACATCAATCTTGAAAGCCAGTTTCCTTTCAACGATCTGAGACAACTTATGCGGCAAACGTTTTGTATCGTTTTCCCTCAACTGCCTTTCCTTAATATCACAGACAGCAGCTCCAATGATCCTCATCACATTTTTATTAAACATCACAAATGATACACTACCAGATTCATCTTGAACCCTTATCTGCAACTTGAACCTAAAACAAATAAAACAAAATTTATCTAAAAAATCTACATGAAATGAAATGAAAAATCTGCAAACCAAAAAAGTTTATACATGTACTGATCTACATACTTTGTGGTAATGAAAGTACATGTGATACCCCGCAATTTCAGGTTCTCACTTTAACTAAACTCTAGTTACATTCCTTTCATTCAACTTAACTAGGGTTAGCTAGATGGGACACACGTTGCACAGTTATAGGTTAATAACTGCATGAAGTGGTAATTCGGGGAATTACCATACTGTATACATGATTAGTGAACCTCGGACGTTGGTGAACAATGATGTTAAATAATTGTGAATTAATTGATTGAGATTGATTGCGATTACGTGCTTTTATGATACTCTGTGAAACTATGTGCAAACTGTATGTGATTACGTGAACTTAAACCGAATACGTTAATAAAAACCATAATGGATGGACCATTAGGATGGTTGGGGTCTTAACACATGGGGTTACACTTTTTATGGTCCAAAATAGCGAAAACATCAAAGGAAGTAGGCTGGACAACGAAGCAGGTCACCCGGAGCGAGCCGGGGAGCTGTGAGCGGCCGCTCACAGGCTTCGCGCGGCCGCTCACGGAGGCCTGACGAGCCCAAACCGCGTTAAACTACTATTTATGCAACCTTAAGCCTCTTGTATCCCCTAAACTCAAACCCTAATCGCCCCTACTTCCCTTTTACGAATATATCAACCTCTAACACCTGCTAAGGCGCTAGAACATCGATCGAGAAGCTTCAAGAGCATTCGGTTAATTGTTTTGAAGAGCTTGCGGTATAATCTTTAATTGATTGTGTTTTAATCTTTCTTCAATATGTTATAAAACCTTATAACTAAGTTTTTTCAGGTCTGAAACCTTTTTATAAAGATTAAAACTTGAAGTTTATAAAGATTGAATGGGTTAAACATAATCCTATGCGATTAGTAATTGATAGGTTGCATGATTATGCATGTTCTTGATGGTTTAGACTCCTAGGGTTTATGAATGATGATGTTTATGATGTATCATTAGGGTTTTGATCAGATGTGGCTCTTATTAATGTTGTATGATGATTATTAGGTGTTATTGATTGATAATATGCAACTAGGGTTTGATATAATTGATAATATTGCATGATTAGAATCTGGACAGAATCTGAATGTCGACTTGTAGGGTCTGTTACGTGGCTTGAGAATAATTGTGTTGATTGATTCTTTGCATGAATGGATGTACATGGTCTTAGCTTTTTAGAATGGGCAAAATCATCTGATTTGGATGTCGTTTGATATGTTTTTGGAATTTTCTTTGATTAAAGGTCATGTCAGATTTTTGGATTAACAAACTGAGTCAACTTTAAACAATCATAACTCGAGTTTTACAAGGAATTAAGTTATGAAATTTGGAAAGTAGGTTAACAATATAATAGCTTGGCTTTTCCAAGTGGATTCATCCCGTTTGGATGAATACACGATTTTTGGAAATTTTTCTACTAACCTGGCTTGCTGTAGAAACTTTCTGGACATATCTGTGATGTATGATTTTTAATAATTTTTGTGTTTGGTGTGGAGACAAAACAAAAATATGGCTTATCTAATGAATTCCAAATAATATTCAGTAAAAATTTGGGAGTTTAATTCATTTGTTAAGTATTTTAAACAAATTAGTTTTCATGGCGCATAATCTGTCCTAAAAACGCAGATTGTGTATTATGTGTTTATGTGACTATTTGGAGTCCTATGTGGTATGTTATTGACATGAACTTGAATGGAAGCTTATATGAGATGCATAGGAAGTGTACAACTGATGGTAACCAACATATTCACCAACGGGTCCGTAGAGTTTACTTATGCATGTAGATCCACTAGGTGTAACTTACACGATTTTGAATATTTAAAACGTCTTGGACAAATGGGTTATATGGTGTAATGGTATTACACATATACTCACTTAGTGACACATGTACTAGGGAGTCGGTAGCACACCCTACTTTGGAGTTTGGATTTATTTGCTTGCATACTAAGGTGAGTTTCACTACTTTTTCTCAAAAGCATGCGTCTCGGGTTGAGACAACTTTGGTAAACATTTTCTAGTCCAGTTCGGGACTGCTCATGTTTTGACTCCTTGTGTGGGTCAGATTTTGACTCCTTGTGTGGGTCAGGTTTTGACTCCTTGTGTGGGTCGGGTTTACGATTCCTTGTGTGCATCGGGTTTTGATCAGTTTAAAACTTATTGGTCCTTTGTGAACTAAACACTCTATCACTTGAAAAGTCCTTGCATATTATTGGGTTAATCACTGGAGGCGAACTGGGTATTAGTTGATAGCGCTATTAGGTTGTGCAGCAACCTCATGCCTGAGGTGCTTGGGTCACGGGCATGAACTTCTAACCACATTTGAGAACTGATGTTGATAGACACTAGTTATTGAGGCAAATTATTATATTACTGAATGTGTCCCAATAATACTGTTTAGTTGCAATGAGTGGGTTAGCTACCCCTAACACGCTTAAACTGATAACACCTGGAACATTTTGGTCTGGAGGACCTACGCTTTTACTTGGTTATGTGGTTTTGAAAACCAGCGTATTTACTTACTCATTTTCTTTACTTAGTGAACTCACCAATATTGTTTGTTGGCTCACGATATACATGCTTTTGCAGGTAGTTAGCTTCCGGTGCCACAATTAGAAAGCACTGCACAATTCATTGCATTTGAGTCTTGGGCATACACCTAAATTACATATCATGCTTTTACGTTTTCTTTCACATGGTTTTAATTTGGGCGCGTTGTTTTGCATATTGTTTAAAAAGGTTTAAATTTGGTTTACGCTTCCGTAGCTTAACTAAACTTGGTTTTTGAAAACGAACTAAATGGTTTGGGCATTTAGAGTTCGTTCATATGACTTATGGCTATGGGATCCTGGTATGTCATGCGCCTCGCGATATAAACTCCGCAGTGGAAATTTGAGGGTGTGACAGTACATTCACACTCGCATTTCCTACAAACCAACACAGTAGCAGGCAATTTGAGAATTGCTTCGCAAACATCTTCAGCATCTTGCAAATACTCCGATTTACTTAAAACTTTCTTATTACACTTCCGGCAGGCAGCATAAAACCAACCACAGTTTTCTTCAACACTTTTTACGGTGGCACCGACAACAAAAGACATCGGCTGCAAACAAAATGTATATTCAACATACACTTTTAAACAATAGAAAGACATAGTAAAATGAAGACATATAAAAAGGCAGGTATAAAATATTGAAACCTCTTGAATGTCGATCAGCTCGTCAACACGCCTCTTCAATGTTCCAACTATGAATTCCTGACGCATTGGATAAACCGTCTGGGAAAAAAGAACGGTTTGAGAAGTACATCCAGACTCTTGTTCTTGTTTCAACACCAAGCTACATAAATATGGAACAAATTACATCTAAAAGCTAAAGCAAATTAAATTTAAATTTGCTTATAGAAATATAAAAATAGCACCTCCTGCTTAGGTCGGAAACCTCATCTATTCCTTGATTGAGAAAGAGGCGAGATCCATACTTATCAGTTTGAACTGTAATTCATTCTATAAATTTCATAACACACATATCTTTATGACTTCATTTACAATAAAATCTTTTAAAATAACAAAAATGAAACAAAACTTACCCTTCCAGTTTCTAACCCTTCCATGCTGGATAATTACGAGTAAATGCTCCTCAGTGATGTTGGAAATAAACTCCTTAAACTGTATTGCGTAAGAGTTCCACAATGTACATCTTAACATCGTACCTCTAAAACAACACAAAAGAAACATAGATGTAAATCAAATTGAAAAAACCTGAATGTATACAAAAATAAATTACAGATAATTTATTACATCAATAAATGTGTTCCACATAAGATTCAAACAGTCAATCATAGATCAATCTCATCATAACATTTATTACAGAAGTTAAATTTGCAATTCTAACAATGATAGTTTTCAACCATTGAAACATAAGACTCACCTTAAAACAGAATATTTTTGTTAAGTGTCAGGTATCTGAATAGCAGATGCTATACTTTACAAGAAGACTGTATAACAATTTCAACAAAAAACCCTTACTCTAAGTCCTGAAGATCAAGATTCATCCATTTGGTTTCATTGGGAGCTTGTCCATACACATCCAAGTCACCACACCAAATGACGCTACCAGCAACATCTATAAAAAGAAATTCACAGTTTTGGCAAACATCTTTTAAGTTTAAAAGGAACAATGTTCAACAAAACTGAATGTTAAACTTTGTTCTAAAATAAAAAACAAAATACAAACCAACGCTAAACAGATTCTTGGCTTCTCCGTCAAGAATTTCTTTAAAAGGTGAGAAGTTAAAACCATACTCAACACCTTCCCAGCCCTTAACATGTTTCACAATTGTACAACGATAAAAAATGATTTTATATTGATGTCCTACAACTCTATAAATGTCGTTGTTTTCACCAACACCAAACTTAGATAAGACAACCACACCATCTTCTTCAAGTTGACTGTCAAAAAGGTGCATAAAAGAAGACTTGGCATAACCTTGAATCTTATCGCCCTGCAGCTCCTTAAAACAGAATGTAAAAAGAATGCACAAAAAACCACATCTGCAAGAATAACAAAATAAAGCAACTTAGAAAGTTTACCTGCTTATCAATGAATATAACTTCCAACTTATAGACTGTCTTCCATTTTCTTATGACACGAGCCTTCAAATGCCACATATCTTTGGCTGGATTGAGATCACGAATAAAAGTGCCCTGGGTTTCTTCATCTTCCATTGATGTCGACATTGTTTTAAATTTTAAGAGGGAAATTTGAAAATCTTTTTTAGAAAATTCAAACCTGATAAAAGAAATGGGTGCATTGGTTACGTGCTTATATATAGGCAGCTGATGAGGCACGTTTTCCTACGTGGATTTAAATTTTCCCCCTTAAAATTAAAAAACTTAGGGCCTAAAACAGCTGAGAGGATATATTAGTAAAGGTCTGCCGTTGGTTGGCAGACGCAAGGATTGAGAACCGCTGTTGGGGGAACAGTAGAGGTTTCACGTGGCCCACCCCTTTTTTTGAATTTTTTAATGGGATTAATCACGTCAGTTTTTGCATCATACAGGCATTGGTGGCTAGTCTCTCCCGCTGACACATCAGCTTTCTGACGTCACTCACGCTTCTTCTATTATGGAAAGTATAGATTATAGATGTAACTCATGTATTTTTTATGTATATCCATATATTTGAATAATTTATTATTTGTTTCCTTAGTCTTTCATGTATTTTTCTTACGTTTTGATATATATTTGTATTCTTTAAAATGATCCAAACACTTTACTAACTATTTTAAGTTTGTAATTTTGCACACGTTTTATGTTTGGATATTAACTGAACATAACCAAAACCGAACCGATAACCGACATATTAACCGAATTAACCGTACCGATGTAACCGATTGGTTTCAGTTATGGTTTTTCTTAAAACGAACTTCGGTTATCAGTTTCGGTTATATGTAAAAACCGAACCGAACCGACATTTGCTCACCCCTATATTGAATAGAAAAACAATTATAGTAGAAACAACCCATGTTCGCACCAATGCTTCACCCTTGATCCACCTCAAAATAATATTTCTCCTTCAAAAGTCGATCCTGGCTACTGTCTTCGAATTCCTTTTATAGAATTTTGCGGCAGTTCCTTGAGTCCCCCTTCGTAAATTGTCGCAGCCCCTTCTTCCGAAGAATAATAACAATCTTCAAACTCCTCCAGGAGCCCTACAAATTTCCATTCTTTTTTGTATTGTTTTTGGGTCGCGGCCCATTAGGTGACTAATTATTATTATTATTATTATTATTATTATTATTATTATTATTATTATTATTATTATTATTATTATTATTATTATTATTATTATTATTATTAATTAATATATATAGTATTATAACCCCATGCTCTGGACTCGGGTGTCATTGACTTGACCAAAGTTGCTCGTTTATGCTCCAATGTATGTGAACACCTACAAAATATAAAATAAATAAATAAATACTAAAAATGACACAAAACTAATAAAAATCTATAAAACCTATACTAAATAAAATAAACCCGTACAAGCCTAAAACTAATAAAAACACTATCTAAACGACTCGAAAACTATACAAACTTTACGCTGGAAATAGATGTATTTTACAATACATGGGTATACTTGCAATCATTACAAAATCATTAACTCCGTACAAGCCGACTTTAACAATGGATAGCGCTATTTGAATTGACAACTCGCCTAGTGGAAAGTACCTATGGTGGTGGGAAGTACTAGGTCATTGTTAATATATAAAACTTTGTCACATAAGAGGTTTGATTTTGACTCGGTTGGGGTGTTACAGAATCGGGTTTAAAACATTCCTAACCGACACTTATCAAATCACAATATATACTCGTTTTTTTTTTCGATTTAAACTCGCCCATACAATCATACTTATGCGACTAGAATAACCCGTATCAACATCTCAATCTCATACTCTATATCGATCATATTTGATGTATGTACAGCCGCGACTTCATATACAGCTTGCATCATCAATCGGTACACTCCAAATCTTGATTTTATATACTTTAGGGTCTATTCATAGTTGAATTAAAACCCCCATATTTTTATTATGTTTCTGTATCGTTAGATGGGTCAATTAGATCGGTTTAAGATTTAGGGTCCATAAGCCTATTTGGGGATTTTGTTAAATTCAGGTTATTATATAATAATATTTTGAATCTAAAACAATCAAAAAACATACACCTAGACCAGTTGGTCTGGGCATGGCCATGCACATGAAGCGTCTCAGTTTTGAGTCCCTTCAGAGGCAATTTTGTCCTTTTTTTCAGGTTTTCTTTTCATTGTTTATTTATATATATAACTTATATAAATACGATTAATTATTAAAAACAACAAACTTAGTCCGAAATTTTTATAAAAATTATAATAGCTTTACAAAACTCTAAAGTTTATGTTTATAGTTTTATTTTTTGAAGAATATTTATTAATTATTTATAATGCATTTGTTTTGTTTAAATTGTAATTAATTCATAAAAAAACTTTTTTAAACATTTTAATACCAAAATTATTGTGGAGATATTTCTAACAGTATAAAACTTTTTGGTAATTTAATTTTCTATATAAAAAAATTATTTTTAACCGTTTTAATAATTTAAATATATTTAATTGATTAGGTTCAATTAAATTCTGTTTTAAATAAAAATAATATGGAAAATAATTTATAAAATTATTTCCCACTTATGACATATATAAACTACTGTTCAAAAATAAAAATAATGTTTTTGCACTTTATTTGTATTCATTTCTTAGTTATTTCATTATTAATAATACTAAATCAATTTAAAATACTAGAATATCAAAATTTTCAGTTTAAAAATTCTAAAATATTTTTTTATCTCAGAATATACTTTACTTGAAATCTTTATATTATTTAGTTTATTATTTATTTCCACTCTTACTTCTTATTTATTTAATTAAAACCAATTAGGGTTTAATTCACAAACCCTATAATCTCCAAAATTTAGTATATGAAACCCTAAGTGTCCAATCCTTGATAACCTAAAATCTTTTAAGTTTAGACACTTATTTTGGATTCTTGAAAATTTACGTTGAGCCTTCGGGATCGCCTCATATACATTCACGACGCTTAGAGGTTTATACGGCTTAGCAAATGTTAGTATATATTCCCCCTTTTTCGTTTTCATACTTTTGGGGTGATTCATTTACACTTATTTACTCCCTCACGTAAATATATTTAAACGCAATATTCACAAATGCAATTCATATATGTGCCTTACGTGTTTAACTTATGTTTAATTATGTATGCTTATGCCTTGTCGAAATCATTAACTCATGTGGAGCCGAACATAACAATAAGTAGTACTATGATATACATCCCTTGTTTGATTTAACCATTCGAGGGGAAGCCCTTGGTCATTGTTATGTGATTCTTGACACTTAAAATTTTTTTGATTCTTGATTCTTGATTCTTGATTCTTATAGGTTTGATTTTGAACATTTGTACAACATAGTTACATAATAGCAAATTGTATAGCACGTGAATTGCAAGAATTTTCAAATCTATTATATACGTATGCAAACAGGGTATGCTCACCAATAAAATTTGTTGTATTGACAAATACTATTTTCGTACATGTTTCATGTTGATTTTAAGACACATTCTTAACCGTTTGGACTTAGAGTTTAGAATTTGATTTTTTTATATACATTTGTTTATATTTGATAAGTTTTCTTTACACATTTGTATATTTTATATCTCATTTCAATGTAATAAATTATTCAATTTAATGTAATCATATTTACACTTTAGTACCATGAGATATTGAACAATCATTACTATCGTGCACCCCGATGATTCCGTCATCGTTTGGGGTGTTACAAACAAATGACCCGTTTGACTATTCTTGGTCAACGACAATCCTCCAACTAAGGATGGGGTTGCTAATACTCATCAAATCGCTTAATCATAACGAATGACCCGTTTAACTATTCTTTGTCAACCTCAATCCTCCAACTAAGGATGGGGTTGCCAATACTCATCAAATCGCCTAATCACAACGAATGATTTGTTTGCCTATTCTTGGTTAACCTCAATCCTCTAACTAAGGATGTGGTTGCCAATACTCATCAACTCGCCAAATCACAATGAATAAACCGTTTTACTATTTTTGGTCAACCTCAATCCTCCAACTAAGGATGGGGTTGCCAACACTCATCAAGGCCATTCATTTGTTTGTTTTACAATAACAAAACACTAATACAACTAGTTAACAATTAATTATGGACGATTTCCAAATCTAACATAGAACTTAGCAATCTTAGTCATAGGATTTCTTGTTTACCAAAACTCCACGGTCATGTCAAATGACACCCATTTGGATTTCTTGGTGCACCATAACCTTTAACTAAGGTCAAGCCTCACCAATACTCTCCGAATGAGCCCTTTTGTAATTGTTATCATGCATCCACCTTCAAATAAGGTGAGTGCAAGTCCATTTAAAACCTAGTGTAGACACAATTGCATAGTCTTCTAAGCTACTATCAAGCCTACCTTAATATTGTACAACTTACCAAGCTTAAGTCATAAAATGACATACGCATATGACCAGTTTGACTTTCTCTACTTAATCAACTTTGCATCCACTCTCAACTAGGACGGTTGCAATTCAACACAACTTTGCATCCACTCTCAACTATGGAGATGCTCATACATACAATTATAATTCATCTATTTTAAGACACAAGATGACTACCATAAAATGTGTCCCTTTTTGTTCCATTACCTTGGCATCTTGACCTCCCGGAGTTCCACTTGAAACATCTATTTGTATAATTTTCATTAGATCATTAAGAATGAGTTAAATCAATCCTAAATTCATATTCTTGAGTTTCATTAACCCCTCATATTAAATCTTGCACCCAAGCGCACCCGGTGACAATGTCTAGCCACAATTTGGTCACTTAGGCATTTCATTGAACACTTGGTGTGCACCATTTTCTTTGTATGATTTTCATCACTAACACGTGTTCAATTAACAACCATTTAACTATGTTTCTTCATCACACCATCCATTCTAATCATTTAACAAACATACATGGTATTAATCATATACAAATTCAAGATTCCCTACATATGAGTGTAGTTCATACGTAGGGCTAAAACCCATTACTTAAACATATAAGAATCATCCTATTTCACATGAATCAAGCAAAATGCATCATTTTTATCACTCATATCAGTTTAATTAATGTCTACTAACATTTAGAAACCTATACATACCAAGAATTCACGTTTTTTGCAACACCCCATGAGTTTCATCATAAGCATACATGAATATAATCATTGCTTTTGGCAAAACAAAGGTTACCCTAGTGTATAATATGCTTTGATGATTCGTTTTAGCGCTAATGCAAGCAAAAGCCCTTCAATTTCACCTTGATTGAGCTTGATTATTGAGTTTATACTAAGTGTGTGTTTTGAGTGTGTGTTTGAGGGTGGGATCAATTTCCAGGTTATGGAATAAAGTCTTCCCCATTTTTTGTTTATCAAGCACACTAGTTTAGCAGATTATCAATTTCAGTCCTTTTACGACATCTAAGTTTTATTATCATGGACACTAATTAGATAAAAATCAATTTTATAGATATTAACATTATCTAACTAGAAAGATCTATCGAATTTTATTTCGTACGGCTCGGTTTAACCATATTAGCCGTAAAACCCTGTTAGTTATTCATAATCCCGAAATAATGCTACAAGGGAAAGTACAGGGTGTTACAGTCAATGAACTGAAATCTATCAATGTGACACCCGACATATTTGGCTTAAACATTTTAGTAACATCTAAGTCTACCTTAGCGGGAACATTTACAAACGGACTTAACTAGGTTAGTTGAGTCGGGTCAAGTAGGATTGTCCAGGGTTCAATGATCTGGAGGATCATTGGGAGTCGTTTTGGGAATACACTAGTACCGGGTCCCGTTGTTGGTGAAATTACATAAACTAATTAATTGTACGTGTAGATTAATTGTCGTGTGGTGGATTATGTGCATAGATGTGTTTACACGATGTGTAGATACTCATCCATGCTTAAATATGTTAAACATAGACTAAGGTTGCATGCTCATATGTTAAGGTGCGTTAAAATGCGTTAAACACGACAAACTGGAAAACTAGAAAAACATAGGTCCTGGTTCGACCACTTCGAGTGGGCGAACCTGGAAATATGTCTTGGTTCGACCCTTAGCAAAGGGGCGAACCTGGGATATGGAATTGAAAGAATTCCATTCGACCAAGTCAGGGTACATTCGACCCTGTGAAAGGGTCGAAGGAGGCTACATTCGACCAGGAACAAGGGTCGAAGGTGGACTAGTATAAATACCAAACTTTCTAATTTTTCACCATTTCACAAACCCTAACCGTCTCAAAACACTCTCAAACGATTTTAATCACTAAGGAAGGAGTTTTTTCTCTTCTTTTTCATAATCTAACCTATCAACAACATCTAAGCAAGAATCCAAGGTGTGTTCTTAATCCTAAACCTTTTTAAGGCATTTTAATTCGTTTTTATCTAACCCTAAATGTCCAGATCTGTTCTAAGGATGCTTTTATCAATAAAAACCTTTTAAACACCTTTCTAAATCTAAACCCTATCATTAAACATAGGTTCTGTATCAATAAACATATGTAAGTATTTGTTATGTGATGTTATGTGTTGTTTAATGATTTGATGTTGTTCTAATGATAGAAACATGATCTAGGGTTGTTATTGATGTTGGTTCAGTGTTATTTAGGGTTACAATTAGATAGATGGTGATATTATGGGTATTTTGGGGATTTTTGATAAATCTAAGGATTGTTACATGTTATCATTATTAATAGAACTATTGGGGGTTTTCATAAACACATTAAACAGAGCATATTGAGATGATTATGAAAGGATTTCAAAAAGTTTCTAAATTGGGTAAGAATTCCATGCATGAAGTGACATTTCCATAATTTTGCCATTTTGGGAAAGTGTTAAAACAAACTGGTTTTGGGGCAAAATTGGTGGGGTTTTGTAGGGATAAGTTATTCATGCTTGACTGCTGTGTTTGATGATGTTTCGCGATGTTTTGAATGTGTTTGAAGCGTTTTTGGGGAAACTTAGCTGACAGGGTCGAACCTCGGCTCATTCGACCAACCTGGGAAATGTTTGGGCGAACCAGATGAAACGGTCGAACGTGGCATTAAACGGGCGAATGATTAAACGGGCGAATGTGGCTTAAAAAGGGGCGAAGGAGGATTTATCTGCCTGGCTCGACCATTCTGATGTAAAAATGAGATTTTTGATACAAATTAAGTGTTTTATGCTTGAACCTTGTGTATAATCTATGTGTACTTGATTAGTTAGGGTAATGAGTCATCAACGGGATGTCGGGTCGGTCTAGTGTGTCGGTTGAACATTTAAACACGTTTTAAAACATACTTGGTTACGATCTGGAAAATCAGGGACTAGATAACCTTATGGTTATTAGTCGGAACACTTATGTGAACATTTTGATAGATCTCTGGTAGAGGGATTATCAAGGGCTTAGCATTTTACTATTTACCAAGGAACGCAATCTAAGGTGAGTTCACGGCCCCACTTTTATAGCTTTAACTTTTAGGGGAGAAAACATGCGCTAAACTATTTTGGTAACATATGTCATACTATAGTTTTAACTTGGCATTGCTATACGATCTTTTAAAGTCCCGGGGAAAACCATGAATGTGTGGGGATGCACTACGGGGGAAGTGTAGATAGATCTATTGGGCGTGACCTGCCCCACTCGTCGGCTTGGAGGGCCGGGCGGGTGCATATTGTCTCGAACTGGTAACATTGGTGTCATGCTGAACATTCGGGCTGAACATTGCTAAACATTGCTAAACGTGTCTAGTAATAGTTTTCCAATCGTAGTAGTAATAAAACATACGCCTGGCTAGCGTAGTTGGTGACATTGGCATAGTATGGATATGGTAACGTTTTGGTAACTTTTGGTAACTTATTGAACAAACCTGTGAACTCACCAGCATTATATGTTGACGTCTTTTTGGCATGTTTTTCTCAGGTCGCTAAGGTAGCAACAGAGGACTAGGCGCACGAGTCTGCATGGCGTCTAGGCTTAGTTTCATGTTTTTGAATCAAACAATTTGAACATTGTCGTACATGGTTTTTGTAACTGGTTAAATGCTTCCGCTATGGTTTTATAAATTGAGAACTATGTTTTGATTTTACGTATTCCATATAGTGTTGTTTATTGTGACCATTGACTTGAATCCTTGTTTGTCATGCGCCTCGCGGTAAAACTCCGCAAGTGGAAATTTGAGGATGTGATAATCAACCCCACTCTACCACCCCTGCCCTACCGTCAACCTTACAGGGCCACCGCTCTAACTCAATCGATCGTCTTAGCTATAAACGTCCTAACCCGACCTCTTTCCTGAACCCGAATTGCATACCTGATAGACACATGCCTAACCCACACAGCCCACAAGACATGTTGTTCGCAGGCCCGGTCTCGTGAAAATGGTGATGGTCATCGGGGGGCGCTTAGGTGGAAATGGCACGGTCTTCTGTATGCTCGTTTTGGTCAAAATGGTGAGTATCTTCGTCCGGCCTGGTTGGGTCAAAACAGTGAGGGTCGTCGACAGGCCTGCTCGGATACAAATGACACTGGTCGTTATGGGTTGATTCAAGTCAAAACGATGTGGGTTGTCAGTAAGTTTGGTCGAGATGAAACGATGTGGGGCGACGTCATGCTGAATCGGGTCGAGACATTGTGCCACCCCAGGAAAATTCCACATCGATCGTGGCCAGGAGAGATCCTTGGTTCATATGTAATCTAGTATCTCTTAAATCACCAACGCGTTTTGGGGCTTAGTGTTAGTGGATGAGAGTAGAACTCCACAGTTAAGCGTGCTCAGGTGGGAGTAGTGTCAGGATGGGTGACCTCCTGGGAAGTCTCCGCCAGAGCAACTAAAAACAAATCCGTTAGTTCTGGATGGGCAACCTATCGGGGCAAAGCGAACAATATTGGTGGTCAGAGGGGTAGGATGTTACAGATGGTATCAGAGCCACTCCTGTGCCGTTCGGGATAGTGGGTACAACCTCATCTGGGACGATGAGACTCTAACAGGGGGTGAATGTGACACCCCAGGAAAATCCAACATCGGCCGTGGCCAAGAGAGATCCTAGGTTCATATGTAATCCAGTGCCTCTTAAATCACCAACGCGTTTTGGGGCTTAATGTTAGTGGATGAGAGGAGAACTCAACAGTTAAGCATGCTCAGGTGGGAGTAGTTTCAGGATGGGTGACCTCCTGGGAATTCTCCACCGGGGCAACAAAAAAAAATCTGTGAGCTCTGGATGGGCAACCTATCAGGGTAAAGCGGACAATATTGGTGGTGTGAGGGGCCGGATGCTACAGACATTGTAGGTCACTGTCGAGTCGAGACGATGTCGATCTACGTTGGGCCAGTCTTATCGATAAGTTGCAGTTCGAGTAGAGATGTTTCGGGTTGGCATCCGTCCATGTCGGGTCAAGTCGTTGCGGGTCTGCGTCAGGTTGGCACAGTACAAGTCGAACCGGATCTAGTCGAGACGGTGCAGATCGATGACGGGTCGAGTCAAGAAATTGTAGTTTTGGTTTAGTCCAGACATTGCGAGACAGTCTTGGGTTAGGTCGAGATGGTGCGGGTTGGTGACGGGTCAGGTCATGACGATTCGGTTTGACGTCTCGGTGTGACGAGATATTGTGGGTTGGTGTCAAGCCAATATGACAGGGGTCGAGTCAGGTCTAGATGGTGGTTGCAGTGGTACCACGAGGCCAGGGACAATAGATAGTGGCGGGGTGAAGGAGTGGCGGTGGGGATGACGTTAACCGGTCGTAGATTTCAATGAATTTACTTGAATTCATATGTTGGCGGTGGGAAACATATGATTTACACTTATCATTGCTGTACGAGAAGCATAATGTAGATCTTATCAGCCAACGGCATTATAGCCTAGCGACATTTTGGTGGTGGGAAAAGACTTAGGGACTATAAGGTCATGGGTTCGAATCACACAAGGGGATTTTTTCATAATAATGAGTTTCCTTCTGAATTGATTACTTGGTGGTGGAATATGATCGCGTGGTAACACTGGTGGCACAATGATACCCCAGTAATCCGTAAGTGATTCCAATTAATCGTTAAAAAATACAAATCTTTCTCAGGTTTCGTTATATCAATCTCAAAATATAGATTTAGATCTAAATGATACTTTGTAAAAAAAGGGGGGGGGGGAGGGGGGACTCTTTTAGGATCCAAACACTTTTGACCTAAATTTAGTGACAAAAATTTCCGTGTTAAGCACAATTAGCGGACCAGTACTATATTAGTAGGATGCCTTCGTAATGCGGCAGGACGGCTTATATTGAAGCAAATAATGAAATGTTAGTGTCGCGCGATGCGACGTTGATTATAATTTGCAATACGATACTTGTTTTATGTTAGTTTATCCGGCCTCTCGTAATATATTTTATAGTACTCTTATTAATTTTATTTTTCATAGGATCGTTGTGGTCTCTAGATATCATGAGCGTTACATATCACAATTAAATAATAAAAAACGCATGACTATCAAAATATCAGCCATAAATATAGTACGTAATTTAAAAATAAAATTCGAACACAAGAATACGAAATTATCAGTCATGAATATAGTAACTTAAGAATAAATTTAGTATATAAACCAATTGCATCGTAATGAAATCAACTTTTGTTATATACACCAACTATATTGTTCGACCACCAGTCTTGATCATTGAGACTCTCATAAAAAGAGCGACCGAGAATTTCATCTCCCTATATCACTACTCCATCTTCCTCTTTCACCGAGAGTTTTCGTTTTATATTCTGTCACTATTACATCTACCACAACAGCTTAGGGCACTAAAACAATACAAAAAATTAAACTATACAAAGCATGGTTAGCTTGACAAACTCTATTTAGTTCTCTTGATGTTATAGATCTAGTAGTTTAGTAAAAAAAATAAAAAAAAACTTTAGTTATATGAATAAAACCGCTTTCCAACCTGTTACTAAATTATTCTAACACATTACCTTTAATAAACCCTTAGTATTATTATTATCGTTGTCATCTAGAAAAAAAAAAAAAAAAAAAAAAAAAACCATTTTGATGCTATCCAATTTAAAAATGCTCATGAACCAAATTTTATGATAACGATCAGAAATAAAAAAAATAAAGTTATTAGATATTGATAAATATTAAAGTCATTCATAGGTTTTAACGTGTATGGATAAAGATACTTACAAGATTTGTGTTTCAAAGATGTCACAACACTTTGGGTATTGCTTCCAATGTGGTTTGATGTCAAAGAGCATGAGAAAGTGTTTTAAGATTTTTAGAGAAAAAATCATGAGATTATCAATAAACGATGAACAATAGTGAATAAGATATATGAACATATTATTGTACCATAAGCATATGATGTTGTAATTACTTAATTTTTGTTGGAATCATTCTCTCATCTATAATCTATAATCTATAACTTATAATAAAAGAATTGAATTTCTATGAGGTGGTATTCAATGAAGGGTGCCATGTGGCACTTTGAGGTGATAGTATTGAATTTATTATTTTAAATAAAAGATAAATTTTTTAAAATTTTTATTTTCTTTTTTAAATAAAATCTATATCTATATTATCTTTCTCAAAATATAGTTTTAGATCTAAATGATACTTTGTAAAAAAAAAGGGGGGGGGGGGAGGGGTAGACTCTTTTAGGATCCAAACACTTTTGAGCTAAATTTAGTGACAAAAATTTCCGTGTTAAGCACAATTAGCGGACCAGTACTATATTAGTAGGATGCCTTCGTAATGCGGCAGGACGACTTATATTGAAGCAAATAATGAAATGTTAGTGTCGCGCGATGCGACGTTGATTATAATTTGCAATACGATACTTGTTTTATGTTAGTTTATCCGGCCTCTCGTAATATATTTTATAGTACTCTTATTAATTTTATTTTTCATAGGATCGTTGTGGTCTCTGGATATCATGAGCGTTACATATCACAATTAAATAATAAAAAACGCATGACTATCAAAATATCAGCCATAAATATAGTACGTAATTTTAAAATAAAATTCGAACACAAGAATACGAAAATATCAGTCATGAATATAGTAACTTAAGAATAAATTTAGTATATCAACCAATTGTATCGTAATGAAATCAACTTTTGTTATATACACCAACTATATTGTTCGACCACCAGTCTTGATCATTGAGACTCTCATAAAAAGAGCGACCGAGAATTTCATCTCCCTATATCACTACTCCATCTTCCTCTTTCACTGAGAGTTTTCGTTTTATATTCTGTCACTATTACATTTACCACAACAGCTTAGGGCACTAAAACAATACAAAAAATTAAACTATACAAAGCATGGTTAGCTTGACAAACTCTATTTAGTTCTCTTGATGTTATAGATCTAGTAGTTTAGTAAAAAAAATAAAAAAAACTTTAGTTATATGAATAAAACCGCTTTCCAACCTGTTACTAAATTATTCTAACACATTACCTTTAATAAACCCTTAGTATTATTATTATCGTTGTCATCTAGAAAAAAAAAAAAAAAAAAAAAAAAAAAAAAACCATTTTGATGCTATCCAATTTAAAAATGCTCATGAACCAAATTTTATGATAACGATCAAAAATAAAAAAAATAAAGTTATTAGATATTGATAAATATTAAAGTCATTCATAGGTTTTAACGTGTATGGATAAAGATACTTACAAGATTTGTGTTTCAAAGATGTCACAACACTTTGGGTATTGCTTCCAATGTGGTTTGATGTCAAAGAGCATGAGAAAGTGTTTTAAGATTTTTAGAGAAAAAATCATGAGATTATCAATAAACGATGAACAATAGTGAATAAGATATATGAACATATTATTGTACCATAAGCATATGATGTTGTAATTACTTAATTTTTGTTGGAATCATTCTCTCATCTATAATCTATAATCTATAACTTATAATAAAAGAATTGAATTTCTATGAGGTGGCATTCAATGAAGGGTGCCATGTGGCACTTTGAGGTGATAGTATTGAATTTATTATTTTAAATAAAAGATAAATTTTTTAAAATTTTTATTTTCTTTTTTAAATAAAATCTATATCTATATTATCTTTCTCAAAATATAGTTTTAGATCTAAATGATACTTTGTAAAAAAAAAGGGGGGGGGAGGGGTGGACTCTTTTAGGATCCAAACACTTTTGAGCTAAATTTAGTGACAAAAATTTCCGTGTTAAGCACAATTAGCGGACCAGTACTATATTAGTAGGATGCCTTCGTAATGCGGCAGGACGACTTATATTGAAGCAAATAATGAAATGTTAGTGTCGCGCGATGCGACGTTGATTATAATTTGCAATACGATACTTGTTTTATGTTAGTTTATCCGGCCTCTCGTAATATATTTTATAGTACTCTTATTAATTTTATTTTTCATAGGATCGTTGTGGTCTCTAGATATCATGAGCGTTACATATCACAATTAAATAATAAAAAACGCATGACTATCAAAATATCAGCCATAAATATAGTACGTAATTTAAAAATAAAATTCGAACACAAGAATACGAAAATATCAGTCATGAATATAGTAACTTAAGAATAAATTTAGTATATCAACCAATTGCATCGTAATGAAATCAACTTTTGTTATATACACCAACTATATTGTTCGACCACCAGTCTTGATCATTGAGACTCTCATAAAAAGAGCGACCGAGAATTTCATCTCCCTATATCACTACTCCATCTTCCTCTTTCACTGAGAGTTTTCGTTTTATATTCTGTCACTATTACATTTACCACAACAGCTTAGGGCACTAAAACAATACAAAAAATTAAACTATACAAAGCATGGTTAGCTTGACAAACTCTATTTAGTTCTCTTGATGTTATAGATCTAGTAGTTTAGTAAAAAAAATAAAAAAAACTTTAGTTATATGAATAAAACCGCTTTCCAACATGTTACTAAATTATTCTAACACATTACCTTTAATAAACCCTTAGTATTATTATTATCGTTGTCATCTAGAAAAAAAAAAAAAAAAAAAAAAAAAAAACCATTTTGATGCTATCCAATTTAAAAATGCTCATGAACCAAATTTTATGATAACGATCAGAAATAAAAAAAATAAAGTTATTAGATATTGATAAATATTAAAGTCATTCATAGGTTTTAACGTGTATGGATAAAGATACTTACAAGATTTGTGTTTCAAAGATGTCACAACACTTTGGGTATTGCTTCCAATGTGGTTTGATGTCAAAGAGCATGAGAAAGTGTTTTAAGATTTTTAGAGAAAAAATCATGAGATTATCAATAAACGATGAACAATAGTGAATAAGATATATGAACATATTATTGTACCATAAGCATATGATGTTGTAATTACTTAATTTTTGTTGGAATCATTCTCATCTATAATCTATAATCTATAATAACTTATAATAAAAGAATTGAATTTCTATGAGGTGGCATTCAATGAAGGGTGCCATGTGGCACTTTGAGGTGATAGTATTGAATTTATTATTTTAAATAAAAGATAAATTTTTTAAAATTTTTATTTTCTTTTTTAAATAAAATCTATATCTATATTATCTTAAAATTTCAAATATGTTAATTAATATCTTTTCCTTAAATTTAAATGTTAATTATTATTTTTAAATTTTAAATATTTTAATTAATATTTGTATCTTTATTTTTTCCTTATTTTTCCCTCACAATTTTTAAACGTTAGTAACTTTTATGTATGACATTTTTTTTGAAAAAAAAAAATTACACCAAATTAATGATCGCTTTATTATCTTTCCAACGAGCACCATAATGTTATACAAAAAATGAAAAAAAAATATGTTTTTATAGTGAGTTTTTGTTCATGCAGAAAAAAAAACCCATGTGTTTAGGTGATTTATTAATCATATATAGGCAAGTACTAATCGTGTTATGATAGTATACATGTTTTTAAACCTACTATTACATATATGAATCGCCCATGTTCATGTGCTATAACGATATGCTTAGCATTAAAAGAGGTTGAGATTTTTTTTAATCTGCTGGGAACGCAGCATGAGAGCCCCTTTTCGTAGTATAAACATTAGAACAACTTTCTTTAACATTAAAAGAGGTTGAGACTGTTTACTTCTTTTATCCTTTTTTATTAAGTAATATTAGATTTTTCAACCCCGGGACACTCCCGAGGTAATCAACTAGTGCTTTATAATATAGTATAGATATTGTACTTTTTTTTTTTTTTTTTTTGAGTTAATAGCCATTTTCGTCCCTGAGGTTTGGGCCAGTTTGCCACTCCAGTACAAAAGTTTATTTTTTTGCAATTCCTTCCCTGAGGTTTGGATTTTGTTGCCAAATTCGTCCTTTTCACTAACTCAGTTAAAAAATGTCGTTAGTGTCAGGGGTATTTTTGTCTTTTTACCTATAATTTAAAATTTTAATAAAAAAACTTACCCACCCCACCCCTATATCTCTCTGTCTCTTCATTCTCTCTCTCTCTCTCTCTCTCTGTATTTATCACCATTACAGATCTCCATCATCTCTCTCTCTCTCTCTCTCTCTCTCTCTCCCTCCCTAGCATCCAAGACAAAACTGCAGCAACACCCTTGAACAATAACACATTCAAACACATTGCATCACACTAAACACCCCATTAATCATCCCCTGTTTAAACACTTTTTAATATGGGTGGTTGCACCTCCAAACCCACCTCACCTTCCACACTCTCCGGCCACCATGCGTCACCATTCCGGCCCAAGACAACACCAACAACAACAATATCGATGAAACAACGTCTGATTATAATATTAATAATAATTCCCAGAAGCCCCCAAAGTCCCCATTGTTTCCTTTCTACGGTCCCAGTCCTGGCCGGAACTGGTTCTCAAAAAAATCATCTCCGGCGAAGTCTCCGGCGCCGGCGGGGAGTGCCATTTTGGGTATACATGTAAAGGGAAGGTTAAGAAAGGGGAATTCAAGGGTCAAGATGTTGCAGTCAAAGTTATTCCAAAATCAAAGGTTTGTTGTTTGACTTTTGTTGTAATGTTTTGGTTAGGAATTGGTTTGGGGATTAAGATTAAATGTTAGTTGTTTGATCCTTGTGTGATTAGATTTGGATTGTTTGGATTTGATGGATATTATTTTTGGATTTCAATTTTAGTTGTTTGACTTTTGAGTTTTGGAGTTGTTGATTCAGTTGTGTTTTGGTATGATTGTATAGATGACAACAGCTATAGCTACTGAGGATGTGAGAAGAGAGATATAGAGAGAGAGAGAGTGAAAGAGATATAGAGAGAGAGAGTGAAAGAGATACAGAGAGAGAGAGAGAGTGAAAGAGAGAGAGAGAGAGAGAGAGAGAGAATGAAAGAAAGAGAAAGAAACAGAGAGATATAGGGGTGGGGGTGGGGGTGGGGTAAGATTTTTTATTAAAATTATAATTATAGGTAAAAGGACAAAAATACCCCTGACACTAACGACCTTTTTTAACTGGGTTAGTGAAAAGGACGAATTTGGCAATAAAATCCAAACCTCGGGGAAGGAATTGCAAAAAAATAAACTTTTGTACTGGAGTGGCAAACTGGCCCAAACCTCAGGGACGAAAATGGCTATTAACTCTTTTTTTTTTGTATTAACTATCCTCAAGATTTGCCATCGAAGTTCATTTTATTTTCTTTTAACTTTTTATATAGATTTTGAGACCGAATTTACCCCATATTATTTATTTGTATTTTCATTTTTATATTTACAATAAAATTAGCGAGCGATTAAATCTTGACCTTGCCAATGATCTACAGACCAATTGGTTTGTGGGGAGGTGGGAAGGTATTCCCTTCGTGGTTCTTGCCCTTAGGTTTCGAATTAGAGTCTGGCTGTGGACAAGATTTTATTCTCCCTTACAGAGGTAGAGGCAAGGCTCTGCCAATGCGTAATACCTCCAGTTGATCTATATCTTTAAAAAAAAAAAAATTTAAATCTTGACCTTGATTAACGTCTAGTAATAATTAATCTTTAAATTGCCACCAAATTTTGTATACCACGTGAACCATGAGGCAGTCTAACATACGCCTTAAGGCCTTAGTGACATCTTATTTTTCAAAGTTTTTTCCATGAATATACTTTGCTTTGCTCTATTAAGACTTTTTCTTTTATCCCCTCACAACACACAACACGAGATTTGACTAACTTTGTGCTACATGTAAAAAGTGTAAGTAATCTCAATCATTAAATTATTAAATTAACAAGATGGATGGATGTTGATTAAAAATTCTAATCATACTTGGGTTAATCTAACCAATGGTAAATTAGGAAAAAACATTTAAATCTTTTTCAAATCGTAACAACAGAAATCAATCGAAACAAAATTTTTCAACGATTAAAATCGATTAAACCAATCTGAATGATTACACAGTCAAAAACAAAAAACATTCGATTACAATGAACGAAAACGAAAAAAAATATAAAAACAGAGATTTACACTGGAACGATTTTATCATACGAACAAACATACAATTATGAATAAACGCTCGTAAGAGTTGTCAAATACTTTTGATTTTGTTTCAATAAGTATGATTAAACGTAAAAATCAGGTTAAAAAAAGTTGCAGACGAAAGAAGATGAGGTTGGTGAAAACAGAGCCTTTTAAACGCACTGACAAAATTTAAACTCACTCATTAAAAAGTTTGGAAGCACTCATTGAAAATTTAGAAGCACTCATTAAAATAGTTTTGAAGCACTCATTAAAAATCTAGAAGCACTGATTAAAAAGTTTGGAAGCACTCATTGAAAATTTAGAAGCCCTCATTTAAAAGTTTGGAAACACTCATTGAAAATTTAGAAGCACTCATTAAAAAGTTTGGAAGCACTCATTGAAAATTAGAGGCACTCATTAAAAAGTTTGGAAGCACTCATTGAAAATTTGGACGCACTCAATAAAAAGTTTGGAAGCATTTATTGAAAATTTAGAAGCACTCATTAAAAAACTTTGGAATCACTCATTGAAAATTTAGAAGCACTAATTAAAAAAAATTTGAAAGCACTCATTAAAAAGTTTGGAAGCACTCATTGTAAATTTGGATGCACTCATTAAAAAGTTTGGACGCAATCATTCAAATTTTGGACTCACTCATTGAAAATTTGGACGCACTCGTTAAAAAAATTTAAACCCACCTTTAAAACTTCTGTACTTATACTCTGCCTCTCCTCTGTTTCTTGTACTCTCCGTCTTCATCTTCTTTTACTCATATTGATGACACTGAATTGCATGATCTATAAATGCAACATGCCAACATCAAATATAATCAAATTAAATTGTAATGTTCATTAATATCCTCTAGGTAGAGCCTACGTGATCAAAGGTGAGGCAAAGCCTGAAATATGATGTTATGGTGTACACACACATTAGAACATAATCTATACCAACCCAAACGTTTTATAAAATAAGAAGTGGCGGTAGGTGGTGGTGGCGGCGGCAGCGGCGGTGGTGGTGGTCAGATCTCGATCGACGAAGTTAAAATAAACGTTTGCTTCAAAGGAGGATGGGTTAGGTTTATGTTCAGTTTAGATCAGGGAAGAATAAAATATGTTTAATCGTGGTTTAACTATGGTTAAGTTAAATTGACAGGTGACAAGTTCTAGTGGGTTTCTACACTTTTTATGTTAAGATACTTTGTACCCTAAACTTTCTCATTATACATACTTATCTTTTAGATTTATTGTGTGCGCGTCCTCACACAAATCTATGTATATATATATATATATATTGCAAATGGATTAATCCTACATGTCATACTCTTATGCAATCTCTTCCAAAAGAGATGCCACATAGGATGTGATGTGGCAAGTGTAAACCAATTAAAAAAAAGAAATAAATATGATTTAACCAAATCTATTATAATTTTTAAACGTTAATATCTTTTATATATGAGATTTTTTAAATAAAAAAATTACACCAAATTAACGAGCGTTTTATTATATTTCCAACGAGTACCATAGTGCTATATAAAAACGGAGAAAAAAATGACTATTTTTTGTAACCCGACAGGTATTTGTGTCGGATTTGGGATTAGTTTAAAAAAAAAACTGTGGGTTTAGGTCGGGTTTGGGATTAGGTGATACCCGACCCGATTACCCGAAACAACATAACCAAATACCCGAACTATATACCCGATCGTATACCTATGAATTTTTTAACGCATCACATAACCCTTAGACTAATGCGTTCGGTATTTCAATAATTAGATATTTTTTCTTATTTCATGTTAGTTTTTTTAGAATGATCGATTACAAACTTCCGAATTCATTTGTAATGGCACTAGATTTATACCCCGTCGCAAAGATTCGTTTTTTTAATATTTGAATATGATAACTTATGGCGGAGATTTGTTTAAAATAATAATAATAATAATAATAATAATATATTTTATTATGTCATATTAGATATTTCAACCCGGGATGCTCTCGGGATAAAAACTAGTGATTTCAAAAAATCTCAGGTGTTAATATAATTTTATCTTTTAAAAGTCACTTTTATGTTATTATTTTTTAATCGATTAATATTATAAGATTACGATACTATTTTTTCTAAAATTCTTACTATAATATTCACCCTTAATTCGAATGTGTTTAAGTTAACCAATCTTATCCCATGTATGTGTTTATCGGGGGAATAAATAAAAGCCAAAACACAAACATATTCACTAGGTTATATCATGGGAGTTTCATAGGATAGATAAATTTAAAATGAAGTAACAAAATGTATGTTATGATGTAACATAGAAATTAAATTACTATAATATGATAAACTAACAATTTTAATCATATGATTAAGAACGAATATGTATATTAAAGAAAGAATGTACTTTTGGAGGAGAAGCAGAGGCAGAAGCAACCATGTAAGGCATGATTGAGAGGTTGGTCTCGAATGTATAGCTTTTTTAGAAACAACTAGTTTTTACCTATTATACACTGGATGAAAACAAAACTCACATTTACACTTTCATTTAGTGTAAAAAACTAACTTCCATCAATCCAACTTAACTTGTTACCCGTAATAAAGTAAACTTGTTACCCCTTAAAACATACTCATGCAAACTCGTCTCCGCAATAAACTCATTAAAATTGTTTGCAGCCCCCAAGTTAAAAACCGAATTTCTCCTATCCCCCTCGTATCTGACAACATTCAAATCTCGTGCCACAACCCAAACCCCTCAAACTGACCCATAACCAACATAATCTTGTTCGGAATGATGTTGATAATGTTTTATCAGAGAACGAAGATGGGGATTTTAGGCACGTTGAGAAGCTGGTTACTGTGGAAGTGAATATGGAGGGTAATGTGGATCCGGTGACTGAAGTGGCAAATGAAGGAAATATAGATACTGATGTGAGTACAAGTAACACAGTTGATAAGGAGGGAACACATGGGTCGTTTATGCATGGAAACATGCAGTCGTTTGAAGTAGATCTGCGCCAGAAAGAAAAGAAAAAAGGAGTGTCGAGATTCAAGAATGTTAGGAGATCCAAATCAAATTCTCCTCAGGCTCAAATGCGGCCAAAATAAAAGAGATCAAGAAATGACGATGATCCGTTTGGTTTGGATAGATTTATTGGTATTTTTCCGGTTAATAATACATGAAGACAGATCAACTGATGATAGGGAAAAGACTGTTCCAATTCATCTTACGGGTTCGGGGGTGGATACTTTGCGTGATGTTGAAGCAGAGGAGACTATTCGTTTGGGGTTAGTTGTGGGGGCTAAAAGACTAGATGATTTTCCGCACTTGGTTTCGGAGTCGATTCAATTAAAGGGTTTATAGAAGGCTAAGTAATGAATTGTTTATTATTGAACTGAGAATCCGGTTAATAACCGAATTCATGGATCGAATAAACGAAAACAACTCGGTTTCAGACGGGAGATTCGAGACGAGACAGAAATATACGATAACAAAGTCATCACAGATTCGTATTAATTCAGAAACGGTTACAGACATTGTCATCAGTAGGATAAACATCTATCTCGGGGCCGGGGGGAGGGTGAAAAATCCAATTTTGTTTTTAAATTATTTTTTTTTCCTAAAATATTTCAATGTCACATGGGATGACACATGGCACACTCAAGGAAGAGAATGCTTTTTTAAGTGTCATGTCATTAAAAATGACTTTGGTTTATTATATGTATAGATAGATAGATAGATAGATTTGAGAATCAAACCAATAAGTTACAAATGTTCATCGGCTCTATATAGTTGCCGGATTTTTGTGAAGCGATGCCCGCCTAAACCTAAAAGATGCTTTGCTTCGATTTGATTAATTAAGGCTAATTACATATTTAACCCATCTAATTCTAGAGTATATACATAATCAATCGTAAACTTATAAACATATAATTTAACCCATACTTTTAAACTTGGGTCAATAATTATTATAGGGCCAACACTAATCAATCCCCCACCACCCCAGACAGACAACTTAATTGTGTACCAAACTTCAAAATATCCTTTTGTTATGTTCCATGCTCCCCTTCTTTCTGTAGTATTACACAATTCTTAGCGGTCTAGATTGCATCATGGTTTCTTGTATTGGGGAGCTTAAACAAATACATTGGGGGGGGGGGGGGGGGGGGGGGGGGGGGTTGTGGCAAAGTCACGTGAACCTTAAATTAAAGGGGCAAGATTCAATACGTGTAAATTTAGGCTACTGAGCAAAAAATTAGGTGGTCTGGTTACTCCGGGGATTGCAATTTGAATCAAATTCCAGTGCGATTAGCGCCGCCACTATTATTATTGTTGGTTTTGAATATTTTAACTTTTAGTTTAGTTACAATTTCAGCATGAATGCTCTTGATAATCATTTAAGTGGGGTTAGCGTTGTTACCCGTCCTCGTCAACCGCTAAACAAGAGGATCCTCGATCCTTGCCCTCTTGAGGTTTCCATTATATAATCAATAACAAATCCCTATTTTTGGGATGATTTACAAAGAGATAAGGAAGGTATTTAAATTACAAATCATTCTATAATTATATTATCTATTACACCCCTGCAGTCGAATCCGGAGGTGAGCGAAGGCTGAGACTGGATCTGAAATCTTCAAAGAGAATACGTGGAAGGCCCTTCGTAAAAATGTCAGCAATTTGATATCGAGATGGCATATGCAGCACGCGAACCTCGCCCTTCTGAACTTTCTCACGAACAAAGTGTATGTCAAGCTCTATGTGTTTGGTCCGTTGATGTTGCACGGGGTTCCCTGAAAGGTAGATGGCGCTAACGTTGTCACAGTAGACAAGTGTGGCAGAAGAAAGCGGACATTGAAGTTCAAGCAATAAGTTTCGCAACCAGCGAACTTCCGCGACGACGTTGGCAACACCACGGTACTCGGCCTCTGCACTAGAACGGGAGACTGTAGCTTGGCGTTTTGAAGACCAAGAAATGAGATTATCACCTAAATAAATGCAAAAACCACTGGTGGAGCGACGGGTGTCAGGGCACCCAGCCCAATCTGCATCCGTATAAGCTATGAGACGTGGGTTTTTAGAAATTGACCCTTATAAGTAGCATAAGTGTAGGGAGGAAATGAAAAATGTGTAAATTTGATTTCGTTTTGTGAGTGGCGGTGATGAAGAAGTTGCAGGTTTGGTTTTGGGAAGATGACGACACTGTTGAAGTGTTGATATTTTGACTTTTGTTTTGTTATTTTTGACTTTTGTGTTTGGTGGTTGTTTTATAAAACACCACTGTTGGTGTTTATATCATTATTATTATTATTATCATTATTATTATTATTATTATCGTTATGTGTGAAAATAATTGATAGTTGGGTAAAGAATCAGTGGAGTGCTACTACAAAAAAGTGTTTCAGTGAAGGAAATCAGTGAAGTGATGTGGCAATGCAAGATTGATAGAAATCAGTGAAGTGAAAACATGTTTAGTGGAGCACCCCTTGTGCCATAAGATGTTACTTTCTTTTATCTCATAATAAAAGCTGGTCAATAGTAAAAGTAAGTTAAGGATTCTAATCTCCATATGTACATAAATGATTTTTATGGCTTTTTCTCCTTAGCCCACTTTTTTTCTATATATGTGATTTAGGTGTTGTGTACTTTTAGAGATTGAGTGTTTCTTTTGTATCATTCTTTTGGTTTGCAACCAAGTTGATTTCACCAACTGGGGCACACTCAAAGAAACAAACATCATCTTTCCAGATATCATAACTGTCTTCTACTTTCAGGTATTTATTTCCTAATTTTCATGGCCAATGTCTTTATTTTAATGACTTACTTTCTTTCTTCATTAGATGCAACCTTTTTAGCCCATGTTTAAACACTTTGAATATTGTTGCAGTTCCTTTGTTTGCTTCTTTTTTTCCCCAATAAAATGATTTGGAGTTCATTATGGTAGGGAACTAAAACAATTCCAAGTTGAATGATGAACTTTGACATAAACATTAGGGAACCAAACTTTTTTTTTTTTTTTTTTTTTTAAATGGGACCATTTGACCCTCTTTGGTTCTGCCCCAGGACATGAAAACCTTGAAAACAAAATTATCGTTAAAAATGCTTATTGATTTGATGATGTTTTACTAAAATCGTTAAATGTAGATACGTTCAAGGGTATGTTCGTTTGTTTGTGACCTATGTGGGTGAGATGAAAGGTGGATAATCTATTAAACACAACGTAAAAAACTGAACTAAGAAAATAAACAATTGGTTATGGGTTTTTTATTCCATTTTTGCATGTAACAAAAGTCGAATCAACTCAGAATTAAAACTATCCTTTATACTTTATCACAATAATATTAGGTATGTTTTTTTATAAATAATGTAGGAATTTAAATCCTGTTTTAAATATAAAGGTTTTTGTTCTATTAACAATGTGCTAAAGTTTGGTGTACCTCTTCGATGACTGTGATGTAATGTCTTTTGGTTTGCCTTTGGGTCCTCGCTTTGTGAACCTCTTGTGACGATTTTGAATGAAATCAACCTTTTAAAAAAACAATGTGCTAAAGTTGTCCCAATACAAATCATCGGCTGACCCGTCTTTTTTTTAATAACTAAATAAAACTAAGTTGATTTAACTGAAGCAAATAGATATAACTAAGTTGTTTTAGATGTTATAACTAATTTAAAAACCGAAAAGTGAAATATAGGTAAATTTTTTTTTTTTTATTTTTTTTTACCAAAATTATATATTTCATTCCACACTAAAAATCAAATTACATCTGGATAATGGGTAGACGAGCAACAAGCTGTGCCGCTATCCCCTTTTGAATCGCAAATCCTATTCTACTAAATACAAAGCCTTGTTCCTTGGGCTCTGCGAGTCACTGTGGAGCACCTTCTGCACCCTCTCCAAAAAGTGAACCGCCTCAGGGGCTAGGGATCCAAATTTGTCGAAGGCAAACGGAATGAACACGTGTTGATTCTCCAAACATGTTGGCTCGTGCTTAGCAACCTTCCTAGCTTCCGCCTTCAAAACCGCCTGTCCCGGGACGAAACCACTGTATCTCAATCCCACCAATGGGGACACCCCAGTTAGGTCGACACACGCATGCTTACCCCCCGCCCAGCCAAACACAAGGACGTCCGCAGGACGCAGGGTAGATCTTCCCTCCCGCACATCAGTCAGAAAGTTAACAGGGGCTTCTTTTTTGGCTGAGATTCCGGCACGCCTAAGCACATCTCATAAAACATCTCTAACCCAGTCATGACGATACTTTAACCCTGGCAATTCTCTACAGTGGAGGGCATGCTCTCCAAATCTATCCAAACAAGCTTTTTTACAAATGGGGCATGAATCATCTGGGGGGAAAGAGGAATCATGAGCCGGTATTTGAGGATGGCTCTGTATTCAACTGCTGACATCCGTTGCCCAAGACCTTCAATGGGCACAACGGTCAAAAAATCCTGGGCATGAGCCCCCTCGAGACAAGCAAAAACTGCCTTTTGACACAGGGTCATATTGAATCGCTCCTCCATCTCCTACACATGTTTACCATAAAGAGCACTCGCCAGAGTTTGTTGGGGTTTCTTGGGGGCGGTCTCCTTATCAGTAAAACCGCCTAGATCAAGGTTCGGGAGAGTTGTTCCAATATTACAAAGCGCAAGGGAGTAGTCAGGATCCACCCTCAAAACACCAACGCTTCGCAAGATGTGGTCTTGCAATTTCCACGACTGGGCCCTATATGCCACAAAAGCATATGCGGAGACGTCCTCCGCCGAGACAAGCCCTAAGCCCCCGCAACGCATTGGGAAGGAAGCCAACCTCTATTGGAGGTCCCCAAAATGCGGTCCCCCGCAAACAACAATGTCTTCAATTGCCCCTCGCAAGCCTGCATCAAAGATAGACACGGGGTCTTTTACATGTTCAGGTTGACAAGTCCTAAGCCCAAACACTAATTTAGTAACCCCCATGCACGAGCGTAATAGAAGGAGCTCACTTTGGGGATCCCTTAAGTCTGGCAGCCGTTTCATAAGTTCAACCGCACGCAGAGCTCTCTTAGCTGCCAAAGATTGAATAAACCATGCATCACGACTAACCGCCCCACCAAGGAGTTTAACCCCCTTTACAGACCTGCTAATCTCGGTGGGGAATAAACGTGGCATTTTCTTTGAACCATTGCATGACGGCCAAAAAATCTCAGTTTTCCGAATATTTAGCCTAACCCCCACAGACACCACCTCCGAGCGAATAATGCCTAACGCCCTCGCAACTTCCGCTGCCTTACCAATGATAGTGCCTCGTCCAAATACCATGCAGGGAAGGGCAAGGAACAGGCGCCCTGCACACGAAGGATGAGCGGATGGAGGACCAGCGCAAAAAGAAGGGGGCCGAGGGGGTCCCCTTGCTGCACCCCTGTAGTAGCCCCAATATGAGTATCCCCCACATATAACCTAGAGGGCTGGGCATATAAAAACTGGACCCACGGGAAGATAGATAGGCATCTGTAGCTAACTTCCCTAAGAAGGGTCGTACGGTCCACCTCGTTGAATGCATTAGAAAAACCAACAGTGAGCATAGCCAGGGGCGCGTCAGAATGAAATGCGCTTAGAAACCTGTTAGCGCTGTGCAACACCGCTTCTACCCTGTTAGGGACCCCTACCCCAAATTGAAAATCCCCTAGATAGGCTACCATCTCTTTTCCTACTTTATGCATAGCGACTTTTGACACCAATCTTCTCCAAATAGCCCCCACCGCGATGGGCCTAATCCTGTTGTCAGGCTTTACCAAGGGGGTCAACGGCGCCGAAGCAATGAACTCCAGCAGAAATCTAGGACAAAGCCCCCCAAGCCACAAGTTGACAACATCGGTGATGGCTTTAAGGAGCCTAGAGGCGGATGGAGACCCCTTGCCGAAGCAAGCGTCTAAAATATGCTGAGCCCATAGACCTTCCCTCCCACAAGATGTCCCTTTCGGGAAAAGATTTAATACAAGCCAACACATAATTAACGTCCACCTGCAAGGCTGGTTCCGCTGGCAAGGCGGGGGGCATGGTCGGGGGGTCCACAATAGGATGTTTATCTATCAAGGCTCTCAAGGTATCCCCCAGTAGGCGCGGCCCCGGATGAACACAGGACCTTGATTGCCGTTGTGTAATGGCCATCCACTACCTTCCGAAGGCACTGCTTAATATTGCCCCCACCATCTTCTTTAGTTTGGTCCCCTACCCTCCCAAAACCCCCTGCCACAGGGAGTTCAAGGAGAGGCATGACCAACTCCTCTAAATCAGCCCCATCCGCTACCTTCCGAAGGCACTGCTTAATATTGCCCCCACCATCTTCTTTAGCTTTTACGCGTTCACAATTTATACAAATTAAAATAAATTCCTTTGTATAAGTTGCTCTTCATTAATTTAAATTGATAATAAATAAATAAAGAAAAACGTATGTGTGATTTAGTCATTCATGTATGCGTATATTTATTTATGTTTTTTTATCTTTTCAATTTGTTTTTATTTCAAAAATATATACGTATGTATTTGTACATACGTGTCTTCCTCTCTCTCGCTCTATATATACACACAAAGGATTACAAATCCGTATATTATACGAGTTAAATATAGAAAAAACGTACTCATAAATTTGTATATAATCTTTAAATTGGTAATAAATAAATAAAGAAAAACGCATGTCTGATTTAGTCATTCATGTATGCGTATATTTATTTCTGTTTTTTTTTCTTTTCAATTTGTTGTTATTTCAAAAATATGTACGTATGTATATGTACATACCTGTCTTCCTCTCTCTCTCGCTCTATATATATACACACACAAAGGATTACAAATCCGTATATTATACGAATTAAATATAGAAAAAAAACGTACTCATAAATTTGTATATAATATTTAATAGTAAAAAAACTTATTAAATAAAATAGTAAACAAAAAGCAAAGATACATTTTTTGTTATTCAAATATATTTTTTTTAAGATTTCATACCTCTTTCAGAGCTACTATAATCCATCTTATTATATGCAATACTAAATCATCAACACAAAAAAATAAAAATAATGATGATAAGACTGTAAGTGTTTTCAAAAGTAAATTGCACACCAATCACTATTTTTGTACCTCATAATTTTAGATCAAGTCCTTTTGTAGTATTACTTTTACTCTGTATCTATTTTTTCAATATTTTGCTACAGGTCTTGTCATTTTCACTAACTATGTTTGAAAATTTTTACTAACTACTTTTGAAAATCCAAGTTAAGTTAGGTGATATGCAAGACAAATGAGGACAAAATGGTTTTTTACCCCTAAAGGACAATTCTTGTTATTTCACACACACGCATACACACACATGTTGTTTATATATCACTAAGTTTATTTTTGTCTTTTTCTTTGTATATATTCATACACAAACACAAATTCACTCTCTCTCTATCACCGCCTCTATTAGCCAAATCGCTGAAAATCACTTATCCTTGTCCCTAAAAAAGCTTGAAATATGAACCACCAAATCCTACCCAAAAAATGGTTGGTAAACATAGCCCCAATCCGACATCGGACCACACCACTACAACTACCGGAAGAGCCCCTCCCCCTCTCTCTTTCTCTCTCTCTAGATTGGAGTTGTAATACCTTCCCAGTTGCTTGCTATTCTCTTGTCACCACCAACCTTTTGTTCCGTACCAAAACTGCCACCCTGTAGAACCATTTTCTCATTCAAACGCGACAAAAAGAATTTGATTCCGAGTGTTCGATGCGTATGATGGTCGAAACATTTTACACGTGTTTGATAATCGTTTCGAAACAGTAACAATAACTATTAACACACAATCATAATTCTAACACAATTTTGAAAGGGCTTTGTTGTCGATTACATATCTAAGCAAAAGTTACAAATGAGGAGGCTAAGGACCTTATAGGCTTGGTCCCATTCACCCCTTTCTTACCAGATAAATAAGAGTCATTCGCCTGCTATATGGTCCCATTATACACTTAGCTTAAATTACCAAACATACCCCGCTTATTACACGTATTATAATGCAAACGAGTAGAATAACCTATCACCTAGTTGTGGACATACATAATATGAATTTAAAGACTCCCCCTTAACCTAGCTATTGATCTTCGGTCTTCAAAGTCTTAAATATATTCAATTTTTTTAAATATTCAAAGTTGAATATTTGACAGCTTGGTCTTCCAATCACATCCAGAGTTGATTTCGTATTCAAAATAGCTACAGGTACCTCTTTGGAACATCATGTCTTGATCCATATCGATAGCATTAAAGTAAATTTCATGTAAGAAGAGCTTTGCAATGCCTTTCATGCGTAAGTACACCAACCACGCAGGATCCATGGCCCTTATCCTCTTGTAGTCTCATCCACCTTCATGCAAAACAACCACCGCTTAACCTATACAAAATCATAGTACCACCACCTAAATTTATCACTAAAATCATGTTCCATCGACAACATTGGGGTATTCTTCATAGTACGAGGAGGCGTGTACTTGAGGATCACAAGCGGCTTGTTCGCTTTAGGATCAGTCTTTGTGTCATGGATGTAACATTTTGGAAATTGTGGCCTGATATTCTTACACTTTCTCCAGCTTTCGTACTTCAACTGTGTTACCAACCAACTAACAAATTGGCTTTTATCTTCATTGATTAGTGGGTGTTTGATGACAGTTTGCACATCCTATTAAGGTAAAGTATTTATATCAACAATGTATTTAAAGTCGTAGATGCCATGTTCACGCTTTACTACTTTACACATCAACTTTGGAAAGTATTTCCAGCTGATTATATCACCTTTTGATATTCTCTTATGAGTCTTGAAGTAATTTGATTGTGTTTCTTGAACTGTAGGATACTTAATACTTGATTTAAAATACCTCAACCATTCAGCAAACTTCTCTTTCTGCTTACTTGCTTCTTCGACTTCTTCTGGAGCTCTAACCGATATTGATTGAAGAATCCTTTCAACTTCAGCATGCAAAATATTAGAGAAAGATGGACATTCATCTTGTTTTGATTCACTTAGAACTCTACATATTCTTCATGTGTAATATCTTCAATCTCTACCTTATCATACAGATCAACATTAGAAAAATCTTTAAGCTCTATCAGCCTCTTAGCAGGTTCTTCACTCATAATCACATCCCGTTCATTTAGCTCAAACAACTCAAGAATCTATTCCTTTGATAAACTATACACCAATTCACTTTCTTTTAAGTCATTTGCAAACTTGTGATACTAAACAGTCCATTGATCATCGCATAAGAAGATATTTATAACTACTTCTCAATTTAGAGGCATCGCATCAAGGTTGTTAGTCGGCTTCTTAATCATTTCTCTCCCTGTACACTCCCTCTTAGTAGGTGCACTGCCTTTATTCTTATTGTGTTTGTCATTTGATCATTTTAAACGACGTTATCTATAAGACGAACTACCGCACTGGGCACCAGTACCTGTTCTATCACCACCTTCACCACCATTATCATATTGTTATCATCATCATTGTCATCTTCCTCTTATTCTCATCTTCATCATCTTTACCTTGAAATCTAGATTGTAGATTCGTCAATCTATAATTGTCTCAAGCAAATTCTTATTCTCATCTTCAATTTTAATTATTCGATCTTTGTTTTAAACATTAGTAAATGTCAGTTGATGATGAACTTCTTCTCTTGTACATCTTAATTCATCTCTTGTACTTCTGTCGAATAATATGAAAGAAATATATTTCCATGGTTTCCATCTCAGCAATCTTCAGTTTGTTCATTAGGTTCTCGGTCACTTGAACATGAAGAAGGTTGATGTTGTTGTCAATTTAGTCTTGTAAGAATGAACCAGATGATTGGCTTGATGAGGTAGGAGCAATTGTTAGCGCATACCACAATGTGTTGACATTTGGAGTTTGCTGATCGATTTGGGGTCTTTTGAATTCTGCGCTCAGTTGTCATAGTGTAAGACCAACTGAAGTTGTGTAACAAGTGTTGCTGTTGTTGGTATTAGCATAGAAATGCTTAGAGTTGTGATTGTTATTGTTGTTATTGTTGTTTGACTCGAGACTTAAATTCCTTGACTTGAAGCCTGAGTAGTTACATCGGAAGATCTGACTTTTATAAGTGAAAACATTGATTTTGGCACCCTGGCCTTCTTTGTTTTAACTGCCATTGTCTTCCTCTATTTCTTCTTCGAAAGGAGACCCAACAATAAAAAGGCTTAGGTAGAAACTCAGGATCTTCTTACGATGGATCTCGCTTAGTCCTTTAGTTAGCTTCGATTCCTCGAGAGGATTCGAGTAATCTCTTCTGTTCATTTTAATAATGTCTTTGAATAAGACGGAGACCTCTTTTTGAAGCATCATCAATATCATCAAGACTATCTTTATAACTTTTTACTTCAATGACGAAATCTTCTTCTACTTCAAGGTGTTGTTGTTCTTTTTCAGGTTGAATTTATGGTTGAGCATCTTCTTGTTGTTCATATTGGGGTTCGTTTTTAGCTTGTGGTTGTTGTTGTACTTGATCACCCTGACCACCTGGATCGCCATCACCTCCATCTTCGACAGGTGGCTCAGTGTTTAAATCTATGTCATCATGTCTTCACTTGTTCTTACCAGGAGGCATGTAATTAGGATTTGCTAAGTGACATATAAGTGTCTTTTCCGGTGGAATAGTTGCCCTCTCACAATGAGTTCGTAACCCATAGGTAATCTCATTCATGTGCTTGAGTGTAATTCTATCGATGTCTATCTTTGGAAGATAAAAGATATGAGATCAAAAATCATTTACAGAAATCTTAGATATAACAGACACTTTTCCTTCTTGACTCTAGTGCTCATGATTTCCTTTAAGTGTTTGAAAATCAATCCCAAGAAGTTAAAAGGAAAATTTGGCACAAAAGCTACCATAGCAGATTGTAAAATCTCACAGGCCATGTTGAAACAATCTTCTATGTGTTCAC
Organism: Ambrosia trifida; assembly: GCA_028751855.1. Lineage (NCBI taxonomy): Eukaryota > Viridiplantae > Streptophyta > Magnoliopsida > Asterales > Asteraceae > Ambrosia > Ambrosia trifida. Next base: position 128,940,274 of record CM054128.1, on the reverse strand, counting down.
CGACAATGCAGAAGTACATTCATGATATACTTGTATGGAGGAATAGATTTTCTTCATTTGACAGTAGTCAGAAACCCCCCCCCCCCCCTAAATATTTCATCCATACAAACATTTCCCAAAAAGATACGGATCTAAGATCATTGGATCTCTAGTAACATCAGCAAAGTGTAGCGCTTCATAGATAGCCTGTTTAGAAATAGTATCTTGTTGACCATTAGTGTTGCTGATGATGGCCAGTGAGTTTTTTTCACAATCTATGTATGCATTCCTTCAGAATAAGTATTGTGGTTAAGATAAGTGTCATGTCATTCTGATACAGGAAAAATGATTATCGACCTATTCGAAAAATTGATAATCCCTGAAAACTCGGCTGCATGTTTTGAGTTAGTGTCATGATAGGCACATATATTATGCTTAGTGTCTGCCGGAAGATTCCCTAATTCTACACAAACGATTCAATCATCAAAAATGACAAAAATATATAACACTTAACACAAATTTTAATGTTCAAACCCTAATAAGCGAATGGCATCCAATTCGTCGCTTCTAATCAAGCAAGTAATTCACCTAACATGTCAGAAACAATAGTATGAATTAAAATACTTTCGATATGGTTTTTGGATTAAATAACTTGGTCCAACAACATCATAAAGCAAAAAAAAAAAAAAAAAAAATCCCACATCAAATTATGTTAATTTAAACATTCGAAAGTGTCTATTAATTCGCTTAAAGTACAGTTAGGGTTTATGTTTGTTTATCGTCAATTAATTCCTCATTAATGGATGTTTATCCAAAAAAATAATATATTAATTCACCTTAAATCATAGGAAAGAGATTTGAGGGATATTAGTTGAACAAAACAAGCAAATGAGGTATCTCACCTATTCTGTTCCTTTTATAGCCAGGAACCATTCGCCATATAGAGTTCAGGAGAATGGCTCATTTTAATCCCTCAAGCTTGTGACTTGTCTCATTCTCCCCTAAACTTGCTATAAATTACAAATTTAAACATGAACTTTAAAACTTTTTCCATTTAAACCTTCATTTTCTATAAGTTTGCATCTTAAACCCAGAAAATATAAACTTCTTAAATTTAGCCCTTTAACTTTCAGAATTCCCAATTTTGAACCTTAAGTAATACAAAGTTACGATCAATTGTGTTTTAGCTTTGGTTTCTAAAATTTGAGATCGAAAAGATTAGAATTACGATATTCGTTAATAAAAATTAAAAGGAAAACAAAATCTTTTTTGTATTTTTCAAATTCAAAGATAAAACACAGCCACAAGATCCACACATCTGAACTACAAACTCCCAATTTCAAAACGATGCACGTTTGGTCATTGAAGAACACTGTGAACTTGTTGTCACAAATCAACGAAACACTTGATCAAAACTCACCATCCTGTGGGGCATTAGTGTGCGTGGGTTTTACAAGACTTAAACTTATTTTCTTTTTAAAAACGGCAAGTTCCCGTAGAAATGCCAAAAATAGGGAAAAGGGAATTAAGTCGGAAAACAGTGGGACGCTTTCAAGTTTTAAATTTATAATCCAAAATGATAGTTACTCAACGTTCTAGACTCTGCACAACAGGCAAGTGTACCTATCGTGAGTAGTATAGAAATGTGCAAGTACCGAATATCGAATCCAATGACACGATTTTTACTACTCAGCTTCCTAAAAATTAGTAAAAATTACTAAAAGAGAGATGTAAACTGTATGAGGAATCAATAGCAAAACAAAGGCATTGCTTCGGGATCAGATGTTGCCTGGTATAAAATAATAGTAGACTCTTGTTAAAGTGGGGTGTTTAAGTTGCGCACTTTTGCTTAACTTTGAGTTGCATTACCACATTCTCTAGAGGTGACTGTTATCGCATAACTGTGTAAACGATTTTTGTTCTTAAGATTATTATGAGGGTATCCCAAACTGGGCAGCTCACCTCTCAACAATGAGGGGAAGATGACCCAAAACTGTGACGTTCCAAACCCGAAGTACCCTCCTCCCATTGGTGTGGTATAGACATCTAACAACTCTAAACTTTTTTGAATAACTTGTCGGTGGCCGGAGCATGACGGAACAAGCTACCACTTAATATCATTGAGGATTCGTGACTAACCAGAACACATGCATCCCCTACTTGCATTAATTAATCTTTTAAAAAGTGATTGGCCTATTACTAATTGTGTGACAATATAGTAATGAAAGAAAATAATGACCGTTTTCTTCCAACACGGGTTCACTAATCCTTGATTTGCGCCAAATCTATCACTAAGACAATGAAGCTAAGTCACACAATCAACACGGGTTCACCAATCCTATAATTCCTTCCGTTTTGTGTCATTTTTCACTTCTTTTCACCTTTCGACCTCAAATCATGCAATTATCAACAAAGAAAGATAAATCATGATAAAACTAAGATAAAATCACGATTTTAGGTGTAAAATAGGTGAAAGTACATGCAGTAAACACGTCAATTTCTCGGCACATCAGGCATCATCCATTCTCTCTTCTCTTCTCTTCTTCTTCTATTCGCTCTTCCCTGCCACTTCCTCTTATCTTAATAAACCTTTTTTTTTGTCAGCAAAGGCTACATGTACTCCAATGATATTCTTTACGTCATGTAGGAACGATATGTCACATACTTTATGTCCATATGTTCCACTGTCAAGAATGCAGAGACTGCTGATAGTTCCTCTTGGAACATCTACACACTTCATCATAGATTAGTTTGAGAGGGTCCCCCAAGACTTGACAGTCTTGGGTCATCCGTTATCACCAATAAACTGGATCTCCATCCATTTACCCGATGTAGTGGGAGTAGCATTACTAATTGATGCAATCCCATAAACATTTACTAATTTAGGTTTCCAACCCTGTTCAATTTTGCTCTTTTTACTTTTAAAAGTTTTAGATGGAGTTGATTTAGGTTTAGCCTTAGGTTTTTCTTTAGGGCTTGAAACATTTTTAGTTTTCGGCTTTCCTCAACAACAAGCTTTTCCTTTCTTTAGAACGATGTGTTTGTTGTTGTGCCTATGTGGTTCATCAACCTTTCCTTTCAATTCCCTTAGATAAGGACACTGACATCTCAACTGTCCAATTTCATTGCACTCAAAGCATAATCTCCATTGCACATTCCTTGGAGACTCACACGATGAATTAATAACACATGAACTTCCAAATCTAGAGGTACATGGTAATAAAACTTGAGAAGTGGATCTAGGTGAAAAACTTCTATGGACTTTCTTTTTTAAGAATTCTTTTTGTTGAAAATAGGCTTGTTTTTGAAAATTTTCACCTAATCTATAGCTTGAGATCGGATAACTTAATAAACTTAATAATTACTATGGATAAGGAACCATTAACATATTTACGTATCAGAAACCCTATCTCGAACTTATGAGTTATATGTAACTAAACTCTAATAACCCAATATTATCAACTATAATTAACAATTTATGTTCTTCTATGTTTGTTTTTCTTTGTTTATTTTCATGTAGCATATTAATAAATGAATATAAATATGTTTCTTTGCGTACAAACAAGAACAAAAACATATATTCATCTATGTGTCTGTTTCTGTTTATTTGTTCGATTAAAACTCAACAACCGAACATAAACATATATAACTCCCTAATGTTGGCTCGATTTATTGTGCAGACAAATACAGAAGTTGTTACAAAGCAAGCAAGAATGAGGAGAATGATGTTGGAACCAATCCCAACGAACTGGAAAAAATTATGGGATACATGTGATCTCCGAAGCTTCATGCTCATAAGTCTTTCGTTACAAACGTTTTTAATATTCATTGCTCCTTTGCGAAAACGAACAAAAAGCAACTGGATAATGATGTCATTGTGGTTTGCATACTTATTAGCAGATTGGGCAGCTAACTTTGCCGTTGGACTTATCTTGAATAGCCAAGGAGACCCCAATGGGGGCAGCCATGGCAAAAAGAGTAAGAATCCTTCGCAAAACGAAGACCTTCTTGCCTTTTGGGCATCATTTCTTTTGGTGCACCTTGGCGGTCCGGACACCATTACAGCCTTCGCGTTGGAAGATAATGAGTTATGGCCGCGCCATCTTTTTGGTCTTGTCTTCCAAGTTGTAGCTGTTGTTTATGTGTTTATCTTGTCACTTCCACATAATCGGCTATGGATTCCCACTATATTGGTTTTCTTGAATGGAATGATCAAATACAGTGAGAAAACACGCGCGCTTTATCTTGCTAGCGCCGAAAAATTCAAGTCTTCAATGCTTACAGGAGCTAATCCGGATATCAATTCTTCAAAACTTGTGGATATCCACAATTCCATGAGCAAAGCCAAACTACCAGCTCAAATTGACACGATTCCCGACGAGGATATAGTGACCATATCAAGGAAAAGATCATTTAACAAGACTAAAAAGGGAACTTTGACGGAATTGGAAGTGGTGCAGTATGGTTATCAGTTCTACCAAAAATATATTGGTCTGATTGTTGATATGATTTATGGTCTAAAGGAACGGAATCAGAGCCGAGATTTCTTTTTGAATCGCAATGGGGAAGATGCATTCAAAGTGATTGAGGTCGAGTTGAACCTAATCCATGAAGTTCTCTTCACCAAGCTTCCTATGGTGTATGGTAAGAACGGAGCCATTAGACGGTTTCTATCTCTTGTGACTGTTTCTTTAGCAATTGTGTTTTTCTTAATAAAAAGCAAAACAAACTTCAGTGAAGTTGATGTTACGATTACTTATTGTTTGCTCTTTGGGGCATTGGTTTTGGATTTAACTGCTCTATTCATGATCTTGTTTTCTGACTGGACCATCATTGCTCTTCGAGGATCACCCGATGAAGAGCCCGCCAACACTCTCAAGAACAAAATCATCAAACTTTTTCTCAGCCTCCGGGTCGAGGGAGCAAGTAAGGTAATTAGATATAATATCTTAGTTTTGATTTATTACATACAATGTACTAGTTATGATTTATTATTAGATACAAATTATTGATTGTTTACTTTTATTAAGACCCAGGACCGAGAGCACACATGATCAGGTTATTAATTCTTAGATGAGATAATCACCAAAATAAACAGTTAACCAACCAAGTTTACCAAAATAAACATCTGATGCGTCTAAACATTAGGGACCAACCACTCTTTTGTGTCTACCAATCAGATGTTACACGTGTAAAGTATTCAGACCCTTTAATATGTAAGATCCCAACATCTAAACATTAGGCGCGAGGCTGTGGAAGAATGCGTCTAAACAAAGTTCTTCGCGTCTAAAGAAAAGGCTATCCCCATTGCATCTAAATAACAACCTCGCGTCTAAAGTTTAGATGCTGGGGCCTTAAAAATTAAAAGCGTCTGAAGACATTACACGTGTAATCATCTGATTGGTAGACACAAAGGAGTGTCTGGTCCCTAATGTTTAGACGCATCAGATGTTTATTTTGATAAATTTGGTTGATAAACTATCTATTGTAGTGATTATCCACTATATTAATCAGAAATATCTACAATGACCCTAAAAATACATTGTATCTAATAATAAATCCTAACTAATATATTCTATCTAATATTACAGGAAACCAAAAGCAATGCAAAATGGAAAGAGTATCCACCCATGAATCGAAGGTGGTCGAAAACCATTTCAACATTCAACATTATCCACTATTCCTTAAACCAACGTCCACAATTATGGGATCAAGTGTTTCAAAAGTTGGGGCTTACTCGGTTTCTTTATTGCATCATTTATGTAAAACCCAAATCTTTTTCCAAGAATCTTAGAGACTTCATCTTCGAGGAGCTAAGATTGAAATCGGACTACGCAGATGACTTGGATACCGCTAAGGAGATCAACTCAGCACGAGGCGATTGGGTACTTCGAGCAGAAGAAGGTTGGGTCAGCTTACAGAAATATGTTGATGATTTCGACTATGATCAAAGTCTCATTCTATGGCACATCACTACCGAATTGTTATACAATCGAGAAGAAGAAACCGAAGATCCGAATCACCTAAAATTAAAGGAGATCTCGAAACTCTTATCTGATTACATGATGTACCTTCTCTACTTCGAACCAAACATGATGTCAGGAGTAACAGGTATTGCACATATACGGTTTCTAGATACTTTCGAAGAAGTTTGTGCCTTGGTTGATAAGATTAAAGTTGATAATATTGAAGTGTTACAATCGGAAATAAGCCGCGAATCAAGTTTGAGACAGACAAAGGCTTGTAAGGCGATTCTTCAAACGTCAGGTTCCAATGTGAATTCGTTGTTATTTGAAAGTAGCAATTTGGCGAGAAAATTGATAGAGATCCAAGAGAAAGGTTCGAAATCGGAGAAAAAATTAGAATTGGATAAATGGGAGATTATTAGCAAGGTATGGGTGGAGATGTTGTGTTATGCTGCAATTAACTCACGAGTCAACACACAAGTAGCACAAGTGAGTAAAGGTGGTGAACTTATTACCATAGTTTGGTTGTTGATGGTTCACTTCGGTTTCGGAGATAAGTTCCAAGCAAATAAACGTAAACGAGTAAAGCTCTATGTTGGCAAGTAGTTTCGATTGGTATCTTAATTGCTTGAAGGATCTAGACTGCATACTAATGATTATAAATAATTTGAAGTAACTATGAACATTTGCATTCAAGGATTTTATTAGGTTTGATAAATAATTTTTGTAATTATTTTGTAATGTGATAAATGAAGTGTTTTAAACTCATTATTACACTATACTTGGTTAATGTATGTGGCATTTAGTTTTTGGGTTGTTTTATTTTTCACCACAATTTCTAGATTTCCTAAGATATAATATGTTTTAAAATCATCATCATCATACTCAGTTAATCCTATAAATAGCAAGCTAAGGTAAGATTGGAGGAGGGTAAGATGTACACAACCTTATCTCTACCCTGTGGGAATAGAGACACTGCTTCTAGTGATAATGGTTTTGCATCAAGCCTTGGACATAAGGCACATAACACTTAGCAATCGAGACAAGCTTGATTTGTGCATGTACCTCGTGTCTTTTAGCTATCATTGCCACCAGATTATGCATGATTAACAGTCTGTCATTTTTAACGTTATTTTTCACGAAATTAGTAAAATAACGTTAAAATTATTGCAATTTTACTTTTGCCTCTCAAGGGCCCACACATATATACATTATACTAGATTATATCTCGGGAATGTCCCGGGTTGAGAAATTTAATATGACATATCAATTTTACATATGAAATGGAATGATACGCTTTACAGTTACATGCAGAAAAGCTTCGGGTAGCACCTAACCTAAAACATTTAACAATGTATCTCCAATGTTAACGCCTAACATTCAACAATGTATAACTCTAATATTAATACCTAACCTAAAACAATGTACAACTCCAATGCTAACACATGTTGAAAATAGAATTCATATTTACTGATTTGAACATAATTAGTGACTTGCCTATACATAATTAATTAATTACCTGAACACTTTGTTGTTTTTTTACTGTATGAACAAAACCACACAAAAAATAGTCGTTTTTTTCTCCGTTTTTTATATAGCACTATGGTACTCGTTAGAAAGATAATAAAACGCCCGTTAATTTGGTGTAATGTTTTTTAAAATCTCATATATAAAAGATATTAACGTTTAAAAATTAAAGGAGAAAACATGAGAGAGAAAAACCCAAATTTTAAATTTTTTTTCCTAAAATTAATTAATGTCACATGGCACACTCAACGGGGAGGATGCCCTCTTTGAGTGCCATGTAGGATAAATAGCTTTGGTTTATTATATACTAGATTACAGCCCGTGCGATGCACGATACGTCTAAATCATTTTTTTAAGACAGATCTCCTTAACAAACCAACTACTTTGAACAGACCTTAGTAAACAGACTTTGCTTGCAAATAGATTTTTGACTTCTTAATTTGGTGTTTAGTAACCAGACATTTGCAAAGTCTATTTACGTTCTATATAATTGCGTACTAATTGTCTTAAAAAATGATATAGACTTCCCGCGTTTTCACATGGGATTGCACCTAGTATATATTAAAAGAAGGCTCTCACGGTATGCTGGAATATACATGTTATTCATAAAGTTGAATATACATTTAAAAGTAAGGAATATACATATTATTCATAAAGTTGAATATACATTTAAAAGTAAGGAATATACATGTTATTCAAATATCACTAAATATTTCCTTATACACCACATTATTATTATTATATTAGCATCCCCCGAAACCAATAGATTGACCCACATATGTACTAACAAATGTAAGATATATTAATATTTTAACCTTTGATGTACTAACAGATGTTAGATGTATTAGTATTTTAAGCTTTGATATACTAAAAGATTTTAGATTAAATATATTAATGAATGACCCATATATTTTCTTGAGTATTTTAGGCTGATCAAGTGAACATTTCTAACATCTGTTGTTTTAAATAGACCTTATTCAATAGACCTTACTAATTCATGATCAAGTGAATTATCTATATGTTTTAAACAGATCTTACTAAACAGACCTTACTAAATAGACTTTAGTAAACAAATTCACTGCTTTAGAACAGACCTTACTAAACGGACCCAGTCATGAATCCTCTTGATCAATTTGATTATTTTTTGACAAGATTTTAGTTACAGACTATTTTTACAGAGGTATTTCCAAAACTCTTGCTCAGTTCTTCGAGCTTCTTCATCCTCATCTTCTCACATTTGCTCACCAGTTGCTTAATAATTTAATTAAAACAGATAACTTCCCAAAACATTAGATCTCACTCAGGCTTGTTGTAATCCATTATCAAGAAGCGTCTTTTCATTAATATTCTACATTGTAAGCTTTATCAACATTATATTAATGGAAATCGGATTCAAAATGGATATGATTGTGTCTATATCTTGATTATTATCATTTTACATGCGAGTTAGGGTTTTCGCACCTAGTTTACTCATACTTGTGTGATCTTTGTGTTGTTTTGTCAAAAACCGATCCTACATTCAGTACTGCAGGACGCGAGTAGCACAAATCACACGAGTAGGACACACGATTAGGGAGCTAGTCGTGTGTAATTCAGGCGATTAGAAGGCTCATCTTCACCCTCTTTTCATTTTGTTTCTCTTAACCATCAACCGCTTGCTACCTACACAAACAACCCAATCCCATCAAACATTTCTTCTTAACCTCGAAAAAGACCACCAAACACACCAATACACACGGTGGTTCTTGTGGTCAATGGGACAAACAATGACGGATTTGGTGGTTCTGGACGAAGGTAACGATGGTGACGATGATGCTCTGAGAAGGATTAGTTCATGGACATAAATGAACCATGTGAGTTATTAGAGCTTCCCTATTTTATTCTCAATCTGTTCAGTGGTGGTTGCTGACCGGAGCTCCACCGTCGATGGCGGTGGAGAAGTCTCTGGCTCCTCACCTCTCTCTATTCTCTGGTTTTATGTGAGTGTGTTATAGCAGAGAAGGGTCGATTTGGGTATTTTATAAAAGTCTAGAATACCCTTTTAGTCAACCAGGATTGAGTTAGTTAGAGTTAACTAGGGTTTACACGTGTCAAGCTATGGTGGCTTCCTACACTTCCTATGTTAAGGGGATTTTGTATCATATACTTTCTCTAATTTTTTATGGATCGGATGCATGAAATTAATAGGAAGAGATCCAAGAGGCTCTCTAAATGAAAATGGAGTCAAGTTTTTGATCTAGACAGTTCTGATGAAAATGACAAAGAAGACGTATTTAATGATACTGCAGATTCAAGCACTAAAGTAAAAACTCCATTTAAGATACCCCGGATGTCAATTCAGAAGTGCAACATATTTCTTGCAGTTTAATAATATACGTTTCTTTAAAAGTTGTGTTATTTTTAGTATCATATTTTGTTTTGTTCATTCCAACAACTTGTCATCTAATTTAGTGAGTCATGCTATGATTTTTCTTCATTTTAATTAGCATGTTGACTATGCAAATCAACAACAAGAAAATAAAAATACATGTGTCCACTGAAAATGTTAAAGATGGATTGGAACACTACAACAAAAAGGACTTTTAAGGACCTTTTGTGTGGGACGCTTGTAAAATGGGGTCCTAAAAAATTATTTAATAGGACGAATGAACTTTAGGGGTCCTTTTATAATATACGCTACTAAACTGGTGTCCTAAAAAGCTAACTAATCGGACGGATGATTCGTTGGGGTCCTATTATCATATAACTTAATAAGACACTTAAAATGTAGATCCTAATAAAGTAATTTATAAGACATTTAGTTGTTGGTGTCCCATTATGTGGTAATGTAATAGGACCCTTGATCACCGGGGGTCCTATTATAACATAACTTAATACGACACTTTGTAGTTAAGTCATAAATGTTAGATGTTATAGGACCCTTTCTAATCGAAGTCATATTAGAATATAACTTAATAGGACACTTGACACGTGTGTCTTATAACTTTAACCTTTATAGGACACTTAATCATTGTGGTGATACATCGTAATAGGACACATAATATTTGAGTCATAAAACATCAGTTTTATAGGACACTTATTTGCTAGAGTTTTATTATAACATAGCTTAATTGAAAACTTAACACTTGGGTCTTATAACTTTAACCTTTATAGGATGCTTAATCATAGTGGTATTATATTATAGGAATGGCACTACTAGAAAGTAGGCCTAATGCAACTTTTTAAAAGCAACTTTTTTAAATGGGTTGCATTTGACTCTAATACAACTTCAATAAACATAAAAGTTGCATTAGAATATTTATGGCAACCTTTTTCATAAAAGTTGCAAAATTACATTGAATTTGCAACCTTTTTATTGATAAGTTACAAATTCTATTAAAAATGCAACTTTTTTCCTTAAAGGTTGCAAACTTTCAATGGAAATTTGAATATAACCATTATTTTTAAACGTTACATCCAAATGTTCATATTGTCATGCCGTAATGTAATTACTTATTTTCCAACAAACTTTCATGACCAAAATGTTTTAGTTTGAGAAATTAAAAAAAAAAGACGACAAAAAGTATATTAAGTTTGATTAATTGTAAATAGCATAGCAATTTGATAACTAATTATGTATGTTAATTCAAACACGACTTATATATTAATGGGTTTTATATGAGAATTCAAAAGTTGATTATTTTTGTTTTCCTTCTTTTGATCGTGTTTCAAGCCCGGTTGAAAATTGCCACCTAGTTATATGTAGAAATTTTAAAATTTAAAAATCCATGAATAAATTTGATAATATTTTAATTTGCTAGCCAAATTATATATATTTCCACAAAAATATCATAACCAAAAAATAACAAAAGCTTAAATAAGAAAAACAGCAAAAGGGAAAAAAATAGAAGAAAAACGACGCAGCAAGGACTTGTACACCAAGTTGTATGCCTCTTTCCATGAATTTCTCTTTAATTAAAATATATATTGTTTAGATTAGATACTTGTTTCTTCATAATTGGCCCAAACTTTCAGCCTTTTATTTTTTTAACTGAACTCTTTTGGCCTTTTGCCCGCTTAAATTCCCTCCTAATGTGTATTTTCCCAATGGTGGCGCTCTAATCCAAATTAAAAGTTTTAAATACTAATTGTTCCATAAACCGCCCCTGCGTCTTCTCCCTTGCTGGATCCCTAAACCGCCCCCTGCATATACTCTGCTATTTGCTCCAAATCACTTTCTAATCCGTCAATCGTCTGCTATACCGCCCGTCACTCATCTACTCTACTATGCCAAACCGTAGTCGCTCGTTAGTACCGCCCACCAGCATCCGTTAATTATGTGCTATCTCTTTTAGTTCTCTAAATTACATTGTAAGTTTCTAGTGTCCATCGTATGCTTGTTTTCTATTAACAAAAAAATATATGTCAATCGTATCCTTTTTGAATGATTAATAATATTGACAAAAGGGTATCCGTTAACTTTTGTTGACTTTTGAGTTTATTGAATTGATGTATCTTAGTTTTTGGTGGATTAAACTTGGAGATTGTCAATTTCTTAAAAAATGCTTTGTAGGCTTGTGGCTGCTAGATAAATTATATCAAGAAAGGGAATTTTATGATTTTGAATATAGGACTTTGATGCTTGTTTTGATATTGAATTTTATGATTTCCAGTAAACAATATACTTTGTACCGGCTTAATATTGCTCTTTGCCAATGATTAAGGATTTGTAGAGCATAGATAATACCGAAGGTAAAAGATATACGCATTTCAATTATTCCATTTCCAAATAAATGATGTAAAAACCAAGCCTATTATTGTTTTTTAATTTTTTATCTTTAAGCAGGTTTAGTGGCAAACAAAAGCAAAGAACATCAAAGTGTACATGAATAAGAAAATAAGTAGTCGAGAGCTAGGTAACTGAGGGTTCAAGAAAAAAAAACAATGCAAGATTTGGGATTGAATAACATTTCAAATTCTTTGACAAGCTTGGTAAAAAGTCAAAAAAACTAAGAACAAGAAAGTGAAACCAACATACCATAATGTGAGAGATATAGACTATATCCCTTGTAATGTGATGAAAGTAAGGAAGAATACCAAGAAGTTGATACAAATGCTGAAGAATCCGAAAAAGGGAATTAGATTAAATCCCAACTCCCTCTCAAAAATATCTTTTTTGATAGGCATATCTCGCTTATTTAATTGGTTTAGGTCAAAGTGTGTGTTGCTACGTTCTGATTGTTTACTTGCTATTTTATAGTCATCTTTATCCAAAAGGTCTTGATAACTTGATCTGATAAGAATTTTTCTTTGTTGTGTACACTACTAATGGAAGATAAAAGCATGCAAGGCCAAAGCCCTATGAATGCTTATGAAAAGAGTAGAAGGTTGAATATTCTAGAGAACGAAAAACAATTACAAGCCCTGGGATTGAAAAATGCTTCTAAGTCTTTAAAAGAAGTTGCTACAAATAAAAAGGTACTAATAACAAATTTGGATAATATAATGTCTTTATGTTTGTTTTCATACTGTTTGACTTACAGAAACATCCAAGATACATTGCTCCGCAGTCCATGAAAAGATATGCTTATTCAACACAGAAACGAGTTACTGCTCCTAATGTCTCTCATGTGCTAGCATCTGCAAAATCTCATATGCGAAAGGTACAAGTGATTGACACAACGAGGCCAATAAATAGTGGTGTACCAGAGTCTGATGAAGGCCACATGAGAGGGCGATCAGTTGTAGCTAAAAGAAAGTTATTTGCAATCGACAACAATGATGACCACGGGGAGCGTGACATGATATTTCATGGTACCTATATTTTCTCTTTCTAAAATATTTTATTATGATATTCAATTAGTATTAAGTTTGATTCAATTAACTGTTTTCGATGCTTACTGTTTTTGTAACTATATATATCAATTAATAACAAGATGCCGCTGAAGATGATGTAAATAAACACATGGATGGTTTAGAAAATGAGATCGATGAACTGGTGGATGAAGAGTTTGAAGTCCCACAACCAGAAAATGAAGCAGGTTTATCTAATTTACTTGATTGCTTCATTTTATTTTGTTCTCAATACATATATTGTTTGACACATGATGAATATATAAGAAACTATAATAAAACTAAGAAAACGTACAGACTTAATATATTGCCTTTCAATTTATATAGTATTTTTAATGTATACATGTACATTGTAAATCATGTTCACTTTTTGTAGTTCGACATGTACGTAAAAGAGTGAGAGGACCTACGCGTATGCCAAAAGTTTGGGCCCAAGAAAAAGGGGATAGAATTCCTATTTTAGTTAATGAACTTGGACAACCTATTGGTGACAAAGTTAGTAAACTAACCCATTTCATGGGAACCCTTTCAAGGAGTGGAAAGTATTGTCCGATTTATAAACCATGGAATAAAGTTAAGGACAGCAAAAAACAAACGTTGCTCGAATTCATAAAGGTACATAATTAAAAATATGTTTGTTAATGAATGACTAAAGTATTTGTTTTCTAATGTGACATGTTCCATTTTTAGACAAAATTTGATATTCCAGAGGATGCTGAAGGCTGGGTATTGAAATCATTTGGGAAGAAGGTCAAGAACTGGAGGGCAAGAGTTAAGGAAAGCTACTATGATCCGTCTTTGTCACTTCAGGAACAAATAAATTTTAGGCCAAACCAAGTTCAAAAAAAAACAATGGAGGAGACTTGTGAAGTATTGGAATAAAACAAAGTCTAAGGTATGAAATAACCTTACACTTCAAATATAAATCCTCAAAATTTGGGATGTTACAATTAGTTTATTTCTCATTATGATATTTTATTTTCTATTGAAGATGGTAAGTGAAAAAAACAAGGTGAATCGGTCAAAAAAGAAGATGGTGCAAGTTACGGGTAAAAAAAGTTATGCTCGAGTCCGTGAAGAGTTAAAGGTGATTGTATGAAATAGTGCAATTCTTAATGTAGCATGTCGATATCCGTTGTTACTACTTATTTTCTTTTTATTCAAACAGACATCTGTGGGACAAGACCCAAGTCGATTGGAAATGTTTCGTGCATGTTTCTCCAAACATGGAACTACAAAAAATGTGGAAGCTGCAAATGCAATTGTAAGTAATTTCTTATATATTCATATACATATCTTTTCTTTATGTTCTTGATGTTGTTAAAAATACATATCTTATTTTTGTTGCTATATCTAATACAGGCACAAATGCAACAACTTAGTTCTAATCTTCTTGATGGTTCGATCGATAAGCCTGGACCAGATGATGTTTTTTCTAAAGTAATGGGGAAAGATCGAAATGGTGATGCAGTCATGTATGGTCTGGGTGTTCGTGCTTCTGATGTTTGGGGTGTAACATCAAGTCGTTCAACATGTCTTAGAGAAAACATCCAATTGAAGTCTAAATGTGAAGAACTTACTAGTACTGTGGCTCGGTTACAAGCCCAAGTATCGGAGATTAAAGGGAGTACGGATGGTCCTAGTGTTCCACCTCTTACATCACCACATTTTCCCATTGCAACCAATGGACCTCCACGTTTACGGGCATTTTTCTATATAAATCTTTTTTTTTTTTTTTGTGAAACGTTACTTGTACTATTGTGACTAGAGTTTGATATGTTTGTTGAAAACTAAAATCTAGGTCGGAGATGAAGTTGTCCTCAAAAGCATTCTAAACTCTGCCGAGATTGTAGCAAGAGGATGGGTGAAGAGCTTGGACCCAAATGAGCTAGTTGGTGGTACAGAGATTGGACAAGAATGGTGTGAGGTAAACGTTCAAGTAGCAATAAAAATAGATGAAAAGTTGGTGAGACCATATGGGTTATTTTCCACAATTCAAGATTGTATTGGTGCCTCCATTGCATGGCCTTGTCCTTTCATCTCGGTATGTAATTATTAATTTTGTGATACGAATAATTTTAATAATCTGGAACTTAATGCTTATACACGGATGGTTTATTTGTAGGTAGTCCGTGAGGATTGAGGACACATGATGACTCAGGATTCTATGCTGCTTATCTCTTTCGTTGCTTTTAGTTTCTTTGTTAAATGTTACAAAACTTTATGTTGGATGATGCTATAACTTATTCATGTTTAGTGTTTTTGTTATGAATATGTTTATTTGAAATATAATAAAGTTTTATTTCTTTCATTAGTTGATGTTATATACAGTATATCATAAAATTGTGTGTGTATATGTTTAAAAAACCGTTGTATCATGACTTGTTAGGACTTTCAAATTTGGTCCTATTAAAGTGTACGAATATGCTTTTCTTAGGACGCTATATTGTTTGTTCATTGACATCTTATGCGACCATAAAACTGGTTTCATAATCTTATTTGAGATATTAGGACCCTTTTTTTGGTACTAATGCTTCTATAATGTTACATCATAAGGGTCCTATAACTTAATTTTTTAGGACTCTTGTATGTGTATTAAAAGATTAAAACTAGGTAAGCACATGTTAAAACCTTGTAAAAGTGTCCTAATATGTTTTATTAGGAGTTTTTTTGGGACATATTATGCGACCATAAAATTGGTTTCATAATCTCATTTGAGATATTAGGACGCTTTTTAAGTTTCGTGACTTATTACGACCCCCTTACATGAAACGCTTTTACCGTTGGTCCTATTAAATAAAAGGTCCTATAAAATAACATTTTAGGACACTTTTGTGCGTACTAAAAACCTATTTTTGTTGTAGTGGAAGCAATAATTTGTTCTTGATTTTGATTATTGATATTAACTCATCCATCCTCCAAAAGATGTAATAATCAAACATGAATGATATACAAGAAATTCCAGGGATCGCTCTTTATGACGAATGGTGGGCAGACAATATAGAAAAGATCATGTAGATTTGGAATGCGTATGACTAAATTGATCTCAAGATTCAAGTAGGTCACGCTTGAGCTTTTAGTTTTCAACTTTTATGTTTATTAGTACTTAGTTTTCCTTTCATATGTTACTTTATTTTATCAAGTGTTTCTTGAAGTACTTTATAATTTAAATGTTAAATCTTCTTAGTTACTCGATATGTGTAACGCTTATGACGTATATTCACCGCAATAATGCTACAACAAATATTATACAAATTTGAAATAAGTACTGCAATGCAAAGTGTTGCTCTCATCGCATCGTGCGGGTTTCGTACTAATTTTTTAAATTGGGTTCATATCATAAGATTACTATACTACTAATTTTAAAATTATTACTTAACTAGATTACATCTCGAAAGCTTTTAGAAATAGACAATCTAATATGAAGTGAAAAGATACGTGTTATGATATAACATCTATATCTATACTACTATCTATTCAACTATATAGTGCATTCTAGATGGGCAATAAGGTAATTTAACTTCATTATAAAAGGACATCAATGTAATTTACATCAAATCATTAATACATTATTTAATATAAACTTCTAACTAATTAATACTTTATTTAATAAACTTATAATTCTAATTAAATGAACTAAATGCATTTTCTCAACAATAATTTATATACTTGTAAATAAAAAAATAAGGTAGAGATAACCCATTTTTTTCTCAAACCAGTTTGGGTTTAAAACAAGTTTGGGTTCTTTTAAGTTTTTTTGGCAAAATCGACACGGGCTAGAAACCACGATGGGCTAAAAATTAACCAAACATCCGAGAATCGATTTGCATTGGGGAAAACTAAAGAATTTTTTTTTATTTTTACAATATTTTAGTTTTAGGTTTTTTTACTAGTGTTTCTATTACTATTTCATTTACATTTCCATTTAACTTTCATTCAAAATTGGTTTACCTCGCCGCGTAGCGCGGGATCATTTCTAGTACTATATAGTGTATCCTAGATGGCTAAAATGGTCATTTCACATTCATTTTTATGGGTAACATAGTAATTTTATTTAATTGGTAAGACACATTTAATAGAACAATTAAATCTTTATCAATACAATAAATA
Organism: Ambrosia trifida; assembly: GCA_028751855.1. NCBI lineage: Eukaryota > Viridiplantae > Streptophyta > Magnoliopsida > Asterales > Asteraceae > Ambrosia > Ambrosia trifida. Next base: position 128,922,860 of record CM054128.1, on the reverse strand, counting down.
ATAATAACATAACCATACAATAAATCTCATATTTATGTGGTGTCCATCCATTTGCATTCTTTATTAAATTTGTAACACACTAATTAAATCTTTATAAATACAATAAGTAATAATAACATAACCATACAATAAATCTCATATAGGGTGAAGACTTTTTTAAGTCGATTGTTAGAGCCTTATTCTTGCAAGGATTCCAACCAAATTTAAGTAATTACAACATTTTATACTTATGGTAAAACAACTTAATGAATTTTGTAAAGGGCAAAATGGTATTTCTACATGATAAATTAATTGATAAATATAATGTATATAATGAATATGCATGATTTAAAGCCATAGATCCTACATGAACTTGTAACCGTTGAGTTTTTATCCAATATCCAACAAAAACCTTTAAGCTTCAATAACCTTCCAAACAATAATCTTTTAGAATTTAAATAGTCGCACATTAATTCTTATATAAACACAATTATGGAGTACTATTAACCAAAATTTAATAGATGATCTGCATATACACACACACCCACACCACACCCAAGCACTCTCATATTATCTGTATCAATGTTTGTCTTTCAATTTCGTTTATGTTTGAGAAGAATCTCTGCAACATGCCATCTTTCTCTTTAGTTTCCCTACGATCAGATATTGTTTGGTAGCCATGCACCACCTAAAACGAAGAGACAAACGAACCACCATTTCAATGTACATATGAAGATTCCTTTTGAGGTAACAATATGAACTAGAATCATGTGCATGTAATATGAGTATTTAATTAAAATGGTGGGCAGAACCAAGCTTTGGAATAATCAGTATATGTGAAAACTAGATTCGGGTTAGAAGATAGCAATTAAATCTTAAACTCCACATTGGTCGCTTGAATCTTCTCCGAACGATTATACATCTCCACCCACACACCCCTATGTTTTTATATCTTTATATCTTTATACCACTTTGTTACGCGAACCAATGATTTGTCGCCAGAATCGTGTACCACATCACCGTCAGTGACTCTTCTTTATTTTTCGGTTCGGTTCATCTTCACAAGGAAACAAGGTAAGAATTTCTATCTTATGACTTGACAAATTGAGCCATCACGTGAATCCAAAAGTTAATTCATATTTTAGGTTTGGGATGTAAATGGGCCAAACCACGACTGGTTTGATTAGAGTTAATACGGAAGAGGATGATTAGCTACATATTTGTTAAAAGAAACAAAAAAATGGGTTTTGAATCAAAAATGCTTGAAGAGTCCACTGATCACTCATTTGCCTTCTTTACCATAACCGAAGTTCATGTGTTAGACCTATATCTCCCCTTGGTTTCATATTAATTTGTTACATTTTTATTACTTTTACAGTGAGTTAATATTTTATATGTACTTTTTAAAATTTATACCTTGTATTTATCTTAAGAATCTAACCAGACAATATTTATTTTGTTGTAAATTGCTATTGTGACTTTAAATAGTCAAATATGGTTTGTTTCGAAAGGAATAACAATAAACTACATTAGTATTTGATCTTGGTGTGGTATGTTTGAAAATTCAGGTGAATAAATTGTGGACAATCAAGGATTAGAGTGATGTTTTTGAATTAAATATATAAACATGTTAGCCACGTAAATTTGATACAATATATTCCTCTTCATCTTAAGACACTATGCGATGGCCTTTCATGCTATTGATAGTAATATCAGTTTCCACTATTTTTGATGGTACTAAACGTGTTGTACTTATATCTTAATTGAATATAGTCTTGCGAATATGTAATTAAATTATACGAATAAAACTACTAACAAAAGTACTACACAATACATCACGAGATGATTGATAAACTAACATAAACGAATATCACGCTCAAATTGTACCCCCGCAGCAACGCGCGGGTTTCCCACTATATAAATTAATGTACTACAATACGAGAAAACGACAATTTTAATCATGTGAATAAGAATGAAAATGCATATTAAAAAGAAGATGTTTGAATGAGTAGAGCAGGAAATAACCATTGAAGGGCATGATTGAGACGGTGCACTTGAATATGTGTGTTTTTTTTTTCAAAACAAGTGGTTTTAACCTATTTTGCTCTGGATGAAAATATAATTTCAAGTTTGAACATGATTAGTTATTTCACTAGACATGATTAATGAATTACATGAACACATTGTGTTTTTTTCCTCCTTGTACAAAAAACCATAAAAAAAGTCGTTTTTCTTTTCATTTTTTGTATAGCACTATGGTACTCGTTGGAAAGATAATAAACGCATCGTTAATTTGGTGTAGTTTTTTTTTTTTTTTTTTACAAAAATCTAGTACATAAAAGTTATTAACGTTTAATAATTGTGGGAGGAAACATGAGAGAGAATTTTTTTAGAGGGAAATAAGGGGGAGGATGTCAAGTGGCACACTCAAGAAGGAGAATGACCTTATTGAACGTCATGTCAGCAAATGAGCTTTTTTTTTTTATCTATAATCTATAACTATATATAAAGGAATGCACTTATGATGGCATAATATTCATTAGTGCAATCCCCCCTTGCATGTATCATTTGGCACAATGTGAGACTTTTAATTTTTTTAATTTTTTAATAAATCACATATATCATCATATATAATCCCCATCTTCTCACCCAAATCCTAAAAACCAACCCTCATCTCACCTCACCTCACCTCACCTCCCTCACCACCTCCTCCCTCTTTCAGCGCCGTCGCCGCCACCTCCTCACCACCTTGGTGCCCTTGACAGCCACCACGCCACCACCAATATTCAAAGTGAGTGTTTTATTCTCCGGTTATCGTTAACCTTTCGAAAAAGAAAGTTTTGTGATTTGTTTCTTTTTGTTTTTTTTATGTTTTTTGTTTTTAACAGGACCGGTTGAGTTTGGTTTTAAACAGGAAGGAAACTAGTTTAAATAGAAGAAGGTGAGTGAAAGATGGAGATGGTGATTTTAGTTTCCGGTTATAAAGTGGCTGGAGTTAGTCGGAGTTTGTAGTTAAGTGTCGTAGGAGATGACAGTCGAAAGGGGTTGCTGGGTTGTTGGAGTGTGGTGACAGGGATGATAACCGATGGTGGTTAGTAAAGAAGGTGGGTGTTTGGATGTGTGTAAGGAATGCTTTGAACCGGTCACCAGAGATGAAGGGTGTTGTGGTTGTTGGGTCACCGACAAGTGTCCGTAGATGGTAAACGAAAAGGTGGCAGTGGTTCACACACACACACACACACACACACACACACACACTCTCTCTCTCTCTCTCTCTCTCTCTCTCCACGTAGACACACATACACACACACTCTCTCTCTCTCTTTCTCTCGCTTTATCTCTTCTTGTATCTCTTTTTCATTGGTGAATCATTAGATGCAGTGTAATTATAATATTATTTAATAGGGATTCATGAATATATGTATGCGTGTCATATTATGTATGAGTGTATGTATGTATGTGAGGATGTTGGGGATTAGAGAAAGGTCTCTAGAAGATACAAGTGTTTTATGTGTTTTGTGCAGTGATGTTGAAGGTGTGTGAAATGTAGGTGCAATGTATATATTATGTGTGTAATCACTAAACTCCCGTAGGAAGTTTGTTTAATAATAATAATATTTAATGTATAGTATTGATTTGTGATTTGGTACTGCTTTGTTTGAGTCATGACGAACAGAAATGGATAAAAGAAAGAGAAGGAGAAGTGGTGGTCCATAAGTTTAGCTTTGCTCTTTTTGATAAAGAAGAAGAGATACGAAAGGTGTGATTGGTAGCGTATTAGGTAGTTAGGGGATACTATAATAGTCGAATTGGTTTATGTATCTTTGTTCTGTTTTGGGTATGCAAAGGGTACCTTCAGCAAATGGTTCTGCTTTGAAACCTAGATGTGAGTTCAAATAAGTAAATTATAACTTTGTATGCACTTAATTGCACAAAATCCCAAATATGTCATCTCAAAGTAATTATTGACTACAAAGTAATTTCCTCTCAAATGTGTGTAAAATGTTGTTGCTATTGCCAAGGAACCAATAGATCCATATCCAAACAACTGTTGGTGACCAAATAACCAAACTACTATCTCAACCTTCGAATGTATAAAAAACTGATGAAAAAATAATGAGTTGATCCAACAACTGATGATGCAGCTGATGTAACTTTGTTGCCCAAAATAACTGATGTACAAAAACTGATGCAAAATTGCTGATGCGAAAGAACTGACCAGTTGAGTTAAAGATTAATGAAAAAGACTATTCGAATCAATTGATGCAGAACTGACTAAATATAAAAGAACTGTTGTTCATCTTCAAACAAATGACCTGTGTGAAAACTGATAATTTTGTGTGGAGAACTTACCGCATGTTGTTCATAAAAGATGAATTATTTAGAATGTATAAAAAACATGACCAGTTGTCACACCCTCAATTTCCACATGCGGGGTTTTACTGCGAGGCGCGTGACACACCAGGATCTCAGTCAATGATCACAATAAACATACAACAAACATGCATACATATATATTTTTAAAACCAAAATATCATGCTTTGAGCCGTAAACCAGCAGCGGAAGCATTTCTTATTTACAACCAAAAGACATATCATTGTTTACAAAACATTGTTTAATATGCTTCAAAATATTAGACGCTGTGCATGACTTCGTGCGCCTAGCCCATTGACTGCTACCTTAGCGACATGAGAAAACATGCCAAAAATGTCAACATATAATGCTGGTGAGTTCACAGGTTTTCATTTATAAAAAGGGTTGTTACAAGTTTGAAAAGATCAAATCTGTTACTAGTAGGTTATAAGAACGTTAGCTAGACGTTAAGTGTTTGTTTACTACTACGGTTGGGAACCCATTACTATACGTGTGTAAGTTTGTTGAAGCATGCCCAGATGTTTTGGCTATAACCGATGTCTCGGCGAGCCAGTAATAAGAGACAATATGCAGCCACCCGGCCCAGCCGTCGAGTGGGATTTGTGAGGCCCAATAGATCTATCCACATTTCCCCCGTTGTGCATCCCCGCACATTCATGGTTTCCCCCTTGGACTTTCCATAAAAGCCGCATAGTATTTGTAAAGTAACCATAGTATAACATGACCTTTAGTAAGTAAGTATGTAGCATGTTCCTCCCCCGAAAGTAAAACAGTAAAAGTGGGGCTGTGACACTCACCTTAGATTGCGTTACTTGAAAACAGTTAAGTAATTATGCTATGATAGCCCCAAATAGCGGCGACCTATCATAAGATGTGTATAAGTATCCGGACTAATAACCCGCAGGTTAACTAGTCCCCGAATATCCAGACCATAACCATAAACTTTTGAAAACACCTTTGACTGTTAAACCGACCGTACCAGACAAGACCCGACATCCCATTGGTGACCCGACATCCCACGTGTTAGACAATTACAAGACATCATGCAACATATGCAATTAAACACTTAATACGCGCAAGAGTTCACCTAGTCTAGCATAATGTCCAATTAACGCATAAACAGGTCTGAACACATGTTACTAAGCCATTGGGTGTATCCCGGGGTTCCTATCATGTTCCTAGGTGTCAAATCATGTTCCGTGATGTCAAAATACGCTCACGACAGCAGTACACGCGATTAGGAAACTTACATGCAATTAGGAAAACTCAACTGGGGAATAGGAGATAGTCAACTGGGGAATAGGGGCTACTCGCCTAATGTATCAGGCGAATAGGCTGTAATCGCCAGATACATCAGGCGAATAGGCTGTAATCGCCTGATACATCAGGCGATTAGTGTTCTATTCGCCTGTAGCTCTGCTGTCGCGCGTTTTCGCGCGTTAAACCTTCCAAATCAGATCCGAAACATGCAAAAACACCCAACATCAAACCTAAACCATTTACCAACCCATTCCAAGCAAAAACCCCCAATTTATCTCTGCTCTAACGGCCTCGGTGCGATTATTTCCTAAAATGGCAAGGTACTAGATTTCATTAACTATGAAATCTTTCCTTAAGTAGTAAAGATCATATTACACCTCCTACAACTTGCAATTCATCATCCCTATGTTATAACATCATTCTAGCATGATTCCTAACCATAAACAAGCAATGAATCATATCATAACATCCTAATTCTTCAAGAATCACCCAAATGGGTCAAAATGCATACTTTCATCTAAACACTATAACAATAGCTTAAACTCATAGATAATCATCCTAACAAATCCTACACATCAGATGTACATCAAATTCATGGAAACATTCATGTTATAATCACCAAAAATCATTATATGCATCAATACTTCACATATAGCAAGTATTATGGTGTAGACTTGTTTTAGAACTCATTTCCAAGGTTTTTAAAGACACATTCTTATCAAAACAAGGTCTAGACTTTTGGGGAACCAAGACAATAACATTACAAAGGTTTGGGATGAAGAACACACCTTGGATTTTATCAAAGAAAGGTGTGTAAGCTTGGAAATGGTGAGTTTTGAAGCAAAACAAGTTCCAGAGGTGTTTCAAGGTGTGTGGGAGGCTTAGAATTAGTTAGGGTTGTACAAATGGTGTTTGGGGAGTCCAGGGTTGTATTTATAGGTGTTTTGACTCGTGCACATCAGATCAGGAGAGTAGGGAATCAGTTCAGGCGAGTAGAGGTTCTAATCGCCAGTAAGTCCCCCTATTCGCCTATATAAGTGGCGATTAGGAGCCTTCTGGTTCCTAATCGTCTGTATGGTTCCAGAATGAGTTTTTGGCGCGTTAAACACTATTTTAACACATATAAACACGTATTCACATACCGACAAGTCACATAATGATTACCAACACATAATGCACGATAACTAACACGTTTACATCCGTTCACCAATTCCCAGGACTCGAGACTTGCGTGTGTGTTAAACCTGGCGATTCCACGAATCACCAATCCTTGTACACATGGTTATGGACCGACTCCCGATGATCCCGCGGATCATCGTAACGACTCCTGATGATTCCCAGAATCATCGTAACGACTCGACTGACCCAGTTAAGTACGTAATATGCATGACTCGCTAAGGTAGACTTACTAGTTTAGTCAATGTTACTAACCTGAGTTTGCTGGGTGTCACACCAATGGAACCTTAAAATGAGTATTGCAAATCTATCTTCACTTAAAATAAGAATTGAACAAAAAACAAAACAAAACAACATAAGGAACAAAATTTTAATCTCAATATGAACAAAAAGAGGGGAAACCTGAAACCGACGCCGCAATTATCGGAAACAATTTGCTTAGCTTTCAATTAAAGTTCAATTGCACTTATCTAGTAGTCTGCTTATCTGCATATGTTCAAATAAGTTACAAATACATAAATTGGAAAAGTGAAACAGAGAAGGTACTTGTGAAAGAAAAATTTATATGAATAGCGGATTCTTACCAGACGCTTACAAGCGCTTGTTTTTTCACCATTGGCTCCAACCATGACTTTCGGATAATGAATGGCTGCACCGAACATATCAATTTATTTAAGCTTTCAGAAATTTCATCAGTAATATTATAATAAAAATCACAACTTATATGGTATGAAAACATAGATTTCAACTGGGTTTTTAATAGATGAACAACTTCCTTTGGGGCGTAGTCGTTTAGATTGATGGAAATCACCTCCATATCATCACTACAACCAAAAATCGTACAATCACTCCAATTTCCACCAGATATGTGTATATTAATAAATATTCACTTTACACTACCTCGTTTGAGTGAGTATTTTAGTTGATGTTTCATTTGCCTCTTGAGCCTTAGCCATATAAAAGTGTCCCTTCTGAGCCAATCATATTTCAACCAAACACAAACATTAAATAAACAATTTAAGAGAAAGAGCATAGGAAACACAACAATCACAAATCTCAACCCTAAATCGAAAAGCAAACCTATAAAAAACTGAAGAAACTCGATTAATAACATATTAACATGGGTTAAGAGATATGTACCTTCGACTTTGACGGAAAAAGAATCATCAATGTTTCAGCATTCTTGTATTAGATCCAAAAGCAAAGCAAAACATAAATAGTTTAAAATGGAAATCAGAACCAGAGAACATACCGGATTGATTATTCAGGAGAAGAGATGATAGATTAAACATTGAGTTTGTGGAAATCGAGTGACCTTCCCATCTGAAATTTAGAGAATGATTTGGGAGAACAGAGAAGAAATAATCAGAGTGATATTATGTTGCGATACAATTTGATGGGTTTTTGGGAGGAAGAACTAAGCTGCCTAATGGAGGGTTTTTATGGGTGAGGAGTAACTGCAGGAGCGTACGAGAGAGAGTAATTCCTAAAATCTTGCGAGGAGCGAATAAAAGAGAATGAAACAACTGAAAATCAATAACTGCCAATTTTTTGGTGTTTGGATGGTTGAGATTAAAAGTTAGGATGGCTAAGAGCAGTTGATTTGAGTTAACACGGTCAGAATTAAAAGTTGAGCTGGTTTTGAGCAGTTTTTTTGTACGCATATTTATTATAATATATGCTAGATTATGGCAAGTGAAACTATGTTTTTTCTACAACAATGGTTGGCACTTGGCATTGATTTGCGTTTTTGTATGGTTATAAATGGGCTCACCTAAGACTTTAGACAGTAAATATTCATGTGTATGTTTTCTACAAGATAATTTATTCACAAATGTTAGTATTCAAGATGTTAACTTAGAGGGTGTTTGGGATTGAGTTTGGAAATGCAAAAGTGATTTTAGTCAAAAGTGCTTATTGGCTTATGACTTTTTGAAAAAGAGTTCTAAAAAAAGTGTTTAGATTAGCTTTTCGGATGAGAAACGTCAAAAAGTCAACAAATTGTTGTTTTTTAAGTGTTTTGCTTAACTTATTGTAAATATTGGTTGTATGGGTGGTAAATTTGTAAATTTTTAAAAGCTGGATTTCTAACTTTTCAAAAACAGCCTTTCCACCCTTAAAAACGAAAAGCTAAAAGTCAAAACAGAAAGTGCTTTTGGTTTACACAAACATATTATTGACTTATTGGCATCTTGAAAAAACCAATAAGTCAATAAGTTGTTTTGAAACTTAATCCCAAACACCCTCTTAATGTTAAAATTCAGAAGAATATGTTGCAATTCTAAGGTCAAAACTCGAATCGTGAATTGTCATCACAACTATAACATCAATTATCTACAATAAGAACAAAAAAATATAAACCTTTTTAACTGTTATGTATCTCCTAACCGCCTAATATGCTACCATCTCAATTATATTGGTCCCTTATGGATTTGATTTCTATATTAGCCACTAATGATTACAACATAATACCACTACATAAACTAAAGTAAAGACATAAACTTAAAACAAGTCAAGAAAACCAAACTCTTTTTTGGCTCCCCTTTAAAATCAGAAAGTTATAAATGGTTTCTGTTTTACATACTATTACAAACTATATGATTACGATAAAACGATTAGTAGGTTGTATGCATTAGAAAATGCACTATGGGAAACTTTTTACATGTTGACCTTTTCCCATTTAGCCACGTTTCATTAATCTGTATATGGTATAAGTATTTATATCTAAGAGTAACAATTCACCATTTTTGCAATTATACCTAAGAGTAACTCTTGATATTTAGGGGCATTTTCTTGAAACTTAACAGTTTATATAATCCTTTTTTATATAGAGTTTTTGTGGGTATTTTCTGCTGAACAACTGACGTGACCAATTAATAGAACAACTGATCTGAAAACACAACTGATGCTAAACGCTGATTTGAATCCAACTGCTGGTCAAACAAAAACAATGTTGTATGATAAACTATTGATGATTATAACTGATGTGTATCAGTTCTTTGGCCTGTTTGGAACAAGTTGGGTTCCAGCGTTTATGTCACTTGACAGTTGTTGAGATACTGTTGGGTCAAACATTTATGTCACTTGACATTCCTTGAGATACTGTTACATTTTCGTCTTATTTTCTTTTGTTTGGAAGAGGCTGAGTTTCTATTGGCATTGGAGTGGGCGTTTTTGTTGGTGTGGATGATATGCATGACTCTTGAACCACGTCGACTTCATTCTGGTCAGTTGGTGAGATTGAGCAGAAACAATGCCACCTAGCGTGGACTGCAGCAGTTGCCCTAGATTAGAAGTGATGTAGTGAATGATCCAGTTAGGATCAACTGTGCACCACCGATAGATGATGTTGACTGCAATGTGTTTGCTGTTATGTTATTATTTGTTTATCATGTTAAATGGGTCTGGTATTGAGAAGACGAATGTGCCGTGGAGAGAGATGACGAAGGAGATATTGGAATCGGATGTGTATAAGGAAATGGAGGGTATTGAGAATAAGTCTATAGTATATTCTGACTGTAAGTCATTTATTGATACAATGTGATGTGATTTTATCTAACTGTTGATATTTTTTAAGAATTAGAGTGCATTTGTGTGAAAGTGTGACACCTTAGGCGAATAAATGTGGTTCTGTTATGTCTAGGAGAGAGAATGATAATGAATGCCCTGCTTTATACACGATCAATTTCGTCTTGGACAGTTGGACGCATTCGCTGTGATGAGAGTGGTAAAACTGACAATGTTGGTTGGTATGAGGGGCCGGATGTTATAATATGAGCGTCTTGTATATGCACCGTCAAGCACATATGACATTTGTTTATTACTCTTCTCTCATGGAGTCTTATAAAATATAACGTCCTGCATTTGGTTTCATTTTGTAATACTAATACCCACCAAAATAAAACTGGTGACATAAAGAAGTTAGGATTTTATATAGGGGAGATAAAGAATATCTGAATGATAATGGAAGAATACTGGAAGTAGTGATTTGCAGACGTGAAGGCTGCTGTATAATTGCGCTATAGCAGTGTTCAATTGGTGCATGAATGAAAAAGGAAAGCATGGTTCATCAAACATTGATTATCTGTGAGACAAGCTCAACAGGTCTACGTTAAACAGACAACAAGAACTGCTAATTGAAGTCTGTTGGAGTATTTCGCAAGGGATTTGAATAGATTGGTTAGTAGTCCGAATTTCCAATAATTGATTCCTTAAAGATGATGGTCAACCTCAATGTGTTTGGTCCTCTCACGAACTTGATTCCTTTGCTATGGATGGCAATATATTATCACAATGCAGCCTCTTTTGGTTATCCCCAGCTGATATAAACAGTCTTTTGATCCAACATGAACCAACAACTGTATATTGATTGTGTGTATAATAGAGTTACATAAGGAAACTGTAGAAGTGTGAACTTTGATATTGCACATAGATACCTTCTAGACTATGATAATTACAGTTATACATAGCTAGTCTAATAGTCCATAATAGTCTTTCAATTGGTGTATAAAAAAATTAAGTTTAGGAGTAGATTTAATTGACACTAACAAAAATTATTAGTATAACAATACATGCCTTTCAATTACCAACACATCATACATACATAGATTTAGGCATGAAAATCACTATATACACTATAGGTAAATCATCTTTTTTTTTTTTAAAATAAAAAAAAAATACAAAACACGTAAGAACATTATATTTTTGAGTTATCCATCCATCCATCCTTTCAAAATATAATTCACATTCTTATTCCTACACTAAATTCTTCCATAGTGTAATCGAATTATAATTTATTAACAGGTTTCATGTGATGCTCTTTGACCAACAGTAGCGTAGAAACATAAAAAGAATCATAATAACTAATTAGTTTTCACATGAACATGAATTCACATATCATACTATAGGTGTTATTTAGTTAGCGGGTATAAAACAATGCTAAGCACCACTAATATATGATACTTCTACATGCGGTATTTGCATAAAGAAGGTAACCAACTTTGATTTGGTACTTGGTGACAAAACCTACTTTAGACCAGAAAAAAATTATATCTGAAGATTACCTACAATCAATGGCCAAAATTTACCAAATTTGATAGGCACTTTCTAGTACAAAAAGTCAAAAATATTGGTTACATAGTTAGAGCCCCTTACGGCTGTACACATATAATGTATATATATGTGTAGTTCTTGGTGGGCAAAAGTAAAGTTGTGCACAGATTTTAACGGCTGAAAATAACGTTAAAAATGACGAACAGTTAATCATGCATCATGTGGTGGCGTTGATAGCTAAAAGACAAGGGGGTACATGCACCACTCTGGTTGGTCCCGATTGCTAAGTTTTCTGTGCCTTATGTCCAAGGCTTGATACAAGCCACTATCGAGCTGAGGGTCTCACTGGAAGCAACCTCTCTATTCCCACGAGTTAGAGGTAAGACTGTTTACATCTTACCCTCTTCAGAACCTACCTTAACTTTTGCTATTGGTAGGATTTCTGTCTATAACTTAGTTTGGTTGAAGTCTTTATTTTTTTGAATCCCCTTATATGCAGGTATGGCTCCGTTGTTTCATTATTGTAGATCAGTAGTTAAATCAGTTGTTCAGGGCCAGTTCTTTCAATGGTTTTCATCAGTCTTTCACATTATTTGTTTCAAATACTTGTACACATAAGTAAATCACGGAGCAACAGTGTTATCATCAGCAGTCCATCATTATTTGTTTGTAAAATTTTTTGATTACATTGTTTATCATCAATTGTACACACCAGCTCTTCAACTCCATTTGCATCAGTCTTTGTTCATTAGACGTTTCAGTGTTAGTTGTTTTTCTCCAGAAACATCCCTCTATACATTTGGGTCCAATCAGATTTGGTGTGTAAGCATATGGTATATTTGGCTCTCTCTTTTTTTTTTTTTTTTTTGTTGACCTTTTTGCATCTACTATTGATTGAACATGGGGTGAGATTTCTTATAGATTACATATTTGGATCAGGTTCTGACTGAACAAGAAAAATGCAAGAATAGAGGAACTACGGATACAGAGGTTTGATTAAAATATAGCAAGGGGTTAACAATAAAATTCACTTATTTTTGTTGATGTTTTAGATTGTTTCAACAGTATGTGTATGTACTTTGTTTTGGTGTTTCAAGTTTTCTATTTATTTGACAGTTTTAATTGGTATGAACCTGCTTCTACACTCTTTATGCATTGCTTGAGTCGTGAGAATGATCCTCTGTCGTTATATTAATGGTTAATTGTTATAAGCATAGCTCTATGTCATATAATATACAACTTAAGGTCTGATAGATTTTTGTAAATGGATTTTGCTTCCATTTGTAAGGAATTGCCGTAAGTTGTGAATGATTTTTAAATATGCTCCTAAGTCAAACTATAATCTTTTTTCTTAAGTAGCTTTCTTATTTCCTTGCCCATGTGTATAAATTAGTGAAGAGGAATCAAGAGATTGACACCGTATACATATCGTGTTAATGGTCACAACTATCATCATATTGAATCATTCTTACCTTCACATCCTGATGGTCTACTTAGATTTGCGCAGTTGGACATATATGACACTGAAAATGAGATTGAGAATCGGTTTTTATGCCTTACGGAATTGTGTGCCAACATCATCTAATGAAGTTATACTTCGTGGTTTAGTTGCTGAATTGCTCGCAATGTTTGATCGGCATAATGCATTAGTCCAAGATTTTCGTATGGTGAAGGATAGGTTTTATGATAAAGAGGTGCACAAAGCTTTGTGTCGTTGCAATATCCTTTGTTATTTCCATATGGAGACGTTGGATATCATGTAAATATTCCTCTTATAAATTTGGCTGTATCAAGTAACCGGAGGTATGTTTTGTTAATATAATACTACTGTTCACGTTTACAGGTAAGGAGGGAATAAGAAATGACATTGCATAAATTTGGTCGTTTATTTATTTACATATGTAGTAGATTCTTACAAAGTGTTGTTCTTGACAGTGAGCTACAGTGGTACGAAATAGATTCTATTTTTTAACCAGATAGTGTGCATGTTTAGAATATTTCATTATGTATAGATTTTTGTCGCTACCTGGATTGGTACGGGTAATCTGCTAGTTATATTATCAATCGACATTCTTCCTGTGTATCTTCTTCTTAAGAGCCCAGAACAGAACTCATTTTGGTAGGTTATGTGCCTTTTAAAACATGTTCCTTTTCTCTAGGGGCGATATAAACTAGAACCTTATAGAAGATTAATTGTAGTATACATGAAAATATAGCATCTATAAAATTTTGTTGTCTTTTTTAAGAAGAATATTCTACTGGAAACAACTCATCACTATGTAAAACACAATTTATCTTAACAACTAGAACTCCAAACTTAGTTACAACTTACAAGGTTGGTATAGATATGGAGTAGGTATTGCTTACAGTTAGGCATGTAATCATCACTTAATTCAATGTCGTTTATACATCACATTTAGAAATATAGTACTTAGTGTTGTAATTATTAGTGCCTAATATAGGAATCAAATTCATAGGGGACCAATATAATTGAGATGGTAGTGTATTAGGCGGTTAGAGGATACAGTAATGTAACACCCTGTTAGGATCTAAGTTTGATTGTTTTGATTTGTTTGAATAGAGATGAGAAGAATGAAGTAAATATAAATGGAAAGTGTAGCGGAATAATAAACTATAATCAAAATAAAAGAGTAAATGTTTTCTAATCGAATGCTTTCATTATATTGAAAGATTACAATCAATTACAAGTACTCCCCCTCAGCCTGATCACTCTGTGATTGTTTGTCTGAGAGAATGTTATGAGTGATCGAATAGAACAGTCTAGGCACTGTTCTATTTATAGACAAATCTAAACCACTGATGATCTAAGCTGACGTCAACTGAGCCAGTGACCTCTAACAGAATAACAACATAAAACATCTGCCCTATACAAACTACTGTTACATTGCAAAACACTGTAAGGTAAACTACTATTGAGGAAAACTCTGATGGTCTTGTATCATCTGTTGGAGCCTAAGTGCTGTTGGCTCCAACAGACCTTTAGTCTTCAGCACTTGATCAGCAGTTGTTCTCTATCAGACCTTTAGTCAGCAGTTGTTATCTATTAGTTGTTATCCAGCAGTCCTTTGTATCAGTAGTTGTCATAGTAGTTGTTTGGCTGGAACAGTTGTTAGAAGTCAACAGTCTTTTGGGAGGAGTATGTTGTAAATGCTGTTTATTAATATGGATCAACTGTTAGTATATTTTGGCTTTTCAATCATCTGTTCTTCTCCAGGTCAGCAGACCCAACAATCTCCCCCTAGAACAGATGATGCCAAAACTAGACTTTATTCTTGATCTTTATTTCTCATCAGACTTTCTCTGATTTGACCTTTGAATTGTAACTCAAAGTTCAAGGAGTAGAGGTCTTCTGCATCTCTTTCAAGCTCAAGGTTTAGCAATGTTTGGAGGTCATCTGCACACAGGCTATATGCATCATCCATGCTTAGCTTTTGAGCCTCTCCATCTGATCTGAGCAAAGTCAATTCATGGGTGTCTTTGTTGACCTTCCATTTTAGAATTTTTGAATCAGAGGATTTGCTAAGATGCATCTTTATTCTGGATGAGTTAGGTGATGGAGGTCTCCTAATGAGTTCTCTGAGTTTTTCAGTAGTGGGATCTGAGAAAATGTGTATTTAATTGTAGAGGCCCTCCTTTATAAAAGTATCAACAAACTTCTTCTGATCTTCTTCAGACATTTCTTTCTTCTTTTTGAATTGTCTTCTTGCAGCAGCTGATAGATCAGAAGTATCAAGTAGGCTGTCTAATGTAAAAGCCTGTTGAGGTCTCTTCATCAGGGGTTCATCAGAGTAGACAGGTTGTTAGGGTATTTCTTCCTGTTTTCTTCCAGCTTCTTGTAGGTTTCAACCAACCTCAGCTCTGACCATCTTGCAACAGACTTCATCTCCCCATAGTCAGTAGCCACGATTTCTTGTCTCATTCTTTTGAATTTCAGGGCTTTGGCTGGATCTCTGCCTTTACTGAAATCAGGGGCAGAGACATTGGCTGGGGGATTCTTGGCCATGTCCTCCATTCTAATGAGTTCTTCTCTGAGAGCATGAGTGGTCCAGCCTGCAAACTGTTTCTTGTTTACTTTATATGGCATGGTTGCCAAGATCTGTTCAAGAAGAGATTCCCTAACCTCCCTTTCCATGTCACTACTGAGAGGCATGGTAGACATAGAGTTACTCAGGGTCTTAGCAAAATCTTCAATCCTTCTCAGTTTGCTAAGCTCTGCTGAATGGATGCCCTGAGCACTCCTATCATCTTTCCCTTTGCATTTCTCTTTTATGATGGCATCTGCCTGTTCAGCCTTGTATTTTAGATATCTGTCTATGTTTAGGGGAACATGAAAATGTGGAAGAGATGGGAAAGATCTTTCAGATGGTTGTTCAGCATTGTAGAAGGATTGCATTTCCCCCTTGAGTAGATCAAGTTCAAGGGGATACTGAACAGCCAATGGTGTGATGGTTGGTGGTGGTCTATGGGATGTAAATTGTGAGGTGTGTGGTGAGAATGATGAAAGTGGAATGGTATATATGGGTGTAGATTGTGTGGTTGAAGTAGTAGGTGGTGATGTGTGAATGTTTTCATCCTGTACAACAAAGGTAGATTTTCTTTTCCTTCTGTACAAGATTTTTGGTGATGGTGGTGTAGAGGCAGTGGTTGTGTGTTAACATCTGTTGGCACTTTTGTAGAACCGGCAGATGTTTGGGATTTAGGTGGTGGAGTGGTTGTAGGTGGTGTATTGGTGGTTGTGATCATAGGTTCAGTGGTTGGTTTGGTGGTTGTGGTGATAGGTTCAGATGTTGTGGTGGTATCAGATGTTTTAGTGGCAGCAGTAGTTTTGGTAGCAGTGGTTTTAGCAGCAAGTTTGGATGGTGGTTTTCTGACATGTTTGGCAGGCATTTTCTTCCTTTTAGAGGAGCCCACATTTTCAACTTCCTGTTGTTGTTCCCTTTTCTTTTGTATCAAAGCTTCTGTCTTAACTTCCAAAGTGTCAGCCCTCTTTTGCTTTTCCTCAGCAGCCTTTTCAGCTTTTTCATTTACAGAGGTATCAACTTCCTTTGCTTTGCTGGAATTGGCAGGTTCAGTAGCAGCAGAGGTTTGAATAGTTTGTTGTTGTTGTTGTTGTTTTTATTGTTGTTGTTGTTGTTGTTGTTGTGGTGCGGTGTGGGTAGACCCTGGTTTAATGTCAGACTTTGATTTTCCCTTTTGTGAGGGTGGACAACCAAAAGGATCTAACTTTGGCAATTTATCTCTGCCACTCTCCCCCTTTTTGGCATCATCATCTTCATCTCTGAGAATTGTGTTAGGGGCAGAGCCAGTGGTCTTCAGCAGATGGTCTTTAATGGCTTGAATGTCAGCATGGGTATCTTTGTGCCTTGCATTTACCATGTTTCTGATTTCAGCCTTGTAGGTTTCATGAGTCTGATCTGCTAGTTTTCTGTGAGCTATGATGATGGGAGAAACAGATTTCCATAGCTCACTAGCAATATCAGCTGTGGATGGTTGACTCTTGGTGAGAGTAGCCAATGATCCCAATATTGTCTTGATATCTGATTTGATATCAGCAACAGAGGTTTCAATGGACTGTACTCTGGCCATCAATTCTTGGTATTTTAATCCATCACCTAAGTTAAAAGGATCATCTGAATTCTTACAAGTGGTAGTTGTAACTGGTTCAGTCCTAGGAGGTGAGTCCAAAGGATGAGAACCAGATGCCCCTTTTTCTTGGTTCTGGGGACTTCCAACTGATTTTGGGGACACTATAGTGGCCTCATCAGTTGTTGCCTTCAAGGAAGTCTTAGCTATGTAACCACTGTCCTGTTGTGAGACAATGGTCTCTACATCAGTAGTGGCTGCTTCACTTGAAAACTCACCTAGAGTTTCATTGAACTCTAGGGGTGTAACCTCCTCTTCTGTTCGTGGGATGGCTGACTGATTTTCCTCAGTGTTAGGACAAAGAGGATTGGTGAAACCACTTTTGCAAACCTTAGTCTAATTCACTTCTGTCAAAATATTCTAAGTATAGAACTGTTGAAGAAGGAAGATCAAACTGCTGAAGAAGAGATTACACAAGTACTGAAGAAGAAAAGTCATCAGAAGTTCTAAAGACCAAACCAGACATTTCTACTGAAGAACTACTGAAGACAAACTACTCATCAGTAGTTTGTCATTCATCAGTACTTATGAGAAGATCTTTTCCACCGCCTTTTGTATCAGTAGTTTATTAGTTTAGTATTACTTTTACTTTATGTACAAGTTCCAAGATTGCAATTTGTTGCAAGTTGTCTCTGAACTTGCTTTTTGGCAAGGTTCATGTATTTGTAAAGTCTATAAAGAGAAGGGTTCATCCCTCTGTTTTAGACATTGATGTTAATACAGAAATCCTTCAAAGCATATTACTGTTATTTCCATTTCATATTTATTGAGAATCTGTCTAAGTGTTTCATTCTCTTTCAATACTTAGATTCTCAATAAATACTTATCATTTATTAGTTTCTCAAACATCCAGGGGGAGTAATAACTCCTATTGATAAGTGTAGCTTTAAACTCATAACATTCCGCTGTGCTATCACTGATTAAGAACTTGCTAAACACCTAAGTGTTCACTAGCAAGTTCATACAAAAGAGCAATGCTGATCCAACAATTGGTATCAGAACATTGGTTTATCTGATCACATATCAATCTAACACATTGAGAATCAGACACAGGCTCTTATTGATATTCAATAAAGGATTATAAGCTCACGTTTATCAACATCCATCACTTTAAGAGATATTTGACAAATCAATACTCTTTAAAATGGATCCTCATAATACTGGTTCTGCCAATAAACCTGCTATGCTAGTAAGAAATGAATATAACATCTGGCAAAGGAGAATGGCACATACCTTATCACAGACCAACACAGGTTGCTGGAAATCTGTGATATATGGTCCTCATAAACCAGTAAACATTAATCTTGAAACTAAAGAAGAAATTCCAAAAGACCCAAAAGACTATACAGATGATGATTTCCTAAAACTTGAGCTTGATGCTAAAGCTTTCTCTATGTTGGCAATGGCACTCCCAAATGAAATCTACTCTGGCCTATTACATTGTGATAGTGCCAAAGAGCTTTGGGACTGCCTCAAAGAACAGTTTGGAGGAACTGAAGAGGTGATTGCCAACACCAGAGAAATCCTGGCTCAACAATATGAAACTTTTGCTCAAATTAATGGGGAAACTTTAACACAACAATTTGAAAGATTCTCCTCATTAATATCTGTGCTAAAATTAAATGGTCAGACCTACAAAACTGTATCTATGCTTCATAGATTTTTAAGGTCTTTACCTGAAAAATGGGAAACATACTCTATAGTCTTAAGATCTTCACCAGACTTTAGCTCCCTCACTCTTACAAAACTTCATGGGAGATTACTTACTTTTGAAAGAGAAATTGATCAAAAGAAAAAGTTACAAAGTTCTGGCAAAACTACTGATGACTATCTACCAGGTAGTACAGCACTATTGGGACAAGACTCACCAACTTGTTCAAATAGTTTTGGATCTTTTGACCATATTGATATAACTGCTGGGATCTCATTTGAAAGATCATTCCCAGGTTATGACAATAATGATTTTAGTCAAACTGCTGATAACATGTGTTTTATCATAGATGATTTAAAAAATTTTAGCAGTGATGACTTAGAAGAAATGGATATTTTACACCAACTGGCCCTGTTAAGTTTAAAAACAAATAAATTTTACAAAAGGTCAGGAAGGAAGTTTCCAGGACTCAACAGTTCAACAAAAATTGGTTTTGACAAATCTAAACTTAGATGTCACAAGTGTCAAAAGTTGGGACACTTTGCTAGAGAGTGTAGAAGCTCTATCTTTAACCAATCTCAGTCTGGAAATAATTTTAACCCCAATTATAACAGGAATAATGGAACACAAGGGAGTGCACATTTTGTACAGGCACAAGCTCCACAACACCAATATGTGCCACAAGTACAATATGTACAGATGCCTGCTCAACAGATGCAGAGCCAACAATCAATCCCTCCCTTTCCAGCTGCTCAACAACCTCCACAGCCTCAACAACCCTCTCAACAAAGTTTATTTACTTCAGGGTATGTTGACTGGAGCAGTCTTCCTTTTGACACCACAGAGTGTAATCCTGATGCAGACAACAAAATGTTTGACATCAACTAGGGAGAGCCTGACAATGGCAAGAAGAACTTTGCCTTAATGGCATATGAGGGATGCACCTCAAAATCTGCCTTGTCACAGGTATCAAAAGAATCTTTGACAAAACTTTGTTCAAATTCTTGCAAAGAATCTTTTGCTCTCATAAGAGAGACTAATATGCACTTACAAGGGAAAGCAAATGACTCTGAGAGAAAATTCACTCAGATGAAATGTGATTTAGAAAAAAAACTTTCTGCAAAAACAAAAGAAGTTTCTAAATTAACTAACACTCCTATTGAAACCCAAGCACAAATTAAAATCATGATAAATGACCTAGGAAATGTCAGACAAGAGCTTGCTAACACCAAGGTCACATGTGAAAAATGGGTTGAATCTTGTAAGGGGTACCAACTATTGCTAAACAAACAAAGTGCTTCAAATGTTAGGTTTGGCATAGGGTACAATCACACTGAAACACCAATAGATTTTTCCCCCAAAACTACTAAAGATTGGAGAAAAATTGTTTCAGGTGAAACTTCTGAAGAGAAAGAATGCACATCTTTCCATGGGAACTTTCTAAAAACTCACAAAGAAAGTTCTTCAGAAGTACTGATTAATTCTGACTTTAAGCCATCAGTAGTTTCAACTACATCAGGAGTTGAGAACGTGAAAGCTACTGATGACCTAAAACCAATCAATATAGTCAGAAACTTGTCTTTGAAAGAAAAGACAAAAGAATGTGAAATCTGTGGTCTGTTCAACCACAAGACAGAATTTTGCAGATACAGAAAAGGTATTTAGTACAACAAGAAAAATCAACAACTGGTTGTGGGAAAGCAAATCAAAAATGATTTTGTAAAAACTTTTTCTCCCAGGAAACAACAACCAGTAAACACCTTTTCTCAGAAAAAGACAAAATCTCAACAAAGATCTTTTTCTCAAAATTCTCTTTCAGTCGTTAGATTAAAGATCTCATGAACATGGTACAACTACTGATGACCAAAGTTAATGGTGGTCCTCAAAAGGATACCACCATTGCTCTTAATGAAAAATCCATTGCCAAAAAGACATGGATTTCTCAACTTGGTCAAGAACAAACTGTAAATGTTCTCAAGAGCAAACCCAAAGCCAAACTGTCTTGGGTTCCTAAATCTAACTAATTTGCTATCTTGTGCAGAGAGTTTCCAGAGGCTTAAATAGCATTTGGTATGTAGACAGTGGAGGCTCAATGCACATGACAGGATGCAGATACCTGATAAACAATTTTATCAGTCAAAGAGAAGGATCTGTATCCTTTGGGAACAATGCTAAGGGATATGTGCTAGGACATGGCAATGTCTCCTTTGGCAAAATACAGTTTGACAAGGTCAATCTGGTTGAAAACCTTGAGTACAACTTGCTGAGTGTGTCACAAATGTGTGATAAAGGATATTCTTCCTTTTTCACAAAGTCAGCATGCAAGATCATATCACTAGAAGGCCAGAAGTTGATAGAGAAGATCATTGAAGATCACACTTTGTTGATAGCCAAAAGATGTGGCAATGTCTATGCAGTGGACATTGAAAAAGACAAAGTACTGAACAACACTGCCTGTTTCTTCTCAAAGGCATCAACTTCAGAGACTGATCTCTGGCACAGGAGACTTGGCCATGTGAACTTTAAAACCATAACTAAAGTCACAAAAATGTGCTTGGTCAGAGGTCTACCCTTAAAAGTATGTAGATGCAAAAGTGTGACTAATGCTTTGGATTGATCAACACATATGTTTTGGTAAATATCGTTGGTGCGAAGGAGGATTTCAGAAGGTACGAAGGAGGCTTTTTGTAGGTACGAATGTAGATGAATGGTGCGAAGGAAGAAGACATGGACGAATGTGATTTTAGTTTATTGTAGAACTTGGTTCGACCATTCAGTTTGGGCGAACCTGCACATTCGCACAATCAATTTGGGCGAATGTGCAGTCTATAAATAGACAAGTTTGATTTTTGAATGTAACTTTTGGTCATTATTATTCCCTCCACTTTCTGAAACTCTCTCTAGTGTTTTTTTTTAACTCTTTTAACGTTCATACCTTGATTGTAATCATATTTCAACGTGTAATCGAGTTGTTAATTAATGAAAAACCTTTGAAAATGATGTTCTATGTGTTTTAATCTGTTTGACTATTATTTTGTGATAGTTTTAGGGTTTCCGCACCTATAACTAACTTGTTTGATCATTCTTTGTTGTTATACGATCCTTTCACGCACATACAAAGTGGTATCAGAGCCATTCTGGATCAAACAACCACAAATTAATAGTTTCTCAGTTGATTTGGACCCAATTTTGGTCAAAAAGTTTCTGTTTTCAACGAACAAACTGATGTGATAAGATTTTGATTGATTACAACTTGATTTCGAGGTTAAATTGGATAATTCTCTTCATTAAAGTTGTTCCAAATCAATTCTGATTCAAAACCTGATTTAGATCATCAAAATCCATCAACATTTGATAAACATGATCAAAATTAACTGATTTTCAAAGAATAACCGTTTTTGAATTTTCTAGGGTCGAAAGAGAGAGAGTGGTCGAAAGTGGAAATCTATTGGGTCGAAAGAGGGATTTTGTGGTCGAAGGAGGTGTTATAGTGGTCGAAAGTAGACTTTGATTGCTTATTTTGTTCATTCGCCCAGTTGCATCACCTTCGATTGATCGAACGGTCGAAGGAGCAGAAGAACGGTCGAAAGAGAGACGAAAGCGGTCGAAGGAGATTTTGTTATTTCAGTCCACATTCGTATCAATCAAAACGGTCGAAGGAGAATATTATTTCTCATTCGCACGTTCGACTGTACGAAGGAGTATCCTGTTTTAAAACATTTCTAATCTTTTCGTGTTTAATCGTTTGCAGGACAAGATGTGGATCTTCCCAACAACGCCTAGACCTACTCAAACACCATAACAGCAGACAACACAAGATCCGTGGTCCGTTGCAGCCCAGAAGACTAGTCAACCATCACAGCCAATCAATTACATGGCAATGACTAGTTCGGCTCCTCAACAAGTTGTTCAACCATTACAACAACCGATTGACAACTATTGGGGAGTCGCAGTAGCAGCAGTTCATTCGCAGACGACCAACGCCATATCCACTCTTATTCATGATCTATCCTCTGGAAGCGGCAATCGTCCACCAAAGCTAATGGACATGAAGGAGTACAACACATGGAAGACGAAGTTTAAGATTCATGTTGAGGGACAAGGACTTGAGGGAGCCGAGGCATGGCAAATGATAGTGAAGGGTTACGTTGCTCCTATTCTGGAGAATACTGGAGAACCGATACCTTTGAAGAATTTGGCGGATGATGAGAAGAAGAGGTTTGCAATAGAGAAGAAGGCATTCTCTCAGCTATCCCAGGCGATCAACACTGATTTATTGCATCAGTTTGGATCGTGTACTACATCTAAACAATTATGGGATATGCTGAGAAATCAACATGATGGTAATGAGAAAACGAGGAAGTTAAGGATGGAAGAGCTTCGGAAGGAATTTGAAAACTTCAGTTACATGGGCAATGAGACCCTAAAAGAGTTGGTTCCACGGTATTGCCATTTGCTCACTGAACTATCGAGCTATGAGATCAGCATACCAATGTCAGAACTAGTAGATAAATTTGCTAATGCTTTACCACCATACTGGAACCAACACATTGAAGTGTTGAAGGAAAAGGATGCATACCAGTATTGGACTATTAACGAGTTCATTCAAAAGCTGGAAAACAAAGAGATGGAGGAGAAGAGAAAAGCTAAGAGAGCTCAGATTCCACAGAATCCTGATTTGTATGTGAGTGGTACATCTAACTCTCTTTCTGCTTCAAGCACTACTTCTAATGTTGCTCCTCACATAGCATGTGTATCCAATGTTGTTGAACCCACAAAAGCACCCATCAACTACCTTGCCCAAACTTCATCCTACACACCATCATACACACAACAACCTTATCAAACACCAAACTTTATTCCACCTTTTTCACCATTACAACAAGCTGCATGCTACACATCAAGTCAACCTCAACAACAACAACAATATACTCCTAACATGAATCAGATGCAGATTACTCAAGCACAATCAAGTCAAAAGCCGATTGTGTTAGAGACCTCGAACCTTAACAACGTGACTGTTGAAATTGCTCAACAGCACATTGCTCTAGTATCTGCTATGGTTGCTTCTTACAACGGTTTGGTTGCGAGTCAAATTGGAAATAACAATCTCACCAATGAGGACTACGCTCAAATCGATAAAGAGGAGATGGAGCTTATGGACATTCAGTGGGCTTTTGCAAGCATTATGAGGAGAGCCACTGACTTTATTCAGAAGACTGGCAGAACTAACCTCTCAACTTCTCCCAACACCACATACGGATTTAACAAAGAAAAAGTTACATGCTTTAATTGTGGAGAGAAGGGTCACTTTAAAAGAGAGTGCACACAGCCAGCACAGCAAGGTAATCGAAACCCATTCAATTCAACATACCAAAACAGACAAAATCAAAACCAAAATCAAGTTTCATACAACAGTCCCAACATCTCAAGCTTTCAACCCCAAAACAATTATCAGAACAGTCAACAAAATACCAACACTAGACATTCCACAAATCAAAACAACCTCAACAAAATCCAAACCGAGCTATTTTTCCTATCTCTACACCTAACACACCAAACCAAAACCAAACTGACAATCAAAACCAAGCACTTGTGATCCAAAAGGATGAAGGTTTTGATTGGACGGGTATGCAATTGGGGGTGGAGGAGATTACTGCTAGGAACGTGGCTTGTGTGGCACAGCAGATGAGTTTGGATGAGAATGAGGAGATTGAAGAGGAGGTTGTGATTGAAAAAATGTCGGAGTTGAAAATTGAGGAAGTGAATGAGGATGTGATTGCTGAGAGTGAAGACAAGAAATCGGGGATGATTCTTGATTCTGTCACGGATGTTGGAGACCACTACGATTCAGCTTACTCGGATATGGAGAGTGAATCTGATTCAGAGGCTAGTGTGAATTCACTAGATGATGACATTGACCAACTGCTAGCTGAAGCTGATTTCCTGATGACCCGCAAGTCATGTATGGTGGATGATGCGTGCACCAAGATTGACTAC
Organism: Ambrosia trifida; assembly: GCA_028751855.1. Lineage (NCBI taxonomy): Eukaryota > Viridiplantae > Streptophyta > Magnoliopsida > Asterales > Asteraceae > Ambrosia > Ambrosia trifida. The sequence continues at coordinate 128,897,704 of CM054128.1, read as the reverse complement.
TCCAAATTCTTCGCAGGGAAGGAAGCTCACTTCGCTTTGATGGCAATGACAGAACCTCCTAAACTGGTAAGTTCTGAATCTCAATCTCAAGTGTGTGATAAATGTGTTAAATGTGCTGATTTTGAAAAACTGACAGATGAAAATAAGCTTCTCAAGGTCCAACTTGAGAATGCCAAAATCAACTGTCAGATTTATCAAAAAGATTTAAAAGATTTCAACAAAGTTCTTGATGGTTATAAAAAGGATGTGTCTGAACTTAAAAAGACATTGTCAATTAAACAACTTGCCATTAATAACTACATCAATGAAATGGAAAATACTAAGTTAGAAACGGCAACCATCAAGTGCTTTGATGAAAAAGTAAACAAGAAGTTAGAGAGTTACAAGCACATAGCATATGTAGTTGACCATATCATAGAAGAACCCTCCCAGTCGAATAGTGCAAACTATAAGGCGGTTCCATCTCCGGTATTGTTTGAGAATCACAACTTACATGCAATACCACCGGAGACTTTAGTCAATTCTGACTCTACATCAGAAAACGAGCCTAACACTTCTAGTGTCGGGGATCCATATTCTGATGTGAGACCTGTACTGGGAAATAATGAGGGTGTGGTCGCTGCTGATGATTTAGATGAAAAAGATGAACCATCTGAGACGGTTGAAAATGAAAGTGATATCCCTGATGAAAATCATATAATCACTACTGAGCCAGTCTCACCGTCTCAGATCATTCATCCAATGGCAAATGCTCATCGTAAGAATGTGGTAAAGAAAAATGAAAAGTCTGTTGGTAAGTGTTTTGAAAAGAAAGAGGTAAAGAAAATTGAGAAACATGTTGTTAAACCAGTAGAAAAGAAAAATGAAACTAAATCTGAGAAAAATGTGGTGAAACCGGTTGAAAAGAAAAATGAGCTTAAATCTGAAAAATCTAATGATATGAGCAACGAATCGTGTGACAAACCTGTCAAAATCTTCTATCGGATGCAAGGCTCCGATAAGATTTTATCTGATGATGAATATCCGATTAAGTTTGTCAATTATTCAAAAATCGAAAAAATCTGGCAGGAAAGTACGATTTGGTTTCCAAAATTTGAAAGAACCAATGACATTCCTTAAGAAATTTTAGATAAAATTTATTCGGATAAAGATGCCAAGGTCAATGTCACACAATTTTTTTTGCCAGTTGATAAAGCAAATAGTTTTATTGAACCGACTTACTCGAAGGACCCAGCTCCTGAGAGTTTAAGGAAACAATGCATGGTTGATCGATATCCCATTGCTAGCTTTTCCAAGTCGCCGATCAAAGAAAACTATGAGGAATACCGTGCGTGTTATAAGTGCGGGGAACGGGGACATTTACTTGCCGCCTGCCCGTACGTACGACACAAAAGGCACGAGGTGAAGATGAGGAAATATCATGATTATCCGGTTGACAACTACAGTTATCCACAAAGACGGTATTTCCCTCAGCAAGAATCTTATTATAATCAAAACAATTTTTACAACATGAGGGAAAACCGTCCGATGACGTATCATAAACGCAACCGGATAACCACTGAAAAATCTGCTAAGAAACCTGTGATGAACTCAACTGCTGATAACAAAAAGGTTGCTTCTAAACCTAATGGAAAACAAGCAGTTAGACCTGTCTCTGTTAAATCAGAGAAGGTAACCAAAAAGGTTGCATTTAAAGATGAAGTAAAGAAACCGACTGAGACTTCAAAATCTCAGATCCGGATCTTGAAAAGATCTGAGCAATCTTGGTCATCTAAGGAATCTGAAGGAGCCTCTACTTCACAGAATGAGAAGAGTGAGAAAAAGAAAATTGTGAGTGAGAAGAAAGGGGTTGAGTTAACTCAAGATGTTTGTGAATTGAAAGAATCTTTGAAACAACCCGTTCAAAGACACAAGACCAAACAGGCTTGGGTCCCCCGAAATATCTAACTGCTTTACTTTATATGTGAAGGGAGCTCCAGCTGGCCCTGTTAGCAGTCTATGGATTGTTGACAGTGGAGCTTCTGGTCACATGACAGGGGACCTCACGCTACTCTTTGATATCAAAAACATTAACGGAGGTTATGTGGCATTTGCTGGTAATAAGGGAGGCTACATTACGATGGAGGGTAGTGTAAGAAATGGGGTTGTGACATTTGAGCGGATATCATACGTGAAACAGATAGATTACAATCTGCTCAGTGTTAGTCAAATTTGTGAGAAACAATTTTCTGTGTATTTTGATGACAAATCCTGCTACATCTTGAAACCTGGGTTTGAACTTCCGAAAGAGTGGGTGATGCTGAAGGCACCGAGAGTAAACAACTTGTATATTCTCGATATGTCCAAAGCAATGACCACCCATGGCCAAGTCACGTGTTTCCTCTCTAAGGCTACAGAAAAAGAATCCATTATGTGGCACAGGAGAATGGGACACATCCATTTGAGAAAGATGAATCAGTTAGTGAAGAATGAATTTGTCACGGGAGTTAATGTGAAACACTTCCATTTGAATGACAAGTGTATTAGTTACAAAAAGGGAAAGCAGCACAAACAGTCCCATAGACCAAAGAAAGTCAATTCCGTTGAATTCCCACTTGAACGTTTGCATATGGACTTATTCGGTCCAGTCAGACGTAAAAGTCATGCCGGGGAGTTGTACTGTCTTGTGGTGACGGATGATTATTCAAGATTTTCATGGGTCATGTGCTTGCATCAGAGAAGCGACACTTTTGACAAACTGAAGGTTCTGTTTACACGTCTGGAGTATATATATGGTCTGAAGATCAAACGAATCCGGAGTGACAATGGGACGGAGTTCAAAAATGCTCAGATGGAGGATCTTTGTGCAAACAAGGGAATTCATCATGAATATAGTGCTCCGTATACACTCCAGCAGAACGGTGTCGCAGAGAGAAAGAACAGGACTCTAATAGAGACGGCGAGAACTATGCTTGCGGATTCAAATCTTCCAGTCATGTTCTGGAACGAAGCTATTTACGCAGCATGTTATACTCTTAACCGTGTTTTGACAGTGAAGAAGTTTGGCAAGACTTCTTATGAGCTGTTGAACCGACGCAAGCCGAATCTGGAGTATCTAGAACCATTTGGTGCCCCGTGTACAATGCTGAATCATTCGGAGAAGTTCGCACCAAAGGCTGAAGAAGGTTATTTTGTTGGATATGCAACCCCATTAAAACGGGTATTCAACAAAAGAACTAGAAAAGTCGAGGAGTGGGCTAACGTCGAAGTTCAAAGATACACACAAAATGTACAGGGTGGAGGACCAGATTGGATGTTTGATTACAAAGACTTCTTTGAATCATTCAATCTAGATAGCATGGTTGAAGAAGCTGTACTTCGCTTATATTACGAGGTCGAAAACGCCGCGACTTCACCGTTAGTGCATCCGATCACGGTAAATCCTCAAACAGCTTCTAATGATACCACTGCTCCTGTGATGGAAGAAGAGGTGTTCCAAGAAGCTTCTACAACGCTTAATTCATCAGATTCAGAAGATGAAGACGATGATGCAACAAGTGAAGCTATTCTGGACAATGCTACAGTGACACCACCAGTGAACCCAACTAATACTGATGCTTCAACATCGAATGTGGGTAATGATCTGTTTTCTACAGAGACATTGACAACTCAAACGGGAGTACAAGTACCTGATTATCCGGAATCTCGGATACATCGGATACACCCGCTTGAACAGGTTATTGGTGATCCTGGTAGCAGTGTGATGACAAGAGGGCAGCTGAGAAATGCTCAAGCACCAGAAAATATTGGCAACCTTGCTTTATATGCCAAAATACAGAAATCTGGTTTTCAAAATGACTGGTCTTTTGCTTGTTATGTTTCGCAGGTCGAGCCGCGGACATACAAGGATGCTCTTTTGGATGATGCCTGGGTGGAAGCAATGCAGGAGGAGTTATTACAATTCCAGAAACTTGGTGTATGGACACTGACAGATTTGACCCTGGAAGAAAGAAAATTGGAACCAAATGGGTGTTTAAGTGCAAGAAGTATGATAGAGGAGTCATAGTGCGAAACAAAGCTCGTTTGGTCGTTCAAGGTTTTCATCAGGTTGAGGGAATCGACTACAATGAAATCTATGCACCGGTTGCACGTTTGGATGCAATTCGAATGTTCCTAGCGTTTGCATCATGGAAGAAATTTAAGGTGTATCAGATGGATGTAAAGAGCGCTTTTCTTTACGGTGTGGTCAAAGAGGAAGTTTACGTAGGTCAACCGCCAGGCTTTGAGGACCTTATTCACCGGGATAAGGTTTATGTGTTAAACAAAGCTCTCTACGGGTTGCACCAGGCTCCGAGACAATGGTATGAGGAGCTGAGCACGTATCTTCTCTCGAAAGGATTCAAACGAGGACTGGTAGACTGCACACTGTTCACGAAACGAGCAGGAGATGATTTGCTTCTTGTACAAATTTATGTTGATGATATTATTTTCGGGTCAACTAACGAACTTCTATGCAGGGAATTTGAAAAAGTTATGCAGGAAAAGTTCGAAATGAGCGCAATGGGAGAAATGCAGTTTTTCCTAGGCTTGCAGGTGGAGCAAAGACCAACGGGGGTCTTTATTCACCAGACAAAATACGTTTCTGAAGTCTTGAGCCGATTCCAGATGGATGATTCGAAGCCGATGGATACCCCGATACAGCCCAATCACGGGATTGGAGTTGACCTTAAGGGGGAGCTGACTGATCCATTTACATACAGAGCAATCGTCGGATCTCTGATGTATCTCACAGCGTCTAGACCCGATATAATGTTTGCGACATGTCTTTGTGCGTGATATCAATCGAAGCCGAAACAGAGTCATCTTGCAGCTGTCAAGCGTATCCTTAGATATCTGAAGGGTTGTCCATCGAAAGGACTTTGGTACCCTCATGATGATAATTTTGACCTAATCGCTTTTAGTGATGCAGATTGGGGTGGCTGTGACAAAGACAGCAAACCCACAACGGCTGGATGTCAGTTTATGGGGAGCAGGCTCGTGACCTGGCAATGCAAGAAACAAACCGCAGTTGCACTATCCACATGTGAAGCAGAATACGTTTCAGCATCGAGCTGCTACTCACAGGTTCTTTGGATCCAACAACAAATGGTGTATTACGGTTTGCAATTTCTTAAAACCCCTATTTACTATGATAATGAGGCTGCAATCGCATTAACAAAAGACTTAGTAAATCACTCAAAGGCTAAACATATCCGGATTAAATATCATTTTATCCGTGATTGTTATGCTAAAGAGTTGATCGATATGGTCAAAATCCACACTGATTACCAACGCGCAGATCTTTTTACCAAAGCTTTTGACAAATCCAGATCTGATTATCTTTTAAAAGCTAATGGTATTAAAGAAAAACAGGACTGATCACCACCTCAGTCTATCATTTTTTTAGTTTACATTTTTACTGCTTTTCAGAAAAATTTCGAAAAACCAAAAACATTGAAAAATTTCAAAATCCATAAAAATTAGAAAATTTCTTTGCTGACTGCTATATCTTCTTCCCTTAGATTAATGCCGTCAGATTTCTGTGAACAAACGATATCTGGGCAATCACATATTTGAAATGCTCCAGCTTATCCTTGGGAACAGTAAATTCGAAAATCTATAAAAATCAGAAAAATCTAAAATGATTTCCTGGAGTATAAAAGGAAATGATAGTACATCAGTGGGGATCTAACACATTCTAAGTAATGTACTGCTATATTAGGCGTGTGTCTGAGTCTGTGCGATGTGCTGATAGGCTTCGTAGACCTATTACTGCGTGCCTGATACATACATATCAAACGAATTGTTGTGTGGATGAACTCCTCATGGGCATATGGTCTTAGTACCGTAATTTCGTTTGATAGGGTATCTGTACAAAACTCGGAGGTTTAGGGTCGTTATGTTATTAGTTGTCTGGGGATAGCCTCTCTGATCTTCTGCTGTAAGTCATTACGGACCTAGATCAGACAGGGTGTCTTTATAAAAGAGCTATATGCCAAATCCTAAAGTTACTGAATTGAGGAACTTTCCATGTTATATGATGATCAAAGATTATCTATTACATCGTATTGATCATTGATGCAAATCATGATTAATATCAGTCCTCAACCTGGTATAGTGCATATGTTACTTTGCTGCATTAATTTGCTGACCTGTATACCTCTATGCATTATATCTTGTACAATTACAGACGATGAAAGCATAATCACGCTTTACAATGAGTCTTTGTGCATTTACTTCTTGATACGGGAGTATGTCGTGTGCGTGGGAACCACAGACAATTGCGTTTATACTATAAATATCAGTATCAGTATAAAGCACTGCACAAAAGTCTGCATGTGAGTTTATGTGGATCACAATATCAGCAATTGCCAGATCACACATTGTCTTTAATGATAATAATTTCAAAAAGATCAACGGTGTGATCAGATTTCTCAAAAACTGATATGATCCCTTTACCGGAAATCCCAAAAACATTTACAGTTTTTTCATTTACATTTCTGCATTTTATTTTCCTGTCAAAAATTACAAAACTCAAAAAGATTTTAGGTGTGTTTTAGCATAAACTTTAGAAAATCCAAAAAGATTTTTCTTTTTCATCTTATTTTTGATAACTGTTGGTGGTTGATGTCGATTTTCTAAACCTTGATACACCATTTGAGCTTTGTAACTTTTAAAATGTGAAAATATGATTGTTGGATGCTTAAAAGTTGGAAAATAATTGGACTGGGACTCGTTTTTGAGATTTGGAAAATTTTCAAAAAATCCCATTTCTCATTCGTCCATTCGGTTGGACGAATGTGGGATTTTACATGTTCCTTCGTATGTTTTATATGGGCGAAGGAGAGTGTTCATGACCATTTATCTCATTCGAACCCTTTTGCCTCATTCGAACCTTTCACTAGGGTCGAAGGAGACAAAAGTTTCTCCTTCGTATGTATAGAATGGGCGAAGGAGTATGCCTATAAATACCCATCTGTCTCATTCGAACCCCATTCAATATTTTTCAGATTTTTCATCATTAACCTCACCTTGTTGCTTGTTTATTTTGAATCATTCCATTGTGTTCGGCACTTCATACTGATCATTTTGCACTCTTATTCACAGGTTATCATCACGGATTAAAGGATTTAATCTCTGTTTTATATTTCGAGCCCTAACTGTTCAAAAATGTTTAAAATCAACATAATTGTAACAATTTTTGATTAGGTTTTATTGTATGTGTGTTTTAGGGGGAGAATTAACAAAAACAATGGTTTAAAAACCGACTATTTGATCAATTGATCAATAGTTGTGTTTAAACCCTAGTTTTTAAGTGAAAACACAAATACAATGCTTAATTGATGAATCTGCAAGTTTAGAATTGTTAATCGGCATCATTAGGATTAGTTTCAATCAAATGGACATGATCAGAAACACTCAATTTCAAAATTGAAATTTCAAAATTATGAACAGTCACCTTCGACCAGTACGAATGGGCGAAGGAGAAGTTCAAACGGTCGAATGAAGAATATGTGGGCGAATGAAACTTTTATTTAAAATTCATACATTCGTACCATCTATGTTTCACATTCGCACCTTGTAAATTCTCTTTCGTACCCCCGTTTGGGCGAAAGAGAAGGTTTGTTACAAAAACTTTTCAATTTGAAATTTTGTCGATTTTTACCGTGTGTTATTGTTTGTTTTTGCAGATTTAAAGATGTCTGAACAAGAAAAGACGACGGAACAAGCTGGATCATCATCACAGCCTGCCAAGCTTTTAGACTTTGAAAATGCGCATAACTGCTGTGCGTATCTCGGAGATGTAAAGAAGCATACAGAGTTTGTTGGCATTATTGATTTTCTGAAGAGATGCAGGGTGATAGAGGCCATTGCTACCCCGACGATTATCTACAGGGATATGATACAAGAATTTTGGTCGAATGCCAAGCTTGACTTCTGGAAGTGTGAATCGTGTTTGACGAGCAAGATTCAAAGACAAAGAGTCATTGTTTGCGAAGAAGATCTGAGAGAAGCGTTGAACTTGAATGATGAGCCGACAGATCCAAATGAATTTACTTTTATGGATCAGCGAAAGTGCTTCCTCAGAATGAAATACAATGGACCAATCACTGACGGTTCATTGCATAAGGGAAAACTGTGCCCACAATTCAAATATCTGGCACATGTTTTGATTCATGTATTCGGATCTGCAGCTGGAGGATATGATTTGATGAGGAAGAGCATCAGTTCTATGATGGTTGCCTTAGTATTGAACAAACCGTTCAATGTCTCAGGCATGCTGATGTGTCATTTACTAGAGCCTGTGAACGGCACGAGGAATCTTAAGTTTCTACTTTATCCTCGTTTCCTCCAGATGGTGTTTGACAACAAGTATAAGGAGCTGAAAAGAGATCCTAAGCACATAGTTGTTCAGGTACATATGTCGCGGAATACACTCGCTAGGATGAAGGCGTATAAGGGATTGTCAGTTGATGAACGTCCTCCAGTAAGACGTTTATTTGGACACCTAGCTAGAGTTGATTATACAGATCCGGGTGAAGGGCTTGTGAGGAATGTAAACAGTGATTCTGATCCTGATAATCCGTTACATCATGTTGATCCTGATGCGAAACGCAAAAGACAAGTTGTGAATGTGGGCGCAAAGAGTGGAAAGACAAAGAAAAAGGAGATAAGGTTAGAGGTTACTGAGCCAGAAAAGAAGAAAAGCACGCCAAGAAGAAACAAGACGATGGCGAAGAAGGGTTTACATATAGTTGATGAGGCGTCTGTTGATTCAGAAGAGACGCAGGAAGATGAACGTTGGAATTCAGATGCTGAGACAGTTGAGACCACCACGCCCAAGGCCACTGAGGCTGGTGCGTCTGCTAGCCAGAACGTTGAAGATCAAGGGAACAAAAGTCCTATTCCTGTTGATGAAGATGAGTTGATTATGAACTTAGATGAGACGTTTACTGGTTCTCCTGTGCAAGCTGCTAAGAAGAAGAAGAAACAGGAGAAGCCGAGTATCAAGAGAAAGAAAGAGATTGAATTGTTGATAGCTGGTAGAAACTACCACCGGCTACAAGTTCTAAGTCACCGGTTACTGCACCAGCACAGAAGAAGCAAAAGACTGCGACAACATTGAGCACACAACAGACTGAAGATTTACCTATGGATGAGGTTAATGAGGCATTGGATAATGTGCTCAAGAAGATCAGAAAAGGCAAACTGCCTGATGTTGTTGAACCACCAATGAAGAAGAAAGTATCGGTGGACAGTGATATTATGAGTGCTGTGAATCATAGATTGTCTGAGATGATGAATCTCATCAACAAACAACAAACTGAGATCGAGCAGTTAAACTCGAATGATAAGAAGATGTTGGAGGTCGTAGTCACATCAGCAGAAGATAATGAAGCGTTGAAGAAAACGATTAAGAGGTTGAAGAGAGAAAATAAGAAGTTGCTGAAGCACGAGCAACGAAACACAAGGAGAATCATTGTCTTGAAGGAGGAGAACAAACAGTTGAAGAAGAGTAACAAGCATATGGATGATTTGATCAAGAACTTGTACTCTCAAGCTCCTCAACTTCAAGCTGGTGAAGAAGATAAGGAAAGAGAAGAAGAACAGGTTGATTTCGAACCATCTGATGAAGAAGAAGGTGAAGAACTTGATGAAGATGCAGGAAACGATACAAAGAAGAAGAAGAAAGATGATAAGGATGATGGAGGTTCTGATGATGGTTCAAGTGATGGAAACGGCTCTTCTTTTGATGATAGTGATGATGATGATGATGACGCTGACAAGTTTACATATGAGAAGCGTGACTCAAGTAAGGGTGGTGAGTCGAGCTCTAAGGCTCCTGGAGAGAATGTGGATGATGATATCTTCTGGAACGAGAAATTTCATTCATTGTCTGAAGACGATAAGAACAAGTATCGCCAGATGCTCACTGATCGAGTCTAGACGATTGACATGACTAGCAGATTTCCAGAGATATTTGAATCGAACAATAAACTATTTGAGTTGGAGTTTGATGACCCTGATCTTGAAGATGGGGAAGTTTCTGCGGCAATTTCAAAAGAGATACTTGAGGGTTTAGCAAAGCAAGTAGGAAAGACTTTGGAAGAATTACTTGCTGACAATTTCATTCCGAAGATACCTGAGAAGGAAGCCGGGAATCATTCTGATGACCGTGACGTTCCTGCGTTTGAGGAAGTTGAAATGGAAGATATTACGAGTGAGGAGTATCCACAATACTTCAAGACTAATCAAGATTGTGGATTTTCCTTCTCAGATGAATTGCTAAATCATGCCGAGAAACTAGCGAAAGAGAAGAGCAAAGCGTTTGAAAACGAAATCTTTAAAGGGCATGACAAACCACGGTTCGAGCAGTCGGAGAGTTTGAAAGAATTCTTGAAAAAATTGAAAGAGAAAGAAAACAATCGTCCGAAAGCTGAAATTCAAGGAAGCTTTTACAAACTTCATAGTGGTATATTCAAAGGTCGTGCTTTGGCCTGGAAGTTTGTTAAAGAATTGAGATGTATTGCAGTAAAGTGGGAGAAGGGAATCTTATACTTTGATAAATTTCATCAATTGAAGACTCTTCCCTATTGGGCAATCCGTGATATTTGTCGTCACCGTTTAACGGGAGCGTCAAATAGTCAGATTACCTACTTTGCTGAGAAAATGACTAGAGAAAGCCGAACCAAGTGGGATTTGTTTAAACCACAATATCCTAAACGTATTGTTCACAAGAAGGATATTGATCAGATTACAGGTATGCCCAAGGTGACGTTAAAGTACAAACCACCGCGAGTGTTGAAAAAGATTCCTTTATTGCCTATCCCACAACATTTCGCCAAAGATTTCATCTGGTGGTATTACGACTGGAAAATTGCAGAGGCCGTGATTGTGTTGAAAGACGGAGAGAAGAACTACAAGAAAGTACACATTTTTGATCCTATGTGGTTGATAAACTGCTCACATGAGGATATAATCATGTTGTTCTACAATCCGATCTATTCTGATGCGAAGGATGCTGAGCAACATGAAAGTACCAACGTGTGGTATTTCTGTGCTTTGCGTATGACATTAATGCTGGATGTGACTATGGCGAGAAGCTGGGAAAGTTTGTTGAAAAGCAAAAGGTGCCTGAACTGAAAACGAAGAAGCAAAAGCAATTTCAGGAACCGGTGTTGACGAAAGAACAGCAGATTCAACGACACATCAGACTGATGAACATTAGAATGGACGAACAACGTCGACAACAATCCAAGCAATAGTCGAGGGGGAGTTTGTAGATGCAAAAGTGCGACTAATGCTTTGGATTGAATAACACATATGTTTTGATAAATATCGTTGGTTCGAATGAGAGATTCAGTAGGTGCGAAGGAGGCTTTTTGTAGGTACGAAGGTAGATGAAAGGTGCGAAGGAAGAAGACATGGACGAATGTGATTTTACTTTATTGTAGAACTTGGTTCGACCATTCAGTTTGGGCGAACCTGCACATTCGCACAATCAATTTGGGCGAATGTGCAGTCTATAAATAGACAAGTTTGATTTTTGAATGTAACTTTTGGTCATTATTATTCCCTCCACTTTCTGAAACTCTCTCTAGTGTTTTGTTTAACTCTTTTAACGTTCATACCTTGATTGTAATCATATTTCAACGTGTAATCGAGTTGTTAATTAATGAAAAACCTTTGAAAATGATGATCTGTGTGTTTTAATCTGTTTGACTATTATTTTGTGATAGTTTTAGGGTTTCCGCACCTAAAACTAACTTGTTTGATCATTCTTTGTTGTTATACGATCCTTTCACGCACATACAAAGTATACCAGTGTCAAGAACACTGTGTATCCTGTTTAAAGGGAAAACAACATAAGTCCTCCTATAAGTCTATTGAAGAATCAAAAACAACTGCATGTCTTCAACTACTCCATATGGACTTATTTGGGCCTGTAAAAATCATGAGCCTTGGTAAGAAGAAGTATTGCTTGGTCATCATTGATGACTACTCAAGATTTACATGGGTATTCTTCTTATTTTCCAAGGATGAGGCCGCTGAAATCATCAAGTTCTTCATTCTACAAGTAGAGAAGCAATATTCTCTACCTGTCAAAACCATTAGAAGTGATAATGGGACAGATATCAGGAACAAAACTCTGGATGAATTCTGTTTGTCTAAAGGGATTATTAGACAATTCAGTGTTCCCAGAACTCCTGAACAAAATGGTGTAGTAGAAAGGAAGAACAGAACTTTAATTGAAGGAGCAAGAACAATGTTAGCTGATTCTGGCCTACCATTATACTTTTGGGCAGAAGCAGTTAACACATCTTGTTATGTTCAAAATAGAGTCCTTATTGTCAAGAGACATTCCAAGACTGCCTATGAAGTTCTTCATGGCATGAAGCCCCTTATCTCCTTTTTCAGGGCTTTTGGGTGTCAATGTTTCATCTTGAACATTAAGGAATCTATCTCAAAGTTTGCTGCCAAAGTTGATTCAGGGTACTTTCTTGGTTATTCTTCAACTAGAAAAGCCTACAAGGTTTTTAACTCAAGAACCAGGATAGTAGAAGAAACACTGAATGTCAAGTTCAATGAGTCAAAACACACTCTCATTCCAGCGCATCCTTCTGAACTTTTTGACCTTGACAACTTCCATTTTGGACCTGAAAAGACTGTCACTTCATCCAAACCTACTTATTATGGTGATCAATGGTTTGATGATGAGGATCCAGCACCATGGACTCCTCAAACAATCATTAAGTCAACTTCAACACCATCAGAAGTTTCACAAACTTCTGATTCAACAAATGCTGAGGAACAAACTCAAACATCTACTTCAGCACCTGCAACTACTGAAGACATTGAAACTGCTGAACCAGATATAATAGACCTCAGTAGTTTGTTTGAAGAACATGAGCCACAAACACCTGTCAGTGGTTTACAACAACTGATCGAACACAAAGATCATCCACCTGATCAAATCATGGGTGATATTGCATCAGGTGTTCTTACAAAAAACCAGCTTTCCAACTTTTGTCTCTTCTCAGCATTTATTTCACAGTTGGAACCAAAGAAGTACCAGGAAGCCCTCAAAGACAACAATTGGGTGCAAGCAATGCAAGATGAATTGCTTCAATTCAATAAGCAACAGGTTTGGGAAATCTGTCCCTTACCACCAAACAAGCAACCAATTGGCACAAGATGGGTTTTCAGGAACAAAGAAGATGAAGCTGGTATAATAATAAAGAACAAGGCAAGACTGGTAGTACAAGGTTACTCTCAAGAAGAAGGAATTGACTATGATGAAACCTTTGCTCCAGTTGCAAGGCTTGAGGCCATCAGGTTATTTCTGGCCTATGCCATTTCCAACAAAATAAAAGTTTATCAAATGGATGTTAAGAGTGCATTTTTGTATGGAAAGATAAAAGAGGAAGTGTATGTTTGTCAGCCTCCCGGGTTTGAGGATCCTTCTCATCCTGAGTGGGTGTACAAACTAGACAAAGCTCTTTATAGGCTCAAACAGGCTCCAAGGGCCTGGTATGAAACACTTTCCAACTTTCTACTAAAAAATAACTTCACAAGAGGCTCCATTGATAAAACTCTTTTCATAAAACATGTTGGAAATCATATCTTACTTGTTCAAATATATGTTGATGATATCATATTTGGTTCAACAAACACAAAACTGTGAGATGAATTTAAGAAACTCATGCAATCAAAATTTGAGATGAGTACAATGGGAGAACTGCAGTACTTTCTGGGACTGCAGATTAAACAACAAACAAATGGAACTTTTATACATTAATCAAAATATGTTAAAGAATTATTAAACAAAGTTTCTTTACAAGACTGTAAATCATGTTCCACTCCCATGACACCAACCACACAAGTTGAACCAGATGATCAAGGAAAACAGGTTGATCAAACCATGTATACATGTATGATAGGTTCCCTTTTATATCTAACTGCTTCTAGACCAGATATTATGTTTTCAACATGTGTCTGTGCTAGATATCAATCAGCTCCTAGGTAATCACACCTCATTGCAGTCAAAAGAATCTTCAGATATCTGAAAGGAACTCCAGCATTTGAAATTTGGTATCCTGCTTCAAGCAATACCAAGTTATCAGCTTTTTCAGATAGTGACCATGCAGGGTGTAAAATGTCAAGAAAATCAACATCTGGTGGTTGTTAATTCTTAGGAAACTGTCTAGTGTCCTGGCAATCAAAGAAACAAACATCTGTTGCAACTTCAACTGCTGAAGCTGAATACATTGCAGCTGCAAGTTGTACATCACAGATACAATGGCTCCAGTATCAACTTCTTGATTATGGAATCAAAGAAACCAAGACACCATTGCTTGTAGACAGCAAATCTGCCATTAGCATCATTCAAAATCCTGTTCAGTTTTCAAAAACCAAACATATTGAAATCAGGTATCATTTCATAAGAGATTGCTATGAAAAAGGCAAGATTGAAGTGAAACATGTAGCAACAGCTAATCAAATAGCTGACATATTCACTAAACCCCTTGACACATCAACATTTCAGAAGTTAGTATCCATGCTTGGGATGCTAAATTAGTAAGTGTTTCTCTTCACTTTTCTGCACATATTTTTCATTTTTCACTTACATCTGTTTTGAAAATTGAAAACTTCTGAAAAAAAACAAACAAGAGAGAAACTACTGATAAACAAAACATCAGTATGGGAATATTTTTTGAAAAGTGATTAACGTCTGATAAAACAACCTTCAGAAGTTATGAATAAAAGTATTTATAAAGTATTCTCATCATTTGTTCAAAACTACTGAAGAGAAAGTGGGAACTACTGATGAAAATAATTCTTCATCAGCAGTTTAGTCAAAAAAAGGCAAATCAGACTTTTCCCACATCAGAAGTTTGACCTAGGCGGTTTAAAACTTCTGATAAATACCTTTTTCCAACACTTATCCATTCAAAAAGGAAAAATTCCCTCCTTCTCTCTCAAAAAGCTCTCAAACCCTAAACCTGCAAAAACACTGTTCGATTCAATCACACACAAACCACATGGCTCTAGTTCTAAAACAAGGACACAATCTTAGAGCCTACTTAGAAAAACAAGAAGGCTGGCCCTAATACGATGAGATCATTGATCTTGTCGTCAAATCCCAATATATCACCGCTCTCAAAATAGACCCACCTATACATCCTGAAACACTCAATGAGTTCTGGGCTAATGCTGAGACAGTGATGGTGGACGATGAGGTTATCTCTCTCAACTCAACAATCAAAGGGAGAAGAATGGCCATCACACCGGCCACACTTGCAATTAGACTGGGGTTGAATGATGTGAATGCCACTGAACAGATTGCAAACTCTGAAATCCACCTAACCATGACAGAATGTGGTTATCAAGGTACTCTCTCACAAGCTACAATCTTTAAAATGTATTTTGAACCAAAATACAAACTTTTGTTTCATTATATAATTATGTGTTTGGGTCCTAAAACAGGGTCTTATGACCAGATGCCCTCAACCATTCAACCAATTTTTCATTCCATAGTGAATGAAACAAAATTCAGGGCATCAAAACTTTTCTTTAATGAGTTGGTGTTACATCATAATTGTGATACCCCGAAAATTCAGGTTCTCACTTTAACTAAACTCTAGTTACATTCCTTGCATTATACTTAACTAGGGTTAGTTAGATAAGACATACGTGCATGGTTATGAGTCAATGTGTGATTGCATGATTAGTGAACCTCGGACGTTGGTGAATAATAAACTTATGGGTCTCGGTAATACCTGACAAACTTATGTGAAAACCATACGTGATTATGTGAACCTAAACCGAACACGTTAATAGAAATCATTAAAAGTGGAGCATAAGGTTGATTAGGGTCTTAATGCATGGGGTTACACTTGTTACGGTCCGAAATAATGAAAACGTCGAAGGATAACGCGTCGGGAGGCGAAACGAGGCAAAAGCGCGCCACCCGGACCTGTGAGCGGCCGCTCACAGGCTCCGAGCGGCCGCTCCATTTAACCTGACGGGTCTAAACCGCCTCAAACTCATATTTAAGCATCCTTAACCCCCATGCAACCCTCATACTCAACCCTAATCGCCCCCTTACTGCCCCACACGAATATTTCACTCAAACAACCCCTGCTAAGGCTCAAGATCATCAATTGGTAGGCTCCAAGGCGCGCGATTGATCGATTGGGAGAGCTAAGGGTATATTTTACGATTTCTTATGCTTCTACCTTGTGTTTTCATTAATAAAAGTCATATAACAAGTTTGTCCAGGTCTGAATGAGTTTATAAAACATTAAAGCATGAATCTTTTTGAAGATTAAATGGATTAAACATACTCATAAACGCTTAGTAACATCATAGGATACTTGTTGCGCAAGTAATTGGTGTTTTGATTCTTAAAGCTTTGATCTTGACATGTTTAATCATAGAATCTGAGGGAATAGGTATTAGGAATGTTTTGTGTTGATAATTGATGATTGTTAATAGTTTTTATGCACACGGTAGGCGATTAAAGTATGATTTAGGCGAAACTAGAATCTGGACAGATTCTGAATGTCGACTTGGAGGGTCTGTTTCGTGGCTTGAAAATAATTGGTTTGCTCGATTCCTTACATGATTGTAATGTACAAGGTCTTAGCTTTTAATAATGGGCAAAACCATCGAATTTGGACATCGTTTGAGTCGTTTTTGGAATTTTAATTGATTAGGGGTCATATCAGATTTTCGGATTTGTGAATTGGGCTAACTTTAAATGGTCATAACTTGAGATTTACAAGGAGTTAGGTTATGAAATTTTTACAGTAGGTCAATACTGGAAAAATAGAGCTTTTCCAAGTGGATTCATCTCGTTTGGATGAATACACAATTTTTAAGAATTTTCCTACTAAACTGACCTGTTAAGAGTGTTTCTGAACATATCTGAGTTGGACGAATTTTAATTATTTTTGTGTTAGGAGTTAAGACTAAACAAAAATAGGTATTGCCAAGTGAATCCCAAAGAAAATTCAGTAAAAATTTGGGAGGATAACTCACTGGTTTACTATTTTAAATAAATTCATTTTGATGGCGCACAATCTGTCCTGAAAACACAGATTGTGTATTATGTGCTTATGTGATTACTTGAGGTCTTAGGTGATCTAAAATTGACATATAACGGAAGTACACATGTTTATGACACATACGGGCTGTAGAAACTAATTATAACCAACTCATTCACCAACGAGTCCGTAGGGTTTACAATTGCATGTAGAATCACTAGGCGTCGCATACACACTTTTGAATATTAAAACGCCTTGGACAAACGAGTTATGTGGTGTAATGATGTTACGCCTATACTCACGTAGTGACACTGTTATTAGGGTGTCGGTAGCATATAATACTTGCTGTTCGGATTCTTTGCTTACGCGATAAGGTGAGTTTCACTACTCTTTTCTCAAAAGCATGCGTCTCGGGTTGAGACAACTTACTTAACGTTTCTAGTCCGGTTTGGGACTACTTTTACACATCCCGGGTTTGGGGTGCATGGTTCACGTGGTGAATCTACTTTTACTAATTCATATATATGTCCTTGATGAACTAAACCAAACACATCTTTTAAGTCCTTCAAAATACCAAATCAATTGCCGGTTGGGCAAGCGGGTTAATTAGTTGATAGCGCTATTAGGTCTAACAAACCTCACATCGTGCTGGGAGCACGGATGTGAACTATTAGCTTCAAACATAATCATTGTCGATGGACAATGATGCAAGGCATCCTTATCCCGGTTATGGGAACTTGTTCATTAGTAGTTCGGTATTCGCCGGTTTTAGTTATCATGAGTGGGCTAGCTACCCCTGACATTTGAATTAGCTATTTACTTGTGGCCAAGGAGGCCGACGTTCTTACGTACTGTTATGTGGTCTGGGAGACCGACGTTTTCATTTGGTTACATGGTTTGGGAAACCTACGCTTTTACTTACTCACCTACTTTACTCAGTGAACTCACCAACATTGTTTGTTGACCCACGATTTACATGCTTTTGCAGGTAGTTAGCTTCCGGTGCCAGGATTAGAAAGCACTGTACACTTCACTGCATTTGGGCTCTCGGGCATACACATAAATTATATATATTATGCTTTCGTATGGTTTTAATTTGGGTGCGTCGTTTTGCGCATGGTTTTAAAAGGTTTAAATTTGGTTTACGCTTCCGCCGCTTAACTAAACTTGGTTTTTGAAAACGAACTAAATGGTTTGGGCATTTAGAGTTCGTTCCTGTGACTTATGGCTATGGGATCCTGGTATGTCACACGCCTCGCGGTATAAACCCCGCAGTGGAAATTTGAGGGTGTGACAGATTGGTATTAGAGCCATTGGTTATAGTGAACTAGGACTGCATGTTGAGTCTAGTCTATAATCATCATAGCATAAGTACACTCACAACTTAAGTGCACAACTAGCTATTAGCTACATATATCTACAACATATGATTTCAGGAGATATGTTATCTTCTAGTTCTAGACTTAATTCTTAACACGTCAATGGTGGGAACCTAGGGATACACCAGGTGGCGCATTACTGGGAGTAATATCCTAACTAACCTCATGGACGAGGAGACAACTATAGTACAAGGGAGGGAGCCCTTGCGAGCGTTGTGGCGCACGTACACAGGAAGCTGCACGATGCGCATGACTTGGTACCATTAAATCAACTATGAAGGAATTCGAATACTGAGACTTATCCTATTTCACTGAGCAAGGAGACAATTAGTTTTTGTTCCTTGTTACTTGATCCTTCTTACTTCCATTCGTAACACAGACGGGACTGGAATACACAAGTAGAACTTATTTCATACCTTAGTACCTTATGCCTAGTATGAGCGGGCGAACGTATGACTGCATATCCTTGTTTTCTCATGAGCATTTGGTAGGTTCAGGGGAACACATTAGATCGGGGCTTGTTACACACACTCTAGGGGAGTTATGTAAAGCCTGCGATGTAATGCAACATCACAAGGGAGGATGAAACCTACTAATGGCTGATAACCACGATTGGAGGAACGAGTGGTACAGCTTACCACTAAACTAGTTCACATAGGACTAGAGAAGGAGATTGTACGTGATGAGAACCATAACACTAGCATCGCAAAAGAGGAAGGATAAGAGATGGAAGGGGAACCAGAGCAGGACGAGCACATGGAAGTGAGGATGAAGGCTCTACTATCTAGAAAGAGCATGGCGACGATTGGCTCTTACCTTTTCTTACCTATCTTTTCTTTCATTTCCCTTTGCTAACTTAGATAAGACTGAGTTCTTATGATCAACGATAGGGTGGTTGAGGCCCTCGCATCTTTCCAAGCTAGTAAAGATCTATTTTGCTAAATCCTTCTTTTCCCCTGACTTCCACATTTGAACTTTCTTATACCTTGAACGTACATCGTATTTTCAAGCCTTTTATTGGTTGTAAACCTCGATAACTCCAACGGAACTGAAGGAGACCGTCTGACTGCTTCGATAGCATAAGTCTTTGCCATGTGCATTTGTCCCAGGCAGGATGGAGTAATGTACGCTACATGCACACTCGATGAGTTACAGATACCTGGAAGGAGAATGTAACCCCCATGATGAAATTTAGAAACTTGTTATCTAAAGACGGATGGGTCTGAAATCGACGCCTACACTACCAAGCTACAGGAGTTAGCTACTACATGCTCACACATATTTAACCTACATTACAAACGGATCGAGCTTCATACCAAAGGGGTTATCCCACAGGTTCGTAGCATGGCTACTACGGCTCACCTACCCAGAATATAACAAACCTTTCACCTGGCTCACAAACTCACCGACGAGGCTGTTGAGCATGGTACTTTTCCGAAGCAGGGTGCTTCATCTTCTACTTTTGGTGATAACAAGAGAACGTGAGATAGTATGCGGTATAAGTCCTTCAACAATAACCACAACAGTAACAACAACAATGGGGCTCGTGGAGGAGCATTTGTGATGGGCTCTAGGGAGGCCAGGACTGATAACAACAGCGTGACGGATACGTGTTCCTTAAACGCCACTCTCGCTTCTGTTTTATATGATGCGGGTGCAGACTATAGTTTTGTGTCATCAAAACTTAGCAAACAACTAGGAATAGTTCCTACACTTCTTGATACCCCGTACTCTATAGAGTTAGCTGATGGGAAGCCTGTTAAGGTAACCCACATCCACCGTGACTGTAAGCTCGAACTAGATGGACAGTTGTTTGCCATCGACCTCTTACCTATCTCCCTAGGTAGCTTTGATCTCGTGGTTGGCATGGACTGGTTGTCCAAGCAACACGCTGAAATTCTCTGTCAGGAGAAGATTGTTCGTATTCCCCCTCCCAAGTGGAGAACTTTTATCTATACAGGGTGATCGTGGTGGTGCCATGGTAGGCATCATCTCCTATCTGAAGGCTCAGAAGTGTATTCGTAAGGGCTGTCCAGCCATTTTGGCTAACATATCAGGTACTCGAGCTGGAACTGAAACCAAGATTGAGGACATCCCAGTGGTCCGAGACTTCCCAGATGTCTTCCCAGAGGAATTACCTGGACTTCCACCAGTTCGTCAAGTGGAGTTTCAGATTGATCTTGCACCTGGAGCAGCGCCAGTTGCGCGCGCACCATACCGTTTGGCACCAGGAGAGCTTCAAGAACTGTCTACCCAACTCCAAGAGCTATTGGATAGGGGTTTCATTAGACCCAGTTCTTCGCCATGGGGAGCTCCAGTTCTGTTTGTTAAGAAGAAAGATGGGAGCTTTCGTATGTGCATAGATTATCGGGAGTGAACAATGTGACGATTAAGAATCGTTACCCTTTTGCCTCGTATTGATGATTTGTTCGACCAACTGCAAGGGTCGAGCTTCTACTCTAAGATTGATTTGAGGTCGGGGTACCATCAGCTGAGAGTCCAAGAAGAGGATGTGGCGAAAACGGCGTTTCGAACCTGTTATGGACATTATGAGTTTTTGGTTATGCCATTTGGGCTAACTAATGCACCTGCGGTGTTCATGGATCTAATGAACCGTGTGTGCAAGCCTTACTTGGACAAATTCGTCATAGTGTTCATAGACGACATTCTGATCTATTCCAAGAGTAGGGGAGAGCACGAGCAACACCTACGACTGATCTCGGAACTTCTGAAAAGTGAACAGTTATATGCAAAATCCTCCAAGTGCGATTTCTGGATTCGTGAGGTCCAATTCTTGGGTCATGTGGTGAACAAGGCAGGAATACAGGTCGATCCCGCTAAGATTGATGCGATTAAAAGATGGGAGGCCCCTAAGACTCCCACGGAGGTCCGACAATTCCTTGGCCTTGCAGGTTATTATCGCAGATTCATTCAGGGATTCTCAAAAATCGCTCAACCCCTCACTGCTTTGACACAGAAGGGGATTACCTACAAGTGGGGAGATGCCCAAGAAGCTGCCTTTCAATTACTAAAGACTAAACTTTGCAGTTCTCCAATATTATCACTACCTGAGGGTACGGAGGACTTTGTGGTGTACTGTGATGCATCTATCCAAGGTCTAGGGTGTGTTTTGATGCAACGCGAAAAGGTAATCACATATGCTTCACGACAACTAAAAGTTCATGAGAAAAATTTCCCCACTCACGACTTGGAACTGAGAGCGGTGGTCTTCGCTCTCAAAATTTGGAGGCACTACCTCTACGGGACAGAGTGCACGATTTTCACAGATCATAAAAGTCTCCAGCATATATTCGACCAGAGGGTGCTAAGCATACGACAACGCCGATGGGTCGAACTCCTGAATGGTTATGACTGTGCCATCAAGTAACATTCAGGGAAGGCTAATGTAGTAGCAGATGCCCTGAGTCGTAAGGAAACAAAACCCAAACGAGTGCGAGCCTTGCAACTTACCCTACAATCTAATCTTCATGTTAAGATACGTAAAGCCCAGGGCGTGACTTTGAAAGGGAAAACATCGGGCTTGAAACCTTGCACGGTGCTGATAAGCACCTGGAATGGAGGACATAGGGTCTTCAGCACTTCATAAATCAAGTCTGGATTCCACGTGTTGGAGATCTCAGACAACTAGTGCTCGATGGGGCACACACCCCTCGTTATTCGGTACATCCTAGTTCGGATAAAATGTACCGAGATCTCAAACTCTTTACTGGTGACCAAACATGAAAGCTGAGAAAGTCACTTATGTTAGTAAGTGCTTAACGTGTGCCAAGGTTAGGATTGAATATCAGAAACCTTCGGGCCCACTTCAGCAACCGGAAAATCCCATGTGGAGATGGGATGGTATTTCCATGGACTTTATCACCAAACTTCCTAAAAACGCCCAGCGGGCATGATATGATTTGGGTCATTATTGACCGTTTGACCAAATTAGCGCATTTCATGGCAATTAGAGAGGCGGACATGTTGGAACGTCTAGCCGCTTTTGTATTACGAAAATTGTCTCTAGGCGTGGGATGCCTACTTCTATCATATCGGATCACGATGCGCGATCTACTTCCCATTTTTTGGAAACTTTCCAAAATGCTTTGGGAACTCATTTGGACATGAGCGCAGCCTATCACTCCCAGACGGATGGATAGAGTGAACGTACCATCCAAACACTAGAAGATCTACTGCGAGCGTGCGTGGTGGACTTTGGAAACAGTTGGGACAAGCACTTGCCTTTGATTGAACTCTCTTATAACAATAGTTATGACACTTCGATTCAGTGTGCACTTTTTGAGGCACTTTATGAACGGGAGTGCAAATCTTCCATATGTTGGACTGAAGTTGGGGATAGCCAACTGACAGGTTCCGAACTTGTGCACCAAACTTCTGAGAAGATAGTGCAATCAGAAAACGGATGGCTGCTACTCTTGATCAACAGAAAAGCTACGCTGATAAGCGTAGGAAACCTTTAGAGCTCCGGAATGGGAACAAGGTACTATTAAAGGTGTCACCTTGAAAGGGTGTGACACGCTTTGGAAAATAGGGGAAGACGAACCCGTGAAACGTTAGACCATTCGAGATGGTTGATGGGATTGGTCTGGTAGCTTACAGGTTATGTAACATCACGCATTTACTATACGCTACAAAACGACAAGCCCTATTATTTTTTGTGATATCTTGAACCCCTATACAATGATAATTGTATATCTATTTGTGTAAATAATAATAATAATAATAATAACTATGTAGTTAAATAACCCAATTTGTTAGTCCAAATGGTAGCCCACTCCTCATTGTGTCTAGCAAGAAGCCCATTATCCCTTCCTTTTAATTTACTTCCACCTGAGCCCAATCCATCAGAAGCCCAAACCCCAAATCCGGCCCAGCCCACTAACCCCTTCCTTATTATGTAAAAAAAAATAAAATGTTTGCCTTGGCCGGGATTCGAACCCGCGCCAAGGCCGGTCCATACAAACACACGAGCCCAACCAGCTGGGCTGGCCACTTGTTTGAGATAAACCCGGACAAACAATATATATATACGCGCTTTAAAATCCCACAGTTGACAAGGAAAAATCAACTGTGGTATTGCCTTGTTGATCAATCCGTAGCTTTAACACGTAATTGTTATATTTTTGGTATCTTCGTGTCTAATCCGGCCCAATCCAACTTAATTGAACATCAATTACACGGCAATCGTGCCCTAGTAATTCAAATTGGCCGCGTATTATCATATGGAAAGTCAACGAACCAATTAACCCAAACCCTAATCCCATTAGTATAAATAGAGGCCTTCTGGACCTTGTACAATCGCTCATACCTCTCCTTCAATCCCTATTTCTCTATAATTCTCTCTGTGTTTTGTTTAATTGCACGTGGTTGACTTTCCCTTTGACCCGATCATAATCATCATTACAACACTGTGAGTTCGATTTTGTTGTTTGGTTTAGTTCATCGGCATCCAAGCAACAATAGCCCCAACATTAATCGGGCTATTGTTGCCTGAATCGTCTGATTGTTAAGCTAGGGTTCATCGCGATTCAATTTGGGGATAAACTGGAATTTGCTTATGTTATTTATTTATTTTGAACCAAAGGGTAACACAACCACCGGCCTAGGCCAAGTGGTTGTGACCCTTGTTTGGCTCTGAGGTCACCCGGGTTCGAGTCCCGGCACTGACCAGGCTTTTTGCACCTTTTCTTTTCTTTTCTTTTAACAAACATTAATTAATTATATATATATATTAAATCCTTTTAATCTTATAAATTCTTTTTAAAATACCAAAACTCTATTATAAATTCTAAAAAAATTATTATTTCTTAATCTGATATAAAAGATTTATTTACAATTTTTATTTTTCAGAAATTCTTTTATTTAATAATTATAATAATTAAATCATTTTTATACTATTATATTTATAAAAATCCATTATTATGTCAAAACAGTATTACTAAAAATTCCCAAAAATTATCCTAACTTTTTATAAAGTTAAACTTTACTAAAATAATTTTTAATTCAGTAAAAACATTTATTTAGTATTTTTAATCAATTTTTGTAAGATTTAATCATATTTAATTCATAATAAATCCAATTTTCATCATTTTTGCACCAAAATTTTATACAAATTATTTTTAATCATTTAGAACAGAATTATGATTTTTAAAAATAGATTTCTTTAATTTTAGTATTTTTGAATATTAAAGTTAATAATTGGCTATTTATAAATAAATAGATTTAAAAATCTATTTTAAATGAAATAATTTTATAAAAATTATTTTATTGCTTCAAACACTTTATTGTACTCATTCAAAATTCAAACTTTATAAAAAGACTATTTTTCATTAATTATCCCATTTTCTTTATTTAATTAACAATTTTAAATTAAATTTAACAAATTGATTATCCCCAAATCGAAACCCTAGGATACACATATTAGTTTATATAGACTTAGACTTAATATATATATTACCTCATTTTAGGGTAATATTTGGAATCACTTTGGGCAACACAATTATCATATCTATTTCAACAAGTTAACATTTGTCAAGGTGAGTTTACATAGCCCCTTTTATCACCACTTTTTGGGGTGAAACATGTTATAACACTTTTCATTGCAATTCAATCATCAATGTGTTTATGTGTTTTCTATGTTGCATATTGTCTTGAACATGATTAGAGTAAGCACATTCTAGCATAATCATTAACATTGATCAGCCGACGGTATACATTGATAGATCTATTGGACTGACAATCCCACCCGGATACGTGCCTCCTACAAAGGTTACGTGGGTGTTTGTTATCGCATAACATTATTCATTGGGACCATAAGTGTATGGTATGTATTATTTATAACAGTCAACAGGGTTGATTATGCACTCGATTTATTTCTAATATGTTCTCACATATGGGCTAGATTAACATAACACATGAATTGCTTAACATTTTATTCATTTTATCATCAAAAACCTATGTAATTCTCACCAACTTATGTTGACCCAAAATACTTTCAAAATTAACATGTTTCAGGTAACAACGAAGCTGAGGTTTGAGTTAGCATGAGGATATATCTTGAAGTTTATCTGAAGTTTTTGAAGTTATTGTTTGATGTTATGTATTTGAATGCTTAGACATTATTTCACATTTTGAATATTATGTTTGAATAAATTATTTAAAATTTATATTATACCATGTGCTACTGAAAACAATCATCAATACGTGGCACCCCGATGTTTCCGCCATCGGTTGGGGTGTTACAGATTGGTATCAGAGCCATGGTTATAGGGAATTAGGTTATTAGAGAAATAATCTAGTCTATAGCCATAGGATTTAACCAGTACTTGCTTCCTTTGTTTGCTATTCTCTATCCCCCTCCTACTTCATATCCTCCCTACAAGAAGGTTGCTCTCCATCAGTGGATCTACTCTTAGACTAATAGGACAAATCCCTCAGGTTTAACCTGAACCCCCTTGAGATCTCGTCGAAGTTCTAGATTTTAATAACGAACACGTGCAATCTGGAAGGGTGAACGCCTGTATTCTGAGTCTTCTGTCTAGGCTGGCATTGCGCATATATCCCAATCAGACGAGGGACCCGGATGCCTACCTGGGAATTCTCGGGATGAGTGTTCACTTATAGGCTAAAGCATGTCTTCATATGTTATTAGAATTTAGAATCTTTGATAAGTCAACGTTTTCGTTTATTCGTTTTAATTAATGAATAAATGGTTACATTCCTTATATAAACTCTCATTCATTTCATTGTGTCTATTACAGATCATGCCTCCTCGTCGCAGCACTCGCAACAGCAATGGTGAGAACCCCGCAGAAGGTAGTGATAACCATAACCACAACCATGACCAAGCTCCTAACCACAACAACAATGGGGTCGATGCTCAACTGGCTGCGATCATTTCTCAACAAATGGCGCAGCAAATCGCAACTCTGGTTCCCAACTTACTTGCTCAGGTCATCCAATTGAATGGGAATGGTCACAACAATGGGAACGGGAATGGCAATGGCAATGGACCCCAAGCTTGCACCCTTAAGCATTTCAACTCTTGTAACCCTCCAAAGTTTAGTGGTGAAGAAGGAGCTACTGGACTCCTCCAATGGTTTGAGGGTATTGAGAATGCCTTCATCAACAGTGAATGCCCCGACAACTTCAAAGTCCGTTATGCCATGAGTGTTCTTCACAAACGAGCACTCACTTGGTGGAATGAAGAAAAACGCACTCGCGGAGCTGAAGCTGCACTAGCCTTAACCTGGGATCAAGCTAAAGACATTATGAAGGCAGAGTTCTGTCCTCGTAATGAAATCAAGAAACTGGAAGACGAATTTTATGATCTTGCTCAAGACAGTGGGGAAAACCTTGCTTACAACACTCGCTTTCACGAACTTAGCTTACTGCTACCCCACAAAGTCACTCCTTTGCCCATTGCAATCGAAAAATACATTGGTGGCTTACCGATGCAGATTCAAGACACAGTGTGGGGAAGGAACCCTGCTACATTGGAAGAAGCAAAGCGTTTGGCTGCCACCCTAACAGATAACCATGTGAAGGCAGGAACCCTGACTCGTAAAGGGGAAAAGAAAAAGGATACTCCCCAACCTGCCGTTGAAATCAAAACCGAGGCCTCAACCAACGGGAAGAACAAGGTCAGGAATTTTGCAATAGACACTACCACTCCACCCACCAAGAAACAATACAATGGGAACCTACCTAAGTGTGACACCTGCCAGTATCACCATCCAACTCAAGTACCCTGTCGACAGTGCACAAATTGTCAGAGGTATGGGCATCTTGCGGAAGCTTGTCGAATCCCTGCTACAAACGCTCTTGATAATCCCGCTTGAGACCTCCGACTGCTCAATATCAAACCCTACCATTTGAATAATATCTACCCCTAAATTTCATGTATTGACACTTTTGAATCAGATAATAAATTCAAGTATTACCATAACATCTGTGTGTATGTTTGTTTTAATGTGAATTGATTGCTTTATCAATACTTGCTTACTTGCACAACAAATGGTTGACTACTAAACAATCTACTTAACGATTGGAAGAGGTCATCATGTCTATCCAACAGTCGGGAGAGGCCCTACCACCTGCTCGACGACTGGCGGAGACTATCAGACCTGCTTAACAATCGGTAAAGTCATAAAAGGACGCAAAACCCTAACGTAAGGTAAATTGGTAATTACGGTCCGGAACGTAATCATGAATTTACAGGTACGTTAAGGTAGTGTGAAATTTTATCAAGGTTTTCAGTAGTTGACCAATTGCAAACCTAGTATTTTCTTTAACTTCGGGACGAAGTTTCTAAAAGTAGGGGAGACTGTAACATCACGCATTTACTATACGCTACAAAACGACAAGCCCTATTATTTTTTGTGATATCTTGAACCCCTATACAATGATAATTGTATATCTATTTGTGTAAATAATAATAATAATAATAATAACTATGTAGTTAAATAACCCAATTTGTTAGTCCAAATGGTAGCCCACTCCTCATTGTGTCTAGCAAGAAGCCCATTATCCCTTCCTTTTAATTTACTTCCACCTGAGCCCAATCCATCAGAAGCCCAAACCCCAAATCCGGCCCAGCCCACTAACCCCTTCCTTATTATGTAAAAAAAAATAAAATGTTTGCCTTGGCCGGGATTCGAACCCGCGCCAAGGCCGGTCCATACAAACACACGAGCCCAACCAGCTGGGCTGGCCACTTGTTTGAGATAAACCCGGACAAACAATATATATATACGCGCTTTAAAATCCCACAGTTGACAAGGAAAAATCAACTGTGGTATTGCCTTGTTGATCAATCCGTAGCTTTAACACGTAATTGTTATATTTTTGGTATCTTCGTGTCTAATCCGGCCCAATCCAACTTAATTGAACATCAATTACACGGCAATCGTGCCCTAGTAATTCAAATTGGCCGCGTATTATCATATGGAAAGTCAACGAACCAATTAACCCAAACCCTAATCCCATTAGTATAAATAGAGGCCTTCTGGACCTTGTACAATCGCTCATACCTCTCCTTCAATCCCTATTTCTCTATAATTCTCTCTGTGTTTTGTTTAATTGCACGTGGTTGACTTTCCCTTTGACCCGATCATAATCATCATTACAACACTGTGAGTTCGATTTTGTTGTTTGGTTTAGTTCATCGGCATCCAAGCAACAATAGCCCCAACATTAATCGGGCTATTGTTGCCTGAATCGTCTGATTGTTAAGCTAGGGTTCATCGCGATTCAATTTGGGGATAAACTGGAATTTGCTTATGTTATTTATTTATTTTGAACCAAAGGGTAACACAACCACCGGCCTAGGCCAAGTGGTTGTGACCCTTGTTTGGCTCTGAGGTCACCCGGGTTCGAGTCCCGGCACTGACCAGGCTTTTTGCACCTTTTCTTTTCTTTTCTTTTAACAAACATTAATTAATTATATATATATATTAAATCCTTTTAATCTTATAAATTCTTTTTAAAATACCAAAACTCTATTATAAATTCTAAAAAAATTATTATTTCTTAATCTGATATAAAAGATTTATTTACAATTTTTATTTTTCAGAAATTCTTTTATTTAATAATTATAATAATTAAATCATTTTTATACTATTATATTTATAAAAATCCATTATTATGTCAAAACAGTATTACTAAAAATTCCCAAAAATTATCCTAACTTTTTATAAAGTTAAACTTTACTAAAATAATTTTTAATTCAGTAAAAACATTTATTTAGTATTTTTAATCAATTTTTGTAAGATTTAATCATATTTAATTCATAATAAATCCAATTTTCATCATTTTTGCACCAAAATTTTATACAAATTATTTTTAATCATTTAGAACAGAATTATGATTTTTAAAAATAGATTTCTTTAATTTTAGTATTTTTGAATATTAAAGTTAATAATTGGCTATTTATAAATAAATAGATTTAAAAATCTATTTTAAATGAAATAATTTTATAAAAATTATTTTATTGCTTCAAACACTTTATTGTACTCATTCAAAATTCAAACTTTATAAAAAGACTATTTTTCATTAATTATCCCATTTTCTTTATTTAATTAACAATTTTAAATTAAATTTAACAAATTGATTATCCCCAAATCGAAACCCTAGGATACACATATTAGTTTATATAGACTTAGACTTAATATATATATTACCTCATTTTAGGGTAATATTTGGAATCACTTTGGGCAACACAATTATCATATCTATTTCAACAAGTTAACATTTGTCAAGGTGAGTTTACATAGCCCCTTTTATCACCACTTTTTGGGGTGAAACATGTTATAACACTTTTCATTGCAATTCAATCATCAATGTGTTTATGTGTTTTCTATGTTGCATATTGTCTTGAACATGATTAGAGTAAGCACATTCTAGCATAATCATTAACATTGATCAGCCGACGGTATACATTGATAGATCTATTGGACTGACAATCCCACCCGGATACGTGCCTCCTACAAAGGTTACGTGGGTGTTTGTTATCGCATAACATTATTCATTGGGACCATAAGTGTATGGTATGTATTATTTATAACAGTCAACAGGGTTGATTATGCACTCGATTTATTTCTAATATGTTCTCACATATGGGCTAGATTAACATAACACATGAATTGCTTAACATTTTATTCATTTTATCATCAAAAACCTATGTAATTCTCACCAACTTATGTTGACCCAAAATACTTTCAAAATTAACATGTTTCAGGTAACAACGAAGCTGAGGTTTGAGTTAGCATGAGGATATATCTTGAAGTTTATCTGAAGTTTTTGAAGTTATTGTTTGATGTTATGTATTTGAATGCTTAGACATTATTTCACATTTTGAATATTATGTTTGAATAAATTATTTAAAATTTATATTATACCATGTGCTACTGAAAACAATCATCAATACGTGGCACCCCGATGTTTCCGCCATCGGTTGGGGTGTTACAGGTTAAACCTGCTTAACAAACTTGGTAGGATACACGATGTATCCCACATATCGTACCGAATCTATAGAAATGCCTGTTGGATACAACACTGATGGTGCCACTGGAGGAGATCCAGGTGGACGATCGGCTACGGTTCATGGAAGAACCAGTGGAGATTCTTGAGCGGGGCGTCAAGAAACTCAAACAAAACACTATACCTATTATTAACGTACAACGGAATTCCCGTCTAGGACCGGAATACACGTGGGAACGCATGGATCAAATACGGCTTAAATACCCACTCCTCTTTTCTGAACCTGAACCTGTGCATAGATCAAATGCCGAACATAAAGCAGCTCGCTCAAAGTGAATTTCGGGGCGAAATTCCTTTCAACTTGGGGATGATGTGACATCCGGAAACCAAGCATACATTTTTTTTAGCTGGCTTTACTGTTTACTTGCTGAATTTCGGGACGAAATTCTTTTCAACTTGGGGATGATGTGATACCCCGAAAATTCAGGTTCTCACTTTAACTAAACTCTAGTTACATTCCTTGCATTATACTTAACTAGGGTTAGTTAGATAAGACATACGTGCATGGTTATGAGTCAATGTGTGATTGCATGATTAGTGAACCTCGGACGTTGGTGAATAATAAACTTATGGGTCTCGGTAATACCTGACAAACTTATGTGAAAACCATACGTGATTATGTGAACCTAAACCGAACACGTTAATAGAAATCATTAAAAGTGGAGCATGAGGTTGATTAGGGTCTTAATGCATGGGGTTACACTTGTTACGGTCCGAAATAATGAAAACGTCGAAGGATAACGCGTCGGGAGGCGAAACGAGGCAAAAGCGCGCCACCCGGACCTGTGAGCGGCCGCTCCATTTAACCTGACGGGTCTAAACCGCCTCAAACTCATATTTAAGCATCCTTAACCCCCATGCAACCCTCATACTCAACCCTAATCGCCCCCTTACTGCCCCACACGAATATTTCACTCAAATAACCCCTGCTAAGGCTCAAGATCATCAATTGGTAGGCTCCAAGGCGCGCGATTGATCGATTGGGAGAGCTAAGGGTATATTTTACGATTTCTTATGCTTCTACCTTGTGTTTTCATTAATAAAAGTCATATAACAAGTTTGTCCAGGTCTGAATGAGTTTATAAAACATTAAAGCATGAATCTTTTTGAAGATTAAATGGATTAAACATACTCATAAACGCTTAGTAACATCATAGGATACTTGTTGCGCAAGTAATTGGTGTTTTGATTCTTAAAGCTTTGATCTTGACATGTTTAATCATAGAATCTGAGGGAATAGGTATTAGGAATGTTTTGTGTTGATAATTGATGATTGTTAATAGTTTTTATGCACACGGTAGGCGATTAAAGTATGATTTAGGCGAAACTAGAATCTGGACAGATTCTGAATGTCGACTTGGAGGGTCTGTTTCGTGGCTTGAAAATAATTGGTTTGATCGATTCTTTACATGATTGTAATTTACAAGGTCTTAGCTTTTAATAATGGGCAAAACCATCGAATTTGGACATCGTTTGAGTCGTTTTTGGAATTTTAATTGATTAGGGGTCATATCAGATTTTCGGATTTGTGAATTGGGCTAACTTTAAATGGTCATAACTTGAGATTTACAAGGAGTTAGGTTATGAAATTTTTACAGTAGGTCAATACTGGAAAAATAGAGCTTTTCCAAGTGGATTCATCTCGTTTGGATGAATACACAATTTTTAAGAATTTTCCTACTAAACTGACCTGTTAAGAGTGTTTCTGAACATATCTGAGTTGGACGAATTTTAATTATTTTTGTGTTAGGAGTTAAGACTAAACAAAAATAGGTATTGCCAAGTGAATCCCAAAGAAAATTCAGTAAACATTTGGGAGGATAACTCACTGGTTTACTATTTTAAATAAATTCGTTTTGATGGCGCACAATCTGTCCTGAAAACACAGATTGTGTATTATGTGCTTATGTGATTACTTGAGGTCTTAGGTGATCTAAAATTGACATATAACGGAAGTACACATGTTTATGACACATACGGGCTGTAGAAACTAATTATAACCAACTCATTCACCAACGAGTCCGTAGGGTTTACTATTGCATGTAGAATCACTAGGCGTCGCATACACACTTTTGAATATTAAAACGCCTTGGACAAACGAGTTATGTGGTGTAATGATGTTACGCCTATACTCACGTAGTGACACTGTTATTAGGGTGTCGGTAGTATATAATACTTGCTGTTCGGATTCTTTGCTTACGCGATAAGGTGAGTTTCACTACTCTTTTCTCAAAAGCATGCGTCTCGGGTTGAGACAACTTACTTAACGTTTCTAGTCCGGTTTGGGACTACTTTTACACATCCCGGGTTTGGGGTGCATGGTTCACGTGGTGAATCTATTTTTACTAATTCATATATATGTCCTTGATGAACTAAACCAAACACATCTTTTAAGTCTTTCAAAATACCGAATCAATTGCCGGTTGGGCAAGCGGGTTAATTAGTTGATAGCGCTATTAGGTCTAACAAACCTCACATCGTGCTGGGAGCACGGATGTGAACTATTAGCTTCAAACATAATCATTGTCGATGGACAATGATGCAAGGCATCCTTATCCCGGTTATGGGAACTTGTTCATTAGTAGTTCGGTATTCGCCGGTTTTAGTTATCATGAGTGGGCTAGCTACCCCTGACATTTGAATTAGCTATTTACTTGTGGCCAAGGAGGCCGACGTTCTTACGTACTGTTATGTGGTCTGGGAGACCGACGTTTTCATTTGGTTACATGGTTTGGGAAACCTACGCTTTTACTTACTCACCTACTTTACTCAGTGAACTCACCAACATTGTTTGTTGACCCACGATTTACATGCTTTTGCAGGTAGTTAGCTTCCGGTGCCAGGATTAGAAAGCACTGTACACTTCACTGCATTTGGGCTCTCGGGCATACACATAAATTATATATATTATGCTTTCGTATGGTTTTAATTTGGGTGCGTCGTTTTGCGCATGGTTTTAAAAGGTTTAAATTTGGTTTACGCTTCTGCCGCTTAACTAAACTTGGTTTTTGAAAACGAACTAAATGGTTTGGGCATTTAGAGTTCGTTCCTGTGACTTATGGCTATGGGATCCTGGTATGTCACACGCCTCGCGGTATAAACCCCGCAGTGGAAATTTGAGGGTGTGACAATAATAACACTAAAAAGAAGTTTTTGTTATACCCAAGGTTCATTATGCAATGCATAATCAAAGAATTGGGTGATGAGATGCTTCTGGGTAAAACTGCAATTTTGAAACCCTTAACCTCACAAGCATACTCTAGGCACAACAAACAGGCTGCCTGGCCAGAAGATGACCAAGGGGAACAAGAACCAGTCCCCATGGAACCCTCATCTTCCAAACCTACACCCCCAAAGGCTAGGAAACCCAAGGAACAAAAATAAAAACCCACCAAACCAAAAAGAAAAGCTGTTCAGGAGGTTGAGATGCCTGAACAAACTATTGTGCAATCTGCACTTCCTAATGATGTGACTGAAACATCCTCTCAGTCTCATCCATCTCAAACCCCACCAAGAGCACCAATCACAATTCTTTTTAAAAGAAAAAGACTTAAGAAAACCATTCCTATTGATGCTTCTTTTGAAACTGCTGAACACACTGCCCAAACTACTGAACCAGCACCCCAACATTCTGAACCTGATTTTGAAATAGCCAAACTTCTCTCTGGGCTAAAAGAGAAAGTCCCATCTAAACATGTCAGTCCCTAACAACCACATCAAATAGGGCACATAGCCTCAGAATTTGACATGGATGTGGACACTCAAAGCCCTAACCAAACAGATGAGGATGACCCAGGGTCTCTAAGCTCAAACTTAGAAACTCTTCGTACTTTTGAGGCTGCTACTACTCATTTACCACCCAGTAGTGGATCTGAGGAAAGAAGCAACAAAGCTAAGACCTCAACTGTGGCAACTACTGATGAAGGCTTAATGCCTGAGGTAGGAAATCCTCTGAACCAAGAAAAAGAGGTATATGAGACAACTGAGTTGGGCTCAGCTCATGATGTAACTGATACAGTCCTCATTGAGGATGTAATCAGGGATTCAGATGATTCCATTGACTTGGATGATGTTTCAAAACACAAAACTACTGAATTGACGGCTACAAGTGAAGGTCCTGCACCTGGTGTATCTATGCTCAAGAAGCTAGTCACACCAGATCAGGTTAAAGTCCACGTAATCCCTGATTCCCCTATAGTGGCATCTTCTGTACAACAAGAAGATCAACCAAAAACACACCCCTCACTACAAATGCCTACCTAATTCCCTGGGCAATCCAGCATAGACATGAACCAGCTATGCAGCCCAGATGGTCCCTTATATCATATGATGAACACCCTCATCAAAAATCACTTCCAAACCTACACAGCTAACTTGGAGCTATCAATCAAAAACCAATTTGGAGTGATACAGACAAAGATGAACGATCTGTCCAACAAGATTGAATTCAACAGCAAACAGATTGCTACTCTTACAGGTCAGTTCTCCCAACCTTCAACATCAAAACCTGATGAAGCTAAAAAGGGGGAGAAGACTAAGGAACCTATGGAGTCACTTGAAGCCAGGAAAAAGGCAAGAGTGACTATCCAAGAGAGAGAACAAAGAAACCAAGCCAGAAAAGAAAAACTGGCCCAACAATTTGGTGTCTCTATTCAAGAAATAGAAGATGCTGAAAAGTCTGATGAATCCCAAGGGCACAATGAAGAAACCTATGATGGACAAAGTTCTGATGAAGACTTAGAAAGTACTGAAGACAATCCTTCAGTAGTTGACAAACCTTCAGTAGTTGTCAACCCATCAGATGTTAACACTTCCAACACTCAAACTGCTGAACAAGAGCCTTCCAGATCAACTGAACCTACTCAACCAACTCCTGTTCCTCCTAGGACTATTACAACAGTTACCACTATGACTGTACTAAACCCTTCTCCAATCTCTCAATCAGCAGAACTTCTTGAGAAGAGTTTAGTGGCAGTTCAGAAGAAAGCCAAGGAAGATCAGATTTGGAAACCTCTGGAAGAAAGGGATGACTTGGACTTAAGCCTGGATGAAAAGCTACAGGCTTATGAAGCTGAAATTCAAAGGCAGGCTAGCCTAGACAGAATTGCTGAGGAAGATAAAAGACAACAACTGATGTCTTATATAACTAAGAACAGCAAGATCAAAGCCCATACATTAAAGAGACTCTCCATGGAAGAGCTGACAAGAAGAGCTCAACTTATTGCAGACAAACTTGCAACAAGTAAAGATGCAAAAGCGAAGAGAGCCCAAATGATAGAAGAACTAGTAGATAATGGTTATGGTTCAAAAGCCTCTGTGTCCAAATGGAAAGAAGAAAGATTAATGGACACTTACAGAAAATAAAAGGCTGCAAGGGCTGCAAATCCAGAGAAGTTTGAAACTGCTGAAGTATCAACTTTAGTAGTTAGAACTTCTGGTGTTCAAAGAAGACCAACTAATACTCAAAAGAAGAAATCAGAGGAGAATGTGAAGACTGATTTCAGAATGGTACTACTAGAAGGAAGTACAGTAGTCCATTCTGACTTTGACATTGAAGAAAAACCTCTGATCACACAATTCAGGGATCCTTCAACCTTTGCCTATCAAATCCAGAAAACCATCAAAGACAAACTGCACACTAAAGTAGTTACTGAGCATCATTTGCCAACTTTTCAAATACCTAATGTGATGCAACAAGAACAAGGAGGTGAATCACACCTGAGAGTCACTGAAGTTGAAAACATCCAACACTCAAGAGCATTCCAGGGTACCACTATGGTTCCCTACACTTTAGACTTTGACAAGTCTAAAGTACCTATCATCAGATGGTCCTTTACTGATAACAACTCAGTACAAGTGACAAGAAGAGATCAGACAAGCAGAGCCTATAAGTCGATGAATGATCTGAAGAAGCTATCAACTCAAGACCTGCTTACAATCCAGCATCTAGAACCACAAAAAGGATCTCTCTGAACCAGCTGAAGAATTCCATGTTCAAAGGAATATGGAAGATTGTGAATGACAGAAGAAAACAATAAGGAATTAGGAAGGTTTTGGCTTCATCAATCCAGGGGGAGATTGTGAGGACAAAGAGAATTGGTGAAACCACTTTTGCAAACCTTAGTCTAATTCACTTCTGTCAAAATATTCTAAGTATAGAACTGCTGAAGAAGGAGGATCAAACTGCTGAAGAAGAGATTACACAAGTACTGAAGAAGAAAAGTCATCAGAAGTTCTGAAGACCAAACCAGACATTTCTACTGAAGAACTACTGAAGACAAACTACTCATCAGTAGTTTGTCATTCATCAGTACTTATGAGAAGATCTTTTCCACCGCCTTTTGTATCAGTAGTTTATTAGTTAGTATTACTTTTACTTTATGTACATGTTCCAAGATTGCAACTTGTAGCAACTTGTCTCTGAACTTGCTTTTTGGCAAGGTTCATGTATTTGTAAAGTCTATAAATAGAAGGGTTCATCCCTCTGTTTTAGACATTGATTTTAATACAGAAATCCTTCAAAGCATATTATTGTTATTTCCATTTCATATTTATTGAGAATCTGTCTAAGTGTTTCATTCTCATTCAATACTTAGATTCTCAATAAATACTTATCATTTATTAGTTTCTCAAACATCCAGGGGGAGTAATAACTCCTGTTGATAAGTGTAGATTTAAACTCATAACATTCCGCTGTGCTATCACTGATTAAGAACTTGCTAAACACCTAAGTGTTCACTAGCAAGTTCATACAAAAGAGCAATACTGATCCAACACTCAGTCCCAGTCAAAACAAAGGTTGCATGGTTTGAGAAACATGTTTTGGTGAAGGTGGAGGAGTGAAAAGAGAATTAGCCCTGGGAGAGGGGCTTGTGAGCATATGGCCAAGTGAATCATATGTATCATGATGTGTTTCCCTTTGGCTTACAACATGATCCTTTTGTGAGGATTCATGAGGAGTTTGGTCAGGTTGAGATATATCCAACTGTTGTGAGGAAGTAACAACAGTGGTTTCTTGTTGCTTTTGTGTTGCAACAGGGTTTTCTTCTGGTATCTCATCTTCTAGAAGTTCCCTTTTTGGTTTAATGGTGGTTTTTGTGGATGGATGTTTTCTTTTGGAGGTGGCTGGTGTGGGTTTCACAGCACTAGAGTAGTGCCATGCTCACCAGGATCAGTGGGCTCAACAACAGAGGTTTGGACAACAGTTGTTGTCTTAGTCCTCTTTGTTTGTGTTTTTGAAACTTTTGACACTTTTAAAACCTTTTCTTGGGTAGTTGAACCCAGCATTCTTGTGAAAGTTTCATCAGTTAGACTCTTCATTTGAATAGACTCACCCTTTTTGAAATCTTTTTCAGGTAAAACCTTTTGAAGGATTACACTCAAAATTCTTAGGTAAATCAGAAAAGCATTATTAGATCCAGACTTTATAGCTTTCACATTTGATACTAAGTCCATAAACAGTCCCCAGGATAGATTGAAGTCAGAATCTGACAACATAGCATAGCCCAAGTACTGAATCCTCAATGGGATTTCATTAAAGGAAGTGGACAGAGACACAGAGAAGGAGGGTATGAAAGAAAAATTTCATGACTGGTGAGAAAAACTTTTTAAAAAGGGTTGACTCAGTCATTTGTGCATCATAACCTCTTTCTTGAAACTCTGTGTGAAGCTCTGCCTTAGGGAAAGAGTCCTTACCTGACAGGTCATTGAGTGAGAAGGTTGTGGATATTAGTTCAGGGGTAATGACGATACTCGTCTCTCCATTTTTGAGATAATGGATGTAGGCTTTTTATCTTGAAGAAGAAACTCAACATTCAACCAAAATTCTTGGAGGGTATCAAGATAGATAGGGGTATCATCGGTTAGTATTGTCAGGTATTTTGATTTTAAGATGATGTCGATGGTGGAATGGAATGGAACATTTTCATCTGTTTTTACCAGATATGGGAGATAATTGTGGGTGGCTTTTGCTTGAAGATCCATTGTAATGGATTCCGTGTGTGAGAGTAAGTGGAATTGAAATAAGGGTTTGAGGATGAAGAAGGCGGTTTCAGTATTTTAAATACAATGAGACAGTGTAACGACTGTTGAAACCGCTGATGTGGCCAAAACTCTGCTTTTGGGAGCAGATGTGGCAAACATCTGATGGCTAAGCATCTGGTGGTATACAACTGTTGCCAAATATATGTATATATGTATATATATAGATAGATAATGAAACAGTTGTTTTATCTGATCAGAGGTTTGAAACAGATTTTTCAACCTAGCAGTGGTTGTTTTATCTGATTAGATGTTTGAAACAGATTTTTCAACTAACAGTGGATAGAGTGGATGAAACAGTGGTTGTTTTATCCTTAACAGATTTTTCAACCAAAAAGCTACATTTAAGGATGAA
Organism: Ambrosia trifida; assembly: GCA_028751855.1. NCBI lineage: Eukaryota > Viridiplantae > Streptophyta > Magnoliopsida > Asterales > Asteraceae > Ambrosia > Ambrosia trifida. The sequence goes on along the minus strand of CM054128.1, from coordinate 128,858,801 downwards.
TTTTGATTTTCTGAAACATTTTAATGTTTTTATTTAAAACATTTTTGTTGTTTTAGTCCATGTTTAGCATACCAATTCTAGAATTCACATTTGTGAAGGTAGATGTTTCTAAAGCTTTTGTCAACACATCTGCCAACTGATCCTTTGTTGGAACATGGTGTAGAGAAATCAAACCTTTTTCATAGCTATCTCTGACAAAATGATGTCTGATGTCTATGTGCTTTGTGGTTGAGTGAGAAACTGGATTCTTGATGATATTTTCAGCAGCTTGACTGTCCAACATGAGTGGAGTCTTTAGTGCAGTTATCCCAAAATCCAGCAGTTGATTTTGAAGCCACATGAGTTGGGCTGTACAGCTTGCAGCAGCAATGTATTCAGCCTCAACTGTTGAAGTTGAAAAAGCTGCTTGCTTTTTGCTTTGCCAAGAGACTACGGCATTCCCTAGAAACTGGCACCCTCCTGATGTAGACTTCCTTGTGGTGTGGCAGCCAGCAAAATCACTATCTGAATAACCTGAAAGCTCAATGTTTCCATTAGCAGGACACCAGATACCAAGTTTGGGAGCACCTTTTAGGTATCTGAATATCCTTTTCACAGCAATAAGGTTTGACTTTCTGGGTGAAGCCTGGGATCTTGCACAAACACAAGTGGCAAACATAATGTCTGGCCTAGATGCAGTTAAGTACAATAAAGACCCAATCATGCATCTGTAATGTGATTGGTCAACCAGTTCATCCTTGTCATCAATATTGAGTAGCTTGACTGTATTCATGGGTGTACTACATGGCTTACAGTTATTCATCTCAAATCTAGTTAACAAATTTTTCACATATTTGTTTTGATGAATGAATGTGCCATTTTGCAGCTGCTTCACTTGGAGATCAAGGAAACACTGAAGTTTACCCATAGCACTCATTTCAAACTCTGCTGTCATGAGTTCCCTAAACTCTTCACACATTTTGTTACATATGGATCCAAAAATGATGTCATCCACATATATTTGAACAATCATTAAATCTTTCCCTCTCCATTTCAGAAATAAGGTTTTATCAATTTTACCTCTTGTGAAGCCAATGGATAAGAGAAAGGTGGAAAGAGTTTCATACCAGGCCCTAGGTGCTTGCTTGAGTCCATACAAAGCTTTGTTAAGCTTGTAGACATGATCAGGATGGAATGTGTCTTCAAACCCAGGTGGTTGAGATACATATACCTCCTCCTGAATTTTGCCATATGAGAATGCACATTTGATGTCCATCTGGTACACCTTGATGTTGTGGTTGACATCAAAGGCTAGAAAGAGTCTGATAGCTTCTAACTTTGCTACAGGAGCAAAGGTTTCATCATAGTCTATCCCTTCTTCTTGTCTAAAGCCTTGAACCACAAGGCTGGCTTTATTCTTGACAACTATACCCCTTTCATCAGTTTTGTTTTTGAAGACCCACTTTGTGCCAATTGGAAAAAACATCCTTAGGCAGTGGTACAAGTTCCCATACTTCTTGTCTTTTAAACTGAAGGAGTTCTTCCTGCATAGCTTCTACCCAACTTTTGTCTTTTAGTGCCTCTTGGTACTTGACAGGTTGTATAAGAGATAGAAAACCTTCAAAAAGACAGATATTTGAGGATTGGCTTCTTGTTAGCACACCCTCTCTGATGTTGCCAATGATTTGATCTGGTGGATGAGCTCTTAGGTAGATTAGATCTCCTTGATATGGTATGATGGCATTTTGAGTTGAAGGACAGAGGTTTGGTGACTATGTTGATGTAACATCTGTTTGCACTTCTGTAGTGCCAACAGATGTTTGAAATGGAGGTGGGGGAATGGGTCCAAGTGGTGTAAAACTGGACTGACTTTTGTCAACAGATGTTTGACTTTTGTCAACAGATGATTGAGCAGTGGATGTAAAGGGTGAAGCAGTGGTTTGAGGGTAAGACTGGCCAACAGTAGCTGACTCAGCCGTGACAGATTTTTGAAGGTTGTTTTGAGCAGCTGCTTCCTCTGATGCAGAGTAGACTTTATAGTGACTTGGAATCACAACATGTGTTCTATAATCTTGTTTTGGAGATTGTGGAGTACCTGCATTGTTAGTTTTGACAGTAATATCTTCAAATTTGAATTTATCTAAGTCAAACAACTCAGCAGGATTTGCTGGGATTTTTAGGATGAAAGTTCATTGAACTTTACATTCAGAGTTTCTTCTATTGTCCTGGTCCTTGTGTTAAACACTTTATAGGCCTTGGCAGTAGAAGAATATCCCAGAAAATATCCACAATCTACTTTGGCTGCAAATTTTGAAATGGATTCTTTAAGATTTATAATGAAACATGGGCAGCCAAAGATTTTGAAAAATGAGATTAATTGTTTGATTTTGAAAAGAATTTCATAAGCAGTCTTTTGATGTCATGGGTTTATCAAAACTCTGTTTTGAACATAGAAAGCAGTGTTTACATCTTCTGCCCAGAAGGACAGTGGCAAACCAGAATCTCCTAGCATGGTTCTTGCAGCTTCAATAAGCGTTCTATTTTTCCTCTCAACCACCCCATTTTGCTCTGGTGTTCTTGGGATGTTGTACTGCCTCACAATCCCTTTTGACACACAGAAGTCATCCAACTCCTTATTTTTAAACTCTGTTCCATTGTAACTTCTAAAGACTTTTACTGGCAAGTCATATTGTTTTTCATCTTTGGTGACAAAGTCCTTCTAGATAACTGCAGTCTCATCCTTAGAGTGTAAAAAGTAAGTCCATGTAAAGCTAGAAAAATCATCAACTATGACAAGACAAAATCTTTTTCTTTTTAGACTCATGATTTTAACTGGGCCTAACAAGTCCATGTGCAACAATTGTAGACACTGACTTGTTTTGGACTCATCAATTGATTTGTAAGAGCTTTTATGTTGTTTTCGTTTTAAGCAGGAGACACAATGCTCATCACATTTGAATTCTTTTGATGGTAAACCTCTGACAAGGCTTTGTTTGGAGAGTGAGTTGATAGTTTGAAGGTTGGTATGACCCAGTCTCCTATGCCACAATTCTGTCTCCTTTGTGGAGGCAGCAGAAAACAGACAGACATTTGCCATAGGATTGTCCTTCAACATATCAACTACATACACATTGCCACTCCTATGAGCAACAAGTTGTGCTTTGCTCTCAGCAATGATGGTGTCAATCTTTTTCACCACTTCTGGCCCAATAATCTTACAAGTTTTCTTAGTGAAGAATGAGCCATAACCTTTGTCACTCATTTGTGAAACACTAAGAAGATTAAATTTAAGATTATCAATAAGATTAACATTTTCAAACTTGAGTTTCCCAGCCTGAACAGTCCCTGAGCCCAACACCTTACCTTTTGAATCATTACCAAAGGAAATATCACCCCCTCTATGAGCTAAGAAGTCCAGAAGAAGGGCTCTACATCCTATCATGTGCCTGGAGCCTCCACTATCTACATACCAAAGACTATCTAAAGAAGCAGAAGCTCCCTGCACATCAGTAATGAATTAGTTTTGTTGAGTGTCCAAAGCCAAGTTGGCTTTGGATAGGTCCTCAGACTGTTCAGCCTCAAGCTTGGGAAGGTGATCAGTGGTTTGAACTAGTTTTAGAATCAAGTTCAACAACTGTTGCTAACCATTTGCCAGTGCTTGAATGTCAACACTTGGGGCAATAGTTGTTTGATCACTTCCTGACAGATGATAATACCCATAGGGATTTCTGTTCACTCTTGGTTTAGAAGGTCTTTTTGGTTCTTGATAAACATGTGACAGACTGTGACATGGTGGTTGTCCATATCTTCTTGGGTACTTGCTTGTGGGTGGAGTATCTGTTACTTGAACATCCCTGGGAGCAGACGTTTCAAGACTTTTGGTAATAGATGTTTGAGCTGGGGTAAAAGTCTGTTTGGGCTCTCCTTTTGAAGTACTCGCCACTTGACTTGCAATAGTTTTAGCCTTGTACTCTTGTATTTTGACATCAAAATTTTTAAGATACAAACACTCTTTGGTTTTGTGATTCTTTTTACCACAAATTGAGCATGTGGCCTTGGAATCACATGCACTTGTTCCTTTGTTTATATCATATGCTTTTAGAAGAAAATAATTTTTAATAACATGATTCTTCTTTTCACAGAAATCACAGAACAAATGGACAGACTTTTCTTTCTTTTTCCCCTTTTCAACCTTCTTTTCAACAGATGTTTGAGCATCTGCTGGAAGGTTTTTCAAGGGAATGACCTTTGCCTGTGGTGCGGTCTTCCCCTCAGGAGTTTTGAAATCAGCTTGTTTGAAGTTCTCAAGAGTACCACACTCATCAGACCAAGTAGGTTTAAATTCATAATTTTCAAGTTCAGTGAATGATAAGGAACCTTCTGGTTTTTCAAGAAAAAATTTCTTGCCATTAGGTTTAGTGATTTTAATCTCTTGACCCTTCAAATTAGTTGGTACTACCTCAACTAACTTTTGATCCCTTTTGTCAGTGTTTTCAAAAGCTGGGGCAGTGGTTTCAAAACCAAAACTAAACTTCACATGACTTTTGGTTTGTTTGTTGAGTAGCATCTCAAAACCTCTACATGATTCCACCCATTTCTGACATTCAAATTGGGTGGACTCAAGCTCACTTTTGCAACTCTGATATTTAGTTATCATAGTTTGGAGCTGCTCTTTGGTTATAGTTGCTTCATGTTTTAAGCTGCTTATTTCAGATTCTTTTTCAGTTAAATTTGTTTTTAATTCTTTTGAAAGTTTCTAAAATTTAACTTCATCATCTAAAATGTTCTTTCTAAGGTTGTCATTCACCTCTTTAATGTTAGCAAATGCTATTACACATTTGTCATAACACAAATCTTTAAGGATTTGAGGAGATACCTTAGCAGCAGCCATCAATGCACAATCACACTTGCACTCACAATCATCAGATGCACCCCAAGGATCTGAGAGATTCACAACCTCTTCTTCAGACTTTTCACCAGCAACTACCTCATCAACAATATCATCAGTCTTAACAACAGATTCAGTTACCACTTCCTCAGAATCAACCTCTTCTACCATACCCATGAAACATAAATTTTCTAGTTCATTTTCAGCTTTGGCAACAAGTGCAAAATTTTCATCTCCCAACTCATCTGGTAGACTGCTCCAATCAAAAAATCCTTGTGTGAAGAAACTCTGTTGACTGGTTTCTGCAGGTGTAGAGGGTGAAGCAGCAGTCATTGGCACAGGTGCCTAAGCAACAGGGGTTTGCACATAATGGATCTGAGAAACAGTGGTTTGGACAAACTGGACAGGAACAGTGTTTGAGGACTGTGCAAAATGAGCAGTGTTTTGCACATTTGGTCCAGGGGCATTATAGGAACTTTGATAAGTGTTGGTCTGTGGCCTTTGATTTGGATAAGTAATGATAGTTGTACCATGTCGACTCCTACATTCGCTAGCAAAATGACCAAGTTTATGACATTTATAACACTTTATCTTTGATTTATCCAACCCCACCTTTGACCTGCCAGTTAACCCTGGAAACCTTCTCCCAGTTTTCTTGTAAAAATTGTTAGTTCATACACCGAGAGGGGCCAATTGGTGCATAATGTCCATTTCATCCAAATCATCAGGGTCAAAGTATTTTAGGTCATCATACTCAAAGGATATGTTATCAGATGCCTGGATATCACCACCACTTGCTGTAAAAGCATAGTTTGGTGAATAAGAATCAGAGTTAAAACCAGAGTTAAAACCTGAAGTTATGTCAATGAAATGATCATAACTCTGATCCTTACTATTACTAGGCACCTCATCATGACCCAGAAGTGCTGTATTACCAAATACATAGTCATCAGACACTTTTCCAGAGTCCTGGAGCTTCTTTTTCTGGTTAAGCTCTCTCATAGGTCAAGAGCTTACCATGAAGCTGGGTCAGTGATAGGTCCTTGAATCCAATTGAGTTTCTCATAACAATAGCAATAGTGCCCCATTTATCCGGTAATGATCTTAAAAACCTATGGTTCAAAGTTGAATGGGGGTAAGTTAGACCAACAAGTTTTAGTTCACTAATGAGACAGTTAAACCTCTCAAATTGTTGAGTTAATGACTCTCCCTTAACTTGACTGAATGTTTCATATTGTTGGTTAAGTATTTCACGGTTGTTTTCAATAACCTCTTCAGTCCCACCAAATTGTTCTTTCAGTGCATCCCACAACTCCTTTGCACTGTTACAGTGTAACAACCCAGCATATATATCATTGGGTAGAGCCATGGCCACAATACTGAAGGCCTTAGCATCAAACTCAATTTTCTAAAAATCTGGTCAGAGTAGTTTTCAAGTTTCTTAGGCTCCTGAACCTTGGAATCTTCGGTACTCGACACCATCGGAACATGTGGTTCGAAGATAACCGACTTCCAACACCCAGTGTTCTGTTGAGCTATAACATGGCTCATCCAACATTGCCAGATATTGTATTCAGATCTGACAAGCATCGGTGGTTTGTTGTTCGTGCCGGTGTTGTGTGGATCGTGATTGATTGAAGCCATTCTTTGATTTTTCGAAAACAAAGTCTGTTAATAAACGGTTGAATTGAAAATAAACTATTACCCTGTTTTCAATCCGACAAACAAACGATATCAATAATTGTGAGCTGATCTGTTTATATTAAATTGATTGGTTAGATCAAATTTAATTGACCAAGCTCTGATACCAATTGTTAGGATCTGAGTTTGATTGGTTTGATTTGTTTGAATAGAGATGAGAAGAATGAAGTAAATATAAATAGAAAGTGCAGCGGAATAATAAACTATAATCAAAACAAAAGAGTAAATGTTTTCTAATCGAATGCTTTCATTATATTGAAAGATTACAATCAATTACTAGTACTCCCCCACAGCCTGATCACTCTGTGATTGTTTGTCTGAGAGAATGTTGTGAGTGATCGAATAGAACAGTACAGGCACTCTTCTATTTATAGACAAATCTAAACCACTGATGATCTAAGCTAACGTCACCTAAGACAGTGACCTCTAACAGAATAACAACATAAAACATCTGCCCTATACAAACTACTGTTACATTGCAAAACACTGTAAGGTAAACTACTGTTGAGGAAAACTCTGATGGTCTTGTATCATCTGTTGGAGCCTAAGTGCTGTTGGCTCCAACAGACCTTTAGTCTTCAGTACTTGATCAGCAGTTGTTCTCTATCAGACCTTTAGTCAGCAGTTGTTCTCTATCAGTTGTTATCCAGCAGTCCTTTGTATCAGCAGTTGTCATAGCAGTTGTTTGGGTGGAACAATTGTTAGAAGTCAACAGACTTTTGGGAGGAGTATGTTGTAAATGCTGTTTATTAATATGGATCAACTGTTAGTATATTTTGGCTTTTCAATCATCTGTTCTTCTCCAGGTCAGCAGACCCAACACACCCGTCGATTCCCGCCCTCGTGTCTCGCCTTGTAGAGTTTGTATACTTGTATTTTTCCATTTTGGCTTCATTAAGGGGGCCTTTATCATTTTCCTAAACCCATTTTAGTAGATTTGGGAACAAGATACAAGGGATTGAAGAGTGGAGGGACCTTATTGTAAAAATTGCAAGTTGAAAAACCCTAATTCTCCTTCTCTTGCCTCCTTATTCACGGCAGCAGCTAGAGCAACCAACAATTCATTTTTTTCATCTTTTTATCAGCAAACAAGCCTTAATCGACATCCAACAAGGTAATTCCTTCAAACCCTATGTTAATCATTAATCAATTATTTGTTAACGGGGTTATTGATTGATGTTTTCGACAAAACTAGGGCCATATTCGGATTTGGTTCAATTCATCTGAACTGGAGGTTAATATTTCGGGGTTTTACCTCTGAATCATCCTACAAGGTTAGTTTATCAAGTCCTTAAGTGAATTTGTGATTAATTTTGATGTTATGATCGATTAATTGAATGAATCTAAACCTAAGGTTTCATAGACGGCTTGATTGTTCTTTGGACGATTTGGTGGATTTAATTGCAGGGTTTGCTTCCAAACCATCCTAAGGTATATGTTTAACATCATATTCGAAAATGGGGGCCATTGGTGAAGGTTTGGTGGGTCAATTGATTCAATTGTGATTTTAGGGTTCTAGGGTTCTTGATTTGGGAATTTTGAGTTCTTTGTGTTAATAAATCAATTTGGTGTTTAACTCAGCCCATAAACCCTTATTAGGACCTGTTTTAATGTGTTTTGTGGTTTAACATGGTTGAGGAATTCGTTTGTCAATAATGTTAAAATCGGGGTTTTCGGTTTGTAAGAAAAGGGATGATTTTGGGCAATGTGTAGTTGTTGTGCAACCACCATCCAATTCTGACCCCAAATGTTTCAAATGGTACAATATGATATAGAATATAGTTTAGGTTGATAATAGGGCTGATATGGGTGAAGGACACACTACTTTTGCGAAACAGGGCCTCTAGTTCGACAGTTTTTGGAGTTTTCGCAATTTAAGTGATAGTTCACCATGTGAGTCACTAGATCAGGTCTTAGACCATTAATATAGCATATGAACATGTTAAAAATGATATTCTAAAGTTTACGGGCTGAACTGATTAATTACACCTTTCAGGGAACTCAATACTACCCGGCTGACCCGTTAGGAACCATAGAAGTCTTATAGGCCTAACTTGTAATATAAATTATTACTTGGCTGGTGTTTGAGTTGTGTGTAGCCTCCTAGTATCAATTTTCTTGTTGTGTGTTTGTTCTCGCTTTCAGGTGAATTCGTGTGCCCTTTTTATTGTTTAAAACATTTTGGGTTAATGTACACGTCTTCGGAGTACGTTTGAACCTTACTTATTTTATCAGGATTTGCCTTGATGTTTACTTGTTTAGTTTAAATGCGTTACTAAATATTTATATATGTAGGCTGTGTATGAAGGTTACCCGGTATTATAAATTGAGCTATGATATAGTTATATAGTATGACTGCTCTGATTTAGAGTTCGGTTTGAGTCTTAGTAGGCGATATGTGCTTATGTAGACTTGTTGTAGCTTTATGATAAATAGGAGGAATGCTCTTATTGTAGATTTAAAATAAATTCTTATGTTAAGTAGGTGGATTGCGCTTATTCTAGACTATACATTTGCTTAGGGAACATATAAGCGGATTACGCTTATTGTAACTCTAAGTTAAAGTATTTTGTTAACTTTTATTTTGAAAATATACTTATTATTTTAGAACTTCATAAAACTTGAATTCACTCAGCTCGTCTGACTTTGTGTGCATATTAGCTTGATTTAAGGTATTTGAATAATAAAAGGGATGCCCTGGCATGCTGCAGGACTACTCAGAGGTGGTTGACATTTCGAATAAGAAGAGACTACTTTATTGCTTGAAAACTCTTTTTCTAAACTTATTGTTTGGTTTTACATATATGATTTGACCTGTTGTGGGGAATTTCATGTTTGAATAACTTAAACTATTTACTTTCCATTGGGTGTTTTTTGATAATAAAATAAGACGTCTTGAGTATTAGTTATGGTTTTAGTCTTTAAATGCGAACTGTTTAACCCGTCAGTTTTGAGGGTCTTTAAAGTTGGTATTAAAGCAATTCTTCGAGGGATTCAAGCATTCTGTGCTTGATATCGAATATGGTATGGGACCGAATGGATACAAGAAATGTCAACTGCTGAGTAGTTGCATGCCAAGAGGTAACCATTAAAGTTTAATAAATAAATACTATGTGTATTTATGATAATGAAATATTAATGAGTAGGCATAACTCTTAATGTGGCCATAACTTGTTGTGTTTAGTGTGACTATAGTAAAGTAAACAGCTAATCGCACCTAATCAATGTTATTAGAAGTTTACCCTTGCTTTATATATTCTAAATATACTTTTGCCTGATCAAGTGACGGTTTTGTCTTGAATCTTTAGTATGGCTAAAACACGGTCATCAAGGGGCCGTGGTGGTGGAGGTCATGGTAGTCGTGGTGTTGGCCGTGGGGGTGGTCGTGGGGGCGGCCGTATTCCAGACCTTGCTTCGGAACGGGAACCCACTCCTGAGTCAAATACTAACAACCTTGACGTGTTGGGACCGGAAGTTAGAGAGGCGTCCTCGGATGAGGTGTATCAGGTTCTTCATAGTTGTATACCTGAGATTATTGCTGAGGCAGTTAAGGCCGTTACTAGGGCCGACATGAATGCTAGACGGGAATCCGGGAGGGGACACTGGGAACCAGAACCTATTTATTCCAGTGAGGAGGATCGAGCTCGAGTTAGTCGGGTTCCCACTCGGGGTTGCACTTATGAAGATTTCAAAAAGTGTGACCCACCTCCTTTTGATGGCAATAAGGATGTTTCTGTAGCCCACCAGTGGATTTGTGAAATGGAGGCTGTATTGCGGATAAGTAAGTGTCGGGATGAGGACAAGGTGACCTATGCAACTCATTCTTTTGTATCTGAGGCTTTATGTTGGTGGGATAACTTGACACAGACTATGGGAGATAGAGCAGTTAGGAGGATGAACTGGGAGGAGTTGAAGACCTTGGTTATTGAGCATTTCTGTCCGACTCATGAGTTGGATAAGTTGGAGAGGAAATTTGTTAATCTTGAAGCTGGGAATCTGTCCCCAAGGAGTACACATCCAAGTTTAATGAGTTGGCTCGCTTGTTCCCAGATATGGTTACACCAGAAGCAAGGAGGATCAAGAGATACGTTCAGGGATTGCCATTGGACATACACTGTGGTGTTGTGACTACTAGTATGGATATTTTTTGACAGGTGGTGGGTATGAGTGGTACTTTTTATGAGCACAGGGATGGAGGGCATGTCACAGATCACAAGAATTGGTACTCTAAGCATGACTCTAATGGAAAGTGGAGTGGGGCGAACACTTCTGGACCTGCTCTTAAGAAGGTAACGACTGAAGTTACTAATATTGTGGGTAGTAGCAAGGATAGTAAGCAGTGTGGTAAGTGTGGGAAGACGCACTCGGGGGAGTGTAAACAGGGTACGGGTACTTGTTTTCACTGTAAGAAGACGGGTCACCCTCACTATCAGTGCCTGACTTTGGTATGCTATAAATGTAAGGGCGTGGGGCATTTTTCTAACAAATGCTCGGGGACACGCTCTAGTAGCTCTGGTGCTGGGGATGCTTGGTAAACTACTGGGACAGAAGTGCCAAAGACCAAGGCCCGTGCTTTCAGTCTCTCACAGCCTTACTAAGGCGACGGCGGACGTTGTTACAGGTATCTTGTGTTTTTATTCCACCTACTTGATTGCTTTTTTTTATCTACCTTTAACTTTGTATGTGATATTGTGTCCGGTTCATTTTTCGTTAATGGCCTTCGGACCTCCGTTTTGTTTGATTCGGGTGCTAGTATAAGTTTTATGTCTACCGTATTTTGTAGTAGATTGGGTGTGATCCCCAAAGAAATTAGACACCTATTCGAGGTCGAGGTTTCAGTAGGAAATTCATTCTTTGTTACTAAGGTCGTAGAGGATTGTTGGATTGAGTTATCGAGGCATAGTTTTCCTATCCACTTGTATTTGATGTCATTGGGTTACTTTGATGTTATTATTGGGATGGATTGGCTGGCTACCATAGATGCTCACATTGTGTGCGGGAAAAAACTCGTGCGACTTACAGCTGCTGATGGGGGTTGTATTTGTCACACCCTCAAATTTCCACTGTGGGGTTTATACCGCGAGGCGCGTGACATACCCGGATCCCATAGCCATAAGTCAAATGAACGACTCTAAATGCCCAAACCATTTGGTTCGTTTTCAAAAATAAAGTTTAGCATTTAGCGAAAAAGTTTAGATAAGTTGTGGAATCGTAAATTAAACATAATCGTTTAAGTTCATGCGCAAGACAACGCGCCCAAAATAAAACCACTAAATGTAAAGAAAAGAATAAGTTCAATAATGTTCATATCCGATGACACAATGATGCATGTCCTATCGAGCTCCAAACCTAGAGACCTGCAAAGCATGCTATCTTGTGTCAACATAAAGTTGGTGAGTTCACGAAGTAAGGTAAGTAAACATGTAGGTTTCCCAAACCAAGAAAAAAATTAGGTTTCCCAAACCCAAAAACAGAAATCAATAACCACTAGTTCAGCGTATGCCAAGGGTAGCTAACCAATTCATGCCAAGGGTAGCTAACTTCCCATAATTTCCTATCAACAATGATAAAATCTACGGTCGTAGTTCACTCCCGGATTCCAGCACGGTGTGAGGTTTTTCAAACGTAATAGCGTTATCAACTAGTAACCCGCTTGCCACCTGACAACTCATTCGGTATAGTGAAGGGCTTCCATGATAGTATGTAGTTTAGTTCATCAAGGACACAAAGTGTGAAACTAGAAAAACCCGATTCCTCCTAGGAATCAACCCATCCCAAAACCTGAGATAAAGATAGTAGTCCCAAACCTGGACTAGAAAGATTAAGTAAGTTGTCTCCCCAAGACACATGCTTTTGAGAAAAGGGTAGTGAAACTTACCTTAGGTTGCAATGCTAAAATCCAATACAAAAGTAATAAGGATGTTGGATCAGTGTGCTCTTTAACAGTTGCTTGCTTATGAACACTTATGTGTTTTGCAAGTTTAATGAAAGCAGTTTGTGCAGCGAAATAAGTTATAAAGTTTCACTATCAACATGAGTTATTACTCCCCCTGGATGTTTATAATCTAAAGACAGTTAATGAGAATCTAAGCAATTGAATGTATATGATAATAAGTAAGCAAATAGATTCTCAGATTATGAAATGGAATATCAAGTAAAAGCTTTGAAGGATTTCAGTTTCAATTAAAATCAATATCTAAAATAGTGGGATTAACCCATCTATTTAGAGACAAACATATACATCAACCTTGTTACAAAAGCAAGACTGCAACACGTTGTAGTCTTGGAACTTGTACAAACGATAAAGTAATAATAAACTAATAAACTACTGAAACATAAGGGCGGTGGAAAGATTCTATCACAAGTGCTGATGAGTGACAAACTACTGATGAGTAGTTTGTCTTCAGCAGTTCTTCAGTTGACTTGTCTGGTTTGACTTTAGAACTTCTGATCTTTACTTTTCAGTACTAGTTAAATCTTTCTTCAGTACTTGTGTCTTCTTTCTTCAGTAGTTTCATACTTAGAATATTTTCGCAGAAGTAGGAATTAGACTAAGGTAATCAAAAGAGGTTTAACAATCCTTTTTGTCCTTACAATCTCCCCCTGGATTGATGAAGCCAAAACCATATCTATTCTTTATTGTCTTCTTGTGTCTTCAAGTATCTTCCAAATTTTTCTGAACATGGAAGACTTGAGTTGGTTCAGTTGTTCTTTTGAGAGAGATCCTTGTTCAGGTTGAAGATGTTGAATTGTGAGCAAGTCTTGTGTAGATAGCTTTTGTAGTTCTTTCATAGATTTGATGGCCTTGCTTGAATGATCTCTTCTTGACACTAATACTGAGATGGAATCAGTAAATGACCATTTCATTATCAGAACTTTAGATTGGTCAAAATATAAAGTGTAAGGGACCATGCTGGATCCCTGGGTTGTTCCTGAGTGAGGGATGTTTTCTACTTCAGTGACCCTTAGGTGGGATTCTCTTCCTTCTTCTGTTTGCACCACATTAGGTATATCAAAGGTGGGTAAATGATGTTTAGTGATTATCTTTGTTTGCAGTTTATCTGTCTTATGAATTTGGTAAGCAAATGTTGAAGGATCCCTGAATTGTGTTAGCAGAGACTTTTCTTCAATCACAAAGTCTCCTTGTACTACTGTATTGCCTTCAAGCAATACCATCTTGAAATCAGTCTTTGGGTTCTCCTCTTGCTTCTTCTTGGTAGCAGGCTTTGATTGTCTAGAACCAGAAGTTCTAACTACTGAAGTTTATACTTCAGAAGTTTTGTACTTCTCTGGATTTGCAGCCTTGTCATCCTTGAGTCTTTTGTATGTGTCAAATAATTTGTCTTCTCTCCATTTTGACACTGAGGCTTTTGAACCAAAATCATTGGCTACCAATTCATCTATTATTTCAGCTCTATTTGCTCTTCTGTCTTTTTCAGTGGTAATCTTGTCAGCAACAAGTTGAGCTCTTCTTATAACCTCATCTATGGAGAGGCCTTTCAGTGAATAAGCTTTAGTCTTACTGTTCTTGGTAATGTAAGAATTCAGTTGTTGTCTTTTGTCTTCCTCAGCAACTCTTTCAAGTGCAGCTTGTTTATTCAACTCTTCTTCATATGCTTTGAGTTTTTCAGTGTAGCTCATATCTTCCCTTGCTTCTAGGCTGTTCCAGATCTCATCTTCCTTTGCCTTCTTTTGTGCTGCAAGTAGACTCTTCTCCAGTAATTCTTTGGATATTGGAATGTCTTCAGTTGCCAGAGAAGGCTCTTCAGTTGAAATATTGGAAGTGTTAACTGCTGAAGGGTTGATAGAAGTATCAACTACTGAAGGATTGCCTTCAGTACTTTCAGAGTCTTCAGAAGTTTCTTCATTGAGTCCTTGGGAAGTTTCAGCTTCAACATCAGTTCCAGAAAGAAGCCTATCTTGATCTTTTATGTCTTTTTGGGCTTCTTCTTCCTCTTGTTGTTGTTGTAGAGCCACTTTTGCCTTTATCCTGTCTTCCAGTTACTCCCTTGGTTCATTAATCTTCTTCCCTTTTTTTCTTCATCCATTTCTGGAAGCCTGCCAGGTTGAGAAGTTCTACCAGATAACTCTACAAGCTGTCTTGTAATGTTGTCAATTTTGTTAGACATCTCAATTAGTTTGTTGTTGATCACCTCAAATTGAGTTATTGTCTTCAACTCCCAAGAAGTTGTGAAATTTTTGAGGTGATTGGATATGAGGGTGTTCATCATCTGGTATAGGGGACCATCTAGGCTGCATAGGTGGTTCAAATCTATGATAGATGACCCAGGGAATTGGGTAGGCATTTTTAGTGGATGGGGTGTATTTGGGTGATCTTCAGATTGTACTGAAGATTCCACTTTAGGGGAATCATGGATTAAGTGGTCTTTAACATGTTCTGTTGTGACCAGCTCTTTGAGCTTAGAGACAACAGATTCAGGACCTTCACTAGAAGGCGTCAATTCATCTGAATCATCTGAATCCCTGATGACATCCTCAATGAGGACATTATCAGTCGTATCATGAGCTGGGCCCAACCCAGTTATCTCATGAACCTCTGTTTCTTGGTTCTAAGGATTTCCTACCTCAGGCATAAAGCCTTCATCAGTCGTTTCCACAAATGAGATCTTAGCAATGTTACTTCTATCCTCAGATCCACTACTAGGTGGTAAATGAGTAGTAGCAGCCTCAAATGTATCTAAAGTCTCTAAGTTTGGGCTTAGAAACCTTGGTTCATCCTCATCTCTTGGGATAGGGCTAATGACATCCACTTCCATGTCAACTTCTGATGGTACTTCCCCTGTTTGATGTGGTTGTTGGGGAATGACATGTTCTGATGGGATTGTCTCTTTTAGCCCAGAGAGAAGTTTGGCAATTTCAATTGTTGTGTGTGATGTTTCTGGTTAAATAGTTTGGGGTAATGGTTCAGCAGTTTCAAAAGAAGGATCAGTAGTTATGGTCTTTTTAAATTTCTTTCTTTTGAAAAGAATGGTAATGGGTGCTCTTTTGGGGGTTTGAGATGGATGAGACTGAGAGAATGTTTCAATCACATCTTTGACAAGTGCAGATTGCACATCAGTAGTTTCAGGCATCTCAATTTCCTGAACTGCCTTTCTCATAGGGTTGGTGGGTTTATGTTTTTGTTGTTTGGTTTTCTTGGCCTTTTTGGGTGAGGGTTTGGAAGATGGTAGTTCCATGAGGACTGTTTGTTATTCCCCTTGGTCATCTTCTGGCCAGGCAGTCGGTTTATTATGCCTTGAGTAAGCTTGTGAGGATAATGGATTTAAAATAGTTGTTTTTCCCACAAGCACCCCATCTCCAAGTTCTTTATTTATGTATTGCATTATGAACCTAGGATACAACAAAAACTTCTTTTTAGAATTTTGGTGATGCAACACCAACTAATTAAAGAAAAGTGCAGATGCCCTGAATTTTGTTTCATTCACAATGGAATGAAAAATAGGTTGAAAAGTAGAGGTCATCTGATCATATGATCCAGTTTTTGGACTCAAGCACATGATGATGTAATGAAACAAAAGTTTAAATTTTGGTTCAAAATATTTCTTAAAAATGGTTGCATGTGAGAGAGTACCTTGGTAACCACACTCTGTCATGGTTAAATGGATTGCAGAGTTAGGAAAATGATCTGGTGCATCCGCATCATCCAAACCCAGTCTTATCCCCAATGTAGCTAGTGTGATTGCCATTACTTTCCCTTGGATGGTTGATTTTAGGGAAATAATTGGTCATTCATGTAGGATCGATGAACGGGTCAACCGACAATCACGAGGGTTATAGTCAGAGTGCGGAATCCTCTAAATATGTTCTAATAACAAAAACAACCAAGAAACAATGATATATGAGTAATTAACACACACAAATGGGTCAAAAGATTAAAGATTTTATCATTAAACAGAGCTCGAGTGTTTACAATGATCAAACCAGACCTTTCAGACCAGGGGAGGGTGTCAGCACCCAAACATTACCAAAACGCTACCAAAACGCCTGAAAGTTATCCTAATCGCCTGTCAGACCAGGGGAGGGTTTCAGCACCCAAACACTACCAAAACGCTTATAAACACCTCCAAACACCCTGAAACACGTCCAAACATCATATATACTAGCCTAGGGACATCATGCACTAACAGACTCCCCCTTGGACCAGGCTAGTATACGTACAGAGACATCAAAAGACAATGTTTATAACATAGCAAAAAAAACAACTTTACAAAACCTAAAACAGAAACAAACATAAATGACTAGCAGCAATATTTAGTCTTCTCATCACTTAGACATCGTCCTGATTCATGTAAGTCTCGACCAGTCGCATCCAACATGAACTTTGTTGACGTGGCAAAAGCGAATCACCCTCTAAAACTTCAAGGCTTGATCAGCTTCAGCTTTCAAGTGCTGAATGGGATACAGGAACAACGTCTCCACATCTTTTGCTGGGAGGTTGATAAGCCACATCGGGTCCCATATTCTGATTTTCCTACAAGGGTTTGGTGAGTTGCTCAAGACTATCATTGCTTCTGTTTTAGCTGCATCATAATGCCAGTAGTATAACTTTGAAGAGAAGTCTTGTTCAACCGGGACCAATGGTATCTTCGAAACGCTTTCTGGTGGCTTGACTTTGTGCTTCCAGATAGGGCTTTTAGTGATGGGATGGAGCTTGTCTGTCTTGAAGGATTTCTGATACTGAGGCCTGAACTGTTCCCGTTCTCCAGCACTTTCTCTTTTCAGAATATTGAAGAAGCCTCTAAGGTCACCGATAGACTCATGATACAATGGGTAGTGCAATCCAATTAAGTCACGAACATGCCAGAAACGTAGGCTGAGAACCTTCTTGTACGGCTGAAAGTAAAGGACATCGTCCTGCCAGTTGACTCCCAACATCCTAGCATGCTTGATGTAGGCCCAGCTGATTACATTTCCCGACATCTTAAATAAACGCTTCTTGAAAATAGATGCTTGTACCGGATCTTTCTTCTTCTCAGAATCACCTCCAGATGGAAACCATTTCGGATACTTCTACCTGATCTTATCATGTCTCTCATTCACTTTATCAGGTATAGGAGTAGGATCACTCTTGAGCATTTCTTCAGCCTCATTAAGGATCTCCTTAGAAATATTTAGAATCCCGGTGCCAGAATCATCAACAACATATTCTGGAGAAGGCACTCGGGTTCCATCTTCCATCTCAACCTCATGGTTGTCTGGATTTAGTTCTAGAGGAGTGTGACTTGCACCGGAAGATTCTCCAAGTGCTACGCCAAAAATCTTTTCTAAATCTTCAGGTGTGACCTCATGAGGTATCTCACCTTCTTCTAAATCATACTCAGAGGACTCAGGAGCTACATACAAGTTGCCATCATCATCATAAGCAAAATAGCTGCTTAGAGGCTCGACTATCTCTACAGCAACCATTGCTTGCTTTAGTGAATCCCGCATCTTTTGAATCTGATCTTTGAAAGGCTCCCCCTTAGCAGAAGAACCTGCTTCGGGATCCTTACCTTGTGTATCCCATCCTTTCTTTTGTCTCCTCTCTCCAGACCCGGTTGATGATCCGCCACCACCTGTGGCTCCAGGATCACCACTATCATCATCACTATCATCATCACTATCATCCTCACTATCATCCTCGTCATCATCACTATCATCATCACTATCATCCTCGTCATCTTCTTCATCATCAGAATCATCCGAATCAGTATCATATTTTGAACTTGTAGCACCCTTGAGTCTTGGAAGGTCTACAAATACCTGTTTCACCTTAGCCTTTAGCTCCTTGTTTCGTGCTCTGTACTTAGTGATCCGTTGTTCATTGTTCACATTTGTGATCTGCAGTTCCTTGTACTGAGCACCAAGCTGGCTGCACTGTGATTCAACACTGGCAAGTCTAGCTACAGTGCTTTGATGAGATTCTGTAAGCTACTGGTTTGACACTAGAAGCAATCTATTTGAAGCTTGCAGCTCTTTATTTGACTGGATGGTTTCACCGATCCACTCCAGCATAGCCCTTTCATTTTCTTCAACATTTGAATTTTGCCCCTTAACTCAGCAATATCACGCGCTTGAGCAGCAACTATAAAAGTTAGCTCATTAATCTGGCGTTGTAAATGATCATTAGAGGCCGGTGCTGAGGAAGCGGAGGGCAGATCGGTTGACTTAGAAGTCGGAGGTCGAACTTCTTGTCGCATTTTCTTTATCAGGTCACCAATAGGATTAGAAATGATCTGCGAACTTGTTACTGCTCCAGTAACTGAGACTGTCTCAGTGAAGATTACTGAAGCAGGCGTCGACATGGTGACACTTGCAGGCATGGCTGCACCTGTATGTGGTAGTTGAAGCTGCTGCTGCTGTTGTTGTTGCTGTTGTTGCTGTTGTTGTTGTCGTTGCTGCCTGGGAAGCTTAAATCGTCTTTTCCTTGAAGTTTTCTCCGTTTGTGGTTTGTGCGACATTCTCTTCTTTCCACGAACTTTATCTTTCTTTGCTGTAGTCTTTTGTCTTTTCGGAGGAGGAGAAGTGTCGAGCTCTGCGTCTATATCAGCAATGTCATCATCTCGATTATCATTTGCAGAAAGCGAGGATAAACAATGAATGAGGTCATTGTCGCCTTTTGCAATATGATCTCCTTCAGGTGATGCAAGATCTTCCAAGTCTTCCTCCATATCAGAATCACACTCAGAGTCACAGTCGGACGCTTCAGCTTCAGGAATAATAACGCCGGACTGACTTGAGCATTCTTCAACTCCAACTAGTGCATCAGAAGTTTGTTGGGCAAAACATGCTGCACCACCCTGGGGAGCTTCTTCTCCAGTGATTAGATGGTTCCAGTTGAAACCTTCATCAGCTTGAATTACCAGGGCTTGTCCTTGATTGTTGTTTGCAGGAGGCCTCTGGTTCTGGTTGTTTACTGGGACAAGAGCTCGTTCAGTATTTGGGTTAGGTTGTGTCTAAGCTTGCTGCCTCTGATTCTGATTGCCTCTGTTGTTGTTGAAGGGATTCTGATGCCCTTGTTGCTTCGGTCGGTCACATTTTCTTGCAAAATGTCCTTTGGTGCCACAGTTGTAGCACGTGACCTTAGGTTTATCAATCCCAAACTTAGTGTTGTTATTTATCAGAACATCTCTCCTCCCTGTCATGTCCATATACTCCTTTGCCCTTCTCACCACACTTGCGAAGTTCCACTGGATGTCTATCAGATCCATGTCATCTTTATCGATCTGCGCGTAATCCTCTTGTGTGAGATGAGGATTCCCGATCTGTCTTGCAACCAATCCACTGTAGGAGTTGACCAAGGTTGACAGTAGAGCCGTGTGTTCTTGGGCTATCTATACCGTCACCTTCTCAAAACCTGTTGTGTTAAGCTGCTCTGTGACTGGACTGGTCCGATAGCCACCATGACTTGAAGTTGACGCACCTCCATATCCACCATAACCTGTAGATGGGACACCACCAAACCCTGATGAAGAAGGTCCACCAAAGTTTGAAGTTGCCTGAGCTAGTGCTGCAAGATGAGAAAAAGGGTTAACACTAAATTGGTTAGTATTATAATTTAAAGGATATTGGTTTCCTTGTCCGAAGGGATAGACTGGAGGAGGAACGTCAGTTGGGGGACCATAGTTGTCTAAGGCATAAACTGGATTCGGGTTAACCACAAAAGCAGTCTGTGGTTTGGATCCACCCACACTGGCGTCCTGATGAGGGTTCTCGTAGTAGATACTGAGATTCTGTTGGATGAGCGCCTTGTTTGCCCTCCTGATCTCTTCTATCTCCTTGTTCTCCAGCTCGGTTATGAACTCATTGATGGAGAGTGTCTGATATGCATCGTTTGACTTCAGGATGTCTAGCCACTGATGCCAGTCAGGAGGTAGCGCCTCTGCAAATCTTTCCACAAGGTCTGCAGATGTGTACACGACCCTGTACTGATACATTTCGGACATCAAGTGGTAGTATCTTGAAGTCATATCTCTCAGCGACTCGTTCCCAATAGCATTGAAGTTCTTAAACTCTTTCTTTAGTTGATCCATTTTGACCTTCCGAGTCTTCAGATTTCCCTCGTTCCGTTCAGCAAGCGCTAACCAAAGCATCTGTGAAGTAGTGCACTATGCGAATTGATGAAGTATATCTTTGGGAAGTGCTTGTTTCAACGCTGACATCGCCTTCTTTTCGTAGTTGTACTTCTTCCTCTGATCTTCAGTCATATCTTCCAGTGAGATCGGAGTATTTGAGTTCTCAACCATATGCCTGCTGTACCCTGTCTCAATTGTTGACCATACGAGACCATCGATGCTCTCAACGTACTTCTGAAATCAGCCCTTCCATCCGGGGTAGTCGAACATGTATTGCAGTTTCGGTGCCCTATTCGAACTACCAGTCTCTAAGTCACATAAGAGAATGGATGACAGATGATTTGTCTGTTGATTTGCAGCAGCTGCGAGTGCCCACGGATTCGTATTCATTGCCTGCTGTTGAGCCGCTAGCACCCACGGTTTGGTTTCGGCAACATTCGCTTGCATTTGCGCTTGTTGCATCTGTTGCGCATTGCGCTCGGCTGATAATTGCCAAGGGTTCGTGGGTACGTTTGTTTGATTGTTCATTTGTTGGTTAAATTGTTGCCTTGGTTGATTTAAATGTCCCCACGGGTTTGCCATATGTTTATGTTCGTTAAAAGTCTGAAACTTATAGGCGATTGGGAATGTAATCACTAGTCTTAACACGTGATTGGTGTAATTGCTAGTGAACAGTTGAGCGATTAGAGTTTTAGGGGCGATTGGGTCACACCACATGATTAGGAGCCAATCACATGCACTATTTACGCGATTGGGCTAATCAACAGTGCTATTCAGGCGATTACAAGGCTAATCACTAGTACTATTCACGCGATTGGGCTAATCGCTAGCACTATTCACGCGATTGGGCTAATCACCAGAACTATTCACACGATTAGCTAATCACCAGAACTATTCACGCGATTGGGCTAATCACCAGAACTATTCACGTGATTGGTTGTCTAATCGCCTGATCTGATCTGTAAGTAAACTTTTGCTCAAAAACTACCATTTTTGCCTCAAAATATTATCCAAAACGATGTGTTTAATCCCCAAATGATTAGAAAAGTTTCCAAAACAGTTTTAGAACAAAACCTAATCAAAAACACATGTTTTCATCCATAAAAACACACTAAGAATTTGAAAATAAGGGTTTTTGATGAAAAACTCAAAGTTTCAAAGTTTAAACAGGTTTTTG
Organism: Ambrosia trifida; assembly: GCA_028751855.1. NCBI lineage: Eukaryota > Viridiplantae > Streptophyta > Magnoliopsida > Asterales > Asteraceae > Ambrosia > Ambrosia trifida. The sequence goes on along the minus strand of CM054128.1, from coordinate 128,836,981 downwards.
ATTAAAAATCACAACTTTCACACAAAACCCACCTGTTTTCACTCGTTTTTGTTATCAAAACGCTTGTGATATGAGCCTCGGCTCTGATATCACTTGTAAGATCGACGAACGGGTCAACCGACAATCACGAGGGTTATATTCAGAGTGCGGAATCCTCTAAACATGATCTATTAACAAAAACAACCAAGAAACAATGATATATGAGTAATTAACACACACAAATGGGTCAAAATATTAAAGATTTTATCATTAAACAGAGCTCGAGTGTTTACAATGATCAAACCAGACCTTTCAGACCAGGGGAGGGTGTTTGGAGAGTGTGTGTGGCAAGAACTCATGATTAGGGCAATGATTGGGCCTATTTATACCTCCTGTTCACGTACAGACCAGGTTAGGCAATTAGAACAGCTGTCCGCCATGCAGATCAGGCGATTGGCCTAGTTGCCTCTACATATACACGATTACAGCCAAATCGCAGAGTAACATGCGATTGAGTTACCTAATCGCCTGAAGGTTATCCTAATCGCCTGTCAGCACCCAAACACTACCAAAACGCTTATAAACACCTCCAAACACCCCGAAACATGTCCAAACATCATATATACTAGCCTAGGGACATCATGCACTAACAATTCACTGTCACCGTCTCAACGTTTTCCTAGAACTCATTAAGAGTTTCAGTATGGATTGGAGGATCAATGGTGAGGGCAGTGAAGTATTGGGATTGGACGACTTAATCAATGATTTCGTCGTATTGGGACCAGGCTTCATGTTTCTCAAAATAGCCTCTTTGATTGTGTCCTTGTTTCTGTATGAGAGCCATATGGTTTGTGTGTGTGGATCGAACGGTGTTTTTGTTTGCAGCTGAGGGTTTGAGAGTGTTTTTGAGAGAAAAGGAGGGAATTTTTGCTTTTTGAAAGGATAAGTGATGGAAAAGGTGCTTATCAGAAGTTTATAACTACCCTAGTTCAAACTTCTGAAGTGGGAAATGTCTGATTTACCCTTATTGACAAAACTACTGATGAAGAACAATTTTCATCAGTAGTTCCTACTTTCTCTTCAGTAGTTTGTTAACAACTGATGAGAATGTTTATAAACACTTTATTCATAACTTCTGAAGTTTATTTTATCAGAAGTTATTCATTTTTATGAAAATATCCCCATACTGATGTTTTGTACATCAGTAGTTTCTCTCTTTTTGTTTTTCAGAAGTTTTATAACAGTTAATGTAAGTGAAAGTAAAAATATGTGCAGTAAAATAAAAGAAACACTTACAAATTTAGCATCCCAAGCATGGATACTAACTTTTGAAATGTTGATGTGTCAAGGGGTTTAGTGAATATGTCAGCTATATGATTAGCTGTTGTCACATGCTTCACTTCAATCTTACATTTTTCATAGCAATCCCTTATGAAATGATACCTGATTTCAATATGTTTAGTTTTTTAAAACTGAACAGGATTTTGAATGATGCTAATGGTAGATTTACTGTCTACAAGCAATGGTGTCTTGGTCTCTTTGATTCCATAATCAAGAAGTTAATATTGGAGCCATTGTATCTGTGATGTACAACTTGTACCTGCAATGTATTCAGCTTCAGCAGTTGAAGGTGCAACAGATGTTTGCTTTTTTGATTTCCACGACACTAGACAGTTTCCCAGGAATTGACAACTACCAAATTTTTCTTGACATTTTACACCCTGCATAGTCACTATCTGAAAAAGCTGTTAACTTGGTATTGCTAGAAGCAGGATACCAAATTCCAAGAGTAGGAGTTCCTTTCAGATATCTGAAGATTCTTTTGACTGCAATGAGGTGTGATTCCCTAGGAGTTGATTCATATCTAGCACAAACACATGTTGAAAACATAATATCTGGTCTAGAAGCAGATAGATACAGAAGGGAACCTATCATATATCTATACATGGTTTGATTAACCTGTTTTCCTTGATCATATGGGTCAACTTGTGTGGTTGGTGTCATGGGAGTGGAACATAATTTATAGTCTTTTAAAGAAAACTTGTTCAATAATTCTTAAACATATTTAGATTGATGTATAAATGTTCCATTTGTTTGTTGTTTAATCTGCAGTCCTAAAAAGTACTGCAGTTCTCCCATTGTACTCATCTCAAATTTTGATTGCATGAGTTTCTTGAATTCATCACACAATTTTGTGTTAGTTGAACCAAATATGATATCATCAACAAAAATTTGAACAAGTAAGACATGATTTCCAACATGTTTTATGAAAAGAGTTTCATCAATGGAGCCTCATGTGAAGATATTTTTGAGTAAAAAGTTTGAAAGTGTTTCATACCAGGCACTAGGAGCCTGTTTTAGCCCATAAAGAGCCTTGTGAAGTTTGTACACCCACTCAAGATGAGAAGGATCCTCAAACCTAGGTAGCTGACAGACATACACTTCCTCTTTAATTTTTCCATACAAAAATGCACTCTTAACATCCATTTGTAAAACTATAATTTTGTTGGAAATTGCTTAAGCCAAAAATAACCTGATAGCTTCAAGTCTTGCAACTGGAGCAAAGGTTTCATCATAGTCAATTCCCTCTTCTTGAGAATAACCTTGTACCACCAGTCTTGCCTTGTTCTTGATAGTCATACCAGCTTCATCTTTGTCACACCCTCAAATTCCACTTGCGGAGTTTTACCGCGAGGCGCATGACAAACCAGGATCCAAACCAACGATCACAATAAACAAGTCTAAATGTAATTAATGCAATACCAAAACATAGTTTTAAAACCCCGTTTACATCGGAAGCTTATTCAAAATAAAGTTCAACATAAGTAACCAAAGTTCAATGTTTATGAAATCATGCAACTCTATCTAGACGCCGTGCAGACGCGTGCGCCCTAGTCCAGTCGTGCTACCTTAGCGACCTGAGAAAACATGTAAAAGTTTACGTCAGCACAAAAATGCTGGTGAGTTTACAGGTTTGCAGTTCAAGTACCAAGTCCACCTGTCCATACTATAACAAATAGAAAACCAGTATACGCTAGCTAGGCGTACGTTTTGTTACTACCACGATTGGAAAACCATTACTAACACGAATACCAGATGTTGTGCCCGAAAAGTTCCAATTGTTCCTGTTGTTCCTGTTTGAGACAATATGCACTCGCCCGGCCCTCCAAGCCGACGAGCGGGGTTGGTCACTCCCAATAGCGCTATTCACATTTCCCCGTTGTGCAAACCCGCACATTCATGGTTCCCCCCGGGACTTCCAAAGATCGTGTAGTATACGTTAGAACCCATAGTATGACAGAATTTACCAAACAATCGTTTTAACACATGTTTTCTCCCCCGAAAGTATAAAACCAGTTTAAAAGAGGGGCCGTAAACTCACCTTAAGTTGCTTTACTCCTAATCCCGAGTAAATTCAGCTGCTATGTTAGTCCCGTACAGTGGCGACCTAACATACGACAGTTACAAGTACTTAGACTAATAACCCGCAGGTTAATTAGTCCCTAGATGTCCAGACCATAACCAAGTTCGTTTAAAAATACCGTGACTGTTTAACTGACCCAAAGTACAAGACTCGACATCCCATTGGTGACCCGAGACTCCCCGTGTTATGTTTACGCTCCAAAACATACCATAACGCAAGTATACTTAACATACGTTAACACACAACAAGTTATAGCACATAGTTCACGTATCACCGAAATACATCCAAATATATGTTACCAAGTTATTAGACATGTTACAAGGTTCCTAGCATGTTACTACATGTCAAATCGGGTCTCGGAATGCTAATTTACACTTACAGCAGCAGTACACGCGATTAGGAAAAGTCAACTAGCATTTAGGTTGGTCAACTAGCAATTAGGAATCCTAATCGCATGAATTACTAGCATTTAGGGCTATACCACATGTAACTACTAGCATTTAGGGCTATACCACATGTAAAACTAGCATTTAGGGCTATACCACATGTAAAACTAGCATTTAGGGCTAATCACATGAAGTTATAGGCGATTGGGGCTAATCACATGGTATCATTGGCGATTAGCACCCCAATCGCATGAGTTATAGGCGATTAGCATTGCTACTCGCCTGTAACCATGCTGTTCCGGTTTTTCGCGCGTTTAACACTCCAAATCAGATCCAGAACGTGTGTAACTACCCAATATCATCCCAAACACTATCCTAAACATGTTTAACCCAAAACCCTTCATTCAACCTCGTATAATCAGTCCTACATGCAACCAAAGCAATCCAAACATATACACATAGCATGCAACATTCAATTAACGCATGTAATCATAACCCTATTGTCCAATTACTGAGATTTCTATCATCATACTAACAATATTAATTCTGACCTAGCATGATAACACATCAAAACATCATCAAGATTCATAAAAATCCTATCTTTCTAATCATACATACCCATAACGCATGTTTATTAGTTATAATCCGATTAACAACCCTTATTGACGATTTTCAGAAAGCTTTTTCGTTTATGAACAGGTCTGGACCATTAGGGATTTATTAAAAACGTTTACAAAGTGTTATGGATGAGAATCAAACCTTGGAATTGTAAAAGGATGATGGTTAGACCTTGAAACCTTGTGTTTTTGATCAAAATCGCCTTCCAGAGGTTGTTTAAGTGTTTGGGGCGGTTATGGGACGACTAGGGTTTGTCTAATTGAGTTTAGGAGGTTAAGTGTTGTATTTATAGGCGTTTCTAGTCGTCCAGCCCGTTCCATGCGATTGTGCAGTTTTACACGCGATTAGGAATCCTAATCGCATGAACAGTAACGCGTTTGGGCCTAATCGCATGAACAGTCATGCGATCAGTCCCAGTCGCACCACATGATCCCCAGTCGCACTACATGATCCCCAGTCACACCACATGATCCCCAGTCACACCACATGATCCCCAGTCACACCACATGAACCCCGTTTTAACATATGTTAACACATATTAATGTACCGACAAGTCACATAATGATTGTAAACACATAACACAAGTAAATACACATATTCACACTCGTTCACCAATTCCCGGGACTCGAGACTCGTATGTTCCGTATGCCCTGACGATCCTACCGATCGTCACCGTTTGTACACTTGGTTAAGGACTGACATCTAACGAACCTCTAGACTAACATCCAATGATCTTCTAGACTAACCAATAGTTCCCGAACCATAACCCGACTTAACTAACCCAGTTAAGTACAATATACGCGTGACTCGCTAAGGTAGACTTTCATCTAGACAACGTTGTTAACCCGAATTTGCCAGGTGTCACATCATCCCCACGTTAAAAGAATTTTCGTCCCGAAAATTTGTACAGTACAGAAAGAACAAAAGAAATAACGAAGGAAACAAGCAAAAGGTAGAAACCAAAAGAGAGAGATTTACCCGAGTTGTCACATCATCCCCACGTTAAAAGGAATCTCGACTCGAGATTCATTCAGCTGCCGAAGAGATATGTCTCGACTCGAACGCTTCCTTAGGAAAGAGATGAGGATACTTAGACTTCATCTGATCCTCCCGTTCCCACGTATATTCCGGTCCCCGGTTCGAGTTCCACCGAACCTTAACGATACGAATCTTGCTGTGACGTAGGCTACGAATCTTGTAATCAAGGATCTCCACAGGTTCTTCCACAATCCGAAGACGATCATCAACCTTGATCTCTTCTAGTGGAACGATGAGAGACTCGTCAGCCAGACACTTCTTCAAGTTTGACACGTGAAAGACGTTATGTACGTTACCGAGCTCCGTCGGTAGATCAAGTCGATATGCCACCGGCCCAATCCGTTCCAGGATCGTAAATGGGCCGACATATCGTGGATTGAGTTTGCCACGCTTCCCAAAGCGTATGACGCCCTTCCACGGTGAGACTTTTAGAAGTACCTTGTCATTGACTTGGAATTCCAGTGGTTTGCGACGCTGATCAGCATAACTCTTTTGCCGGTCCCGTGCCGCCGCCAACCGATTTCGAATCTGTACGATCTTTTCCGAAGTTTCGTACACTAGTTCGGGCCCAGTGAGTTGACTCTCACCCACTTCAGCCCAACAAAGAGGAGAGCGGCATTTCCGTCCGTACAGTGCCTCGAACGGAGCAGCCTTGATGCTCGTGTGATAACTGTTGTTGTACGAGAATTCTACCAACGGCAGATGAGCTTCCCAACCCTTCCCAAAATCGATCACACACGCCCGCAGCATGTCTTCTAAAGTTTGAATCGTACGCTCACTCTGACCGTCAGTCTGTGGATGGTAAGCCGTACTCATGTCTAGTTGGGTACCCAAAGCCTTGTGCAAGGACTTCCAGAAGTGAGAAGTAAAGCGAGAATCGCGATCCGAGATTATAGAAACTGGCACCCCGTGCTTAGAAACAACTTCTTTCAAGTAAAGGCGAGCCAAACGATCCATGGTGTCGGTCTCCTTAATAGCAAGAAAATGAGCTGATTTCGTCAACCGATCGACGATCACCCATATCTTGTCGTTCCCGCTTGGTGACTTAGGAAGTTGTGTGACAAAATCCATAGTAATCCGTTCCCATTTCCATTCCGGAATTTCAGGTTGTTGCAGGAGACCCGACGGTTTCTGGTATTCCACCTTGACCTTAGCACAAGTCAAGCATTTGCTCACGTATGAGGCTATGTCCGACCTCATGTTTGGCCACCAGTAAAGCACCTTCAGATCTTGGTACATCTTATCCGAACCAGGATGAATAGAATACCGGGACTTATGAGCCTCATCAAGAACAAGCTCCCGTAGTCCCCCGAATAAAGGAACCCATATGCGTTCTGCGAAATAGTGCAGGCCATCAGGCCTTCGCTCTAGGTGCTTGTCGGCACCGTGCATAGTTTCAGCTTTAAGGTTTTCCTCCTTCAAAGCTTCCAATTGGGCAGAACGGAGTTGATCAGGTAACGACGAATGGATAGTGAGCTGCAATGCCCGAACGCGACGAGGTTTAGAAGATTCCTTCCTGCTCAAGGCGTCTGCTACAACATTCGCCTTGCCAGGATGGTACTTAATAGCACAATCATAGTCGTTCAAAAGTTCGATCCAACGGCGCTGCCGTATGTTCAAGTGTTGTTGGTCGAAAATGTGTTGGAGACTCTTGTGATCGGTGTAGATGGTGCATTTGGTACCGTACAAGTAATGTCTCCAAATTTTCAACGCGAATACCACGGCACCCAACTCCAAGTCATGAGTTGTGTAGTTCTTCTCGTGCACTTTGAGTTGACGAGAAGCATACGCAATCACTTTCTCGCGTTGCATCAACACGCAACCGAGTCCATGAATGGAAGCATCACAGTAAACGACAAAATCATCAGGACCCTCAGGTAAAGACAGAATAGGAGCAGAACACAGTTTAGACTTTAGTTCCTCAAACGCGGACTCTTGTGATTCACCCCAGTCGAACTTCCTATCCTTCTGAGTGAGAGTGGTGAGGGGTTGAGCAATCTTCGAGAACCCCTGAATGAAACGACGATAGTAGCCCGCAAGGCCTAGGAATTGCCGCACCTCAGTTGGCGTCTTTGGTGCTCCCCAGTCCTTGATCGCTTCGATTTTAGCTGGATCGACGTGAATCCCTAGTTCATTAACCACATGTCCTAGGAATTGAACTTCGCGTAACCAAAAGTCACACTTTGAGAACTTGGCGTAAAGTTGCTCCCGTCGTAAAAGTTCCAAAACTAACCGCAGATGTTCCCCGTGTTCGGTCTCGTTCTTGGAGTAGATCAGAATGTCATCAATAAACACAATGACGAACTTGTCCAGATATGGTTTACAGACGCGGTTCATCAAGTCCATGAAAACCGCCGGTGCGTTCGTGAGACCGAAAGGCATGACCAAGAATTCGAAATGGCCATAACGTGTTCGAAAAGCAGTCTTCGCGACGTCAGCCTCCCTGACGCGCAGCTGGTGATAACCGGACCTCAAGTCGATCTTGGAATAATAACTAGAACCCTGAAGCTGGTCGAATAGATCATCGATACGTGGAAGAGGATAACGGTTCTTGATGGTCAACTTGTTCAGCTCTCTGTAGTCTACACACAATCGGAAACTCCCATCCTTCTTCTTGACAAATAAAATCGGGGCTCCCCAAGGGGAAGAACTTGGACGGATGAAACCCTTATCCAAGAGTTCCTGTAACTGACTAGACAACTCCTGCATCTCGGGAGGTGCAAGACGATAGGGGGCCCGAGCAATAGGAGCAGCCCCCGGTACAAGATCAATACCGAACTCGACTTGACGATGAGGAGGAAGACCAGATAAATCATCGGGAAAAACATCAGAAAACTCGCGTACCACCGGAATGTCGTCAATCTTCTTCTCATCACTAGTGGAAACAGATAAGAGCGCCAAAACGGCTGGATAACCCTTTCGAAGACACTTAAGGGCTTTCATGCAAGAGATGATATTTAGCGAAACACCACCCTTGATACCGTACACCGAAAGAAATTCTCCATCAGGGAGAGGAATCCGAATAACCTTATCGTAACAGACGATCTCCGCGCGATACAGTGATAACCAATCCATTCCTACCACAACGTCAAAACTACCCAATGGTACTGGCATAAGGTCGATGGGGAACGATAAACCCGACAACCCTAACTGACACTCCCGAAGAACACTAGTAGCTTCAATTGTTTTACCGTCAGCCAACTCAATAATATACTTGGTCTCTAATGGTACAGATACTACATCTAGCAGTCGACTAACATTCATGGATACAAAACTCTTGTCGGCACCAGAATCAAACAACACGCTAACAGAGTGATTATTGAGAAGAAACGTACCGGTGACTGTATCAGGGTCCTGCCTAGCCTCAGCAGCTCCAATGACGAAGGCACGTGCATTTCTGCCGCCGCCCCCGTTGTTCCCATTACCGTTGTTTCCACCCTGCTTCAATTTTGGGCAATCCTTCTTGTAATGCCCAGTGTCACCACAGTTGTAGCATCCCTGTTTCCCTGTAGTACCCTGAGTAGTCGGAGCTGAACTGTTAGTCGGAGCCTGAGTTGACGGAAGTGTAACCCGACAATCTTTAGCATAGTGGCCTGTTCGCTGGCAGCGGTGACAACGGTTACTGTCGCAGTTCCCTTGGTGATGGCGTCCACACTTGTTGCATTTGGGCAGTTTTCCCGCATAACCACCCTGCTTATTACCCGAAGACGATGAACCCCCATTATCAAACTTTTTACCCTGCTGTGCAGACCCAGACCCTTTCCCGTCATTTTCCCACTTGCGCTTATTGTTCTCTGGAGTCTTAGCAGTCGAACCTTTCGCCGGCAAAATCCCCTCATTCACCTTTAAATTAGTCATCCTATGTGCAGATCGAACTACCTCCGCATAAGTAGGATGATTCCCAGCAGCCACTAACCCTGCAATTTCCGGCACCAACCCTGAGACATAATGTTCAATCTTACGATACTCTGGCACGTGCAAATCGGGACATAGCACTGCCAACTCATTTCTCCTCACAGTATACTTCTCGATTTCCGATCCAGTCATCTTGAGGTTCCACACCTCATGCTCCAGCTTCTGTACCTCTTCCCTCGGGCAATACTCCCGCTTCAGCAACTGCACAAAGTTCTCCCACGGCATAGCATATGCCTCCCCAATACCCATATTCTGGGTAATACCATTCCACCAAGTCAATGCCACGTCCTGAAATAACGCAGCCGAATACTTCACCCGATCTTCTGGGAGACAGTTACACATCAGGAATACCGACTCCACTTTCTCCAACCACCTAAGCAAACTGACCGCACCCTCAGTGCCAGAGAATTCCTGGGGCTTGCAGTCCCGGAACATCTTGTAGGTGCACATGGGTGGGGGTGGGTCAACAGGACCACCTGAAATGAAACGTATGAGAAACCACGAATAACGTAAACAAGGCTCACCAATGAGGCAAGGAAAATGGATAAAACAACTTACCACCACCGTTGTGCCCTAACTGAAAGGCAGCCTGGAGCAAGTTGTTCAGATCAGCCTGAGACAGGTTAATACCTCCACCACGACCACCAGCACCACCACGACCACCACCGCGTCCACCATTGCGACCACCTCCTCGTCCTCCACGCACTCCAGACATGATTCTGGCAGAAAGAACGAGAAAATTTAGTTTCGCAGTTAAAGATAACCACTAATGTTCACAAGATTAAAGCCAGATCCAATCCAGGACTATCCTCTCAAACCCAGAGCTCACTAGTGCTTCCATGCATTTCGTTTTATGATTTTGTGTGCACCCAAAATGATAAAACGCTCTACATGGTCCTCCAAGTGTTCTCCTAGTTCAAAGTTCAAATCACCGAACATAGACTCTTAGCTACACACCGTAATACTACGGTAGTTCATGACAAGTGTTTCTATTGGAATACGAAAGGGAGATGTCCGAGCCTTGGACAAATCTCAAGAGCACACGAGTTACCCCAATAGACCACACTGCCTAGAAAACAAGTAACCCAACCTAAGATAGAACGGATGATGTAACGTAGAAAGACCAACGATTTAGAGACACCCCGACAAGACCATACGTAAACCATTATAACGTTTAGTACCATGTGATCGTCTAGTGTGTGCGACTCGGCTATAGACTAGACTCTACATGCAGTCCTAGTTCACTATAACCTGGCTCTGATACCAATCTGTCACACCCTCAAATTCCACTTGCGTAGTTTTACCGCGAGGCGCATGACAAACCAGGATCCAAACCAACGATCACAATAAACAAGTCTAAATGTAATTAATGCAATACCAAAACATAGTTTTATAACCCCGTTTACATCGGAAGCTTATTCAAAATAAAGTTCAACATAAGTAACCAAAGTTCAATGTTTATGAAATCATGCAACTCTATCTAGACGCCGTGCAGACGCGTGCGCCCTAGTCCAGTCGTGCTACCTTAGCGACCTGAGAAAACATGTAAAAGTTTACGTCAGCACAAAAATGCTGGTGAGTTTACAGGTTTGCAGTTCAAGTACCAAGTCCACCTGTCCATACTATAACAAATAGAAAACCAGTATACGCTAGCTAGGCGTACGTTTTGTTACTACCACGATTGGAAAACCATTACTAACACGAATACCAGATGTTGTGCCCGAAAAGTTCCAATTGTTCCTGTTGTTCCTGTTTGAGACAATATGCACTCGCCCGGCCCTCCAAGCCGACGAGCGGGGTTGGTCACTCCCAATAGCGCTATTCACATTTCCCCGTTGTGCAAACCCGCACATTCATGGTTCCCCCCGGGACTTCCAAAGATCGTGTAGTATACGTTAGAACCCATAGTATGACAGAATTTACCAAACAATCGTTTTAACACATGTTTTCTCCCCCGAAAGTATAAAACCAGTTTAAAAGAGGGGCCGTAAACTCACCTTAAGTTGCTTTACTCCTAATCCCGAGTAAATTCAGCTGCTATGTTAGTCCCGTACAGTGGCGACCTAACATACGACAGTTACAAGTACTTAGACTAATAACCCGCAGGTTAATTAGTCCCTAGATGTCCAGACCATAACCAAGTTCGTTTAAAAATACCGTGACTGTTTAACTGACCCAAAGTACAAGACTCGACATCCCATTGGTGACCCGAGACTCCCCGTGTTATGTTTACGCTCCAAAACATACCATAACGCAAGTATACTTAACATACGTTAACACACAACAAGTTATAGCACATAGTTCACGTATCACCGAAATACATCCAAATATATGTTACCAAGTTATTAGACATGTTACAAGGTTCCTAGCATGTTACTACATGTCAAATCGGGTCTCGGAATGCTAATTTACACTTACAGCAGCAGTACACGCGATTAGGAAAAGTCAACTAGCATTTAGGTTGGTCAACTAGCAATTAGGAATCCTAATCGCATGAATTACTAGCATTTAGGGCTATACCACATGTAACTACTAGCATTTAGGGCTATACCACATGTAAAACTAGCATTTAGGGCTATACCACATGTAAAACTAGCATTTAGGGCTAATCACATGAAGTTATAGGCGATTGGGGCTAATCACATGGTATCATTGGCGATTAGCACCCCAATCGCATGAGTTATAGGCGATTAGCATTGCTACTCGCCTGTAACCATGCTGTTCCGGTTTTTCGCGCGTTTAACACTCCAAATCAGATCCAGAACGTGTGTAACTACCCAATATCATCCCAAACACTATCCTAAACATGTTTAACCCAAAACCCTTCATTCAACCTCGTATAATCAGTCCTACATGCAACCAAAGCAATCCAAACATATACACATAGCATGCAACATTCAATTAACGCATGTAATCATAACCCTATTGTCCAATTACTGAGATTTCTATCATCATACTAACAATATTAATTCTGACCTAGCATGATAACACATCAAAACATCATCAAGATTCATAAAAATCCTATCTTTCTAATCATACATACCCATAACGCATGTTTATTAGTTATAATCCGATTAACAACCCTTATTGACGATTTTCAGAAAGCTTTTTCGTTTATGAACAGGTCTGGACCATTAGGGATTTATTAAAAACGTTTACAAAGTGTTATGGATGAGAATCAAACCTTGGAATTGTAAAAGGATGATGGTTAGACCTTGAAACCTTGTGTTTTTGATCAAAATCGCCTTCCAGAGGTTGTTTAAGTGTTTGGGGCGGTTATGGGACGACTAGGGTTTGTCTAATTGAGTTTAGGAGGTTAAGTGTTGTATTTATAGGCGTTTCTAGTCGTCCAGCCCGTTCCATGCGATTGTGCAGTTTTACACGCGATTAGGAATCCTAATCGCATGAACAGTAACGCGTTTGGGCCTAATCGCATGAACAGTCATGCGATCAGTCCCAGTCGCACCACATGATCCCCAGTCGCACTACATGATCCCCAGTCACACCACATGATCCCCAGTCACACCACATGATCCCCAGTCACACCACATGAACCCCGTTTTAACATATGTTAACACATATTAATGTACCGACAAGTCACATAATGATTGTAAACACATAACACAAGTAAATACACATATTCACACTCGTTCACCAATTCCCGGGACTCGAGACTCGTATGTTCCGTATGCCCTGACGATCCTACCGATCGTCACCGTTTGTACACTTGGTTAAGGACTGACATCTAACGAACCTCTAGACTAACATCCAATGATCTTCTAGACTAACCAATAGTTCCCGAACCATAACCCGACTTAACTAACCCAGTTAAGTACAATATACGCATGACTCGCTAAGGTAGACTTTCATCTAGACAACGTTGTTAACCCGAATTTGCCAGGTGTCACAATCTTGTTTATTCCGAAAAACCCATCTTGTGCCAATTGGTAGCTTGTTTGATGGCAAGGGACGGATTTCCCAGACCTGTTGCTTCCTGAATTGGAGCAACTCTTCTTGCATATCTTGAACCTAATTGTTGTCTTTGAGGGCTTCTTGATACTTATTAGGTTCCAACTGAGAAATGAATGCTGAGAAGAAGCAAAAGTTGGAAAGCTGATTTCTTGTGAGAACACCTGATGCAATATCACCCATGACTTGATCCAATGGATGATCCTTGTGTTCAATCAGTTATTGTAAACCACTGACAGGTGTAGGTGGCTCTTGTACTTCTTCAAACAAACCACTGAGGTTTATTATATCTGGTTCATCTGTTTGAACATCATCAATAGTTATAGGAGCTGAAACAGATGTTTGAGTTTGTACATCAGCAGTTGTTGAATCAGAAGTTTGTGAAACTCGGTTTAAAAGTTGACTTAATGACTGTATTAGGAGTCCATGTTCATCAAACCTTTGATCACCATAATAAATAGGTTTAGATGAAATGACAGTCTTTTCAGGTCCGAAATGGAAACTGTCAAGGTCAAAGAGTTCAGCAGGATGTGTTGGAATGAGAGTGTGTTTTGACTCATTGAACTTGACATTCAGTGTTTCTTCTACTATCTTGGTTCTTGAATTAAAAACCTTGTAGGCTTTTCTAGTGGAAGACTAACCAAGAAAATAACTTGAATCAACTTTTGCAGCAAACTTTGAAATAGATAGAGTCTTTATTGTTTATAATGAAACATTGACATCCAAAAGCCCTGAAAATGGAGATAAGGGGCTTAATGCCATGAAGAACTTCATAGGCAGTTTTGGAGTGTCTCTTGTTGACAAGGACTCTATTCTAAACATAACATGCATTGTTGACTGCATCAGCCCAGAAATACAATGGTAGGCCTGAATCAACTAACATGGTTCTTGCTGCTCCAATTAGTGTTCTGTTCTTCCTTTCTACCACACCATTTTGTTTAGTAGTTCTGGGAACACTGAATTGTCTAACAATCCCTTTAGACAAGCATAATTCATCCAGAGTTTTATTCCTGAATTCTATCCCATTGTCACTTCTAATGGCTTTGACAGAAAGAAAATATTGTTTCTCTACTTGTAGAATGAAGAACTTGATGATTTCAGTTGCCTCATCATTGGAAAATAAGAAGAAGACCCATGTGAATCTTGAATAGTCATCAATGATGACTAGGCAGTACTTCTTCTTAACAAGGCTCATGATTTTGACTGGCCCAAATAAGTCCATATGGAGTAGTTGAAGACATGCAGTTGTTTTTTATTTTTCCATAGACTTATAGGAGGACTTATGTTATTTTCACTTTAAACAGGATACACAGTGTTCTTGACACTGGTATACTTTCAAGGGTAGACCTCTGACCAAACCCATTTTTGTGACTTTATTTATGGTTTTAAAGTTCACATGGCCAAGTCTCCCGTGCCAGAGATCAGTCGCTAAAGTTGATGCCCTTGAGAAGAAACAGGCAGTGTTGTTTAGTACTTTGTCCTTCTCAATGTCCACTGCATAGACATTGCCACATCTTTTGGCTATCAACAAAGTATGATCTTCAATGATCTTCTATATCAACTTCTGGCCTTCTGGTGATATGATCTTGCATGTTGTCTTTGTGGAAAAGGAAGAATATCCTTTATCACACATTTCTGACACACTTAGCAAGTTGTACTCTAGGTTTTCAACACTACACCAAAATATGCCTACGGCCACACAAAAAAAAGTGTGACCATAGGCCTTTCGCCACACTTTTTTTTTTCCAGCTCAAGTGTGATCATAGGTCGAGTCATCGTAGGTATCATACGACCACATTCACATTTAGTGGCCGTAGCACTTAAAAAGTGTGGCTAAAGGATACCAATATTTCTTTTTGAAATCAAAGCATTATGTCTATTAAATGTGACTAAAGGATAGTAATGGTCATATGAAATCACTCTAAGTATGGCCATTTTAGTTATATAGTCACTAAAAGTTTTGTTTTAGCCACATCAATTAAAAAAAATATGTGGCAAAAATGATTGTTTTAATAAGCTTTCCATCTATTAACTTTGGCTAAAGGGTAGGAATGGCAACATGAATTCACTCTAAGTAGTAGCGTCCAGCTGCATTCAAGACAAGCTTCGTTTCATGACACCTTGAAGCTATGCAGCAGCAACAACCAAGCCAATTGCAAACAAATCACAATAAAATACACATTTTGGAATTACTATGCTAGACTTACATACACACCTGAATTCAGCCACAGTTAAATGGCTAGGCAAACAGTCAACACCATCAAAATATGGTGAGCTTCTACAACTAGTGTAAAAAACGTTATTTGATTGCAATTACTGTTGGGTCTGCTGACCTGGAGAAGAACAGGTGATTGAAAAG
The DNA here is from genome assembly GCA_028751855.1 of Ambrosia trifida. Lineage (NCBI taxonomy): Eukaryota > Viridiplantae > Streptophyta > Magnoliopsida > Asterales > Asteraceae > Ambrosia > Ambrosia trifida. The sequence continues at coordinate 128,821,293 of CM054128.1, read as the reverse complement.
CCAAAATATGCTAACAGTTGATTCACACAAATAAACAGTCTTTACAACATACTCTTCTCAAAAGACTGCTTACCCTAACAACTGTTCCATCCAAACAACTGCTATGACAACTGCTGATACAAAGGATCAGTATGACCAGACCATTTCAGTCTTCCACCACTTTAGTAAATCAATGTGGGCAGGCCATTTCTTCAGCCTGCACTCTTTCACCATTTTATATCTTTGCACCACTTTAGCTATTATCTGCCATCGAACAGTATGATGTATTTATTTAAATACAAACCATTTTAATTATTTTACATTAGAATAAAATATGAAGTCCTAAAGTAAACAAATCTATACAGTAGGCAGGAAAGTCATATGCAAACCAAGATTAGATGATAAGGTAGCAAGATGCAAACCAACATTGTAGTTTAGAATCGATAAGATATGAAGAAATGATGTATTTTATATTTGAGTAACTTAATAACAAATGTAAGAATTCTTGAAGGCACTACTTACCAAAGAAAAATCAGTTGCTGGGAACATGTGGTTGTATTCACTTATACTTATCATCCTATCACAAGAGGGAACATCTTATGTGAATTGTAATAAAATGATTTTAGCAACATATAAATAATATTGTAGCTCAATAGGGTTGGATAACTGCTCCAAATAGGCACATCTATTAGGTATAAGATAAGGGCCAAGTTACTAATAATTTGGCGTCTGCAGCAGCATCAAGAGTTGTTGCACATGTAGCTCTTGCCCATAAATTAAAAGGAATTAAACCATTCCCTATCAAAATACATTGTTAAATAATATATAGTTAAAGTTGCTTGTACGAAAGCAACGACCAATGAGTAACCTTTTACACAAAATAACCTGGCACTACCTTTATTCACTACATCATGCATCCATCTCAATTCAATATTGGCTTAAGCAATCCTGGAAAAAGAAGAAAGAGATAAATATTAATCTAGATGTAATAAGCTTAACCATAAGTATAACATGCCAGAAAGAGAAAAACAAAATAATAAATAATTAAATAACCTCTCGGCTCATAAAATTGTTTATAAAACGGTAACTCAATTCCATTTTTTACTTAACTATTGAACTATTTTGTTGGAAGTTTATTTTCATCACCAAAGGTTGTAAAAGCAACCTTAGCTACAAAAGTTGCAGCTTGTAGACTAACCACTTAGAAAAGGTCTTGTTGAGTTCAACATGATATCCATTTACAATATTACTTATGGGCATATGTTGTTGCACCCTTTTGTCAGCAGATGATATGTCCTACAACATAAATCAAGATTATATAATCCCCTGTATTGTTAAATGATAATTTAATTCAATTAACTTCAATAACAAAAATTAAGATACATTCCATATGTCACATAAAAGATGCAAAATCCATTTCAACTTGTGTTGTTTGCCGGCTAGAGTTTTACCGCATAATGCGGAGGTCATACCGGTATTAGCATGTTTTGTGGGGACACAGGTGTGGGTGGATCTGGTGGCTGTAATGGTGGTCATAGAAGGTGGTTTTGGTGGTGGTCGTAAAAGGTGGCTCTGCTGGTGGTCAAGGAGGTGACTGTGGCGATGGTCATCATAGCCGGCTTAATCTTTTAAATGGCCTTAAGCAGAATTTAGAAGCTGGGCCCTTTCGTGGAAAAATACATCAATCCTAACACATAGGAATATGATGATGCACATTTTGCATACAATTAAAGAGAATACGATGCAATTATGGCAGAAAGTTAAATCATACCTTTGTGCAATAATCTTTTTGGACTCTATGCAAGATCCAGTACCCTCCCAAATCCAAAGCTTTCAAGTTAATATTTCCAATCGCTTTGCACCAGATTCCATTAACCTTAATAAGCCTTTGGTCGTTATTTATACCCTTAACAAATAATATTACTTGAATTAGAAATTAAATGAACAAATATATTAAAAAGTTGTTAACCTTCTAGAAGCAACTTCCTTCCAAAAAGATTAAAACTTGACTCACCCTAACAAGTGAGAATAACAATAAAATATATTGAAAATTGTTTCTATAAATTGATTACATGGAAAAGAATTATAGAAATATTTGACTAAAGAAAAAAAATGAAAAAGAATTAAGAATAACAAGTTAACACCACCAATAAGAATGAAATTTATAAAATTAAAACAAGCTTCCATTTTCAAAGTCATGATATAAGCAAACATCGATTGAAAATGGTGTTGAAACCTAATCACTTGATAAAATGGAACAAGCAGACGCAACTACTAACAACTAACTCATTAATTGGTTTTTCGTATGTTGATACTGTGTAGGAAATTGTTGAACAAGCCTCTACAAAAATCAAGCCAACAAGAAACGACATTTTAGAACATACATAAAAATAAAGGAAGAACAACACAGGGTTGCGATGTTAATCATCATGATACCTTCATCTTTAGGACATTAATCGGTTGTCATTTACACAAGGTGGCTCTGGCGGCAGGGGAAAGGGTCGATGGTGGCTGTAAAGAGAACGCATAGAGAGAGAGAGAGAGAGAGGAGAAAGAGAGAGAGAGAGAACACATAATGAAGGCGGCGGTCTGTTTGTGTTTAGGGTTTGTGTCCGTGTTTGTGTTTAGGGTTTGCGGTTGGAGTGGTAATTTATTTTCAAGATGTTTTTCAACAATTGTGCATTATTTGCTTGTATAATGTGCTTAAAATGGTTGTACATGTTGCGAATGGTATAAAATGACTATATTGCCCATCTAATATGCTTTATAATATAGTATATATATATATATATATATATATATATATATATATATATTTACAGATACCTAAAAAAAAGAGCTGTTTGCATCAGCTGTTTGCCAAAACAGCTGTCCTTCACCAGATGTTTAACCATCAGATGTTTGCCACGTCTGCTCCTACAAGCAGCGTTTTGGCCACATCAGCGGTTTCACCAGAGCCTATAAAAACCCTGTTTTATCACAACAGTCGTTACACTGTCTCATTGTATTCAAAATACTGAAACCGCCTTCTTCATTCTCAAACCCTTAATCAAATTACACTCACTCTCACCTTCGGAATCCATTACAATGGATCTTCAAGCTAAAGCCACCCACAATTATCTCCCATATCTGGTAAAAACAGATGAAAATACTCCATTTCATTCCACCATTGACATCATCCTAAAATCCAAATACCTGACAATCCTAACTGCTGACGCCCCTATTTATCTTGATACTCTCCAAGAATTCTGGTTGAATGCTGAGTTTTTGCTTCAAGACAAAAATCCTACTTCCATTATATCAAAAATTGGTGAGACAAGTATCGTCATTACCCCCTCAACTCATATCCACAACCTTCTCACTTAATGACCTGTCCGGTAAAGACTCTTTCCCTAAACCAGAGCTTCACACAGAGTTTCAGGAAAGGGGGTATGATGCTCAGATGACTGGGTCAACACTTTTCAAAAAGTTTTTCCCACCAGTCATGAATTTTTTTTTCCATAACCTCCTTCCCTGTGTCTACGCTAAGTCCACTTCCTTTAATGAAATCCCATTGAGGATTCAGTACTTGGGCTATGCTATGTTGTCAGATTCTGACTTCAATCTATCCCAGGGACTGTTTATGGACTTAGTGTCAAATGTGAAGGCCATAAAGTCTGGGTCTAATAATGCTTTTCTAATTTACCCAAGAATTTTAAGTGTAATCCTTCAAAAGGTTTTACCAGAAAAAGTTTTCAAAAAGGGTGAGTCTATGCAAATGAAGAGTCTAACTGATGAAACTTTCACAAGAATGCTGGGTTCAAACACCCAAGAAAAAGTATCAAAAGTGTCAAAGGTTTCAAAAACACAAACAAAGAGGACTAAGACAACAACTGTTGTCCAAACCTCTGTTGTTGAGCCCACTGCTCCTGGTGATCATGGCACTACATCCAGTGCTGTGAAACCCACACCAGTCATTTCCAAAAGAAAACGTCCATCCACAAAAACCACCACCCAATCTCAAAAGAGACTTCTGGAAGATGAGATACCAGAAGATAACTCTGTTGCAACACAAAAGCAACTAGAAACCACTGTTGTTACTTCCTCACAACAGTTGGAAATATCTCAACCTATCCAAACTCCTCATGCATCCTCACAAAAGGATCATGTTGTAAGCCAAAGGGAAACACATCATGATACATTTGAGTCATTTGGCCATATGTTCACAAGCCCCTCTCGCAGGGCTAATTCTCTTTTTACTCCTCCACCCTCACCATCACATATTCAACAGACCATGCAACCTCTGTTTGAGGCTATTAACAAAACTCAGGAAAATCCCAGTTCCTCTCTTTCACCTGTCAATGAGAGTATACCTCCACAAGTTACTAGTACTGAGGAAATTCAATCAGCCATCCCACAAACAGATGAGGAGGTTACACCCCTAGAGTTCAATGCAACTCTAGGTGAGTTTTCAAGTGGAGCAGCCACTACTGATGTAGAGACCATTGTCTCACACCAGGACAGTGGTTACATAACTAAGACTCCCTTGAAGGCAACAACTGATGAGGCCACTATAGTGTCCCCAAAATCAGTTGGAAGTCCCCAGAACCAAGAAAAAGGGCATCTGGTTCTCATCCTTTCGATTCACCTCCTAGGACTGCATCAGTTAAAATACCAAGAATTGACGGCCAGAGTCCAAACCATTGAAACCTCTGTTGCTGATATCAAAACTGATGTCAAGTTAATATTGGAATCCTTGGCTACTCTCTCTAAGAGTCAACCATCCACAGCCGATATTGCTAGTGAGCTATGGAAATCTGTTTCTCCCATCATCATAGCTCACAGTAAACTAGCAGATCAGACTCATGAAACCTACATGGCAGAAATCAGAAACATGGTAGATGCTAGGTACAAAGATACCCATGCAGATATTCAGGCCATTAAAGACCATCTGCTGAAGACCACTGGCTCTGCCCCTACCACCATTCTCAGGGATGAAGATGATGATGAATTCACAGCTGATGATGCCAAAAAGGGGGAGAGTGGCAGAGATAGGTTGCCAAAGCTAGATCCCTTTGGTTGTCCACCTTCACAAAAAGGTAAATCAAAGTCTGCCAACAAACCAGGGTCTACTCAAACAGCACCACAACAACAACAAACTCAAACAGCATTACAACAACAACAACAAACTCAAACAGCACCACAACAACAACAAAAAACCAGCAAAGCTAAAGAAGTGGACAACTCTTCTAATGAAGAAGCTGAAAAAGCTGCTGAAGATAAGCAAAAGAGGGCTGACACTTTGGAAGTCAAAGCAGTGTTTTTGGTAAAACAGAAAAGAGAACAACAACAGGAAGTTGAAGATGTGGGTTCCTCTAAAAGGAAGAAAATGCCTGCCAAACATGATAGACAACCACCATCCAAACTGGCTGCCAAAACCACTACTGTTAAAACCACTGCTGACAAAACCTCTGCTCCTACCCAAACCACTGATAAAACCACAACATCTGAGCCTGACATCACTATCACCAAACCTACATCTGAACCTACAACCACATCACCAAATAAATCCCAAACATCTGCTGGTCCTACTAAGGTGCCAACAGATGTTAACACCACCATTGCTTCTACTCCACCATCATCAAAAATCTTGTATAAAAGGAAGAGGAAATCAACCTTTGTTGTACAGGATGAATACATACATACATCACCACACACCACTTCAACCACACAATCCACACCTATATCAGCCATTCCACTCTCTTCATTTTCACCACACACATAACAATTCAAATCCCATAGACCACCACCAACCATTACACCATTGGCTGTTCAGTATCCCCTTGAACTTGATCTACTCAAGGGAAAAATGCAATCCTTCTATAATACTGAACAACCATCTGAAAGATCATTCCTTTCTCTTCCACATTTCCCTGTTCCCCTAAACATTGACACATATCTAAAATACAATGCTGAACAGGCAGATGCCATCATTAAAGAGAAATGCAAAGGGAAGGATGACAGGACTGCTCAGGGCATCCATTCAGCAGAACTTAGCAAATTGAGAAGGATTGAAGATTTTGCTAAGACCCTGAGCAACTCCATGTCTGCCATGCCTCTCAACAGTGACATGGAAAGGAAGGTTAGGGAATCCCTTCTTGAACAGATCTTGGCAACCATGCCTTATAAAGCAAACAAGAAACAGTTTGCAGGCTAGACCACTCATGCTCTCAGAGAAGAACTTTTAAGGATTGAATAGTTGGCCAAGAATCCCCAAACTAAAGTCTCTGCCCCTGATTTTGGTAAAGGCAGAGATCCAGCCAGAGCATTGAAGTTTAAGAGGATGAGACAGGAAATTGTGGCTGCTGATTATGGGGAGATGAGGTCAGTTGCAAGATGGTCTGAGCTGAGGCTGGTTGAAACATACAAGAGACTAGAAGAAAACAGGAAGAAAGATCCCAGCCTACCCAGAAAACCTGTCTACTCTGATGAACCATTGATGAAGAGACCTCAACAGGCTTTTACATTAGACAGCTTACTGGACACTTCTGATCTATCAGCTGCTGCTAGAAGACTATTCAAGAAACAGAAAGAAATGTCTGAAGAAGATCAGAAGAAGTTTGTTGATACTTACATAAAGGAGGGTCTCTTCAATCAAGTACACTTTTTCTCAGATCCCACTACTGATAAGCTCAGAGAACTCATTGGGAGACCTCCATCACCAAACTCATCAAGAATAAAAGTGCACCTCAGCAAATACTCTGACTCAAAAATTCTAAAATGGAAGGTCAATAAAGACAACCATGAATTGACTTTGCTCAGGTCAGATGGAAAAGTTCAAAAGCTAACCATGGATGATGCATATAGCTTGTGTGTAAATGATCTCCAAACACTGCTGAACCTTGAGCTTAAAAGAGATGTAGAAGACCTATTTGCCTTGGACTTTGAACTTCAATTCAAAGGACAAATCAGAGAAAGTCTGATGAGAAATAAAGATCAAGAATAAAGCTTAGTTTTGGCATCATCTGTTCTAGGGGGAGATTGTTGGGTCTGTTGACCTAGAGAAGAACAGATGATTGAAAAGCCAAAATATGCTAACAATTGATTCACACAAATAAACAGTCTTTACAACATACTCTTCCCAAAAGACTGCTGACCCTAACAACTGTTCCATCCAAACAACTGCTATGACAACTGCTGATACAAAGGACTGCTAGAGAACAACTAATAGAGAACAACTGCTGACCAAAGGTCTGATGAAGAAACAACTGCTGATCAAGTACTGAAGACTAAAGGTCTGTTGGAGTCAACAGCACTTAGACTCCAACAGATGCTGCAAGACCATCAGCGTTTTCCCTCAACAGTAGTTTACTTTACAGTGTTTTGTAATACAACAGTAGTTTGTATAGGGCAGATGTTTTATGTTGTTATTCTGTCACTATCTTAGGTGACGTCAGCACAGGTCACCAGTGGTTTAGTTTTGTCTATAAATAGAATAGTGCTTGTACTGTTCTATTGCATCACACACAAACATTCTCTTAGACAAACAATCACTGTGAGATCAGGCTGAGGGGAAGTATTTGTATTGATTGTAATCTTTCAATTAATGAAAGCTTTTGATCAAAGAAAACATTTATTCCTGTTGTTTTGATTATTGTTTATCATTCCGCTACACTTTCCATATATACTTACATCATTCAATTCTCATCTTCTTCTAAATATTTCAAAACAATCAAACTCAGATCCTAACAATTACAAATCTATATACCAAACCCCCTTTTGCTCTATTCTCTATATCAAACCTTGGCACACTATAGTAAGCCCTGAAAACACGTCACTTAAACAATAGTTGATATCTATTAAACATAGCAACAACAAAATCTAGATGGACTAGAAGTTTACTAGAAGTGATAGAAAAAAGTTTACGAACCTGCGAACAAGGCCTCTAAGATGCTTGTAACGCAAACACCTGGACTTAGCAATGGCATACATTTAAAGAAATTGTAGTTATAATAAATATTTAGATAAGATGATTTACTTGTCCATGTGTCAGAGAGAGCATGGGAATGTGAGCATTAGCCTTGGCCATAGAATATATAACATTAGTTAAATCATCTACGACCGGAAGAGTAACATAATTAGCTGCTATAAGCATCGGTCCATGAGTGCATTAAGCATCAATCCATGAGTAAGATTATTTGTCTTCTAATGTACATCCAAAATGAAAAAAAAAAAACCAGGCATTTGCAGTTATTTCAAGAATAAAGACATTCAACATGAAAGTGTATATGCACTGATAATGTTTTATCAAATTCTATGCCTTCTAAAACAAAACTTGAATAACACATACCGTAGCTATCTCCGGGTCTTCTTGGCATTTTGTTTTAAGAAAATACTCCACTGCTTTCACATCATGATTAGTTATTTTCTTGATATTCTTCAGTTGAATTGCATTAGCTTCGTTAAATCCATCAACCAACCAACCTTGCACTTTTGCTTCAGATTAATTGCTCAACTTTGGAACCTCATTTACTTCTGGGATTCACGAGAGCTTTAGTATCCACTTGATCTAAAGTAATAAAACCACATACCCAAATCTATTAAAAATCAAATTTGTAGTGAATCTGCATGTCCACATACCCAAGTATTTTTTTTATAACACTATGATGCATTTAGGGTGATAACGGATAAGATATTCACCTTACTATTAAATGCCTCGATGTCATTTAGCCTGATAGAACAACTAATAAAATTTCCAGATTGAAAGTTCCGCCTGCATATCACGTACCATATCCTGTCAGGATCAGAAGTAGTAAGGTTACTGTTGCTTTAAAAAGTTCATGTATTTAGAAACGAACCATTGGAGGTGACTTTGATTTGAACATGTTGTTAAAGTTCTAACTAAATGAAGATTTATGATGTACACAATTAGCTGTTTTCATTTAAAGGTGCGCCTGAAATAAATGTATGATACGCGGATGGGTAATAGCAGGTCTGATACATTTGTTGGCTTTAGTAGCTAGATATAGGTGGAGGTGGATAGCGGCGGTAAAAGAAGTGTTCACTCACGCCGAATCTAAAGTCAACTTTTTTAACTGAGTATGACTCGGTAAAAAAGAAAAAAAATACATACCACCCAATTTGACCCATAATGTTATATTAGAGACCCAAACTGACAAACATTTAATTGCTTAGGTCCATGTCGTTACTAAGAGGAATCAGCTACTGTTGATGCAGGTCTAGTACCCCATATCATCATTCATCTAGTAAGAATTCCGAACAAAATTCCATATTACGAATACAAAGTATCCAGGTCATCATTTAGGACCCAAGAAAAACCTAGATAAAAACACACGCTGCTAAATTAAAGATAGAAGCATGAGTATTACCGCATCGGTGAATTCATGAAGAATATGAGGTCCTCCATGTGATGGCTTTAGAATAAACTCCACAAAATCAAGAACTTTCTCGGTCCAGAATGGCAATGAACCCTTATTTTCTGCCTTTTCAAATTCATTTTCTTTTGACGCCTTTCAGGGATATTCCCTGTGCATTTCTTCTTTCAAACAATCTAGAAGGATTGCAATTTGTGCAACCATTGCACCTTTTCAAATTACTGTAAAAAAAGAGACTCACATCATGCTCTTAAATCATGGCTTACCATTAAGGACAATCTATAGTATCTTGTTAAAGCCACTAGCATGTCAAATCTTATAATAGAAGATCTTGAAGTACCTAATAATAATATTATCCATTTACAAACCAAGGGTAAAAAGGTCAAAAGCCACAATCCATTATTCTAAATTTGAAAGAAAGTATAAAGGTTTTGTTAGACAAACAATATGACTAACAGCTTCTTAAAATCATACGACAATAAATTTTGTGTTTTAAATTGTATAATGCCATAAAAATAACAGTCTTTAACATGCTAGACCCTTAGATATCAAAATGCCACTGTAAACCTATAAATCAGATTATAAGCATTCAATGAAGAAACCCACAGCCACGTGAATTCTGTTGTAAGTGCTTACATTTGATTTTTTTTTAACATGGCATGATATTATTCTAACTTTATATAACTTATAAATGGTTTATTGCCTTGCAACTTTTGTGAAATGAATAAGTTTACAAGAACATCATAATAATTTCAATGTATTTAGTCCATCAAATGTAAAATAAACATTCAATATCAGACATATATGTTATCCAATTACCTAGCTCAGTAAGGATGTACTTATTTTCAAAAGAAATGTAGGAAGACATCCAACAATTCAAATCACATAATAGTTTCTGTAAAAAAAATGGACCATGAATAGCGCGTACTAAGTTAGGGCAAATACAACCTTCATGTTAAATAGCCAAACATCCAACAATTCAAAGTGACAATAAAATCACTGGTTCACCGCAAATTGGACAAAAGAATTACCATGACTTGGTCGAGAAATTTCCGCGTTAAACCACGCAACGACGCCAGTTCTTTGGCAAGCACATGGAACGTCTCGTACCATAAAGCATTTTGCACAAAACAACAAACAAACACCACCCGTCCACCGGGAAATCATGGACAAATGAAACTATGAACCAACTTCAACATTATCAATGATATTAGAAGGAAGCCCCAAATAAAATCATCAAAAATTTAATTGCACAGATGTTAGCGATTAAGGGGGACAATGTCAACTAAGAGTGAAATAATTAACTTACTTTTATTCCTTTGTGGCCACTCTTTTGACTGATGAAAGAACCTCCACCAACACAGAGTCATCCCAAAGAATTGAAGCTTTGGATTGGTATTTATGCAGAGAAATCGCGACATATGTTTCCTGTAACATTACAAACCATCGCATAAGAACAATATGTTAAAGATAACTGATCCAAAGGTGGGATATCAAAATTTTTCAGGGAAAAATACTATCTGCAAACTTATAATCTCCATACATGAAGCAACACTATTCTATAAGCAGAAAGTAATTTTTACACAAAAGACTTAACTTTTACTTGTAGAAATTAAAAAGAAAAGATTCATGACCTCCAAAATTAAGAAAACATATAAACTACCATCTTACCTGAGACTTGTGGAAGTTCGTCGCACCGTAAAGCAATTTGTGCAAAAAGATACACAAACACCACTAGGGAAATTGGTATTTAATCCTCCCCATGTCTTGCCCAAAAGCTTCGGTTGATCACCATCACCATATCCAGCAGTGTAGATGTAATATTCGAAATATATATATATATATATATATATATATATATATATATATATATATATAGGGTGTGGATAATATGGAAACCCTATCTTTTGGAAAAACCTTGCAAACTCTATTGTGACCATTGATCAAGTTTGATCAATGGTTCATAATTAATTTGTATATAATATTCAAAAGCAAGTGGGCCATTATAATAAAAAATAGGAATAAGGGTATTAAGGTAATCTTACTTTATGACACTTTTTTCTGAATCCTAGGTTTAAAAAGGTTGATTTGACACTTGTCAAGTCACCTCTCTCCTACTTTATGGCACTTTTTCCAGCACCAAAATTAACGTACGTTAGTGTTGTGATACAAAAATTCTGACCTCGTGTGAGACATCACTAACATGTGTAAACAGGCATATACTAAAAAAAACATAATAAAAGAACACATAATTATATGTGTATTTATTTAAGAATTGATAAAAAAATTCTGATCTCGTGTGAGACATCGCTAACATGGGTTATCAGCCATATACTAACAGAACATATTAAAAGAACACATAAAATGTGTATTTATTTAAGAAATGACAAAAACGATCATAACAATCAACACTAAAAACATATCAAAAATCGTTTAATACAAACATAATTATTTGTGAATTTTCAAAAAAAAACTATCATAACAACATAGAAAAAATCTAGCTATGTTTCGTTCTTAATCCTCATCATCATCTTTAACTCAAAACATCTATTCACCTACAAAAAAAAAAAAAAAAGTAAACACGTGTTAGTTGGGCTCTACAAAACACATAATGGGACATCAGTGACATGTGTTAGTGTATTCTAAAATATATGTTTTACTGAAATAATGTATGTCATACAAATTGTAACACATGTTAGTTAGGTATATAGACATCACTAACATGTGAAAAGGGCGTATACTTAGATATGCTTTCTGAAATAATGTATGTCATATGAACCCTAAAAAGAATAAACCCTTTTTCAGTTTCATAAACATGTGTTAGTCGGGTATATACTAACATGTGTTAACATCACTAACATGTGATAGGGCGTATACTAACATATCTTTCCTGAAATAATGTATGTCATATGAACCCTAACACCTGTTAGTTAGGCATATACTAGCATGTGTTAGCAACACTAACATGTGTATAAAAAAATATCACATACCACAGCCACATCACTAACATGTGTATAAAAACACATGTTAGTTGAACCCTAACACCTAACACTTGTTAGTTAGGCATATACTAACATGTGTTAGAATCACTAACATGTGTATAAACAACACCAAATATGTAGTGCCAAGTGTATCATACTCAATTTTACAATTATGTTAATACAACTACTCAAATAGGATTAATAGGGTTTAAAATCCAGCAATAATAAATTTAAAAAATCAAATCAGAACTAATCCAAATCCATATACCAAAAAATTATCCTCATATTCATAAAATATATAATATAATAAAAGACATCAGTAGCATGTGTTAGCATATTCTAAAACATATATTTTACTGAAAATAACGCATGTCACATGGACCCTAACACCTGTTAGTTGGGCATATACTAGCATGTGTTAGCATCACTAACGTCTGTGAGCATACACAACTCGAACCGCAAAAAATAGGCATGCACCCTAGACGAGTTCATAACACTTTCACTTTCCAAAAAAAATATTAAATAGAATACAAAAATATACCGATTGCTCTATTATCCATTAGTTTCAGTTTTCACATAGCCAAAACCCAATTTGATCAAGCTAATTTAAACACCCCATTCACCAAAAGATTAAAAATTTATAATCTTTATAAAAAAACATCACTTACCACTGCCACATCATCAACGCCGCCTTCTTCCTATAGCCTACTCGTGAAAACTAACACTAGAACAGATACACATGTTAGTTGGGATCCTCAAACACATAATGGGGCATCACTAACATGTGTTAGCATATACTAACATAAAAAGACTACAAATTTATTCATCAATCACATGTGATTTATCAACCTCGTGTCCCTAATCCAATAAAAATCTAACATAAACAAAATAATAATAATAAAAAATAAAAAAGGTTAACATAAGTTTGTTTTTTTTTTTCATTCAAGCATTTGATCGAACACTTGCTATACGAACAAAAACTATCCCCAATTTAATGTATTTCTTGTTAAAAATGGTCACATAACTCTTCAAAAACCAAAATAACACCACATGCTCTTAAAAAATGGACATTTGGTTTATAATAAATAAATAAAATTAAGCAAAATAACATTAAATACTCTTCATAAAGTGGTAAACACAAAAATCAAAAGTGAAAATTTTTTAAACCCTTAAAGTGTGACTCCTCGTGCATATGAGCCCCACTTTTGATAAAAGTAAAATGAAACATCTAATAAAAAAACAACTAGAAATAACCTAATGGGAATGAAGAGCACAAGTACAGATTGTAAAAACCTTAAACTTTTTTTTTCGATACTATATTATTTTTTTTCCCAAGCTTAAACTTCATTCACAAAATCAGAGCATAAAAAAATAAAGAGACTTCCCAAACATCGACTTTCGCCGGAAACTTCCAACAACAAAAAAATAAATATAAAGAAGCACAGAGGCTTCCGATTACCAGCAGTTAATGATCTGAGATGATGGTTGTTGGTCGAAATGATGATGATGAGATGATGACGATGGTTGTTGTGTTGTAGATCTACGTCGTTGTTTTCAAGTGGTTGGAGGAATTGCAAGTGGTGGCCGGTGGTGGTGGATCATCTTCTAGAGAGAGATAGAGAGAGGGGAGGGTATAGAATAATCTGAATTTGAATTTAGATTTTGAAAAATAATTTGAAGAGAGAGGGGGGAAACATATATATAAGGAGAGAGAAAAGGGGTGAAGTTGAATTGTCAATTATACCCTTGTTAATTTAATATAGAGTGAGATTGGCTTGGATGATATGGCATAATATGGGCCAAGGGATCTTAGGGTTTTTCCTTTTGGGGAGGTTTTCTCCCTATACTTCCACTATATATATATATATATATGGGAGGGTTATTTTGAGAACGCTAAATATTGTGAGAACCGTGAGAACAAGTAAAAAAATCAATAAAAATCAACATTTTTTTAATACAAACCTCATTATAATCAAAATACAACATTAATAAATGAATTTTATTTCCAAATAATACATCTTTTCTTGCAAAAACACTTTCAAGTTAACTTTTTACACATGTGTAAATGGAACAGTTTACACATGTATAAACAGTAAAGACGATTTTACCCTCACATTTCAGTTAAAATCTAACTTGGTTAGTGTCAAAGGACGTAACGTGCAAGATTTTAAAAGATAAAGGACAAAACTAATCAATTTTAAAGTTAAAGAACAATCGTTGAAAAATGGTATAAACATAAAGGACAAAACTTGTAATTCAGTCTATTTTTTGGCTACATTTGATGATATATCCTTACTCATCTAAGTTGTCAAAATGTTTATTATTATCTTTTGCAATAAATAAATTATTATTTGACAGATGGCACGGCGACGGTCGATGCCGACCGGAGGGTTAATATGGTTCTCAGAGTAGGAGGACGGCGGAGTAACGCCATTGACGTCCAACGAGTTTTCAAAATAATAATAATAAAAATAATAATAATAATAGTTTAATTATTATTTTTATTAATGATTGTTTTAGTTATAAAAAAGGTTTACAGGACCCTTTGTTCGTGAACACCACAACATCTACATGTGAGCAACCAATCGAGCGAGCGGGCGCAACAAAGATATACACCAATGTATAAAAAAGGTTTAGACGTTTTTAACATACACTTATTTGTAGTATACACATGTGTATTCCGTTTCATATAGATTTCAGCCAGATATACACAAATGTATATTTCGTTCATATACAAAAAAAAACATCTACTAAGGTGTACAACTTATGTATTTAACTTACATTTCGATAAAGATATACACCAATGTATGTGTGTCCAAATTATAGTCATGTAAGCTGGAAAAAACGGATATACACCAATGTATATCTGTGTTGACGGTGTTGAATGAAAGAGAAAAAAAAAAGAAACTGATATACACCAATGTATATGTATGTCCAAATTATAGTCATATAAGCTGGAAAAAATGGATATACACCAATGTATATCTTTGTTGACGATGTTGAATGAAAGAAAAAAAAAAAAGAAACTGATATATACCAATGTACATGTGTGTTCAAATTATAGTCATGTAAGCTGAAAAAAAAACTGATATACACCAATGTATATCCGTGTCAACGATGATCATGATGATAAATGAAAAAAACAAAAAACAAACTGATGTACACCATTGTATATCTGTGTTGATGATGATGAATGAAAGAAAAAAAAAGAAACTGATATACACCAATGTATATCCGTGTCAACGATGATGATGATAAATGAAAAAAACAAAAAAACAAACTGATGTACACCATTGTATATAATGTCAATATATGTGTTTTACGTCTCTGTTTCATAAGAACTATACACAAGTGTATAGATCGTGAATGATGAGAGAGATAGAGAGAGGGGGTGTAAGGAATTTTTAGAAACTAATACATAGAGAGAGTGGGAGAATTTTTAGGACTTAATTATGAGGGAGAGAGAGGACTAAATTTATTATGGAAAAGGGGATTTGTAGGAATTTATCATTGACTTAGTAGATAACAAAAGGAAAATAATACCCTTTTTTAAAGAAATTAATTTAAATGAACATCTAATTAATTACAATCTTACCACTTAAAATAAATGGTGATAAAGTGGTTCTCATGGTTCCTATTTCCCCTATGGTTCCTATTTGAACCCTACCATATATATATATATATATATATATATATATATATATATATATATATATATATATATATATATATATATATATAATCGAAATAGAAAATATGAATTACCCTGCATGTCATCTCGATATATATCTTCTTAGAATAAATTCATTAAAAATAAGAAAAATTATAAAAATGTATATATTGTTGTTAAGGTCTAATGGGGATCATTAAGACATATACGATCTACTATAGTTTTAGTTATCCACTAAGGTCGAATATAGCCCATTACGACATATATGATCTACCATTTCCCATTGTCCATTACGATCCATTAAGGCCCAATGTGGTCTATAAACACATATATGATATACTATTGCCAATTGTGACCCATCAAAGCCCATACTATCTATTAAGACATTTCTGATTTATTATTGCTATTTGTGATCCATTAAAACCTAGTATGGTCTATTAAGACATGTATGATCTACTATTGTGATTTGTGATCCTTTAAAGCCCAATATTGTCCAATAAGACATGTATTACCTACTATTATATAGGGTATGTTTGACAAGGAGCTTTTAGGAGCTTCAAGATTCAATCTTTTAAAAAAAAAGCTCTTACTCAATAAAAAACCTTGTTTGGTTGAAGGAGCTAGAAGGTTTTAGGTTGGAGAAAAAACTCTATAGTGAAAAGCTACTAGTACAAGCGTTTAAGAAAAAGCTCTACTAGCTACAAGCTTTTAATTAGTAAATGACACAAATACCAATTCTATTTAAAAAAAAATAATAAAAACCTTCTATACAAGCTTTTAATTATACCTATTTTGGTCATTTTATACATTTTATTAAAAGCTCCAGCTACTCTGCCAAACACCAAAATATATTTAAAAAGCTTCCAACTACCAGCCACTAGCTAGTTTTGCTAAACATACCCCTAGTGTGATACATTAAGGCCCAATATGGAACATTAAAACATATATAATCTACTATTGTCCATTCTGGTTCATTATGGCCCAATATGGTCCATTAAGACATGTATGGTCTACTATTGTCCATTGTGGCCTTTTAAGGCCCAATATGGTCCATTAAGACATGTATGATTTACTATTTTTCATTGTGATACATTAAGGCCCAATTTGGCCCATTAAGATATATATGCTATACTATGTTCCATTATGATCCATTAATGCCCAATATGGGCCATAATGACATGTATGATCTACTAATGTCTATTATGATCCATAAAGGCCCAATATGTTCCATTAAGACATATATGATCTACTAGTGTCCATTGTGATTCATTAAGGCCCAATATGGTCCTTTACGACATGTACAACCATTTTCGTACCAGTACTCGATTTTTGAGTTTTTCAACAACGGTACTCTTAGTAGCGGTAACAGTTCAGTACAGTCCGATATTTTGGTTGATTTACCTTCAAATTCATATAATATAACGCTAATTTTTCTACTTCTTCCAGTACCCATTTCTTCCATTTTCAGGACCGGTACTTCCATTACCGGTACTGATTCGGTTCCAAGGTCATCTTTACGTATAAACCTCAAAATTGATGCATTTTTTATGTATATTCTTACCTAAATTAGTTACAAAGACAAATATATAAAAGTTTGAAAAGAAATTACTAAAATAATAAAATGAAATTTTACAACTTTATATTTTTTGTATATTTATGCTAAATAACGTAATATTTTTAATAGTAGTAGCATTTGAGAGGGAAGTTTTAGGATGAAATATTTTGGGGGGAGTTTTTAAAGGTAAATTAAAATTTTGTAATTTAAAGATGATCAAATATTTTGGGGGGAGTTTTTGGAGGCAATTGAAATTTTATAATTTTAAGAGAGAAATATTATTGAGATAGAAGATAGTATTATGTATAGCCACATGAGATTTCGTGACTATAAGTATGACTATTGTTTTACCTTTGACCATACATATTTTTTCATGACATTTGCTATTATTATGTCACAAAAAAACTAAGTGACGATGGTGTGGCTAATAGTCATATAAAGCCACATAAAATTTTACAATTATAACTATGGTTATTGTCCAACCTTTAGTTACACATATTTTTTCCATTACATTTGCTATCATTTCGTCACATGAAAATAAACAATGACATTAGTGTGGCTAATGGTTAATGACACATGATTTTTTTGTAATTTTAATTGTGACTATTGTTTAACTTTGGTCACATATATTTTTCCATGACATTTGCTATCATTTTGTCATACAAAAATAAATAAAGCGTCGATGGTATGCGAATGTTTTATGTAAAGCCATGTGATTTAATTTAATTTTAAGTGTGGCTATTGATTAGTCTTTGGTCGCACAACAATACATGTGCCCATGCGTATTAGCTTTTAGCCATACATCAAACAAATAATGTGGCAGTGAATCACATTTTGCCATACTTTTCTAGTGTGGCTACTAAATGTCACAGTTTACTTCTTAAAGTGTGGCTAAAGGATTCGAGAAGTTGCAGTTTTTGGTCACATGAAATAAATAATGTTGCCTTAGATCACAAATGACCACACTTTTCTAGTGTGACTAATAAATGTCACAATTTTTTCTTAAAGTGTGGCAAAAGTTTTTAAGTTGTTATACAATGGTGGTATCCTTTTGAGGACCACCATCAACTTTGGTCATCAGTAGTTTTACCATATTCATGAGATCTCTAATCTCAGTAGTTTGTGAAACTTCTAATGATTTAGGTCTAACTACTGAAAGAGAATTTTGAGAAAAAGACTGTTGTTGAGATTTCATCTTTTTCTGAAAAAAGGTGTTGTTTGATTGTTGTTTGCTGCGAAAGAAAGTTTCTTCAAAATCATTTTTGAGTTGTTTCCCCACAACCAGTTGTGAAATCTTCTTGTTATACTGATTTCCTTTTCTATATCTACAAAATTTTGTTTTGTGGTTAAACAAACCACAAATTTCACATTATGTTGCCTTCTCCTTTTCATTTTGAGATGTTGAATGCAAATTTCTGACAATTTTGATATGATTTAAGTTATCAGTAGTCTTCAGGTTCTCAACTCCTGATGTAGATGAAACTACTGATGGGTTAAAGTCAGATTTGATCAGTACTTCTGAAGAACTTTTTTTTTTCAATTTTTTGAAAGTTTTAATGAAAAGATGTGCATTCTTTTTCTTCAGAAGTTTGATTTTGAACTATTCTCCTTTCATCATCAGTAGTTTTGGGAGAAAAATCAGTTAATGTTTTAGTGTGATTGTACCCTATGCCAAACCTAACATTTGATGCACTTTGTTTGTTAAGTAGTAGTTGGTACCCTTTACATGACTCAACCATTTCTCACATTCAACCTTGGTGTCAACAAGCTCTTTTTTGAAATTTCCTAGGTCTTCTATTATGATTTTAAGTTGTACTAAGGTTTCAATAGCATTGTTTGTTAATTTAGAATTTTCTTTTGATTTTGTAGCAAGTTTTCTTTCTAAATCACATTTTATTTGAGTATATTTTCTCTCTGAGTCATTGGCTTTGCCTTGTAAATGCACATTGGTCTTTCTTATGAGGGCAAAAGATTCTTTGCATGTGTTTGAACATAGTTTTGTCAAAGATTCTTTTGATTCTTGAGATAAGGCAGATTTTGAGGTGCAGCCCTCAAATGCCATCAAGGCAAAGTTCTTTCTGCCATTATCAGGTTCTCCCCAGTTGATGTCAAACATTTTGTTGTCTACATCAGGATTGCACTCAGTTGTGTCAAAAAGAAGACTGCTCCAGTCAACATACCCTGAAGTGAAAAGACTTTGTTGTGAGGGTTGCTGAGTTTGTGGAGGTTGTTGAACAACTAGAATGGAAGGCATTGATTGTTGGATCTGCATTTGTTGAGCAGGCATCTGTACATATTGTATTTGTGGCACATATTGGATTTGTGGAGCTTGTGCCTGTACAAAATGTGCACTTCCCTATGTTCCATTATTCCTATTATAACTAGGGTTAAACTGATTTCCAGACTGTGGTTGGTTATAGCTAGAGCTTCTACACTCTCTAGCAAAGTGTCCCAACTTCTGACACTTGTGAAATCTAAGTTTAGATTTGTCAAAACCAACTTTTATTGAACTGTTAAGTCCTGGAAATTTCCTTCCTGACCTTTTGTAAAATTTGTTAGTTTTTATACTTAACATGGCCAGTTGGTGTAAAATGTCCATTTCTTCTAAGTCAGCACTGCTCTAATTTTTAAGTCATCCATGTTAAAACACACATGTTATTAGCAGTTTGCCTATTTTCATCATTTTCATAAACTGGATATGATCTTTCTGATGAGATCCCAGCAGTTATGTCAATGTTATCAAAAGATCCAAAATTATTTGAACAAGCAGGTGAGTCTTGTCCTAAAAGTGTTGTACTACCTAGTACATAGTCATCAGCTGTTTTGCCAGAATTTTGCAACCTTTTCTTTTGATCAAGTTTTCTTTCAAAAGTTAGCAATCTCCCATGTAATTTTGTAAGAGGGAGGGAGTTAAAATCTGGTGAAGATCCGAGGACTATTGAATAAGTTTCCCATTTTTCTAGTAAAGACCTTAAAAATCTATGAAGCATAGATACATTTGTGTTGGTTCATCAATTTCTCTTTCAAAAGTTAGCAATATCCCATGTAATTTTGTAAGAGGGAGGGAGTTAAAATCTGGTGAAGATCTGAGGACTATTGAGTAAGTTTCCCATTTTTCTGGTAAAGACTTTAAAAATCTATGAAGCATAGATACATTTGTGTAGGTCTGACCATTTAATTTTAACTCTGAAATTAATGAGGAGAATGTTTCATATTGTTGAGCAAGGATTTCTCTGGTGTTGGCAATCACCACTTCAATTCCTCCAAACTGCTCTTTTAGGCAGTCCCAAAGCTCGTTGGCACTTTCAGAATGTAAAAGTCCAGAGTAGATTTCATTTGGGAGTGCCATTGCCAACATAGAGAAAGCCTTGACATCAAGCTCAAGTTTAAGGAAATCTTCATCTGTGTAGTCTTTCGGGTCCTTTAGTATTTCAACTTTAGTTTCAAGGTTAATATTTACTGGTTTGTGAGGACCATACATCACAGATCACCAACAACCAGTGTTGGTCTGAGACAGAGTATGTGCAAGCCTTTTTTTCCATATGTTATATTTCGCGCGTACAAGCATAGCAGGCTTATTTACAGAACCAGTATTATGAGGATCCATTTTGGAGAGTATTGATTTGTCAAGTTTCTTTCTAAGTTATGGATGTTGAAACAAGTGAACTTTTATCCTTTATTGAATATCAATAAGAGCCTGTGTCTGATTCTCAATTTGTTTGATTGATATTTGATTAGATAAACCAGAGCTCTGATACCAATTGTTGGATCAGTGTGCTCTTTAACAGTTGCTTGCTTATGAACACTTATGTGTTTTGCAAGTTTAATCAAAGCAGTTTGTGCAGCGGAATAAGTTATAAAGTTTCACTATCAACAGGACTTATTACTCCCCCTGGATGTTTATAAACTAAAGATAGTTAATGAGAATCTAAGCAATTGAATGTATATGATAATTAGTAAGCAAATAGATTCTCAGATTATGAAATGGAAAATCAAGTAAAAGCTTTGAAGGATTTCAGTTTCAATTAAAATCAATATCTAAAATAGTGGGATTAACCCATCTATTTAGAGACAAACATATTCATGAACCTTGTTACAAAAGCAAGACTGCAACAGGCTGTAGTCTTGGAACTTGTACAAAAGATAAAGTAATAATAAACTAATAAACTACTGAAACATAAGGGCGGTGGAAAGATTCTATTACAAGTGCTGATGAGTGACAAATTACTGATGAGTAGTTTGCCTTCAGCAGTTCTTCAGTTGACTTGTCTGGTTTGACTTCAGAACTTCTGATCTTTAATATTCAGTACTTGTTGAATCCTTCTTTAGTACTTGTGTCTTCTTTCTTCAGTAGTTTCATACTTAGAATATTTTGGCAGAAGTAGATATTAGACTAAAGTTAGCAAAAGAGGTTTCAACAATCCTTTTTGTCCTTACAAAGGATGTGCTACCGACTCCTTATTATACGTGTCATCATGTGAGTACGTGTGTGTATATACCATACACCACATAACTCGTTTATCCAAGACATTTAATGTTGTGAAAACATTTAAGTGACAACTAGTGTAACTACATGAACAAGTAAACCCTATGTTGGGTCTGCTGACCTGAAGAAGAACAGATGATTGAAAAGCCAAAATATACTAACAGTTGATCCATAACAACTGTTCCACCCAAACAACTGCTATGACAACGGCTGCTACAAAGGACTGTTGGATAACAACTTATAGAGAACAACTGCTGACTAAAGGTCTGATAGAGAACAACTGCTGATCAAGTGCTGAAGACTAATGGCCTGTTGGAGCCAACAGCACTTAGGCTCCAACAGATGATACAAGACCATCATAGTTTTACTCAGCAGTAGTATACCATACAGTGTTTTGCAATGTAACAGTAGTTTGTATAGGGCAGATGTTTTATGTTGTTATTCTGTTAGAGGTCACTAGTGGTTTAGATTTGTCTATAAATAGAACAGTGTTTGTACTGTTCTATTAGTCAGTCACAACATTCTCTCAGACAAACAATCACAGAGTGATCAAGCTGAGGGGGAGTACTTGTAATTAATTGTAATCTTTCAATATAATGAAAGCATTCGATTAAGAAAACATTTATTCCTTTTGTTTTGATTATAGTTTATTTTTCCGCTGCACTTTCCATATATATTCACTTCATTCATGTATGCGCTTAGGATCGTCAAATCTACAAAGAGATTGATCAAACAAGTTTGATTCAGGTGCGGAATCCCTGAATCAATCACAAAAATGATAATCAAACAATCAAAACACAGAAATCATCTTTCAAACTTTTTCTCATTCATAAACAACTTGAATTACACGTTTTAATAATGTTTACAATCAAATCTAACGTGAAAATAAGTTGACACAAACACTAAGGAGAGACACAAAACAGGAGGGAATAAAATGACCAACAACTAACTTTCAAAATGAGCTTAACCTATTTATAGGCCTGCACATTTGCCCATATTGCATGGTCGAATGTGCAGGTTCGCCCAAACACCATGGTCAAACCAAGCATGACATAAACATCTAATCTACATTCGCCCCCTATCTCTCCTTCGTACCAAAAAGTCTCCTTCGCACCTTCTACAATCTTCATTCGCCCAAAGATTCTTTCCTTCGCCCATTCGATAAAACACACTAAAACATGTTAATTGTAATCCAAAGCATTAGTCGCACAAAATGCATCTACAAACTCCCCCTCGACTATTGCTTAGATTGTTTATGCTCTTGGTCCATTATCTTGTTCATAAGCTTTATGCGCAGTTGTTTCTTCTGTTCTAACGTCATCACCGGTTCAAACACTTGTTTCGGCTTTTTCTTCTTCACTTCAGGAACCTCTTGAACTTTAACAAACTTGCCAAGCTTCTTATCGTAGTCGCATCCAGCATTAATGTCATGAGCAAAGCACAGAAATACCACACGCTGGTATTTACTTGCTTGTTCAGCATCTTTCACATCACTGAATATTGGATTGTAATACAACATAATGATGTCCTCATGTGAACAATTCACCAACCATATAGGATCAAATATGTGTATCTTCTTGAAACTCTTATCACCATCCTTCAATACTATCACAGCCTCTGCAATCTTCCAATCGTAATACCACCAGATAAAGTCTTTCGCAAAGTGTTGAGGAATCTGCAACAATGGAATATGTTTCAACACTTTCGGTGGTTTGTACATTACCTTGGGCAAACCGGTTATAGCATCAATGTCTTTCTTGTGAACAATCCACTTTGGATACTGAGGTGCAAAAAGATTCCACTTCGTCCTGCTTTCCCTAGCCATTTTATCAGCAAAATAGGCAATGTGATCATTTGACGATCCAGTCAACTTATGACGACAAATATCACGAATAGCCCAATATGGGAGAGTCTTCAAATCATGAAATCTATCAAAATAGAGTATCCCCTTCTCCCACTTCATGGCAACACACTTCAACTGCTTTATAAACTTCCAACCCAACGCTTTTCCTTTAAACATCTCGTTGTGGAGTTTATAAAAGCTACCCTGAATCTCTGCTTTTGGACGATTGGCTTCTTTCTCTTTTAGTTTCCTCAGTAACTCCTTCAAGCTGTCAGATTGTTCGATATGCAGTTTATCATGCCCCTTAAACACTTCATCAACAAACATTTCACTCTTTTCTTTTGCAAGTTTCTCGGCTTCATTCAATAGCTCATCAATGAATGCAGTAAATCCAGAATCTTTATCTTTCTTAAAATATTCTGGATACTCTTCACTAGTTATATCTTCAACTTCAATATCCTCGAACACAGGTACGTCACGATCATCAGAATGATTTCCAGCTTCCTTTTCAGGTAGTTAGGAATCTGGTTATGAGCCAATAGTTCTTCTAACGTTTTCCCAACCTGCTTTGTCAAACCTTCCAAAATCTCTTTTGTCATTGCCGCAGAAACTTCACCATCTTCTAAATCTGGATCATTATACTCCAATTCAAGCACCCTGTCACTAGATTCAAAGATCTCAGAGAATCTACTAGTCATGTCGATCGTCCGGACTCGATTAGTAACCATCTGGCGATACATTTGTTTATCATCTTCAGACAATGACTTCAGCTTTTCATTCCAAAAGATCGTATCATTATCAACCGATCCTCCAGGAGCTTTAGAACTGGATTCACCTCCTTTTTCAGATTCCCGTTTCTCATACTTATATTTATCTGTATCATCATCATCTTTATCGTCATCATCATCATCAAATGCAGAGCTGCTTTCATCACCAGATTCATCATTCGAACCATCATCATCTCCATCATCCTTCTTCTTTTTAGGAACCTTTCCAGCATCTTCATCAAGATCCTCATCTTCCTCCTCCTCATTATCAGACAGTTCAAAATCAACCTGCTCCTCGTCTTGATCTTTATCCTCTTCACCTTCTTTCAACTGAGGAGCCCGAGAGTATAAATCTTTAATCAGATTATCCATGCTTTTATTACTCTCTTTTAGCTTCTTATTCGCTTCCTTCAAAGCTATAAACCTTCTGGTGTTTCTTTGCTCATGTTTTAACAGTTTCCTATTATCCTTCTGCAACTATTTAATTTTCTTTTTCAGCTCTTCATTGTTTTCATGTGATGTAACAATGACATCCAACATCTTTGAGTCATTCTTCCTCAATTGATCAATCTCTGTCTGCTGCTTATTTATAATATTCATCATCTCAGTAAGTTTCCGGTTAACAGTGTTCATCACAGTACTATCCACTGTAACCTTTTGAGCAGAAACTTCAGCAACTTCAGGTAGTTTACCTTTCCTCAACTTCTTCAATACATTATCCAATGCCTCGTTAAAAGCGTCAACAGGTAAATCAGATCCCTGTTCAGTACTGGAAGTGGTTGTGGTTTTCTGTTTCTTAGAAGCTGGAGCAGCAACCGGTGATTTTGAACTTGAAGCAGGTGGAAACTTCTTTCCTGCTACTAAAGATTCAAACTCTCAAGCTCGTTTCTCTGTGGGCTTTAACACTTTTTCCTTCTTCTTGAATTGAGGCTTCTTTGGTTTCTCCCCTTGTACTGGCGATCCAGGAAAATCTCCTGATCCTAAACCTAATCCCTCATCCTCTTTATCTAAGTGAATAGGGCTCTTCGTTCTCTGTTCTTCCACTGATCTATTCAGACTAGCAGACTCACCAGCCACAGTGGCCTTGGGCGTGGTGGCCTTTACTGTCTCGGTTTCAGAATCCCAATGTTCATCCCCTTGCGTCTCTTCAGAATCGACTGAAGCTTCATCCACAAGGTGTAAACCTTTCTTAGCCATGCTCTTATGCCTTCTCGACATACTCTTCTTCTTAGCAGGCTCAGTCTCAGGAACAACTTCAATCCTGATCTCTTTTTCTTTTCACTTTCTACTCTTGGCTCCCACATTCACAACCTGACGTTTTCGCTTCGCCTCAGGGTCAACAGGATGTAACGGATTGTCTTCGTTCGATGCACTATCAGCATGCCTTACCTTTTCTTTACCAGGATCCACATAATCAATCCTAGCCAAATGACCAAATAGACGTCTAACAGGTGGTCGTTCATTCACCGGCACGCCTTTGTAAGCCTTCATTCTTGCCAAGGTATTAATGGTCATATGCTCTTGAACTATGATCTGCTTCGGATCCCTCTTCAACTTCTTATACTTGTGATCAAATATCATCTGAAGGAATCTAGGATATAATAGAAACTTCCTAGTCCTTGTACCTCTAACAGGTTCCAATAGATGTTCCATAAGCATCCCTGATACGTTGAACGGTTTGTTCAATATCAGTGCAACCATCATCGAGCTAATACTCTTCCTCATCAATTCATAACCTCCTGCTGCTGAACCAAAGACATGGATCATGACATGTGCCAAATACTTGAATTGGGGACAAAGCTTTCCCTTGTGTAACGAACCATCAGTAATCGGACCGTTATACTTCATCCTTAGAAAGCATTTCCTCTGTTCAGTAAAGCTAAGTTCTTTGGGATCAGTCTTTTCATCTTCAAGCTTCAAAGCTTCCCTGATATCATTCTTTGAAACAATAACCAATTGTCCTTGAATCTTGCTAACCTGAGATGATTCACACTCCCAGAAATCCATCTTCGCGTTCGTCCAGAAATCTTGTAGCAAGTCTCGGTAAATAATAGCAGGTGTAGCAATTGCATCTATCACCCGACTCCTCATTAGAAACTCAATAATCCCTGTAAACTCGGTGTGCTTCTTCACATCTCCAAGATATGCACAACAGTTATGCGCATTCTTGAACGACAATATCTCTTCCTTTCGTGTCTCAGCAGCTTGTGCAGATGATCCAGCTTGTTCACTAGTTCTTTCCTGTCCAGACATGGTTTATACTGCAAAACAAAACAATTAAACACGTTAGAAATCGACAAAATAAACAAAAGTTGAAAATTTGATAATTGATCTCTACATTCGCCCATTCGGAGGTGCGAATGAGAGTTTTTGGGATGCAAATGTGAAGTTTTTGGGTGCGAATGTGAAATGTTTATGAAAAATGTTTCATTCGCCCGTTTGACTTCATTCGCCCAAACAAAACATCCCCTTCCCCCATTTTTGCACGTTCGACCGTTCGAAAAGGGCGAAGGTGACTGTTCTTGATTTCAAATTTCAATTTTGAAAACCAGTGGATTTAAACGTGTCATTTTGATTCAGCAACCATCTAAAACTTCCGATTAAACTTTCCTAACAATCAATTTTATCAGTTAAACATTGATTAAGTGTTTTTAATCAAAAACTAGGGTTCTATGTATTTAAACAATCGATTACACTAATTGTTGATGTTTAAACCTATGTTTTTGGATAATCTCCCCCTAAAACACTTAAACAATGATTCCCTAACAAATTCAAGGTCAATTATCATGTATAAAACCCTGTCCAATATCAGTTAGGGCTCGAACTGAAATGTAGTGATTAAACATTCAAAACTTGATGTTAACCTGTAAAAATGAGTGCAAAATGATCAGCACGAAGAGACGAACACAATGGTATAGGTTAAAATCATAGGGCAACAAGTGGACTTTAAATCAGAAATTTTGAAAAAATTTTGTAAGGGGTCGAATGAGCAGATAAGGCTATATATAGACTGCTCATTCGCCCGTTCACCCCGGTCGAATGTGAAGATTTTTTCTCCTTCGCCCCTAATGAAAGGTGCGAATGAGACATAAAGGTTCAAAAGAGAAAATAGCTTAAGAACACTCACATTCTCCCAAAATGAAACGTACGAATGAACAAGAAAGTCCTCCTTCGACCCAAGCGAATGGGCAAAAGTGAATAGGAATTTTTGAAAATTTTACCAAATCACAAAATCGAGTCCCGTTCAAAATATTTTCCAACTTTTAAGCATCCGACAATCATATTTTCTCATTTAAAGATGACAAAGCTCAAATGGTTCATCAAGGTTTAGAAAATCGTCATCAACCACCATCAGCTATCAAAAATAAGATAGAAATGTAAAATCTTTTTGAATTTTCTAAAGTTTATGTTAAAACGCACCTAAAATCTTTTGGAGTTTTGCAATTTTGACGAGAAAATAAAATGCAGAAATGCAAAGATAAAGCAGTAAATGTTTTGGGATTTCCGGTAAAGGGATCATATCAGTTATTGAGAAATCTGATCACACCGTTGATCTTTTGATTATTATCATTAAAGACAATGTGTGATCTGGCAATTGTTGATATTGTGATCCACATAAACTCACATGCAGACTTTTGTGCAGTGCTTTAGACTAATCGTTGAGATACAGACACTCTTTGGTTTTGTGATTCTTTTTACCACATATTGAGTATGTGGCCTTTGAATCACATACAATTGTTCCATTGTTGATATCATATGCTTTTAGAAGAAAACAGTTTTTAGTAACATGATTCTTCTTTTCACAGAAATCACAGAACAAGTGGACAAACTTTTCTTTCTTTTTCCCTTTTTCAACCTTCTTTTCAACAGATGTTTGAGCATCTGCTGGAAGGTTTTTTAAGGGAATGACCTTTGCCTGTGGTGCTGTCTTCCCCTCAGGAGTTTTGAAATTTACTGGTTTGAAGTTCTCAAGAGTATCACACTCATCAGACCAAGTAGGTTTAAATTCATATTTTTCAACCACAATGAATGATGAGGAACCTTCTGGCTTTTCAAGAACAATTTTCTTGCCATTAAGTTCAGTGATTTTAATCTCTTGACCCTTCAAGTTAGTTGGTACTACCTCAACTAACTTTTGATCCCTTTTGTCAGTGTTTTCAAAAGCTGGAGTAGTGGTTTCAAAACCAAAACCAAACTTTACATGACTTTTGGTTTGTTTGTTGAGTAGCATCTTAAAACCTCTACACCCATTTCTGACATTCAACTTGGGTGGACTCAAGCTCACTTTTGCAACTCTGATATTTAGTTATCATAGTTTGGAGCTGGTCTTTGGTTATAGTTGCTTCATGTTTTAAGCTGCTTATCTAAGATTCTTTTTCAGTTAAATTTGTTTTTAACTCTTTTGAAAGTTTCTCAAATTTAACTTCATCATCTAAAATTTTCTTTCTAAGGTTTTCATTCACCTCTTTGATGTTAGAAAATGCTATTACACATTTGTCAGAACACAAATCTTTAAGGATTTGAGGAGATACCTTAGCAGCAACCATCAATGCACAATCACACTTGCACTCACAATCATCAAATGCACCCCAAGGATCTGAGAGATTCACAACCTCTTCTTCAGGTTTTTCACCTGAAACTACTTCATCAACAATATCATCAGTCTTAACAATAGATTCAGTTACTACTTCCTCAGAATCAACCTCTTCTACCATAGCCATGAAACAGAAAATTTCTGGTTCATTTTCATCTTTGGCAACAAGTGCAAAATTTTCATCTCCCAACTCATCTGGTAGACTGCTCCAATCAACAAAGCCTTGTGTGAAGAAACTCTGTTGACTGGTCTCTGCAGGAGCAAAGGGTGAAGCAGCAGTCATTGGCACAGGTGCCTGAGCAACAGGGGTTTGCACATAGTGGATCTGAGGAACAGTGGTTTGGACAAACTAGACAGGAACAGTGTTTGAGGACTATGCAAAATGAGCAGTGTTTTGCACATTTGGTCCAGGGGCATTATATGAATTTTGATAAGTGTTGGTCTGTGGCCTTTGATTTGGATAGGTAATCATAGGTGTACCATGTTGCCTCCTACATTCCCTAGCAAAATGACCTAGTCTATGACATTTATAACACTTTATCTTTGATTTATCCAACCCCACCTTTGACCTGCCAATTAACACTGGAAACCTTTTCTCAGTTTTCTTGTAAAAATTGTTAGTTCTTACACTGAGAAGGGACAATTGGTGCATAATGTCCATTTCTTCCAAATCATCAGGGTCAAAGTATTTCAGGTCATCATACTCAAAGGATATGTTATCAGATGCCTGAATATCACCACCACTTGCTGTAAAAGCATAGTTTGGTGAATAAGAATCAGAGTTAAAACCTGAAGTTATGTCAATGAAATGATCATAACTCTGATCCATACTATTACCAGGCACCTCATCATGACCCAGAAGTGCTGTATTACCAAATACATAGTCATCAGACACTTTTCCAGAGTCCTGGAGCTTCTTTTTTGTTTAAGCTCTCTCTCATATGTCAAGAGCTTACCATGAATCTGGATCAGTGATAGGTCCTTGAATCCAATTGAGTTTCTCATAACTATAGCAATAGTGTCCCATTTATCTGGTAATGATCTTAAAAACCTATGGTTCAAAGTTGAATGAGGGTAAGTTAGACCAACCAGTTTTTGTTCACTAATGAGACAGTTAAACCTCTCAAATTGTTGAGTTAATGACTATCCCTTAACGTGACTGAATGTTTCATATTGTTGGTTAAGTATTTCACGGTTGTTTTTAATAACCTCTTCAGTCCTACCAAATTGTTCTTTCAGTGCATCGCACAACTCCTTTGCACTGTTACAGTGTAATAACCCAGCATATATATGATTGGGTAGAGCCATGGCCACAATACTGAAGGCCTTAGCATCTAACTCAATTTTCTGAAAATCCTGGTCGGAGTAGTTTTCAAGTTTCTTAGGCTCCTGAACCTTGGGATCTTCGGTACTCGGCACCATCGGAACAGGTGGTCCGAAGATAACCGACTTCCAACACCAGTGTTCTGTTGAGCTAGAACATGGCTCATCCGACGTTGCCAGATATTGTATTCAGATTTGACAAGCATCGGTGGCTTGTTGTTCATGCCAGTGTTGTGTGGATCGTGATTGATTGAAGCCATTCTTTGATTTTTCGAAAACAAAGTCTGTTTACAAACGGTTGAATCGAAAATAAACTATTACTCTGTTTTCAATCTGACAAACAAACGATATCAATAATTGTGAGCTGATCTGTTTATATTAAATTGATTGGTTCGATCGAATTTAATTGACCAAGCTCTGATACCAATTGTTAGGATCTGAGTTTGATTGTTTTGATTTGATTTGTTTAAGTAAAATGAGAAATGAATTGTAGATGCATTTTGTGCGACTAATGCTTTGGATTACAATTAACATGTGTTAGTGTGTTTTATCGAATGGGCGAAGGAAAGAATCTTTGGGCGAATAAAGATTGTAGAAGGTGCGAAGGAGACTTTTTGGTACGAAGGAGAGATAGGGGGCGAATGTAGATTAGATGTTTATGTCATGCTTCGTTCGACCATGGTGTTTGGGCGAACCTGCACATTCGACCATGCAATAAGGGCGAATGTGCAGGCCTATAAATAGGTTAAGCTCATTTTGAAAGTTAGTTGTTGGTCATTTTATTCCCTCCTGTTTTGTGTCTCTCCCTAGTGTTTGTGTAAACTTATTTTCACGTTAGATTTGATTGTAAACATTATTAAAACGTGTAATTCAAGTTGTTTATCAATGAGAAAAAGCTTTGAAAGATTATTTCTGTGTTTTGATTGTTTGATTATCATTTTTGTGATTGATTCAGGGATTCCGCACCTGAATCAAACTTGTTTGATCAATCTCTTTGTAGATTTGACGATCCTAAGCGCATACAAAGTGGTATCAGAGCCATTATGGATCAAATAACCGTTTTTGAAAGTGCAGGGTCGAACCTAGGGAGAATGAGCGAACGTGTGTGTTAAACGGTCGAACCAAAGGATTTTTGGTCGAAGGTGGTGTTTTAACTGGTTGAACGTAGAGTTTGTTAGTGTATTGGTGTACATTCGACCACACTTGTCTCATTCGAACATTCGGACGGTCGAAGGTGAAATTCAAACTGTCGAAAGTGATTTGTATTTGTTATATCTCTCATTCGTATCATTACAAACGGTCGAAGGAGAACATTTTCTCTCATTCGACCACTCGACTCATACGAAGGAGAAATCTGTTTTAAACTTTTCTAATCTTTTCTTGTTTTATCATTTTCAGATCAAGATGTTGAACTTTCCAACTACACGACGACCGTCTGTGCCGAGAATTTGAACGTGTTATGCAGGAAAAGTTTGAGATGAGCGCAATGGGAGAGATGCAGTTTTTCCTAGGCTTGCATGTGGAACAAAGACCAACGGGGATCTTTATTCACCAGACAAAATACGTTTCTGAAGTCTTGAGACGATTCCAGATGGATGATTCGAAGCCGATGGATACCCCAATACAACCTAATCACGGGATTGGAGTTGACGCTAAGGGCGAGCTAACTGATCCATTTACATACAGAGCAATCTTCGGATCTCTGATGTATCTCACCGCCTCCAGACCTGATATAATGTTTGCCACATGTCTCTATGCACGTTATCAATCGAAGCCGAAACAGCGTCATTTTGCAGATGTCAAACGTATCCTTAGATATCTGAAGGGTTGTCCGTCGAGAGGACTATGGTACCCTAATGATGATAATTTTGACCTAATCGCTTTTAGTGATGCAGATTGGGGCGGCTGTGACAAAGACAGCAAATCCACAACGGCTGGATGCCAGTTTATGGGGATAGGCTCGTGACCTGGCAATGCAAGAAACAGACTGCAGTTGCATTATCCACATGTGAAGCAGGATACGTTTCAGCATCGAATTGCTGCTCACAGGTTCTTTGGATCCAACAACAGATGGTGGACTACGGTTTGCAATTTCTTAAAACCCCTATTTACTGTGATAATGAAGCCGCAATCGCATTAACAAAAGACTTAGTAAATCACTCAAAGGCTAAACATATCCGGATAAAATACCATTTAATCTGTGATTGTTATGCTAAAGAGTTGATCGATATGGTCAAAATCCACACTGATTACCAACGCGCAGACCTTTTTACCAAAGCTTTTGATAAATCGAGATTTGAATATCTTTTGAAAGCTAATGGTATTAAAGAAAAACAAGACTGATCACCACCTCAGTTTATCGCTTTTTAGTTTAATTTTACTGTTTTTCAAAAAAAATTGAAAAATCCAAAAACATTGAAAAATTTCAAAATCCATAAAAATTAGAAAATTTCTTTGCTGACTGCTATATCTTCTTCCCTTAGATTAATGCCGTCAGATTTCTGTGAACAAACGATATCTGGGAAGTCACATATTTGAAATGCTCTAGCTTATCCTTGGGAACAGTAAATTCAAAATTTATAAAAATCAGAAAAACCAAAAATGATTTCTTGGAGAAAAAGGGGATATAATAGTACATCAGTGGGGATCTGACACAGTCTAAAGAACTGTAATGCTGTATAGGGCATGTGTCTGAGTCTGTGTGATGTGCTGATAGGCTTCGTAGACC
Organism: Ambrosia trifida; assembly: GCA_028751855.1. Taxonomy (NCBI): domain Eukaryota; kingdom Viridiplantae; phylum Streptophyta; class Magnoliopsida; order Asterales; family Asteraceae; genus Ambrosia; species Ambrosia trifida. Next base: position 128,787,993 of record CM054128.1, on the reverse strand, counting down.
TATTACTGCGTGCCTGATACATACATATCAAACGAATTGATGTGTGGATGAACTCCTCCTGGGCATATGGTCTTAGTACCGTAATTTCGTTTGATAGGGTATTTATACAAAACTCGTAGGTTTTGGGTCGTTATGTTATTAGTTGTCTGGGGATAGCCTCTCTGATCTTCTGCTGTAAGTCATTACGGACCTAGATCAGATAGGGTGTCTTTATAAAAGAGCTTTATGCAAATCCTAAAGTTACCGAATTAAGGAACTTTTCATGTTTTATGATAATCAAAGACTTTAATTTATCTGTTTTGATTGATTCTTGTTATGTGCATCTCGTACATGGTCTTACCTTTCTGGAATGAGCAAGACCATGCAATTTAGTGTTCGTTTGATATGTTTTTTGAATATGGGTCAAAACTGATTTTCGGATTAAAAACTTAGGTCAACTTTAATCAACTGTAACTCAAGTTTTATAAAGGGTTAGGTCATGAAATTTGGGCAGTAGGTCAATATTGGAAAAACTCGGATTTTCCCAGTAGATTTGTCCCGTTTGGATGAATACACAATTTTTGGGAATTTTTATAGTATACTGACTTGTTGTGAAAGTTTTTAGAACCTAGCTGTAGTAATTGATTTTTCATAACTTTTAGACAAGGTTTTGTAACGAATAAAAATACTGTAATGACAAATGGGCAAATTGTAATATTCTGTAAAATTTTGGTTATCTCATTTTTTGTGCAAGTAATTCTAGAAAAACCGTTTTGGCGGTGAACAATCTGTCCTAAAAACACAGATTGTGACGTAGATGCATATATGCTTATTTGATATCTTATATGCTTTATATTGGACTTGAACTTGCGGGTATACATTTATGAGATGTATTTGAAGTGTATAATTAATATTAATCATAACGTTCACTAACGGGTTCGTAGGGTGTTAGGATCTGAGTTTGATTGTTTTGATTTGTTTAAGTAAAATGAGAAATGAATTAAGTGAATATATATAGAAAGTGCAGCGGAATAATAAACTATAATCAAAACAAAAGGAATAAATGTTTTCTTAATCGAATGCTTTTATTATATTGAAAGATTACAATCAAAACAAGAGTTGTGGAAGCTTCCAAGAACACTTCTTCTTCTGCTGCAGGAACATTGGCATCATTAGAAGCTGTTTGAGGAGTTACGGTGATCGGAAACACCAACGGTGATGTTACTGCGTTTTCACGCTCTTAATAGAGTCTTAATACAGCCTCTTCAACCAAGTCATCTAGATTGAATGATTTAAAGAAGTCTTTGTAATCAAACATCCAATCTGGACCGTTACCCTGTACATTCTGAGTATACCATTGAACTTCAACGTTAGCCCACTCCTCTACCTAACGAGTTCACTTGTTGAATACCCGTTTGAGCGGGGTTGCATACCCAACAAAGAATCCCTCTTCATCTTTTGGCGCAAACTTCTCAGACGGATTAAGCATAGTACACGGTGATCCAAATGGTTCTAGATACTCTAAGTTCGGATTTCGTCTGTTCAACAGTTCATAAGAAGTTTTACCAAACTTCTTCACTGTTAACACACGATTCAGTTAGAGTCCTATTTTTCATTTCTGTGACACCGTTCTGTTGAGGGGTATACGAAGCACTGTATTCATGATGAATTCCTTTATCTTCACAAAGAGCATCCATCTGTGCATTTTTGAACTCTGTCCCATTATCACTCCGAATGCTTTTGATTTTCAAACCATAGACATTCTCTAATCGAGTGAACAGAACTTTCAGATTGTTGAAAGTGTTGCTTTTATACTGCAAGCACATTACCCAAGAAAATCTAGAAAAGTCATCAGTAACCACGAGACAGTAAAGCTCTTCGCAATGAATCTTACGCTTGACAGGTCCGAATAGGTCCATGTGCAAACGCTCAAGTGGCATTTCAATAGAGTTTACTTTCTTTTGTTTGTGGGATTGTTTGTGCCGCTTTCCTTTTCTGCAACTCACACTTGTCATTTAGATGAAAATGCTTGACATTAACGCCTTCGATAAGCCCATTCTTCACCAGATGGTTCATTTTTCTGAGGTGAATGTGTCCCATCATCCTATGCCACATAATAGATTCTTTTTCGGTAGCCTTGGAGAGGAAACAAGTAACTTGGCCCTGGGTTGTCATCGCCTTTGACATGTCGAGAATGTAAAGATTATTCACTCTCGGTGCTTTTAACATGATCCACTCTTTTGGAAGTACAAAGCCCGGTTTGAGTATGTAGCAAGATTTTTCATCAAAGAATACAAAAAACTGTTTATCGCAGATTTGGCTGACACTAAGCATATTATAATCGATCTGTTTCACTTATGAAATCTTCTCAAAACTCACAATACCATTACTCACACTTCCCTCCATAGTAATGTAACCTCCTTTATTCCTAGAAAATGCTACATAACCGCCATTGATGTTTCTGATGTCAAACAGCAGCGACAAATCCCCCGTCATGTGACCATAAGCTCCACTGTCAACAATCTAGAGACTACTAACAGGGCCAACTGAAGCTCCCTGCACATATCAAGTAAAGAAATTAGTTCTTTCGGGGGACCCAAGCCTGTTTGGTCTTGGGTCTTTGAACATTCTCTTTCAAAGATTCTTTAACACAAACATCTGAATTTGAATTGACTTTTTTTCTGATCAACTAAATTATTCTCACTTTCAGGTTTTACATTTGCTTTTGAAGTTGAAGCACCTTGAGAACCCAATGGTGACCAAAGTTGTTCCGAACGTTTCAAGATCCGGAGCTGAGATTTTGGGATCTCAATTGGTTTCTTTACTTCATTCTTAAAGGAAACTTGCTTAGTTACCTTCTCTGATTTAACAGAGACAGGTCCAACCATTGATTTAATAGCAGGTTTTGGTGTAACCTTCTGTTTATCTACAGTTGTGTTCACCACTGGCTTCTTTAACGGTTTTTCCAAAGCTATCCAGTTACGACGATCATATGCCATCTGTCGATTATCCCTCTTTTGAAAATATCGGCTTTGGTTATAAAACGGTGCTGGTTGAGGGACAAAACGTCGTTGTGGATAACAGTGATTGTCGACTGGACTTTGATAAGCCTGCTTCACTTTAACCTCGTGCCTCTTATGCCTTACGTACGGGCAGTGAGCAAGTAAATGCCCTCTCTCCCCGCACTTAAAGCATGCACGGTACTCTTCAAACACGTTCTTGGCGTTCGACTTTGCATAAGAAGTGATAGGATATTGGTCATTCACACACCTTCGTCTTAAACTCTCAGGAGCTGGGTCCTTTGAGTAAGTCGCCTTAAGACAACTGTTTGCCTTTTCCTTTGGCTTAATAAACTCGGTGAAATGAATGTTAGGTTCTTTAGGAACATCCAGATAAATTTTCTTTAAGATCTCTGGAGGTACATCAACGGTTCTCTCGTGTTTGGGGAACCAAATAGTACTCTCCTGCCAGATTTTCTCAATCTTGGAGTAATTAGCAAACTTTATTGGATATTCTTCGTCAGAAATAATCTTATCGGATCCTTCCATCCGATAAAATACTTTGACGGGTTTGATTTTCAATGGGTATATCACTCACATTCTCAGTTTTCTCATCATCTGAGTCAGAATCATCAATTACAGCAGTTACAGCCTCATTATTCAATTCCAAAATTGGTCTAATATCAGAATGAGGATCCCCAACACTAGAAGTGTTAGATTCATCATCCGATGTAGAATCAGATTTGATTGAACTCTCCGGTGTTATTGAATGTAAAGTGTGATTTTCAAATAACACGGGAGATGGAAAAGCCTTGTAGTTTGCACTACTCGGTTGTGAGGTTTCTTCAATGATATGGTCAACAACATAAGCTATATGTTTGTAACTTTCTAGCTTTTTGTTGACCTTCTCAGCAAAGCACTTGATGGTTGCCATTTCAAGTTTAGTTTCTTCAAATTCATTGATATAACTGTTAATGGCCAAGTGTTTTAAAGAAAGTGATTTCTTCAAATCAGAAATATCCTTTTTTGTAACCATCAAGCACTTTATTGAATTCATGTGCTTCTTTGCGATAAGATTGATAGTTGAGTCTAGCACTCTCAAGTTGAACCTTGAGTTGCTTGTTCTCCTCTGTCAATCTATCACATGTTCCACAATATTTGTCACTATTCATATCTATAGTGGAATAAGAACTTACCTGTTTCGGAGGCTCTGTCATCGCCATCAAAGCAAAGTGCGCTTCCTTTCCAACAAAAAAATTGGAGTAATCAATTCTGGTGAAAGCATCATCCATTATGCACGGCTTGCAAGTCATAAGAAAATCAGCTTTGGCTAGAAGTTGATCAATGTCATCATCTAGTGAGTTAACACTAGCTTCAGAATCTGGCTCGCTCTTCGAAACAGAATAGACTGAGTCACGCTCTTCAGGAATATCAGTGACTGAATCAAGAATCAATCCTGGAGTCTTCTCAATAGGAATATCAGCTTCTTCTACCATTTCTTCAATCTTCACTTCAGATCTCTTCTCAATCTCCAAAACTTCTTCAACTAATACCGGCTCCTCCAAATCAATCTTTTGAGCAACACACGCCACATTACCAGCTATAATCTCTTCAACACCTAGTTGCATCCCAGTCCAGTCAAACCCTTCATCATTTTGAATTACCAAAGCCTGGTTTTGGTTATCTGTTGGTACTTGGCTATTTGGTATGGAAATAGGAATGATGGTTTTGGTTGGATTATGCGGTGTTTGATTTTGTGTCTGGTTTGGTGTTGTGGTTTGTCTAACAGAATTGTTTGGTGAAGTGTTTTGTCGGTTTTGGTAATTATTTTGTGGTTGATAGTTGTTATTTTGGCTTTGATAAGATACCTGATTCTGAGATTGACGATTTTGGTAATTGGTGTTGAATGGATTCCTGTTTCTTTGTTGAGCTGGCTGTGTGTACTCCCTCTTGAAATGACCTTTCCACCACAGTTAAAACATGTGACTTTGGCTTTGTTGAAGCCATATGTGGTGTTAGGAGATGTAGAAAGATCAGTTCTACCAGTTTTCTCTATAAACTCGGTCGCTCGTCTCATAGCACTAGCAAACGCCCACTGTATGTCAATAAGCTCCATCTCCTCCTTGTCGATTTGAGCATAGTCTTCACTGGTTAGATTGTTGTTACCAATTTGACTAGCTACCAGACCATTATAAGAAGCTACCATACCAGATACCAGTGCGACATGTTGCTGAGCAACTTCAACAGTGACGTTGTTCAAGTTAGACGTCTCCAACACTATTGGGCTTTTGACTTGGTTGACTTGGGTTCATTAGAGGAATGTATGGTTGTTGTTGAGGTTGATTCAAACTTGCTGAATAACATGCAGCTTGTTGCATAGGTGAAAATGGTGGAATGTAAGTAGTATGATATGATGATGGTGTGTAAGATGAGGTTTGAGCTAGATAGTTTATCGGGGTTTTGGTTGGTTCAATAACGCTTGAAACACAAGCAATGTGTGGAGCAACAGAACTACTAGTGCTTGAACTAGTCAAAGTAGGAGAGGTACTACCATGATATAACTCCGGATTTTGAGGAACTCGGGCTCTCTTAGCTTTCCTCTTCTCTTCCATCTCTTTGTTCTCCAACTTTTGAATGAACTCATTGATGGTCCAATATTGATAGGCATCTTTCTCCTTAAGGACCTCAATGTGTTGATTCCAGTATGGTGGTAATGCATCAGCAAACTTATCCACCAATTCAGACATAGGAATATTAATCTCATAACTTGACAATTCAGTCAACAGATGGCAATATCTCGGAATCAACTTCTTCAAAGTATCATTCCCCATGTAACTAAAATTCTCAAACTCTTTTCTCAACTCTTCCATCCTTAACTTCCTAGTTTTCTCATTTCCATCATGACGATTCCTCAACATATCCCACAGCTGCTTTGAAGTTGTGCAAGAACCAAACTGATGTAGAATATCAGTGTTGATAGTCTGAGATAGTTGGGAGAACGCCTTCTTCTCCACCGCAAACTTCTTTTTCTCATCCTCAGCTAAGCTTTCCAATGGAAGTAGTTCACCTGTGTTCTCCAAAACCGGTGTAACATCGCAAAATTTTTCCCCAAATTTTAATTTAAAAACCCTTCATTTTTGTACCTAAGTCTTTATTTTTCCTCATTCACAACTTATATATATATATATATATATATACATATATATATAATAGTAATAAATAATAATAATAATAATAATAGATTATAACATTAGTGTAAAAAAAAAAATCTGATTATGATTTGTTATTCAACCAAACCCCCCCTTTTTAATTCAACCCAATAAGCCCAAACCCCTCTTTCATATTCTGAAGCCCAACTACCCGGCCCACCTATCAGCTTGGTCCGGCCCATTTACCCCTTCCCTCCTTTCCCTTTCTGCTGTTTTAAAAAAATTAAGTCCCTCCACCCGGGTTTCGAACTCGGGACCTCTCACACACAAGCACAAGTACCAACCAGCCGAGCCAGAGCTCATTTCATGTTATAATCCTGATTCAGATTATATTTAAGGGCTTCTTATTTCATGTTTTTGGGTGCTGATGCTCGCTGCTGTTGCAGACACGCAAATTCCCTCATTCCTTCCTTATTTGACTTTAAATTAAACACAGATATGGAAAGGTCAACTCGTGATTAGCTCGTTACACGCACCAATTTGTCATAATCTTCCTAATCGAGTCCAATCATCGCGTCAACATTCAATACGAGTCAACCATTACCCAATTTAAACCCACGAGCCTCTCACTATAAATTGGAACCTTCTCTACAGCCAACACTCGCCGAACATACTCCCTCTACCCTCAATTTCCTCTGATAAACCCGTTTTGATCATCGTTTGCTCGTGTGTTGACTTTCCTAGATGACCGCTTCAAATCACACCTCGATGCACTGTAAGTTACAATTGGTTATGTGGTTTTGTTAGTCGGCCCTGTTAGAACGATAGCCCCAACAATTTAGGAGCTATCGTTTGCTAATTGAACGATCTTGAAGGTTAGGGCTCGCATGAATTGAATTGGGGAAGATGACCAAATTACATATCATATAAATATTTTTGGAAATGAAACTCATACAGATCTGGTGCCTAGACCAGTTGGTTATGCACAGGCACACAAAGACATGAACCGGCCCAAGGGCCTGGGTTCGAGTCCCATAAGCTACATCATTTTTGGTTATTTTTGTTTTACCTATTCTTTTGCATTATTAATGTATATTACATTTAAAACTTATAAATTCATTTTTAAATAATAAAACCTTTTTATAAATTCTAAAAAAAATATATTTGTTTAATCTGAGATAAAAGTGTTATTTACAATTTTTATTTTTCAGAAATTCATTTATTTAGTATTTATAATAATTAAATCAAGTTTATTCTATTTTATTTATAAAAATCTATAAAAATATCAAAACGATCTTATTAATTTCCACAAAAATTATCCTAAGTTTTTATAACATTAAGCTTTTCAAAAATGATTTTTATTTCAGAAAAATCATTTATTTAACATTTTTAATCAATTTTTGTTAGTTTTAATCATAATTAAATCATAATAAATTCAATTTTTGTTATTTTTGCACCAAAATTTTATACAAATTATTTCTGATCATTTAGAACAGAAATATGAATTTTAAACTAAAAATTATTTAATTTTAATATTTTTAAATATTAAAGTTAGATTTTGACAATTTGTTATAAATAGATTAAATAATCTATTTTAAAGAAAATAATTTCATAAAAATTATTGTTATACTTTAAACACATTCTTGTGACCATTCTAGATTTAACATTTATAAAAAGATTTTAGTTATTTATTTACTAAATTTCTCTCAATTGGCGAATATTTTTAATATTAATCAAACGAGCAATTATCCCCAATTCGAAGCCCTAGAACTTATACATTTGTAGACTTGATAGACTTAGACATATTTATTACCTCATTTTAGGGTGATACTTGATACATTTGGTCAACACATTTCTCAACAGATATAACATTTTACCAAGGTGAGTTTTACATAGCCCCTTTTCTATTTATCACCATTTTTGGGGTGAAACATGTTTAAAACATCATCATTGCAATTCAATCATCAATGTGTCTATGTGTTTTCTATGTTGCATTATGTCTTGAGCATGATTAGAGTAAGCACCATTCTAGCATAATCATTAACATTGATCAGCCGGCGGTATACATTGATAGATCTATTAGACTGACAATCCCACCCGGATACGTGCCTCCTACAAAGGTTGCGTGGGTGTTTGTTATCGTATAACATTTTGGACCATGAGCGTATGGTATGTATCATATTATAACAGTCATCAGGGTTGATTATGCACTCGATTTATTTCTAGTATGTTCTCACATATGGACTAGATTGACATGACACATGAATTGCACAACATTTTATTCAATTATCAAAAACCTATGTAATTCTCACCAACTTTTGTTGACCCAAAACATTTTCAACTTAACATGTTTCAGGTTCTATTTGCTTGAAGATTTGAATTGATGCTTGAAGATACGTGTATAGTATTATTCAAATTGATGTACAAATTCTAGAACAATTGTATGTAATTCATTTAAATCATTTAATGGAATCTATTATTCACCATGAGCTACTGAACAATCATCACTACGTGACATCCCGATGTTTCCGCCATCGGTTGGGGTGTTACAGATTGGTATCAGAGCCATGGTTATAGGGAATTAGGTTATTAGAAAAATAATCTAGTCTATAACCATAGGATTTAACAAGTACTTGCTTCTTTTACTTGCTATTCTCTATCTCCTACTTCTTATCCCTACTTTCATTCCTACAAGAAGGTTGCTCTTCATCAGTGGATCTACTCCTAAGACAAATTCCTCAGGTTTAACCTGAACCCCCTTGGAATCTCGTCGAAGTTCTAGATTTTAATAACGAACACGTGCAATCTGGAAGGGTGAACGCCTGTATTCTGAGTCTTCTGTCTAGGCTGGCATTGCGCATATATCCCAATCAGACGAGGGACCCGGATGCCTACCTGGGAATTCTCGGGATGAGTGTTCACTTATAGGCTAAAGCATGTCTTCATATGTTATTAGAATTTAAATCTTTGATAAGTCAACGTTTTCGTTTATTCGTTTTAATTAATGAATAAATGATTACATTCCTTATATTACCTCATCCATTTCATGCCACATTGAACCTTCATTGTGTCCCTTACATGTCTCCACGTCGTAGCACTCGCAATAACAGTGGTGAAAACCAAGAGGAAAGTAACAACAACCACAACACCAACCACAACAACAACAAAAACAACAAAGGTGTTGATGCCCGACTGGCTGCGATTATCCACAACCCTGCTCAGGATACTAATCCTAATCATCCTGGTGATTACAACTATGGTCAATGCTATGAATGTGGAAACCCAAATCACTTCCGTAACCGATGCCCTAAACTAAACCGAGATCAAGACCCTCCAGCTACTTAACAGCAAGTCCCACCATTTGAATGATGTTTGCTTTTAATTCTTTGTATTGACACTTTTTGGATTCAAGTAATAAATTCAAATATCATCATAACATCTGTGTGCATGCTTGCTTTAATATGAACTAATTGCTATAACTATGATCATACGTGCTTACTTGTACAACAATTAGTTGACTACCAAACAACCTACTTAACGATTGGTAGAGGTCATCATGTCTTTCCAACAGTCGGGAGAGGCCCTACCACCTGCTCAACGACTGGTGGAGACTATCAGACCTGCTCAACAATCGGTAGAGACATAGAAGGACACAAAACCTTGATGTAAGGTAAATTGGTGACTGCGGTCCGGAACGTAATCATGAATTTACAGGTACGTTAAGGTGGTGTGAAATGCTATCAAGATTTTCGGTAGTTAACCAAATGTAAACATTAGATATCTAGTAGTTCATTTAGTAGCTCAACTCACACGTGACACGCCTCTTATCCACGCTATCCGAGACAGGTTACTCTATTCATTGTCATGCCCTAACATAAAATTTTTCAAGCCACACTTGTCCTAAATTTTTATCCAATCCCCTTCAACCTTGTGTTTTCAATAAACTTCGGGACGAAGTTTCCAAAAGTAGGGGAGACTGTAACATCGCAAAATTTTTCCCCAAATTTTAATTTAAAAACCCTTCATTTTTGTACCTAAGTCTTTATTTTTCCTCATTCACAACTTATATATATATATATATATACATATATATATAATAGTAATAAATAATAATAATAATAATAATAATAATAATAGATTATAACATTAGTGTAAAAAAAAAATCTGATTATGATTTGTTATTCAACCAAACCCCCCCTTTTTAATTCAACCCAATAAGCCCAAACCCCTCTTTCATATTCTGAAGCCCAACTACCCGGCCCACCTATCAGCTTGGTCCGGCCCATTTACCCCTTCCCTCCTTTCCCTTTCTGCTGTTTTAAAAAAATTAAGTCCCTCCACCCGGGTTTCGAACTCGGGACCTCTCACACACAAGCACAAGTACCAACCAGCCGAGCCAGAGCTCATTTCATGTTATAATCCTGATTCAGATTATATTTAAGGGCTTCTTATTTCATGTTTTTGGGTGCTGATGCTCGCTGCTGTTGCAGACACGCAAATTCCCTCATTCCTTCCTTATTTGACTTTAAATTAAACACAGATATGGAAAGGTCAACTCGTGATTAGCTCGTTACACGCACCAATTTGTCATAATCTTCCTAATCGAGTCCAATCATCGCGTCAACATTCAATACGAGTCAACCATTACCCAATTTAAACCCACGAGCCTCTCACTATAAATTGGAACCTTCTCTACAGCCAACACTCGCCGAACATACTCCCTCTACCCTCAATTTCCTCTGATAAACCCGTTTTGATCATCGTTTGCTCGTGTGTTGACTTTCCTAGATGACCGCTTCAAATCACACCTCGATGCACTGTAAGTTACAATTGGTTATGTGGTTTTGTTAGTCGGCCCTGTTAGAACGATAGCCCTAACAATTTAGGAGCTATCGTTTGCTAATTGAACGATCTTGAAGGTTAGGGCTCGCATGAATTGAATTGGGGAAGATGACCAAATTACATATCATATAAATATTTTTGGAAATGAAACTCATACAGATCTGGTGCCTAGACCAGTTGGTTATGCACAGGCACACAAAGACATGAACCGGCCCAAGGGCCTGGGTTCGAGTCCCATAAGCTACATCATTTTTGGTTATTTTTGTTTTACCTATTCTTTTGCATTATTAATGTATATTACATTTAAAACTTATAAATTCATTTTTAAATAATAAAACCTTTTTATAAATTCTAAAAAAAATATATTTGTTTAATCTGAGATAAAAGTGTTATTTACAATTTTTATTTTTCAGAAATTCATTTATTTAGTATTTATAATAATTAAATCAAGTTTATTCTATTTTATTTATAAAAATCTATAAAAATATCAAAACGATCTTATTAATTTCCACAAAAATTATCCTAAGTTTTTATAACATTAAGCTTTTCAAAAATGATTTTTATTTCAGAAAAATCATTTATTTAACATTTTTAATCAATTTTTGTTAGTTTTAATCATAATTAAATCATAATAAATTCAATTTTTGTTATTTTTGCACCAAAATTTTATACAAATTATTTCTGATCATTTAGAACAGAAATATGAATTTTAAACTAAAAATTATTTAATTTTAATATTTTTAAATATTAAAGTTAGATTTTGACAATTTGTTATAAATAGATTAAATAATCTATTTTAAAGAAAATAATTTCATAAAAATTATTGTTATACTTTAAACACATTCTTGTGACCATTCTAGATTTAACATTTATAAAAAGATTTTAGTTATTTATTTACTAAATTTCTCTCAATTGGCGAATATTTTTAATATTAATCAAACGAGCAATTATCCCCAATTCGAAGCCCTAGAACTTATACATTTGTAGACTTGATAGACTTAGACATATTTATTACCTCATTTTAGGGTGATACTTGATACATTTGGTCAACACATTTCTCAACAGATATAACATTTTACCAAGGTGAGTTTTACATAGCCCCTTTTCTATTTATCACCATTTTTGGGGTGAAACATGTTTATAACATCATCATTGCAATTCAATCATCAATGTGTCTATGTGTTTTCTATGTTGCATTATGTCTTGAGCATGATTAGAGTAAGCACCATTCTAGCATAATCATTAACATTGATCAGCCGGCGGTATACATTGATAGATCTATTGGACTGACAATCCCACCCGGATACGTGCCTCCTACAAAGGTTGCATGGGTGTTTGTTATCGTATAACATTTTGGACCATGAGCGTATGGTATGTATCATATTATAACAGTCATCAGGGTTGATTATGCACTCGATTTATTTCTAGTATGTTCTCACATATGGACTAGATTGACATGACACATGAATTGCACAACATTTTATTCAATTATCAAAAACCTATGTAATTCTCACCAACTTTTGTTGACCCAAAACATTTTCAACTTAACATGTTTCAGGTTCTATTTGCTTGAAGATTTGAATTGATGCTTGAAGATACGTGTATAGTATTATTCAAATTGATGTACAAATTCTAGAACAATTGTATGTAATTCATTTAAATCATTTAATGGAATCTATTATTCACTATGAGCTACTGAACAATCATCACTACGTGACATCCCGATGTTTCCGCCATCGGTTGGGGTGTTACAACCGGTGCTACATAACCCTTAGCTATCATTTGCCATGCCTCGGTGCCTTCCATTCCCATTCCCTCCAAATGAATCTTGAACTTGGTCTTCCATTGATTGTAATCCACCATCTCCATCAGCTTTGGTGGACGATTCCCGCTACCTGAGGATAAATCATGAATTAGAGTAGAAATAGCTTTGGTAGTTTGAGAGTGTACCGCGGCTGCTGCAACTCCCCAATAATCGTTCATGGGTTGTTGTGGTGGTTGAGCAACTGTCTGTAGCATCGAACCAGTAATTGCTAAGTAATTGATCGGCTGAGATGGTTGACTAGTCGTCTTCTGTGCAGCTACAGTTCAAGGATCCATAGTCACATGCTGTTGTTGTAGTATTAGGCCTAGGTGTTGTTGGAAAGTTCCACATATCGTCTGCAAAGTCAAAAACATGAAACACTTAGAAATTTTTTTGATTATATTCTACGTTCGCCCCTTTTTCACTAAACCTGGGTTCAAAGGTGGAAATGTTCCAGGTTCGACCCTTTCTAATGACCCGAATGTAGAATATAACAAACAATCGCACTTTCGACCAAAATAATCCCACTTTCGACCTCTCTTAAGGTCGAATGTACACAATCTGGTCGAATGTACAACAACACACTCACAACTTCTAGGTTCGACCCTTAAAATCACCACGTTCGACCTAAAAACGTCAGATACGACCTAAAACACACACGTTCGACCTTTCTCCCCTAGGTTTGACCCTATTCATTTGAAAAACGGTTATTCTTTGAAAATAAGTTAATTTGACCTCAATTTTTCAAAATTTGATGAATTTTGATGATGTTTTGCAGGTTTTACTTTGGAATTGATTTGGAACAAGTTTAATAAGGAGAATTCTAGATTTTATCCATGAAAGCTAGTCCGAATCAATCAATTTTCATCAAAAACCCTTGTTCTTTGAAAAAAGAAAATTTTCAATCAAATTTGGGTCCAAATCAGCTCAAATACTATCAATTCGTAGTTGTTTGATCCTTATGGCTCTAATACCAGTTAAGAATCCGGTTAAAAACCGAATCCGCGGATTGATTAAGCTAATACAACTCGGTTTCAGACGGAAGATTCGAGACGAGACAGAAATATACAATAACAAATTCATCACAGATTCGTATTGCATCAGAAACGGTTACAGACGCTGTCATCAGTAGCATAAACATCTATTTGGGGCCGGGGGAGGTCAGGCATGACCTCCCCCTTTAGAGCATTCAAAGCACAACTAAAAATCTAAAAATGAAAACCAACACATGAGATTTCTATATATAGTCCAATAACATAAGCCACTTTATTGGAGGATCGTTTTGTCAAAAACAAATAGTTTGATCAAACAAGTCTAGCAATTTAGGTGCGGAATCCCAGAATCAGTTACGAAATGATAATAATATCAACAAAACACACAAATCACCTTTAAAACTCCATTTCATTCATAAACACTCTTGATTAAACTTACAAAACCTTGTTTACAATGAAGTAATCAATATTCAGACTCAACTAGAACCCTAGGGAGAAAACCAGGTGGAAGGAGGGAAACAAAATGACAAAAGATTAACTTGAAAATGAAAAACAAACATTATATAGGCCTGCACATTCGCCCCCCCGTAAGGGTCGAATGTGCAGGTTCGCCTCTTTATATGGGCGAATCAGCACAGAGCCCTACAAAATTCTTCCTTCGACCTGAATCATCTACCTTCGACCAGTTTTAGTCAGCTTCAACCCTTCAATTTCCACTTTCGACCCTACGTATTTGCCAAAACAGAATTGAATACGCAATCCAATAGCACTAGTCGCAAAATGTGTATCAACAACGTACCATTCAAACATTGGAAGATCTACTACGAGCGTGCGTGGTGGATTTTGGCAACATTTGGGATAAGCACTTGCCTTTATCGAATTCTCGTATAACAACAGTTACACACTTCAATTCAGTGTGCGCCTTTTGCGGCACTTTATGGACGCAAGTGTAGGTCTCCCATCTGCTGGACTGAAGTTGGGGATAGCCAGCTAACAGGTCCCGAACTCGTGCACAAAACTTCTGAGAAGATAGTGCAAATCAGAAACTGGATGGATGCTGGTCGTGATCGACAAAAAAGCTACGCTGATAAGCGTAGGAAACCTTTGGAGTTCCAGATCGGGGACAAGGTACTATTAAAGGTGTCACCTTGGGAGGGAATGATATGCTTTGGGAAACGAGGGAAGCTGAACCCGCGATACGTTGGACCATTCGAGATTGTCGAAAGGATTGGTCCAGTAACTTACAAGTTAAATTTGCCTAATGAACTTAATGGGGTACACGATGTATTCCACGTATCGAATCTAAAGAAATGCTTATCGGATACAACACTGGTGGTGCCACTGGAGGAGATCCAGGTGGACGATCAGCTATGGGTCGTGAAAGAACCGGTGGAGATTCTTGAGCGAGGCATCAAGTAACTCAGATAGAGCATCATACCGATTGTTAAGATGCGATGGAATTCTCGTCTAGGACCGGAATACACGTGGGAATGTAGGGATCAAATGCGGCTTAAATACCTACACCTGTTTTCTGAACCCGAACCTGAACATAGATAGAATGCTAAACATAAAGAAGCTCTTTCAAAGTGAATTTCGGGGCAAAATTCCTTTCAAATTGGGGATGATGTGACATCCGAGAACCAAGCACACACTTTTCTAGCTGGCTTTATTGTTTAACTGCTGAATTTCAGGACGAAATTCTTTTCAACTTGGGGATGATGTGACACCCCGTATTTTCAGGTTTCTACTTTAACTGAACTCTAGTTAACTAGAGTTCCTATTTTAACTAAACTCTAGTTAACTTGCATGTGCATACGTGACTAAACACTTGACTAGGGTTAGTTAGGAAGGTCTTCCTTTATGTTATAGGGTAATAACATATGTTATGTGATTATAACATACGTTACATTATAATAAGAAAAGTTATCATCACAATGCACACACGAGTCCTGTATCCCAAGCATTGGTGATTTGTCTAGCATACATAATAATGTGTACAATTGAAATATGATCAATGTGAAGTAACATGTTTATGTGAATTATTGGATGTTTTCTTGAATGTCTATTGTGAATGATGATGAGAATTGTGGTTAGTAATCATAATTAGGGTTTTTGTGTGTTAATACATGGGTTTGACTATGATAATATGGATTATGCATGTGTTATAGATTTTTATGCATGATTAGGGTTAATATTCACTTGGGGAGCAAGTTTTAATTTTCTGACAGATTCGTTAGTGTGTTTTGTAGGGTCTGTATCATGATATTAAAGTGATTGTTTTGATGATTTCTTTGCATCGTTGTATTGTACGTGGTCTTGGCTTTTCATAATGGGGGAGATTGTTGATGCACTATTATGTGGACGTCACTGTCGAATAGACTAGGGTTGAGTCTTTGTATTGTATTACATGAGATTGTGGTGATCCATAAGGGCATTTTATGGATCTGATGCATTTGTGAATATAGACCAAAACCTAAGTCTAGGTTCGACCGTTTGATTGTATTGTATTACATGAGATTGTGGTGATCCATAAGGGCATTTTATGGATCTGATGCATTTGTGAATATAGACCAAAACCTAAGTCTAGGTTCGACCGTTTGAGATGGTGCGAATGTGGAAAAGTTCCACATTCGACCTCCTTAAATGGGCGAAGGTGACTTATGGTTTTGGACTATAAATAGCAATCTCATGTGTTGGTTTTCATTTGTAGATTTGAGTTTATGCTTTGAATGCTCTCAAGGGGGAGGTCATGCCCGACCTCCCCCGGCCCCGAGATAGATGTTTATCCTACTGATGACAGTGTCTGTAACCGTTTCTGAATTAATACGAATCTGTGATGACTTTGTTATCGTATATTTCTGTCTCGTCTCGAATCTCCCATCTGAAACCGAGTTGTTTTCGCGTAATCGATCCATGGATTCGGTTTTTAACCGGATTCTCAAAAATCATCTGATTTGGACATCGTTTGAGTGGTTTTTGGAATTTTATTTGATTAAAGGTCATGTCAGATTTTCGAAGTTGTAAACTGGGTCAACTTTAAACGATCATAAATTGAGTTTTAGACTACCCGGAGTGGAGGGGAGGGGGGAAAGAGGGTCGTGATGCGCCATGTGGAACTTGTTGGACCCATGTGTGAAGGGTGAAAATTGTGGGGAGTGGAAGGGGGGGGGGGAGGAAATAATATTATATTGTGTTAAAGTTAAAAAAAAACTGACCAATCAAAAGGCTCCACCTCGCTTCAAGCCCCGCTCCCCGCCCATGAAGTCTTCCACGCCAAAAGGGCCATGCCCATCTTGATGCCCATTGGCGGTGGTGTAGAGGGCTTGGAGAGGGCTTCAAGCCCCTCCTTCCCGCCCCACTCCGGGTAGACTTACAAAGAGTTAGGTTATGCAATTTGGACAGTAGGTCGACATTGGAATAACTTGGGTTTTCCAAGTGGATTCACCCCATTTGGGTGAATACACAATTTTTGGGAATTTCTCTACTAAACTGACCTGTTGTGAAATTTTTTTGGACATAGCTGTGTTGTACGAAATTTCATAACTTTTGTGTTTGGTTTTGAGACAAAACAAAAATATTGGTTATCAAGTGAACCCAAAGAATAATTAGTAATAATTTTGGAGTTTAATTCGTTTGCTAAGTATTTTAAATAAATCGTATTTCACAGCACACAATCTGTCCTAAAAACGCAGATTGTGTAGGGGATGTTTATGTGACTATTTGGAGTCTTATATGGTATGTATTTGACATGAACTTGTATGGAAACTTATACGAGATGTATATGAGGTATAAAACTGATGATAATCAATATGTTCACCAACGGGTTCATAGGACTTACTTGTGCATGTAGAATCATTATGTGTCACATACACGGTTTTGAACTTTTAAACGTATTGGAGAAACGAGTTATATGGTGTATTGGTTATGCACATATACTCACTTAGCGACATTTGCAATAGGAGGTCGGTAGCACATTACTATTGGTGGAATTTGGATTATTTCCTTGAAACCTAAGGTGAGTTTCACTACTTTTTCTCGAAAGCATGCGTCAAGGGTTTGAGACAACTTTGGTAAATATTTTCTAGTCTGGTTTGGGACTACTTTTACATCTCGGGTTTTGAGAAGCTTTGACTCCTTGTGTGGGGTGGTTTTTTTATTCCTTTTGTGGATCACGCTTTTTATCAATTTACAACTTTTACTGTCCTTTGGGAACTAAACACACTATATCACTTAAAGTCCTTACTTATTATTGGGTTAATCGCTGAAGGCAAACGGGGTATTAGTTGATAGCGCTATTAGGTTGTGCCGCAACCTCATGCTTGAGGTGCTTGTGTCACAGGCATGAACTTCTGACCACATCTTTTCTACTAGTGTTGATAGACACTAGTACTAAGGCAGTTTAACATATGTTAACACGTTACTGAACGTTCCCAATAATCACTTGTTTAGTTACAATAAGTGGGCTAGCTACCCCTGACAAGCTTAAACTAATGACACTTAAACATTTGGGTTTTCGACAACTTTACACTCGTTATTTAAACTGTGAACTCACCAACATTGTTTGTTGACCCACGATATACATGCTTTTGCAGGTAGTTAGCTTCCGGTGTCACGATTAGGAAGCACAACACGTTTCACTCCATTTGGGGTCTTGGGCATACACCTAAGTTACATATCATGCTTTTACGTTTCCTTTCATATGGTTTTTAAAAGTTTTAAATTTGGTTTACACTTCCGTAGCTTAACTAAACTTGATTTTTGAAAACGTACTAAATGGTTTGGGCATTTAGAGTTTGTTCATATGACTTGTGGCTATGGTATCCTGGTATGTCATGCGCTTCGCGGTATGAACACCGCAGTGGAAATTTGAGGGTGTGACACCTTGATATGGTGGGTTTAGGGATAAAATCATGGATGAGGCACACAAAACCCGATATTCTATTCATCCGGGGGCAACCAAAATGTATCAAGATCTCAAGAAGAACTATTGGTGGCCAGCAATGAAGTACGAGGTAGCGACATATGTGAGTAGGTGTTTGACTTGTTTACACGTTAAGGCGGAACACCAGAAACCGTTTGGAAAGATCCAACCTTTGGAGGTACTGGAGTGGAAGTGGGAGCATCTTACTATGGATTTCATCACCAAAATACCCATTACGCCCAAGGGGTTTGACATTATTTGGGTGGTGGTGAATAGGTTGAAAAAGAATGCTCACTTCTTGCCGATACAAGAGACCATTAACTCTGAACGGTTAGCAGATTTGTTTATTCGAGAGAGTATTTCAAGGCACGGTGTACCTGTGTCTATTGTTTCCAATAGGGATACTCATTTTACGTTGATATTTTGGAAGAGGTTTCATGAAGAAATGGGTACTATGCTACACATCAGCACTGCGTATCACCCGCACACAGATGGACAGTCAGAAAGGACCATTTAAACTCTCGAAGTAAGTTGCGGGTATGTATTATTGATTTCGGTGGTAGTTGGGATTATCACCTACCTATGGCAGAGTTTTCTTATAATAATAGTTATCACACCATTATTGGGATGCCACCCTATGAGATGTTATATGGGCGCAGATGCAGGACTCCGGTTTGTTGCGGTTCCATTGGGAATAAGCAATTGGGTAGTTTGGAAGTGGTCGAGGCAACCACCGAAAAACTTGGTAAAACTAAAGCCTTCCTGAAGGCAGCTCAGGATCAACAGAAGTCGTATGCTAATAAGAGGAGGACGCCTATTGAGTTTAATGTGGGTGACCATGTCTTGTTGAAAGTCTCCCCTTGTAGGGAATCATATGCTTTCGCAAGCGTGGGAAGCTCAGTCCGAGGTTCATCGGACCTTTCCGCATTCTTGCACGTGTAGGGGAGGTGGCATATCAGTTGGATTTACCTGGGGAACTCAAGGGTATCCACCCAACCTTTCACGTGTCACATTTAAGGAAGTGCCTAGCAGATGAGGAAGCTCATATACCGCTTGATGATATAGATTATAAAAAATTTAGGTATAGACTCTTGGGTCTGCTAACCTGGAGAAGAACAGATGATTCAAGCTATCAGAGGTTTACCTATCAGCTATTTAGATATCAGAGGTTTCCAATGTAACAGTTGTTCTTTAGATCAAATGTTTTTATGTTGTTATTATTCTGTTAGATGTCACTGTCTTAGGTGACGTCAGCCATAGGTCATCAGTGGTTTAGTTTGTCTATAAATAGAACAATGCATGTACCGTTCTATCTATCACTCAAAACATTCGCTTAGACAAACAATCACAGAGTGATCAGGCTGAGAGGGAGTACTTGTGTAATCGTTGTAATCATTAGATTTATGAAAGCATTCGATTGAAAAACAATTATTCTCTTTGTTTTGATTCATAGTTTATTATTCCACTGCAGTTTCCATTCTTGATTAACTTCTTTCATCTTTCATTTACTAAACAATCAAGACAAATCAAACTCAGATCCTAACAATTAGTATCAGAGCTTGGTCAATTAAATTCGATCTAACCAATCAATTTAATATAAACAGATCAGCTCACAATTATTGATATCGTTTGTTTGTCAGATTGAAAACTGATTAATAGTTTATTTACGTCTAAAGTTTTGTAAACAGACTTTGTTTTGCAAACAATCAGAGAATGGCTTCAATTAATCACGATCCACATAACACTAGCACGAACAACAAGCCACCGATGCTTGTCAGATCTGAATAAAATATTTGGCAACGTCGGATGAGCCATGTTCTAGCTCAATAGAACACTGGGTGTTGGAAATCGGTTATCTTCGGACCACATGTTCCGATGGTGCCGAGTACCGAAGATCCCAAGGTTCAAGAACCAAAGAAACTAGAAAACTACCCCGAGAAGGATTTTCAGAAAATTGAGTTAGATGCTAAGGCCTTCAGTATTGTGGCCATGGCTCTACCCATTGATATCTATGTTGTGCT
Source organism: Ambrosia trifida (assembly GCA_028751855.1). Lineage (NCBI taxonomy): Eukaryota > Viridiplantae > Streptophyta > Magnoliopsida > Asterales > Asteraceae > Ambrosia > Ambrosia trifida. The sequence continues at coordinate 128,767,286 of CM054128.1, read as the reverse complement.
GTTACACTGTAATAACGCAAAGGAGTTGTGGGATGCTTTGAAAGAACAATTTGGTGGGACTGAGGAGGTTATTGAAAACAACGTGAAATACTAAACCAACAATATGAAAAATTCAGTCATGTTAAGGGAGAGTCATTAGCTTAACAATTTGAGAGGTTTAATTGTCTCATTAGTGAACTAAAACTGGTGGGTCTAACTTATCCTAATTCAACTTTGAACCATAGGTTTTTAAGATCATTACCAGACAAATGGGACACTATTGCTATAGTTATGAGAAATTCAATTGGATTCGAGGACCTATCTCTGACCTAGCTTCATGGTAAGCTCTTGACCTATGAGAGAGAGCTTAACCAGAAAAAGAAGCTCCAGGACTCTGGAAAAGTGTCTGATGATTATGTTTTTGGTAATACAACACTATTGGGTCAGGATGAGGTTACTGGTAATAGTAAGTATTAGAGTTATGATCATTTCCTTGACATAACTTCAGGTTTAACTCAGGTTTTAACTCTGATTCTTATTCACCCAACTATGCTTTTGCAGCAAGTGGTGGTGATATCCAGGCATCTGATAACATATCCTTTGAGTATGATGACCTCAAATATTTTGACCCTGATGATTTGGAAGAAATGGACATAATGCACCAATTGGCTCTTCTTAGTGTTAGAACTAATAATTTCTACAAGAAAACTGGCAGAAGATTTCCAAGGTTGACTGGCAGGTCAAAGGTGGGGTTGGATAAACCTAAAATTAAGTGTTATAAATGTCATAGACTTGGTGATTTTGCTAGGGAATGTAGGAGTCAACTTGGTACACCTATGATTACCTATCCAAATTAAAGGCCACGAACCATCACTTATCAAGTTTCCCATAATACCCCTGGACCAAATGTGCAAAACACTGCTCATTTTGCACAGTCCTCATCCACTGTACCTGTCCATTATGTCCAAATCACTGTTCCTCAGATCCACTATGTTCAAAACCCTGTAGCTCAGGCACATGTGCCAATAACTGCTACTCCACCCTCTGCCCCTACAGAGACCAGTCAACAGAGTTTCTTCAGACAAGACTTTGTTGATTGGAGCAGTTTCCCAGATGAGTTAACAGATGAGAATTTTTCTCTTGTTGCCAAGGCTGAAAATGAACCAGAAAATTTTTGTTTCATGTCCATGGACACAATTGTAGAAGAGGTTGAATCTGAGGATGTGGTGACTGAATCTGAAATTGTGACTAATGATATTGTTGATGCAGTAGTTCCAGATGAAAAGTCTGAAGAAGAGGGTGTGAATCTCTCAGATCCTTGGGGTGATGATTGTGAATGCAATTGTGATTGTGCATTGATGGTTGCTGCTAAGGTATCTCCTCAAATCCTAAAAGATTTGTGTTCAAACAAATGTTTAATAGCATTTGCTAACATTAAAGAGGTGAATGAAAACCTTAGGAAGAAATTTTAGATGATGAAGTTCAATTTGAAAAACTTTCAAAAGAGTTAAAATCAAAATTGACTGAAAAAGAATCTGAAATCGGCAATTTAAATCATGAAGCAACTATAACCAAAGACCAGCTCCAAACTATGATAACAAAATATCAGAGTTGCAAAATGGAGCTTGGGTCCACCCATGTTGAATGTGAAAAAAATGGGTGGAATCATGTAAAGGTTTTGAGATGCTACTCAACAAACAGATCAAAAGTCATGTGAAGTTTGGTTTTGGTTTTGAAACCACTGCCCCAGCTTTTCAAAACACTGACAAAAGGGAACAAAAGTTAGTTGAGGTTGTGCCAACTAATTTGTAGGGTCAAGAGATTAAAATCATTGAACCTAATGGGAAGAAAATCATTCTTGAAAAACCAGAGGGTTCCACATCATTTACTGAACTTGAAAAGTATGAATTTAAACCTACTTGGTCAGATGAGTGTGATACTCTTGAAAACTTCAAACCAGTTGATTTCAAAACCCCTGATGGTAAAAAAGCACCACAGGCAAAGGTCAGTCCCTTGAAAGACCTTTTAGCAGATGCTCAATCATCTATTGAAAAGAAGGCTGAAAAAGGGAAAAAGAAACAAAAGGCTGAACACTTGTTTTGTGATTTCTGTGAAGAGAAGAACCATGTTACTAAAAAATGTTTTCTTCTAAAAGCTTATGATATCAACAAAGGAACAAGTGTGTGTGATTCTAAAGCCACATGTTCAATATGTGGTAACAAGAATCACAAGACCAAAGAGTGTCTTTATCTCAAAACTTTGATGTCAAAATACAAGAGTATAAGGCTAAAACTCTAGCAAGTCAAGTGGTGAGTACTCCAAAAGGAAAGCCCAAATAGACTTATGTACCAACCCCAACATCTGTTACTAAAAGTTTTGAAACATCTGCTCTCAGGGATGTCCAAGTAACAAATGCTCCACCCTAAAACAAGTACCCTAGAGGATATGGACAACTAGCTTGTCATAGTCTGTCACATGTTTATGAAGAGCACAAGAGACCTTCAAAACCAAGAGTGAACAGAAATCCTTATGGTTACTATCATCTGACAGGAAATGGTCAAACATCTGTTGCACCACGTGTTGACATACAAACACTGGCAAATGGTCAACAACAGTTGTTGAACTTGGTTCAAAAACTAGTTCAAACCACTGATTATTCTCCTAAGCTTGAGGCTGAAAAGTCTGGGAACCCATCCAAAGCCAACTTAGCTTTGGACACTCACCAAAACTAATCCATTACTGATGTGCAGGGAGCTTCTGCTTGCTTAGATAGTCTATGGTATGTAGATAGTGCAGGCTCCAGGCACATGACAGTATGTAGAGCCCTACTTCTGGACTTCTTAGCTCATGAAGGGGGTGATATATCTTTTGGTAATGACTCCAAAGGTAAGGTGTTGGGTTCAGGGACTGTTCAGGATGGGAAACTCAAGCTTGAAAATGTCAATCTTATTGATAATCTTAAATTTAATCTTCTTACTGGGCCAAAAGTAGTTAAAAAGATTGATACCATCATAGCTGAGAGCAAAGCATAACTTGTTGCTCATAGCAGTGGCAATGTGTATGTAGTTGATATGTTGGATAATCCTATGGCAAATGTCTATCTATTTTCTGCTGCCTCCACTAAGGAGACAGAATTGTGGCATAGGAGACTGGGTCACACCAACCTTCAAACTATCAACTCACTCTCTAAACAAAGCCTTGTAAGAGGTTTTTCATCAAAAGAATTCAAATGTGATGAGCATTGTGTTTCCTGTCTAAAAGGGAAGCAACATAAAAGCTCTTATAAATCCATTGATGAGTCCAAAACAAGTCAATGTCTTCCATTGTTGCACATGGACTTGTTTGGCCCAGTTAAAATCATGAGTCCAAGAAGAAAGAGATTTTGTCTTGTCATAGTTGATGATTTTTCTAGGTTTACATGGACTTACTTTTTACACTCTAAGGATGAGATTGCTGGTATTTTGAAGGACTTTGTCACCAAAGTTGAGAAACAATATAACTTGCCAGTAAAAGTCATTAGAAGTGACAATGGAACAGAGTTTAAAATTAAGGAGTTGGATGATTTCTGTGTGTCAAAAGGAATTGTGAGGTAGTATAGCATTCCAAGAACACCAGAACAAAATGGGGTGGTTGAAAGGAAAAACATAACTCTCATTGAGGCTGCAAGAACTATGCTAGCAGATTCCGGTTTGCCACTGTCCTTCTGGGCAGAAGCTGTAAACACTGCTTGCTATATCCAAAACAGAGTTTTAATCAACCCTAGACATCAAAAGACTGCTTATGAAATTATGTTCAAAATCAAACCAGTGATATCATTTTTCAAAATCTTTGGCTGCCCATGTTTCATTTTAAATCTTAAAGATTCCATTTCAAAATTTGTAGCCAAAGTAGATTGTGGGTATTTTCTGGGATATTCTTCTACTGCCAAGGCCTATAAAGTGTTTAACACAAGGACTAGGACAATAAAAGAAACTCTGAATGTAAAGTTCGATGAACTTTCATCCTTAAAAATCCCAGAAAATCCTGCTGAACTGTTTGATTTAGACAAATTTAAATTTGAAGATATTACTGCTAAACCTAACAGTGCAGGTATTCCACACTCTCCACAACAAGATTATAGATTTGATGTTGTGATTCCAAGTCACTAAAAAGTCACATCTGCATCAGGGGAAGCAGATGTTCAAAACACCTGTCAAAACTCTGCCACAGCTATGCCAACCACTGTTGACCAGTCCTGCCCTCAAACCACTGCCTCATCAAATTAAACCACTGATCAAACATCTGTTGACAAAAGTCCAACCTCTGTTGACAAAAGTCAGTCCAACTTTACACCACTTGGACCCATTCCCCCACTTCCATTTAAAACATATGTTGGTACTACAGAAGTGCAACACAGATGTTACACCAACAGAGTCATCAAACCTCTATCCCTCACCTCAAAATGCCATCATACCATACTAGGGAGATTTAATCTACCTAAGAGCTCATCCACCAGACCAAATCATTGGCAAAATCAGAGAGGGTGTGCTCACAAGGAGCCAATCCTCAAATATCTGTCTTTTTGCAGGCTTTCTATTTCTCACACAACGTGTCAAGTACCAAGTGGCACTGAAAGACAACAGTTGGGTAGAAGCCATGCAGGAAGAGCTCCTTCAGTTCAAAATACAACAAGTATGGGAACTTATACCACTTCCAAAGGATGTTTGTCCAATTGGCACAAAGTGGGTCTGCAAAAACAAAACTGATGAAACGGGTATAGTTGTAAAAAAACAAAGCCAGACTTGTGGTTCAAAGCTTCAGACAAGAAGAGGGGATAGACTGTGATGAAACTTTTGCTCCTGTAGTTAGGCTAGAAGCTATCAGACTCTTCCTAGCCTTTGCTGTCAACCACAACATCAAGGTGTATCAGATGGACATCAAATGTGCATTCCTTTATAGCAAAATTCAGGAGCAGGTCTATGTATGTCAACCACCTGGTTTTGAAGACACATTCCATCCTGATTATGTCTACAAGCTCAACAATGCTCTGTATGGACTGAAACAAGCACCAAGGGCCTGGTATGAAACTCTTTCCAACTTCTCTTATCCATTGGTTTCACAAGAGGTAAAATAAATAAAACTTTATTTCTTAAATGGAGAGAGAAAGACTTAATTATTGTTCAAATATATGTGGATGACATAATTTTTGGATCCACATGTAACATAATGTGTGAAGAGTTTAGGGAACTCATGATAGCAGAGTTCGAGATAAGTGCTATGGGTGAACTTCAGTGCTTCCTTGGTCTCCAAGTGAAGCATCTGCTAAATGGCACATTTATTCATCAAAACAAGTATGTTAAAAATATACTAACCAGATTTGAGTTGAATGATTGTAAGCCATGTAGTACACCCATGAGCACAGCCAAGCTACTCACTATTGATGACAAGGATGAACTGGTTGATCAGACACATTATAGATGCATGATTGGGTCTTTATTGTATTTATGTGCATCCAGGCCAGACATTATGTTTGCCACTTGTGTCTGTGCGAGATCCCAGGCTTCACCCAGAAAGTCAAACCTTAATGCTATGAAAAGGATATTCAGATACCTAAAATCTAATGGAAACATTGAGCTTTCAGGTTATTCAGATAGTGATTTTGTTGGCTGCCACACAACAAGGAAGTCCACATCAGGTGGGTGCCAATTTCTAGGGAATGCCTTAGTTACCTGGAAAAGAAAAAAGCAAGCAGCTGTTTCCACCTCAACAGCAGAGGCTGAGTATATTGCTGCTGCAAGCTGTTCAGCCCAACTTATATGGCTTAAAAATCAACTCATGTTGGATAGCCAAGCTGCTGAAAATATCACTGTCTCAGAGATAGCTATCAAAAATCCAATCTCTCATTCCACCACATTGCACATCTCAAATATCACTGTGTCAGAGATAGCTATGAAAAAGGTTTGATTTCTCTGCACCATGGTCCAACAGAGGATCAGCTAGCAGATGTGTTGACAAAAGCTTTAGACACATCTACCTTTGAAAATCTGATATCTCGGATTGGTATGCTAAACATGGTTTAAATAACAAAAATGTTTTCTTAAATAAAGACATTAAAATGTTTCCAAAAAATCAAAATCCTTCCTTAAAAATAGCCCTTTGGTTGAAAAATCTGTTAAAGATAAAACAACCACTGTTTCATCCATTTAATCATCTGATGGTTGAAAAATCTGTTTCAAACATCTGATCAGATAAAACAACCACTGTTTCTCGATGATCTTATTACAGACCATCAAGATCCTCCAAACCTCAGGCATAGCCTGTGCATAGGCCATCCCAGTTATATCAAAGAACTCTTTGATGAATGGGAGAATGGATATCTTAAACCCAGGTGGAAAGGCAAGTACATGATGCAGATCCACATAGAGGATGAAAAATTAGACTTCGCATTCTGATCATATGGCCAGAACACAGTTAATTCAGGGAAAGCCCCTAAGTTATCATTGTCTATGAATGTACATTCATTGTTTGCAGGATCTTGTAACATGTTTTGTTGTATAAAGTCGTTATGGACTCCTATACTTCCTGCAGCCCTTGTTGATTTTTTACCCATCCTGAGAATTCTTTGTACAGAAAGTTCAAAGATTCGTAAAAACAGAGAAAAGCACAGAAGAAAGAAGAAATAATCTTTCTGACAATCCTGTTGTGATTATAAAGGAGGGATTGAAGTCTAGATATAGACAGTGAAAGATGATAAGGTGTAACGGTCATCCCTAAATCATCGACCAAAATATAGTTGTTGATATCCTATCTGATGTCTAATCATACTCAGAAGATAAGCATCAGAATTATAAATATTATAACCGTTAAGATATTTATGGTAACATATTTTTGGGGGCAATTGTTGTGGGTGAAATCTTCAAGATAGCACTAACCTATATTTTCTGTAGCATCCTCAGGATACTAAAGGACTGGCCAGGCTTCAGGATGTAACAACATTCTGACCTATGTGCATCCTGAGGATAGACTAACGAACTATCTTATTGTTATATGAATTCAGGATGATTTTACCTCATATTCTCTTAGTAACATCCTTAGGATGCTAAAGGACTAAGCAGGGTTCAGGATGTAACAGTGTTCTCACCTCTGTGCATCCTGAGGATGGACTAACGAATTATCTTATTATGATATTTTTGCAGGTACACTTAATCAATATTAAGTCTTGTAACTGATCCCTAATGGCTATATTGTCTCATTTAAGACAAAGGAGCTGATCATTGAAGACATATGCGTGTAGAACTAGTCCACCACCAAAGAAGTCAAACTTGTAACCGACGATCATTAAATGAAGGAGAAAAACAGGGAAACAGTTACTCAACGGCAATATTCAGTTGAAACAGTTGCTACAATGACTATATTCAACTGAAACTGCCACAACGGTCACAAGAAGTCTTCAAAGGACTTAACTAACCAAGCGGATGAAATGGATCTCTTGTTTACTTTCATGTACTATAAATACGGGTGATCAAATGAGTCTAGGACACTTCTCACTTGCTTAACACTTCATAGAACACCTGATACTCTCTACACACACACAACACTCATATTGTAATCTTAGATACTCGTTCATCACCCATCCAAAGTTGTACTATTTTTACCTTATTAATATTAACAAACAAGGCAGGGGCTTAGACTCCTCCCGAGGTTTTGTGCCGGCAATCTACATTGATCAAGGGCTTTCCTCGTACATCGAGTGTCTTTCCTTTATTGCATTACATTTACATTCATTGATTTTTGCCTATTTAATCATTCTGTCCGACAGTTACATCCTTGGGATATAACTGTCCATCCTGACCAGTTTCCTTGCCATCCTGAGCATAGTTGTCATATTGTTATTTCATTATTATATTAAACTGCTATTTTCAGAATACAGGATGTCAAATGCTTCTTTGAGAGATAGAAGCCAGGTATTCACATCTTGAAAAACTCATTTTAGGTTTAATAATGGCATTTACCAAGTTAAGGCATTATTTTGAAACACATAAGATACATGTTCAAACTAATTTTCCTATTAAAATGTACGTAGAAAACCTGAAATGTCAGGAAGAATGGCAAAGTGGTTAGTAAAATTAAGTGCTTTTGACTTGGTATATGAGCCTAGAAATGCAATCAAATCACAGGCTCTAGCATATTTTGTGGCTGATTTCAGTAGGACATTCTAAGTGAAGTAGAGTCTAAGGTTCAATAATTAAATGAAAACTTAGGAAGATGGACTTTATACACTGATGGTGCTTCAAATGCCAGATGTACAGGGTTAGGATTACTACTAAAATCGCCACAAGGGGACATAATACCCCAGGCTATTAGATGTGCATTTCAAACTACCAATAATGAAGCAGAATATGAAGCTCTTGTAACCTCACGAATTTTCCCATTTATTTTGCATTAAAGTATTTCCCAATCCATGATATAAAGTCTAATTTATTTCTAAGTATTCTTATCTTTATCCGTGCACTCTATTTTTCTAAGTTTCTTTTATCATTGTACTAAAAAAAAATCTTCAATCATGACATATGTCCTATCCTAATTCTATTTATAAAATCGTCATTTTATAAGACGGCATTTTTATTTTCTAATTCAAACTAATGATTTTTTTTATTTATTTCTTATTTAAAGCTAATCATTTTTCCAATTACATTTATAATCTCAAACAAGGAAGATATAAATTCATTTCAAAATAAAGCCTTGAGTCAAGAGTCAAAGTCTTGACAAACATAATTCTTGGAGTCAAAGTCTTAGTCATAGTCAAAGTCTTAGTCAAACAGTCAAAGTCTTAGTCAAATAGTCAATTCATCATAAAACCTTACTTTATGGTGTTGACCAATTTTAATGGCTAATTGAATGCAAAACTAGTATATAAACCCACCTATGACCCATTATACTTTGCACCTCTAAATCGATTGTTTCAATCTGATTAAACATTCCCTCATACCTTTCTTCTATAGTCTATTACTTCTACAATTGAAGCTTTGATTATAAGCTCTTGTAATTGGCAACTTTGGGGCTACACATATTCCGTTTCTCGAGACTTAATACTTTGCTAAGGTGAGTTTACGTAACCATGTTTATGCAATTCTTCATACTTGCAACATTATACTTAAGCAATTCTACATGCATGTCTAGTTGTAAACTTTAATGCCTCATGATTTAGACAACAACAACAGTTTCAACGAGTTTCAACATTACATAATCATTAGCGATGGCCAAGCCGGCGATACCAAATAATAGATCTATTGGATTGACAATCCCACCCGGATACGTGTACCTCCTACATAGGTAGCGTGGGTGATAGTTATCGTTCCAACATATTATTAAGGTGAACCGTGGATGACGGGATGGACCTAAACTAGTCGGAGGTTTGATTATGTCGATTCAACATTCCATGTTTATTCATGTAGACTTAAACTTACGATAGACATATGAATGGCTAAACTTTTATGCTTAAACTATTTGCTTGACATGGCTTATGTATTCTCACCAACTTCTAGTTGACCCCCCCCCCCCCCCATTTTTACAACTCAACAGGAAATAATGATGCGTGAAAACTAGAGTGTTAGCATGAGGAGACAAATTGAAGTTTATGCTTTATTTGGTTATTTGATGTATTAGAATTCCATTCAAGACTTATTATGTATTTTCAATTTTGGATATTTTTACTTTTAATAAATTTCAATTAAAACTTGAATACCATGTGCTACTGTATACTCATCAATACGTGACATCCCGATTTTTCCGCCATCGGTTGGGGTGTTACAGCTCTCATTGCTGGTTTACAACTTGCTAAGGATATGCACATTTCAAATTTACAAGTATTTGTTGATTCCTTATTGATTACTAACGATTTTAATGGATCTTATGCAGTCTAAGGTCAAAAATTAGTTATTTATCTTGAAATAGTTAAAAAAAATTATCAACTTCTTTTGTAGAATTCACATTAACACAGGTACCTAGCAAAGAAAATAATCTAGTCTATAACCATAGGATTTTAATCAGTACTTGCTCCTTTTACTTGCAACCTTACTTGTTTATATTCTCTATCCTACTTCTTATCCCTACTTTAGTCCCTACAAGAAGATTGTTCTCCATCACAAGATCTACTCTTAGACTAATAGGACAAATCCTCAGGTTTAGCCTGAAACCACCTTGAAGATCTCGTCGAAGTTCTAGATTTTAATACCGAACACGTGCAATCTGGAAGGGTGAACGCCTGTATTCTGAGTTTTCTGTCTAGGACTGGCATTGCGCATAAATCCCAATCAGACGAGGGACCCGGATGCCTACCTGGGAATTCTCGGGATGAGTGTTCACTAATAGGCTAAAGCATGTCTTCATTATGTTATTAGAATCTAGAAGTTTTGATAAGTCAACGTTTTCGTTTATTCGTTTTAATTAATGAATAAATGATTACACTCACTTTCCTTAAACTAAGCTCTAAAATCTCAAAATTTTACAGCTTAAATCAATCTCATTTCATAACCATCTATGGATTTCACAATCACACTTCACCTTACCATCTTAGCCACTTTTTAAATATTCAACACCCTACCCAAATCATATTATTTCATTTCTCCACATGTTACTTATTTTTTTTAAAAACTATAACCTCATACCTTAGCACAAACTAAAGATTTCTAAATCTTGTTGTATTTTCATTACCTAGTAACTTTACAAAGTACATATTTTTGTCAAAAGATGTCCTCGAACTTAAATTCAATTGTTTATTTATTGACGTAACAAACAAATTTCTATATAATGCTTTAAACTATTAAAAATCACTTAATAGAACCTTGATCTTCAAAACCTAATGTCATGTTTGAAATCTCCAACTAACGGGAATATTTTAATCAAAGCCTACTTAGCTTGTACTATTTAACAACTTTTGCTTTATGTACAAAACCAATTTTGAAAATAATTTTTTTTATCCATAGGAATAATATCTAGTCTCTAGATTCTCCATCTACACTCACTCATTTTCAACTGGTTCAAATTTTTACAATATTTGGCATATACCACAATCATGTTTTCTTATACACTTGATTATAACCTTTGATCCAAACCCCAAAATTTACACTGCTACATAATCTCCTTACTATAAAATAAAATCTTTATAAACTATCTTCACATTCACTATCTCTCACAACCTTGATTCTGCTTCAAGATATTTCATCATCCTCTCAAGAACTAAATTCATATCCTTAACCTCTCACACATGAGCTAGTTACCTATGATAACCAAACTATTGAAACTTGATTGTGTGTTGCATCAAACATAATCCTTTGTTATACATGAGGATTCGACTATCTACCATATTTGAACATTTGAAACTAGAATTCATGGAATATAAACTATTTGCTATAGACACACCTAGAGTCATTAACCTTGTCTAGGGAAACTCTATTACAACTCGTATGATATACTTGATACTTGATTGCTTACATGTACAAATTATCAATTTGCAATTCATGTGTGTAATAATTGGTGCACTTAATCAAACAACTGATAGAGGATGAAGTACTTGCTCAACAGTTAGTAGAGTACCAAATAACCTACTCAATGATTGGTAGAGGTCATCATGCCTTCTCAACAGTAGGTAGAGGCCCTACAACCTGCTCAATGACTGGTAGAGGCTATCGCACCTGCTCAACAATCGGTAGAGGTTCTTACTCACTGACTGGTAGAAGTCTTTTTCCTGCTCAACAGTTGGACTCAATTTTGGATACATTGTATACGATTCAATCACAAGGTTATTTTGCATTACTTACATGTGTGTTTAGAGTCATAGAAGGACACAAAACCCTAATGTAAGGTAAATTGGTGATTACGGTCCGGAACGTAATCATGAATTTACAGGTACGTTAAGGTAGTGTGAAATTCTATCAAGGTTTTTGGTAGATAACCAATTATAAACTCTAGTTACCTGTTTAGTATTTCTATAGTCAATTAACTCATGCATTTCTTTTTAAGATTCCTAAAACTTAAAGTTTAGTGTTTTGCTAGATTCTTATTCTCCTTGCTATTTTAGACGAACCTAATCCAACCCTTAAAACCCACACCTATCAAACCTCTTACCAAATTATTCGAAATAGTTTATTATGTTACCTATAAATTCATGTCATGTCTTAACACAAATTTTCCAAACCACAGTTGCCCTAATTTCTACCCAATCACTGTCAACCCGATGTTTTTTTTATAACTTCGGGAAGAAGTTTCTAAAAGTAGGGGAGACTGTAACCTCACGAATTTTCCCATTTATTTTGCATTAAAGTATTTCCCAATCCATGATATAAAGTCTAATTTATTTCTAAGTATTCTTATCTTTATCCGTGCACTCTATTTTTCTAAGTTCCTTTTATCATTGTACTAAAAAAAAAATCTTCAATCATGACATATGTCCTATCCTAATTCTATTTATAAAATCGTCATTTTATAAGACGGTGTTTTTATTTTCTAATTCAAACTAATGATTTTTTTTATTTATTTCTTATTTAAAGCTAATCATTTTTCCAATTACATTTATAATCTCAAACAAGGAAGATATAAATTCATTTCAAAATAAAGCCTTGAGTCAAGAGTCAAAGTCTTGACAAACATAATTCTTGGAGTCAAAGTCTTAGTCATAGTCAAAGTCTTAGTCAAACAGTCAAAGTCTTAGTCAAATAGTCAATTCATCATAAAACCTTACTTTATGGTGTTGACCAATTTTAATGGCTAATTGAATCAAAAACTAGTATAAAAACCCACCTATGACCCATTATACTTTGCACCTCTAAATCGATTGTTTCTGTGACACCCGGCAAACTCAGGTTAGTAACGTTGACTAAACTAGTAAGTCTACCTTAGCGAGTCATGCATATTACGTCCTTAACGGGGTCAGTCGAGTCAGTATGATGATTCTGGGAATCATCGGGAGTCGTTATGATGATCCGCGGGGTCATCGGGAGTCGGTCTATAACTATGGGTACAAGGATCGGGGATTCGTGGAATCGCCGGGTTTAATGCACACACGAGTCTCGAGTCCCGGGAATTGGTGAACGGATGTAAACGTGTTAGTTATCATGCATTATATGTTTGAAATCATTATGTGACTTATCGGTATGTGAATACGTGTTTAAATATGTTAAAATAGTGTTTAACGCGCCAAAAACCCATTCCAGCACCCTATAGGCGATTAGGAGCCTGGGGGACTCCTAATCGCGTGAACAGTACGCGATTACAAAGGGAATGGGGCGAGTAGGAGGCCTGATCGCGTGAACAGTAGCGATTAGAGCCCCTACTCGCGAGTAGGAGGCTGATCGCGTGAACAGTGGAGCGATTAGGCCCCTACTCGCCTGGTCTGGGCTCCTAATCGCGTGAACAGCAGGGCTCGGGTCAAAACACCTATAAATAGAACCCTTAACTCCCCAAACACCTCTAGAACAACCCTAGCTGCTCCCAAGTCGCCCACACACCTTAAAACACCTCTGGAACTCATTTTGCTACAAAAATCACCATCCCCAAGCTTACACACCTTTCTTTAGCAAAACCCAAGGTGTGTTCTTCATCCCGAACCTTTGTAAAGTTGTTATTTTGAGTTCCCCCAAAGTTCCAGACCTTGTTTTACCAAATGTGTCTTTAAAAACCTTTCAAAAGAGTCTTAAACCAAGTTTACACCTTAATGCTTGTTATATGTGAAGTTTACATGCATATGTTGGTCTTATTGGTGATTTTAACATGAATGTTTTCAAGATGTGATTGTACTTCTGCTATGTAGAGATTAGTAGGAAGGTTGTCTTAGAATTTTAGCCATTATTGTGGTGTTTTGAAGAAAATGCATATTTTGACCCATTTGTATGTTCTTGAGGATTTAGGATGATTATGGTATGATTGTTGATGCAATGTTGTTAGGATTCACACTAGGAAGATGTTAGATCAGAGGTTTTATGATTTACATGTTTGTAGAGTTTGAAATCTGATTGTTTCCATTTAAGGAAAAGATAAGGTTGGTAGGTGAAACCTAGTACTTTGCCATTTTAGGAAATAATTGCATAGAACATGCTAGATCAGTGATATGTTGGGGGTTTTTGCTTGAAATGGGTTGGTAAATGATTTAGGTTTGATATTGGGTGTTGTTGCATGTTTCGGATCTGATTTGGAGGGTTTAACGCGCGAAAATCCATTACACAGCAGCAACAGGCGATTAGGCATCCTAATCGCCTGATGCCACGCGATTATGCAGACATGTGGGGCGATTAGGACCCTAATCGCCTCATGATTCATGCGATTAGGCCCCTAATCGCCTGTAGGCTGAAGCCTACTCGCGTGTAACCTTCCTAATCGCATGTACTGCTGTCGTGAACGCGTTTTGACATCCCGGAACACGATTTGACACCTAGGAACATGTTAGGAACCCCGGGATACACCCAATGACTTAGTAAGACGTGTTCGGACCTGTTTATGCGTTAATTGGACACTATGCTAGACTAGGTGAATTGTTGCGCGTGCTAAGTGTTTAATTGCATATGTTGCATGATGTCTTGCATTTATCTAACACGTGGGATGTCGGGTCACCAATGGGATGTCGGGTCTTGTCTGGCACGGTCGGTTTAACAGTTAAAGGTGTTTTCAAACGTTTATGGTCACGGTCTGGACATACGGGGACTAGTTAGCCTACGGGTTATTAGTCCAATACTTATACACATCTTATGATAGGTCGCCGCTATTTGGGACTATCATAACATAACTACTTAACTGTTTTCAAGTAACGCGAACCAAGGTGAGTGTCACAGCCCCACTTTTACCGTTTTACTTTCGGGGGAGAAACATGCTACTTATTTGATTACTCATCATAGATCATGTTATACTATGGTTACTTTACGTACTATGCGGCTTTTACAGAAAGTCCCAGGGGGAACCATGAATGTGCGGGGATGCACAACGGGGGAAATGTGGATAGATCTATTGGGCCTTACAAACCCCACCCGACGGCTGGGAGCCGGGCGGGTGCATATTGTCTCTAATACTTCGGGGGTTACCGAGGCATCGGTAATCCCGCCCGTCTGGGCTGGCTTCAACACTTATACCGGTTTAGTAATGGATTCCCAACCGCAGTAGTAGCAACACTTAACGTCTAGCTAACGTTCTCATAACATAGTAGTAACGGGAAATGATCTTACCGAACTTATAACAACACTTTTATGAAAGAAAACCTGTGAACTCACCAGCATTATATGTTTACATTTTTGGCATGTTTTCTCAGGTCGCTAAGGTAGCGGTTATCGGACTAGGCGCACGGAGTCATGCACGGCGTCTATTATTTTGAAACATATTAAAAAATGTCTTTGTAAACAATGATATGTCTTTTGGTTGTAAACAAGAATGCTTCCGCTGCTGGTTTACAGCTCAAAGCATGATATTTTGGTTTTAAATATAATTATGAATGCATGTTTGTTGTATGTTTATTGTGATCGTTGACTGAGATCCTGGTGTGTCACGCGCCTCGCGGTAAAACCCCGCACGTGGAATTTGAGGGTGTGACAGATTGGTATCAGAGCCAACGGTTATAGTGAACTAGGACTGCATCTAGAGTCTAGTCTATAACTGAGTCGCACACACTAGACGGTCACAATTAGTCGAGTCTTAGCAAGCGGGTAACAATATGATTTGTCGGGGTGTCGATGTCATTGTCTTCTACGCTACATCACCTGTTTGCTCTTTATCATTCTATTTATTGATTCCTCATTACTATGATTCGGCGGCGAACGGTATACTATTGAACTTTCTTGACGGCGGTGTACATTGGGGTAGCTTCGGCGTACTCTTGAGATCTGTCCAAGGATTTGGACATCTCCCCTCTATGCCCTAATGGACACGCTCGTTCTTATGCATATTACCTTGTACTATACTTATGATAATACCATGATTGGGCGCTAGTGTTCAGTGACCTGAACTTCAAACTTAAAGCGCGCCTGGAGGGCCATGTGGAACAGTTTATCATGTCGGGTGCACACGAGATCATAAACTGTGATGCATGGGATCCCTGGCGGGCTTTGGGCTTGAACGGATGGACCCGAGCTGGGCTCGGTCTAGTTTCTTGGAATTCTTAATTGGGTTATATCACGGGCAAGTCTGAGTCTTTTGTTTCATGTTGTGACAGAAGATGTCAGGAGCTCGTGGAGGTCGCAGAGGCGGCCGTGCTGGCGGCCGTGGAGGTGGCCGCGGTGGTGGCCGTGGGAACATTAATATGACCCAGGCGGAGTTGGATAACCTGATGCAGCAGCATGTGAATATTGCTTTGGCTGCGTTCCAAGCCGCTCATAATGCCATGGGTGGTACGTCGATCCTCACCTATTCTACCTTGTTCTAGGGTACTTTACCTTTTCTTGGTTCTCACCCACGTGTCTGTTCCAGGTGGTGCTGTCAATCCTCCTCCATCCCAGTGTTCTTACAAAAAGTTTATGGATTGTAAGCCCCACAACTTTAGTGGCACTGAAGGGGCAGTGGGACTGCTCCGTTGGTTGGAGAAAATCGAATCTGTTTTCTCCATGTGCAGCTGCCCGGAAGGTGACCGGGTGAAATATGCTTCTGCGACCCTGGAGGGTCAAGCTTTGACTTGGTGGAACTCCACCACCCAGACTATGGGTATTGGGGAAGCCCACGCTATGCCCTGGGCAGAATTCATTCAGTTGCTGAAAAATGAGTATTGCCCGAGGGATGAAATCCAGAAGCTTGAGCATGAAGTCTGGAATCATAAGATGGTGGGTTCTGAGATTGAAGCTTATACTGCTAGGCACAATGAGTTGGCGGTGTTGTGCCCCGATCTGCACGCACCCGAATACCGAAGGATTGAGCATTATGTTGCTGGGTTGGTACCGGAGATTGCCGGGTTAGTTGCTGCGGGTAACCTCACTGTTTATTCTGAGGTGGTTCGGTCGGCCCACAGGCTGACCAACATGAAGGTGACTGAAGGGGTCTTGCCTCCTCGAGGCGCTGCTGTGAAGACTTCCGATAGTAACAAGCGGAAGTGGGAAACTGTGGGGAAAGGCTCGAGCTCGGCTCAGCCTCAACAGGTGAGGAAGACTGATACTGGGGGATCGTCGTCTGAACGACAACCGGGGGTTTATGCTGGGAAGTTGCCAAAGTGTGATCGGTGCAACTATCATCACACCGGTTCTTGCGATGATAAGGACCGTTGCCGTCGGTGCCATAAGATTGGGCACCAAGCCAAGGATTGTAGGTCCAACCCTTTGGGGAACCGAAACCCATCGGTCACACTAGCCCCAGCCCCTCAAGTCGCTGCTCCTCAGGGAAATCAGGGGAAACAAGGGTGCTATAACTGTGGTGAGCTTGGTCACTACAAGCGTAACTGCCCCAAGCTGAAACAGGGTGAAGCCGGGAAGAATGGGTCGGGCAATGGAAACAATGGGGGCGGAGGCAGGAATGCTCGCGCCTTCGTGATCGGTTCAAGTGGTGCTCGACAGGATCCCGACACTGTTACTGGTACGTTTCTCCTCGATAATCGCTATGCTACGGTTTTATTCGATTCTGGTGCCGATAAGAGTTTCATATCTCTTGGGTTTAGTCAATTGCTTGATAGGGTACCTACACCTTTAGAGGCTAAGTACTTGATAGAATTGGCTGATGGTAAGAAAGTCGAGGCGACGCACGTCCTTAGGGAGTGTCACCTTGAGTTGTCGGGTTATTCCTTCCCTATTGATCTCATGCCGGTGTCCTTGGGTAGTTTCGATGTTGTCGTGGGTATGGATTGGTTGTCTCTGTATCATGCTGAGATCGTTTGTTTTGATAAAGTCATTCGACTTCCTCTCCCTGATGGAGAAATTCTGTTGGTGCACGGTGAGAAGAGCGGGGTCCCATTGAGTATCATTTCGTGTATGAAAGCCTATAAGTATCTTCGGAAGGGGTATTCTGCCATTCTGGCACTTGTTTCGGTTTCGTCTGAAGAAGAGAAGAAGATTGAAGATATTCCTGTTGTCCGCGACTTTCCCGATGTATTTCCCGAAGACTTACCTGGTCTTCCGCCTTATCGCCAGGTCGAATTTGGTATTGAACTTGCTCCGGGTGCGGCCCCTATTGCTCGTGCCCCTTATCGTCTCGCACCTCCTGAGATGCAGGAGTTATCGAACCAGTTGCAGGAGCTGTTAGAGAAGGGTTTCATTCGACCTAGTTCGTCCCCGTGGGGAGCCCCTATTTTGTTTGTCAAGAAGAAGGACGGAAGCCTACGGATGTGTATCGACTACCGGGAGTTGAATAAGGTTACCATCAAGAATCGCTATCCTCTTCCTCGCATCGATGACTTATTTGACCAGCTTCAGGGTTCCAGTTTCTATTCGAAGATCGATTTGAGGTCGGGGTACCATCAGTTGAGGGTTCAAGAAGCTGACATTCCGAAGACCGCCTTTCGAACTCGCTATGGCCATTTTGAATTCCTGGTCATGCCTTTTGGTCTCACCAACGCACCTGCCATCTTTATGGATCTGATGAACCGTGTTTGTAAGCCTTATCTTGACAAGTTCGTGATCGTCTTCATTGATGATATTCTAGTCTATTCCAAGAACGAGGTGGACCACCAGGAACACTTACGTCTTGTTTTGGAACTTCTGAGGCGGGAACAGTTGTACGCCAAGTTTTCTAAGTGTAGCTTCTGGTTGCGTGAAGTTCAATTCCTTGGTCATGTTGTTAATGAGAAAGGAATTCACGTCGACCCAGCGAAGATTGAGGCCATTAAAGACTGGGAAGCACCAAAGACGCCATCTGAGGTGCGGCAATTCCTAGGCCTTGCAGGTTATTACCGTCGTTTTATCGAGGGATTTTCGAAGATCGCTCAACCCCTCACCTCGCTTACCCAGAAGGACAGAAAGTTCGACTGGGGTGATTCGCAGGAGTCAGCCTTCCAGATGTTAAAGGCTAAACTCTGTTCTGCTCCTATCTTGTCCTTGCCTGAGGGTACGGACGATTTTGTGGTTTATTGTGACGCTTCTATCCGGAGTCTTGGTTGTGTACTGATGCAGCGCGAGAAGGTCATCGCCTATGCTTCTCGTCAGCTTAAAGTTCATGAGAAAAACTATCCCACCCATGATCTGGAGTTGGGTGCGGTGGTCTTTGCTTTAAAGATTTGGAGGCATTACTTGTACGGTACCAAATGCACTATTTACACCGATCACAAGAGCCTCCAGCATATCTTTGATCAGAAGGTGTTGAATATAAGACAGCGTCGTTGGGTCGAGCTCCTTAATGACTACGAGTGCGCTATCAAATACCATCCTGGCAAGGCGAATGTGGTCGCAGACGCCTTGAGCAGGAAGGAAACGGCTAAACCTCGTCGTGTTCGGGCTCTTCAGCTCACTATCCATTCCGGCTTACCTGATCGAATCCGTTCAGCGCAGCAAGAAGCTTTGAAGGAGGAAAACCTTAAAGCTGAAACCATGCATGGTGCTGATAGTCACCTTGAACTCAGGTCCGATGGGTTACACTATTTCGCTGAACGTATTTGGGTTCCTTTATTTGGGGGCTTGCGGGAGCTCGTTCTTGATGAAGCTCACAAGTCCCGGTACTCTATTCACCCTGGCTCCGATAAGATGTACCAAGACCTGAAGATACTTTATTGGTGGCCGAACATGAAGGCGGGCGTGGCTTCGTATGTGAGCAAGTGCTTGACCTGTGCCAAGGTCAAGGTCGAATATCAAAAGCCGTCCGGCCTTCTGCAACAGCCTGAAATCCCCGAGTGGAAGTGGGAGCGGATTACGATGGACTTTGTGACCAAACTCCCGAAATCGCCCAGTGGTTGCGACATGATCTGGGTAATTGTCGATAGGTTGACAAAGTCTGCGCACTTCCTCGCTATCAAGGAGACCGATGGTCTCGAGCGTCTGGCACGGTTATATCTCAAGGAAGTGGTCTCTCGGCACGGGGTGCCTGTCTCTATTATTTCTGATCGTGATCCTCGGTTCGCCTCTAACTTCTGGAAGTCTTTGCATAAGGCTCTGGGTACTCAGTTGGACATGAGCACAGCGTATCATCCGCAAACTGACGGTCAAAGTGAGCGGACAATCCAAACGCTAGAAGACATGCTTCGGGCATGTGTGATCGACTTTGGCAAGGGGTGGGAGAGTCATTTACCGTTGGTGGAATTCTCCTACAACAACAGTTACCATTCTAGCATCAAGGCAGCTCCGTTTGAGGCTCTTTACGGGCGGAAATGCCGGTCTCCTCTTTGTTGGGCCGAGGTGGGTGAGAGTCAACTCACCGGCCCGGAACTTGTGTACGAGACTTCCGAAAAGATCGTACAAATCCGTAACCGCATGGCAGCAGCTCGGGATCGTCAAAAGAGATATGCCGATCGTCGTCGCAAGCCTTTGGAGTTTGAGGTTGGCGACAGGGTTTTGTTGAAGGTATCTCCGTGGAAGGGCGTTATACGTTTTGGGAAACGGGGCAAATTGAATCCTCGGTATGTGGGACCGTTCGCAATCCTGGAACGGATTGGACCGGTAGCATACAGGCTTGATCTGCCGGCTGAGCTCAGTAATGTTCATAACGTCTTCCATGTTTCTAATTTGAAGAAGTGTTTGGCGGATGAATCTTTGGTTGTTCCTCTCGAAGAGATCAAGGTGGATGATCGTCTACGTATCGTGGAGGAACCGGTTGAAATTCTCGACTATAAAATCCGTAGCCTTCGCCGGAGTAAAATCCGCATTGTTAAAGTCCGTTGGAACTCTAATCGTGGACCGGAGTTCACGTGGGAACGGGAAGATCAAATGAAGGCTAAGTATCCCCATTTATTTCCTAAGCGCGCGTTCGAATCAAGACATGTCTCTGCTGAAGCTGAATGAATCTCGGGTCGAGATTCCTTTCAACAGGGGGATGATGTGGCAACCGGAAAATTTTTTCTTCTCTTTCGTCTCTTCCTTTTTGGCCTTGGGCAATTTTCGGGACGAAAATTCTTTCAACAGGGGGATGATGTGACACCCGGCAAACTCAGGTTAGTAACGTTGACTAAACTAGTAAGTCTACCTTAGCGAGTCATGCATATTACGTCCTTAACGGGGTCAGTCGAGTCAGTATGATGATTCTGGGAATCATCGGGAGTCGTTATGATGATCCGCGGGGTCATCGGGAGTCGGTCTATAACTATGGGTACAAGGATCGGGGATTCGTGGAATCGCCGGGTTTAATGCACACACGAGTCTCGAGTCCCGGGAATTGGTGAACGGATGTAAACGTGTTAGTTATCATGCATTATATGTTTGAAATCATTATGTGACTTATCGGTATGTGAATACGTGTTTAAATATGTTAAAATAGTGTTTAACGCGCCAAAAACCCATTCCAGCACCCTATAGGCGATTAGGAGCCTGGGGGACTCCTAATCGCGTGAACAGTACGCGATTACAAAGGGAATGGGGCGAGTAGGAGGCCTGATCGCGTGAACAGTAGCGATTAGAGCCCCTACTCGCGAGTAGGAGGCTGATCGCGTGAACAGTGGAGCGATTAGGCCCCTACTCGCCTGGTCTGGGCTCCTAATCGCGTGAACAGCAGGGCTCGGGTCAAAACACCTATAAATAGAACCCTTAACTCCCCAAACACCTCTAGAACAACCCTAGCTGCTCCCAAGTCGCCCACACACCTTAAAACACCTCTGGAACTCATTTTGCTACAAAAATCACCATCCCCAAGCTTACACACCTTTCTTTAGCAAAACCCAAGGTGTGTTCTTCATCCCTAACCTTTGTAAAGTTGTTATTTTGAGTTCCCCCAAAGTTCCAGACCTTGTTTTACCAAATGTGTCTTTAAAAACCTTTCAAAAGAGTCTTAAACCAAGTTTACACCTTAATGCTTGTTATATGTGAAGTTTACATGCATATGTTGGTCTTATTGGTGATTTTAACATGAATGTTTTCAAGATGTGATTGTACGTCTGCTATGTAGAGATTAGTAGGAAGGTTGTCTTAGAATTGTAGCCATTATTGTGGTGTTTTGAAGAAAATGCATATTTTGACCCATTTGTATGTTCTTGAGGATTTAGGATGATTATGGTATGATTGTTGATGCAATGTTGTTAGGATTCACACTAGGAAGATGTTAGATCAGAGGTTTTATGATTTACATGTTTGTAGAGTTTGAAATCTGATTGTTTCCATTTAAGGAAAAGATAAGGTTGGTAGGTGAAACCTAGTACTTTGCCATTTTAGGAAATAATTGCATAGAACATGCTAGATCAGTGATATGTTGGGGGTTTTTGCTTGAAATGGGTTGGTAAATGATTTAGGTTTGATATTGGGTGTTGTTGCATGTTTCGGATCTGATTTGGAGGGTTTAACGCGCGAAAATCCATTACACAGCAGCAACAGGCGATTAGGCATCCTAATCGCCTGATGCCACGCGATTATGCAGACATGTGGGGCGATTAGGACCCTAATCGCCTCATGATTCATGCGATTAGGCCCCTAATCGCCTGTAGGCTGAAGCCTACTCGCGTGTAACCTTCCTAATCGCATGTACTGCTGTCGTGAACGCGTTTTGACATCCCGGAACACGATTTGACACCTAGGAACATGTTAGGAACCCCGGGATACACCCAATGACTTAGTAAGACGTGTTCGGACCTGTTTATGCGTTAATTGGACACTATGCTAGACTAGGTGAATTGTTGCGCGTGCTAAGTGTTTAATAGCATATGTTGCATGATGTCTTGCATTTATCTAACACGTGGGATGTCGGGTCACCAATGGAATGTCGGGTCTTGTCTGGCACGGTTGGTTTAACAGTTAAAGGTGTTTTCAAACGTTTATGGTCACGGTCTGGACATACGGGGACTAGTTAGCCTACGGGTTATTAGTCCAATACTTATACACATCTTATGATAGGTCGCCGCTATTTGGGACTATCATAACATAACTACTTAACTGTTTTCAAGTAACGCGAACCAAGGTGAGTGTCACAGCCCCACTTTTACCGTTTTACTTTCGGGGGAGAAACATGCTACTTATTTGATTACTCATCATAGATCATGTTATACTATGGTTACTTTACGTACTATGCGGCTTTTACAGAAAGTCCCAGGGGGAACCATGAATGTGCGGGGATGCACAACGGGGGAAATGTGGATAGATCTATTGGGCCTTACAAACCCCACCCGACGGCTGGGAGCCGGGCGGGTGCATATTGTCTCTAATACTTCGGGGGTTACCGAGGCATCGGTAATCCCGCCCGTCTGGGCCGGCTTCAACACTTATACCGGTTTAGTAATGGATTCCCAACCGCAGTAGTAGCAACACTTAACGTCTAGCTAACGTTCTCATAACATAGTAGTAACGGGAAATGATCTTACCGAACTTATAACAACACTTTTATGAAAGAAAACCTGTGAACTCACCAGCATTAAATGTTGACATTTTTGGCATGTTTTCTCAGGTCGCTAAGGTAGCGGTTATCGGACTAGGCGCACGGAGTCATGCACGGCGTCTATTATTTTGAAACATATTAAACAATGTCTTTGTAAACAATGATATGTCTTTTGGTTGTAAACAAGAATGCTTCCGCCGCTGGTTTACAGCTCAAAGCATGATATTTTGGTTTTAAATATAATTATGAATGCATGTTTGTTGTATGTTTATTGTGATCGTTGACTGAGATCCTGGTGTGTCACGCGCCTCGCGGTAAAACCCCGCACGTGGAATTTGAGGGTGTGATAGTTTCAATCCGATTAAACTTTCCCTCATACCTTTCTTCTATAGTCTATTACTTCTATAATTGAAGCTTTGATTATAAGCTCTTGTAATTGGCAACTTTGGGGCTACACATATTCCATTTCTCGAGACTTAATACTTTGCTAAGGTGAGTTTACATAACCATGTTTATGCAATTCTTCATACTTGCAACATTATACTTAAGCAATTCTACATGCATGTCTAGTTGTAAACTTTAATGCCTCATGATTTAGACAACAACAACAGTTTCAACGAGTTTCAACATTACATAATCATTAGCTATGGCCAAGCCGGCGATACTCAATAATATATCTATTGAATTGACAATCCCACCCGGATACGTGTACCTCCTACATAGGTAGCGTGGGTGATTGTTATCGTTCCAACATATTATTAAGGTGAACCGTGGATGACGGGATGGACCTAAACTAGTCGGAGGTTTGATTATGTCGATTCAACATTCCATGTTTATTCATGTAGACTTAAACTTACGATAGACATATGAATTGCTAAACTTTTATACTTAAACTATTTGCTTGACATGGCTTATGTATTCTCACCAACTTCTAGTTGACCCCTCCCCCCCCCCCCCCCCTATTTTTACAACTTAACAGGAAATAATGATGCGTGAAGACTAGAGTGTTAGCATGAGGAGACAAATTGAAGTTTATGCTTTATTTGGTTATTTGATGTATTAGAATTCCATTCAAGACTTATTATGTATTTTCAATTTTGGATATTTTTACTTTAAATAAATTTCAAATAAAACTTGAATACCATGTGCTACTGTATACTCATCAATACGTGACATCCCGATTTTTCCGCCATCGGTTGGGGTGTTACAGCTCTCATTGCTGGTTTACAACTTGCTAAGGATATGCACATTTCAAATTTACAAGTATTTGTTGATTCCTTATTGATTACTAACGATTTTAATGGATCTTATGCAGTCTAAGGTCAAAAATTAGTTATTTATCTTGAAATAGTTAAAAAATTATCAACTTCTTTTGTAGAATTCACATTAACACAGGTACCAAGCGAAGAAAATGCTGAAGCTGATGCCTTAGCAAATCTAGGATCTTCTTTAAATTTACCTAAAGGATCCATGATTCCTATCATCCACATCCTGAAGCCAGCAATTATAGGGTGGCATCCTGAGGATGGTGAAGCACTTCCTGAGGATATCACTGAACACCCTGAAGATAAGATAGTGCATCCTAAGGATAACACTGTTCTAGCCACTCAGGATCAAGAGGATCCATCCTGGATGACTCCTATAATAAAATATTTACAAGAGGATGTCATCCCTGACGGAGAAAATGCAAAAGCTTTCAGGATGAAGGTATCAAAATTTACTATCATAGACAATATTTTGTATAGAAAATCTCTTGCAGGTCCATATTTAAGATGTCTCAACAAGGAAGAAACCAATGTAGTTCTTAAAGACATCCATAAAGGAGATTTTGGAAATCACACAGGAGGAAGATCTCTTTACTCGAAGACACTAAGGACAGGATACTATTGGCCAACCATGAAGAAGGATGCCATGTCATATTCTCAAAAGTGTGACCCATGTCAAAGACATAGTAACATCCTCCACCAGCTTGCTGAACCATTACATCCTATTATTTCACCATGGCCTTTCATGAAATGGGGGATGGATATAGTGGGAAAATTACCCATAGCTCCTGGTGGAAAGGTATTCATGTTGGTAATGACTGAGTACTTCTCAAAATGGATCGACGCTAAAGCATTTGTACAAGTCAGGGAGAAAGAAGTGGTATCATTCATTAAGAGGAATATCCTAACAAGATTTGGAGTGCCAGCTGAAATCATTTGTGACAACGGTTCTCAATTCATCAGCAAAAGGACGATTGACTTTTGTGAGAGCTAGGGGATCAAGATGATAACTTCAACACCAGTCCATCCTCAGACTAATGGACAAGCAGAATCCTCAAACAAAATCATTGTCAACAACTTGAAAAAAAAAGCTTTGGGAAAAGAAAGGGAAATGGGCAGAAGAACTTCCATTTGTACTTTGGTCTGATAGGACTACCTCCAAGAATGCAACGGGTTGAACACCCTTCTACTTGGTCTTTGGAACGGAAGCAATGCTACCAACAGAGATGGGCATGCCAACGGCCAGAAGACATCTTCAGGATGCAACTACCAACTCGGAAGCACTATTGCAGGATCTAAAAACTGTGGATGAAATCAGGGATGCTGCTAAATTAAGGATGGCAGCTCATCAACA
The DNA here is from genome assembly GCA_028751855.1 of Ambrosia trifida. Lineage (NCBI taxonomy): Eukaryota > Viridiplantae > Streptophyta > Magnoliopsida > Asterales > Asteraceae > Ambrosia > Ambrosia trifida. Next base: position 128,741,318 of record CM054128.1, on the reverse strand, counting down.
AAGGATTGCTAAAGCCTACAACAAAAATATAAGGATAAGGAGATTTCAAGAAGGAGATTTGGTACTAAGGAAAGCCTTCCAAAATACAACGAAATTAAGTGATGACAAGCTAGCTCCTAAATGGCAAGGACCATACTTAATAGATTCCGAAGCTGGCAAAGGAGCGTATTGGCTATCGACGATGGATGGAGAAATCCTACCTAGAGCTTGGAATGCAATTCATTTGAAATATTACCACGTATAAGGTTGCATGTGACTAATCTCTCTGAAAGAGAAACCATGGTTCGGATTACAAATAGGATGAAGGTGAAGGCTGACAGAGATGAATCATCTCCATATGCAAGTACTTATTTTTAACCTATTTCGATCATTTATATTTTTACTAAACATGGTTTAGAAATAGTCCATCCTGAGAATCTTGTAGTACCATCCTGAAGATGGAACACTTTGAAGACTAGAGGTCTGGCCACCCTCTGGTCTGTTAAGGTGTCCGACACCTTCCTAAGGTTTAAAGGTTTTCACCTTTCTCATTGGGTTAGCAACCCCACTTGGTGCGCACGTTGTTCATGTATATTTTCGGGATGGTGGGACCAGTCCATGTAAAAGGGGCTGACAATTTCATCAGTTTTGAGATATATATTGAACACATAAGGTTTAGACATTTTTCAATGTTTCTTACGTATCTTGCCTAGTCGCCAGAGCCTTGTCGCCAGCTATTCCTAAGATATTATAATAGGGCTTGTCGCCAGATATTCTCAAGATGCTACATGTTGTTTTTTTTCACCAAGACACTCCAAGTGGGCTTGGCCCAGTTCACTTAAAGGCCTAGTCGCCAGTATAATAACAATGTTTGCCTTTATACAGGTTATTGTTAAACTTTCCTTGAAAAAGAAAAAAAAAATCTCAAAGTCTATCTTGAAGATATTATACTGGGGACATCCTCAGAATAATAAAGACCATCCCGAGGATAACAAAGGAAGAAAAACTGGGGACATCCTCATGATTGTAAGTATCATCCTGACGATGAGAACGAAGGATTAAGTACATCTTCAAGACATTGATCTAAGAAGATTATTTTGATGGAAGAAAATGAAGGTATCTGTGACACCCCGCATTTTCAGGTTAAATACTCTTACTGAACTCTAGTTAACTTACATGTTCATACATGGCTAGATACTTAACTAGGGTTAGTTAAGTAGGTTTAACATATGTTAGATGATGTTAACATATGTTATAAGTAGGAAAATCCTTGTTAAACACACACATGAGTCCTGTATCCCAAACGTTGGTGAATTATGTGACATACATAGCAATAATATATACAATTGAATTATGGTGAACATGAAGTACGTGCTTATGTGAATTACATGTTTTTGTGAATGATCGCCTAACTGAAAGGTAATGCGTAGATTATGCAAATTACGTGCACAACATGAGTAATATGCTATGTAATAATAAAAACAATGGTTTTTATACAATTTAGAATGGTTAATAATATTGGGTCCGGTATTGGGCTAGAACATGGTTAACGGGTCAAGTTAATGGACTAGAAGGGCCCTAATACCAATTGCTTGGGGAACAAGCAAAGCCCCCTTATAATTAGGAGGCAAGGAAAAGATAAAACCCTACCTCCTTGTCCCTTCTTTGCGCCGTGCGAACCCCCACCCCCATCCCCTCTTGGTTTTTCAAGCAATCAAGTAATCCTTCACCTAATCAAGCTAGTTCGGGTTTGATTTCAAAGCCCTAGGGAGTTTAATCCTTCGCAAGGTATACATTCTTATGATTTCTGATGAATTATAATGATTGAAAAACTTTAAAAACCCTAAAAATAATGGATATAGAATCTCATGCATGTATGTATAGGGATTCTTGAACGTTCTTGATGATTTGATGATGGTTTGATGATGATTGTTATTAGTAACCATGCTTAGGGTTTTCACATGATAACATATGTGATTTGCTATGATTAATATGGTGTTTAATTAGTACTATAGGTGTTATACATGTATTAGGGATGTTCATGAAAAATTAGGGTTTGTAGATTACTTGGGATGCAAGTTTAAGATTCTGGCAGATTCGGTTGAACGTTTTGTAGGGGCTGTAATGGGTTGGTAAATTGATTGTTTTGATGATTTCTTTGCATGATTGTAATGTAAAAGGTCTTAGCTTCTCATAATGGGCAAAACCATCGGATTTGGACATCGTTTGAGTCGTTTTTGGAATTTCAATTGATTAGGGGTCATATCAGATTTTCGGATTTGTAAATTGGGTTAACTTTAAATGGTCATAACTTGAGATTTACAAGGAGTTAGGTTATGAAATGTTTACAGTAGGTCAATACTGGAACAATAGAGCTTTTCCAAGTGGATTCACCTCGTTTGGATGAATACACAATTTTTGAGAATTTTTCTACTAAACTGACCTGTTGAGGAAATTTTCTGGACATAGCTGTGTTGTATGAATTTTCATAATTGTTGTGTTTGGAATTAAGACAAAAACAAAATAGGTATTGTCAAGTGAATCCCAAATAAAATTCAGTAAAAATTTGGGACTCTAATTCATTCGTTAAGTATTTTAAATAAATTGTTTTTCACAGCGCACAATCTGTCCTAAAAACGCAGATTGTGTATGGAGTCTTTAGGTGACTATTTAGAGTTCTATGTGGTATGTAATTGACATGTACTTGTGTGAAAACTTGTATGAGATGTATTTGATGTATTAAACTGATAATAATCACTATAATCACCAACGGGATACGTAGGACATACTTGAGCATGTAGAATCATTAGGTGTCACTACACGGTTTTGAACTTTTAAAAGTCTTGGATAAACGAGTTACATGGTGTGTTGGTTACGCACGTATACTCACCTAGTGACATTTGTAATAGGGAGTCGGTAGCACGTTACTATTCGTGGAATTTGGATTTTCACTTGCGACCTAAGGTGAGTTTCACTACTCTTTTTCTCAAAAGCATGCGTCTCAGGTATGAGACACTTTACTTAACATTTTCTAGTCCGGTTTGGGACTACTTACACATCCCGGGTTGGGATGCCATGGATCCTTATGAGGGTCGGTTACTTTGCTAGTTCGCAATTGTGTCCTTGATAAACTAAACCATTTCTATCATCTGTAAGTCCTCAAGTACCGAATGAGTTGCCAGGGTTGGCAAGCGGGTTATTAGTTGATAGCGCTATTAGGTCTTACAAACCTCACACCGGCTCGGGGAGCGCTGGCGTGAACTATAACTTAACGAAATTTTATCATTGTGGATAGACAATGATGTCAGGCATGCGACACACTTATGTGGCTACACGTACATAGCAGTTCGGTATATTCGGTTAGTTATCATGAATGGGTTAGCTACCCTTGACATGCGATGAACTAGTGGTTACACGGTGCGGGGCACCAACACAACTTACTTACTTACGTGGTTTTGGAAACCAGCGTAATTACATACTCAATTACCTTACTTGTGAACTCACCAGCTTTATGTTGACACACGATTTACATGCTTTTGCAGGTAGTTAGCTTCCAGTGCCAGGATTAGAAAGCACTGTACACTTCATTGCATTTGGGCTCTCGGGCATACACATAAATTATATATTATGCTTTCGTATGGTTTTAATTTGGGCGCATTGTTTTGCGCATAGTTTTTAAAAAGTTTAAATTTGGTTTACGCTTCCGCAGCTTAACAAAACTTGGTTTTTGAAAACGAACTAAATGGTTTGGGCATTTAGAGTTCGTTCCTGTGACTTATGGCTATGGGATCCTGGTTTGTCATGCGCCTCGCGGTATAAACCCCGCAGTGGAAATTTGAGGGTGTGACAGATTGGTATCAGAGCCATTGGTTATAGTGAACTAGGACTGCATGTTGAGTCTAGTCTATAATCATCATAGCATAAGTACACTCACAACTTAAGTGCACAACTAGCTATTAGCTACATATATCTACAACATATGATTTCAGGAGATATGTTATCTTCTAGTTCTAGACTTAATTCTTAACACATCAATGGTGGGAACCTAGGGTTACACCAGGTGGCGCATTACTGGGAGTAATATCCTAACTAACCTCATGGACGAGGAGGCAACTATAGTACAAGGGAGGGAGCCCTTGCGAGCATTGTGGCGCACGTACACGGGAAGCTGCACGATGCGCATTGTAACATCGCAAAAATTTCCCCTAATTTTTCTACGTAAAAGCCTTACTTCACACGCCATCCATAACACAATTTATATATATATATATATAAATATATGTATATATATATATATAGTATAATAATAATAATAATAATAATAATAATAATAATAATAATAATAATAATAATAATAATAATAATATTGATACAAATAAAACTAGCTTGTTAAACCTCCTTAACCCAACAAACCAAAGCCCAAACCCAACCACCCTTCCCCTTCCTTGTTTTCAGAAATGGGCCTGCTGAGCCCAAGGGATCGGCCCAAGACCTGAGCCCACTAGACCCCAGCCCAACCTCCTCCCATCCTTACTCTGTTAAAAAAAAAGAAAAAAATGGTGCTTATGCCGGGTATCGAACCGGACCACCTTCACACCCACACACACGTCCACACCATCTGGGACACACACTCTCATTGTTTTGAACTCAGCTTTATTTGTATTTAAGCTCACTTCTGTTCTTCTTTTCTTCCTTCCTCGTCGAACATCAGCAGCAGCAGACTTGTTTTATTTTTTTTTTCTTTTTCTTTTTCTTCTCTTTTGACCAAATCAATAGCTTGATTAATGTGCAATTAACCATGGTTTTGACTCGGAATCGTGATTATCGGCCAATCACGCGTCTATTACACGATTAACATCAATCAATTATTACCCAATTAACCAATTACGCGTATAGTTTAAAACCCAGTCAAACTTGCCAATAATACGAACCAGATGCCATCACTATAAATTGGACCAACCCAGACCTTCACAACTCGCCACTAATCTTTCCTACATCTCCAATTTCTACTTATAATCTTCTGTTCTTGAACTACAATCGCGTTTTGACTTTTAAGCTTGACCAAGCAATCGAACACGATACAACACTGTAAGCTTAATGTTTTATGTGGGTTTTGTTCATCGGCATTCACACATCAAAAACCCTAAGATTAATCAGGTTATTGATGTGTGAATCCTTTGATTAGAAAAGCTAGGGCTCGAAATCTTAGTTTGGGCATAAACTGATTTAAATTAGTGTATTTATTTTATTTTAACAGATTTAAATCACAACCACAGGCCTAGGCCAAGTGGTTGTGATCGTTGCTAGTGAACAAGGGCACCCGGGTTCGAGCCCCGGCTTGGGCGTCCCTTTTCCATTTTTTTTAACAAATCAGATTTATGTATATATTACAATTAAATTTGTAAATTCATTTTTAATTATCAAAATCCTTTTATAAATTCTAAAAAAATTATTTTTAACAAATCTGATATAAATGTTCCACCTACAATTTTTATTTTTCTGAAATTGATTTATTTAATATTTATAATAATTAAATCAATTTTATACTATTATATTTATAAAAATCCATTAAAATATCAAAACAATTTTATTAATTTCTACAAAAATTATCCTGAGTTTGTATAAAGCTAAACTTTACTGAAATGATTTTTAATTCTGAAAAATCATTTATTTTATATTTTTAATCAATTTTTGTTAGATTTAATCATAATTAAATCATAATAAATTCAATTTTCATTATTTTTGCACCAAAATTTTACACAATTTATTTCTAAATATTTAGAACAGAAATATGATTTTTAAAATAATAATTCTTTAATTTTAGTATTTTTTTAGATATTAATGTTAAATGTTGGCAATTTGTAATAAATAGATTTAAAAATCTATTTTAAAAGAAATAATTTTATAAAAATTATTTCTATACTTCAAACACAATATTTTGTCCATTTTAAATTTAAAGTTCATAAAAAAGAGTTTTTGGTCATTTATTCACTAAATTTCTCTCAATTGGCGAATATTTTGAATATTAATCAAACGAGCAATTATCCCCAATTCGAAGCCCTAGAACTTATACATTTGTAGACTTGATAGACTTAGACATATTTATTACCTTATTTTAGGGTGATACTTGATACATTTGGGCAACACAATTATCCAAATTTCTCAACAGATATAACATTTTACCAAGGTGAGTTTTACATAGCCCCTTTTCTATTTATCACCGTTTTGGGGTGAAACATGTTACAACATCATTTATGCAATTCAATCATCAATGTGTCTATGTGTTTTCTATGTTGCATTATGTCTTGAGCATGATTAGAGTAAGCACCATTCTAGCATAATCATTAACTCCGTACAAGCCGGCGGTATACATTGATAGATCTATTGGACTGACAATCCCACCCGGATACGTGCCTCCTACAAAGGTAGCATGGGTGTTTGTTATCGTATAACATATTCAAGTGGACCATGAGCGTATGGTATGTATCATATTATAACAGTCATCAGGGTTGGTTATGCACTCGATTTATTTCTAGTATGTTCTCACATATGGACTAGATTGACATGACACATGAATTGCACAACATTTTTATTCAATTATCAAAAAACCTATGTAATTCTCACCAACTTTTGTTGACCCAAAACATTTTCAACATAACATGTTTCAGGTTATATTTGCTTGAAGATTTGAATTGATGCTTGAAGATATGTGTATAGTTTTATTCAACTTGATGTACAAATTCTAGAACTATTGTATGTAATTCATTTAAATCATTTAATGGAATCTATTATTCACCATGAGCTACTGAACAATCATCATTACGTGACATCCCGATGTTTCCGCCATCGGTTGGGGTGTTACAGATTGGTATCAGAGCCATGGTTATAGGGAATTAGGTTATTAGAAAAATAATCTAGTCTATAACCATAGGATTTAACAAGTACTTGCTTCTTTTACTTGCTATTCTCTATCTCCCTCCTACTTCTCATCTCTACTTTCATCCCTATAAGAAGGTTGCTCTCCATCACTGGATCCACTCTTAGACTAATAAGACAAAATCCACGGGCTTAGCCTGAACCATCTTGAGATCTCGTCGAAGTTCTAGATTTTAATAACGAACACGTGCAATCTGGAAGGGTGAACGCCTGTATTCTGAGTCTTCTGTCTAGGCTGGCATTGCGCATATATCCCAATCAGACGAGGGACCCGGATGCCTACCTGGGAATTCTCGGGATGAGTGTTCACTTATAGGCTAAAGCATGTCTTCATATGTTATTAGAATTTAGAATCTTTGATAAGTCAACGTTTTCGTTTATTCGTTTTAATGAATAAATGATTACACTCCTTATATAATCTCATTCATTTCACTGTGTCACTTACAGATCATGCCTCCACGTCGCAGTGCTCGTCTTAAAAGTGGTGAACATCATGATGAAGGAAGTAGCAATCACAACCATAACCATAACACTAACCACAACAACAACAATGGTGTCGATGCCCAACTGGCTGCAATCATTTCTCAACAAATGGCGCAGCAAATCGCAACTCTGGTTCCCAACTTACTAGCTCAAGTCATCCAGTTGAACGGCAACGGGAACGGCAACGGCAACGGGAATGGAAATGGACACCACAACGGAAATGGTCTCCCAGCCTGCACCCTTAAGCATTTCAATTCTTGTAACCCTCCAAAGTTTAGTGGTGAAGAAGGAGCTACAGGACTCCTACAATGGTTCGAGGGTATTGAGAATACCTTCATTAACAGTGAATGCCCCGACAACTTTAAAGTCCGTTATGCCATGAGTGTTCTTCACAAACGAGCACTCACCTGGTGGAATGAAGAAAAACGCACTCGCGGAGCTGAAGCTGCACTAGCCTTAACTTGGGATCAAGCTAAAGACATTATGAAGGCAGAGTTCTGTCCACGTAATGAAATCAAGAAACTGGAAGATGAATTTCATGATCTTGCTCAAGACAGTGGGGAAAACCTTGCTTACAACACTCGTTTTCACGAACTTAGCTTACTGCTACCCCACAAGGTCACTCCCTTACCTATTGCAATCGAAAAATACATTGGTGGTTTACCGATGCAAATTCAAGACACAGTGTGGGGAAGGAACCCTGCTACTTTGGAAGAAGCAAAGCGTTTGGCTGCCACCCTAACAGATAACCATGTGAAGGCAGGAACCCTGACTCGTAAAGGGGAAAAGAAAAAGGATACTCCCCAACCTGCCGTTGATATCAAAACTGAGGCCTCAATCAACGGGAAGAACAAGGTCAGGAATTTTGCAATAGACACCACTGCCCCACCCACCAAGAAACAATACAATGGGAACCTACCTAAGTGTGACACCTGCCAATATCACCATCCAACTCAAGTACCCTGCCGACAGTGCACCAATTGTCAAAGGTATGGGCATCTTGGAGATGCCTGTCGAATCCCTGCTACCGACGCTCTTGATGCTCCAAATAATCCCGCTTGAGACCCTCCAACTACATAACAGCAAACTCTACCATTTGAATAATATCTACTTTCTCTTTAATTTCATGTATTGCCACTTTTGAATCAAATAATAAATTCAAGTATTATCATAACATCTGTGTGCATGCTTGTCTGAATGAGAACTGATTGCTATATCTATGATCATACTTGCTTACTTGTACGACAGTTAGTTGACTACCAAACAACCTACTTAACGATTGGTAGAGGTCATCATGTCTTTCCAACAGTCGGGAGAGGCCCTACCACCTGCTCAACGACTAGAGGAGACTTTCAGACCTGCTCAACAATCGATAAAGTCATAAAAAGACGCAAAACCCTATGTATGGTAAATTGGTAATTACGGTCCGGAACGTAATCATGAATTTACAGGTACGTTAAGGTAGTGTGGAATTTTATCAAGGTTTCTGGTAGTTGACCAATTGTAAACCTAGTGTTTCTCTTAACTTCGGGACGAAGTTCCTAAAAGTAGGGGAGACTGTAACATCGCAAAAATTTCCCCTAATTTTTCTACGTAAAAGCCTTACTTCACACGCCATCCCTAACACAATTTATATATATATATATATATAAATATATGTATATATATATATAGTATAATAATAATAATAATAATAATAATAATAATAATATTGATACAAATAAAACTAGCTTGTTAAACCTCCTTAACCCAACAAACCAAAGCCCAAACCCAACCACCCTTCCCCTTCCTTGTTTTCAGAAATGGGCCTGCTGAGCCCAAGGGATCGGCCCAAGACCTGAGCCCACTAGACCCCAGCCCAACCTCCTCCCATCCTTACTCTGTTAAAAAAAAAGAAAAAAATGGTGCTTATGCCGGGTATCGAACCGGACCACCTTCACACCCACACACACGTCCACACCATCTGGGACACACACTCTCATTGTTTTGAACTCAGCTTTATTTGTATTTAAGCTCACTTCTGTTCTTCTTTTCTTCCTTCCTCGTCGAACATCAGCAGCAGCAGACTTGTTTTATTTTTTTTTTCTTTTTCTTTTTCTTCTCTTTTGACCAAATCAATAGCTTGATTAATGTGCAATTAACCATGGTTTTGACTCGGAATCGTGATTATCGGCCAATCACGCGTCTATTACACGATTAACATCAATCAATTATTACCCAATTAACCAATTACGCGTATAGTTTAAAACCCAGTCAAACTTGCCAATAATACGAACCAGATGCCATCACTATAAATTGGACCAACCCAGACCTTCACAACTCGCCACTAATCTTTCCTACATCTCCAATTTCTACTTATAATCTTCTGTTCTTGAACTACAATCGCGTTTTGACTTTTAAGCTTGACCAAGCAATCGAACACGATACAACACTGTAAGCTTAATGTTTTATGTGGGTTTTGTTCATCGGCATTCACACATCAAAAACCCTAAGATTAATCAGGTTATTGATGTGTGAATCCTTTGATTAGAAAGGCTAGGGCTCGAAATCTTAGTTTGGGCATAAACTGATTTAAATTAGTGTATTTATTTTATTTTAACAGACTTAAATCACAACCACAGGCCTAGGCCAAGTGGTTGTGATCGTTGCTAGTGAACAAGGGCACCCGGGTTCGAGCCCCGGCTTGGGCGTCCCTTTTCCATTTTTTTTAACAAATCAGATTTATGTATATATTACAATTAAATTTGTAAATTCATTTTTAATTATCAAAATCCTTTTATAAATTCTAAAAAAAATTATTTTTAACAAATCTGATATAAATGTTCCACCTACAATTTTTATTTTTCTGAAATTGATTTATTTAATATTTATAATAATTAAATCAATTTTATACTATTATATTTATAAAAATCCATTAAAATATCAAAACAATTTTATTAATTTCTACAAAAATTATCCTGAGTTTGTATAAAGCTAAACTTTACTGAAATGATTTTTAATTCTGAAAAATCATTTATTTTATATTTTTAATCAATTTTTGTTAGATTTAATCATAATTAAATCATAATAAATTCAATTTTCATTATTTTTGCACCAAAATTTTACACAATTTATTTCTAAATATTTAGAACAGAAATATGATTTTTAAAATAATAATTCTTTAATTTTAGTATTTTTTTAGATATTAATGTTAAATGTTGGCAATTTGTAATAAATAGATTTAAAAATCTATTTTAAAAGAAATAATTTTATAAAAATTATTTCTATACTTCAAACACAATATTTTGTCCATTTTAAATTTAAAGTTCATAAAAAAGAGTTTTTGGTCATTTATTCACTAAATTTCTCTCAATTGGCGAATATTTTGAATATTAATCAAACGAGCAATTATCCCCAATTCGAAGCCCTAGAACTTATACATTTGTAGACTTGATAGACTTAGACATATTTATTACCTTATTTTAGGGTGATACTTGATACATTTGGGCAACACAATTATCCAAATTTCTCAACAGATATAACATTTTACCAAGGTGAGTTTTACATAGCCCCTTTTCTATTTATCACCGTTTTGGGGTGAAACATGTTACAACATCATTTATGCAATTAAATCATCAATGTGTCTATGTGTTTTCTATGTTGCATTATGTCTTGAGCATGATTAGAGTAAGCACCATTCTAGCATAATCATTAACTCCGTACAAGCCGGCGGTATACATTGATAGATCTATTGGACTGACAATCCCACCCGGATACGTGCCTCCTACAAAGGTAGCGTGGGTGTTTGTTATCGTATAACATATTCAAGTGGACCATGAGCGTATGGTATGTATCATATTATAACAGTCATCAGGGTTGGTTATGCACTCGATTTATTTCTAGTATGTTCTCACATATGGACTAGATTGACATGACACATGAATTGCACAACATTTTTATTCAATTATCAAAAAACCTATGTAATTCTCACCAACTTTTGTTGACCCAAAACATTTTCAACTTAACATGTTTCAGGTTATATTTGCTTGAAGATTTGAATTGATGCTTGAAGATATGTGTATAGTTTTATTCAACTTGATGTACAAATTCTAGAACTATTGTATGTAATTCATTTAAATCATTTAATGGAATCTATTATTCACCATGAGCTACTGAACAATCATCATTACGTGACATCCCGATGTTTCCGCCATCGGTTGGGGTGTTACACGCATGACGTGGTACCATTAAATCAACTATGAAGGAATTCGAATACTGAGACTTATCCTATTTCACTGAGCAAGGAGACAATTAGTTTCCGTTCCTTGTTACTTGATCTTTCTTACTCCCATTCGAAACTCAGGCGGGACTAGGTTACGCATATAGAACTTATTTCTTACTTTAGTACCTTACGCCTAGTATGAGCGGGCGGACGTATGACTGCATATCCCGGTTACTCATAAGTATATGGTAGATTCATGGGAACACATTAGATCGGGGCTTGTTACACACACTCTTGGGGAGTTATGTAAAGCCTGCGACGTAGTGCAACATTACAAGGGAAGATGAAACCTACTAATGGCTGATAGCCACGATTGGAGGAACGAGTGGGACAACTTACCACTAAACTGGCTTACATAGGACTAGAGAAGGAGACTGTACGTGATAAGAACCATATAACAATGACACCAAGAAGGAGGAGGAAGAAGGGATGGAAGGGGAACCTGAGCAGGACGAGCACATGGAAAGTGAGGATGAAGGCTCTACTATCTAGACAGAACATGGCGACGATTGGCTCTTACCTTTTCTTACCTATCTTTTCTTTCATTTCCCTTTGCTAACTCAGATAAGACTGAGTTCTTATGATCAACGATAGGGTGGTTGAGGCCCTCACATCTTTCCAAGCTATTAAAGATCTATTTTGCTAAATCGTTCTTTTCCTCTGACTTCCACATTTGAACTTTCCTATTCCTCGAACGCACATGCCACAACAACAACCTGCCATCATATCTTCAAGCCTTTTATTGATCGTAACCCTCGATAACTCCAACGAAACTGAAGGAGGCCGTCTGATTGCTTCGATAGTATAAGTCTCTGCCATGTGCATTTGCCCTAGGCAGGATGGGGTAATGTATGCTACATGCACACTCGATGAGTTACAAATACTTGGAAGGAGAACGTAACACCCTGTGGTGAAATCTAGAAATTTTGTTATATAAAGACGGATGGGTCTGAGATCGACACCTACACGACCAAGATACAGGAGTTAGATACTTTGTGCTCGAATCTAATTAACCAACTTTGCCAGCGGATCGAATTTCAGACCAAAAGGGTGGGTCCCTTAGATTCGTGGCTTGGCCACTGCAGCTCACCTACCCAGAATCTAACAAATCTTTCACCTAACTCGCAAACTCACTGATGAGGCTGTTGAGTATGGTACTTTTCCGGAGCATGATGCTTCATCTTCTACTTTTGGTGATAGCAAGAGAACGTGGGATAGTGTGAGGTACAAGTCCTTCAACAAACAATAACCACAACAGTAACATCAGCAATGGGGCTCATGGAATGGCAATTGTGATTGGCTCTGGGGAAGCTAGGACTGATAACAATGTCGTGACGTGTACGACACTGTTGCTTCTATTTTATATGATACTGGTGCGGACTATAGTTTTGTGTCAGCAAAACTTAGCAAACAACTAGGGATGGTTCCTACTCTTCTTGACACCCCGTACGCCGTAGAGTTAGCTGATGGAAAGCCTGTCGAGGTAACCCATATACATCGTGACTGTAAGCTCGAGTTGAACGAGCAATTGTTTGCCATCAACCTCTTACCTATCACCCTAGGTAGCTTTGATCTCGTGGTTGGCATGGACTGGTTGTCCAAGCAACACGCGGAAATTCTCTGTCAGGAGAAAATTGTTCGCATTCCTCTCCCAAGTGGAGAACTATTATCCATATAGGGTGATCGAGGTGGTGCCATGGTGGGCATCATCTCCTATATGAAGGCCCAGAAGTGTATTCGCAAGGGCTGTCCGGCCATTTTGGCTAACATATCTGATACTCGAGCCGAAACCGAAACTAGAATTGAGGACATCCCAGTGGTCCGAGACTTCCAAGATGTCTTCCCAGAGGAACTACCTGGACTCCCACCCGTTCGTCAAGTGGAGTTTCAGATTGACCTTGCACCTGGAGCAGCGCCAGTTGCGCGCGCACCGTACCGTTTAGCACCAGGGGAGCTTCAAGAACTGTTTACCCAACTCCAAGATCTATTGGATAGGGGTTTCATTAGACCCAGTTCTTCGCCATGGGGAGCTCCAGTTCTGTTTGTTAAGAAGAAAGATGGGAGCTTTCGTATGTGCATAGATTATCGGGAGTTGAACAAGGTAACGATTAAGAACCGATATCCTTTGCCTCGTATTGATGATTTGTTCGACTAACTGCAAGGGTCGAGTTCTACTCTAAGATTGATTTGAGGTCGGGGTACCATCAGCTGAGAGTCCGAGAAGAGGATGTGGCGAAAACGGCGTTTCGAACCCGTTATGGACATTATGAGTTTTTGGTTATGCCATTTGGGCTAACTAATGCACCTGCGGTGTTCATGGATCTAATGAACCGTGTGTGCAAGCCTTACTTGGACAAATTCGTCATAGTGTTCATAGATGACATAATGATCTATTCCAAGAGCAGGGAGGAGCACGAGCAGCACCTGCGGTTAATCTTGGAACTACTGAGGAATGAGCAGCTGTATGCAAAGTTTTCTAAATGTGATTTTTGGATTCGAGAGGTCCAATTCCTTGGGCATGTGGTCAACGAGGCAGGAATACATGTGGACCCAGCCAAGATTGACGCTATCAAAAAGTGGGAGGCTCCTAGGACCCCTACTGAAGTGCGCCAATTTCTTGGTCTCGCGGGATATTATCGCAGGTTTATTGAGGGATTTTCTAAGATCACCCAACCTCTCACCGCCCGGTATTACGTATAAGTGGGGAGATGCCCAAGAATCTGCCTTTCAGCTACTAAAGTCCAAACTTTGCAGTGCACCGATATTATCGTTGCCTGAGGGTACAGAGGACTTTGTAGTATATTGTGATGCGTCTATCCAAGGCTTAGGGTGCGTACTGATGCAACGTGATAAGGTAATTGCATATGCATCGCGACAACTGAAGGTCCATGAGAAGAACTACCCCACTCATGATTTGGAACTGGGAGCGGTAGTTTTCGCTCTCAAAATCTGGAGGCACTACCTCTATGGAACCAAGTGCACAATTTTCACTGACCACAAGAGCCTTCAGCATATATTTGACCAAAAGGTACTAAACATACGGCAACGTCGTTGGGTTGAACTTTTGAACGATTATGACTGTGCCATCAAGTATCATCCAAGGAAAGCTAACGTAGTATCTGATGCCCTCAGTCGAAAGGAAACGAAACCCAAAAGAGTGCGAGCCTTACAACTCACCATTCACTCTAACCTTCCTGATAAGATACGTGAAGCCCAGGGTGAGGCATTGAAGGAAGAAAACATCGGGCTTGAGACCCTACATGGTGCAGATAAGCACTTAGAACTGAGAACAGACGGTCTGCAGTACTTCATGAATCGAGTCTGGATACCACAATTTGGGGATCTCAGACAACTGGTGCTCGATGAAGCACATACCTCTCGCTATTCGGTACATCCTGGTTCGGACAAGATGTATCAAGATCTTAAGACTCTATACTGGTGGCCAAACATGAAAGCCGAGATAGTCCTCTTTGAATTGATCTCGTACTCTAGTAGAGAGATGGAAGCCTTTCAGTTATGTTAGTAAGTGCTTGACTTGTGCGAAGGTTAAGATTGAATATCAAAAACCTTCAGGCCTACTCCAACAACCAGAGATTCCAATGTGGAAATGGGATGGAATTTCCATGGACTTCATTACAAAGCTTCCTAGAACGCCAACGGGCCATAACATGATTTGGGTTATCGTGGACCGTTTAACCAAATCGGCCCACTTCTTGGCAATAAAAGAAACAGATTCGTTAGAAAAGCTGGCGAACCTATACATCAAAGAGATAGTCTCTAGGCATGGGGTGCCTACTTCCATTATATCTGATCGCGATGGGCGATTCACTTCTCGTTTCTGGACTACTCTCCAAGATGCTTTAGGAACTCGTCTTGATATGAGCACAGCCTATCACCCACAGACGGATGGACAAAGTGAACGTACCATCCAAACATTAGAGGATCTGCTACGAGCATGCGTAGTGGACTTTGGTAATAACTGGGATAAGCACTTGCCCTTAATCGAATTCTCTTACAACAACAGTTACCACACTTCGATACAGTGTGCGCCTTTCGAGGCACTTTACGGGCGCAAGTGTAGGTCTCCTATCTGTTGGACTGAGGTTGGGGATAGCCAACTAACAGGTCCCGAACTCGTGCACGAAACTTCTGAGAAGATAGTGCAAATTAGAAACCGGATGGCTGCTGCTCGGGACCGACAGAAAAGTTATGCTGACAAACGTCGAAAACCTTTGGAGTTCCAGGTTGGGGACAAGGTTTTGTTAAAGGTGTCACCGTGGAAAGGAGTGATACGCTTTGGGAAACGAGGGAAGTTAAATCCCAGATACGTCGGACCTTCCGAGATCGTTAAAAGGATTGGTCCAGTAGCTTACCAGCTAAATCTACCAGATGAACTCAGTGGAGTACATAATGTATTCCACGTCTCAAACTTGAAGAAATGCTTATCTGATACGACACTGGTAGTGCCACTGGAGGAGATCCAGGTGGACGATCAGCTGCGGTTCGTGGAAGAACCAGTGGAGATTCTTGAGCAGGGCGTCAAGAAACTCAGACAAAGTACTATACCTATTTTTAAGGTACGGTGGAATTCCCGTCTAGGACCGGAATACACGTGGGAGCGCAAAGATCAGATGCGGCTCAAATACCCACACCTCTTTACTGAACCTGAAATCGTACATAGATCAAACGCGGAACATAAAGCAGCTCTTTCAAAGTGAATTTCGGGGCAAAATTCCTTTCAACTTGGGGATGATGTGACATCCGGGAACCAAGCACACATTTTTATAGATGGCTTTATTGTTTACTTGCTGAATTTCGGGACGAAATTCTTTTCAACTTGGGGATGATGTGACACCCTGCATTTTCAGGTTAAATACTCTTACTGAACTCTAGTTAACTTACATGTTCATACATGGCTAGATACTTAACTAGGGTTAGTTAAGTAGGTTTAACATATGTTAGATGATGTTAACATATGTTATAAGTAGGAAAATCCTTGTTAAACACACACATGAGTCCTGTATCCCAAACGTTGGTGAATTATGTGACATACATAGCAATAATATATACAATTGAATTATGGTGAACATGAAGTACGTGCTTATGTGAATTACATGTTTTTGTGAATGATCGCCTAACTGAAAGGTAATGCGTAGATTATGCAAATTACGAGCACAACATGAGTAATATGCTATGTAATAATAAAAACAATGGTTTTTATACAATTTAAAATGGTTAATAATATTGGGTCCGGTATTGGGCTAGAACATGGTTAACGGGTCAAGTTAATGGACTAGAAGGGCCCTAATACCAATTGCTTGGGGAACAAGCAAAGCCCCCTTATAATTAGGAGGCAAGGAAAAGATAAAACCCTACCTCCTTGTCCCTTCTTTGCGCCGTGCGAACCCCCACCCCCATCCCCTCTTGGTTTTTCAAGCAATCAAGTAATCCTTCACCTAATCAAGCTAGTTCGGGTTTGATTTCAAGGCCCTAGGGAGTTTAATCCTTCGCAAGGTATACATTCTAATGATTTTTGATGAATTATAATGATTGAAAAACTTTAAAAACCCTAAAAATAATGGATATAGAATCTCATGCATGTATGTATAGGGATTCTTGAACGTTCTTGATGATTTGATGATGGTTTGATGATGATTGTTATGAGTAACCATGCTTAGGGTTTTCACATGATAACATATGTGTTTTGCTATGATTAATATGGTGTTTAATCAGTACTATAGGTGTTATACATGTATTAGGGATGTTCATGAAAAATTAGGGTTTGTAGATTACTTGGGATGCAAGTTTAAGATTCTGGCAGATTCGGTTGAACGTTTTGTAGGGGCTGTAATGGGTTGGTAAATTGATTGTTTTGATGATTTCTTTGCATTATTGTAATGTACATGGTCTTAGCTTCTCATAATGGGCAAAACCATCGGATTTGGACATCGTTTGAGTCGTTTTTGGAATTTTAATTGATTAGGGGTCATATCAGATTTTCGGATTTGAAAATTGGGTTAACTTTAAATGGTCATAACTTGAGATTTACAAGGAGTTAGGTTATGAAATTTTTACAGTAGGTCAATACTGGTAAAATAGAGCTTTTCCAAGTAGATTCATCTCGTTTGGATGAATACACAAGTTTTGAGAATTTTTCTACTAAACTGACCTGTTGAGGAAATTTTCTGGACATAGCTGTGTTGTAAGAATTGTCATAATTTTTGTGTTTGGAATTAAGACAAAACAAAAATAGGTATTGTCAAGTGAATCCCAAATAAAATTTAGTAAAAATTTGGGACTCTAATGTTCGAATCTGACCCTGTTTATGCGAATCATACTTGGTTTATAAAATGAACATGTTTGAGTATGCACAATCTGTTGTGCAGGGACTCGAAGATAGGAACAGAGGGTGGGAGAAAGAGTTTGTGTAATACAAACATAATAATATTATCCACACTTTACAAATGACACATAGTTGGGTATTTATACCCTTACAACATAGGCGGTTAATTAACTAACTATAATAACCGACGTGACCCTTCCAATAACTAACGCAACTATAGACGCACCCTTTCTAATGTTGGCGCCTTTTCTTACACTTTGACTTTTCTGTTTGACCCCAATAATATCATAGTAATATTAAGATTGTCTTGATTATTTACTTCTAACATTCACGCCCCTAATCAAGATAATCTTAAACTTCGTTTTTCTCCGTTCTTGTTCATCTATTCTGTCATCTTCTTGAACTTGAATTTTACTGGCGTATGATTGAAAGCCTTGTTTCCTTCCATTGCTTGTATTCTAATGATCCTTCTGATCACTCTTGCATCTTCTTCTGGCCACCTGCCTATGGGATGCACTTTCTAGAATACACTTCTGCAATTATCTGGATGAAACATACCACTGGCTTCTTTTTCAATATCCTTCTTTGCCGCTATCTTTTCTGACTTATAATGATCAATTCTTTGCACTCCATCGTCTTCTTTCTTTTTTTCTGGTGAGAACCTTCTTGTCTTTCGACCACCACTGGATTTGATAAATTCTATGCTAGACTGCTATTTATCAATTTCTTCCTCGATCGAATTTCTTTATTTCCGAGAATAGTACGGGGTCTTTCGGTCGTTTGTAACGAATCAAAACCATCTATTCTTATTATCACAACAATAACGGGGTCTTCGGTTGTAAGACGAATCAAAACCTACTAACTGGGTCTTTCGGTCGTCTAACAAATCAAACCAATTGTTGCGTGCCGAGAACAGTAACGGGGCTTTCGGTTGCAGGACAAATCAAAACCAATAACGGAGTTTTTCGGTTGTCAAGCAAATCAAACCATTTGTTCTTGATGCTTTTTCTAAATCATATTTTCTTTAAAATTTTGGTTCTCCTTTTTTTTTATAATCCTCCGATAACACTAAAGTCAAATTTGTTTGACTTTCTTGTAAGACATATATTGACCCTCTTTTTTTTAATAAACGTGTGTCTTTTAAAACGATGTGTTGACTTTTAAAAAAGTCAATCTGCCCAGTAATCAATTTAACCCAACAAATAGATCCCTTGTGATCCGAAAAACAAAATCACTTAGGTTTTGTTTAATGATCTGCGTATGAATCTGATGTTCTAATCAGATTTCAATTTTTTTTAAATTGATTCGGATTCGTAACGATACTAAAATTTTATTAGAATTTGAATCCGAAAGTATGTTGTTCTTGATATTGATTTCAAATAATCTGTTTCTATTTTTTAAATCTTAATTGTTTTCTTGTTAACCAAAAAGTTTTCCAGGCTTGAGAAAAAACGGTTTCCGAAAATCGTTCATCGTTCGGGAGAGAAAAGAAACAGAGTATTCATTTTTTTTCTTAAGAACAACAATCTGTATTTGATTACGATTAAGGGAGAGGGTTAAAAACCGTTATATAATGATTTGTGATTAAAACGGTCGTGTCTGCGAACACCGGAGTTTCGCCGGTCTTATCCGTTTCTCCGATAAATCCTTTATAACCGGTTATGGGCGTAATCTTCATTCTTTGCAACTGTTTAATGATGGCAGGCGTGGTCTGAATCGAAGTTTAATTGACTCCGAATCCGTTTCTGCGTTTGACTCCCAAAACAGAGGATTTCTTGATGGAGACTGCATTTATTTGATCTTCTTTTGATAACCGATTTCTTCTCGTATTGACTTCTATGTTCTATTCGCAAAACAGGGGATCATTTCATTCGGTCACAGGTTTCTTGTTCGTCTTCTTCTAGGATTCTTAACCGTGTGCTCTGATGCCATGTTCGAATCTGACCCTGTTTATGCGAATCATACTTGGTTTATAAAATGAACATGTTTGAGTATGCACAATCTGTTGTGCAGGGACTCGAAGATAGGAACAGAGGGTGGGAGAAAGAGTTTGTGTAATACAAACTTAATAATATTATCCACACTTTACAAATGACACATAGTTGGGTATTTATACCCTTACAACATAGGCGGTTAATTAACTAACTATAATAACCGACGTGACCCTTCCAATAACTAACGCAACTATAGACGCACCCTTTCTAATGTTGGCGCCTTTTCTTACACTTTGACTTTTCTGTTTGACCCCAATAATATCATAGTAATATTAAGATTGTCTTGATTATTTACTTCTAACATCTAATTCATTGGTTAAGTATTTTAAATAAATTGTTTTTCACAGCGCACAATCTGTCCTAAAAACGCAGATTGTGTACGGAGTCTTTAGGTGACTATTTTGAGTTCTATGTGGTATGTAATTGACATGTACTTGTGTGAAAACTTGTATGAGATGTATTTGATGTATTAAACTGATAATAATCACTATAATCACCAACGGGATACGTAGGACATACTTGAGCATGTAGAATCATTAGGTGTCACTACACGGTTTTGAACTTTTAAAAGTCTTGGATAAACGAGTTGCATGGTGTGATGGTTACGCACGTATACTCACCTAGTGACATTTGTAATAGGGAGTCGGTAGCACGTTACTATTCGTGGAATTTGGATTTTCACTTGCGACCTAAGGTGAGTTTCACTACTCTTTTTCTCAAAAGCATGCGTCTCAGGTATGAGACACTTTACTTAACATTTTCTAGTCCGGTTTGGGACTACTTACACATCCCAGGTTGGGATGCCATGGATCCTTATGAGGGTCGGTTACATTGCTAGTTCGCAATTGTGTCCTTGATAAACTAAACCATTTCTATCATCTGTAAGTCCTCGCGTACCGAATGAGTTGCCAGGGTTGGCAAGCGGGTTATTAGTTGATAGCGCTATTAGGTCTTACAAACCTCACACCGGCTCGGGGAGCGTGGGCGTGAACTATAACTTAACGAAACTTTATCATTGTGGATAGACAATGATGTCAGGCATGCGGCACACTTATGTGGCTACACGTACATAGCAGTTCGGTATATTCGGTTAGTTATCATGAATGGGTTAGCTACCGTTGACATGCGATGAACTAGTGGTTACACGGTGCGGGGCACCAACACAACTTACTTACTTACGTTGTTTTGGAAACCAGCGCAATTACATACTCAATTACCTTACTTGTGAACTCACCAGCTTTATGTTGACACACGATTTACATGCTTTTGCAGGTAGTTAGCTTCCGGTGCCAGGATTAGAAAGCACTGTACACTTCATTGCATTTGGGCTCTCGGGCATACACATAAATTATATATTATGCTTTCGTATGGTTTTAATTTGGGCGCATTGTTTTGCGCATAGTTTTTAAAAAGGTTTAAATTTGGTTTACGCTTCCGCAGCTTAACTAAACTTGGTTTTTGAAAACGAACTAAATGGTTTGGGCATTTAGAGTTCGTTCCTGTGACTTATGGCTATGGGATCCTGGTTTGTCATGCGCCTCGCGGTATAAACCCCGCAGTGGAAATTTGAGGGTGTGACAGTATCATTCATAACATTTCTTTATACCTAATATTTGCTAGTGTTTGTAGAATATCTCAAGAAAAGAACACGGGGATGTAGCGTTAAAAAGTTGTTACAATATTATTTATGCATCATAATCAAAACTGATGTCAACCCCTAGCTTCATCCAAAAACAGGACCCATCCACCAGGGGTCAACATCTATGGTCCAGGTCAATAGTAGATTTGGGGCTTCGTCTTGAAACCAAGATCCCTCCACCCCAAACCTTGCAATATCCTAAGTTATTACACACCAAAATAAAATTTTCTGAAATTGTTCAACCTTCGACTACCATAATCACTACCATGAAAGATTTAAAAAGTGGGCTCCAGCCTAGTCTTCATATCCTTCATCACCCACTTGAAGATCTTTCACCACCGCTGCCACCTTAGCCTCTACCTCCTTTATCCCAGCATCCTCAGGATTCTTCGGTGCATCTTCAGGATGTGAAATAGGAACAGGCTCGGAATCCACATCCTTTCCACCAAGGCTCTTGACTTTTTCCTTCCAAGAATCGACATCCCAGTCCTCTTGCTTGAAACTAGGATTCCTAGATTGGAGAGCCATTTTCACTTTAGCCTGTAAAACAGAAATGCTGGCAGATTTCATTAGCTCATTTCTGTATTCTTCTATCTCCTTTTCCTGGTTCAGCACCTGATGGGCATGCTTCGACTTTACCTGCTTCAGTTCAGCCTCCGCCTCTGCCAACTTGCTCTCATGATATTTGCTCTTATCACGAGCAATCTTCTAAACATCCTCAAGTTTAGTCTGGGCATCATGAAGTTCTTTGCCAACATCATCCAAAGATTTCAACAGGTATTCATGACCCTGGAAAAGGAAGAAAGAGAGGTGAGTGTTTCACGTTAAAAATTATTTTACTATTAACATTTCAATGCCATCCTTAGGATAGGGCCATACCTGGAGAGTGAACTGAGAGATCTTGTTCAAAACGTCATCAAAGCTTAACCATTCAAAGGGGGTGATCTCCTGAGCAATGGTAGTAGCAGCACTAACCTTCCTCTTCTTTGAGGCAGCAGCAGCCCTAGACTTAGGAGAGTTGGAGGGAGGACTAGCCATCTTAGAACTAGATGGTGATGCTGAAATGACCTTGGTTGCCTTGACATCCCTACTGTCAATATCATCCAAATCAAAGGAAGCAGGCTTTTTTGCTAAAAAAATGGCAAAAACAAAGTAAAACACTGAAAAATGTAAACGACATCCTCAGGATGTAATATAGTATACTTACCAGACATCTCGGAAGTGTAACTAGCGGTATGACTTTCTTCTACCTCAAAAGTTCTTGCTGAAAGAGGTAAGTCAAATACTGCCCTGCACCTCCAATAATCTTCGTCCCGAGGAGAAACAAGCTTTGCAAATGAAGTACCTATTAAACAAAAATTTTCAGAACATTAATAACATCCACAGATATAACCAAAAATTTCTTTTTAAAAATCCTGAGAAAACTTTACCACTTCTTAACCAAGAAAGAGGAATCTCATCCCCAAAAGGAATAGAACTCCTCTTCGCAAAGAAAAACTTTGATTTCCAACCTTTCTCAGACCTAACGACATTGAACAAGAAAGGAGGATCCTTATCTATAAGTTGAAGAACATAGCGATGTGAACCATGTGTCCTCAGCTTATATACATGAGACAGGTCTTCACTTGAAGATGGATGCCATGACTTTCGATGATCCTGTTACAAACCATTAATATTCTCCGGATTTCGGGCATAGCCTGAGCATAAGACATCCCTGTCACATCAAAGAAATCTTTGATGAATGAAGGAAAGGGATATCTCAAACCCAGAGAAAAAGGTAAGTACAGGAAGCAGACCCATATGGATGATGCAAAATCAGATTTTGCATCAGGATCGTAAGGACGAAACTCAGCAGAACTCGGGAAAACTTTCGAGTCCTTTAAAGCCTGAATATCCTTATCTCAAAAGAACTGACCACCTGTTCAGGATGACTTAAGAGATTTTGGAGGATGAAGTCGTTTGAACTCCAACATTCCCAGAAGCTCTGGTAGCCCTTTTAACCATCTTCAGGATTTTACTAATATTTTTGTAGGTTTGAGAGAAAATAAGAACGAGAGGAGAAAATCCTCAGGAAGATTTTACCTCGAATCCTCAATGTAGCATCTTCAAGATGTAACTATATTTCAACATATGCGCATCCTGAGGATGGTCTAACAAATTATCATTTAATTACGTGATTGCATGTACAACTAAGTCATTATAAGGATTTGTAACTGTTCTTCAACGGCTATATTATGATACTCAGTCAGAGAAGTCAAAGAAAGAAGAATAACTCTAACAAGTTAAAGTCCAAGATAGAGGATGGAGTCAAACTCGTAACCGATATACATTAAATATCGGCGAAGAACCAGGAAACAGCTGGAACAACGTATAGCTGAGGTGAAACTGCCACAACGGTCACATGAAGTCTTCAAAGAACTTAACTAACCAAGCGGATTATACGGGATCTCTTGTTTACGTTCATGTACTATAAATATGGGGATGATTGACGAGTATAGAACACTTTTTACACAACACATTCACCTGAACTACACGAATACTTTGATGCTTGTAGAAAAACACACACACACACTTAGCACAAATATTGTAATCATAGAACACTCGTCATTCATTCATCCAAAGTTGTAACCTTTTTAACCCATTTTTAATATTAACAAACAAAGGCAGGGGCCTAGACTCCTCCAGAGGTTTTATGCCGGCGATCTACAGCTGATCAAGGGCTTTCCTTGTACATTGAGTGTTGTTCATTGTGTTTTATTGTTTACTTTACTTGTTCCTGAAGCTATTGATAGTTGCATCCTTAGGATACAACTGTCCACCCTCAACTTTACCTTAACCATCTCGAGCATAGTTGTCATATTATTGTTTATTTGCACTTTGTTAGGATCTGAGTTTAATTTGTTTTTATTGTTTATAAATGAAATATGAATGAAGTTAAACAAATATGGAAAGTGCTGCGGAATAGTAAACCATAAATCAAAACAAAGAGAATAATTGTTTTTGATTCAAAAGCTTCTCATTAGTCAAATGATTATAATGATTACACAATTACTCTCCCTCAGCCTGATCACTCACTGATTGTATGTCTTAGAGAATGTTTGGAGTGATGAATAGAGCAGTACATGCACTGTTCTATTTATAGACAAACTAAACCACTAATGACCTATGACTAACATCACCTAAGACAGTGACATCTAACAAATATACAACAACATAAAACAACTGATGAATACAGACACTATTACATTGCTAAGCTCTGATGACTAAACAGCTAATGGGTAAAACTCTGATACTTCTATCTACTGTTGGAGCCTAAGTGTTGTTGGCTCCAACAGTCTTTTAACTCAACAGTTGCTTCTTCAATCAGCTCTTTGTGATCAGCACTTGTACTCTAGCAGTTGTTAGGGGAACAACAGTTGTTAGAAGCCAACACTCTTTTGGGAGAAGTAACTTGAAAACACTAATTTATTATGGATCATATATAGAATATTTTGGCTTTTCAGTTCATCTGTTCTTCTCCAGTTCAGCAGACCCAACAATCTCCCCCTAGAACAGATGATGCCAAAACTCAACCTTTATTGCTGATCTTTATTCCTCATCAGACTTTCTCTAATTTGCCCTTTGAATTGTAATTCAAAGTTTAAGGAGAATAAGTATTCAGCATCTCTTTCAAGCTCTAAGTTAAGAAGGTCTTGGAGATCATCTGCACACAGAACATATGCATCATCCATTCTTAACTTCTGAGCTTCTCCATAAGATCTGAGCAGAGTCAATTCGTGAGTGTATTTGTTGACCTTCCACTTTAGAATTTTTGAACCGTAGGATTTCTTGAGTTTCAGATTTATTTGGGATGAGTTTGGTGACGGAGGTCTCCCAAAGATTCTTCTGAGTTCTTCAGAAATAGGGTCAGAAAAGTAATGGACTTGGTTGAAGATTCCTTCTTTCACAAATGTGTCAGCAAACTTTTTTTCATGTTCTTCTGACATCTGCTTCTGTCTTTTATACTGTCTCTTGGAAAGAATGGATAGGTCAGATGTTTCAAGTAAGCTGTCAAGTGTAAAGGTCTGTTGGTATCTTTTAACCGCTGGTGCATCAGAGTAAATTGGTTTTCTTGGTAGAGTGGGATCAGTTTTTCTATTCTCTTCAAGTTTCTTGTATGTTTAAACCAGTCTCAGCTCAAACCATCTTGCCACAAACCTCTTCTCTCCATACTTAGCAGCCATTATCTCTTCCCTCATTCTTTTATACTTCAAAGCTCTGGCTGGGTCTCTGCCTTTTCTGAAATTAGGGGTAAAGGCCTTTTGAGTAGGATTCTTGGTCATCTCTTCAATTATATAAAGTTCTTCTTGAAGGGCATGAGTGGTCCAGCCTACAAATTGTTTCTTACTCGCCTTGTAAGGTATGGTTGCCAAGATCTGATCAAGAATAGATTCCCTAACTACCCTTTCCAAATCACTACTGAGTGGCATGTTTGACATAGAATTACTCAGGGTCTTAACTAAATCTTCAATCCTTCTCAATTTGCTAAGCTCTGCTGAATGGATGTCATGAATAGTTGTGTCATCCTTTCCTTTGCATCTCTCCTTTATGATCAAATCTGTTTGTTCTGCTTTAAACTTAAAGTATCCGTCTATGTTTCTGGGAACAGGAAAATTTGGGAGAGATTGGAAGGTTCTTTTTGATAAATCCTCAATATTGTAGAAGGATTGAATTTCCCCATTGAGTAGATCAAGCTCAAGAGGATACTGAGCAGCCAATAGTGTGATGGATGGTGGTGGTCTATGGGAAGCAAATTGGGAAGTGTATGGTAAAAAAGATGTAAGTGGAATGGCTGGAATGGGTGCAGATATTGGTGATGAAATGGGAGTTAGTGTGGTTTCTATATTCTCATCCTGTACCACAAAGGTTGACTTTCTCTTCCTTTTGTAGAGGATCATTTTGACAAAAACAAGTTAGTTGATCATACAAGTTTACCAATTTAGGTGCGGAATCCCTAAATTAGTTACGAAATGATAATAATCGAGTCAAAACACACAATTCACCTTTTTAACTTCCATTTCATTAATAAACAAGTTGATAAAAGCTTTACGATGATGTTTACAATGAAATATCTTAGTTTCATAAGTTTCTAAAACACTAGAGAGAATAACAGGTCGAACCAGACATGAAAATGACAAAAAGTTAACTTGAAAAATGAAATCAAACAATATATAGGCCTGCACATTCCCCCCCCCCCCCCCCGTAAGGGTCAAATGTGCAGGTTCGACCCTACAAATGGTCGAACAAACACACTGTCTTCAAATCTCCACGTTCGCCCTGTATTCTTCACCTTCGACCCATATAATCCATCTTCGACCTTCTATTTTTCACCTTCGACCCCACGATATAGACAAAACAAATTGAAACA
Organism: Ambrosia trifida; assembly: GCA_028751855.1. Classification (NCBI taxonomy): domain Eukaryota; kingdom Viridiplantae; phylum Streptophyta; class Magnoliopsida; order Asterales; family Asteraceae; genus Ambrosia; species Ambrosia trifida. Next base: position 128,714,276 of record CM054128.1, on the reverse strand, counting down.
TACAAGAAGTTGGAAAAGAATAGAAAGATTGATCCTACACTGCCCAGAAAACCAATTTACTCAGATGCTCCCATGGTTAAGAGACCTTATTAGGCCTTTACACTTGACAGCTTGCTTGATACTTCTGACCTATCTGTTGCTGCCAAGAGACAGTTCAAAAGACAGAAGGAAATGTTTGAAGAAGACCAGAAGTAGTTTGCTGATACATTTGTAAAAGAGGGTATCTACAACCAAGTCCATTATTTCTTTGATCCCATAACTGATGAACTCAGAAAACTCATTGGGAGACCTCCATCACCAAACTCATCAAGAATAAACTTGCAGCTCAACAGATCCTCTGGTTCAAAAATTCTAAAATGGAAGGTCAACAAAGACACCCATGAATTGATTTGCTCAGATCAGATGGAGAAGCCCAGAAGTTGAGTATGGATGATGCACATGGCCTATGCGCAGATGATCTCCAAACATTGCTGAACTTAGAGCTTGAAAGAAATGCAGAAGACCTCTTCTCTCTGAACTTTGAATTACAATTCAAAGGGCAAATCAGAGAAAGTCTGATGAGGAATAAGGATCAATAATAAAGCTTAGTTTTGGCATCATCTGTTCTAGGTGGAGATTGTTGGGTCTGCCAACCTGGAGAAGAACAGATGATTGGAAAGCCAAAATATACTACATATTGATCCTTAATAAAAACAGCATTTACACATTACTTCTCCCAAAAGACTGTTGACTCTAACATTTTTTGTACCCTAACAACTGTTGGAACAACTGCTGTTACAAAGATCTGATAGAGAACAACTGCTGATCAAAGGTCTGATGAAGAACAACTGCTGACCAAAGTAATGAAGACTAAAGGTCTATTGGAGCCAACAGCACTTAGGCTCCAACAGATGATTCAAGACCATCAGAGGTTTACTTATCAGCTGTTTACTTATCAGTGGTTTCCAATGTAACAGTAATTGTGTCATCAGATGTTTTATGTTGTTATTCTGTTAGAGGTCACTGTCTTAGGTGACGTCAGCCTAGGTCATCAGTAGTTTAGATTGTCTATAAATAGAACAGTGAATGTACTGTTCTATTCATCACTCAAAACATTCTCTTAGAAAAACTTACACGAGTGATCATGCTGAGGGGGAGTAATTGTAATCGTTTGTAATCATTCAGTTATATGAAAGCTATCGATTCTAAAACAATTATTCTCTTGTTTTGATTTATAGTTTATCATGCCGTTGCACTTTCCATTTATAGTTTAACTTCTTTCATCTTTCATTACTTAAACAATCAAAACAATCAAACTCAGATCCTAACAATTGAGAGGAAGTATCAAAAGTGGTTTGTTGCTGCTTTTGTACTACAACAGGGTTTGCCTCTGGTATCTCATCTTCCAGAGGTCCTTTTTTTGTTTTCTTGGGGGGTTTGGTGGATGGAAGTTTCTTTTTGGAAGTGGGCTGGTGTGGGTTTCACAGCACTGGATGTAGTGCCATGATCATCAGGAGCAGTGGGCTCAACAACACAGGTTTTGACAACAGTTGTTATCTTAACACCCTTTGCTTGTGTTTTGGAAACATTAACTTTTGACACTTTTTCTTCGGTGTTTGGACCCAGCATTCTTGTAAAACCTTTTGTAGGATAACACTTAAAAGTCTCCCCTTTTGACACTTGAGAGAGACTTTTCATTAGAAGAAATTCTCCCCTTTTAAAATCCTTTTCATGTAAAACCTTTTGTAGGATAACACTTAAAAGTCTTGGGTACAAGAGAAAAGCATTGTTAGACCCAGACCTGACTCCCTTCACATTTGCTACTAAATCCAGAAACATAGCCTGGGATAGATTGTAGTCAGATTCTGACAACATTGCATATCCCATGTACTGAACTTTCAATGGGATTTCATTGAAAGAAGTGATTTTAGCAGAGAGACAGATAAGGAGTGTATGAAAGAAAAATTTCATGCCTGGTGGAAAAAAAATTTATAAATTGTTGCTCCAGTCATCTGTGAATCATAACCCCTTTCTAGAAACTGTGTGTGAAGTTCAGCCTTAGGAAAAGAATCCATACCTGCCAAGACGTTTAGAGAGAAGGTTGTGGATATAGTTTGGGGGGTTATGGTGACATTTGTATCTCCAATTTTTGAAATAATGGTTGTAGGATTTTTTTCTGGTAGTAGAAACTCAGCATTTAACCAGAATTCTTGAAGAGTGTCAATGAATATGGGTGCATCAGCGGTGAGGATAGGCAAGTATTTGGATTTAAGGAAGACGTTAATGGTGGTGTGGAACTGAGTGTTTTCATCTGTTTTAACCGGATATGGCAGGTAATTGTGAGGGGCTTTTGCTTGAAGATCCATTTTAATGGAGTTCGAGTCGGATGAGTGAAGGAATTTGTATGAGGTTTGAGGTTGAAGAAGGCGGTTTCAGTATTTTAGATACAATGAGACAGTGTAACAACTGTTGGGGAAAACAGAGTTTTTATAGCCTCTGATAAAACCACTGATGTGGCCATGTTGATGGCTGCCAAAGCACTGATGATTTTTTTTTAATGTGTATATATATATATATATATAGTGTAAAACAGTTGTTTTATCTGATCAGATGTTTGAAAAAGATTTTTCAACCAAAAAGTGGTCTTTTTATCTGATCGGATGTTTGAAATAGATTTTTCAACCAACAGATGATAGAATGGATGAAACAGTGGTTGTTTTATCTTTAACATATTTTTCAACCAAAAGCTATTTTTAAGGATGAATTTTGATTTTCTAAAAACATTTTAATGTTTTATTTAAGGAAACATTTTTGTTGTTAATCCATGTTTAGCATACTAATCTAAGAGATCAGATTTCAAAGGTAGATGAGTCTAAAGCTTTTGTCAACACATCTGCCAGCTGATCCTCTGTTGGAACATGGTGCAGAGAAATCAAAACTTTTTCATAGCTATCTCTCACAAAATGATGTCTGATGTCGATGTGCTTTGTGGTGGAGTGAGAGACTGAATTTTTGATGATATTTTCAGCAGCTTGGCTATCCAGCATGAGTGGAGTCCTTAGTGTAGTTATACCCAAATCTAGTAGTTAATTTTGAAGCCACATGAGTTGGACAGCTTGCAGAAGCAATGTATTTAGCCTCTGCTGTTGAGGTTGAAACAGTTGCTTGCTTTTTGCTTTGCTATGAGACTAAGGCATTCCCTAGAAATTGGTACCTACCTGATGTGGATTTCCTTATGGTGTGGCAGCCAGCAAAATCACTATCTGAATAACCTGAAAGCTCAGTGTTTCCATTAGCAGGATACCAGATACCAAGTGTGGGAGCACCTTATAGGTATCTGAATATCCTGTTCATAGCAATAAGATCTGACCTTCTAGGTGATGCCTGGGATCTTGCACAGATACAAGTGGCAAACATAATGTCTGGCTTGGATGCAGTTAGGTACAGTAAAGACCCAATCATGCATCTATATTGTGTCTGATCAACCAGTTCATCTTTGTCATCAATAGTGAGTAGCTTGGCTTTGCTCATGGGTGTACTACATGGCTTACAGTCATTCATCTCAAATCTTGTTAGTAACTTTTTAAAATACTTGTTTTGGTGAATGAATGTACCATTTTGCAGCTGCTTCACTTGGAGACCAAGGAAGCACTGAAGTTCACCCATAGCACTCTTTTCAAACTCTGCTATCATGAGTTCCCTAAACTCTTCACACATTTTGTTACATGTGGATCCAAAAATGATGTCATCCACATATATTAGAACAGTCATTAAATCTTCCCCTATCCATTTTAGAAATAAATTTTTATCAATTTTACCTCTTGTGAAACCAATGGATAAGAGAAAGGTGGAAAAAGATTCCTACCAGGCCCTTGGTGCTTGTTTCAGTCCATACAAAGCTTTGTTGACCTTGTAGATATGATCAGGATGGAATGTGTCTTCAAACCCAGGTGGTTGACATACATAGACCTCCTCATGATTTTTGCCATAAAGGAATGCACATTTGATGTCCATCTGATACATCTTGATGTTGTGGTTGACAGCAAAGTCTAGGAAGAGTCTGATAGCTTCTAGCCTAGCTACAGGAGCCAAGGTTTCATCATAGTCTATCCCCTCTTCTTGTCTGAAGCCTTGAACTACAAGCCTGGCTTTGTTCTTGACAACTATGCCCCTTTCATCAGTTTTGTTCTTGAAGACCCACTTTGTGCCAATTGGACAAACATCCTTTGGCAGTGGTACAAGTTCTCATACTTGCTGTCTTTTGAACTGAAGGAGCTCTTCCTGCATGGCTTCTACCTAACTGTTGTCTTTCAGTGCCTCTTGGTACTTGACAGGTTGTGTGAGATATAGAAACCCTGCAAAAAGACAGATATTTAAGGATTGGCTCCTTCTAAGCACTCCCTCTCTGATGTTGCAAATGATTTGGTCTGGTGGATGAGCTCTTAGGTATATTAGATCTCCCTCGTATGGTATGATGGCATTTTGAGGTGAGGGACAGAGGTTTGGTAACTCTGTTGTTGTAACATCTGTTTGCACTTCTATAGTACCAACAAATGTTTGAAATGGAAAGGGGGGAATGGGTCCAAGTGGTGTAAAATTGGACTGACTTTTGTCAACAAAGGTTGGACTTTTGTCAATAGATGTTTGAACAGTGGTTGAACTGGATGAGGCAGTGGTTTGAGGGTAAGACTGGTCAACAGTGGCTGACACAGCTGTGGCAGAGTTTTGACATATGTTTTGAACATCTGCTTCCCCTAATGTAGAAGTGACTTTGTAGTGAGTAGGAATCACAACATCAAATCTGTAATCTTGTTGTGGAGACTGTGGAATAACTGCACTGTTAGTTTTAGCAATAATATCTTCAAATTTAAATTTTTCTAAATCAAACAGTTCAGCAAGATTTGCTGGGATTTTCAAGGATGAAAGTTCATTGAACTTTACATTTAGAGTTTCTTCTATTGTCCTAGTCCTTGTGTTAAACACTTTATATGCCTTGGCAGTAAAAGAATATCCCAGAAAGTATACACAATCAATCTACTTTGGCTGCAAATTTTGAAATGGAATCTTTAAGATTTAAAATGAAACATGGGCAGCTAAAGATTTTGAAAAATGATATCAGTGATTTGATTTTGAACAAGATTTCATAAGCGGTCGTTTGATGTCTAGGGTTAAGTAAAACTCTGTTTTGAACATAGCAAGCAGTGTTTACAGCTTCTACCCAGAAGGACAGTGGCAAACCAGAATCCGCTAGCATAGTTCTTGCAGCCTCAATGAGAGTTCTGTTTTTCCTTTCAACCAACCCATTTTGTTCTGGTGTTCTTGGAATGCTGTATTGCCTCACAATTCCTTTTGACACACAGAAATCATCCAACTCCTTATTTTTAAACTCTGTTCCATTGTCACTTCTAAAGACTTTTATTGACAAGTCATATTGTTTTTCAACTTTGGTGACAAAGTCCTTCAAGATACCTGCAGTCTCATCCTTAGAGTGTAAAAAGTAAGTCCATGTAAACCTAGAAAAATCATCAACTATGACAAGACAAAATCTTTTTCTTCTTAGACACATGATTTTTACAAGGCCAAACAAGTCCATATGCAACAGTTGAAGACATTGACTTGTTTTGGACTCATCAATGGATTTGTAAGAGCTTTTATGTTGCTTTTAAACAGGAAACACAATGCTCATCACATTTGAATTCTTTTGATGGAAGGCCTCTACCAAAGCTTTGTTTAGAGAGTGAGTTGATAGTTTGAAGGTTGGTGTAACCCAGTCTCCTATGCCACAATTCTATCTCTTTAGTGGAGGCAGCAGAAAATAGACAGACATTTGCCATAGGATTATCCTTCAACATATCAATTACATACACATTGCCACTCCTGTGAGCAACAAGTTGTGCTTTGCTCTCAGCAATGATGGTGTCAATCTTTTTAACAACTTCTGGCCCAATAATCTTACAAGTTTTCTTAGTGAAGAATGACCAATATCCTTTGTCACTCATTTGTGATACACAAAGAAGATTAAATTTAAGACTATCAATAAGATTGACAATTTCAAACTTAAGTTTCCCAGCCTAAACAGACCCTGAACCCAACACTTTACCTTTAGAATCATTACCAAAAGATATATCACCCCCTCCATGAGCTAAGAAGTCCAGAAGTAGGGCTCTACATCCTGTCATGTGCCTGGAGCCTCCAATATCTACAAACCATAGACTATCTAAGCAAGCAGAAGCTCCCTGCACATCAGTAATGGATTAGTTTTTGTAACCTCACGAATTTTCCCATTTATTTTGCATTAAAGTATTCCCCGATCCATGATATAAAGTCTAATTTATTTCTAAGTATTCTTATCTTTATCCGTGCACTCTATTTTTCTAAGTTCATTTTATCATTGTACTTAAAAAAAAATCTTCAATCATGACATATGTCCTATCCTAATTCTATTTATAAAATCGTCATTTTATAAGACGGTGTTTTTATTTTCTAATTCGAACTAATGATTTTTTTTTTATTTCGTAATTAAAGCTAATCATTTTTTCAATTACATTTATAATCTCAAGCAAGGAAGATATAAATTCATTTCAAGATAAATATATATATATATATATATATATATATCAAAGTCTTAGTCAAACAGTCAAAGTCCTAGTCAAAGTCCTAGTCAAAGTCTTAGTCAAACAGTCAAAGTCTTAGTCAAATAGTCAATTCAACATAAAACCTTACTTTATGGTGTTGACCAATTTTAATGGCTAATTGAATCCAAAACTAGTATAAAAACCCACCTATGACCCATTATACTTGGCACCTCTAAATCGATTGTTTCAATCTGATTAAACTTTCCCTCATACCTTTCTTCTATAGTCTATTACTTATACAATTGAAGCTTTGATTATAAGCTCTTGTAATTGGCGAATTGGAAGCTTGATATTCTTTCTTTTTCGTTTTATTTATTTCTTCAATTTGGACTAGCTACGTTGTTGAGTCTTTGGGATTCGCCTCGCATACATTCACAACACTTAGAGGATAATTCACCTTAGCCAATGTGAGTTTACGAAACCATGTTTATGCAATTGCAACATTATACTCAAGCAATTCTACATACATGTCTAGTTGTAAACTTTAATGCCTCATGATTTAGACAACAACAACAGTTAGACTTACGCTTCAACATACATAATCATTAGTTATGGCCAAGCCGGCGATACTCAATAATAGATCTATTGGATTGACAATCCCACCTAGATTCGTTGACCATCTTTTATGGGGAGCACGGGTGATTGTTATCGTTCCAACATAATATTAAGGTGAACCGTGGATGACGGGATGGACCTAAACTAGTCGGAGGTTTGATTATGTGCATTCAACACTTCATGTTTATTCATGTAGACTTAAACTTACGATAGACATTTGAATCGCTAAACTTTTATTCTTAAACTTAATTGCTTGACATGGCTTATGTATTCTCACCAACTTCTAGTTGACCCCCCCCCCCATTTTTACAAGTCAACAGGAAATAATGATGATTGAAGTCTAGAGAGATAGCATGAGGAGCCAATTTGAAGTTTATACTTTATTTGGTTATTTGATGTATTAGAATTTCATTCAAGACTTATTATGTATTTTCAATTTTGGATATTTGCACTTTAAATAAATTTCAATTAAAACTTGAATACCATGTGCTACTGTATACTCATTCTTACGTGACACCTCGATGTTTCCCCCATCGGTTGGGGTGTTACAGATTGGTATCAGAGCCATGGTTATAGGGAATTAGGTTATTAGAAAAATAATCTAGTCTATAACCATAGGATTTTAACTAGTACCTGCTCCTTTTACTTGCAACCTTACTTGCTTCTATTTTCTATCTCCCTCCTACTTCTTATCCCTATTTTAGTCCCTACAAGAAGATTGTTCTCCATCACAAGATCTAATCTTAAACTAATAGGACAAATCCTCAGGTTTAGCCTGAACCACCTTGAAGATCTCGTCGAAGTTCTAGATTTTAATAACGAACAAGTGCAATCTGGAAGGGTGAACGCCTGTATTCTGAGTTTTCTGTCTAGGACTGCATTGCGCATAAATCCCAATCAGACGAGGGACCTGGATGCCTACCTGGGAATTCTCAGGATGAGTGTTCACTTATAGGCTAAAGCATATCTTCACTATGTTATTAGAATCTAGAAGTCTTGATAAGTCAACGTTTTCGTTTATTCATTTTAATTAATGAATATATGATTACACTCACTTTCCTTAAACTAAGCTCTAAAATCTCAAAATTTTACAGCTTAAATCAATCTCATTTCATAACCATCTATGGATTTCACAATCACACTTCACCTTACCATCTTAGCCACTTTTTAAATATTCAACACCCTACCTAAATCATATTATTTCATTTCTCCACATGTTACTTATTTTTAAAAACTATAACCTCATACCTTAGCACAAACTAAAGATTTCTAAATCCTGTTGTATTTTCATTACCTAGTAACTTTACAAAGTACATATTTTTTTGTCAAAAGATGTCCTCGAACTTAAATTCAATTGTTTATTTATTGACATAACAAACAATTTTCTATATAATGCTTTAAACTATTAAAAATCACTTAATAGAACCTTGATCTTCAAAACCTAATGTCATGTTTGAAATCTCCAACTAACGGGAATATTTTAATCAGAGCCCACTTAGCTTGTACTATTTAACAACATTTGCTTTATGTACAAAACCAATTTTGAAAATAAAATTTTTTTTCCATAAGGATAATATCTAGTCTCTAAATTCTCCATCGACACTCACTCATTTTCAACTTGTTCAAATTTTGGCATATACCACAATCATGTTTTCTTATACACTTGACTATGACCTTTGATCCAGACCCCAAAATTTACACTGCTATACAATCTCCTTACTATAAAATAAACTCTTTATCAACTATTTTCACATTCACTATCTCTCACAACCTTGATTCTGCTTCAAGATTTTTCCTCTCAAGAATTAAATTCATATCCTTCACCTTCTCAAACATGAACTAGATACCCATGACAACTAAACTATCATACATGAGGATTTGTTTATCTACTTGAACATTTGATTATTCATGATACTTGAAAGCATGGAATATAAACTATTTGCTACAAACACACCTAGAGTCATTAACCTTGTCTAGGGCAACTCTATGCTATACTTGATACTCAATGCATTTACAAACTTGCTTACATGTATGTATTATCAATTTGCAATTTATGTGTGTAATAATTGGTACACTTAATCAAACAACTAATAGAGGATGAAGTACTTGCTCAACAGTTAGTAGAGTACCAAATAACCTACTCAACGATTGGTAGAGGTCATCATGCCTGCTCAACAGTCGGTAGAGGCCCTACAACCTGATCAACGACTGGAAGAGGCTATCGTACCTGCTCAACAATCGGTAGAGGTTCTTACTCACTGACTGGTAGAAGTCTTCTTCCTTCTCAACAGTTGGACTCATTTTTTTGATACATTTTACGATATAAAGATTTATTAGACTCATTGATACAAAGGTTCAACCACAAGATTATTTTTGCATTACTTACATGTGTGTTAGAGTCATAGAAGGACACAAAACGCTAATGTAAGGTAAATTGGTGATTGCGGTCCGGAACGTAATCATGAATTTATAGGTACGTTAAGGTAGTGTGAAATTCTATCAAGGTTTTTGATAGATAACCAATTATAAACTCTAGTTACCTGTTTAGTATTTCTATGGTCAATTAACTCATGCATTTCTTTTTAAGATTCCTAAAACTTAAAGTTTAGTCTTTTGCTAGATTCTTATTCTCCTTGCTATTTTAGACGAACCTAATCCAACCCTTAAAACCCACACCTATCAAACCTCTTACCAAATTATTCCAAACAGTTTATTTTGTTACCTATAAATTCATGTCATGCCTTAACACAAATTTTCCAAACCACAGTTGCCCTAATTTCTACCCAATCACCCTCAACCCGGAGTTTTTTTTTTAACTTCGGGATGAAGTTTCTAAATGTAGGGGAGACTGTAACCTCATGAATTTTCCCATTTATTTTGCATTAAAGTATTTCCCTATCCATGATATAAAGTCTAATTTATTTCTAAGTATTCTTATCTTTATCTGTGCACTCTATTTTTCTATGTTCATTTTATCATTGTACTTAAAAAAAATCTTCAATCATGACATATGTCCTATCCTAATTCTATTTATAAAATCATCATTTTATAAGACGGTGCTTTAAAGCTAATCATTTTTCCAATTACATTTAGAATCTCAAGCAAGGAAGATATAAATTCATTTCAGAATAAATATATATATATATATATATATATATATATATATATCAAAGTCTTAGTCAAACAATCAAAGTCCTAGTCAAAGTCCTAGTCAAAGTCTTAGTCAAACAGTCAAAGTCTTAGTCAAATAGTCAATTCATCATAAAACCTTACTTTATGGTGTTGACCAATTTTAATGGCTAATTGAATCCAAAACTAGTAAAAAAAACCCACCTATGACCCATTATACTTGGCACCTCTAAATCGATTGTTTCAATCTGATTAAACTTTCCCTCATACCTTTCTTCTATAGTCTATTACTTATACAATTGAAGCTTTGATTATAAGCTCTTGTAATTGGCGAATTGGAAGCTTGATATTCTTTCTTTTTCGTTTTTTTTTATTTCTTCAATTTGGACTAGCTACGTTGTTGAGTCTTTGGGATTCGCCTCGCATACATTCACAACACTTAGAGGATAATTCACCTTAGCTAATGTGAGTTTACGTAACCATGTTTATGCAATTGCAACATTATACTCAAGCAATTCTACATACATGTCTAGTTGTAAATTTTAATGCCTCATGATTTAGACAACAACAACAGTTAGACTTACGCTTCAACATACATAATCATTAGCTATGGCCAAGCCGGCGATACTCAATAATAGATCTATTGGATTGACAATCCCACCTAGATTCGTTGACCATCTTTTATGGGGAGCGCGGGTGATTGTTATCGTTCCAACATAATATTAAGGTGAATCGTGGATGACGGGATGGACCTAAACTAGTCGGAGGTTTGATTATGTGCATTCAACACTTCATGTTTATTCATGTAGACTTAAACTTACCATAGACATTTGAATTGCTAAATTTTTATTCTTAAACTTAATTGCTTGACATGGCTTATGTATTCTCACCAACTTCTAGTTGACCCCCCCCCCCCCATTTTTACAACTCAACAGGAAATAATGATGATTGAAGTCTAGAGAGTTAGCATGAGGAGACAATTTGAAGTTTATGCTTTATTTGGTTATTTGATGTATTAGAATTTCATTCAAGACTTATTATGTATTTTCAATTTTGGATATTTGCACTTTAAATAAATTTCAATTAAAACTTGAATACCATGTGCTACTGTATACTCATTCTTACGTGACACCTCGATGTTTCCGCCATCGGTTGGGGTGTTACAGTTTTGGTGAGTGTCCAAAGCCAAATTGGATTTGGATGGTTTCCCATACTTTTCATCCTCAAGCTTAGGAGAATGATCAGTGGTTTGAACTAGTTTTTGAACCAAGTTCAACAACTGTTGCTGACCATTTGCCAGTGTTTGTATGTCAACACTTGGTGCAACAGATGTTTGACCATTTCCTGTCAGATGATAGTAACCATAAGGATTCTTGTTCACTCTTGGTTTTGAAGGCCTCTTGGCTCTTCATAAACATGTGACAGACCATGACAAGGTGGTTGTCCATGTCCTCTTGGGTACTTGTTTGAGGATGGAGCATCTGTTACTTGGACATCCTTGGGAGAAGATGATTCAAGACTTTTGGGCTTCCCTTTTGGAGTACTAACCACTTGACTTGCTTGAGTTTTAACCTTATACTCTTGAATGTGTACTTCAAAATTTTTGAGATAGAGGCACTCTTCGGTTTTGTGATTCTTTTTACCACATATTGAACATGTAGCGTTAGAATCACACACACTTGTTACTTTGTCGATATCATATGCTTTTAGAAGAAAACAATTTTTAGTAACATGGTTCTTCTTTTCACATAAATCACAAAATAAGTGTTCACCCTTTTTCTTTCTTTTCCCTTTTTCAACCTTCCTTTCAACAGATGTTTGAGCATCTGCTGGAAAATCTCTCAGGGGAATGACTTTTTCCTGTGGTGCTTTCTTACCATCAGGGGTTTTAAAATCAACTGGTTTGAAGTTTTCAAGAGTATCACACTCATCTGACCAAGTAGGTTTAAACTCCTACTTTTCAAGTTCAGTAAATGATGAGGAACCCTCAGGTTTTTCATGAATAATTTTCTTGCCATTAGGTTCAGTGATTTTAATTTCTTGACCCTCCAAATTAGTTGGAACAACCTCAACTAACTTTGGTTCCCTTTTGTCAGTGTTTTGAAAAGCTTGAGCAGTGGATTCAAAACCAAAACCAAACTTCACATTACTTTTGGTCTGTTTGTTGAAGAGCATCTCAAAACCTTTACATTATTCCACCCATTTTCACATTCAACTTGGGTGGACTCAAGCTCCTTTTTACAACTCTGATATTTTGTTATCATAGTTTGGAGCTGGTCTTTGGTTATAGTTGCTTCATGTTTTGAACTGCTGACTTTAGATTCTTTTTCAGTCAATTTTGATTTTAACTCTTTTGAAAGTTTTTCAAATTGAGCTTTATCATCTAAAATTTTCTTTCTAAGGTTTTCATTCACCTCTTTAATGTTTGCAAATGCTATTACACATTTGTTTGAACACAAATCATTTAAGATTTGAGGAGATACCTTAGAAGCAGCCATCAAAGCATAATCACACTTGCACTCACAATCATTATCACCCCAAGGATTTGAGAGATTCACAACCTCTTCTTCAGACTTTCATTTGGAACAACTACATCAACAACATCATTAGTCACATTTTCATATTCAGACACCACATCCTCAGATTCAACTTCTTCTACTATTGTGTCCAAAGCCATGAAACAAAAATTTTCTGGTTCATTTTCAGCTTTGGCCACAAGAGAAAACTTCTCATCTGTTAACTCATCTGGTAAACTGCTCCAATCAACAAAGCCTTGTGTGAAGAAACTCTGTTCACTGGTCTCTGCAGGGGCAGAGGGTGGAGTAGCAGTTATTGGCATTTGTGCCTGAGCAACAGGGGTTTGAACATAGTGAATCTCAGGAACAGTGGTTTGGACATAATAGACAGGAACAGTGGATGAGGACTGTGCAAAATGAGTAGTGTTTTGCACATTTGGTCCAGGGGTATTATGGAAAACTTGATAAGTGTTTGTCTGTGGCCTTTGATTTGGATAGGTAATGTGGCTCAATTTAACCGTTCTTACACATGAATACTTGTGTGTTATAAATGTATCAAAGTAAATTGCACAGCGGAATATTAAAGTGTTCAAGTTAAGGCATCACTTTTAACAGGAGTTATGACTCCCCCTCAATCAATGAACTAGGACGTTAAAGATGATATTCAATAGTAAATGAATATAACAGTAAATGAAGAATGATTGATGAGTGAATGAACTACTTTTATAATAGGGGGAGTGATCCCTCTATAGAAAAGATAACATACAGACTAAGTAATCAAAAGCTTAAAGTAATGTAAGATAATACTACAACAGGCTGTAGTTATCGAAACTTGAACAAAGACTTTAACAAAAACTAATATAATACTAAACTGCTGAGTTTAAGGTCGGTTAACACAAGTGCTGATGAGTGACAAACTTCTTACAAAAGATCTTCAAGAGTTTGTCTTCAGTAGTTTGTTCTTCAGATATCTGTCTGGTTTAACTTCAGAACTTTGGATATCTTTCACTTTAGCAGTTTCACAAAATGTGAAGGGGATATAAGACTAAGGATTTATAACTGGCTTGTAAATCCTCTTTGACCCTACAATCTCCCCCTAGATTGATGAAGCCAAAACCTTTGTCTATCTTTATTTATATGATCCTCTCTTCCTTAAGTCAAGAACTCTCCAAATTTCTTTGACTGTTTGATGTTTGAGTTCTCTGAGCTCTGATTCTAAAAGTAGTCCTTTTTCTAGTATCATATCCTGAATGGTCATCAGATCTTCATCAGATAATTTTTCCAATTCAGTCAAGTCATGAAGGAATTTTGTTGAGAAGTCTTTTCTTTCTAGAATCAAGGAACTGGACTTGTGGGAGAAGCACCATTTGACAATTGGAGATTTGGATTTGAAGAAATTGTTTTTGTATGGTACTATTTGAAGGTTTGAATATAGGTCTGCTGTTGGAGGTTTTTCTTTTTCAGCATTGATCAGATTGGATCTCCTTCCCTTTTCAACTATTACAGTACCAGGTGTATCACCTATTGAAATAGGCATGTGATATTCAGTGACCACCTTGGTATGTTTTTGTTCTTGGATGGTTTGTTGTAGTTGATAGGCAAATGTTGCAGGGTCCCTATATTGTGTCAACAGAGGTTTTTCATCAACAGTGAAATCATCTTCAACAATGGTGTTCTTCTCAAGCAAAACCACTTTGAAGTTAGTTGTTGTGTTTTCCCCTGGCTTTTTGGTAGCAGGCTGTGTGGGTTTGAATTTCTCCGGATTTGCAAGTCTGTCGGCCTTGAACTTTTTGTAGGTATCATAAAGTACATCTTCTTTCCACCTACATATTTGTTGTTTTGAACCATATTTGTTCTCTACTAATTCTTGAATGATTTGGGCTCTTTTCAACTTTCTGTCTTTCTCTGTGGCTAGCCTTTCTGATACAAGTTGTGCCTATTTTGTTAGTTCTTTAGTTGAGAGTCCCTTGAGTGAAAATTTCCTTTTCTTGCTGTTTTTGCTGATATAAGTAATCAGCTGTTGTCTTTTATCTTCTTCTGCAACAAGGATAGTTTGCTCAACAAGTCTTTCTTCTGCTTCCAACTCATTCAACTTTTGTTCATAGATTTGTAACTTTACATTAAGACTCAAGTCATCCCTTGCTTCTAAGCTTGCCCATATCTTATCTTCCTTTGCCTTTCTTTCAGCTTTTATTCTTTCTTCTTCTGTCAGTTCTTTTTCTTCTCTTTGATATTCTGTAACTGGTATAGAAGAAATGGGAACAGGCTTTGGAATATCAGATGGGTTTGTTTATGTTGCTTTAGAAGGCTGTTCTGGTTTAGTGTAGGAAATGTCAACTACTGAAGTGTTGATCTAAGCAGCATCAACTACTGAAGGATTGTCATCAGTATTTTTGGTCTTGTCTTCAGCAATAGCTTCACTATGGTCTTGGGAGGACTTTTTAGCCTTCTCTTTAACGTCTCTCTCTTGTTTTTGATACCAGTCTTCTCTTTCTTTAAGAGCTTTTTCTTGTCTGGTCATGGTAGTTAATTTTTGAGATTCCTTGAGATTTTGTGCTTCTCTAGATCTTTTTAAGGCTTCAAGAGACACAGTTTCAAGTTCCTTTGATATCTCCCCCTTTTTGGCTTCATCCACTTCTAGAAACCATGGATGTGGAGGTGTTACACCATATAGATGGGCTAATTGTCTTCTGTTGTCATCTATCTTTCTTGACAATTCACCAAGCTTATGATCAATGGCATTGTTAATCGTCACAATTTGAGTGTTGTTCTTTAACTCCATAGCAGTCATAAAGTCTTTGAGATGACTAGAAATAAGTTGATGTACCATCTGGTATAGGGGACCATCTGGGCTGCATAGGTGGTTCATATCTATGCTTGATGACCTAGAGAATTGGATAGGATTTTGTGATTGTGGCGGGTGTGTTTTTGGGTGATCCTCAGTGTGAATTGGGGATGCCACTTTTGGGGAATTGGGGTGTAAGTGGCCTTTAACCTGTTCTTCTGTGATTGTCTCCTTGAGTACAGATACATTAGAATCAGGACTTCCACAGTCAGTCGTCAATTCATTTTGTGGAGATTTTTATCCATCATCCAAATCAATGGAATCATCTTAATCACTAACATAGTCCTCAATGAGAATAGTATCAGTTGTCTCATGAGATAGGCCCAACCTAGTTGTGTCATGAACCTCTTTTTCTTGGTACTGAGGTTTTCCTACTTCAGGCACAGGGCCTTCATCAGTAGTTGCCACATTTGAGGTCTTAGCTATGGTACTGCTGTCCTCAAATCCATCACTGGATGGTATAAGAGTAGTACCAGCCTCAAATATACCTAAGGAATCTTAGTTAGGGCTTAGAGGCCTTGGTCCCTCCTCATCTCTTTGGTTAGGGCTGAACACATTCACATCAATGTCTATTTCTATGTTTTCATCCCCTATTTTATGAGGTGATTGGGGATTGACATTTTCAGATGGATTGTGTTGTTTCAGCCCAGAGAGAATGTTAGCTATCTTAACTGCTAGTGATATTTGTGGGTCAGTAGTTATGGGATCAGCAGTTGCGTTTTGTTCAGTTGATTCAGTTGTTTTGAAAGAAGGGTCAGTAGTTATGTTCTTTTTGAGCTTCTTTCTTTTAAACAGAATGGATATAGGTGCTCTTTCGGGTATTTGAGATGAATGAGACTAAGAGGAAGTTTCAATCACATCTTTTGAAAGTGCAGATTGCACATTAGCAGCTTCAGGCATCTCAACTTCTTGAATTGCTTTTCTTTTGGGGTTGGAGGGTTTGGATTTTGGTTGTTTAGGTTGTTTTGGCATTTTGGAAATGGGTTTTGAGGATGTTGGTTCCTTAGGGACTGTGACATGTTCCCCTTGGTCATCCTCTGACAAGAATGCCGGTTTGTTATGCCTAGAACATGCTTGTGAGGTTAAAGGGTTTAAAACTGTTGTTTTACCCACAAGCACCTCTTGTCCAAGTTCTTTGATAATACATTGCATGACGAACCTTGGATACAATAAAAATTTCTTTTTATCATTTTGGTGATGCAACACCAACTCATTGAAAATGAATGAAGATGCCCTATATTTAGTTTCATTAATGATTGAATGAAAAATTGGTTGCATGGTTGGGGACATCTGATCAGAAGATCCAGTCTTTGGACTTAAGCACATGATAATGAAGTGAAACAAAAGTTTATATTTTGCATCAAAATATTTCTTGTAAATTGTAGCTTGTGATAATGTACCTTGGTAACCACACTCCATTATGGTTGACTGAGCTGTTCCACTGGGATTTTGATCAGGAGCTTCAGCATCATCAAGACCTAATCTTTCTCCCAGGCTAGCAGGTGTGATTGCCATTTCTTTCCCTTTGATCTTCGTCTTCAAGGAAAGGACTTTACCATCTTCGGTAACAGTCTCAGCGTTTGCCTAAAACTCATTAAGAGTGTCAGTATGGATTGGTGGGTCAATGGTGAACGCCGTGCAATATTGAGATTTCACGATCAAATCAATGATTTCATCGTATTGGGACCAGGCTTCAGCTTTTTCGAAGTAGCCTCTTTGATTGTGTCCCTGTTTAAGAACTAGAGCCATTGTTTTAGATATAACAGTTGATAGATTCAGAGAGGGTTTGAGAGAGAGGGAAGTTTTTGCTTTTGAAACGATAATAATGAAAAGAGGGGTTTAAGAAATTTAATAGTCCATTTAGGTCAAACTTCTGAGAATGATAGGAAAAGATTGTTTTGACCTTTTTGTCTAAAACCTCTTATGTATAGTTATTCATCAGGAGTTTCTATTTTGTTCTTCAGTAGTTTTGAACTACTGAGAAAAATTACCCCTAAAATCAATATTTGATGATTTTATTATCATCAGCAGATTTTTCTTTTCAGAAATTTTTTCCTTATAGATGTTTTTGTACATCAGTAGTTTTTCTCTCTTTTTGTTTATAAACAGAGGTTTGAGACAGAGTGAGTAAACAAGCAAGTGAAAGTAAAATTTGTACAGAAAAGAATGAAAAACACTTACAGAGTTTACTCAAAGTTTAGCATTCCATGCATGGAAACTAACCTCTGAAATGTTGATGTGTCAAGGGGTTTGGTGAATAAATCAGCTATTTGATTAGCTATTGTGACATGTTTCACCTCAATCTTGCCTTTTTCATAGCAATCCCTGATGAAATGATACCTAATTTCTATATGTTTTGTCTTTGAAAACTGAACAGGGTTTTGAATGATGCTTATGGCAGATATACTGTCTACTAAGAGTGGAGTCTTGGTCTCTTTGATTCCATAATCAAGAAGTTGATATTAGAGCCATTGAATATGTGATGTACAACATGCAGCAGGAATGTATTCAGCTTCAACTATTAAAGTTGCCACAGATGTTTGCTTCATTGATTGCCAGGACACCAGACTATTTCCTAAGACTTGATAACCACCAGATGTAGATTTTCTTGACATTTTACACCCTACATAGTCACTATCTGAAAAAGCTGTTAACTTGGTATTGCTTGAAGCAGGATACCAAATTCCTAATGTAGGAGTTCCTTTCAGATATCCTAAAATTCTTTTGACAGCAGTTAGGTGTGATTCCCTTGGTGCAGATTGATATCTAGCACAGACACAAGTTGAGAAGATAATATCTGGTCTAGAAGCAGTTAAATACAAAAGGGAACCTATCATACATCTATACATGGTTTGATCAACCTGTTTTCCTTGATCATCTGGTTCAACTTGTGTGGAAGGTGTCATGGGGGTGGAACATGATTTACAGTCTTGTAAAGAAAATTTATTTAATAATTCCTTAACATATTTAGATTGATGTATAAAAGTTCCATTTGTTTGTTGCTTGATCTGCAGTCCCAAAAAGTACTGCAGTTCTCCCATTGTACTCATCTCAAATTTTGATTGCATGAGTTTTTTAAATTCATCACAGTTTTGTGCTTGTTGAACCAAAAATGATATCATCAACATAAATTTGAACAAGTAAGATATGATTTCCAACATGCTTTATAAAAAGTGTTTTATCAATGGAGCCTCTAGTGAAGTGATTTTTGAGTAAAAAGGTAGAAAGTGTTTCATACCAAGCTCTGGGAGCTTGCTTTAGCCCATAAATAGATTTGTCAAGTTTTTACACCCAATTGGGATGAGAAGGATCCTCAAACCTAGGTGGCTGACAAACATACACTTCCTCTTTTATTTTTTCATATAAAAATGCACTCTTGACATCCATTTGAAAAACTTTAATTTTGTTGGAAATTGCATAAGCCAAGAATAACCTGATGGCTTCAAGCCTTGCAACTGGAGCAAAGGTTTCATCATAGTCAATTCCTTCTTCTTGTGAATAACCTTATACTACCAGTCTTGACTTATTCTTGATAATCATACCAGCTTCATCTTGTTTGTTTCTGAAGATCCATCTTGTGCCAATTGGTAGCTTGTTTGGAGGTAATGGACAAATTTCCCAGACCTGTTGCTTCTTGAATTGAAGAAATTCTTCTTGCATAGCTTGAACCCAATTGTTATCTTTGAGGGCTTCTTGATACTTCTTTGGTTTCAACTGAGAAAAAGCAGAAGTTGGAAAGTTGGTTTCTTGTAAGTACCCTTGAAGCAATATCACCCATGATTTGATCCAATGGATGATCTATGTGTTCAATCAGTTGTTGTAGCCCAGTACTTGGTGATGGCTCTTGAACTTCTTCAAACAAACCACTGAGGTTGATGATATCTGGTTCAACTGTATGTTGTGGTTAAGGAGTCTGTGGAGCTGAATCAGTAGTTTGAATTTGTTCATCAGCAGTTGTTGAAGTAGAAGTTTGTAAAACTTCTGATGGTTTGAAAGTTGATTTAATGATTGTGTTTGGAGTCCATGGTGGAGGACTATCATCAAAAAACCCTTGATCACCATAATACGTGGGTTTAGATGATGTAACAGTCTTTTCAGGTCTGAAATGGAAACTGTCAAGGTCAAAGAGTTCAGCAGGATGTGCTGGAATGAGAGTTTGTTTTGACTCATTAAACTTGACATTCAGTGTTTCTTCTACTATCTTGGTTCTTGAATTAAAAACCTTGTAGGCTTTTCTAGTGGAAGATTAACCAAGAAAATAACCTGAATCAACCTTTGCAACAAACTTTGAAATAGAGACTTTGATGTTTAGAATGAAACATTGACATCCAAAAGCCCTAAAAAGGAGATAAGAGGCTTTATGCCATGAAAAACTTCATAGGCAGTTTTGGAATGTCTTTTATTGACAAGGCCTCTGTTTTGAACATAACAAGCCGTGTAGAGTGCTTCAGTCCAAAAATACAATTGTAGGCCTGAATCAGCTAACATGGTTCTAGCTGCTTCAATTAATGTTCTGTTCTTTCTTTCTACCACACCATTTTGTTCAGGAGTTCTGGGAATGCTGAAATGTCTAACAATCCCTTTAGACAAACAGAATTCATCCAGAGTTTTGTTCTTGAACTCTGTCCCATTGTAACTCCTGATGACTTTGGCAGAGAGAGAGAGAATTGCTTCTCTACTTGTAGAATGAAGAACTTGATAATATCAACTGCCTCATCCTTGGAGTATAAGAAGAAGACCCATGTAAATCTTGAGTAGTCATCACGATGACCAAGCAGTACTTCTTCTTACCAAGGCTCATAATCTTGACTGGTCCAAATAAGTCCATATGGAGTAGTGGAAGACATGCAGATGTTTTTGATTCTTCAATAGACTTATATGAGGACTTATGCTATTCTTCAATAGACTTATATGAGGACTTATGTTGTTTACTTTTAAGACAGGAAACACAGTGTTCTTTACACTGGTATTCCTTCAAAGGTAGACCTCTGACCAAGCCCATTTTTATGACTTTATTTATGGTTTTAAAGTTCACATGGCCAAGTCTCCTATGCCAGATATCAATTTTAGAAGTTGATGCTCTTGAGAAGAAACAAGCAGTGTTGTTCAGTACTTTGTCTTTTTCAATGTCCACTGCATAGACATTGCCACATCTTTTGGCTATCAGCAAAGTTTGATCTTAAATGATCTTCTTAATCAACTTTTGACCTTCTGGTGATATGATCTTGCATGCTGTTTTGGTGAAAAAGGAAGAATATCCCTTGTCACACATTTGAGATACACTCGGCAAGTTGTATTCCAAGTTTTCAACCAGATTGACCTTGTCAAACTGTATTTTACCAGAGGATACATTGCCATGTCCTAGCACATATCCCTTGGCATTGTTCCCAAAGGACACAGATCCTTCTCTATGACTGATAAAATTGCTTATCAGGTATTGGCATCCTGTCATGTGCATTGAGCCTTCACTATCAACATACCAAATGCTATTCAAACCTCTGGAGACCATCTGCACCATATAGCAAATTAGTTAGATTTTGCAACCCAAGCCAGTTTGGCTTTAGGTTTGCTCTTAAGAATAGGAACAGTTTGTTTTGGGCCATTTTTTAGAAATCCATGTCTTTCTGGCAATGGATTTGTCATTATATCCAATGGTATAGTCCTTTCGAGGACCACCATAAACTTTGGTCATCAATAGTTTTACCGAATTTGTGGGGTTTTCAATCTCAGCAGTTTGTGAGACTGCTGATGATTTAGGTCCAACTATTGAAGAAGAATTTTGAGACAAATGTCTTTGTTGAGATTTAGTCTTTTTCTGAGAAAAGGTATTACTTGGTTTTTGTTTGTTGGGATAAAAAGTTTTTTCAAAATCTTGTTTGATTTGTTTTCCCACAACCAGTTGTAAGATTTTCTTGTTGTACCGATTTCCTTTTCTGTATCTTCAAAATTCTGTTTTGTGGTTAAACAAACCACAAATTTCACATTCTTTTGCCTTCTCTTTCGTTTTAAATACATGATGAGTTGTGGAAGGCAAATTACAGACAGTTTTAGAGTTTTGAGTTAGGTCATTAGTAGTTTTCAGGTTCTCAACACCTGATGTAGATGAAACTACTGATGACTTAATGTCAGTATATAAAACTTCTGCAGGACTTTCATATTAGAAGTTTGATTTACAACTATTCTACTCCCATCATCAGCAGCTTTGGGAGTAAAATTAGTTGGTGTTTCAGTATGGTGATACCCTATTCCAAACTTAACATTTGATGCAGTTTGTTTGTTAAGCAGCATTTGGTAACCTCTACATGACTCAACCCAATTTTCACAGTCAACCTTGGTGTCAGCAAGCTCTTTTCTGACATTTCCTAGGTCTTCTATCATGATTTTAAGTTGTGCTTGAGTTTCAATGGCATTATTTGTTAATTTAGAAATTTCTTTAGATTTTGTAGCAAGTTTTCTTTCTAAATCACATTTTATTTGGGTATATTTTCTTTCAGAGTCATTTGTTTTGCCATGTAGATGCACATTGGTCTCTCTTATGAGAGCAAAAGATTCTTTGCAAGAAGTTGAACAAAGTTTTAACAAAGATTCTTTTGATACCTGAGACAAGGCAGATTTGGAGGTGCATCCCTCAAATGCCATTAGGAAAAATTCTTTCTGCCATTATCAGGTTCTCCCCAGTTGATGTCATAGACTTTGTTGTCTGCATCTAGAATGCATTCAGATGTGTCAAAAGGAAGACTGCTCCAATCAATATACCCTGATGTAAAAAGACTTTGTTGAGAGGGTTGTTGAGTTTGTAGAGGATGTTGAGCAGCTGGAACAGGAGGTGTTTGTTGTTGGCCATGTTGTTGAGCAGGCATCTGAACATATTGTATTTGAGGCACATATTGAATTTGTGGAGCTTCTGCCTGTACAAAATGAGCACTCCCTTGAGTTCCATTATTCCTATTATAACTGGAGTTAAACTGATTTCGAGACTGTGGTTGGTTAAAGCTAGAGCTTCTACACTCTCTAGCAAAGTGTCCCAACTTTTGACACTTATGACATCTAAGTTTAGATTTGTCAAAACCAACTTTTGTAGAACTGTTCAGTCCTAGAAATTTCCTTCCTTGCCTTTTATAAAATTTATTTGTTTTTATGCTTAACATGGCCAGTTGATGTAGTATGTCCATTTCTTCTAAGTCATCACTACTGAATTTTTTTACATCATCCATTATAAAACACATGTTGTCAGTAGTTTGACTGTCTTCTTCATTGTCATAACCTGGATATGACCTTTCTGATGAGATCCCAGTGGTTATGTCATTGTGGTCAAAAGATCCAAAATCATTTGGACAAGAAGGTGAGTCTTGTCCTAAAAGTGTTGTACTACCTGGAACATAGTCATCAGCAGTTTTGCCAGAATTTTGTAACTTTTTCTTTTGATTTATTTCTCTTTCAAAAGTTAAAAATCTCCCATATAATTTTGTAAGAGTGAGAGTTCAAATCTGGTCCAGATCTAAGAACTATTGAGTAAGTTTCCCATTTTTTTGGTAAAGACCTTAAAATCTATGAAGCATAGATACTGTTGTATAGGTCTGACCATTTAACTTTTCCTCAGAAATTAATGAGGAAAATCTTTCAAATTGTTGTGTCAAGGTTTCTCCATTACTGTGAGTAAATGTTTCATATTGTTGAGCAAGAATTTCTTTGGTGTTGGCAATTACCTCTTCAGTTCCTCCAAACTGTTCTTTTAGGCAGTCCCAAAGCTCTTTGGCACTTTCACAATGTAAAAGTCCAGAGTAGATATCATTAGGGAGAGCCATTGCCATCATAGAGAATGCATTAGCATCAAGCTCAAGTTTTAGGAAATCTTCATCAGTATAGTTTTTGGGTCTTTTGGAATTTGTAACAACCTGACCAGGAGGGGGCTGGATGAAATAATAGTTTGGTAACAGACTTTCACAACGGAAGCAACGATGACTGATATTTAAGTGTTATAAAATTTCTAATCCAAAAATATAAATACACAACTTAATTAAATAGACTAATATCTATGCAGGGACGAAACGCGGAGGTCGTCGAAGCAGCCGATAGGATGTGATCCGCTGTGCATGGGTTTCCCCAAGTAGTACTACCCATATATTAAGTGGCTCACCTATGAGCTAGTGAGTGTCAGTATAATCCGGCAGCAAGTATCTTGTCACATCACAACAGTTTAGAAAAAGGAAGCATATATTCACCCCAAAACAGTAAAACACAAAAAGGGGAACTCACCTTAGTAGTGTTTCACGTCACACAATGTCATGGTATTCCAATCCGAAGTCCACCTATGGTTTACATACAATGACCTAATACAATCACGAGCATTAGTGTGTGTAACCGAGTATTGCGGATACACGTGTGGGCGAGCTAGGACCTTTGGTTGCTTAATGTTTATCTTGCCTTAAATCTTGCTTTTGTAATCTTGCTCTTTATCTCGAGTCCTACTTGTGTTTACTACTCAAGTTGCAACTAGTGACTAAATATCCCATGTCTATGTTATGGCGTCTATATAGTCCTTCAAGTTCCAAGAGTCGGATCATTAATTATGTGAATGTACGTATGGTTGTCTAAGGCCTGAAGTCCAAATGTCCACTTTATAGTCTTGTATCTAATGGCGTAAGTCCACGTTAATACATCTTAAGGCTCGGTGTCCTAGTCGTTTGTCTCATATCTTGTCAAATGGTTCAAGTTATGTCTTACGCCTTATACTCATGGTCAAGTCTATAATATCTTAAATGTCCTTCCTATATTCCAATTATTAATCTTCCATTATGGTTGATTACTATATGTCCAAGTCTATCGTTTCTTAATATTATCATGATTATAATACTCGTCTAATGTCCAAATGTCCATGTGTCTATTCCGTATACTATATGTCATTACTAATCCTTATGTTCTATTGTTTTGTCGAGTCGTCCAAGTCCCACTTCATGTTTATGTCCAATTGTCACAATGTGTTATGTTCCTCATTTACCATCATCTTAATCCAATCAATGGTCATGATATAAGCTCATCTACTTTCTAATTCTCACATAATAGTAATATGATCATAAGTACATTATTAAGCTTGGTTTGGTCGGGTCGGGTCCAATGTTAGTCAAGTCCCACACGTGCACATACGATAATTAAGACTTATACTAAGATGCTTCGGGTTCTTATTTTTATACCTCTCGGGTCTCCTCTGTTGACCAAGCTTCCTGCTCGTTGACTTTTTGTTGACCGAGTCAACTGGGTGACTCGGATCTGTACCCTTCGTCTCCATCCCCACTCCATCTGTTCCATACCATATCCCTCATCAATAAACATCACGGCAACAACATCAATTCCACTATAACCATTCTACCTATACTTGAGTTAATAATTGATTGGAAACAAAATAAAGTCATATAACTTACCGGCTCGTCGTCTTCCTGAACCGACTCACCATGGAGAGCCGCAGTGACTCCGCCACAGATCACCGCTGTTACAACCACCACTGATCTGACCATCGCCATCGCCATCACCACTCAAAGTTATAGCTTACCGGCTCGTCGTCTTCCTGAACCGACTCACCATGGAGAGCCGCTGTGACTCCGCCACAGATCACCACTGTTACAACCACCACTGATCCGACCATCGCCATCACCACTCGGCATCATCTCATATTCCATCTTTAACCCAATCAAAGCTCTAACTGCCGTCACTATTGTCCCTCTACTTTATACAACCCAGCTACGGACTATTATTATCTCAAGAACCCGACATCAACAATCCCCAGCTACGAACCATCACCACAGCAACTACCATCTCGAGCCCCCGTCCTCTATATCGTCAGCCGGTCAGGGACCCGGGCCGATCCTTCTCTCAGCTTCCCTCATCTCAGATTCTTTTTCAGCGTTTCTCTCTCTCTCTCTCTCTCGTGTTTCTTTCTCTATCTACTTTCTCCCTCTAGAAACCTTGGGGGTGAAGTGGTGTGGTGTGTGTGTTGTCGGGAGCAGCTCCACCACGACCCGCTGGAAACCACCGTATGCAGTGGTGGTCGGCCGTCCTCCCTCTCTCTCTTTCTTACTGTAATGTTTATGGGTGTGGTTGTGAGATGAAAGAAGCAGCCATGTGTGTGTGTTGTTGTACTCGTGTGTTTTCATCAGGAAACAAAGGGAAGGTGGGTTGGGGTATTTATAATAGGATTGATAAATGGTTTCTTCTAAAACCATTTGAGAGTCATGGTTTTTATGTGGGTGTTATCACCACAGGGGGGACATTTGTCCCCCCTTGGTGACTCACCACTATGGGTTCGGGTCCGGGTTCGTTATCGGGTGTCGGTTTGGTCTCGCGTCGCGTATAATAATATTTCCCCTTGTCAAAATAACTAAGTAACTCATTGGTTCGGCTTCGTATTTGGTTATACATAATAATTTTATTACTTATTTCTTTATTGTAATATTTTTGGACGCGGAAAAATTTTGGGCCCTAGGTTCGAATTGTTACAGAATTTCTTCCTTAGTTTCAAGATTTACATTTACTGGTTTATGAGGTCCATACATGACAGATCTCCAACAACCGGTGTTGATCTGTGACAAAGTATGTGCCAACCTTTTTCTGCCGGATATTATACTCATTTCTAACCAGCATAGCAGGTTTAGTGGCAGATCCCGTATTATGATGATCCATTTGAAGTGATGAAAAAAAAAAAGTGAACTTTTATCCTTTATTGAATATCAATAAGAGCCTGTGTCTAATTCTCAATTTGTTAGATTGATATTTGATCAGATAAACCAGTGCTCTGATACCAATTGTTGGATCAGTGGCTCAATTTAACAGTTCTTACACATGAACACTTGTATGTTATAAATGTATCAAAGTAAAGTGCACAGTGGAATATTAAAGTGTTCAAGTTAAGGCATCACTTTTAACAGGAGTTATGACTCCTCCTTAATCAATGAACTAGGAAGTTAAAGATGAGAATCAATAGTAAATGAATATAACAGTAAATGCAGAATGATTCTCAACTATACGATAGGTTAACTACAGAGTAATAAGAAGGAAAATGTTCAAGTCTTAAGATTGATGAGTCAATGAACTACTTCTATAATAGGGGGAGTGATCCCTCTAATTATAGAAAAGATAACATACAGACTAAGTAATCAAAAGCTTAAAGTAATGTAAGATAATACTACAACAGGCTGTAGTTATCGAAACTTGAACAAAGACTTTAACAAAAATTAATATAATACTAAACTGCTGAGTTTAAGGTTGGTTAACACAAGTGTTGATGTGTGACCAACTTCTTACAAAAGATCTTCAGGAGTTTGTCTTCAGTAGTTTGTTCTTCAGATATTTGTCTGGTTTATCTTCAGAACTTCTGATGCTTTTACTCTTCAGAACTTTGGATATCATTCACTTCAGCAATTTCACAAAATGTGAAGAGGATATAAGAATAAGGTTTTATAACTGGCTTGTCAATCCTCTTTGACCCTACAACCATGTTGACTCCTACATTCCCTAGCAAAATGACCAAGTCTATGACATTTATAACACTTAATTTTAGAATTATACAACCCCACCTTTGACTGGCCAGTTAAACCTGAAAATCTTCTACCAGTTTTCTTATAGAAATTTTTAGTTCTAACACTGAGCAGAGCCAGTTGGTGCATTATGTTCATTTCTTCTAAATCATCAGGGTCAAAATATTGAAGGTCCATCCGCCCTAATGGCTCTCAATTTACCATTCACACTTCCAATGAGATACATAACCATGAACTAGTTGAGACCCACAACCGTGATCTTACAAAGATTTCCCGCAAACTCTCTTATTCAACCAAACAATTTATCCATAACATGTGTCACACCCCAACCGATGGCGGAATACATCGGGGCGAGATTTGTGGTAGATTGTTTAAAGACTTCATGACACTAGAATTTGTGACAATATAATTTAAAGATAAAATTTCTTTCATAGCATAAACATTGTCTGAAAGATAACAAAATAGAAAATTGTTTCATAAAATGAAAAGTACAACATCCAAATATAGAATTTAAACTAGCGTGTGTTTCTAGTCCAATCCTAAGTAGATTTCTTGAATAAACTGCATTAAACATTTCCTGCAACATGTATAAAATATCCGTCAACACATAAAGCATTGGTGAGCACACTAGTTTTAGTTTACATACATAGTATTTTAGAATGGTTTACTCAAATCTCATACTATAGCATTGCACATACCTATCATACAAAAGACATAACTCAAACCTGCGAGTACCACAGCGTATACCTAACATATTCATGCTAGGCCATTTAAATCTTAACAATGACCCATAAAGGGGGCGGTGTGCTAGTCCTATGGCGCTATACATGTCACACCCTCAAAATCCACTTGCGGAGTTTTACCGCGAGGCGCATGACAAACCAGGATCCAAGTCAACGATCACAATAAACAAATCTAAATGAACATATGCAATTTCAAAAACATAGTTTAAAATCCCCAAATACAGCGGAAGCTTATTCTCAAAACATAATCCATAAGTAACCCAAATATTCAATGTTTGAAAACCATGCAATCCTAACTAGACGCCGTGCAGACGCGTGCGCCCTAGTTCCGTAGTGCTACCTTAGCGACCTGAGAAAACATGTAAGAGTTACGTCAGCACAAAAATGCTGGTGAGTTCACATGTTTGTAATTAAAGTACCAAGTTCAACCTGTCCATACTATATCAATTTGCAAACCAAAGTACGCTAGCTAGGCGTATGTTTTGTTACTTCTACGATTGGAAAACCATTACTAACTCGCAAACCAGATGTCGTGCCCGAATAGTAAACCTGTCCCTGTTTGAGACAATATGCACTCGCCGACCCTCCAAGCCGACGAGCGGGGTTGGTCACTCCCAATAGATCTATTCACATTTCCCCGTTGTGCTAACCCGCACATTCATGGTTTCCCCCGGGACTTCCAAAGATCGTATAGTAAACCATAGAAACCCATAGTATGACAGTTGTTACCAAAACATAAATTTAACACATGTTTTCTCCCCCAAGAAGTGAAACCAGTTAAAAGAGGGGCCGTAAACTCACCTTAGGTTGCGTTACTTCGAAATACGAATAAGATCAGCAAGCTATGCTAGCCCCGTAAAGCGGCGACCTAACATATGACAGTTACAAGTACATAGACTAATAACCCGTAGGTTAGTTAGTCCCTAGATGTCCAGACCATAACCAAGTTCGTTTGAAACACTGTGACTGTTAAACTAACCCAATGTACAAGACTCGACATGTAACATCGCAAAATTTTCCCCAAATTTTAATATAAAACCCCTCATTTTTGTACCTAAGTCTTTATTCTCCTAATTCACAACTTATATATATATATATATATATATATATATATATATATATATATATATATATATATGTGTGTGTGTGTGTATAATAATAATAATAATAATAAAAATATTAATAATCAAAAAAAAAAATCAGATTTGTAGTTCTTTTTTTTTTTATTATGTACTTGCAAATTTTTAAAACCAAACAAATAATTAAGCCAAACCCACCCAAAACTTGTTAATCCATAGTCCAAACCAAAGCCTACTCCCTGAGCCCACTCCACTGTCAGCCCAGCCCAAGTGTCCGGCCCACCTGAAAACCTGAGCCCAAACCAAGCCCAAACCCCCCCTCTTCGTTTCTGTTTAAAAAAAAAAGGAGGTCCAGCCGGGTTTCGAACCGGTGACCTTCCATTCACACACACACACTTACACCATCTGCTCCACACCCCTTTGTTGGATTAAACCCAACTTAAATTATATAAAAGCACACTTTTTGTCCCTCTCTCTTTCTTCCCTAATCAGCGAGCAGCAGTAAACAGATATTAGTTTTATTTTTTTTTCTTTTTTCCATTTTTGACTTATTAATTCACACTAATAACGTGTAATTAACCGTTGTTTGACTAGGAATCGTGATTATCGGCCAGTCACGCGTCTTATACACGATTATTGTCATCAATTCATACCATTTTTAATCATTCACGCGTACACATTAACTAACGGGTCAAACCTTAATCAATCATTTCCATTTGAACACCAGACCATTATAGTATAAATTGGACATCAGTGGACCTCCTACACTCGCCAATACATCTCCCTCAACCTCCATTTCTTCACAATTATACTCTGAATTGTTTATTTGATCGCACTTTGACTTTTTGGCTTGACCAATCGTTCGTGATCAATACAAACTTGTAAGTCCAATGTTTCCAGTGGGTTTTGTTAATCGGCATCTGCACAATGTTTGCCCTATGGTTAATTGGATTAACATTGTGTGGATTGTCTGATTAGAAAATCTAGGGCTCGAAATAGGAAATTGGGGAAGAACACTTATCGCGTTTAAGTATAGATATTAAACAAACTGAAACCAAACACAACCACAGGTCTAGACCAAGTGGTTGTGTCTGATGCCCTCTTCCCAAACCACGCGGGTTCGAGTCCTGCTGTGGTGAGTTTTTTTTTTTTTTTTTTTTTGTTTTGTTTTCAAAACAAATAAATCAATATATATATATATATATATATATATATATATATATATATATATATATATATATATAATTACTAGTATTTTAAAATTAGTTTTAAAATACTAAAACTCATTTAATAATTCTACAAAAATTATTTTTAGTTAAACTGATAAAAACCTTTAACTTACAATTTTTAGTTTTCTGAAATTTATTTATTTAATATTTATAATAATTAAATCAAGTTTATTCTATTTTTATTTATAAAAATCTATAACAATATCAAAACGATCTTATTAATTTCCACAAAAATTATCCTGAGTTTTTATAACATTAATCTTTTCAAAAATGATTTTTATTTCTGAAAAATCATTTATTTAATATTTTTAATCAATTTTTGTTAGTTTTAATCATAATTAAATCATAATAAATCCAATTTTTAATATTTTTGCACCAAAATTTTATACAAATTATTTCTGATCATTTAGAACAGAAATATAATTTTTAAACTGATAATTCTTTAATTTTAGTATTTTTTAAATAATAAAGTTAAATTTTGACAATTTGTAATAAATAGATTTAATAATCTATTCTAAAGAAAATAATTTTATAAAAATTATTTTTATACTTTAAATACATCATTGTGACCATCTTAAATTTAAATTTCATAAAAAGATTTTTGGTTATTTATTTACTAAATTTATCTCAATTGGCGAATATTTTTAATATTAATCAAACGAGCAACTATCCCCAATTCGAAGCCCTAGAACTTATACATTTGTAGACTTGGTAGACTTAGACATATTTATTACCTTATTATAGGGTGATACTTGATACATTTGGGCAACACCATTATCCAATTTTTCAACAGATATAACATTTTACCAAGGTGAGTTTTACATAGCCCCTTTTCTATTTATCACCATTTTTGGGGTGAAACATGTTACAACATCATTTATGCAATTCAATCATCAATGTGTCTATGTGTTTTTCTATGTTGCATTATGTCTTGAACATGACTAGGGTAAGCACAATTCTAGCATAATCATTAACATTGATCAGCCGACGGTATACATTGATAGATCTATTGGACTGACAATCCCACCCGGATACGTGCCTCCTACAAAGGTAGCGTGGGTGTTGGTTATCGTATAACATATTTAGGTGAACCATGAGCGTATGGGAGGTACCACATTATAACAGTCACCAGGGTTGGTTATGCACTCGATTTATTTCTAGTATGTTCTCACATATGGACTAGATTGCCATGACACATGAATTGCACAATATTTTTATTCAATTATCAAAAACCTATGTAATTCTCACCAACTTTTGTTGACCCAAAACCTTTTCAACTTAACATGTTTCAGGTTCTATTTGCTTGAAGATTTGAATTGATGCTTGAAGATATGTGTATAGTTTTATTCAAATTTGATGTACAAATTCTAGAACTATTGTATGTAATTCATTTAAATCATTTAATGGAATCTATTATTCACCATGAGCTACTGAACAATCATCAATACGTGACATCCCGATGTTTCCGCCATCGGTTGGGGTGTTACAGATTGGTATCAGAGCCATGGTTATAGGGAATTAGGTTATTAGAAAAATAATCTAGTCTATAACCATAGGATATAACCAGTACTTGCTTCTTTTACTTGCTATTCTCTATCTTCCTTCCCTTTCTTATCCCTACTTTCATCCCTACAAGAAGGTTGCTCTCTGTCAGTGGATCTACTCTTAGACTAATAGGACAAATCCTTAGGTTTAACCTGAAGCACCTTGAGATATCGTCAAAGTTCTAGATTTTAATAACGAACACGTGCAATCTGGAAGGGTGAACGCCTGTATTCTGAGTCTTCTGTCTAGGCTGGCATTGCGCATATATCCCAATCAGACGAGGGACCCGGATGCCTACCTGGGAATTCTCGGGATGAGTGTTCACTTATAGGCTAAAGCATGTCTTCATATGTTATTAGAATTTGGAATCTTTGATAAGTCAACGTTTTCGTTTATTCGTTTTAATTAATGAATAAATGATTACATTCCTTATATTACCTCATTCATTTCATGCCTCATTGAGACTTCATTGTGTCCCTTACAGATCATGTCTCCACGCCACAGCACTCGCATTGACAGTGGTGACAATCATGAAGAAGAGAGCAGCAACCACAATCCCGACCACAACACTAACAATGGAGGTGATGCCCAACTAGCTACGATTATTTCTCAACAATTGGCACAACAAATCACAACTCTGGTTTCTAACTTGTTGGCTCAAGTCATCCCAATGAATGGGAACGACAATAGAAATGGAAATGGCGATGGAAATCACATAAAGAACGGAACCTTAGTTCGGAAAGGCAAGAAAACAAGTATCGTGGCCGCGGTAACTACCAAGAACCAGAAGCGTAAGACCAGGAATCCTAATGTAAACCTCACTACACAAGCCTCTAACAAGAAGCCTTATACCAGAATCTTTCAATTGTGTAACACATGCAATCGACATCATCCCACTGTTTCAGCATGTCGCGTGTGCATCAATTGTGGTAGGTATGGCCATTTGGTCAACACATGTCGTGAGACCCCAAACCCTAATGCCAATCAACCTACCAACCCTGCTCAGGCTGATAATCCTAATCGATACAACTATGGTCAATGCTATGAATGTGGGGACCCAGATCACTACCGTAACCGATGCACTAAACTAAACCGAGATCAAGACCCTCCAGCTACTTAAACAGCAAGTCCCACCATTTGAATGTTGTTTGCTTTTAATTCTATGTATTGACACTTTTTGATTCAAGTAATAAATTCAAGTATTATCATAACATCTGTGTGCATGCTTGTTTGAATGTGAACTAATTGCTATATCTATAATCATACTTGCTTACTTGTACAATAATTAGTCGACTACCAAACAATCTACTCAACGATTGGTGGAGGTCATCATGTCTTTCTAACAGTCGGGGAGAGGCCCTACCACCTGCTCAACGACTGGTGGAGACTATCAGACCTGCTCAACAATCGGTAGAGTCATAGAAGGACACAAAACCTTAATGTAAGGTAAATGAACATATGCAATTTCAAAAACATAGTTTAAAATCCCCAAATACAGCGGAAGCTTATTCTCAAAACATAATCCATAAGTAACCCAAATATTCAATGTTTGAAAACCATGCAATCCTAACTAGACGCCGTGCAGACGCGTGCGCCCTAGTTCCGTAGTGCTACCTTAGCGACCTGAGAAAACATGTAAGAGTTACGTCAGCACAAAAATGCAGGTGAGTTCACAGGTTTGTAATTAAAGTACCAAGTTCAACCTGTCCATACTATATCAATTTGCAAACCAAAGTACGCTAGCTAGGCGTATGTTTTGTTACTTCTACGATTGGAAAACCATTACTAACTCGCAAACCAGATGTCGTGCCCGAATAGTAAACCTGTTCCTGTTTGAGACAATATGCACTCGCCGACCCTCCAAGCCGACGAGCGGGGTTGGTCACTCCCAATAGATCTATTCACATTTCCCCGTTGTGCTAACCCGCACATTCATGGTTTCCCCCGGGACTTCCAAAGATCGTATAGTAAACCATAGAAACCCATAGTATGACAGTTGTTACCAAAACATAAATTTAACACATGTTTTCTCCCCCAAAAAGTGAAACCAGTTAAAAGAGGGGTCGTAAACTCACCTTAGGTTGCGTTACTTCGAAATACGAATAAGATCAGCAAGCTATGCTAGCCCCGTAAAGCGGCGACCTAACATATGACAGTTACAAGTACTTAGACTAATAACCCGTAGGTTAGTTAGTCCCTAGATGTCCAGACCATAACCAAGTTCGTTTGAAACACTGTGACTGTTAAACTAACCCAATGTACAAGACTCGACATCCCATTGGTGACCCGAGACTCCCCGTGTTATACTTGCACTCTCAAACATACAATCATGCAATCACACTTAACATACGTTAAAATCCAACATGTTGTAGCACGAAGTTCAAGTATCTCATAAATAAGTCCGAGTACATGTTACCAAGTTATTAGGTATGTTACGGGGTTCCTAGCATGTTCCTAGGTGTCAAATCGGGTCCCGAAATGCTAAATTACACTTACAGCTGCAGTACAGGCGATTAGGAAAAGTCAACTAGTGATTATGTGGGTCAACAGGCATTTAGGAAGGCTAATCGCCTATACTATAGGCAATTAGGGTCATGCGGTATGCAAATCATGAGTTGATAGGCGATTAGGTCGTGAGGCATGCAATTCAGGGCTTAACTAGCAATTAGGATCGTAATCGCATGAAGTAAAGGCATTTAGGCCCCTATTCGCCTATACTATAGGCGAATAGGCTCCCATATCAGGCGATTAGCCTCCTATTCGCCTATAGCATAGGCGAATAGGATCCCTACTCACCTTTAGCCCAGCTGTTCCAGTTTTTCGCGCGTTTAACACTCCAAATCAGATCCAGAACGTGTGTAAACATCAAATATCAATCAAACAACCATATCAAACATATTTCAATCAAAATCCTTCATTTAACCTCGTTCTATCAGTCCTGCATGCAACCATGTATCCCAAAAACAATACGCATAACATGAAACATCACATTAATATGCATAACCGTAACCCTAATGAACAATTACTCAGATTTCATCAACATGCTATCATCATCAATCTGTAACTACCTTAATATCATGTTAACAATCCTTCTTGAATCACAAAAACCCTAGCTTTTAATTATAAACACACATACAACATGCATAATAGCTATAATCCAATTAACAATGATTATTAACGAATTTCAGAAGACACATACGTTTATAAACAGGTCTGGACCATTAGGGATTCAATAAAAACATTATTAAAGGTTGCATGAAAGAAAACCACACCTTAGGTTTATGATAAATTGATGTAATAGGCTTGAAATCTTGTATTTTGATCCAAAATCATGTTCCAGAGGTTGTGTGTGTGTTGGGACGAGTTGTGGGACGACTGGGGTTGTTATAATGAAGTTTAGGAGGTCAAGTATGGTATTTATAGTCGTTTTTAGTCGTCAGGTACGTTACAGGCGATTATGCAGCAGCATCAGGCGAATAGGGTTGCTAATCGCCCTCCCTATAGGCGATTAGCCTGCTATTCGCCCCAAGACATGTCCCAGTCGCCTCCCTATAGGCGATTAGCTCTCCCTAATCGCCTATAGGGGTTGGTTCTGCGTATTTTGCGCGTTAAACCCCGTTTTAACATATGTTAACACATTTTCACATACCGACAAGTCACATAATGATTGTAAACATATAATACTTGCAAACAAACACATTCATACTCGTTCACCAATTCCCGGGACTCGAGACTTGTACGTTCCCTATGCTCTGACGATTTTACGAATCGTCACCCCTTGTACACTTGGTTAAGGACTGACATCTAATGAGCCTTTAGACTGACATCTAATGATCCTCAATACTAAACTAACAGTTCCCGAACCATAACACGACTCAACTAACCCAGTTAAGTATAATATACGCGTGACTTGATAAGGTAGACTTTAATCTAGACAGCGCTGTTAACCGGAATTTGCCGGGTGTCACAATACATGTTAAGTGGGCTAATAATAGTTAATGATTTATGTCTAAGTATCTAAGAATCATAAGCATGGCAAGTAGCATATAAGTATGTTTAATAGATTGAGCATGTGTGTTTATAAAAGAATTAGTGTGTTTTGCATACGATACATGTTGGTCCCAAAAGTGATAAAAGAAAAGGGGACAAGTATGACTCACCTTTGGGTGCGTTTAGTAAGGCTCCAAAGACGAGTCTTGGGAGGTTAGTTCCTTAGCCTTGGTTAACTAGAATTAGAGAATAAAGGGTCTTAGGTTCGAGTTTAGATTATTGATTCACGAGAGTCATGCAAGCCTTTTAGGCAAACCAAGCACAAATTGCCTTTAGGGCAATCCGGATGGTCATGAGATTAAGTTAGACTAAGCACAAAACCATCATAGATGATTCAGATGGTATAAAGTTAGGAACGTGAATCCATTTGATAGGTTCATGTCATAACCACTTCGCTTATGGAATAAACGTGGGTTTTGGACACGGGATTTCCCCTTTCTAGTGTGGATAAATCCGTAGCACAAGAAGGGTCAAGAGAGTTGGTAAGGTAGGGTGTAACTACAAACCTTCCAAAGATTAATAATAAGCTAGTAAGATAGAAACTTGAAAGTATATGTTTATATTATTATATAGTATAGCTAAGATGTTAAAGTAAAGTTTGGGGACTGATTTGGATGAGTCTTGACTCTCCTTTGTCACCCAATACCATAGCTCAAGTCCTCCTAACATTAGCTTGTTAGTAGACTTGGTTCCTTCACAACAAACATTCTTAGGACATAAAAACAATTCAGAAAATAAACCCATTTGGGACCTCTTTTAGGTGCTCTACCCTTATCACACTTATGTGGATAAACATGGGGAAGATCCTAGAGGGTTCTCTAAGGAGTTTTGGATAGAAAAGATAAGGAAAAACTGAAAAGAAAGAAGGTTTAAGCTTGGAAAACTTACTGATGTGTTATCAGGAAGTATGCTCAAGAAACTTGAAGTTTAGAGAGATTTTTAGGAAGAAAAGAGATGAACAAGAGATTAAGGTGTAGGGAGGGGTTGTATTTACAGGTGGGTTAAGCTTGTAGGGTATTAAATGGAGTAAATGGGGTGGTTACGAAGAGATTAATGGGGTTAAGAGTTTAATTAATATAGAATGGTGCTGGCTAGTTGTCGATCTGCTACTGTTGATCATAAAAACAATTGTACGAATGTGACGCCTTAGATGGTGTCATATGTTATCACTCTTTATTTTTATTTTTTTTTTGGAGCTAAAGCAACATTCACATTTTTTTTTCTAAATTCACGTTTTCTATATTTTTTTACCTTAAAGTATTATAATATATATATATATATAGGGGAATTCTAAATAGAAAACCACCTTGAGTTTAGGAAACCATGCAAACCCTAACTTGTGGCCATTCCTTCATCCACGTCTACCATTGTGTATATTGGCTTAAGGGCAAGACAGTCATTTGCATCTATCAACATTCTGCACATTCATGACATACTTTTTATTAAACTCTTACACCCTTGTACATTGATGTAGCATCTCACTTTCCTCTCTCATCCTTCTTTCCTGATTTTTCTCCCTCCCAAGCATATATACTATGTAGACATATTACTGCAAAATGAGGTAATAATATAATACTAAATTATATTTTAGTCAAATAACAAATTATAATTCTTTAGTTATCATGTACAGGATAAGTCAACACTTTGGAGAATATACTTTCATGTAAAAGCAATTGAAAATGTTAGAAAGCTTTTTTAGAAGGAAAAATAACAAGTTCCTTGTAACCCAGAGAGTTTGGTAGTGATGGGTTTTTGTTGTTTATTTAATGGTGTTACATCCGGTTTCAGATCTATGCTATTGTTACATCTGGTTCGTTCGGTGGAGCAAGAAGAACCGAGGTAAATATCGTTATAATATTATTTTTAAGATCTAGATCTGGGTTTTTGATGAAGTTGGTGCTCAGTCGGAACAGGGTTGTGATTTTATTTGGATGTTGTGGATTGTTGTTGTTGGTTGAGTTTTGGGGTTGAAGGGCCGACGTTTTTTTTTTTTTTTTGATAGGTTATTTGAACGATCCGGAGGCGACTAAGAGGACGATTGTGGATGGATGGTTGCATACCGGAGCTTTTCGACAGATCCCGAAAGACCTGATGCTAAATTTTTTTTTCTTTGTTTGTTTTGCTGATAGAAACTGAACAAGGATGGCGACGAGGTGTACTTCGACGATGGTGGTCGTGGTTTATTTTGAAGGTTGGCGACAGTGGTTTGTTTTTGGTCTTAAAGAGTGATGTTCTTATTTTTTCTAGAAGTTAACATGGGCCAAGATGTTTAGCTCAATGGTAGTTTGTTTTTGTTTTTAAACAATGATGTTCTTATTTGTTCCTATTTTTTTTTGTCTATTAAAGTTTGTTTGTTTCATTATTTTTTGTCTAATAAAGTTTGTTTCATCTAAAAACATATGTTTTGTTGTTTTATTATATGTTTTTTGAGATATAAGTCATGAAAACATCTGTTTTTGGTGCTGGGTTATAATTTTATACATGTTTTTGTTGTTGGGTTATAATTTACCACATGTTTTTAATGAGATAAGTCGTAAAAACATGTGTTTTTGTTCTTGGTTTATAATTTTTTTACAACTTTTTAATGAGATAAGTCGTGAAAACATATGTTTTTGTTGTTGGGTTAGAATAAAAAATTATTTTATGTTATTTGGTAAGATGAGTTGTAAAAAACATGAATTGTTACATAAAACATGTTTCATTAATTTCATCTTAAAATAACGTAGAGAGGAGAGAGGAGAGTGAGAGTGGATAGAGGAGATGGAATAAAAAATGTATATAGTACTATAGTACTATAAAGCATGAAAAGTGTTGGAAGAGAGAGAATCATTATATATTTAGTTGGACCATAATACCCTTCAAAGCTTAAAAAACATCTTTAATTTTTATAAAAAGCTACAAATAATCTTGACCATAGATCACAAACAATGGATGGTTGTGACAGGGGTTTCATAGGTTTTCACAAGTGGGGAGGGTTTCCAAAATATCCTTCCCCTATATATATATATATATATATATATATATATATATATATTAAGATCTTAACTAAATTAGTTTCTAAATTGATTAGGATAAATTATATTGACGACCCGTCAAGAATTGGTAGGAGTAACATAAAAGAGGCGAGTAAAGGCGAACTTGGAATTTGTTTAAGTATAGAATTTAGAATATATGCAAAACTAAAAATCACGCGATGTTACATAAAGTTTGCGTCACATAGAATTTATAGAATAATGAAATAGATTAAGATTAAATGCAATTAACAAAATTCTTTTCCATTGATCATAAGCTCGGGATTACAAGGGTGTAAAATGATAAGATACAAGAATACAAGGACTAGAATGAAATACAAAAATACGAATGTTACAGTCTCCCCTACTTTAGGAAATTTCGTCTCGAAATTTATTCAAGTGTCTTGACTGAAAAGATGTGGGTACTTTTTCTTCATTTTCTCTTTATTTTCCCATGCGAATTCGGGTCAATTCTTCGATTCCCAGCGAACTTTAACTAGCGGGATACATTTTCATTTGAGTTGTTTGACTTAACGATCCGTTATTTCCACTTCTTTTTTGACGAAATGCATAGTCTCATCAATTCGTACATCATCAAGAGGGATGTGTATGTTCCATTCGGCTAAGCACCTCTTCAAATTTGAAACATGAAAGGTGGGATGAACATTGTTGAGTTCTTGGGGTAACTCGAGCTTGTAAGCCACTTTCCCGATTCGTTCAATGATCTTGAATGGTCCAACATACCGTGGAGCCAACTTTCCTTTCTTTCCAAATCTGACTACTCCTTTCCAAGGACACACCTTGAGGAGTACTTGATCACCGATATTAAATTCAAGGGTCTTTCGCCGTTTGTCAGCATAGCTTTTATGTCGGCTTCAAGCAGCTAAAAGATTATCACGGATCTGTATGATTTTGTTGGTCGTTTCCTGGATGATTTCGGGACCAGTGATTTGTGCTTCACCAATCTCGTGCCAACATATAGGAGAACGACACTTTCGTCCATAGAGAGCTTCGAATGGAGCCATTTGGATCCTGGTATCGTAACTGTTATTGTAAGAGAACTCGACCAATGGTAGATGAGCATCCCAGTTTCCACCAAAGTCGATTAAACAAGATCGAAGCATGTCCTCAAGAGTCTGAATCGTACGTTCAGTTTAACCATCAGATTGAAGATGAAAAGCTGTACTAAGATTAAGCTGAGTGCCCATGGCAGCTTGAAATGTTTCCCAAATATGGGAGGTGAATCGACCATCATGGTCTAAGATGATGTCAAGAGGAATACCATGACGACAAATTATTTCCCTGGTGTAGATATGGGCTAGCTTTTCCACTTTGTAATCTTCACGAATGGGAAGGAAGTTAGCTGACTTGGTTAAACGATCAATGATTACCTAAATACTATCATGCCCAGATGATGTTCGAGGAAGCTTGGTAATGAAATCCATAGCAATGCTTTCCCATTTCCACATGGGGACTTTGGGCTGTTCAAGCAAACCCGGCGGTCGTTGGTGCTCAGCTTTTACTTTGGAGCAAGTGAGACATTTGGACACAAAGAGAGCAATGTCCTTTTACATACCGGGCCACCAATAATTGCGACGAAGATCTTGGTACATTTTATCCGCACCGGGATGAATGGAGTATCGGGATTTATGCGCCTTATTCATTATAAGAGTATGAAGGTCATTACGTTTGGGAACCCAAATATGATCAAGATAATAAAGAATCCCATCTGCCTTAGATTCCAAGTGTAACTCGGCACCACAAGACATTTCTTCATATAAAGTATATTCATTGACCGATGTATGCTGAGTGTCTCGAATACGGTTGAAGAGATCATTTTGAAATTGAGAGCTGCGAAGACGGTCGGTTTCTCGGATATTGCATAGAACTGCATGACCTTTTTGACTAAGAGCATCGGCTACTACATTCGCTTTACCAGGATGGTAGCGAATTTCACAATCGTAGTTTAACAATTCGACCCATAGTCGTTGTCGCATGTTAAGATCTTTTTGATTAAAAATGTGTTGGAGGCTTTTGTGGTCGGTAAAAACAACACATTTCGTACCATAGAGATAATGTCTCCAGATTTTTAAGGCAAAAACCACGGCACCAAGTTCGAGATCGTGAGTGGTGTAGTATTCTCATGGATTTTGAGTTGCCTTGATGCATAGGCGATGACTTTGCCTCGTTGCATAAGAACGCAACCAAGACCTTGATTCGATGCAACACAATAAACCACGAAATCATCATTCCCCTCGGGAAGGGCTAGAATAGGAGCATCACAAAGCATGTCCTTGAGGGTTTGAAAGGCTTCTACTTGTTTAGGTCCCCAAATGAAAGGTTGGGATTTTTGAGTCAAAGCGGTGAGAGGTGTAGCAATTTTGGAAAAGTTGGAGATGAACCGACGGTAGTAACCCGCCAATCCTAGAAAAGAACGAACTTCGGTAGGAGATTTCGGTGCAATCCAATTTTTAACGGCTTCAATTTTAGCAGGATCAACATGAATACCCTTATCGTTTACAATGTGCCCAAGGAATTGAACTTATTTTAACCAAAATTCACATTTAGAGAACTTGGCATAAAGCCGTTCGGCACGTAAGAGTTCTAGAATCAAACGGAGATGTCGTTTATGGTCATCTTCGGATTCGGAATAGATTAAAATGTCATCAATGAAGACAATTTGTAACACCCCACCCGTAACCCGGGTGATTATGCACAATTGATACCACTTACAGCGGAAGCAAACTAAACTTTCATTATAACTTATAACATTCGAGTACAAAACATTATTTATTTACAACTCTTAACAACTAAAAACTTCATAGTCTTTTAGTCTTCACTACTGCCAAACGGGTTCTACAGCTGTCCTCATGGTTCACCTGAGATAAGTATACTCAAAACGACGTCAGCTATATGCTGGTGAGCTCATACTATATAATTTTATAAAGACAGACCACAGTTTACATTATATGCATACATAATATGGGCTTGTGACCCCTTATAGTCAGGTTGGGCCTCACTGGACCTTATAGGCCACGTTTGACTTGTCACAAACCACCGTACAACGGACATACCGGTCCTCTGGCTGTGCCCCCTACGGCCGTCACATAGGTATGGGTGTGTGTCGTTGCACCTTATAAGCACAAAGTACCTGTGGGTACAAAACCTTATTACCCTTCCCAGAGTGACATACCCCATTAAGCATACTGGGATCCCATATACCCCTACTAACATATGCATATTGCAAGCATTCTAACTTATTACCAGTTTGGACGACTATACTATCACAGTTTTAAAAGACGAGTATGATGACTCGCCTGTTTAACAGTTGCTCAACACTTGCTAGAGTGATCAGATAATATTTCAGGTCCTGACACAATTACATAATCCTAGGTTAGGAAATGGTACGCCTAACTAATTATTATTATTATGGTTGGATATTGGTTAACGCTGCCTTGTTTAAGCATGGGTGATCAGTCCATGCCTAACTAAGGCTAGGCTACCCAATACCCACCCCTAATAATAATCCTAATACCTAAAAATAATAATACTAAACCACTACTAAAAACACCAATAGCATAAACTTATTTCCAGTTTTGTCTATTTCCTTGGAGGACATAAGTATTAAGTAAACGATCCTAATAATACCTTCCAGGTTAAACTATCCGCCAAATCGTTACCTCAAGTTTGTTTCCATATGCTCCACCAAAATAATGCCCCAACATTAAACGCATGAACAACAAATATAACTCTGTCCATTTCGAGGCAATTGCTTATTTCCCAAAATAGTTTCCATCGGATATAATTGGTCATCCTGTACTCTGAAGTTTTTGTCTCTATATGTTAGGGAGGATTTTGCTACTCAGATGGCTATTCGATCGATCGAGTTATGGCCTAATTTTAGTAGTTTGGCATGACAAGCGGGGTCAACATGTCGGCAAGGATAACAATTAATATTAATGGATGGTTCAGTCGACATTTTCTAGGTTTCCAAGAAAATACTACTTCAGTATTTTATTCATACCCAAGAAACTACAATAGCTACATCACGTAATATACATAGAGTCACACATTTTCAAATATAGCACATAGACACACAAGTTTATTGCCCTCACTGGGTCCATGACTGTCACTTTCGA
The DNA here is from genome assembly GCA_028751855.1 of Ambrosia trifida. Classification (NCBI taxonomy): domain Eukaryota; kingdom Viridiplantae; phylum Streptophyta; class Magnoliopsida; order Asterales; family Asteraceae; genus Ambrosia; species Ambrosia trifida. The sequence continues at coordinate 128,671,293 of CM054128.1, read as the reverse complement.
CCCTCACCGGGCCTGTGACACCTGATGTCAATCTGGCTCCCTCACTGACCATGACTTATATTATGTCAATATGGCAACCTCACAGGGCTTCAACCCCAACTTATTCTTGTTTGGGGGATCTTATTTATGACTTCTACATTCAGCAATGTCCAGTTTTCAGCTTTTAACTCAGTTAACCATGATGGCTCTTGTCCTCTAAGTCTCAATCAATAATCCTACTATCTCACGAGGAGTACTAAACTTAGAGAATCATTAGGGTTATATACTATAGTTGTCACCATCTTTATTTCCAAACAACTCTACATCCTCTGTAGGTTCACATTCAAACTCAATGATCACTCTTATATCAAAACGTTATTTATTTCATGCTTACATATAAAAATCAGGTCGTTTATCTACCAGGTATCCTTATCTGCAATAACTTATGTCAATATATAGATTTCCTAAGGCAGGCCTAATCTCAAAGGTTGAAGCCTAGGTATTCCAACCAAATACCTAATTCGCTAAAACCTGGCTCTAATACCAACTGTAACACCCCACCCGTAACCCGGGTGATTATGCACAATTGATACCACTTACAGCGGAAGTAAACTAAACTTTCATTATAACTTATAACATCCGAGTACAAAACATTATTTATTTACAACTCTTAACAACTAAAAACTTCATAGTCTTTTAGTCTTCACTACTACCAAACGGGTTCTACAGTTGTCCTCATGGTTCACCTGAGATAAGTATACTCAAAACGACATCAGCTATATGCTGGTGAGCTCATACTATATAATTTTATAAAGACAGATCACAGCTTACTTTATATGCATGCACAATATGGGCTTGTGACCCCTTATAGTCAGGTTGGGCCTCACTGGACCTTATAGGCCACGTTTGACTTGTCACAAACCACCGTACAATGGACATACCGGTCCTCCGGCTGTGCCCCCTACGGCCGTCACATAGGTATGGGTGTGTGTCGCTGGACCTTATAAGCACGAAGTGCCTGTGGGTACAAAACCTTATTACCCTTCCCAGAGTGACACACCCCATTAAGCATACTGGGATCCCATATACCCCTACTAACATATGCATATTGCAAGCATTCTAATTTATTACCAGTTTGGACGACTATACTATCACAGTTTTAAAAGACGAGTATGATGACTCACCTGTTTAACAATTGCTCAACACTTGCTAGAGTGATCAGATAATATTTCAGGTCCTGACACAATTACATAATCCTAGGTTAGGAAATGGTACGCCTAACTAATTATTATTATGGTTGGATATTGGTTAACGCTGCCTTGTTTAAGCATGGGTGATCAGTCCATGCCTAACTAAGGCTAGGCAACCCAATACCCACCCCTAATAATAATCCTAATACCTAAAAATAATAATACTAAACTACTACTAAAAACACCAATAGCATAATTAATTGCTAAAGCTTAACTTAAACAAGAACATACCTCTAACTATCAACAGCACGTTGACGAAGAGTCTCCCTACTCTTGCTCCTACTCGTACTCCAATACGACTAATAACAACACCCAACGGGGTATCGTATACTTGGGATTCTCTTATACTAGAGCGTTCCCAAAATTTTTGATGTGGTAAATAAAACCACATAACTTTCTATTTATAGAAGTAAATGGACGGTGATATTTCCTTACTGGGTCGATGTGGGACTAAAGTGTCCAGCCTGCTTGCTTGCCTACTTGATTCTCATATTTCCATTTCATCGCAAAGACATTTTGCAAAGGTCCTAAAATTTAAATGTTGGACTATCATCCTTAATACTATTTTCTTGTAAATTTCGATGTGGGATGATAGTATACGTAAGTATACTTCTAAAGTTTTATTTTATGAACTATTAATATTATATATAATTCAGTTGCTTCACTCGTTTTTCTCGTATAACTTTTAAACTATAACGTTTTACGAACTTTCAAATATGCTCTTAAGACGAGCTAATTTTTATCTACGCTTTGACCTAAGTTTCATTAAAATAGAGTAGGGTCAAATATAATATCTTTTGTTAATTTAACTAAACGGTCTCTTATAATACTATTGGCTCGACTAGATTCTTATATATCAAATAATCATACCATTCACGCCTAGATCATATAATACACATGGCATAAATTTCATAAATATTTCTATTTTATTTGATCACAAAACGGGGTGTTACAACTCTCCCCACCTTATAGAAATTTCGTCCGCGAAATTTAGGTGAAGAGTTACGGATATCTCAGTTTCATCTCATCTTTTTTTTTTCTCCCATGTCTCTTTAGGTCCTTTCCTTGCGTCCCACTTAACTCGTACTACAGGGAACTATCTATTTCTTAATTTCTTTACCGGCTGATCTACGATTTGGATAGGGCGTTCCGTGAAGTTCAACTTGTCATTAATTTGGAACTCCTACTATGCCATCTTAAATGGCTCATCGCCAGACATTTTCTTAGGTTGGACACGCGAAACGTGTCATGTATTCCTTGTAACTCTTATGGCAGTTTCAATTTATATGCTACTAGGCTAATTCTTTTGATTATCTCAAATGGTCAAAATATACCATGAACTTAATTTCTTCCTTCTTAAACCGAATGATGCCTTTCCAAGGCGAGACCTTAATTAGTACCGTATCACCTACATTGAATTCTAATGGTACCTTCTTTGATCGCCATAATGCTTTTCTCTATCTCTTGCAACTTTTTATCTATTCTCATATTTGCATGATCTTATTTGCGGTTACCTTAATAATCTCGGGACCTGCTAAGGAATGGCTATCGATCTTTGACTAACAAATGGATGGTTAAAATCATTTAACATAAAATGCCACAATATGGGTGGCCTTGCTATTCTAATCATAACCATCATTATAATCAATTTCTATCAAGGGTAAATGTTCATTCCACTACCACCGAAGTCTAACGCATGCCCTAAGCAATTCTTCCAGGGTCTAAATTGTCCTTTCACTTTTCCATCAGTATATGGATGATATGTCATACTCAATTTTACCTTAGATTCCCAATTCATTTCGGAAGTCTTGCCAGAATATTGATGTAAACGGCTATCTCTATCTAATATGGTGGATATAGGTACTCTGTGATGGGTGACCATTTCCTTGACATAAATCTTGGTTAATTTTCCATCTTATAATCTTCCGTATTAAGGTAAATGAGTAGTCTTAGTTAATCTATCCAATATAACCCAAATGATATCATGCCCAAACTTAGTTCATGGAAATTTAGCAACGAAATCCTATTGTTATCATCTTTCGCATATCCATTCTGGGATATCAGGTTATCCTAAATATCATGAAGCCTTTTGATGTTCTATTTAACTCGTAAGCAATTCAAGTATTCCTATATACACTACTGATGCAGCATACTTATATCTGTGTAATTCTTATGTCACTTTATACCTTTGCCTTCTCTTATAGGTATTCGTATCCTGTTGTGTAATCTTAATATTTCATTTTATCCCTTAGCAACTTAAGAATGGCATCGTTATGTCTATGTTTCATCTCTTGGAATAGATGAGAATATAATCTATGAAGGTGATTACTACGTGAATGGGATATGGTTCATAACTTGGTTAATAAGGTTCATAAGGGTGTCTAGTGCACTAGTGAGGCCAAAAAACATCACTAGAAACTGGTAATGACCATGCCTCGTCCTAAAGGCCGTCTTCCTATCTCACCTTCAACTGATGGTATCCAGACCTTAAGTCTACCTTCGACTTAGAGAAGTAACTTGCACCTTGTGCCTGATTAAACATATTATTCATCCTTCGTAGTGGGTATCGATTCTTTATTATGATCTTGTTTCAACCTCTAATTAATCCTCGTTCTCGTTGAACCATCCTTTGCTTTAACAAAGAGAATAGGTGCTCCCCATGGTGATGTGCTAGGACGTATAAATCCTTTGTCCAATAGTTCTTGGAGTTGGGTTCTTAACTATTTCATTTCAGTCGGGACGAGGTGATATGGGGCTTTAGCGATAGGGTTGCTCCAGAAATCAAGTCAGTTCTAAATTCAATTTGCCTAGCAAGTGGTAGTCCGGAAAGATCCTTAGAGAACACTCCAGGAAATTCGGATACTACTAGTATCTCTTCAAGTTTCTTTTCTTCTTTAGTTCCAAGGCGTACACTAGGTAGACTAGATTACCTTTAAAGACACACTTAGTTGCCTTTAGACTCGCGACAAAACTTATGGGTTTACTATGTTTTTCCTCATGAATTATCAAAGATTTTCCCCTGAGGGTCTTTAAATCAAATCTGCTTCCTAACGCACAAAATCTTAACTACCAGGTAACCGGAGATCTACTAACCAACACCAATTTCCGCCAAGATCTTCATCGTTTGGTATGGAACGTTTACATAAAGCCATCCACCTTCGAGGTGCGTTGGTATGATTTGTTAGATACATATGGTGTTGCGGATAATTAGTGGCTGAAGGAGATGTTCGCAATCAGGGAGTTGTGGGTTCCGGCATATTTCAAGGAGATCCCCATGTGCTGTTTAATGAAAACTACGTCGCGTAGCGAGAGTTCAAATGCTGCATTTAAAAATCAACTCCACCGGTGCAAACACCCTTATCCAATTCATGTTGTGTTTTGAGTCTAGGATGGACTCCTAACATTACTGTCAGCGTGTTTCTGAATACAAGACATCATCTACTGTTTTTAGTGGCAGCACAGAGCTTCCAATAGAATGACATGCGTTCAAGGTGTACACATAAACAGTCTTTTTTCAAGTTCAGAAGGAAATCTACAAGGGCAAGTTCTGTTGCTATATTTCTAACACTGAAATGGATGATATGATATTTGTGTATTCAGTTAGCCACAAGGAAAAAGGCAGTGATGTGATCCATATCTTTCAAGTTTGTTCACACACCCTGACACATGTCAACGTTTTTTTAGACAATTCAATCTTTAGCATTTTCTGTTTGCATGCGTAACTTTCTACCATCCTCATCAGTTTACATGTGTTAAAGCTTTTGTACGCTTTTCTAATATCAACTTTCTTTTTTCTTAGGTTCGCTATGACGAACAGGACCACACAGCCGAATGTTCGTGTAGGGGGTTCATACGTATTGGCTACCTTTGTCGGCATGTTTTTTGCGTGTATCGCATGAGGGATGTTGACCTGATCCCGGCAAAATACATTGTCGAGAGATAGTCACGTGATTTTCTCCCAAAGAAGGTTTTATCAATCGGTATTTGTTACGGTGTGGATACCAACCCGACCTCTATTCTGAGGAATGAGATTCTTGAGTTAGTCACTGAATGTGTTGATGTTGCTAGAACGGATGAAAGCTCCCTTTCTTCCTTGGTTGATCAACTTAGATCTATAAAATTAAACTTGTTGTCCCAAGAATCTATTCCTATAGGTGAAAAAGATGCCACTAAATCCGAATTTGAGGGTATCCTTGGCCAAAGCATGGAATGTGATGTTGTTGTTGTTAATCCTGATGTTGCGCGCAATAAAGGGTGTGGGAAGCTCGCCGCATAGTGGGGCCAGGTGAAAACGCTGCGTTAAGGCCACCCAAGGTTCCTAAAGCCCCTCAGCTTTGCAACAAGTGCAAGAAGTATGTTACTGACCATGACTCTAGGAATTGTGACAAGGTTACTGCTATGAAGAAAGCCAAAGAAGCGACTCGATCAAAAGACAAAAGGGCGGAATCCCCACAACGTCGTAGGGGCGGGGCGGTCGGCTGATACATACGCAATGGGAAGCTTCTTCTTTTTGAACATTTGTTATGCATATGTAATAGTTTGTGGCCTGAAGATTTGCTGCTAAGTGCATAACATCGTTACTATATTAGATGCCAGATCTTTTTGATCAGCAACTAACTATGTTGGGTACTTTTGTTTTTATATATATACCCACTAAACTTGCATCTCTGTCAACCTTTTTTGCGTGCAGCTTATGTTTTAATATAATATGTGTGAAGATTTCTGTTGAATGATGCGAACTCTTGATGAATATATAACATGTTTCAATTTTAATATTTTAGAGCGAGAGGGGGTAATATGTTTCAATTATAATATGTGCTCGATGTGCAATATGTGCAAACATAACTTTTTACAGATGCAACATTCATATTTTAGAGCGAGAGGGTGTAAGACAATATAATATTTTGAATACATCGATTACGGATGTGGTTTTTGGATCAACATGTAATACTTGCACGGAGAACCACCGAACTTCATGCAAACCCTAAATTTGGTGTTACGTATGCAACACCCTGTTTTCATATTAAGCTAATGAAGTAGGTGCATACTTAACTTGCATCATTTTTATAGCACATGCAATAAGTGCACACCCGACTTTTACTAGTTGTTACACATGCACCAGTTTATGCTCAACTTTAACTATGCAACAGTTGCATACTTTAACTTTGTCGTGCAATTTGTGCAAACATGACTTATTTAAAATAATACAAACTTTTATTTTTACACATGCAACATTTTGTTTTGCATGTGCAACTTATATGCAACATTTTTCTCACCATGCAGGTCCATACAGGCAATATTTTTATGTTAAATATGTGGTAAACTTTGTTACACATGCAACAATTTGCACTAAATCTATTTAGTGGTTTTAATTTGACGGTTAATTTGGTTAGTACTAAATCTATTTCAGTTTACACATAGAATGTATATCTTTTTCAGTTTACACATGCAACACATGTATATCTTTTTTTTTACTTTTTAGGGTTAATTTGCACTAAATCTATATAGTGCTTTTTACACATGCTACAGTATAACCATATTAGAAAAACAAACAACCCATAAAGTTGGTTAGTGTAACACCCCAACCGATGGCGGAAACATCGAGGTGTCACGTATGAATGATTGTTCAGTAGCTCATGGTAATACATATGTTTAAATAATCATTTATTCCATTACAATATTGAGTTACATTAAAGTCTTGAATGGAATCTAATACGTCAAACAAACAACGAAACTTCAAATAACTCCTCATGCTAGCTCTAGACTTCAAGCATCAATATTTCCTGTTGAGTTTGGAAAAATGGGGGGGGGGGGGTCAACTAGAAGTTGGTGAGAATACATAAGCCATGTCAAGAAATTAAGTTTAAGAATAAAAGTTTAGCAATTCATATGTCTATCGTAAGTTTAAGTCTACATGAATAAACATGAAATGTTGAATCGACATAATCAAACCTCCGACTAGTTTAGGTCCATCCCGTCATTCACGGTTCACCTTAATAATATGTTGGAACGATAACAATCACCCGCGCTCCCCATAAAAGATAGTCAACGAATCTAGGTGGGATTGTCTATCCAATAGATCTATTATTGAGTATCGCCGGCTTGGCCATAGCTAATGATTATGTAATGTTGAAACTCGTTGAAACTGTTGTTGTTGTCTAAATCATGAGGCATTAAAGTTTACAACAAGACATGTATGTAGAATTGCTTAAGTATAATGTTGCAAGTATAAAGAATTGCAATAACATGGTTACGTAAACTCACCTTAGCAAAGTATTAAGTCTCGAGAAATAGAATATGTGTAGCCCCAAAGTTGCCAATTACAAGAGCTTATAATCAAAGCTTCAATTGTAGAAGTAATAGACTATAGAAGAAAGGTATGAGGGAAAGTTTAATCGGATTGAAACAATCGATTTAGAGGTGCAAAGTATAATGGGTCATAGGTGGGTTTTTATACTAATAGTTTTGGATTCAATTAGCCATTAAAATTGGTCAACACCATAAAGTAAGGTTTTATGATGAATTGACTATTTGACTAAGACTTTGACTGTTTGACTAAGACTTTGACTATTTGACTAAGACTTTGACTAATCAATTTAAGGAATGTGTTAAGTTTATTTTCTTCTGAAATACTACACAAGATGATAGTTGGCTCAGTTGGTTGTCACTGTGTGTTGGTTGGCTGTGGACGCGGGTTTGAGTCCCAGTCCACACAAATCTTTTTTTGGCAATTATTTCCCTAAAACTATATTATTCTAAATTCATAATATGATTATATAAGCCCGAAAGTGACTCGAAATATTTTTAAAACGTACAAAAGTCTCGAGATACAAATAATTATTAGTTTAAGGTATTTAAAACATATATTGTTTAAAACAATACATTCTTTTTATCAAAAAAAATTAGGGGAAATTCGCGATGTTACAGGTACCCCTACTTTTAGGAACTTCGTCCCGAAGTTTATTTAAAAACACAGGTTTGAGGTTGATTAGGTAGAAATTAAGGCAGCTGTGGTTTGGGTTAAGGCACGACATGAATTTATAGGTAATAGAATAATTTGTTTCGAATAATTTGGATAAGAGGTTTGAGATGTGAGTTTTAAGGATTGGATTAGGTTCGTCTGAAGTAGCAAGAAGCATAAGAATCTAGCAAAATACTAAACTTATGTTTTAGGAATCTTATAAGAAATGCATGAATTGATTGGCTATATGAAAACCAAATGAACTACTAAAACCTTATTAGAATTTCACACTACCTTAACGTACCTGTAAATTCATGATTACGTTCCGGACCGCAATCACCAATTTACCTTACATTAGGGTTTTGTGTCCTTCTATGACTCTAAACACACATGTAAGTAATGCAAAATAACCTTGTGATTGAATCGTTTTACAATGTATCCAAAAATGAGTCCAACTGTTGAGTAGGAAAAAGACTTCTACCAGTCAGTGAGTAAGAACCTCTACCGATTGTTGAGCAGGTGCGATAGCCTCTACCAGTCGTTGAGCAGGTTGTAGGGCCTCTACCGACTGTTGAGCAGGCATGATGACCTCTACCAATCGTTGAGTAGGTTATTTGGTACTCAACTAACTGTTGAGCAAGTACTTCATCCTCTAGCAGTTGTTTGATTAAGTGTACCAATTATTTCACACATAAATTGCAAATTGATAATATGTACATATAAACAATCAAGTATCAAGCATAGCATGCGAGTTGTAATAATGTTGTCCTAGACAAGGTTAATGACTCTAGGTGTGTCTATAGCAGATAGTTTATATTCCATGATTTCTAGTATCAAATGTTTAAATATGGTAGATAATCGAATCCTCGTGTATAACTAAGGATTAAGTTTGATGCAACACACAACCAAGTTTCAATAGTTTGGTTATCATGGGTAACTAGTTCATGTTTGAGAAGGTGAAGGATATGAATTTAGTTCTTGAGAGGATGATGAAAAATCTTGAAGCAGAATCAAGGTTGTGAGAGATAGTGAATGTGAAGATAGTTGATAAAGAGTTTATTTTATAGTAAGGAGATTATGTAGCGGTGTAAATTTTGGGGTTTGGATCAAAGGTTATAATCAAGTGTATAAGAAAACATGATTGTGGTATATGCCAAATATTGTAAAAATTTGAACAAGTTGAAAATGAGTGAGTGTCGATGGAGAATCTAGAGACTAGATATTATTCCTATGGAAAAAAAATTATTTTCAAAATTGGTTTTGTACATAAAGCAAAAGTTGTTAAATAGTACAAGCTAAGTAGGCTTTGATTAAAATATTCCCGTTAGTTGGAGATTTCAAACATGACATTAGGTTTTGAAGATCAAGGTTCTATTAGTGATTTTTAATAGTTTAAAGCATTATATAGAAAATCGTTTGTTACGTCAATAAATAAACAATTGAATTTAAGTTCGAGGACATCTTTTGACAAAAAAAAAATGTACTTTGTAAAGTTACTAGGTAATGAAAATACAACAAGATTTAGAAATCTTTAGTTTGTGCTAAGGTATGAGGTTATCGTTTTTTTTTTTTTAAAAAAAAAATAAGTAACATGTGGAGAAATGAAATAATATGATTTGGGTAGGGTGTTGAATATTTAAAAAGAGGCTAAGATGGTAAGGTGAAGTGTGATTGTGAAATCCATAGATGGTTATGAAATGAGATTGATTTAAGCTGTAAAATTTTGAGATTTTAGAGCTTAGTTTAAGGAAAGTGAGTGTAATCATTTATTCATTAATTAAAACGAATAAACGAAAACGTTGACTTATCAAAACTTCTAGATTCTAATAACATAGTGAAGACATGCTTTAGCCTATAAGTGAACACTCATCCCGAGAATTCCCAGGTAGGCATCCAGGTCCCTCGTCTGATTGGGATTTATGCGCAATGCCAGTCCTAGACAGAAAACTCAGAATACAGGCGTTCACCCTTCCAGATTGCACGTGTTCGTTATTAAAATCTAGAACTTCGACGAGATCTTCAAGGTGGTTCAGGCTAAACCTGAGGATTTGTCCTATTAGTCTAAGAGTAGATCTTGTGTTGGAGAGCACTCTTCTTGTAGGGACTAAAGCAAGGATAAGAAGTAGGATAGAGAATAGAAACAAGTAAGGTTGCAAGTAAAAGGAGCAAGTACTGATTATAATCCCATGGTTATAGACTAGATTATTTTTCTAATAATCTAATTCCCTATAACCATGGCTCTGATACCAATCTGTAACACCCCAACCGATGGCGGAAACATCGAGGTGTCACGTATGAATGATTGTTCAGTAGCTCATGGTAATACATATGTTTAAATAATCATTTATTCCATTACAATATTGAGTTACATTAAAGTCTTGAATGGAATCTAATACGTCAAACAAACAACGAAACTTCAAATAACTCCTCATGCTAGCTCTAGACTTCAAGCATCAATATTTCCTATTGAGTTTGGAAAAATGGGGGGGTCAACTAGAAGTTGGTGAGAATACATAAGCCATGTCAAGCAATTAAGTTTAAGAATAAAAGTTTAGCAATTCATATGTCTATCGTAAGTTTAAGTCTACATGAATAAACATGAAATGTTGAATCGACATAATCAAACCTCCGACTAGTTTAGGTCCATCCCGTCATCCACGGTTCACCTTAATAATATGTTGGAACGATAACAATCACCCGCGCTCCCTATAAAAGATGGTCAACGAATCTAGGTGGGATTGTCAATCCAATAGATCTATTATTGAGTATCGCCGGCTTGGCCATAGCTAATGATTATGTAATGTTGAAACTCGTTGAAACTGTTGTTGTTGTCTAAATCATGAGGCATTAAAGTTTACAACTAGACATGTATGTAGAATTGCTTAAGTATAATGTTGCAAGTATAAAGAATTGCAATAACATAGTTACGTAAACTCACCTTAGCAAAGTATTAAGTCTCGAGAAATAGAATATGTGTAGCCCCAAAGTTGCCAATTACAAGAGCTTATAATCAAAGCTTCAATTGTAGAAGTAATAGACTATAGAAGAAAGGTATGAGGGAAAGTTTAATCGGATTGAAACAATCGATTTAGAGGTGCAAAGTATAATGGGTCATAGGTGGGTTTTTATACTAGTTTTGGATTCAATTAGCCATTAAAATTGGTCAACACCATAAAGTAAGGTTTTATGATGAATTGACTATTTGACTAAGACTTTGACTGTTTGACTAAGACTTTGACTGTTTGACTAAGACTTTGACTAATCAATTTAAGGAATGTGTTAAGTTTATTTTCTTCTGAAATACTACACAAGATGATAGTTGGCTCAGTTGGTTGTCACTGTGTGTTGGTTTGCTGTGGACGCAGGTTCGAGTTCCGGTCCACACAAATCTTTTTTTGGCAATTATTTCCCTAAAACTATATTATTCTAAATTCATAATATGATTATATAAGCCCGAAAGTGACTCGAAATATTTTTAAAACGTACAAAAGTCTCGAGATACAAATAATTATTAGTTTAAGGTATTTAAAACATATATTGTTTAAAACAATACATTCTTTTTATCAAAAAAAAAAATCAGGGGAAATTCGCGATGTTACAGTTAGTACCATTAACTCAAATGCAACATGTTTAATTAACAAAATCTAGTTTAGCATTTGTTTACACATGCAACTGGCTAATTAACGGTAATATCTGTGTTCATACTTTAATACATAACATTAGTTTAATTAGTACCATTAACCTACCTTACCTTAACTTATCTAATATTAGTTTGTTAGGCAAAATACACAACCATACATAACAAAGTGTACACAAAACACAAGCAACCAGAATGTCTAATATGTCCTCCAACCAACATAACCTATCCCCTCCTTAAAGTAGCCGTTTCAACCTTCGTCTTAAAACAATTCGCTGGCGAACGAATTATATAGACCACGTACTTCGTCCTAAGTCTGTTGACTTCCGCCTCTCTCTTCTTCCAATGTTTACTGAACTGGCAATCGAATGGCACATGAAGCCCCATAAACTTCTCCATATGCCTCATCAGGTATACTCCACAATCTGACACATTTCCAGTTGTTGCCCATTCAACATCCAACCTCCTTATCGCAACCTTTTCAACCCCAACAGTCCTGGCATGGTTTATCTCTCTAAGGAACTTGGGAAACATATGCTTCTACAGTTGTGATTACAGAATTGGGAATGGTTAGACATTTTTTGGTGGTAACAGTAACGTAATACTTTATAAATATAGAACTTACATATTTATACGGAGTATCCTTCTTCAGATAAACACTAGATTCCCTAAAACCCCCTTCCCCTTTTTTTTCTGATTGTCGACGACCAAGATTGACATGTTGCGAAGCTCAAATATCAACACATAGAAATGGTCAGCTTCCAATATCGGGAACAAGACAATGTCAATCTTCTTGAATTCAACGTTCTTATGATAAAACGACATAGCGGCTAGTACCCCACTACGGAAGCGACCCATACGATGAGCATCATCGCATTTGTCATCATGCAACATCCATGGGAACTGTCATCACGTCATCCGTATCAGGTATTAAGAGAAACATTTTGTAACATACGTGGGACAGTTATTAAAATTGAAGTAGCTATACATACCACTGCTTTGGTGCCGACAAATAGCCGAAGGTAAGCTTCTCCTGACTTAAATCGCTCTTCGTAGTTTAGCACTTCAGCCCAACAATCAATTATCGCATCTGACACCCTCTCTCCATGTTTCAATGACTTGAACATACTCCGTGTAGCTTCCACATTGCGAACGCTTCTGAACAAGAGCTCCCTGCATAACATCCAACAAAGATATTTTCAAAGAATATATATGCTTAGGTCAAAACCATTAAGGAATTTTATACCTTACGTGCCAAGCGGGTCCCCAGCCAGTTCTGCATTTATACTATCCAGGTCAGCATGTTGTCCTCTTTCTTTCCTGAATTTTTAGTGAATTTTTAGTAATGTTATTGTTGCATATGTTACAATATAAAGTTCGATCTTTTAGTAAAGTTATTGTTTCATATGAAACTTACAAGTTCATTTCCGCTACTCTCTTCGTTCTATCCCCGCCATGAAGTTTGAACATAGAATCCTCATCAACACATATAAAAGCCCACACAGCTTCCTCATCCTTTGTTACCACGTCTTGAAGTTCAACCCCCCTTTTCATGAATGGCGACTTGTTGAAGAATGAAAGATGTCTCTCACGTTGTGGGTTCCTTTTTTTAGCATCTAATTCTGCAATCCGTTGTTGTCGCATAGCCAATGTCATATTATCGTCATCTTCCTCACCACCCAACGTCGACCCATATGCACCACTCAAACTGTATTGACGGTAAGCACCGCTATTCGCGTCAAACGAACTAACAGGTTGCACCAAAGGGTAACTACAACAGTTATCGACCCCCTAACCATCATCTCCCTCTCCTGTTTTTATGTAACCCATGAGAAACTTAGTAAGCTGCCCCTAAGTGTCAACACAAGGTTAATAAACTATAACCATACCAGTTTGGGCAACATCGCCGCCCATGTCAACTGTGGTCGCTTCATCATGTTTATCTTCAGCTATGACGCCTAACGGATAATAAAACCTGTCACAACCAACATTTACGTAAGCAACAAGGCATGTATAATGCATTTTTGTACATGTGTGCAAACAAAACAAACTTACCCTTCTTTGTAGCAATATCAACACAAACAGGTTATTTTAGTCCAACCACATCACGAACGAACAATGGCCCTGCACAAGTTGCAAGCATAATCATAAATAAGTTTTCCATCTTCAATGTATATGTCAATAACTAAAACCATACCAGCTTGCGGAGTCTCGCTGGCCATGTCAACTGTTGTTGCTTCATCACTTTTCCCTTCAGCTATGCCGTCTACGGGATCCATAGAACCTGTCACCATGAACATTTTACGTAAGCAACAAAGCATGTCAGCTACTGCAGTCTCATCACTTCTACCTTCACCTATGGCGCCTAACGGATCAATGGAACCTGTCACAACCAACATTTACGTAAGCAACAACGTATGCATAACGCAATCGTTCATCTGTGCTTACAAAACAAACTTACGATTATTTTCAGCAATATCAACCATAAGAGGTTCTTTTTGTCCAACCACATCAGCGCCGAACAATGTATCTGCACAAGTTGCAACCACAATCATATACAAGTTTATATATAAGTGTTACATATGCAAAAAATTCAGGTTGCATACGAAACTCACCAGTGTTTTCACACGACTTAGCATCTCCTACATTTGGCACCTCACCTTTAGCGCCGACTTCAAGTTTGCAAATCTAATTAATAACTTAACATATGAAACGTTTTGATTCAATAATCAACACATATCTGTCATCTGACCCGTAACCTCCATGTCCATCTGTGTTAAGCCGACACTGAATCTGGGCCCATTATACCCCTCGTTTGACATTTTTTTCAATCGCAGTACTCTCTATGTCCTCTACTCGCTTTACCAGATTTTCCACATCGGTCAGCGTCATTCCATCCTTCCTGCTCCCTTCAGCTTCACCTGTTTCTATGACACGCAAACAACACATTTAAAACACATCCCCAATTAAAACTGCTTTACAGATTTAAAACACAAGCTACAACCACCATCATATACAAGTTTATATATGTGTTACATATGCAAAAATTCAGATACCGTACGATACTCACCAGTGTTTTCACATGACTTAGCATCTTCTACATTTGGTACCTTGCCTTTAGCGCCCACTTCAAGTTTGCAAATCTAATTAATATCTTAACATATGAAACATTTTGATTCAATAATCAACACATACCTGTCAGCTGACCCGTAACCTCCATGTCCACCGGAGTTAAGCCGACACTGAATCTGGGCCCATCATACCGCTTATTTGACATTTTTCCAATCGTAGTACTCTCTATGTCCTCTACTCGCTTTACCAGATTTTCAACATCCGTCAGCGTCATTCCATCCTTCTCGCTCCCTTCAGCTTCACTTGTTTCTATGACACGCAAACAACACATTTAGAACACATCCCCAATTAAAACTGCTTTACAGATCAACTCGTTTTCAGGTTGCAACCTTTATGGTCATTCATGTCCTTATCAACATCTGCCACAATATCTTGTCCCAACACACCCATGTCATCCTGTTGCATACGTATCTTCCTTCGCAACGCCTGAAGTATAGCATGACTCCTATGTCTTCTGTATACTGGTGCTTGAGTTGGTTCAAATACGGTGGGCGGTTCATTAGCCAAGGCCTCCAAGGTTTTTTCTTTCCCTTTGCATTCTGTCTCAGTCTCCTTGCAGGCTTCTAAACCAAAACCATCATTTTAAAGATGTTTGGGCAACATGTCATCTCCCGTTGATGTTGCTGTTGTTTTACATTTATCTTCTTCACAGAGGATTTTTCGGTTTGGCTCAAAACTACGTTTGTTATCTCGTCATCATCCACGATCTTTTGTTACGCCCCATGTCTTGTTCACCTACAACATCTTCTACAGCTCCATCGGGAGTCCCTACATCTAGCCCTATACACAATCTACAAATGTTACAAACATACAAAATCACATTTAATTACTATGTTTTATTAACCATTGCGATCGCCTAACATACCTGTCCTATCTTGTGCGGCGTTCTTTATCTCCTCTCGAGTAGTTTCTT
The DNA here is from genome assembly GCA_028751855.1 of Ambrosia trifida. Taxonomy (NCBI): domain Eukaryota; kingdom Viridiplantae; phylum Streptophyta; class Magnoliopsida; order Asterales; family Asteraceae; genus Ambrosia; species Ambrosia trifida. The sequence continues at coordinate 128,655,421 of CM054128.1, read as the reverse complement.
TCAAAGTCACGCCTTCAAATACAGTTGCTACTTGCTGATCATCAACATCAGAGGTTAGACATTCCCGTTTTACCCACTTTGGTGCTTGCTCAAGAATACTTTCGTACTTGGCTTTTACCGCCAAAACTTCATCTCTATCTCTCTCTCTCTCTCTCTCTCTCTCTCTCTCTCTCTCTCTCTCTCTCTCTCTCTCTCTCTGGATACTCCCCATGGAGGTTCATTATGGCGGTCTCAATGTGGTCCTTGTTCTTTAGCATTACATCCAGCATCTTATCAACCCTTGCTTCTCTGTCCTGTATATGATAACGTATATATTTAATGACTTAAGTTGCGTAAGAAAGCATGTATGAAGGTTATATAAACACACATGTACCTGTACTGTTAGTTCATAGTCCACACATTTGATGTTACTGGATTGTGACAAGCCTTTTAGCTCTCCCTTACCAAAGCCACCGTTCCCAATTTCAATCCTCTCTCTCTCTCTCTCTCTCTCTCTCTCTCTCTTAGCTTTTGAACGCTCCAAAAAGATATTGGGTAAATCGTATCATCCACCTATATCCCCTTGCAGCTTACGCTATCCACATAAAGTAGCTGTCATGTTTATTTGAAAACAAGGAAACGTTATTTACACCCCCTAAGTTACACATGCAAAATACGTAGGCCGTTATGTTACACATGCAAAACAGTAAAGTAAAAACTCTTACCACCAACAACGCAAGGGGTCCAGCAAACGCTGTGCTCTTATCTCCGCATCTCCACCCATTCTTACAAAGTTTTATCTTATCCAACAACAACCCACACCAATCCATCCCTGCAAAATCCAAGTCATCGGTGATGTAGTTCAATATGGAATCCCTAAGGCTTCCCTGTTTATGGTACTGAACCATAACAGCAAAAAAGCACATTAGGAAGTCCATGCGGAAATCAAAGCCATCCTCACCATCCGATTGTGACTCGCTCATATCTACCATTTGTTTAGGTGAACCGAATCGGCCAGGTGGATACCTTTCTCTCCAGCTAGCAACCGCTTCATCCTTTTCACTTAAACGTGGCAGTGAACTAAATGATACCCCGCCATTAGGAATCCCCAGAAGCCTTCGGATCACTTCTGCATCAATAGAGATTGTACCACATGGAAGATAAATTTGCAACCTTTCTGGATCTAAGTTCTCAACAACGTAGTGACCCAACTTCGACGGTATCCAATCCATCTTGAAGTGAAGTAGTCTACCAAACTCTATCTCTTTCACAGCATGACGTTGTTTTTCACTCAAAATACTTATGCACCTTGCAAACTGTAATAGCGAAGACCTTGTACGTATACCAAGACATTCATCCTTCTTCCTTCGTTTACGTTGTTTACCAGGTTCAACCTTCCCACGCGCCGCTTTACCACTGCCCTTTCGCTTCGCCTTACTACCTTCCGTCCTTTTGCCTGTCTTTTGCTTTCTACGTCGATCTCGCTTATCCACAGCTTCATTGTTCTTAGGTGTAGATCTTGTTACCCTCTTTGAAACTACTAAAACATCGACATGCTTGCCCGTTGATGTACACAGAACAATGACACCAGCCTCGGGTTAGTATGCACTATTTAAGTATTACATATGCAAAGTCACGCTTTATTCATACCTTGATTATCTCCAACATTTTTCTGTGAACGTGACGACCCATCAGTCGTTTTACCTAGAAAATCACAACTGTGTTACATACGTTAAGCCTACAATAAAAAAAATTGTCTTTGTCCCCAACCTTTATCCTTTTGAGAATCCATGCTTGATGCACCACTTGTGCCACCCTCATGATCTGAGACAAAAATTGAAATAATATAGTCTACAAACATGACACGTATCTATACTTTTTAATAGTTCACACTAAGAAGGAAGCACGGTGGAAGTTACCTGATTTGCGTCTTTTGAATGCAATCAATGGCATGTCTAAGTCATCAAGATCATAATCTGCCAAACATGAATCAATAAACTTAAAAACCATCCCTTTATAATTGAAACCACTGTTTATAATAATGCAAACACTAAACCATTGACACTATTTTACCTAGTACACGCTTTGTTCTTCCACTACGCCTTTGTGTTGTATCGTCATCAGTGACGAAAATGATCCTTTGTTTCCCTTTGTTCTTTGATTTGGTCACGTCATCAGTTAATACCACAACCTTTCTTTCAACGCTTGTTGATACACTACTTTCAACCACATTAGCATTTTTACGTGTTTTCCTGATTCAAAACATAGTACACAATGAGCTATTACACACTACACCCTTATTTATAATAATGCTAACACTAAACCATTGACACCCATGTTTGTTTACAAATGCAACACCCATGTTTTTAACCTTATTAAACAATCAATCATCATACCCAGAACAAATACAACCCCCTTTTTAACAATAACAATTTAACCTCTGTGTTCATAATCATGCTTATACCCAACCCCCCATTTGATCTCTTGTTTTTGACATACTAACAACCCCCCTATTTAACATTATCATGAACGATTACCCCAAAAGACACACTATATGAACAATGTTACACACTATATTAACAACCCCTGTTTTATAATCATGCTTATATCCCCCCAAACACACAAACATCATAAAAAATATGAAAATAATAACAAAATCAATACTAACATTACATCTAAAGAAGATACCTACGATCAGATTTCTTTAGCTTCCAGTGTCTTCTCTTTGAAGACATTGACCAGAAAAGAGGTTTCATTATTAACAAAAGCTTGATGATCGACGAGGGTTGGATGAGCAGGTTGTTTATGGATGTTGGTCGCTGATGGAGGTAGAAGGAAGGGTCTTTGATGGAGGTTGATGATGGACGTAAGCTTTGGTTAATGATCGACACACACTATATGAACAGGTTGTGATTGGAGCTTTGAAGCTTTTGGGGGAAATTCAAATTTGGGAATGAAAGAGGAGAGAGAATGATGTTTATATAGCTTCGGAGGTGAGTGATGTGTATCAGGATGCCATGCAATAGAGGAGATAGAACCATCTCAAAGCCAAATACCTATAATACCCTTTTGCCCACTTGTCTATTATTTTAATTAGTAAACTAACAAAGAATCAATTGTAGCCATTGATCTTGGAGATCAATGGTTGTGATGAAGTTTCCATGGGTTTCTTCAACTTTTTGGGGTTTTCATTCTAACCCTTCCCTATATATATATATATATGTAGCAAATCTTTGCTATAGTATGTTGTTTGTCGTGTAGTAAACTTTTTCCCCCTTTGTTATCATTCGTCTTTTACCTTTTTTTTCTTTTTTTCCATTTTGTATTTTACTTGAATTTTCATTTACACCCTCTTCGCAGGCACATCCTGTGTTAATATTAAACTTCGGTTGCAGCCGTTGCGAAATCTGCGTCTATATCTTTTGCAACGACGATTTTTACTTTTTTCCCCTTTTGTCTTTTACTTGAATTTTCACTTACACACTCTTGGCGAGTACACCGCGTGTCAGTACTTAACTCCAGTTGCAGCCGTTGCGAAATGTACATCTATTTCTTTTGCAACGACGATAATAATCGTACATCTGAGTCGGTTTGTTTATTTCTTTTCCACCTTTCTTTGTTGGTTTTGTTTGTCAGGATAGGTGGTTGTTGTGTTGCCATTTGTTGTCGTCGTGGAGGTTAACTGATCAATGCCAAATATCAAGGTTCCGGCGCGTAGCGGGGTAAATATCTAGTTTGGTATCAAGTTGCACTACTAGAAAAAAGTCATTTCTTGACACGCATTGCATGTCAAGAAAGGGGTCTGATGACAGGGAAAAGAATGTTAAAGATGGCAATGTCATAAATTTAACATTACATATTTTCGTATGTCATCTGTTTATGAAGCACATTTATGACAGCATTTATTGACACGCGTTATGAAACTTTTTAATGACATACATTTTTATGACAGTTTTAGCGACACATTTTATAACAAAATTTATGACAGAATTTTATGACGTTTTTTGCGTGTCATAATTTTTTAATCTAAAAAAAATACCTGTAAATTACATATTTACCCTCCTGGATTTATTGTCATTTTATTATATGCAAAATAATTAGCAAACTAATAACAAAATAATCATTTCATTATATAATCCATATTTATCTAATTACAAACTTATCCGAGACAACGTTTAACGTTTACAAAAATATATTGTATCGACATTACATTGCCTTCAAACAAGTTTCGATCATTTGAAAATAAATGTCGCGGCATAGCCTAACCATTCTTCGCGTACGACATCCATGTCCTCATCCCCGTAATAATCTGCTGTTAGGATATGAGTTTGATTGTTTTGATTTTTTAGAATAAGATGAGAAATGAATGATATAAGTACGTATGGAAAGTGCAGCGGAATAATAAACTATAATCAAAACAATGGGAATAATTGTTATCAATGATCTAATGCTTTCATTTATTGAAAGACTACAATCAATACAAATACTCCCCCTCAGCCTGATCACATAGTGATTGTTTGTCTGAGAGAATGTTTGTGTGTGATGTAATAGAACAGTACAAGCACTGTTCTATTTATAGACAAACCTAAACCACTGGTGGCCTGTGCTGACGTCACCTAAGATAGTGACCTCTAACAGAATAACAACATTAAACAACTGTCCTATACAATCTACTGTTACATTACAAAACACTGTAAGATAAACTACTGTTAAGGGAAAACTCTGATGGTCTTGCAACATCTGTTGGAGTCAAAGTGTTGTTGACTCCAACAGACCTTTAGTCTTCAGAACTTGATCAGCAGTTGTTTCTTCATCAAACCTTTGGTCAGCAGTTGTTCTCTATCAGTTGTTCTCTAGCAGTCCTTTGTATCAGCAGTTGTTTGGATGGAACAGTTGTTAGGGTCAGCAATCTTTTGGGAAGAGTATGTTGTAAGGACTGTTTATTTGTGGAATCAATAGTTAACATATTTTGGCTTTTCAATCATCTGTTCTTCTCCAGGTCAGCAGACCCAACAATCTCCCCCTAGAACAGATGATGCCAAAACTAAGCTTTATTCTTGATCTTTATTTCTCATCAGAGTTTCTCTTATTTGTCCTTTGAATTGAAGTTCAAAGTCCAAAGCAAATAGGTCTTCTACATCTCTTTCAAGCTCAAGATTCAGCAGTGTTTGGAGATCATTTGCACACAGGCTATATGCATCATCCATGCTTATCTTTTGAACTTTACCATCTGACCTGAGCAGAGTCAATTCATGATTGTCTTTATTGACTTTCCATTTTAGAATTTTTGAGTCAGTGGATTTGCTGAGATGCACCTGTATTCTAGATGAGTTTGGTGATGGAGGTCTCCCAATGAGTTCTCTAAGCTTGTCAGTTGTGGGATCTGAGAAAAAATGCACTTGATTGAAGAGGCCCTCTTTAATGAAAGTGTCAGCAAACTTCTTCTGATCTTCTTCAGACATTTCTTTATGTTTCTTGAATTGTCTTCTAGCAGCAACTAATAGATCAGAAGTGTCAAGTAAGCTGTCAAGAGTAAAAGCCTGTTAAGGTCTCTTTATCAGTGGTTCATCAGTGTAGACAGGTTTTCTAGGTAGGCTGGGATCTTTCTTTCTATTTTCTTCAAGTCTCTTATATGTTTCAACCAGCCTTAGCTCAGACCATCTTGCAACAGACCTCATCTCCCCATAATCAGCAGCCACTATTTCTTGTCTCATTCTCTTGAACTTCAAGGCTCTGGCTGGATCTCTGCCTTTACCAAAATCAGGGGCAGAGACTTTAGCTTGGGGATTCTTGGCCAACTCTTCTATTCTTAAGAGTTCTTCCCTTAGTGCATGAGTGGTCCAGCCTGCAAACTGTTTCTTGTTTGCTTTATAAGGCATGGTTGCCAAGATCTGTTCTAGAAGAGATTCCCTAACCTCCTTTTCCATGTCACTACTGAGAGGCATGGCAGACATGGAATTGCTCAGGGTCTTAGCAAAATCTTCAATCCTTCTCAATTTTCTAAGTTTTGCTGAATGGATGCCCTGAGCAGTCCTGTCATCCTTCCCTTTGCATTTCTCTTTTATAATTGCATCTGCCTGTTCAGCCTTATATTTTAGATATGTGTCCATGTTTAAGGGAACAGGGAAATGTGGAAGAGAAGGGAAGGATCTATCAGATGGTTGTTCAGTATTATAGAAGGATTGCATTTCCCCCTTGAGTAGATCAAGTTCAAGGGGATACTGAACAGCCAATGGTGTAATGGTTGGTGGTGGTCTATGGGATCTGAATTGTGATGTGTGTGGTGAAAATGATGAGAGTGGAATGGCTGATATAGGTGTGGATTGTGTGGTTGAGGTGGTGTGTGGTAATGTATGTATGTTTTCATCCTGTACAACAAAGGTTGATTTCCTCTTCCTTTTGTACAAGATTTTTGGTGATGGTGGTGTGGAAGCAGTGGTTGTGTCAACATCTGTTGGCACCTTAGTAGGACCAGCAGATGTTTGGGATTTGGGTGGTGATGTGATTGTAGGTTCAGATGTGGGTTTGGTGGTTGTAGGTTCAGGTGTTGTGGTTTTATCAGTGGTTTGGGTGGCAGCAGTGGTTTTGTCAGCAGTGGCTTTATCAACAGAGGTTTTAGCAGCAGTGGTTTTTAGTTTAGATGGTGGTTTTCTGACATGTTTAGCAGGCATCTTCTTCCTTTTTGAGGATCCCACATCTTCAACTTCCTACTGTTGTTCCTTTTTTAGTTGTACCAGCAACTCTGCTTTGGCTTCCAAGGTGTCAGCCCTCTTTTGTTTGTCTTCAGCAGCCTTTTCAGCTTTTTCATTTGCAGAGTTGTCTACTGCTTTATCTTTGCTGGTTTGTTGTTGTTGTGGTGCAGTTTGAGTTGGTTGTTGTTGTTGTGGTGCTGTTTGAGTAGACCCTGGTATGTTGGCAGACTTTGATTTACCTTTTTGAGAAGGTGGAAAACCAAAGGGAACTAGCTTTGGCAACCTATCTCTGCCACTCTCCCCCTTTTTGGCATCATCAGCTGTGAATGCATCATCACCTTCATCCCTGAGAATGCTGGTAGGGGCAGAGCCAGTGGTCTTCAGCAGATGGTCTTTGATGGCTTGAATGTCTGCATGTGTATCTTTGTACCTTGCATCTACCATGTTTCTGATCTCAGCCATGTAGGTTTCATGATTCTGATCTGCTAGTTTTCTGTGAGCTATGATGATGGGGGAAACAGATTTCCATAGCTCACTAGCAATATCAGATGTGGATGGTTGACTCTTGGAAAGAGTAGCCAAGGATTCCAATATTAGCTTGACATCAGATTTAATGTCAACAACAGAGGTTTCAATGGTTTGAACTCTAGCCGTCAATTCTTGGTATTTTAATCCATCACCTAATTTAATAGGATCATCTGAATTCCTACCAGTGGTAGTTTTAACTGATTCAGTCCTAGGAGGTTAATCCAAAGGATGAGAACCAGATGCCCCTTTGTCTTGGTTCTGGGGACTTCCAACTGATTTTGGGGACACTATAGTGGCCTCATCAGTTGTTGCCTTCAAGGGAGTCTTAGCTATGTAACCACTGTCCTGATGTGAGACAATGGTCTCTACATCAGTAGTGGCTGCTCCACTTGAAAACTCACCTAGAGTTGCATTGAACTCTAGGGGTGTAACCTCCTCATCTGTTTGTGGGATGGCTGATTGAATTTCCTCAGTCCCAGTCACTTGTGGAGGTATACTCTCATTGACAGGTGAAAGAGAGGAACTGGGATTTTCCTGAGTTTTGTCAATAGCCTCAAACAGAGGTTACATGGTCTGTTGAACATGTGATGGTGAGGGTGGAGGAGTAAAAAGAGAATTAGCCCTGGGAGAGGGGCTTGTGAACATTTGGCCAAGTGACTCAAATGTATCATGATGTGTTTCCCTTTGGCTTACAACATGATCCTTTTGGGAGGATGCATGAGGAGTTTGGTCAGGTTGAGATATTTCCAGTTGTTGTGAGGAAGTAACAACAGTGGTTTCTAGTTGCTTTTGTGTTGCAACAGAGTTATCTTCTGGTATCTCATCTTCCAGAAGTCTATTTTGAGGTGAAGTGGTGGTTTTTGTGGATGGACGTTTCCTTTTGGAAATGGCTGGTGTGGGTTTCACAGCACTGGATGTAGTGCCATGATCACCAGGAGCAGTGGGCTCAACAATAGAGGTTTGGACAACAGTTGTTGTCTTAGTCCTCTTTCTTTGTGTTTTTGAAACCTTTGACACTTTTGATGCTTTTTCTTGGGTGTTTGCACCCAGCATTCTAGTAAAAGTTTCATCAGTTAGACTCTTCATTTGCATAGACTCACCCTTTTTGAAAACTTTTTCTGGTAAAATCTTTTGAAGAATTACACTTAAGATTCTTGGGTAAATTAGAAAAGCATTGTTTGACCCAGACTTTATGGCTTTCACATTTGACACTAAATCCATAAACAGTCCCTGGGATAGATTGAAGTCAGAATCTGACAACATAGCATAGCCCAAGTACTGAATCCTCAATGGGATTTCATTGAAGGAGGTGGACTTAGCGGAGACACAGAGAAGGAGGGTATGGAAGAAAAATTTCATGACTGGTGGGAAAAACTTTTTGAAAAGTGTAGACCCAGTCATCTGAGCATCATACCCCCTTTCCTGAAACTCTGTGTGAAGCTCTGTTTTAGGGAAAGAGTCTTTACCTGACAGGTCATTAAGTGAGAAGGTTGTGGATATCAGTTGAGGGGTAATGACGATACTTGTTTCACCAATTTTTGAGATAATGGAAATAGGCTTTTTGTCTTGAAGCAAGAACTCAGCATTCAACCAGAATTCTTGGAGAGTATCAAGATAGATGGGTGCGTCAGTGGTTAAGATTGTCAGGTATTTGGATTTTAGAATGATGTCGATGGTGGAATGGAACGGAGTATTTTCATCTGTTTTAACCAGATATGGAAGGTAATTGTGGGTGGCTTTAGCTTGAAGATCCATTGTAATGGATTCCGAAGTGGAGAATGAATGAAATTTGATTGAGGGTTTGAGAATGAAGAAGGCGGTTTCAGTATTTTGAATACAATGAGACAGTGTAACGACTGTTGTGATAAAACAGGGTTTTTATAGGCTCTGGTGAAACCGCTAATGTGGCCAAAACTCTGCTTGTAAGAGCAGACGTGGCAAACATCTGATGGTTAAAACATCTAGTGGGAAACAGCTGTTTTTGGCAAACAGCTGATGCAAACAACTGATGCAAACAGCAGTTTTTTTTATATCATTATTGTAAATACATATATATATATATATATATATGTATTATAGATATGGATAATAAAACAGTTGTTTTATCTGATCAGAGGTTTGAAACAGATTTTTCAACCAACAGTGGATAAAATGAATGAAACACTGGTTGTTTTATCTGATCAGAGGTTTGAAACAGATTTTTCAACCAAAAAGCTATTTTGAAAGATGAATTTTGATTTTCTGAAAACATTTTAATGCTTTTATTAGAAACATTTTGTTGTTTAATCCATGTTTAACATACCAATTCTAGAAATTAGATTTGTAAAGGTAGATGTGTCTAAAGCTTTTGTCAACACATCTGCCAACTGATCCTCTATAGGAACATGGTGCAGAGAAATCAAACCTTTTTCATAGCTATCTCTGACAAAATGATGTCTAATGTCAATGTGTTTGGTGGAGTGAGAGACTGGATTTTTGATGTTATTTTCAGCAGCTTGACTATCCAACATGAGTGGAGTCTGTAATGCAGTTATCCCAAAATCCAGCAATTGATTTTGAAGCCACGTGAGTTGGGCTGTACAGCTTGCAGCAGCAATGTATTCAGTCTCAGCTGTTGAGGTGGAAACAGCTGCCTGCTTTTTGCTTTGCCAAGATACTAAGGCATTCCCTAGAAATTGGCACCCTCCTGATGTGGACTTTCTTGTGGTGTGACAGCCAGCAAAATCACTATCTGAATAACCTGAAAGCTCAATGTTTCCATTAGCAGTGTACCAGATACCAAGTGTGGGAGCACCTTTTAGGTATCTGAATATCCTTTTCACAGCAATAAGGTTTGACTTTCTAGGTGAAGCCTAGGATCTTGCACAGACACAAGTGGCAAACATAATGTCTGGCCTAGATGCAGTTAAGTACAATAAAGACCCAATCATGCATCTATAATGTGTTTGATCAACCAGTTCATCCTTGTCATCAATAGTGAGTAGCTTGACTGTACTCATGGGTGTACTACATGGCTTACAGTCATTCATCTCAAATCTAGTTAGCAAATTCTTTACATATTTATTTTGATGGATAAATGTGCCATTTTGCAGTTGTTTCACTTGGAGACCAAGGAAACACTGAAGTTCACCCATGGCACTCATTTCAAACTCTACTGTCATGAGTTTCCTGAACTCTTCACACATTTTGTTACATGTGGATCCAAAAATGATATCATCCACATATATTTGAACAATCATTAAGTCTTTCCCTTTCCATTTTAAAATAAGGTTTTATCAATTTTACCTCTTGTTAAGCCAATGGATAAGAGAAAAGTGGGAAGAGTTTCATACCAGGCCCTTGGTGCTTGTTTGAGTCCATACAAGGCTTTATTGAGCTTGTAGACATGATCAGGATGGAATGTGCCTTCAAAACCAGGTGGTTGACATACATAGACTTCCTCCTGAATTTTGCCATAAAGGAAGGCACATTTGATATCCATCTGATACACCTTGATGTTGTGGTTGACAGCAAAGGCTAGAAAAAGTCTGATGGCTTCTAACCTTGCTACAGGAGCAAAGGTTTCATCATAGTCTATTCCTTCTTCTTGTCTGAAGCCTTGAACCACAAGCCTGGCTTTATTCTTGACAACAATACCCCTTTCATCAGTTTTGTTTTTGAAGACCCACTTTGTACCTATTGGACAAACATCCTTAGGCAGTGGTACAAGTTCCCATACTTGTTGTCTTTTGAACTGAAGGAGCTCTTCTTGCATAGCTTCTACCCAACTGTTGTCTTTCAGTGCCTCTTGGTACTTGACAGGTTGTGTGAGAGATAGGAACCCTGCAAAAAGACAGATATTAGAGGATTGGCTTCTTGTGAGCACACCCTCTCTGATGTTGCCAATGATCTGGTCTGGTGGATGAGCTCTTAGGTAGATAAGATCTCCCTGATATGGTATGATGGAATTTTGAGGTGAAGGACAGAGGTTTGGTGACTCTGTTGATGTAACATCTATTTGCACTTCTGTAGTGCCATCAGATGTTTGGAATGGAAGTGGGGGAATGGGTCCAAGTGGTGTAAAACTAGACTGACTTTTGTCAACAGATGATTGACTTTTGTCAACAGATGATTGACTTTTGTCAACAGATGATTGTTCAGTGGTTGTGAGAGGTGAAGCAGTGGTTTGAGGGTAAGACTGGCCAACAGTGGTTGACTCAGCTGTGGCAGAGTTTTGACAATTGTTTTGAACATCTGCTTCCTCTGATGCAGAACAGATTTTATAGTGACTGGGGATCACAACATCTGTTCTGTAATCTTGTTGTGGAGATTGTGGAATACCTGCATTGTTAGTTTTAATAGTGATATCTTCAAATTTGAATTTATTTAAATCAAATAGTTCAGCAGGATTTGCTGGAATTTTTAGAGATGAAAGTTCATTGAACTTTACATTCAGAGTTTCTTCTATTGTCTTGGTCTTTGTGTTAAACACTTTATAAGCCTTGGCAGTAGAAGAATATCCCAGAAAATAACCACAATCTACTTTGGCTGCAAATTTTGAAATGGAATCTTTGAGATTTAAGATGAAACATGGGCAGCCAAAGATTTTGAAAAATGAAATTAATGGTTTGATTTTGAACAAAATTTCATAAGCAGTTTTTTGATGTCTAGGGTTGATCAAAACTCTGTTTTGAACATAGCAAGCAGTGTTTACAGCTTCTGCCCAGAAGGACAATGGCAAACCAGAATCTGCTAGCATGGTTCTTGCAGCTTCTATAAGAGTTCTATTTTTCCTTTCAACCACCCCATTTTGCTCTGGTGTTCTTGGGATGCTGTACTGCCTCACAATCCCTTTTGACACACAGAAATCATCCAACTCCTTATTTTTAAACTCTGTTCCATTGTCACTCCTGAAGACTTTTACTGGCAAGTCATATTGTTTTTCAACTATGCCACAATTCTGTCTCCTTAGTGGAGGCAGCAGAAAATAGACAGACATATGCCATAGGATTGTCCTTTAACATATCAACAACATACACATTGCCACTTCTATGAGCAACAAGTTGTGCTTTGCTCTCAGCAATGATGGTATCAATCTTTTTCACCACTTCTGGCCCAATAATCTTGCAAGTTTTCTTTGTGAAGAATGAGCCATAACCTTTGTCTCTCATTTGTGAAACACTCAGAAGATTAAACTTGAGATTATCAATAAGATTGACATTTTCAAACTTGAGTTTCCCAGCTTGTACAATCCCTGACCCTAACACTTTACCTTTTGAATCATTACCAGAGGATATATCACCCCCTCCATGAGCTAAGAAGTCCAGAAGAAGGGCTCTACATCCTGTCATGTGCCTGGAGCCTCCACTATCTACATACCAAAGACTATCTAAACAAGCAGAAGCTCCCTGAACAGCAGTAATGGATTAGTTTTGGTGAGTGTCCAAAGCCAAGTTGGCTTTGGATGGGTCCTCAGACTTTTCAGACTCAAGCTTTGGAAGATGATCAGTGGTTTGAACTAATTTTTGAATCAAGTTCAACAACTGTTGCTGACCATTTGCCAGTGCTTGAATGTCAACACTTGGGGCAACAGTTGTTTGATCACTTCCAGACAGATGATAATACCCATAGGGATTTCTGTTCACTCTTGGTTTAGAGGGTCTCTTTGGCTCCTCATAAACATGTGACAGACTTTGACATGGTGGTTGTCCATATCCTCTTGGGTACTTACTTGTGGGTGGAGCATCTGTTACTTGGACATCCCTAGGAGCAGATGTTTCAAGACTTTTAGTAACAGATGTTTGGACTGGAGTGAAGGTCTGTTTGGGCTTTCCTTTTGAAGTACTTACCCCAGGATTTGCAAGAGTTTTAGCTTTGTACTCTTGTATTTTCACATCAAAAATTTTAAGATACAAGCACTCTTTGGTTTTGTGATTCTTTTTCCCACATATTGAACATGTGGCTTTGGAATCACATACACTTGTTCCTTTGTTAATGTCATATGCTTTTAGAAGAAAACAGTTTTTAGTGACATGATTCTTCTTTTCACAGAAATCACAGAACAAGTGGACAGTCTTTTCTTTCTTCTTCCCTTTTTCAGCCTTCTTTTCAGCAGATGTTTGAGCATCTGCTGGAAGGTTTTTCAAGGGAATGACTTTTGCCTGAGGAGCTGTCTTTCCTTCAGGTGTTTTAAAATCAACAGGTTTAAAATTCTCAAGAGTATCACACTCATCAGACCAAGTAGGTTTAAATTCATACTTTTCAAGTTCAGTAAATGATGAGGAACCTTCTGGTTTTTCTAGAACAATTTTCTTACCATTTGGTTCAGTGATTTTAATCTCTTGACCCTGTAAGTTTGTTGGAACTATCTCAACAGACTTTTGACCCCTTTTGTCAGTGTTTTCAAAAGCTGGAGCAGTGGTTTCAAAACCAAAACCAAACTTCACATGACTTTTGGTTTGTTTGTTGAGTAGCATCTCAAATCCTCTACATGATTCCACCCATTTCTCACATTCAACTTGGGTGGACTCAAGCTCACTTTTACAACTCTGATATTTTGATATCATAGTTTGGAGCTGGTCTTTGGTTATGGTTGCTTCATGTTTTAAGCTGCTTATTTCAGATTCCTTTTCAGTTAAACTTGTTTTTAATTCTTTTGAAAGTTTCTCAAATTTAACTTCATCATCTAAAATTTTATTTCTAAGGTTTTCATTCACCTCTTTGATGTTAGCAAATGCTATCACACATCTGTCAGAACATAAATCCTTAAGAATTTGAGGAGATACCTTAGCAGCAGCCATCAATGCACAATCACACTTGCACTCACAATCATCAGATGCACCCCAGGGATCTGAGAGATTTACAACCTCTTCTTCAGGTTTTTCACCTGTAATAACTTCATCAACAACATCATCAGTCACAACATTACATTCAGTCACCACCTCCTCAGATTCAACCTCATCTACCATAGCCATGAAACAAAAGTTTTCTGGTTCATTTTCAGCTTTGGCAACTAATGCAAAATTTTCATCTGTTAACTCATCTGGTAGACTGCTCCAATCAACAAAGCCTTGTGTAAAGAAGCTCTGTTGACTGGTCTCTGCAGGAGCAGAGGATGTAGCAACAGTCGTTTGCACAGGTGCTTGAGCAACAGGTGTTTGCACATAGTGGATCTGAGGAACAGTGGTTTGGACATACTGGACAGGAAAAATGTTTGAGGACTGTGCAAAATGAGCAGTGTTTTGCACATTTGGTCCAGGGGTATTATAGGAATTTTGATAAGTGTTGGTCTGAGGTCTTTGATTTGGATAGGTGATTATAGGTGTACCATGCTGACTCCTACATTCCCTAGCAAAATGACCAAGTCTATGACATTTGTAACACTTTATCTTTGATTTATCCAACCCAACCTTAGATCTGCCAGTTAACCCTGGAAACCTTCTCCCAATTTTCTTGTAAAAATTGTTAGTTCTTACACTGAGAAGGGCCAATTGGTGCATAATGTCCATTTCTTCTAAATCATCAGGGTCAAAGTATTTCAGGTCATCATACTCAAAGGATATGTTATCAGATGCCTGGATATCACCACCACTTGCTGTGAAAGCATAGTTTGGTGAATAAGAATCAGAGTTAAAACCCGAGTTAAAACCTGAGTTAAAACCTGAAGTTATGTTAATGAAATGATCATAACTCTGATCCTTAGTATTTCCAGGCACCTCATAATGACCCAAAAGTGCTGTATTCCCAAATACATAATCATCAGACACTTTTCCAGAGTCCTGGAGCTTCTTTTTCTGGTTAAGCTCTCTCTCATAGGTCAAGAGCTTACCATGAAGCTGGGTTAGTGATAGGTCCTTAAATCCAATTGAGTTTCTCATAACAATAGCAATAGTGTCCCATTTGTCTGGTAATGATCTTAAAAACCTATGGTTCAGGGTTGAATGAGGGTAAGTAAGACCAACCAATTTTAGTTCACTAATGAGACAGTTAAACCTCTCAAATTGTTGAGTTAATGACTCTCCCTTGACATGACTGAATGTTTCATATTGTTGGTTAAGTATTTCACGATTTTTTTCAATAACCTCTTCAGTCCCACCAAATTGTTCTTTCAGTGCATCCCACAACTCCTTTGCACTGTTACAGTGTAACAGCCCAGCATATATATCATTGGGTAGAGCCATGGCCACAATACTGAAGGCCTTAGCATCTAACTCAATTTTCTGAAAATCCTGGTCGGAGTAGTTTTCAAGTTTCTTTGGCTCCTGAACCTTGGGATCTTTAGTACTCGGCACCATCGGAACATGTGGTCCGAAGATAACCGACTTCCAACACCCAGTGTTCTGTTGAGCTAGAACATGGCTCATCCGACGTTGCCAGATATTGTATTCAGATCTGACAAGCATCGGTGGCTTGTTGTTCGTGCCAGTGTTATGTGGATCGTGATTGATTGAAGCCATTCTCTGATTTTTCCAAAAACAAAGTCTGTTTAAAAACGGTTGAATCGAAATTAAACTATTACTCTGTTTTCAATCCAACAGACAAATGATATCAATAATTGTGAGCTGATCTGTTTATATTAAATTGATAGGTTAAATCGAATTTAATTGACCAAGCTCTGAAACCAATTGTTAGGATTTGAGTTTGATTGTTTTGATGTTTTAGAATAAGATGAGAAATGAATGATATAAGTATGTATGGAAAGTGCAACGGAATAATAAACTATAATCAAAACAATGGGAATAATTGTTATCAATGATCTAATGCTTTCATTTATTGAAAGATTACAATCAATACAAATACTCCCCCTCAGCCTGATCACACAGTGATTGTTTGTCTTAGAGAATGTTTGTGTGTGATGTAATAGAACAGTACAAGCACTGTTCTATTTATAGACAAACCTAAACCACTGGTGGCCTATGCTGACGTCACCTAAGATAGTGACCTCTAACAGAATAACAACATTAAACAACTGTCCTATACAATCTACTGTTACATTACAAAACACTGTAAGATAAACTACTGTTAAGGGAAAACTCTGATGGTCTTGCAACATCTGTTGGAGTCAAAGTGCTGTTGACTCCAACAGACCTTTAGTCTTCCGAACTTGATCAGCAGTTGTTTCTTCATCAGACCTTTGGTCAGCAGTTGTTCTCTATCAGTTGTTCTCTAGCAGTCCTTTGTATCAGCAGTTATATCAGTAGTTGTTTGGATGGAACAGTTGTTAGGGTCAGCAGTCTTTTGGGAATAGTATGTTGTAAGGACTGTTTATTTGTGGAATCAATAGTTAACATATTTTGGATTTTCAATCATCTGTTCTTCTCCAGGTCAGCAGACCCAACATCTGCTCTTCCCCCAACCTGAGACAATAATAAAATTAATACATTAGTCGAGGTCAGCCAATTATTTTACATTAAACCTTATGTAAAATTGAAAGATGGTTGCCACGTGAGGCAAACCGATGTCCTAAAACAAATGAAGTTTATGCTAACAATATCTGAGTTTTATTAGAATCGTCCTATGATAAAAAGCTATTAGAGTCTTCCTATGGAAGAATCAAGAAATTACAGTGATAAAAAGCTTACAACAGTATGTTAAGAATATGTATCAAGTAATAGGCGTTCAGGCACTTAGGAGTTTAATTCGCTTTCTATTTGCCTAGGCGCGTATTCGCTTAGGCGCCTATTCGCTTTAGCGCCTCATAATGAATACTACAGTATGTTAAAAATATGTATCAAGCAATCAAACATATATGCAAAGTAAAATATTAAGTGTTGTTAATTATTAGTTTTTTTAGCGCTTGGCGCATATTCGCCTAGGCGCCTATTTTCGCCTAGGCGCATAGGGCGCTTATTCGCCTAGTCTCTACCCCTTTTTGTATGGCAAAAACGTGTGTTTTGGCTTTCTTTCATTTACACAACAAAAAAATGACATTTAAGTACAGATACCGATTACTAACCTGTATCACAACACAACATGGAGGCGGCATGCCACACAGGACCCGTTTCAGAGAAATGGAACCGCACCTGAAATCAGAAAAAATAAATAAAGAGGATCCCGAATTAGTTTGAATCTATGCATCTGAATTTTCCTACTGTCTAATCGCGTTTCCATCACCTATATCATCTGAATCTATGCATCAACTGGATGTATTTTAAGTGTCTCATGTTATTTTAAAGACTATCATGGAAACAAATAATACATACAATAACACGTGTCTACATGAATATATCAAACAAGTCAGTCAACTCACCTCACCCACCTCCAATTTACCTTCATGTTTCGTCTGAATCCTGCCAACCATCTTGCTAAGCATAGCATCATATTGAGAATAGCGCTCTTCCGAACCATCATCAAGAATGTTTCTTCGTTGACCGTCTAACAAACAATGCAAGAATAACCCATGAGCACATACCAATCAAAGAAACAATATCATCAATAAGCTTCATTGCTTCAAACACATCTGCCTTATCACAAAAGTAACACATTAACCCCCAAAATTCACACGCTTCTCTATAACAAACAATATACAGTATAAAAGACACAGTATTGGTGAAGAATGTACTGAGGCACAAGTTTTCAAGATTCTTTGCAATGTTGATAGAAAGAAAGTAAAATTTGAGTTGAGAAAGTTTGTTACCGGAACTGGGGTCGACGTTATTATCTAGTATAAAGTAAATTTTATGACTTTATCTTGATTCTTGTCCAACACACTACTAGAAAAAATACCTTTCAAGGCGACCTTAGAATCCAACACATGTTACAAAGTTCAAACATTGAAACATAACTTCAGCAACACTTTGCTTCTCCTGCTTACCCTGAAGTTTAAAAAAAAAAATGATTATTCAAAGCAAATCAACACATTTTTAAGTAAAGATAACATTAGTTTAAAAAGTTTCAACATATTAGCATTATACAACTATTAAGTGAACGAAACATTTCCCACAACAACTTTTACCCCTATTGAACCCGTATTCGCCAAGAGCATAACTCACGAGCTTCGAGATATGTTTGTATTGATAGTTTCTTTGCCAAGTAATATGTTTATAACCGATCAAAATATTTTAACTCATACTAATACACAATCCAGAAATTTGTGAAAATAATTTGGCGCTTGAAGGTTGAGTACTTAGCTAAGTATATACCAAGTACGAACTGAGTAGAAGTGTCGAATTATAATCAACCAGGAGTGGGTGAACAACTTGCCTTATCGACTACATATACCGGAAATAAGGGAAGACACAAACCCAAATAGCTCGTTAAGTAGAAGAATTTCTTCCTCGTTAGGTACTCCAAGAATCTGATCAGATAAAAGAGTGAACATGCGGTTAAACTCCATGAATCAGCAAAAACAAACATGCTTACGAACTTCATACAAATTGATGAAATAAATAAATACATAAATAGTATCACAACAACAAATACCACCACGATATTTCCAAATTATTTGTATAATGTAACAGGTCTTGATTTTTTTTCTTTATCTCGGTAATACATGATAACACAAATGTTAAATGGCTTTATTCGATAGAAACTTCAATAAATGTAGTAACACATCAATACCTCTAAAGATTTTCCCAATGTCTTATTAAAACATCAAGGCCTCTAATTAAAAATTCCTCCTATCATAATAGTGTCAACAACTTGAAATAAACGCCATTATAACTAATCATTCTCTTCATCGGTACTCTAAAGGATGACCCAATAAGCCTAGCTATTTACAAAGAATATGCTTACCATAGACATTGTTATGCCTTCAAGAGCCTGACTATGAATAATTAAAATAAAACACAGAAAGAGCCGAAACAGCAACAAACGACACGACAACAACAACCGTCTGCGGAGCCAAATCAGCAGAAGTTCTAAACACAAACCTGCTCCTCGTTCTAACCGACTGCGAATAAAACTGACCATCAAATCCTAACCATTTTCTCCGGCGAGAAGGCCGGAGAAACTGAGAACAGAGGAACTGTGAACGAAGATGGATGGACGGAGAACTGCAGGAGGTGAAGGAGGGTGATAATTGATGTGGATTAGGTTTAACGATGAAGATGGAGCTCCTCTAATTGATGTGGATTAGAGGAGGATATGGAGATGAATGTTTTGGATAGAGGAGAGAGTGAATGAGTGATATTTCAAGGTTTTAACATAGTATCAGGAGATTGGATGGAATTTGAAAATTTTCGTGACACAAAACCATGACAGTCAAGTTTGTTTGACGTCATCTTTTTTAATTTATGACGAAAAATTATTGACACGCAGAAAAAAGCGTCACAAATTTATTACTTTTTATCAAAGATGATATTTTTTATGACATACACTTTCGCATGTCATTAAATAGGTGTATGTCATAAAAATGTCAAGAAATGGTATTTTTCTTGTAGTGTTGTAGACTTTTATCTTCGTCATACGTAAATAAATAAACTTGAAACCGTCTCCACTCGTTTCAATTTTCATAACCGTTGAAATCAAAAGTAAGATAATCATTTGTCTAATCATTTCAAAGCTTGTATAAGTATTTACAAGCTTGTTTCAGCATTAATCATTTGAAAGCTTGTTGAAGTATTTGAATTGGGTCTCACATATTCACCCACACAAACACACACTTGAGCAAACAATGTTGATCTTCTTTAATCCCTTTCGCCTCTGTGTGACCCAACCATATGAGACCTTTGATCATTCTCAGTCAATTCTGAATCGTCGATCTAAAGTCTGCGAGCACTGCTCCCAGTATGTAATGCATTATTGTTCCATAACTATAAACAATAACATATAACTTTTTTACTCAATTTACTTGCAAAGGTTTGAATGATGTAATTCTAACATGTTTGCTTTATAGAAATCGATGAATATTATCTATTTTACCTTATTAAGTATGAGAGATGGATAAAAGGGTAAAATCATCTCCATTTTAAGATGGGAGTCCAAAAGCCCCTTTACAAATCTCTATTTTTTGTCCCTTTTCTTCCATTTATACCCCTCATGTACAACGTTTAATGACAATTGTACAAATCTCTAATGCACACCATGGTGAAGATGAAACACCCAAATCAATGCTTCCATGGGTTACGAATTCAGCTTTCATCACTCTTTAAAAGACCCAATTCAATGAAACAATGAAACACCCAAATCAATGCTTCCATGAGCAATTCAATCGTGCTGGCAATTGAATGAGGCAATTTAATTAATTCCTATAGCAATTTAAATGCGGAGGATAATGAATTGCTAATTGAAGTATGATGGAGGAGTTATGCACTACTTGCATCCCGACCACCTTCCACCAACCACCGATGAGGCCACCAATAGTCCCCAGCATCTTCACTGCATGTACGTTCTGAAGTCGTTTATTTTCGGTTAACTTTTATTGTTTTCAATTGTAGGTAAACATTGCTTGCTATTTATTGTTTTTTTTTTGTTTAGTTTGATAGTTTTTAAAGTTGGTTCATTGTTTCAAGAAACAAGAAATTATATTGCATTGTTGGTATTTAGATTCAAAAGTATGCCCGAAGAACATTGAGAAAATTTGTGATTTTTTATAAGATCTTTTTCTTTTTGGAAATTTGGTTCATTGTTTCAAGAAATTTGTGATTTTTTTTTTTTTTTTTTTTTTTTTGAAAATTTGGTTAGTTGCTTCAAGAAATTATATTGCATTGATGATATTTAAACCCCAAAGGTATAAACTTTTGCATTGTAGTTATACATAAGTTTCTGCCCAATATAGATATACTACAATTAGATTATTTTCTAAAGCCATAGACCTTCTTTAGTCAGGTTCTTGTCTCCAATTAGAACATGACCAGATGAGGTTTAATCACCCATTTAATCGATTACCATCTATGTGTTTCATAATTTTTCTTATAGCGATTTCAACCGAAACTGTCACCTTGATGAATCCACCCAACTGAGACAACTTTTATGCAACCCAAGGGTGAGGTAAGAGGCTAACCTAAGGTTCAACTTAAATGAAACCATGTTCTCTTAAGTTTATGGTCCACAAGAAGCGGTTTGGATAAATGGGAATTGAAACGGGTCATTTTTAATTCTTATACATACAATCAATTTAGACTTTGCATAACTCTTGAGTCGTTCTCCCCATTTGATCCATTCTCATTTTATATATAAAATACTACTTTATTTGACTATACAAATAATATATGACAAAATATGTATGCAATGAGGCATACCAGACTGCTAAATTTTTCCCTTACATTTGCAGAGAGAAATCCCTACATGTGATGCAACAATATCAAAATTCATCGAGGGTAGGACATCGTAGGTACTACTGGCGGATAGTTTGACGCAACAATACACATGTAAGACCATTTCTCTTATTTCAATCATCCAATGTAAAAGAAAAGTAAATACAAAAATAACCTGACTTGTGCAGGTTTTGAGCATCCATTGTTATAACAGAGGGTAACGACACTGCAACTACAAGAATGTTTGATCAAGCAGTTAAATCTCTGGTTGGCAAAGACTGCTCAGATTTGATAATTAAGGAAGGCTATACATGTTCTTTAGTCACCAATTTCCACCACTTATCTCTTTTATTGATTATAACCTTTTTTTTAACATTCTTTTGTAGGTTCAAGCTGTTGGGCTGCTATGCAGAACCCCCTAAAAAGAAAGTATACATGAATGCTCAGATGGGTGGCGGCAGTATGTGATTCTTCCAGGGCAAATCTACATTATATAGCTAATCAGGCTTATATGGTCTCGTATTGTTTTGCAAGATTAAAAATCAATTTGTGGCTAATTCATGAAGTACTAATTGTGTTTGGAAAAGAATTATGATCTCTGATAATCCAAGCTTATGCCAATTTCTTAAATGAATTCTTGTGTTTGAAAGAGTACATTAGAATGATGGCTAATTATACGGTTGTTGATTACGGTTGACGACATAAGCCTAATTTTCATGTTCATATTCTACCATATCAAAATAACCAAATGTCTAAAATATCCAACAATTAAAGCAAAAGCAAGAATTGCCGAATGTTGGTAACATTACGAGCCAAAACCGACTAAGTTTCAGTCGCGCAGGAAATGAGTTGGGTCATTTATAGTTGGATCTTTTGTGGGTTTTTTCTCGGTTGCTATAGTGAGTGTAAGCATCATAACAATCCGAAACTGACCAAAATTTCTACCGCATAGCGTTGAAACTAAGTTGGGTCAAATACAATATGAATTTTTTGGAGATTTTTTTTGTTGTTATAGCGAGCATTATTAGTACATCACATGTATGGCAAAAATGAGCTTAATAAACGTCTAACAATAGCTAGACTTTAACCCGCGGCAACGCGCGGTCTTCCCACTAGTACGTATTTACATATGAAAGAATAACCATCTTACATGGCATGGGGCATATTATAGCTACCTAGCTTGGGAAAATTGAGACAAAACAAAGAGAGAACGAAGAACATTCCATATATATAGGAAAGTATCATTTTCAAGTGGTGTCAAATTACAAATGAAACATAAGAGTTAATATAATACAATTGCGAATATTGTTCTGGATTGCTCTTCTTATTATCTTTGAACCGACCAACTAGGTTCTTCATGCACTAATGCACTAGATCCCATAAAAATTGTACTTATCGTGTATGTTATGTTACATGTCAACTTTTACTAGCATAAGGCATGCGAACCAGGCTTTTTCTGCATTCAAGATTGTATTACATGGGGACCAAGAATCCAAGATTACTCGTCTTTTCGAATTGGATATTGGTTTTGTCCACTTAGTTTGTATTATCGATAGAAATACAAAGCTACATGACGGCCTAGGGGCTATGTGATTTGTCATTAGAGAAATAAGGAAAGTTATGTTGAGAATGTTACAATGAATTTTTATCCATTCTATAATGACAAACTTCAATAACTACTACAAGTGTTGAGAAGTGTGCTTTGCATATTTCAGTAATGTTTTTTATGATTCTTTTAAGTAATGTACTGTTTCACGAATTAAAAGTCATAAAATTAAACCATGTTCTAGAAGAGTTTTAACCTCGAAAGGATTTTCTTCCTGATGGGGGCACTATCATCGTCGCATCAAGCTAGCATCCCTCCGGTATTCTTATCGGAAAAATCACAGAAATAAACATTCAAGATACATAATTACCAAAATAAATATTGTTATACGCTAAAATTTAGCCACTTAAACCGGCTAATACGTAGCCTTTTACTTTAAAGGTTGTCTTCGTGAATCCCCTAAACTTTAGCCATTTCAAGTTATACTCTTTTAATTTAACCGCTAAAGCTAAAGTTCTCTAAATCTTAGCCATTTCAATAAAAAAAAATCCAAAATAAATCAAACCCCTAAAAAAATAATAAATAAATCAAACCCCTAAAATATGCCATTTTCAATTTGAAACCCATAAACTTTAGCCATTTCAAACTGAGTAGCCCCATTTTCAATTTTAAACCCTAAGACTCTCTATAGTTCAACCGTTTCAATGAAAAAACATCCAAAATAAATTTAAGCTCTAAAGTTTAGCCGTTTACAATTTCATCCCTAAAGTTTCCTAAAGTTTGTCGTTTTCAACTTAACCTCTAAATTTAGACGTTTCTAAATAAAGCCAAATTGTAGCTTTTAAATTGCTTGGGGATCACGGTACAGGTTAGCCATTTAGACACGTGTAAAAAATGCAGACTCTTGTTTTTGATGAGATCCCTAGAGCTTAGCCTGCAAACATGTTTATTTTGGTTATTTTTTTTTTTTTTTTGAAAGGTTAATTTATTTTAAATCCTGTAGTCTGTGAGACTTGAACCCAAGACCTTCCACAACCTAGGTGTTTTAAAGGATTTGCCTTTGCCAATGGACCACCACCCCATTAGTGTTTATTTTGGTTATTAGACATAGTCAATGTTTATTTTGGTTATTTTCCCATTCTTATTTCTCTTATAAATTTTTATATAATTTATTAAATGACAATTTATTATTTCCAAAATTCCCTCACTTAGTCTTGAAACTAGCATGAGCGGTCAAACTTTGCCCATTTAAAGTGTACTAGATTATACCTCGAGAGCGTCCCGGGTTGAGAAATTTAATATGATACATCAATTTTACGTATGAAATAGACTGATGTATAACTCTAATATTAATATCTAACCTAAAACAAATTAACAATGTATAACTCCAATGCTAACACCTAACCTAAAAGAATGTAGAACTTTAATGTAACTCTAATATTAACACGTATCCCAAAGGCTAAACAAATATACAACTCTAACATACTAATATTAATACATAACTTAAAACAACGTCTAACTCTATTAACCTATTCGGCTCTGGTTGAAAAAAAAATTATATTTACTGATTTAAACATAATTAGTGACTTGTCTATACATGATTAATGATTTACCTGAACACTTTGTGTTTTTTCCTGTATGAACAAAACCCCACAAAAAAAATTTCTCCGTTTTTTATATAGCACTATGGTACTCGTTGGAAAGATAATAAAACGCTCGTTAATTTGGTGTAATTTTTTTCTTTAAAAAATCTCGTATATTAAAGATATTAACGTTTAAAAATTATGAAAGGAAACATGAGGGTGAAAAATCCAATTTTGTTTTTAAATTATTTTTTTCCTAAAATATCTCAATGCCACATGGGATAACACATGGCACACTCAAGGAAGAGAATGTCTCCTTGAGTGTAATGTCATTAAAATGGTTTTGGTTTATTATATGTACAGATATGAGAACAGTTGACTTAATTCAAAACCGAGAGAACCATTTTAGACCGTCGATTTCTGTAAGACAATTTTTTTTTTTATCTAAGACAATAATTTTTTTGTTAGCACATTTTCCTGTTAGGATTATTCCTTTTATTTTTTACATTTACACATATATGTATATAAGTATCCAAAACTAAAAAAATAATATTATACATACATCTATACTACTATATAGTGTATTCTAGATGGGCAATAAGGTAATTTAACTTCATTATAGAAGGACATCATTGTAATTTACATCAAATCATTAATACATTATTTAACACAAACTTCTAACTAATTAATACTTTATTTAATAAACTTATAATTCTAATTAAATGAACTAAATGCATTTTCTTAACAATAATTTTTATACTTATAAATAAAAAATAAGGTAGAGATAACCCCTTACCTCCTATCTTCCTGTTTTCGGTTCATGATGTGCAGTTTATCGTCTTTCAGTTGGGATGTTCGGACAAATGAAAGGAGATTATCTAGCATCTTAGTGTTAGCTTGTTGGAGGATATGGAAGGCGAGAAACGAAAAGGCGTTTGCAAAGACAAATGTGAAGATCATCGATATTATCTTGGATGTTAAGTCATTGGGTTTTCTTTGGTATAGAAGTAGGGGTAAAAGCGATGGTTTAGATTGGAAGGGTTGGAAATCTTTCAATTTTGATGTAATGTAATCTTTTGTGGGTGCGGCTATCTCCGCCTTGTAGATAGTTCGCTTTGGTGTGTTTTAATGAAGTTTGCCTTTCAAAAAAAAGATGACCCTTTTTTTCTCAAACCCGTTTGGGTTTAAAACAAGTTTGGGTTATTTTAAGTTCTTTGGCCAAATCGACACGGGCTAGAAACTACGATGGGCTAAAAATAAAACAAACCTCCTAGAAATGATTGGAGTTGGGGAAATTAAAGATTTTTTTTTATTTTTACAATATTTTAGTTTTAGGTTTTTTTTTTTATTAGTGTTATTATTACTATTTCGTCTACATTTCCATTTAACTATCATTCAAAATTGGTTTATCCCGTTGCGTAGCGCGGGGTCACTTCTATGTTTTGTAATGTACGTAGATTTCTCTCAGTTTTTAATTAGCCAAATATTCTCTCATATTACCACCCTAGATATTCATATGTTTATAGAGAAATAAAAAAGCTTAAGGTTGCAAAATGCAAACTATTTGAAAGTCAAGAGACTTATAATGTAACTTGTTTCCCATTTCTCTCTCTCTCCTCAGTAAAGCTGGCTTCTTTGCTCTGGTTCTAGAGAGAGAAACAACCAACCAACCAAACAAACACATAGTTCCATTCCATTATTGGCTTCTTTGATCATCATGTAACAACAAATCAATCCACCATATGTATGTTCTCTCTCTATCCAATTATTTCTCTTAATCTCTACATCAATCCTCAGTTCCAAATCTTCACATAATTTGTGCAGATTAATCTTTTTTGTATTTTATTATTCTTCCGTTAGGCGTAGTGAAATTCATCACAGATTCTAGGCGTAGATCATGAACTGAATTGAGCACAATGATTTATTTACGTTTTATGAGCTTGATTTTTCTTCAATAAATTAGGTTTATATCATTGATTGGAGTTTTTGCAGATTTATCTACTTTAGCTGTTTTTAGGTTGATTTTATCTGTTGTGATGAATTGAGTATAATGATTGATTGAAGGTTTTTGAAGGAATTTCAATGGTGAAATTTCATCTAGATTAGCAGATTTTAGGTTGATTGAAGTTATATAGCAGGAATCTGTCAGGTCAAATTTCATAGATTTTAGCGGGTTTTAGGTTGATTGAAGTCTGTATATCGTGTACTGAATTGAGTAGAATGATTGATTGATGTTTTTGCATGAATCTGTTGGTGAAACATCATCGAGTTAATCGGTTTTAGGCTATTTTTCATCTGTAAGTCGGGTACTTAGTTGAGTACAATGATTTATTGATGTTTTTGCATGAATCTGTTGGTGAAACATCATCGAGTTTATCGGTTTTTAGGCTAATTATCATCTGTAAGTCGGGTACTGAATTGAGTACAATGATTGATTGAAGTTTTTGCAGGAATCTAAACGGTGAAATCTGGCCAAGTTTAGCGGTTTTTAGGTTAATTATATTTGTGAAGCTTGTGCTGAATTGAGTAAAATGATTGATTGAAGTGTTTGTAGGAATATCGTCGGTGAAATTTCATCTAGTTTAGTTGTTTTTAGGTTTAATTTGATCTGTAAATCATGTATAGCTGAGTACTGAATTGAGTACAATGATTGATTGATTTGTGGTTGCAGTGAAGTATGGATCTGAATCAGAAGCGAACCAGGATGGTTGACCGAGTTGAATCAGTTGATTCCGATCTGGTATCCCCTGAGTCAAATCCAACTTGTCCGTTTCCGGATGAAGTTCTAGAACCGGTGCTCTCGCTGATCAATTCGCACAAGGACCGTAGTTCGGTGTCTCTAGTCTGTAAGGACTGGTACAACGCTGAGCGGTGGAGCAGGCGACACGTGTTTATAGGAAATTGTTACTCAGTGTCGCCTGAGATTGTAGTAGGAAGGTTTCCCAAGATTAAGAGTGTGACGTTGAAAGGGAAACCCAGGTTTTCGGATTTTAATTTGGTACCGGAGGATTGGGGAGCTGATGTTTATCCTTGGCTGAGTGTTCTCGCAAAGGCGTACCCGTTTTTAGAGGAGCTTAGGCTTAAAAGGATGGCGGTTAGTGATGAGAGTTTGGAGTTTCTGGCGATGAATTTTCCGGAGTTTAAAGCTTTGTCGCTTTTGAGTTGTGATGGGTTTAGTACTGATGGGTTGAAAGCCATTGCCACTCATTGCGGGTATGGTTTTCTGCTTTGTTCTCAATCTGTATGAATTTGTCAGTTTCAATTCTGCATGAAATGTGACTATAACTTAACTAAAAATCGTACTTTTCAAAATTTATCTCTCATTTAAAAAAAAAGGGGTGAGGCGTACGCCTTGAGGCGCGCCTCGAGGCGAAACTCTAAGAAAACGAGTCTGAGGCGGGCTCATGGGGTTCAGATAGTACACACGCCTCTAAGGGTTGAGGCGGTAAGAAAATGTGCGCCTCAGGTGGTTTAGGGTGTTTTGATGTGTTTTTTTTTTAGACTTTTGGATCAATTATTTATTTTTGATGTGTGTTTTCGATGTTTTAAACTTTTCTAGGTCAAGTATTTTATTTTTTTATAGATACATAATTTTTATATTTATTTTTTGACTGCGCCTTGAGCTTACGCCTCGGTTCGCCTCGAGGCTTACACCTCATGAGGCGATGGGAAAATGCCTCGAGGCTCATTTTCGTTCTTTTAAACTTTGCATCTCATCCACCATTTTTATCTTTATTTTACTCATAAACACTTATTTTATTATATTACTCGTTTTCTTACAATAATTTGATTGAGGATGAATAGTAGCTTCATATATAAAAAAAATGCTATAACAAATTTTCATATTATAAAATGGGGGTATAGATATGAAGGTTCTCATGTGGAGTGAAAAAGGACGTTTTTAGACATTTATTGTGTATTTTAATAATACGGGAAGATATGGTTGAGTTGAGTTGATGTGAATGCTCTTACTCACTGATACTTATTTTATTGTACTTCTCGTTTGATACACTCACAATATTTTGATGCATGATGAATAGTACCTTTTCATAAGCAATTTGTCAAATTATAAAAAAATGGTGATTCTGATGTAGAGTGAAAAAGGATGATTTTTAGACATTTACCTTAAATTTTAAAAATTAGGGGATGTATGGGGGAGATGTTGTGAATGCTCTTTGATCACTTGAATGTGTCATTTTGATGTGAAATTGAATCTCTTAAGTCTGTTGTAAGTGTTTGACAACTGGATTTAGTTTTGGTCATGGCAAATTGCAGTAGATAGTATAACATATCTCCAATGAGTTTCTCATTTGGTCGATTCAAAATTTATTTCTAAAACTATCAAATTTTACTTGAATTTATGTGTGATTTGGATGTCAAGTTTTAGCCGTTTTTAGATTATAAAAAATTATCTATATTTATTATTCAAATTCATTGGCATGTTACGCTTGTTATTATCAGGATTACTAAAATAAAATAGATCAGTTCTGAAAATTACAGCATTCGTTTTAGACCGACCGTAATGCTTCGCCAAATTTGGCGCCCCTCAGCCACTTGGCTGTTCCCCATTGGTGGAGCAAAAAGTTGGTACATTTCGCGTAGCTTCCCCCGTGAAAAATTTAGCGCCCAAACTGATTTTAGAGCAAAAATGCCCCTTGGGGCGGTGTAGCTTGTGAACGGGGTGCGAATGGGGCGCCAAAGGGGCCATTTAGCGCCCATTTGGCGAGCCATTACGCATGGCCTTAGTAAAAACTATTATCCATCTCCAATTAGCAAATTACAATGAAGTAAAATATGTTGCTATCTATTCAATAAAGGTTTTCTTCAAGTCAAGCGTTGAGGTTAGGCTATGAGGTGTACAGACATGAGAATGTTCATGTCTCAATGCCACCTAGGATGCCACCTAGGATGACTTTCATGTTCTCTTGGTTGAGACATGGTAAGGGTGTGGAGACACCACAAGGTCATGTCTCAAATTTATAAACCCATCCAATAAAAACAAAATACCTAGTGGTTTAAATAAAATAAAAAAAAACCAAGAAATTACCTCATTGGAGCGTCCCTAATGTTATGTGAGAGACGGGAGGGACGGGAGGCCATGAGACGGGGGAGAGGACATGGAAGGGGGGCGGTGTGAGGAATGGGGACGGGGCAAAATGAAGGGGACGGGGGGAGTGGGGCGTCTGTGCACCCTCCAGCCTTATTGGAAATGTTTCATTCTAGAACAGTATTTCTTGGTCATCAATCAATATAAACAGTAGGATATGGTGTTTGATGAACATGGATCACAGAAAAAAAAAGCCAGATCTTTCATGATTTGGGTTTGAAAAAGTTATGGTTTATTTCTTTGCCTTGATGGTTGCTTTCTTGATGTGACACTGACACATGACCTCTCTTTGAACATTATTGGATCATCAAACATGCATTTAATTTGGCTTAAAATATTTGTGATGGTTTGTTAAAGAAAAGTGAACAATGGAGGTTATGTTTTTGAGTTTTTGATGCTATACATGACCTGCAGAAAAATGAAAAACACATAATTCCCATGGAAATCATAACTGTCCAAACCTTTTATTTGTCCGTGAATTTCAACCTACTTTGATCTTTACGAGGTCCAAATTCCATAGTTATCAAAGGCGTGAGGCGCACTCAAGGCGCTTAGGCTCCGCCTGTAGCCTAGGCGAGAAGCGCAAAAAAAGCGTGGGCCTGAAAAATAAAAAAACGCAAATAAAAAAATCACCAAATCATTACAAATAACAATCATCTTATAAAATAATATAAACATAAACTGACTGATTTAGCCATACCTGTTAAAAGGATTAACACGCTTTTGGTAACTATGTAATTGACAAAATCGGTTGATGTTAAATCAATGTGTTAAGGTGTTTATATATTGAAGAATAATTCAATATCTATAAGTGTTTTAAAAATCAAATATATTTAAAAAAAAAAGATTTGATTGAGATTTAGATATATTTCTATAAATTGGTAAGTATTGGTCGATTATATTAGTCAAGGGATTAGGTTTTAAAAATCAGGCCGTGGCTTTTTGTTTTTTCTAGGAGGGAAAAGTGGGATCTGGTGGCTTCTAGGAAATTGGTCGCCTAGGCGGTCAAGGCGATGGCTTTTGATAACTATGCCAGATTCTAGTGTTGTTTTGGACTAAGATGCTTGGTTTAGAAAGGCGTGAGGCACTCTGGGGCATTTAGGTTCCAAAAGCCGAGGCACACACGTCACTTCATTTAGGCGTTACCCTATGTACAACCATAGAAGCTTTATCTACATATACAACAAGATGCATATCTTTCACTCGTTTTACATATCAACCATTTTATCATATAACATTTCATAATTTCGTTCCTTTTACATATTAGCCTCCTCCAGACCCTGATTTAGATCAATTCTGACGTAGAGGTACATGAGGCACTGCCTCAAGCCCCTGAACTATTTTCCAGTTCGCCTCATGCCACGAGCCTTTTTAAACCAAGGAACTAAGATTAACATTCCAACTACTTTATCCTTTTTGTATGGCGTGTAATATGCTTTTTTAGAATATTGGCTTTTGTGCTCTGTGTTGAATATTGATATCTTTATAGGAACTTAACTGAGCTCGACATACAAGAGAATGGAATTGATGATCATGGTGGGGATTGGTTAAGTTGCTTCCCTGAAAGCTTAACCTCATTACAAGTGCTAAACTTTGCAAGCTTAAGCAGTGAAGTCAGCTTCATTGATCTTGAGAAGCTCGTTACAAGATGCAAGTCATTACGCGTTTTGAAAGTCAACAGAAACATCAATCTTGATCAATTGCAAAAGCTTCTTTTACGAGCCCCACAGTTGACAGAACTTGGTACTGGAACATTTACCCAAGATCTTGTTACCCGTCCCGTTGCTGACCTGGAAGCTACTTTCGGAAACTGTAAAAACCTGCTAACTCTCTCGGGGTTATGGGATACTAATTCCCTCTATCTACCAGTTATCTATCCTGCGTGTGCAAGTCTCACTTTCTTAAACCTGAGTTGTGCAGTATTACGCAGCTTTGAGCTAGCAATGCTTCTCATGCACTGCAAAAGTCTACGACGCCTCTGGGTAACTAGTTTCAGATAAAAATCTTGTCGGAAAAAAAAAAAAACCAAGTTGCACATTATGCATCAACTTGTGTGCTTGGATAAACTAACTAAACTTTTATGTTTATATTTCCACAGGTTCTTGATACTGTAGGGGATACGGGTTTAGAAGCAGTTGGATCATGGTGCCCATTGCTTGAAGAACTTCGGGTCTTCCCAGCTGACCCTTTCGAGCAGGAGGAAGTTGCAGGTGTGACCGAATCAGGTCTTGTCGCGGTTTCTCGCTGCTGCCCGAAACTTCACTACATCCTCTACTTCTGCCATCAAATGACAAACGCTGCTGTGGCAACTGTGGTGCAAAACTGCCCTGGTTTCACCCACTTTCGCCTCTGCATAATGAACCTCGGTCAACCAGATTACCTAACCAACGAACCCATGGACGAGGCTTTTGGTGCTGTGGTCAGGACCTGTCCCAAGCTTCAAAGGCTTGCGGTTTCCGGCCTTTTGACCGATCTAACCTTTGAGTATATCGGAAAATATGCAAAAAACTTGGAAATTCTGTCTGTTGCTTTTGCAGGAAGTAGTGATTTGGGGTTGAAGTATGTACTGGGAGGCTGCCCGAGACTGAGGAAGCTCGAGATACGAGACTGCCCGTTTGGAAATGCTGCTTTGCTTTCAGGTTTGACCAAATATGAATCAATGAGGTCTCTCTGGATGTCAGCTTGTAATTTGACTTTGAACGGGTGTCGGGTGTTGGCTAAAGAGATGCCTAGGTTGAACGTAGAAGTCATGAAAGATGAAGATAGCGAGGACAGCCAGGCTCATAAAGTGTATATCTATAGAACCGTGGCTGGACCACGAAGGGATGCACCACCCTTCGTCCTGACCCTCTGAGTTCACAAAACTGACATGGTAAGCCCTCTCTATAAAGTTGGCTGCTTGAACAACCTGTACTTTCTTAAAATAAGGTTCTATTGCAGTAGCGTTTTCATGAGTATATTGTAACTTTTAATTAAATTCGTCCCCACCATCAAGCTATACATAGGTCTAATCTTACCGGTTTGGTCAAAAGTTTGACCGTGCGGGTGTCTAGTCAGCTTGCTGATGTTGATCTGGGGTAGAACTCTAGTTTTCTTTTGTGCCTTTTTTTTTTGGTTCACTTGGACAAATTTAGCATCTTGATGTGTAGTTAAACTTTGATAATGAAGTGTAGTAAGTTTGAATTGTTCTGATGGTTTTGTTGTGAATCTTGTGTGATGTATACATGTTTCATAAGGTTGTTAACAGTGTTGCACAAACAGGATTAGACCCTAGAACGCTCCTCAGCCCGGGCTATAACCAGTTCTAAGAAGCCTGGTCCTGCTAGGTCTGCTCCTAAGGCTCACCGGTTACACCCGCTTGGGGTCCACTGAACGATATAGGAGAGAAAGATATAGACGAGCTGATAAGAACTTGAGAATTTAGATGGAACAAAAAATAAATAGATAGATGGTAGGCCTGATTCAAGAGGGCAAGTCTCCAAAATACAAAGTACTAATATTCAAATTAACAAGACAAGGAAACTAGAAACAGTAATCAAGTATTTAAACATAAAATTTGATGAAGCATTTAGCTAGACTTTGATGAAGCAATTACTAACCATTTAGTTTCCTCCAACTTTTCAATACCATTTGTCCCTTTACATCCCCATATTCAACATCATAGGAGTTGGATTCGTACCACGCGGCCTACGTTAGCTATTTGGGTTCTTATCAATACTTCTAGCCCGAAATATCGACTTGTCCTCAAGTCAGATTGACGGGCATTATTTTACCGGGCAATAAGCCATTCTATGGTTGTCGAGATCTGTCCCTTCGTTGATCTTCAAGTTGTATGCTTCCAGAAATCACGAGCTTTAACAACTTTGGTCAAGTTGAGACCTATATTAAACCTATTACAAGTACGCTAGTGGGCCGACCGACACCAGATGAGAGTAAGTGTAGCCTCCCTTTCCAATTTTCAAAATGGCTGGACCATTCCATCCATGAGGTCTAAGCCATTTATCAGTTTCATCGGCCCGTGAAATCCTGTGAAGTGAATAAAGAGGGAAATTGGTATGCAACAACTTAACAGGATTCTGGTCTTTTTCCAAATCCTCCGCTTGTAAATTGGTACGCATCAAGTTCACGGTAATTTGGTCTTTTTCCAAATCTTCACCTTCAAGTGAACATCCAAAACATGCTCATATCGAACTTTGGTCTTCAAATGAACATCTAACACATTCTCAGATCGATCTTCGATCTTCAATTGAACATCCAAAAACCAAACTTTGTCAATATCAGGGTTGTGGTTGCAGATTTCTTCTTTCACGGGCTCTTGATTGTTGCAAGAGGGGTGTTCCCATCATCACGTTATTGAGTGTTGCAATGTCACCCCTCAATCGCGACTCTATGGTGTCGAGCTTCGCAAGGATGGTGGACAACTGAGCAGCAATTTGATCGGACGAAGAATTGCTACCACAGCTACCCTGGGATTGCACCATTGTTCTCTCAAATTCCCGGCAATGGAACCAATGATAGGAACTTGAGAATTAAAATGGAACAAAAAATAAATAGATAGATGTTCGGCATGATTCTAGAGGGCAAGTCTTCAAAATACAAAGTGCCAATGTTCAAATTAACAAGATAAGCAATTACTACCCTCCAAGTATTCAGTTTCTTCCAAGTTTTCAATACCATCGCCCCTTTACATCCCCATATTCAGTATCAGGGTTGACCGGGTCAAACCCAAATCCAAAGATAATGCGGATCTGTTCCATGGGAGTTGGGTTCGATCACGGGGCCTAGGTTAATTATTTGGGTTCTTATCACGAGCCTATGACACTTCAAACGTAGAGGGCCCCTCTTATTTGACTTTGCCCAGTGAGTCGACTGTCCAAGTTGGACTTGGTCGACCCACTAGGATTAGATATAAATGCCCCGTGTAAAAAGAGACTTAACCCTTATTAGATTCTTTTTCCTATATTAAGACTATTGACAAAATCAAACCCCCAAAATTACTACATTTTATGTGTTTTTTAAGAAGCCAATAGGTGTTGTTTTGGTATTGATATGTGTTATTTAGAGCTGCTGGTGTTATCTAGTTTCTTACATTATGTGAATTTAGATAAGTAGCCTGTAGACCATAGATTCAAATATTATTTTAACGAAATCCTAAATGCATATCGTTTTAAATTAAGTGTTGTTTCCCTTTATTTTTTTTTACTTATTTATGCTTTAGACATTCACGGTGCAAGACTAGTTTCATGCATTCCTAATCACTTCCAAGTCTTTTATCAAATAATATTACATTCAAACAATATTCATGAAAACACACATTCTTATTTTGACATACATTAAACACAAATTACATACATTATGATTTATGTGAACAACAATCCCAACATACAACTTATTAATTATAGAAAACCGTAGGTGTATGAATACACTTATTCTTTAGAACTTGTTATGAAGAACTGTATGATCAGGTGATTGATAATCCCTTCTTCATCCAGACTCCTTTCTCGTTGCAAGGAAAGAGCGACAGCCTCGGACATTTGACTTTCTCTAAAGACTTCAGTTTCGGAAACAAATTATGCAATTCTCTCCATTCCAAATTTAGTTCCTCCAAGTACTTCAATCGCAATACCTCAACGTTCCATGTTTCTTTGGGCAGTGAATCATCGCTTTCAAACATTTCCTGATATTGACCGAGGTCTGAGAACTGTCCACCACGAATGTATAACTTCTTTAACCCCTGAAGGTTGCCTGCGGTCAGCCAATGCGGTGTCACAATGTGGGGGAAACACTTGAGGTCAAGTTTTTCAAGTCGCATACCTAATGTCGAATTATTGAAAGCATTCATTCTTCTCATTTTCCCTTGTACCCACTGCTTTTTTGGTATAAATCCCATAACTTTGGATGCTTGATCGTGCTTCTTATGATCTCCATTGCCTTGTTTTTCCGTGTTTGTGAACGTCGACTCATGCCCACCCCACAAGATTGTTAGCTTACGAAGCGTTTCTAACTTCTGTAAGGACTCAAGATGTGTTTCTTCAGGGAAGTTTTTCATATGTGTGTACATGCTAAGCTTTCTTAAGTTTTCTAGTTTACTCAAATCATGCAGAGTACACATGTCTTTTCCTGGCATTTCCACAACTACAAAACCTTTTAGGACTTGAAGGGATTTAAGATGCGAAATCTCTTTTGGTATTTTCCTTAGCAAGTAACATTCAGACATATCCAAATGTGTCAAACACTTGAGTTCACCAATGGTTTCCGGAATTTCCTCAAGATTGTGGCAAGATCTAAGGTCGAGAACAAGAAGGCTTTTGAGTTTTGAGATAGAATCTGGAAGAACGGAAATCCTTGAAACTCCTTGAAGGTTAAAGAACCGCACATTGTTCATATAGTCGAAGCTCTTAAAAAACTCGACCTCCTCTACCTCAATATGGTGAGTAGCCGAGCTTTGCCACTTTCCTAAGAAGAGAACGTTTAAGTTTTTCATTCGTAAAAACCATTCGGGTTTAAACTCCAGAATTACGTCCCGAACATTAAACAACATATGAAGGTTCTCCCATGGAATTTCTCTTGATAGCCCACTACCCATCAAACACACCTTATAAGACTTTGTGGTTAACTTCTTTCTTTTGTAAAAATAGTATGCTTTCATTTTATCAATTGGTTCGCCGTTACGATTAAAGAGTGGTTCGCCATCACGAGGAACGAGTTCTTCGCCTTCTGAAGGAAGAGCCACGAATTGAAGCGAATCATCGATCGCAATCGTTTTTGTTATGTCGTTCCCTTCTTTATCATAGAAATGAAAAAAGTCTTCTGGTTTACCAAGGGGATGGATAACTGGCATATCTTCTGGGCTTTCAATCTCATCAAATTTACCAAAATCTTTTGGTTTACCATACTCATCAAAATCAAAGAACTTTATCTCGTCTGCAATCATAACCAATGCAGCATGAACCATCGTGTTCATTCTGCAATTCGCCACATAACGTTTTGAACGTTTAGAAACAGCCTCAATGAAACCCAAATCTATAAGTTCGTTGAAGATATCATTGGCATTCTCCTCAGCAGTATCATCTTCTCCCGGAATAAGCCCTTCTCCAATCCACCAGTAAATCACTGACCTTCTACTTATGGTTGCATTTTCCGGGAACACAGTGAAACATAGCAAACAAAGCTTCAGTTCAGGTCTGAGTTCGTTAAAACGTAGATGTATGGTATTACAAACAGAACTCTTATAGAAAAGTTCGTTATGTAATCGCGGCATATTTTTCTGCAACTTAGTGGAAATGTCGTCTTTACTTTCAACACCAAGTTGTTTCTTTTGTTTTTCGGTATCATCGTACGTTATGTACCTTGCCGGAATCTGAAGCTTTAATTTGGTTACAGTTCTCTTGAGAGTTTTTAGCTCCTTTATGCCATGAGGTTCCTTTATTAACTTCTCATATCGCTCTCTGACTCTTTTGGCTTCCTCATCTATCGTTTTCCCGTGTTCTCCAAGTTTAGGACAATTTTTCCTAACAAG
Source organism: Ambrosia trifida (assembly GCA_028751855.1). NCBI lineage: Eukaryota > Viridiplantae > Streptophyta > Magnoliopsida > Asterales > Asteraceae > Ambrosia > Ambrosia trifida. The sequence continues at coordinate 128,618,293 of CM054128.1, read as the reverse complement.
TTCTATTTCTTGATATATCAAGGTTCTAAGTTGATCCGCGTCACTTGAGGATTTCTTCTTGTCTTGTTGTTGGTCAGTGCTGTCAGTTTCCGCAATCTGATTTGTGCCTTTCTTAACGTCGTCATCCTCTTTTGAAGAATTGGCTTGATCATCCAAGTTAGAATTTGTGCCTTTCTTAGCGTCGTCATCCTTTGCTTGCTTTGTTTGTGGTTCAGTGCTGGCAGTTGTAGTACTTTGATTTGCGGGTTGCTTAGGGTCGTTATCAGCTTTCGAAGGATTAGCTTGATCAACAACGTTGGAATTTTTATTCGAGGTTGGAGCCATTGGGGTAGAACTTTTAGGTGAGTCATCAGTGACGACCGTGTTGGGTTGTTGGCCAGTTTCCGCACTCTGATTTGTGGCAACCGGATCGGATGATGGACCAAGGGAAGGAGTGGTGGAAGATTTGTCAGGTTCAGTAGTTGTGTCTTTAAGTTTAGGTTTAGAGGTGTCATCATTCTTGTTTCCATCTAAAGTAGTTGTTTGAAGGGGTTCTTGAGGAACTTTGTCATTTGGTGATGATGATTTATCCTGGTTGTGATTATCGTCCTTTTTAATATCTTGATTGTCGATGGAGGTATTGGCGGTTTGCGATGGCTCGCCGTTTTGGACCGAGCTATTATCCTCGGGCATAACGCTACAAATAAAACACTATATATAGTTAAATGTCATTCACATGCAATGTAATTTTGATAGTAATTTTCGTCTTTATGCAATGTTCAAATAAAAAAAGAAAAAAAGAAAAGAAATAAGAAGGTCATGTCGTGCTAGAAATTGGCTCATTTTGCGAAAGTAGAGGCAAATTTCCCAAAAGTGTAGTGAAAAAACCTTGTCGGAAATCATTTAACCAAAAAAATCACAGAGTGTCATTTAGTCATTCCTAACCATTTTACGTCAATTTTGTCACAAAACCTATTTCTTTAATAAATTTTTATTATTATTTTAATAATAAAATAATTAATCATGTTAGCGCATTTTGGTGTGTCCACTAGATGTAGTTGTGTGCAAAGCAGGTTATTATGTTGTAATATGTGTTTATGATTGAAAGGATAGTGATTGAGTATCTAGTGATGATTGAATGTTTATTGATTGAGCTCGATCACTAAGATAACAACCACATATAAATACTTGATCACAAAGCAAACTTCATAACCGTCTTGGTTCATCCCTTAGAAACCTTTCAACCCTTAAAGAGTCAAATCATGTAGAGATTGTGTGCTTGGAAAATACTTTTGAAACATAAAATTCAAATTAAAAAAAAAAAATAGTATACCAGCGAAAATGTTCCGACGAAGTTCAAATGTCAAGTTATTGTGACAAAATTTCGAGATATTTAAAAACAATTAGCGAGGAACTTATGAGGAAATTTATAAATTGATAAAAAAAATGTTTGGTAGTGATGAAATTTTGACAAAACCTAAAAATTAAGTTTAAAAAAAAAATCAACAACGAAAGAGTCCTGACGAAGTGTAAAAAATAAAATTAGAAAAGCAATTTAGCAATAAAATCTAACGAAATGGATAAATAAATTAAAAACATTACTTGAAAATAAGTTGTATATAAAATGAATATTGAATTTAAAAATCATTGATAATTATTTTTAACTTATTTTTTTAATAGCGCTCTCATAATAACCAAAAGTTAATCAAGTTAGTTTTTACTGACGTGAACTATCTACGTGGTAAAAACATCAATGTTTTGCTTATGTGGTAAAAAGTTAAACTTTTGCTGACGTGAATTGCTTGTGTGACAGGTGTGGACTGCTTATGTGGCAAACCACTACAGTAAAAACTAAATAAGTTAACTTTAGTTAGTATGAGATCGATGGGAGAAATAGGTTAAAAGATGAAACCGCAAGATGAGACCGCTAGCAGTGATTTTTGAAGGTGAAACCGATGGCAGCTAATAACCAATAGTTGATATTATTTAAATTCAATTTTCCTATATAAAATAAAATCCATGTTTTTCGGAATTAAAGAAAATACTAATAACTAATAGAAACATAATTAACCAAATAAAAAACATATGGGAAATTATTAGTGACCAAAATCACTAAGTTTTGCTAAAAGTTTATTTGTCATACCTATGAAAATTATGAGAATTTAGGTATAACACTCAGAAAATAACCAGGAAAATGACACTACACTAAAAACAAACTACTAATCCATGATTTCTACTATTTCTAATCATTTTCGTAATTTTAGGAGCAAATGTTAATTCAAACCATTATATATGAGTGTCGTTTGTCATGTAATCATTGTCCCAAACACAACTTAATTGCTTCATCTATTGCTATTGTCATTAGCATGGACTAAACATCGCATAAGGGAAAACCAGATTTTCGGTAATCAACCCGACCTAAAGCCTCTTAAAATTGATAAATAGGTGTGATAATTCTTCGATACATTTCTAAATTTGAGATTTTCAAATTCCTAAGGTTTTTGTTTTTCTGTAAATTGTTAAAAAAATAAAAAAAAAACATGTGTAAAGATATTACCTGCTGCTTCCCACTTTCACTCCCTGAAGCTTTTTTTTGGCATCTTGAGTTCTCTGTTTTAGCTCGTTCAAAAGCACGCTCTTCTTTTTCAACAACTTTTTCATCTTCTGTTCCTAGATATTAATAGCAAAACTTAATATATTATTAGAGAAAACAACTTTGACGGATGCACTTCCAACAATTTACCCACAACATTCACTATTAAGGGTACATGGCGGTCCGTGATATTATGAAGTGATGGACATGCTCGCAAACACTGCCCCACGCTGGCCGTGATGGAGATAAAGCTCCAAATTGGTCACATGGCCGCAATATAAAAAAAACTAACTTTTACCATATATACATATATAGGATGAAGATATGCTACAAATGGTCGAAATCATAGAAAGGTAGAAAGTAATGTGGTGGTGAGACGCGAGTTTTATACAAAATGATATTAACAGCATTCATAGTAGAATCTCCGTCTATATAACTAAACTAAAATCACTACATTTTCTCTTTCCTTTTCAATTAAATATTATATTTTTATTTACTTTTATCATTACTTTTTCTCTCTCCTCCACTCACAACCATTTTCAAAATTAAAAAAAAAAAACTACAGAAGGCGAACATTGTCACCTCAAAATTTACTGATGATGAATAATATTTTCTCTATTTTCACTCATAACCACTTTATATTATATAGAGAACATGTTCATACGCAGGGGCGGAACCAGGGGAGGGTCAGGAGGGTCCGCTGACCCTCCGGCCGACCAAATTTCCCGTTAACTTAGCATTACGAGGAATCAACTTTTTAAATGTTGGGCCCTCTAAAATGAGTCTTGGGTGGTAAAATTGAGGTAAAAAAGGGGAAGATTCACCATCAGATCTTTCTCAGGCGGCTTCAGAACACTGGTCATCGGCTGGTTAATTGCTAAAGAAGAAAGGAGGAGTGGAGGTGTGGAGGACAATATGAAAAAATAATACGGAGTAAATTTTAGGGTTGGGCTTCTTTTAAATAAACCAGACCCACTGATAAAACTTAAGATATACTATTTTATTTATTTCATGCTAGTTCACGAGAATGACTACTGATGCTTTTTTATTCAAATTGCTACTAGCACTATATGTATTTAGTTTTGAAATAATTTAGTACTTTTAGTTTAGATAAAAATTTAAATTTAGATTTTTATTTGAATACATTACCATATTAATTTATTTTAAATGGGACGTAGTGCAAATTCTATGCCGTAATTTATAAAAAAACGTAATCATACACAAATGTCAATCGCGAATTTTTTTACAATGAAATGCTGATAAAAAAGGCGATACTTCATTTCAAAATGTAAAATAAAACTATACCAAAATGAAGGATATGTTCTCTATCCTCATCCAAATATTACATTAAAAATCAGTACATTTTCTCTCCGCTATTCAATAAAATAATACCTCTTTATATCTTTATAATTACTTTTTCTTTATTCTCCACTTAATAATAAAATAAGTCTTAAGTAACCCGTGTTGTGAGGGCATAAAACCGTGCTATCATGCAGAGTGGAGCGAAAGCCATGCTCCAACGTTGTAGGAGGGTGTAAAATCGTGATAGTAACCAAAATTTCACTAAATGACAATCAGGTAAAATATATGGAGTGGAACAAAAAAATTATTAAAAAAATAAAAAGCACTAAAAAGATGAAACAATTACTAATTCTAACTATGTTCTAAATTAATAAAATAATAATAATAATAATAATAATAATAATAATAATAATAATAATAATAATAATAATAATAATAATAATAATTTATATTATTATTAATATTATTATAATGAGATATAAAGATAGAAAAAAGAAAACAAAAGTATAAAGACAGAAAAAAGAAAACAAAAGTATCATTTGTATTTACAAGAGAAGGGAGGTATGTGTAACACTGTAAAGATTATTATACTTATACAAATAATATATTTACAAAAAAATTTGAAACCTTAAAGATGACATATTAATGATCAAATGTTATAAGTCGACTGTGACATTGAGTTATTAGAAACACATGTCATATTTAACATAAAAAAAATTAGAGAATTAAGGAAAAAATATTAAAATCGAAACCAAACCACTATGGTGTGAAAATTATCAAAGTTGAATAAACTTTCAAATTAATAAAACTAGTATTAAACTCCTCGCGTTGCTGCGGAGGGCATAAAACCGTACCAAATAGCATTAATGCCACATTGTTCTCAGTGACCAACAACACCGAAAAAACTTATAAAAAATATAAAAAACCAAAAAGAATAAACTGAGTGAAATATAAACAGTGAACCATGTTCACCCGTTGCGGTGCGAGAATACGCAAAAATTAAGCTGAAACTTAAAACACAGCGTGACCGTTAGATGAAAAAATAGAGGTAAAAGCATTAAACTACATACGCACAAACCACTTGTTCAAACTAAAAAAATGTAGGGGTTAAATGTAGAATATAAAAATTATTAGGGTTAAAAGTATAAAAGAAAAGAAAAAACAAAGTATGGTACAACCTACAAAACATGATGTACAACTTTTTCATGCACAAAATACTTGTTAAGCATGATGTATAACCCCATGAAGCACAAACTCTTTGTAAAATAATATATATATATATATATATATATATATATATGTGTGTGTGTGTGTGTGTGCTAAGTATCGGTAGAGAACCCACGTTTTTTAGTAAACCCTAGAAAACACTATTTCCCGAACTTTTTTTTATTTGAAAATTTTAGGGCATGTAATATAAATGTTTTTAAGAGTTTTGAGCCAAAAAACCGAAAAAGCTCCGATCGTTTTTTTTTAAATAAATAAGATGTGCATCGTAACATATGTTAGCATATGTTTACACTGGTAACATATGTTACGGTGCAAAACTTATTATTAAAAAAAAAAACGATCGACGCTTTTTTTATTTTTTTGGCTCAAAATTCTAAAGAACGTGTATGTTACATGCCCTAAAATTTTCAAACAAAAAAAAGCTCGGGAAGTAGGTTTTTTAGGAGTTTTCTAGAGTTTTCTCTAAATTTTGAGATTCTCTGTTAATCCATACATTGATAAACATTTCAATAGGTGTGTATGAGTCTTATGTATTATGTGCGAGTCACACATAATTTGAAGCCAACACGACAAGAAACCTACCCTCTCCGTCTCATTTTAAATGTTCATTTTTCTACTTTTTGTTGTCCCAAATTAAATGTTCATTTCTAAGCAATTTTTAGTTTTGTCAATAAAAGACAAAAGACAATAAAAAATTTGAAATAATAACTTGAGGATATTATTTTCATTCTACAATATACAAACAAAGATTTATTAATCTGTGTGTTTGTGGGCCCAATAACATTTAAAATGGGACGAAGGGAGTAATATAGTGTCACATATGAACCACTTAACACAACACGATTTTTTTTCTTCACTAATTACGTTTCTATAACCCAAAATGTTACTTTATTTCATTTTATCACAAAATTAGTACTCTTAGATTATTTACAAAGTTTAAATAAACAAGTATAATATCAAGTTTACTGATCATTTCTCTTTTACCATTTATAATTTTCTTTAAAACAATATCCATTAAGTTTAAATTATGGCAAAGAAACCATTATAATTAAACACACGGATCAACCTAAACACAATAAATTTAGCTAAATACGTTTGTGGATCTAACCGGTAACTGACCCAATCCATTTATACTGAAACTCAAACCCGTAAATTTGGTATATAATTTGTTGTCTTGTAAAGAATTGAGAGAGCGGACCTGAATAGAAGAACTCGAGCCCTTCCTGTCCGGTAGTCGATCACAAACGGATATATTTATATGCCAATTTCGATATTGCCTGATTGTGGAAATTGTTTACAATGTAGGTGAGCAAATGGATATATTTATATTCCAATTTTGATAAAACGGGATTCTTGCGCATGGTATGAAACAAAAAGAAATTTTAGAATAAGAATCTTTTATTGTTTTGTTGTTGTATTGTTGCAAGTTATACCCTTCAAGATTCTTCCTCCTCGCTTTTAGGGGTATCTAACTTAAAAGTCTGAAAGTCGAATCATATTCGAATTTTTATCGAAAAACATGACTTGTTGTAATTGGTTTGAATTTGACTAAATTTGATTTAATTTGAATTAGCTACAAAAGAATAAACCCAATATCCAGAATTTTTTTTCAATGATGTTCTAATTTCATAGAAACGTTCATAAAGTCCCTCTCTTCCCCACCTACTACCACCTTACACAGTGTTAACTCGCAAAATTTAAAACGAAACTTAAAAAAAAATTGCGAAGGATGAAAAACATACAAGACCAAACATGAAAATAAAAAAGTTTTAAGATTAAATACATTTTTTAAAACACTTGAAGTATGAAGTACTAAAACAACTCAATGTACAAAATGAAGTGCAACACTTCAATGCACAAAATGATAATATCTCTTAATTCAATGTAAATTTACGTGTTATTAAATACGAAAGTAATAATATATATAGGTAGAAGATCACGTAGGAAAATTGTTTTTTGAAAAGAATTAAAAATTGACATGTAGCTATCATTATTTGAATTTACGAATGATGTTTTGAGTTGTTTTGGCTTGAAAAACACTACACACGACAAATTAAAGCACAATGCAATGTATTATAATCATTAAATTTAAAACACAGTTAAAACACATTAGTTAACACTTAAAACACACTGCTTAATGTTCTTAACATGATGTTTTAAGTTTTAAGCTAAAATACATTGTTTTCGGTTTTTAATTATAAATATTGGTATTTTTCTACGCAAAACAATATAAAACATCATGAATAAGTTAAAAATGGTGCATACATGTCAATTTTTAATCCTTCTCACACTTCTCACAAAAAAACTAGTTTTTTATTTTTATTTTTTTAATTTCTTTTGCTAAATCGCAGGTTTTCTTGCAAGAATGTTTTTATTTTTTTCATTTATACATATATGTATATTGCATTATAAATATGTGTATATTACATTTTCCAGTTATACATATGTGTATATTCTCAATCATATATGTACTAGATTATACCATGGGAGTGTCCCAGGGTTGAAAAATCTAATATGACACATCAATGTATAACTCTAATATTAATATATAACTTAAAACAATGTACAACTCCAATGGTAACATCCTAAAGGCAAAAAAAAAAATGTAAAACTCTAACATACTAATATTGATACATAACCTAAAACAATGTATAACTCTAATATTAACACCTATCATAAAGGCTAATTAAAAAGCATAACTCTGATATCAATATTCAATACCTAAGCTAAAACTATGTGTAACTCTAATATTAACACCTATCATAAAGGTAAAAAAATGCATAAAGGTAACAATAGAAGCAACTTTGCAATTAATTAATAACTAAACTAATCTTATATAACCTACCAGAGTTTAAAGGTATGTAATAACTTCCCCAATAGTAACATTATCCAAATCACCAATCTCATTGACCTTCTCAATACTATCTATACTAACCTCAAACCAACTCGCTAACAACTCGACACGACGATGTAAACCTTTTGGGTCGATTAATAATTATTTTCACACCTTTAAACATTTTTTAACTTCTACATATATATTGGATAAACATTGCCAATTATTATCATTAGAATAAAGAAAAGTAATGAATAAACATTAATGTAAAGAAAAGGTTTTCAGAATACCTGTTGCTAATGTCGAGATTACTGAATACACTTTTCTGATTTTGTGATTGGTAAGCCTATTTATAATATTAGTATTGTAAACAAAACAATAAGTCTTTATTTTAATTTAGTAGATATCTCTTAAAAAAAGTTGAAGATATATTTTGGTTTTAAATGAAGAGATAAATATCTACCAACTTTTTTTATTATCTTTGCTGAGGTTACTCCTTTTATTTGTTAAACTTTTGAAGATATGTTTCTCTATTTACAAATACTAATTAACTATATCGTAATATTACTTCAATAATTTCTATAAATTAAAACAACTAAATATAATGCAAAAATAAAACAAAACGAAAAACAATCAAGTAATTGAAATAAAGACTTTATTAAGATTATATTCACCATCTTCAACTCCTATCAAAACAAAACAAAACGAAAAACAATCAAGTAATTGAAAATCCCTGCAAATTTTGATTTTAATAAATAATAATTATATATTAAAAAAATAAAAGAAGAATAGTAGGAAAAGTAGGAAGAAGCTTTGATCTGCTGCTCGATCTGAGTCTCAAGACGCCGACCTAGGTTTCCATACACCACCCCTTTAATCAAACTAATGAAAAATAGGAAGAAGGTAACCGACGTTAGGGCACAGAAAAGTAGGAAGAAAAACAAACTGACGTTCAGATTGAAGAAGCTTACCGGTTTTGTATACAAAGCTTACTGGGGTTTGTTCGTCGATTGGCAGCAGCTCTGGATCCTTCCTCCAACTCTCTCTAAAAAATAACAACACAATCTAACAAATATTGAAAGCATCGATCTGTTGATTAGGTTTAGATATCAAACTTATCTGATGTCATTCGTATACTAAATGAAAAAAGAAAGTAAACATACTTATAAATCAAAGAGGATAATGGAGATTTTATCTGAGAGAGAGAAAATCTGCAATTTAATTGATTTTGATCAGGGGTTTTGAAATTGAAAGGGAGAGAACATTTATATCTGTGTCAAGATTTTGATTTTGAAATTTGAATTTGGAGCCTAAATTTATAGATAACATCTGTTATTGAAGCTCAACAGATATGAAGGCATTGTTTTATGTGGACAATAGATGTAAAATTGTTACCATAACAGATGTTAAACTCCTTTAATAATTAATGGGTGGCCTACATGCTGAAAAGATATTGTGTAAGTGACATTATTTAATTACTTTAAATGAGTGGCTTACAAATTTTGTTGTGGGTCACATATTTTAACCAGATTAAAATATATAGACTTTAATAATAAGTGGCTCACATATTATCTCTATGACATGTGGCACAATGAGAGAATGAATAAAATTGAACTTGATTTAATCAATTGACAAGTGTCTACAATGAGAGGATGAATAAAATTGAACTTGCTTTAATCAATTGACATGTGTCCATAATGAGAGGATGAATAAAAATGAAGTTGCTTTAATCAATTGACAAGTGTTCAAAATGAGTTTATTTATTAGGAAGTATAGATATAGATAGATGATATTTATTTTTTAAATTATAACACGTATGGACATGAAAATAACATGCTCTTACCTATATGCCACAATCTTCCTTTCTATACATGTATGTGAAATTATTTCTATAAATATGCACATATATGTATATTACAAAACATGTATGTACAAAACTAATTTTTATAGTTTTAGACATGTATATACATTATATGCGTAAATGCAAAAAAAAAAAAAAAAAAAAAAATCTTACAGGAAAATGGACAATTTAGCCAAGAGAAAAAAATGCTTTAGAGAAATATATATGTATTAAATATATAAAAAATATATTATATTATTGCGTATATTCGAATATTCAGATCAATTGTTTGTTCCTAATTATTTTAGCATGCAAAAATTCTTTATTCCTGTCAATTTGATAAATCACCCAAATTTTTTAAACATATTTGTTTTTCAAAGACTTTAACTTTGCTGAATGATTCAACATTTAACGCGTTTGTTTCAACTTCTAAATGAAATGGTTAAGGTTGAACCATTAAGATTTGGGATGTTGTTAAACCATTAAGCACTGAATTAGGCTGAACCTTAATGAGACCCTCCTATCGATGTGGGACAAAAAATTAATCATTAAGAGGTCCAACTTAATTATTCAGCACTTACTCAACCAAACAACCCTAAGTATGTAGTCTATGTTACAAGTGATGTGAGATTCTATAACTTGATGTAAAGTAAGTCATGGGATAAGATTTTTTTTTCTTTTTCTTTTTTTTTTTTTCTGACTTCTTACTCCATGTTTATTCATTCCTTATAAAACGTAGCATATTATCTTGTGAAGCAAAGGCATACATACAAATGAAACAAAGGAAGGAAACCTTGGGGCCTGAGTTACAAGCTTATAAGCAATGCATGTATTTACATTATTACGTAATATCATTATTAATTCAGATTAGAATGCAAGGAACAAACACTATTTTTTAACGGGAAATTAAGATCACTAACCAGGGTTGTTCCTGAGAATTCAGATTCCTGGGCCGAGTCACGAAAAAAGGTGCCCCTTAACCTTAGGTGTTAACGAAATAAATAAATGCAAACTATTTTTAAATGTAAACTATTTTTTAAATGAAGGGTACATCAATATTAAATCGATAAATCAACTCTTCACAGTTTATATTATCCAACATTTCGTTCTCGATAACTATCATTGCCAATCCGCATTTTTTTTTTTACTTAGGTTGCCAATGATGTCCAGCTCAGCTGGTTGGAGGTGGGAGGGTTTACTCCTTAGGGAGGTTCTCGCCCGGGCTTGGTCTCAGGTTCGAGTCCCCCAATCGCACTAAGGGGTGAGAAATTCAACACCCGCGTTTGGCCTGGATTCGAACTGTGGTTGAGGGGTTGTGCGTCGTTTGGATTCTCCGCTTAAACACACCTTCCAAAAAAAAAAAAAAAAAAAAATACAATGACATAGGTTTTACCCACATAGACTTTTTTCAAGTACTCATAAAGTCATTTAAAAAAAAAACCCTTCATATATTCGTAACTTTACTAAAATACCCCCATCATCTTTGAGTATTTACGCATTTACCATCGTCTTCCTCACTAAACCCTTAACCTGTAATTTTTTTGACAGATCTGTAAATTTGCGCAGATCAGATATGAACCATTTCCAACCGGTTCAATAAGGTTATTGTCGACCCTCCAATACATGTAAATCCACTATTGTGACCGGCCAGATGTGCCCCACTAGAAATTGGGCCCGGGCCAGAAGTCCTCCGCGCACCCCACCATTGTCGACCCTGTCACTAACGAACCAATGAAGTATCATCGTGTCACCAGTGAAACCACCCGATCATAACCATCTCCAATAGACAATAATGCATATACACCAATTCAAGAGAAAACCCAATAAATATGGGTAAAACCACCTTGTAAGAATCGAACCCAAAACCAAATGGTCTTTAAGCTTATCCCATCTCCAAAATGCCACTAGGCTATAATGCCATTAGCAAAAACAAACACCATTAAAAACAGAGCATGAAACATTCGAAAACTTTTTACTTCCAAAATCGTGACAACTAAAATTATATTTACTATTAATTTACAAGAGGTTTATGCTTTATGGTGTTGTACATCATGTTTAACAAGTGTTTTGTGCATAAAAGGGTTGTACATCATGCGATGTAGATTGTACCCTGCTTTCTTTTTTCTTTATTTTTTTTACTTTTTACCCTAATAGCATTCATATTTTACATTAAACCCCTGTATTTTTTTTTTTACTTTGAACTTTATCATATGTTATCTTAAATAGATTTAGAGTTTTACGTTTTAATCCAAATTTTTCGAGTTGACATGTGTCACACCCTCAAAATCCACTTGCGGAGTTTTACCGCGAGGCGCATGACAAACCAGGATCCAAACCAACGATCACAATAAACAAGTCTAAATGAACATAATGCAATTTCAAAAACAATGTTTAAAATCCCCAATTACAGCGGAAGCTTATTCAAAACATAATCCAAAATAAACCAAGTGTTCAACGTTTGAAAAACCATGCAACCCTAGCTAGACGCCGTGCAGACGCGTGCGCCCTAGTCCAGTAGTGCTACCTTAGCGACCTGAGAAAACATATAAAAGTTTACGTCAGCACAAAAATGCTGGTGAGTTTACAGGTTTTGTAATCACAGTACCAAGTTCAACCTGTCCATACTATAGCAAATCGAAAACCAAAGTACGCTAGCTAGGCATATGTTTTGTTACTACTACGATTGGAAAACCATTACTAACTCGCAAACCAGATGTCGTGCCCGATGTAGTAAACCTGTTGTTCCTGTTTGAGACAATACGCACCCGCCGACCCTCCAAGTCGACGAGCGGGGTTGGTCACTCCCAATAGCGCGATTCACATTTCCCCGTTGTGCTAACCCGCACATTCATGGTTCCCCCCGGGACTTCCAAAGATTGTATAGTAAACCATAGAAACCCATAGTATGACAGTAGTTACCAAACATAAGTTTTAACACATGTTTTCTCCCCCGAAAAGTGAAACCAGTTAAAAGAGGGGCCGTAAACTCACCTTAAGTTGCGTTACTTCGTAATATGAATAAACTCAGCAGCTATGCTAGTCCCGTAAAGTGGCGACCTAACATATGACAGTTACAAGTACTTAGACTAATAACCTGCAGGTTAGTTAGTCCCTAGATGTCCAGACCATAACCAAGTTCGTTTGAAAACACCGTGACTGTTTAACTGACCCAATGTACAAGACTCGACATCCCATTGGTGACCCGAGACTCCCCGTGTTATGTTTACGCTCTCAAACATACAATCATGCAATCACACTTAACGTACGTTAACGACCAACAAGTCATAGCACGTAGTTCAAGTACCACATAATTAAGTCCGAACATATGTTACCAAGTTATTGGATATGTTACGGGGTTCCTAGCATGTTCCTAGATGTCAAATCGGGTCTCGGAATGCTAATTTACACTTACAGCAGCAGTACACGCGATTAGGAAAAGTCAACTAGCATTTAGATTGGTCAACATGCATTTAGGAAGGCTAATCGCCTATAATATAGGCGATTAGGGCTATCCCATATGAAATTTTATGAGTTTATAGGCGATTAGGTCATAAGACATGTATTTCAGGACTTAACTAGCATTTAGGATCACAATCGCATGTAATAGAGGCATTTAGCCCCCAATCGCATGTAAGATAGGCGATTAGGGAGTCTATTCAGGCGATTGGCTTCCTAATCGCCCCTAACATAGGCGATTAGGGTTGCTAATCGCCTGTAACCCAGATGTTCCGGTTTTTCGCGCGTTTAACACTCCAAATCAGATCCGGAACGTGTGTAAACATCAAATATCAATCTAATAACTATACCAAACATGTTTAAACCAAAATCCTTCGTTTAACCTCGTTCTATCAGCCCTGCATGTAACCATGTAATCCAAACATAATACACATAGCATGAAACATCATCTTAACATGCATAATCATAACCCTAATGGACAATTACTCAGATTCTATCATCATGCCATCATTTTTAATCTGAAACTAACCTAATAACATGTAATCATCCATCTTGAATCATAAAAACCCTAGATTTTGATTGAAAACCCACATACATCATGCATGCTACTTAGAATCCAATTAACAATGATTATTAACGATTTTCAGAAGACTCATACGTTTTAAAACAGGTCTGGACCGTTAGGGATTTAATAAAAACGTTTATAAAGATTTCATGGATGAAAATCACACCTTAGATTGTGATAGTTTGATGAAATAAGCTTGAAACCTTGTGTTTTGATCCAAAATCACGTTCCAGAGGTTGTGTGTGTGTTGGGGCGGGTTATGGGACGACTAGGGTTGATATTATGAAGTTTAGGAGGTTAAGCATTGTATTTATAGTCGTTTTTAGTCGTCCAGCACGTTCCATGCGATTATGCAGCAGTTACATGCGATTAGGGTTGCTAATAGCATGACATTCATGCATTTGGGGTCTAATCGCCCCCTAGGGCACACGATTAGCCCCCAATCGCCCCTAAATGAAGCCCACTCGCATCCCCTATAGGCGATTGGGCTCCCCTAATCGCCTATAGGGGTTGGTTCCGTGTGTTTTGCGCGTTAAACCCCGTTTTAACATATGTAAACACATATTCACATACCGACAAGTCACATAATGATTGTAAACACATAACGCTTGCAAACAAACATATTCACACTCGTTCACCAATTCCCAGGACTCGAGACTTGTATGTTCCGTATGCCCTGACGATTCTACGGATCGTCACCATTTGTACACTTGGTTAAGGACTGACATCTAACGAACCACTAGACCAACATCCAATGATCTTCTATACTAAACCGATAGTTCCCGAACCATATCACGACTTAACTAACCCAGTTAAGTATAATATACGCGTGACTCGCTAAGGTAGACTTTCATCTAGACAACGTTGTTAACCAGAATTTGCCGGGTGTCACATCATCCCCACGTTAAAAGAATTTTCGTCCCGAAAATTGCACAAGTACCAAAAGGAATAACGAAGGAAACAAACAAAAGATAGAAACCAAAAGAGAGATTTACCCGAGTTGTCACATCATCCCCACGTTAAAAGGAATCTCGCCCCGAGATTCATTCAGCTGCAGTAGAGACATATCTCGATTCGAACGCTTCCTTAGGAAAAAGATGAGGATACTTAGACTTCATCTGATCCTCCCGTTCCCAAGTGTACTCTAGTCCCCGGTTCGAGTTCCAGCGAACCTTTACAATGCGAATCTTGCTATGACGTAGGCTACGAATCTTGTAATCCAGAATCTCAACAGGTTCTTCTACAATCCGAAGACGATCGTCAACCTTGATCTCTTCCAGCGGAACAATAAGAGACTCGTTAGCCAGACACTTCTTTAAGTTTGACACATGGAAGACGTTATGTACGTTACCGAGCTCCGTCGGTAAATCAAGACGATATGCCACCGGTCCAATCCGTTCCAGGATCGTAAATGGACCGACATACCGAGGGTTGAGTTTGCCACGCTTCCCAAAGCGTATGACGCCCTTCCACGGTGAAACTTTCAGAAGTACCTTGTCATCAACTTGGAATTCCAATGGTTTGCGACGCTGATCGGCATAACTCTTTTGCCGATCCCGTGCCGCTACCAACCGGTTACGAATTTGTACGATCTTTTCCGAAGTTTCGTACACTAGTTCAGGTCCAGTGAGTTGACTCTCACCCACCTCAGCCCAACAAAGAGGAGACCGGCATTTCCGCCCGTACAGTGCCTCGAACGGAGCTGCCTTGATACTCGTGTGGTAACTGTTGTTGTATGAGAATTCTACTAACGGTAAATGAGCTTCCCAACCTTTGCCAAAATCGATCACACATGTCCGCAGCATGTCTTCTAAAGTTTGAATCGTACGTTCACTCTGACCGTCAGTCTGTGGGTGATAAGCTGTACTCATGTCCAGCTGGGTACCCAAAGCTTTATGCAAAGATTTCCAGAAGTGAGAAGTAAAGTGGGAATCACGATCCGAAATAATAGAAACCGGCACCCCGTGCTTAGAAACAACTTCCTTCAGATAAAGACGAGCCAAACGATCCATGGTGTCGGTCTCTTTAATAGCGAGAAAATGGGCGGATTTTTTCAACCGATCAATAATCACCCATATCTTATCATTCCCGCTGGGTGACTTAGGTAGTTGCGTGACAAAATCCATTGTAATCCGTTCCCATTTCCACTCCGGAATCTCAGGTTGTTGCAAGAGACCCGACGGTTTCTGGTATTCCACTTTGACCTTAGCACAGGTCAAGAATTTGCTCACGTATGAGGCTATATCCGACCTCATGTTTGGCCACCAGTAAAGCACCTTCAGATCTTGGTACATCTTATCCGAACCAGGATGAATAGAATACCGGGACTTGTGAGCCTCATCTAAAACAAGCTCCCGAAGTCCACCGAATAAAGGAACCCATATGCGTTCTGCGAAGTAGTGCAGGCCATCAGGCCTTCGCTCGAGGTGCTTGTCAGCACCGTGCATAGTTTCAGCTTTAAGGTTTTCCTCCTTCAAAGCTTCTAACTGGGCAGAACGGAGTTGGTCAGGTAGCGAGGAGTGAATGGTGAGTTGTAACGCCCGAACGCGACGAGGTTTAGTTGATTCCTTCCTGCTCAAGGCGTCTGCTACAACATTCGCCTTGCCAGGATGGTACTTAATGGCGCAATCATAGTCGTTCAGGAGTTCAATCCAACGGCGTTGTCGTATGTTCAAGTGTTGTTGGTCGAAAATATGTTGAAGACTCTTGTGATCGGTGTAGATGGTGCATTTGGTACCGTACAAGTAATGTCTCCAAATTTTCAACGCGAATACCACTGCACCCAACTCCAAGTCATGGGTGGTGTAGTTCTTCTCGTGCACCTTGAGTTGACGAGAAGCATACGCAATCACTTTCTCGCGTTGCATCAACACGCAACCGAGACCATGAATAGAAGCATCACAGTAAACAACAAAATCATCAGGGCCTTCAGGTAAGGACAAAATAGGAGCGGAACACAGTTTAGACTTCAGTTCTTGAAATGCCGACTCTTGTGGTTCACCCCAGTCGAATTTTCTATCCTTCTGCGTGAGAGTGGTGAGGGGTTGAGCGATCTTCGAGAACCCCTGTATGAAACGACGATAATAGCCCGCAAGGCCTAGGAATTGCCGCACCTCGGTTGGCGTCTTTGGTGCTTCCCAGTCCTTAATCGCTTCGATCTTAGCTGGATCGACATGAATTCCCAGTTCATTAACCACATGTCCTAGGAATTGGACTTCGCGTAACCAAAAGTCACACTTTGAGAACTTAGCGTAAAGTTGTTCCCGTCGCAACAGTTCCAAAACTAAACGCAGGTGTTCCTCGTGTTCGGTCTTGTTCTTGGAGTAAATCAGGTTGTCATCAATAAACACGATGACGAACTTGTCAAGATATGGTTTGCAAACGCGGTTCATCAAATCCATGAAAACCGCCGGTGCGTTAGTGAGACCGAAAGGCATGACCAAGAACTCATAATGGCCATAACGTGTACGAAAGGCAGTCTTTGCAACGTCAGCTTCCCTTACGCGCAACTGGTGATAACCGGACCTCAAATCAATTTTGGAGTAATAACTAGAACCCTGGAGCTGGTCGAATAGATCATCAATACGTGGAAGAGGATAACGGTTCTTGATGGTCACCTTGTTCAATTCTCTGTAATCCACACACAGTCGAAAACTTCCATCCTTCTTCTTAACGAACAGAATCGGGGCTCCCCAAGGGGAAGAACTCGGTCTAATGAAACCCTTGTCCAAGAGTTCCTGTAACTGACTGGACAATTCTTGCATCTCAAGAGGTGCAAGACGGTAGGGGGCCCGAGCAATAGGAGCAGCTCCCGGTACGAGATCAATACTGAACTCAACCTGACGATGGGGAGGAAGACCAGATAAATCATCGGGAAACACATCAGGAAACTCGCGTACAACGGGAATATCGTCGATCTTCTTCTCATCGGCAGAGGAAACAGACAAAAGTGCCAAAACGGCCGAATAACCCTTTCGAAGATACATAAGGGCTTTCATGCTGGAAATGAGAATTAGCGGAGCACCGCCCTTGATACCGTACACAGAAAGGAATTCTCCATCAGGAAGGGGAATCCGAATAATCTTGTCATAACAGATGATCTCAGCGCGATACAAAGACAACCAGTCCATGCCTACCACAACGTCAAAACTACCCAAGGGCACTGGCATAAGGTCGATGGGAAAAGACAAACCCGACAACTCTAGTTGACACTCCCGAAGGATACAAGTAGCTTCAATCTTTTTACCGTCAGCCAACTCCATAATATACTTAGCCTCTAATGGTACGGGTACTACATCTAGCAGTCGACTAACTTCCATGGATATAAAACTCTTGTCGGCACCAGAATCAAATAAAACACTAACAGAGCGATTATTGAGAAGGAACGTACCGGTAACTGTATCAGGATCCTGTCTAGCCTCCGCGGCTGCAATGACGAAGGCACGTGCATTTCTGCCGCCGCCCCCGTTGTTCCCGTTACCGTTGTTTCCGCCCTGTTTCAGTTTCGGGCAATCCTTCTTGTAATGCCCAGTCTCCCCACAGTTGTAACATCCCTGTCTTCCCGTAGTTCCTTGAGTAGTAGGAGCCGAGTTAGTAGTTGGGGCCTGGGTTGATGGAAGTGTCGCCCGACAGTCTTTAGCAAAATGCCCAAATCGCTGACAGCGATGGCAACGATTACGGTCGCAGTCCCCCTGATGATGACGCCCACACTTGTTGCATTTAGGCAGTTTCCCCGCATAACCACCCTGTTTGTTACCAGAAGAAGAACCCTCACTATCAAATCTCTTACCCTGCTGTGCTGGCACAGATCCTTTCCCCTCATTTTCCCACTTACGCTTGTTATTCTACGGGGCCTTGACAGTCGAACCCTTAGCAGGCAAGATACCCTCATTCACCTTCAAGTTTGTCATCCTGTGAGCTGATCGGACCACCTCTGAGTATGTAGGATGATTTCCCGCAGCCACCAACCCTGCGATTTCTGGCACTAACCCCGAGATATAGTGTTCGATCCTCCTATACTCTGGCACATGCAAGTCAGGACACAGCACTGCCAACTCATTACGCCTTACCGTATACTTCACAATCTCAGACCCAGTCATCTTGAGGTTCCACACCTCGTGCTCTAGCTTCTGCACCTCTTCCCTTGGACAGTACTCTCGCTTCAGCAGTTGCACGAAATTTTCCCAAGGCATAGCATACGCCTCTCCTATTCCCATATTCTGAGTGATGTTATTCCACCAGGTCAAAGCAACATCCTGGAATAAAGCAGCAGCATACTTGACTCGATCCTCTGGGAGACAGTTACAAATCAGAAACACTGACTCCACCTTTTCCAACCACCTGAGTAAACTCACCGCACCCTCAGTGCCAGAGAATTCCTGGGGCTTATAGTCCCGAAACATCTTGTAGGTACACATGGGTGGGGGTGGGTTAACAGGACCACCTGAAATGAAACGCATGAGAAACCACGAAGAATATAAACAAGGTTCACTAATGAGGCAAACGTGGATAAATCAACTTACCACCACCATTGTGCCCTAACTGAAAGGCAGCTTGTAGCAAGTTGTTCAGATCTTCCTGTGATAGGTTTACACCTCCACGACCACCGCCACCACCGCGGCCACCACCACGTCCACCATTGCGACCACCTCCACGTCCTCCTCGTACTCCAGACATGATTCTGACAGAAAGAACGAGAAAATTTAGTTTCACAGCTAATGGTAACCACTAGCATTCACAAAATCAAAGCTAGATCCAACTCAGGACTATCCATTCAAACCCAGAGCTCACTAGGGCTTTCATGCATTTCGGTTTATGATTTTGTGTGCACCCAAAGTGATAAATCGCTCTACATGGTCCTCCAAGTGTTCTCCTAGTTCAAAGTTCAAATCACCGAACATAGACTCTTAGCTATACACCGTAATGCTAAGGTAGTTTATGACAAGTGTTTCTATTGGAGTATGAAAGGGAGATGTCCGAGCCTTGGACAAATCTCAAGAGTACACGATTTACCCCAATATACCGCACTGCCTAGAAAACAAGTAACCCGACTTAGGATGGAACGGATGATGTAACATAGAAAGGTCAGATGATTTAGAGACACCCCGACAGCCCATACGTAATCCATCAAAATGTTTATTACTAAGTGATCGTCTAGTGTGTGCGACTCGGCTATAGTCTAGACTCTACATGCAGTCCTAGTTCACTATAACCATTGGCTCTGATACCAATCTGTCACACCCTCAAAATCCACTTGCGGAGTTTTACCGCGAGGCACATGACAAACCAGGATCCAAACCAACGATCACAATAAACAAGTCTAAATGAACATAATGCAATTTCAAAAACAATGTCTAAAATCCCCAATTACAGCGGAAGCTTATTCCAAACATAATCCAAAATAAACCAAGTGTTCAACGTTTGAAAAACCATGCAACCCTAGCTAGACGCCGTGCAGACGGGTGCGCCCTAGTCCAGTAGTGCTACCTTAGCGACCTGAGAAAACATGTAAAAGTTTACGTCAGCACAAAAATGCTGGTGAGTTTACAGGTTTTGTAATCACAGTACCAAGTTCAACCTGTCCATACTATAGCAAATCGAAAACCAAAGTACGCTAGCTAGGCGTATGTTTTGTTACTACTACGATTGGAAAACCATTACTAACTCGCAAACCAGATGTCGTGCCCGATGTAGTAAACCTGTTGTTCCTGTTTGAGACAATATGCACCCGCCGACCCTCCAAGTCGACGAGCGGGGTTGGTCACTCCCAATAGCGCTATTCACATTTCCCCGTTGTGCTAACCCGCACATTCATGGTTCCCCCCGGGACTTCCAAAGATCGTATAGTAAACCATAGAAACCCATAGTATGACAGTAGTTACCAAACATAAGTTTTAACACATGTTTTCTCCCCCGAAAAGTGAAACCAGTTAAAAGAGGGGCCGTAAACTCACCTTAAGTTGCGTTACTTCGTAATATGAATAAACTCAGCAGCTATGCTAGTCCCGTAAAGTGGCGACCTAACATATGAAAGTTACAAGTACTTAGACTAATAACCTGCAGGTTAGTTAGTCCCTAGATGTCCAGACCATAACCAAGTTCGTTTGAAAACACCGTGACTGTTTAACTGACCCAATGTACAAGACTCGACATCCCATTGGTGACCTGAGACTCCCCGTGTTATGTTTACGCTCTCAAACATACAATCATGCAATCACACTTAACGTACGTTAACGACCAACAAGTTATAGCACGTAGTTCAAGTACCACATAATTAAGTCCGAACATATGTTACCAAGTTATTGGATATGTTACGGGGTTCCTAGCATGTTCCTAGATGTCAAATCGGGTCTCGGAATGCTAATTTACACTTACAGCAGCAGTACACGCGATTAGGAAAAGTCAACTAGCATTTAGATTGGTCAACAGGCATTTAGGTAGGCTAATCGCCTATAATATAGGCGATTAGGGCTATCCCATATGAAATTTTATGAGTTTATAGGCGATTAGGTCATAAGACATGTATTTCAGGACTTAACTAGCATTTAGGATCACAATCGCATGTAATAGAGGCATTTAGCCCCCAATCGCATGTAAGATAGGCGATTAGGGAGTCTATTCAGGCGATTGGCTTCCTAATCGCCCCTAACATAGGCGATTAGGGTTGCTAATCGCCTGTAACCCAGCTGTTCCGGTTTTTCGCGCGTTTAACACTCCAAATCAGATCCGGAACGTGTGTAAACATCAAATATCAATCTAATAACTATACCAAACATGTTTAAACCAAAATCCTTCGTTTAACCTCGTTCTATCAGCCCTGCATGTAACCATGTAATCCAAACATAATACACATAGCATGAAACATCATCTTAACATGCATAATCATAACCCTAATGGACAATTACTCAGATTCTATCATCATGCCATCATTATTAATCTGAAACTAACCTAATAACATGTAATCATCCATCTTGAATCATAAAAACCCTAGCTTTTGATTGAAAACCCACATACATCATGCATGCTACTTAGAATCCAATTAACAATGATTATTAACGATTTTCAGAAGACTCATACGTTTTAAAACAGGTCTGGACCGTTAGGGATTTAATAAAAACGTTTATAAAGATTTCATGGATGAAAATCACACCTTAGATTGTGATAGTTTGATGAAATAAGCTTGAAACCTTGTGTTTTGATCCAAAATCACGTTCCAGAGGTTGTGTGTGTGTTGGGGCGGGTTATGGGACGACTAGGGTTGATATTATGAAGTTTAGGAGGTTAAGCATTGTATTTATAGTCGTTTTTAGTCGTCCAGCACGTTCCATGCGATTATGCAGCAGTTACATGCGATTAGGGTTGCTAATAGCATGACATTCATGCATTTGGGGTCTAATCGCCCCCTAGGGCACACGATTAGCCCCCAATCGCCCCTAAATGAAGCCCACTCGCATCCCCTATAGGCGATTGGGCTCCCCTAATCGCCTATAGGGGTTGGTTCCGTGTGTTTTGCGCGTTAAACCCCGTTTTAACATATGTTAACACATATTCACATACCGACAAGTCACATAATGATTGTAAACACATAACGCTTGCAAACAAACATATTCACACTCGTTCACCAATTCCCGGGACTCGAGACTTGTATGTTCCGTATGCCCTGACGATTCTACGGATCGTCACCATTTGTACACTTGGTTAAGGACTGACATCTAACGAACCTCTAGACCAACATCCAATGATCTTCTATACTAAACCGATAGTTCCCGAACCATAACACGACTTAACTAACCCAGTTAAGTATAATATACGCGTGACTCGCTAAGGTAGACTTTCATCTAGACAACGTTGTTAACCAGAATTTGCCGGGTGTCACAAAATGTCACTACGTGCGTATGTAGTTCAACGTTTTTACCTTTAATTTTCCCGTCGAACGGTCATGCTATGTTTTAAGTTTCGGTCTAATTTTTGCGCATTATCACGTCACAACGGGCGTGCATGGCTCACCGTTTTTACGTCTATATTTCATCGAGTTTTGTTATTTTCGTTTCTTACATATTTTTTATGAGTTTTTACAGTATTGTTAGTCGCAACAACGTGAGAGGCTTAAGACCAGTTTATATGAAATCAATTATGAAAAGTTATTAAAATACTGATATTTTGTTTTTAAATTCTATATATATATATATTAGTTTTTGTTAAATGTTATTGAAATAGTTTTGGAAATAAATCAAAACTTGATACAATTAAAAAGGGTAACAAATAAAATAAAGAATAAATTTCCCTGATTTTTTTTTAAACAAGGAAGAAGCTGATGACAATCACCTTCTCACATTTGTAACAAAGATAAGGGGTATGTTTGACAATGAGCTTTTAAGAATTTTTATGAGTTTCACACTTTAAGGAAAAAACTTCTACTAAATAAAAAACTTTGTTTGGTTGGAAGAGCTTGAGGCTTTGTTGATGCGTTTTGCGACTAAGGATTGGATAAACTTTATTAACATGTGTTAGTACTTGGCCGAAGGTAAATAGAAGTGGGCGAATGTAGATAAGGTGGGCGAAGGTAGATGGATTATGGGCGAAGGAAGATTGAAACTGAACAGAAGACACATTCGACCATTTACAATGGGCGAATGTTGAAATTGTCCACGTTCGACCAGCAGAAAGGGGCGAACGTGCAGTGTCTATAAATAGATTTTGTGATTTTGATTATGTAATAGAGTTGTCAGTTGTGTCTGTGATAGGGTCAGGTTCAGAGGTGTTTTTGAGAAATTGTGTGTGTGTTCTAGATTAACATAAACTGATTGTAAAGGCTTATTTGAATGAAGTTAATCTATGAAATGATGTTGAAAATGATCTTGATTGTGTTGTGATTTGTGTTTTATCAATTTGTTCAGAACTAGGGTTTCTGCACCTGGTTTTGTGACTTGTATGATCGTATAATCCTGTTTTAGCTAAAATCTTTCGCTCACAAAGTGGTATTAGAGCATAGAGGATCATACAACAACAAATTTGATAAAATCAGAGCTGATTTGGACATGTTTTTGACCTAAAATCATCTGTTTTTACATAAACATTGTTTTTGAGTGTTTTTGATCGATTTAAAGGATAATTTGTGGTCGAATTCAAGTTTTCCAAGAATTAAAGTTGCTCCAAATCAATTCCAAATCATAACCTGATTGAGATCATTCAAATCCATGAACTTTTGAAAATCTGAGATCAGAATAACCGTTTTTCAAACAATAACCGTTTTTCAAAAATGAGATCTGTTCAAAGTGGGCGAACCTGGAACCTGACCTGTGTTTAGTGGTCGAAAGTGTTAGAAAGTGGGCGAACCTGAGGAGTTTTTGGGCGAACCTGAAAATTTGTGTAGAACTTTTCACTTTCGGGTACATAATTTCACATTCGACCGGATCATTATTGGACGAAAGTGGAAGGAGGTTATTCTGTGTTTACATTCTGGTCAAATCCACGTTCGGGTGTTACTGTTTGGGCGAACTAAGGATCAGAAGGGACGAAAGTGAGAAAGTTTGGACGAACATAGAATAGTTTGGACGAACCTAGGATTTTTCGGGCGAATCTAGGATTTTGTTTGAAAATTTTTCTAAGTGTTGAGATTTTCAGATTGTGATCATGTGGCGTTTTCAAACTACTCCGGGATCAGCAACAGCACAACCACAACAGCAAACGATGGACCCATGGACAGTGGCAACGCAAAAGACGAACACACAGTCTTCACAACCACTTAACTACATGACAACGACGAGCACGATGCCTCAAAGTGTAGCACATCCGGCACTACAATCTGATTACTGGGGAGTAGCTGCAGCGGCGGTAAATACTCAAACCACTAATGCTATTTCTACTTTGATTAAAGATTTGTCTACAGGTAGTGGAACTCGGCCACCGAAGCTCATGGATATGCAAGAGTATAATCAGTGGCATACCATGTTCAAGATCCATTTGGAAGGCATGGGAGTTGAAGGAGCAGAGGCATGGAGCATGATTGTTAAAGGTTACACAGCACCGATTCTGGAGAATACCGGTGAGATGATTCCTTTGGAAAGCTTAACTGAGGACGAGAAGAAGAAATATGTGGTGGAGAAGAAGGCGTTTTCCCAACTGACACAGGCAATCACAAGTGACCTGTTGCATCAGTTTGGGACATGTACTACATCAAAGCAGCTTTGGGATAAGCTTAAGAGGAAGCATGATGGTAATGAGAAGACCAGGAGTCTGAGAATGGAAGAATTGGTCAAAGAGTTTGAGAATTTTTCTTTTATTAATAATGAAACTCTAAAAGAACTAACTCCGAGATATATGCATTTGTTGTCTGAATTGTCTAGTTATGGTGTACAGATTCCAATGACTAAGCAGGTGGATAAGTTTGCAGATGCTTTACCACCACAATGGGATCAGCATGTGGAAGTTCTAAGAGAGAAGGATGCTTATCAATTCTGGACTATTTCAGAGTTTATCGAAAAGCTGGAGAACAAAGAGTTGGAGGATAGGAGGAAAGCTAGAAGGTCACAGATTCCTCAGAATCCCAGTTTGTATTTTGGAGGCACTTCAGTTCCAGTTGGTAACTCGAGCTCAGGAAGCGTTGCACCACATGTCGCATGTATTTCCAATATCATGGATTCATCAAAACCAACCACCAACTACTTGACACAAACATCATCCTACTCACAACCATCATACACACCACTAGGGGCGGCAATTATTGACACGACCCGAAAACCGACCCGAACCCGACACGAAAAAAATAGATTTGGGTCAACTAACACGACCCGTTTAAAAAAACGGGTTGGGTTCGGGTCAACTAACACGACCCGTTTAAAAAAATGGGTCGGGTTCGGGTTGACACATATATAAAATGGGTTGACCCGTTAACCCGTTTAAGTATTTAGAAAAAAAATATATTATATTTTTGTTTTTCTTTTTCCATTTCTATGTACATAGTTAGTTATAATTGCGTTATTTTTGGCACGCTGTATTTATTTATTTGTCACACTTATATACTCACCATTAAACATTTTATTGATAACCCGCTTACAACCCAACAACCCGCTTATAACTCATGAACATGTATTACTCATTTAAAAATATGGGTTAAACGGGTCGTCTTCGGGTTGACCCGGATTTTATGTGGGTTGGGTTAGGGTTGAAATATTTGACACGAATAATAATATGGGTCGGGTTCGGGTTGCACATTTCAACCCATCAACCCGCCAACCCGCAACCCATAAACCCGCCAACCCATCAACCCGACACGATTGACACCCCTACACACCACCACAATACAATTCCTACATCTCACCAATTTCCCCAATGCAACAAGCAGGTTTTTACACCGCTAACCAATCACAACAACCAGTAAACCAAGTTACTCAATCTAATAAACAACCGGTGGTTTTGGATACATCTAACTTGGGAAATGTGACTGTGGAGGTTGCTCAGCAACACATTGCATTAGTCTCAGCAATGGTTTCATCTTACAATGGGTTAGTTGCTAGTCAGATTGGGAACAACAACTTAACCAACGAAGACTACGCACAGATAGACAAGGAAGAGATGGAACTCATTGACATTCAATGGGCTTTTGCGAGTATAATGAGAAGAGCAACAGAGTTCATTGAGAAAACTGGAAGGACTGATTTGGCAACTTCTCCCAACACAACCTATGGATTCAACAAGGAGAAGGTTACGTGTTTTAATTGTGGAGAAAAAGGACACTTTAAAAGGGAATGCACTCAGCCACCTAAACAAGGTAATCGAAACCCTTTCAATGCAAATTACCAGAACCGTCAACACCAAAACCAAGTTTCTTACCAGAATAACAACTACCAAAACCGAAACTTTAACAACCAAAACAGACAACCAAACACTCAAAACCAGATTCAAAACCAATCTCCTAACAACCCAAACCGAACAGTTGTACCTATCACTACACCTAATGAGACTCAACAGAATGCGAGTCAGAACCAAGCTTTGGTGACTCAACAGGATGAAAGGTTTGACTGGTCGGGTATACAAATAGGAGTTGAGGAAGTGACTACTGGTGGAAATGTGGCATGTGTTGCTTATCAGGTTGATATGGAAGAGTCGGTGGCAGTTGATGAGAAGAAAGAAACTGAGGAGAGTGAAAGTGATGATTCTGAGACTGAGATGGAAGTGGAGAATGAACCTGTTGAGGTTAAGGCTGAGGAAACAAGTTCTGGAATGGTGATTGATTCTGTTACGGATGTTCCTGAAGAGTGTAGATCAGTGTATTCAGATTCTGAGAGCGAATCAGACACAGAGGCTAGTGTTGATTCTTTAGATGATGATATTGATCAGTTGCTGGCAGAAGCTGACTTTTTGATGACGAGGAAGTCATGCATTGCTGATGATGCTTTCACCAAGATTGACTACTCCAAGTTTTTCACTGGAAAGGAAGCTCATTTCGCGTTGATGGCCATGACTGAACCGCCAAAACCTGTAAGTTCTGAATCTAGCACTGATGTTATGAGTGATAAATATTGTGGAACATGTGATAGATTGACTGAGGAGAATAAACAACTCCGAATTTCACGAGATAGTGCTATCTTGAACAGTC
Organism: Ambrosia trifida; assembly: GCA_028751855.1. Classification (NCBI taxonomy): domain Eukaryota; kingdom Viridiplantae; phylum Streptophyta; class Magnoliopsida; order Asterales; family Asteraceae; genus Ambrosia; species Ambrosia trifida. The sequence continues at coordinate 128,590,901 of CM054128.1, read as the reverse complement.
AATCTACTCGCAAAGAGTTAAATGCTTTCAACAAAGTATTAGATGGCTATAAAAAGGACATTTCCGACTTGAAAAACACTTTGTCATTGAAACAATTGGCAATAAACAACTATATCAATGAAATTGAAAACACCAAGTTGGAAATGGCAGCCATAAAATGCTTTGCTGAAAAGGTTAACAAGAAGTTAGAAAGTTATAAGAATGTTGCTTATGTGGTAGATCATATCATTGATGATAACACCACCAATTACAAGTCTGTACCATCTCCGGTTCTTTTTGAAAATCATAACTATCACCAAGTTATACCGGAGAGTTCGATAAAATCAGACTCATCATCGGAAATGGAATCTAATACCTCGAGTATTGGTGATCCCTATTCCGATGTGAGACCGATTTTGGGCTTGAACAATGAGGGTGTTTATGCTGAGAGTGAGAATTCAGACTCAGAGAATGATGATACTGGTAGTGATCAAACTGTTAATGAATGTGAGATTCCAAAAGAAAATCACATCATTACTACTGAACCAGTGTCACTATCTGATCATGTTCATCCGATGGCAAATGCTAATCGTGATAAAAAGTCTGAAAAGATTGATGTTAAGAAAGATAATGGTGTTAAGAATGTGGTCAAAAAGAATGAGCTGAATGAACAAGGTGACAAACCTGTTAAAGTGTTTTATCGGATGGAAGGATCTGATAAGATCATTTCTGATGAGGAATTTCCGATCAAAAACGTTAACTATTCTAAACTTGATAAAATCTGGCAAGAAAGCACAATATGGTTTCCAAAACATGAGAGAACCAACGAAATTCCACCAGAAATCTTAAAGAAACTGTTTTCAGAAGTTCCTCAAGAACCAAAGGTCCATGTCACCGAGTTCATTCGACCAAATGATAAAGCAAATGGTTTTCATGAGCCCTCTTACTCGAAAGGACCACTTCCTGAGAGTTTGAGAAATCAACAGTATAATGATCAATTTCCTGTTAGATCATTTGCTCCACCAAATGCTCATTATGTTTTTGAAGAATATAGAAAATGCTTTAAATGTGGAGAACGCGGGCATTTACTTGCTCAGTGTCCATATGTAAGGCATAAAAGACATGAGGTTGAAGTTAAAAATTCCATGAGAAAGCCGTTTGATCATTATGTTCCACCACATAGACGGGTTGTTCATCAACAACAACAATTTTATAATCAAAACAATTTTCAAATGAGGAACAACCGTCCATTTCAATATGATCAAAGGAATCGGATTGCTATGGAACAATCTTGGAGAAAGCCGGTGGTGAACACAACAGTTGATAGACAAAAGGTTCCACAAAAACCGATTGTCAAATCAAATGTTGGACCTAAGTCTGTTAACTCAGATAAGGTTGCCAAGAAAGTTACTTTTGATAACAATGTTCAGAAACCAATTGAGAAACCAAAATCTCAAATTCGTATTCTTAAAAGGTCTGAACAATCTTGGACACCTAATGGTACTCCAGGAGCTTCTACTTCGAAGGTAAGTGAGAAAAATGAGAGTGTTTTGAACAATCAGAAAAAGATTGATCCAAAACAGAAAATTGTTGAAAAAGTTAATGAGGATGTTTCTTTGAAAACAAATGTTCAAAGGCCCAAGACTCAGGCTTGGGTCCCCCGAAAGAACTAAATGTTTACTTTTTGTGTGCAGGGAGCTTCAGCTGGCCCTATTAGCAGTCTCTGGATTGTTGATAGTGGAGCTTCAGGCCACATGACGGGGGATCTTGCATTGCTGTTTGATGTGAAAAATATTAATGGAGGGTATGTAGCTTTCGCGGGTAATAAAGGAGGATATATCACGATGGAAGGAAGCGTGAGTAATGGGATTGTGACTTTCGAGCGGATTTCTTATGTCAAGCAGATAGACTATAATCTGTTGAGCGTCAGTCAAATATGCGATAAACAATTTTCTGTGCATTTTGATGACAAATCCTGTTATATTCTCAAGCCGGGCTTCAAAATTCCAAAGGAGTGGGTAATGTTGATGGCACCTCGAGTCAACAATCTTTATATTCTTGACATGTCCAAGGCGATGACATCACAGGGACAGATAACATGCTTTCTATCCAAGGCAACCGAAAAAGAATCGATAATGTGGCACCGCAGAATGGGGCACATTCATCTGAGGAAAATGAATCAATTGGTGAGAAATGGACTTGTCGATGGAGTAAACGTGAAGCATTTCCATCTGAACGACAAGTGTGTTAGTTGTATGAAAGGCAAACAACACAAACAGTCCCATAAAGTGAAGAAAGTTAACTCTGTTGAGATGCCGCTTGAGCGATTGCACATGGACCTTTTTGGACCGGTCAAGCGCAAAAGTCATCTTGGAGAGCTTTATTGTTTAGTCGTCACTGATGACTATTCAAGATTTTCGTGGGTGATGTGTTTGAAGAACAAAAGCGACACCTTTTCTAATCTACAAGTTCTGTTCACTCGATTGGAGAATATCTACAGTTTGAAGATAAAAAGAATCAGGAGTGACAACGGGACGAAGTTCAAAAACGCCAAGATGGATGAACTTTGTGAAAGCAAAGGGATACATCATGAATATTCGGCTCCGTATACCCCGCAACAGAACGGTGTTGCTGAAAGAAAGAATAGGACTCTAATTGAGGCGGCCAGAACAATGCTTGCTGATTCAAATCTTCCAGTAATGTTCTGGAACGAGGCGATTTATGCAGCAAATTATACATTAAATCGGGTTATAACAGTGAAGAAGTTTGGAAAAACATCTTATGAACTGTTACACCGAAGAAAGCCCTCTTTACGAAGAAGACGGGAGATGACTTGCTTCTAGTACAGATTTACGTTGATGATATTATATTTGGTTCAACTAACGAACTTTTGTGCAGGGAATTCGAAACTGTTATGCAAGAGAAGTTCGAAATGAGCGCTATGGGGGAGATGCAGTTTTTCCTCGGCATACAGGTGGATCAAAGACCCGACGGGATCTTCATTCACCAGACGAAATATGTCTCCGACATCTTGAGCCGATTCCAGATGGAGGACTCTAAGCCGATGGATACCCCGATTCAACCCAATCACGGGATTGGAGTGGACGCTAAGGGGGAGCTGACAGATCCATTTACATACAGAGCAATCATCGGATCTCTGATGTATTTGATGGCGTCTCGACCAGATATTATGTATGCAACGTGTCTCTGTGCTCGCTATCAATCGAAGCCGAAACAAAGCCATCTGACGGCGGTCAAGCGTATCCTTCGATATCTGAAGGGTTGTCCATCAAAAGGACTTTGGTACCCTAATGATGATGATTTTGATTTTATTGCTTTTAGTGATGCAGATTGGGGCGGCTGTGACAAAGATAGCAAATCAACAACAGCTGGTTGCCAGTTTTTAGGGAGCAGGTTAATTACCTGGCAATGCAAGAAACAGACTTCCGTCGCACTGTCTACATGTGAAGCCGAGTACATTTCAGCCTCGAGTTGCTGTTCGCAAGTGCTCTGGATCCAACAACAGATGGTCGATTACGGTTTGCAGTTTCTTAAAACCCCTATACACTGTGACAACGAAGCCGCAATTGCATTAACTAAAAATACTGAAAATCATTCTAAAGCGAAACATATCCGGATTAAATATCATTTTATCCGTGATTGTTACGCTAAGGAATTGATAGATATGGTCAAAATCCATACTGACTACCAACGTGCAGATTTGTTTACAAAAGCTTTTGACAGATCCCGCTTTGAATATCTTTTGAAAGTAAACAATATAAAGGAAAAACAGGACTAATCGGTTCCTCGGTTTATCATTTTTAGTTTTTAGTTTTAGTTTTTAAATTTTTGCTAATTGGGAATTTCTCTTTGCTAATTGGGAATTTCTCTTTACTATCATAATCCTCAAAGAAGTTGATGCTTTCGAGGGGGTTGTTTAATCCTCAAAGAAGTTGATGCTTTCAAGTGGATTGTTTCTTTCAAATTTTTGTTTTGTTTTTCAGAAAAATTAAAAACCCAAAAATATGTTCTTTATTTTAGGGGGAGTCATTTTATCGGAAAAACCAAAAACATTGAAATTTTTTTTTCAAAATACCTAAAAATTAGAAAAACCAAAATGATTTCCTGGATAAAAAGAGGAAATGATAGTACATCAGTGGGGATCTGACACAGGCTAAAGAATTGCATAGTTTAATGAGATGTATGTTGATTACGTGTGATATGCTGATAGGCTTCGTAGACTAAATATTGCGTGCATTAGTGATACAAACATAACAAACTACGCGTTTGTGGCTGAACACCTCATGGACATATGGTCTTAGTACCGTAATTTCGTTTGATAGAGTATTTGTACAAAGCTCGGAGGTTTAGGGTTGTTATGTTATTAGTTGTCTGGGGATAGCCTTTCTGATCTTCTGCTGTAAGTCATTACGGACCTAGATCAGACAGGATGTCTTTATAAAAGAGCTATATGCCAAAACCTAAAGTTACCGAATTGAGGAACTTTCCATGTTATATGATAATCAAAGATTATCTATTACATCGTATTGATCATTGATGCAAATCATGATTAATATCAGTCCTCAACCTGGTATAGTGCATATGTTGCTTTGCTGCATTAATTTGCTGACCTGTATACCTCTATGCATTATATCTTGTACAATTACAGACGACGAAAGCATAATCACGCTTTACAATGAGTCTTTGTGCATTTACTTCTTGATACGGGAGTATGTCGTGTGTGTGGGAACCACAATGTGTTAGTCTAATACATCTAATTCGTATCATTTTAAAGCATTGCGTAATTGTCTGCATGTGAGCTTATGTGGACAACAATATCAGCAATTGCCGTGTCACATACTGTTTCTAATGATAATATTAAAACAGATCAACGCTGTGCTCAGATTTCTCAGAAAACTGATATGATCCTCTTACCGGAAATCACAAAATGTTTACTGTTTTCATTTACTTTACTGCATTTTACTTTGTTGCATTTTACTTTTATTGTCAAAAAGATACAAAATCCAAAAAGATTTTAGGTGTGTTTTGATAAAATTTCAGAAAATCCAAAAGATTTGCATTTCTGCTTTATTTTTGATAACCGGGGATGTTTGATGGTCAATTTCTGAGATTTGATAACACCATTTGGGCTTTGTATCATTCAAAATGTGAAAATTTGAGTTTTGGAAGTTTAACGGATTGAAAAATGTTGAACGGGATTCGAATTTGTGATTTGGCGAAATTTTCAGATTTTTCCATTTCACATTCGCCCCTTAATTGGGTCGAATGTGGAAAAATCATTACCTTCGACCATTTTGATTTTGGGCGAATGTGATTATTTCACTTCCGGGTGTTCATTCCACATTCGGGTACATTTTTTCACCTTCGGGTCTTTAGTTAGGGGCGAAGGTGGAATTGATTTACATTCGTGCCATTCATTTGGGGCGAATGTGGAAATCACTCACATTCGTCCACACCAAACGGGCGAACGTGGCCTCTAATAAATACACCATTTCAGGTTCGAACCCCATATTCACAAAAAATTTTCAAACTTTCTTGATAACCAGACCTTGTTGCTCGTGTTTCTCGTGATTCACTGATTTGTTCCCTGACTTTTACTGATCATTTTAAGACTATAATTGCAGGTAATGGATCAAGATTGAGATCAGACTTGATCGTTTTATGAATAGAACCTAGGGTTTCAATTTTAGGGGTTTAAAATGTTTGTTAACTACTGATTTTTGTTTCTGATCACTTTTCATAAGTTTTAGGGGGAGAATACAAAAGGAATTAGGTTTATAACAATGTTTGGACGATCGTTTGATTGTTTGAACCAGTTTAAACCTAATTCTATTTTAAAACTCATGAAAACTGATTAATTTTGACAATTGGTAATATACAAGTGATAATCGGCCATATTAGAGTACATGTAAATCAAAATGAGATGTTAAAAACTGAATTGGCAAATTTTCAAATTTTGGGGGAAATCCATTTCACCTTTGGTTGAAATAAAAGGGCGAAGGTGGAATTGGTTTGGACGAAGGTGAAATAATGTGGACGAATGTGACTTTTTACTCAGTTAATTTTCACATTCGACCATAATTTGTTCATTCGCCCAGATAAACTCACATTCGACCATTCCAAAATGGGCGAATGTGCAGAATGTTTTTGATCAAAATTTTTGTAATTTTTGTCGTTTTTGTATTTTGACGTGTTTGTTTGATTTTAATGTGCAGATGGCTGATCAACCCGAGAACGTTGAAGCACCAGTAGAAAATGTGGAAACTCCAGCTGAGACTATAGTTCCAGATCCAGTGCCAGAAGCAGAAACGTCTGTTCCAAGCAGTTGGCCATTTGAAAGGTCGCATAACTGTTGCGCTTATCTCGGAGATGTAGAGAAGAATACAGAATTCACCGGGATCATAGAGTTTCTGAAGAGGAGCAGAATAGTTCATGCATTAGCCACACCAACCATCATATACAAAGACATCATTGAAGATTTCTACCAAAATGCGAAGTATGACTACTGGGAGAATCAAACGATCATCAAGAGCAAGATTCAGGATATGGAGATGTTCTTGACTGAAGCTGATATTCGGGAAGCTTTACAGATAAAGTTTGAAGATAGTGAGATCCCAGGGAGTTGTGATGGACAGAGCAAAAAGCGTGTTTCTTACGGATGAAATACAAAGGTCCAATCACTGACGGATCTATGTATAAGGGGAAGCTGGGAGTGCAGTATAAGTATTTTGCACATGTTCTTATTCACGTATTTGGGTGTGTGAGTGGTGGTTATGATGTCATGAGAAGGAGTTTAAGTTCATTAATGGTTGCGTTGACACTCAACAAACCATTTAATGTATCTGGGATGATTCTTGATCATATGCTGGAGATGCTGAAGGGAATGAAGAACAAGAAGTTTATGTTATACCCGAGATTTCTGATGATGATCTTTGACTATAAGTATCCTATGTTGAAAAAGGATCCGACTATGATCCTAGGTCAAGATCATATGAACATTAGAACATTGATGAGAATGAAGGGTTACAAAGGTGTGCCTGATAGTGAAAAGCCACCTAACAGGAGATTATTGGGTGCTTTGGCTCGTCCGGATTACACTGATCCTGGCAAGAACAAAGCAAGACATGATAATAGTGACTCGGACAACGATGATCCCTTAGTGTATGTTGATTCAAGCACTAAGAGGAAACGGCAAGTAGTCAATCCTGGAGCCAAAGGGAAGGGCAAGGGAAAGACTGTGGATCAGGGAAGTTCTAAGCAACAAGTGGTTAGAAAGAAATCGACGGCAAAGAAAGGATCAGGTTTGGTGGATGAAGAGTCGGTAGATTCAGAGGAGACTGAGGTTGATAAGCAGTGGGATTCTGATGATGAAAATGTGAGGACCACCAAACGTAAGGCCACTATGGTTGGTGAGTCTGAATCCTTGAACCAGTCGATTGAAGAAGCTGAGAGAAGGAAGAAATCTGTTGAAGATGAGAGTCTAGGTGTTGACTTAGCTGAGTTGAGTGTTGGAGAGACTGTAGTAGTGAATTTGCCCAGAAAGACAAAGAAGCAAAAGACTATGGCCAAGAAGTCAAGTGTAAAAGAGCTGAGGGAGAAAGAGTTAGCTCAGCTATTGAAGGGTAAAAGATTACCTGATGCTGGTACACCATCTAAGCTATCTTCACCTGTCGCCAAGAAGCAGAAGAAAACGAAGGAGGCAGAGACTTTACCAATCGATCAATTCAATGTCGATTTGGATAAAGTGCTCGATATGTTCAGAAAGCCTCAGAAGGAGAAAGTAGTTGAAGTTGAGCCATCTAGATCAAAGTCGAAGAAAGTGACTGTGGATGATGATGTTATGAAGCAAGTGAATAAGAAAATGGAAGATATGATGAAGATGTTGGTTGCTCAACAGGCTGAGATTGCTAAGTTTAAGCAAAATGAGGAGAAAATGCTTCAGATCGTGGTTGCTTCGAAATCTAATCAGGATGATATAAATGATAAGATTAAGATGTTGGAAGCCAAGAATGAAAAGCTTGAAAGGAAGTGTGAAAGAAACAAGGGCAGGATCAAATTGATTAAGGTAGATAACAAAGAACTAAAGAATGAAAACAAACGCCTTAGTAATTTGATTGAAGAGCTTTATAGTAGGGCACCCCAGTTGAAAGAGGGTGAAGAAGATGAAGAAGAAGAAGAACAGAAAGTCGATTATGAAGATTCTGAATCTGAGAAAGAAGAAGATGATGATGAGGATGATGATGGATCAGAGAAAAGTGATGATGATGATGATGACAACAATGATGATGATGATGATGCTGAAGGTGCTGGGAGAAAACAAGGAGATGAGTTTAGCAGTGGAAGTGATCATGATGGAGGAGATGATACTTCTAGATTCACTTATGAGAAGAGAACACCAAAGAAGAAAGATACTGGAGAATCAAGTTCCAAGAAGAAAGGAGAGAACGTTGATTCAGATGAAAGTATTTTCTGGAATGAGAAGGTGAGATCTCTATCTGATGATGCTAAACAGCTGTATAAAGATATGTTGGAAAAGAGAGAGTGGACCATTGAGTTCACAGGATGCTTCGCTGAAATATTCCAAACTGATGACTTAAGATATGAGTTGGAATATGAAGATCCAGATCTTGAAGAAGGGGAATTACCTGCATCTGTGGCAAAAGAAATACTAGATGGTCTTGCACAGAGGGTAGGGAAAACGTTTGAGGAGTTTATGATGGATGAATCGATTCCAGATATTCCTGAAAAGGATATTGGAAGTCATTCAGATGATGTGCAGACTCCTGAGAACAATGAAGTGGAGATGGAAGATATAACTCATGAAGAGTTTCCCCAGTACTTCAGACAAGATGATGAAAATGAAGTATTTCCTGACTTCACTGAGATACCAAATAAGTCAGCAAAACAGAAAGCTAAGAAAAGGAGTGAAGAGTTTGTTGAGAAGGTATTTGGTACTGATAAGAAAGATTCTTCTAACCAGTCTGATGAGTTGAAGAATTATTTGAAGAAGTTGAAGGAAATGGATGAGAACCGACCAAAGCCTGAAGCTCAAGGTAACTTTTACAGATTTCATAATGACAAGTTCAAAGGCAGAGCTCTCGGGTGGACTTACTTAGGCAGGCTGAAATGTATTGCTGCAAAATGGGAAACCGGAATTCTGTACTTCAACAGATTCTGTGACTTGCTTACTCTACCATACTAGGCGGTTAGAGACTTATGCAGATTCCCAATGTCAGGTGCCGAAGTAAATGGATCACATGTCGGTTGGTGCGCAGATAAATTGGTTTGGGAAAGTCGTACGAGATGGAACAGATTCAAGCCTCAATATCCCAGAAGAAAAGTGCATAGGGATATTGATCCACAAACCAATATGAAGCGAGTTACTGTGATCTACAAAGCACCTAATGTGATGAGGAAGATACCGTTGATGCCGATGCCACAGCATTTCAGTGCTGATTTCATCTTCTGGTATTATGATTGGAGAAAGGCAGAAGCGGTGATCGTGTTGAGAGATGGAAAGGATAAATACAAGCATGTTCATGTATTTGATCCTATGTGGTTGATTAATTGCACATTTGAAGACATCATCATGTTGTTCTACAATCCAATCTACTTTGAACCAAACGACTTTGCTCAAGCAAGAAAATACACTCAAGTGGTTGGAGTTTGTTTTGCGTATGACATCAATGCAGGAAGCAACTTGGAGGGTAAACTTGGCAAGACAGTGAAGATAGCCAATGTGTCTAAGCCTGTGAAGAAAACATTTGAGCCGCCAATGACTACTGAGCAGAAGAAACAGCTCAGAATCAAGTTGATGAACAAGACAATGGACCAACAGAGAAAACTATCCAATCAATAGTCGAGGGGGAGTTTGTTGATGCGTTTTGCGACTAAGGATTGGATAAACTTTATTAACATGTGTTAGTACTTGGCCGAAGGTAAATAGAAGTGGGCGAATGTAGATAAGGTGGGCGAAGGTAGATGGATTATGGGCGAAGGAAGATTGAAACTGAACAGAAGACACATTCGACCATTTACAATGGGCGAATGTGGAAATTGTCCACGTTCGACCAGCAGAAAGGGGCGAACGTGCAGTGTCTATAAATAGATTTTGTGATTTTGATTATGTAATAGAGTTGTCAGTTGTGTCTGTGATAGGGTCAGGTTCAGAGGTGTTTTTGAGAAATTGTGTGTGTGTTCTAGATTAACATAAACTGATTGTAAAGGCTTATTTGAATGAAGTTAATCTATGAAATGATGTTGAAAATGATCTTGATTGTGTTGTGATTTGTGTTTTATCAATTTGTTCAGAACTAGGGTTTCCGCACCTGGTTTTGTGACTTGTATGATCGTATAATCCTGTTTTAGCTAAAATCTTTCGCTCACAGGCTTTTAGGTTATGAGAGAAAGCTCAATATTGAAAAGCTACTAGTACTAGCGTTTAAGAAAAAACTTTTACTAACTACAAGCTTTTAATGAGTAAATGACACAAATACCCATTCTTTCCTAAAAAAACATGCATACAAGCTTTTAGTTAATGCCTATTTTGGTCATTTTATACATTATATTAAAAGCTCTAGCTATTCTGCCAAACACCAAAATATATTCAAAAAGCTACAGCTACCAGCTTTTAGCCACCAGCCACCAACTAGTTTTGCTAAACATACCCAAGATTAGAAATAAGAAAGTGCCCATTTTCTTTTAATTACCTACATATAACATCACATCAAGTTTCAGATATATTTGTTAATAAGTTCCGCATATGTTAAAAAAATGATTGTAAATAGAGGATAGAGAAAATGTTACCATTTATCATTATATTTTGGAAGATACTGTTCTCCTGTATTTTTTTTTCAAATATTTTTTGAAAAAAGTTATGAGTGGAAGAGAAAGAAAAGATAATGATAAAATTATAAAAAATATTATTTGATTGAAAAGAAGAAGAAAATGTAGTCATTTTTAGGGTAATTATATGGATGGTGATGTGTAACCTATTTTCATTGAAAAAAAGTTGCGAGGAAAGAAGAGAGAGAAATGTACGAATTCTAAAGCGTTTGGGTGAAAATTCAGTTAGTATTGGTTTGATTCATTTTGGTACCGGTACTTGCTAAAGTAACCAAAAGAAAAAACCTAAAAACTAAAGTCGTGATATGCGTAAATAAATATTGACACTTGTTTTACATCTATCGAAAGTTATAATATTGGTAGCAGTACGGTACCATCACTCGTACATATTAAACTCATGATAGACGGTTGTGTGTTATTTTTTCCTCGACGTTGGGATATAATTTTTTTTCTTGACGTTGCAGCATAATTTTTTTATGTAGTTCTACGATTTTTAGCTATTTTGTATTAACAGTCCAGCGTTTTTACAACCGCTAGTTGTTACATTGTTAGACGTTGTTTGTGACACCCCGTATTTCTAGGTTAAAACTTTAAATAAATAACTCTAGTTAACTTATACATACGTTCATAGCATTGCACTTGATTTGATTAGTTAAGCGAGTCTCACGGTACATTGGTATAGCTTAATAAATTGCATAAACGGTTATTCAGGGAATTACCAGGTGACATACATGAGTTTTGAACCCCGAACGTTGGTAAAATAATAAAGTACTTGAATTGTGTTTTAGTTCGTTGGAAATTACTTGCAAGTATGTGCTTATATGAATTTATTTGTAAATTATATATAATTATGTGTTATTATGCGAAACGCATTACCGAGTCTGTAACCGACACCAGACAACCTGAGAATGTGTTTTAGTTATAAAATATTTGGATTAATATTTTAGAGGTGTAGTGATAGTGCTCTTGTCCCAATTATAATCAAAACAAATATATATATATATATATATATATATATATATATATATATATATATATAAAGAACCATGCTGGCCTAAGAAGGACCAGGCCCAGCTCGGCAGAAAAGGCGCTGTCACGACCCATTCAGATCAAACCCCTTGCGTAGCGCGAGGGGGTGCTATTGTTAGCCCATTCGTAAAATGCAAGTTATAAACAAAATTTTACACCAATTTTTATAATCACTTAATCCTAATCCGCCTCTAAACACCTCATTGCGAAAATCTAACCCCTCTCCTATTCCATAATCATTCCCAATCAATCCTAGGAGCATACTAAAGTTTAGGATCAAGAAAATTAAAGGCTTAAGGTTGATAACTAACCCTACATGTGTTTTAATAAGGTTTTTGACAATTAATATAGATTTTAATGGATTAACATGTGTTTGTTTATGGTTTTGTTGATTAAAATATTAGGTTGCATGTTTAGATCAATTCTTGGAACATGGGAGTGTATGATGAATGCTAGTTTAGTGTTTGTTTATGTGTTTTGAATAATGAAATATTTGATGAGTTTTGATTGTAAATAACAAGTTATTGTGTAATGATGTTGTCTTATGATTGTTAATATGAGCCTAGAGTTTTTTTTACTAGTGATTATAATACATGACAAAAGTTTGGACATATTTGTTGTGTTGTCTTGTGTGAGCTTTATCTTTAGGTTATGTAACGACCCTGGCTGACGTGGCCGGGTCGTCGGGTCGGGTGATCGGAGCTACGCAGCGGAATTCGGATAATAACAGTCTTTAGTCTTCCAGGATCTACGTCATCATTCTGTTGGGTTACCTGAACACATGCCAAAAATAGTTTCTGTCAACATAAAGTTGGTGAGGTCGTGTATTTTATAAAGTGAATGGTCAGTTCGTTTATCAACAATTCTTTTATATAAACATTCTTTTATAAATTCTTTATAAACATGCTTTACAGTTTATAATTCTGAAGGGGAAAATATACTTCTATAAAACCAACTCTATTATACATCCATTCGCTTATATCCCAATTCTATCATATCGATTATAGTTCGTGCCATTCCTATCGATGGTACCACTCTGATTGTGATGATTGGTCCTCTACTTGGACATGCCTACCCTCTAATTGGATAAGACTGGTTCTTGCCCTCTAGTCGGTGCAAGAAAGGAAATGGCGGATACCGTCCAGTACTGTCCTCGTTGTTTCTATGTCCCCGTTCATACTTCTTTTGATAATCCTTTATTATGTAAAGCAATTCTGGTTTTAATAAATGACATGTATTCCCCCAAAAACACTTAATAAAACAGTAAAAGTGGGGAGTTCACGATACTCACCGTTTTGCTTGTAATCTTCTGCTAATCTTCTTATTACAATTATATGTTCTATATATATGGATACGTTTTACGCGTAAGACTTGTTAGATTGTAATACTTAGGATATATATCATATATACAATTTATATATATAGAATCTGATATATATTAGATAGTCCTAAACTCAGGGTTTGGTCCTCCTAGGCAAAAAGAAATAAAGCTGGCCATTACAGCTTGGCACGCGAACCTAAAGAACTCTAGACACCTCTAAACCCAAGTCTAGTATATCGTTTTATATATCGAATCTTGTATATATAAACATATATATTTTATATATGTTTATCATTCTCTTATTATTATTATCAAGTCCGTACGTTATTCGCATTATATATATAATTGTTATAATTATAATAATCCTCGTCTAGTCCTTGGAACGGGTTCTATTCCGGGTGTTGACCGAGTCACTGAGTCGACTCGGTAACGACTCTATTTCTCGATGCGGTTAATGGTACCTCGCTATTAACACGATGATTATATCAATAACTTATCAAATCATAAGATTATTAACCAATTAACCAAATAGTAATATTCTTACCCAAATAATAACCGGACACTCTTCGGGTTATTTCTGGAATATGATCGGAAGTTGACCGGAACTCGTGTAAGACCGGTTATCGGACCCGTCTTCCGGATTTGATTTCCTATAACAAGAATCACCAAAATAGGTTAATAATCAAGAGATTATACCCAACATTCCAATGATAATTGTATCTTTTAACCAAACAATCTACAACTTATATATATGGATGGGAATATAACCGGACTGATTATAACCAACGAGAACCGGGCTCGATTCTTAACCGGAACAATAATAAGACTATGGTTCGGTTGATGGTTATAAAAGGTTCATGACACAGAGGGTTGATTTATTGGTTTATCAAGAACAGATCAGGACCCGGGTTTATCAAGACCCAAGTGTAACAGAAGGTTATTGAGTGGTTAGCTATTGATGACTCGGGTAAAGATTTACGACAACCCACGACAGTCACCATGACTCGGTGACTGTCCTGTCAACGCAACAGGGACACAACACAAAGGCGGTTCCATAGTTCACCGCAGAAACAGAGTAACAAGGTTGAGTTCGGCTACTATTAATGGGTTCGCGACAGTCACCATCACCGGTGACTGTCCGGTTTGTTTATCCGAGATAAAGCCGACAGCTGGTGTCATAAACAAAGGAGAACCTTGATGATTGTAACCGGAAATGGAGTCGGGGTCATTGACTGATGTTAACCCATAACAGAAAGAAAGAGAGATGGTGGTGTTCACCGGTGGTTAGCAGAGGCCAGACGAGAAGTTAACTTACCGGAGGAGAAAAGGGAAGGCGGCGTATGGCAGCGATGGTGACCGGAGATTGGTGGCGTTGCCGGAGACAGAGGCGGCGGTGGCCGGCCATGGTCTCCGGTGGGGCTGCTTGGTCAGAGCATTCTTGGGTTAAGCACACTTTATGTGTGTATATATATCTGTATAGCGAGAGAGAGAGTAGCGAGAGTTAGAGAAGAGGGGTGGTTTAAATAGGGGAGTTAAATTAAAATGGTGTTTGGCTACGGGGATAATTACTAGAACTCGGGAGGTTTGGTAACGAGTATAAGAGCTGAATAAAAACATTTGGCGGCGTTTTTATTAGCAGGTAAAGAGCGTTTAACCGGGATAATAAAACTCCACTAATTATTATCTCCATATTCGGTTGAATCGGTTTGGCGCGAGATTCGAACTGGAATATTTTATTCCATACTCGGGTGGTTGGGTCCGACCCGACCCGTTTAAGAGACCCGTAACACGTCGGGGTGTTACAATTCTCCCCCCCTTAGGAAATTTCGTCCCCGAAATTTGAGTGATTTTGTCCTTTACATCCTTAATCTATAAGGATGTTACAATTAAAACCAAGATACTGGTTATCGAGACATGATCAGTTTTCGTGGGTTGTGGTTAACTCGATTTTATATCAATCCAAGACTATAACTTATTAGAAACGTCAATCCGTAAGACTACATCTTGATCATGCTTCTAATTACGTTTTAACCTTTCTTGCTATGGTCATATTAATTCAGATATATAGATTATCTGTACTATTTTGATATGACTATTAAAGGCTCTCAGTATAGATTGATATTTTCTATAATATTCTTTTTATCTTTTTCTCATTAGGATAAGAAGTAGACTGAATATTATTTCTATATAAAGATTTCGAGATTCTAATCGTTTTTCTTCTGAAAGATTTATAAACTTTCAGTAAACATTTTAGAGTCTCAATTTGCTACGATATTCCTCTCGTTTAATATTCAGTTTGAATTACAAAGTTGGATTCTATTTAGTTCTCAGGAGATAGATACGGAAGTCCCTTCATTATAATGACTTGAATGGGATCCGAGCTACTACCTCCCTTATTCGAACGTTAGAATTTATCATCACTGTAATTCCGATTTTTAAAGAGTAGGAATATTTCCTGGGACTCTTGGATTATTAAGCGTATCTTATCCGGATTTTAAAGGTACCGGAAAAGACTAATTCATTGATGATTGAGGTTTCTCTTAAATCATCTATAATAATCTTACTGACTATTTCATTGATGATTAACTGCATTGTATCTAATACATATTATTTGACTTTTCTTATTGTATTATCGTGAATGAGGTCTTTCACAATTCTACAGTCAGTATATGAAACTTTATCTTTATAATCTCGGAATCTACTGGTAACCGTCGTTGTTACGATTCTTTGACTTAAGATTTTTATGATAGTGCATCAATTGTTCTTTCTCAAAAACATGATTATCATTCGGGATTACTATACTTATTGCATTAACTATTTCTATAAAATTCTTTCTTAGTTCTATTTCGGGATTCGTTGACACTCTCGATTAGATATTCTATAATTTCTTCTTATATAAAAATATTCTTTTATAAATTCTAGTCGTTCTTCTTACGACTTGTATTCTTTTCTGTTAATTTCTTTCTATATATATCTATTTATTAATTTCTGTTGGCATATCGGATGCCTTCTGATAAAATATTGGCATTTCGCTTGCCTTCTTGTGTTATCTGGCATTTTCAATGCCTTATTTATTATTATCCAGACATATCGGATGTCTTTTCGAATTATAATTCTTTTTCATTTCTCAGTTTATATTCTCTTATTTATCGATTTATATTCTTTTGTATCCAAGCGAATACTAATAATCATTTATAGTAGGCACTATAAATATATATCATTTCTATAATATACCTTTGCTTGGAATAATTCTTTCTTATATATAAATTCGATTAAATTCTATATTGTTGGTATCTGGAAACACGTTCGGATAGACTTATATATAGGCAATATATCGTATCTTCTTACTCCAACTTATTATAAGCAAGGCTTATTTCGTCGAGATATTCGTATAGATAGTTCTTGCCAAAACAGTGATATCTCAAATTATCTCTCACGAGCTTTAATACGGGATAAGAAATTCGTCATCCCTAGGCCGGAGAGTTTCACTGAAAAAATGAGCATAATTCTATTCATTTTTCGTTTTTAGGTTGATCATACCTTGCGAATCTCTACGCGATTCCGCTTGGTATTATTTCTTGATATATTTGATATCAATTATTTTCTTTTGATAATTCGTTGGATTCTACCGTTCCGGTTTCTGAATCCATATAAATTCATATTTGTTATATTTTAAAGATTTTAACAAATCTTTCATCACTTCTTATTATGAATCTCAACTTGGTAATACTTAACCGTTTTACCAATTTGACTGTACAATAACTCACGCGAGTTTTTATACAGAGGTGACTGAGAAGATTCTTTCATAGTGTCAATATTCTTTACAAAGAATCCTGTGATTTGGCGGCAAATGTCCGGATATGCCTTCTGTGAGGGTCCAGATATCATTTGCCCTGGGAATTGCACAGGGGACATACACTATCTTTGGTTGGCAATCGAAAATCAATAAAATGATTTCTATGATTTGCATAATTTAACCAATCGATGGTTTATATTCTGCAAATATTTTCTTAATTGCCAGTTTTGTGGTCGTATTCTCCATGTATAATATGCTGATAGTTCGGATTTATATTTCTTCTCTTATTATTTCTTTTAATATGTTCATTACACAGACAAACTGTGATCTTGATAAATTCCTACTCGAATGTTCCTGTGCCTGTGACATTCGTAATTATGTCGCGATCATAATTACTATTTCACCTCACCTAACATTCCAGTATTTGTTTATTTTAATCACAATAGGTATATGTCCTTTACATATTATTCTATTATTTTGTTCTTTATTTTCTCTTAGATTCGAAATTATATATTCTGGAAAGAAACATATTGATATAAGTCTAACGAAGTAGACCGTCAATCGTTCAAGAACTCGGTCGTGTCATAAGATATTCAATATAACAATCCAATCTTGCTTAATATCCTTGACTTATTCGAGTCGTAGGATCAAGACGGTTGTTTTATTTCTGTATAATCGAGCGAATAGGAATTCGATTTCTTTAAATAGAGTCCAATTAGTTTCGTCGCATGAATTTGGAATAATAATATTTCCGTTCGAAATATTATTTAATTCCAAAAAGAATCGAGAATAACGTATACCTGAGATTTATATATATATACAAAGATCGATTTAAATTATGAACCGTAATATATAATACTTATCGTTCATGTTGAAATAAACTATCAACGAAATTATACAATCGAATATACTTATAAAATCGTGTCGAAAATACTTTTTAACTTATATACGGATATAGATTCGATTAAAGATTGTTTACAGAAATGATACGAACTACCAAGTGAAACGGGTTTGGCAAAATAATACGGCCGTAGTTTTTCATATAAAAACTTTTTAGGGAAGATTTATAATAATAATACTGGTTTGAGTTTCGTAATGATATTTATTTTCTTGAAAATAATAACTATTTAGAAAAAGTCACGGTAGGAATTTTTTCATAGTGTCGGAATTCTTTAGAATTTTAATAAACACATTTCTTATTATAGATTGATAAAATAATTAGATTTCTCAAAATATTTGAGATCAAAACTTTAAACGAATAAATTTGGATAATCCTGAGATAGATTCTGGGGTTTTTCAAAAATTATCACTATTTAAGAAAATAAGTTATAATATTAACAGGTTTTCTTACTTTTATAAATTAAATAAATCGTTTATTTAAAATTTTTAAACGGAGGGGTATTTATATATTTTTACTCACAATTGAAACACTGGTTTAGTATAAAAATAATAATGACTGAGTATAAAATTAATAAATTTTATAATTATACTGGAAAGATTTAAAACATTTTGAATAATCGCGGAATATATTTAATTTTAAATAATCGAAGAAAACTTTAAAACACGCGAGTATATCAAATTTTATAAAATTTCGGAATTTACGGGGTAAAAATAATATTTCCGGATACTCGAGCATAGGAATGTTCAAGTTGGCGCGTATATTTGTATCCTGTTTATAATTATTGGAATAACTGTGAGGTTAACGATCTGAATAATTACTGAGACGGGAATAATTCAATAAACTTATGTGAAGTTTCTTGAATCAAGATGAATGATTTATGTTTTATAATCTATATATTTTTCTATATAAACATATATACTTTTTATAACTTCGTCATTTCTTATTTATATCGAGATTTATTTTCTGATTTCTATTAATATATCTGGTTTCTGTTCTGTATATATTCTTATTTCTTATAGCCTTAATATCCTGTAAGATTTCCTAGAAATTAAATGTGCATATAAATTCACAATTGTGTACATAATTGTCAATTTACCCCACATAATCATTCTAGTAATATCCTGTAGTGGATTCGTTCTGATTTCTAGTATACGGTTATGGTTCTCACCAACTTTATAATGGTTTGACATTTTAGGTACCCAAAAATTTACTCGCCTATTATTTTCTCTTAATATTTCTAATATCTTAATTATTTTTCTAAACAAAATTTCTTTTTAGAAAAATATTCTGGTAGATCCTGGATTAATAAAGACTTCAAAACTGTTATTAAGCGCCGCTCTGATACCACCTGTAACGACCCTGGCTGACGTGGCCGGGTCGTCGGGTCGGGTGATCGGAGCTACGCAGCGGAATTCGGATAATAACAGTCTTTAGTCTTCCAGGATCCACGTCATCATTCTGTTGGGTTACCTGAACACATGCCGAAAATAGTTTCTGTCAACATAAAGTTGGTGAGGTCGTGTATTTTATAAAGTGAATGGTCAGTTCGTTTATCAACAATTCTTTTATATAAACATTCTTTTATAAATTCTTTATAAACATGCTTTACAGTTTATAATTCTGAAGGGGAAAATATACTTCTATAAAACCAACTCTATTATACATCCATTCGCTTATATCCCAATTCTATCATATCGATTATAGTTCGTGCCATTCCTATCGATGGTACCACTCTGATTGTGATGATTGGTCCTCTACTTGGACATGCCTACCCTCTAATTGGATAAGACTGGTTCTTGCCCTCTAGTCGGTGCAAGAAAGGAAATGGCGGATACCGTCCAGTACTGTCCTCGTTGTTTCTATGTCCCCGTTCATACTTCTTTTGATAATCGTTTATTATGTAAAGCAATTCTGGTTTTAATAAATGACATGTATTCCCCCAAAAACACTTAATAAAACAGTAAAAGTGGGGAGTTCACGATACTCACCGTTTTGCTTGTAATCTTCTGCTAATCTTCTTATTACAATTATATGTTCTATATATATGGATACGTTTTACGCGTAAGACTTGTTAGATTGTAATACTTAGGATATATATCATATATACAATTTATATATATAGAATTTGATATATATTAGATAGTCCTAAACTCGGGGTTTGGTCCTCCTAGGCAAAAAGAAATAAAGCTGGCCATTACAGCTTGGCACGCGAACCTAAAGAACTCTAGACACTTCTAAACCCGAGTCTAGTATATCGTTTTATATATCGAATCTTGTATATATAAACATATATATTTTATATATGTTTATCATTCTCTTATTATTATTATCAAGTCTGTACGTTATTCGTATTATATATATAATTGTTATAATTATAATAATCCTCGTCTAGTCCTTGGAACGGGTTCTATTCCGGGTGTTGACCGAGTCACTAAGTCGACTCGGTAACGACTCTATTTCTCGATGCGGTTAATGGTACCTCGCAATTAACACGATGGTTATATGAATAACTTATCAAATCATAAGATTATTAACCAATTAACCAAATAGTAATATTCTTACCCAAATAATAACCGGACACTCTTCGGGTTATTTCTGGAATATGATCGGAAGTTGACCGGAACTCGTGTAAGACCGGTTATCGGACCCGTCTTCCGGATTTGATTTCCTATAACAAGAATCACCAAAATAGGTTAATAATCAAGAGATTATACCCAACATTCCAATGATAATTGTATCTTTTAACCAAACAATCTACAACTTATATATATGGATGGGAATATAACCGGACTGATTATAACCAACGAGAACCGGGCTCGATTCTTAACCGGAACAATAATAAGACTATGGTTCGGTTGATGGTTATAAAAGGTTCACGACACAGAGGGTTGATTTATTGGTTTATCAAGAACAGATCAGGACCCGGGTTTATCAAGACCCAAGTGTAACAGAAGGTTATTGAGTGGTTAGCTATTGATGACTCGGGTAAAGATTTACGACAACCCACGACAGTCACCATGACTCGGTGACTGTCCGGTCAACACAACAGGGACACAACACAAAGGCGGTTCCATAGTTCACCGCAGAAACAGAGTAACAAGGTTGAGTTCGGCTACTATTAATGGGTTCGCGACAGTCACCATCACCGGTGACTGTCCGGTTTGTTTATCCGAGATAAAGCCGACAGCTGGTGTCATAAACAAAGGAGAACCTTGATGATTGTAACCGGAAATGGAGTTGGGGTCATTGACTGATGTTAACCCATAACAGAAAGAAAGAGAGATGGTGGTGTTCACCGGTGGTTAGCAGAGGCCAGACGAGAAGTTAACTTACCGAAGGAGAAAAGGGAAGGCGGCGTATGGCAGCGATGGTGACCGGAGATTGGTGGCGTTGCCGGAGACAGAGGCGGCGGTGGCCGGCCATGGTCTCCGGTGGGGCTGCATGGTCAGAGCATTCTTGGGTTAAGCACACTTTATGTGTGTATATATCTGTATAGCGAGAGAGAGAGAGTAGCGAGAGTTAGAGAAGAGGGGTGGTTTAAATAGGGGAGTTAAATTAAAAGGGTGTTTGGCTAGGGGGATAATTACTAGAACTCGGGAGGTTTGGTAACGAGTATAAGAGCTGAATAAAAACATTTGGCGGCGTTTTTATTAGCAGGTAAAGAGCGTTTAACCGGGATAATAAAACTCCACTAATTATTATCTCCATATTCGGTTGAATCGGTTTGGCGCGAGATTCGAACTGGAATATTTTATTCCATACTCGGGTGGTTGGGTCCGACCCGACCCGTTTAAGAGACCCGTAACACGTCGGGGTGTTACAGGTTAACATGTCCAAATTGAATGATTTCTGATCCTAGAATATTGTGTTTGAAATAAGCTTTTCAAAAATTCCAACCATGCATGTTTTGGACGTGATTGGTATTTCCTTTTGAATTCATAAAAACAAATGTCAAGGCTGATTTCAAACCACAAATTTAATACCACTTGCAAGAGTCATAACTGGAATTTACAAAACAATAGAGTCTAAATTTTGGTCAATACCTATATGGGTTTCCAAACTTTTCTAAGTGGTTTCACCTCACAAAGTTAAACACATGATGTTTAGTGATTTTTCTCGTAACCTGACTTTAACAGGTCACCTTGAACACTTACTGTAATGAATAATTTTTCATAAATTCTCAACGTGTTTTATCATAAAATAAAAATAGTGACAACTTGAGAAAACACATGGGAACACTTTGTAAAATTTGGGAAGTTTAATTTGTTGGTTTAGTATTTTATAAAAATTCATTTTGCATCCGAGAATTTGTCCACAAAACGCAAATTTGGGATGCTATTAATATGTGCTTATTTGAGGTTATTCTTGACTTTTATGGTGTGTATACATGAATATATACTTATGTGAATCATGTATGCTGAGTAATTATATGTCATGAAAAATTAATGGTCACAAACGAGTCGTTGGGTCAACTTGTTGAATGTGGTCACATTAGAGTCATACTAACACTTAGCTTAATGGAGAGTTTTGTACAAAAGGGTTTCATTGAAATTGCATGAACGTATACTTATAGAGTAAACTTGTAATAGGGAGTTATTATTAGGTCACCTATTTGCTTGTGGAGTTTGGACTATAGCTCAATGCAACCAAAAGTGAGTTTCACTAGTTTTCTTAAAAGCATGCATCCCATGAGGGACTACTTCATCCCTAGGAGGGACTACTTGGATTCCTAGGAGGAGTCTGTTTTAATAGAATATTTTAGTTTAAATTTCATGTCCATAGTTAACTAAACTATCTCTATCAATTGAAGTCCTTACTCATATACCAAATCAATTGCCGGGGGCGAACTAGGAGCCGGGCATGAACTTTTGACCTTAACTTATCACCATTTTTGATAGAGAATGGTTAAAGGCACAAACTAAATTCAATCAGATTTTGGTACTACTTGTTTAGTTGCTTAGTAGTAGGTTAATTACCCATGACATGTGTTTACAGCTTTATATTATGCTCTTACTTTTTGGGTACTTTAACTTGTGAACTCACTAGCTTTATGTTGACACACTTAACATGCTTTTGCAGGTCGCTAGGTATAGCACGTGTTAGGACATGCATTCATGGAGTCCATTGTTTTGAACATTAAACCATTATCTATTTCGGTTTTTAAATTTGCAATGGATGGGTGCGTTCGTTTGTGCGAAACATAAAATGTTAGTTTTATTTAACGCTTCTGCAGTATCTTGGTAAACTTTGAAAACAATAATTTTGGTTTTAAAATGAGCTAAATGATTTTATGTAATTAGAGTCGTTCCATGTAACTAATGGCCTCGGAGGTCCTGGTTTGTCATGTGTCTCGCGGTAAAACCCTACAGTGGATTTTGAGGGTGTGACATTGTTAGGGGTCGCTTTCATGGTGATGTCACCAGTTGTTTCTAGTCTCTCTATAAATAGAATAGTGTAATCAACATTTTTTAAGTATTCAGAACACCTGATTTAGATCATAAATTCAACTGGAGAAAGCCTGATTGGCAACTGAAAGAGAGAGATAGAGAGAGAGAGGGGGGGGGGGGGGGGGGAGAAAGAAAGAAACTGCTGAGGGGGAGTCTAGATCATTTGTACTTAGAAATCTACGAATACAAATTTGTGATGACTTCATCTTATAAACTAGCGCTATTTATCTCTTTTAATATGTGTTGATGATAATTGATGTTATTCCATTTACTTAGCACATATTGTTTAACAAATTCAATTAAGTAATCAACAAAACACACACAAATCACTCTCTTAGATCCAACAATTGGTATTAGAGCCACGAATCTTTAAATTGATTTAACAGTTAATTTAGACGATAAGCCAGAGCTTCATTGATAATCATTTGTAAGTGATCAGTTTCAAAAGAATTCGACCACTATGTTTCCTGAAATTTAACATAATCTATATAGAATATCAATTCCGAATGATCCTCGCAATACTGGATTATAAAACAAGCGACTAATCCTTGTTCGCAATGAATTTAAAATATGTCAACGAAGGATGGCTCATCACTTATCCCAATAGAATACTAGTTGTTGGAGGTCAGTGTTATTTGGACCACATGTTCCTACAACACCAGGTGTTGAAAAACCAGATGTTCTAGTGCAAAAAAAAAAAAAAAAAAACCTGTTTTGGTTAAAAATTACATACTAAAAATAATTTTGTTTTCCAAATTAGTAAATGTGAGGTAGGGTTCTAAATGTGTGAAATATAGTAAATGCTTAGTGTTATTTTCAAGATGAAGGTTTCTAATGATAAATTGATAATAATATGACAACTATGCTTAGGATGGCAAAGAATGGGTTTAGGATGGACAGTTATATCCTGAGGATGAAACTGTATGGCAGAATGGTAAGACAAGCAAATATAGGTGAATATGAGTATGAAATCACAAAGAACAACACTCGATGTATGAGGAAAGCCCTTGATCACTTGATGATCACCGGTACAAAACCTCGGGAGGAGTCTGGGCCCCTGCCTTGTTTGTTAATATTAAAATGGTAAAAATGTGTTACAACTTTGGAAGTATGATGAACAATCTATGAGTACAATGATTGTGTAGTGTGTGTATAGACAGTGTATCAGGTGCTTGATAGCATATGAGTGTGTTCCAAAGTGTCTAAGTGTCTTATGTTTGTTCATCATACCCCTATTTATAGTTTACATGACAGTAATTAGAAGATCCTACAATATCTGTTGTCTTCAATGATCCTCTGGGCTGTTTCAAGTAGTTTTTGAGGATGTTTCAATAGAAATAGACGTTGGACATCAGTTTCCTTCTTTCTCGCCTTTCATTCATTGTCTTGGCGGTTACACTTTGACTCGCTTTTAAGTCTATACGCGTATTCTTCTTGCTTTCTTGAATTCATTGACTTGGCAAGACTTTGTAGCCGTTGGAAAGGAGTTACAAGCCTTATGCATTCATTGATTGTACCTGCAAAAATATCAAGACAAAACAATTTGTTAGTCTATGCTCAGGATGCATACTTGTCAGAATGCTGTTACATTTTGAAGTCTGCATAGTCCTTCACCATCCTGAGGATGTCACATAAAATATTTGAGGTAAATCCATCCTGAGGATTTCACCACCAGCAATTGTCCCCACCAACATTGAAATGGTTAGTAATTAGTAAGGAATCAACAAATACTTCTAGATTCGACACATGCATATCCTTAGCAAGTTGTAAACCAGCAATGAGAGCTTCATATTCAACTTCATTATTGGTTGCTTGAAATGCACATCTAATCGCATGGGGTATTATGTCCCCTTGTGGAGATTTTAGTAGTAATCCTAATCCAGTGCCCCTCATATTCGAAGCACCACCAGTATACAAAATCCATTTTCCCAAGTTTTCATTTAGTTGTTGAACTTCCTTTTCTACTTCACTTAGGATGTCACTACTGAAATCAGCCACAAAATCAGCTAGTGCCTGTAATTTGATTGCATTTCTAGGTTCATATACCAAGTCAAAAGCACTTAATTTTACCGACCATTTTGCCATTCTACCTGACATTTATGGTTTTCTAAGTACATTTTTAATAGGGTAGTTAGTTTGAACGTGTATCCTATGTGTTTCAAAATAGTGCTTTAACTTGGTAGATGCCATGATTAGGGCTAAAATTAGTTTTTCAAGATGAGAATACCTGGTTTCAGCATCCAATAGAGTTTTACTTACATAATAGATAGGATGCTATTGACCTTCGAAGTCTTTTACTAAAACTCCACTTATTGCATTCCCAGAAACTGCATGGTATAACTTGAGAGGTTCGCCATCCTCAGATTTTATTAGGAGTGGAGCTGCTCCGAGATATTCCTTCAATTTTTTCAATGCATCCTCATGCTTTTGTCCCTTGTCAAACTTGTTGTTCTATTTTATAATGTCATACAATTTTATGTATTGTAAAATACATCGATTTCCAGTCTAAAGTTTGTATAATTTTCGAGTCGTTTAGATAGTACTTTTATTAAATTTAGGCTTGTATTTGTCTATTTTATTTATTATAGGTTTTTATAGATTTTTATTAGCTTTGGTTCATTTTTAGTACTTATTTATTTATTTTATATTTTGTAGGTGTTCATGGACGTTTGAGCGTAAACGAGCAACTTTGGTCAAGTCAAGAACACCCAAGTCGAGAGCACGGAATTATACTACTATATATGTTAATAGTATATTAGATATAAAATAATAATAATAATAATAATATAAAAAAAAAGAGAAAACTAAATTGTGACTTTGGAAGTCACCTCACGAGCCCAAGGCCCAAGGAGACATGGAGAGGAATTTTAGGGATCCTAAGAGAACCAACCCCTATTTAAGAACTGAGAGAACCATTCTGAGCTACACATTTCATATAAAGGCAAAAAAAAAAAAAAACTTTTTTTTTTCTTTTTGCTTTAATCGCACATTTTTATACAAGGAAATTTTTTTTATTTTTTTTGAATTTTTTTCATTTATACATATGTGTATAATTGCATTATACACATATGTATAATGCAATATATACATATGTATAACTGAAATATACACTTATGTATAGCTGAAATAATAATAATAATAATAATAATAATAATAATAATAATAATAATAATAATAATAATAATAATAATAATAATAATACAAAAAAAAAGAGAAAACTAAATTGTGACTTTGGAAGTCTCCTCACGAGCCCAAGGCCCAAGAAGACGTGGAGAGGAATTTTATTCCTTCGAAGCGGCAGAGGATATATTTTTTTTTGAATGGCAGAGGATATATATTATTCGGAGGACCATAGCATTATGGAGAGAGGGAGCGGCAACGAGATTGGAGCAGAAGATATTATACAGTCGACATCGAGCAGCCGGAGGTGGATTGATTGGAGTGGAGGTCAAGGGTTAGAGCATTGGTGCGAGCACGGGTCGGTATTTATTATTTATCTATTCAAACCCGTTGTGAACACCATGAATATTATTTGTTTCTATTGTTTTGATTTTATCATGATTTTTAGAGGCTAAACCTTGACGCAACCTAGGTTAAAAATGATTGCACTTGAATGATTTATTTTCTTTTGGTTTTGGAACTTTTGGTTGTGGATGAATTTTAAAGTAGAGAACTCTTTATTTTCTGGTTTGATGTGTATGCATATATAGTTTTGTTTAAGTTACTTTTATAAACTCCACTTGCGTTTTTGTGAATGTCTTTCATGTATGAATGCGGGTTAGGTTGCAGACTGGGTGTTAGCAGCTAGTTTATGGTTAATTTCTGCAGGTTATCCATAGGAGTTGTAATCGTTAGTTAGATGATTTTAAGTGTTCTACCAATTCTCAATAACTGTAAGGTGCGAGATTGTTGGTCTGTCTAGGGTGTTAAATTGCTAGTTCTAGAGGCTTTGTGAGAAGATCTTCCTAGTTTCCCTAGCATTCCTTGTAGGCCAAGTCTTATGAGAAATATTGTAGTTACCCCTTGCACTTTCGGGTGTATTGTGACTTTCGCGTTGTGAGGTAGACTGTCTAGCGGGTACTTTAAGATTCGATTAGGTAAGCCTGTAAGGGTAACCTCTCAACCGGTGGTTTAACAGCTTTTAGGAATTCTGCGGGTTATATCTTGAGAAGGGTTAGGGTTCCCGTAGTTGACTTTAAGTTTAGTATTTAAAGATTCCGGTTCCACACCAGTTCCATATACATTAGAAACTTGTCATCCATGTGTAGGATTCTAGCCTAGGTAGTGCCTTCCCATCACTTGATCCGAACTCCAGTTTCCAGCTTGTGTTTTTAGTTGTTTTAGTTTTATTTTATTTATTTGCATTAGTTTGTTAGAAAACCCCCCAAACTATAAAAACATTATTAAGTCAGTATTTAGGATAAGTAATTGAGTCTAGTTTGTGTTTTCTAGTAGAGTCTCGTTGGTTCGATTCTCGGACTTACTTTAGCTGTACTGCACTGACCGGTACACTTGCCAGTTGTGTGGTTTAGGTTTAGAGAGTCTTAGGTTATAAATTTAAAACTTAGAGTGTCTAGTTTAGGTTAATTTAGTTAGTTTTTATTAAACCACTTTGAGCACATCACAATTCCTTGCATTTTTCTGAGGACTTTGAGATGGATCTGTTCAGAGCTGCTATCCTGCCGGTCAACCTTTGTACATCCTTGAAATTTGTTGGAGATTTGAGATCAAGGATGGCTTTAATTTGTTATGGGCTGGCTTCAATTCCTCTTTTGGTTACTAAGTATCTAAGAAAATTGCCAGCACCAACCCCAAAGTTGCGTTTAGCAGGATTCAAGTTCATATTATAAGCATCTAGGATGTCAAAGGCTCCTTTGAGATCCTGAAGATGGTCTTCAGCTTTCTTGGACTTTACCACCATATCATTGATGTATACTTCCATTGTGTCCCCAATCTCTTCTTTGAACATCATATTGACCAGCCTTTGGTATGTTGCACCTGCATTCCTTAGTCCAAAAGGCATAGCAACATAACAATAAATACCTGAAGGGGTCATGAATGCAGTATCCTCTTGATCGTCCGGTTCTATCTGGATTTGTTGAAATCCTGAAGATGTATCCATGAAAGTTAGCATTTCATGGCCAGTTGTGGCATCCACCATTGAGTCGATGTGTGGAAGTGGAAATGGATCCTTGGGGCAAGCCTTGTTGAGATCTGTGTAATCTACACATACTCTCCATTTTCCATTCTTCTTTAGCACCACGACTACATTGGCTAGCCACCTTGGGAATTTGACTTCCCTTATTAGCAATCTATCCACTTCTTCTTGTATAATGGCATTTCTTTCGGGTGCAAACTTCCTTTGCTTTTGTTGGATGGGCTTGAAGTTCTTATTGATTCCAAGCTTGTGAGTGATGATATCTTTGGAGATACCGGTCATATCTTCGTGTTTTCAAGCAAATGTCGACATCCTGCATTTTAAAAACGTGATTAGAGATTGTTCAATGTCATTAGGGATATTCTTACCGATTTGCACAGTGATATCCTTGTCGTTTTCATCAAGGCATACTGTCTTCACATCCTGGTCAGGATGTGCCTTAGCATCCCGAGGATGACACTGTGCATCCTGCTGTAATTTCTATGCTTGTTTTGTTGAAGCTTTCATCGATGTTGTGTTGCAATCCTTGGCCTCCTGTTGATCACTGTTGACTTTGACAACTCCCCATGGAGTTAGCAGTTTTACACATTGGTGATATGTTGAGGGAACTGCTTTCATGTCATGTATCCAAGGTCTCCCTAGGATAACGTTGTAACTGGACAATGAATCTATCACACTAAATCTTTGGATAGAGTTCACTCCCTCAACATACACATGCAGTTTAATATCACCAACTGTGCTCTTGGTATCTCCACTGAATCCAACCAAGACAGATGACCTAGCCACTATCTCGGTTTCAGGGATGTTCATCATTTTGAGGGCTTCCAGCTGTATTATGTTGACTGAACTCCTCCATCTATTAATATCCTATGAACAAAATGGTTAGCAATATATAAAGTAATGACTAAACCATCATGGTGAGGCTCTAGAATGTTTTCTCGATCTTCTTTTTCAAAGCTAATCACTTTTGCATTTGTCAGGATGGTAGTCGTTGTGGGTCTTTCTCCCTTTGCTGATTTCATTTCTCTTGCATGCCATTTGGCTGCTGAGTAGGATGTTCCACAAATATCCGATCCTCCTGAAATAAAATTAATGATGCTAGCATCTTTGGGTGGAGATGCTGCCCTTTCTGGGATGCCAGTGCTATCCTGAATCTTTGACTTCTTTTTGCCCAACAGATCCTTATGATGGCCCTTGCTTAGGAGGTATGCTATTTCTTTTCTCAAAGCAATGCAGTCTTCAGTAATATGTCCAAAATCTTCGTGGAAAGCACACCATTTGGATTTGTCCTTCCATCCTGAATTGTTATCTTTTCTTGGCCATCTTTCCTTGTCTCCAAGATCCTTCATAGCGTATATTAAACCTGTTACATCCACAAAAAAACAATAGTCCGACAGTTTAGGACAATCCTCTTCATCATCATCCTCGACCACATTGACCTTTTTATTATCAGGCCTAGCATATGGTTTATGCTTGTATGGTTCATATGTGGAAGTGGACTTCCGATTAGGATTGTTGTATCTTGAGGATGTCTCTATCCTCTTATGTATCTTCTTGTCATCTTTAAGATGGATGAACCTTAAAGCTCTATTCCGAACTTCATCGAGATTCTTACAAGGGTTCATCACCAATTCTTTATAGAAAGGTGAATCCTTCTGTAGTATCATCTTGAAGGCTTGTACTGTCGTTGTGACATCCAGGTTTGGGATATCAAGTGCTTCCTTCCCAAACCTTGTGATATACTCCCTTAATGATTCTCCCTGTGCTTGTGTTACCCTATACAAATCACTTGTCAAACGTTCAAATGTTCGACTGCAAGAAAACTGATTGTTAAACATGTTAACTAAATGAGTAAAAGAAGTAATAGAATAGGGAGGAACACTTAGTAGCCATTTTAAGGCCGGACCAGTGAGGGTAGAACCAAATCCTTTGCATAAGCATGCTTCTTTCAAGTTTGTTGGAATGGGGTTTATTTCCATCCTTTCCTTGTATTGTGCTACATGCTCTTCAGGATCACAGGATCCATCATAAAGCCTTATGCTCGGATTCTGGAATCTCTACGGAATCTCAGCATCACATATTGGAGGTGCAAAACGAGACACCCAATGACATGCTGAGGATACTTCAGGGATGGGCTGTATTATCCCCGACACACTAGACACCATATCCTTGATTTTCTAAAGCTCTCCCGCCAATTGTGAACATATATCTGTATCTTGCAAAGAAGCAATATCGTTAGTAGCATAAGTACTTGAACTTAAATTGTTACCGTTGTTGTATCCTCAGGATGGTTCAGTGGCATATCCTCGAGATAGCTCTACAACATATCCTCGAGATGGCTCGACAATGTATCCTGCATCCCTAGTTGTTGCCATCCTGGGTGCTAAAACAGTTTCTGGTGTAAAGAATCTAGTGCTCATGGGGATCAAATCTCCTTGATGAATGCCCCCAGAGATGCCATAATTAAAATCCAACACTCTAGGCTGCAATGGTGTCCCCATGTCTTCAGCCGGTCTCTTTGAGGATGTTTTGAGAGATTGAATTTCTCTCATCAGCATCTGGTTGGTATCCTGATGTTGCTTTATTTGATCCTTCACCATTGCAAACATGGAAAGGAGCTCATCATTTGACACGAAAATAGGAGGAGTGGATCCATATGTTGCCATCCCAGATCTAGCAGTATTAGGAGCAACACTCTTGGTAATTTGTGCAGAACTCTTGGGAAAGGTAGGAGGAGGTAGTAGAGTCACATTTCTGGCAGAGGTTGTGGATGGTGTGGAAGAAGACACAGATTTTGGGTTTGAGGCCATAGTTGTCAAAATTTTTGAAATAAATTGATTGGTAAATAGTTTTAACAAGTTTATGTTAAAAATAGCACCACTAGCCCCACGGTGGGCACCAAATTGTTTTGGTCAAAAATTACCTACTCGAAATAATTTTGTTTTCCAAATTAGTAAATGTGAGGTAGGGTGCTAAATGTGTGAAATATAGTAAATGCTTAGTGTTATTTTCAAGATGAAGGTTTCTGATGATAAATTGATAAAAATAAGATAACTATGCTTAGGATGGCAAAGAATGGGTTTAGGATGGATAGTTATATCCCGAGGATGTAACTGTATGGCAGAATGGTAAGACAAGCAAATATAGGTGAATATGAGTATAAAATCATAAAGAACAACACTCGATGTACGAGGAAAGTCCTTGATCACTTGATGATCGCCGGCACAAAACCTCGGAAGGAGTCTAGGCCCCTGCCTTGTTTGTTAATATTAAAATGGTAAAAATGTGTTACAACTTTGGAAGTATGATGAACAATCTATGAGTACAATGATTGTGCATTGTGTGTATAGAGAGTGTATCAGGTGCTTGATTGCGTATGAGTGTGTTCCAAAGTGTCCAAGTGTCCGTGTCTTATGTTTGTTCATCATACCCCTATTTATAGTTTACATGACAATAATTAGAAGATCCTATAATATCCGTTGTCTTCAATTATCATCTGGGCTGTTTCAAGTAGTTGCTGAGGATGTTTCAACAGAAATAGACGTTGGACATCAGTTACCTTCTTTCTCGCCTTTCATTCATTGTCTTGGCGGTTACACTTTGACTCGCTTTTAAGTCTATACGCATAATTTTCTTGCATTCTTGAATTCATTGACTTGGCAAAACTTTGTAGCCGTTGGAAAGGAGTTAGAAGCCTTATTCACTCATTGATTGTACCTGCAAAAATATCAAGACAAAACAATTTGTTAGTCTATCCTCAGGATGCATACTTGTCAGAACGCTGTTACATCCTGAAGTCTGCTTAGTCCTTCACCATCCTGAGGATGTCACATAAAATATTTGAGGTAAATCCATCATGAGTATTTCACCACCATCAAACCCCAACAAACTACGTAGAGCATGACTTTCAAAAATTCAAACTAGATGCTAAGGCATAAGTATTGTAGTCATGATCCTACCGAATGAAATCTATGCTGGCTTACTCTATTGTAAGAATGCTAAAGAGTTGTAGGATACAATAAATGAACAGTTTGGAGGAATAGAGGAGGTTCCTGAAAATCACAAGGAAATCATGAGTCAAATGTATGAGACCTTCTCATATGTAAAATGTGACACCTGGCATATTCAACATAACATTTTACAAACTTATAAGTCTACCTTAGCGAGAAACATTTTATTAGCGTACTTAACTGGGCCAGTTGAGTCGGGTTACTTTACGTATTGTCCAGGGTTCAATGATCTGGAGGATCATTGGTGTTATTTTGTGTACACACGAGTCTTGAGTACCGTTGATGGTGAATTACATGAATTGAATTAAGTGTTTTACAAAGATTCATCCATATATGCTATATAATGTTCAAATACGTGTTTTAACGGTGTTTACATGATTATACATGATTCTATATGATTAACATATGTTAGGACAGCATGTTCATATGTTAGAATGTGTTAAAATGCGTTAAAACGACAAACTGGAAAATATGGAAAATACAAGGTTTGGTTCGACCTTAAGGGAGGTCGAACAAAGATATGGATTCTTTGGAAACTCCATTCGACCACCTATATGCCCCATTCGACCCCTGGGTCGAACCAGCTATTAGTATAAATACCATACTTTGCAATTTTTCATCATTTCACAAACCCTAAACGCATGTAAACACACTCTCTCGAATTTAATCACTGGGGAAGGAGTTTTTGACATTGTTTTTCACAATCTAACATTCTATATCATAAACAAATGAAGATCTAAGGTGTGTTCTTGATCCAAAATCCCTTTTAAGCATTTTTAATTCGTTTTCATTAAACCCCAAAGGTCCAGATCTGTTTTAAGATATTTTTTTATGATTAAAAACCTTTCTAACACCTTTCTAAGCAAAACCTCATCATAAAACATAAGTTTTCATACAAATTAACATGTGTTATTGATTCTTTGTGTTGTGTTATGCGTTTTTTGATGATTGAATGATGTTTAGATGTTATAGAAATGTTCTAGGACTGTTATTGATGATGAGTTTTGATTGTCTTAGGTCATAAGTTGTTGGATGATAATGTTTTGTCTATTTTGGGGCTTTTTGATAGATCTAGGGTTTGATTCTTGATGTTAATGTTAATGAAATGATTGAGGGTTTTCATACACATACTTATATAAGCATTTTGAGCTAATTGTTGAATGATTTCATAAAGTTTCCAAATTAGGTAAAGTTTTCATGCATGATGTGACATTTCCATAATTTTGCCATTTTGGGTAAGTATTAAAACGGACTGATTTTGGAGTAAAATTGGTAGGGTTTCATGGGAATATGTTATTCATACTTGACTGATGTGTTTCGTGATGTTTTTGGATTGTTTTGATGCGATTTGATGCGTTTTAGAATGTTTGCTGCAGACTGGGTCCAACAAGAGTTCCATTTGACCAGTCGTGGGGTCGAATGGAGACCCTGGGGGTCAAACCAAAACTTGAACAGGTCGAACGAACTTTAATCTTGTCGAACGAACATGATTTAGGTCGAATTAACACGTGTTAGGGTCGAATTAACATGTGTTAAGGTTGAATAAACATGTGTTAGGTTGTATGAACTTATGTATGGGTCAAACCAAGGTTATTTGGGTCGAACAAAGATCAATTCTATGCTGATTCGACCTTACAACTCCGTATGAGCGATTCTTGATGCAAACTAAGTATTTTATGCTTGAACCTTATGTGTAATCTATGTGTACTTGCTTAGTTTATGTAATGGGTCACCAACAGGATGTCGGGTCAATCTGGTGTGTTGCTTTAACAGTCAAACAAGTATTCAAACAAACTTAGTCATGATCTGGACAATCGGGGAGTAGTTAACCTACGGGTTATTAGTCAAAAAACTTATGCAAACTTTTATGATAGATCACCGGTATTTGGGATTATCAAGACTGTGTCTTTACTTATGGAAGCAAACTAAGGTGAGTGTCTGTTAGGATCTGAGTTTGATTGTTTTGATTAGTTTATATAAAAGATGTGATGAACGAAGTGAATATAAATGGAAAGTGCAGCGGAATGATAAACTATAAATCAAAACAAGAGAATAATTGTTTTTAATCGAATGCTTTCATTAATTGAAAGATTACAATATTACAAGTACTCCCCCTTAGTCTGATCACTCTGTGATTGTTTGTCTGAGAGAATGTTTCTAGTGATAAATAGAATAGTACAAGCACTGTTCTATTTATAGACAAATCTAAACCACTGATGATCTCAGCTGACGTCACCTAAGACAGTGACCTCTAACAGAATAACAACATAAAACATCTGTTAAATACAAACTACTGTTACATTGTAAAACACTGTAAGGTAAACTGTTGTTGAGGAAAACTCTGATGGTCTTGTATCATCTGTTGGAGCCTAAGTGCTGTTGGCTCCAACATACCTTTAGTCTTCAGCACTTTAGTCAGCAGTTGTTCTCTAGCAGTCCTTTGCAGCAGTAGTTGTTTCCAACAGTTGTTGAGTACAACAGATGTTAGGGTCAACAATCTTTTGGGAGAAGTATCTAGTAAATGCTGTTTATTTCTAGGATCAACTGAGTAGTATATTTTGGCTTTCCAATCATCTGTTCTTCTCCAGGTCAGCAGACCCAACAATCTCCCCCTAGAACTATTGATGCCAAAACAAGGCTTTATTCTTGATCTTTATTCCTCATCAGACTTTCTCTAATTTGTCCTTTTAATTGTAACTCAAAGTTCAATGAGTAGAGGTCTTCAACATCTCTTTCAAGCTCAAGGTTCAACAGTGTTTGGAGATCATCTGCACACAGGCCATGTGCATCATCCATGCTAAGTCTTTGAGCTTCTCCATCTGATCTGAGCAGAGTCAATTCATGGGTGTCTTTGTTGACCTTCCAGTTTGGTGATGGAGGTCTCCCAATGAGTTCTCTGAGTTTTTCAAAAGTGGGATCAGAGAAATAGTGTATTTGATTGAAGAGGCCCTCCTTTATAAAAGTATCAGCAAACTTCTTCTAATCTTCTTCAGACATTTCTTTCTTCTTTTTGAATTGTCTTCTTGCAGCAACAGATAGATCAGAAGTATCAAGTAGGCTGTCTAATGTAAAAGCCTGTTGAGGTCTCTTCATCAAAGGTTCATCAGGGTAGACAGGTTTCCTGGGCAAGTTAAGGTCTTTCTTCCTGTTTTCTTCTAATTTCTTGTAAGTTTCAATCAGCCTCAACTCTGACCATCTTGCAACAGACTTCATCTCCCCATAGTCTGCAGCCACAATCTCTTGTCTCATTCTTCTGAATTTTAAGGCTCTGGCTGGATCTATGCCTTTAATAAAATCTGGGACAGAGACCTTAGCAGGGGGATTCTTGGCCATGTCCTCAATTCTTATGAGTTCTTCTCAGAGAGCATGAGTGGTCCAGGCTGCAAACTGTATCTTGTTTGCTTTGTAGGGCATGGTTAACAAGATTTGTTCAAGAAGTGATTCCCTAACCCCCCTTTCCATGTCACTACTGAGAGGCATGGTAGACTTGGAGTTGCTTAGGGTCTTAGCAAAATCTTCAATCCTTCCCAGTTTGCTAAGCTCTGCTGAATGGATGCCCTGAACACTCCTGTCATCTTTCCCTTTGCATTTCTCTTTGATGATAGCATCTGCCTGTTCAGCCTTGTATTTAAGATATGTGTCTATGTTTAGGGGAACAGGAAAATTTGGAAGAGATGGGAAAGATCTTTCAGATGGTTGTTCAGTATTGTGAAGGATTGCATTTCCCCCTTGAGTAGATCAAGTTCAAGGGGATACTGAACAACCAATGGTGTAATGGTTGGTGGTGGTCTATGGGATATAAATTGTGAGGTGTGTGGTGAGAATGATGAAAGTGGAATGGCAGATATGGGTGTAGATTGTGTGGTTGAAGTAGTAGGTGGTGATGTGTGAATGTTTTCATCCTGTACAACAAAGGTAGATTTTCTCTTCCTTCTGTACAAGATTTTTTGTGATGGTGGTGTTGCAGCAGTGGTTGTGTTAACATCTATTGGCACTTTTGTAGAACCAACAAATGTTTGGGATTTAGGTCATGGAGTGGTTGCAGGTGGTGTGTTGGTGGTTGTGGTAGTATGTTCAGTGGTTGGTTTGGTGGTTGTGGTGATAGGTTCAGATGTTGTGGTGGTATCAGTGGTTTTGGTGGCAGCAGTGGTTTTAGCAGCAAGTTTGGATGGTGGTTTTATGACATGTTTGGCAAGCATTTTCTTCCTTTTAGAGGAACACATATCTTCAACTTCTTGTTGTTGTTGTTCCTTTTTCAACTGTACCAGAAACTCTGCTTTAACTTCCAAAGTGTCAGCCCTCTTTTGCTTTTCCTCAGCAGCCTTTTCAGCCTTTTCATTAGTAGAGGTATCAACTTCCTTTGCTTTGCTGGCTTTGGCGGTTTCAGTAACAACAGAGGTTTGAACAGTTAGTTGTTGTTGTTGTTGTGGTGCTGTGTGAGTAGACCCTGGTTTGTTGGCAAACTTTGATTTTCCCTTTTGTGAGGGTGGACAACCAAAGGGATCTAGCTTTGGCAATCTATCTCTGCCACTCTCCCCCTTTTTGGCATCATCAGCAGTGAAGTTATCATCATCTTCATCTCTGAGAATTGTGGTAGGGGCAGAGCCAGCGGTCTTCAGCAGATGATCTTTGATGGCTTTAATGTCAGCTTGAGTATCTTTGTACCTAGCATCCACCATAGTTCTGATCTCAGCCATATATGTTTCATGTGTCTGATCTGCTAGTTTTCTGTGAGCTATGATGATGGGGGAAACAGACTTCCATAGCTCACTAGCAATATCTTCAGTGGATGGTTGACTCTTGGTAAGAGTATCCAATGAACCCAATATTGTCTTGATATCTGATTTGATATCAGCAACAGAGGTTTCAATGGACTGTACTGTGGCCGTCAATTCTTGGTATTTTAACCCATCACCTAAGTTAATAGGATCATCTGGATTCCTACCAGTGGTAGTTGTAACTGGTTCAGTCCTAGGAGGTGAGTCCAAAGGTTGAGAACCAGATGCCCCTTTTTCTTGGTTTTGGGGACTTCCAACTGATTTTGGGGACACTATAGTGGCCTCATCAGTTGTTGCCTTCAAGGAAGTCTTAGCTATGTAACCACTGTCCTGTTGTGAGACAATGGTCTCTACATCAGTAGTGGTTGCTTCACTTGAAAACTCACCTAGACTTTCATTGAACTCTAGGGGTGTAACCTCCTCTTCTGCTTGTGGGATGGCTGATTGATTTTCCTCAATCCCAGTCACTTGTGGAGGTATACTCTCATTGATGGGTGAAGGAGAGGAACTGGGATTTTCCTGAGTTTTATCAATAGCCTCAAACAGAGGTTGCATGGTTTGAGGGACATGTTTTGGTGAAGGTGGAGGAGTGAAAAGAGAATTAGCCCTGGGAGAGGGGCTTGTGAACATATGGCTAAGTGACTCATATGTATCATGATGTGTTTCCCTTTGGCTTACAACATGATCCTTTTGTGAGGATTCATGAGGAGTTTGTTTAGGTTGAGATATATCCATCTGTTGTGAGGAAGTAACAACAGTGGTTTCTTGTTGCTTTTGTGTTGCAATAGGGTTTTCCTCTGGTATCTCATCTTCCAGAAGCCCCCTTTTGGGTTTAGTGGTGGTTTTTGTGGATGGACGTTTTCTTTTGGAGGTGGCTGGTGTTGGTTTCACAGCACTGGATGTAGTGCCATGATCACTAGGAGCAGTGGGCTCAACAACAGAGGTTTGGACAACAGTTGTTGTCTTGGTCCTCTTTGTTTGTGTTTTTGAAACTTTTGACACTTTTGACACTTTTTCTTGGGTAGTTAAACCCAACATTCTTGTGAAAGTTTCATCAGTTAGACTCTTCATTTGAACAGACTCACCCTTTTTAAAATCTTTTTCTGGTAAAACCTTTTGAAGAATTACACTCAAAATTCTCGGGTAAATCAGAAAAGCATTAATAGACCCAGAATTTATGGCTTTCACATTTGATACTAAGTCCATAAACAGTCCCTAGGATAAATTGAAGTCAGAGTCTGACAACATAGCATATCCCAAGTACTGAATCCTCAATGAGATTTCATTATAGGAAGTGGACTTAGCAGAGACACAGAGAAGGAGGGTATGAAAGAAAAATTTCATGACTGGTGGGAAAAACTTTTTGAAAAGTGTTGACCCAGTCATTTGTGCATCATAACCTCTTTCCTGAAACTCTGTGTGAAGCTCTGCCTTAGGGAAAGAGTCTTTACCTGACAAATCATTGAGTGAGAAGGTTGTGGATATCAGTTCAGGGGTAATGGCAATACTTGTCTCTCCAATTTTTGAGATAATGGATGTAGGCTTTTTGTCTTGAAGAAGAAACTCAGCATTCAACCAAAATTCTTGGAGGGTATCGAGATAAATAGGAGCATCAGCGGTTCGGATTGTCAGGTATTTGGAGTTTAAGATGATGTCGATGGTGGAATGGAATGGAACGTTTTCATCTGTTTTTACCAGATATGGGAGATAATTGTGAGTGGCTTTTGCTTGAAGATCCATTGTAATGGATTCCGAGTGTGAGAGTGAGTAGAATTGGAGTAAGGGTTTGAGGATGAAGAAGGCGGTTTCAGTATTTTGAATACAATGAGACAGTGTAACGACTGTTGTGTTAAAACAGGGTTTTTATAGGCTTTGGTGAAACCGCTGATGTGGCCAAAGGTCTGGTGGTATACAGCTGTTGCCAAAGGTCTGATGCAAACAGCTGTTGTTTTACCAAAGTGCTGATGCTAACAGCACTTGTTTTTTTGTTATAGATAGATATATGTATATATGTGTGTGCGTGTGTGTATATATATATAAAACGAAACAGTTGTTTTATCTGATCAGAAGTTTGAAACAGATTTTTCAACCAAACAGTGGTTGTTTTATTTGATCAGATGTTTGAAACAGATTTTTCAACTAACAGTGGATAGAGTGGATGAAACAGTGGTTATTTTATCCTTAACAGTTTTTTCAACCAAAATGCTATTTTTAAGGATGAATTTTGATTTTTTGAAACATTTTAATGTTTTTATTTAAAACATTTTTGTTGTTTAGTCCATGTTTAGCATACCAATTCTATTAATCAGATTTGTGAAGGTAGGTGTGTCTAATGCTTTTGTCAACACATCTGCCAACTGATCCTCTGTTGGAACATGGTGCAGAGAAATCAAACCTTTTTCATAGCTATCTCTGAAAAAATGATGTCTGATGTCTATGCGCTTTGTGGTTGAGTGAGAAACTGGATTCTTGATGATATTTTCAGCAGCTTGACTGTCCAACATGAGTGGAGTCTTTAGTGCAGTTATCCCAAAATCCAGCAGTTGATTTTGAAGCCACATAAGTTGGGCTGTACAGCTTGCAGCAACAATGTATTCAGCCTTAGCTGTTGAAGTTGAAACAACTGCTTTCTTTTTGCTTTGCCAAGAGACTAAGGCATTCCCTAGAAACTGGCACCCTCCTAATGTAGACTTCCTTGTGGTGTGGCAGCCAGCAAAATCACTATCTGAATAACCTGAAAGCTCAATGTTTCTATTAGAAGGATACCAGATACCAAGTGTGGGAGCACCTTTTAGGTATCTGAATATCCTTTTCACAGCAATAAGGTTTGACTTTCTGGCTGAAGCCTGGGATCTTGCACAAACACAAGTGGCAAACATAATGTCTGGCTTAGATGCAGTTAACTACAATAAAGACCCAATCATGCATCTGTAATGTGTCTGGTCAACCAGTTCATCCTTGTCATCAATAGTGATTAGCTCGACTGTACTCATGGGTGTACTACATGGCTTACAGTCATTCATCTCAAATCTAGTTAACAAATTTTTCACATATTTGTTTTGATGAATGAATGTGCCATTTTGCAGCTGCTTCACTTGGAGACCAAGGAAGCACTGAAGTTCACCCATAGCATTCATTTCAAACTCTGCTGTCATGAGTTCCCTAAACTCTTCACACATTTTGTTACATGTGGATCCAAAAATGATGTCATCCACATATATTTGAACAATCATTAAATCTTTCCCTCTCCATTTCAAAAATAAGGTTTTGTCAATTTTACCTCTTGTGAAACCAATGGATAAGAGAAAGGTGGAAAGAGTTTCATACCAGGCTCTAGGTGCTTGCTTGAGTCTATACAAGGCTTTGTTAAGCTTGTAGACATAATCATGATGGAATGTGTCTTCAAAACCATGTGGTTGACATACATAGACCTCCTCCTGAATTTTGCCATATAGGAATGAACATTTGATGTCCATCTGATACACCTTGATGTTGTGGTTGACAGCAAAGGCTAGGAAGAGTCTGATAGCTTCTAACCTAGCTACAGGAGCAAAGGTTTTGTCATAGTCTATCCCTTCTTCTTGTCTGAAGCCTTGAACCACAAGCCTGGCTTTATTCTTGACAACTATACACCTTTCATCAGTTTTGTTTTTGAAGACCCACTTTGTGCCAATTTGTGAGCGTTTGATTTTAGCTAAAACAGGATTATACGATCATACAAGTCACAAAACCAGGTGCGGAAACCCTAGTTCTGAACAAATTGATAAAACACAAATCACAACACAATCAAGATCATTTTCAATATCATTTCATAGATTAACTTCATTCAAAATGCATTTACAATCAGTTTATGTTAATCTAGAACATACACACTATTTCTCAAAAACACCTCTGAACCTGATCTGAACCTGGACACAAATGACAACTCTCTTCCATTATCAAAAACACAAAAACTATATATAGACACTGCACATTCGCCCGTTTCAACTGGTCGAATGTGAGTGATTTCCACCTTCGCCCACTTCAGGTGGTCGAATGTGTCTTCATGATCAAGTCCAGTCTTCCTTCGTCCCTTTATCATCTACCTTCGCCCAGTCTATTCTACATTCGCCCCATTCTATTTACCTTCGGCCATCACTAACATGTGTTAATTAAGTATATCCAATCCTTAGTCGCAAAACGCATTAACAAACTCCCCCTCGACTATTGATTGGATAGTTTTCTCTGTTGGTCCATGGTCTTGTTCATCAACTTGATTCTGAGCTGTTTCTTCTGCTCAGTAGTCATTGGCGGCTCAAATGTTTTCTTCACAGGCTTAGATACATTGGCTATCTTCACAGTCTTGCCAAGTTTACCCTCCAAGTTGCTTCCTGCATTTATATCATACGCAAAACAAACTCCAACAACTTGCGTATACTTTCTCGCTTGAGCAAAGTCATTAGGTTCATAGTAGATCGGATTGTAGAACAACATGATGATGTCTTCAAATGTACAATTAATCAACCACATAGGATCAAATACATGAACATGCTTGTATTTATCCTTTCCATCTCTCAACACGATTACCGCTTCTGCCTTTCTCCAATCATAATACCAAAAGATGAAATCAGCACTAAAATGCTGTGGCATTGGCATCAACGGTATCTTTCTCATCAAATCGAATTTTCTTATTTCTTTCATTTTTTTTATTAACTTGCTTCATGACATCATCATCCACAGTTACTTTCTTCGACTTTGATTTGGATGGCTCAACCTCAATAACTTTCTCCTTCTGAGGCTTTCTAAACATATCGAGCACTTTATCCATATCTATATTGAATTGATCGATTGGTAAAGTCTCTGCCTCTTTTGTTTTCTTCTGCTTCTTGGCAACAGGTGAAGATAGCTTAGATGGTGTATCAGCATCAGGTAATCTCTTTCCCTTCAATAACTGAGCTAACTCTTTCTCCCTCAGTTCTTTTACACTTGATTTCTTGGCCATAGTCTTTTGCTTCTCTGTTTTTCTGGG
The DNA here is from genome assembly GCA_028751855.1 of Ambrosia trifida. Taxonomy (NCBI): domain Eukaryota; kingdom Viridiplantae; phylum Streptophyta; class Magnoliopsida; order Asterales; family Asteraceae; genus Ambrosia; species Ambrosia trifida. The sequence goes on along the minus strand of CM054128.1, from coordinate 128,548,608 downwards.
CAAATTCACCACTACAGTATCTCCAACACTCAGTTCTGCCAGGTCAACACCTAGACCCTCATCTTCAACTGATTTCTTTCTTCTCTCAGCTTCTTCTATCGACTGGTTCAAGGATTCAGACTCACCAACCATAGTGGCCTTACGTTTGGTGGTCCTCACATTCTCATCATCAGAATCCCACTGCTCATCAACCTCAGTCTCTTCTGAATCTACCGACTCTTCATCCACCAAACCCGATCCTTTCTTCGCCGTCGATTTCTTTCTAGCCACTTGTTGCTTAATGCTTCCCTGATCCACAGCCTTTCCCTTGCCCTTCCCTTTGGCTCCAGGATTGACTACTTGCCGTTTCCGCTTAGTGCTTGAATCAACATACACTAAGGGATCATCGTTGTCCGAGTCACTATCATCATGTCTTGCTTTGTTCTTGCCAGGATCAGTGTAATCCGGACGAGCCAAAGCACCAAATAATCTCCTGTTAGGTGGTTTTTCACTATCAGGCACACCTTTGTAACCCTTCATTCTCATCAAAGTTCTAATATTCATATGATCTTGACCTAGGATCATAGTCGGATCCTTTTTCAGCATAGGATACTTGTAGTCAAAGATCATCATCAGAAATCTCGGATACAACATAAACTTCTTATTCTTCATTCCCTTCAGCATCTCCAGCATATGATCAAGAATCATCCCAGACACATTAAATGGTTTGTTGAGTGTCAACGCAACTATTAATGAACTCAAACTCCTTCTCATGACATCATAACCACCACTCACACATCCAAAAACATGAATAAGAACATGTGCAAAATACTTGTACTGCACTCCCAGTTTCCCCTTATACATAGATCCGTCAGTGATTGGACCTTTGTATTTCATTCGTAAGAAACACGCCTTCTGTTCTGTCCATGACAACTCCCTGGGATCTTCACTATCTTCGAACTTAATCTGTAAAGCTTCCCGAATATCAGCTTCAGTCAAGAACATCTCCATATTCTGAATCTTGCTCTTGATGATTGTCTGATTCTCCCAGTAGTCATACTTCGCATTCTGATAAAAATCTTCAATGATGTCTTTGTATATGATGGTTGGTGTGGCTAAAGCATGAACAATCCTGCTCCTCTTCAGAAACTCTATAATCCCGGTAAACTCCGTGTTTTTCTCAACATCTCCGAGATAAGCGCAACAGTTGTGCGATCTTTCAAACGGCCAACTGCTCGGAACAGACGTTTCAGCTTCTGGCACTGGATCTGGAACTGTAATCTCAGCTGGAGTTTCCACATTGACTGCTGGTGTTTCAATGTTCTCGGGTTGATCAGCCATCTGCACATGAAAATCAATAAAACACGTCAAAATACAAAAACGACAAAATTATAAAATTCTGGTCAAAATAAACTGCACATTCGCCCGTTTTGAACTGGTCGAATGTGAGTAAATCTGGTCGAATGTAAAAATATTGGTCGAATGAGAACATGAACTTGAGTATAAATCACATTCATCCATTTTGTTGTACATTCGCCCAAACCAGTTCCACTTTCGCCCGTTTATAACAACCGAATGTGAAACAGTTTTTCCCAAAATTTAAATTTTTGCCATTGTTGGTTTTAACTTGTAATTTTGATCCTAATATGTGCTAACAAGTCCGACTAACACTCGTTCATCAACAATTTTGACAATTAATCAGTTTTCATTGGTTTTAAAGTAGAATTAGGGTTCAACTATGTTCAAATGATCAAACTAACATCTAGATGTGTTATTAATCTAATTCCTTCTACATTCTCCCCCTAAAACCTATGAGAACTGATCGAAAATCAAAAACACACATCAATAATCATCAAAAACCCCAAAAATTGAAACCCTAGGTCCTGTGTTTAAAATGATCAAATCTGATCTGAAAAGTCGTCCATTATCTGCAAATTTAGTCTTAAAATGATCAGGAATAATCAGGGAACAAATCAATGAATCAAAAGAAACACGAGCAACAAGGTCTGGTATTGAAGAAATTTTGAAAAATATTTGAATGTGAAGACTCGAAAGTGAAAGACTTATATATAGGAAGCCACGTTCGCCCGTTTGTTGTGGACGAATATGGGTTAATTCCACATTCGCCCCAAGTGAATGGCACGAGTGTGAAAGAAATTCCACCTTCGCCCCTAATTAAAGACCCGAAAGTGAAAAATGTACCCGGAAGTGGAATTTACACCCGGAAGTGAAAAATCCACATTCGCCCAAAATCAAAACGGTCGAATATGATGATTTTTCCACATTCGACCCATTTAAGGGGCGAATGTGAAATGGAAAAATCTGAAAATTTCGCCAAATCACGAATTCGAATCCCGTTCAACATTTTTCAATCCGTTAAACTTTCAAAACTCAAATTTTCACTTTTTGAATGATACAAAGCCCAGATGGTGTTATCAAATCTCAGAAATTGACCATCAAGCATCCCCGGTTATCAAAAATAAAGCAGAAATGCAAATCTTTTGGATTTTCTGAAATTTTTATCAAAACACACCTAAAATCTTTTTGGATTTTGTATCTTTTTGACAATTAAAAGAAAAATGCGACAAAGTAAAATGCATCAAAGTAAATGAAAGCAGTAAACATTTTGTGATTTCCGGTAAGAGGATCATATCAGTTTTCTGAGAAATCTGAACACAGCGTTGATCTGTTTCAATATTATCATTAGAAACAATATGTGAAACGGCAATTGCTGATATTGTTGTCCACATAAGCTCACATGCAGACAATTACGCAATGCTTTAAAATGATACGAATTAGATGTATTATACTAACACATTGTGGTTCCCACACACACGACATACTCCCGTATCAAGAAGTAATTTGCACAAAAACTCATTGTAAAGCGTGATTATGCTTTCGTCGTCTGTAATTGTACAAGATATAATGCATAGAGGTATACAGGTCAGCAAATTAATGCAGCAAAGTAACATATGCACCATACCAGGTTGAGGACTGATATTAATCATGATTTGCATCAATGATCAATACGATATTATAGATAATCTTTGATCATCATATAACATGGAAAGTTTCTCAATTCGGTAACTTTAGGATTTGGCATAAAGCTCTTTTATAAAGACATCCTGTCTGATCTAGGTCCGTAATGACTTACAACAGAAGATCAGAAAGGCTATCCCCAGACAACTAATAACATAACGACCCTAAACCTCCGAGTTTTGTACAAACACCCTATCAAACGAAATTACGGTACTAAGACCATATGCCCATGAGGTGTTCATCCACAAACGCGTAGTTTGTTATGTTTGTATCACTAATGCTCGCAATATATAGTCTACGAAGCCTATCAGCATATCACACGTAATCAACATACGTCACATAAAACTATACAATTCTTTAGCCTGTGTCAGATCCCCACTGATGTACTATCATTTCCTCTTTTTATCCAGGAAATCATTTTGGGTTTTTCTAATTTTTAGGTATTTTGAAAATTTTTCAATGTTTTTGGTTTTTCCGATAAAATGACTCCCCCTAAAATAAAGAACATATTTTTGGGTTTTTAATTTTTCTGAAAAACAAAACAAAAATTTGAAAGAAACAATCCACTTGAAAGCATCAACTTCTTTGAGGATTAAACAACCCCCTCGAAAGCATCAACTTCTTTGAGGATTAAACAACCCCCTCGAAAGCATCAACTTCTTTGAGGATTATGAAAGTAAAGAGAAATTCCCAATTAGCAAAAATTTAGAACTAAAACTAAAAATTAAAAAGCGATAAACCGAGGAGCCGATTAGTCCTGTTTTTCCTTTATATTGTTTACTTTCAAAAGATATTCAAAGCGGGATCTGTCAAAAGCTTTTGTAAACAAATCTGCACGTTGGTAGTCAGTATGGATTTTGACCATGTCAATCAATTCCTTAGCGTAACAATCACGGATAAAATGATATTTAATCCGGATATGTTTAGCTTTAGAATGATTTTCAGTATTTTTAGTTAATGCAATTGCGGCTTCGTTGTCACAGTGTATAGGGGTTTTAAGAAACTGCAAACCGTAATCGACCATCTGTTGTTGGATCCAGAGCACTTGCGAACAGCAACTCGAGGCTGAAATGTACTCGGCTTCACATGGAGACAGTGCGACGGAAGTCTGTTTCTTGCATTGCCAGGTAATTAACCTGCTCCCTAAAAACTGGCAACCGGCTGTTGTTGATTTGCTGTCTTTGTCACAGCCGCCCCAATCTGCATCACTAAAAGCAATAAAATCAAAATCATCATCATTAGGGTACCAAAGTCCTTTTGATGGACAACCCTTCAGATATCGAAGGATACGCTTGACCGCCGTCAGATGACTTTGTTTCGGCTTCGATTGATAGCGAGCACAGAGACACGTTGCATACATAATATCTGGTCGAGACGCTATCAAATACATCAGAGATCCGATGATTGCTCTGTATGTAAATGGATCTGTCAGCTCCCCCTTAGCGTCCACTCCAATCCCGTGATTGGGTTGAATCGGGGTATCCATCGGCTTAGAATCCTCTATCTGGAATCGGCTCAAGATGTCGGCTACATATTTTGTCTGATGAATGAAGATCCCGTCGGGTCTTTGATCCACCTGTAAGCCGAGGAAAAACTGCATCTCCCCCATAGCGCTCATTTCGAACTTCTCCTGCATAATAGTTTCAAATTCCCTGCACAAAAGTTCGTTAGTTGAACCAAATATAATATCATCAACGTAAATCTATACTAGAAGCAAGTCATCTCCCGTCTTCTTCGTAAAGAGGGTACAATCGACGAGGCCGCGCTTGAATCCTTTGGAGATGAGGTATGTACTTAGCTCCTCGTACCACTGTCTTGAAGCCTGGTGCAAACCATATAAAGCTTTGTTCAGCACATAGACCTTGTCCCGGTGGATTGGGTCCTCAAAGCCTGGTGGCTGCCCGACATAAACCTCCTCCTTGACTTTACCGTACAAAAATGCGCTCTTGACGTCCATTTGATAGACTTTGAATTTCTTATATGAAGCAAATGCAAGGAACATCCGAATAGCTTCAATTCGTGCTACTGGTGCATAGATTTCGTTGTAATCAATTCCTTCGATTTGATGGAAACCCTGCACAACCAATCTGGCTTTGTTGCGAACAATAACTCCACGATCATCCTTTTTGCACTTAAACACCCACTTAGTGCCTATTTTCTTTCTTCCTGGCGGCAAATCTGTGAGCGTCCAGACTCCCAATTTCTGGAATTGCAATAACTCCTCCTGCATTGCCTCAACCCAGGCATCTTCATTCAAAGCGTCTTTGTATGTCCTTGGCTCTACCTGCGACACATAACATGCAAATGACCAATCATTTTGACTACCAGATTTCTGAATTTTGGCATACAATGCTAAAGCACCAAAACTCTCTGGCGAATTAACGCTTTTTAGCTGCCCTCTGGTCATCACTCCACTTCCAGGATCACCGATAACTTGCTCCAGCGGGTGAATACGATGAATCCGAGATTCCGGATTAACAGGCACAATCACTCCCGTCTGAGCAGTCAAGTTCTCTGCAGCATCCTGATCATGACCCGTGTTAGTTGATGAAGCAACATCTGAATTTTGAGTTGGGTTCACAGTTTGCTCTTCTAAGTCTTCTGCATGTTCAAGAACGGCTTCTTCAAATTGTTCATCTTCAGATTCTGAAGTGTCTAATGAAGTTGAAGCTTCTTGAAACATCTCTTCTTCTTGTATAGGAGCACTGGTATCATTAGAAGCTGGTCGGGGGTTTACGGTGATTGGACGCATCATCGGTGAAGTTGCCGCGTTTTCACACTCATAAAGTAATCTGATAACAGCTTCTTCAACCAGGCTAGCTAGGTTGAATGATTCAAAGAAATCTTTGTAATCAAACATCCAATCAGGGCCCGTGCCTTGCAAATTTTGAGTGTATCGTTGAACTTCCACGTTAGCCCAATCCTCCACTTGACGAGTTCGCTTGTTGAATACCCGTTTAAGCGGAGTTGCATATCCAACAAAATATCCCTCTTCAGCTTTAGGACTAAACTTCTCGCTTGGATTCAACATCGTACATGGCGCCCCAAAAGGTTCTAGATACTCTAAATTGGGCTTTCGTCGGTGTAACAGCTCATAAGATGTTTTTCCAAACTTCTTCACTGTTAGAACCCGATTTAATGTATAATTTGCTGCATAAATTGCCTCATTCCAGAACATTACCGGAAGATTTGAGTCAGCGAGCATTGTTCTAGCAGCCTCAATCAGAGTCCTATTCTTTCTTTCAGCAACACCGTTCTGTTGCGGGGTATACGGAGCCGAATATTCATGATGTATCCCTTTGCTTTCACAAAGTTCATCCATCTTAGCATTTTTGAACTCCGTCCCGTTGTCACTCCTGATCCTTTTTATCTTCAAATTGTAGATATTCTCCAGTCGAGTGAACAGAACTTGTAGGTTGGTAAAGGTGTCGCTTTTGTTCTTCAAACACATCACCCATGAGAATCTTGAATAGTCATCAGTGACAACTAAACAATGAAGCTCTCCAAGATGACTTTTGCACTTGACCGGTCCAAAAAGTTCCATGTGCAATCGCTCAAGCGGCATCTCAACAGAGTTAACTTTCTTCACTTTATGAGACTGTTTGTGTTGTTTTCCTTTCATGCAGCTTACACACTTGTCGTTAAGATGGAAATGTTTCACGTTTACTCCATCGACAAGTCCATTTCTCACTAACTGATTCATTTTCCTCAGATGAATGTGCCCCATTCTGCGGTGCCACATTATCGATTCTTTTTCGGTCGCCTTGGATAGAAAGCATGTTATCTGCCCCTGTGATGTCATCGCCTTGGACATATCAAGAATATAAAGATTGTTGACTCGAGGTGCCATCAACATAACCCACTCCTTTGGAATTTTGAAGCCCGGTTTGAGAATATAGCAGGATTTGTCATCAAAATGCACAGAAAATTGTTTATCGCATATTTGACTGACGCTCAACAGATTATATTCTATCTGCTTGACATAAGAAATCCGCTCGAAAGTCACAATCCCATTACTCACGCTTCCTTCCATCGTAATATATCCTCCTTTATTACCCGCGAACGCGACATATCCTCCATTAATATTTTTCACATCAAACAGCAATGCCAAATCCCCCGTCATGTGGCCTGAAGCTCCACTATCAACAATCCAGAGACTGCTAATAGGGCCAGCTGAAGCTCCCTGCACACAAAAAGTAAACATTTAGTTCTTTCGGGGGACCCAAGCCTGAGTCTTGGGCCTTTGAACATCGGTTTTCAAAGAAACATTCTCATTGACTTCTTCAACAACTTTCTGTTTTGGATCAATCTTTTTCTGATTTCTCAAAACATTTTCATTTTTCTCACTCACCTTTGAAGTAGAAGCTCCTGGAGTACCATTAGGTGTCCAAGATTGTTCAGACCTTTTGAGAATACGAATTTGATATTTTGGTTTCTCAATTGGTTTCTGAACATTGTTACTAAAAGTAACTTTCTTGGCAACCTTATCTGAGTTAACAGACTTAGGTCCAACATTTGACTTGACAATTAGTTTTTGTGGAACCTTTTGTCTATCAGTTGTTGTGTTCACCACAGGTTTTCTCCAAGATTGTTCCATTGCAATCCGATTTCTGTGATCATATTGAAATGGACGGTTGTTCCTCATTTGAAAATTGTTTTGATTATAAAATTGTTGTTGTTGAGGAACAGCCCGTCTATGTGGTGGGACATAATGATCAATCGGCTTTCTCATGGAATTTCGAACTTCAACCTCATGTCTTTTGTGCCTTACATATGGACACTGAGCAAGTAAATGCCCGCGTTCTCCACATTTAAAGCATTTTCTATATTCCTCAAACACATAATGAGCATTTGGTGAAGCAAATGATCTAACAGGAAATTGATCATTATACTGTTGATTTCTTAAACTCTCAGGAAGTGGTCCTTTCGAGTAAGAAGGCTCATGAAAACCGTTTGCTTTATCATTTGGTCGAATGAACTCGGTGACATGGACCTTTGGTTCTTGAGGAACTTCTGAAAACAATTTCTTTAAGATTTCTGGTGGAATTTCATTGGTTCTCTCATGTTTTGGAAACCATATTGTGCTTTCTTTCCAGATTTTATCAAGTTTAGAATAGTTAACGTTTTTGATTGGAAATTCCTCATCAGAAATGATCTTATCGGATCCTTCCATCCGATAAAACACCTTTACAGGTTTGTCACTTTGTTCATTCAGCTCATTCTTTTTGACCACATTCTTAACACCATTATCTTTCTTAACATCAATCTTTTCAGACTTTTTATCACGATTAGCATTTGCCATCGGATGAACATGATCAGATGGTGACACTGGTTTAGTAGTAATGATGTGATTTTCTTTTGGAATCTCACATTCATTAACAGATTGATCACTACCAGTATCATCATTTTCTGAGTCTGAATTATCACTCTCAGCATAAACACCCTCATTGTTCAAGCCCAAAATCGGTCTCACATCGGAATATGGATCACCAATACTCGAGGTATTAGATTCCTTTTCCGATGATGAGTCTGATTTTACCGAACTCTCCGGTATAACTTGGTGATAATTATGATTTTCAAAAAGAACCGGAGATGGTACAGACTTGTAATTGGTGGTGTTATCATCAATGATATGATCTACCACATAAGCAACATTCTTATAACTTTCCAACTTCTTGTTAACCTTTTCAGCAAAGCATTTTATGGCTGCCATTTCCAACTTGGTGTTTTCAATTTCATTGATATAGTTGTTTATGGCCAATTGTTTTAATGACAAAGTATTTTTCAAGTCAGAAATGTCCTTTTTATAGCCATCTAATACTTTGTTGAAAGCATTCAACTCTTTGCGAGTAGATTGACAATTCAGGATAGCACTATCACGTGAAATTCGGAGTTGTTTATTCTCCTCAGTCAATCTATCACATGTTCCACAATATTTATCACTCATAACATCAGTGCTAGATTCAGAACTTACAGGTTTTGGCGGTTCAGTCATGGCCATCAACGCAAAATGAGCTTCCTTTCCAGTGAAAAACTTGGAATAGTCGATCTTGGTAAAAGCATCATCAGCTATGCACGACTTCCTCGTCATCAAAAAATCAGTTTCTGCCAGCAACTGATCAATATCATTATCTAAAGAATCAACACTTGCCTCTGTGTCTGATTCGCTCTCAGAATCTGAATACACTGATCTACACTCTTCGGGAACATCAGAAACTGAATCAATCACCATTCCAGAACTCTTTTCCTCAGCCTTAACCTCAACAGGTTCACTCTCCACTTCCATCTCAGTCTCAGAATCATCACTTTCACATTCCTCAGTTTCTTTCTTCTCATCAACTGCCACCGACTCTTCCATATCAACCTGATAAGCAACACATGCCACATTCCCACCAGTAGTCACTTCCTCAACTCCTATTTGCATACCCGACCAGTCAAACCTCTCATCCTGTTGAGTCACCAAAGCTTGGTTCTGACTCGCATTCTGTTGAGTCTCATTAGGTGTAGTAATAGGTACAACTGTTCGGTTTGTGTGATTAGGAGATTGGTTTTGAATCTGGTTTTGAGTGTTTGGTTGTCTGTTTTGGTTGTTAAAGTTTCGGTTTTGGTAGTTTTTGGTAAGAAACTTGGTTTTGTTGACGGTTCTGGTAATTTGCATTGAAAGGATTTCGATTACCTTGTTTAGGTGGCTGGGTGCATTCCCTTTTGAAGTGTCCTTTTTCTCCACAATTAAAACACGTAACCTTCTCCTTGTTGAATCCATAGGTTGTGTTGGGAGAAGTTGCCAAATCAGTTCTTCCAGTTTTCTCGATGAACTCTGTTGCTCTTCTCATTATACTCGCAAAAGCCCATTGAATATCAATGAGTTCCATCTCTTCCTTGTCTATCTGTGCGTAGTCTTCGTTGGTTAAGTTGTTGTTCCCAATCTGACTAGCAACCAACCCATTGTAGGATGAAACCATTGTTGAGACTAATGCAATGTGTTGCTGAGCAACCTCCACAGTCACATTTCCCAAGTTAGATGTATCCAAAACCACTGGTTGTTGTTTATGTTGAGTAACTTGGTTTACTGGTTGTTGTGATTGGTTAGCGGTGTAAAAACTTGCTTGTTGCAATGGAGAGATTGGTGAAATGTAGGAATTATATTGTGATGGTGTATATGATGGTTGTGAGTAGGAATTGTATTGTGGTGGTGTGTAGTTGGTGGATGGTTTTGATGTTTCCATGACATTAGAAATACATGCAACATGTGGTGGAACGCTTCCAGAGCTCGAGTTTCCAGCTGGAACTGAAGTTCCTCCAAAATACAAACTGGGATTCTGAGGAATCTGTGACCTTCTAGCTTTCCTCCTATCCTCCAACTCTTTGTTCTCCAGCTTTTCGATAAACTCTGAAATGGTCCAGAATTGATAAGCATCCTTCTCTCTGAGTACTTCCACATGCTGATCCCATTGTGGTGGTAAAGCATCTGCAAACTTATCCACCTGCTTAGTCATTGGAATCTGTACACCATAACTAGACAATTCAGACAACAAATGCATATATCTAGGAGTTAGTTCTTTTAGAGTTTCATTATTAATAAAAGAAAAATTCTCAAACTCTTTGACCAATTCCTCCATTCTCAGACTCTTGGTCTTCTCGTTACCATCATGCTTCCTCTTAAGCTTATCCCAAAGCTGCTTTGATGTAGTACATGTTCCAAACTGATGCAACAGGTCACTTGTGATTGCCTGTGTCAGTTGAGAAAACGCCTTCTTCTCTACCACATATTTCTTCTTTTCGTCCTCAGTTAAGCTTTCCAAAGGAATCATCTCACCCGTATTCTCCAGAATCGGTGCTGTGTATCCTTTAACAATCATGCTCCATGCCTCTGCTCCTTCTACTCCCATGCCTTCCAAATGGATCTTGAACATGGTATGCCACTGATTATACTCTTGCATATCCATTAGCTTCGGTGGCCGAGTTCCACTACCTGTAGACAAATCCTTAATCAAAGTAGAAATAGCATTAGTGGTTTGAGTATTTACCGCCGCTGCCGCTACTCCCCAGTAATCAGATTGTAGTGCCGGATGTGCTACGCTTTGAGGCATCGTGCTCGTCGTTGTCATGTAGTTAAGTGGTTGTGAAGACTGTGTGTTCGTCTTTTGCGCTGCCACTGTCCATGGGTCCATCGTCTGCTGTTGTGGTTGTGTTGTTGCTGATCCCGGAGTAGTTTGAAAACGCCACATGATCTCAATCTGAAAATCTCAACACTTAGAAAAATTTTCAACAAAAACCCTAGGTTCGCCCGAAATACAGTAGATTCGTCCAAACAATCCTTTGTTCGTCCAAACTTTCACACTCTCGTCCCTTCTGGTTCTACTTTCGTCCAAACAGGAACAACCGAATGTAGTCTTGATCAGAATGTAAACACAGACTAACACTATTCCACTTTCGTCCAAAATAAGAACGGTCGAATGTGGAAATTCTACCCGAAAGTGAAAAGTTCAACAAGAAAATTCCAGGTTCGTCCACTCAAAACTCAGGTTCGCCCACTTTCTAACACTTTCGACCACAACACTCAGGTCAGATTCCAGGTTCGCCCAAAACAGTCAGATCTCATTTTTGAAAAACGGTTATTGTTTGAAAAACGGTTATTCTGATATCAGATTTTCAAAAGTTCATGGATTTGAATGATCTCAATCAGGTTATGTTTCGGAATTGATTTGGAACAACTTTAAGTCTTGGAAAACTTGAATTCGACCACAAATTCACCTTTAAATCGATCAAAAACTCTTAGAAACAATGTTTATGTAAAAACAGATGATTTTATGTCAAAAACATGTCCAAATCAGCTCTGATTTTATCAAATTTGTTGTTGTATGATCCTCTAGGCTCTGATACCACTTTGTGAGCGTTTGATTTTAGCTAAAACAGGATTATACGATCATACAAGTCACAAAACCAGGTGCGGAAACCCTAGTTCTGAACAAATTGATAAAACACAAATCACAACACAATCAAGATCATTTTCAATATCATTTCATAGATTAACTTCATTCAAAAAGCATTTACAATCAGTTTATGTTAATCTAGAACATACACACTATTTCTCAAAAACACCTCTGAACCTGATCTGAACCTGGACACAAATGACAACTCTCTTCCATTATCAAAAACACAAAAACTATATATAGACACTGCACATTCGCCCGTTTCAACTGGTCGAATGTGAGTGATTTCCACCTTCGCCCACTTCAGGTGGTCGAATGTGTCTTCATGATCAAGTCCAGTCTTCCTTCGTCCCTTTATCATCTACCTTCGCCCAGTCTATTCTACATTCGCCCCATTCTATTTACCTTCGGCCATCACTAACATGTGTTAATTAAGTATATCCAATCCTTAGTCGCAAAACGCATTAACACAATTGGACAAACATCCTTAGGCAGTGGTACAAGTTTCCATACTTGTTGTCTTTTAAACTGAAGGAGCTCTTCCTGTATGGCTTCTACCCAACTGTTGTCTTTTAGTGCCTCTTGGTACTTGACAGGTTGTATGAGAGATAGAAAGCCTGCAAAAAGACAGATATTTGAGGATTGGCTTCTTATGAGCACACCCTCTCTGATGTTGCCAATGATTTGATCTGGTGGATGAGCTCTTAGGTAGATTAGATCTCCCTGATATGGTATGATGGCATTTTGAGGTGAGGGACAGAGGTTTGGTGACTCTGTTGATGTAACATTTGTTTGCACTTCTGTAGTGCCAACAGATGTTTGTAATGGAGGTGGGGGAATGGGTCCAAGTGGTGTAAAACTGGACTGACTTTTGTCAACAAATGTTTGACTCTTGTCAACAGATGATTGAGCAGTGGATGAAAATGGTGAAGCAGTGGTTTGAGGGTAAGACCGGCCAACAGTGGCTGACTCAGCTGTGACAGAGTTTTGACAGGTGTTTTGAACAACTGCTTCCTCTGATGCAGAATAGACTTTATAGTGACTTGGAATCACAACATCTGTTCTGTAGTCTTGTTGTGGAGATTGTGAAATACTTGCACTGTTAGTTTTGAAAGTAATATCTTCAAATTTGAATTTATCTAAATAAAACAACTCAGCAGGATTTGCTGGGATTTTTAAGGATGAAAGTTCATTGAACTTTACATTCAGAGTTTCTTCTATTGTCCTGGTCCTTGTGTTAAACACTTTATAGGCCTTGGCAGTAGAAGAATATCCCAGAAAATATCACTACCACTTGCTGTAACTGTAAGTGCTAAAGGATCGACAAATCTACAAAGACATGATCAAACAAGTTTGATTTAGGTGCGAAAACCCTAAACCAATCACAAAATGATAATCAATCAGATCAAAACAAACAAATCATCATTCAAAGCTTTTCTCATTAATAAACAACTCAATTACACGTTAATATGATCAAAACATTAAAGACACAACGTGAATTAAGCTTAACAAAACACTAGAGAGACACACTGAAAATGGAGGGAACAATAATGACTAAAACTACATTCAAAAAATCAGCTTGACCTATTTATAGGCTGCATATTCGCCCACCACGTAGGTGCGAATGTGCACATTCGACCAAACAGACCGGTCGAACCAAGCATACATAATCAAACTAAATCTACCTTCGCCTCCTGTCTCTCCTTCGTATGATCTTTCTCCTTCGCACCTATCATTTTCTTCCTTCGCCCACAATAATACTCCTTCGCCCATTCGACTCAAAACATTAACATATGTTTATTGTAAATCCAAAGCATTAGTCGCATAAATGCATCTACAAACTCCCCCTCGACTATTGCTTGGATTGTTTAAGTCTTCGTTTCTCATCCATTCTTTTGTTCATCAGCTTGATCCTCAAAAGTTTCTTTTCTTCCAACGTCATCACCTTCTCAAACACTTGCTTCGGCTTCTTCTTTTTCGCTTCAGGAACCTCTAGATCTTTAACAAACTTTCCGAGCTTTTTATCATAGTCGCATCCGGCGTTGATATCATGAGCAAAACACAAGAATACCACTCGCTGGTATTTACTAGCTTGTTCAGCATCCTTAACATCGCTGAAAATAGGATTGTAATACAACATTATGATGTCCTCATGTGAACAGTTAACCAACCACATGGGATCAAAAATGTGTATTTTCTTGAAACTCTTTTCACCATCCTTCAAAACTATTACAGCTTCTGCAATCTTCCAATCATAGTACCACCAGATAAAGTCTTTAGCAAAATGTTGAGGAATCTGCAGCAATGGAATGTGCCTCAACACTTTTGGTGGTTTGTACTTTAAAGTCACCTTGGGCAAACCAGTTATATCGTCAATGGTTTTCTTGTGAACAATCCTTTTTGGATATTGAGGTTCAAAGAGATTCCACTTCGTCCTGCTCTCTCTGGCCATCTTCTCAGCAAAGTAAGCAATCTGATCATTTGTCGTTCCAGTCATCTTGTGACGACAAATATCACGAATGGCCCAGTATGGGAGAGTCTTCAAATCATGGAATCTATCAAAGTATAGGATCCCCTTCTCCCACTTCACTGCAACACACTTCAATTGCTTTATAAATTTCCACCCCAACGCTTTTCCTTTGAACATATTGTTGTGGAATTTATAGAAGCTACCCTGAATCTCAGCCTTAGGACGATTAGCTTCTTTCTCTTTTAACTCCCTCAATAACTCTTTCAGGCTATCGGATTGTCTGATATACGGTTTCTCATGCCCTCTGAACACTTCATCAACAAATATATCGCTCTTCTCTTTTGCAAGTCTCTCGGCTTCTTTTAACAGTTCATCAGTGAAAGCAGTAAATCCAGAATCCTTGTCTCTTTTAAAATATTCTGGATACTCTTCACTCGTCACATCCTCAACTTCTATATCCTCGAAACCAGGTATGTCACGATCATCAGAATGATCTCCAGCTTCCTTTTCAGGTAGATCTGGAATCTGGTTATCAGCTAACAATTCTTCAACCGTTTTTCCAACCTGTTTTGCTAAACCTTCAAAGATCTCTTTTGACATCGCCGCTGAGACTTCACCATCTTCCAAATCTGGATCATCATACTCTAACTCAAATACCCTGTCACGAGATTCAAAGATCTCAGAAAATCTGCTGGTCATGTCAATCGTCCACACTCGATCAGTAAGCATCTGGCGATACATCTGCTTATCAGCTTCAGACATAGACTTCAGCTTTTCATTCCAGAAGATCGTATCATCATCCACTGATCCTCCAGGGGCTTTTGAACTAGATTCTTCTCCTTTTCCAGATTCTCTCCTCTCATACTTATATTTGTCTGTGTCATCATCATCATTGTCAACATCATCATCATCATCAGATGCAGAGCTGCTATCATCACCAGAACCATCATTCGAACCATTATCATCATCATCCTTCTTCTTTTTAGGAGCTTTACCAGCATCTTCATCAAGATCTTCATCATCATCCTCATCATCGTCAGATAGTTCAAAATCAACCTGCTCCTCTTCTAACTCTTTATCTTCTTCACCTTCTTTCAACTGAGGAGCTCGAGAGTATAAATCTTTGATCAGATTATCCATGTTTTTGTTACTCTCTTTCAGCTTCTCATTTTCTCCCTTCAAAGCTATAATCCATCTGGTGTTTGCTCATGTTTCAACAACTTTTTGTTATCCTTCTACAACTTTTTGATCTTCTTTTTCAAATCCTCATTATTCTCATGTGAGGTGACAACTACATCAAGCATCTTTGAGTCATTTTGTCTTAGTTGGGCAATCTCAGTCTGCTGCTTGTTTATCAAATTCATCATTTCAGCAAGTCTCCGGTTAACAGTATTCATTACATCACTATCCACTGTAACCTTTTTCGTGGAGACTTCAGCAACCTCTGGCAGTTTACCCTTCTTCATCTTCTTTAGTACGTTATCTAATGCTTCGTTGAAGGCATCAACAGGTATATCAGCTCCCTGTTCAGTACTTGAAGTATCTGTGGTTTTCTGCTTCTTTGAGGCTTGAGCAGCAACGGGAGATTTTGAGCTAGAAGCAGGTGGCAACTTCTTTCCTGCTATCAATGTTTCAATTTCTCTAGCTCTCTTCACTACAGGCTTAACAACCTTCTCTTTCTTCTTGAACTGGGGCTTCTTTGGTTTCTCCCCCTGAACTGGCGAACCAGGAAAGTCTCCTGCTCCCAGACCTAAACTCTCATCCTCTTCATCCAATCGAATAGGACTATTCATTCTCTGCTCTTCCACCGATCTATTCAGACTAACAGACTGACCAGCCACAGTGGCCTTGGGCGTGGTAGTCTTCAACATTTCAGTCTCTGAATCCCAATGTTCATCTTCCTGCGTCTCTTCAGAATCAATCGACGCCTCATCAACAATGTGCAATCCTTTCTTAGCCATTGTCTTATTCCTTCTCGGTGCACTCTTCTTCTTAGCAGGTTCAGGAACAACCCAATCCTTATCTCTTTCTCTTTCCCTTTCCCTTTCTTTGCTCCCACATTAACAACCTGTCGCTTTTGCTTAGCATCTGGATCAACAGGATGTAATCGATTGTCTTCGTCTGAATCACTATTAGCATGTCTCACTAGACCTTCACCTGGATCCTCATAGTCAATCCCTGCCAAATGTCCAAATAAACGCCTAACAGGTGGACGTTCATTTAATGACAAGCCTTTGTAAGCTTTCATTCTAGCCAGTGTATTGATTGACATATGTTCTTGAACTACAATGTGTTTCGGATCGCTCTTCAACTTTTTATATTTGTGATCAAATACCATCTGAAGGAATCGAGGATACAGCAAAAACTTCAGATTCCTCGTGCCACTGACAGGTTCCAACAGATGTTCCATCAGCATCCCTGATACATTGAACAGTTTGTTCAATATTAGTGCTACCATCATTGAGCTGATACTCTTTCTCATCAAATCATAGCCTCCAGCAGTTGAACCAAAGACGTGAATCAACACATGTGCCAAGTATTTGAATTGTGGACACATCTTTCCCTTGTGCAATGAGCCATTAGTAATCGGCCCATTGTATTTCATCCTTAGAAAGCACTTTCTCTGTTCCATAAAGCTAAGCTCTCTGGGATCAGTCTTTTCATCTTGAAGATTCAAGGCTTCTCTGATATCCTTCTCTGATACAATGACCAATTGTCCTTGTATCTTGCTCACCACAGACGATTCACATTCCCAAAAATCCATCTTCGCTTCAGTCCAAAACTCTTGTATCATATCTCGGTAGATAATTGCAGGTGTAGCAATTGCGTCTATCACCCGACTTCTCTTCAGAAACTCTATGATCTCTATGAACTCCGTATGCTTCTTAACTTCTCCAAGATACGCACAACAATTATGCGCATTCTCGAATGGTAATAGCTCTTCAGTTCCTTTCTTGGCAGCCTGTGAAGATGATCCGGCTTGTTCAGTAGGCTTCTCCTGTTCAGTAGGCTTTTCCTGTTCAGACATGGTTCAAACTACAAAACAAAACAAGTAAACATGTTAAAAATCGACCAAATAATCAAAGTTTCAAAATTTGGTATATTATCTTCTCATTCGCCCATACGGAGGTGCGAATGAGAAAATCTACGATTGTGATAGTGTAAAGGTACGAATGTGAAATTTTATAAGCAAAAGTTTCATTCGACCGTTTTAACTTCATTCGCCCAGGCAAACATCTCCTTCGCCCAAATTATTCACCTTCGACCATTCGAGATGGGCGAAAGTGACTGTTCTTATTTCAAATTTTCAATTCTGAAAATCAGGTGATTTTAACTTGTTATTTTGATTCATTAAACAAGTAATAACACCGATTAAAGTTTCCAAACCAACAATTTGATCAATTAAGCATTATATCAGTGTTTTCTACTTAAAACTAGGGTTCGAATGAAAATGATGATCAAATGATCAAACTGTTGGATTAGAATCATTAGTTTTTGGATTTTCTCCCCCTAAAACACTGATAGAATGAATCCTAATCATCAATCTAAACAATGAACATGCTTTATATTAGATTTAAAGGTCTAGGGCTCGAAACAGAAAAGTATCGATTAATCTTTGAAAATGAGGTGTTAACCTGTAACAAGTAGTGGAAAATGATCAGTAATCAAAGACGAACACAATGATATATGCTAAAATAACAGGGCAACAAGTGGACTTCAGAGAGAAAAATTTTGAAAAAATTTGATAAGGGGTCGAATGAGACAGAACTGGTATATATAGGCATGCTCCTTCGCCCACTTACATCGGTCGAATGAGAAGCTTCTGGTTCCTTCGAACCTATTTAAAGGTTCGAAGGGGACAAAAGGGTTCGAATGTGTATGTTACTCAAGAACACTCTCATTTGCCCAAATAAACTGTACGAAGGAACAACAAAAATTCCACGTTCGACCAAACGAATAGGCGAACGAAAACTGGAATTTTGACAAATTTTCCAAATCTCAAAAACGAGTCCCGTTCCAATTATTTTTCAACTTTTAAGCATCTGACATTCGTATTTTCACATTTAATAGATTACAAAGCTCAAATGGTTCATCAAGGTTTAGAAAATCGGCATCAACCACCATCAGCTATCAAAAAATAATATAGAAATGTAAAATCTTTTTGGATTTTCTAAAATTTATGTTAAAACACACCTAAAATCTTTTTGAGTTTTGTAATTTTTGACAAGAAAATAAAATGCAGAAATGTAAATGAAAAACAGTAAATGTTTTGGGATTTCCGGTAAAGGGATCATATCATTTATTGAGAAATCTGATCACACCGTTGATCTTTTGATTTATTATCATTAAAGACAATGTGTGATCTGGCAACTGCTGATATTGTGATCCACATAAACTCACATGCAGACTTTTGTGCAGTGCTTTAGACTGATACTATTATATATAGTATAAACAAAATTGTCTGTGGTTCCCACGCACACGACATACTCCCGTATCAAGAAGTAAATGCACAAAGACTCATTGTAAAGCGTGGTTATGCTTTTGTCGTCTGTAATTTACAAGGTATAATGCACAGAGATATACAGGTCAGCAAATTAATGCAGCAAAGTAACATGTGCACTTTACCAGGTTGAGGACTGATATTAATCATGATTTGCATCAGTGATTAATACGATGTAATAGATAATCTTTGATCATCATAAAACATTGAAAGTTCCTCAATTCGGTAACTTTAGGATTTGGCATAAAGCTCTTTTATAAAGACACCCTATCTGATATAGGTCCGTAATGACTTACAGCAGAAGATTAGAGAGGCTATCCCCAGACAACTAATAACATAACGACCCTAAACCTCCGAGTTTTGTACAAATACCCTATCAAATGAAATTACGGTACTAAGACCATATGCCAATGAGGAGTTCAGCCACACATCAATTCGTTTGATATGTATGTATCAGGCACGCAGTAATAGGTCTACGAAGCCTATCAGCACATCGCACAGACTCAGACACACGCCCTATATAGCATTAAATTTCTTAGAATGTGTCAGATCCCCACTGATGTACTATCATTTCCCCTTTTTCTCCAAGAAATCATTTTTGGTTTTTCTGATTTTTATAAATTTTTGATTTTACTATTCCCAAGGATAAGCTGGAGCATTTCAAATATGTGACTGCCCAGATATCGTTTGTTCACAGAAATCTAACGACATAAATCTAAGGGAAGAAGATATAGCAGTCAGCAAAGAAATTTTCTAATTTTTATGGATTTTGAAATTTTTCAATGTTTTTGGATTTTCGAATATTTTTGAAAAACAGTAAAAATTAAACTAAAAAGCGATAAACTGATGTTGTGATCAGTCTTGTTTTTCTTTAATACCATTTGCTTTTAAAAGATAATCAAATCTGGATTTGTCAAAAGCTTTGGTAAAAAGATCTGCGCGTTGGTAATCAGTGTGGATTTTGACCATATCAATAAACTCTTTAGCATAACAATCGCGGATAAAATGATATTTAATCCGGATATGTTTAGCCTTTGAGTGATTTACTAAGTCTTTTGTTAATGCGATTGCGGCTTCATTATCATAGTAAATAGGGGTTTTAAGAAATTGCAAACCGTAGTCCACCATCTGTTGTTGGATCCAAAGAACCTGTGAGCAGCAGCTCGATGCTGAAACGTATTCTGCTTCACATGTGGATAGTGCAACTGCAGTCTGTTTCTTGCATTGCCAGGTCACGAGCCTGCTCCCCATAAACTGGCATCCAGCCGTTGTGGATTTGCTGTCTTCGTCACAGCCGCCCCAATCTGCATCACTAAAAGCGATTAGGTCAAAATTATCATCATGAGGGTACCAAAGTCCTTTCGATGGACAACCCTTCAGATATCTAAGGATACGCTTGACAGCTGCAAGATGACTTTGTTTCGGCTTCGACTGATATCGTGCACAAAGACATGTTGCAAACATTATATCCGGTCTAGACGCAGTGAGATACATCTGAGATCCGACGATTGCTCTGTATGTGAATGGATCAGTCAGCTCCCCCTTAGCGTCAACTCCAATCCCGTGATTAGGTTGTATCGGGGTATCCATCGGCTTCGAATCTTCCATCTGGAATCGGCTCAAGACTTCAGAAACGTATTTAGTCTGGTGAATAAAGATCCCCGTTGGTCTTTGCTCCACCTGCAAGCCTAGGAAAAACTGCATTTCTCCCATTGCGCTCATCTCGAACTTTTCCTGCATAACTTTTTCAAATTCCCTGCACAGAAGTTCGTTAGTAGACCCGAATATAATATCATCAACATAAATTTGCACAAGAAGCAAGTCATCTCCTGCTCGTTTCGTGAACAGTGTGCAATCTACCAATCCGCGTTTGAATCCTTTCGAGAGAAGATACGTGCTCAGCTCCTCATACCATTGTCTCGGGGCATGGTGCAACCCGTAGAGAGCTTTGTTTAAGACATAGACCTTATCCCGGTGAATAGGGTCCTCAAAGCCTGGTGGCTGACCTACGTAAACTTCCTCTTTGACCACACCGTAAAGAAATGCGCTCTTTACGTCCATCTGATACACCTTGAATTTCTTCCAGGATGCAAACGCCAGAAACATTCGTATAGCTTCCAAACGTGCAACAGGTGAATAGATTTCATTGTAGTCGATTCCCTCAACTTGATGAAAACCTTGAACAACCAAACGAGCTTTGTTTCTCACTATAACTCCTCTATCATCCTTTTTACACTTAAAAACCCATTTGGTTCCTATCTTCTTTCTTCCCGGGGGCAAATCTGTCAGCGTCCAAACCCCAAGTTTCTGAAATTGCAACAACTCTTCTTGCATCGCTTCCACCCAAGCATCATCCAAAAGAGCTTCCTTGTACGTCCGCGGCTCGACCTGCGAAACATAACAAGCGAAAGACCAGTCATTTTGAAAACCAGATTTTTGTATTTTGGCATATAAAGCAAGATTGCCAATATTCTCTGGTGCCTGAGCATTCCTCAATTGCCCTCTTGCCATCACACTGCTACCAGGATCACCAATAACCTGTTCTAGCGGGTGTATCCGATGTATCCGAGATTCCGGATAATCAGGTACTTGCACTCCCGTTTGAGTAGTCAAATTCTCTGTAGAAACCAGATCATTACCCACATTTGATGATGAAACACCATTTAGATATGGGTTCACTGGTGGTGTCACTGTAGCATTGTCCAGAATAGCTTCACTTGTAGCATCATCGTCTTCATCTTCTGATTCCGATGAATTAAGCGTTGTTGAAGTTTCTTGGAACACTTCTTCTTCCATCACAGGAGCAGTGGCATCATTAGAAGCCGCTTGAGGATTCACGGTGATCGGACGCACTAACGGTGAAGTCACTGCGTTTTCGACCTCGTAATATAAACGGAGTACAGCTTCTTCAACCATGCTATCTAGGTTGAATGATTCAAAGAAATCTTTGTAATCAAACATCCAGTCTGGACCGCCTCCCTGTACATTCTGAGTGTATCTTTGTACTTCGACGTTAGCCCACTCCTCGAGATTTCTAGTTCTTTTGTTGAAAACCCGTTTGAGCGGGGTTGCATATCCAACAAAATAACCTTCTTCAGCCTTTGGTGCGAACTTCTCAGAAGGATTAAGCATTGTACACGGGGCTCCAAACGGTTCTAGATACTCTAGATTCGGCTTGCGACGATTTAACAGCTCATAAGAAGTTTTGCCAAACTTCTTCACCGTTAAAATGCGATTGAGAGTTTAACATGCTGCGTAAATTGCTTCGTTCCAGAACATTACTGGAAGATTTGAGTCTGCAAGCATTGTTCTCGCCGTTTCGATTAGAGTCCTGTTTTTACGTTCTGCGACACCGTTCTGCTGGGGTGTATACGGAGCGCTGTATTCGTGATGAATTCCCTTGTTTTCACAATGATCATCCATCTGAGCATTCTTGAACTCCGTCCCATTATCACTCCTGATTCTTTTAATCTTTTAACCATAGATATTCTCCAGACGAGTGAACAGAACTTTTAGGTTGTCAAACGTGTCGCTTTTCTGGTGTAAGCACATAACCCATGAGAGTCTTGAGTAATCATCAGTCACCACAAGACAGTACAATTCCCCAGCATGACTTTTACGCTTGACCGGACCAAATAAATCCATGTGCAAACGCTCAAGCGGTAGTTCAACGGAATTCACTTTCTTTGGTCTATGGGATTGTTTATGCTGCTTACCCTTTTTACAACTAATACACTTGTCATTCAAATGAAAATGTTTCACATTAACTCCTGTGACAAGTTCATTTTTCACCAATTGGTTCATCTTTCTCAAATGAATGTGTCCCATTCTCCTATGCCACATGATAGATTCTTTTTCTGTAGCCTTGGAGAGGAAACACGTGACTTGGCCATGGGTGGTCATAGCTTTGGACATATCGAGAATATACAAATTGTTTACTCTCGGTGCCTTTAGCATCACCCACTCTTTTGGAAGTTCAAAACCCGGCTTCAGGATGTAGCAAGATTTGTCATCAAAATAAACAGAGAATTGTTTATCACAGATTTGGCTGACACTGAGTAGATTGTAATCTATCTGCTTCACATAAGATATCCGCTCAAATGTCACTACCCCATTGATAACACTACCCTCCATCGTAATGTAGCCTCCTTTATTCCCCGCAAACGCTACATAATCTCCATTTATATTCTTGATATCAAAAAGTAGCGTGAGATCCCCTGTCATGTGGCCAGAAGCTCCAATGTCAACAATCCAGAGGCTGCTAACAGGGCCAGCTGGAGCTCCCTGCACATTTCAAGTAAAACAATTAGATCTTTCAGGGGACCCAAGCCTGTTTGGTCTTGGGTCTTTGAACTGATTGTTTCAAAGATTCACTTGTTTCACAAACATCTTGGGTTTTAACAACCTCTTTCTTTTCACACTCAACTTTTGTTTTTTCGGATTTCACATTCTGTGAAGTTGAAGCACCCTCAGAACCCTTTGATGACCAAGACTATTCAGTCCATTTCAAGATCCGGATCTGAGATTTTGAGGTCTCAGCCGGTTTCTTTACTTCATCCTTGAAAGTTACCTTCTTGGTTACCTTCTCTGATTTAACAGAGACAGGTCCAACTGCTGATTTGACATTAGGTTTAGCAGGAACCTCAGCAGTTGTGTTCATCAATGGTTTCTTCAATGGTTTCTCAGTGGCTATTCGGTTGCGTTTATCATAAGTCATCGGACGATTTTCCCTTCTTTTGAAATAGTTGTTCTGATTATAAAAAGATGCTTGTTGAGGGAAAAACCGTCTTTGTGGATAACTGTAATTATCAACCGGATAGTCATATCTTTGCTTCATCTCCACCTCGTGCCTCTTGTGTCGTACATACGGGCAGGTGGCAAGTAAATGTCCCCTTCCCCGCACTTAAAACACGCATGATACTCTTCATAGTTTTCCTTGATGTTCGACTTAGAATAACTGGCAATGGGATATTGATCAACCATGCATTGTCTTCTTAAACTCTCAGGAGCTGGGTCCTTTGAGTAAGTCGGTTCATTAAAACTATTTGACTTGTCTGTTGGTTTAACGAATTGTGTGACATTGACCTTTGCGTCTTTAGAATTGTCCGAATGAATTTTCTTTAAAATGGCTGGAGGAATATCATTGGTTCGTTCATGTTTTGGAAACCAAATTGTACTTTCCTGCCATATCTTTTCAATTTTAGAATAGTTTACCAATTGAATCGGATATTCGTCATCAGACATAATCTTATCGGAGCCTTGCATCTGATAGAAAACTTTCACAGGTTTATCACACGATTCATTGTTTTCTTCATTTGATTTTTCAGTTTTATTTTCAGTTTTCTTTTCAACAGATTTAACAACATTTTTCTCAACTTTCTTAACCACTTTCTTTTCTACATTCTTATCAACAGACTGCTCAGCTTTCTTAGCAACATTCTTTGCTGGTTGATTCTTTCTGTGAGCATTAGCCATGGGATGGACAATCTGAGATGGTGAGACTGGTTCAGTAGTGATGATATGATTTTCATCAGGATTATCACTCACTTTCTCAACAACCGTCTCAGACTGTTCATCTTCTTCATCAGAATCATCAGCAGCTACCACACCTTCATTGTTCCCCAGAACAGGTCTAACATCAGAATACGGGTCTCCGACACTGGATGTGTTGGACTCGTTATCTGATGTAGAGTTAGATTTGACTAAGCTCTCCGGTGCTATCGCATGCAAGTTATGGTTTTCAAACAACACCGGAGATGGGACAGCTTTGTAGTTTGCACTACTCGGCTGTGAAGGTTCTTCTATAATGTGGTCAACTACATAGGCAATGTGCTTATAGCTCTCTAACTTTTTGCTCACTTTTTCAGCGAAGCACTTGATGGTTGCCATTTCTAACTTTGGTTTTCCATTTCATTTATATAGTTGTTAATGGCAAGTTGCTTTAAAGACAAAGTCTTTTTCAATTCAGAAACATCCTTTTTATAACTATCAAGTACTTTGTTGAATTCTTTTGCTTCCTTTTGATAAGTTTGACAGTTTATTTTAGCACTCTCAAGTTGTACCTTGAGTTGCTTATTTTCTTCTATCAATCTATCAAAATCAGAACATTTATCACAAACTTGAGATTTAGATTGAGATTCAGTTTTTACCGGTTTAGGTGGTTCTGTCATTGCCATCAGTGCGAAATGAGCTTCCTTCCCTGCAAAGAATTTTGAGTAATCAATCTTTGTGCAGGAATCATCCACCATGCACGACTTGCGGGTCATTAGGAAATCTGCTTCAGCTAGCAACTGATCAATGTCATCGTCTAGTGAGTTCACACTAGTTTCTGAGTCAGAATCACTTTCCATGTCCGAGTAAGCCGAATCATATTGCTCTCCAACATCTGTGACAGAATCAAGAATCATTCCAGACTTCTTGTCTTCACACTCATCATTCATATCCTCATTCAACTCTTCTATTTTCCACTCCGTCAACTTTTCTGTCACAAAATCTTCTTCAATCTCCACATGTTCATCCAAACTCATCTTTTGTGCCACACAAGCCACATTTCCTATAGTAATCTCTTCCACTCCTAATTGCATACCCGTCCAATCAAAACCTTCATCTTTTTGGATCACAAGTGCTTGGTTTTGATTTTCAGTTTGGGTTTGGGTTTGTGTGTTAGGTGTAGAGATGGGAATAATAGTTCGGTTTGAATTCTGTTGAGTTTGATTTTGAGATGTGGAATGTCTAGTATTGGTATTTTGTTGTGTGTTTTGACTGTTCTGGTAGTTCTTTTGAGATTGAAAGCCAGAAATGTTGGGACTGTTGTATGATACCTGATTCTGGTTTTGGTTTTGTCGGTTTTGGTAGCTTGAGTTGAACGGGTTTCGATTACCTTGTTGAGCCGGCTGTGTACACTCTCTCTTGAAATGACCCTTCTCACCACAATTAAAACATGTGACCTTGGCTTTGTTAAAGCCATAAGTGGTGTTTGGAGAAGTAGAAAGGTCAGTTCTCCCTGTTTTCTAGATAAAATCAGTGGCTCTTCTCATGATGCTAGCAAACGCCCACTGTATATCCATAAGCTCCATTTCCTCTTTGTCGATTTGTGCATAGTCCTCATTGGTTAGATTGTTGTTCCCAATCTGACTAGCAACTAAACCGTTGTATGATGCAACCATTGCAGATACTAATGCTACATGCTGTTGAGCAATCTCAACAGTAACATTATTAAGGTTAGAAGTCTCTAACACAATCGGACTTTGGTTTGATTGTGTTTGAGTGATCTGCATTTGGTTCATGTGAGGATTATATGGTTGTTGTTGAGGTTGGCTGGCAGTGTAACAGGCAGCTTGTTGCATAGGTGAAAAAGGTGGGATGAAATTAGGTGTTTGATAAGATTGTGGTGTATATGATGAAGTTTGGGCTAGATAGTTAATTGGTGCTTTGGTGGGTTCAGCAACATTAGATACACAAGCAATATGAGGTGCAACGTTTGAAGTAGAGCTGGAAGTAGAAAGAGAAGTAGATGTACCACTAACATACAACTCTGGGTTCTGTGGAATCTGTGCTCTCTTTGCTTTCCTCTTCTCCTCCATCTCTTTGTTCTCCAGTTTTTGTATGAACTCATTGATAGTCCAATACTGGTATGCATCCTTTTCTTTCAACACTTCAATGTGTTGGTTCCAATATGGTGGTAAAGCATTAGCAAATTTATCCACCAGTTCAGACATAGGTATGCAAATCTCGTAGCTCGAGAGCTCTGTGAGCAAGTGGCAATACCTTGGAACCAATTCTTTTAAAGTCTCGTTACCCATGTAACTAAAGTTCTCGAACTCTTTACGAAGCTCTTCCATTCTCAGCTTCTTAGTCTTCTCATTACCATCATGTCTGTTTCTCAGCATATCCCACAACTGTTTTGAAGTAGTACACGATCCAAATTGATGCAGCAAGTCAGTGTTGATTGCCTGAGATAATTGAGAAAACGCCTTTTTCTCAATCGCAAACTTCTTCTTCTCATCATCACTCAAGTTCTCCAATGGTATAGGTTCACCAGTGTTCTCCAGAATAGGAGCAACATAACCTTTCACTATCATCTGCCATGCCTCGGCTCCTTCTAAGCCTTGTCCCTCCACATGTATCTTGAACTTTGTCTTCCATGTGTTATAATCAATCATATCCATGAGCTTTGGTGGACGATTTCCACTGCCTGATGATAGATCATGAATGAGTGTAGATATGGCATTGGTCGTCTGTGAGTGAACGGAAGCTGCTGCTACTCCGCAATAGTCACCAATTGGTTGCTGTAATGGTTGCACAACTTGCTGAGGAGTAGAACTAGTCATAGACATGTAGTTGATTGGCTGAGATGGTGGACTAGACTTCTGGGCTGCAACTGTCCATGGATCTCTGGTTGTCTGCTGCTGTGGTGCTGGATTAGGTCTTGGCGTAGTTGGAAAGTTCCACATCTTAACCTGCAAATGTTCAAACACGAAAAGATTAGAAAAGTTTTAAAAATAGATTTTACCTTCGCACTATCGTATGGTCGAATGAGGAAATTTCTTCTCCTTCGACCGTTTGTTCCCTCCTTCGACCGTTCGACTGGTTCGAATGAAACTCTAATGGTCGAATGTACAACAATAAGCTATGAAACTCTACGTTCGACCACAAAATCAACACCTTCGACCAAAAAAATCACTCGTTCGACCAAAATTACTCACACATTCGACCGTTCTCTCTAGGTTCGACCCTGCTTTTTCAAAAATGGTTATTCTTTGAAAATCAGTTAATTTTGATCATGTTTATCAAATGTTGATAGACTTTGATGATTTTAATCAGGTTTTGATCCGGAATTGATTTGGAACAAGTTTATTAAAGAGAATTATCCATTTTAACCATGAAACCAAGTTCTAATCAATCAAAAACTCATCAAATCAGTTTGTTCTATGAAAACAGAAACTTTTTGACCAAAATTGGGTCCAAATCAACTGAGAAACTATCAATTTGTGGTTGTTTGATCCAGAATGGCTCTGATACCACTTTGTAAGTGCTAAAGGATCGACAAATCTACAAAGACATGATCAAACAAGTTTGATTTAGGTGCGGAAACCCTAAACCAATCACAAAATGATAATCAATCAGATCAAAACAAACAAATCATCATTCAAAGCTTTTCTCATTAATAAACAACTCAATTACACGTTAATATGATCAAAACATTAAAGACACAATGTGAATTAAGCTTAACAAAACACTAGAGAGACACACTGATAATGGAGGGAACAATAATGACTAAAACTACATTCAAAAAATCAGCTTGACCTATTTATAGGCTGCACATTCGCCCACCACGTAGGTGCGAATGTGCACATTCGACCAAACAGACCGGTCGAACCAAGCATACATAATCAAACTAAATCTACCTTCGCCTCCTGTCTCTCCTTCGTATGATCTTTCTCCTTCGCACCTATCATTTTCTTCCTTCGCCCACAATAATACTCCTTCGCCCATTCGACTCAAAACATTAACATATGTTTATTGTAAATCCAAAGCATTAGTCGCATAAATGCATCTACAGTAACAGCATAGTTTGGTGAGTAAGAATCAGAGTTAAAACCTGAGTTAAAACCTGAAGTTATGTCAATTAAATGATCATAACTCTGATCCTTACTATTACCAGGCACCTCATCATGACCCAGAAGTGCTGTATTACCAAACACATAGTCATCAGACACTTTTCCAGAGTCTTGGAGCTTCTTTTTTTGGTTAAGCTCTCTCTCATAGGTCAAGCGCTTACCATGAAGCTGGGTCAGTGTTAGGTCCTTGAATCAAATTTAGTTTCTCATAACTATAGCAATAGTGTCCCATTTATCTGGTAGTGATCTTAAAAACCTATGGTTCAAAGTTGAATGAGGGTAAGTTAGACCAATCAGTTTTAGTTCACTAATGAGACAGTTAAACCTCTCAAATTGTTGAGTTAATGACTCTCCCTTAACATGACTGAATGTTTCATATTGTTGGTTAAGTATTTCACGGTTGTTTTCAATAACCTCTTCAGTCCCACCAAATTGTTCTTTCAGTGCATCCCACAACTCCTTTGCACTGTTACAGTGTAACAGCCCAGCATATATATCATTTGGTAGAGCCATGGCCACAATACTGAAGGCCTTGGCATCTAACTCAATCTTTTCGAAATCCTGGTCGGAGTAGTTTTCAAGTTTCTTAGGCTCCTAAACCTTGGGATCTTCGGTACTCGGCACCATCGGAACATGTGGTCAGAAGATAACCGACTTCCAACATCCAGTGTTCTGTTGAGCTAGAACATGGCTCATCCGACGTTGTCAGATATTGTATTCAGATATGACAAGCATCGGTGGCTTGTTGTTTGTGCCAGTGTTGTGTGGATCGTGATTGATTGAAGCCATTCTCTGATTTTTCAAAAACAAAGTTTGTTTACAAACGGTTGAATTGAAAATAAACTATTACTCTGTTTTCAATCCGACAAACAAACGATATCAATAATTGTGAGCTGATCTGTTTATATTAAATTGATTGGTTAGATCGAATTTAATTGACTAAGCTCTGATACCAATTGTTAGGATCTGAGTTTGATTGTTTTGATTAGTTTATATAAAAGATGTGATGAACGAAGTGAATATAAATGGAAAGTACAGCGGAATGATAAACTATAAATCAAAACAAGAGAATAATTGTTTTTAATCAAATGCTTTCATTAATTGAAAGATTACAATATTACAAGTACTCCCCCTCAGCCTGATCACTCTGTGATTGTTTGTCTGAGAGAATGTGTCGGTGATGAATAGAACAGTACAAGCACTGTTCTATTTATAGACAA
The DNA here is from genome assembly GCA_028751855.1 of Ambrosia trifida. Classification (NCBI taxonomy): domain Eukaryota; kingdom Viridiplantae; phylum Streptophyta; class Magnoliopsida; order Asterales; family Asteraceae; genus Ambrosia; species Ambrosia trifida. The sequence continues at coordinate 128,518,846 of CM054128.1, read as the reverse complement.
ATCTAAACCACTGATGATCTCAGCTGACGTCACCTAAGAGAGTGACCTCTAACAAAATAACAACATAAAACATCTGTTAAATACAAACTACTGTTACATTGTAAAACACTGTAAGGTAAACTGCTGTTGAGGAAAACTCTGATGGTCTTGTATCATCTGTTGGAGCCTAAGTGTTGTTGGCTCCAACAGACCTTTAGTCTTCAGCACTTTAGTCAGCAGTTGTTCTTCATCAGACCTTTAGTCAGCAGTTGTTCTCTAGCAGTTGTTTATCTAGCAGTCCATTGTAGTAGCAGTTGTTTCCAACAGTTGCTGAGTACAGCAAATGTTAGGGTCAACAGTCTTTTGGGAGAAGTATCTTGTAAATGTTGTTTATTTCTAGGATCAACTAAGTAGTATATTTTGGCTTTCCAATCATCTGTTCTTCTCCAGGTCAGCAGACCCAACAGTGTCACAACCCCATCCTTTACTGTTTTCATACTTTTGGCGGAGAAACATGCGGTACGAACTTTCATACTTTAGACCAACATATTACATTATATCACATGGATACTTAGTGACCTTTATTCATTGGTAAAGTTCTCTCAAACTTAGTGAACCATTAATATGTGGATACATAGCGGGGAAAGTGTGAATAGATCTATTGGGCCTGGCAAGCCCCACTCGGGCCGACTGGAGGTCGGTGGCGGGTGCATATTTGTCCTATTACTTACGGCACTGGGTGATGAACCGGTGATGGGTTTGAGGCATTCTAACGTTCAGCAGTGGTTCAGGACACTGTAGTATCATGTAACGATGTCTAGCTAGCATCAGGTATAGATGTAAGGATTGTTGGGTCTGGATTACTATTGTTACAAACTTTTTCAAACTTTTTCTCTGTGACTCACCGGCACTGTATGTGTTGACTAGCTTTGCATGTTTTCTCATGTCGCTAAGGTAGCAGGGAGTCTTAGGCGCACTGGAGTCGCACTGCGTCTAGTCTTACATTCATAAGTAAACCATGTTTGGTTTGCATTCATACTTTTGAACTATGGTTTTGTAAACATTAAATCTTCCATTTTCGTTGTCTGTTTTTACTTTGAAACTTATAACTGCATGGTTGGTTATTTCTATGTTATTTTCATATCATATAGTTGTCGTTTATTGTGACCGTTGACTTGGATCCTGGTATGCCACGCGCCTCGCGGAATTTGAGGCTGTGACATAAAAGGAGAGACACTCACTCAACAATTTGAGATGTTTAATTATTTAACAAGTGAGTTACGACTTTAAGGACAAATCTTTGCGTTAACATCAATGAGCCATAGATTTATAAGATCTCTCCCTGACAAGTGGGATACCATTGCTATGGTTATTCGAAATTCAGTGGGATTTAAGGATCTAACTCTAACTCAACTTCATGGTAAACTCTTCACTTATGAGAGAGAAATTAACTAGAAGATGATGTTGCATATATTAGAAAAATCAATCAAAGGAAAATCAATCAATGATTATTCCATTGGTAATGCTGCTCTAATGTGTTATGATAAATCTTCATCAAACAATGTACAAGTATGTGAGCAAAGTTATGATCACTTCATTAACATAACTGATAGATTTAATCATCAATCTAACTCACAAAACTTAACTCCAATGATGAATGATTCACAACCTTTAAATCCAGATGACTAGGAAGAATTGGATATTCTAGATCAGTTTGCTTTATTAAGCATAAAAACAAAGAAGTTATGTGATAAAACTGGTAGAAAATTTCTTAGTCTAAATGCAAAAAATGGAGTTGATAAGTCTAAGATTAGATGTTTAAGATGTAATCAGTTAGGACATCTGGATAGAAAATGCAAACTTCAAAATCTAAACAATTCACCTAAGTTGGTTAATTATGTTCAAAGGACATTATCTAACCGCATTTCACAGTCAATTTTATAACTCGCACAACAGTTGTGTCACTTAAATGTTCTCCATCTTAACACACAGTCAACAACTTGTTTTGCCCAAACTAATAATTTACCATTACCCTTTTCCACCAAATCAAACATCTATGTCTCAACATAACACATCCTTACATATATCACCTCAGCCAAATTTTCCACCTTTTCAAAATCAAATGGTGCATACACAGTTGCCACATGTTCATGAATATTGTCCAATTCCATATCAAGCACAAAAACCAACAGTTTCACAAACTGTTGATTGCCTTGCACTAGAAGCAAGTCAACATAGTTTCTTTATTCATAATTTTATTGACTGGAGCAATATGCCAGATGACGTTGAAGATGATAGCCTTGCAATGTTTGAAGTGGGTATCAAAAATCTATCATCAGAACATGAATATGTGACTTATGAGTATTACCCATTAAGTGAACAAGTCATTTATTAAGTGCCTAGCAGAACTGCTTGAAAATCTCTAAAAAAAATGACTACAATGTTGTTCTTGTCTCATCTAATAAGATTATCAAAAATGAACTATCTCATTTTGATAGTCTATGGTATGACAAGTTGTAAAAAAACTTCTTTCACATTTCAGAGCCCATAATAGAGGAACAATTATCGAGGATGGAAATTATTCTAAAGGAAGAATCTTAGGGTCTAGGGAGGTCAATGCTGGAAAATTAAAAGTTGAAGCGGTCAATCTTGTTGATAACTTAAAGTTTAACCTATTAACTGTTTCTCAATGTCATAAAGGGTATTGAACATTTTTCATAAAAACCTCATGTAAAATCGTAGGATCAGAACTTGTGAGGATAATTAAAAAATTAATTGCAAATGATGTGTGACACCCCATATTTTCGAGTTAATGTTTTAACCTAACTCTAGTTAACTTATACATACATTCACGGCATTGCACTTGACTAGGGTTAGTTAAGTGAGTCTCACGGTACACTGTAACAGGTTAATAACTGCATAAATGGTAATTCGGGGAAATACCAAATCACATACACGAGTCTTGAACCCTGAAAATTGGTGAAAATATAAAATACAAGTATTGTGCTTTGGTTCATTTGAAATTATGTGCAAATACGTGAGTAGGTGAATTTATGTGAAATTATTTGATAATTGGTAACATTATGTAATTAAATGTTATGGAGTACGTGAACTAGATAGGACATACCGACACTTGAAAACATAATATAAATACCTTGGTAGTATTTTGGGATTACTAATAATAAGGTTATTATTATTTAGTTTTTATAAGAAAAGGGAAAAGAAAACTATATATATATATATATATATATATATATATATATATATATATATACTATATTAATAAGCATATAGGAAGGGCAGAAATGGTCATTTGCCACTTTACAAACCTTGAAAGCATGTTGTACAATAATCCAATGCATAAAAACTCTTATGTGCAAGCTTAGATGCATCATGTACAAGCCCCCTAAGCCTAAGAAAAAAAAGACTGGATACACATATTAGGGTTTCAAATCCCTCATTCCTCATCCGCCCCCATTGTCACACACACTCTCTCTTTCTCTCTCTCTCTAAGCGATTGGAGATCTAGGGTTTGTAGCAACGCCGCGCCAGCCACTACAGGAGGTGAAAGTGGTGATTCTGAACCCAAAAAATGACAATGGAAGATGGTGTACGACGGATGCACAACCTTCTTCTTCATCTCTAGGTATGGTAATGGTCTATCTTTCAGTTCTCCATAGGTCCTTTTATGCTTTACATCTTTTATGATAACCCTGATTCGTTGATGGAGGGATGGTTTGAATGTGTTTTTGGTACTAATTATAATTGCTACAGAGGAATTCCCATCTAATTCGTCAGTGGAGGAGCAAATCAATGATCAGGAGAAAGTAAAAGATGAGGAAGAACTCGAAACTGTTGCGCGGAGTGCTGATTCTGACGCAAAGGACAATGAAAACACTGTGGTTGATGCTGTCTCGTGGTTAGGTTTCCATGTTTTTGGTCATTGTTGTAATTTGTCATAATTGGGAAATCATTTAGGGTTTAACTTGTGAAAAATAATTGAAAAAACCCCTAAATCCCCAAAACTCTTGTGATTTAGGTGTTTATGGTTTATATTTATTGGATATTGTTTTATGGTTGACATTTTGTTTTGATTTTTGACATTGGTTCCACAAATCTTAGTGTTGTTTTTATGGAGTTTTAGCTCATCACCGTCAGGTTGTTTTTTTCTTAGTTTTTACTTTTCAAGATCTTTTATTTACTTTCATTTTATAAAACAAGAACATAAATTTTCATGATTAACTCATATGACAATGTATTTGGAAATTCGAAGATAACTTTTATTTTTATATATTATGTTTCAAGATAGGTTGAGGGAGAAAAATCTTAAGTTTGTGAGTGAAGTTTTGTTAAAGATATTTGAGTTTTAATAATTGTGACGAACTCTAGCACTACGATACCTTTCATTGAACCCAAAGGGAAGGCGTATTCTGTAAGATATAGTTTGTTACTTTCTACATGCTTAAATCTATGTTGTCAAAAGCCCTTCGGTGCGCGCCTAGGCGCTCGGGTGCAGGGAGGCGCACCTATAGCGCCTGAAGTGGCTTAGGCGCAAATCTGGGTTTTTTTGTTGTGAAAAACGGTGCCTAGGCGCGCGCCTGGTACCAGGCGCATGAGATAAAAAAACGAGAGCTTAAACTCATCAGGCTGATTTTCCGGCCAAATTCAGGCTAAAAATTGCCTAAACCTCTTAAACGTCCTAAATGAGCTATGAACAATCCTAAACAGCCCTAAAACATCATAAAGTAGCCCTAAACAAGTCTAAAACATCTCTAATATCCCTAAAAAATGTATTTTATACTTTGCGCCTAGGCTCCGGGCACGGCCAATGCGCCTTGAGTACGCCTAGGTGCTTTGACAACAACGGCTTAAATGATTTATAAAAACTTTAATAAAGCAGAAATGATTTATTGGCAGGTGCAATTTGGCTCGAGAGTGTTTTAGCCTAATCATTTTTCTACAAATGTATTAGTGGCAGCCTATAACATCATACCAGGTTGCATTTTCTCTATATAACTTAAAATTACCCCTTTTCAATAACTGTTGTTTGGTTAATTTTTATTTTATCAAGTCTTTAAGATAATTGCTAATCATGCCTTTAATACTAGGCACTTATGGATATGGGTCACACTGTTTCAACCGGACTTGATGTTGTTGCTGCTGTGCAAAAGAGTGTCGCCCATTTAACTACAAGAGCTGATGAAAGAGACCCGTCTAAAATTCCTTCCATATGCCGTGTTTCTACAGCTCCTTAGTATCCTCCAGGTGTGTTTCATGAAAGATAATATATATTCTGCTCCATTGTTTTAATTAACCGTTAGATCAGTGCTTGATTGTTTGTCTAAAAATTTTTTATACTTAGAAGGTGTGGAGATTTAGGCAAATGGATTTTGCCATGCAAAATAGTAGATGCTTTGATAACATAAAAGTAGGATCACCAAAATCGCATTAAAATCAACAGCTGGAAAGAAGCCGATAAAAATACCACTCAAAATTTGTTTACATTAATGCATGGAGTTTATGAATTCATTTGGTGAGTCTTGGAAATCGGTTTCAAAAATGATTTATGAGTTTTTTTCGTTTACCCTTTCGACTACTTTCAGTCTTTCACCAATCTCGCTCGTTTCATTTAAGCTTAGTTCTCAAAGTTTACCCATTTGACCGGTCGTATAAATAAGTATCCTACAAAATAATATTATCATTGTACCAAAAATATTCATTACTATTATTACGATGCACCACCTAATAGTATAGGTTTGGTGATCATTCTTTGCTTCAAGTAAGTGACACCATTAACAGTATGCTTTATTTATTTGTTAATTTTTTTGAGTTCCTTGACCAATGATAGTATGGAAGACATTCTTCAGATACTGATTGTGTATGTAACTAAGTGCCTAAAATTGAATTCGCACTTCTTTTCCCTAAAAAAACGTGTTCTTTGTGTTCTTCCTGTTCTTGTTGTCTTAGCAAACATCATTTGATAATTGAAAGTTTAACAAAATAGAGCAATTCGTGTTGAGCATGATGACTTTACTATCCCTTTTGCATCCGGTGACTTTGGAGACTCTCAAAACAGTAAGCATTTCAACACAATACCCTTGTTTACAAATTCTTGAATAAACAATCATATAGTATTCTTTAACATTAATGTTAAAAAGGCAATATATATCATTTTAGTATATTGTTTTTATTGAAATTTTCTACTTCTGTTGTCATTTGACTCTGTCTTGTTTTCTTCTCCATTTCAAATTACTTTTATGGAAAAAAGGTTGTGATTTATGTTCGAAATTGAGCCACAACTTTATATGGGAAGATGTGGTATAAATTTGAAAAATGTTTACTAGGATTACTAATAATTGCATTTGTATTGTATATGTGTTTTGCTAAATTAGTTAATTCAGTTCTATTTTTGACTTAACAGTTGCTTCGAATTATTTATTTTCTAATTTCTTTTACAAATAGCTTATGATAATTGAAATGTTTAAAGTCAATAGCTATTTCTTGCTTCTGAAATCAGGGACTTATTTTCTTTTTAGACGGTAGAAAATGGTGAAAGACTGCAAAGAGTCAAAACAGTGAAAGCGTGCAGAGTGTAGAAATGGTATACTCACACTAATTTCCTAAAATGGTTAAAATTGCAGACTAGAAAGTGGACTGCTCACGCTGCTCATACGCTCAGCTCACACTGCAACAGTGCTTTAGTAGGGTCAAATGGTCAATATTTATTCATGAAATTTGAAAAGCTTGTCTACTTTTTCATACTAAAAGAGCTTTATGTGTTGTTGATGTACCTAAAGAAAATGCATTGGGAAAATAAATAATTTAAGCCAGCTATAAACTAAGCCTGATGGTTTTCTTTTGCCTAAATGAGCACCATCCTGTTACATTTAGTCTATGAGACTATTGATATGCATTTCACATTCCAAACAGTCCTCCATTGAGCAGATATTTGAGTAAAGCCTTATATATAGTAATTATTTCCAGGCTTTTGTCTCCCAACTTGTAGATACTACTTTGGAGTTCAGGGGCATGGCTTAATAGATATTTTAATATCTTGTAGCAGCAAGGAGAAATATTCAACGAGGTGATATTAGAATGCACGCTTCTACGTAGGGGCGGCAGTTATTGACATGACCCGAAAACCGACCCGAACCCGACACGGAAAAAAAACAGGTTTGGGTCAAGTAACACGACCCGTTTAAAAAACGGGTCGGGTTCGGGTCGACCCGTATTAAAATGGGTTGGGTTCGGGTTGACATATATATAAAATGGGTTAACCCGTTTAAGTATTTAGAAAAAAAATCTATTGTATTTTTATGTTTATTTTTTCATTTCTATTTACATGGTTAGTTATAATTGTGTTATTTTTGGCACATTATATTATTTATTTGTCACACTTATATACTAACCATTAAACATTTTATTGATAACCCGCTTACAACCCAACAACCCGCTTATAACTTATGAACATGTATGATTCATTAAAAATATGGGTTAAACGGGTCGTCTTCGGGTTGACCCGGATTTTATGTGGGTCGGGTTAGGTGTGACACCCGGCAAATTCTGGTTAACAACATTGTCTAGATGAAAGTCTACCTTAGCGAGTCACGCGTATATTATACGTAACGAGGGTTAGCTAGATAGCTAGAAAGGACATACGTGCATTGTCTCGGGTTGAGACAACTTACAAAACGTTTTCTAGTCCGGTTTGGACATCTAGGGACTAATTAACCTGCGGGTTATGAGATGCTTTGACTCCTTGTGTGGGTCGGGTTCTGACTCCTTGTGTGAGTTAACATGTGATTTCATGATTAGTGAACCTCGGACGTTGGTGAATAACAAACTTATGTGTCTCGGTGATATCTGACAAACTTATGTGAAAACCATACGTGATTATGTGAACCTAAATCGAACACGTTAATAAAAATTATTAAAAGTGGAGTATGAGGTTGATTAGGGTCTTAACGCATGGGGTTACACTTGTTACGGTTCGAAACAACGAAAACGTCGATGGGTAACGCGTCGGGAGGCTAAACGAAGCAAAAACGCGCGCCCCGGACCTGTGAGCGGCCGCTCACAGGCTCCGAGCGGCCGCTCGAAGAGGACTGACGGGTTTAAACCGCCTCAAACTCGTATTTAAGCATCCTTAACCCCCATGCAGCCCTCATACTCAACCCTAATCGCCCCCTTACTGCCCCACACGAATATTTCACTCCAAAAACTCATGCTAAGGCTCAAGATCATCAATTGGGAGGCTCCCAGGCGCGCGATTGATTGATTTGAAGAGCTAAGGGTATAACTCATGATTTCTTACGCTTTTTACTTTATGTTTTATTGTAAAAATCCTATAACAAGTTTGTCCAGGTCTGAATGGGTTTAATAAACATTAAAACATGAGTCTTTTTGAAGATTAAACGGATTAAACCTATTAATAAACGCGTAGTAACATCATAGGATGCTTGTTGCGCAAGTTATTGGTGTTTTGATCCTAAAAGCTTTGATCTTGACATGTTTGATAATAGGATCTGATGGGAATAGGTATTAGGAAAGTTGTATGATGATTATTAGGTATTATTGATTGATAATATGCAACTAGGGTTTGACATAGTTGATAATATGGTACGATCAGAATCTGGACAGATTCTGAAAGTCGACTTGTAGGGTCTGTTTCGTGGCTTGAAAACAATTGGTTTGATCGATTCTTTGCATGATTGTAACGTACAAGGTCTTAGCTTTTCATAATGGGCAAAACCATCGAATTTGGACATCGTTTGAGTCGTTTTTGGAATTTTAATTGATTAGGGGTCATATCAGATTTTCGGATTTGTAAATTGGGTTAACTTTAAATGGTCATAACTTGAGATTTACAAGGAATTAGATTATGAAATTTTTACAGTAGGTCAATACTGGAAAAATAGAGCTTTTCCAAGTGGATTCATCTCGTTTGGATGAATACACAATTTTTAAGAACTTTCCTACTAAACTGACCTGTTGAGGAGATTTTCTGGACCTAGCTGTGTTGTACGAATTTTCATAATTTTTGTGTTTGGAATTGAGACCAAACAAAAATAGGTATTGTCGAGTGAATCCCAAAGTAAATTCAGTAAAAATTTGGGAGGTTAACTCACTGGTTTGCTATTTTAAATAAATTAGTTTTGATGGCGCACAATCTGTCCTGAAAACACAGATTGTGTATTATGTGCTTATGTGCTTAATTGAGGTCTTAGGTGGTATGGAATTGATATGTAACTGAAGTACACTTGTCTGAGACACATACGGAATGTAGAAACTAATTGTAACCAACGTATTCACCAACGGGTCCGTAGGGTTTACTATTGCATGTAGAATCACTAGGCGTCGCATACACACTTTTGAACATTTAAAACGCCTTGGACAAACGAGTTATATGGGTAATGATATTACGCCTATACTCACTGAGCGACACTGTTATTAGGGTGTCGGTAGCATATATTGCTTGCTGTTCGGATTCTTTGCTTGCACGTTAAGGTGAGTTTACGGCCCCTCTTTTAAACTGGTTTTATACTTTCGGGGGAGAAAACATGTGTTAAAACGATTATTTGGTAACTACTGTCATACTATGGGTTTCTATTGTGTACTACACGATCTTTGGATGTCCCGGGGGGAACCATGAATGTGCGGGTTTGCACAACGGGGAAATGTGAATAGCGCTATTGGGAGTGACCAACCCCGCTCGTCGACTTGGAGGGTTGGCGGGTGCATATTGTCTCAAACAGGAACAACAGGAACATACATCGGGCATACTTTTGGTATTCGCGTTAGTAATGGTTTTCCAATCGTGGTAGTAACAAAACGTACGCCTAGCTAGCGTATACTGGTTTTCGATTTATTATAGTATGGACAGGTGGACTTGGTACTTGGATACAAAACCTGTGAACTCACCAGCATTTTTGTGCTGACGTAAACTTTTACATGTTTTCTCAGGTCGCTAAGGTAGCACAATGGAACTAGGGCGCACGCGTATGCACGGCGTCTAGATAGAGTCGCATGGTTTTCATATGTTGAACAATTGGTTTACTTTTGAGATACTGTTTTGAATAAGCTTCCGCTGTAAACGGGATTTTAAACTATGTTTTGAAATTGCATTTATATTCATTTAGACTTGTTTTTTTTGTGATCGTTGGTTTGGATCCTGGTTTGTCATGCGCCTCGCGGTAAAACTCCGCAAGTGGATTTTGAGGGTGTGACATTAGGGTTGAAATATTTGACACGAATAATAATATGGGTCGGGTTCGGGTTGCACATTTCAACCCATCAACCCGCAACCCGTAAACCTGCCAACCCATCAACCCTACATGATTGACACCCCTACTTCTACGTAGTATAGATTTACCATATGTGGGGGTTCCACCTGGGGAGATCCCCAATCCAAGTGGAATGGGTAATCAGTACAGGCTGCCCTAGGGTGTTAGCCGGAGCTCCATTGGTTGCACCACTTGCCGTTGAAAAAAAAATTGTGGCCTTTTATAGCTTTTTTGTCTCAATGCTAAAATCTGTTATGTTCCGGCGGTACAAATTTAGCTAATTAACAATGTGGTTAGTAGTTTGTATCTACATTGGGTTGGAGACTTGGATATATTGTTGATCCCAAACCCTTCATTAGATATATTGTTGGTTCCAAACCCTTCATTGGTACATAATGTTATGTTAAAGCTACTATAGGAATCATTATTCATTCAAATTGCATGTAATAATATCATATCGGCTGAGACTACATAATTTGATCATTACCAATTTGACATGTTTTTAAAATGGCTTGTTTTCACTTGTACTCATTTTGCTTAGAACCCGTTTGGCCCGTCACCGACAATTCATTTAATTAGAATGGTGTTATACTTGTTATACAAACTGTTCAAAATATTATTATATTAATTAAATTTGTGAAATAACATGTAGGAAAGAAAACATGAAAATTAAGAAATGTATATTAAATTGTCAGGTTGCCCTTGTCTCTAGAGATGCATTTGGGGAGCACAACCTTATATGGATCGTTTATTTGTAACCTCCCTCCCCAACCTATAGACTACTACCGCTGACAAAATAAAAAAGGCTATCATCGCTCTCAACATTCCTTCAAGTATCTAATCGTCTATTGAGTGCTCTTAAGCCCTATTAATAATTTGTAATTTTCTTTAATAATTGTTATAGTGGAATTGATTGATTGATAGAGAACTGAAAACGAATAAAAAATTGATAGAATTGATAGACGTATCATACTGTATATCGCGAAAATATTGATAAATAACAGAAAACAAGTGACCTGTTATAACTTGTCGCCGCAGCTGCAACGCGCGGGTTTCTTACTAGTATATATATATATATATATATATATATATATATATAGGGGATGGTTCAATAGAAAACTTATTTTATTGAGAGAATTCGAGAACTATATAATAACCATTGATCGTGATTAAATGAAATAAAAACAAAAACAATAGATGAGATTTTAACAAGGAAGGGTATTTTGGGGAATTATAATAAACTTTTCATCATTTCAGTACCTTCACAAAAAGAAAATGTTAATTTTCCTCTCTCTCTACCCATCTCTCCAAACAATGAAAACCTAGGGTTTATTCAATCATGAGTTTATCAATCATTCAGATAACAAGATAACCATCAAACAATCGATCATATGCATCAAATGTGCTGATCCATCAAACAATCGTTAGTCAACATCAGGTATCATCGTATTATTCGTATTATCCATGTTGCACACGAACTGAGACTATTTTTACTCATATTACATCGATTAATTAGGCGTTTTGTGTAAGAAAACACCAAACCATTAACTAATGCTTCAATGTGGTGTATGTGAAATAAGTTAAATGGGAGTTTCGAATGATATTGGGATTTGTCATGTGTAATACATGTTTAAGTGAACTGTATGATATGTATTGCACAGATGTTATAGTTTTATGATTGATATGTCAATATATTGTATGATATGTATTACACATATGTAATAGTATTGTTATGTTCGTGGTGTATTACACATGTGTAATATAGTACTTTTATGTGTGTGGTGTACAACACGCGTGTGTTGTAGAATATATTATGATAGATGTAACTAGAGTTCACATGTGAATATGATTGTTTCAGCTAATGTTATCAGTGAACAGGCTTTGTATGCAATGTATTGCACATGTGTGATAATTATGCCATGTATTACACATGTGTGTTAATATTATTTGTGATAGATTGATTTGTCTGTCATATGTTGCACATATATGTTATCTTTAACTGTGTTTCACATGTGTAGTATGGTTGTTTTAGTTTATGTTAAATGTGAATAGGCTTTGTATGCAATGCACTACATATGTGTTATGTTAAATGTGAATAGGCTTTGTAAGTAACAGTAATTCACATGTGTAATATGCCTGGCGTAGCTTATGTTAATCGTGAACAAGCATTGTATGACATGCATTACACAAGTGTGATAGTTGTTCCATGTATTACACATGTGTGATAATATTATTTTTGATAGTTAGTGTTAAGTTAGACTAATGTGCTTTTCCTATGTTGCACGTATGAGATATCTGTACTTGTATTTCACATGTGTGGCAGTCTTGTTTATGTTGATGTTTAGTGTGAATAGGCTTTGTATGCGATGTGATACACTTGTGTTATAAATGTTTAATGTATTAGACATGTGTGATAATTTAATTTGTGAGAGTCAATGTTAAAATGATATAATATTTTGTTTGTCATGTGCTGCCATATGTTTATTAATGTAACTGTATTTCAAATGACTAATGCGATTGTTTTAGCCAATGTTAAATGTTAACAGTATTTCACATAGTGTAATGCTACATGGAAGGAGTTGCTGGTTTGGCTGACACTCCATTGTGTGGAGGAGCTGATGAAGTGATACTAGGGCTATTGAGATCGATTAGCAACCAAGAATATCAAGCTAGGATAAGGGAACGCCAGATTAGGCGACATGAAGAACGAGCCAGAATTATGGCATTGAAGAATAAAAGATTGAAGTTTTTTTATTACGTCCTTTTCATCATGTATTTTTTTTTACAATGAATTAACCTATATACTAATTTTGGATGTATGAATTAATAGATATGTGTTTTGAATTTATGTATGTACCAAGTTTAACGGATGAATGAATACCATTTTAATATAAGTTTGGTTGTTTAAATTTGAATGGCATTTTCGGCTGCATAATGATCCATTTTCACTACAACTTTTGGTACGATTTTGATACAAATTTTCTGCTGTTTTAACCCATTTTGGCTGCAGTATTGACACATTTTTTGCTGCAGTTTTGGCTGCAATTTTTGATTAATTTTAGCTCATTTTTTATTCAATTTTTTGCTGCACTTTATGACCCATTTCGGATGCAATTTTGACACATTTCGGTTGCAATTTTAATCACCTTTCGGCACATTTTGGCTGCAATTTTTTTACCCATTATGACACATCTTTGCTGTGGTTTTTGGCTGCAGTTTATAACCTATTTCGGCTGCAGTTTTAACACATTTCGACACTTTATTGGTTATAGTTTTTAACACATTACAGCAAATTCTGTTATAGTTTTTGGTTGCAGATTTTGACCTATTTTGGCACATTTTTATGCAGTTAATTATGACACATTTCGTCTGCAGTTTTGACATATTTTGACACTAACTTGGCTGCAGGTTTAACACATCTTGGCCGCAGTTTTTAAGTAAAGTATATTTACATTAATAATATGATGTATACAAATTGCAGTATAAAGTCAAATTAAAGTATATATAACACATGAACATGTAAAAGAATGTTTAAAACAAATGGTATAATTAATAATATATGAGTTTGAATATACAATGCATGAATCAGACAACAACATGGTAAGATGAACGCATAACAGACCGGTCTGCAACAACACGTTTAATATCATCACATGATGACTTGACAGCAGTAGCATTGTATTTTTTTTTTCTTAGAAATTTTCGACAGCCTTTTAACTTAAATCGATTATACCTACAATAAAAAAAACACAAAGTTAGTATATAGTAAACATGTGATAACAATATTATGTATGAAAAAAATGTAGAGATATGTAATAGGTATGAGATCACTACTACATATATGCAATAATTAAACAATATGATACGCATAGTATAACAGTTAGAACTAAATTTCATGGCATTATTTGTAAGTTCTTCAACTCCTACTTGCAAAAATAAGTGTTAGAACTAAATTTTAATAAATAATATACATTATTATTATTTAGTATATGCACACACTATTAGTTCATGTATATAACAATGTGCAAATATAATATTCAATAGCCCAAACATGATGCACATGCATAATACAGCTTATTTGAATAATACATATGCAATATAAAACACAAACACCTATTCACACATAACATTAGATAACATAAACATAATGGACATGTGTAATACAACTTCAAGTGTCTCATATACGCAATCCAAAATCAAAACATCCGGTTGCATCTAATATTAAATAGTCCACGCCTAATGCACACGTGTGATACAACTTACTTGAATAACACATATGAAGTACAAAACATAAGCACTTATTCACGTATAGCATTAGATAGCCCAAACATAATACACATATGCAATACACATCCGTCTACACATATATCATTTGATTACCCATATTCATATTTGCACACATGCAATACACATACTTGAATCACATATATGCAGTACATATCATTAAAAAAAATAGTCACATATAATACACATATGCAATACATGGATTAAGACATGTACCTCTATTTGAAAACCATCAAAATCCAAATTATTAGATGCAGTGTTAGTAGAAATCGAAGAAATAACATCATACAATCTCAAATCTGAATTCTCATGTAAAAATATATGCTTTTATCCTCGTATACTGTCCTGATACTGAATTCGTATTAATGACAGAAAATGTTTGAAATGGTATCAATCTATATCAAATCGATTTAAAAACAACAATACATACAAAATCCTAATAAATCGGTATCGATTAACAAAATATATGAAATCGATTGAACGAGTGCTTCAGTTTTGAGAATTTTTGAGCATGTACCTTCAATTCGTATATGTATAAACACGTATTAGGTTTTGAATCGATGTGAAACATGTTATAATCTGGTAAGAGCTTGTTGATATATGTGATTGGAGTAAGATATCTAGGTTTAAAGTTGGGGAAGATATTTAGGGTTCTATAATTTTCTAAAGTTAGGGAAGATGAAGTTAATACAACTTGACAAAAATACCCCTATACTTAAGGAGTTCTCTAGTTCTCTCCCTAACTATGAGTTCTCTATTGAACCTTCCCCTATATATATATATATATATATATATATATATATATATATATATATATATATATATATATATAGGATCCTGATATTTTGAGAACTCCTATGAGTTGTGAGAACCATAGGAACTCACTTTATAACCACATACTTTTTTTAATAAAAAATGAATATGTGGTCCATAATTAATCAACAATAAAATAATGAATAAAATATTAATATACTTATACGTGGATAAAATCCCTTGCACCGGTGTAATTTGGCGTAAACTAATGTATTTTTTTTAATTTTTTTTACAGCGGGGTTAACGTGTTTTTACACGAGTGTGCAATTTTTTTTTTCGCATTTTACGTCGAGTTCTCACGAGTTCTCACAAATCATCGAGTTCTCAAAGTATCCTAAGGGAAAGTTAATTTTAGAACACCTATACTTCGTGCGAACCGTGAGAACGGCATCTAAAACCATTCAAATTCAAAATTTCTTTTAACACTTATCTTTATTACTAAAATACAATCTCAAAAACACAATTTACGTGTAAAAAATTCAAACGTATACGAAAATAAATTGTTTTTACACATGTGTAAATTTACTGTTTATGCATGTGTAAACTGTTTCATTTACACATGTGTAAAAAGTTAATTTAAAAGTGTTTTTGCAAGAAAAGATGAATTATTTGGAAAAAAAATTCATTTATTAATGTTGTATTTTGATTATAATGAGGTTTGTATTAAAAAAAATGATTTTGATTGATTTTTTTACTTGTTCTCACAATATTTAGCGTTCTGAAGATAACCCTCCTATATATATATAGTATGTGGGGGCCGCGGACCGCGGTCCAAAGAGGAATTCCTGTGCAGACTGCGTGGGAATAAAATATAAATTTCTGAAAAGGGACGCGCCGCAGACCGTGGGGCGATGCCCTATCTGCCCGCGGACCGCGGAGCTCCTATCTAACGACTTAAGTTGGTTTTTTCACTTATTTAATCAATTTTTTAACCCACTTTTCTCATAACCACAACCCTAATTCACCTATAAACCATTCCCTACAAAAATAATCATCCTCAATCTCTGTAGAACCTTAAAAACAAGATTCTCAAAGCTTAGGATGCAATAAGATCATTAATACGAAGAGCTTGAGGTGTGTTAATCTCTTTTTTGTGTGTCAATTCTCTTAATCATGTTTTAAAACAACAAAACCTTCTTGTCCAGATCTGATGTAAAAGTTTAAAAACAATTTGCATGAGTTTTAGTAATGATTAACATGAGAATAAACATGATACTAGGACTATATGATAGATTGTCGAATGAAAACATGCAAGTGTGTGTTGTTGATGATCTAGGGTTAATTGTAGTTGATAATAATGATGGGTTTAATGAGTTTGAATATGATTAAAATTCAATTGATGATCCTTCGGTGCTCAAATAGGTGTTTTTTGACGTGTTTTAATATTTATTAGTGATTTTATAAGAACTGATGTCAAATCTGATTTTCGGATAGAAAGCTAAGCTCAACTTTAAAGAGTCACAACTCGAGTTTTATAGGTCATTAGCCCATGAAATTTGGTAAGTAACTACATCTATGAGTTTTTGAACTTTTCCAAAGTATATTTATCATAATTGGATGAAGCTATCCTATTTAGTGATTTTTCTAGTAATTTAGCGCATGCAACTTGTTTTAATACCTTGTTGTGTTTGAGAATTTTCATAAATTCTCAACATGTTTTTGTCATGAAATAAAAATAGTGGAAAGTCGAGCAACATATTGGAATGTTTTGTAAATTTTTTTTGGAGTCTAATGTGTTGATTGGATATATTATAAAATTTTATTTTGACAACCCATAATCTGTCTAGAAAACGCAGAATAGGAAAACTTTGAATATGTGCTTAGTTGAGAGTTTTCTTGACTTGTATGTGGTATATACGTGTATGCTAGCATATGTGGATCATACATGATGCATTTTATAAAATGAAAACTTATTATTTACCAACGGGTCGTTTGGTCAACTTGTTGCATGTGGTTACACTTATGTCACATTAACATTTCACAAAATTAGAAGTCATAGACAAAACGGGTTTTTGTTGTGCATTGCATAAACACGTATACTCAAAGAGTGACACTTGTAATAGGGAGTCCTTAGTGGTTCACGTTTTACATTTGTGGAGTTTTGATATATAAGCTAAGTGCAACCTAAGGTGAGTTTCACTACTTTTTCTCAAAAGCATGTATCCTGTGGAGGAACCACTTTATCCTGTAAGGAACCGATTTATCCTTGGAGGGGATTACTTTGATTCCATCAGTGAATCTACTTTACAGGTTTTCATTACTTTAAATTTCATGTACATAGTTAACTTAACGAAATCTATCATTCAAAGTCCTTACTTATATACCGAATTAGTTGTTGGAGGCAAACGGGGTATTAGTTGATAGCACGACTAGGTTGTGTAGCAGCCTCACACCATGCTAGGAGCCAGGAGTGAACTATTGACCACATATTATTATGGTTGATAGAATTTGGTGAAAAGCAAATAACTTTCTGTTAGTTTTCGGTACCATTTATTTAGTTGCTTAGCTTTGGGCTATCTACCCATGACATGTCTTTTAAAAACTTATGAATTCTACGTATACTCTTATTTTGTGAATACTCAAACTTTATAACTCACCAGCTTAATGTTGACACACTTAGCATGCTTTTGTAGGTCGCTAGGTGATGCATGAAATAGGAGATGCATTTCATTGGTGTCGATTGAATTGAAACATTTACAAAACTTATTTCGGTCTTTACATTTACTATGGTTTTGGGCGTGTTGTTTTTTCATAGGATTTAAACTATTTACTTTTATTTACGCTTCCACAACTATTTGAATATTTGTTTACAAAATAGTCAACTTTGGTTTATAAAGAACTAAATGGTTTTTGACATTTAGAGTCGTTCCATGTAACTAATGGCAATGAGAATCTTGGTTGGTCAAGCACCTCGCGGTAAAACTCCCAAGTGGATTTTGAGGGTGTGACATGATGCTTAATTGGTTGCTAACAGGAGCGGGGGTCATGTGAACTTTCAAAAAATCAACAAGATTGCTAAACAATGCCTTGTAAGGGGACTACCTAGAAAGGAGTTTAAGTGTGATAAACAATATATTTCCTGTTTGAAGAGAAAACATCACAAAGTCTCTTACAAGTCCATTGATGAGTCCATGACTATTAAGTGTCTTCAACTGCTTCATCTTGGCCTTTTTGCTCCTATTAAGATAAGGAGTTTGGCCAAAAAGAGATACTGCTTAGTTATTGTTGATGACTATTCAAGAATCTCTTAGACCTAATTTTTAAACTCAAAAGATGAAACAACTGAGCTCATCAAGCATTTCATCTTAATGGTAGAAAAGCATTATGACTTACTAGTCTTAACACTAAGAAGTAACAATGGGACAGAATTCAGAAATCACATCCTTAATTCATTCTGTGAACAAAAGGAAATTTAAAGGCAATTCAATGTACTAAGGTCACCAAAACAAAATGGAGTGGTTGTGAGGAAAATCAGAACATTCATTGAGGCTGCTAGATCAGTGTTAAGTAACTCAACCTTCCCACTTTCATTTTGGGCAGAAGCAGTCAACACTACATGCTATGTTCAGAATAGGGTCTTAATCAATCATAAACATCCGAAAAATGCTTATGAAGTGTTGTTTCAAGTCAAACCATTAATCTCATTTTTCAAAGTCGTTGGTTGTCCATGTTTCATCCAAAATCTAAAAGATCCAATTTAACTGGAATGATGGATTGTGGGTATTTCATTAAGTTTTCCTCCACTATGAAGGCCTGTAGAGTTTTCAACTCTAGGATAAAGGTCGCTGAGGAAACCTTAAATGTAAAATTTAATGAAAGATCTTCACTAAAAATCCCAGCCAATCTAGCTGAATTATTTAATGTTGATATCCTAAGATTTGAACCCATATCAGAACCAACAGTTTTGGAAGAATCACAAACTGTTGGTAACAATAAGGATGATCATAGGTGTGATGTAATTTTTCTAAACTTCAGCAAAACCAACAATGACTAGGATGACAAGATCATGTTTGATACCGTCATTCCAACATAATTGACTACACTATCTAGTGATTGTCAGACACTATAGACTAATTTTTATGATTCTTCAAGCACCTAAATAGTTGGAAATTCATTTTTTGATCCTCTTGGTCTAATCCTTAGTCCAATCCTACCTTCTGTTATTCATCCAATTGAGCTAAGCATTTCCACTTCTCTTAATATTATCATTGACATTGTACCATATGTTAGTGGTCACCAGTTTCTTAAGTTTCATCCTTCAAAAGAAACCATTGGTTACATCAGCCAAGAGGTTCTCACTAAAAGCCAAACAACAAACATCTGACTATTTATTGGTTTCTTATCAACGTAAAAACCTCTGAAATGTCAGGATTCCTAAAAGGATAATAGCTATGTGGAAGCAATGCAACAAGGGTTACTTCAGTTCAAAAGGCAAGAAGTATGGAAATTAGTACCACTACCCTAAGGTGAGTATCCCAATGAAACCAAATGGATATTCAAGAATAAGACTAATGAAAGAAAAATTGTGGTAAAGAACAAAGAAAGATTGGTGGTTCAAGGGTTAGACAAGAATAAGGCATTGACTATGATGAAACCTTTGCACCTGTTACAAGACTGAAGCAATTAGGTTATTCTTAGCATAACAGTCACACATGGTATGAACAAGTGTATGTATGCCAACCTCCTAGATTTGAAGATGCTCATCACCTCGATCATGTGTACAAGCTTGATAAGGCTTTGTATGGATTGAAGCAGGCTCCAAGAGCATGGTATGAAGCTCTCTCTTCCTTTTTAACTTTAGATGGATTTAAAAGGGGAGTGATTGATAAAACCTTGTTTGTAAAGTGGGTGGGTAAGGATCCAATGGTTGCTATATGCTGAAGATATTATTTATCCATAAACAAATCCACAACTTTATAAAAATTTTCAGCAATTCATGCAATCAAAATTTTAAATTAGTGCCACGGGTGAGTTCCAATGTTTTCTAGGACTGCAAGTCAAACAACATAAAAGAGGTACATTTATTCATCAAAGAAAATAATTTAAAAACCTCTTAAAGAAATTTGATCTAGATTGCATACCATGTGCAACACCCATGTGTACTAGCAAGTCATTAGATCTTTATCAAACAAGAAAACCAGTCGATCGAACCATGTATAGGTGCATGATAGGATCTTTGATGTATCTTATTGCATCTAGGCCTGATATCATGTATGCTACCTATGTGTGTGATAGATATCAAGACTCACCAAGAGAATCTCACTTAATTGCTATAAAAAGATAGTATCTTAAAGGATCACCATCCTTAAAAATCTGGTATACAACTAATGAAACTCTTGAGCTAGTTGGTTTTTCAGATAGTGACTGTGCAGGGTGTCTTATAACAAGGAAATCCACATCTGGGGGCTGCAAATTTCTTAGAAATGCATTAATATCATGTAAGAGTAGAAAGCAAAAAAAACTGTTTCCATCTCCATCGTAGAAGCAGATTGAATTGCAGCAACAAGTTGGACTGCACATATTCTTAGGCTGCAAAATCAAATTTTGGATATGGAATGCCTTAAAACACCTGTCATGATGGATAGTGATGTTGTAATTAATATAATTCAAAATCCTGTGCAGCACTCAAAAACTAAGCATATTGATATTAGACACCATATTGTTAGAGATCACTATGAAAAATGTTTGATATCAATCGAACATGTATCAACAGAAAATGAACTTGCAGATATTTTCACTAAACTATTACCTACATCTGTAATCCAAAATCTGATTGCCAGGTTAGGAATTTTGCACCTGGAATAGGTGTTCAAACATTTGAAATAAATATATCTTAAAAAAATAAAAAATTGAAAATAACAGCTGAATTTTGCACCAGCAGGTTTCAACAATTACCGGTTCTTACTCAAAGAAAAGCTTGTTCACACTAGTAGCTCTAAGAACAAGTTGTTTTCAAATCTACTTGATAATCTGTAAAACTTCTCTGGAATATTCAAAGGTAGGTATGATTTCTAAATTTCAACTGTCCCTGTCTATCCAAGGAATAACAACTTCATCCGGTAACCCAAGGAAGAAATCACTCACTCAAATGACATGTTGCCATGTCCAGTCATCCGTACAGCTCACTAACCATCAAATAAAGGTTACTCAGGAAGATAAGACCCCTGAGAACCTGATGAATACAATCTTCACCAAAGGGACATGTATTACATCTTCATATCTTGTCCTAAAGTCACCACAAAAGCCCAAAACCTCTCAGACAGAATAGCCAAAAAGGAAAAACCTATAAACAAAGTGATGTTTCATTTGAACAGCATTTTGCAAGTTGGAATCCTTGGACTAAACTGCTTTATCTTCTATACATATGATCATCATAATAAATGTCATGAAGGCAGGATGATCTACATATTAACAAAGAGCAAAACTTTAAGAAAACGTCAATGAGCTTATACTTCAGATAAATGCTTCGATATAGTAGCATTATGATCCTATGCCACATGAAGAATATGTGAAATGTAACTCAAGTATATCTTGTTGTTATGATTGCATGTGTGGTCTCTACTCTTCTGGTTGATTTCATTGGATCTCAGACAGATAGTAGAAACACAAGTAAGACCACCTTGCAGGTAATTTCAGTAGGCACTCTTGATTATAAACATTGTTGGAAGACCGTAGTACTAAGAAAAAGGGGAATTACAGTGTATTTTGAGGTTTTTAACTTCAAATACCCGATGATACCATCAATAATGGGGACACAGTTAATTCTATTAAATTATATGATGCTTAAACATTGGAATTGATGAAAACAATTGAGAGCTAAGGTCTCAAATCTCAATAAGATTGTTACTAAAATGCCTCAAGCTTAAGTCCAATTGCACCATATTCATCCAAAAAATTGCCTCTTACTCAGGAGAAACTCTTAAATACCCCTTCACTCTCAAAATCTCTAACCAAAATTTTTAGCTCAAATTGATCATAGTTTTTCTTCCTACCCCAGACAAATGCAAATTGACATATTCTAAAAGCTTCTAACCAATCACCGGAGGTGTAGAGAAGTGTCAAGATGTTAGGACAATAAGGGAAATGTATGAAAACTCACAGAAGTTTCATTTCACCCAAAGCTACTACAACAATCCCAACAATTTCATTATTACCAAGTCCTTCATATAACATCTCCTTTTGAAGGCCAACTGTCGGTCCTTGGAATGGATCGATTAACAAGATGGATCAGATCTATCAAGGCACGAAATCCTTTGATTTATGTTTATGCAAGTAAAGAATCGAACAAAAGGATTCACACGTAAATACTTATGCACAGGTTTTCTATTGATAAACTTTTAGGGAATATTATTAATTACAAGCATACACTCGAACAACCAACCCTAGCAAATATCCCATGCATTGTATTTATACACATACAATTAGAATAAGTGAAGATCCATAGTATCAAAGATATCCCATCTTCGCTACACCGCTATCTTCGTTTCTATCCATATTTGCTAGGGTAACAAAATCATTTTTATAACATCGAACGATTATGTAATAAAAAGACTTAACAATATTATTAACCACAAAATGACTAACTATCTAGTCAAGCATTTGTCACACAAAAATGCATCAATAGACTCCTCTTGACGAATGCTCTCTAGATGTCCACAACTTCAACTAACTTCAATCATCCAAATCATGCCAGCGACTGCCAACATGCAGCTTCTTCTCCACACATAGATCAACAACACTCTAATAGCGATAGCCATGATGTCTCCAATTATATCTATAGTAAATTTTCTGCCTGTATAGTTTCTTCAAGTCAGCTCTTGAAAGGTTCACGAGATGCATCAGATCATAAACTCTAAGCAGACATTTCTCGTCTTGATCTTCCGTTACCGCTTCATCCGTATCACTATCTACATACCACCATTTTAGATTGCCCAACACATTCTGAGGTATCTTCTAAAGAGGAACTTTTTTCAAGCACTTCACCGGTTTGTAGTTGTAACGACCCGGGGTCTAATCAGTGTGTTGACCCGGGTTTTTTAGAGTGGCACGGCGGATTATCATTAATAGGTTGATTAACAATGTTTACATTTAAACTGGATTCCAACACGAATGAAATAGATAAAATGTAACCAATTTATCCTCTTCTTATCCAATATCTTCTAGTCGCCAACTTTCTCTAGCAATCTTATATAGATACCTGACCACATGCTTAAAGTATGCTAGTATTTTCAAACTAGGGAGACATGCTGAGATTTAGACCTACTGATATAATAACTTAATAACACAATAACTGATATAACCGATCATTCATATACTTATTATCGTATGGTACCACTTTGATAATGGTAGATAGTTGGTTCCTAACCCCTTCCTATGAGTCAAGAATGATTATCAGAAATAATAATTAGATGGACCATCTCTTGTAGTTTCTATGTGAATGATCTTAATATTTATAATTGAATAATATTTGTATATAATATAATTCGTGTGATAACCTGACAGACATTTAGACAAGCATGTAATCACCCCAAAAAGATTTATAATAAAAGGGGGGGGGGGGGGGGGGAAAGTCATGTACTCACCTTAATAATACTCTTCTGATTCTGTAGCTAATTCTCTTATTGGTGTATTCCAAGATGTATTGTACATAATATATTTTATAAATAATAGCGCGTGCAAGACTCATGCACGTGATAATATTGGGGACAATCCTTTAATATTATATTCTCTTGTATTCTTGTATATATGTTGGTTTATAGATATCCGGTTAATATTATCATGCTACACGTCTCACATTTATAATAATTAATATTAATAATAATAGAATATAGCACAACCTTCTCGTTTTCCTCGTGTCGACAGGTTCGATTGTTGATGGGTTTAAACCCGGAATTCATAAGTGAACCGAGTTACTCAATGAACCAAGTTGACTGGGTGTGATATCTATGGAACCATTCCCGTCAAGTTTAACTGAGACATAATAGGAGCCTTCCTTATATTGAGTTAGGTTCGGGACTGAAGAGATGGTGATCAGTCAGGATACTTGGAACCGGCTGTAGTGAATTGTCGGGTTGTTCAGGATAGGTTATCGGTTGTGAAGCTACTTGTGAAGGGTTGATCAGGACTACCTGGAACCGGTCACCGGGGATGTAGGTGACTGGAGAAGGTGACCAGAAAGGGTGACCGGATTGTTTGGGTTATTCGTTTATGAAGGAGAAGGGATCTAGCAAGATGTTGATGGTTAGGAAGGCGATTGCTTGTAAGGTGAGGTTGGGTTGTTGTCACTGGTTAGGTCATCGCCGAGAAGAACCGGCTGGAGATGGACCTGGTCGATCATGTTACTTCTTTCTCTCTCTCTCATTCTTCAAGTGCTTTTGGTCAAAAGTGCTTATTGGCTTATGACTTTTTGAAAAGGAGTTTTAAAAAAAGTGTTTGGATTAGCTTTTGGGATGAGAAACATTAAAAAGTCAATAGATTATCTTTTTTAAGTGTTTCGCTTAACTTATTGTGAATATTGGTTGTATGGGTGGTAAATTTGTAATTTTTTTCCAAAAGTCAAAAGCCAAAAGCTAAAAGCCAGGATTTCTAACTTTTTAAAAACAACTTTTCCACCCTTAAAAGCCAAAAGCCAAAAGCCAAAAGTCAAAACAGAAAGTGCTTTTGGGTTACACAAACAACTTATTGACTTATTGGCTTTTTGGAAAAGCCAATAAGTCAATAAGTTGTTTTGGAACTCGATCCCAAACACCCTCTTCTTACTCTCTCTCTCTCCTTTCCCTCTCTCAGATCGATTGGTATTGAAGAACTTTAGTGTGTGTTTGTATATTTATAATATTAAGTAGATAGATGGTTATGATTAGGTGATGATTGGTGTTGATGGCTGATGGTTGGTGGATGTATTTAGAAAGTGACATGTGTAGGTGAGTGTGCAGTGAATGCTTATGATTCAAGAAGAGGTTTTGAGTGTTGAAGGAGTTTTGGACAAATATGCATGAATGTATCATGTGTATGTGCGTGTAATATATATGTATTACTAGCTTATACCTCGGGAGCGTCCCGGATTGAGAAATCTAAGTAAAGTGAATAAAATTAGAAGTATCTAAACTATAAAAATGGCATCTATGTATCAACTTACATTAGATACTTTAAAAAAAATACCAAAAGATCCATTTCACCTTACAACATTAACATCTAAAACAAAATATTAATATCCCAAGCATTTCAAGGGGACAGAGATTGTTTAGCACCAATACATTCAGTCAAAGGTCTTTAACTACATACAGTAAGATTTGAGCTATTTCAGAATATGGTAGAAAAAGAAACATATCAATTACCTGTTGGAGAGCGTCCCGAGTTGAAATATCTAATATGACATAATAAAATATCTAATATGACAACATAATTAATGACTTGCTAATATATGATTAATGAATATTATTAATATTATTTTAAACAAATCTCTGCCATAAGTTATCATATTCTAATATAAAAAAGGGGTAACTGGTTCGGGTATCACCTAATCTCAGGCCCGATCCAAACCCACAATTTTTTTAACTAACTCCAAACTTGACACAATACCTGTCGGGTTACTAAAAATAGTTGTTTTTTTCTCTGTTTTTTATATAGCACTATGGTACTCGTTTGAAAGATAATAAAACGCTCGTTAATTTGGTGTAATTTTTTTCTTTAAAAAATCTCGTATATAAAAGATATTAACGTTTAAAAGTTATGAGAGGAAACATAAGATAGAAAATAATAAAGTTTTAATATTTACATTTAGTAGATTAGGTATTTAATAGATTATGTTAAATCATATTTAAACCATATTTATTCCTTTTTTTTAATTGGTCTAGAGTTGCCACATCACATCCTATGTGGCATCTCTCAAAAGAGAGATTGCATAATATTATGACATGTCATAAAAAATGCTTTGGTTTATTATATATATAGAATATAGATATAGATGTGCAACACAAGTGTAGTGTATGTTGGAGCAGTAAGCTTCTCAAGAAATTCATGAACTCAACAACTTTATGTTGACTTATATTTTTACATGCATGTTTTTCAGGAAATTAACATGGAGAATGGAACTTGGGAAGGTCTCGTGCGAGCATTTATGGGATACCACCTTTTGAACCATTGTTGTGTCATTTTAATCTAAACATTTTTATGCAATGGTTTTTAATTTGAACAATTAACGTTATGTTTGTAAAACTTGGTTTTTAATGGAAGTTCCCTTTTTATTTTAATTAATGCTCGTGTGACCTTTGTGCTTGGAAATCATTTGGAGTCGCACCTCGCGTTTCTGCCTTGGTAGGGTGTGACAAATTGGTATCAGAGCATGAGGTTATAGCGAACTAATATTCTTTTGAGTGAAACTATAATCTAAACAAAATTTGATTTCGAAATGTTTTCCAAAGAAAGAAATACAACACTTATCCCTACGCGCTACGCAAGTTCCATGCCAGTTACATATATCACACATTAGTAGACATAGTAAGTACACCACATGATTACTGACACACACATATGTTCTTGATTTCCAGGATCATGGCACACCACGACGACCATATCATCATCTCAGATTCTGAGGAGGGATTGTACCCGACAACCCTCCAGCCGATGACATTCAGCAGGGTTATGAGCCCAACTCCATTGATTCAGAAATTTAGGAGGACCACATGCAGGTGGATCATGTTGTTTTTGACAACGAGGATGTTGTGCTCGCCGGAGAGGCATAGGAGGAGGATGCACCCCACCTCCACCAGAGCCTCAGGTGCAATCTTTCCGTCCATGTCGCCCGTGTCCGGGTTGGGTACGCATGATGAACACCCCTCGGAAACGTGTGCTCCCTCCACCGACTCCTATCGCTCCAGCTGAGGCTCCTGCCCAGGTTGACCCCGAGCCTCCAGCACCAGCGGATCCCCATGCCTCAGCACCAGAGGCACCAGATCCACTCCCGGAAGAAGCTACTTTGGAGATCTCAAGCTCGCAAGAGGACTTATCTGCCGACTGTTGATGGATTCTTAGCCTATTCTGACGAGGATACCGATGGCGAGGCTCCCTCTATCTTCGAGACTAGTGGTCCATCCCAGCCACCCTCAGATACCTCACTACCTACCGGCTTTGAGCCAGCTCCTGTGCACTACACCCACTACTCTATTCGGGGCATGATTGGGCATCACGACACAGAGATAGAGGTGTTGCATGGGAGGGTTCAGGAGATCGAGGATGACCTTTATCTGAAAGGTAAGACCAGGGATCCTGTTTTCTATCAATTGGCTAAGTTGGGTACACATGTGTATGAGGCAGAGCAGAGACGTGCCACAGCTGAGGAGTGTGTTGCAGAGCTAGAGGCTAGAGTTGATGATCTTGAGGTAAGGATGACTGCAGCTGTTGCAGCCCTGTCTGCTGCTTTCCCACCCCCATCCTCATAGGATATCTTGTGTTGTACTTGTAGTAATAGTTTAAAAACTTGCATGGCAGTATACCATTTTATTTTGTATGTAGAATCAAAATCATATCAAGTATGTAAAACTTTCTATGAAAAGTTCGATACTTTGACTCCTATATTGTTGTTGTGTTTGTGCCATGCATGTGTGATCTTGTTTTGTCGTTTGTGTTGATTGTATAGTTGCTTGATTGGTGCATATGCTGACAATATTATACAATGATATGTGTCTCATTCTGTTAATCTTGTGTATTAGAAGAATATGCCTCCCAAAGAACTACTCGATCGACTTCTGAGGAAGAAGCTTTTCCAACTACCTCAGGCTATCGCACAACATGAATCAAACAGCGCTGATTCCAGTGGTGGTTCAGGCGCAGCAGGCCGACGCAGAACCCAGGATCCCGAGACTGGTAAAAGCTCTTGCCTATCCCTCCCTAGTCTTGATCTTATCCTATGCCGATCCTTACATTGATAATCCGTTCCTTTTGACACTGTAGAAGTAGAGAATACCATACGTGGTTGTTCCTACAAGAATTTCATGGCATGCAAGCCCTTGAACATTCGTGGGTCAGAAGGAGTAATTGGCATTGTCCGTTGGATTGAGAAAACTAAGTCAGTGCTCGATATTAGTGGTTGCTCGGAAGATCAGAAGATCAAGTACGTCACGTGTACCTTCCAAGATGAGGCGTTGACATGGTGGAAGTCAATGTTGATGTACAGTATTGCTCGCAGAGTGAGATGGAGAAGTTGGAGACCAAATTCTGGAAGCTCTCCATGAATGGGGCAGATATCACTACCTATACCACCCGATTTCATGAGCTTTATCGCTTAGTTCCACAGATGGTTACCCCTGAGTACAAGGGGGTAGAAATATACATCTGGGGACTTTCTCCTAAAATCCATAGCATGGTCCCCACTGTTGCTCCAGCTTCTATTCAGCATGCTGTCACCATTGCTCACATCCTCACCGATGATGTGGTACGCATGGGTTCTTTGTCACAGAAGGAATCAGACAAGGGTGAAAGTTCTTAAAATAAGCGTAAGTGGTCCAACATCAAAAAGGGGAAAAGCACAGAGAGTAATTTCAACAAGAAGCCCGAAACCGTCAAAGCTTTTGTCACCACCGCTACTGATACTCGCAAGCCATACAATGGGCCCCACACACCTTGCAATAAATGCAACCACCATCACGCGGGGACATGTGACAGTATCAAATGCGAGAAGTGCAAGCGGATGGGACATCCCATAGTGCAGTGCCGGGCTAAAGCAGTTGGGAACTCTGATTGAAAATCGGGATGTTTTTTAGTGTGGAGCTACCGATCATTTCAAGAAAGACTGCCCAAAGCTAAAGGGTCAAGCTCGTGTCAGGGCTTTTGTCATGGGTGCAGATGACGCACGCGAGGATCCTAATGTTGTCACGAGTACGTTCCTCGTTAACAATCATACTGCTTCTATACTTTTTGATACTGGTGCCGATCTAAGCTTTGTGTCAACCGGATTTAAACAAACCCTCAGATTAGAGTCAAATAAGTTGAACATACATTATTCGATAGAAGTGGCCAATGGGTTGACAATTAAGTCCGAAGTAGTTAAGAATTGTACGTTGAAGTTGGGAGATCATGAGTTCAGTATTGTCCTCCTACCGATCGAATTGGGAAGTTTCAATGTTGTTGTTGGCATGGATTGATTGCCAAAGAACCGCGCTGAGGTTATCTATTTCGTGAAAGTGTTTCGAGTTCCATTGCCCAGTGGAGAGGTTCTGTACATACAGGGTGAGTACAGGAAAACTCCGTTGCGATTCGTATCTTGCATGAAGGCCTAGAAGTGTTTGCGGAAAGGTCATTTTGCATTCTTAGTACATGTGATCGAGAAGAAACCAGAAGAGAGAAGAATCGAAGACATCCCTATCGTGAGAGATTTTCTGGAAGTCTTTCCCGAAGACCTGCCAGGATTGCCACCCCCGAGGCAAGTTGAGTTTCGTATCTACCTCATTCCCGGAGCTGCTCCCGTAGCCTGTTCACCTTACCGCTTGGCTCCCTCTGAGATGCAAGAACTGTCCAACCAACTGCAAGAATTGCTTGACAAAGGATTCATTTGACCAAGCTCTTCACCCTAGGGAGCCCCAGTTCTGTTTGTCAAGAAAAAGGATGGATCGTTTCGCATGTGCATCGACTACAAGGAGTTGAACAAGCTTACGGTGAAGAACCGTTACCCTCTACCCAGAATTGATGACCTATTCAACCAGTTGCAAGGTTCCGGTTTCTGCTCTAAGATCGATATGAGGTTAGGCTATCACCAGTTGCGTATTCATGAAGAGGACGTTCCCAAGTCCGCTTTCAGGACGCGTTATGGCCATTATGAGTTTTTGGTTATGCCATTTGGCTTGACAAACGCACCAGCAGTGTTCATGTTGCTATGTTTGGTAATATAGTAGTAATTAATGTTGGGTAAGCATATATAGTGTTACGTGTATTATGGAAACATGAGGGGTACTCAACAAAATTTCTGAGGGTAAATACAAGGAGTTCTCAACAAATAATAGACTTGGTGTTGTGGTAGTTGTTAAGGTGTTGGATTGGGGAGGACACGAGTTTGACCTTGATTTTCCAACCATTTTCTGGGAATACAAATGGTTATTGTCTAGTGAGATATTGTGACGTCGATTGTAACACCCCAACCAATGGCGGAAACATCGGGGTGCCACGTAATGATGATTATTCAGTATCTCATGGTAAATAATAAGTTTCAATAATCACATAAATGAATTACATACAATTGTTCTAAAAGGAATTTGTACATCAAATGAGAAACACTAAATATAAATCTTCAAGCATGAACTCTAATCTTCAAGCAACACTATAACCTGAAACATGTTAAGTTGGAAAAATATTTTGGGTCAACAAAAGTTAGTGAGAATTACATAGGTTTGAATATTGTATCATGAGTATAAAAACTTGTGCAATTCTAGTGTCATGGCAAATCTAGTCCATATGTGAAAACAAACTACTAGGTAAAGCGTTTGCATAATCAACCCTTGTGACATGTTTAATGTGGTCCATCCCATACGCACATGGTTCACTCGTTGTGTTTATGTGTTCGATAACAATCACCCACGTTACCCATTTCCAGGGTACACGTATCCGGGTGGGGTTGTCAATCCAATAGATCTATCATTGTGTATCGTCCGCTTGTACGGAGTTAATGATTACGTGAGTCTAATTGTGTTTACCAAAGTATTGTTTAAGACATATTTCAACATAGAAATCACACAAAACACGTAATAGAATTGTATATGTTGAGTATAAGTGTTTAACATGTTTCACCCCAAAAAGCATTGAAAAACTGTAAAAGAGTGGGGATATGTAAACTCACCTTAGGTGCTTAACGAGTTCGCGCGTTTTCTTGAGTGTGCAAACACTTAGTAATAATGCCTTAAATTAATAAGAAGTGTTGTTTTAGGGTCATATTAAGGGTCTAGAGTTTTTATACAGCTAGGATAATCGAAACAATAATAGGTGGAGTGTTAGTTAGGTTAGATTTGTTAAAATCACGTTTTGGACAGATGGCAGCTAATGTTTTAAATTACATTTTAAAAATACCAAACGACCTTGAAAAATTCTGAAAATTCAAAGTAAACAAATCAAAGTATTCTGAATAACTTTCGTTTAGAAAATATTTTCGTTTGAGCCCTACAAATAGGTCAAAAACGTAAGACAAAAGAGCTTATCCAGATTTGAACCCCTGTGTTGTTTGGGCTTGTTAAAGGTCAAAACGGATGAGTTTTTTTGACAAATAATATACCATCGGAACCGGAATTCAAAGATCTTGATCATAGAATCCGAGTTTACTTTAAAATGTGTTGTAAAAATAGAGTTATGGTGGTTTTAATTTCGATTTTGCTTGCTGTTTAAATCAAGGGCTGCACTTATATGCACCTTTGAATATTTTAAAAATTGTTTTTAGCTAAAATATGATAAAATAAGTTTATGAACATCTTACTACAGGTTAAGAAACATTACAGATCTAGTTTTATGAGGGAATAAGTAATGGAATAATAAAACGTTAGGGGAACGATATTGAATGAATTATGATACTTACTTGGAAAACTCGGAACTAGCTAGAGGAGATAATGATGGCTGAAAACTTTAGTATATGGGAGATGGGATAATAATGTTTTTTTTATTGAATGGTATAAAGAGTTGAATGGTAGGCTATTGTATTTATAGTGTAGAAATTGGAGTTGTAATTTTTTTCGGAAGTAAAATTAGGTCATAAAGAAAGGATACTGTTTAATGGGTGTTTTAATGAGAAAAGTTTAAGGTCTATGATTCAATTAGATAGGCCGTATGAAAGTATCAAATTGTATATTTTTTATTCATTAAAGATGCCAATATATATACAATGAAAGAGCCTAAAACTAGGGAATACAAACTAGAAATTAGGGACTACTTTGACTAGGCTAGAATTTAGGAACAACTTTAACTAGGCTAGAATTTAGGAACAAATTTGACTAGGCTAGAATTTAGGAACAAGTTTGACTAGGTGGGTTTGATAGGCCGTAGCTGCTTCTGTTCGTTTTGTAACTTATGAAGATAACAAAACAAATTGAAAGATAAATCAAAAGCATATAAGCTACCAATTGGTTGAAGTTTGATGCATGAGATAGTGAAAACTTTAATGATTTCAATTAAGTATGTCCGCATCCATTTGCATTCAAAATTCAAATCAAGATATAAGGTAAGCCAAATACGTTTTTATTAAATGTTAATATAATATTAATTCAATCACCACAACTCTGTATCTATTTGCAATTAGTATTATCGGTAGGAAAAAAAATATATATTTACTTAACATATAAAATTAACAAATCAAACATCTATTAACATATAAAAAAAATATTTTTTATATATAAAACTATTTTGTTATTAGATCTATGTGTGTGTGTGTGTGTGTGTGTGTGTGTGTGTATATATATAGGACACTAATGATGTAGTTAAGTCATTTAAAAAAATCGCGAATGTTACATCGATCAAATGAGTTTGTAACATAACGATTTAAAACAAGAGGACTAACAAGTTTTGAATCCACGTTTGGTTTAACCGTGTGGAATATCCCAAAGTCAGGATGTGGTTGCAGTTAAACACAAGATGTAAAAATTTGAGTTATAGGTAAAAATGTTTTAACACGAAGGGAAATGATGTTTAAGTTTAAAAGTTACAAAGCATGAATGAAACACTATAAGTAGTGTGCGAAATATAATGGAAAATATGTTGGTAATAATAATGAAGAACCAAAAGTGGATGATCGATAAATAATATAATAACATAAGAGAATCAATGAAATAAACTAACATGTGTTGAAATCATAAATTCAAATGATAAACGAAGTATAAATATCAATTCAATAAAATGAGACGTTAGGATTGTTTCCATTGGAAACTTTTGACTAAGCAAAGGATTTAGAATGTCTAATGACTTGTGGGAGACATGCTTTAGCCTATAAGTTAATACGCATCCCAAGAGTTCCCAGGTAGGCATACAGGTCCCTCGTGTGATTGGGATTTGTTCGAAATGCCGGACCTTAGATAGAAAACTCAGGATACAGGCCCTCACCCTTCCGGATTGCACGAGTCCCTTCACTAGTGATTCCAAAACTTTGGTGAGATTTAAATACATCGAGGTATCGAAATAAGTCATTGAGGTGTGGATATCACTCCTAACTTAAAGATGTATTTCAAAAACACAATACATACAGTGGAGTGAAACTAGTCGCTAAGATTAGGATGTCATTCCTAGCTTAGTGATGAAGTTTTTTTGAAAGATTTTGAAAACAAACATCGAAATAAATCCTTGAGGTGTGGGTGTCACTCCTGTCTCAAAGATATACTTTGATGCTATAAAACATTCCGAGGAGTGAAACTAATCACCAAGGTGTGGATATCATTCCTATCTTGGTGGTGTCGTTTCGTTTGTGGAATACGAATGACTTCCTTTCTAGTAAACCAGGAAGGATATGATGAAAGAAGTAAAGAATATATAAATCAAAAGTAAAAATACAAGAATATGCGAAGCAAGGTAATGTATGCACGAGAGGACTCGTGCGTGTAAGTTTAGTTATAGTCTAGGTCAAAAGCATTTCTAATAACCTAATTCCCTATAACCATGGCATTGATACTAATATGTAACACCCCGACTGATGATGGAATCATCAGGGTGCACGATAGTGGCAATTGTTCTATAGCTCATGGTACTAAGGTGTAAATATCGATACATTGAATTGAATAGTTTATTACATTGAGATGAAATACAAATGCTACAATCACTCTAAAGCAACAAACTAACGTCTCAAAATCAACCTGAAACATGTACAAAAATAGTATTTGTTAATACAACGAATTGTATTAGTGAGCATACCCTGTTTGCATACGCATATAATAGATTCAAAAGTGCTTGCAATTCATGAGCTATACAATTTGCTATTATGTAACTAAGTTGTACGAATGTTCAAAATCAAACCTATAAGAATCAAGAATAAAAAATTGAAGTATCAAAAATTACATAACAATGATGAAGGGCTTCCCCTCGCAAGGGTAAATCAATCAAGGGATATAAATCATAGTACTATTCACTATTATGTTCGGCTCAAAATGAGTTAATGATTTTGACAAGGCATAAGTAGACACAAATAAACATAAAGCAAACACGTAAGGCGCATATATGAATTGCATTTGTGAATATTGCGTTTAAACATATTTAAATGAATGAGAAAATAAGTGCACATGAATCACCCCAAAAGTGTGAAAACGAAAAAGAAAAGGGAAAGTATACTCACATTCGCTAAGCGGTATAAACCTCTAAGCATCGTGAATGTATGTGAGGCGAATCTCGAAGACTCAACCTAAAGTTTCAAGTATCCAAAATAAGTTTCTAAACTTAAAAGAGTCTTAAGTTTCCTAGGGTTAGGCAATAGGGTTTGTAGACCAAATTGGGAACTTGGGTGTTCGAAATGATGTTGAATTGAAATCGATTGATTTAAATAGATTTTGAGTGTTCCAAAAAATGTATGAATATGAATTAGTGTATAATGATTATCGGTAGACTAACGTTTGCAATTCAAAAAGGGGCGGCGGCGCAGCTTGTTGCCCGTCTACCTTCTATCGTGATGTAACTTTTGTATTTCGTTATATGGATATAATATAATTATCAAAAAATAAAATGCAAAGTATGATAATATAAATTAATAAAACATAAAATTAACGGTTTTGGATGCACAACATTTTGGATTATTTATAATAGTTTTATAAAACATTAAAATGTTTATCTGGTATTTTTAAATGAATATAAGTGTGGTAAATGTAATAATTCCTATTTAATTAATATAAAAATTATAAAAATATTATTTTTATAGAGACATATTTCTACTGATGCACAATATTGGAAAACAATTTTTTAAAGTATTTTGTGTTTTTATTTTAATTATAATAGATTTATCTTCCTTAATAATGAATAACTTTATTAAAATACCAATATAATATTTTTCTGAAATAATAATTTTTACATAGTCATATGATGATAAAAATATTTATAAATTTTTTTTGGCTTTTGAATCACCCAAATTAGATTTATAATGAATTTATTATGAATTAAACAAAAAAAATATATTAAATATATAAAATAATAAAATTTTCAAGATTAAAAACATAAATAACAAAGCTTAAGGAATAAATGAGCTCCTGTAAAATTTATAGAGTTTTTGGTTTAATATAAGTATTTTAAATAAATAATCAAACTTAAATTGTGTTTATATATTATTTAAACATGGAAAAAAATGAATAAAAGATTGGGATCTTGGCCGGTCGAACCTGTGACCTTGGCCGGTCGACGACTTAAGCACCACAACAATAACGAACTAAGATGCACTGGTCATTCGTTTAACAATGAAATCGTTTATAGAAAAACATAACATACAATCGACCTCGTTCCCAAAGAAATACTAACGAACCCTAACCCTACCCTAAATCAAATTAACGAATCTATATCGCACGGCATGGAACGACTTTATAGAGCTATTAATCTACATCAAAAACCGACAAAACCATGTATAATAATTGAATTAACCTGTTTAGTCCGATCGCTCAATTGTCGATTTGATGGAACGAACATCGTGAGTAGAAATCCTTCAATTGGAGCATGTTTTAACTATTTGGCATGGGGGGTTTTGCACATAAATGGTCAACCAAGAGGCCTGACTATATAGAGGTTCTTAATTTGGTTGATAAACACGAATTGATTGTTAATTGATTTATTAGGAAGGTAATAATGGTGGGTTTTAAATTTCGATTTAATTGATCAAATTTCATAGGTAATCATGTGTAGAATTATCATAGGAAGGTAGACTTGACTTGACTGAGTCAACCTAATTTTCAGTTTTAATTGAAGTTTATACGCGTAAAAGTTAGTCAATTTGCTTGTTAAACGCGCTGCTTTGCGTGGATCGAATTTAAGAATGGGTCAAGTGATGGCTAAATGGGTTTAATGAAAATGGCTTAAAGTAAAAGATTAATTACAAATTTATAAATATTTTGAAATCTGATTTTTTTCTTTTATAAATATAATTTTTTTATTCGAGAACGAGCTTTCGGATAGGATTTTAAATTCAAATAAAAGGTTAAATATATCAATATATAAATAAATGGTTAAATAAATGAAGATAAAAAATAGAGTTTTGAAAATACGAGGGCTACAATTGAAAATTCTTGGACATAGGCAGGACTAAAATTGTACGGTGGTAAAAGTGACAGGGGACGGATGTCACAGATGGTCATGCCATTACCGACTATAATAGATTTGTTAGTGCAAGTATTAAAAGTAGACGGAGAGATGTTACCTTGGGCGTGGTCATGTGACCTAATGTGCTTGTATTTATGAAGCCCTGCTGGTCAGGTTGATTGAGAGCCAGAGTGTAGAGAGCCTACTGAATGTCCGGAGAGTGAAGGCAGCCGTGTAAGCCTGATCAGGGCGAGTCCCTCGGATGCATGCATTTAATTTATTGGGCCATGGGTTTAACAGGGAGGGGCAGGGTGGTGTGTCCTAGGGTGATGGCCAAGGTTGGTTTGAGTTGTTCATGAGGGAGCCCCATTGATTTGCCATCCACAAGGTAGGGAAAACAATGTAGGGATGCTGGGTTTGAGCCATGTAACCTCGATCTCCGCCCCTTGGGGCAGAACAACCTCGGGCATGAAAGCGGCCCTTGCCGCGCGAGTTGCCACGTGAGGTGGCGGAAGGTGGGCTAGGGTTTTGGTCAGTGTTTTGGTCTTGTGTGGTGGTGGCGGCGAGGCCAATGGAAGAGGCGGAGGCAACACATGTAGATTGGTCTTTCTTTTTGTTTTCTTCCATGGTGAGACGGGAACGGCACTCACTAAATTTTGGGTAAGGGTTCACGGTGTTGTAGGACAGTGGAGATGCTTTCATAGGTGTCCGTCAGGCCACTCAAAATTTGGGTGACCAGACGTTAGTTATCAATAGGGGCGCCAGTGTTTTTCAGTTGGTCGGCTAGATGTTTAACCTGTTGGCAATAGGCTGGCATGGATGAGAAAGCATCATGGTGAATATTGGAAAACTGTTGTTGTAGTTGTACCAGACGAGCACTTTTGTTGTCACTAAAGTGGTCAGCAACAGTAGTCCAGGCTTCATATGTCGTTTGATGTGGAGGAGGTCCGTAGAGATGGTTCCATAGATCCATTATAGGACTATGGCATCGAGGCGCTTCCAAAGGGCCTGGGACTCGGCAAGGGTTGTGGCTGGCTTGGCAGCTTCGGTGGCATCAGAGGAGCCGGTGGTGGTAGCAGGGAGTGTGGGTTGCAGTTCCAAGTGATCAAAAACTTGGTAAGCCCTATAGTGGACTTCAAAGAGAGAGGTCCAGGTGGTGTAGTCAGAGGTTTCAACTTCGAGGGTTACGGGAATCATGTTTTTGATATTATTGATAGTCATGGCCGGGTGAATCTTGGTATCCAAGTTTAAGAATTGGATGGACAGGAGAAGAAAGCAAGAAGGAAGGAGGGCAGAGGAGTCGACAGTTGTCGACTTGAAGAAGAAACAGAAAAGCGACGGCTATGGAGAAGGTGTATAAGAATATGTTGGTTTATAATATGTGTTTTAATTATTTTGCAGAATTAGTGTTGCATACAAAACCATCATCATCATGATGTCTATTCTCTGTTCTCTAGTTTTTATGAATCTGATTCCCATTTTATCTTATAATAATTATTGGTTTGTGGCTGGGAAAAATAAATTGGCAAAGGGAAGAAGCTTTTGGTTGAGAAGAATTGTGGAGAAGATTTACGACAGGTAGGGTTTGGTAGGAAAGGAAGGAGAGGAAACGGGAGAAAAAGGGATTAGGACCGCCAGTTAGGCTGATACCATATAGGAATGTAATCTCTTGATTATTTTCATTAGCAAAGAGTACAATATATAATACATTACAATACGCTAAGTATGGAAACGTCATCAATGCTAAGGAATATTCCTATGTATATGCTATACTATATTTACGCTATTAGATTTTGAGACTTCGTTCTTTTCCTGTCAATCAACTTGGGTTCGACTTCCCTATTTAATCCACTCAGACTTCGAGTCTTCCTTCTCATTGTCGATCCAGGAAGTAATCAACCACACGTCCACACTGGGTTGATTTGCTTCACTTCTTCAAGCTCCTCTATAGACAGTTACACACTATGACAGCCGTTGTTGGAAAATCAAGCCCCTGATCAAACACGCAATCACTAGATAAATGAATTCGTTCGGTTCTTTTATTACATATCAATGAAAGCTCAGACAGTGAATAACCTATCATGTGTTTATACTAAACTCGTACTACTCCTAACCTAACTCAAACTCTATTTTAATAATAAAAAATAAATCAACTAAATGAACCTATCTTGTTAACCAATAACTATCCATAATTAAATGTAAAAGAGTCAATAAATAATTCACTAAGAGTTATCTAAAACCCGTCATAATCTTTATCTGCTAATTCAAAATTAACGTCTATATTCTTTTTCACCAATTTTTGCTTTCGAACATTTTTAGTTCTTTTGTTTAATTTCACTGAAAAGGAGATATTTACTGGTTTTTTTAATCAAAGAAGTGCTAAAAGAACCCAAACAAGTTACTTATTTTGACTATAATGAAAAAAAGAGTTATTTAAATCAGAAGAAAAGTAAGCACACAATAAACAAAACAAAATAAAATATAAGCCTGATGCTATTTATTTATAATTTGTTATTAGTTGATATAAATGCAAGAAAATAAACTTGACTATTCCCAACAAGACACCCGATATCTAATCGTAAATCATACCAATGGGGTGATGGTCCATTAGCAAAAGCAAAGCCTTTAAAACACCTAGGTTGTGGAAGGTTTTGGGTTCAAATCTCAAAGACCACAGGATTTAAAAGAAATTAACCTTTCAAAAAAAATCTAATTTTAAATCATATAATCTACATATCCAAACACAGGGTTGGTAATTGATAATTTGACACTCGTGTTCCATGAAAAGCGATGTTCTATATTCAAACTAGCATAACTTCTAATAAAATTTTGAGTTATTTTGTTGCATTCTATGCAGAATATATTGACCAAAAAGAGGACCAATGAAAAAGGTCAAATAGAGTTGAGGACAAAAATGTTGTAGTCTTTTTGGCCAACTATTCTATCCTGTAGTGTTTAAACTTTACAGCTTCAAACCAACCTTGATGGAGCCACAAAGTTTCTTTAATTAGCTACTTGAATGGGATTCGTTTGGCTTTGCTAGCCGTGGCCCCGTGGATGTGGCTCAACGTCATGTGAACTAAAAAACCCATGCATCGTTGTTTAATTTTTAAGTGTATCGGCCGACTCATATTGTTATCCCCAATCAGACCATCAATGGTAAGGAGGCCCAAAAAACTAAAAACCGACCCTAGTCAGGTGCCAAATTGAAAAACACCGATTTCTAAGACCACTAAAAACTTACAGATAAAGAAACACAAAATCCCTTGAAAAATTGCCACATCAATGCCAATTTTTAACTTCATAACCGCTCATTTGTCTCTCGATATTGTTAACATATAAAAAGTAAAACGAACCCTTCCCAGACTGTTTTTTTAGTTCTTGCCTAAGAACTACAATCCAAATATGGGTGCCAAAACCAAGCTCCACGATTGTAAAATCGGTTGATTTGGGTTTTTCTATAGGTTTAATATGAGAAAAAATGGTTTTTTTTTTTTTTTTTTTTTTTTTTGAGTAAATTGCTAAATTCGTCCCTGAGGTTTGTTCCAAATTGTTAGATCAATCCCAAATGGGAATTTGTTGCTAAATCAGTCATTAATGTTTTCCTTTTGTTGCTAAAACTGTCCAAAAGAGTAATGTCGTCCAAATCTACCATTAATTTAGGGGTAAGGTTGTCATTTGCCGATTTCTTAATTGCTAAATTCGTCCCTGATGTTTGTTTCAAATTGCTAGATCAGTCAAAAATGAGAATTGTTGCTAAACCAGTCATTAACGTTTTTCTTTTATTACTAAAACAATCCAAAATGGATTTATAATGAATTATATATCATTAAAACAAGATAAATACATTAAATATGATTAAAAATATATTTTCGGAAATAAAAATATGTAAAATATTATTTTGGGTATAAACATGATTCTATAAAATTTTGGGATTTTTTAAAGGCTTGTAAGTATTTAAAATAATTAAAAGGACATTTGATTTTATAAAATATCTGAGGGTTTTCCATATATAAATCATTTGCGACGTGCAGATATATTGTTTCTTAAGGTCTGTTTACTCTTCCTTTATTCAAAGACGAATAGGTTTTGGACCGTTTGGTTGTTTTACAGTTAGTTTTTGTTGGCTGGCTTGCATTTTGGGATGTATTGTCATATTATAAGAGAGTTAAAATTTTCTTTTCTAAGTCGAGATATTAAAACACTAAATATGAGTAGCATTATGAGGATGCAGATTTTAGCCCCAAATAAATGTAGGAAAAATATAAAAGGGAAGGGAGACTGAATAGTGAATATAATGCAACACATGTCATAAGGTTAAACAACACATTCTTTCTAGATCTACTGGTATGCTACAACAAATTAATTTAGTATAGAATATTTAGTTGACTTTTCTAATAGTCAATCCTGTAGAATTTTGCACTACATGCTATCTACCGCATGAAAACAAACTAAGTTGACAATTTTCTCTATACACTTTTAACGAGTAAATATCAAATACAAAGCGTTTTTCGGTAAGAACTGTGAGAATCAAAGGGGGTAAAAAAATTTATTTTTTTTAGATTTTTTTTCCCATGTGCTTAAACATTATTTATTTTTTTTTTAGAATTTTTTTCCCATGTGCTTAAACATTCTTTCTAGATGAATAATACAAAAAAAAAAAAAAAAAATTTAGTGTAATTACGTCATTAAAGTAAATACATTAGTTTACACTAGAGTAATTATGCAATTACTCTACACGTAATTACTCTACACCAATTTTTTTTTTTTAGTTTTCAATACTATAATACATGTTTAACAATACGGGGGATAAATTTGAAAAAAAATATAAAAAAAATACCCTCCTTTGATTCTCACAGTTCTTACCGAAAAAACACTTTGTACCGGATCTTTCCCCCACTTTTAACTGTATATAATTTTTTCCCCTTTTAAACATATTTATAAATTATTTAGGGTTATAAAATGAATATATCTGCTGTCTGTCTGCATGCTTATTTGGACTAAAAAAACTTATAAAATGTGTATAGATTCCTTATATCAAGCTCATGACATTTGGTCAACATCGATTGAGCTAAAAATTTAATTCCCAAAATTTTATAGAATCATGTTTATACCAAAAATAATATTTTACACATTTTTTTCTGAAAATATATTTTTAATCATATTTAAGGTATTTATCTTGTTTTAATCATATATAATTCATTATAAATCCATTTTGGACTGTTTTAGCAACAAAAGAAAAACGTTAATGCCTGGTTTAGCAACAAATTCTCATTTTGGACTGATCTAGTAATTTGAAACAAACCTCAAGGACGAATTTAGCAATTAGGAAATAGGTAAATGACAACTTTACCCCTAATTTAACGGTAGATTTGAACGACATTACTGTTTTGGATTGTTTTAGCAACAAAAGGAAAACGTTAATGACTAATTTAGCATCAAATTCTCATTTTGGACTGATCTAAAAATTTGGAACAAACCTGAAGGACGCATTTGACAATTTACTCTTTTTTTTTTTTTTAAAGAAGATGTTACCTAAGGCTCGAACCCTTGACAATAAAGTGAGTTGCATCAACTTCAAATGCTTTACCATTCCACCCAAACCTCCACCCCCGAAAGAAAACTCTTATTGGCTATCAAATATACCATTAACTACCAACGGACCTTTGGTAGGCACTTAGCTATTCCAATTTGTTCAGTGGTGGAGCTTGAACTTTTAGATAGAAAGGGTCGAAAGTCACGTGACCCAATTTTTTACAAATCGGCAGGGGCCAGACTCATGATATTTAAATTTTTGAACAAAACAGGGGAAATTTACACTAGTTAGCCAAAATGTGTTGGTGAGGCTTTAATCCCTATGGTAGACAAAAAAAAAATTAATGTAGTTTTGCCGCAAAATTTAAGACAGGAAAAGCCTATTGTTGCTATTATTATTATTATTATTATTATTATTATTATTATTATTATTATTATTATTATTATTATTATTATATAAAACAGGAAGAGCCTGTTAGAAGACGCAGGCCGGCAGATCCAGCAAAAGACAGAAATATCATTTGTGATAAATAGTTTCCATGGTTGGTGGGTAACAGGTACATAAATAT
Source organism: Ambrosia trifida (assembly GCA_028751855.1). Classification (NCBI taxonomy): domain Eukaryota; kingdom Viridiplantae; phylum Streptophyta; class Magnoliopsida; order Asterales; family Asteraceae; genus Ambrosia; species Ambrosia trifida. Next base: position 128,476,164 of record CM054128.1, on the reverse strand, counting down.
CCATGCATACATGTTTTCTTTTTATGCACACAAATACGTAGATACACCCTAATCATGATTTCTTAATTTTGGCGTTAACAGGTATAAACCGGAATTCATGCAATGGAAGTGCCAACTTCCTGTAGAGTATTACCGGTTTATTACACATATTCAAAATGTTCGGGGACAGTAACTGTGGGTTTCGAGCCATATATGTGGCTTTAGGGGGTGATGAGAATGGCTAGGCTACGATCCGTCAGGATTTGATGCAAAAACTACTTGAACGCTATGCTATGTGGGAAGTGATGTACTCAAGGGGGGTTGGTATTAGGTCCCTACCTTAATAGAGTCATTAGATTACTTTGGAATCGGACCGGTGCCCCAAAGAAAATGGATGGACTTGCTAGGCCAGGGAATTATGATTTGTGAGAGATATGGTGTGGTTCTTCAAGTATTCCACCCTACAAGAGGATTTTCTACCACGTACTTCCCTGTGTTCACTCATCCTGACAACTTGCCTGGACATCCAATCATATCGCTGGCCTTTGTGAACGGAGACCACTACATGGTGCTTAATATAACAGAAGACGCTCCAATGCCACGTACGCATCATTTTTGGAACCAAATGGTTGGGAACATAACATTCATACAAACCAATGGGTGAGGCTATATTGGATCGTCTAGCATATGGTCTTATGTTGTAATTATATCGTGTAATGTGTTATTAATTGATTTTTTTTTCGTTTACGCTCTTTTATAGATATAACAAGTACTCAAAAAAAACTTCTTTATAAAACCTAAAATAACATACATAAAATTAACTAACAAAACACAAAAAAATGCTTTTATACGTGTCGTATGGGCCCTTACGAGCCGTAGATTGTTTGGATACGAGTCGTAGAGGTCTCTACGACTCGTAGAGTGTGGAAGAGATATGAGCGTAGAGACCTTTATGACCCGTAGAAATACAAACATTATTTTTGATTAAAAAAATGTTAGGAGCTCGTAGAAGAGCTCTATGACTTGTAGAGGTTCTAATTCTTCTTCTCCGGTCAAAGTTTTTTGTGGCAGTCAATATTTCAGGAAATTTGAAACTAGGGTTGTTAGGTTGTGGTGGTGTGGAGGTGGATGCTTTGGATTTTTTACCAAATACCTAACCACAAACAAACAAGTTGCAACAATTAATTATTACTATTATTACTATTATTATTATTATATTATTATTATTTATAAGGAAACAACATAATTCTTGGAGTTAAAGTATTGAGTCAAAGATGAGTCAAAGTCTATTCAACAACATAATTTTTGGTGTCAATGTATTAAGTCAAAGAATTATGTGTAATTATTGAGTCAAAGTCTATTCATGTTTATAGGAGTAATTATCTCCCTCATTGTTGTCTTTGTATTTTTATGTATAGTGTTGTACAGAAATGAAACAAACAAGTTGAACTATTACAAGTTTATATTATTATTATTATTATTATTATTATTATTAGTATTATTATTATTATTATTATTGTTATTATTATTATTAATAATAAATGTAGATAGATAGATAGATGAAACGTCAAAGGTGAACTCTGAACATCACAAACGTTATAAACGTGCCTCAATTGACTAAACAATGTTATATTACTTTTGACTAAACAATGTTTACTATACATGCATAAAGGTGTGAACTTTTGAGTTTTAAACATTTCAAAACTCTCACAACCCTATAATATTCAAAACACACTGAGACAAAACCCTCCCCAAAATAACATACATTACCTTTTTCCATCAAAGATGGAGAACATTTGTTCGCTATATAGAAGAAGCGGCTGAAGAAAAATGGGCATCACTATCAAATCCTTTCCTTGTTTTCTTTAAAAGCTTTTATTGACGTACAAATATTCAACTTTTGGTAACAAATACAAGTTGTTAAGGTTTCGGTTTGGTTTGTAACTTACACTATTGAAATAGAAAACAATCAATCCCATAATGAATTAGTTAATGAGTTTAAATAAACTAACGAAAATCAAGAGTTTTGATTTCATTAGACGTATGCCCTTAGTTAATTGTATAATTCATATGAGTTTCATTAAAGAAAAGAAGTGGAAAGAAGTGAAAAGAAATGGAGAGAAAGTAAAAAATATGTATGTTCTAGAGTTTCATTAAAGGAAGAGAGTGGAAGGAAGGGGAAGGAACTAGAAGGAAAATCTTTTAATAAAACTTTCCTTCCAAAATGGAAGGAAGTGGAAGGAAGGGGAAGAACGATAAATAAAAGGTTTATCATTTACTATTTTACCCTCATATTTAAAGTAATATAACATATAATGGGGGTATATCTGTAAAATCAAACCTTTCTTTTTTCTTTCTTTCAACTCGGGAACACATAAAGTATTTACTTTCTTTTCCTTTCCTTTCCTTCAAACTTGGGAACACAAAATGAAGTTTTATATTTCATTTCCCTCTCTTTCTTTTCACTCCTAAAATCCATTTCTATTCTTTTCTTTATGTTATTAAACTCGGGAACATAGCGTTAGATAACTCGGTTTAAATCGGTTAATCTGCTGAGATTGCGGATGACAATGAGCCGGGTATTGGTAATTCCATACCCATACCCAATTATAAAATCATGTCTCATACTCGGCCAATACCCATTTGATAATTACCCGTCGGGTATTGGATATACCCGTTAGTTTGTTTTAGGACACTCATTAGGATTTCCGAATACATTGTTTTACTATTATAATTATTTGTAATTTATATTTATATACAACTATTAAACACTAAAATATACACATATATATATATATATATATATATATATATATATATATATATTCCAAATGGCTAAATCCTACATGGCACTCATATAACTATTTCGCCTTGAGAGTGCCATGTGGCACCAAGGAATCCTAAAAAAAACCCCGTAAGTCATCAAATAACGAAAACCCTACCTATACCTAACCCTAATCTCTTAGATTTTTTGGGATTTCTCTATGAACATATGCGAAAATAACGGAAAACTATATACTCGAGAAAATCAAATAAAAACTAATAGAATTAATAGAATGAACAGAAATAAGCAGACTAAGCCTAAAACTATACAAAGAATGAAATTAATTATTAGTCCAAATACGAACAAATAATTCTAATTAATCAAGTAACGAACAAATCAAATTCATAGACAAACCAATTAATCCAATATTCAATAAAATAAATCTATCAACATCCTAACGAACGAATAATCAAATCTAATCAATCCTATAAGCAGATAAATGAACGAATCTATATGCAAACCTATAAACCAATCTAAAATCAATCCAAAATATCTACAGACAGATAAATTAAATAAAAATTCCAATAATCATATATGCAAATAAATGAACGAAATAACGAATCAACAAAGTATAAACAAGTATTCACAAGCATGTACACCGGTAAAAAGTTAACTCAGTTCGTTCCTAAAGCTCGTCGCGTCCCCGGCAACGGCGCCAAAAACTTGACGTGTCTGCTAGTACGCATAATTTAGCGATGAAATAACACACGTTTCTGCTTTAATATTTATAAACATGGTTTAGACCTTAATATTAAAACACACACAATAGGGCAAGTGTACCCTGTCATATATGTAGTAATGTACAGATAAGAACCAGATATCGATCCATGAACACGCGCGGAGCAATGGTACTAAAACTCTATCCCCGATTTACCAGTAAGAAAAGATAGTGAAAGTTTGTTTTTAACTAAATTAATTCTAAAATATCTAAATAAAATATGTAAGACTCCAAATACAAAATATAACTATATAAACTATAATATACCAATCCTAGCATGTCATCTACATATAACAAGTAATACAGGCGTGTGATCAACATTCCCATTCTTCGACAGTTAGTGTCCCTTTTGGGCATCCTAACATGACAACTATACAGAAAGCTAACTCGAATACACACGTTAACCACTTCAAGTCGTTTATTAGCGAGCAGCTGATATGATCTCATGCACATCTTCTAAAGATAAGTTAGTCATGTGTTAAGAGTATTCTAACCTCACTAATTCAGGAAAGCGATACCGAATACACAATACAACCACCTAAACTAGCATAAAGTAGAGCATTTCACAACCTATTCCATTTTACCAACTTTGAACACAAATCTACTATGATCGCTATTTTTACCAAAATAACTACCAAAGATCATTAACCGTGTCAAAGATCAGTATCGGCACCATTAAGCTTTTAAAACCCTTTTATGTGCTGGTAAGCATTTTTAACCGTTATTCGACTGACTTTAACCAAACCAATACCCGGTTATAGTTTCATGGCGTAAACTTATTAACAAGTTAACTAGTCTACTACCGGACGATTAAACGGACGGTTTTTCAACATTTATCCGCCTAACACATTCGACAATCGCCAAAGTCATTCGAATACAACTACAAATCCAACCACAATGAAACAAGGTTGTGCTATGATCATCAACATCTAATCATGAAAAGGCCAAATTTATACAAAACATGATTACATACAAACGATTGTTTTTTCTACTTACGATTACTAAACATGATTCATAGACTATAATGTACTACATAAACAACACAAAAAAGCCAAAATAATCAGGTTTGAATCAACTTAAATTTTGATAGATCAAACCATACATCTTGAATGTGATGGATTGGATGACGCTAGATGATCCGGCTTGAATCCCGAGCTTGTTAGACGGCCTTCCGGCTGCTTGTTTGGTCCAGAAATCGCCTCAAATCGCCCAGAGAATACCCAACACTTGATCAGTGTGGTCTGCTCTATTTTTATAGAAACATTGATTTTGTGCACGACCGTGTGCTTAAAGTGCACGACCATGCGCTTTATCTTGACGAACTGACGTGCAAGTGGGCAAGTGGCTGGCTGGTTTCTTGAAATATCTAGATATTCTGCACGGCCGTGCACCTAGGGTGCACGGTCGTGTGGGTGTGGTGGTAGCCGGGTACTAGGTGTGCACTGGCTGGTGCACTGGCAGTCCAGCCGAGGAACTGGGTCGCACGGGCATGTGCACAGGAGTGCTGATCAACGTGCCCGAGAACCTGATGTGCACTCCTAGTCGCACTGGCAGTGCACCTCGTCTGTGTCCAAGCCAAGTGAGCCCGCACGGGCGTGCACCTAGGGTGCCCGACCGTGCACATTCTCCAGACAGCTGATTTTTGCAGCAACTTCCATTTTGTCCGTTTTTCGCCCGGTTTCTTTGACTTTGCTCGTGGGACGTCGTTTTAGACCTGCAATAAACATATGAAGCAGTTAAGTACCGAATTCGTGCAATTATGGTCGCAAACGCGTAATTTGTGAGTTTAATCGGGGATTTAAATATGTATATTTTAACGTATATCAAACCTCCCCACACTTGAACTTTGCTTGTCCTCAAGCAAACAACTAAACAGAAATAAACGACAAACTCGCCAAGTGGCAACAAATACAAAATATAACCTGTACAGACGATAATAGTCAAGCTAACAAAGATATAAAAACAGGTGATAAGATAACTAAAAATGGTATAGAAATAGAATATCGGGAGTGGGACAGTTCCCCGAACTGTCCTTTCGGCCAAAGATAGTGTGGCTGAAAACACGGTGTAATAGGCGGAGAAGTGGGTCCTTAATCCTAGTTGCCTTTGTAGACCTCGGGTTATAAGGTATACCAACGGCAATCGACGCCCAAAACGCAGGCCACTCGTCATTGTCTACGAAGCTGTGGACACCACAAAAGTCTTCCGAGTTGGTCTCCAAATGCTCGTAGATTCCCAGCTTCCACCCCAGTCGCGCTACCGACCAATGGTACCACTTCCCGCAGAGCCTGAACCGAATGTCTTTGTCGTGAAAGTCCTTATACAACCCCTACTTCGGTTTCTTGTAAGAGAAGGAAGCTAAGAACTCAATCGTTATCTCCCTGTAGACCGGTCGGTTTATGCTCAGCAGCTTCGCCATATTCGGTGAAACAAACCCATCGAACCTTTCACGCTGATTCAGCGTGGTCAGTAGCTTCCAGTTGAGCCGAATAGGAACACCAAACGAGTTGTGTCGGTTCAAAAGCATCATCAGTTTGTCGATGCACGGGGCTTCCTTCTTGTCTCTGTTATCGAATCCTAGGAAGTCGTGGGCCATCTGCATGCAAAAATTAATATACGGCTATTAGTACACAAAAAACGGAGGTCCCGGATGTCCAAAATGGACCTGCGTGCATTCTGACCTGAATCTGCACATGTTGCACGGCCTGCACAAGTGTGCACGGTCGTGCACCCTTGGTTTTTGATCAGGTCTGAGGCTGCACTGCCTTGTGCATGACAGTGCAGTCCAGTTTCTCGGCACACACGGTCATGCGCACGACCGCGCAGCTGACCGTGCAAGGCAGTTCAGCTCGTGATTCCGAGCTGCACTGCCAATGCCTGAGCTGGTGCACCTTACCTTGCACGGTCGTGCGGGTTAGGTGCACGGGCGTGCACATCTCTCAGACTTGTGAAATTTTTCAACCAAAAACACCCAAATCCCAATCGTTATTCAATCAAACACTATATATTATAGATTTGGGTGTTGATGTGCACGGTTGTAACAACAATAAGCAAGAACCTAACATTCATTAAACAAAACTAAACAAGATTCGTGGGTTTTATTAAGAGTTATGAAAAAACCCCCAAATCATAACCTAGAATAAAAAACTAACAGATTTAAACTAAAAATACATAGAACATGTGCAAAAATTTGAAGGGATTCGTACCTTGAAAGGATTAACAAGGAAAGGAGTGAAGATCTTGAGTGAAAAGGGAGGTTTTCGGCCAAAACAAGGGGGAATGGGGGTGCAGCCGCTCGTGCAAGGTTTTTTATTAGGTTTTGAAAGTTAAAGATGCTTATATAGTCCATTTCTGGGCTGGGCCTTTTGGCCCGCATGGTCGTGCGGCTGGTAGACTTTCAATCTATGACCGTTGACTTTGAAAGTCAAACCCTGAGAATTCTCGATTGAGACAGTTCTGTATGGATACACTTCCTTAACGGTGTACGGACCTTTCCAACGGGATTTTAACTTTCCAGGAAAGAGACGTAGACGAGAATTATAAACTAGAACCAAGTCGCCCACCTGAAAATCTTTCTGGTGTTTCAGGCGACTGTCATGCAACCTCTTGGTGCGCTCTTTGTACAAAATTGAGCTCTCATAGGCTTGCTGCCTAAGCTCTTCCAGCTCATGGATCTGCAAGAAACGGGTCTCACCGTCGGTCTTCAGATCCAAATTCGCTATTTTAAGAGCCTAGAATGCCCTATACTCAAGCTCGATTGGGAGATGACACGCTTTGCCATAAACAAGCCTAAAGGGAGTCGTCCCAATAGCTGTCATATAGGCAGTCCTGAAGGTCCACAACGCGTCATCCAGCTTGTCAGCCCAATCCTTGCGGTTTTGATTTACCGACCACTCAAGGATTCTCTTTAAACCCCGGTTAGTGACCCACCTGACCGCTTATATGCGGATGATATGGGGTGGATAACCTGTGGTGCACACCATAACGTGCTAATGCGCGATCAAGCTGCGCATTGCAGAAATGTGTACCACGGTCACTAATTATTGCCTTTGGGGCACCAAACCGTGAGAACAAGCTGCGAACAAACCTCACAACTACTCGGGCATCATTCGTGGGCAAGGATTTGCGCCTCAGTCCACTTTAACACACAGTCAACCGCCACGATTATATATCGGTTACCCCGTGAGGAGGGGAATGGTCCCATGAAGTCACTGCCCCAAATGTCAAAGACTTCACAGACTTGGATTGGGTTCTGCGGCATTTGGTCGCGTGCCGATATGTTCGTCGCCCTCTGGCATGAATCACATGCACCGACCAATATCTGAGCGTCACGAAAGAGTGTGGGCCAGTAAAACCCAGAGTCTAACACTTTTTTAGCAGTGTAGTTCGCTCCATGGTGACCTCCGGTAGTCCCCTCGTGACAATCACGCAATATCGGCGCCGCCCCGACCCAGAACAAAAATGGGTCATCCAAGAAGTAATGCTTCAAGTCTGCAAAGAACTTCCTCTTTTGCTGGTGCGATAATCCGTTGATAAGGATCCCGCACGCGAGGTAGTTCGCAAAATCCGCAAACCAAGGCGATACATCTTCCACCGACTCGACGTTCATCAAGAATTTGTGGGGAAAATTGTCATTAATGGTCTCCCACGCGGAGTTCTCGGCATCATCATGCTCGAGTCTGGAAAGATGATCAGCAGCAACATTCAGGGCACCCTTTTTGTCCTGAATCTCAATATAAATTCCTGCAGCAACAGGATCCATCTAATCAGACGCGGTTTCACATCCTGTTTGCTAAACAGATACCTGATTGCTGCATGATCTATATAGACAATGGTCTTCGACAGCACTAAATACGACCTGAACTTGTCGAATGCAAAGACTACGGCTAGAAGCTCCTTCTCAGTGGTGGTATAATGCTCCTACGCATCATGAAGAGTCTTACTAGTGTAGTAGATCGGGTGGAAGTGCTTGTCCTTCCGCTTTCCCAAGACCGCCCCTATCACAAAGTCACCCGCGTCGCACATGATCTCGAATGGCAGCTCCCAGTCGGGTGCGACCAATATACGGGCCTCCACAAGCAAACACTTTAAAAACCCGAAGGCCTTCAAACATTCTGCACCAAACACAAACGGTGCATCCTTTTCCAACAGATGGGTCATCGGACGGGCGATTTTTGAAAAGTCTTTGATGAATCGCCTGTAAAAACCCGCATGACCCAAGAAGCTACGGATCGCTCTGACAGAGGAGGGCGGAGGAAGTCTAGAAATGATATCAACTTTGGCAGGATCAACCTCCAACTCATTTTGGGAGACCTTATGCCCTAGGACTATTCTTTCCTTCACTATGAAGTGGCATTTTTCACAGTTTAGCACAAGACTGGTCTCCTCGCACCTCTGAAGCATCTGCTCTAGATTCCCCAGACACTGATCGAAGGAACTCCCGAAGATTGAAAAATCATCCATGAATACCTCCATGGAGTCCTCGATTATGTCATGGAATATCGCCATCATGCAACGCTGGAAGGTTGCCGGCGCATTGCACAGCCCAAATGGCATACGCCTGTAGGCGAATGTCCCAAAAGGGCATGTGAAGGTCGTCTTATCCTAGTCCACAGGATCGATAGGGATTTGGAAATACCTTGAGAAACCGTCAGGGAAACAATAGTACAACTTCCCCGACAGTCATTCCAACATCTGATCGATGAATGGAAGCGGGAAGTGATACTTTCTGGTGGCATCATTGAGCTTGCGGTAGTCAATGCAAACTCTCCACCCCGTGACAGTTATCGTAGGAATCAACTCATTCCTATCATTCGTGACCACCGTCATGCCACCCTTCTTGGGGACGACGTGTACAGGACTAACCCAAACAGAGTTTGAGATCGGATATATCAATCCAGCATCGAGTAATTTAATGACCTCAGACTTTACAACATCCTGCATGTTCGGGTTCAGACGCCTCTGGTGCTGCGCACAAGGCTTATGGACATCTTTCATCAAGATTTTGTGAGTACAGAATGACGGATTTATCCCCTTGATGTCCATAATCTTCCATGCGATTGCCTTTTTATAGAGTTTTAGTATACGGAGCAACTCGCTCTTTTCTATTGCAGATAAAGAAGATGAAATGATAACAGGCAGACGACCCTCCTCGTAAATAAATGCATACTCGAGATGCGGTGGGAGCTCCTTCAGCTCCAGAGACGGTGGATCCTCAACAGACAGCTTCGACTTATCATTCTCCTCACGCTCAATCTCCACGAAAGGCCCCGGGCTCTGGGAACTATCATCACCGATCAGGTAGACCGGCTGTGCTCATCTCTATGGCCCTCCTTCATAATGCCATCTAAGTCCCCACACAACAGATGTGTGCCCGAAACATCCCCCTCTATCGTGCCTCGAAAGTGAGAACTGACACACTGGTCTACTATATCAAGATAGTATAGCGTGTCATCCTGACTCTCGGGATGACGCATCGACTTTTGAACATCAAAAGTCACATGCTCATCATTCACCCGAAGCGTGATCTGGCCCGCAGCCACATTAACAATCGTCCTAGCCGTGTTAAGGAAAGGACGTCCCAGGATCAGAGGCACTTTAGAGTCCTCATCCATATCAAGGATGACAAAATCCACCGGGAATACAAATTTGTCAATTTTGACAAGCATATTTTCAACAAATCCCCAAGGATATTTGATTGAACGATCAGCAAGACGAATGCTCATCCTGGTGGGTGAAGGCTCACCCAGATCCAGCTTCTCAAGTCTGCCAGTTCATTACTGACAGACATGTTCCCTATCAGACAAGGGATGGTGAAACTACCTGGATCTCCCATATTCATGGGCAGTCCATTCTACAGAATTGCAGAGCAGTTCTCGTTCAGAAGCACATAGGACAGGTCCTCAAGTTTTGTTTTTGCTTGTTTGTGAGGATGTCCTTTAGAAACTTAGCATACTTAGGCATCTGGGCCAAGTCTTCCACAAACGGGATGTTTATGTGTAGCTGTTTGAACAGCTCAAGAAACTTCCCGTACTGGGCCTCGTCCTTTTGCTTTCTAAGTCTGCCAGGATATGGAACAGGAGGAGTGTAGTCAGGGATTGGCTTCAGCAACGGTGCTGTACTTGCTGGGACTCTCCTATTGTGCACCTCGTCCGAAGACTTAGTCTGGACCGTCTCAGTGATCAGTGGTGAACCCGATCTGTCAGGTCCCGTGGTTTTACCACTCCTCGTCATTATGGCATTTACATGCCCCCTCAGATTTTCAATGGCCTCGTGCTGCTGGTAGCGCTGCTCTGCAATTTGATTGGTATTTGTGGTGTTGGTGAGGAGTTGAGACATCATTTCCTCCAGCCTACACGTACCTCCCTGGGCGTGCTGTTGGGAACTGCCCCCGGCGCCCTGGTTCTGGTACTAGTTCGGTCTAGACAGGTAGGATTGGCCATGAGATTGGTAAGGCTGTTGTTGTTGGGACTGTTAGTATTGGTGTGGTGCGGCGGCTCTCTGCTGGAATCCGAGAGGGTTCTGGTTAGAGGTACCAGATCTCCACCCAAAGTTTGGGTGGTTTCTCCAACCGGATTATAAGTGTTACTGTAGGGGTTATTTTGGGGTCTTGTTTGATTACCCATGTAAGTCACATGCTCGTGGCCAGTATACATAACCCCTGAGCATACGAGCCAGGCTCGTGAGATACCCCGCACTGTTCATAAAGACATTGGGCCTGCGCTACACTTTGTTGAGATCTATCAAATCTCGTAGCCAGACCCTCAATCTGTGCAGAAATGGCCGTGTAGTTATCCATGGCATGTAGACCCGATCAGGCAGATGAAGACCTGGATCGGTCACTCTTTCGAGATTTAGACTTCTGGGACGCCTTCTCAATAATAGCACATGCTTCATTAGGGGACTTTGTTCCGATGTTTCCCCCAGCATATACATCAAGGCGTTCCTGAGAGTCAAATTCGAGCCCCTGATAGAACATTTGCACCAGATGTCTTTTTGAAATATCATGGTGCGGGACACTCAAGAGTAGGTCTTCGAATCTCTCCTATGCGGTGTACAGTGATTCCTCGTCATCTTGACGAAATGTCATGATGCGATTCCTCAATTTTTGAGTCTTTTCAGGAGGAAAGTATTGCTGCATGAATTGTTGTGATAACTCTTCCCCTGCTCACGACCGTGCAGCTGACCATGCAAGGCAGTTCAGCTCATGATTCCGAGCTGCACTGCCAGTGCCTGAGCTGGTGCACCTTACCTCGCACGGTCGTGCGGGTTAGGTGCACGGGTGTGCACATCTCTCAGACTTGTGAAATTTTTCAACCAAAAACACCCAAATCTCAATCATTATTTAATCAAACACTATATATTATAGATTTGGGTGTTGATGTGCACGGTTGTAACAACAATAAGCAAAAACCTAACATTCATTAAAAAAACTAAACAAGATTCGTGGGTTTTATTAAGAGTTATGAAAAAACCCCCAAATCATAACCTAGAAATCAAAAACTAAAAGATTTAAACTAAAAATACATAGAACATGTGCAAAAATATGAAGGGATTCGTACCTTGAAAGAATTAACAATAAAAGGAGTGAAGATATTGAGTGAAAAGGGAGGCTTTCGGCCAAAACAAGGGGGAATGGGGGTGCAGCCACTCGTGCAAGGTGTTTTATTAGGTTTTGAAGTTAAAGATACTTATATAGTCAAATTCTGGGCTGGGCTTTTTGGCTCACACGGTCGTGCGGCTGGGCCGCACGGCCGAGCACATCGTTGGACTAGACCCTGCACACTCGTGCATAACAGGGGTGCATGTCTGCTCGGTCTGCACGGTTGTGCGCCTGAGGGGCACGACCGTGCAGGACTTGCAGACACGCAGCCAGAAGCTGCATTTTTCTGCGCAGCAGCCCTGTTTTGTCTAAAATTATCATCTTAAGCTATTTAAACCTGTTTGTAGCCCTTTGTCGCTCCATCGGTCATTCCCGCTCCGCTCAAAACCGGTACAACCTGCACATAACTCGAAATAACGTTAAACTACTAAAATTTAAAATAAAGCAAAAAATGTTTACATTAATTACATATTTACCCCTATGGCGCGTCCATACACGCCGTGCTAATTTTATTATCGAGTCGCTAGCTAAACTCACTTCCCCACACTTTTTAGGTGCGCGGGTCGTAGAGATCGATTACCTCTATGGATTGGTCAACCGGTCCGCTAATGTAGACTTTCAATCTATGATCGTTGACTTTGAAAGTCAAAACCTGAGAATTCTCGATTGAGACAGTTCTGTATGGATACACTTCCTTAACAATGTACGGACCTGTCTAACGGGATTTTAACTTTCCAGGAAAGAGACGCAGACGAGAATTGTAAAGTAGGACCAAGTTGCCCACCTGAAAATCTTTCTGGTGTTTCAGGCGACTGTCATGTAACCTCTTGGTGCGCTCTTTGTACAAAATCTAGCTCCCATAGGCTTGTTTCCTAAGCTCTTCCAGCTCATGGATCTACAAGAAACGGGTCTCACCGCCGGTCTGCAGATCCAAATTCGCTATTTTAAGAGCCTAGAATGCCCTATGCTCAAGCTCGACTCGGAGATGATACGTTTTGCCATAGACAAGCCTAAAGGGAGTCGTCCCAATAGGTGTCTTGTAGGCATTTCTGAAGGCCCACAATGCGTCATCCAGCATGTCAGCCCAATCATTGCGGTTTTGATTTACTGACCGCTCAAGGATTCTCTTTAAACCCCGGTTAGTACCTCCACCTAACCGCTTGTCTGCGGATGATATGGGGTGGATAACCTGTGGTGCACACCATAACGTGCTAATGCGCGATCAAGCTGCGCATTGCAGAAATGTGTACCACGTCACTAATTAGTGCCTTTGGGGCACCAAACCGTGAGAACAAGCCGCGAACAAACCTCACAACTACTCGGGCATCATTCGTCGGCAAGGATTTGCGCCTCGGCCCACTTTGACACACAGTCAACCGCCTCGAGTATATATCGGTTACCCCGTGAGGAGGGGAATGGTCCCATGAAGTCACTGCCCCAAATGTCGCGTGCCGATATGTTCGTGCCGATATGTTCGTCGCCCTCTGGCATGAATCACATGCACCGACCAATATCTGAGCGTCACGAAAGAGTGTGGGCCAGTAAAACCCGGAGTCTAACACTTTTTTAGCAGTGTAGTTCGCTCCATGGTGACCTCCGGTAGGCCGCTCGTGACAATCACGCAATATCGGCGCCGCCTCAACCCCGAACACACAACGGCGAATCAGATGATCCGCCCTGACCCAGAACAAAAATGGGTCGTCCCAGAAGTAATGCTTCAAGTCTGCGAAGAACTTCCTCCTTTGCTGGTGCGATAATTCGTTGATAAGGATCCCGCACGCGAGGTAGTTCGCAAAATCCGCAAACCAAGGGGATACATCTTCCACCGACTCGACGCTTATCAAGAACTCGTGGGGAAAATTGTCATTAATGGTCTCCCACGCGGAGTTCTTGGCATCATCATGCTCGAGTCTGGAAAGATGATCAGCAACAACATTCATGGCACCCATCTTGTCCTGAATCTCTATATCAAATTCCTACAGCAACAGGATCCATCTAATCAGACGTGGTTTCGCGTCCTGTTTACTAAACAGATACCTGATTGCTGCATGATCTGTATAGACAATGGTCTTCGACATCACTATATATGACCTGAACTTATCGAATGCAAAGACTACGGCTAGAAGCTCCTTCTCAGTGGTGGTATAATGCTCCTGCGCATCATGAAGAGTCTTACTAGCGTAGTAGATCGGGTGGAAGTGCTTGTCCTTCCGCTGTGCCAAGACCGCCCCTATCACAAAGTCACCCCGCGTCGCACATGATCTCGAATGGCAGCTCCCAGTCGAGTGCTACCAATATAGGGGCCTCCACAAGCAAACACTTTAAAAACCCGAAGGCCTTCAAACATTCTGCACCAAACACAAACGGTGCATCCTTTTCCAACAGACGGGTCATCAGATGGGCGATTTTTGAAAAGTCTTTGATGAATCGCCTGTAAAAACCCGCATGACCCAAGAAGCTGCGGATCGCTCTGACTGAGGAGGGCGGAGGAAGTCTAGAAATGATATCAACTATGGCAGGATCAACCTCCAACCCATTTTGGGAGACCTTATGCCCTAGGACTATTCCTTCCTTCACCATGAAGTGGCATTATTCCCAGTTCAGCACAAGACTGGTCTCCTCGCACCTCTGAAGCATCCGCTCTAGATTCCCCAGACACTAATCGAAGGAACTCCCGAAGACTGAAAATTCATCCATGAATACCTCCATAGAGTCCTCGATCATGTCATGGAATATCGCCATCATGTAACACTGGAAGGTTGCCAGCGCATTGCACAGCCCAAATGGCATACGCCTGTAGGCGAATGTCCCAAAAGGGCATGTGAAGGTCGTCTTATCCTGGTCCACATGATCGATAGGGATTTGGAAATACCCTGAGAAACCGTCAAGGAAATAATATTACAACTTCCCCGACAGTCGTTCCAACACCTGATCGATGAATGGAAGCGAAAAGTGATCCTTTCTGGTGGCATCATTGAGCTTGCGGTAGTCAATGCAAACTCTCCACCCCGTGACAGTTCTCATAGGAATCAACTCATTCCTATCATTCGTTACCACCGTCATGCCACCCTTCTTGGGCACGACGTGCACAGGACTAACCCATACAGAGTCTGAGATCGGATATATCAATCAAGCATCGAGCAATTTAATGACCTCAGACTTTACAACCTCCTGCATGTTCGAGTTCAGACGCCTCTGGTGCTGCGCACAAGGCTTATGGACATCTTCCATCAAGATTTTGTGCGTACAGAATGAGGGATTAATCCCCTTGATGTCCATAATCTTCCAAGCGATTGCCTTTTATAGAGTTTTAGTATACGAAGCAACTCGCTCTTTTCTACTGCAGATAAAGAAGATGAAATGATAACAGGCAGCCGACCCTCCTCGTTAAGAAATGCATACTCGAGATGCGTTGGGAGCTCCTTCAGCTCCAAAGACGGTGGATCCTCAACAGACGGCTTTGACTTATCATTCTCCTCACGCTCAATCTCCACGAAACGCCCCGGACTCTGGGAACTATCATCACCGATCTGGTAGACCGGCTACTCATCTCTATGGCCCTCCTTCATAATGCCATCTAAGTCCCCACACAACAGATGTATGCCCGAAACATCCCCCTCTATCGTGCCTCGAAAGTGAGAACTGACACACTGGTCTACTATATCAAGATAGTATAGTGTGTCATCCTGACTCTCGGGATGACGCATCAACCTTTGAACATCAAAAGTCACATGCTCATCATTCACCCGGAGCGTGATCTGGCCCGCAGCCACATCAACAATCGTCCTAGCCGTGTTAAGGAAAGGACGTCCCAGGATCAGAGGCACTTTAGAGTCCTCATCCATATCAAGGATGACAAAATCCACCGGGAATACAAATTTGTCAATTTTGACAAGCATATTTTCAACAAATCCCCGAGGATATTTGATTGAACGATCAGCAAGACGAATGCTTATCCTGGTGGGTGAAGGCTCACCCAGATCCGGCTTCTCAAAAAACCTTATAAGGCATAAGGTTAATGCTCGCACCCAAGTCTGCCAGTGCATTACTGACAGACATGTTCCCTATCAGACAAGGGATGGTGAAACTACCTGGATCTCCCATCTTCATAGGCAGTCTATTCTGCAGAATTGCAGAGCAGTTCTCGTTCAGAAGCACACAGGACAGGTCCTCAAGTTTTTGCTTGTTTGTGAGGATGTCCTTTAGAAACTTAGCATACTTAGGCATCTGGGCCAAGGCTTCCACAAACGGGATGTTTATGTGTAGCTGTTTGAACAGCTCAAGAAACTTCCCGTACTGGGCCTCGTCCTTTTGCTTTCTAAGTCTGCCAGGATATGGAACAGGAGGAGTGTAGTGAGTGACTGGCTTCGGAAACTGTGTTGTACTTGCTGGGACTCGCCTAGCGTGCACCTCGTCGGAAGACTCAGTCTGGACCGTCTCAGTGATCAGTGGTGAGCCCAATCTGTCAGGTCCCGTGGTTTTACCACTCCTGGTCATTATGGCATTTACATTCCCCCTCGGATTTGGCTCAGTGTTGCCCGGAAGACCACCATGCTGTCTCTCAGACATCATCTTTGCCATCTGCCCAACCTGATTTTCAATGGCTTGCATAGACGCCTTTTGTCCCCTCATCTCACCCTCGTAATTGGAGAAGTGCTCCTCGTGCTGCTGGTAGCGCTGCTCGGCAATTTGATTGGTGTTTGTGGTGTTGGTGAGGAGTTGAGACATCATTTCCTCCAGCGCAGACGTACCTCCCTGGGCGTGCTGCTGGGAACTGCCCCCGGCGCCCTGGTTCTGGTACTGGTTCGGTCTAGATTGGTAGGATTGGTCATGAGATTGGTAAGGATGTTGTTGTTGGGACTGTTGGGATTGATGGGATTGGTGTGGTGCGGCGGCTCTCTGCTGGAATCCGAGAGGGTTCTGGTTAGAGGTACCAGATCTCCACCCAAAGTTTGGGTGGTTTCTCCAACCCGGATTATAAGTGTTACTGTAGGGGTTATTTTGGGGTCTCGTTTGATTACCCATGTAAGCCACATCCTCATGGCCAGTATACATAACCCCTGAGCACACGAGCCAGGCTCGTGAGATACCCCGCACTGTTCACACAGACATTGGGCCTGCGCTACACTTTGTTGAGATCTATCAAATCTCGTAGCCAGAGCCTCATCTGTGCAGAAATGGCCATGTAGTTATCCACGGCATGTACACCCGATCGGGCAGATGAAGACCTGGATTGGTCATTCTTTCAAGATTTAGACTTCTGGGACGCCTTCTCAATAATGGCCCATGCTTTATTAGGGGACTTTGTTCCGATGTCTCCCCCAGCATATACAACAAGGCGTTCCTGAGAGTCAAATTCGAGCCCCTGATAGAACATTTGCACCAGATGTCTTCTTGAAATATCATGGTAGGGGACACTCAAGAGTAGGTCTTCGAATCTCTCCCATGTTGTGTACAGTGATTCCTCGTCATCTTGACAATATGTCATGATGCGATTACTCAATTTTTGAGTCTTTTCAGGAGGGAAGTATTGCTGCATGAATTGTTATGATAACTCTGCCCTAGTCGTGATCGACCCTGCGGGTTGTGACAAGAGCCAAGTACGGGCTTTGTCCGCAGTGAAAATGGGAAGAGTCCTAGACGGATAGCATCATCGGATATGCCGTCATCTTAAAGGTGGCTTGTAACACCCCAACCGATGGCGGAATCATCGAGGTGCCACGTAGTGACGATTGTTCAAAAGCTCATGGTACTAAAATGTAAATATTATTGAATAATCCAAAATTGTCTTACATGGAAATGGAAATTTCATTGTCTAAATGAAATGTAAATATTGAAATAACTGAATTGAAATAAAACACTAAATGTTCCTTGCTAAAGCACTAGATCAAACTGCACCTGAAACATGTACAAATAGATTTGGTCAACATATGAAATGTTGGTGAGCATTCCTAGTTTTGATATATATATATAGTAGATTAAAAGTTATACAATTCAAGTGCAAGCTACAGTGCAAATATGTAAACCATGTATCAAACAAATGAGCGAAATCAACCCTGTGACTGTATAATGTACTGTATGAACTGTAGTGTACTTATCCAACAAATGGATAATAACTTAACAATGGCCACGGATTCTCCGATGA
Organism: Ambrosia trifida; assembly: GCA_028751855.1. Taxonomy (NCBI): domain Eukaryota; kingdom Viridiplantae; phylum Streptophyta; class Magnoliopsida; order Asterales; family Asteraceae; genus Ambrosia; species Ambrosia trifida. The sequence continues at coordinate 128,457,896 of CM054128.1, read as the reverse complement.
AAAAGGGGGAGAATCAACCTAGGCGGGTTGTCAATCCAAATATCGCTATCCAATGTTAAGGTCGGCTTGTACCATGTTAATGATTTCACTAAGTACAAATGTAATCCACATGTATTGTCTAAGCATAAAGCACGTTGTAAGCAATGCACATAGTACTAGAATTGTATTGTAAAAATGTAAACTTGTGTTTGAAATTGTAATAGTGTACATGTAACACCCCAAAAATGAATAAAAGCAAAAAGGGGATAGGAATACTCACTGTTCACGTAGTAACTTGAAATTGGACTGGACAACGAAATATGAATTTGAGATTTCTCCCAAATGATTAACCTAAAGTAATTGATAATGTGTGAGTGAAATAACTCTAGGATACATGTATTTCTAGGGCTTCGAATTGGGGATAATTGCTCGTTTGATTAATATTAAAAATATTCGCCAATTGAGAGAAATTTAGTAAATAAATAACCAAAAACCTTTTTATGAAATTTAGATCTAAGATGGTCATATTAATATGTTTAAAGTATAAAAATAATTTTTATAAAATTATTTTCTTTAAAATAGATTATTAAATCTATTTATTACGAATTGTCAAAACCCTAACTTTAATATTTAAAAATATTAAAATCAAAGAATTAAAAGTTTAAAATTTATATTTCTGTTCCAAATAATTAAAAATAATTTGTATAAAATTTTGGTGCAAAAATGATGAAAATTGGATTTATTATGATTTAATTATGATTAAATCTAACAAAAATTGATTAAAAATATAAAATAAAAGATTTTACTGAATTAAAAATTATTTCAGTAAAGTTTGACTTTATAAAAAGTCAGGATAAATTTTGGAGAATTTAATAAAATTGTTTTGATATATAATTGGATTTTTATAAATATAATAGTATAAAAATGATTTAATTATTATAAATATTAAATAAATGAATTTCTGAAAAATAAAAATTGTAAATAAAACTTTTATCTCAGATTAAACAAATATAATTTTTTTAGAATTTATAAAATAGTTTTAATAAATTAAAATGAATTTATAAGATTTTGAGTAATATAATGTTAATCTTGATTGTTTTAGGAAAATAGAACAAAAAAACATGAAAAAGGATGCCACACCCGGGACTCGAACCCGCGTGGCTGAGGTGGAGAGCACCAGACACAACCACTTGGTCTAGACCAGTGGTTGTGTTTGGTTCCTGTTTAAATAAAATAAATATAATCAGAGTTTAGTGTTCTTCCCCAATTTATAAACCCTAGAATTGCAATCTGATTGTGAACATTATTAGCGACCAATTAAACATGGGGTTAAGGTTTGTATAGGGCCGATTAATACACGGAAACAAAGTATTATAACATACCTCTACGAATTATTTCCACAACGAGGGTCAACCGGAAAGTCAAATAGCGAACAATTCCAACTCGTAGATGGGAATTAAACAGAAATTGAGAGTGGGGGTAATGTTTTCGGCGAGTTGTGAGTGTTTTGGGATGCCCAATTTATAGGATTAAGCACTGATTTGATGAAATGGTAAGGATTGACTATATATTAAATGTTATACGCGTTCTACATAAAAATGGAAGTAATTGATGGCGATTGTTCGTGTGTTTGACTTGGTGATGGCCGATAATCAAGGTTCCGAGTCAAAACCATGGTTTATTGCACATTAATCTCGTTAATTGCTTGGTCAACAGAGAGGAAAAGAAAAAAAAAGAAAAAAAAAATAAAAAGTCTGCTGCTGTTCGCGTACAGGGAAGGAAGAAGGAGGAAAGAAAAAAAAAGGTTTAAATATAATTGGGATTGGGATTAAATCAAAAGTTATGTGTGGCTCAATTGGTTAAGGCGCGTGTGTGTGTGTGTGGTTACTCGGGTTCGAGACCCGGCATAGACAAACATTTTATTTTTTTTTGATAGCAGCTTTGGAGGGGGGGCAATAAGGGTTTAATGGGCCAGGCTTTGGGCTGTTTCAATGGGCTCCGGTTTGCTGGGCTCCGAATGATTAGAGGGGTTTGGGCTTGGGTTCATTGTTTGGACAAGGGACTTATGTTAGATGGGTTATGATGGATGGTTTGATAATGGGTTAAATGTAAGGTTTAGAGATTTAGTTTATTATTATTATTATTATTATTATTATTATTATTATTATTATTATTATATAAAATATATATATATATATAATGAAAAAGTGACGGATGTCACATGGCTAAAACCTCTAAGAATGCAACAATATGTCGGACTGGATCCTCATGCTCCAGTCCACCGAATTGCACCGAGTTCTGTATCATATTAACGATACTAGAATTGATTTCGAAATGGTCCGCCAAAATAGTCGGTCGGACAATACTCGGCGCCAGTCCATCCCCTCCAGGACGACCACTGTCATTAAGCGGAATGTCATCGTCCACCATGATAATGTCACTATGGGCTTCAGAGCCCTCGTCGTCAGCCAGATTGTGCCTCGCCTCGTCAACTGGGACCTCAACTATAGGGGCAGAAATAAGAATATCATAAACAAGACGCAATTTATGAAGTCTAATCCTCTCGCTTCTCCTCAAGATACGCCTTTGCTCCTCCTCAGAAAGATCACCAGAAGGCCCAGGGTTCGTGGACATCAACCTGCATATAAGAATGATACAGTTGCAACAGGTGAATATATGACAAACCCAAAAGGCGATAAAAGACAGAAAAATAAATAAATGAAATAAAGAATCCATAAATACATGCAAAAATAACAGAAAGCTATATACTCGAGAAAATCAAATAAAAACTAATAGAATTAAAAGAATGAACAGAAATAAGAAGACTAAGCCTAAAACCATACAAAGAATGAAATTAATAATTAGTCCAAATACGAACAAATGAATGTAATAACAAATCAACTAAGTATAAACAAGTATTCACAAGCATGTACACCGGTAAAAAGTTAAGTTAGTTCGTTCCTGAAGCTCGTCGCGTCCCCGGCAACGGCGCCAAAAACTTGACGTGTCTGCTAGTACGCATAATTTAGCGATGAAATAACACACATTTCTGCTTTAATATTTATAAAAATGGTTTAGACCTTAATATTAAAACACACACAATAGGGAAAGTGTACCCTGTCATATATGTAGTAATGTACAGATAAGAACCAGATATCGATCCATGGACGCGCGCGGAGCAATGGTACTAAAACTCTATCCCCGATTCACCAGTAAGAAAAGATAGTGAAAGTTTGTTTTTGTAACATCGCAAAATTTTCCCCAAAATTTTAATACATAAAAAGCCCTTATATATATATATATATATATATATATATATATATATATATATATATATTTTATTACACCTTTATCATTAATATTATACAAATGTGCCTAAGTCTTTATTTATCCTAACTCACAACTTATATACATACATAAATGTAGATAAATAATAATAATAATAATAATATGATTCTAAATTCTTTTTTTTTTTCACATACAAGATTTTTTTTTTTAAATAAAGCCTTGAGTCAAATAGTCAAAGTCCTAGTCAAAGTCTTAGTCAAACAGTCAAAGTCTTAGTCAAATAGTCAATTCATCATAAAACCTTACTTTATGGTGTTGACCAATTTTTAATGACTAATTGAATCCAAAACTAGTATAAAAACCCACCTATGACCCATTATACTTTGCACCTCTAAATCGATTGTTTCAATCCGATTAAACTTTCCCTCATACCTTTCTTCTATAGTCTATTACTTCTACAATTGAAGCTTTGATTATAAGCTTTTGTAATTGGCAACTTTGGGGCTACACATATTCTATTTCTCGAGACTTAATACTTTGCTAAGGTGAGTTTATGTAACCATGTTTATGCAATTCTTTATACATGCAACATTATACTTAAGCAATTCTACATGCATGTCTAGTTGTAAACTTTAATGCCTCATGAATTAGACAACAACAACAGTTTCAACGAGTTTCAACATTACATAATCATTAGCTATGGCCAAGCCGGCGATACTCAATAATAGATCTATTGGATTGACAATACCACCCGAATACGTGTACCTCCTACATAGGTAGCGTGGGTGATTGTTATCGTTCCAACATATTATTAAGGTGAACCGTGGATGACGGGATGGACCTAAACTAGTCGGAGGTTTGATTATGTCGATTCAACATATCATGTTTATTCATGTAGACTTAAACTTACGATAGACATATGAATTGCTAAACTTTTATTCTTAAACTTAATTGCTTGACATGGCTTATGTATTCTCACCAACTTCTAGTTGACCCCCCCATTTTTACAACTCAACAAGAAATACTGATGCTTGAAGTCTAGAGCTAGCATGAGGAGATATTTGAAGCTTTGTTTGATTATTTGATGTAGACTTTAATGTAATTCAATTTTGTAATGAAATAAAGGATTATTTAAACTTGTGTACTACCATGAGCTACTGAACAATCATCACTACGTGACACCTCGATGTTTCCGCCATCGGTTGGGGTGTTACAGATTGGTATCAGAGCCTTGGTTATAGGGAATTAGGTTATTAGAAAAAAAAATAATCTAGTCTATAACCATAGGAATATAACCAGTATTTGCTCCTTTTACTTGCTATCCTCTATCTCACTCCTACTTCTTATCCCTACTTCAACCCCTACAAGAAGATTGCTCTCCATCACAAGATCTACTCTTAGACTAATAGGACAATCCTCAGGTTTAGCCTGAACCACCTTGAGATCTTGTCGAAGTTCTAGATTTTAATAACTAACACGTGCAATCTGGAAGGGTGTACGCCTGTATTCTGAGTTTTCTGTCTAGGACTGGCATTGCGCATATATCCCAATCAGACGAGGGACCCGGATACCTACCTGGGAATTCTCGGGATGAGTGTTCACTTATAGGCTAAAGCATGTCTTCACTATGTTATTAGAATCGAGAAGTTTTGAAAAGTCAACGTTTTCGTTTATTCGTTTTAATTAATGAATAAATGATTACACTCACTTTCCTTAAACTAAGCTCTAAAATCTCAAAATTTTACAGCTTAAATCAATCTCATTTCATAACCATCTATGGATTTCACAATCACACTTCACCTTACCATCTTAGCCACATTTTAAATATTCAACACCCTACCCAAATCATATAATCTCCATACTATAAAATAAACTCTTTATCAACTATCTTCATATTCACTATCTCTCACAACTTTGATTCTGCTTCAAGAATTTTTCATCATCCCCTCAAGAACTAAATTCATATCCTTCACCTTCTCACACATGAGCTAGTTACCCATGATAACCAAACTATTGAAACTTGATTGTGTGTTGCATCAAACATAATCCTTAGTTATACATGAGGATTCGACTATTTACCTTATTTGAACATTTGAAACTAGAATTCATGGAATATAAACTATTTACTATAGACATACCTAGAGTCATTAACCTTATCTAGGGTAACTCTATTACAACTCGTATGCTATACTTGATACTTGATTGCTTACATGTACATATTATCAATTTGCAATTCATGTGTGTAATAATTGGTACACTTAATCAAACAACTGATAGAGGATGAAGTACTTGCTCAACAGTTAGTAGAGTACAAAATAACCTACTCAACGATTGGTAGAGGTCATCATGCCTGCTCAACAGTCGGTAGAGGCCCTACAACCTGCTCAACGACTGGTAGAGGCTATCATACCTGCTCAACAATCGGTAGTGGTTCCTACTCACTGACTGGTAGAAGTCTTTTTCCTGCTCAACAGTTGGACTCATTTTTGGATACATGGTTAATCATATTATTTTACATGTGTGTCTAGAGTTATAGAAGGACACAAAACCCTAAAGTAAGGTAAATTGGTGATTGCGGTCCGGAACGTAATCATGAATTTACAGGTACGTTAAGGTAGTGTGAAATTCTATCAAGGTTTTCGGTAGTTGACCAATTATAAACCTTAGTTATCTGGTAGTTCATTTAGTCTTTCAATAGTCCATCAACTCATTCCTTTTAGGACTCCTAAAACTTAAGATACTTATTCTCCTTGCTATTTCAGATGAACCTAATCCAACCCTTAAAACTCACACATATCAAAACTCTTACCCAAATTATTCGAAACAGTTTATTCTGTTACCTATAAATTTATGTCATGCCTTAACTCGAAACTTCCCAAACCACCCTTGTCCTAATTTCTACCCAATCACCTTCAACCCTGTGTTTTCAATAAACTTCGGGACGAAGTTTCAAAAAGTAGGGGAGACTGTAACATCGCAAAATTTTCCCCAAAATTTTAATACATAAAAAGCCCTTATATATATATATATATATTTTATTACACCTTTATCATTAATATTATACAAATGTGCCTAAGTCTTTATTTATCCTAACTCACAACTTATATACATACATAAATGTAGATAAATAATAATAATAATAATAATATGATTCTAAATTCTTTTTTTTTCACATACAAGATTTTTTTTTTTTTTAAATAAAGCCTTGAGTCAAATAGTCAAAGTCCTAGTCAATGTCTTAGTCAAACAGTCAAAGTCTTAGTCAAATAGTCAATTCATCATAAAACCTTACTTTATGGTGTTGACCAATTTTTAATGACTAATTGAATCCAAAACTAGTATAAAAACCCACCTATGACCCATTATACTTTGCACCTCTAAATCGATTGTTTCAATCCGATTAAACTTTCCCTCATACCTTTCTTCTATAGTCTATTACTTCTACAATTGAAGCTTTGATTATAAGCTTTTGTAATTGGCAACTTTGGGGCTACACATATTCTATTTCTCGAGACTTAATACTTTGCTAAGGTGAGTTTACCTAACCATGTTTATGCAATTCTTTATACTTCCAACATTATACTTAAGCAATTCTACATGCATGTCTAGTTGTAAACTTTAATGCCTCATGAATTAGACAACAACAACAGTTTCAACGAGTTTCAACATTACATAATCATTAGCTATGGCCAAGCCGGCGATACTCAATAATAGATCTATTGGATTGACAATACCACCCGAATACGTGTACCTCCTACATAGGTAGCGTGGGTGATTGTTATCGTTCCAACATATTATTAAGGTGAACCGTGGATGACGGGATGGACCTAAACTAGTCGGAGGTTTGATTATGTCGATTCAACATATCATGTTTATTCATGTAGACTTAAACTTACGATAGACATATGAATTGCTAAACTTTTATTCTTAAACTTAATTGCTTGACATGGCTTATGTATTCTCACCAACTTCTAGTTGACCCACCCATTTTTACAACTCAACAGGAAATACTAATGCTTGAAGTCTAGAGCTAGCATGAGAAGATATTTGAAGCTTTGTTTGATTATTTGACGTAGACTTTAATGTAATTCAATTTTGATAATGAAATAAAGGATTATTTAAACTTGTGTACTACCATGAGCTACTGAACAATCATCACTACGTGACACCTCGATGTTTCCGCCATCGGTTGGGGTGTTACAGATTGGTATCAGAGCCTTGGTTATAGGGAATTAGGTTATTAGAAAAAAAAATAATCTAGTCTATAACCATAGGAATATAACCAGTATTTGCTCCTTTTACTTGTTATCCTCTATCTCACTCCTACTTCTTATCCCTACTTCAACCCCTACAAGAAGAATGCTCTCCATCACAAGATCTACTCTTAGACTAATAGGACAATCCTCAGGTTTAGCCTGAACCACCTTGAGATCTCGTCGAAGTTCTAGATTTTAATAACTAACACGTGCAATCTGGAAGGGTGAACGCCTGTATTCTGAGTTTTCTGTCTAGGACTGGCATTGCGCATATATCCCAATCAGACGAGGGACCCGGATGCCTACCTGGGAATTCTCGGGATGAGTGTTCACTTATAGGCTAAAGCATGTCTTCACTATGTTATTAGAATCGAGAAGTTTTGATAAGTCAACATTTTCGTTTATTCGTTTTAATTAATGAATAAATGATTACACTCACTTTCCTTAAACTAAGCTCTAAAATCTCAAAATTTTACAGCTTAAATCAATCTCATTTCATAACCATCTATGGATTTCACAATCACACTTCACCTTACCATCTTAGCCACTTTTTAAATATTCAACACCCTACCCAAATCATATAATCTCCATACTATAAAGTAAACTCTTTATCAACTATCTTCACATTCACTATCTCTCACAACTTTGATTCTGCTTCAAGAATTTTTCATCATCCCCTCAAGAACTAAATTCATATCCTTCACCTTCTCACACATGAGCTAGTTACCCATGATAACCAAACTATTGAAACTTGATTGTGTGTTGCATCAAACATAATCCTTAGTTATACATGAGGATTCGACTATTTGCCTTATTTGAACATTTGAAACTAGAATTCATGGAATATAAACTATTTACTATAGACACACCTAGAGTCATTAACCTTATCTAGGGCAACTCTATTACAACTCGTATGCTATACTTGATACTTGATTGCTTACATGTACATATTATCAATTTGCAATTCATGTGTGTAATAATTGGTACACTTAATCAAACAACTGATAGAGGATGAAGTACTTGCTCAACAGTTAGTAGAGTACAAAATAACCTACTCAACGATTGGTAGAGGTCATCATGCCTGCTCAACAGTCGGTAGAGGCCCTACAACCTGCTCAACGACTGGTAGAGGCTATCATACCTGCTCAACAATCGGTAGAGGTTCCTACTCACTGACTGGTAGAAGTCTTTTTCCTGCTCAACAGTTGGACTCATTTTTGGATACATGGTTAATCATATTATTTTACATGTGTGTCTAGAGTTATAGAAGGACACAAAACCCTAATGTAAGGTAAATTGGTGATTGCGGTCCGGAACGTAATCATGAATTTACAGGTACGTTAAGGTAGTGTGAAATTCTATCAAGGTTTTCGGTAGTTGACCAATTATAAACCTTAGTTATCTGGTAGTTCATTTAGTCTTTCAATAGTCCATCAACTCATTCCTTTTAGGACTCCTAAAACTTAAGATTCTTATTCTCCTTGCTATTTCAGATGAACCTAATCCAACCCTTAAAACTCACACATATCAAAACTCTTACCCAAATTATTCGAAACAGTTTATTCTGTTACCTATAAATTTATGTCATGCCTTAACTCGAAACTTCCCAAACCACCCTTGTCCTAATTTCTACCCAATCACCTTCAACCCTGTGATTTCAATAAACTTCGGGACGAAGTTTCCAAAAGTAGGGGAGACTGTAACATCGCAAAATTTTCCCCAAAATTTTAATACATAAAAAGCCCTTATATATATATATATATATATATATATATATATATATATATATATATTTTATTACACCTTTATCATTAATATTATACAAATGTGCCTAAGTCTTTATTTATCCTAACTCACAACTTATATACATACATAAATGTATATAAATAATAATAATAATAATAATAATAATAATAATAATAATAATAATAATATGATTCTAAATTCTTTTTTTTTCACATACAAGATTTTTTTTTTTTTAAATAAAGCCTTGAGTCAAATAGTCAAAGTCCTAGTCAAAGTCTTAGTCAAACAGTCAAAGTCTTAGTCAAATAGTCAATTCATCATAAAACTTTACTTTATGGTGTTGACCAATTTTTAATGACTAATTGAATCCAAAACTAGTATAAAAACCCACCTATGACCCATTATACTTTGCACCTCTAAATCGATTGTTTCAATCCGATTAAACTTTCCCTCATACCTTTCTTCTATAGTCTATTACTTCTACAATTGAAGCTTTGATTATAAGCTTTTGTAATTGGCAACTTTGGGGCTACACATATTCTATTTCTCGAGACTTAATACTTTGCTAAGGTGAGTTTACGTAACCATGTTTATGCAATTCTTTATACTTGCAACATTATACTTAAGCAATTCTACATGCATGTCTAGTTGTAAACTTTAATGCCTCATGAATTAGACAACAACAACAGTTTCAACGAGTTTCAACGAGTTTCAACATTACATAATCATTAGCTATGGCCAAGCCGGCGATACTCAATAATAGATCTATTGGATTGACAATCCCACCCGAATACGTGTACCTCCTACATAGGTAGCGTGGGTGATTGTTATCGTTCCAACATATTATTAAGGTGAACCGTGGATGACGGGATGGACCTAAACTAGTCGGAGGTTTGATTATGTCAATTCAACATATCATGTTTATTCATGTAGACTTAAACTTACGATAGACATATGAATTGCTAAACTTTTATTCTTAAACTTAATTGCTTGACATGGCTTATGTATTCTCACCAACTTCTAGTTGACCCCCCCATTTTTACAACTCAACAGGAAATACTGATGCTTGAAGTCTTGAGCTAGCATGAGAAGATATTTGAAGCTTTGTTTGATTATTTTACGTATACTTTAATGTAATTCAATTTTATAATGAAATAAAGGATTATTTAAACTTGTGTACTACCATGAGCTACTGAACAATCATCAATACGTGACACCTCGATGTTTCCGCCATCAGTTGGGGTGTCACGTATTGATGATTGTTTAGTAGCTCATGGTAATACATATGTTTAAATAATCCTTTATTTCATTACAAAATTGAATTACATTAAAGTCTACATCAAATAATCAAACAAAGCTTAAAACTTCAAATATCTCCTCATGCTAGCTCTAGACTTCAAGCATCAGTATTTCCTGTTGAGTTTGGAAAAATGGGGGGGGGGGGGGTCAACTAGAAGTTGGTGAGTTTACGTAACCATGTTTATGCAATTTTTCATACTTGCAACATTATACTTAAGCAATTCTACATGCATGTCTAGTTGTAAACTTTAATGCCTCATGAATTAGACAACAACAACAATTTCAACGAGTTTCAACATTACATAATCATTAGCTATGGCCAAGCCGGCGATACTCAATAATAGATCTATTGGATTGACAATCCCACCCGGATACGTGTACCTCCTACATAGGTAGCGTGGGTGATTGTTATCGTTCCAACATATTATTAAGGTGAACCGTGGATGACGGGATGGACCTAAACTAGTCGGAGGTTTGATTATGTCGATTCAACATATTATGTTTACTCATGTAGACTTAAACTTACGATAGACATATGAATTGCTAAACTTTTATACTTAAACTATTTGCTTGACATGGCTTATGTATTCTCACCAACTTCTAGTTGACCCCCCCCCCCCCCCCATTTTTCCAAACTCAACAGGAAATACTGATGCTTGAAGTCTAGAGCTAGCATGAGGAGATATTTGAAGTTTTAAGCTTTGTTTGATTATTTGATGTAGACTTTAATGTAATTCAATTTTGTAATGAAATAAAGGATTATTTAAACATATGTATTACCATGAGCTACTGAACAATCATCAATACGTGACATCCCGATGTTTCCGCCATCGGTTGGGGTGTTACAGTTTTTAACTAAATTAATTCTAAAATATCTAAATATCATATGTAAGACTCCAAATACAAAATATAACTATATAAACTATAATATACCAATCCTAGCATGTCATCTACATATAACAAGTAATACAGGCGCGTGATCAACATTCCCATTCTCCGATAGTTAGTGTCCCTTTCTGGCATCCTAACATGACAACTATACAGAAAGCTAACACGAATACACACGTTAACCACTTCAAGTCGTTTATTAGCGAGCAGCTGATATGATCTCATGCAGATCTTCTAAAGATAAGTTAGTCATCTGTTAAGAGTATTCTAACCTCACTAATTCAGGAAAGCGATACCGAATACACAATACAGCCACCTAAACTAGCATAAAGTAGAGCATTTCACAACCTATTCCATTTTACCAACTTTGAATACAAATCTACTAAAATCGCTATTTTTATCAAAATAACTACCAAAGATCATTAACCGTGTCAAAGATCAGTAACGGCACCATTAAGCTTTTAAAACCCTTTTACGTGCCGGTAAGCATTTTTAACCGTTATTCGTCTGACTTTAACCAAACCACTACCCGGTTACAGTTTCATGGTGTAAACTTATTAACAAGTTAACTAGTCTACTACCGGACGATTAAACGGACGATTTTTCAACATTTATCCGCCTAACACATTCGACAATCGCCAAAGTTATTCGAATACAACTACAAATCCAACCACAATGAAACAAGGTTGCGCTATGATCATCAAGATCTAAACATAAAAAACGCCAAATTTATACAAAACATGATTACATACAAACGATTGTTTTTTCTACTAACGATTACTAAACATGATTCATAGACTATAATGTACTACATAAACAACACAAACAAGCCAAAATAATCAGGTTTGAATCAACTTAAAGTTTAATAGATCAAACCATAAATCTTGAATGTGATGGATTGGATGACGCTAGATGATCCGGCTTGAATCCCGAGCTTGTTAGACGGCCTTCCGGCTGCTTGTTTGGTCCAGATTTCGCCCCAAATCGCCCAGAGAATGCCAAACACTTGATCAGTGTGGTCTGCTCTGTTTTTATAGAAACATTGATTTTGTGCACGGCCTTGCACTTTATCTTGACGAACTGATGTGCAAGTGGGAAAGTGGATGGCTGGTTTCTAGAAATATCTAGATATTCCGCACGGCCGTGCACCTAGGGTGCACGGTCGTGCAGGTCTGGTGGTAGCCGGGTACTAGGTGTGCACTGGCTGGTGCACTGGCAGTGCAGCCGAGGAACTGGGTCACACGGGCATGTGCACGGGAGTGCTGATCAACGTGCCTGAGAACCTGATGTGCACTCCTGGTCGCACTGTCAGTGCACCTTGTCTGTGTCCGAGCCAAGTGAGCCCACACGGGCGTGCCCCTAGGGTGCACGACCGTGTACATTCTCCAGACTTAGCTGATTTTTGCAGCAACTTCCATTTTGTCCGTTTTTCGCCCGGTTTCTTCGACTTTGTTCGTGGGACGTCTTTTAAGACCTGCAATAAACATATGAAGCGGTTAAGTACCGAATCGTGCAATTATGGTCTAAAACGCGTAATTTGGGAGTTTAATCAGGGATTTAAATATGTATATTTTAACGTATATCACCTAACCACAAACAAGCAAGTTGCAACAATTAATTATTATTACTATTACAATTATTATTATATTATTATCATTTATAAAGAAACAACATAATTCTTGGAGTCAAAGAATTATGTGTAATTATTGAGTCAAAGTCCTTTCAACAACATAATTCTTGGTGTCAAAGTATTGAGTCAAAGAATTATGTGTAATTATTGAGTCAAAGTCTATTCATGTTTAGAGGAGCAATTATCTCCTTTATTGTTGTCTTTGTATTTGTATGTATAGTGTTGCACAGAAATGAAACAAACAAGTTGAACCATTACAAGTTTATATTATTACTAGGTTAGAGTCCCGTGGGGACCCACGGTTCACTCGAAAGTAAAATGAAAAAAAAAAGTAGGAAAATAAGAATTGTATTATATGATTTGTTTTGGTTACTAAATGTTTGATAATGCAATATGTATGATTTTTGATGTTAAATGCAAAATGTCATCTAACAGTTTAATGTTACGAAATGATGGATATATCGAGTAAGTAAAGTTTAATTTGACAACTGCAAACTACATAGCATACTATCACAATATCACACATTACATCATTTGAGTAATATCTATATTATAATCATAACTAAGCTTAAGCATAGAACACTTATCATTTAGTTGGGGCTTAACGAACTTCAACCAATGGTCCATTTTCATTACTTCAATCAAAATCTTCCAACTCTTGCTCGTTGATAGCTGATTTTTCACCTTCGAAGTTGTTATCATTGTCATCATGATCCTCGGAGTGCAGCTCATTTTCAATAATTTATGAAAACCTCCACCATTGTATTCCATATTTGTGTTCTACATAAAATATAGTTGTTGTAAAGATATGGATACGGTGATAAGTAAATCAAGAAACAATCCTTAACCCACTTACTTGAATGGGTAGCTTAAATTTTCATGTTATCTCTCCAATGGTTCAAACCGATTACATAGCTAAAAAACAACTAATAAGAAAATGGGTCCAATGTCACATGCTGTAATATAAATTTTCTATATTTTATTAAAAAAATAGACACCAAAAGAATCAACCCCAGACCCATTTCAACATGTAGCCAAAAGGACCCATTGTACACACACTTTTGGCAACTTTTGACATGTTACAAAAGGCCGCCAAAAAACGTCATTATTTAAACTGTGTAAATATAGTACTTAACAATTAAAAATCTTAATAAATAACATCAAAATCATAATCAATCATTCAAATCAATGACATTAAAATAATCCACGTCTGAAATTAACTTACCCGTTATATACAAATTATTATTAACATCTTAAAATTAGCACACTTAAAATTAGCACACTTATTGAAATCAACATGATGATTATCGTTTACTTGCAACTGATTAAAGTAAAGTCGTAATATCAAAATGAAAGTCGATCAACAATGTTAAAATGAAATTCGTAATATTAGTAACATCAGTAAATAAGATTAAAAATCTTAATGAATAACATCAAAATCGTAATCAATCATTCAAATAAATGACAATAAAATCATCCGCGTCTCAAATTGTCTTACCCATTATATACAATTTATTATTGACATCATTAGTAATCATTATTAGTTGTACAGAAAGTAACATTTTGAAAATTTATATTATCATTTAATTTTGCTGTTAAATTTGGTATGACGATTAAATGATTTTATTATTTGTTAAGGTTTATATAGTATTGTTGTGTCTCGAACAATTCTGCAAAATAGGAAATAATGTGCCTCGATTGACGTGATCGAGTAGGGATATTTATTTATATATTTGAATTATAAAAATGGAAGGATTGGTAATTGACGTGAATTGGTCAACAACGCTTAAAATTAACACAATCAAACTCAAAGACATAAAGTCAAAAAATTGACCTCCATCAAATTAACAAAAACGTAAAAAGTTTTTACTCATATTTGGTCAACAATATTAAAATTAAGGTCGTAATATTAGTAACAACATTGAAAATTATCTTGAATACATTATATATTTTAGGAAACTATTAAATAGATTTAAATTATATTTATTATTAAAAGAATAATAAAAGTGTAGGAAAATAAATGTACACTCCTATCTTTGGATTATATTTAAATTATAAACTGTTAAATAGATTTAACATTGTTAAATAGATTTAAAATAAATGTTTAAAGGAAAGTCGTATATGTTTAAAAGAATATCGTTTCATTTCAATTAATTAAAGGAAAGTCTTTGAATTATAAAAATGGGAAGGATTGGTAATTGACGTGAATTGGTCAACAATGCTTAAAATTAACACAATCAAATTCAAAGACATATAGTCAAAGAATTGACCTCCATCAATTTAACAAAAACGTAAAAAGTTTTTACACAGATTCGGTCAACAATAATAACATTAAGGTCGTCATATTAGTAATAGCATTGAAAATTATTTTGAATACATTATATATATTTTAGGAAACTGTTAATTATATTTAAATTATATTTATTATTAAAAGAATAATAAAAGTGTAGGAAAATAAATGTACAGTGATTAACATTAAGGTCGTAATATTAGTAATAGCATTGAAAATTATTTTGAATACATTATATATATTTTAGGAAACTGTTAACTATATTTAAATTATATTTATTAATAAAAGAATAATAAAAGTGTAGGAAAATAAATGTACAGCGTTATCTTCAGATTATATTTAAATTATAAAGTGTAAAATAGATTTAAATAAATGTTTGAAAGAAAGTCGTATATGTTTAAAAAAATATCGTTTCATCACAATCGATTAAAGGAAAGTTGTAATATCAAAATTAAAGTCGGTCAACAATATTAAAATGAATTTCGTAATATTAGTAATATCAATAAATAAGATTAAAAATCTTAATAAATAACAACCAAATCATAATCAATCATTCAAATCAATGACATTAAAATTATCATAAATAACAACAAAATCATAATTTAAATTTCAAAATCAATGACATCTTGTGGTGCAACCTTAGTAACAAACATTTGGTGCTCGATTGAAAACCATTTGAAGACACAGTATTCGCCAATGGAAGTATCTTTTGATTGAAGCAAATCAGGTCATCCAATCACAGTAAACCTTTACAAAAGAATTATGTATAGAAAATTTAAAATGTGTAACTAATTATAAAATAAGAATATTGTAAACATAAATGTTGAATATGCAAATAACAAACCTAGCGACTTGTGAAACAATTTCTGCACGTAATATTAGTATTAGTATTAATTAGTATTATTAATTAGTAATATATTCGTACAAACAGTAATAGAAAATTTTAATTCGGTCAATAAAATATAAATGGGATTAAAATTAAAAATCGTAATATTAGTTTTAGTATTATTAATATATTCGTAATTTAATTCGGTCAATTCGGTCAATAATAAATAAATGAGCTTAAAAATTGTAATATATAACAATCAATTTTTATTAATGTCATTAAAACTCATAATAAATAACATTAAAAAAATAAAAAAATCCTATTAATTGCAAGCAAGACCAATAATAATTCATAAAAATATATTAAACATAATTTCATAGTAACATTAATGTAAATAAATGAGATTAAACAATCGTAATAAATAACATTCAATTCGGTCAATTATTATTGTCAATTAGAATTAGTAATATATTCGGTCAACAATACTATTTTTACGAATAGTAAACTAAAATCGTAGTATTAGTATTAGTATTAGTTAATATTAGTAATTATTAGTAATTAGTAATATATTCGTAAAAATAGTAATACAAAATTTTAATTCGGTCAATAAGATATAAATGGGATTAAAATTAAATATCGTAATATTAGTTTTAGTATTAGTAATATATTCATAATTTAATTCGGTCAATAATAAATAAATCAGTTTAAAATTAAAAATTGTAATATTAGTATTAGTAATATATTCGTAAATTAATTCGGTCAATAATAAATAAATGAGGTTAAAAATCGCAATATATAACATTAAATTCGCTTAACTATTATTAATGTCATTAAAACTCATAATAAATATCATTAAAAAATAAATAAATCCTATTAATTGCAGGCAAGACCAATAATAATTCGAATTAACAGTAATATAAATAATATTAAACATAATTTCATAAAGATAGATTAAACATAATTTCATAGTAATATTAATATAAATAAATGAGATTAAAAAAACATTCAACTCGGTCAATTATTATTAATGTCAATAACATTAATTCTAACATACTAAAAATACATTAAAAAAATCAAATCTTATTAAACATAAACTCGAAAAAATAATATAAATAAATAAGATTAATAATTTTAATAAATAATATTAAATCCGGTTTATTATTATTAATGTCAATAAATAATATTAAACATCTTAATAAATAACAGTAAAATGAATAAATCTTATTAATTGCAATCAAGACTAATCAAAATTCGTAAACATAGTAATATAAATAAATGAGATTATAAATCTTAATAAATAACCTCAAAATCGTAATCAATAATTCAAATAAATTACATTACAAACATAAAAAATCGTAATTTTAATTTGAAAATCAATGACTTCTTGTGGTGGAATCTTTGTAACAAACAGCCTGTGCTGGATTGAACATCATTTAAAGACACAATATTCGCCAATAGAAATATCTTCTAGTTGAAGAAAACTAAATTCGTAATATTAGTATTAGTATTAGTTAGTATTAGTAATTAGTAATATATTCGTAAAAATAGTAATAGAAAATTTTAATTCGGTCAATAAGATATAAATGAGATTAAAATTAAAAATCGTAATATTAGTTTTAGTATTAGTAATATATTCAAAATTTAATTCGGTCAATAATAAATATATCAGATTAAAATTAAAAATCGTAATATTAGTATTAGTATTAGTAATATATTCGTAAATTAATTCGGTCAATAATAAATAAATGAGCTTAAAAATCGTAATATATAACATTAAATTCGGTCAACTATTATTAATGTCATTAAAACTCATAATAAATATCAATTAAAAATAAAAAAAATCCTTTTAATTGCAGGCAAGACCAATAATAATTCAAATGAATAGTAATATAAATAATATTAAACATAATTTCATAAAAATAGATTAAACATAATTTCTTAAAAATAGATTAAACATAATTTCGTAGTAATATTAATATAAATAAATGAGATTAAAAAATCATAATAAATAACATTCAACTTGGTCAATTATTATTAATGTCAATAAATAATATTAATTCTAACATACTAAAAATACATTAAAAATAATTAAATCTTATTAAAGATAAATTCAAAAAAAGTAATATGAATAAATGGGATTAATAATTTTAATAAATAATATTAAATTCGGTCAATTATTATTAATGTCAATAAATAATATTAAACATCTTAATAAATAACAGTAAAAATGAATAAATATTATTAATTGCAATCAAGGCTAATCATAATTTGTAAACATAGTGATATAAATAAATAATATTATAAATGTTAATAAATAACCACAAAATCGTAATCAATAATTCAAATAAATTACATTACAATCATAAAAAATCTTAATTTTAATTTGAAAATCAATGACTTCTTGTGGTGGAACCTTTGTAACAAACAGCCTGTGCTGGATTGAACACCATTTAAAGACACAAAATTCGCCAATGGAAATATCTTCTAATTGAAGCAAACTAAAATCGTAATATTAGTATTAGTGTTAGTATTAGTTAGTATTAGTAATTAGTAATATATTAGTAAAAATAGTAATAGAAAATTTTAATTCGGTCAATAAGATATAAATGAGATTAAAATTAAAAATCGTAATATTAGTTTTAGTATTAGTAATATATTCGTAATTTAATTCGGTCAATAATAAACAAATAAGCTTAAAAATCGTAATATATATCACTAAATTCGGTCAATTATTATTAATGTTATTAAAACTCTTACTGAATAACATTAAAAATGAATAAATTCTATTAATTGAAGACAAGACCAATAATAATTCATAATATTAGTTTTAGTATTAGTAATATATTCGTAATTTAATTCGGTCAATAATAAATAAATGAGCTTAAAAATCGTAATATATAACTTTAAATTCGGTCAATTATTATTAATGTCATTAAAACTCATAATAAATAACATTAAAAAATAAAATAAATCCTATTAATTGCTGGCAAGACCAATAATAATTCATAAGGATAGTTTAAACATAATTTCGTAGTAATATTAATATAAATAAATGAGATTAAAAATTCGTAATAAATAACATTTAATTCGGTCAATTATTATTAATGTCAATCAGTATTAGTAATATATTCGGTCAACAAAACTATTTTTACAAATAGTAAAACTAAAATCGTAATATTAAAAATAAATGAGAGTTATTTCGTTCATAAATGAAGGTTTAATTGATTAATAATCAATCATTCATAATAAAAAATAAATGAGGCTTATTATGGTAAATTGAAATTCATATTAATATTAATATAAATTTGGTCAATTATTAAAAGATAGTAATAAATAATATTAAATTCGGTCAATTTTTATTAATGTAAATAAATAACAATAATTCACATTCAAATTTCAGATTAAATGACATTAAATTCGGTTAATTATTATTAATGTAAATAAATAACAATAATTCAGAATTAATGACATTAAATTCGGTCTAATATTACAATAATATTAAACATAATTTCGAAAAATAGTAATATAAATAAATGTGATTAAAATTTTTTTGAAAAACAGTCAATTATTACAATAATATTAAACATAAATTTGAAAAACAGTAATTCAAATAAATTACATTAAAAACATTAAAAATCGTACCAACCAAGATTGTCTTTCGTATGCGGCAACTGTAACGTTCCTGTTGTGTATGTTTTTAGACAACAGAAATTTGTTCATGGCCTTCAGCACAGTCTGGATTGACACGTTAAAAACAACATTAAAAAATAAAGAATCATTTTTGAAAATTAAATAGGCATATGTACATGAAAATAACAAATATACCAAAACTGTTGCCGAAGGGTCATGCAATACCTTGAAGAATTGAGAACCATTATGATAAGGCATAATAACGTTTGTGTCTTCGGATCAAATCCTGTTTTTCAAATGTTAAAACATAGCATTACTAAATCCGATCGAATAGTAAATCCGATTCAATATATGTCTAAAAAAACCGTGATGACAATAATCAAATTAACATAAATCTGATTTTACGCAGTCCTTATTATCCCTTTATCACAAATCCGATTGAATATGTGTTTATCACAAATACGTTCATCACAAATCCATTTCATTAGAACATGTGATAAACACAAGAATGATTTCAAATGGTAATTAGATTATGAAATACTAAAAAGGATAAAAAAAGTAACAATATGAATCGATAGTATCTTTGTTATCCCTTTATCACAAATCCGATTGAATATAAGTTTATCACAAATCCGTTTCATTAGAACATGTGATAAACACCAGAATGATTTCAAATGGTTATTAGATTAGGAAATCTTAAAAAGATTTAAAAAATAACAATAGGAATTGATAGTATCTTTGTTATCACTTTATAATAAATCCGATTGAATATGTGTTTATCACAAATCCGTTTATCACAAATCCGTTTCATTAGAACATGTGTTTAAGAAGAATGATTTCCACGTAAAAGAATAAGAATTTTCATTCGGTTTGATTTGTTCTTAATAATGTTAACAAAAAAAAGTCAAAATAATAATAGGAATCAACATTAGAAGAGTAGTATGGATGTTTACCTTTAATCAGTTGTGGATAATCAACAAATGATGCAAGGTGAAGAAGAAAGATTGAAAGATTTGTTAGGAATTAGGAAGAATAGGAGAGTTTTGATATGGAGAATGAAAAAAAATAAAAGAAAAATGTTTTTATAGTCATAATTTGGAGCTCCATATTAGTTGTTGGATCATAAAGGCCCTCTTTAAGGCCTTGATTCAACCCAAGTGACCTCAATTATTATATAGATAGATTATTATTATTATTATTATTATTATTATTATTATTATTATTATTATTATTATTATTATTATTATTATTATTATTATTATTATTATTAAATGTAGATAGATAGATGAAACATCAAAGGTGAACTCTAAACATCACAAACGTTATAAATGTGCCTAAATTGACTAAACAATGTTATATTACTTTTGACTAAACAATGTTTCTATACATGCATAAAGGTGTGAACTTTTGAAATAACATACATTACCTTTTCCATCAAAGATGGAGAACATTTGTTCGCCATAGAGAAGAAGTGGCTGAAGAAAATTTGGGCATCACCTTCAAATCCTTTCCTTGTTTTCTTTAAAAGCTTATACTAGGTTATGTACCCGTGTGATACACGGGTTGAACAATTTAAATTATATATATTATATATAAAATTAAAAATATAATTAAAAAAAATTAGATTACATATTATATTTAAAATAAATAAAATTGCATTTACAACCGAAAAATATTAAATATTCATTAGCCCCTAAATAATTTCTTGTAAAGACATTCATATTCACATAAAACTTTTTCCAAACTTTTCAACATATATCTTTCATACTGTGGGTGCTACCTTGTAGACTGCAGGTACAAAAAAAATCAATAGTAATAAGATAAATTTGTTTAGGCTAAGATGTAAAAAATGAAATTAATTTAAAAATATTTCCACATCCGTTAAACCATCCCAATTGAGTATCGTTAATTTGGATTTGACATCAAGTTTCTTGCAAAGCCAAAATATTTCTAACCTTGAGTGCATAATCATTTTTTTCTAACATCAAGGTCCTTAAACATAATACCATTTATTGGTTCAATATGACGGTAATTATAAAAAAAAAAGATTTCGTGATTTAATAGCGTGAAAATGAAGCTAAAACGAATTACTAATGAAAAGACTGTTGCCACTTAGATATTGTATTTCTCTGTTGAAGTAACTTGAAACAACTCCGTCAATGAAAATTTCAAACAATGATTGTTTTTATATAACATATTTTATATATCAAGCTATTATAATTCGAAAATAGCTAAGCATATTTACTTTTACTTAATCAAAAATTTAATTAATGTGGATTGATTTGTTTTATTTTGTTTATTCAGAACACTATAAGAAATATAGTTTTAAACTTAGAGTGAAAGACCACATATTAAACAATAGGTTAGTTATTGTTCATGATTTAAATTTAAATTTAATAACATATAAATACGATATCTTAAAAAATGAATATTTTTTTAATAATATTTACTTCTATTAGCTAATAAACATTTTCAAATCATGTCTAGTAATTTATTTCTAATTTTGTATTAAAATATAATCATATTAATTAATTTACAAAGACATAGTGTATATATATATATATATATAACTAAATTCTGATAATTAAATTAATAGTTATAGTTGTAAGTAATAAAAATAAAAAATAATTCTTTTTAAATAAAGAAACAAATTAAAATAAATGTAATATTTTAAATAAGAAAATGAGAGGCTTTATGAGGGAGTTCTTAGTATTCCATGTGTTGTCTTTTATTAGTATAGATAGCAATAGATTAATGTTGATTGGTTTATTTTATTTATTTGTTTAGAACAATATGAAAGTCTAACAAAAAAGCTTAACCAATTACATTGTGTATTAATTTGCTTATTTGACTTTTGAACTCTTTTAAACATCTAGAATTAGTATGTACTTGCTGGGCATATTTAACATCTAAAATAATAAAAAAACTTAATAATCATTTGTCAAACATCATAACAAACATAGTTTTAAACGTAGAATAAAATATCAAAATTTTATAAATAGGTTTATTTAAGGTACATGATTTAAATTTAAAGTTAATAACATATAAATATGTTATATAAAAAAGAATCACTAATGTTTAAATAATTTTTAATTCGGTTAGTATTTATATTAATAACAGAAATCATTAAATTTGTTTTTAATGATTTCTGTTACAACTATGATTATTAATGTATTTATATTATGATTTTGCAAATCAATTAATATCAATTGATATAATTATATTTGAATTTATTATATTAATTAGTAAAATTAGAGAACTCATGAGGGAGTGTCATGTGTCCCTCATGTGTTTTCTTTTATTATATAGTGTAGATGTAGATGTAGATGTAGATGTAGATTGACGTACTAATATTCAACTTTTGGTAACAAATACAAGTTGTTAAGGTTTCGATTTGGTTTGTAACTTACACTATTGAAATAGAAAACAAGCAATCCCATTATATTGAATTAGTTAATAAGTTTAAATAAACTAACGAATATCAAGAGTTTTGATTTCATTAGAATGATGCCCTTAGTTAATCGTATAATTCATACGAGTTTCATTAAAGAAAAGAAGTGGAAAGAAGTGAAAGGAAACGGAGAGAAAGTAAAAACTATGTGTGTTCTAGATTTTCATTAAAGGAAGAGAGTGGAAGGAACTAGAAGGAAAATCTTTTAATCAAACTTTCCTTCCAAAATGGAAGGAAGTGGAAGAAAGGGAAAGAAACATAAATAAAAGGTTTATTATTTACTATTTTACCATCATACTTAAAGTAATATAACATATAATGGGGGTATACCTGTAAAATCAAACCTTTCTTTTCTCTTCCTTTCAACTCAGGAACACATAAAGTATTTACTTTCTTTTCATTTACTTCAAACATGGGAACACAAAATGAAGTTTTATATTTCATTTCCGTCTCTTTCTTTTCACTCTTAAATTTCATTTCTCTTCTTTTCTTTCCGTTAGTAAACTCGAGAACATAGCGTTGGATATCTCGGTTTAAATCGGTTAATCTACTGAGCTTGGGGATGACAATGAGCCGGGTATTGGTAAATCCATACTCATACCCAATTGTAAAATCATGTCTCATACCCGGCCAATACCCATTTGATAATTACCCGTCGGGTATTGGGTATATCCGTTAGTTTGTTTTAGGACACTCATTAGGATTTCCAAATACATTGTTTTACTACTATTATTGTTTATAATTTATAATTTATATTCATATACAACTATTAAACACTAAAATATACATATATATATATATATATATATATATATATATATATTCCAAATGGCTAAATCCTACATGGCACTCATATAGCTATTTTCCCCTTGAGAGTGCCATGTGGCACCAAGGAATTAAAAAAAAAAACCGTAAGTCATCAAATAACAAAAACCCTACCTATGCCTAACCCTAATCTCTCACTAACATATCTTTCCTTTAACCTAGTGCTTTCTTCTACACAGGTATGTTTTCCAACTCATCTTTTCTGTGTGCTGTTAGATTAGATTTTTTAGGATTTCTCTATGAACATATGGGAAAACATGTTGTAAAGGAAAGCGAGGATTTACCCAATCGTTCCAAAGTAATCCTTTTAATATACAGTTTTTTCTCCCTTTAGTGATTTCGATTGCGTTAATATCCAAATCTATTGTTTCCTTTGTTTAACGGTGAGGTTTTGAGACCTAATTCTTCTTCTCCGGTCAAAGTTTTTGTGGCAGTCAATATTTCAGGAACTTTGAAACTACGGCTGTTAGGTTGTGGTGCTGTGGAGGAGGAGGCTTTGGATTTTTTACTAAATACCTAACCACTAACAAGCAGGTTGCAATAATTAATTATTATTATTATTACTGTTATTATTATTATATTATTATTATTTATAAGGAAACAACATAATTCTTGGAGTCAAAGTATTGAGTGAATTATGTGTAATTATTGAGTCAAAGTCATTTCAACAACATAATTCTTGGTGTCAAAGTATTGAGTCAAAGAATTATATGTAATTATTGAATCAAAGTCTATTTATGTTTAGAGGAGCAATTATCTCACTCATTCTTGTCTTTGTATTTGTATGTATAGTGTTGTACAGAAATGAAACAAACAAGTTGAACCATTACAAGTTTATATTATTATTATTATTATTATTATTATTATTATTATTATTATTATTATTAACATTATTATTATTATTATTATTATTAATAAATGTAGATAGATAGATGAAATGTCAAAGGTGAACTCTGAACATCACAAACGTTATAAACGTGCCTCAATTGACTAAACAATGTTATATTAGTTTTGACTAAACAATGTTACTATACATGCATAAAGGTGTGAACTTTTGAGTTTTGAACATTTCAAAACTCTCACAACCCAATAATATTCAAAACTCACCGAGAAAAAAGCCCTCCCCAAAATAACATACATTACCTTTTCTGTAACACCCCAAACTCTCGTTTCTCCTAAATACGCCATTAGGCGTAATCGATAAAATAACAAAGCGAGTTTAATGGTGGATGTTAACCACCGATAAAAACGAGGCTAAACCTGAGGGGCTAAATATGACAATTAAGCAAAGTTGTAATGAATGGGGTAAAATGAAAAAGTGTGTGAAGACACACACTTCACATCAATCATCACACCTCCAAGAACACACACATAAAAGTTTCATCCAATTCAGCCCCAAATCATTCCAAAAATCGTCGGTTTTTCTTAATGCATGATGAAATTCATGATCATCTAGTGTTCTAAACATCCTAAGTAACTCTGGATCCTTTTAAATCATCCAAATATGTGGTTTATGGAAGATGATGATTTTAGGGTTTTTGTAAAAAGATGATTTCTTGGGTTCTAGGGACTTCTATGTGTTAGTAGACCTCAATGAAGCTATAAAACGTAGTAAATCATTATATGTGGTTGAATCATGTGAAATTATGATTATTTGTTATGTGTAAGTAGTGGGTTTTTACCCTAATCATGAAATACACTAGTATGTGGAATAAACTTGCATATTCTATGTGATTAGTATCATGTATGTGAGCTGAATGGTGAAATGATCATATGCAAAGGGCTAGCTAAGCCATGGTAGAATCTAGAAAGTCTTGAACACCTAGAATTAACATGATGAAATTAGTGCATATAAGGTGTTTGATGAAATGCTTGAATGAGAAGATAAATGTGTAAAACATGTATGAACATGAAAACTAGAAATGTAATGTTGAGCTTGAGGAAAAATGGATACATGATGCCATGGATTATGAAAAAAAAACCATATTATGTGTTCTAACAAACAAGATTTGACATGTCCCTAAGTTAGGTACAAGAACTTGGGAGCAAACAGGTCAAACGGATGCAAGCTCAATGCGTACAGAAGCAAAACAGATATGAGGTAAGTAATACTTACACTACTAGTGTACAAATACAAATCTTGTATTGATATAAGTGTTTAAACTTTGAAGTGGGACAAATGTATGACCTCAAGGGGTGAAACCTATTAATCGGGTGATTTATGCAAATTCATGTCCAAACAAAATTCATAGTCATAAATGAGTCATATAGTGTTGATCAAATGATGGAAATCATCAATTGGGTCAACCAATAAAGCCATGTGGTAAACTAGAGTCTAAACTCAGGTTTTGGATAAAAATCACATGAATAAGGAAGTTATGCAATCATGAGACTTAACGGGTCGAATGGGTGATTCCCTCACCACTCGAACCCGACATTAAAAGTTGGTTATCTAAGCTTTAAGAAACTTGTGGATAACGTGTCAATTAATGGTAAGGGCATTACCATTGGGTCTCAAGAGACTAATGCGGTCAATCTAGAGTGTATGCAGGAGGACACTTAGAAATTGGGCACTTGTTGGCTAAGTAATCCATATGGGTGTATGGATATGGGTCAAGGCCACCCGGTAAGTCCGTAGCTAATTAAACGTCTTCAGGAGAAGCAACATAGGTACTAAAACTACCCACATGAAGTGTGGGTGCAAATCAAGTAAGTTATTTCCATAACTATGTCTAATGCACTTAGAATTTACTAAATAAGAGGAAACTTGAGAAAAGGTGCAAATCTAAGTCCGGAAGGACTTAGAGGTTTTTAAACAAGTCAATTAGTCAAAAGCAATGGGTTGAATCAAAAGTGTCACCATGGATGGCTAAATTTATGGATTTGGCTATAAAGGGGAATTTTGGGAATTTAAAGATTTACTAAAGGTTAAATCTAATAACCAAGTCGTAGTGACATAAACAGACAATGCTTTTAGTTGAACATGTGTCCAATGAGTTGACAATACGATTTCAATGCCTCTGGTGTGCTTAAAAATTGTCTTGTAGAGTCCAAGGCCTTAACGGGTCGATTTGGGTGAAAACATGTAAGTAATAGTTAAGCCGAAAGGGGTTATAAACCACCATAAATGGGCATCTCTCAAGCCCAATAATAGGGTATCAAACAAGTCCCCAAGTGCCCCTAGGAAGGGCCTTGAACTTGGTTTAAAAACACCCAAAGGTTGGGGAAAAACAAGCAAGGAAACAGAGGATGTTTGCTCAGACCAGAGGATTGTCTAGACCAGAGGAAAAATGAGCAGAGGATGTTTGCTTAGATCAGAAGATTGTTTAGACCAGAGGAAAAATGAGCAGAGGATATTTGCTTAGACCGGAGGATAGTTAGACCAGAGGAAAAACTGAGCAGAGGATATTTCCTCTATTATTAACAAATCACTAACCATTCTTTGTGTAATGGTGCTAGGTATTCATATGGTGGGACTTCCGGAGCAAAGATCAAGTCGCGGGAAGAACCGAACACATCTGAACGCTCAACTAGCTTCTGCATTTGAAGTTCCCGATTAAAACGCAAGCTTTAGTACATGTTTTTAGTAAATCTAATTATAAGAAAATTTGTTGGGACCTATAATATAGAAATCATAATGGGTTGGATTTCATAAATATCAAAGTTCGAAATCGGGAGTGTTTACTCATTAAATGTAGATAGATAGATGAAATATCAAAGGTGAACGCTGAACATTACAAATGTTATAAACATGCCTCAATTGACTAAACAATGTTATATTACTTTTGACTAAACAATGTTACTATAAAGGTGTGAACTTTTGATTTTGACCATTTCAAAATTCACACAACCCAATAATATTCAAAACTCACGGAGAAAAAAAACCCTCCCCTAAATAACATACATTACCTTTTCCATCAACGATGGAGAACATTTGTTCGCCATTGAGAAGAAGCGGCTGAAGAAAGTTTGGGCATCACTTTCAAATCCTTTCCTTGTTTCTTTAAAAGCTTTTATTGAGGTACTAACATTCAACTTTTGGCAACAAATACAAGTTGTTAAGGTTTTGGTTTGGTTTGTAACTTAGACTATCCGTTGTGGCCATAACTTTGAACACGTGTCTCGCACGGTCGACAAGAGCTCCACGTGATTGAGTCAGCGAGCGATGGGACATGAGCCAGCTCGCGTCTGTTAGCGGGCTGACTGACTTTTGAATTTCAAAAATTAAATTTTCACCCACGAAATTTATTACCCCCTATATTTATTTACCACGCCTTCTTCCATACACATCTTCTTCTTCATACTTAAACCCTAAAACCTTCAATTTTCAAACCAAACTTCATCATCATGGTGCAGTGGATTGAGGAGGAGGAGTTAGCACTCGTGCTCGCCTACCATCAAAGATGTTGAACATTTGTTCGCCATAGAGAAGAAGCGGCTGAAGAAAATTTGGGCATCACTTTCAAATCCTTTCCTTGTTTTCTTTAAAAGCTTTTATTGATGTACTAATATTCAACTTTTGGTAACAAATACAAGTTGTTAAGGTTTTGATCGTGATAATCTATGTACATGTTTGCAATGTCTAACTAATATACTTTCTTAATGCGCTCGATGTTTTGATAGTATATGTAAATGCCCACCTACAGCTTATATGCTATGATGTAAGCATTCACTTTTGACAATATGATATCACTAGGAGTTGGTATTTGGAGACCTTTAAACTTACACATATAAACGTTCATGTTGCGAAGCGCCCTTTTTATGTGAAATTTGAAGTAATATGGTAATAATTGATGTGATTATGTTTGTTTGATGTTGTTACAATGAATTATTATGTGTTTCTCTATTCGTGTTTTGTAAATATTTTGGATGGACTAGACTCAAATTATTAATTTTGTATAAGGATAAATGATGTCTTATTGATTTTGTTTGGGAATATGAAAGTTAAAAGTTTTTGTAGAATTGAATAGAGTATTTAGTATTTGAAATTCTTGGCAACATTTCATATACAGTTGAACCAATGACGTTCAAATGTCAATCTTACTGATATTTAAATTAATGATTTTGATTGGAGTGTTTGGTAGAATTAAGAAAGATTTTTAGCTAATGAATTTGTTAGTGGAAAAGTTTAAGTAGAAAATATATAACACAATTAGTTTATTGTCTTATTTATAATATAATACATGTAAGATGTCAAGTATCTCATACATGCTCTTGTAACACCATGTTATTGCTCCATAACTTTTAATTCCTCGTTGGTTATTGGTGAAATATTGATAAGATCTCTAAATGAAATTTCTCTGTACTTTTAATTTCTCACAAAGTATTGATTGACTTTCTAACTTCTTCAATATTGAAGTTTGATCAAAGTATATCGAGCATTTGTAATTCCCCACAAAGTACCCGCAGCAACGTGCGAGCACTCCCATTAGCATATTAATAAAGAACAAAGCAAACCTCTCAGAGAGTACATAACCTAACCCATCCCATCTATTTATACTAAACTAGTTAAATGAAAAATGCGCTTTACTAAATCAATTCCAACTCTAATATTACTTAATTAACCGATTAATACAATAATTAGATAAGCCTATTAATACAAATCAATAATTATCTTTAACACTTAACTAATATTTTATTATTTTCTTCCCTTTATAGGCTCACTGTCTTTATCTTTTCTTTTTGGTTATCTCATCCCACAATTTTATCCAAAACATTCGGATTAACTCTTCATTCACCACCTTAATCCTAATGTGTTCCTCTAACTTTTGAATTTCATGTAATGCTCTTACCTCTTCGATCTTAACTCTTTGATCACCTTGCTTTCGTTCATTCTTCCTATACATTACTTTGTTACGCTTACTCCTTGAATATGATTTATTACTACCGCCAACTTACGGCCTTCTTTAAGTCATTGGTCCATTTGAAATCACCACAACCGTACACATACCAACAATTATCAAGGTAATTCCACGCAACCCATCAACACAATTATTAAGCTTTTCCATGCAGCTCAAATTACTTCCCTTCCTACCACACTACAATCTTTGTGATCGTTTCGCCGCTAATACTAAAATAACGTCCCTAATGCCTCCTCCCAATTGCCACGTGCCGTCGCTAATGGCTATGCCTTAGAATGGCTTCAAAGTTCACCGGAAACTTGTTACACATCACAAAAGGCAGTATACGAGGGTGAAACAGAAGACGAAACAAACATGAAAGCGAAACATTACAAAATTTCTTATTATGAAACTAAAAACGAAGCAAAAAAACATTTAATTTCTCATTAAATTGGTATACATTACAAAAAATCTAGCTATGATTACAAAAGATTGACGGGAGTGTCGGTTTGACGATGGACGACTATTGATGGTGGTGGAGCTTTACAGTGGTGGAAGGTTGACGTTGCCGAAGGATAATGGTGTCGATGGTTGACGTGCTGGAGGATGATGTTTCATGATCTTAGCGGTTCTAGACACTCTTCCGTTGCTCGTTCAAGAATACCCAAGTTCCAGGTTTTGATGTTATGGGCTAGATGTTGATGACGTGTGTAGAGTGAAGGGTTGATGGTGGTGTGTTTGAGAAGATGGGGTGTAACATTTGTACTTTTTTGTATTTTCTGTTCTAGTCCTTGTATTCTTGTATCTTTCCATTTTGTACCCTTGTAATCCCGAGCTTATGATCAATGGAAAAGCATTTTATCAATTGCATCTAATCTTAATCTATTTCATTTATTCTATAAATTCTATGTGACGCAAACTTTATGTAACGTCGCGTGATTTTTAATTTTCTTGTATTTTAAATTCTATATTTAACGAATTCCAAGTTCGTCTTTACTCGTTTCTTTTATGTTACTCCTACCCATTCATGACGAGTGGCCATTATATTTTACCCTATTCAATTTTAGCGTTATAACAAGGAACTTATTTAGTTAAGATCTTAAATTATTAATAAAACACACATATATATATACATATATTTAATAATACTTAAAAAAACATAATATCAAAAAAAATGGCATTTGACTTTAGTTAACAAGAATGCATCATTTAAAAAAAAGGGTCCGTACGTTTTTTGTATTAATTATGATTTTATTTATTTTTTTTCTTTTAAAATATATTTACCACTTAATTCACTTCTAACCACCCTAATTAATTCATTAAATACCCAACCTCTTCACCTCAACTATAAATACACCACTCCCTACCCATTCTAACACTTGCTCAATCCTAAAATGCTCTCTAAACCTCCCAATTCTTCAAGGAAATCTTAAGTGTGGGAGTCCACTTCTAAGTGAGTTTTCTCATAAAACTCCAACTTTATTCTTATTTCTTCACTTCTTTTCTTCTTCTAACCCCTTGGAGAAACCTCTAGGACCTAACTCTTGTTTGCTATGGAAATGAATACGAGTAGGACACCAAAATGAGGCCTCAAAGGTGGTTCATCTTCTATTGTTTTTATGCACTAGAAGGTTAGTTGAAGTGATACCAACCAAGTTCACCAACAACTTAATGTTGGATGGACTTGTGCTATGGTTAATGGTTGACAAAGGAAAGCCAAGGCTCTTCCAAACTAAGTCACCATACACTACTTTAACCCTATAGTTATATTATGTAAATACTAAAATATATACTTTCAAAACTCTACTAATCTAATAACTTGCAAGGTTTGTGGATACATCCCTACCTTACCAATACTTGACTCTCTTGACCATCCGAATCACCTTTATGGTGGTTTGTGTTTTGGTTAGCCTTAAAGGCATTACTTGACTCTCATGACCATCCGAATCACCTTTATGGTGGTTTGTGTTTTGGTTCGCCTTAAAGGCAATGCATGACTTCCTTGTACTCTTGAATCTTCCTCCGAATCTAAATTCTTTTTTTTTCTTTTCTTAACTCTAGTCTAACCGGAGCTAAAATCCTCATTTCTCAAGACTCGTTTTTGGGAACTTAACAAACGCACCCTAAGGTGAGTCCATACTTGTCCCCACTTTTTATTCTTTGGGCTCAACATGTATCACTATTAAAAACTTAAATGATTTCATACTCTTAAAAACTATTATGCTCAATCTAAATGCTATTATGCTATGCCATGCTAGAATTCAAAGTCTTACATACAAATGTACGATTAGTTAACAACCCACCTTACATGTATAGCGCTATAGGTTGACACGTCGCCCCCTTTACGGCTCATGTGTGACACCCGGCAAACTCAGGTTAGTAACGTTGACTAAACTAGTAAGTCTACCTTAGCGAGTCATGCATATTACGTTCTTAACGGGGTCAGTCGAGTCGGTATGATGATTCTGGGAATCATCGGGAGTCGTTACGATGATCCGCGGGGTCATCGGGAGTCGGTCCATAACCATGTGTACACATACATATCTAGTAAGATCCTCCTAGTACAACATATCCATAATATAAGAGATTTGAATCTAGGTTGGATATTATAAATCTAGGAAAATCATGTGTATGTATGGTGTAATCTATGATATGATTTTATATAAGATTTGCATGTCCTTAATAGATTGAAAAAATCCTCTTTTTTTTTTCTTAAGAACTCACGGCCAAACACCCTCAAATAATATCCACCAAAGATCACTCAATATCACCTAGTACAAACCCATCCATATTATAAGGGATATGAATCTAGTGTGAGATCTTATGGATCTAAAGAAGATCATGGGAGATATGGAGGAGATTATGTGTAAGATCTTTAGGTACTTGAAAGATATCCAAGATCCTCCAAATCTTTGTAAACAAATCGGCCAAACACCCCTAGATATAATCTCCACAAGATTTGTTAGTACAAGGAAGACCATGATCTAAGGGATTTCATATCCAAGAAGATTACATGTAAGATTATAAAGGATATGTGTATGGCTTGGAAGATTATACAAATCCTCTTTTCTTCTTCAATATCCACGGCACACACACACTTATACAAATCCACCAAGATCATCTAAGGACAACATATCACTAATATATTGGGTTCATATCTAGCATTAGATCTTTTGAATCTTGGATAGATATTATGTCATAGAAAAAGTTATACAATCTTCTCTTTCCTTTTAAATCCACGGCAATATACACACATAGAAGATCACCCAAAGATTCAACTAGTACCACATAAATCCTCATGGATCCATACTAGATTGCATCCAATCTTTGGAAGATTTTGAAGAATTATAAAAGACACATGTGAGAATAATTGATCATACAAAGCAAATTCTTCTTCTTTTCTTCTCCATTTGGCCGTAAGTTTCCAAGAGCCCACACACACACTTCTTTCAACTTTTAACACCTCCAAATCACTCATAAACATCCATCTTCCAAACCCCCATTGTGTGCTTCAAGCTTGGAGCTTAACCACTAAGGAAGAACACACTAAACCCCATCATAATCAAGCATTGAAAGCTTCCCTAGCCTTGTGCTAGTTGTGCTTGATAACAGACTTGCTATTCTCTGCTATTTGATTGTACGTTGTACATCAGGTGAGTTTCACAGCCCCACTTTTACCGTTTTACTTTCGGGGGAGAAACATGCTACTTACTTACCCATTAAAGGTCATGTTATACTATGGTCACTTTACATATACTATGCGGCTTTTTACGGAAAGTCCTAGGGGGGAAACCATGAATGTGCGGGGATGCACAACGGGGGAAATGTGGATAGATCTATTGGGCCTCACAAACCCCACTCGACGGCTGGGCCGGGCGGGTGCATATTGTCTCTTATTACTGGCTCGCCGAGGCATCGGTTATAGCCAAAACTGCTGGGCAAGCTTCAACAACTTATAAACGTATAGTAATGGATTCCCAACCGCAGTAGTAAACAAACACTTAACGTCTAGCTAACGTTCTTATAACCTAGTAGTAACGGATATGATCTTCACAACTTATAACAAACACTTTATAAAAGAAAACCTGTGAACTCACCAGCATTATATGTTGACATTTTTGGGCATGTTTTCTCAGGTCGCTAAGGTAGCAGTCAATGGGCTAGGCGCACGGAGTCATGCACAGCGTCTAATATTTTGAAGCATGTTAAACAATGTTTTGTAAACAATGATATGTCTTTTGGTTGTAAACAAGAATGCTTCCGCTGCTGGTTTACGGCTCAAAGCATGATATTTTGGTTTTAAATATATTTATGAATGCATGTTTGTTGTATGTTTATTGTGATCGTTGACTGAGATCTTGGTGTGTCACGCGCCTCGCGGTAAAACCCCGCACGTGGAATTTGAGGGTGTGACAGATTGGTATCAGAGCCAACGGTTATAGTGAACTAGGACTGCATGTAGAGTCTAGTCTATAACTGAGTCGCACACACTAGACGGTCACAATTAGTCGAGTCTTAACAAGTGAGTAACGATATGACTTGTCGGGGTGTCGGTGTCGTCATCTTCTACGCTACATCATCTATTTACTCTTTATCATCCTATTTCTTGACTCATCCTTACTATGATTCGATGGCGAACGATATACTATTGGACTTTCTTGACGGCGGTGTACATTGGGGTAGCTTCGGCGTACTCTTGAGATCTGTCCAGGGATTTGGACATCTCCCTTCTACGCCCTAATGAACACGCTCGTTCTTATGCATACTATCTTGTACTTATACTTATGATAATACCATGATTGGGCGCTAGTGTTCGGTGACTTGAACTTCAAACATAAAGCGCGCCTGGAGGACCATGTAGAACAGTTTATCCTGTCGGGTGCACACGAGATCATAAACTGTGATGCATGGGATCCCTGGCGGACTTTGGGCTTGAACGAATGGACCCGAACTGGGCTCGGTCTAGTTTCTTGAAATTCCTAATGGGTTATACCACGGGCAAGCCTAAATCTTTTGTTTTATGCTATGATAGAAGATGTCGGGAGCTCGTGGAGGTCGCAGAGGCGGCCGTGCTGGCGGCCGTGGTGGCGGCCGTGGCCGTGGGAACATTAATATGACCCATGTGGAGTTGGATAACCTGATGCAGCAGCACGTGAATATTGCTCTGGCTGCATTTCAAGCCGCTCATAATGCTATGGGTGGTACGTCGATTCTCGCCTATTTTATCTTGTTCTGGGGTACTGTACCTTTTCTTGATTCTCACCTGCGTGTCTGTTCCAGGTGGTGCTGTCAATCCTCCTCCACCCCAGTGTTCCTACAAAAAGTTTATGGATTGCAAGCCCCACAACTTTAGTGGCACTGAAGGGGCAGTGGGACTGCTCCGCTGGTTGGAGAAAATTGAGTCGGTTTTCTCGATGTGCAGCTGCCCGGAAGGCGACCGGGTGAAATATGCTTCTGCGACCCTGGAGGGTCAAGCTCTGACTTGGTGGAACTCCACCACCCAGACTATGGGTATTGGGGAAGCCCACGCTATGCCCTGGGCGGAGTTCATTCAGTTGCTGAAAAACGAGTACTGCCCGAGGGATGAAATCCAAAAGCTTGAGCACGAAGTCTGGAATCATAAGATGGTGGGGTCCGAGATTGAAACTTACCCGAATACCGAAGGATTGAACATTATGTCGCTGGGTTGGTACCGGAGATTGTAGGGTTGGTTGCTGCGGGTAATCTCACTGTTTATTCTGAGGTGGTTCGGTCGGCTCACAGGCTGACCAATATGAAGGTGGCTGAAGGGGTCTTGCCTCCTTGAGGCGCTACCGTGAAGGCTCCTGATAGTAACAAGCGGAAGTGGGAAGCTGTGGGGAAAGGCTCGAGTTCGGCTCAGCCTCAGCAGGTAAGGAAGTCTGATACTGGGGGATCGTGTGACACCCGGCAAATTCTGGTTAACAACGTTGTCTAGATGAAAGTCTACCTTAGCGAGTCACGCGTATATTGTACTTAACTGGGTTAGTTAAGTCGGGTTATGGTTCGGGAACTATCGGTTTAGTCTAGAGGATCATTGGATGTTGGTCTAGAGGTTCATTAGATGTCGGTCCTTAACCAAGTGTACAAACGGTGACGATTTGTAGGATCGTCAGGGCATACGGAACATACGAGTCTCGAGTCCCGGGAATTGGTGAACGAGTGTGAATATGTGTATTTACTTGTGTTATGTGTTTACAATCATTATGTGACTTGTCGGTACGTTAATATGTGTTAACATATGTTAAAACGGGGTTTAACGCACAAAACACACGAAACTAACCCCTATAGGCGATTAGGAAGCCTAATCGCCCATAGGGGAGGCGAGTAGGCAACCTTTGGGGCGAGTAGATGGCTACTCGTGTGATTGTAGGGGCGATTAGGCCTAATCGTGTGAACATTCATGCGATTAGCCTCCCTAATCGCGTGTACTGGCTGCACAATCGCGTGTACGTGCTGGACGACTAAAAACGACTATAAATACCATACTTGACCTCATAAACATCATTATACAAACCCTAGTCGTCCCATAACCTGCCCCAACACATACACAACCTCTGGAACGTGATTTTTGATCAAAACACAAGGATTCAAGCATAATCCATCATTCTTTCATAATCCTAAGGTTTGGTTTCCATCCATGAATCTTTATAAACGTTTTTAATCAATCCCTAATGGTCCAGACCTGTTCTAAAACGAAAAAGCTTTCTGAAAATCGTTAATAAGGGTTGTTAATCGGATTCTAACTAGTATACATGTGTTATGGGTGTTTATGATTAGAAAGCTAGGGTTTTTATGATTCATAATGATGGATTAACATGTTATTAGTTTAAATCAGAATAATATTAATGTTATGATGATAATATCTGAGTAATTGATTATTAGGGTTATTGTTATGCATGTTAATGTGATGTTGCATGCTATGTGAATGGTGTTTGGATTACATGATTGCATGCAGGGCTGATAATACGAGGCAAAACGAAGGGTTTTGGTTGAAACATGTTTAGGATAGTGTTTGGGATGATATTGGGTGGTTACACACGTTCTGGATCTGATTTGGAGCGTTAAACGCGCGAAAAACCGGAACAGCAAGGTTACAGGCGAGTAGCATTCTTAATCGCCTATGTTATAGGCGAGTAGGGTGCTAATCGCCAATAACTCATGCGATTAGGGCCTACTCGTGTGACCTTAGGGGCGATTAGCCCTAAATGCTAGTAACTTGCATGTGGTATAGCCTAAATGCTAGTAGTTACATGTGGTATAGCCTAAATGCTAGTAATAACATATGGTATAGCACCTAATCGCCTATAATAGAGGCGATTGGGGTTCCTAAATGCTAGTTGACCAACCTAAATGCTAGTTGACTTTTCCTAATCGCGTGTACTGCTGCTGTAAGTGTAAATTAGCATTCCGAGACCCGATTTGACATGTAGGAACATGCTAGGAACCCCGTAACATATCTAATAACTTGGTAACATATGTTTGGATGTAATTTGGTGATATGTGAACTATGTGCTATAACTTGTTGTGCGTTAACGTATGTTAAGTGTGATTGCGTTATTGTATGTTTTGGAGCGTAAACATAACACGGGGAGTCTCGGGTCACCAAAGGGATGTCGAGTCTTGTACTTTGGGTCAGTTAAACAGTCACGGTGTTTTCAAACGAACTTGGTTATGGTCTGGACATCTAGGGACTAATTAACCTGCGGGTTATTAGTCTAAGTACTTGTAACTGTCATATGTTAGGTCGTCGCTTTACGGGACTAGCATAGCAGCTGAGTTTACTCGGGTTAAGGAGTAACGCAACTTAAGGTGAGTTTACGGCCCCTCTTTTAAACTGGTTTCATACTTTCGGGGGAGAAAACATGTGTTAAAACTATTATTTGGTAACTACTGTCATACTATGGGTTTCTATTGTGTACTACACGATCTTTGGAAGTCCCGGGGGGAACCATGAATGTGCGGGTTTGCACAACGGGGAAATGTGAATAGCGCTATTGGGAGTGACCAACCCCGCTCGTCGACTTGGAGGGTCGGCGGGTGCATATTGTCTCAAATAGGAACAACAGGAACAACAGGGTTACTACATCGGGCACACATTTGGTATTCGAGTTAGTAATGGTTTTCCAATCGTGGTAGTAACAAAACATACGCCTAGCTAGCGTACACTGGTTTTCGATTTGTTATAGTATGGACAGGTGGACTTGGTACTTGGATTACAAAACCTGTAAACTCACCAGCATTTTTGTGCTGACGTAAACTTTTACATGTTTTTCTCAGGTCGCTAAGGTACCACAATGGACTAGGGCGCACGCGTCTGCACGGCGTCTAGCTAGAGTTGCATGATTTTACAAACGTTGAACATTGGTTTATTATTGAATAATTGTTTGAATAAGCTTCCGCTGTAAACGGGGATTTTAAACTATGTTTTGAAATTGCATTTATAATCATTTAGACTTGATTATTGTGATCGTTGGTTTGGATCCTGGTTTGTCATGCGCCTCGCGGTAAAACTCCGCAAGTGGATTTTGAGGGTGTGACAGATCGTCGTCTGAACAGAAAACGGGGGGGTTATCAGGGGAGGTTGCCGAAGTGTGAACGATGCTGGTTCCATCATACTAGTCGTTGCGACAAGAACCATTGTCGCCGGTGCAACAAGGCCGGGCATGTGGCCCAAGACTGCAGGGTTAACCTTCAGGGTAACCGGAACCCTCCTGCCACACCTACTCCGGCTCCTCATGTTGCTGCTCCCCAGGGAAACCAGGGTAAGCAGGGGTGCTACAATTGTGGTTAACTTGGTCACTACAAGTGTGAATGCCCCAAGTTGAAGCAGGGCGAGGCTGGGAAGAACGGGTCGGGTAATGGAAACAATGGGGGCGGAGGCAGGAATACTCGCGCCTTCGTGATTGGTTCGAGCGGGGCTCGACAGGATCCTGACACTGTTACTGGTACGTTTCTTCTCGATAATCGCTATGCTACGGTTTTATTCGATTCCGGTGCTGATAAGAGTTTTATATCTCTTGCGTTTAGCCAATTGCTTGATAGGGTGCCTACACCTTTAGAGGCTAAGTACTTGATAGAATTGGCTGATGGTAAGAAAGTCGAGGCGACGCACGTCCTTAGGGAGTGTCACCTTGAGTTGTCGGGTTATTCCTTCCCTATTGATCTTATGCCGGTGTCCTTGGGTAGTTTCGATGTTGTCGTGGGTATGGACTGGTTGTCTCTGTATCATGCTGAGATCGCTTGTTTTGATAAAGCCATTCGTCTTCCTCTCCCTGATGGAGAAATTCTGTTGGTGCACGGTGAGAAGAGCGGGGTCCCATTGAGTATCATTTCGTGTATGAAAGCCTATAAGTATCTTCGGAAGGGGTATTCTGCCATTCTGGCACTTGTTTCGGTTTCGTCTGAAGAAGAGAAGAAGATTGAAGATATTCCTGTTGTCCGTGACTTTCCCGATGTATTTCCTGAAGACTTACCTGGTCTTCCGCCTTATCGTCAGGTCGAATTTGGTATTGAACTTGCTCCAGGTGCGGCCCCTATTGCCCGAGCCCCATATCGGCTTGCACCTCCCGAGATGCAGGAGTTGTCAAACCAGTTGCAGGAGCTGTTAGAGAAGGGTTTCATTCGACCTAGTTCGTCCCCGTGGGGAGCCCCTATTTTGTTTGTCAAGAAGAAGGACGGAAGCCTACGGATGTGTATCGACTACCGGGAATTGAACAAGGTTACCATCAAGAATCGTTATCCTCTTCCTCGCATCGATGACTTATTTGACCAGCTTCAGGGTTCTAGTTTCTATTCGAAGATCGATTTGAGGTCGGGGTACCATCAGTTGAGGGTTCAAGAAGCTGACATTCCGAAGACCGCCTTTCGAACTCGCTATGGCCATTTCGAATTCTTGGTCATGCCTTTTGGTCTCACCAATGCACCGGCCATTTTTATGGATCTAATGAACCGTGTTTGTAAGCCTTATCTTGATAAGTTCGTGATTGTCTTCATTGATGATATTCTAGTCTATTCCAAGAACGAGGTGGACCACCAGGAACACTTGTAACACCCCAACCGATGGCGGAAACATCGGGATGTCACGTATTGATGATTGTTCAGTAGCTCATGGTGAATAATAAACTCCATTAAATGATTTAAATGAATTACATACAATTGTTCTAGAATTTGTACATCAAATTGAATAAAACTATACACATATCTTCAAGCATCAATTCAAATCTTCAAGCAAATAGAACCTGAAACATGTTAAGTTGAAAATGTTTTGGGTCAACAAAAGTTGGTGAGAATACATAGGTTTTTGAAAATAATTGATAACATTAGTTGTACAACATCCAAAGCTGTATGATGATAGAGAATGATACCGACATGTAACAATGCGTCTTTGTACAACCAAACCTTGTGTCGACTGATGACTAACTCGCAAGTTAGTTAAATGTTATTACTGTTATCGATCATCCCTGAGTCTACGCGGGGGATGGGTTTGTCAGACCTATAGCGCTATAATCTAAACAGGCGGCTTGATCAATGTTAATGATTGTACTGTGTCTTTTTGTTACAGTCAAGTGATAGAATGAGTAAATGATAGTGTAATTGAATCACAAGTTTCAACAATGTAAGAATGCATAAATGATAGTGTATAAAATGTTTAAACATGTTTCACCCCAAAATGTAAAACAGAAAAAGGGGCTATGTAAACTCACCTTGGTATAGTGTTAGGTATTGAGGAATAGTATAAGTGTAGCCCAATAGTTTGCCAAGTATCACCCTATAATAATGTGATAAATAAGTCTATCTAGTCTACAAATGTATAAATTTCTAGGGCTTCGGATTGGGGATAAATGCTCGTTTGATTAATACTAAAAATATTCGACAATTGAGAGAAATTTAGTAAATTAATGACTAAAAATCTTTTTATGAAATATAAATTTAGGATGGTCACAATAATGTGTTTAAAGTATAAAAATAATTTTTTTATAAAATTATTTTCTTTAAAATAGATTATTAAATCTATTTATTACAAATTGTCAAACTTTAACTTTAATATTTTAAAAATACTAAATTAAAGAATTATTATTTTACAAATTATATTTCTGTTCTAAATATTCAGAAATAAATTGTATAAAATTTTGGTGCAAAAATAATAAAAATTGAATTTATTATGATTTAATTATGATTAAAACTAACAAAAATTGATTAAAAATATAAAATAAATGATTTTTCTGAATTAAAAATT
Organism: Ambrosia trifida; assembly: GCA_028751855.1. NCBI lineage: Eukaryota > Viridiplantae > Streptophyta > Magnoliopsida > Asterales > Asteraceae > Ambrosia > Ambrosia trifida. The sequence goes on along the minus strand of CM054128.1, from coordinate 128,416,691 downwards.
ATTTCAGTAAATTTTAACATTGTATAAACATAGGATAATTTTTGTAGAAATTAATAAAATTGTTTTGATATTTTAATGAATTTTTATAAATATAATAGTATAAAATTGATTTAATTATTATAAATATTAAATCTATTAATTTTAGAAAACTAAAAATTGTAAATAAAACTTTTATCTCAGATTTGATAAATATAATTTTTTTAGAATTTATAAAAAAGTTTTAATATTTAAAAATGAATTTATAAGATTTAAATGTATAATATATATATATAATTGGTTTGTAAAAAGAAATGAAATTAAGGGAAAAAGGGGGTGTCCAAGCCGGGTCTCGAACCCTGGTGGTCCCGGTTACAAGCAACAATCACAACCACTTGGCCTAGGCATGTGGTTGTGATGAATCCCGTTCTAATAAAAATATAAACACACGCGAAATCAGTTTTTATCCCCAAATCAAATACCCACGAACCCTAGCTTCTGCAATAACACGATTCACACATCGTTGGCCCAATTGATGTTAGGGCTTTTGATGTGTGAACGCCGGTGATTAAAACCCACAGAAAAAGTTTAACTTACAATGTTGTTTCGTGTTTGATTGTCCGGTCAAGGATAAAAGTCAACTGGTGATCGTATGATGATGCACAGATTGATTTGAAGAAGATTGAGGGTTGAGAAGAGATTATGAGCGAGTTGTAAAGGCTCGAGGTTGATCAATTTATATAGGGGATCAATGGGTTGTTTAATTGGCAAGTTTTGACCCGTTGTTTAATGTTTGACGCGTATATGGTTAATTTGTGTATCAATTAACTGCTAATAGACGTGCATCATAGTCATAACAGGCCGGACATCATGCAATGTTGCCAATTATAGCCTAATCACAATCCAAATTCGATGTTGATTGACATACGCGTAGCACAGTTGACTTTCAAGTCAACTGTGAGGGTTAAATGCAAGGCATATAACAAAAACGTATTGTATCAGAAACAAATACTAAGGCTAGAGTAAGTGGTAAGTGTGTGTGGGTGTGGTGGCTGAGGACTCGGGTTCGAACCCCGGCCTCAGCTCCCTTTTTTTTTTTTAACAATAGGGTGAGGGTGTTGGGCTTGGTTGGGTGGGCCGGATATCAATTTTGGATTTGTTTTCAGTTGGGCCGATCTGGGCTGTTGCTTGGGTTGGGTTAAACAATTAAATAAATTTTGCATCTAGATTAATGTTATCATTTATTATTATTATTATAAATCTATATATATATATATATATGTATATGTATGAGTAATTATCATTGTATTAGAGTCCTAAATATCACCAAAAATAATAAGGCTTGTTTTAAATCCGTAACGTATAATTAATAAATGCGAAATGTTACAGTCTCCCCTATTTTTAGGAACTTCGTCCCGAAGTTAAGAGAAACACTAGGTTTACAATTGGTCAACCACCGGAAACCTTGATAAAATTTCACACTACCTTAACGTACCTGTAAATTCATGATTACGTTCCGGACCGTAATTACCAATTTACCTTACATTAGGGTTTTGCGTCCTTTTATGACTCTACCGATTGTTGAGCAGGTTTGATAGTCTCCACCAGTCATTGAGCAGGTGGTAGGGCCTCTCCCGACTGTTGGAAGACATGATAACCTCTACCAATCGTTGAGTAGATTGTTTGGTAGTCAACTAATTGTTGTACAAGTAAGCACGTATGATTATAGATATAGCAATTAGTTCACATTCAAACAAGCATGCACACAAATGTTATGATAATACTTGGATTTATTATATGAATCAAAAAGTGTTGATACATAGAATTAAAAGCAAACAACATTCAAATGGTGGGACCTGCTGTTAAGTAGCTGGAGGGTCTTGATCTCGGTTTAGCTTAGGGCATCGGTTACGGTAGTGATTTGGGTCTCCACATTCATAGCATTGACCATAGTTGTATTGATTAAGGTTAGCAGCTTGAGCAGGGTTGGTGGGTTGGTTGGCATTAGGATTTGGGGTCTCGCGACATGTATTAACTAGATGGCCATACCTACCACAATTGGTGCACAAGCGACACGCTGAAGTAGTGGGGTGATGTCAGTTGCATGTGTTACACAATGGATGGTTTCCTATATAAGGTTTCTTGTTAGAAGCTTGTGGAGTGAGGTTTGCATCAGGATCCCTGGTATTTTTTTCTCAAAAAAAATATCAAAGTACAGAAAAAGTGAACAGTGGTATTTACACCGAGGTTTTTTGTAAAAAAAAAAAACACCCGTTATTTTTTTTCTCCCACCTATTGTGGTTAACACAAAAAATAACCCCCCAGCCATTGGTTTACACCGGGGTTTTTATATAACACATGGTGTGCACAAAAACCGGTTGTTTTTTCTCAAAAAATTTTTTTATCAAAGTACATTAAAAAATGAAAAGTGGTATTTACACCGGTGTTTCTTGTAAAAAAAACACCCGTTATTTTTTCTCCCACCTATTGTGGTTAACACAAAAAATAACCCCTGCCATTGGTTTACACCCGGACATGGTGTGCACAAAACCCCATTATTTTTTTCTCAAAAAAAATATCAAGGTACAGAAAAGTGAAAGTGGTGTTTACACCGGTGATTCTTGTAAAAAAAACACCCGTTATTTTTTTCTCCCACCTATTGTGGTTAACACAAAATATAAATACACGGAGGTAATACACTTATTCAAATAGAGCAATTATTGAATCGGTTGAAAAAAAAAAAGACATCTACAAAAAAGTACCCACATGGATGATGTGGACTTGGACATTTTGTTTTAGGCTCCGTCTATTCCCACCCCCACCTTCTATTTCCACCCCCCTCAAAGCGCCTCGCTTAGGCCTAAGCGAGACGCTTTGAATTCATTCAGAGGAGGTCAGTACGAGGGGGCAGAAAAAGCTGATTTTTAATTCGAAGCGCCTCGCTTAGGCCTAAGCGAGGCTCTTCGGATCAAATTTTTTTTTTTTTTTTTTTTGATCTTTTGAGTTAGTTTTTTGTTTTTTTTTTAATATAATTATTATAAAAAATGTTCTTTTGACAAACGTCTGGCTAACCTGAATTTCCTTTGGATCAAAATGTCAACTTTTTCCTGCCACCCTCGTATGGTTTGGCTAACCTGTCCAGTTATCAATCTCACTGTCCAACAACTAAATTTTACTTGCTTGCATGAAAAGTAATGATCTGAATTTTACTTGCTTGCATGAAAAGTAATGATCAGGAACATTCCAAATAACCGTCCAATTTCAACTTTTGTTTAACTCATGATATATCCACCAAATCATTTCTTCAAGTTCATTTCACCAAAAAAGGCATAACTGTAATGATCAGAAACATTCCAAATAACTGTTCAATTTCAGCTTTTGTTTAACTATTGTAGCAACTTCCATAGAGAAGTTATCAATCTCACTGAGATGATATATTCTCTTTAGGTTTTGGAATTAATGAGACAACTTTTCAGTTGTTATCCGAGAGATAGCGGTCAACGATGAAGACAACCTGAAAACAACCGGATACCATGGATCAGAGAGATTCAAGCTAATTAAACTCTATATCTCAAGTCGGTGCAAGTTATGTTGTAGCTCATATGTTATTATCTCTTCTCTTATTCTCTCTTTCTCAAGTTCTCGATGGATTATTGCTCTCATATCATGGATCAGAGAGATTTAAGCTAATTAAACTCATATCTCACTGTAATGATCAAGAATATTCCAAATAACTGTATAATTTAAGCTTTTGTTTAATTAATTTAGCAACAGTCCAAATAACTGTAATGATCGCTACGGTTAGTGGATACCATGGATCAGAGAGATTCAAGCTAATCAAACTCCGGGCAACCCTTGTTTGATTATACTTGTGTACAACCTTTATCTCTTTATGTATGAATAGTGACCCTCTGACAATGATCAAAAACATTCCAAATAACTGTAATGATCGCTACTGTCGATTGGTATATAGAGAGCAAACCGACGATCATTCAAAATTTAAAGTTACCGCTAACCTCAGCGCCATCATCGTTGACAGATATCTCTCTGAGATGATAGCTTCTCTTTAGATTCTGATTGCACCGGTGGAATTGGAATTGGAATTAATGAGACAACTTTTCAGTTGTTATCCGAGAGATAGCGGTCAACGATGAAGACAACCTGAAAACAACCGGATACCATGGATCAGAGAGATTCAAGCTAATTAAACTCTATATCTCAAGTCGGTGCAAGTTATGTTGTAGCTCATATGTTATTATCTCTTCTCTTATTCTCTCTTTCTCAAGTTCTCGATGGATTATTGCTCTCATATCATGGATCAGAGAGATTTAAGCTAATTAAACTCATATCTCACTGTAATGATCAAGAATATTCCAAATAACTGTATAATTTAAGCTTTTGTTTAATTAATTTAGCAACAGTCCAAATAACTGTAATGATCGCTACGGTTAGTGGATACCATGGATCAGAGAGATTCAAGCTAATCAAACTCCGGGCAACCCTTGTTTGTGTAACATCGCAAAATTTTCACCCAATTTTGATACGAAAAAGCCCTTATTTTAATTCTACACTAATGTACCCGAGTCTATATTTATTTTCCCTAACTCGCAACCTATATATATATATATATATAAATATATATGTGTGTATATAATGCATTTTTTTTTCTTTCTAATAATAAAAGGAAAACAAATAATTTGATTATTTCATTCATAACCCATTCCTTGTATTTCTGAGCCCAAATTTAAACCCAAACCTGAGCCCACCAAACCTTCGGCCCACCTGAATCCGGCCCAATAAGCTTCCCCTCCTTGTAGTTTGCTGTTATAAAAAAAAAAACCTTGCTGCCCACACGATTCGAACCCGAGCCCCCCCCACTCACAACACACGCGCCTTCACCAACTGAGCTGCACATTGTATTTGAATTATAGCGGAACCTAATTATATTTAATACCTTCTTAACGCGTCCCTCTCTTTCTTCCTGTGCACGAGCAGCAGCAGTTACGGGCATTACTTCCTTTTGACCAGCCAATTCACCTAATTTAGGGAAGATTAATCCAATTCATTGCTGTTGACTTACCTTCCTAATCACCCCGCGTCCATTACAACGATCAATCATCGCTTAAACATTCCAATTATACGTAAATCACGCGTGAGTTTTAAAATCGAGTCAAACCTTCCAATCATGCAACCCAGATCCTATCCCTATAAATTGGACATTGCAAATCAGTGACAACTCGCCGAAATCCTTCCCTCAACCCTCTATTTCTGTAATAATTCATCCTTAGAAGTGTTTTTGTTTCGCGTTTGACTTATATGTTGACCAAGCAAATACACACGATTCGTGTTTGTAAGTAATGTTTTCCTTATGGGTTTTAATCTTCGGCATGTACACAACAATAACCCTAAGGTTAATTGGGTTATTGTTGTGTAATCTGATCAATTGCAAATCTAGGGCTTGAATGTGTTAATTTGGGGAAGAACACAAATTTTTATACGATATATATATTAAACAAACTGAATCCTAATACAACCACAGGTCTAGACCAAGTGGTTGTGTTGAGACCTTGTTACCCAGCACACGCAGGTTCGAGACCCGGCCTGAACCCTTTTTTGTTTTCTTTTCCTTAATTCCATTTCTTTTTACAAATCAATATTATATTTATACATTTAAAACTTATAAATTCATTTTTAAATATCAAAACTATTTTATAAATTCCAAAAAAATTATATTTGTTTAAGCTGAGATAAAAGTTGTATTTACAATTTTTATTTTTCAGAAATTCATTTATTTAATATTTATAATAATTAAATCATTTTTATGCTATTATATTTATAAAAATCCATTTATATATCAAAACAATTTTATTAAATTCTCCAAAATTTATCCTGACTTTTTATAGAGTTAAACTTTACTGAAATAATTTTTAATTCAGTAAAATCATTTATTTTATATTTTTAATCAATTTTTGTTAGTTTTAATCATAATTAAATCATAATAAATACAATTTTCATCATTTTTGCACCAAAATTTTATACAAATTATTTTTAACCATTTAGAACAGAAATATGATTTTTAAAATAGAAATTCTTTAATTTTAGTATTTTTGAATATTAAAGTTAAATATTGACTATTTATAATAAATAGATTTATTAATCTATTTTAAAGAAAATAATTTTATAAAAATTATTTTTACACTTTGAACACATTCTTGTAACCATCTTAAGTTTAAATTTCATAAAAAGATTTTTAGTTATTTATTTACTAAATTTCTCTCAATTGGCGAATATTTTTAATAATAATCAAACAAGCATCTATCCCCAATTCGAAGCCCTAGAACTTAAACATTTGTAGACTTGTTAGACTTAGACATATTTATTACCTCATTTTAGGGTGATACTTGATACATTTGGTCAACGCATTTCTCAACAGATATAACATTTTACCAAGGTGAGTTTTACATAGCCCCTTTTCTATTTATCACCATTTTTGGGGTGAAACATGTTTATAACATCATCATTGCAATTCAATCATCAATGTGTCTATGTGTTTTCTATGTTGCATTATGTCTTGAGCATGATTAGAGTAAGCACCATTCTAGCATAATCATTAACATTGATCCAGCCGGCGGTATACATTGATAGATCTATTGGACTGACAATCCCACCCGGATACGTGCCTCCTACAAAGGTTACGTGGGTGTTTGTTATCGTATAACATATTGGACCATGAGCGTATGGTATGTATCATTTTATAACAGTCATCAGGGTTGATTATGCACTCGATTTATTTCTAGTATGTTCTCACATATGGACTAGATTGACATGACACATGAATTGCACATCATTTTTATTCAATTATCAAAAACCTATGTAATTCTCACCAACTTTTGTTGACCCAAAACATTTTCAACTTAACATGTTTCAGGTCCTACTTGCTTGAAGAATTGCTTGAAGATATGTGCATAGTTTATTCAATTTGATGTACGAATTCTTGTAGAACAATTGTATGTAATTTATTTAAATCATATAATGAAATCTATTATTTACCATGAGCTATTGAACAATCATCAATACGTGACATCCCGATGTTTCCGCCATCGGTTGGGGTGTTACAGATTGGTATCAGAGCCATGGTTATAGGGAATTAGGTTATTAGAATAATAATCTAGTCTATAACCATAGGATTTAACAAGTACTTGCTTCCTTTGCTTGCTATTCTCTATCTCCTACTTCTTATCCCTACTATCATCCCTACAAGAAGGTTGCTCTCCAACAGTGGATCTACTCTTAGACTAATAAGACAAAATCCTCAGGTTTAACCTGAACCACCTTGAGATCTCGTCGAAGTTCTAGATTTTAATAACGAACACGTGCAATCTGGAAGGGTGAACGCCTGTATTCTGAGTCTTCTGTCTAGGCTGGCATTGCGCATATATCCCAATCAGACGAGGGACCCGGATGCCTACCTGGGAATTCTCGGGATGAGTGTTCACTTATAGGCTAAAGCATGTCTTCATATGTTATTAGAATCTGGAATCTTTGATAAGTCAACGTTTTCGTTTATTCGTTTTAATTAATGAATAAATGATTACATTCCTTACATTACCTCATTCATTTCATGCCACATTGAACCTTCATGGTGTCCCTTACGGATCATGTCTCCACGTCGTAGCACCCGCAATAACAATGGTGAGAACCAAGAGGAAAGTAACAACAACCACAACACCAACCACAACAACAACAAAAACAACAAAGGTGTTGATGCCCAACTAACTGCAATTATTCACAACCCTACTCAGGTTACTAATCCTAATCATCCTGGTAATTATGCTATAAATGTGGAAACCCAAATCACTACCGTAACCGATGCCCTAAGTCCCACCATTTAAATGTTGGTTGCTTTTAATTCTATGACGCTTTTTGATTCAAGTAATAAATTCTAGTATTATCACAACATCTGTGTGCATGCTTGTTTGAATGAAAACTAATTGCTATATCTATAATCATACTTACTTACTTTTACAACAATTAGTTGACTACCAAACAATCTACTCAACGATTGGTGCAGGTCATCATGTCTTTCCAACAGTCGGGGAGAGGCCCTACCACCTGCTCAACGACTGGTGGAGACTATCAGACCTGCTCAACAATCGGTAGAGTCATAGAAGGACACAAAACCTTAATGTAAGGTAAATTGGCGATTGCGGTCCGGAACGTAATCATGAATTTACAGGTACGTTAAGGTAGTGTGAAATTTTATCAAGGTTTTCAGTAGTTGACCAATTGTAAACCTAGCGTTTCTCTTAACTTCGGGACGAAGTTCCTAAAAGTAGGGGAGACTGTAACATCGCAAAATTTTCACCCAATTTTGATACGAAAAAGCCCTTATTTTAATTCTACACTAATGTACCCGAGTCTATATTTATTTTCCCTAACTCGCAACCTATATATATATATATATATATATAAATACATATGTGTGTATATAATGCATTTTTTTTTCTTTCTAATAATAAAAGGAAAACAAATAATTTGATTATTTCATTCATAACCCATTCCTTGTATTTCTGAGCCCAAATTTAAACCCAAACCTGAGCCCACCAGACCTTCGGCCCACCTGAATCCGGCCCAATAAGCTTCCCCTCCTTGTAGTTTGCTGTTATAAAAAAAAAAACCTTGCTGCCCACACGATTCGAACCCGAGCCCCCCCACTCACAACACACGCGCCTTCACCAACTGAGCTGCACATTGTATTTGAATTATAGCGGAACCTAATTATATTTAATACCTTCTTAACGCGTCCCTCTCTTTCTTCCTGTGCACGAGCAGCAGCAGTTACGGGCATTACTTCCTTTTGACCAGCCAATTCACCTAATTTAGGGAAGATTAATCCAATTCATTGCTGTTGACTTACCTTCCTAATCACCCCGCGTCCATTACAACGATCAATCATCGCTTAAACATTCCAATTATACGTAAATCACGCGTGAGTTTTAAAATCGAGTCAAACCTTCCAATCATGCAACCCAGATCCTATCCCTATAAATTGGACATTGCAAATCAGTGACAACTCGCCGAAATCCTTCCCTCAACCCTCTATTTCTGTAATAATTCATCCTTAGAAGTGTTTTTGTTTCGCGTTTGACTTATATGTTGACCAAGCAAATACACACGATTCGTGTTTGTAAGTAATGTTTTCCTTATGGGTTTTAATCTTCGGCATGTACACAACAATAACCCTAAGGTTAATTGGGTTATTGTTGTGTAATCTGATCAATTGCAAATCTAGGGCTTGAATGTGTTAATTTGGGGAAGAACACAAATTTTTATACGATATATATATTAAACAAACTGAATCCTAACACAACCACAGGTCTAGACCAAGTGGTTGTGTTGAGACCTTGTTACCCAGCACACGCAGGTTCGAGACCCGGCCTGAACCCTTTTTTGTTTTCTTTTCCTTAATTCCATTTCTTTTTACAAATCAATATTATATTTATACATTTAAAACTTATAAATTCATTTTTAAATATCAAAACTATTTTATAAATTCCAAAAAAATTATATTTGTTTAAGCTGAGATAAAAGTTGTATTTACAATTTTTATTTTTCAGAAATTCATTTATTTAATATTTATAATAATTAAATCATTTTTATGCTATTATATTTATAAAAATCCATTTATATATCAAAACAATTTTATTAAATTCTCCAAAATTTATCCTGACTTTTTATAGAGTTAAACTTTACTGAAATAATTTTTAATTCAGTAAAATCATTTATTTTATATTTTTAATCAATTTTTGTTAGTTTTAATCATAATTAAATCATAATAAATACAATTTTCATCATTTTTGCACCAAAATTTTATACAAATTATTTTTAACCATTTAGAACAGAAATATGATTTTTAAAATAGAAATTCTTTAATTTTAGTATTTTTGAATATTAAAGTTAAATATTGACTATTTATAATAAATAGATTTATTAATCTATTTTAAAGAAAATAATTTTATAAAAATTATTTTTACACTTTGAACACATTCTTGTAACCATCTTAAGTTTAAATTTCATAAAAAGATTTTTAGTTATTTATTTACTAAATTTCTCTCAATTGGCGAATATTTTTAATAATAATCAAACAAGCATCTATCCCCAATTCGAAGCCCTAGAACTTAAACATTTGTAGACTTGTTAGACTTAGACATATTTATTACCTCATTTTAGGGTGATACTTGATACATTTGGTCAACGCATTTCTCAACAGATATAACATTTTACCAAGGTGAGTTTTACATAGCCCCTTTTCTATTTATCACCATTTTTGGGGTGAAACATGTTTATAACATCATCATTGCAATTCAATCATCAATGTGTCTATGTGTTTTCTATGTTGCATTATGTCTTGAGCATGATTAGAGTAAGCACCATTCTAGCATAATCATTAACATTGATTCAGCCGGCGGTATACATTGATAGATCTATTGGACTGACAATCCCACCCGGATACGTGCCTCCTACAAAGGTTACGTGGGTGTTTGTTATCGTATAACATATTGGACCATGAGCGTATGGTATGTATCATTTTATAACAGTCATCAGGGTTGATTATGCACTCGATTTATTTCTAGTATGTTCTCACATATGGACTAGATTGACATGACACATGAATTGCACATCATTTTTATTCAATTATCAAAAACCTATGTAATTCTCACCAACTTTTGTTGACCCAAAACATTTTCAACTTAACATGTTTCAGGTCCTACTTGCTTGAAGAATTGCTTGAAGATATGTGCATAGTTTATTCAATTTGATGTACGAATTCTTGTAGAACAATTGTATGTAATTTATTTAAATCATATAATGAAATCTATTATTTACCATGAGCTATTGAACAATCATCAATACGTGACATCCCGATGTTTCCGCCATCGGTTGGGGTGTTACAGTTTGATTATACTTGTGTACAACCTTTATCTCTTTATGTATGAATAGTGACCCTCTGACAATGATCAAAAACATTCCAAATAACTGTAATGATCGCTACTGTTGATTGGTATATAGAGAGCAAGCCGACGATCATTCAAAATTTAAAGTTACCGCTATCCTCAGCGCCATCATCGTTGACAGATATCTCTCTGAGATGATAGCTTCTCTTTAGATTCTGATTGCACCGGTGGAATTGGAATTGGAATTAATGAGACAACTTTTCAGTTGTTATCCGAGAGATAGCGGTCAACGATGAAGACAACCTGAAAACAACCGGATACCATGGATCAGAGAGATTCAAGCTAATTAAACTCATATCTCAAGGTGGACTTAAGCACCTGAACGGGAAGTTGAAATTTTGAATGATGTTCGTCGACTGCACCGAACACACTACAATTATTCACTATTTTATACATACAACACAACTTCATCGTTGAACGTACTGTCTTCTTTGATCTTGATCTTCACACTTGCTTTTGACAAATCCATTGTTGTTTCCATAGACATTCAAGCAAACAAACAAACAAAAAGATGTTCGATCGGTCTGTGGCAATCCCTTAACTAGTACTACCTAAATTCAAAAGGAGGCAAATCGTTTGAAATGGTGAATACATCTTCTTTTGACAGAATTGGGATCATAGGTTGACCAACTTGTCATAGAGTTTTGACTTCCCATATATGCTTGTTTTGTATCTGGTTCCATGTTGTTTGGATGATTTGCATGGAGGGTTAGAGAAGGGGAAGAGAGAAAGTTAAGGAATATTATATAGGAATTGGAGAAGTATTTAATATATAATGTGAAAGTAATTAATGCTTATTTAAAGGGTGGGAAATGTGCCTAGGGAGTTACGTGCATTATCTAGTATTGAAACTTGAGATTAAATAATATATTAATACATCAATGGACTACACTCACGGTATGTGCATCACGTATTTTCATTCTTTCCTTGATCTGCAATATCTGAAAATTATCATTTCTTGACATGCTTGGTAACACCTTGATCTGCAATATTTGAAAATTATCATTTCTTGACATGCTTGGTAACACCTTGATCTGTAATATCTGAAAATTATCATTTCTCGAAAAGTAGTTAAAAACACTTAAAAATGAATTAAAAACAATTGTTGCGAGGTAGGTTTAGTCGGAGGACCACGTACAATGATTCATCAAAGTTGTACAAAGCTGGATGTTTTTACTGGAAAACCAAAACGAGCAATTAATGAAGCGAAACGGAGAGATATAATTTTCTTGGCTTGGAAACAACTTAAAAGAACCAAAAATGAATTAAAATTATTTTTTGGTGATTAACAGATAATTTTAAAGAATTAAAAGAAATTCAAATTTTTTTTAAAAAAAGGCCAAAGCACCTCGCTTTGGTCAAAGCGAGGAGCTTTAGTGCCTCGCTTTGACCAAAGCGAGGTGCTTTAGTGGTTTGATTAGACCACAGGCGCCTCGCTTTGACCAAAGCGAGGTGCTTTGGCCTTTTTTAAAAAAATTTGAATTTCATTTAATTCTTTAAAATTATCTGTTAATCACCAAAAAATAATTTTAATTCATTTTTGGTTCTTTTAAGTTGTTTTCAAGCCAAGAAAATTATAACTCTCCGTTTCGCTTCGTTAATTGCTCGTTTTGGTTTTCCAGTAAAAACATCCAGCTTTGTACAACTTTGATGAATCATTGTACGTGGTCCTCCGACTAAACCTAACTCGCAACAATTGTTTTTAATTCATTTTTAAGTGTTTTTAATTACTTTTCGAGAAATGATAATTTTCAGATATTACAGATCAAGGTGTTACCAAGCATGTCAAGAAATGATAATTTTCAAATATTGCAGATCAAACATTTAAAGATATATTAACAAACATTTAAAAATAACTTTTCATGCAAAGCAGGTAAAATTCATTGTACAAACCGACGATCATTCAAAATTTAAAGTTACCGCTAACCTCTGTGCCATCATCGACTACAGCAAACCGACGATCTTCCTCCACGGCACTCCTAATGGGCCTCTCTTTATTTCACGGTACGATTTGTGTTTTTGTTGCTTTATAAATAATAAGTTTTGTGTTTATCAAACCCTAACGTCTGAGCAATGATTTATTAAATCGTTTTACTAATTTCCGATTCTTGATACTTTCATAAATCGTTTTACTAATTTCCGATTCTTGATAATAACAAATTATTATAATAATAAAACAAAGGAACTAAATTACAAATATAATAAAAAAATAATAATAATAATAATGTAATATAGTCATTGTTAATGCTCAAAAAAGTCAACCTTTGTTGACTCATAGGAGTCTTGAAGACGAAATGAATTTTAAAGATACTTGAAACAAGGTATGGATATGGAGAATAAATATTTGACTATACGTGGTTGATGATGTCAAGTTTAAGTCGTTGATTCATTTAGAAATCGAAAACGCCTATCGTTGTAGCTCATATGTTATTATCTCTTCTCTTATTCTCTGTTTCTCTAGTTCTCGATGGATTATTGCTCTCATATCGACTCTCACAATTATTCACAATTTTATACATACAACACACCTTCATCGTTGACCGTAATGATCAGGAACATTCCAAATAACTGTATAATTTCGTACAAGATTCCTATGCAAGCAAGTCAAATTCAGTTGTTAGACCAACTTGAGATATGAGTTTGATTAGCTTGAATCTCTTTGATCCATGGTATCCAGTCTTCTTGATCTTCATCTTCACACTTGCTTTTGAAAAACGTCTGGCTGACCTGAAGTTCCTTTGCAACCAGGTAAAAAGGAACTACGTTGCAAATATAAAAATCCATCACATCACGATTATACTCTTTATGTATGAATAGTGACCCTCTGGAAAACCTACCTCTGTTTTGAATTTGTTACTTCCATAGAGAAGTTATCAATCTCACTGTAATAATCAATAGTATTCCAAATAACTGTATAATTTAAGCTTTTGTTTAACTAATTTAGCAACAGTCCAAATAACTGTAATGATCGTTACGGTTAGTGGATACCATGGATCAGAGAGATTCAAGCTAATCAAACTCCGGGCAACCCTTGTTTAATTATACTCGTGTACAGCCTTTATCAGGTTCTTTTGGCCACAGGTACAGAAAGGTTATAAATGTTCATGTCATTTCAGGTTGCCTTCATCGTTGACCGATATCTCTCCGATAACAACCCTTGTTTTGATTATGCTCTTTATGTATGAATAGTGACCCTCTGACAATGATCAGAAACATTCCAAAATTTAAAGTTACCACTAACCTCTGCGCCATCATCGTTGACAGATATCTCTCTGAGATGATAGCTTCTCTTCAGATTCTGATTGCACCGGTGGAATTGGAATTGGAATTAATGAGACAACTTTTCAGTTGTTATCCGAGAGATAGTGGTCAACGATGGAGACAACCTGAAAACAACCGGATACCATGGATCAGAGAGATTCAAGCTAATTAAACTCATATCTCAAGCCGGTGCAAGTTATGTTGTAGCATCTTTGATCATCTTCTTTGTAATTACTTTTTATTGTTTCGGGTTCCCTTCCATCGTTGACAGATATCTCTTTGAGATGATAAAGGTAGATCATGGAAAGTTGAACTCAAGAAAACAAAGATGAAACCGATTGTTAAAAGTATCAAGACTATGAAATTAGTAAAACAACTGAATTTTACTTGCTTGCATGAAAAGTTCAATTTCAGTTCAAACTTTTCAAACACCTGCAACATCTCAAGAGTCGAGGTCCTCTGAAAAAGACATCGTACAATGATTTGGACTTGCAAATATTTGGACTTGACAGATATCTCTCTGAGATGATAGCTTCCCTTCAGATTCTGAAAGTGGATACCATGGATCAGAGAGATTCAAGCTAATTAAACTCATAGGTAAGAACATTGTGGATGAGGATTGTTTATCTTCCCATTGATTTCAAGTATGTTGCCAAATAACTGTTCAATTTCAGCTTTTGTTTAACTATTTTAGCAACTTCCATAGAGAAGTTATCAATCTCACTTCTCACTGTCCATGTTTACCTTCAACGTCCAACGGTAATGAGTAACCTATACACCTCTACAATGATGTGATTTGTTTTTAGATAAGGAGGTATATGTACAATGAACTTTTTACGCTAAATAAAACCGATTAATGGCAGGTTTGCCAGAGGGTCACTATTCATACACGCAACTTTTTGCTCTAGTGGTGTGCTCTACCTTTTTGACAAACACCTGGCTAACCTGTCCAATTATCAATCTCACTGGCAATCATCCGCTGCATGCTTTTCGCAGACTTCACTGAAAAGAACCCTAGTAGTGGTTTTCATCTCTTTACCTGTAAACTCATATCTCAAGTCGGTCTAACAACTGAATTTGACTTGCTTGCATAGGAATCTTGTACGAAATCATTCTCACATGAATATCCTTTGATGAATGTATTAGGGGTTGGAAACTCTGAAGACCAATGACCCTCTAGCAAACCTCCGTTAAGGTCTTCAGAGTTTCCATGGGAAGGTAAACATATATAACATTCTCTTCTTCTTCCCTTACAAATCACTTTGCCATTAATACAAATCACATTGTGCATGACATTACATTCTGCATGTGTCATTTCATAACTTGCACCGGCTTGAGATATGAGTTTAGTTAGCTTAAATCTCTCTGATCCATTGTATCCACTTTCAACTAAATCTTTCTCTGATATACTCTATATCAACCGAAATTGAGTATCATCAATCTGGTATTAGTGGTTGGAAACTGTGATGAAAAAGCTGGTGTGTGTTGAACAAGAAGATGATCAAGGATGCTACAACATAACTTGCACCGGCTTGAGATATGAGTTTAGTTAGCTTGAATCTCTCTGATCCATGATATGAGAGCAATAATCCATCGAGAACTGGAGAAACAGAGAATAAGAGAAGAGATAATAACATATGAGCAACAATGGGGCCGATTGGTTTTGGAAGCTACAGCATAAGTTGCACAGGCTACTTTTCAGTTGTTATCAGACGAGGACTTGCCTGTTGTAACGTTTCGCATTTAAATAAATGTACGTTACGGATTTAAAACGACAAGTCATATTATTATTATTTTTGGTGATATTTTGAACCCCAATACAATGATAATTATTCATATATATATATATATATATATATATATATATAGAGAGAGAGAGATTTATAATAATAATAATAATAATTTTCAAGTTTTTATAAAATATATATATATATATATATATATATATATATATATATATATATATATAACAACACTACATCATGACCCAAGTCCAAACCTCCCTTTTACCTTTAGAAATTCCGGAGCCCAGGGTCATCAGCCCACAAAACCCGGCCCAACAGCTTTGGTCCGGCCCACTAACCACCCTTCTCCCCCTTCACTGTTTTTAAAAGAAAAACAACAAAAAATGATGTCCCAGCCGGGTTTCGAACCGGAGTCAACCACACACCACACACATGCACTAACCAACTGGGCCACAACAAATCTTATGGTTTATCCCAATTTAAATTATATTAATGGCCTTATTAGCTCCTGCTACTGCACGCTGCTATGAACCAGCGCGCAAACAGCTCCCATTTCCTCCACATTTGACTTTAGATTGAATGTAAATCTGGAAATAACTGATTAATTGGTGCGTGTTATGGTATTGACAAGGTAATACACGCATTTTACCCTTAAAAACATTCCAAATCAGGGATAATTTACACGTGAGTTTTAATGACGGGTCAACATACCAATTCGAGGATCCAGACAAAACCACTATAAATTAGACATCACATCACCTCCTAAACTCGCCGATCTCTCTCTCTCTCTTCACCTCCAATTTCTGGGTTAAACCATCTTTCAAAGCTTTTGATCGCATAGTTGACTTTTCTGTTGACTGATTATTAAACACGAATTAAGCCTTGTAAGTTCTTCTTTTTTTGATGGGTTATGATCATCGGCCATTACACAACAATAACCCTATGATCAATTGGGTTATTGTTGTGTAAATCAGAGTATTGGAAAATTAGGGCTCATAATTGAAAGATTTGGGGAAGAACACTAAGAACATCTATCATATTTATTTTAAACAGATGCAACTCAACACAACCACTGATCCTGATCAAGTGGTTGTGTTGTTGGTTTGTTACCCAGCAGATGCGGGTTCAATTCCCTGCAACCACAACTCTTTTTTTTTATTTGTTTTGTTTTCTTTAACAAACAAATATATTTCCTTATTTTTTTTAAAAAAATTATTTTAAATACCAAAACTCTTTTAAAAATTCTACAAAAATTATCTTATATTAATCTGATGTAAAAGTTCAACTTACAATTTTTAGTTTTCAAAAATTTATTTATTTAATATATATAATAAATAAATCAAGTTTATTCTATTTTATTTATAAAAATCTATAAAAATATCAAAACGATCTTATTAATTTCCACAAAAATTATTCTGAGTTTATATAATGATAAAATTTTCTGAAATGATTTTTAATTCTGAAAAATCATTTATTTAATATTTTTAATCAATTTTTGTTAGTTTTAATCATAATTAAATCATAATAAATCCAATTTTTAATATTTTTGCACCAAAATTTTATACAAATTATTTCTGATTATTTAAAACAGAAATATAAATTTTAAACTTATAATTCTTAAATTTTAATATTTTTAAATATTAAAGTTAAATTTTGACAATTTGTTATAAATAGAACTAATATTCTATTTTAAAGAAAATAATTTTGTAAAAATTATTTTTACACTTTAAACCCATTATTATGACCATCTTATATTTAAATTCCCTAAAAAGATTTTTATTTATTCATTTATTAATATTCCCTCTATTATCAAACATTTTTTATATTAATCAAACGAGCATTTATTTCCAATTCGAAGCCCTAGAACTTATACATTTGTAGACTTGATAGACTTAGACATATTTATTACCTTATTATAGGGTGATACTTGATACATTTGGGCAACACCATTATTCAATTTTTCAACCGATATAACATTTTGCTAAGGTGAGTTTTACATAGCCCCTTTTCTATTTATCACCATTTTTGGGGTGAAACATGTTACAACATTATTTATGCAATTCAATCATCAATGTGTCTATGTGTATTTCTATGTTGCATTATGTCTTGAACATGACTAGGGTAAGCACAATTCTAGCATAAACATTCATCAGCCAAACGGTATACATTGATAGATCTATTGGACTGACAATCCCACCCGGATACGTGCCTCCTACAAAGGTTGCGTGGGTGTTTGTTACTGCAATATAAACGAGTGAACCATGAGCGTATGGGATGTACCACAATACAACAGTCACAATGGTTGATTATGCACTCGATTTACTTTTAGTATGTTTTCACATATGGACTAGATTGCCATGACACATGAATTGCACAACAATTTTATTCGATCATCAAAACCTATGTAATTCTCACCAACTTTTGTTGACCCAAAATAATTTCAACTCAACATGTTTCAGGTTCTACTTGCTTGAAGATTTGATTTGATGCTTGAAGATGTTTGCATAGTTTTATTCAATTTGATGTACAAATTCTTAGAACAATTGTATGTAACTTATTTAATGAAATCTATTATTTACCATGAGCTACTGAACAATCATCAATACGTGACATCCCGATGTTTCCGCCATCGGTTGGGGTGTTACACCTGTGTTGCCGCATTTAATGAAATTTAACGTTGAGGGTTTTCATGCAAGCGAGAGATATCTGTCAATGACAATGTTGAGGGTTATTACTTTGTTTTTTAATTTTTTTTTAACTTTTTATTATTATTAAATTAAAAAAAAACAACTCAAAACATCAAAAAACTACCAAAATAAATTACCCCCTCCAAGCGCCTCGCTTAGGCCTAAGCGAGGCGCCTGGGAGCTAAATTCGAGGAGGTCTGACCCTCGTACTAACCTCCTCGAATTCAGCTCCCAATCGCCTCGCTTAGGCCTAAGCGAGGCGCTTGGATGGGGTTTAAATAGAAGGTGGGGGTTTAAATATAACCACCCTTGTTTTATTATCACTATATATATATATGATTTGAATTTGTTTTCACTTGTGTAAACGTTAAAAAAAATTTGGTTTTTTGGACAGTTGTAATTTTATTTTTATTTTTTTTAATTTTTTACTTATTTTTTTTAACTTTCAACACATTTTATACATTTGGTGTGGGAGCATGTGGTCATCTACAAACACGAATTTTTGGTACTTGTATTCTTTGGTGTGTGACCTACGTGGTGTAATGGAGGGAATATTTTGTGGGGCCCTAAAAAACACGAATGAAATCTTTTTTTCCATTGTCCTTCAAATGGAAAAAATTAATCGTACATAAGTTGAAAAAAAGGGACCCCATGTGGGGAATAAAAAATGGGGTCCACATACACACACATTTTTGGTACTTTTTTCAAGTGTCCGTATTTATTTTTAATTTTTTTTTATATGTTTTACACCGAAAAAAAAGAAAATGGCACACACACCTTATCGTATCTTGTTTTACATCGGGTAAACCCCTTGTATTTTTATTTTTTGATTGTTTTTATTATTTTCTACACCTCATAGGAAAAAAATGGGGCACACACATACCCCTTTTGACATTTTTGGTTTTCCCCCGGGTTAAACTTGCTACCACCACATGCCATTTGTTAACCATTAGTAATAACATTTATATGGATACCATTGTCAACCATTACAATAATATCCTAAAAAAACCACCAAAAAACACAAAAACCATAAAAAATGTTTTCCAATGACCGTTAAATAACACATCAGACACTACCACGCCAGACCCGGTCGTTGTAAATGTTTATAGATGACAACAAGAGGCTTGCATCATATTGCTTCCTCAAAATGTCGAGCTGTGTTTGCTTTCGCTTCCCATTAAGGCTAAACCCACATCTGAACGGCACGGAAGGTCAACAATAATTTTCCTTGTGCCTCATCACGAACACGCCGCAGTCGCAAGTGTTCTTCGTAGTGGCCCAGGGAAGTTGTACGCGGCGTATGCTGCACGAGCGGATCGCTGCTGCCTTTGGGTGATCTACTATGTCAAGGTAATCAGCAACGATGTGTTTCTGAGAGAAAAACAGTTTTTTAGAGCTAATAAAATCAGAGCGCCCATCGTATAGAAGGAAAACAAAAAACTTACCACTTTGAACGGCGTGCTTTTTTTCAATGTGACATTGCTCTCCGATAGTACCATAGGCGACTTCCTCGGTACAACGTTGTTTATCGCGCAAACGTCATCATTCTTCAAATCAAACACCAACAGGTAGTAATGTTCGTTTTCCAACACCGACATAAAAACCATATCAACTATGAGCAGATTCAGTTGTGCCTCGTCCCCACTCAGCGCGCCCAGCAGACCATTCCTAAAAGAGGCAACTCGACTGCCCCCAGGGTCGTCACCCAGCTTTAACATCCACGAGACCTGGAAAAAAAACCCCACCCACCACACATCCATGCTTAGGGCCACATTTACAAAAAGTAAAAAAAGAAAATAAACTAAAAAGGCATAAAAAGAAAGGCAGTTTAACTCACTATTGTACTAGTAGCTATAAACAAGCGACGCACTCCCCCGCCGGCCGGTACATCGGGTCATGGTTGAGGACATTCACCCACGCGTCAACAACTGCACCGTACAACCTTCTGCCTATCGCCAACGACTGCAGTAGCGGTGCCTCAGTACAGAACCCATATCGATCTTCAAACAGCACATACCTGCCCGTTTTTTTCATATGTTAACACATTTTCTTGGGTGTGTGCATGTTTCAGGAAAAAAAAAGGGAAAAAAAATAGTAAAGCGGAAAAACCTCTTATGGGTAATACTCTGTAGGGTCAATGTCCGCCTCATCTACAACGGCCCCGGCAGTCTTTTTCCTTCAAAAAAGGTAAAAAGAACAAAAAAAAAAAAAAAACGGTCAAAAACAAAAACAAGAAAACAAAGTATCCGTCATAAAAACGAAAACCGCCAACGTAAATAAGAAATTTTGTTATGTTTCCGTTTTCTTGCTTCGATGGTCGCCTGTTCCATCAACTCTGTCTTCTCAGTTGTTCTAAAAAGGAAATCTCACTCCAGCAGCTCCCTCCTCGTACACTTCGTGGGTATTTCATCACCACTATTCAACACGACGGGTAACCGCACAACCATACTCCTGGATGGGCCCGGCGTACAACTGCGTTTAACGCAACAACAGTGCTAGTGTTTATTGCTACGCTAGCCGTTGGCCCCACAGATACACTGCCCACTGTACCCTGCACTGTGAACAGGAGACAAATCATTTTACACCAGTGTAAAAAAGGAGAGAAAACAAAGGCCAACCAGGAAAAATCTTACTATGTTCAACCCGGGCTGCTGCCTCTAAAAGATTCGCATTAGCTTCATTCACCTCATCCCGGCCCGCATTCACCGAATCTGCTGGTTCCTGGGTTAGCCCCAAGCTAAATGTTGGTCGACCTATATCAGCAATAACGCTGGTTTCCTTCTTGCTAAACCGGCTGAACTGTCTGATGTGTTGGTGAAAACATCTTGTTAATATGTTAGTTTTGTATATATTTTAGTCTTTTATTGTGTGCTTTTAGTCGGTCTTAATTGTTTATTAGTGCGTTTGTGTTTTGTAGGTGTTCGTGGATAATTGGCTCAAAACAAAAGAATTTTAATCGAGACACAAACACTTGAGAGCAGGTGTTCATGGACGTTGAAGCGTAGACGAGAAATTTTGGTCGAGCAAAGAACACCCAAGTTGAATAATAATAATAATGTAATTAAAATAAAAAAAAAAAAAGAAAGTTGGAAGTGTGACTTTATGTCACGTGGCCTAGGCCCATAATGGGTGATTATTATTGGTGGCATTATTTTATAAGGATGTTTTTGAAGGTCAACAGAATTGAAAGGAAGGCTGCGCCTTCTTGGCTGCACAAGGATATTTTAATTTCGAGAGGACACACACTTTGAAGGGATACATCGCACAATAGTATTTACAGAGATGATCGCACGAATAGAAAAACAAAGAGGAGTCATGCACACGACCAAGATGCAAGGCTAAATCTTTTGTGACTTCCTCTAGATGAATGGTTCAATTAGGTTTTGCACTATTTTCTATTTATTTTCAGTATTGGATTGTGTTTTTGTGTGATGACAAGCATATAAAACATTATTGATGCATTAGTTAAGCAAACAATTGATTTGTGTTTTGAGTCCTTTCTTTACAACTTGTTCGGTTGATGACAAAACTTAGTAACGGGTTGGGTGACATAAAGAGGGTTGACTTGACGCTTACAATTGGGTAGATAATAGGTTTGATGACAAGAACTTGTGCTACTAGTTAATTAATTAATTTCCAGAACCATGTCTATGTGGTTCCCAATCTATAAACTGAAAACTGTGTGAAACCTAGAACCTGAAATTTAGAGGGAGTTACTTCTTTATTATTATTGTTTTTTTTATTCGAATCACTTACTAAACTTTTTCAAGCAAAACATCATTCTACTTCATAATATATTATTTTTAATTAATTAGTTTTACTAATAAAATTGCTATCAACACTAACCACATACTCCTCGTGGTTCGACAACCCTACTTCCTATACTGCAGTCAGTTGTAGCTAAGGAGTAGTTTTTATTAAGTTTTTGATTAGCACTTCGACACGCGATTAAAATGGCGCCGTTGCCGGGGAGTGCGTGCGCTTAGTGTTTATAGTTTTAGTTGTCTTTAGTTTTAGAAAAAAAAAATTAAAAAAAAAAAAACCCCCCAAAAAAAAAATATAGTATCTTTTCTTGTTTATTTACTTTTTGTTCTTTATTTAGTTATTTTTCTTTGTTCAGTACTACGCTGGTTTTCTTGTTTCTGTGTGTGCAGGTTACTTTACTTGTATGCACCATACACGAAGGTCGGGGAAAACATCACCTTTGATTTTTGATTCGCAGATTGAGAGAACTGCCAGAAGAAACCGATCCCTTCACCACCCTAATCACACCATGAGTATTCACAACCATCACAGCATCCCCAAGGATGCACTTCCTCAAAATCCACTACCACCTATTCCACCCATTCCACCACAACCACCAAACCCACCACCAGTACCACAATTCCAACCGGCCCGAAACACCCGACCAGTCATACCACAGCAGCAGCAAAACCTTGAAAATCAACAGCTGCATCGCATCCCTCAATGGTTTGATGAGGAGAGTTTTCACAGTACATGGCAGACTGACTGGGACAGAGAATCTGAGCATGAGGAATATGACGGCAGATATGCCGACGTCAGGTATGATGATTTTGATCAGGATGGGTTCGACTTGCATCCTAGGCGTCCAATCCCACGTAATCAGGTATATCACTTTAATCAAGGGAACCGGGTTGGGAGGCAAAGGGTAAATAACCAGGCACCAAGAGGTGTGCCACGATTTGATGCGCGTGATATGGGGGATGATTTAGAGTTTGTAGATGGTGTCCCACAGCTTGTTCAGAGGGCACCAGCTAGGGGTGGGGTAGATAGTCACTTTAGGCCAGTCATTATGCCTAATTCATCAGCTGTAGTGACACCCGTAGGTAGGAATGGTAGAGCTTTTGAGGTTAAACCCCATTATTTAGGCCACCTACCTGAGTTTTATGGTAAGAGATCAGAGGAGCCCTACTTACATATTGCAGCTTTTGAGTCTATTTGTAACACTGTAGGAGGGGCTGGGTTTACTAAGGATCAGGTTATGCTTATGTTGTTTCAATTCACTTTAAAGGATAGGGCTAGGCAGTGGTTTGCAACCCTGACCCCAGGTAGCATTTTTACTTGGCAAGAAATGCAGCAGGTGTTTTTAGAAGAGTATTACACTATGAGTAAGACTTCTGAGGCTAGAGAAGCAATTAGAGCCTTTGAGCAGAATTCCGGCGAGACATTTCATGAGGCCTTTACTAGATTTAAGGAGTTGCTTAGGAAGTGCCCACATCATGGCATTGAGACTTGGGAGCTTATTAAAGCAATTTATGATGGATTATTGCCTGATGAGGTTAGGGATCTAACAGCTATTAGCAGTGGTACTTTTCTCACTAACACAGTAGCTATAGATTGGGGGTACTTAGAGAGGATGAGTGCAACTTCTAAGAGACAAGCACAGTCTAGTAGGAAATCTAGATCATCTTCTGTTAGGGCTGTTGATTATGAGGCTGAAGAGAGGATAGAAAAACTTAAGCAGCAGAATTTGATCTTAGAAAAACAGGTAGCACAATTGAGAGTAGGAAAAAGTGATGAGGTGAAGGTAGGTAGTGCTTTTAATGTTTGTACTAAATGTAATGAATTGGGTCATATTGCAGCCGAATGTGCAGGTGAACAGGTAAATCAAGTCTATGGAGAAAGAAAACAATATGACATGAATTCGAATACATATCATCCTGGACTGCACAATCACCCCAATTTCAGGTATGGTAACTCGAATAACCAATCAAATCCTAATTTTTCTAATTCTCATGTGCAGGGTGGAAATCAGCAGCAACACTGGAACCGACAACAGGGCACTTCAGGTGGAAGCGATAATGAGTTAAATGTGATTCTGGAAGCTATCAAGGCAGTCCAGGAGGATGTTAAGGGAATTAGGAAGGATAATGAAGTGCGGGACAAAACGGTGGAAGCCTTGTCAAAACAGGTAGGCCAGCTAGTTGCTCAGATGTCAGGGAGAGACCCAGGTAAACTTCCTAGTGATACTGCACTAAATCCTGCTCACCAGTCTTCTTCCGGAAGTCTGCACATCAACGCGGTAAGTATTTCTCCCACCTCTGAAATAGGTAGTGTAGACAATACTCCACCAAAGTTTGTTGAGGGAATGGTGGAGGAGTGTAACACAGAATCTGAGTCTGAAGCTGAACAAGAAAATTTTTTCAAATTAAATCTTGAGAGTAAGAATGTGAAGAATGGGTCTAATGAGGCTAAGTGTGGGGGTGAGAAGGTGAAAAAGGTACCCTTTCCTATGGCTTTATTAGATCCTGCTAAGAGAAAAGATTTAATTAAACCGGACCCACCAAAGGATGAGAAGTGGGAAAAATTTAAAACTGTCAAAATCAATTTACCGTTAATTAATAAAATTGAAAAATGTCCTGATCAGGTTCAGTGTCTGAAAGAATTGAGTACCCAAAAACGACGGCATAAACTTCCTAAACAGTTAGATTTAAGTGCCAGTGTGAATGCCGTTTTGTTGGGTACCCTTCCCCCAAAACTCCAAGACCCTGGAGCGCCTATTATTGTTATACAAGTAGGTGATTTTCAAGTGGATAGAGCGCTTCTGGATTTGGGAGCTAGTGTGAGTATTATACCAGGGAGTTTATATGATCAGTATGATTTTGGTCCATTACAGAAAACCAACACAACTGTGGTGTTGGCCGATCAAACTCCTTCGTGTCCTAGGGGGATTGTAAGGGATGTGATTATTAAGGTTGGAGAGTTTTATTACCCGGTAGATTTTTTAGTGCTTGATTGTGTTAAAAACACACAACCAACTGTCATTCTGGGTAGACCGTTCCTGGCTACTGCTAAAGCCATTATCAATTGTGCTGAGGGGACGGTAAAGATGAGGTTTGGGGATAGGAAGATGAGTCTTAAGGTGTTCTCTAATACTGTTAATCATAAAACTAACAAAAGTGGATCTCCTGTGAAGGAGAATGGAAAAGAAAAGACAGAATGTTTTGTGATTGACAGGATGGAACTAGTGAGCAAGAATAAAACTAAGAGAAAACGAAGGAGAAGGAAAAAGAAAGCCAAGAAGCCACCAAAACCAGATAGTGAGAATGAGAAATTGGCATTGCTGGGGCTAATAAGGAGAACTGAGGATGAGTTACCTGGGTGTAGGAGGAGCACACACTTAGAGGTGTGGGGACACAAGCATCCCACTAGACCACCATGAGTAGATGTGTCAGGTATGTTTACTTGTAGAGTCTGTATAGTTGTGTAGAGTATTAAAGGTATGTTTTTATTTTATTTTTAGAGTTTGAGTCTGTTTTTGTTTTTCTGGGAATGCTTGGAGTTTAACTTTGTAATCAGATAACCTCGCCTGTACTCAATCTCCATTCAGGCGGGATAGATCTGTACACCATCGGTGTATAAGGCATCCTAGAATTTTATGTTTTTATTTTTCTTTTGGGTCTTAGTTTCAGGTTTGTTTATCGGCCGCGAAAGAAATGCTATACGGCTCGATTGGGAGGAATCGAAGGAGACTCGCATGCGCATATTGCTTATCCAGGGGAGTCTGTTCCTTTTATTTTTGTTGTATATTAGCTTTCTTTCTGCTTTAGTTTATTCCCTAGTTCACATTGAGGACAATGTGTCGTTCAGGTAAATCAAGTCTATGGAGAAAGAAAACAATATGACATGAATTCGAATACATATCATCCTGGACTGCACAATCACCCCAATTTCAGGTATGGTAACTCGAATAACCAATCAAATCCTAATTTTTCTAATTCTCATGTGCAGGGTGGAAATCAGCAGCGACACTGGAACCGACAACAGGGCACTTCAGGTGGAAGCGATAATGAGTTAAATGTGATTCTGGAAGCTATCAAGGCAGTCCAGGAGGATGTTAAGGGAATTAGGAAGGATAATGAAGTGCGGGACAAAACGGTGGAAGCCTTGTCAAAACAGGTAGGCCAGCTAGTTGCTCAGATGTCAGGGAGAGACCCAGGTAAACTTCCTAGTGATACTGCACTATAGTTTTGTTTTCACATGTATGCCCTAGTTGTTACATATTGACACAGAATTGTATGCTTACATTTTTTTGATACTATACTTCGTTTTACCAAAAACTTATGTATTCTCACCAACTTTATAGTTGACCCCCTCCATTTTCCAAACTTAACATGTTTCAGGTATTCAGTTGCTTGGAAGTTTTAGCATTTGCTTGTGGATCACATAGGAGTTGAAGTCTTAGATTCAATCAAAATAAACTTGTTATCGTTATTTGAACTTATTTGATTTGTATGTAATGTTTGTAATTTAATTAAATTATCTATTGAAACATTTATTAGTCACCATGAGCTATTGAGCAATCATCACTACGTGGCACCCCGATGTTTCCGCCATCGGTTAGGGTGTTACATGAACGACCCGACCTCTATTGTTTCAATTGTACCAATGTTCCTCTTCTTTCTACTGTCCGAAACACTTGTGTTGCACCCTGCACAAAAAAAGGGAAGGTGACAAACACGGGGGGGGGGGGGGGGGGGGGGGACGATGAAGATGAAAAAAAAATGAAGGTGACATCTAACCTCGTCGACTAGAACGGATGCAAATAACCTCACCAGGGCCTAAAGCTTGCTGCAGACCTCGTTTAGAACTTCGTGTTCCAGCAACCATTTTTTGTCCCTCCGTTATTGTTTACAATTCACACTACTAAAACACAAAAAAAAAAAAAAAATGCCGAATAAAACAATCAACAAACAGTCAAATATAGGATTAAAAACCACATAACCCTAAAATAAAAACAAAACAAACTACAAAAAATGTGTAATTATAAACGTTACCTTTGCTCGGAGACACACGATAACGATGCAATTCGGGCGTGTGATGATCGACAAAAATCCTAACAAACGAACGGTTACCCCCTCTTGGGTGTGTTTTGAACAAAACAGAGAGAGAGAGAGAGAGAGAGAGAGAGAGAGAGAGAGAGAGAGAGAGAGAGAGAGAGAGAGAGAGTTACTGAGAATTTGAATTTTAGAGGAAAACCAAAAGGTTTTTATATCGTGCCATTTGTCAGTAGAGGGAGACGACGTGACCGTTTTAATCTATCTATACCAAAAATGCCCTTCCAACCCTCCTTTTATAATAAAATAATCAAAACAAATTACAAACTAACTAAAAAATAAAAAAATGTCAAGGTTGATTATCATCCATTAGATCAACAAGATCAATGGCTCACATGAGTTCTCTAGTTCTCACAATTTGGATAGGTTCTCATATAAATAATATTTTATATTAATGAGGTCACTTGGTTTTTAAATTCCATTTGACTGATTCGACCAGAGGACCAGTAACATAATCGCTTCAATGTGTGGTTAGGTTTTAAAAACATTGGTTATGGCTATATTAAAAAAACGAATCCGTATGCAACATCTTAGATGTATTAGAATTTCACTATGCATTAATAATAATGTTTGATGTATTGGCTAATTATACAAAATTTAGTTTGAAAATCGGTTTCTATATAACCCGACCCGACCGAACCACCTCGGCTCAAACTAGAATGAAAATAGAAATATTATATAGTAACAAACGCCCCCCCATGAAAATTATTTCTAGGTCTGCCACTGCAATGGTTGTTTCTGGCTTAGTTGCTCATCCAAACATACATTATCTCTTTAATTTATATTTTTATTCTTATTCACATGCTTAAAATTGTTGTTTTCTCATATTATAGTACATTAATTTTATGCTACATCGTAACACACATTTTGTCGCTTTATATAAGATTTTTCTATCACGAGAAGCTCCCGGAATATAATCTAATACATTTATATATACACACACTCAAATCGCTTTTATGTTGTTTTAAACAATCAGTTCTATTTCCATGCGGCCAAAAACCAATTCTTAAGGCCCAATCAAAACAACTCATTAAACCCAATCGGATTCATTATATAATCTTAATAAAAAATCAAAACCAATAAATGTTCCAGATATCATCAGAGTAAATTGGGTCTTTACTCTCGCATCTCCTAACTCATTTATAATTTAATAAGATCAACTTAGTCAACAAGTTAATCCAATATCATAAAAATATGTCAATAACACTAAAAATACCAACACCAACCACCTACCACAAAAGTATGTCTATTACGCTAGCATTAAGAGTGACAATGTCGCTGCTAAAGGGTCACATAAGATGACAAAATAAGCAAAATGACAAAAGAGGCAATAGCGACGACACATGCGTCAATAGCGACTAAGTAACAGCGGCGACATACTTCACTATTGTCGCCGCTAAAGAGCCCGTTCGCTGTAGTGGTTCTTGCACAAATATTTTTTATCCTACAAATAAGTCTTATGTGAGAAGTGAAGGAGAATTTTTTTTTTAAATTTTTTTCTCCATCTTGTTAGAAATCTAAAAAAATCAATTTTTTTTTAGCAGTAAGTATACAAAAACAACTATTTTTTATTTTATATTTTTAATTTATAAAACATGCTTAAACAGATAGGAAACTTTTTATCTAACAAAAAACTATTTTACTAAAGTAATTATACAAAAACAACTATTTTTTTATTTTATATTTTAATCTATAAAACATGCTTAAACAGATAGGAAACTTTTTATCTAAAAAAAAAAACTAAAAATTATATTCTCCCTTCACTTCTCATGTTTAGGCAGGTTAAATTCATTTGTATTTGATCCTTACACATAAAAAGCCCTATAAACATTAGAAGACCAAAAATCATAGACATCATATATATATATATATATATATATATATATATATATATATATATATATATATATAATTCAAACCTAGAAATATACTATGTTACAAGTTAAAAGTGCACACAAAGAAAAATAAGATAGCCTCACCCCTTGTGGTGTGGTGATAAAGGTGTTTGTGTTTCAAAGGAGGATTGAGAGTTTAAGCCTCTTAAGAGGCAAAAAAGAGTGTATTAATTAAAGGGGAGAAAAATTTAGCTGTTCAAACAAAAAAGTGCACACCAAAATCAATATACACGCATGCACAAATAACTATTGACTTTAACGTCCGCCCAATGTGGTCATTGTTACTTCATTAACTGTACTTACATTAGTAGCTGTTGTATCAGACTTCTTGGTATAACTTTCCCTGCAAAAACCTGGTTCCTTAGGTTCGGGCAGCTCAATGTTTTCATAACTTAACATGGCATGTACTGTTGACATTTTCGGCCTGTCTTCCGGATATTGTTGCACACACAAAAGAGCAACATGAATACATCTTATGATTTGATTCTCATAAGACGGATCTTGTACAACAGGGTCAAGTATCTCCAATGGTTGTCGTTTGTTCCAAAGCATCCATGCCTGAGCCAACCATTAGAGTAACACTTAGCAAAGTATTAAATCTAAACCCTATATACATTACTTAGTACTTAGAACTAATATAGTAATATCTAATTCAAGTATATAATATGTATTACAAATGAATTCACAAGTTCCCAAGGATTTCAGGTAACTGACGAATCGTGTTTAGACTTTTACATAATTATTTATCAATCTGGTATATTGGTTAAATTTTTTTTTTTCAACTAAATGGGTTACTCGTGATACAGGAACAACTAATAAGCGGGTAACTAAAACATTACTTATATTCTTACAATACCTAGTAACACAAGTGACCTGATTTTGTTTAGTCATCAATAATACAATGACAATCGTTGCTTTAATTTTGACAGTTCGGTTAGTTTAATAGTTTATGATGGAATGCCCTTAGGTATATAAAGTAAAGGGTAGAAGTTAATGAACTTGGAATATGTTATGTAAATAGGGTAGAACTTGCATAGAGAACTTACATGTCCTAAGAGGTTAAAATCATGATCAGGATGGTGAAATGCCCAATTCTTATAGCCACTTATAATTTCCAGCACGATAACACCAAAGCTGTAAACATCCGATTTCACAGAATAATGCCCATTCATTGCGTATTCTGGTGACATGTAGCCGCTGCACCAATAAAAGAGTTACTTAGGATAAAAATAGTGGCAATTGATATTCGTTACTCGGAAAGATTTGGTCTTGTTGACCAAAGAATACATCATAAAAATTTGTTGCAATTATTACTCAAGGGTCACTCATGGTTCAAATTAAAAGTGAGAGAGTACGTTTACCCTCCCTTTGCAAAATTTGAACTCATAACCACTTGGTTAATTGTGGAATTCACCACTTATCACCAGGCTAGCCCCTTTGAGACTAACAAATTTTAATTTATTCACTCTAAAAAAACTATTTAGATTGATATTTTTTGGGCTTTTTTTTTCCGAGCTTATATGGTTAAATCTAGAGTGAACATAAGGTTTTGTGTTTCACTACAACAATTTGGGCTAATAGCGGCGACCCTAAGTCGCTGCTAATGCTGACGCGGGTCGCCGCTATTGGTATTAGCGGCGACACCTTCAACCATTGCTAGATGGAGCAACACTGAATTAATCATAAGTAAGGTAGCTTACTAGGTTCCTATGATTCTCTTTGTCATTTCTTGCATTTGATTTGTTCCAAATATACGAGCAATGCCAAAGTCTGAAATTTTTGGATTTAACTCGCTATCTAGTAATATGTTACTAGTTTTGAGATCTCTATGGATGATTCGCAACCTCGAATCTTGATGAAGATAAAGTAAACCTCGTGCAATACCCTTGATGATGTGGTAGCGCTTTCTCCATGTAAGTTGTTTTCGTGTCGGTTTATCTGTGTGTGCAACAGTAAAAAGTAAAGTGAAAAAATCATCATTCACATAACTATATACTACATTATTGCACGTCACATCAGATAGAAACACCCAATATTATATGGTGCACAAGATCACACAAAAAGTTAAAGAATCATTTGAACAACACTTAGAAATAGGGGAATCATATTTTAATAATTCAAACTTTGCCTTATTGGCTGGCAATAATATGTACTTAAGAAATTCTCCACAAAAGTCTCAACTTGCAGAGTATTGGTCGACAATAAACTTGTGTTAACTAAAAACTAATCCATTTCAAAAACCAAATGAGTTTCAAAATTAAAAAGTTCATTGCGGCCAATACGTAGAAAGCTAGGACTATTGTGAGGAATTTCTTAAGTACAGATTATTGCCGGCCGATGAGACAAAGTTTGAATTATTAAAATCTAATTCCCTTAAAAATACTACAAATTTGACTTCTTAATAGCAAAATAAGCTACTTAGGATGAGATTAAATATTTTCACTTTATGCACCGTCATTGAACAAAATTAAGATAGCCTTA
The DNA here is from genome assembly GCA_028751855.1 of Ambrosia trifida. Lineage (NCBI taxonomy): Eukaryota > Viridiplantae > Streptophyta > Magnoliopsida > Asterales > Asteraceae > Ambrosia > Ambrosia trifida. The sequence continues at coordinate 128,384,773 of CM054128.1, read as the reverse complement.
TTTTTGGTCCATGAGACTAAATATTTCTACTTTTAGAACTATAAGTAGATTAAATTAAACATATCATCATAGTATTGAGAATGGGAGTAGTATATATGTACCATAAATGAAGTTGTTTAAGCTTTTATTGGGCAAATACTCATAGACTAACATTGTTTCATCCCCTTCAATGCAGCAACCTAAAATCTTAACAAGGTTGCGATGTTGCAACTTCGCGATCAAAATAATTTCATTCTTCAACTCTTCGACGCCTTGTGTCGACTTTTCTACAAGCCTTTTAACTGCTATCTCTTGGCCATTTGATAATACACCCTGTTACAAAAGAATGTAATCCACAAAAATAATTAGCAGCCACTTGCTCAAGTGTTAATCATTGAAAACACAATTCTTTAGATGGTAACAGTTGGTAGAAACAATATTAACCCATCTATGTTAAAGGGGAAGGTTCATTAAAGAACCACAAATATAACTAGAGAACAAAAAGAGTGGTTAGTTTTCTTCTCTTTATATTTGAGTTTGGATTTTTATTTACAACTCGTCCGATAGATGAAGAGTTACCCTATAGACAGAACCAAAACCGCCTTGTCCAATCTTGTTTCTTTCAGAAAAGTTGTTACATGCAAGAAAAATCGTTTCAAGATCATAAAGCGGTAACTGAAATCCGGAATCCTGATTTTCTTCGACATACTGAAAGCTCCCGCTTTGCTGAGCTGTCACACAATTATACTATAAGCAGGTGCAAGTCTATGAATAGTGAAACAAAGCAAAATAGTCCAAAGACTGAAATTATTTGCTTGAATAAAGAGTTTGTAGTGTAATTGTAATGAATCCCCTAAAACAATTCTGAAGTAGAAAATCTTGGATCCATCAAAATGTAACAAAAGGTATATTATTAGAGTGGATTAATCATGTAATAATATTACCTTTAGAGCTCCTCCCTATTTGGTCTTGTCTTCTATGCTGTACTATATGACCAAGGTACCATATGACACCACCAGATAAAAGCAGTATGCTAATAACTGTTACTACACTCGCGATCTTTACTGTTACACGCTTCTTCTTAGCATTAGCGATGGACTCTGAAAAGAAATATTAGTAAACCAGAAAAGGACACATAAATCTGATAAAAATGCATGAATGTAAATCCAAACTTATACAGGCATATTGAAGGTAATAGGTAAATATGACATACGTAATTCAGCGTGAGCCATTCGTATGTAAATCTGCTCCCCGCCGTCAGGAAAGTTCTTAAAATCAACCAAATCACCCATCCAAACCACACATCTACTACCATTTCCATAAGCATTAACATTAGCATAAGCCATACAGCTACAATTCTTTAAACATTTCTCTTCACATACATGATTTGTGTCATTTCCCCAAACGATCGGATTATCAGGCAACTTCAATGCGTCGTATTTAACAAATCCATCTCCATGACCACAGTTCAGCTCATGTTTCCTCCTACATCCACCTGAATAGCTAAACAAACCCCAATCTCGTGGCGAATAAGGACTAAACCCACTCAAACACTTGCAACTACTTAGCGAATGACAGATCCCATAGTTCCCACAATTCGCATAGTTATCACAAGGATCACTGTTGAGTGTTACCATCACGTTCCAGTCTTTACTTACGTTAACTTTCCAAGTAAAATACTGAACTAAACCCATCGGCGAAATCACAATTCTTGATAAAATTGACTCATCCAAGATCTCATATTTAAAGTAGAGCTCTTCAGAGTTGTAAACAAATATAGTTTGTATCAGCGGATTCGCTGTCAAAGTACCGCTTCCGCTAAATGTGGTCCCATCATACGGACCCCATCTAAACAATTTTCGCGAACCACTTCGTAGAACCAACTGTGGTGCTTCGGGTGGATCCAGGCTAAACCAGTACTCACCTTCAGAGGGATCATCACTCCTCTTCCAGGACCTAATGAACCTTTGCAATCCAACATCCAGTTTCCAACCCAACTTCAAATCTGGTAAAAGTGTATCAGTTGGAAAATCAAAGCTTTCCCAGAAGATAGTTTTGTTCCTTCCATCATCTCTAATAACAAGATTACCTGAATCTAATAACTGAAGAACCGGAGCAAAACTACTCGCGACAGGCGTGTTATTGCTTGTCCATACACTACCCAATGAGCCATTATAAAGGATTAGAACTCCATTTTCTTCTAGAGTTACTTCCCCAAATGAATCACGAATCGGGTAGTTTCTATTGGCAACCCAAACTACAGAAAGAGGCAGATTATGATACCAAATTCCGAGATAGCGATGCCCAGAAGAACCATTAGCAGGACTGAAGAAACCAAATTCAAATCTTTGGTTATTGGATATTAAGGTAAAGCCATCCAAAAAGCTTTGGTTGGGTTTCAAGGTGTCTGTTGAAAGGGAGGTTTGGAAGTTTAATAATATGAGTGAGCATACCAGTTTTAGAAGCAAGATAGTGCTCATCATTTTTCAGGTTTCAATAAAATTCTAACTGTTTGGAAAAGGTGACTAATGAATAATGATGCTCTGGAGTTAATGTAGACAAAAGAGCATTCAAACCAGTTTTTACTGAGTTGGAAAAGGCAAAAAGATTATAATCTTTAATTCTTTATAACAATATTATTATAGTAACCATGACTTTTGTATGTAATCTTTGATTATTTTGCAGGACAAAACATGCAAACTTTAAAATGTATGTAAAGTATTAATCAGTAGGAGTTGATTGGCTTAGCGTGTTTCTTACTAACACTATTAATTACATATTTACCCAACCCCTAAAATAGATCGAAATCACGAAAATGAGATTAATACACAATCCTGTTTTAGTAAAGCTAGTTAGCTAGAGTTAATGACACATAGCGGAAACATAAATAAAAGAGAATATTCGTTTCTAGAGCTCGTATTTTTTTTTTGAACGGCAAATTTTTATTCCACCTTTATTCCACCTTACCTTGCATTTACAAGGATTTGAACCCACAACCTTACATTTGTAAGGGGGGACACCATACCACTAGACCAAGAGGTCATGGGTTTCTAGAGCTCGTATATTTCTTAGAACCATGATTCAGACGTTCTTCCAATTAAACGGAATCAAATTAAATAAGTAAAATGTTGACGATAACCTTAAAATTCAAAATCAAGATCTCTAGATGAATAAACCGAGATCGGATGGTCTAGAAATCGTTTGTAACTTTCTCTATGACCGTTTTAAGTTGGACAATGTTATTATATACATTTGCGTTCATCTGGTAGGTCCAAATAAGAGTATGCCAACTCTTGCCTCAAATTTGTATGAGTTAACGATTGTTGTAAAATATTCCCTTTTCAAGTTCACTAACTTATCAAACAAATAATAACCATCACCTTAAAAAAAAAACCATGTGGGCTAAAGTGGGATCTAGCTAAGATATGTACCATGATTCAGCTAAAGTGGGATTTCTATCTTTGATCACTCACTAAACACGAGTTTGTCTTCCTTTCCATAATACATACTGTAAAGATGAACTTTATCAACTTACGCTCCATAGCTAAATCGAGTTTTGTCAATCATGAAACCATTTTCTGGAAGTTCTTGGTGATAAATTGAAAATGATGTAGGATGAAGGCCTTATACCAGAAATTGATTAAACAAAAACTAAAAGTTTAATAAAAGTCATCCAAGAAATGTTGAAAGTAATTAAAGTTCTCTCATGCATGCACACATGGAATAAGAGTTTGAATTCAAATAATATGGCAGTTGCATACTTGGTTAAATTTGTCCTGGTATTAAGGTGTGGTCGAGCCTTTTGGTTTGTTTCCTAGTTTTATGTTAGCCGTTGTAGTTTTGCTTATAAAAGGAAGTTGTAGTTTGTTTTTTCAGATGTACTTTCAATTATCATTCAATAAAGACATCTGTGTTGCATGCATTCTTGTTAGTCCAATTTTGTTCTTGTTTTGTTAATTTTGTTTGAGCTCATACCAACACGTGGTATTAGAGCTAGTGAGAAGATCACATGGCTGACATGACGAATCCCAACAATCCAACTCAGTCTCCTTTACCAGTGTTTAAAGGGGGAAGGTTATGAACATTGGAGTGTTCGAATGAGAACCATCCTTAGATCCAAGGGTGTGTGGGATATGGAAAATCTGGGCATGACTGATCATGCTGAAAATGTTGAAGAAGCAAGAAAAGAAATGAAGAGGGATACTCAAGCTCTGGCTGTGATACAACAAGGTGTTCATGACACTTTGTTTTCACGAATAGCGGGAGCAGAAACATCACAAGAAGTCTGGGATATCCTACGTATGGAGTTCCAGGGGGATCCTCAAGTTCAGTCAGTCAAATTACAAGGCCTTAGAAGGGAGTTTGAGAACCTGGTGATGAAGGAAGAGGAAACTGTGGGTGAATACTTCTAACGTGTCATGGCTATTGTTAGCCAACAAAGATCCTATGGAGAAGACATTGCTGACCAGAAGATTGTAGAGAAAATATTAGGAAGTCTAACTGCAAATTTTGACTTTGTTTTTCCTTCTATTGAGGTTGATGGGGTCACTACAATCTCAGGAGGAAAGGCTGAATTGCAGATCTGGTGAATCAAAACAAAATGGAAAAGAAAAGGCAGATGGGTAGGCTCTTCAGGTTTATCAACCAAACAGGAGATTCTCTGGTGATCAATCAAGTAGAGGACGTGGTAGAGGAGTTTTTAGAGGAAGAGGTGAGGGACGTAGCAGTGATGAAAGAAACAAAGGTCCCCAGTGTTACCAGTGTAATAGATATGGCCATGTAAAAAGAGAGTGCTGGTTCAATGAAGAGCTAATACTGAAGATGAAGAAGCAACTACAGAAGAGACCCCTTACCTGTTTATGGCATTATGTGCACGTGAAGAAGAGAATCCAAGTCTATGGTTTGTTGATTCAGGGAGCTTAAACCATATGACTAGTATGAAGACAAGTTTTGTGACTTTGAATGAAGACTTCAAGCTGAATGTCAAGTTGGGAGATAAAAAGAATTTGGCAGTTGAAGGGAAAGGTACCATTAAGATTAAAATGTCAAATGGTAGTTTTAAATATTTAGATGATGTGTATTAGCTCCAAATCTTGAATACAATTTAATGAGTGTGGGACAGTTAATGAGGAAGGGGTATGCACTCATTTTTTTATGATGATGCTTGCTCAATTATACACAAAGAAACACAGTCAGAATTGATGAGGGTGCAGATTGCAGCAAACAATATGTTTCCATTGGATGCTACCAAAGTGAAGGGTGGAAGTTCAACAAAGAAACATGATGATACAAAGTTTTGGCACTGTAGATTTGGTCATCTTCATTCTCAAGCCCTCCAACAACTGCACAACAAACAGATGGTCACTGGCATGCCTCCTATGAAAGATTATGGCCAGTGTGAAGGATGTGCACTTGGCAAGATGCACAAATTACCTTTTCAATCAAGCACAAAGAGGTCTATTCAACTTCTGGAACTCATTCACATAGATGTATGTGGTCCAATGCCTGTCCAGAGTCTTGGTGGAAGCGGGTACTTTCACTTGTTCATAGATGATTACTCTAGAATGACATGGATTTACTTTATTGAAAAGAAATCAGAAGTTTTCTCTAAGTTCAAAAGTTTTAAAGCCTTGGTAGAAAAGCAAACGGGGAAATTTATTAAAGTTTTAAGGAGTGATAGGGAGGGGAGTACTGTTCTCATGAATTTAACAGTTTTTGTGAGCTGCATGGAATTAAAAGGCAGCTTACAAACCCTTATACTCCTGAACAGAATGGGGTGAGTGAAAGAAAGAATAGAACAATAGTAGAAAGGGTGCAATGCATGCTGCAAGCTAAAGGCCTTCCAAGTTATTTCTGGGCAGAAGCTACTTCTACTATTGTTCATGTTCTCAATGTATCACCTACCAAAGCATTGGATGCCAAGACTCCTATGCACATTTGGTCACATGAGAAACCTGATGTGGATGACTTGAGGGTATTTGGCAGTATTGCTTATGGGTTAAAGCCTAGTCTTTTGAAACACAAGCTTGAGCCAACATCAGCCAAATGCATATTGATTGGGTATTAAAACCCATCAAAAGATTAAAGGTTGTACAACCCTATAAACAAACAGATTATTTCAACAAGGGACATCAAATGTTTTGAAGAGTTGCAGTGGGATTAGTCTAAAATGAAGAATGATCAAAACAAACACTTGTGGGACCTAAGTATATTTGATGAGCTGATAGGCTTGGAAGATGACCAAAATACCCCTGCTGATGAAACTCAGTCTACTGCACATGCTGATGAAGGTGGTCCCAGTAAGAATGGGTCAAATAATACTGAAAATGGTCCTGAACCACAGAACACACATGTTGAGGCAACAGTTGATGCCTCTTCCTCTCTTTTGAAGACCAAGTCCCTCAATGAAATTTACCAGCAAACAACTCCAATGGAAGAACACATGGTATGTAAATTTGCCTTAAATATATGTGATCCTTTATATTATGAAGATGCAGTGATTAAAGAAGAATGGAGGAAGGCAATGAAAGAAGAAATACAAGCTGTTGACAAGAATGAAACTTGGTTGTTAGTTGATCCTCCTGCTAATAAAAATGTTGTTGGCTTGAAGTGGTTATTCAAGACTAAGTTGGGACCACAGGGTGAGATTTTGAAGTACAAAGCCAGACTGGTGGCTAAGGGTTACTCTCAGAGGAAGGGAATTGATTTTCAAGATACTTTTGCTCCTGTGGCTCGATTTGAGACCATTAGGACAGTATTAGCTGTTGCAGCAGCCCAAGGATGGTGGATTTTTCAGCTTGATGTTAAATCTGCATTCTTAAATGGCAAGTTAGAAGAAGAAATCTATGTGGAGCAGCCACAAGGATTTGAAGTAGAGGGGCCGGAACATAAGGTGTACAGATTGGTGAAGGCTCTTTATGGGCTTAAACAGGCTCCAAGGGCCTGGTACTCAAGAATTGGTTCATATTTCACAAGTCATGGGTTCATTAGAAGTTACAATGAGCCTACCCTATATGTGAAGAAAGATGCTGACTTTGGAATGATTTATGTATGCTTATATGTAGATGATATAATCTACACAAGCTCAAGCAGTCAGTTAATGCAGCAGTTCAAAATTGGTATGATGAAAGAGTTTGAAATGACTGATATGGGGTTGCTCAAATTTTTCCTTGGTCTTGAGGTTGTTCAAGATGATATGAAAGTGTTTGTGGGACAAGGAAAGTATGCTGAAGAATTAATTGGAAAAATTGGAATAAATGGGTGTAAAAGTGAAGATACACCAATGAACACTAATGAGAAGCACAAGAAAGAAGATTATGCTGATCCCGTTGATGCACTGATGTATAGAAGCCTGATTGGTGGCCTTATGTACTTACAAAACACTCGACCAGACATTGGTTATAGTGTTAATGTCTTATCAAGGTTTATGTAGGCTCCAAGCAAGAATCACTTTGGAGAAGCCAAGAGAATTATGAGGTATGTTGCTGGTTCTCTCAAGTATGGGTTGGTTTATAAGAAGCACCAGGAGGTAAAGCTTGTGGGATATACAGATAGTGATTGGGCTGGGTGCTTAGATGATAGAAAAAGTGTGTCTGCAAATGTGTTTTCAGTTGGCAGTGGAGTTATTGCATGGTGCACCAAGAAACAGCAGTCCATAGCTCTATCTATTACTGAAGCAGAATATATTTCTGCTACAGGGGTTGCTTTTCAGGCAATATGGTTAAGGAGAATTCTTATTGATCTTGGAGTTGAGCAAAAGGAAGCTACAGTCTTATGGTGTGATAATCGTTCTACATTTCAATTGTCCAAGAATCCAGTTTTAGATGGGAAAACCAAGCATATTGAGCTTAAGCATCACTTCATTAGAGAGATGGTTGTGCAGAAGGAAGTGAGTTTAGAATATTGTGGAACTGAAGAACAGTTGGCTGATGTGCTTACTAAGCCATTGGGTAAAGACAAGTTTGAAAAGTTCAGAGGAGGTTTGGGAATGAGAGAACTTGAATTAAGGGGTGGTGTTGAAAGTAATTAAAGTTCTCTCATGCATGCACACGTGGAATAAGAGTTTGAATTCAAATAATATGGCAGTTGCATACTTGGTCAGATTTGTCCTGGTATTAACGTGTGGCCGAGTCTTTTGGTTTGTTTCCTAGTTTTATGTTAGCCGTTGTAGTTTTGCTTATAAAAGGAACTTGTAGTTTGTTTTTTCAGATGTACTTTCAATTATCATTCAATAAAGAAATCTGTGTTGCATGCATTCTTGTTAGTCCACTTTTGTTCTTGTTTTGTTAATTTTGTTTGAGCTCATACCAACAAGAAATAGATTTAAAATCATATGGCTTTGGGAACAAAAATTCAGAATTAAAGGGAACAACCTAATGTGGATATCTTGTCGTACTCTTGTTTTCTCAATAATTAATTGTGGATTAGGTATAATACAACGTGAAGGAAAAACAAGGTTGTAGTAAATGAATCTAGACCAAGGAAAAAAGTAGGCTCTTAGAATTATATAATCATCATATGATTCTCTCATCTCCTCATTTTCTGAGCAGCTAATGGTGTTTTTTTAGAACCACAACAAAACTTTTAAATTCTGCTGCAAAACTACATTATTATTTTTTTTTTTGGTCTACCATAGGGATTAAAGGCTCACCAACACATTTACTTAGGGCCGGGGTGTCCCAGGCTCCCAGCCCCCCGCCCCTGCCAATTTTTGGTTAAGTAGTGTAAATTTCTCCGGTTTAGTTCAAAAATTGTATATATTATGAGTCCGGCCCCACCGATTTGCAAAAAAAAAATGTGTCACGTGACTTTTGGCCCTGCCATCTAAAATTTCAAGCTCCGCCACTGAACACATTGGAATAGCTAGGTGCCTACCAAAGGCCAGTTGGTACTTAATGGTATATTAGATAGTCAATAAGAGTTTTCTTTTGTGTGTGTGTGAGGGGGGGGGGGGGGGTTGTTGGTGGTTCGGGTGGAATAGTAAAGCATTTGAAGTTAGTGTTACTCACTTTAACGTCAAGGGCTCGAGCCTTAGGTAACATCTTCTTTGAAAAAAAAAAAAACCATTATTTCTCAACCCAAATCAACCAGTATTTACAATCGTGGAGCTTGTTTTTGGCACCCATATTTGGATTGTAGTTCTTAGACAAGAACTAAAAAAACAGCCTGGGAAGGGTTCGTTTTACTTTTTAGATGTTAACAATATAGAGAGACAAATGAACGGTTATGAAGTTAAAAATTGATATTGATGTGGTAATTTTTTAAGGGTTTTTGTGTTTCTTTATCTGTAAGTTTTTAGTGGTCTTAAAAATCAGTATTTTTCTATTTGGCAGCTAACTAGGGCCGATTTTTAGTTTTTTGGGCCTCCTTACCTTTGATGGTCTGATTGGGGATAACCATATGAGTTGTCCGATAAACTTAAAAATTAAACAACAATGCATGGGTCCGTTAGTTCACATGACGTTGAGCCACATCCATGAGAACACGGCTAGCAAAGCCAAACGAATCCCATTCAAGTAGCTAAAGAAACTTTGTGGCTCCATCAAGGTTGGTTTGAAGCTGTAAAGTTTAAACACTACAAGATAGAATAGTTGGCCAAAAAACAACATTTTTGTCCTCAACTCTATTTGACCTTTTTCATTTGTCCTCTTTTTGGTCAATATATTCTGCATAGAATACAACAAAATAACTCAAAATTTTATTAGAAGTTATCCTAGCTAGTTTGAATATAGTAAACCGCTTTTCATGTAACATGTACGAGTGTCAAATTGTCAATTACCAACTCTGTGTTTGGATATGTAGATTATATGATTTAAAATTAGATATTGGGTGTCTTGTTGGGAATAGTCAAGTTTATTTTTCTTGCATTTATATCAACTAATAACAAATTATAGATAAATAGCATCAGGCTTATATTTTATTCTGTTTTGTTTATTGCGTGTTTACTTTCTTCTGATTTAATACTTAAAAATAACTCTTTTTCATTATAGTCAAAATAAGTAACTTGTTTGGTTCTTTTAGCTCTTCAATTCTTTGATTAAAAAAACCAGTTCATATCTTCTTTTTAGTGAAATTAAACAAAAGGAACTAAAAATGTTCGAAAGCAAAAATTGGTGAAAAATGTTAGTACACGAAGTGTACGTCCTTAGCTAGTGATAGGTCGATATTAGTTGTAGGCATGATTGTATAGCGTTTTAGATGTTCGGGTTGCATTGTATAGGTTAGGGGGTATTTTAGGAATATAGAAAGTTGGCAGGCAAATGAAACTCTTCATACGCCTGCCTTGTTGAGCCGTATGGCCTCATACGCCTACAGTCTTAGGCGTATGAAGGCAGTCACTATAAATACCCCATGCCTTAGTCATTTTGTAACTTTTGCCATTCCTGATACAAGTGCAGCCCTTAAGTGTGTGTATTTGTATATTTGCTCTCCATATTATTATTATCTTCACTAACACTCACCTAACAACTAACCGGATTGTTGATTCCGCCTTCAATCCGATACACGTGTGATACTAGTTTCTTGTCCGAATCCGTTCCTATAAAAAGAATAAAGACGTTAATCTAGAATTATGAGATAACGATTATGACGAGTTTTAGATAACTCTTAGTAAATTATTTATTGAGTCTTTTACAATAGTTATTGGTTTAACTAGATAGGTTCATTTAGTTGATTTATTTTTTATTATTAAAATAGAGTTTGAGTTAGGTTAGCAGTCGTACGAGTTTAGTATAAATACATGATAGGTTATTCACTGTCTGAGCTTTCATTGATAAATAATAAAAGAGTCAAACGAGTTCGTTTATCTAGTGATTGCGTGTTTGATCAAGGGCTTGATTTTCCAACAACAGGTATCATAGTGTGTAACGGTCTAAAGAGGAGCTTGAAGAAGTGAAGCAAATCAGCCCAGTGTGGTTGATTACTTCGTGGATCGACAGTGGAAGGAAGACTCGAAGCCTAAGTGGATTGACTAGGGAATTGAACCCAAGTAGATCTACAAGAAAAGAACGAAGTCTCAAAATCTAAGTGAATCGGGCAAAGACGGTCGAAACCTAAGAGGATCGACGAGGGGAAGAATGAAGACTCGAAATATTAGTGTATCGAGCAAAGTGGTTGAAACCTATGTGCATCGACATAGAGTTGCGAAGATAGGTTGCAATCTTTGCGAAGTAATGAGAAATTAATTAAAAACTTTGGTGTGCGGAATTTTGTTTAATCGCATGGAGGATTGCGACAAATAAATAGGTGAAGTTTTAGTTTTGCAATACTAATTTGTTATTCAACAAAAAAATCGGTGGATCTGGTTGTGTGCGTCTCACGGGAGGACGAAAGTTTTTTTTGAGTTGGTCGTTGAAGGCGACTGCTAAATTAAATATATAATTCTATGATAGATTTTGAAATTAAGTTGGATGATTTCTTATAGGTCACTAGGCGGTTCCAAGTGAGATCGTACAACTGGCACTACAAGAAAACGAGCTTTTAGCGGCGATGGCATTAGCGACGACAGTGAGCAATAGCGGCGACCCACATTAAAGTCGTCGCTATTGCTCCTAGTCACCGTTAATGTCGTCGCCACTAAAGGCTCGATCAGTGTGTTACTACATCAGTTGATCTTGTCCCTTTATTATTAAATGATCCAAGAGCCCAGATCTACCCTTCCTTTTCGTTTCCTTTTCAAAAAAACACGCATCCTTTTCTTCATCCTCCTCAAACACGCATACACCCCATGTCACACCCCAACCGATGGCGGAATACATCGGGGCGAGACTTGGGATAGATTGTTCAAATACTTCATGACACTAGAATTCGTGACAATATAATTTAAAGATAAAATTTCATTCATAGCATAATCATTGTCTAAAAGATAACAAAATACAAATTGTTTCATGAAAAGGAAAGTATGACATCAAAACAAAGAAAATTAAACTAGTTGCGAGTTTCTAGTCCAATCCTAGGTAGTTTTCTTGATAAACCTACATTAAACATTTCCTGCAACATGTATAAAATATCCGTCAACACATAAAGCATTGGTGAGCATACTAGTTTGAGTCTAAGTACATAGTATAGAAAAGTCTACTCGAATCATCATGTTATAGGCATATGCACGTAGAACCATACAAACGGCAACAACACTCGATAACACAAAAGACTTCATCTTATCATGATGTCACACCCTCAAATTCCACGTGCGGGGTTTTACCGCGAGGCGCGTGACACACCAAGATCTCAGTCAACGATCACAATAAACATACAACAAACATGCATTCATAAATATATTTAAAACCAAAATATCATGCTTTGAGCCGTAAACCAGCAGCGGAAGCATTCTTGTTTACAACCAAAAGACATATCATTGTTTACAAAACATTGTTTAACATGCTTCAAAATATTAGACGCTGTGCATGACTCCGTGCGCCTAGCCCATTGACTGCTACCTTAGCGACCTGAGAAAACATGCCCAAAAATGTCAACATATAATGCTGGTGAGTTCACAGGTTTTCTTTTATAAAGTGTTTGTTATAAGTTGTGAAGATCATATCCGTTACTACTAGGTTATAAGAACGTTAGCTAGACGTTAAGTGTTTGTTTACTACTGCGGTTGGGAATCCATTACTATACGTTTATAAGTTGTTGAAGCTTGCCCAGCAGTTTTGGCTATAACCGATGCCTCAGCGAGCCAGTAATAAGAGACAATATGCACCCGCCCGGCCCAGCCGTCGAGTGGGGTTTGTGAGGCCCAATAGATCTATCCACATTTCCCGCGTTGTGCATCCCCGCACATTCATGGTTTCCCCCCTGGGACTTTCCGTAAAAAGCCGCATAGTATATGTAAAGTAACCATAGTATAACATGACCTTTAATGGGTAAGTAAGTAGCATGTTTCTCCCCCGAAAGTAAAACGGTAAAAGTGGGGCTGTGAAACTCACCTGATGTACAACGTACAATCAAATAGCAGAGAATAGCAAGTCCGTGATCAAGCACAACTAGCACAAGGCTAGGGAAGCTTTCAATACTTGATTATGATGGGGTTTAGTGTGTTCTTCCTTAGTGGTTAAGCTCCAAGCTTGAAACACACAATGGGGGTTTGGAAGATGGATGTTTATGAGTGATTTGGAGGTGTTAAAAGTTGAAAGAAGTGTGTGTGTGGGCTCTTGGAAACTTACGGCCAAATGAAGAAGAAAAGAAGAAGAATTTGCTTTGTATGATCAATTATTCTCACATGTGTCTTTTATAATTCTTCCAAATCTTCCAAAGATTGGATGCAATCTAGTATGGATGCATGAGGATTTATGTGGTACTAGTTGAATCTTTGGGTGGTCTTCTAAGTGTGTATATTGCCGTGGATTTAAAAGGAAAGAGAAGATTGTATAACTTTTTCTATGACATAATATCTATCCAAGATTCAAAAGATCTAATGCTAGATATGAACCCAATATATTAGTGATATGTTGTCCTTAGATGATCTTGGTGGATTTGTATAAGTGTGTGTGTGCCGTGGATATTGAAGAAGAAAAGAGGATTTGTATAATCTTCCAAGCCATACACATATCCTTTATAATCTTACATGTAATCTTCTTGGATATGAAATGCCTTAGATCATGGTCTTCCTTGTACTAATAAATCTTGTGGAGATTATATCTAGGGGTGTTTGGCCGATTTGTTTACAAAGATTTGGAGGATCTTGGATATCTTTCAAGTACCTAAAGATCTTACACATAATCTCCTCCATATCTCCCATGATCTTCTTTAGATCCATAAGATCTCACACTAGATTCATATCCCTTATAATATGGATGGGTTTGTACTAGGTGATATTGAGTGATCTTTGGTGGATATTATTTGAGGGTGTTTGGCCGTGAGTTCTTAAGAAAAAAAAAAGAGGATTTTATCAATCTATTAAGGACATGCAAATCTTATATAAAATCATATCATAGATTACACCATACATACACATGATTTTCCTAGATTTATAATATCCAACTTAGATTCAAATCTCTTATATTATGGATATGTTGTACTAGGAGGATCTTACTAGATATGTATGTGTATATATTGGCCGATTTATTACAAAGATTGGAAGATTTTTAGAGATCTTACAAGGACATTACAAATCCATGCTACATCAGGCGATTAGGTCCCAATCGCCTGTTATCACCCCTACTCGCCTATATATATAGGCGATTAGGCCCTCTTCCAGGTCCTAATCGCCTGAAACCCACCAAGTTGGGTTTTCGGCGCGTTAAACGCTATTTTAACACATATAAACACGTATTCACACACCGATAAGTCACATAATGATTCCAAACATATAATGCATGATAACTAACACGTTTACATCCGTTCACCAATTACCGGGACTCGAGACTCGTGTGTGCATTAAACCCGGCGATTCCACGAATCACCAATCCTTGTACACATGGTTATGGACCGACCCCCGATGACCCCGCGGATCATCGTAACGACTCCTGATGATTCCCAGAATCATCATACCGACTCGACTGACCCCGTTAAGAACGTAATATGCATGACTCGCTAAGGTAGACTTACTAGTTTAGTCAACGTTACTAACCTGAGTTTGCCGGGTGTCACATCATCCCCCTGTTGAAAGAATTTTCGTCCCGAAAATTGCCCAAGGCCCAAAAAGGAAGAGACGAAAGAGAAGAAAAATTTTCCGGTTGCCACATCATCCCCCTGTTGAAAGGAATCTCGACCCGAGATTCATTCAGCTTCAGCAGAGACATGCCTTGATTCGAACGCGCGTTTAGGAAATAAATGGGGATACTTAGCCTTCATTTGATCTTCCCGTTCCCACGTGAACTCCGGTCCACGATCTGAGTTCCAACGGACTTTAACAATGCGGATTTTACTTCGGCGAAGGCTACGGATTTTATAGTCAAGAATTTCAACCGGTTCCTCCACAATACGCAGACGATCATCCACCTTGATCTCCTCGAGAGGAACAACCAAAGATTCATCCACCAAACACTTCTTCAGATTAGAGACATGGAAGACATTATGAACATTACTGAGTTCAGCTGGCAGATCAAGCCTGTATGCTACCGGTCCAATCCGTTCCAGAATTGCGAACGGTCCTACCTACCGAGGATTCAATTTGCCCCGCTTCCCAAAACGTATAACGCCCTTCCACGGAGATACCTTCAACAAAACCCTGTCACCAACCTCAAACTCCAAAGGCTTGCGACGACGATCGGCATAGCTCTTTTGACGATCCCGAGCTGCTGCCAAGCGGTTACGGATTTGTACGATCTTCTCGGAAGTCTCGTACACAAGTTCCGGGCCGGTGAGTTGACTCTCACCCACCTCGGCCCAACAAAGAGGAGACCGGCATTTCCGCCCGTAAAGAGCCTCGAACGGAGCTGCCTTGAGCTAGAATGGTAACTGTTGTTGTAGGAGAATTCCACCAACGGTAGATGACTCTCCCACCCCTTGCCAAAATTGATCACACATGCCCGAAGCATGTCTTCTAGCGTTTGGATTGTCCGCTCACTTTGACCGTCAGTTTGCGGATGATACGCTGTGCTCATGTCTAACTGAGTACCCAGAGCCTTATGCAAGGATTTCCAAAAGTTAGAGGCGAACCGAGGATCACGATCAGAAATAATAGAGACAGGCACCCCGTGCCGAGAGACCACTTCCTTGAGATATAACCGTGCCAGACGCTCGAGGCCATCGGTATCTTTGATAGCTAGGAAGTGTGCAGACTTTGTCAACCTATCGACAATTACCCAGATCATGTTACAACCATTGTTCGATTTCGGGAGTTTGGTCACAAAGTCCATCGTAATCCGCTCCCACTTCCACTCAGGAATTTCAG
Organism: Ambrosia trifida; assembly: GCA_028751855.1. Taxonomy (NCBI): domain Eukaryota; kingdom Viridiplantae; phylum Streptophyta; class Magnoliopsida; order Asterales; family Asteraceae; genus Ambrosia; species Ambrosia trifida. The sequence continues at coordinate 128,368,959 of CM054128.1, read as the reverse complement.
GCTGTTGCAGAAGGCCGGATGGCTTTTGGTACTCGACCTTGACCTTGGCACAGGTCAAGCACTTGCTCACGTACGAAGCCACGTCCGCCTTCATGTTCGGCTACCAATAAAGTATCTTTAGGTCTTGATACATCTTATCGGAGCCAGGGTGAATAGAGTACCGGGACTTGTGAGCTTCATCAAGAATGAGCTCCCGCAAGCCCCCAAATAAAGGAACCCAAATACGTTCAGCGAAATAGTGTAACCCATCGGACCTGAGCTCAAGGTGGCTATCAGCACCATGCATGGTTTCAGCTTTAAGGTTTTCCTCCTTCAAAGCTTCTTGCTGCGCTGAACGGATTCGATCAGGTAAGCCGGAATGGATGGTGAGCTGAAGAGCTCGAACACGACGAGGTTTAGCCGTTTCCTTCCTGCTCAAGGCGTCTGCGACCACATTCGCCTTGCCCGGATGGTATTTAATAGCGCACTCGTAATCGTTAAGAAGCTCGACCCAGCGACGCTGTCTTATATTCAACACCTTTTGATCAAAGATATGCTGGAGGCTCTTGTGATCGGTGTAAATAGTGCATTTGGTACCGTACAAGTAATGCCTCCAAATCTTTAAAGCAAAGACTACAGCACCCAATTCCAGATCATGGGTGGGGTAGTTTTTCTCATGAACTTTGAGCTGACGAGAAGCATAGGCGATGACCTTCTCGCGCTGCATCAGTACACAACCGAGACCCCGGATAGAAGCGTCACAATAAACCACAAAATCGTCCGTGCCCTCAGGCAAGGACAAGATAGGAGCAGAACAGAGTTTAGCCTTTAACATCTGGAACGCCGACTCCTGCGAATCACCCCAGTCGAACTTCCTGTCCTTCTGGGTAAGCGAGGTGAGGGGTTGAGCGATCTTCGAAAATCCCTCGATAAAACGACGATAATAACCTGCAAGACCCAGGAATTGCCGCACCTCAGATGGCGTCTTTGGTGCTTCCCAGTCTTTAAGGGCTTCAATCTTAGCTGGGTCAACGTGAATTCCTTTCTCATTAACTACATGACCAAGGAACTGGACTTCACGCAACCAGAAGCTGCACTTAGAAAACTTGGCGTACAACTGTTCCCGCCTCAGGAGTTCCAAAACAAGACGCAAGTGTTGTAACATTTCGCATTTATTAATTATACGTTACGGATTTAAAACAAGCCTTATTATTTTTGGTGATATTTAGGACTCTAATACAATGATAATTACTCATACATATACATATATATATATATATAGATTTATAATAATAATAATAATAATAATAATAATAATAATAATAATAATAAATGATAACATTAACCCAACCCAAGCAACAGCCCAGATCGACCCAACTGAAAACAAATCCAAAATTGATATCCGGCCCACCCAACCAAGCCCAACACCCTCACCCTATTGTTTAAAAAAAAAAAAAAAGGGAGCTGAGGCCGGGGTTCGAACCCGAGTCCTCAGCCACCACACCCACACACACTTACCACTTACTCTAGCCTTAGTATTTGTTTCTGATACAATACGTTTTTGTTATATGCCTTGCATTTAACCCTCACAGTTGACTTGAAAGTCAACTGTGCTACGCGTATGTCAATCAACATCGAATTTGGATTGTGATTAGGCTATAATTGGCAACATTGCATGATGTCCGGCCTGTTATGACTATGATGCACGTCTATTAGCAGTTAATTGATACACAAATTAACCATATACGCGTCAAACATTAAACAACGGGTCAAAACTTGCCAATTAAACAACCCATTGATCCCCTATATAAATTGATCAACCTCGAGCCTTTACAACTCGCTCATAATCTCTTCTCAACCCTCAATCTTCTTCAAATCAATCTGTGCATCATCATACGATCACCAGTTGACTTTTATCCTTGACCGGACAATCAAACACGAAACAACATTGTAAGTTAAACTTTTTCTGTGGGTTTTAATCACCGGCGTTCACACATCAAAAGCCCTAACATCAATTGGGCCAACGATGTGTGAATCGTGTTATTGCAGAAGCTAGGGTTCGTGGGTATTTGATTTGGGGATAAAAACTGATTTCGCGTGTGTTTATATTTTTATTAGAACGGGATTCATCACAACCACAGGCCTAGGCCAAGTGGTTGTGATTGTTGCTTGTAACCGGGACCACCAGGGTTCGAGACCCGGCTTGGACACCCCCTTTTTCCCTTAATTTCATTTCTTTTTACAAACCAATTATATATATATATATTATACATTTAAATCTTATAAATTCATTTTTAAATATTAAAACCTTTTTATAAATTCTAAAAAAATTATATTTATCAAATCTGAGATAAAAGTTTTTTTTACAATTTTTAGTTTTCTAAAATTAATAGATTTAATATTTATAATAATTAAATCAATTTTATACTATTATATTTATAAAAATTCATTAAAATATCAAAACAATTTTATTAATTTCTACAAAAATTATCCTATGTTTATACAATGTTAAAATTTACTGAAATAATTTTTAATTCAGAAAAATCATTTATTTTATATTTTTAATCAATTTTTGTTAGTTTTAATCATAATTAAATCATAATAAATTCAATTTTTATTATTTTTGCACCAAAATTTTATACAATTTATTTCTGAATATTTAGAACAGAAATATAATTTGTAAAATAATAATTCTTTAATTTTAGTATTTTTAAAATATTAAAGTTAAAGTTTGACAATTTGTAATAAATAGATTTAATAATCTATTTTAAAGAAAATAATTTTATAAAAAAATTATTTTTATACTTTAAACACATTATTGTGACCATCCTAAATTTATATTTCATAAAAAGATTTTTAGTCATTAATTTACTAAATTTCTCTCAATTGTCGAATATTTTTAGTATTAATCAAACGAGCATTTATCCCCAATCCGAAGCCCTAGAAATTTATACATTTGTAGACTAGATAGACTTATTTATCACATTATTATAGGGTGATACTTGGCAAACTATTGGGCTACACTTATACTATTCCTCAATACCTAACACTATACCAAGGTGAGTTTACATAGCCCCTTTTTCTGTTTTACATTTTGGGGTGAAACATGTTTAAACATTTTATACACTATCATTTATTCATTCTTACATTGTTGAAACTTGTGATTCAATTACACTATCATTTACTCATTCTATCACTTGACTGTAACAAAAAGACACAGTACAATCATTAACATTGATCAAGCCGCCTGTTTAGATTATAGCGCTATAGGTCTGACAAACCCATCCCCCGCGTAGACTCAGGGATGATCGATAACAGTAATAACATTTAACTAACTTGCGAGTTAGTCATCAGTCGACACAAGGTTTGGTTGTACAAAGACGCATTGTTACATGTCGGTATCATTCTCTATCATCATACAGCTTTGGATGTTGTACAACTAATGTTATCAATTATTTTCAAAAACCTATGTATTCTCACCAACTTTTGTTGACCCAAAACATTTTCAACTTAACATGTTTCAGGTTCTATTTGCTTGAAGATTTGAATTGATGCTTGAAGATATGTGTATAGTTTTATTCAATTTGATGTACAAATTCTAGAACAATTGTATGTAATTCATTTAAATCATTTAATGGAGTTTATTATTCACCATGAGCTACTGAACAATCATCAATACGTGACATCCCGATGTTTCCGCCATCGGTTGGGGTGTTACAGATTGGTATCAGAGCCATGGTTATAGGGAATTAGGTTATTAGAAAAATAATCTAGTCTATAACCATAGGATTTAACCAGTACTTGCTCCTTTACTTGCTATACTCTACCTCCCTCCTACTTCATATCCCTACTTTCATCCTTACAAGAAGGTTGCTCTCCATCAGTGGATCTACTCTTAGACTAATAGGACAAAATCCCCAGGTTTAACCTGAACCACCTTGAGATCTCGTCGAAGTTCTAGATTTTAATAACGAACACGTGCAATCTGGAAGGGTGAACGCCTGTATTCTGAGTCTTCTGTCTAGGCTGGCATTGCGCATATATCCCAATCAGACGAGGGACCCGGATGCTTACCTGGGAATTCTCGGGATGAGTGTTCACTTATAGGCTAAAGCACGTCTTCATATGTTATTAGAATTTAGAATCTTTGATAAGTCAACGTTTTCGTTTATTCATTTTAAATAAATGAATAAATGATTACACTCCTTATATAATCTCATTCATTTCACTGTGTCTTACAGATCATGCCTCCACGTCGCAGTGCTCGCCTTAACAGTGGTGAAAATCATGATGAAGGAAGTAGCAATCACAACCACAACCACGATACTAACCACAACAACAACAATAATGGTGTCTATGCTCAACTGGCTGCAATCATTTCTCAACAAATGGCGCAGCAAATCGCAACTCTGGTTCCCAACTTACTAGCTCAGGTCATCCAGTTGAACGGCAACGGGAACGGCAACGGCAACGGGAATGGAAATGGAAATCACAACGGGAATGGTCTTCCAGCCTGTACCCTTAAGCACTTTAATTCTTGCAATCCCCCAAAGTTCAGTGGAGAAGAAGGAGCTACAGGACTCCTACAATGGTTTGAGGGTATTGAGAATACCTTCATTAACAGTGAATGCCCCAACAACTTTAAGGTCCGTTATGCTATGAGTGTTCTTCACAAACGAGCACTCACTTGGTGGAATGAGGAAAAACGTACCCGAGGAGCTGAAGTTGCACTTACTATGACGTGGGATCAAGTCAAGGAGATAATGAAAGATGAATTTTGCCCACGTAACGAGATCAAGAAATTAGAAGACGAGTTCCACACCCTTGCTCAGGATAGTGGGGAAAACCTTGCCTACAATACCCGCTTTCACGAGCTTAGCTTATTGTTACCCCACAAAGTCACTCCCCTGCCGGTAGCCATCGAGAAGTACATCGGTAGTCTGCCCATGCAAATCCAGGACACGGTGTGGGGAAGGAATCCTGCCACCTTGGAGGAAGCCAAACGTTTAGCAGCTACCTTAACTGATAATCACGTAAAGAACGGGACCTTAGTTCGGAAAGGCAATAAAACAAGTATTGTAGCCGCGGTAACCACTGAGAACCAGAAACGTAAGATAACGGCTTTTTGTGCACACCATGTCTTATATAAAAACCCCGGTGTAAACCAATGGCTTGGCTGGGGGGCTTTTTTTTTGTGTTAACCACAATAGGTGGGAGAAAAAAATAACCGGTGTTTTTTTTACAAGAAACACCGGTGTGAATACCACTTTCACTTTTCTGTACTCTGATATTTTTTTTCAGTTTTACCCTTTTTTACAATATATATTAATACTGCATATGATGTGTTTTTGTTTTTTTCCTTTGTCCTTTCCTTTTTTTTATTTTTTTCCTTATTATAGGATGGGTGGTGGCGACGAGAGACCTCACAAATTCCCGCGTAATGAACGCAAAGGAAAGTTGGTTCAAGTTTAGAATCGCTCACGGATGGGAATACAGCACGGCACCACCGTTCCCTAGTGGCGACACAACCTACTAACGCCGGTGCGAGCACGCAAAAACCCCATGGCAAAACCCCCCAACCTAGCTATGTCCAACCGCCGCTGCACTCAGGCCGCGTACGGCCCGCCAAACTACGGGACACAGCCGGTGTACACCGGCGCCTACAGCCCCGTCCAACATACGGGCCACCAACGGTGTACATGGGTAGGTACAACACACCACAGACCTATGCTCCCCGCCCGAACTATGGGCCATTACCGGTTTCTAAAGGTCGCGAGGTGAAACTGCTCGACCTGGGCTTTGGTCAGCCGCTGTACACCAATCTCACAGGAAATAGCTCCCCGTGGGTGGGAGCTCAGTCAAACCAAGCTGCACGCCACCGCCCCCACGTAAAACGTGCACCAACGTGAGTTCGTCAAAAGCAATAGTAGACGCGTGTGCCTCGCAACAGTTGCCCGAGGAAGACTTATGGGGAGCGTACGACAACAACAACGATGACGATGACTACCCTATGGGCTTTGACTGGCCATCCGAGGACGAGACGGACTTCGATGCAATCATGTCTCCAAAAGGGAGTGACTAAAACTATCCTTTTTTGGCCGCGTGGTGTGAGAGTTGGGGCCAATGTATCTAAATAACAAAAAATGTATATGTGGTGATGGTAGAGTGTTATGTTTAATATTCTAAGTACTAAGTTTGGTTGTGCCATATTTTACACCGGTGTAAACAATCCAAACCCCCCTCAACTGCTGTTTTATCAATATTTTCCAATCAAACATAAAACTGGAAAATAGCAGTTTTTTGCAAAATAACTGAAAATATGTCTTACATACCATATAAAAACATCTAGCAGACAAAATACATAACCCCCAAACTGCCCCTGTGAAACCCAAAACAAGCACCATACCCCCCGCGAGTGGTCATTTTGACTACAATCACCTGCTATCCCGCTCCGCCTCTTCTTTCCGCATCCACATGGCCCACAAAAAAATGCCCGTTCCACACACGCTCACACGATATGCAGAACGGACATTTTTACACCATGACAGACCATAAAACACGCAAAAAAAAAAAAAAAAAAAAAAAACTGCGCATCAGAGTCAGTATCAGTTTCTTCTTTGTCCACACACCATAATTATATATTGTTTATCCTACATATCACCAAAAAATATGGATGGGTCGGTGCCCGGGGGCCTACTGCACAACCTAACCTTCTGCATCTTTCTTCTTCGTTGGATAGTTCCGCGAGACATGATCAGTGACGTATTCACAGCATGTCTTGCATTGGCGCGGATGCTTCTTCTTAGTTACTGCCCTTTCGCTAGGTCCCACCATCCGGCGATTGGTTTTGCATCCCTTGTTCCTGACCACCTGCGGTTTGCTGCATGAAACTCCACCCTCGCCTGGCATACGCAACAGATTCGCAATGACAGATTCGTCCGTGACCCCAGTTTCAGCAACTCCAGTCCTCTTAGTCAGCACCTCATCCTTCAAGCCCTTGAATTGCTCCGAAAACGCAGATAGACCCTCAGGCGAGAAAGTTAGACGATCCATACATTGATTAAACATGTCAACCAGTTCATTCCGAATAATAGCCGTGTCGCTTTTGTCGACTCCATAACGAGCATCAACACTGAAAACAGATTTTGGCAGGACGTCACGCCTCCACCGATCCATAATATACTGCTCGGGGATATCCTCAACTTTTTTGTACCTGAAAACACAAAATATATGTCGGCGGAGATATCCTATCTGAGTCCACGAATTATATGAGCATGTAGTATCCCCCGCAACAGCGTCAACCTTAACCTGTATAGGCAACAACAAAGAAACGACACATACCAAAAAATAAAAAACGGTCAGAACATAGATAAGTTTTACCGAAAAAGTAAGTTGGGAAAAAACATAAAACATACCGTGTATTCAGTAGCCACATCTGAGCATTTGTCAAGGTGTGTTACAGTGTATACCTTCACATCGCCAACTTCTTCTTGGTTTGTAATGAAACACAGAAGCAACCCTTTCTGGATCTCCTTTCGCACTTCATAGAATATGGTTTGAGAATATACATGCACACATTGTCTCTCGATTGCCATACCAGTTATCAACTCAGGCACCCGGCACTCAGTCTGGTACTCCGCAACCCTCTGCTTGTATCTTTGGGAGTCCATTGTCGTGTCAAAGCACAACAAAAATTTCACAACTGTGTTGGCCCAGCTAGAATTCACCTTAAATGACGCATTTGATCTTTCACATCGGGACGTGGTCTTCATTAGGCATGACATGTGGATATCGCGGAAGTATGCAGGCACCCAAAGCTCCTTGATGTTGAACATGTCTCTTAGCCACTTGTTGTCTGCTAGTCCATACTTATCAAGCAACTTCCCCCACCGCCTTTCAAATGTCTCCGGTTTTATATAAACATTCCACACCAGCTTGTGTACTGCTGCCCTTACCTCCGCATTGTCCACCCCAACCCCTACAAAAAAGGTATGAACAGGTGGCTTAAAGAAAGTTACGATAAAAAGCGCCAGTACCTTTGCAGGCAGCTTCTTCATAATGTGCCACACATATAGGCGATGCCTTGACTCTATGAAGACAGCGGCAACAACTTGCTTCATCGTTGGATCCTGGTCTGTTAAAACCAACTAAGGTTGCTTCCCATGCTGTAACATCGCAAAAATTTCCACGAAATTTCTATACGAAAAAGCCCTTATTTTATCCTTAATTCTACACTAATGTGCCCAAGTCTATATTTATTTTTCCAAACTCGCAACCTATATATATATATATATATATATATATATATATATATTGCATTTTTTATATAATAATAATAATAATAATAATAATAATAATTATATTTCAGTTTAAAAAAAAAAATAATATATATAGTTAAAACAGATTTTACTGCAGCCCACATATCTGTTCCTTTCTTTTGTTTTGAAGCCCACTGTGCCAGCCCAGTTAAGGCGGCCCAAGACCTGAGCCCACTAGACCTCGGCCCAACCCCACCTCCCTTTTTCCCATTTTAATCAAAAAATAAAAGGTCCAGCCGGGTTTCGAACCGGTGACCTTCCAGACACAAACACCACGCCTCAACCACTGCTCCATGTTACCTATTGTGTTTAGATTAGGAACTGTAAGTATTTAACACCTTCTTGTTATGGACCTGTTCTTCTTCCCTGTTAGCGATCAGCAGCTGCATTGAAGTTATTTATTTATTTTTTTTTAAAATTCGCAAATGGCCATATTAAGCCAAGATTAATTATCATTGACCTTTGATACGTGATTATCGGCCTATAACGAGTCTATTACACGTTTAATCCTCATCAATTGATACCAAAATTAACCAATTACGCGTATAGTTTAAAACCCAGTCAAACTTGCCAATAATATGAACCAGATGCCATCACTATAAATTGGACCAACCCAGACCTTCACAACTCGCCACTGATCTTTCTTACATCTCCAATTTCTACTCATAATCTTCTGTTCTTGAACTACAATCGCGTTTTGACTTTTAAGCTTGACCAAGCAATCGAACACGATACGACACTGTAAGCTTAATGTTTTATGTGGGTTTTGTTCATCGGCATTCACGCATCAAAAACCCTAAGATTAATCAGGTTATTGATGTGTGAATCCTTTGATTAGAAAAGCTAGGGCTCGAAATCTTAATTTGGGGATAAACTGATTTAAATTAGTGTATTTATTTTATTTTAACAGACTTAAATAACAACCACAGGCCTAGGCCAAGTAGTTGTGATCGTTGCTAGTGAACAAGGGCACCCGGGTTCGAGCCCCGGCTTGGGCGTCCCTTTTCCATTTTTTTTACAAATCAGATTTTTGGTTATATTACAATTAAATTTGTAAATTCATTTTTAATTATCAAAATCCTTTTATAAATTCTAAAAAAATTATTTTTAACAAATCTGATATAAATGTTCCACCTACAATTTTTATTTTTCTGAAATTGATTTATTTAATATTTATAATAATTAAATCAATTTTACACAATTATATTTATAAAAATCCATTAAAATATCAAAACGATTTTATTAATTTCTACAAAAATTATCCTATGTTTGTACAATGTTAAACTTTACTGAAATGATTTTTAATTCAGAAAAATCATTTATTTTATATTTTTAATCAATTTTTGTTAGACTTAATCATAATTAAATCATAATAAATCCAATTTTTAGTATTTTTGCACCAAAATTTTATACAATTTATTTTTAAATATTTAGAACAGAAATATGATTTTTAAAACAATAATTCTTTAATTTTAGTATTTTTGAATATTAATGTTAAATGTTGGCAATTTGTAATAAATAAATTTAAAAATCTATTTTAAAGGAAATAATTTTATAAAAATTATTTTTATACTTTAAACACATTATTGTGACCATCTTAAATTTAAATTTCATAAAAAGATTTTTGGTTACTTATTTACTAAATTTCTCACAATTGGCGAATATTTTTAATATTAATCAAACGAGCAATTATCCCCAATTCGAAGCCCTAGGAACTTATACATCTATAGATTTGATAGACTTAGACATATTTATTACCTCATTATAGGGTGATACTTGATACATTTGGGCAACACACTATTTTCAACAGATATAACATTTTACCAAGGTGAGTTTTACATAGCCCCTTTTCTATTTATCACCATTTTTGGGGTGAAACATGTTACAACATCATTTATGCAATTCAATCATCAATGTGTCTATGTGTTTTCTATGTTGCACTATGTCTTGAGCATGATTAGAGTAAACACCATTCTAGCATAATCATTAACTCCGTACAAGCCGGCAGTAAACATTGATAGATCTATTGGACTGACAATCCCACCAGGATACGTGCCTCCTACAAAGGTAGCGTGGGTGTTTGTTATCGTATAACATATTCAATTGGACCATGAGCGTATGGTATGTATCATATTATAACAGTCATCAGGGTTGATTATGCACTCGATTTATTTCTAGTATGTTCTCACATATGGACTAGATTGACATGACACATGAATTGCACATCATTTTTATTCAATTATCAAAAACCTATGTAATTCTCACCAACTTTTGTTGACCCAAAATATTTTCAACTTAACATGTTTCAGGTTCTATTTGCTTGAAGATTTGAATTGATGCTTGAAGATATGTGTATAGTTTTATTCAATTTGATGTACAAATTCTAGAACAATTGTATGTAATTCATTTAAATTATTTAATGGAATTTATTATTCACCATGAGCTAGTGAACAATCATTCATACGTGACATCCCGATGTTTACGCCATCGGTTGGGGTGTTATACATGCGCACCCAGAAATGTATTGAGCAACCAACAATACGACTCTATAGTCTCACTGAACAAGAGTCCAGCCCCAAACGTGACACACCGTTTGTTGTTGTCCACACCAGTAAAGGGGACAAAAATTAGATTGTACCTGTTTTCAAAGATCAAGTTAGCAATTTATTTTATATTTTAAAAAAGAAGAAGGGCCAATGATTCTTTGCCTGTTGGTTTGGTATGTAGCATCAAATGCAAGTACTTCGCCAAAGTGTTTATAGTTAATTTTTGATATCTCATACGCCCAGAAAACATGTCTAAGCTCCCCGTTCACCAGGCTGTACTTAAAAGAAAACTTTGGCAGGTGCTTAACCCTATCATTCAGCTTGTCGACCAGCATCGACGAATCCCTATCCCCGATGAACATACGGATACTTTTCGCAAAATTCTTGTAATCAACAGGGGTACCCTTCACGTTGTGGTGCCCGCCTTTCAGGCTCACCTGCATTCTATGTGCCACTGTCGGTCCCACCTTGTTTAGGCTTGCACGGTGAATAAAATCCTTTGTTGCAAAATCTAGTTTCCGCCCTATTTTTGTTAAATCCGGATTGTACGATGGGACAAGCATGTGATTGTGTGTTTCCTCGAAGTGATAGATCTCCCACAGCGACGTAATATTGCACACCTTCGCTCTAATACTAGCCTTACAATCAGTTCGCTGGAATGTTGATTGTCTAAACTTCATCGAGCCCTCATCTAATGAGTCAAATTTTCTCTTACTTTGCGGTTTACCGCGTTTGAGCATAGTATGTACCGGTGGGTAATGACCCCATTGACCCTTTTTACAGTACCACACCTCGTAGAAAACCCACAATTCGTAGCATACGTGTCGTACATTGCAGCCACATCCTGCCACTCTCTATACTTGGCCTTCATGTTTGGTTTTAGGGAGTCCTCTACTATTGGTCTCCAGTAACGACTACCATTAGGAGTAAACCAAAAATCATAACCAGAACCTTCAGGCACAAAACAAAATATGCATCACCATTTTTTCCTTTTTCCTAGTCGCATATAATAAAACACTCCTCTAAAATCCTGAACAAAAAAGTCTCCCAGAAGACCAATTCCGGTGGAAAAAAAAGGTGAAAGGCTCCCCCTACATCCTTCAAAAAAAAGCGAAAGGCTCCCCCTACATCCTTCAAAAATTAAGTGCAAAAAAAAAAAAAAAAAAAAAACCATTACACCATTTTACACAAGTTTACACCGGGTAAAATGAAAAAACAGGTCAACCATTTGTGAAAACATCAATACTTTTAAAAATTCTTTATCATTATACCAATAAAATCTCTGTAAAAATGCCCCAAACAAAAAACATGAGGAGTTGTATCAAAACCTAAAAAAAAGGTAACTAAAAAAAAACTGAAGACATTACCGTCGTCTTCACCGGCCACGTGGTGGCAAATTGGGGATATGGTGTTTGGATCAGCCGATGATCCACCATCGTCAATAGCAAAATGACCACCTTCAACCGAAGACTGCAACACCCCTATTGTTTCTTCAGATTCATCAACCACCCGTTTCCCCTTATCAAATGCATTGTTAATCATCGTTGACCCCTCGATTGTCCCTGATTGTGCCTGTGGGTTCTCCGTGATGAAAATACCAACATTCTGCAGATCTTTGTCGGAGAAAAACTCAAGAGCCCTAGCACAGTCAATCGACTTCTTGTTCTTTGCTAGCATGTTAGGATTTTTGTCGATCATTTTTTTAGGTGGGTAGTTTTGAGAGAGTTTTTTTCAGGAAGCTTTTTTTGCATGTATGTTTTCAGATCTTGCTTTGGTGTGTGTGTGTTATAAGTTGAGCACATAATAATATGGGCGGGAGATATGTATAGTGGTTTATTGGGATGATGGAACACTGACAAGTTGCAAAATGACCATCGTCAGCTGATGATCCACCATCGTCAGTAGCAAAATGACCACCTTCAACGGAAGACTGCAACACCCCTATTGTTTCTTCAAAGCCATCAACCACCCGTTTCCCCTTATCAAATGCATTGTTAATCATCGTTGACCCCTCGATTGTCCCTGATTGTGCCTGTGGGTTCTCCGTGATGAAAATACGAACATTCTGCAGATCTTTGTCGGAGAAAAACTCAAGAGCCCTAGCACAGTCAATCGACTTCTTGTTCTTTGCTAGCTTGTTAGGATTTTTGTCGATCATTTTTTTAGGTGGGTAGTTTTGAGAGAGTTTTTTTCAGGAAGCTTTTTTTGCATGTATGTTTTCAGATCTTTCTTTGGTGTGTGTGTGTGTTATAAGTTGAGCACATAATAATATGGGCGAGAGATATGTATAGTGGTTTATTGGGATGATGGAACACTGACAAGTTGCAATGTTATTATAATAATAAAAGTGTACTAATCAACTTTATTAACAGTGTTTATTGACCACTAATAAGGTGGATTACCTAAAATAACCCTTAATATAAAACATAAGAAAGCCCCATGTGTCACTTATTTATTGGCCCATTCAAGTTCTCTAGTTCTCACAATTTGGGTGAGTTCTCATATTATCCTAACCCTATATATATATATATATATCATAAAGCTAAAGCTAAATCGCAATTTTAATATAATATGAGAAATTGAAGACCTAACACCCTGCCTACAGCTGGTTTCAACTTCATATACATTTTAACTATTTTTCTTTTTTTTTTTTCTAACCTTATTTTGTTATTTTTTCTCATCTTCTCTCCAACTTCTTCAAGCCTTCCACATGCATATCCAACTTATGAACGATGACATCCACATCCTCTCAACTTTGCCCCTCTTCCGGTTTGAAAAGAAGAAGACGAGTTATAAATCACCGTAAAGGTGAGGATGTCGAAATCCAGTAAAAAACAAAAGGGTTCTTCCCCGATAGAGTTAGATCCGGCGAGTGCTAATCAGATCCGGTGAGTTCAAGGGGGGGCGTTTGGTGTTATTTTTTCTTCATGATTAATGAATTACCTAAACACATTGTATTTTTTTTTTCTGCATGAATAAAAATCCACTAAAAAAGTCATTTTCCTTTCGTTTTTTTGTATAGCATTATGGTGCTCCTTGGAAAGATAATAAAACGCTCATCAATTTCGTGTAATTTTTTTTTTAATTTCGTATTTAAAAGTTACTAACATTTAAAAACCATCAGGGGAAAATAACGAAAAGATAAAGATAAAATTTTTTGTTAACATATTTTAAATTTTAAAATAATAGTTAACAATTACCATTATTTAAAATATAATTAAAAAATACTTTTCAAGGAAAAATAAAGCGGTGTGAAGGCCTCACATAGTATCATGTGACATATCGCTTTTCGCTTATTATATATAGAGATTAGATCAGTGCCTTCCTATGCACATACTTTGGAGTCTAAGGTGGACATTCTCAAATCAGGGTTTATTATTTGATTATATGCAAACTAATAACGGCGGACGTGGGTGTGGTGGCAGTGGCGGTGTAGTAGAGAGAAAGAAAAAGGCATGGGGTTTACAAAAGATCTAAAATGGATACATTTTTATGTGTCTGGGCTATTGATACTCCTATTAGAAGCAGTGGCGATGGCTGGACTAGCTTCATGATTTCTGTGCAATCGTTGATCGAAGAGGAGACTATTATGATGGAGAAAGGGCTTTGGAAATTGACTTAATCGGTGACATATCAATTTAAAACCACGAGAGAGAAGGTTATACGGAAAAAGAAAAGAAAGAAAGGTAGAAGATGAAGTGTATGTAGCTGTGGAAGATAATGTAATGTGTGTTGGAAGCAGCAGGTCCGATCAGACTAACCGCAACCTTTTTTGTTGGATATATGAGTTTGATGAGAAATCATATGGTTTTATATTGGTATTGATGTAACTTTTTCGGGGCTTTCGAATATAGCACCGCGATGTTTTATTTTCTTGTTTTATAATTACGTTTTGAACCCGCGGCGGAGCGTGGGTGATAACCCACTAGTTGTATTGTACTACTAATAATAAACGAGGTAATTTAATAGTATTTGAATGTCCGTTAATATTTTGACGTCACTAACTAATGCCGTTTACACTTTACATATTCTGCCTGGGCTTTTGGGTTGCCACGTATTGTAGGTTGCCACACATGTTAAGGTTTGGGTTTTTTCTCTCACTAAAACAGCATCGCCATACCATCTGATGTGTCTATCTCACACTAAAACAACATTACCACACTACATTCACTCTGAGCAACACGCCAGTGATGTTGTTTTCTTCTTTGCCGATCTTCCCATGTATTGAATCGAAGGCTTGCATGTTTATCTTTTTTTGATTCACGAATCGATCATGATTCTTGACGTTTGTTATCTTTCTTGAACGTATGATTGATTAAATTGGTCATGGGGTGATATTGGTTTTTTAGGAATTTAGTATTTCAAGACTTTAGGCATTTGCTTAGAACCAATGGTTTGATGAAAAAATTGGACTCACCCGCTGACAAATTGTGGGCGGGGGATTGTGTTTGGTGGGTTAATTTTGATGATGGAAATAAATAGTTGATTGTGATGAATGTGGTGTTTGGGTGCATCCCACGTGTTCGATGTAACTCCATAACCCTAGAAATGAAAATTAACGACGTAGAAAAAAAAAGATTAGCATAACGTAAGTTCGGTTCGTCATTAAGGTAATCATCGTGTCACTAACTTTTTACGGGATCTTGATTATCTTAGGTTTGGGAGTGATTGTCAATTAAATGTTTCATATCAAAGACAGAACAACTAAATCTTTTCAAATGAGTGTTGATGTTTTGTGTCATCTTAAATTCGGAATGCGAAGTTATAAAGCTCATTGTTTATGATGTGTTGAACTGCATGTTGATGTTGGTAAAGTTTTCACCTTGATGTCAAGTGCGGTAAGTATTATTTATATGTGGATCTTTTGTATTTGTATACAAAATAAAACGATATGCTTTGTTTTAATAGTCTGATAACTTGTAGGTTTACGCTTATTATTTCACTTTAATATTGATATTTATTAATAGTTTTTTTTTACTAGGTGTTTTGTTGATTGAGCTATATCCCACATACTTTGCACATTTCGTAGCTGCAAATTTATATTTTTAGAGCAAAATATGTAGGTGAATATAAAAATTTAAGTTAACCAGGTTATTTTTGTGTCAACCTGCAATTGTATGTTCAGGTTTGTGTGGCAGATTGACACAATTTGCAAGTCTTTTTTTTTTTTTTTTTTTGGTTCCGTGTGGGGTTCTACCCACCACCCGCTAACATACCCTTAAAATTCAGGGGTCAAATTAGGGATGGATCGGTATATATACTAACTATCGAAATACTGATGGAATTTTCTAGAGTTGCAGCCTGTGATGCACGGGGATGCCTGTAATGGTGCAGCACTCGTTTCTGAAGTAGGATGGGGATGAAAACGCTTTGGGGACGGGTTGGGGACGTTTCCAGGCCGTTTCTTGTTTTGGGGGACATTTATGCGAAATTTCTGAACCGTTTCCATCAATTTTTAGTGTTATAACCCTTCATATTCCTTTAAGGCCATGTAGACCAGCCCCCTTGGCATTAAATGTGCTTGGTTGGGGGGAGCGTTTTTGAAATAACGGTATTTTGAGCACACGGGGTTTTTGGGAAGAAAGGAATTTTGACCGTTTGACCCTTCTGAAATATTGTTTGTGAAGTAGTTGAAACAAGAGAAGAATCAAGTGGCAAAATCATAATTTTTCGGCAATTGAGGTAGGTGAAAATTACTTTTTACCATTGTTGAAGAAGATAAGATGAGTGAGAGACGGAAAAAATTGAAAAACAAAAAACAATAAATCAAGTATAAAATGAGTATAAAGTAAACCTATTTCTAGTCTACTTTGTTTAATGCACATGGTTATTTATTTTACCCTTGGTTTTTTGTTTATAATTTATTAATTTAATTTATTAGCCTATTTTAGTATAATTTATGCTTATTTGGTTTTATTTAATTCTATTTTGTGTTACTTTGTTTAACATTTTTATTGTCACATTTATTTTTTAATATTCTTTTATTGTCGTACCTTTTCCGTACCCGTATCTTGAATCTTTGAGTTTTGTCATTCCCCGTATCCACATCGTTCCCGTACCCCGGTCTTATACCCGTCCCAGTTCTACATAGGTGGCAGCTGATCTTGATGCTATTATTATCGCTTCTAGAGGCGCTCAAGAAACCAGGTATTGATTTACGTTTTCCCATTTATTTGTTGATTTGTTTAGTATAGTCTATAAAATAATGTATGAATTAGGTATAAACAATAGTCAAAGAATCGCTAGGGAAGGCAGGATCTTCGAATTGGTACATTTCGTACTCAAAAGAAGATGGTGCACGGGTATGTTTTGCAGCTTCGGGTATTGTTTAAAATAAGGGGTATTGTTTAAAATATTTATCTTTTGTTCAAGTTAAGCTTTCTGCTTTAACTTTGTTGGCGATGAACTCAAAGTGTGATAGGAGGTGAAACCATGTATATCTATATTAATTGTACTCTACTGTATTGTACCGTATAAATATTAATTGTATTGTGTTGTACGGTTTAAATATTAATTGTATTCTACTGTATTGTACCATATAAGTTTTAATTTTATTGTACTATATGGCTAAGTAGTGTACCACAGTCCAGTCAAGGTCTTTGTGATTGTACTGTATGCGTGTCTTGTAATGTGTGTTGTATATTTTATATTTTATTTTTACATGCATTTCACTCTATAAGTACCTATAGCTAGTTTATCATTTCCACATATCCCACCCACACTAATTATAGTATAACAAATAGGGGATCATATGAAGAAGGATGAAGAGGTTGGTGGATGTTTTTTATTATTTTATTTTATTTTTGTTCTTAACTAACCCCTGCGAAATAAAAATGGACAGATAATCTTTGAGGCGTGTGAGAAGGTTGTCGTCATCCACCATGGCTAGCTCGTCTTCGTAGATTCCCACTGAATAGCCAACTGAAAAAGATGGTTCTATAGTTCCGAAAGAATATTCAAAAAATGGTCCAAAGATGTTTTAGAGTTTTACAACAATGGGAATTCTCCATTTGATATACTCGTTCCATTAAGAAAAACTTGACATAAGTTTTGTGGGTGCCCTACTAGGGATATAATCCAACAGTCACGTGTCGTCTACGGTATATTTACATCTATCTCTTCTTGATGTCTTTTTATATCTTTATAAAAAAGACAGATATGTTAACTTTATATATTTCGATTGTGCAGCATGTTAAAGCATGGACCGTAAGATGAATGTGTATTAATGTGATGCTCTTAAAAAGCCCTGATTTAAAACTCCGTTGGATGGTGTTACCTCCTGATTTCTATGAATACATGAAAGATGATAAGTCTATTATGGCCATTGATTTTACTGGAAGAAGAGACTCGTAGCCTCCATTCTATGAGGTTGACTACGCTACCTTCTGTTATGGACTGACCAAACAATGCTACTTGTATGTATTCATATGAAGACCATGGTGATTACTCAATACAGGACTGATAAAAGATCGAGAAATGAAATCAACGCCAGGTTGCGTACTATATGGACATGATTACCCTGTTTTTCAAACGGTTTTTGGAACATATTAACTTCTGGGTAAATAAAAGATACCGCGTGGAATATGGTATGTCATTTGGTTTGGTTGAGACAGGTATGTCTCAAGGCCACGGTAATCAAGCAGGCCATCAGATGATGGCAAATTTGCATTTTTTTTATATCTCTAATGCGTAGAAAAGCACCCATGCGACTTCCCTTTTGGTATAAGCGCAACAACGTAGTTGTCATTAACAAAAGCATGCACATAATTACCCTACGGTAGTTATGACATAATTACATGCCCTTTCAGTCATATTAATATCTCTAGAAGGCTATTGCATTTTATTACCTCTAGACTCGAGAGGAGATTGGAAAATCTTTGAGCATAGGATAGCCTTTGAGTCTCCAACATTGGCAGCTAGAATTTGACTATTTGCTATTAATACAACTTTTGAAGAGGAACTTGAGTTGAAGTTGTATCTAGAAGCTTCCTTTAAAAAGAAATAAACAAAAAAGAAAATCAACATCAGACTATATATAGAGGGGTTAGAGGATTGGAAAATAGAAGGAGACAACGCAGATACCTTACAAAAGGTTGCATCAATATCTTCAATCGTCTTCAAGAGAGATTCCTTTAGAATATCCAAGTGCAGAATTCTACTAAAGATTTTTGCCAATGCAAACTTAATCCTGCAACAAAAGTGGCAAATACGTTTTTATTATAGGAGTATATGGTGTTAGATTTTTCTTAAATATGAGACACAATTTAGAGAGAGAGAAAGAAAGCAACTTTCCAATATGCAACACATAGTCTCCAATGTTCTCATCCCAACTGGCCATTTGAGAAGCAAAATCATGTCCCCTATTTTTTGGTAGCATTCCCTTCAATATGTGTGGTATCCAAAAGGAAGGAACTATGCAATGTGAAATACTCCAGTAATAGATTTGAAGCCATCTCGCTAGCTTCTACACCATTATGACCATCGAAAACAACGACAAGGCCAACAGAAGTGTCTCTAATGCCATTTGTATCTACAACACATTAGAAAGAAAAACGTGTTGGTGGTTACGAGGAACAAAATATTGATACAAATAAGAAGGCTACACTCTTTTGCTCCATTTGAAAGTTTGTATAAGCATATTCAAGAAACATCCCGTACACACTCACAAACAAAACCAAAGATCTAACACAAATACTATAAATCAGGGAAACAATTATGTATCTAAATAAACGAATCATCATACTTATTTTTACAGCCAGTGTAACTCTTATGATGAGTTCTACAAAAGTATCCATGAACCAAAACAATCTAGTAAAATACAGAAGCTTGTATAAGCATATTTAGGAAACATCATGTACACAATCACAAACAGTTAAAACGTAGAAGCTTGTATAAGCTTGTTGACTGAACATCGCATACACAATCATAAACAAAACTAAACATCTAGCTATACGAATACTAGAAATAAACGAAGCAATTACAGATCTGAACAGTAGATGGATAAATAAGAAGAGTTATTCCAAAATGTTCCTCTTCCATAATAAAATTTGAAGTATAAAACTAAGAATCACTAAAAAAACTTTGTACAACGCAAAACAAAACCTTGCATAGTGTAGGATCGTGTTCCACACAAGTCACGCGCGTATCGGATTAATGGCGGAATCGCGTATCGGATTAATGGTAAAATCAATAACCCGGTTAGTTGTTATAGATGAGTGTTTAGGGAAAGGATAATAATATGAAGAGCACACACTTAAGAGCTGCAACTTGTATAAATGGCAAAAGTTTTTAAAATAACATAAGGCATGGGGTATTTAAAGTCGTTGGTCCATACGCCTTCTACACACTACACGTATGAGTTCCATACGTGTTCCATGACACACGTATGGCTCCATGATACGCGTATGGACCATATCAAAAGACCAAAATACCCCTAAACACTAAAATACAGCCCAATAATTTCTAAAATGCTATACAATCATGCCTACGACTAATATCGACCCATCACTAGCTGGGGACATACACGAAGTGCACTAACAGTCTCCCCCTTGGACCTTGCTAGTGATTTGCAAACTTAACCGGTCAATGAGCTGGGGATGTCTTGATACACGTTCACAAACACCCCCAAGGTCTAGCTAATGATATTCAGCCTTCAAGTCTTCATATATGGCAATCTTCAATCTCCCCCTGAAGTCTTACTTGTTGAGTTGAATTTTGGCCGTGGCTTCAAGAGATCTCGTCTTGGTCTTCGATCAGCTTTGATAACTTGGGAGGAATTAAGAAATCTCTACTGTTTAGATTGACGATTCTTTGACGAAGACGGAGATCAACAACATCTGCACTTTCATTTCTTAATTCTCATCTTCTTCAGATTCGGTTCCTCTGCCGCTGTCGAGAGCCTTTGACATATTGAATCGAGCGAAAATAGCCTTCAGAAACTTGATGACAACTCTGGCATCGTTTGTTGGTAGTGCTTATGCGTCGACCCATTTGGAAACGTAGTCAACTGCCACAAGGATGTAGAGATTTCCCATGGAAGGTGGGAATGGTCCCACAAAATCTATTCCCCAAACATCGAAAATTTAACAAACCACAATCCCGGTTTGTGGCATTTAATCAGGGGCATTTACGTTGGCGGCTCTCCGGCATGCATCACAACTTTGGACGAGAACGACAGCGTCTTTAAAAATTGTGGGCCGATAAAATACTGTTTCATAGACTTTTTGAACCGTGTTTCTAGCGGCGTGGTGCCCTCTTGTAGGACATTCATGGCACTGTCATAGAATTTCTTGGGCTTCTTTTCCGTGAACACGTCGGCGAATCATACGATCGGGATTAATACGGAAGAGATAGGAATCCTACCAAAGATAATACTTCAAGTCAGAAAAGAATTTCTTCCTTTCATTGAATGACTGTGTGACACCCCACATTTTCATGTTAACTCCTTTACTGAACTCTAGTTAATTTCCATAATCATACGTGGTTAAACACTTAGCTAGGGTTAGTTAAACAGGTCCTTCAGGATGTTATGTAACAATAACATATGTTAGGTGACATTAACGTACGTTATGGTTAGGAAAACCCTTGTCTTGACACACACGCGAGTCCTGTATCCCAAACGTTGGTGATTTGTCAAGCATGCATGATCATATGTGCAATTGAATGATGATGAATATAAATTAACATGTTTATGTGAATTACACGTTTATGCGAATTACTTCTTAAATAGTCAGTATGTAATTTCTACGAATTATGTGCACACTTAAAGTAGTATGTGATTAATATGTTATGAGATGATTAAAATCATAGTTTTTATATAAGTTAGTATGAATAATATTATCTGTCACACCACGTCTAAGGCGGAAACACGTGGCGCGACGGTTCAAAAGTATTAAGCCAAGATTAATGCAAAGCACAATATTAATTAGAAAACGGGCATTTATTCAATGCTAATAATCATGTCAAATTATTCATACATAATTATAAATTGTTTTCGAAAGTAATAAAGAGGCTTCTCCCTTTATCCCTAAGTCCATGGAATAAAGAGATATGACCCCGTCACGACATTTCCAACGCCCGATTTGGAGACATCCCCGACCCTGCTCGCCATGCTAACTTCCATCAATCAATTACCTGAAAGATATGTTTGAAAATCGTCAATATATAAATATTGGTGAGTTCACAGGTTTTAATTTAATAAGTCTTCATAAAGTGGGAATATCCTTGTTATGACATTCATAGGAGTTGCAAAGTCCTACAATTTACTTGAGCCTATAACCAAACCAAGACAATTAATAATGCCCCCGCCCAAAGTCGTTACTCGGTATTCCTACGACTTTATTTCAGAATAAGTGCACCCCAGGCATACGCCGATGCATAATCGACGCTATCGATTAGGGGTGGGCCTTGTCAGGCACCAATAGTACTATCCAAATATCCCTTTGGTTTCTCATTCCTGAATAAATGATTATAGTGGGGAGGTCTCAACCCCGAGTGGCGATCTTTACTCAAGTATCCAACCCGTCATACAATCCCAACATATCTTTCCCCCGTAAAAACGTTAAATAGTTTAGAAATGGGGCCGTGAGACTCACCTGTAACTGTGCTCGGCTCAAAGAAAATAGTAAAGTTTGTGATCCCGTACCTACAAAGCTTCTAGGCGTATAAGTCACTTACACCTATGGTGTATGTGCCTTGGCAAGTTGTACACCCAACTTCCCGACCACGTCTTTATCCGAATTCCCGTTTAATAGTTTCGTATCCTAGGTTCAATGGCGATGGATTACCCTTTCCTTACAAGTCATATATTATTTTTATAATTATTCTTTATGACTTGTACAACATTATACTTGACACGACTCCACCCAACGTATAATTATTTTCCCATTCAAATAATTATACTTAGGATCTTTTCGCTCAATATAAAGTGTTTTCTTATTAACCGACCCGACTTACTTTGCCACATATTTATTTTCCCATTTAAATAAATATGCTAAGTCTTTGTCGTTTGGTAACATAATCTTAACGCCCGACTAGACTTACCACACCGTACATTTATTTTCCCATTTAAATAAATGTACTAGAATCTTGTCGGTATTCACGCGTTCGTAGGTATATCTCATCTACTCGCCTCGGTTTTCCTTCTCGCACATCTATTTTCCCATTTAAATAGATGTACTAGAATTCCGTCAGAAACGAGTATATGTACATAAATCGTCGCGTGGATACTTCTTGTTAAGTTCATGTGTCGTTTAGCGTTTTTAGGTCGTTGTGTTATGTTTCTCCTTTCCCACGAATATTGTTACTACACTTAGGAAAGTGTTGCGCACGTTTCACCCTTGTTATATATATTTTATTTCCGTAAAATATATATGTATATTTTTATCTCGACGTAATAAGTCCGTTTACGTTGGTTCGTGTAACTAAGTTCGTTAGTTAGCGTTTTTCATATTTATTCCCGTTGCGCGTTCTTATGGAAGTATTGTTCCAACTTCCGATTTCCGAACGTTTATTTCTTGGAAAATATATCATGTACGTTTTAGTCCGACTCGTCCAACTTGTTACCAAAAATGTCTCCGATACTTTTATATTCCCATTTATATAAAAGTACCTTATTTTTGTACAAGTCTTTCCAAGTATTTATTTTATGAAATCTTACTTTATAAAATACTCGCGTTACTCTATTTATTTTTATAAAACGTCCATTTTATAAAAATATACTTTTTACTTAAAATGCCCAAGTAGGCTACTATTATTTACCAACTCAACCTTGTAAATCATTACTTACACTTTTTGACACCGATATTTCCATCTTTGTGTTTTTGGTCCAATAACTTTCTAAAATATTTATTTTAGTCCATTGGCTTCCAATGTTGTCATATTAGTACTTTAATTTACACTTGTAGCATTTTTCACTAAATCTTTCAAGGTTATTATTTTTCTTCCACTTTAGTGGACTTTGAAGAATCCTTTTCACCATGTTTAATTGTTTTTACCTCTTTTTACTTCTAATGCTCTTTTAATCCATTCAAGGTATCAATAACATGTTTATTTCATATTTTTATCCAAAACATCAAACTTTCACTCATCTAAGTGAGTGGACTTTGAAAAACTAATTTTTCCATCCATGGCTTTCTAACCCATTTTAATACTTTTATGACTTTATTATATCATCCTAAGATGATTAAAACCACTTTTCATCATATTCAAGTTACTTTTCAAAATATAGCTTTTCTCATCTTCAATCATCCAAATATGTTCTTATTATTACACTTTCTTCAAAATACCACTTTTATTAAAAATAACTAAGATTTCATCACAATATTATTCTCTCATCTTCATTTTTAATAAAAACCCATTACTTCTTTAGAACTCATTTTTATTACCCACATTGTACAACTTGCATCATAGCACAAAAACATGATATTTAAATTAATAAAACAATGCAAGACTTACAACTAGCTCAAGGCTAGGGAAGACAAGTTCTTGGATTTTGGATGTGGTTTAGTGTGTTCTTCCAAGTGGGTTATGCTCCAAGCTCTTAAACACACAAGAAGGGGTTTGAATGTGGATGAACTAGAGATGATTTGAAGTAGTAAAAATTGAAAAAGAGATGTTGGTGGGGTGGTGGAAGTTCACGGCCAAGAAGAAGAACAAGAAGAGATTTTTGTGTTTTTCTTAAGTGTGATCTTGATGTATCCTTATAATCTTCTATCCAATCTCCAAAGATTACCAATATCTTGCAAGGATTGGTTAGTGAGATTATGGAAGATTTATGAAAGATTTTGAAAATCTTGGGGGATTAAGTGGGTGTTTGGGCCGAGTTTTAGAGGGAGAGGGGTGGTGATTTGGTGAATTTTATTACCCAATACTTTTACATGCAAGGTCATGATTAATATCCACCAAATGATTAACTTGAGATAACACAAGTAACCTTCCACTTGGGTGGGCCATGGCCGGCCCCAAGGGGTGTCTAGGTGGGGTCCACCTTGCTAAATAATACCCCATTACTTGTTAAGTTAGTTCCTTTCGGGTACCGCCCGGGTATTTCTCGAATTTTCGTCGCGTTTTCCCTTGATATTAAAATACCGTTAATATTCATAAAATTATGTCCAGTTAAATTACTGATAATTTATTTCGGTTTCTGTCGGGTGAATTTTTGTGTTACGCGCGTATCGGGTGCGGTACGCGCACTTTATTCGTTACCGGGAGATTTGTGCAATAAGCTTTTTCGTATGGCTTTGGGTTTCCAAAACTCATAATATTTTGTGAAAATATTATTTATTTTATATTCCGGGTGTCCGGCGTTCGTTTCGCTTATTTCAGTTTTACCGGGTAATCGCCAGTGTCCATACCGGATAGTTTTGTCTGCGCACGATCCTATCATGCTTTGCTATTAAACTCATGCA
Organism: Ambrosia trifida; assembly: GCA_028751855.1. Classification (NCBI taxonomy): domain Eukaryota; kingdom Viridiplantae; phylum Streptophyta; class Magnoliopsida; order Asterales; family Asteraceae; genus Ambrosia; species Ambrosia trifida. The sequence goes on along the minus strand of CM054128.1, from coordinate 128,343,708 downwards.
TTCCTATGCATTATTTGGGAATTCCTATCTTTCTAAGGCCTCGATTAAATATTCAGCACATAATTACGGTTAATTACGTTAATCGCGTTTAATTAATTAGTACAAAATTACCTTAATTTTGCCGGTTGTTACATTCTCCCCCCGTTAAGAGAATTCCGTCCCGGAATTCACTTTGAGTTCTCCGGTATAGGGGTCTTCTTAAATAGGGCGGGATACTTTTGCTTCATCTGGTCCAGCCTTTCCCACGTGAACTCCGGTCCACGCTTGGCATTCCAACGCACTTTGACCAATCTGATCTTACTGCGTCTTAGCTTTTGGACCTTCCAATCGGTTACTTCGATTGGCTCTTCGACGAAGTGTAACTTGTCGTCAATGTGGATTTCGTCTGCGGGGATGATGAGGGTTTCGTCGGATAAGCACTTTTTCAAGTTCGACACGTGGAACGTGTCGTGTACACCGTTAAGTTCTTGTGGTAACTTGAGCTTGTATGCTACGGGGCCTACTCTGGACAAGATTTCAAATGGTCCAACATATCGTGGGTTTAGCTTTCCGCGTTTCCCGAAACGCGCGACACCTTTCCAAGGTGACACCTTTAGTAGGACCCTGTCTCCGACTTGAAATTCCAAAGGCTTCCTCCTCATGTCTGCGTAGCTTTTCTGTCGGTCACGTGCCGCTTTGAGACGTTCTCTAATCAGAAAGACCTTATCCGTCGTTTCTTGAACAATTTCGGGCCCGGTAAGTTGCTTTTCGCCAACTTCGGCCCAACATAGAGGCGATCTGCACTTGCGTCCATATAAAGCTTCAAAGGGTGCGGCTTGAATGCTCGTGTGGTAGCTGTTGTTATACGAAAACTCTACCAGTGGCAAGTGAGTATCCCAATTTCCGCTGAAATCGATTGCGCATGCCCGTAGCATATCCTCCAGGGTCTGGATGGTTCGTTCACTCTGACCATCGGTTTGTGGATGATATGCGGTACTCATATCAAGGCGAGTACCTAGGGCTTTATTCAGACTTTCCCAAAATCTTGAGGTGAAACGACTATCTCGATCGGAGATGATAGAAATAGGTACACCGTGCTTTGACACAACTTCCTTAATGTACAAACGGGTTAGTTTCTCCAACTTATCCGTTTCGCGAAAGGGGAGGAAGTGTGCAGATTTTGTCAATCGATCAACGATTACCCAGATCATGTCATGGCCGCTTGTTGTCCTGGGCAATTTGGTGATGAAGTCCATAGTGATCCTTTCCCATTTTCATTCCGGTATTTCCGGTTGCTGGAGCAATCCGGATGGTTTCTGATGCTCGGCCTTGACCTTTGCGCAAGTCAAACATCGCGCAACATATGCCGCTATATCTCTCTTGAAATTTGGCCACCGGTAAAATTCTTTTAAATCATGGAACATCTTGTCTGCTCCAGGGTGAACCGAATATCGCGAACTGTGGGCTTCGGCTAATACCAGTTCACGCAATCCACCATACACTGGTACCCAAATTCTATTCATGAAATACAGAGCTTGGTCCGCTTTTGACTCCAGTGACTCAACCATCTTCCGCAATCTTTCTCCTTTGACATTCTCGGGTTTAAGAGCGTTAGTTTGAGCTTCACGAATCCGGTCAGTCAGGTTCGTGTGGATGGTTAGACCCAAGGCTCGGACACGCAGTGGCTTAACCCGTTCCTTGCGACTCAAGGCATCGGCTACGACGTTTGCCTTCCCGGGATGGTACTTTATCTCACAATCGTAATCGTTCAATAATTCGACCCATCGCCGTTGTCGCATGTTCAATTCCTTCTGGTCAAAGATGTGCTGCAAGCTTTTATGATCAGTGAAGATCGTACACTTGGTTCCGTACAGATAGTGTCTCCATATCTTGAGTGCGAATACCACGGCTCCTAGTTCCAGATCATGTGTGGTGTAATTCTTCTCGTGAAGCTTTAGTTGTCTGGAAGCATAGGCTATGACCTTCTCTCGCTGCATCAATACACAACCCAATCCCTGATGAGAGGCGTCACAGTAAACTACGAAGTCTTCTGTACCATCGGGGAGTGCTAGTATTGGTGCGCCACATAACTTATCCTTTAGCAACTGAAACGCTGCTTCCTGCCTTTCCGTCCATTCAAACTTCTTATCCTTTTGGGTTAGCATGGTTAAAGACTGTGCTATTTTAGAAAAGTTCTCGATGAACCTTCTGTAGTAGCCCGCAAGGCCAAGAAATTGTCGTACTTCAGTAGGCGTTCTAGGGGCGTCCCAATTCTTGATTGCTTCGATCTTGGCGGGATCGACATGTATACCCCTTTCATTCACCACGTGGCCTAAAAAGTGAACCTCTCGAATCCAAAAATCACATTTTGAAAACTTAGCATAGAGCTTCTCTTTGCGAAGTACCTCGAGGATTAATCGGAGATGTTCCTCGTGTTCCTCCTTCGTGCGTGAGTAGATCAAGATGTCATCAATGAAGACAATAACAAATTTGTCCAAGTATGGTTTGCACACTCGGTTCATCAAGTCCATGAAAACAGCTGGTGCGTTAGTTAAACCGAAAGGCATAACCAGAAACTCGTAGTGCCCATAGCGAGTCCTGAACGCTGTTTTTGGCACGTCTTCTTCTTGAATACGCAATTGATGATAACCGGACCTTAGGTCGATCTTGGAGTAGAAACTGGATCCTTGAAGTTGATCAAACAAATCGTCGATCCTGGGAAGAGGATAGCGATTTTTAATAGTTAACTTGTTCAGTTCCCGATAGTCAATGCACATTCGGAAAGTGCCATCCTTCTTCTTCACGAATAAGACGGGAGCTCCCCAGGGTGAGAAGCTTGGTCTTATGAAGCCTTTGTCCAACAACTCTTGCAGTTGTTCAGACAGTTCCTGCATTTCTGAAGGAGCTAGGCGATATGGCGATCGCGCTACAGGTGCTGCTCCTGGAACAAGGTCGATACGAAACTCGACTTGTCGGGGTGGTGGCAATCCCGGCAAATCTTCTGGGAACACATCTGGAAAGTCTCTGGCTATCGGAATGTCTTCTAGCTTTCGCTCGTCAGCCTTCTTGTCTACCACATGCGCCAAGAATGCGACGAGACCTTTCCTTAGGCACTTCCTGGCTTTCATGCTGGTAATAATCCTCAATGGCGTTCCACGCCTTTCCCCTTGGATCGATAGGGTTTCACCGCTCGCGAGGGGAACTTGGATTACTTTGTCATTGCACACGACGATGGCGCGGTGTGCGGATAGCCAATCCATGCCAACGACTATGTCAAAGCTACCCAGTACGACTGGTAATAGGTCAATGTCAAACTCATGACCACAGAGGTCCAACTTACAACCCTTTGCTGCCTCTCGAGTTTCTATAGTCTTACCGTTAGCTAGTTCAATGGAATATGGTGTGTCTAGCTTACTAGTCTTTAAACCAAGTAATCTTTTAAATTCGACAGATACGAAGCTAAAATCAGCGCCAGTATCAAACAATACTGAAGCATAATGACCATTTAGAGGGAACGTACTAGTGACCACATTAGGGTCTTGTCGTGCGTCACCGGCACCAATCACGAACGCTCGCCCACGGGCTTGGTTGTTAAGTTTGGGGCAGTCCCTCTTCCAATGATCGAGCGATCCACATGAGAAACAGGGCCTCGCTCCACTGTTCTTTGGCGCTCCTGATCTGCAGTCTTCAGTCTTGTGCCCCGAACGACGGCACTTACCGCAGATTACTTCGTTCTTGCCCTGATAACCTTGCTTCCCATTATTTCCACGTCAAGTGGCCACATACCCTTTTCCCTTCTTCCCTGAACCTGATGATCCATCCTTCTTCCTCTCGTCGCGCTTACGCTTCCCAAACCTTGGCCTATTTCCCTGTTCACTTGACCCAACGACTGAACTTGTACCCAGATTCTTACCCTCAACACTGCTGGACTCAGTAAGCTTTAACCCTGACACTTTCCGGATTAGAGTGCCCATTCGGATGGCGTCTTCAGTGAGGCTCAAAGCGAGGTCGATAGCTTCGCACATGGTTGTAGGCTTGGAAGCAGTGACCATGCCGCGTATCTGTGGTGCCAGTCCGAAGAGGTATCTTTCCACCTTTTTGCTTTCCGGGGTGACCAGGCGAGGCACTAATCGGGAGAGGTCATGGAATCTGGACGTGTAACCAGCTACGTCCGGTCCAACCATGGTGAGGTTCCAGAACTCAGTCTCTAGCTTCTGCACTTCACTTGCCGGGCAGTACTCGGCGATCATTAGTTCTTTCAACTCCAACCATGACAAGGAGTAAGCAGCATCATCTCCCAGTGTCTGCACTTGGTTGTTCCACCAGGTCAGAACTTGGTCCAGAAACAGGTTGGTGGCATACATGACAGCCTGTCGTGGGGTACAGCTGCTAATACGAATCACAGCTTCGGTCTTCTCGAACCATTTGACTAGTCCGACAGAACCTTCAGTGCCGCTGAAATTCAGTGGTTTGCAGTCCAGGAAAGCTTTAAACGTGCAGCCACGTTCTCGTGAGGCCGTTTCTGCAATAATAAGGCAATGTTAAATATAAGGTAGGAGTTTCACGAAGACTCCTGTCGCATATACCCGACGTCTTCTTACCAGTAGGGGAGGTTTCGCGTCTGTCGCTCCCGGTTCGGTCTCGCGACCTTTCGGTGCGCGTGGCATTGTGTTCTGCGAGAGCCTGAGCGATACGTCCCGAAACTAGGGTTTCAAGCTCTTTAGGTGTCGTGGGTAGTCTTTCATTCCCACTGTTGCTTCTTGTGGCTGGTGCCATGTTTCTTCAATAACCAATATCAAAGGTTAATTTCCAACAATCATTCATACAATATCATCACATATATAGTATAAACAACCACACAACATATGAACACAATAATCACCATAACAACAACACGCAATCACAACATAAACAGAATAAGTAATAATAATCGTAGATAATCACAACACATATTTTACCATAACAAAACTTTCATTAATTTCAATACCAAGTACAATGATTTGTTCATAATAACAAAAATCGAGGATACCTTCCTCATACATTGCTCTTTGAAATACACCAGAAATATAATGTCATATGCCGGCACAATCCCGCTCGGCTAGGCAAAAAAATGCAGATGGGTGCTATAACCCATGCTGTGCTATCATACTACTACTACTGCTATGTCCGCGAGTGATCTCCCAAACGTCCCTGATGCAATGCTACTGTGGTGGTGGCGGCGGCGGGTGCTGGTACTGGTACTGAGGTGCGCACATGCTGATGGTCATACTGATCGCCATAATGCGATCGTACAAGAATTGGCGATGCGCAAAGTGTGCGTCGCCCGTAAGGCCACAATGAGCATCCATGCTCAGCAGCTCCTCAGCATAATGTGCCAGTGCATCTCTGGCATCAATGATCCTGGCCCACATGAGCTGGGCCTGCTGCTCCATCTGACTCACGGTGCGCTGCACCGTGTCGGTGAGGGTCTGGAAATCTCTCTCCAGTGAGATCACCGTGGACCATGCGGGTCCTGACAGTGGGGCCATCCCGTGAGGCTGCGACGGCCCGGGGATGTCAGTGTATGTCGGCTGAGACGGGCCGACGATATCGGGTATGGGTAGTGGTGTGAAGGGTGGGGCAAGCCCGGTAATCCAGTGAAGCAGTAGGGTGGTACCTGGTATGGGTCTCCTGCACCTAGAGTATATGGTGCAAATGGGGGTGTCACAAATGGGGCTCCTGCATCCATAGTGAATGGTGCAGGTGGTGGGGTAGGGAGCATCTCGGGTAGGGGTGGTAGTGTGGGAAAAGTGGTGATGGGTAGTGTCATGGATAAGGGTGAGGGGACTATAAGCTCGGCGAGTGGGACCATGAGTGGCTGGGTGACAGCGACCCACTCTAGAGTAGACATCACAGTGGTAGGGGTGGGAGGGCTAGCAGTGGCATGAGCTGCCAGTCCTGCTCGGTGCAACTCAGAACTGCGGGCTGAGCTGCCCTCAAGGATGTGCCCAGTAGAAGCTGGCCCATCCTGTGGTATGGGCTCGGGCATGGTAGGTAAGGTGGCTGGGGTAGCGGTAGCATGCCCTATCATCGGAGCAACGTGCTCCTCCTGGCCTGCTGGTGGGATAGGCACAGCAATGTGCTCCACCGACGCAGTTGACTCATCGTCAGAGTCATCGGAGATCCACCCGTTGTGTCCCCGGCAGACAGGAACGAGCCTCATGCCGGAGGGAACGGGGATAGGTGGGGTGGGTAAAGGCTCACGATCGACGGGTGCGCGTCGGTCGTATGGAGACTCGACAGTCTCCGACTGTGTAGGGATAGGTCTCGAAGGACCTGCGCAACCTACAGGGAAGTCCCTGACGGCTCGGATAGGTAGTGCTGGCAGTGGTGCTGCCTGGAATGGCAATAGAGGTAAGTCGGCCTCGGCCATCGGTAGGTCGGCCACGGCGGCCATGTCGTCTCCAGCGGGGGCCCACGCTGGGTCCTCGCTCGGGTCCGTCTCGTCGGAGCTATCTCCGTCGGCGCCCTCCATGGTGACATCAACGTCCATCTCATCATCCTCGGGATCGAGTATCACCACCTCGATCGGCTCCGCTGGCGGTGCTGGGATGATCTGGAGGCTACTGTCGTAGCTCGGTGCTACGCTCCCTGCGTTCGACATCCTGGCAAAAGAACCGTACTAATATTTAAGTATTATTCGTTAGGTAGTTAAGGCATATATCTAAGGTACTCTTCCTAACCTTCTAACAAAATAATACTATACTTACCATGGCTAGCTTGGTCGGAGTCTCCATATACCCAAATGGTCGTTGGAAAAATTTATTTTATTGCGTTTCGCATTTACTTTGAAAGATTTTGAACCATATCCGGTTATAGTTTAGATTTTTAAAATGCTAATTCGCTATAACCTTGGCTCTGATACCACTTTCTGTCACACCACGTCTAAGGCGGAAACACGTGGCGCGACGGTTCAAAAGTATTAAGCCAAGATTAATGCAAAGCACAATATTAATTAGAAAACGGGCATTTATTCAATGCTAATAATCATGTCAAATTATTCATACATAATTATAAATTGTTTTCGAAAGTAATAAAGAGGCTTCTCCCTTTATCCCTAAGTCCATGGAATAAAGAGATATGACCCCGTCACGACATTTCCAACGCCCGATTTGGAGACATCCCCGACCCTGCTCGCCATGCTAACTTCCATCAATCAATTACCTGAAAGATATGTTTGAAAATCGTCAATATATAAATATTGGTGAGTTCACAGGTTTTAATTTAATAAGTCTTCATAAAGTGGGAATATCCTTGTTATGACATTCATAGGAGTTGCAAAGTCCTACAATTTACTTGAGCCTATAACCAAACCAAGACAATTAATAATGCCCCCGCCCAAAGTCGTTACTCGGTATTCCTACGACTTTATTTCAGAATAAGTGCACCCCAGGCATACACCGATGCATAATCGACGCTATCGATTAGGGGTGGGCCTTGTCAGGCACCAATAGTACTATCCAAATATCCCTTTGGTTTCTCATTCCTGAATAAATGATTATAGTGGGGAGGTCTCAACCCCGAGTGGCGATCTTTACTCAAGTATCCAACCCGTCATACAATCCCAACATATCTTTCCCCCGTAAAAACGTTAAATAGTTTAGAAATGGGGCCGTGAGACTCACCTGTAACTATGCTCGGCTCAAAGAAAATAGTAAAGTTTGTGATCCCGTACCTACAAAGGTTCTAGGCGTATAAGTCACTTACACCTATGGTGTATGTGCCTTGGCAAGTTGTACACCCAACTTCCCGACCACGTCTTTATCCGAATTCCCGTTTAATAGTTTTGTATCCTAGGTTCAATGGCGATGGATTACCCTTTCCTTACAAGTCATATATTATTTTTATAATTATTCTTTATGACTTGTACAACATTATACTTGACACGACTCCACCCAACGTATAATTATTTTCCCATTCAAATAATTATACTTAGGATCTTTTCGCTCAATATAAAGTGTTTTCTTATTAACCGACCCGACTTACTTTGCCACATATTTATTTTCCCATTTAAATAAATATGCTAAGTCTTTGTCGTTTGGTAACATAATCTTAACGCCCGACTAGACTTACCACACCGTACATTTATTTTCCCATTTAAATAAATGTACTAGAATCTTGTCGGTATTCACGCGTTCGTAGGTATATCTCATCTACTCGCCTCGGTTTTCCTTCTCGCACATCTATTTTCCCATTTAAATAGATGTACTAGAATTCCGTCGGAAACGAGTATATGTACATAAATCGTCGCGTGGATACTTCTTGTTAAGTTCATGTGTCGTTTAGCGTTTTTAGTTCGTTGTGTTATGTTTCTCCTTTCCCACGAATATTGTTACTACACTTAGGAAAGTGTTGCGCACGTTTCACCCTTGTTATATATATTTTATTTCCGTAAAATATATATGTATATTTTTATCTCGACCTAATAAGTCCGTTTACGTTGGTTCGTGTAACTAAGTTCGTTAGTTAGCGTTTTTCATATTTATTCCCGTTGCGCGTTCTTATGGAAGTATTGTTCCAACTTCCGATTTCCGAACGTTTATTTCTTGGAAAATATATCATGTACGTTTTAGTCCGACTCGTCCAACTTGTTACCAAAAATGTCTCCGATACTTTTATATTCCCATTTATATAAAAGTACCTTATTTTTGTACAAGTCTTTCCAAGTATTTATTTTATGAAATCTTACTTTATAAAATACTCGCGTTACTCTATTTATTTTTATAAAACGTCCATTTTATAAAAATATACTTTTTACTTAAAATGCCCAAGTAGGCTATTATTATTTACCAACTCAACCTTGTAAATCATTACTTACACTTTTTGACACCGATATTTCCATCTTTGTGTTTTTGGTCCAATAACTTTCTAAAATATTTATTTTAGTCCATTGGCTTCCAATGTTGTCATATTAGTACTTTAATTTACACTTGTAGCATTTTTCACTAAATCTTTCAAGGTTATTATTTTTCTTCCACTTTAGTGGACTTTGAAGAATCCTTTTCACCATGTTTAATTGTTTTTACCTCTTTTTACTTCTAATGCTCTTTTAATCCATTCAAGGTATCAATAACATGTTTATTTCATATTTTTATCCAAAACATCAAACTTTCACTCATCTAAGTGAGTGGACTTTGAAAAACTAATTTTTCCATCTATGGCTTTCTAACCCATTTTAATACTTTTATGACTTTATTATATCATCCTAAGATGATTAAAACCACTTTTCATCATATTCAAGTTACTTTTCAAAATATAGCTTTTCTCATCTTCAATCATCCAAATATGTTCTTATTATTACACTTTCTTCAAAATACCACTTTTATTAAAAATAACTAAGATTTCATCACAATATTATTCTCTCATCTTCATTTTTAATAAAAACCCATTACTTCTTTAGAACTCATTTTTATTACCCACATTGTACAACTTGCATCATAGCACAAAAACATGATATTTAAATTAATAAAACAATGCAAGACTTACAACTAGCTCAAGGCTAGGGAAGACAAGTTCTTGGATTTTGGATGTGGTTTAGTGTGTTCTTCCAAGTGGGTTATGCTCCAAGCTCTTAAGCACACAAGAAGGGGTTTGAATGAGGATGAACTAGAGATGATTTGAAGTAGTAAAAATTGAAAAAGAGATGTTGGTGGGGTGGTGGAAGTTCACGGCCAAGAAGAAGAACAAGAAGAGATTTTTGTGTTTTTGCTTAAGTGTGATCTTGATGTATCCTTATAATCTTCTATCCAATCTCCAAAGATTACCAATATCTTGCAAGGATTGGTTAGTGAGATTATGGAAGATTTATGAAAGATTTTGAAAATCTTGGGGGATTAAGTGGGTGTTTGGGCCGAGTTTTAGAGGGAGAGGGGTGGTGATTTGGTGAATTTTATTACCCAATACTTTTACATGCAAGGTCATGATTAATATCCACCAAATGATTAACTTGAGATAACACAAGTAACCTTCCACTTGGGTGGGCCATGGCCGGCCCCAAGGGGTGTCTAGGTGGGGTCCACCTTGCTAAATAATACCCCATTACTTGTTAAGTTAGTTCCTTTCGGGTACCGCCCGGGTATTTCTCGAATTTTCGTCGCGTTTTCCCTTGATATTAAAATACCGTTAATATTCATAAAATTATGTCCAGTTAAATTACTGATAATTTATTTCGGTTTCTGTCGGGTGAATTTTCGTGTTACGCGCGTATCGGGTGCGGTACGCGCACTTTATTCGTTACCGGGAGATTTGTGCAATAAGCTTTTTCGTATGGCTTTGGGTTTCCAAAACTCATAATATTTTGTGAAAATATTATTTATTTTATATTCCGGGTGTCCGGCGTTCGTTTCGCTTATTTCAGTTTTACCGGGTAATCGCCAGTGTCCATACCGGATAGTTTTGTCTGCGCACGATCCTATCATGCTTTGCTATTAAACTCATGCATTCCTATGCATTATTTGGGAATTCCTATCTTTCTAAGGCCTCGATTAAATATTCAGCACATAATTACGGTTAATTACGTTAATCGCGTTTAATTAATTAGTACGGAATTACCTTAATTTTGCCGGTTGTTACATTATCGAAACTATTTTCGGGGCTAGAACCTTATTAACGGGTCCGTAATCAAGAAAATGCCCATAAACCCGAAACCTTGGCCCATGGTCCAACTTCTATTATGTTATTATTTAAAGAAAAAATAAATAAAAACCCTAATCCCCTTTGTTTTGCGCCGTGAACAACAACAACAACACCCACCCTCACTTCCAATTTCAATCTTTCAACAATTTCCTTCACTAGTTCAAGTTGAATCGGGTGCTATCTTGAGGTTTTAAGGATTCTAGCATTGCAAGGTATGAGCTTTACGTATTGTATGATAGTTAATAATGCTTGAAAAGTTTTAGAAACCCTAAAAACTATATAATTGAAATCGCATGATAGAGTTTTATGTGAATTCTTGAATGTTTATTTTAAAGGTTGATGAGAATTGTTGTTGGTAATCATAATTAGGGTTTTTGGTATGTGAATTTAGGGATGTAATTCTGTTAACATGGATTTGATTGTAATAATATGGGTTTACTACATGATTATAGGTTATTGAGAGTGATTAGGGTTCATGAGTATCATGTTATGAAAGTTCTGATTTCTGACAGATTCGTTAGGGTGTTTTGTAGGGTCTATATTGTGATGTTAAAGTGATTGTTTTGATGATTTCTTTGCATGATTGTATTGTACGTGGTCTTAGGTTTTCATAATGGGCAAAACCATCAGATTTGGACATCTTTTGAGTGGTTTTTGGAATTTTGTTTGATTAAAGGTCATATCAGATTTTCGGAATTATAAATTGGGTCAACTTTAAACGGTCATAACTCGAGATTTACAAAGGGTTAAGTTATGAAATTTGGACAGTAGGTCAACATTGGAAAAAATTGTCTTTTCTAATTGTATTCACCTCGTTTGAGTGAATACAAAATTTTTGGGAATTTTTCTAGTAAACTGACTTGGTGTGGAAATTTTCTGGACATAGCCGTGTTGTACGAATTTTAATGATTTTTGTGTTTGTTTGTGAGACAAAACAAAAATATAGGTTATCAAATGAATCCCAATGTACTTAACTTTTTCTAGTCCGGGTTGGGACTACTATTTTCTAGTCCGGGTTGGGACTACTACTTTCTAGTCCGGTTTGGGACTACTTATACATCCCGGGTTGGGATACTATGGATCCTTGTGTGGGTCGGTTTTTGCTAGTTCGCAAACTGTGTCCTTGATGAACTAAACCAACTCTATCATCTGTAAGTCCTTCACATACCGAATGAGTTGCCGGGTTATGGCAAGCGGGTTATTAGTTGATAGCGCTATTAGATCAGACAAACCTCACACTGGCTCGGGGAGTGCGGGAGTGAACTATAACTTAACAAATTTTATCATTGTTGATAGGCAATGATGTAAGGCATGCGGCTCACATTTGTGGCTACACGTACATCAACAGTTCGGTGTATCGGTGTTAGTTATCATGAATGGGTTAGCATCCCTTGACATGCGATGAACTAGCGTTTACACGGTTCTTGGAACCAACTCAATTACTTGTTTACGTGGTTTTGGAAACCAGCGCAGTTACATACTCATTTACTTTACTTAGTGAACTCACCAACATTGTTTGTTGACCCACGATTTACATGCTTTTGCAGGTAGTTAGCTTCCGGTGCCAGGATTAGAAAGCACTGCACACTTCACTGCATTTGGGGTCTTGGGCATACACCTAAATTACATATTATGCTTTTACATTTTCTTTCATATGGTTTTAATTTGGGCACGTTGTTTTGCGCATGGTTTTTAAAAGGTTTAAATTTGGGTTACGCTTCCGCAGCTTAAGTAAACTTGGTTTTTGAAAACGAACTAAATGGTTTGGGCATTTAGAGTTCGTTCATATGACTTATGGCTATGGGATCCTGGTATGTCATGCGCCTCGCGGTATAAACCCCGCAGTGGAAATTTGAGGGTGTGACAGATTGGTATCAGAGCCATTGGTTATAGTGAACTAGGACTGCATGTTGAGTCTAGTCTATAATCATCATAGCATAAGTACACTGACAACTTAAGTGCACAACTAGCTTTTAGCTACATATATCTACAACATATGATTTCGGGAGATATGTTATCTTCTAGTTCTAGACCTAATTCTGAACACGTCAATGGTGGGAACCCAGGGTTACACCAGGTGGCGCATTACTGGGAGTAGTATCCTAACAAACCTCATGGATGAGGAAACAACAATAGTACAAGGGAGGGAGCCCTTGCGAGCGTTGTGGCGCACGTACACAGGAAGCTGCACGATGCGCATGACGTGGTACCATTATAATCGAATCAACTGTGAAGAAATTCAGATACTAAGACTTATCCTTTTTCACTGAGCAAGGAGACAAGTAGTTTCTGTTCCTTGTTACTTAATCTTTCTTACTTCCATTCGAAACTCAGACGGAACTGGGTTACACATATAGAACTTATTTCTTACTTTAGTACCTTACACCTAGTATGAGCGGGCGGACGTATGACTACATATCCCTGTTACTCATAAGTATATGGTAGATTCATGGGAACACATTAGATCGGGGCTTGATACACACACTCTTGGGGAGTTACGTAACGCTTGCGATGCAGTGCAACATCTCAAAGGAAGACGAAACCTACCAGTGACTGACAGTCACGATTGGAGGAACGAATGGTGTTGTTGACCATTGAGCTGACTTACACAGGACCGGAGAAGGAGACTGTACGTGATGATAACCATATAACACTGACATCGCAAAAGAGGCAGGATAAGGGATGGAAGGGGAACCTGAGCAGGACGAGCACATGGAAAGTGAGGATGAAGGCTCTACTATCTAGACAGAGCATGGCGACGATTGGCTCTTACCTTTTCTTACCTATCTTTTCTTTCATTTCCCTTTGCTAACTTAAATAAGTCTGAGTTCTTATGATCAACGATAGGGTGGTTGAGGCCCTCGTATCTTTCCAAGCTAGTAAAGATCTATTTTGCTAAATCATTCTTTTCCCCTGACTTCCACATTTGAACTTTCTTATACCTTGCCACAACAACAACCTGCCATCATATTTTCGAGCCTTTTATTGGTCGTAAACCTCGATAACTCCAACAGAACTAAAGGAGACCGTCTGATTGCTTCGATAGTATAAGTCTTTGCCACGTGCATTTGCCCCAGGCAGGATGGAGTAATGTATGCTACATGCACACTCAATGAGATACAGATACTTGGATGGAGAACGTAACACCCTGTGATGAAACTTAGAAATTTGTTATATAAAGACGGATGGGTCTGAGATCGACGCCTACACTACCAAGCTACAGAAGTTAGATACTTTGTGCTCGAATCTAATTAACCAACTTTACCAGCGGATCGTATTTCATACCAAAAGGGTGGGTCCCTCATATTCATGGCTTGGCCACTGCAGCTCACCTACCTAGAATCTAACAAATCTTTCACCTGGCTCACGAACTCATTGATGAATCTGTTGAGCATGGTACTTTTCCGAAGCATGGAGCTTCATCTTCTTCTTTTGGCGATAGCAAGAGAACGTGGGATAGTGTGAGGTACAAGTCCTTCAACAAACAATAACCACAACGGTAACAACAACAATGGGGCTCGTGGAATTGCAATTGTGATTGGCTCTGGGGAAGCTAGGACTGATAACAATGTCGTGGCGGGTACGGCACTCTTGCTTCTATTTTATATGATACCGGTGCGGACTATAGTTTTGTGTTATCAAAACTTAGGAAACAACTAGGGATGGTTCCTACTCTTCTTGATACCCCGTACTCTATGGAATTGGCTGATGGGAAGCCTGTTGAGGTAACCCATATACATCGTGACTGTAAGCTCGAATTGGATGGGAAATTGTTTGCTATCAACCTCCTACCTATCACCTTAGGTAGCTTTGACCTCGTGGTTGGCATGGACTGGTTGTCCAAGCAACATGCTGAAATTCTCTGTCAGGAGAAGATCATTCGTATCCCCCTCCCAAGTGGAGAACTTTTATCTATACAGGGTGATCGTGGTGGTTCCATGGTGGGCATCATCTCCTTTTTGAAAGCCCAGAAGTGTACTCGTAAGGGCTGTCCAGTCATTTTGGCTAACATATATGACACTCGAGCTGAAACTGAAACTAAGATTGAGGACATCCCAGTAATCTGAGAATTCCCAGGTGTTTTCCCAAAGGAACTACCTGGACTTCCACCTGTTCGTCAAGCGAGGTTTCAAATTGATCTTCTACCTGGAGCAGTTCCAGTTGCACGCACACTATACTGCCTAGCACCGGGCGAACTTCAAGAACTGTCTACCCAACTCCAAGAGCTATTGGATAGGGGCTTTATTAGACCTAGTTCTTCGCCATGAGGAGCTCCAATTCTGTTTGATAAGAAGAAGGGTGGGAGTTTTCGTAGGTGTATCGGAAGTTGAACAAAGTAACGGTTGAGAACCGCTACCCTTTACCTCGTATTGATGACTTGTTCGACCAGCTTAAAGGGTTGAGTTTCTATTCTAATATTGACTTGAGGTCAGGATACCATCAACTGAGAGTCCAAGAGAAGGATGTGGCGAAGACAGCCTTTCAAACTCGTTATGGACATTATGAGTTTTTGGTGATGCCATTTGGGCTAACCAATGCACCGGCTGTGTTCATGGATCTAATGAACCGCGTGTGCAAGCCTTATTTGGACAAATTCATCATAGTGTTCATAGATGACATACTGATTTATTCCAAGAGCAGGGAAGAGCACTAGCAACATCTGCAGCTGATCTTGGAACTCTTGAGAAATGAGCAGTTGTATGCAAAATTCTCTAAATGTGACTTTTGGATTCGAGAAGTCCAATTTCTTGGACATGTGGTTAACAAGGCAGGAATACATGTCGATCCCGCCAAGATTGATGCTATTAAAAAGTGGGAGCTCCAAAAATCCCACAGAGGTGCGCCAGTTTCTTGGTCTTGCGGGATATTATCGTAGATTCATTGAGGGATTCTCTAAGATCACTCAACCCCTCACTGCTTTGACACAGATGGGTATTACTTACAAGTGGGGAGATGCCCAAGAATCTGCTTTTCAATTATTAAAGTCGAAACCTTGCGGTGCACCTATACTATCACTACCTGAGGGTACAGAGGACTTCGTGGTGTACTGTGATGCGTCTATCCAAGGGTTAGGGTGTGTGTTGATGCAGCGTGATAAGGTGATCGCGTATGCCTCACGTCAATTAAAGGTTCATGAGAAGAATTACACCACCCATGACTTGGAACTAGGAGCAATGGTTTTTGCTCTAAAGATCTGGAGGCATTATCTCTATGGGACGAAGTGTACGATATTCACTGACCACAAGAGCCTCCAACTCATATTCGATCAAAAGGAGCTAAACATGCGACAGCGTCGATGGGTCAAGCTTCTGAATGATTATGACTGTGCCATTAAATATCATCCAGGGTAAGCTAATGTAGTAGCTGATGCCCTCAATTGTAAGGAAACGAAACCCAAACGGGTGCGAGCTTTACAACTCACTATACATTCTAATCTTCCTGATAAGATACGTGAAGCCCAGGGCGAGGCCTTGAAAGGAGAAAACATCGGGCTTGAAACTTTACATGGTGCTGATAAGCACTTGGAACTGAAGATGGATGGTCTTCAATACTTTATGAATCGAGTCTGGATACCACGTTTTGGGAATCTCAGACAGCTGGTGCTCGATGAAGCTCACACCTCTCGATATTCGGTACATCCTGTTTCGGACAAGATGTACCAAGATCTTAAAACTCTTTACTGGTGGCCAAATATGAAAGCTGAGATAGCCACTTATGTTAGTAAGTGCTTGACTTGTGCGAAGGTTAAAGATTGAATATCAGAAACCTTCAAGCCTACTCCAACAACCAGAAATCCCTATGTGGAAATGGGACGGAATTCCTATGGGTTTTATCACAAAGCTTCCTAGAACGCTAACGGGCCATAACATGATTTGGGTTATCGTGGATCGTTTAACCAAAACGGCACACTTTTTGGCAATAAAGGAAAAGGACTCGCTGGAAAAACTAGCAAATCTCTACGTCAAGGAGGCAGTCTCTAGGCATGGAGTGCCTACTTCTATTATATCTGATCGCGATGCGCGATTCACTTCTCATTTTTGGACTACTCTCTAAAACGCTTTGGGGACTCGCTTAGATATGAGCACAGCCTATCACCTACAGACGGATGGACAGAGTAACATACCATCCAAACATTGGAAGATCTGCTAGGAGCGTGCGCGGTGGACTTTGGCAGCAGTTGGGATAAGCACTTGCCTCTGATTGAATTCTCGTATAACAACAGCTACCACACTTCGATACAGTGTGCGCCTTTTGAGGCACTTTATGGATGCAAGTGTAGGTCTCCCATCTGCTGGACTGAAGTTGGGGATAGCCAGCTAACAGGTCCCGAACTTGTGCACGATACTTCTGAGAAGATAGTGCAAATCAAAAACCGGATGGCTGCTGCTCGTGATCGACAGAAAAGCTACGCCGATAAGCGTTAGAAACCTTTGAGTTCCAGGTTGGGGACAAGGTACTAATAAAGGTGTCACCATGGAAGGGTGTGATACGCTTTGGGAAAATGGGGAAAGGTGAACCCGTGATACGTTGGACCATTCGAGATTGTCGAAAGCATCGGTCCAGTAACTTACAGGTTGAACCTGCCTAATGAACTTAATGGGGTACACGATGTACACCACGTATCGAATATAAAGAAATGCTTATCGGATACAACACTGGTGGTGCCACTAGAGGAGATCCAGGTGGACGATCAGCTACGGTTCCTGGAAGAACCGGTGGAGATTCTTGAGCGGGGCATCAAGAAACTCAGGCAGAGCATCATACCAATTGTTAAGGTGCGATGGAATTCCAGTCTAGGACCGAAATACACGTGGGAACGCAGAGATCAAATGCGGCTTAAATACCCACACCTCTTTTATGAACTTGAACCTGGACATAGATCGAACGCTAAACGTAAAGCAACTATCTCAAAGTGAATTTCGGGGCGAAATTTCTTTCAACTTGGGGATGATGTGACATCCGGGAACCAAACACACATTTTTCTAGCTGACTTTACTGTTTACTTGCTGAATTTCGGGACGAAATTCTTTTCAACTTGGGGATGATGTGACACCCCGCATTTTCATGTTAACTCCTTTACTGAACTCTAGTTAATTTCCATAATCATACGCGGTTAAACACTTAGCTAGGGTTAGTTAAACAGGTCCTTCAGGATGTTATGTAACAATAACATATGTTAGGTGACATTAACGTACGTTATGGTTAGGAAAACCCTTGTCTTGACACACACGAGAGTCTTGTATCCCGAATGTTGGTGATTTGTCAAGCATGCATGATCATATGTGCAATTGAATGATGATGAATATAAATTAACATGTTTATACGAATTACACGTTTATGCGAATTACTTCTTAAATAGTCAGTATGTAAGTTCTACGAATTATGTGCACACTGTGAGTAGTATGTGATTAATATGTTATGAGATGATTAAAATCATAGTTTTTATATAAGTTAGTATGAATAATATTATCGGAACTATTTTCGGGGCTAGAACCTTATTAACGGGTCCGTTATCAAGAAAAGGCCCATAAACCCGAAACCTTGGCCCATGCTCCAACTTCTATTGTTATAATTTAGAGAAAAAAATAAAAACCCTAATCCCCTTTGTTTTGCGCCGTGAACAACAACAACACCCACCCTCACTTCCAATTTCAATCTTTCAACAATTTCCTTCACTAGTTTAAGTTGAATCGGGTGCTATCTTGAGGTTTTAAGGATTCTAGCATTGCAAGGTATGAGCTTTACGTATTGTATGATAGTTAATAATGCTTGAAAAGTTTTAGAAACCCTAAAAACTATATAATTGAAATCGCATGATAGAGTTTTATGTGAATTCTTGAATGTTTATTGTAAAGGTTGATGAGAATTGTTGTGGTAATCATAATTAGGGTTTTTGGTATGTAAATTTAGGGATGTAATTATGTTAACATGGATTTGATTGTAATATTATGGGTTTACTACATGATTATAGGTTATTGAGAGTGATTAGGGTTCATGAGTATCATGTTATGAAAGTTCTGATTTCTGACAGATTCGTTAGGGTGTTTTGTAGGGTCTATATCGTGATTTTAAAGTTATTGTTTTGATGATTTCTTTGCATGATTGTATTGTACGTGGTCTTAAATTTTCATAATGGGCAAAACCATCAGATTTGGACATCTTTTGAGTGGTTTTTGGAAATTTGTTTGATTAAAGGTCATATCAGATTTTCGGAATTATAAATTGGGTCAACTTTAAACGGTCATAACTCGAGATTTACAAAGGGTTAAGTTATGAAATTTGGACAGTAGGTCAACATTAGAAAAACTTGGCTTTTCTAATTGGATTCACCTCGTTTGAGTGAATACACAATTTTTGGGAATTTTTCTACTAAACTGACATGCTGTGGAAATTTTCTGGACATAGCTGTGTTGTACGAATTTTAATAATTTTTGTGTTTGGTTGTAAGACAAAACAAAAATATGGTTATCAAATGAATCCCAATGAATATTCAGTAAAACTTTGGGAGTTTAATTCGTTCGTTAAGTATTTTAAATAATTCGTTTTTCACAGCGTACAATCTGCCCTGAAAACGCAGATTGTGTAAGGGATGTTTACGTGACTATTTGGAGTCTTATATGGTATGTATTTGACATGAACTTGCATGAATACTTATATGAGATGTGTATGAGGTATAAAACTGATAATAATCAATATGATCACCAACGGGATACGTAGGACTTACTTGTGCATGTAGAGTCATTAGGTGTCACTACACGGTTTGAACTTTAAAAGTCTTGGACAAAGAGTTGTATGGTGTGTTGGTTATGCACATATACTCACCTAGTGACATTTGTAATAGGGAGTCGGTAGCTAATTTCTGTTTGAGGAATTCAGATTATTCACGTGCAACCTAAGGTGAGTTTCACAACTCTTTTCTCAAAAGCATGTGTCTCGGGTTGAGACAACGTACTTAACTTTTTTTAGTCCGGGTTGGGACTACTACTTTCTAGTCCGGTTTGGGACTACTTACACATCCCGGGTTGGGATGCTATGGATCCTTGTGTGGGTCGGTTTTTGCTAGTTCGCAAACTGTGTCCTTGATGAACTAAACCAACTCTATCATCTGTAAGTCCTTCACATACCGAATGAGTTGCCGGGTTATGGCAAGCGGGTTATTAGTTGATAGCGCTATTAGTTCTGACAAACCTCACACCGGCTCGGGGAGTGCGGGAGTGAACTATAACTTAACAGATTTTATCATTGTTGATAGGCAATGATGTAAGGCATGTGACTCACATTTGTGGCTACACGTACATCAACAGTTCGGTATATCGGTATTAGTTATCATGAATGGGTTAGCTACCCTTGACATGCGATGAACTAGTGTTTACACGGTTCTTGGAACCAACTCAATTACTTGTTTACGTGGTTTTGGAAACCAGCGCAGTTACATACTCATTTACTTTACTTAGTGAACTCCCCAACATTGTTTGTTGACCAACGATTTACATGCTTTTGCAGGTAGTTAGCTTCCGGTGCCAGGATTAGAAAGCACTGCACACTTCACTGCATTTGGGGTCTTGGGCATACACCGAAATTACATATTATGCTTTTACATTTTCTTTCATATGGTTTTAATTTGGGCGCGTTGTTTTGCGCATGGTTATTAAAAGGTTTAAATTTGGTTTACGCTTCCGCAGCTTAAGTAAACTTGGTTTTTGAAAACGAACTAAATGGTTTGGGCATTTAGAGTTCGTTCATATGACTTATGGCTATGGGATCCTGGTATGTCATGCGCCTCGCGGTATGAACCCCACAGTGGAAATTTGAGGGTGTGACAGACTGTCCTTTAACGAGCATTCCACTGGCCAAATAATTTGCATAATCTACGTACCTGGGTATGCGCTGGTCACACCCTCAAATTTCCACATGCGGAGTTTTACCGCTAGGCGCGTGACAAACCAGGATCCAAGTCAATGGTCACAATAAACAACACTATTTGAAAAGTACGTAAACTCAAAATATAACTCTTATATCAAAAAACTGTAGCGGAAGCATTTTCAAGTTACAAAACCATGTGACAATATGTTCCAAAATGATTATTTCAAAAGCATAAAACTAAGCCCTAGACGCCATGCAGACTCGTGCGCCTAGTCCGTGTGATGCTACCTTAGCGACCTAAGAAAAACATGCCAAAAAGATGTCAACATATAATGCTGGTGAGTTCACAGGTGTTAATAAAAATATTACCAAGTGCTACCAAATGTTACCAAGTCCAAAACCTGTCAATACTATATCACGTGAAACCAAAGTACACTAGCTAGGCGTACATTTTGTTACTACTACGATTGGAAAACCATTACTGGACACGTTTAGCAAGTTTAGCATATGTTCAAGCCGCCCGAATAATGCTTAGCAAGTTTAGCAAGTTCGAGACAATATGCACCCGTCCGACCTCCAGTCGACGAGTGGGGCAGGTCACGCCCAGTAGATCTATCCACATTTCCCCCATTGTGCAACCCCGCACATTCATGGTTTCCCACGGGACATCCAAAGATCGTATAGCAACTCAAAAGTAAACCATAGCATGACATATGTTACAAAATATAAGTTTAGCGCATGTTTTCTCCCGCAAAAACAAAATCAGTAAAAGTTGGGCCATGAAACTCACCTTAGGTTGCGTTCTTCAATTGACAAATAAAAGCTAAGCCCTTGATAAATCCAACTACCGGAGATCTATCATAAAAGTTCACATAAGTGTTTTGACTAAGAACCATAAGGTTATCTAGTCCCCGATTGTCCAAATCGTGACCAAGTATGTTTGAAAACGTGTTTGACTATTCAACCGACACACTAGACTGACCCGACATCGCGTTGGTGACCCATTGCATAAACTAATCAAGCATACATAGATTACACATAAGGTTTAAGCATAAAACACTTAGGTTTCATCACAAATCGCACATACGAAGTGATAGGGTCGAATCAGTGTTTCTGGAGGCTCCTTCGACCCCAAGGAACCTTGGTTCGACCCCCACGAGGTTCCCTCGACCCTCATACAAGTTCATACAACCTAATACACATTCCTTCGACCTTAACACATGTTCATTCGACCTTAAAATGTGTTAATTCGACCTAAATCAAGTTCGTTCGACCTAACTGAAGCTTATTCGACCAACCGGTCTGCAGGTTCGACCCCTGGACCCTACCTTCAACCCCACGTGGGTTCGCATGAGGGCTAGGTTCGACCCCTGTAGCTCCAAGTCTCCTAAAATGCATCAAATCGCATCAAAACAATCCGAAAACATCATGAAACGTCATGAAACACAGCAGTCGAGTATGAATAACATATCCCCACAAAACCCTACTAATTTTACTCCAAAATCAATCCGTTTTAACACTTAACCAAAATGGTAAAATTATGGAAACATCACATCATGCATGAAAAATTTACCCAATTTGGAAACTTTTCGAAATCCTTTCATAATTATCTCAAAATGCTCAGTTTAACGTGTGTATGAAAACCCCCAATAGATTTATCAAAAATCCACAAACTAGACATATCATCAACATTCACCCAATTGTAACCTAAGGCAACCATTAACCAATACCAATAGCAGCCCTAGATCTTGTTTCTATCATCTAAACAGCAGTTAATCATTAAACACACATAATATCACATAAAACACAACTTAACACATGTTTATTGATATGAAAACTCATGCTTAATGATAGGGTTTTGTTTAGAAAGATGTTTGAAGGGTTTTTACTCATAAAAACACCCTTAGAACAGATCTGGACATTTGGGGTTAGATGAAAACGAATCAAAATGCTTTAAAAAGGGTTTTGGATTTAGAACACACCTTAGATTCTTGATTAAATGATGTTTGTGGGTTAGATTATGTAAAACAAGAGCAAAAACTCCTTCCCCATTGATTAAAATTGAGAGAGAGTGTTTAGAGGCGACTAGGGTTTGCAAAATGATGAAAAATGACAAAGTGTGATATTTATACTAAAGCCACATTTGACCCCCATACATGGTCGAATGAGACTATATGAGGTCGAATGACCTTTTTGTTGGTCTCCCATCTCTTGTTCGACCCCCTATAGGTCGAATCAACACCATGTTTTCCAGATTTTCTAGTTTTGTTGATTAAATGCGTTTTAGCACATCCTAACACATGAACATGCAATTCTAACATATGTTAAGCATATAGAACCATGTATAATCATGTTTACACCTTTGAAGCACATATTTTCATATTGTATCACACGTATGTATCAATCCACGTATAACACTTAATTTAGTCTTATGTAATTTCTCCAACAACAGGACTCAAGACTAGTGTAAACAACTCCCAATAATCCTATAGATCATTGAACCCTGGACAATCCTAACCTGACCCGACTCAGCTGACCCAATTAAGTCTGTTTATAAATGTTTTTTCCGCTAAGGTAGACTGATGTTTTACCAAAATGTTTAAGCCGAACATGCCGGGTGTCACATCATCCCCATGTTGAAAGAATTTTCGTCCCGGAAATTGCACGAAGCCAAAAAAAAAGAAAAAGGAAAGAGACGAAAAGGAAATTTACCGGTCGTTACATCATCCCCACGTTGAATGGAATCGCGCCCCGAGATGCATTCAGCTTCAACGGTAACATGCCTAGATTCAAACGCACGCTTCGGAAAAAAGATGAGGATACTTAGATTTCATATGATCCTCCCGTTCCCACGTGAACTCCGGTCCACGATTCGAGTTCCAACGAACCTTAACGATGCGGATTTTACTCCAAAGAAGGCTACGAATCTTATAGTCAAGAATCTCAACAGGTTCCTCCACAATGCGAAGACGATCATCAACCTTGATCTCTTCTAGTGGTACAATAAGAGATTCGTCAGCCAAATACTTCTTCAAGTTAGACACATGGAAGACGTTGTGAACACTACCGAGCTCCTCCGGTAAGTCAAGTCTGTATGCCAACGGTCCGATCCGTTCCAGGATTGCAAATGGTCCGACATAACGAGGGTTAAGTTTTCCACGCTTTCCAAAGCATATGACGCCCTTCCATGGTGAAACTTTCAGAAGTACCATGTCCCCAACCTGGAACTCCAAAGCTTTGCGACGGCTATCGACATAACCCTTCTAAAGATCTCGTGCGGCTGCCAAACGGTTACGAATTTGTACGATTTTCTCTAAAGTTTCGTACACCAGTACCGGACCAGTGAGTTGACTCTCACCCACCTCGGCCCAACAAAGGGGAGACCGACATTTCTGTCCGTAAAGAGCTTTGAACGGAGCTGCCTTGATACTAGAATGGTAGCTGTTGTGTAAGAGAACTCCACCAACGGCAGGTGACTCTCCCAACCCTTGCCAAAATCGATAACACATGCTCGAAGCATGTATTCCAAGGTTTGGATCATCCGCTCACTCTGACCGTCAGTTTGCGGATGATAAGTCGTACTCATATCCAAATGAGTACCCAAAGCCTTGTGCAGAGCCTTCCAGAAACGCGAAGCAAAACGAGAATCACGATCAGAGATAATAGAAACAGGTACCCCGTGCCGAGAGACTACCACCTTAAGGTAAATTCGAGCTAACCGTTCAAGTCCATCAGTTTCCTTAATAGGTAGGAAATGTGCCGATTTTGTCAACCTGTCGACAATCACCCAAATCATATCGCAACCACTTGGTGACTTCGGTAGTTTGGTGACAAAATCCATTGTGATCTGTTCCCATTTCCACTCTGGAATCTCCGGTTGTTGCAGGAGACCAGACGACTTCTGGTATCCCACCTTGACCTTAGAACAAGTCAAACATTTGCTCACGTAGGAGGCTATATTAGCCTTCATGTTCGGCCACCAATAGAGTATCTTCAAATCCTGATATATCTTATCGGAGCCAGGGTGAACAGAATACTGAGATTTATGAGCTTCATCCAAGACAAGCTCCCGTAATCCTCTGAACAAAGGAACCCAAACTCGTTCTGCGAAGTAGTGTAGGCTATCAGATCTAAGCTTAAGATGCTTATCAGCACTGTGCATAGTTTCAGCTTTAAGGTTTTCCTCCTTCAAAGCTTCCAATTGTGCAGAACGAATTCGGTCAGGCAAAGAGGAATGAATAGTGAACTGTAAAGCTCGAACTCGATGAGGTTTCGCAGATTCCTTCCTGCTCAAGGCGTCCGCCACAACGTTCGCCATACCAGGATGATACTTAATGGTACAATCATATTCGTTCAGGAGTTCAACCCAGCGACGTTGTCGCATGTTTAGCTCCTTCTAGTCGAAAATATGCTGAAGACTCTTGTGATCGGTGTAAATGGTGCATTTGGTACCGTATAAGTAATGTCTACAGATTTTCAACGCGAAAACCACCGCACCCAATTCCAAGTCATGGGTAGTATAGTTCTTCTCGTGAACCTTAAGTTGACGAGAAGCATAAGCAATGACCTTCTCGCATTGCATCAACACGCAACCGATACCACGAATAGAAGCATCACAGTATACGACAAAATCATCCGTACCCTCAGGTAAAGATAGGATAGGTGTAGAACAAAGTTTAAGCTTCAGCATCTGAAATGCCGATTCCTGCGGTTCACCCCAGTCAAACTTTTGGTCTTTATGGGTAATAGAGATGAGGGGTTGAGTGATCTTCGAAAATCCCTCAATGAAACGGTGATAGTAACCCGCAAGACCTAGGAATTTCCGCACCTCATGTGATACCCCGAAAATTCAGGTTCTCACTTTAACTAAACTCTAGTTACATTTCCTTGCATTATACTTAACTAGGGTTAGTTAGATAAGACATACGTGCATGGTTGTGAGTCAATGTGTGATTGCATGATTAGTGAACCTCGGACGTTGGTGAAAAAATAAACTTATGTGAAAACCATACGTGATTATGTGAACCTAAACCGAACACGTTAATAGAAATCATTAAAAGTGGAGCATGAGGTTGATTAGGGTCTTAATGCATGGGGTTACACTTGTTACGGTCCGAAATAGCGAAAACGTCAAAGGATAACGCGTCGGGAGACGAAACGAAGCAAGAGCGCGCCACCCGGACCTGTGAGCGGCCGCTCACAGGCACCGAGCGGCCGCTCGAAGTGACCTGACGGGTCTTAACCGCCTCAAACTTATATTTAAGCATCCTAAACTCCCATGCAACCCCCATACTCAACCCTAATCGCCCCCTTACTGCCCCACACGAATATTTCACTCAAACAACCTCTGCTAAGGCTCAAGATCATCAATTGGGAGGCTCCAAGGCGCGCGATTGATCGATTGAGAGAGCTAAGGGTATATCTTACGATTTCTTATGCTTCTATCTTGTGTTTTCATTAATAAAAATCATATAATAAGTTTGTCCAGGTCTGAATGAGTTTATAAAACATTAAAGCATGAGTCTTTTTGAAGATTAAACGGATTAAACCTATTAATAAACGCGTAGTAACATCATAGGATGCTTGTTGCGCAAGTTATTGGTGTTTTGATCCTAAAAGCTTTGATCTTGACATGTTTGATAATAGGATGTAATGGGAATAGGTATTAGGAAAGTTGTATGATGATTATTAGGTGTTATTGATTGATAATATGCAACTAGGGTTTGATATAATTGATAATATTGCACGATCAGAATCTGGACAGATTCTGAATGTCGAATTGTAGGGTCTGTTTCGTGGCTTGAAAATAATTGGTTTGATCGATTCTTTGCATGATTGTAACGTACAAGGTCTTAGCTTTTCATAATGGGCAAAACCATCGAATTTGGACATCGTTTGAGTCGTTTTTGGAATTTTAATTGATTAGGGGTCATATCAGATTTTCGGATTTGTAAACTGGGCTAACTTTAAATGGTCATAACTTGAGATTTACAAGGAGTTAGGTTATGAAATTTTTACAGTAGGTCAATACTGGAAAAATAGAGCTTTTCCAAGTGGATTCATCTCGTTTGGATGAATACACAATTTTTAAGAATTTTCCTACTAAACTGACCTGTTGAGGAAATTTTCTGAACACTGCTGTGTTGTACGAATTTTTATAATTTTTGTGTTTGGAATTAAGACAAAACAAAAATAGGTATTTCCAAGTGAATTCCAAAGAAAATTCAGTAAAAATTTGGGAGGATAACTTACTGGTTTACTATTTTAAATAAATTCGTTTTGATGGCGCACAATCTGTCCTGAAAACACAGATTGTGTATTATGTGCTTATGTGATTACTTGAGGTCTTAGGTGATCTAAAATTGACATATAACGGAATTACACATGTTTATGACACATACGGGCTGTAGAAACTAATTATAACCAACTCATTCACCAACGAGTCCGTAGGGTTTACTATTGCATGTAGAATCACTAGAAGTCGCATACACACTTTTGAATATTAAAACGCCTTGGACAAACGAGTTATATGGTGTAATGATGTTACGCCTATACTCACGTAGTGACACTGTTATTAGGGTGTTGGTAGCATATAATACTTGCTGTTCGGATTCTTTGCTTACGCGATAAGGTGAGTTTCACTACTCTTTTCTCAAAAGCATGCGTCTCGGGTTGAGACAACTTACGTAACGTTTCTAGTCCGGGTTGGGACTACTTTTACACATCCCGGGTTTGGGGTACATGATTTACGAGGTAAATCTACTTTTACTAATTCATATATATGTCCTTGATGAACTAAACCAAACACATCTTTTAAGTCCTTCAAAATACCGAATCAATTGCCGGTTGGGCAAGCGGGTTAATTAGTTGATAGCGCTATTAGGTCTAACAAACCTCACATCGTGCTGGGAGCACGGATGTGAACTATTAGCTTCAAACATAGTCATTGTTGATGGGCAATGACGCAAGGCACTTTTCTCCCGGTTATGGGAACTTGTTCATTAGTAGTTCGGTATTCGCCGGTTTTAGTTATCATGAGTGGGCTAGCTACCCCTGGCATATGAATTAGCTATTTACTTGTGGCCAAGGAGGCCGACGTTCTTACTTCCTGTTATGTGGTCTGGGAGACCGACACTTTCATTTGGTTACATGGTTTGGGAAACCTACGCTTTTACTTACTCACCTATTTTACTTAGTGAACTCACCAACATTGTTTGTTGACCCACGATTTACATGCTTTTGCAGGTAGTTAGCTTCCGGTGCCAGGATTAGAAAGCACTGTACACTTCACTGCATCTGGGCTCTCGGGCATACACATAAATTATATATTATGCTTTCGTATGGTTTTAAATTGGGTGCGTTGTTTTGCGCAAGTTTTAAAAGGTTTTAAATTTGGTTTACGCTTCCGCAGCTTAACTAAACTTGGTTTTTGAAAACGAACTAAATGGTTTGGGAATTTAGAGTTCGTTCCTGTGACTTATGGCTATGGGATCCTGGTATGTCACGCGCCTCGCGGTATAAACCCCGCAGTGGAAATTTGAGGGTGTGACAGATTGGTATCAGAGCCAGGTTATAGTGAACTAGGACTGCATGTTGAGTCTAGTCTATAATCATTATAGCATAAGTACACTCACAACTTAAGTGCACAACTAGCTATTAGCTACATATATCTACAACATATGATTTCGGGAGATATGTTATCTCCTAGTTCTAGACTAAATTCTTAACACGTCAATGGTGGGAACCTAGGGTTACACCAGGTGGCGCATTACTGGGAGTAATATCCTAACTAACCTCATGGACGAGGAGACAACAATAGTACAAGGGAGGGAGCCTTGCGAGCGTTATGGCGCACGTACACAGGAAGCTGCACGATGCGCATGACATGGTACCATTAAATCAACTATGAAGGAATTCGAATGCTGAGACTTATCTTTTGTCACTTAGCAAGGAGACAAGTAGTTTCTGTTCCTTGCTACTTGATCTTTCCTACCCCCATTCGAAACTCAGACGGGACTGGGTTACGCATATAGAACTTATTTCTTACTTTAGTACCTTACGCCTAGTATGAGCGGGCGGACGTATGACTGCATATCCCTGTTACTCATAAGTATATGGTAGATTCATGGGAACACATTAGATCGGGACTTGTTACACACACTCTTGGGGAGTTACGTAAAGCCTGCGATGTAATGCAACATCACCAGGGAGGATGAAACCTACTAATGGCTGATAGCCACGATTGGAGGAACGAGTGGTACAGCTTACCACTAAACTGGCTCACATAGGACTAGAGAAGGAGATTGTACATGATGAGGACCATATAACACTGACATCGCAAAAGAGGAAGGATAAGAGATGAAAGGGGAACCTGAGCAGGACGAGCACACGGAAAGTGAGGATGAAGGCTCTACTATCTAGACAAAGCATGGCGACGATTGGCTCTTACCTTTTCTTACCTATCTTTTCTTTCATTTCCCTTGTTAACTTAGATAAGACTGAGTTCTTATGATCAACGATAGGGTGGTTGAGGCCCTCGCATCTTTCCAAGCTAGTAAAGATCTATTTTGCTAAATCATTCTTTTCCCCTGACTTCCACATTTGAACTTTCTTATACCTTGAACGCACATTGTATTTCCAAGCCTTTTATTGGTTGTAAACCTCGATAACTCCAACGGAACTGAAGGAGACCGTCTGATTGCTTCGGTAGTATAAGTCTTTGCTCTGTGCATTTGCCCCCAGGCAGGATGAGGTAATGTATGCCACATGCACACTTGATGAGTTACAGATACTTGGGTGGAGAATGTAACCCCCATGACGAAATTTAGAAACTTGTTACCTAAAGACGGATGGGTCTGAAATCGACGCCTACACTACCAAGCTACAGGAGTTAGCTACTACATGCTCATACATATTTAACCTACATTACAAACGGATCGAGCTTCACACCAAAGGGGTTATCCCACAGGTTCGTAGCATGGCTACTACGGCTCACCTACCCAGAATATAATAAACCTTTCACCTGGCTCACAAACTCACCGACGAGGCTGTTGAGCATGGTACTTTTCCGAAGCAGGGTGCTTCATCTTCTACTTTTGGTGATAACAAGAGAACGTGGGATAGTATGCGGTATAAGTCCTTCAACAATAACCACAACAGTAACAACAACAATGGGGCTCGTGGAGGAGCATTTGTGATGGGCTCTGGGGAGGCCAGGACTGATAACAACGGCGTGACGGATACGTGTTCCTTAAACGCCACTCTCGCTTCTGTTTTATATGATGCTGGTGCAGACTATAGTTTTGTGTCATCAAAACTTAGCAAACAACTAGGGATAGTTCCTACACTTCTTGATACCCCGTACTTTATAGAGTTAGCTGATGGGAAGCCTGTTAAGGTAACCCACATCCATCGTGACTGTAAGCTCGAACTAGATGGACAGTTGTTTGCCATCGACCTCTTACCTATCACCCTAGGAAGCTTTGATCTCGTGGTTGGCATGGACTGGTTGTCCAAGTAAAACGCTGAAAATTCTCTGTCAAGAGAAGATTGTTCGTATCCCTCTCCCTAGTGGAGAATTCTTATCTGTCCAGGGTGATCCTGGTGGTGCCATGATGGGCATCATCTCTTTCCTGAAAGCCTAGAAGTGTATTCGGAAGGGCTACCCAGCCATATTGGCTAACATTTCTGATACTCGAGCTGAAGTTGAAACAAAAATTGAGGATATCCCTGTAGTTCAGGATTTTCCAGATGTCTTCCCAGAGGAATTACCCGGACTTCCACCTGTTCGACAAGTGGAATTTCAAATTGACCGTGCACCAGGAGCCGTCCCAGTTGCGCGTGCACCATACCGCTTAGCACCAGGCGAACTTCAAGAACTATCCACCCAACTCCAAGAGCTATTGGACAGGGGTTTCATTAGACCTCGTTCTTCACCTTGGGGAACTCCAGTCTTATTTGTTAAGAAAAAGGATGGGAGTTCCCGTATGTGTATCGATTACCGGGAACGGAACAAGGTGACAATTAAAAACCGCTACCCTTTACTTCGTATTGATGATCTATTCGACCAGCTTCAGGGGTCGAGTTTCTATTCCAAGATTGACTTAAGGTCGGGGTATCATCAACTGAGAGTCCGAGAGGAGGATGTGCCAAAGACAGCCTTTCGAACTCGTTATGGGCACTATGAATTTTTGGTAATGCCCTTCGGGCTGACCAATGCACCAGCTGTGTTCATGGACCTCATGAACCGTGTGTGCAAACCCTATCTAGACAAATTTGTCATAGTGTTCATAGACAATATTCTGATCTATTCCAAGAGTAGGGGAGAGCACGAGCAACACCTACGACTGATCTTGGAACTTCTGAAAAGTGAGCAGTTATATGCAAAAATTCTCCAAGTGCGACTTCTGGATTCGTGAGATCCAATTCTGGGGTCTTGTGGTGAACGAGGCAGGAATACAGGTCGATCCCGCTAAGATTGATGCGATTAAAAGATGGGAGGCCCCTAAGAACTCCCACGGAGGTCCGACAATTCCTTGGCCTTGCAGGTTATTATCGCAGATTCATTCAGGGATTCTCAAAAAAAAAAATCGCTCAACCCCTCACTGCTTTGACACAGAAGGGGATTACCTACAAGTGGGGAGATGCCCAAGAACCTGCTTTTCTGATACTAAAGACTAAACCTTGCGGTGCTCCAATATTATCACTACCTGAGGGTACGGAGGACTTTGTGGTGTACTATGATGCATCTATCCAAGGTCTAGGGTGTGTTTTGATGCAACACGAAAAGGTGATCACATATGCTTCACGACAACTAAAAGTTCATGAGAAAAATTTCCCCACTCACGACTTGGAACTGGGAGCGGAGGTCTTCCTCTCAAAATTTGGAGGCACTACCTCTACGGGACAGAGTGCACGAATTCACAGATCATAAAAGTCTCCAGCATATATTCGACCAGAGGGTGCTAAGCATACGACAACGCCGATGGGTCAGACTCCTTAATGGTTATGACTGTGCCATCAAGTAACATTCAGGGAAGGTTAGCCTTGCAACTTACCCTACAATCTAATCTTCATGTTAAGATACGTAAAGCCCAGGGCGTGGCTTTGAAAAGGAAAACATCGGGCTTGAAACCTTGCACAGTGCTGATAAGCACCTGGAATGGAGGACATAGGGCCTTCAGCACTTCATGAATCAAGTCTGGATTCCACGTGTTGGAGATCTCAGACAACTAGTGCTCGATGGGGCACACACCCCTCGTTATTCGGTACATCCTAGTTCGGATAAAATGTACCGAGATCTCAAACTCTTTACTGGTGACCAAACATGAAAGCTGAGAAAAGTCACTTATGTTAGTAAGTGCTTGACTTGCGCGAAGGTTAAGATTGAATATCAGAAACCTTCAGGCCTACTTCAACAACCAGAGATTCCGAAGTGGAAATGGGATGGGATTTCCATGGACTTCATTACGAAGCTTCCTAAAACGCCCAGCGGGCACGATATGATTTGGGTCATTATTGACCGTTTGACCAAATCAGCGCATTTCATGGCAATTAGAGAGGCGGACATGTTGGAACGTCTAGCCGCTTTTGTATTACGAAAATTGTCTCTAGGCATGGGATGCCAACTTCTATCATATCGGATCACGACGCGCGATCTACTTCCCATTTTTGGGAAACTCTCCAAATTGCTTTGGGAACTCATTTGGACATGAGCGCAGCCTATCACTCCCAGACGGATGGATAGAGTGAACATACCATCCAAACACTAGAAGATCTACTGCGAGCGTGCGTGGTGGACTTTGGAAACAGTTGGGACAAGCACTTGCCTTTGATTGAATTCTCTTATAACAATAGTTATGACACTTCGATCCAGTGTGCACTTTTTGAAGCACTTTATGAACGAGAGTGCAAATCCCCCATATGTTGGACTGAAGTTGGGGATAGCCAACTGACAGGTTCCGAACTTGTGCACCAAACTTCTGAGAAGATAGTGCAATCAGAAAACGGATGGCTGCTACTCTTGAGCGACAGAAAAGCTACGCTGATAAGCGTAGGAAACTTTTAGAGCTCCGGAATGGGAACAAGGTACTATTAAAGGTGTCACCTTGAAAGGGTGTGACACGCTTTGGAAAATGGGGGAAAATGAACCCGTAAAACGTTGGACCATTCGAGATGGTTGATGGGATTGGTCTGGTAGCTTACAGGTTAAACTTGCTTAACAAACTTGGTAGGATACACGATGTATCCCACCTATCGTACCGAATCTATAGAAATGCCTGTTGGATACAACACTGATGGTGCCACTGGAGGAGATCCAGGTGGACGATCGGCTACGGTTCATGGAAGAACCAGTGGAGATTCTTGAGCGGGGCGTCAAGAAACTCAAACAGAACACTATACCTATTATTAACGTACAATGGAATCCCCGTCTAGGACCGGAATACACGTGGGAGCGCAGAGATCAGATGCGGCTCAAATATCCACACCTCTTTTCTGAACCTGAACCTGAACCTGTGCATAGATCAAATGCCGAACATAAAGCAGCTCGCTCAAAGTGAATTTCGGGGCGAAATTCCTTTCAACTTGGGGATGATGTGACATCCGGAAACCAAGCATACATTTTTAGCTGGCTTTACTGTTTACTTGCTGAATTTCGGGACGAAATTCTTTTCAACTTGGGGATGATGTGATACCCCGAAAATTCAGGTTCTCACTTTAACTAAACTCTAGTTACATTTCCTTGCATTATACTTAACTAGGGTTAGTTAGATAAGACATACGTGCATGGTTGTGAGTCAATGTGTGATTGCATGATTAGTGAACCTCGGACGTTGGTGAAAAAATAAACTTATGTGAAAACCATACGTGATTATGTGAACCTAAACCGAACACGTTAATAGAAATCATTAAAAGTGGAGCATGAGGTTGATTAGGGTCTTAATGCATGGGGTTACACTTGTTACGGTCCGAAATAGCGAAAACGTCAAAGGATAACGCGTCGGGAGACGAAACGAAGCAAGAGCGCGCCACCCGGACCTGTGAGCGGCCGCTCACAGGCACCGAGCGGCCGCTCGAAGTGACCTGACGGGTCTTAACCGCCTCAAACTTATATTTAAGCATCCTAAACTCCCATGCAACCCCCATACTCAACCCTAATCGCCCCCTTACTGCCCCACACGAATATTTCACTCAAACAACCTCTGCTAAGGCTCAAGATCATCAATTGGGAGGCTCCAAGGCGCGCGATTGATCGATTGAGAGAGCTAAGGGTATATCTTACGATTTCTTATGCTTCTATCTTGTGTTTTCATTAATAAAAATCATATAATAAGTTTGTCCAGGTCTGAATGAGTTTATAAAACATTAAAGCATGAGTCTTTTTGAAGATTAAACGGATTAAACCTATTAATAAACGCGTAGTAACATCATAGGATGCTTGTTGCGCAAGTTATTGGTGTTTTGATCCTAAAAGCTTTGATCTTGACATGTTTGATAATAGGATCTAATGGGAATAGGTATTAGGAAAGTTGTATGATGATTATTAGGTGTTATTGATTGATAATATGCAACTAGGGTTTGATATAATTGATAATATTGCACGATCAGAATCTGGACAGATTCTGAATGTCGAATTGTAGGGTCTGTTTCGTGGCTTGAAAATAATTGGTTTGATCGATTCTTTGCATGATTGTAACGTACAAGGTCTTAGCTTTTCATAATGGGCAAAACCATCGAATTTGGACATCGTTTGAGTCGTTTTTGGAATTTTAATTGATTAGGGGTCATATCAGATTTTCGGATTTGTAAACTGGGCTAACTTTAAATGGTCATAACTTGAGATTTACAAGGAGTTAGGTTATGAAATTTTTACAGTAGGTCAATACTGGAAAAATAGAGCTTTTCCAAGTGGATTCATCTCGTTTGGATGAATACACAATTTTTAAGAATTTTCCTACTAAACTGACCTGTTGAGGAAATTTTCTGAACACTGCTGTGTTGTACGAATTTTTATAATTTTTGTCTTTGGAATTAAGACAAAACAAAAATAGGTATTGCCAAGTGAATTCCAAAGAAAATTCAGTAAAAATTTGGGAGGATAACTTACTGGTTTACTATTTTAAATAAATTCGTTTTGATGGCGCACAATCTGTCCTGAAAACACAGATTGTGTATTATGTGCTTATGTGATTACTTGAGGTCTTAGGTGATCTAAAATTGACATATAACGGAATTACACATGTTTATGACACATACGGGCTGTAGAAACTAATTATAACCAACTCATTCACCAACGAGTCCGTAGGGTTTACTATTGCATGTAGAATCACTAGAAGTCGCATACACACTTTTGAATATTAAAACGCCTTGGACAAACGAGTTATATGGTGTAATGATGTTACGCCTATACTCACGTAGTGACACTGTTATTAGGGTGTCGGTAGCATATAATACTTGCTGTTCGGATTCTTTGCTTACGCGATAAGGTGAGTTTCACTACTCTTTTCTCAAAAGCATGCGTCTCGGGTTGAGACAACTTACGTAACGTTTCTAGTCCGGGTTGGGACTACTTTTACACATCCCGGGTTTGGGGTACATGATTTACGAGGTAAATCTACTTTTACTAATTCATATATATGTCCTTGATGAACTAAACCAAACACATCTTTTAAGTCCTTCAAAATACCGAATCAATTGCCGGTTGGGCAAGCGGGTTAATTAGTTGATAGCGCTATTAGGTCTAACAAACCTCACATCGTGCTGGGAGCACGGATGTGAACTATTAGCTTCAAACATAGTCATTGTTGATGGGCAATGACGCAAGGCACTTTTCTCCCGGTTATGGGAACTTGTTCATTAGTAGTTCGGTATTCGCCGGTTTTAGTTATCATGAGTGGGCTAGCTACCCCTGGCATATGAATTAGCTATTTACTTGTGGCCAAGGAGGCCGACGTTCTTACTTCCTGTTATGTGGTCTGGGAGACCGACACTTTCATTTGGTTACATGGTTTGGGAAACCTACGCTTTTACTTACTCACCTATTTTACTTAGTGAACTCACCAACATTGTTTGTTGACCCACGATTTACATGCTTTTGCAGGTAGTTAGCTTCCGGTGCCAGGATTAGAAAGCACTGTACACTTCACTGCATCTGGGCTCTCGGGCATACACATAAATTATATATTATGCTTTCGTATGGTTTTAAATTGGGTGCGTTGTTTTGCGCAAGTTTTAAAAGGTTTTAAATTTGGTTTACGCTTCCGCAGCTTAACTAAACTTGGTTTTTGAAAACGAACTAAATGGTTTGGGCATTTAGAGTTCGTTCCTGTGACTTATGGCTATGGGATCCTGGTATGTCACGCGCCTCGCGGTATAAACCCCGCAGTGGAAATTTGAGGGTGTGACACCTCATATGGCGTCTTTGGTGCTTCCCAGTCTTTAATAGCTTCGATCATAGCTGAATCGACATGAATTCCCAGTTCATTAACCACATGCCCTAGGAATTGAACTTCGCGCAACCAAAAGTCACACTTCGAGAACTTAGCATACAACTACTCTCGTCTCAAGAGTTCCAAGACCAGCTGCAAGTGTTTCTCGTGGTCCGTCTTGCTCTTTAAATAAACCAGAATGTCATCAATAAACACGATGATGAATTTATCGAGGTAAGGCTTACAAATACAGTTCATTAAGTCCATGAACACCATCGGTGCGTTAGTGAGACCAAAAGGCATGACCAAACTCAAAATGGTCATAACGAGTATGAAAAGCAGTTTTCGGAACATCGACTTCCTGAACGCGCAACTGGTGATAACTGGATCTCAAATCAATCTTTGAATAGTAACTAGAACCCTAGAGCTGGTCAAAGAGATCATCAATGCGAGGGAGAGGATAACGATTCTTGATGGTCACTTTGTTCAGCTTGTGTATGGGCTTAGGATCGTCAAATCTACAAAGAGATTGATCAAACAAGTTTGATTCAGGTGCGGAATCCCTGAATCAATCACAAAAATGATAATCAAACAATCAAAACACAGAAATCATCTTTCAAAGCTTTTTCTCATTCATAAACAACTTGAATTACACGTTTTAATAATGTTTACAATCAAATCTAACGTGAAAATAAGTTGACACAAACACTAGGGAGAGACACAAAACAGGAGGGAATAAAATGACCAACAACTACATTAAAAAATGAGCTTAACCTATTTATAGGCCTGCACATTCGACCAGATTGCTTGGTCGAATGTGCAGGTTCGCCCATATCACATGGTCGAACCAAGCATTACATAAACATCTAATTCTACATTCGTCCCCTATCTCTCCTTCGTACCAAAAAGTCTCCTTCGCACCTTCTACAATCTTCATTCGCCCAAATATTCTTCATTCGCCCATTCGATAAAACACACTAACACATGTTAATTGTAATCCAAAGCATTAGTCGCACAAAATGCATCTACAAACTCCCCCTCGACTATTGCTTGGATTGTTTACGCTCTTGGTCCATAATCTTGTTCATAAGCTTTATGCGCAGTTGTTTCTTCTGTTTTAAAGTTATCACCGGTTCAAATACTTGTTTTGGCTTTTTCTTCTTCACTTCAGGAACCTCTTGAACTTTAACAAACTTGCCAAGCTTCTTATCGTAGTCGCATCCGGCATTAATGTCATGAGCAAAGCACAGAAATACCACACGCTGGTATTTACTTGCTTGTTCAGCATCTTTCACATCACTGAATATAGGATTGTTATACAACATAATTATATCCTCATGTGAACAATTCACCAACCACATAGGATCAAATATGTGTATTTTCTTGAAACTCTTTTCACCATCCTTCAATACTATCACAGCCTCTGCAATCTTCCAATCATAATAACACTAGATAAAGTCTTTTGCAAAGTGTTGAGGAATCTGCAACAATGGAATATGTTTCAACACTTTCGGTGGTTTGTATTTTAAAGTCACCTTGGGCAAACCGGTAATAGTATCAATGTCTTTCTTGTGAACAATCCGCTTCGGATACTGAGGTGCAAAAAGATTCCACTTCGTCCTGCTTTCCCTTGCCATTTTATCAGCAAAATATGCAATGTGATCATTTGAAGAACCAGTCAACTTATGTCGACAAATATCACGTATAGCTCAGTATGGGAGAATCTTCAAATCATGAAATCTATCAAAATAGAGTATCCCCTTCCCCCACTTCACGGCAACACACTTCAACTGCTTTATAAACTTCCAACCCAACGCCTTTCCTTTAAACATTTAGTTGTGGAGTTTATAAAAGCTACCCTGAATCTCTGCTTTTGGACGATTGGCTTCTTTCTCTTTTAGTTTCCTCAGTAACTCTTTCAAGCTATCAGATTGTTCAAACTGTGGTTTATCATGCCCCATAAACACTTCATCCATAAACTTATCACTCTTCTCTTTTGCAAGTTTCTCGGCTTCTTTTAATAGCTCATTAGTGAATGCAGCAAATCCAGAGTCTTTGTCTTTCTTGATACTCTGGATACTCTTCACTAGTGATATCTTCTATTTCAATCTCCTCTAACGCAGGTACGTCACGATCATCAGAATGATTCCCAGCTTCCTTTTCAGGTAGATTAGGAATCTGGTTATCAGCTAATAGTTCTTCCAACGTTTTACCAACCTGCTTTGCCAAACCTTCAAGAATCTCCTTTGACACTGCCGCAGAAACTTCACCATCTTCTAAATCTGGATCATTATAATCCAATTCAAGCATCCTGTCACTAGATTCAAAGATCTCAGAGAATTTGCTGGTCATGTCGATCATCCAGACTCGATCAGTAAGCATCTGGCGATACATCTGTTTATCTTTTTCAGACAATGACTTCAGCTTCTCATTCCAGAAGATCGTATCATCATCAACCGATCCTCCAGGAGCTTTAGAACTGGATTCACCTCCTTTTCCAGATTCCCGTTTCTCATACTTATATTTATCTGTATCATCATCATCATTATCATCATCATCATCATCATCATCAAATGCAGAGCTGCTTCCATCACCAAACTCATCATTCGAACCATCATCATCTCCATCATCCTTCTTCTTTTTAGGAGCCTTTCCAGCATCTTCATCAAGATCCTCATCTTCCTCCTCCTCATTATCAGACAGTTCAAAATCAACCTGCTCCTCGTCTTGATCTTTATCCTCTTCACCTTCTTTCAACTAAGGAGCCCGAGAGTATAAATTTTGAATTTACTGTTGATCGTTTTGATTATTATTATTAAAGACAATGTGTGATCTGGCAACTGCTGATATTGAGAAATCTGATCACACCGTTGATCGTTTTGATTATTATCATTAAAGACAATGTGTGATCTGGCAACTGCTGATATTGTGATCCACATAAACTCACATGCAGACTTTTGTGCAATGCTTTAGACTGATACGATTATGTATAGTATAAACATAATTGCCTATGGTTCCCACGCACACGACATACTCCCGTATCAAGAAGTAAGTGCACCAAGACTCATTGTAAAGCGTGATTATGCTTTCGTCGTCTGTAATTTACAAGGTATAATGCACAGAGATATACAGGTCAGCAAATTAATGCAGCAAAGTAACATGTGCACTCTACCAGGTTGAGGGCTGATATCAATCATGATTTGCATTAGTGATTAATACGATGTAATAGATAATCTTTGATTATCATAAAACATGAAAAGTTCCTCAATTCGGTAACTTTAGGATTTGGCATAAAGCTTTTTTATAAAGACACCCTATCTGATCTAGGTCCGTAATGACTTACAGCAGAAGATCAGAGAGGCTATCCCCAGACAACTAATAACATAACGACCCAAAACCTCCGAGTTTTGTATAAATACCTTATCAAACGAAATTACGGTACTAAGACCATATGCCAATGAGGAGTTCATCCACACAACAAGTCGTTTGATATGTATGTATCAGGCACGCAGTATTAGGTCTACGAAGCCTATCAGCACATCGCACAGACTCAGACACACGCCCTATATAGCATTACATTTCTTTAGAATGTGTCAGATCCCCACTGATGTACTATCATTTCCCCTTTTTCTCCAGGAAATCATTTTTGGTTTTTCTGATTTTTATAAATTTTGAATTTACTGTTCCCAAGGATAAGCTGGAGCATTTCAAATATGTGACTGCCCAGATATCGTTTGTTCACAGAAATCTGACGGCATTAATCTAAGGGAAGAAGAGATAGCAGTCAGCAAAGAAATTTTCTAATTTTTATGGATTTTTAGAAATTTTTCTGAAAAGCAGTAAATGTAAACAAAAAAACGATAAACTGAGGTGGTGATCAGTCTTGTTTTTCTTTAATACCGTTAGCTTTCAAAAGATATTCAAATCTCGATTTATCAAAAGCTTTGGTAAAAAGGTCTGCGCGTTGGTAATCAGTGTGGATTTTGACCATATCGATCAACTCTTTAGCGTAACAATCACGGATAAAATGGTATTTAATCCGGATATGTTTAGCCTTTGAGTGATTTACTAAGTCTTTTGTTAATGCGATTGCGGCTTCATTATCACAGTAAATAGGGGTTTTAAGAAATTGCAAACCGTAGTCCACCATCTGTTGTTGGATCCAAAGAACCTGTGAGCAGCAGCTCGATGCTGAAACGTATTCTGCTTCACATGTGGATAATGCAACTGCGGTCTGTTTCTTGCATTGCCAGGTCACGAGCCTGCTCCCCATAAACTAGCATCCAGCCGTTGTGGATTTGCTGTCTTTGTCACAGCCGCCCCAATCTGCATCACTAAAAGCGATTAGGTCAAAATTATCATCATTAGGGTACCATAGTCCTCTCGACGGACAACCCTTTAGATATCTAAGGATACGTTTGACAGCTGCAAGATGACTCTGTTTCGGCTTCGACTGATAACGTGCACAAAGACATGTGGCAAACATTATATCCGGTCTAGAAGCGGTGAGATACATCAGAGATCCGACGATTGCTCTGTATGTAAATGGATCAGTTAGCTCCCCCTTAGCGTCAACTCCAATCCCGTGATTAGGTTGTATTGGGGTATCCATCGGCTTCAAATCATCCATATGGAATCGACTCAAGACTTCAGAAACGTATTTCGTCTGGTGAATAAAGATCCCCGTTGGTCTTTGTTCCACCTGCAAGCCTAGGAAAAACTGCATCTCTCCCATTGCGCTCATCTCGAACTTTTCCTGCATAACACGTTCAAATTCTCTGCATAGAAGTTCGTTAGTAGACCCAAATATAATATCGTCAACATAAATCTGGACTAGAAGCAAGTCACCGTCTGTTCGTTTAGTGAACAGTGTGCAATCTACCAAACCTCGCTTGAATCCTTTTAAGAGAAGATACGTGCTCAGCTCCTCATACCATTGCTTTGGAGCTTGGTGCAACCCGTAGAGGGCTTTGTTCAAAACGTAGACCTTATCCCGGTGAATAGGATCTTCAAAGCCTGGTGGTTGACCTACGTATACTTCCTCCTTGACCACACCGTAAAGAAATGCGCTCTTGACATCCATTTGATACACCTTAAATTTCTTGAATGATGCAAACGCCAGAAACATTAGTATTGCCTCTAAGCGTGCAACTGGTGCATAGATTTCGTTGTAATCGATTCCCTCCACTTGATGAAATCCTTGTACAACCAAACGAGCTTTGTTCCTTACGATCACTCCTCTATCATCCTTTTTGCACTTGAAAACCCACTTCGTTCCAATCTTCTTTCTTCTCGGGGGCAAATCTGTCAGTGTCCAGACGCCAAGTTTCTGAAACTGCAACAACTCCTCTTGCATTGCTTCCACCCAAGCTTCGTCCAAAAGAGCATCCTTGTAAGTTCGCGGTTCCACCTGCAAAACATAACAAGCAAAAGACCAGTCATTCTGAAAACTAGATTTTTGTATTTTGGCATATAAAGAAAGATTGCCAAGGTTTTCTGGTAAGTTAGCATTCCTCAATTGTCCACTTGTCATCACACTGCTACCAGGATCACCAATAACTTGCTCAATCGGGTGAATTCGATGTATCCTAGATTCCGGATAATTGGGTACTTGGACTCCCGTCTGAGTAGTTAAGTTCTCTGCAGAAACCAGATCATTACCCACATTCGATGTTAAAGCACCATTTGTAGTTGGGTTCACTGGTGGTGTCACTGTAGCATGATCTAAGATAGCTTCACTTGTAACTTCATCGTCGTCATCTTCTGATTCTGATGAATTCAACGTTGTGGAAGCTTCTTGAAAAACTTATTCTTCAACGACAGGAACATTGGTATCATTAGAAGCTGCTTGAGGATTCACGGTGATCGGACGCACCAACGGTGAAGTCACTGCATTTTCGACCTCGTAATATAAACGTAATATAGCCTCTTCAACCAAGATATCTAGGTTGAATGATTCAAAGAAATCTTTGTAATCAAACATCCAGTCTGGACCGCTTCCCTGTAAATTCTGAGTATACCGTTGTACTTCAACGTTAGCCCACTCCTCGACCTGACGAGTCCTTTTGTTGAATACCCGTTTGAGCGGGGTTGCATATCCAACAAAGTATCCTTCCTCAGCCTTCGGTGCGAACTTCTCAGATGGATTAAGCATAGTACAAGGAGCTCCAAACGGTTCTAGATACTCTAAATTCGGCTTTCGACCGATTCAACAGCTCATAAGAAGTTTTGCCAAACTTCTTCACCGTTAAAACACGATTGAGAGTATAACAAGCTGCGTAAATTGCTTCGTTCCAGAACATTACTCGAAGATTTGAGTCCGCAAGCATTGTCCTCGCCGTTTCAATTAGAGTCTTGTTTTTACGTTCCGCGACACCGTTCTGTTGTGGGGTATACGGAGCACTGTATTCATGATGAATTCCTTTGTTTTCACAAAGATCGTCCATCTGTGCATTTTTAAACTCCGTCCCATTATCACTCCTAATCGTCTTGATCTTGAGACCATAGATATTTTCCAGACGAGTGAACAGAACTTTCAAATTATCAAACGTGTCGCTTTTTCGGTGTAAGCACATAACCCATGAAAATCTTGAATAACCATCAGTCACCACAAGACAGTATAACTCCCCAACATGACTCTTACGCTTGACCGGTCCGAATAGATCCATGTGCAAACGTTCAAGTGGCAGTTCAACGGAATTAACTTTCTTTGGCCTATGGGATTGTTTGTATTGCTTACCCTTTTTACTACTCACACACTTGTCATTTAGGTGAAAATGTTTGACGTTCACGCCTGTGACAAGTTCATTCTTCACCAATTGATTCATCTTTCTGAGGTGAATGTGTCCCATCCTCCTGTGCCACATGATTGGTTCTTTTTCTGTAGCCTTGGAGAGGAAACACGTGACTTGGCCCTGGGTGGTCATGGCTTTCGACATATCGAGAATGTACAAGTTGTTCACTCTCGGCGCCTTTAGCATCACCCACTCTTTCGGTAATTCAAAACCCGGCATGAGTATGTAGCAAGATTTGTCGTCAAAGTACACAGAAAATTGTTTGTCGCATATCTGACTGACACTCAACAGATTGTAATCTATCTGCTTCACATAAGAAATTCTTTCGAAGCTCACAATTCCATTGCTCACACTACCCTCCATGGTAATATAGCCTCCCTTGTTCCCGGCAAACGCTACATAACCTCCATTGATGTTTCTAATATCAAAAAGTAGCGAAAGATCCCCTGTCATGTGACCAGAAGCTCCACTGTCAACAATCCAAAGACTGCTCACAGGACCAGCTGAAGCTCCCTGCACATATCAAGTAAAGAAGTTAGATTTTTCGGGGGACCCAAGCCTGTTTGGTCTTGGGTCTTTGAACAGATTGTTTCAAAGAGTCAATTTTCTCACAAACATCTTGGTTTTTATCAACCTTTTTCTTTTCACACAAATCTTTCTCATTCTCAGATTTCACATTTTGTGAAGTTGAAGCACCCTCAGAACCCTTTGATTACCAAGATTGTTCAGTCCGTTTCAAGATCCGGATCTGAGATTTTGAGGTCTCAGCCGGTTTCTTTACTTCATCCTTGAACGATACCTTCTTGGTTACCTTCTCTGATTTAATAGAGACAGGTCC
This sequence comes from Ambrosia trifida, assembly GCA_028751855.1. Lineage (NCBI taxonomy): Eukaryota > Viridiplantae > Streptophyta > Magnoliopsida > Asterales > Asteraceae > Ambrosia > Ambrosia trifida. Next base: position 128,300,131 of record CM054128.1, on the reverse strand, counting down.
AACTGTTGGTTTGACATTAGGTTTAACAGGAACCTTTTTGTTGTCAGCAGTTGCGTTCACCAATGGTTTCTTAGACGGTTTCTCAGTGGCTATCCGGTTTCGTCTATCATATGTCATCGGACGATTTTCCCTCCTTTTGAAATAATTGTTTTGGTGATAAAAAGGTGCTGGTTTAGGGACAAATCGTCTCTGTGGATAATAATGATTGTCAACCGGACATACATACTTTTGCTTCATCTCCACCTCGTGCCTCTTGTGTCTCACATACAAGCAGTTGGCAAGTAAATGCCCCCTCTCCCCGCACTTAAAACACGCACGGTACTCTTCATAGTTTTCCTTGATGTTCGACTTAGAATAACTAGAAATGGGATATTGATCAACCATACACTGTCTTCTTAAACTCTCAGGAACGGGGTCCTTTGAGTAAGCCGGCTCAATAAAACTATTTGACTTATCAATTGGTTTAACAAATTGTGTGACATTGACCTTTGGATCTTTAGGAATATCCGAATGAATTTTCTTTAAAATGGCTGGAGGAATATCATTTGTTCGTTCATGTTTCGGGAACCAAATGGTACTTTCCTGCCAGATCTTTTCAATTTTCGAATAATTTGCAAATTGAATCGGATATTCTTCATCAGACATGATCTTATCGGAGCCTTGCATCCGATAGAAAACTTTCACAGGTTTATCACACGATTCATTTTTCTCTTCATCTAACTTTTCAGTTTTCTTTTCAATTGTCTTCTCAAATTTCTTATCAACAAACTTAACAACATTCTTTTTAACATTCTTAACAACTTTCTTTTCAACATTCTTTACTGATTGATTCTTTCTGTGAGCGTTAGCCATGGGATGGACAATCTGAGATGGTGAAACCGGTTCAGTAGTGATGATGTGATTTTCATCAGGAATATCACTCACTTTTTCAAAAACCGTCTCAGACTGTTCATCCTCTTCATCAGAATCATCAGCAGCAACCACACCCTCATTATTTCCCAGAACAGGTCTAACATCAGAATACAGGTCTCCCACACTGGATGTGTTGGACTCGTTATCCGATGTAGAGTCAGATTTAACTAAGCTCTTTGGTGCTATTGCATGCAAACTATGGTTTTCAAACAACACCGGAGCTGGGACAGCTTTGTAGTTTGCACTACTGGGCTGTGAAGGCTCTTCTATAATGTGGTCAACAACATAAGCGATGTGCTTATAACTCTCAAGCTTTTTGTTTACTTTCTCTGCAAAGCACTTGATGGTGGCCATTTCCAGTTTTGTGTTTTCTAAATCATTGATATAGTTATTTATGGCCATTTGTTTTAAAGACAAAGTCTATTTCAATTTAGAAACATCTTTCTTATAGCCATCAGGTACTCTGTTGAATTCTTTTGATTCTTTTTTATATAATTGACAGTTGATTTTTGCACTCTCAAGTTGAACCTTAAGTTGCTTATTTTCATCTATCAATTTATCACAAGCTTTGCAATGTTTAACACAAGTTGAATTAGAATTAACAGAAGATTCAATACTTACCTGTTTAGGAGGTTCTGTCATGGCCATCAGTGCAAAGTGTGCTTCCTTCCCAGCAAAAAACTTGGAGTAATCAATTCTGGTGCAAGCATCATCCACTATGCATGATTTCCTTGTCATCAAGAAGTCAGCTTCAGCAAGCAACTGGTCAATGTCGTCATTCAGTGAGTTAACACTAGATTCAGAGTCAGACTCACTCTCCTCATCACAATAAGTAGAATCAAACTGTTCTGGAATATCAGCAACCGAATCTAGAATCATTCCAGACTTCTTTTCTTCAACATCAACATTCATCTCATCATTCAACTCTTCAATCTTCAACTCACTCATCTTCTCAGTCACAATCTCTTCTTCAACCTCCACCGGTTCATCCAAATTCATCTTCTGTGCCACACAAGCCACATTACCAGCTGTAAGTTCTTCCACACCCAACTGCATACCGGTACAATCAAAACCCTCATCCTTCTGTATCACCAAAGCTTGATTTGGGTTTTCAGTTTGGGTTTGTGTGTTTGGTGTAGAAATGGGAATGATTGTTCGGTTTGAGTTTTGTTGTGTTTGGTTTTGGTTTTGTGTTGTGGATTGTCTAGTATTGTTATTTTGTTGATTATTTTGGCGGTTTTGATAGTTGTTGTGAGGTTGAAAGCTAGAAATGTTGGGACTTTGGTATGATACTTGATTTTGATTTTGGGTTTGTCGGTTTTGGTAAGTAGAGTTGAATGGATTTCGATTACCTTGTTGTGCTGGCTGTGTGCACTCTCTTTTGAAATGACCTTTCTCACCACAGTTGAAACAAGTGACTTTGGCTTTGTTGAAGCCATAAGTGGTGTTGGGAGAGGTCGAATGATCAGTTCTTCCAGTCTTTTGAATAAAATCAGTGGCTCTTCTCATGATACTTGCAAAGGCCCACTGAATATCCATCAATTCCATCTCTTCCTTGTCAATCTGGGCATAGTCCTCATTGGTCAAGTTGTTGTTCCCAATTTGACTAGCAACCAAGCCATTGTACGATGCTACCATTGCTGAAACTAATGCTACATGTTGTTGGGCAATCTCAACAGTAACATTGTTTAGATTTGATGTCTCCAACACTATCGGGCTTTGGTTAGTTTGACTTTGGTTAAGTTGCATCTGGTTCATTTGAGGATTGTATGGTTGTTGTTGTTGTTGTTGGTGGCTAGCAGAGTAACATGCTGCTTGTTGCATGGGTGAAAATGGTGGAATATAAGAAGTTGTTGTTGGATATGATGGTGAGGTATATGAAGATGTTTGAGCAAGGTAGTTTATTGGTTGTTTGGGTGGTTCAACGATGTTAGATACGCACGCGATGTGTGGAGCAACATTGGTAGTAGAACTGGAAGTAGAATGGGAAGAAGATGTACCACCAAGATACAGTTCTGGATTCTAAGGAATTTGAGCCCTTTTTGCTTTCCTCTTTTCCTCCATCTCCTTGTTTTCCAGTTTCTGTATGAACTCATTGATCGTCCAATACTGGTACGCATCCTTCTCTTTTAACACCTCAATATGGTGGTTCCAATAAGGTGGCAATGCATCGGCAAACATGTCCACCAAATCGGACATAGTTATGCTAATCTCATAGCTTGACAGCTCTGTGAGTAAGTGGCAATACCTTGGAACCAACTCTTTCAAATTCTCGTTACCCATGTAACTAAAATTCTCAAACTCTTTCCGAAGCTCTTCCATCCTTAGCTTCCTAGTCTTCTCATTTCCATCATGCCTATTTCTCAACATGTCCCACAGCTATTTAGAAGTTGTGCAAGAACCAAACTGATGCAGCAAATCAGTGTTGATAGCTTGGGACAATTAAGAAAACGCCTTCTTCTCAATAGCAAACTTTTTCTTTTCATCGTCTGCTAGATTCTCCAAAGGAATAGGCTCTCCCGTGTTCTCCAAGATCGGAGCAACATAGCCTTTCGCAATCATCTGCCATGCCTCAGATCCCTCTAAACCCATACCCTCCAAATGGATCTTGAATTTAGTCTCCCACGTGTTGTAGTCGACCATCTCCATAAGATTAGGTGGTCGGTTTCCACTCCCCGAGGACAAATCATGAATAAGAGTTGATATGGCATTAGTCGTCTGTGAGTGAACCGCTGCTGCTGCTACTCCCCAATAGTCGCCAATCGGTTGCAGTTGTGGTTGCGTAACATGTTGAGGAATAGTGCTAGTCATAGCCATGTAGTTGATAGGTTGGGATGTTTGACTAGACTTTTGGGCAACAACCGACCAAGGATCCATGGTTGTCTGCTGTTGTGGTGTTGTGTTAGGTCGTGGTGTAGTCGGAAAGTTCCACATCTTGATCTGAAAATGTTTAAACACGAAAAGATTAGAAAAGTTTAAAACAGCTTTCTCCTTCGTATGAGTCAAGTGGTCGAATGAGAGAAAATGTTCTCCTTCAACCGTTTGAAATAATACGAATGAGAGATATAACAAACACAAATCTCTTTCGACCGTTTAACCCTCTTTCGACAGTTTGAATTTCACCTTCGACCGTTCGAATGGTCGAATGAGACAAGTATGGTCGAATGTACACCAATACACTAACAAACTCTAGGTTCGACCACTTAAAACACCACCTTCGACCAAAAATCCTTTGGTTCGACCGTTTAACACACACGTTCGCCCATTCTCCCTAGGTTCGACCCTGCACTTTCAAAAACGGTTATTCTTTGAAAATCAGTTAAATTCTGATCAAATTTTTCAAAAGTTGAAAGAATTTGATGATTCTAATCAGGTTTTGATTCGGATTTGATTTGGAACAAGTTTATCAAAGAGAATTATGCATTTTATCCATGAAAACAAGCTCTAATCAATCAATTTATCACCAATTCAGTTTTATCAATGAAAACATAAAGTTTTTGATCAAAATAGGGTCCAAATCTGCTGTAAAATTATCAATTTGTCGTTGTTTGATCCATAATGGCTCTGATACCACTTTGTATGCGCTTAGAATCGTCAAATCTACAAAGAGATTGGTCAAACAAGTTTGATTCAGGTGCAGAATCCCTGAATCAATCACAAAAATGATAATCAAACAATCAAAACACATAAATCATCTTTCAAAGCTTTTTCTCATGCATAAACAACTTGAATTACACGTTTTAATAATGTTTACAATCAAATCTAACGTGAAAATAAGTTGACACAAACACTAGGGAGAGACACAAAACAGGAGGGAATAAAATGACCAACAACTACATTCAAAAATGAGCTTAACCTATTTATAGGCCTGCACATTCGCCCAGATTGCTTGGTTAAATGTGCAGGTTCGCCCATATCACATGGTCGAACCAAGCATTACATAAACATATAATTCTACATTCGCCCCCTATCTCTCCTTCGTACCAAAAAGTCTCATTCGCACCTTCTACAATCTTCATTCGCCCAAATATTCTTCATTCGCCCATTCGATAAAACACACTAACACATGTTAATTGTAATCCAAAGCATTAGTCGCACAAAATGCATCTACAGCTTGTGATAATCGACACACATGCGAAGACTTCCGTCCTTCTTCTTCACAAACAAGATAGGGGCTCCCCACAGGGAAGAACTCGGTCGAATGAAACCCTTTTCCAAGAGTTCCTGTCACTGGCTAGACAACTCTTGCATCTCGGGAGGTGCAAGACGATACAAGGCTCGGGTGAAAGGAGCTGCACCAGGAGCAAGATCAATACCAAACTCAACCTGACGATGAGGAGGAAGACCAGTAAGTCATCGGGAAACACATCAGGAAAGTCACGAACCACAGGGATATCCTCGATCTTCTTCTCATTATCAGACGAAACAGATACAAGTGCCAGAATAGCCGAATAACCCTTCCGAATATACTGGAGGGCTTTCATACTGGAAATGATACTCAGCGGAGCACCGCTCTTCTCGCCATGAACCGAAAGAGTCTCTCCATTAGGGAGAGGGATCTGAATGACCTTATCAAAAAAAACGATCTCTGCACGATACAATGATAACCAATACATGCCCACGACGACATCAAAACTACCCAGAGATACCAGCATGAGGTCAATGGGGAAAGACAAACCCGACAGTTCCAAGAGACATTCCCGAAGGACGTGTGTCGCTTCGATGTTCTAACGATCAGCCAATTCTATCAAGTACTTAGCCTCTAAAGGTGTGGGTACTATATCTAGCAATCGACTAATTTCCACTGATATGAAACTCTTATCGGCACCAGAATCAAACAAGACAGAAACATAGCAATCATTAAGAAGGAACGTACCAATAACTGTGTCAGGGTCCTGCTTGGCCTCTGCAGAGCCGATGACGAAAGCACGCACATTTATGCTGCCGCCTCCGTTGTTCGTGTTACCATTCCCGCCCTTCACATTCTCACCCTGCTTCAACTTGGGACAATCACGCTTGAAATGTCCCGTGTCACCACAGTTATAGCATCCCTGCTTTCCTGGAGTCCCCTGAGCAGCAGGAGCAGGAACAGCAGTACGCGCCTGAGTCGACGGAAGAGTCAATCTAAAGTCCTTAGCAAGATGCCCCAACTGTTGGCACCGATGACAACGAGCTCGGTCACAAAACCGGAATGATGAAACCCACATTTGTTGAACTTAGGGTGCTTCCCAACATACCCACTCGACATCTGCCCCGAAGACGACCCAGACGTATCAAACTTCTTCACCTGCTGAGATGGTGCTGGCACAGAACTCTTCCCCAAATTATCCCACTTCCTCTTGTTTCCATCAGAACCCTTCGCAGTAGTACCCCGAGGAGGCAAAACACCCTCTACAACCTTCAAGTTAGTCGTCCTGTGAGCCGATCGGACGACTTTCGCTAGTGTGGGAAGATTCCCAGCAGCCACCAACCCTGCTATCTCTGGCACCAACCCAGAAATGTAGTGCTCGATCCTTCTGTACTCCGGTGTGTGCAAATCAGGACACAATATCGCTAACTCGTTACGCCTCACAGTGTACTCCTCTATCTCTGACCCAACCATCTTGTAGCTCCAGACCTCGTGTTCCAACTTCTGAACCTCCTCCCTAGGAAAATACTCGTTCTTCAGCCGGTGCACAAAATCCGCCCAAAGCATAGCATGAGCCTCCCCCAAACCCAATGTCTGAACAGTAGAGTTCCACCAAGTTAACGCAGGATCATCAAATGTCGCAGTAGCATACTTAACCCGGTCCCCAGCGGGACAGTTACACATCACAAACACAGACTCAACTTTCTACAACCATTGGAGCAGTCCCACTGTTCCCTCAGTCCCAGCAAAGTTATAGGGCTGACAGTCCCGAAACATCTTGTAAGTGCACTAAGGTTGAGGTGGATTAAAAGCAACACCTGAGACAAGACACACGAATAAACCACAAAAGAAAAGACACGACACCCAATAATGAGGCAGAGTTGATAGAAATCAACTTACCACCTAGAACGTTATGTGCAGCCTAGAACGCAGCCAATGCCACATTCACTTATTGCTGCAACAAGTTGCTCAGTTCCTCTTGGGTCATGTTGATGTTGCCACGACCGCCTCCACCACCACGGCCACCAGCACGACCACCTCGACGTCCACCACGAGCGCCAGACATAATCTGACAAACAAAATCGAGAGATTCAGATTCACTGCTAGTGTCAACCACTAGAAGTTACAAGAGTTAAACCTAGGTCCGATCCAGGAGTGTCCTTCCAACTCATAGTCCACTGGGATTCTCATGCATTTCAGTTTATGATTTCGTGTGCACCGAAATGATAAACTGCTCTACATGGCATACTCCTAATTCAAACTCAAGTCATTGAATACTGTCACCTAGTAATGTGCCACTACGGGCATTAATGCAAAAGAACAATGTGTATGCGAGTGCGTCTATTGGAGCATAGAGGGGAGATGTCCGGATCCTGGACAGATCTCAAGAGTATGCAAAAACCACTCCAATATACAACACTGTTGTGCAAGATTCAACTAGTCAGTCTCTTCATCTTCAAATCCCAAAGAGGAAGACAATAGTAGGCGAAACCCAGGTAAGAGTAGATGATGTAACACAGAAGTACGATGATGATGATGTAAAGACACCCCGACAAAGTTAGTACGTATTCCACTAAAATGACTCAGAGTATGTGACCGTCTAGTGTGTGTGACTCGGCTATAGACCAGACACTACATGCAGTCCTAGTTCACTATAACCATTGCCTCTGATACCAAGTCAACGGTCACAATAAACAACACTATATGAAAAGTACATAAACTCAAAACATAACTCTTATATCAGAAAACTGCAGCAGAAGCATTTTCAAGTTACAAAACCATGTGACAATATGTTCCAAAATGATTAGCGACCTGAGAAAAATATGCCAAAAAGACGTCAACATATAATGCTGGTGAGTTCACAGGTGTTTATTAAAATATTACAAAGTGTTACCAAGTCCAAAACCTGTCAATACTATATCACGTGAAACCAAAGTACGCTAGCTAGGCATACGTTTTGTTACTACCACGACTGGAAAACCATTACTGGATACGTTTAGCAAGTTTAGCATATGTTCAAGCCGCCCGAATAGTGTTTAGCAAGTTTAGCAAGTTCGAGACAATATGCACCCGTCCGACCTACAGTCAACGAGTGGGGCAGGTCATGCCCAATAGATCTATCCACATTTCCCCGTTGTAGGATGCAAAGGTTTCTTGGTGGATTAGGTTATTTGTAATACGGTGACTAATCAAAGTTGACGTTTGGGGTTTGTGACTAGTGGTGTCGCAGAAGCAAAGAAATGCTCGACGAACTGGGTCAAATTTGTTGATTTTATTTTACGATTATGCAAGTGAAAGTTGTAGTAATTAAAAATAAACTATATTTTAAATAAAATGATACAAGGGTTCTCACACATTAAAATACACTTTGGGCAACATTTGACCCATGTATCATTTGTCTCTATGTCATCCAACCAAATTGATATACTTATTCAAAGAATTTGTATATTCTATAAATTCCAAGTTGTTCTTAATTTCTTTTGATCATGATAATCTATGTACATGTTTGCAATGTCTGACTAATATACTTTCTTAATGTGCTCAATGTTTTGATAGTATTTGTAAATGGCCACCTACAGCTTATATGCTATGATGTAAGCATTCACTGTTGACAGTATGATATCACTGGGAGTTGGTAGTTGGAGACCTTTAAATTTACACGTATAAACGTTCACGTTGCGAAGCGCCCTTTTTATGTGAAATTTGAAGTAATCTGGTAATAATTGATGTGATTTTGTTTGTTTGATGTTGTTACAATGAGTCAAAGTTTGAATTATTAAAATCTGAGTTGCCGGCCAATGAGTCAAAGTTTGAATTATTAAAATCTAATTCCCCTATTTCTAAGCGTTGTTCGAATGATTCTTTAACTTTTTGTGTGATCTTGTGCACCATATAATATTGGGTGTTTATATCTGATGTGACATGCTAAAATGTAGTATATAGTTATGTGAATGATGATTTTTTCACTTAACTTGTTACTATTGCACACACAGATAAACCAACACGAAAACAACTTACATGGAGAAAGCGCTACCACATCATCAAGGGTATTGCACGAGGTTTACTTTATCTTCATCAAGATTCGAGGTTGAAAATCATCCATTGAGATCTCAAAACTAGTAACATATTATAGCGAGTTAAATCCAAAAATTTCAAACTTTGGCATTGCTCGTATAATTGGAACAAATCAAATGCAAGAAATGACAAAGAGAATCATAGGAACCTAGTAAGCTACCTTCCTTATTATTAATTCTATGTTGCTCCATCTAGCAATGGTTGAAGGTGTCGCCACTAATACCAATAGCGGCGACCCGCGTCAGCATTAGAAGCGACTTAAGGTCGCCGCTATTAGCCCAGACTGTTGTAGTGAAAGTCAAAACCTTATGTTCACACCAGATTTGACAATTTAAGCTCTGAAAAAAAGTCCAAAAAATATCAATCTAAATAGTTTTTTTTATAGTGAAAAATTAAAATTAGTTAGTCTCAAAGGGGCTAGCCTGGTGATAAGTGGTGAATTCAACAATTAATCAAGTGATTCTGAGTTCAAATCTTGCAAAGGGCGGATGAACTAGCTAGTTTAAATATGTAGGCATTGTATTGAATCATTAAAAATGCATTTACATTTTCTTAACATACAATCTCTCTACATATTAGATTAGGATTAAAAACTTCAGATTAAATTCTCAATTCCTTCATTTTTAATTTGAACCATGAGTGACCCCTGAGTAATAATTGCAACAAATCTTTATAATGTGTTCTTTGGTCAACAAGACCAACTCTTTCTGAGTAACGGAAATCAATTGCCACTATTTTTATCGTAAGTAACTCTTTTATTGGTGCAGCGGCTACATGTCACCAGAATACGCAATGAATGGCCATTATTATGTGAAATCGGATGTTTACAGCTTTGGTGTTATCGTGCTAGAAATTATAAGTGGCTATAAGAATTGGGCATTTCACCATCCTGATCATGATTTTAACCTCTTAGGACATGTAAGTTCTCTATGCAAGTTCTACTCTATTTACATAACATATTCCAAGTTCATTAATTTCTACCCTTTACTTTATATACCTAAGTGCATTCCATCATAAACTATTAAACTAACCAAACTGTCAAAATTAAAGGAACTCGATTGTCATTGTATTATTGATGACTAAACAAAATCAGGTCACTTATTGTGTTACTAGGTGTTGTAAGAATATAAGTAATGTTTAGTTACATGCTTATTAGTTGTTCTTGTGTCACGAGTAACCAATTTAGTTGGAAAAAAAAAATTAACCAATATACCAGATTGCTAAATAATTAAGTAAAAGTCTAAACACGATTCGTTAGTTACCTGAAATCCTTGGGAACTAGTGAATTCAATTGTAATACATATTATGTACTTGAATTAGATATTACTATATAATTAGTTCTAAGTACTAAGGAATGTTTATAGGGTTTAGATTTAATACTTTGCTAAGTGTTACTCTAATGGTTGGCTCAGGCATGGATGCTTTGGAACAGACGACAACCATTGGAGATACTTGACCCTGTTGTACTAGATCTGTCTTATGAGAATCAAATCATAAGATCTATTCATGTTGCTCTTTTGTGTGTGCAACAATATCCGGAAGACAGGCCAAAAATGTCAACAGTACATGCCATGTTAAGTGATGAAAACATTGAGCTACCCGAACCTAAGGAACCAGGTTTTTGCAGGGAAAGTTATACCAAGAAGTCTGATACAACAGTTACTAATGTATGTACAGTTAATGAAGTAACAATGACCACATTGGGCAGACGTTAAAGTCAATAGTTATTTGTGCATGCGTGTATATTGATTTTGGTGTGCAGTTTTTTGTTTGAATAGCTAAATTTTTCTCCCGCTTAATTAATACACTTTTTTTTGCCTCTTAAGAGGCTTAAACTCTCAATTCTCCTTTGAAACACCAACACCTTTGTCACCACACCATAAGGGGTGAGGCTATCTTATTTTTCTTTGTGTGCACTTTTAACTTGTAACATAGTATATTTCTAGGTTTGAATTATATATATATGATGTCTGCTGATTTTTGGTCTTCTAATGTTTATAGGGCTTTTTATGTGTAAGGATCAAATACAAATGAATTTAACCTGACTAAACATGAGAAGTAAAGGGAGAATATAATTTTTAGTTTTTTTTTTTTTAATAAAAAGTTTCCTATCTGTTTAAGCATGTTTTATAGATTAAAAATATAAAATAAAAAAATAGTTGTTTTTGTATAATTACTTTAGTAAAATAGTTTTTTTTAGATAAAAAGTTTCCTATTTGTTTAAGCATGTTTTATAGATTAAAAATATAAAATAATAAAAACAGTTGTTTTTGTATACTTACTACTAAAAAAATCTGATTTTTTTAGATTTCTAACAAGATGGAGAAAAAAATAAAACAAAATAAAAATTCTCCTTCACTTCTCACATAAGACTTATTTTTAGGATAAAACATATTTGTACAAGAACCACTACAACGAACGGGCTGTTTAGCGGCGATAATAGTGAAGTTTGTCGCCGCTGTTACTTAGTCACTATTGATGCATGTGTAGAAAGGTAAGGTTCAAAGTGATTTTACATTCCCTCATAATCACAATATATACAGGAAACCTTCCCTTATATTTGGGAAGGGATAAATGCAAATACAAATTATCTATAAATACAAACAATTATCTATAATTATAATCAATCAGTGAGTCATCTATTACATCCCCGCAGTCGAAGCAGGAGATTCCCGGATGTTGAGACAGGAGCGGAAGTCGTCAAAGAGTACTCTTGGAAGGTCTTTGGTGAAGATGTCAGCAATCTGAAGACGGGTGGGCGTGTGAAGAACGTGAATGTTACCCCGTTGCACATGTTCACGTACAAAATGAATGTCGAGCTCAATATGTTTAGTGCGCTGATGTTGCACCGGATTGTGAGATTAGTATATGGCACTAATATTGTCACAATACACCAGCGTTGCAGTTGAGAGAGGGCGACGTAATTGAAGCAAAAGATTGCGAATCCAACAGATTTCAACAACGACGTTGGCAACAACTCGATATTCAGCTTCGGCACTTGAGCGAGAAATGGTCGTCTGTCGTTTGGAAGACCATGAAATCAGATTTTGGCCCATGTAAACACAATAACCAGATGTGGAACGACGAGTATCAGGGCATCCTGCCCAATCGGCGTCAGTGTATGCTCGCAAATAAACCGTTGAGCAGGAAGATAAAGTAAGACCAAAAGCCGATGTACCACGGTTATATCTTATAATACGCTTCAAGGCGTTCCAATGCTCAGTAGTGGGGTTATGCATATGCATGCAAATCTGTTGTACGACATAAGTGATATCAGGTCTGGTGAATGTCAGATATTGAAGAGCCCCAGCAAGACTACGATAGAGAGTGGGATTTTCAAAAGGAGCACTAGAAGAGGAGCTGAGCTTTGGTTTAGTGTCCACTGGTGTTGTAACAAGGTAATAATTTTCCATACCGGCTCGATTGACAATGTCAAGAGCATAAGACTACTGAGATAGGAACATGTTGGAGCTTGTTCGGGTGACAGAGATACCAAAAAAATGACTGAGAGGTCCAAGATCTTTCATAGCAATTCAGCCGCAAGGCTGCCCATGAGTTTCATCCGTAGACTGTCGGATGATGTAGTGAGGATAATGTCGTCAACATAAATCAACAAGTATGCGATTTCACCCCGTGATGATAGGTGAAAAGAGAATTATCGCATCTGCTCTGCAAAAAACCAATAGATGTAACAAAATCTGTAAATCGTTGGTACCATGCACGAGGTGCTTGTTTAAGTCCATAAAGGGATTTTTTGAGAAGGCAAACATGGTTAGGATAATCCCGGTGTCTAAACCCCATAGGTTGGTACATGTACATTGTGTCATGGAGATTCCCATGTAAAAAGGCATTGGTTACATCCAACTGGTGGATGGACCATGACTGAGATAATGCTAGTGTCAACACAGTGCGAATAGTGTTTGGCCTAACAACCGGGCTGAACGTTTCCCCGCAATCAATACCAACCTCCTGAATACTGCCATCACAAACCAACCGAGCTTTGTACCTTTCAAGAGTGCCATCAGATTTAAATTTGTGGCGAAAAAGCCACATGCTACGTATAATACGCATGTCAGGTCGTCTCGGGACAAGTTCCCAAGTCTTGTTTTTAAGTAAGGCATTAAATTCGGTTTGCATGGCGTTATGCCAATCCGGTTCGGACAAGGCGTCTTTGGGATTTTTAGGGACGGGTGTGATGGTAGTAGTGGAGAGGTTAAAAATTTGTTTAGGTTTAGAAATGCCGGACATGGCACGGGTAGTCATGGTTCGGGTTGGTGGAGGGGGAGGTGGCGGTATTGGGCTAGCAGGAGGAGAATGAGAATGTATCGTGGAGTTTGGGCTGGTCTGGGTATTATAGGGTGATAATTGTGGGGCCGAGGGAGGAGTGTGTAGATGTGGGCTTGGGTGGTTAATATGGGCCGTAGTATGTGGAGACGTTTGTTGGGTCAACGGAGGAGGGGATATAGGATGGACAGGTGGGTTGGTGTGGGCCAGAGGGGAGGTAGGGGTTGTAGCAGTGAGTGCGACGTGTGATGCTGGGTAGGGCGGGTAGTATGTGAATGGGTGGGATGTGTCATCAAGGAAGCTATATGTATTCGGTGTAGGTTTATGGGATTTGGAAAAAGGAAAAACGGTTTCATCGAAAAGGACATGACGGTTTATGGTGATGGTACGAGTGTTAAGGTCAAGGCATTTGTATCCACGGTGGTTTGAGGGGTAACCGAGGAATACACAAGGATAAGAGCGGTAGGCCAGTTTATGGATAGTGGTGTGAGGGATGAGTGGGTAACAAATGCACCCGAACACACGAAGGTGTTTATATGTGGGTATGCAATTGTATAGTCGTTGGGTGGGTGTTTGGAAGTTATGTATTTTGGTTTGGATAATATTTAAAAGGTAGGTTGCGGTTTGAAGGGCGTGGTGCCACTAGGTGGTAGGGGTGGAGGAATGGGCTAAGATGGTGCGCATAAGGTTGTTAATGGTGCGGATTTTGCGTTCCGCTTTACCTTTTTGGGATGAGGTGTGGGGGCACGAGAAGCGGAAGTGCATGCCATTTTCTTTACAAAAATTATTAAATTGATTGTTGGCATATTAACGTCCGTTGTCGCATTGAAATTGTTTAATTTTGGTGTTAAATTGTGTTTGGACAAAAGTGGTAAACTGGGTAAACATGGCAAACACATCAGATTTACGGGCTATAGGGTAAGTCCACAAAAAATTGGTATAATCATCCAAGAATAACCGGGATCTAGTGCTATAAAAATCAGGGAGAGGTTGAGTGTTTTGGAGAATGAGAGAAATACTCTCATATTGTTCGGTCAAGCCGATTAGGAGTTGGAAAACGAGTTGGTTTTCAGTGACGGGAGCGCCGAGGCTCGTGACTTGGTCAAAAAGTAATTTCATTGTTTGGCAATAATCGGAGATATTGGAGAATTGTTCTAGGCGGGTGTTGATGAATTTGTTTTGGAGTGTGATGGTTCTAGCGGCTTGGTTATCAAGGAATATGTTTTTGAGACGGGACCATGCGTCATAGACGGTGGTGTTTGTTATCATGATGGTGTGAACAAGCTCTTGGATGATGGTACCATAGATCCATTCTAAAACAATGGCGTCTATGCGTGCCCAAGAGTCCTGTGGGGTGGTTTGTTTATCGGGTTCGGATGAGGAGGAGGCGGCAACAAGGGTGCAGGGTTGAAGGTGGTCATAAACATCATAGGTTTTGCAGTGAATTGTGAACAACTCGGCCTATGTGTTGTAGTGCTCGGTTTTGCGATCAAGAATAATGGGTATGAAGTTCTTGATATTTGACACTGTTATTGCGGGATGAATGGGGAAGATATGATTGTATGAGTAGGAATCGAAAAAAAAAATGATGAATGGTGCGGCATAAAGATGTTACGGCAGGGAGAAACAATTAGGGTGGGAGGTTGGCTTTGATACCATGTAGAAAGGTAAGGTTCAAAGTGATTTTACATTCCATCATAATCACAATATATACAGGAATCCTTCCCTTATATTTGGGAAGGGATAAATGCAAATACAAATTATCTATAAATATAAACAATTATCTATAATTATAATCAATCAGTGAGTCATCTATTAGCATGTGTCGTCTCTATTGCCTCTTTTGTCATTTTGCTTATTTTGTCATCTTATGTGACCCTTTAGCAGCGACAATGTCACTGTTAATGCTAGTGTTATAGACATACTTTTGTGGTAGGTGGTTGGTGTTGGTATTTTTAGTGTTATCGACATATTTTTATGATATTAGATTAACTTGTTGACTAAGTTGATCTTATTAAATTATACATGAGTTAGGAGATGCGAGAGTAGAAACTCGATTTAGTCTGATGATATCGGGAACATTTATTGGTTTTGATTTTTTATTTAGATTGTATAATGAATCCGATTGGGCCTAATGAGTTGTTTTGATTGGGCCTTATGAATTGGTTTTTGGCCGCATGGAAATAGAACTGATATTTTAAAACAACATAAAAGCAATTTGAGTGTGTGTATATATAAATGTACTAGTGCGGAACCCGCGCGTTGCAGCGGTGGTGAAAATTTATAGTGTTATGGTCGTATCCTGGTTGTGAATCCATTGTCTTGGGTAAAGAGTTAGTAATAACTTGAGTGATACTTTTGACTGTATTTTTTTGCGCGTATAAAACATGGTAGCATAGTTAATTAGTTATAGTGTTGTTTCTTGGTTCGACAGATCATTGGGCACGCATATCAACAAAATAAATACTATGGTACCATATAATTATAATGAAGTAAAATTTAATAACCAACCCACAAAATGTTGCGTCTTAAAGGAATGCTAATACAAAATATTCTGTTGAAATAAAGGCACCTGGTTTTCAAAATTATTAAGTTTCTTACATGCTTTAATAAATAGGATATAGTTCACCTTAATCGGAGTACATTGTATTGAGAAATTATTTTCAAAGTGAAGTCGATGTCCTTGTAAGAAGTTGTGGCTTGTACTTTTCAAACTTGGAATTCAACTCCATAGATAAAATAACTGCATAACTTATAGAAATAAGCAACATTCAAGAAAATAATAGAAAGTTGTAATTTAAATTATGTTATGAATGAAAGATGACATGAAAAGATAATGCAAGATAAGCAAGAAACATGTACTTGTTTGGGTCTACAGTGTGGTACGTATTTGAGTATTGTATGTTTGTGCTCATATAAGACTGGGGCATTATCCTATTAAAACTTCATGATACACGACATTCGAGGTGTAAACCCCGGGTTCTGTAAACGTTTTTGCTGGCTGCACCAATACCATTATGTTTTCACGTGATGTGCCTCTTGACAATGCCACATATAGTTGGCCATGTTTGAAGACAGAGTCAGGGAGGTATACACCGACGTAGGGTATCGTTTGTCCCTGCGATTTGTTAATTGTCATAGAGAAGCTAAGACGGATTGGGAATTGTTTTCTTTTTAGTTTATATGGGAACATGTTGTCTTCGGATAGACATATTGGGATTCGTGGCAGGAACACTCTTTTTCCCCTATGGTCACCCGTTGCTATTTCTGCATCAATAACATTGGTTTCAAATGTTTTACATATCAGCCTCATGCCATTAGAGAGGCCATTTGATGGATCAATGTTGCATAACAATATAATGGGGCACCCGGTTTTTAGCCGAAGTTTGTGGGGCGGTAAGCCGCTAACAGTTAGTGAGTTGAGGAACTCGGTTGGATAAAGGTTTTGGTGGTCGTCCTCAGCCGTGTCAAAACTGTAGTAAACTCTTTCGTCGCCTTGGAAAATGTCTATCATAAGGTCATTAATCTCGTCAACATTCTCGTTTCTAGTTGTCAAGATTGCATGCGAGGTTATATATTCAGAGGAGTTTAGGTTCGTCTGAAGCGACGGGAAGACCGCGTTAATCAGTTTTTTGATGGACTCTTCTCTGGTAGTGAATGGGATTGTCATGTCCTCTCCTCTCCTCTGGGATGCGGATGAATGTTTCATCTTTAGTTGCTTCAGTTCCGTCACCCACCCGTAATAGGAATTCCGATAAACATGGATCAGTCAGCGCCCTCATATTTATGGATAGACGCAACTTCTTAGTTAATGACCATATAGGCGACATTCGCAAGCTAGCGTCTACTATTTGTGCCCGTGTGCCCCGTTTAATAACAGGAAGTACTTGTCTAAAGCCTCCTCCCATTAGCATTATTAGATTATATTCAGGAGCTTCTCGTGATAGAAAAATCTTATATAAAGCGATAAAATGTGTGTTACGATGTAGCATAAAATTAATGTACTATAATATGAGAAAACAACAATTTTAATCATGTGAATAAGAATAAAAATATAAATTAAAGAGAGAATGTATGTTTGGATGAGCAACTATGCCAGAAGCAACCATTGTAGTGGCAGACCTAGAAATATTTTTCATGGAGGCGTTTGTTACTATACAATATTTCTATTTTCATTCTAGTTTGAGCCGAGGTGGTTCGGTCAGGTCGGGTTATATAAAAACCGATTTTCAAACTAAATTTTGTATAATTAGCCAATACACAAAACATTATTATTAATGCATAGTGAAATTCTAATACATCTAAGATGTTGCATACGGATTCGTTTTTTTTTTTTTTTAATATAGCCATAGCCAATGTTTTTAAAACCTAACCGCACATTGAAGCGAATATGTTACTGGTCATCTGGTCGAATTAGTCGAATGGAATTTAAAAACCAAGTGACCTCATTAATATAAAATATTATATATATATATATATATCTATATATATATATATATATATATATATATATATATATCATAAAGCTAAAGCTAAATCACAATTTTAATATAATATGAGAAATTGAAGACCTAACACCCTACCTACGGCTGGTTTCATCTTCATATACCTTTTAACTATTTTTCTTTTTTCAAACCTTATTTTGTTATTTTTTCTCATCGTCTCTCCAACTTCTTCAAGCCTTCCACATGCATATCCAACTTATGAACCATGACATCCATATCCTCTCAACTTTGCCCCTCTTCGGATTTGAAAAGAAGAAGACAAGTTATAAATCACCGTAAAGGTGGGATGTCGAAATCCAGTAAAAAACAATAAGGTTCTTCCTCGACAGAGTTAAATCCGGCGAGTGCTAATCAGATCTGGTGAGTTCACACAGATAAGACGAGTTCAAGGGGGCGATTGCAAAATTTTAATGGGGCGTTTGGTGTTATGTTTTCTTCATGATTAATGAATTACCTAAACACATTGTATTTTTTTTTTTTTTGCATGAACAAAAATCCACTAAAAAGGTCATTTTCTTTTCGTTTTTTTTGTATAGCATCATGGTGCTCCTTGGAAAAATAATAAAACGCTCATCAATTTCGTGTAATTTTTTTAATTTCATGTATAAAAGTTACTAACATTTAAAAGCCATGAGGGAAAAATAACGAAAAGATAAAGATAAAAATTTTAGTTAACATATTTGAAATTTTAAAATAATACTCCCTCTGTCCCAATTTAAATGTCCTACTTTCCTTTTTCGTTTGTCCCAAATTAAATGTCCTTTTCCAAAAATAGAAATGTGATTTCCAGTTTTGCCCATAAAAGACAAAACACAATCACCACTTTTAAGGATATTATTGTCATTTTACCACATACAAACAAAATATTTCTTAAAATGTGTTTTTTTTTTTTTTTTGAACTAGGACATTTAAATTTGGACAGAGGGAGTAGCTAACAACTACCTTTATTTAAAATATAATTAAAAAAATACTTTTCGAGGAAAATTAAGGGGTGTGAAGGCCTCACATAGTGTCATGTGACATATCGTTTTTCGTTTATTATATATAGAGATAGAGATTAGATAGTGCCTTCCTGTGCACATACTTTGGATTCTAAAGTGGACACTCTCAAATGAGGGTTTATTATTGATTATATGCAAACAACTAACGGCGGACGTGGGTGCGGTGGCGGTGGCGGTGTAGTAGAGAGAGAAAGAAAAAGGCATGGGGTTTACAAAAGATCTAAAATGGCTACATTTGTATGTGTCTGGGCGATTGATACTTCTATTAGAAGTAGTGGCGATGGCTGGACTAGCTTCATGATTAATGTGCAATCGTTGATCGGAAAGGAGATTATTAACATGGAGAAATGGCTTTGGAAATTGACTTAATCGGTGACATATCAATTTAAAACCACGAGAGAGAGCAGGTTATACGGAAAAAGAAAAGAAAGAAAGGTAGAAGATGAAATATATGTAGCTGTGGAAGATAATGTAATGTGTATTGGAAGCATCAGGTCCGATCAGACTAACCGCAACCTTTTTTGTTGGATATATGAGTTTGATGAGAAATCATATGGTTTTATATTGGTATTGATGTAACTTTTTCGGGGCTTTCGAATATAGCACCGCGATGTTTTATTTTTTTGTTTTATAATTATTTTGAACCCACGGCGGAGCGTGGGTGATAACCCACTAGTTGTATTGTACTACTATTAATAGATGAGGTAATTGAATAGTATTTTAATGCCCGTTAATATTTTGACGTCACTAACTAATGTCGTTTACACTTTACATATTCTGCTTGGGCTTTAGGGTTGCCACGTATTGTAGGTTGCCACACGTGTTAAGGTTTGGGTTCTTCTCTCACTAAAACAGCATCACCATACCATCTGATACGTCTCTCTCTCACACTAAAACATCACCACACTATATTCACTCTGAGCAACACGATAGTGATGGTTGTTTTCTTCTTCGCCGATCTTCCCAGGTATTGAATAGAAGGCTTGCATGTTTATCTTTATTGATTCACGAATCGATCATGAATCTTGACGTTTGTTATCTTTCTTGAACGTATGATTGATTAAATTGGTCATCGGGTGATATTGGTTTTTTGGGAATTTAGTATTTCAAGACTTTAGGCATTTGCCTAGAACCAATGGTTTTGATGAAAAAATTGGACTAACCCGCTGACAAATTGTGGGTGGGGGGATTGTGTTTGGTGGGTTAATTTTGATGATGGAAATAAATAGTTGATTTTGATGAATGTGGTCTTTGGGTGCATCTCACGTGTTCAATGTAACTCCATAACCCTAGAAATGAAAATTAACGACCAAGAAGAAAAAATTTTAGCGTAACGTAAGTTCTGTTCGTCATTAAGGTAATCATCGTGTCACTATTTTTTTACGGGATTATGATTATCTTAGGTTTGGGAGTGATTGTCAATTAAATGTTTCATATCAAAGACAGAAAAACTAAATCTTTTCAAATGAGTGTTGATGTTTTGTGTCATCTTAAATCTGGAATGTGAAGTTATAGAGCTCATTGTTAATGATGTGTTGAACTGCATGCTGATGTTGGTAAAGTTTTCACCTTGACGTCAAGTGCGGT
This sequence comes from Ambrosia trifida, assembly GCA_028751855.1. Classification (NCBI taxonomy): domain Eukaryota; kingdom Viridiplantae; phylum Streptophyta; class Magnoliopsida; order Asterales; family Asteraceae; genus Ambrosia; species Ambrosia trifida. The sequence goes on along the minus strand of CM054128.1, from coordinate 128,279,639 downwards.
AAGTATTATATATATGTGGATTTTTTGTATTTGTATACAAAATAAAAGGATATGATTTGTTTTAATAGTCTGATAACTTGTAGGTTTACACGTATTATTTCACTTTAATATTGATATTTATTAATAGTTTTTTTGACTAGGTGTTTTGTTGATTGAGGGATATCCCACATACTTTGCACATTTCGTAGCTGCAAATTTATATTTTTAGAGCAGAATATGTAGGTGAATAAAAAAATTTAAGTTAACTAGGTCATTTTTGTGTCAACCTGCAATTGTATGTTCAGGTTTGTGTGGCAGTTTGACACAATTTGCAGTTCTTTTTTTTTTTTTTGGGTTTCGTGTGGGATTCTACCCACCACCCGCTAACATACCCTTAAAATTCAGGGGTCAAATTAGGGATGGATCGGTATATATACTAACTATCGAATTACTGATGGAATTTTCTAGAGTTGCAGCCTATGATGCACGAGGACGCCTGTAATGGTGCAGCACCCGTTTCTAAAGCAGGTTGGGGACGAAAATGCTTGGGGGACAGGTTGGGGACGTTTCCAAGCCGTTTCTTGTTTTGGGGGACATTTATGCGAAATAACTGAACCGTTTCCATTAACTTTTAGGTTTATAACACTTCATATTCCTTTAAGGTCACCTAGACCAGCCCCTTGGCATTAAATGGGCTTGGTTGGGGGGAGCGTTATTGAAATAACGGTATCTTGAGCACACGGGGTTTTTGGGAAAAAGCAATTTTGACCGTTTGACTCTTCTGAAATATTGTTTGTGAAGTAGCTGAAACAAGAGGAGAAGAATCAAGCGGCAAAATCATAATTTTTCGGCAATGGAGGTAGGTGAACATTACTTCTTACCATTGTTGAAGAAGATAAGATGAGTGAGAGACGAAATAAAATTGAAAAATAAAAAACAATAAATCAAGTATAAAATGAGTATAAAAGTAAACCTATTTCTAGTCTACTCTGTCCAATGCACATAGTTATTTATTTTACCCTTGGTTTTGTGTTTATAATTTATTAGCCTATTTTAGTATAATTTATGCTTATTTGGTTTTATTTAATTCTATTTTGTGTTACTTTGTTTAATATTTTTATTGTCACATTTATTTTTTAATATTCTTTTATTGTTGTACCTTTTTCGTACCCGTATCTTGAATCTTTGAGTTTTGTCATTCCCCGTATCCGCATCGTTCCCGTACCCGTCCCAGTTCTACATAGGTTGCAGCTGATCTTGATGCTATTATTATCGCTTCTAGAGGCGCTCGAGAAACCAGGTATTGATTTACGTTTTCCCATTTATTTGTTGATTTGTTTAGTATAGTCTATAAAATAATGTATGAATTAGGTATAAACAATAGTCAAAGAAATTGTTATCAAAGGCACGATCTTCCAATTGGTACATTCCGTACCCAAAAGGAGATGGTACGCGGGTATGTTTTGCGGTTTTGGGTTGCGAATATTAGTAACGAGAAGATGGCTAAAGTGGTGAGATAGCTCCCCCCCCCCCCCAATGAAATGAACCAGGGGTGAAAAGGGGGTATGTACAATAATAAGAGGGCGAGACGGAACCCACTGTGTTGGTTGATGAACCCGTTAAAAATAAGGGGTATTGTTTAAAATACTTATCTTTTGTTCAAGTTGAGCTTTATGCTTTAACTTTGTTGGTGAGGAACTTAAAGTCAGATAGTAGGTGAAACCATGTATATCTATATTAATTGTACTCTATTGTATTGTACCGTATAAATATTAATTGTATTCTACTTTATTGTACCATGTAAGTTTTAATTTTATTGTACTATATGGTTAAGCGGTGTACCACAATCCAGTCTAGTCAAGGTCGTTGTGATTGTACTGTGTGCATGTCTTGAAATGTTTGTTGTATATTTTATATTTTATTTTTACATGCATTTCAATCTATTAGTACCTATCACTAGTTTATCATATCCACATATCCCACCCACACTAATTGTAGTATAACAAATAAGGGATCATATGAAGAAGGATGAAGAGGTTGGTGGCTGTTTTTTATAACTTTATTTTTTTTTGTTCTTAACCAGCCCCTACGAAATTAAAATGGACATATAATCTTTGAGGCGTGTGATAAGGTTGTCGTCATCCACCACGGCTAACTCGTCTTCGTTGATTCCCACTGAAAAGCCAACGCAAAAAGATGGTTCTATAGTTCCGAAAGAATATTCAAAAAATGGTCCAAAGATGTTTTAGAGTTTTACAACAATGGGAATTCTCCATTTTGATATACTCATTCCATAAAGAAAAACTTGACAAAAGTTCTGTGTGTGCCCTACTAGGGATATAATCCAACAATCACATGTCATCTACGGTATATTTACATCTATCTCTTCTTGATGTCTTTTTATCTCTATAAAAAAACAATATGTTAACTTTATATATTTCGATTGTGCAGCATGTTAAAGCATGGACCGTAAGATGAATGTGTATTAATGCGAGGCTCTTAAAAAACCCCGATTTAAAACTCCGTTGGATGGTGTTACCTTCTGATTTCTATAAATACATGAAAGATGATAAGTCTACTATGGCCATTGATTTTACCGGAAGAAGAGACTTGTAGCCTCCATTCTATGAGGTTGACTACGCTACCTTACGTTGTGGACTAGCCAAACAATGCTACTTGTATGTATTCATATGTAGACCATGGTGATTACTCAATACGGGACTGATAAGATCTCGAGAAATGAAATCAACGCTAAGTTGCGTACTATATGGAGATGATTACCCAGTTTTTCAAACAGTTTTTGGAACATATTAACTTCTGGGCAAACAAAAGATACTGCGCAGAATATGGTATCTCATTTGGTTTGGTTAAGACAGGTATGTCTCAAGGCCACGGTAATGAAGCAGGCCATCAGATGATGGCAAATTTGCATGTTTTTTAAATCTCTAATGCGTAGAAAAGTACCCACGCGACTTCTCTTTTGGTATAAGCGCAACAACTTAGCTGTCATTAACAAAAGCATGCACATAATTACCCTACAGTAGTTATGACATAATTACATACCCTTTCAGTCATATTAATATCTCTAGAAAACTATTGCATTTTATAATCTTTCGACTCGATAGGAGAATGGAAAATCTTTGAGCATAGGAAAGCCTTTGAGTCTCCAGCATTGGCAGCTAGAATTTGACTGTTTGCTATTAATACAACTTTTGAAGCGGAACCTGAGTTGAAGTTGTATCTAGAAGCTTCCTTTAAAAAGAAATAAACAAAAAAGAAAATCAACATCAAACTATATATAGAGGGGGTAGAGGATTGGAAAATAGAAGGAGACAGCGCAGATACCTTACAAAAGGTTGCATCAATATCTTCAATCGTCTTCAAGAGAGATTCCTTTAGAATATCCAAGTGCAGATTTCCACTAAAGATTTTTGCCAATGCAAACTTAATCCTGCAACAAAAGTGGCAAATACGTTTTTAATTTAGGAGTATTTGGTGTTAAATTTTTCTTAAATATGAGACGCAATTTAAATTGACATTGTAGTTTATAAGTCAACTTTAAGAGAGGTATTAGAAAGGGAAAATTTAAGATAGTGTGTGTGTGTATCTGTATGAGAGAGAGAGAGAGAGAGAGAGAGAGAGAGAGAGAGAGAGAGAAGCAACCTTCCAATACGCAACACACAGTCTCCAATGTTCTCATCCCAATCGGGCATTTGAGAAGCAAAATCATGTCCCTTATTGTTTGGTAGCATTCCCTTCAATATGTGTGGTATCCAAATGGAAGGAACTATGCAATGTGAAATACTCCAGTAATAGATTTCAAGTCATCTCGTTAGCTTCTACACCATTATGACCATCGAAAACAACGACAAGGCCAACGGAAGTGTCTCTAATGCCATTTATATCTACCACACATTAGAAAGAAAAACGCGTTGGTGGTTACGAGAAACAAAATATTGATACAAATAAAAAGGCTACACTTTTTTGCTTCATTTGAAAGTTTGTATAAGCATTTTCAAGAAACATCCCGTACACACTCACAAACAAAACCAAAGATCAAACACAAATACTATAAATCAGGGAAGCAATTATGTATCTAAATAAATGAATCGTCGTACGTATTTTTACAGCCAATGTAACTGTTAAGATGAGTTCTACAAAAATATCCATCAATCAAAAAAATCTAGTAAAACACAGAAGCTTGTATAAGCATATTTAGTAAACATCATGTACACAATCACAAACAGTTAAAACGCAGAAGCTTGTATAAGCTTGTTCACTGAACATGGCATACACAATCATAAACAAAACTGAACATCTAACTATACGAATACTAGAAATAAAAGAAGCAATTACAGATCTGAACAGTAGATGGATAAATAAGAAGAGTTATTCCAAAATGTTCCTCTTTCGTAACAAAATTTGAAGTATAAAACTATGAATCACTAAAAAAACTTTGTACAACGCAAAACAAAACCTTGCATAGTGTAGGATCGTGTTTCGGGCAAGTCACGCGCGTACTGGATTAATTGTGGAATCAATAACCTGGTTAATTGTTATAGATGAGTGTTTAAGGAAAGAATAATAATATGGAGAGCACACACATAAAAACACACACTTAAGGGCTGCAACTTGTATAAATGGCAAAAGTTTTTAAAATAACATAAGGCATGGGGTATTTAAAGCCGTTGGTCCATACGCCTTCTACACACTACACGTATGAGTTCCATACGTGTTCCATGACACACGTATGGCTCCATGATACGCGTATGGACCATATCAAAAGACCAAAATACCCCTAAACACTAAAATACAGCCCGATAATTTCTAAAATGCTATACAATCATGCCTACGATTAATATCAACCTATCACTAGCTGGGGACATACACGAAGTGCACTAACAGTCACCCCCTTAGACCTTGCTAGTGATCTGCAATCTTAACCAGCCAATGAGCTGGGGATGTCTTGAAAGACGTTTACAAACTCCCCCTAAGGTCTAGCTAATGATCTTCAGCCTTCAAGTCCTCATATATGGCAATCTTCAATGTGGGAACATACACCACAGTGCACTAACAATCTCCCCTGAAGTCCTACTTGTTGATTTGAATTTTGGTCGTGGCTTCAAGAGATCTCGTCTTGGTCTTCGATCAGCTTCGATAACTTGGGAGGAATCAAGAAATCTCTACTGTTTTGATTGACAATTCTTTGACGAAGACGGAGATCAACAACATCTGCACTTTCATTTCTTGATTCTCATCTTCTTCAGATTCGGTCCCTCTGTCGCTGACGAGAGCCTTTGGCATACTGAACCGAGCGAAAATAGCCTTTAGAAACTTGTTGACAACTCTGGCATCGTTTGTTGGTAGTGCTTGTGCTTCGACCCATTTGGAAATGTAGTCAACCGCCACAAGGATGTAGAGATTTCCCATGAAAGGTGGGAATGGTCCCACAAAATCTATTCCCCAAATATCGATTATTTCACAAACCACAATCCCGGTTTGTGGCATTTCATCAGGGGCATTTACGTTGGTGGCTCTCCGGCATGCATCACAACAATTTAAATCATGTGAATATGAATAAAAATATAAATTAAAGACAGAATGTATGTTTGGATGAGCAACTAAGCCAGAAGCAACCATTGTAGTGGCGGACCTAGAAATATTTTCCATGGGGGGCGTTTGTAACTATATAATATTTCTATTTTCATTCTAGTTTGAGCTGAGGTGGTTCGGTCGGGTCGGGTTATATAAAACCGATTTTCAAACTAAATTTTGTATAATTAGCCAATACATCAAACATTATTATTAATGCATAGTGAAATTCTAATACATCTAAGATGTTGCATGCGGATTCATTTTTTTTTAATATAGCCATAAACAATGTTTTTAAAACCTAACCACACATTGAAGCGAATATGTCATTCGTCCTTTGGTCGAATCAGTCGAATGGAATTTAAAAACCAAGTGACCTCATTAGTATAAAATATTATATAAATATATATATATATATATATATATATATATATATATATCATAAAGCTAAAGCTAAATCACAATTTTAATAGAATATGAGAAATTGAAGACCTAACACCCTGCCTACAGCTGGTTTCAACTTCATATACCTTTTAACTATTTTCCTTTTTTTCTAACTTTATTTTGTTTTTTTTTTTTCTCATCTTCTCTCCAACTTCTTCAAGCCATCCACATGCATATCCAACTTATGAACGATGACATCCACATCCTCTCAACTTTGTCCCTCTTCCAGTTTTGAAAAGAAGAAGATGAATTATAAATCACCGTAAAGGTGAGGATGTCGAAATCCAGTAAAAAATATAAAGGTTCTTCCCCGACAGAGATAGATCCGACGAGTGCTAATCAGATCCGGTGAGTTCACATAGATAAGACCAGTTCAAGAGGGCGATTGCAAAATTTTAAGGCGGGCATTTGGTGTTATTTTTTCTTCATGATTAATGAATTACCTAAATACATTGTATTTTTTTTTCTACATGAACAAAAATCCACTAAAAAAGTCATTTTCTTTTCGTTTTTTTCTATAGCGTTATGGTGCTCCTTGGAAAGATAATAAAACGCTAATCAATTTCGTGTAATTTTTTTTAATGTCGTATATAAAAGTTACTAACATTTAAAAATCATGAGGGGAAAATAACGAAAAGATAAAGATAAAAATTTTAGTTAACATGTTTGAAATTTTAAAATAATGGTTAATAATTACCTTTATCTAAAATATAATTAAAAAATACTTTTCGAGGAAAATTAAGGGGTGTGAAGGCCTCAGATAGTGTCATGTAACATATCGCTTTTTGTTTATTATATATAAAGATTAGATCAGTGCCTTCCTATGCACATACTTTGGATTCTAAGGTGGTCATTCTCAAATCTGGGTTTATTATTGATTATATGCAAACAACTAACGGCGGACGTGGGCGTGTGGTGGCGGTGGCGGTGTAGTAGAGAGAGAAAGAAAAAGGGATGGGATTTACAAAAGATCTAAAATGGCTACATTTGTATGTGTCTGAGCGATTGATACTCCTATTAGAAGAAGTGGCGATGGCTGGACTAGCTTCATGATTTCTGTGCAATCGTTGATCGAAGAGGAGATTATTAACATGGAGAAAGGGCTTTGGAAATTGACTTAATCGGTGACATATTAATTTAGAACCACGAGAGAGAAGGTTATACGGAAAAAGAAAAGAAAGAAAGGTAGAAGATGAAGTGTATGTAGCTGTGGAAGATAATGTAATGTGTGTTGGAAGCAGCAGGACCGATCAGACTAACCGCATTCTTTTTCGTTGGATATATGAGTTTGATGAGAAATCATATGGTTTTATATTGGTATTGATGTAACTTTTTCCGGGCTTTCGAATACAGCACCGCGATGTTTTATTTTCTTGTTTTATAATTACGTATTGAACCCGTGGCGGAGCATGGGTGATAACCCACTAGTTTTATTATACTACTATTAATAGATGACGTAATTGAATAGTATTTCAACGTCCGTTAATATTTTGACGTCACTAACTAATGTCGTTTACACTTTACATATTCTACTTGGGCTTTAGGGTTCCCACGTATTGTAGGTTGCCACACGTGTTAAGGTTTGGGTTCTTCTCTCACTAAAACAGCATCACCACACTATATTCACTCTGAGCAACACGCTAGTGACGGTTGTTTTCTTCTTCGCCAATCTTCCTAGGTATTGAACGTATGATTAATTAAATTTGTCATGGGGTGATATTGGTTTTTTTGGGAATTTAGTATTTCAAGACTTTAGGCATTTGGTTAGAACCAAGGGTTTTGATGAAAAAATTGAACTCACCCGCTGACAAATTGTGGGTGGGGGGATTGTGTTTGGTGGGTTAATTTTGATGATGGAAATAAATAGTTGATTGTGATGAATGTGGTGTTTGGCTGCATCCCACGTGTTCAATGTAACTCCATAACCCTAGAAATGAAAATTAACGACAAAGAAAAAAAAGTTTAGTGTAACGTAAGTTCGGTTCGTCATTAAGATAATCATCGTGTCACAATTTTTTTACGGGATTATGATCATCTTAGGTTTGGGAGTGATTGTCAATTAAATGTTTCATATCAAAGACAGAACAACTAAATCTTTTCAAATGAGTGTTGATGTTTTGTGTCATCTAAAATCAGGAATTCGAAGTTATAGAGCTCATTGTTAATGATGTGTTGAACTGCATGTTGATGTTGGTAAAGTTTTCACCTTGACGTCAAGTGCGGTAGGTATTAGTTATATGTGGATCTTTTGTATTTGTATACAAAATAAAAGGATATGATTTGTTTTAATAGTCTGATAACTTGTAGGTTTACGCTTATTATTTCACTTTAATATAGTTTATTAATAGTTTTTTTGACTACGTGTTTTGTTGATTGAGGGATATCCCACATACTTTGCACATTTCGTAGCTGCAAATTTATATTTTTAGAGTAGAATATGTAGGTGAATAAAAAAATTTAAGTTAACTAGGTTATTTTTGTGTCAACCTGCAATTGTATGTTCAGGTTTGTGTGGCAGTTTGACACAATTTGCAGTTCTTTTTTTTTTTTTTTTTGGTTTTGTGTGGGATTCTACCCACCACCCGCTAACATACCCTTAAAATTCAAGGGTCAAATTAGGGATGGATCGGTATATATACTAACTATCGAATTACTGATGGAATTTTCTAGAGTTGCAGCCTATGATGCATGAGGACGCCCGTAATGGTGCAGCACTCGTTTCTGAAGCAGGTTGGGGACGAAAACGCTTGGGGGACGGGTTGGGGACGTTTCCAGGCCGTTTCTTGTTTTGGGGGACGTTTATGCGAAATATCTGAACCGTTTCCATTAACTTCTAGGGTTATAACCCTTCATATTCCTTTAAGGCCACGTAGACCAGTCCCCTTGGCATTAAATGGGCTTAGTTAGGGGAGCGTTTTTGAAATAACGGTATCTTGAGCACACGGGGTTTTTGGGAAAAAGCAATTTTGAACGTTTGACTATTCTGAAATATTGTTTATGAAGTAGTTGAAACAAGAGGAGAAGAATCAAGCGGCAAAATCATAATTTTTCGGCAAGGGAGGTAGGTGAACATTACTTCTTGCCATTGTTGAAGAAGATAAGATGAGTGAGAGACGAAATAAAATTGAAAAACAAAAAACAATAAATCAAGTATTAAATGAGTATAAAGTAAACCTATTTCTAGTCTACTGTATCCAGGACGTAGTTATTTATTTTACCCTTGGATTTTTGTTTATAATTTATTAATTTAATTTATTAGCCTATTTTAGTATAATTTATGCTTATTTGGTTTTATTTAACTCTATTTTGTGTTACTTTGTTTAATATTTTTATTGTCACATTTATTTTTTAATATTCTTTTATTGTCGTACATTTTCCGTACCTGTATCTTGAATCTTTGAGTTTTGTCATTCCCCGTATCCGCATAATTCCCGTACCCCGGTCTCGTACCCGTTCCAGTTCTACATAGGTTGCAGCTGATCTTGATGCTATTATTATCGCTTCTAGATGCGCTCAAGAAACCAGGTATTGATTTACGTTTTCCCATTTATTTGTTGATTTGTTTAGTATAGTCTATAAAATAATGTATGAATTAGGTATAAACAATAGTCAAAGAAATTTCTATGAAGGCACCATCTTCGAATTGGTACATTTCGTACCCAAAAGGAGATGGTCCGCGGGTATGTTTTGCAGCTTCGGGTTACGAATATTAGTAACGAGAAGCTTGCTAAAGTGGTGAGATACCCCCCCCCCCCCCCCTAATGAAATGAACCAGGGGTGAAAAGGGGGTATTTACAATAATAAGAGGGCGAGACGAAACCCACTGTGTTGGTTGATGAACCCGTTAAAAATAAGGGGTATTGTGTAAAATACTTATCTTTTGTTCAAGTTGAGCTTTCTGGTTTAACTTTGTTGGCGAGGAACTCAAATTGAGATAGTAGGTGAAACCATGTATATCTATATTAATTGTACTCTACTGTATTGAACTGTATAAATATTAGTTGTATTCTACTTGATTGTACCATATAAGTTTTAATTTTATTGTACTATATGGTTAAGTAGTGTACCACAGTCCAGTCGAATCAAGGTCGTTATGATTGTACTGTGTGGGTGTCTTGAAATGTGTGTTGTATATTTTATATTTTATTTTTACATGCATTTCACTCTATAAGTACCTATCACTAGTTTATCATTTCCACATATTCCACCCACACTAATTGTAGTATAACAAATAGGGGATCATATGAAGAAGGATGAACAGGTAGGTGGATGTTTTTTTATTATTTTATTTTATTTTTGTTCTTAAGCAGCCCCTGCGAAATAAAAATGGACAGATAATCTTTGAGGCGTGTGAGAAGGTTGTCCTTATCCACCATGGCTAACTCGTCTTCGTAGATTCCCACTGAAAAGCAAACGGAAAAAGATGGTTCTATAGTTTCGAAAGAATATTAAAAAAATGGTCCAAAGATGTTTTAGAATTTTACAATAATAGGAATTCTCCATTTTGATATACTTGTTCCATTAAGAAAAACTTGACAAAAGTTTTGTGGGTGCCCTACTAGGGATATATTCCAACAGTCACATGTCGTCTACGGTATATTTACATCTATCTCTTCTTGATGTCTTTTTATATCTTTATAAAAAACCGATATGTTAACTTTATATATTTCAATTGTGCAGCATGTTAAAGCATGGAACGTAAGATGAATGTGTATTAATCCGAGGCTCTTAAAAAACCCCGATTTAAAACTCTGTTGATTGTGTTACCTCTTGATTTCTATAAATACATGAAAGATGATAAGTCTACTATGGCCATTGATTTTACCGGAAGAAGAGACTCGTATCCTCCATTCTATGAGGTTGACTACGCTACCTTCCGTTGTGGACTGGCCAAACAATGTTACTTGTATGTATTCATATGCAGATCATGTATTCATATTCCGGTGACCGGAACACCTCTGGAGCACCTCTGGAGCACCGCCGAATTTGTACACCGCCAGACACGACGGCGATATATAGCTGATGCAGATAACAAACCCTAGAATGATGATTACTAACAACGCTAAAACGCTCATTTTGTCACGTAAAAACCCTTGAACATAGAGTGAGAGTGTAGTACTAGTTTATATGAGCAGGAAATTGGAGGATAATAATATTAATAAGATATTTATGTCTGTACTGGGTCAGTTTGCTTAACCCAAATTAGGGCTTCATATACTTCTAGGCCAACTAGACGACTATTATCCTATTTGCCTCCAAATTAAAATTTAAAATTATAATAAAAAAAATACTTGTTAATCCTAGTTCTTATCCATAATACTTTTGAGCGGGTATTTATGGTACAATACTTAAAATGAGGGTAAATTTGTTTTTCAAACACCAATTCCGTTTTAATCCCCTCGTTTTCATTACACGTTAATTCGGTTAACCTTACTCAACTTTGCTTATTTAAATAAATGAGTCTCAACAAAATGAACCAAGATTGGTTTGAAATTCACCACAATAACCGAACATCGATGAACCGACATTAATCACTACGCCAAAACTAAACAAAAGCACACCAAACAGAAAACAAAATCATCGATCTCCAATGCGAATTCATGTCACGCAATTAGAACAATAATGAAGACAAAAATAGATAACATAAGGGAAAACAATTCACTTGTAACTTGAGTAAATCAAGCAATTGATGCTTAAAGAAACTGAGGGCATTGATATACAACTCGAAGGAGTTGTATTTTGGGAGATGAGATAAATTTGTGTGATCTTCGAGCAGTGGTGGGTGTGCCCTAGGTTGAAAGTTTGGTGATGATGGGATTTAGGGTTTAGGATCGTGGTGAACGGTGGTTGGTGAGGGGAATGGCGGTGGAGACAAAAAGTCATGGCTATGTTGGCAATTAAAAAAGTCGAGGCTATTTTCGTAACTTTGTTGGTCAGTGGATCTCTTTTGTTGACATTCCCATTAAACCAACATTGATGACCCACGTTTTACAATGGGCGCGCAATCCTGTACCACTTGCTATAGACCCATAGAACTCTAATAATTGTATGACTGAGAAGAGTCTTTTAAAGTTTTTTTTTTTTGAAACATTTGCGATACTAATTTTAGGAATCTATAAAACACTAGTTAAAAAATATAAGTCATTTTGAAGTACTTGGTAACGCCATGAAAAACAGGGTTTCAAGAAATCAAAATCGAAATTGTGTTGTCGCAATAAACTAACTATTGTAATGGCTCAAAAGTCAAAAGGCAGCAAAGGTCTCGTAGCTTGTTTATTATTATTCCACGATATTTACGGCAATAAACGTATGTTATCTTTAAATGAGGCTTATGAGGACTCCACCTAAACCGGCTAGGACAATGAAGCGTATAGGCAATATCATGACGTCTAAAGGTTAAATAAGTCAACTTTCAATTTAATAATTTATATTTTTTCACCTGAAGAAACACCAATATAACAGGTTACTAAGATGATAGCATAAGTAAGGACATTATTCTCATTAATGATTCAACGACTATTACAAGACTAAGATAGCTACTGTTACAGCGCTTCGACTATAATCTAATTCTCGTAACTATGATTCTCCCTCTCTCTGATTGTTCCCCCCTTTTCTTCGTCTGACCTCATAGGGTATTTATAGGCCACCTGAGGTCTTCTGTGATTGGACGAGGGGAGAATGACAGCTGGCTGTACGATTAGGCCGTTGTCATTCGTTGCGCTGTTCCTTCGCTATTGGTCCACGTGTCTTTGTCTGTCCTTTCTTGTACTATTCTGTACCTCGTACCTGCAGGCGATCGTGGAGCAGGGAATGGACGTCTCTTATTGGCTGGACGTCCCTTTCTTGTCGGTTATTAGCTGTCACACTACGAGGTACCCCGCGCCGCTTTCTAGAAGCCCACGTAGGCTTGCTGTGTTGGCATGTGTGGAGATGTGGGCCCGTGCGCTTGCGCGGTTCCCTATCTCTTCAAGTCCCCCCAGTGTAGTGTGCTGTATGCGTTGCATGCAGGGCGCTGCACTAAAAGGAAAGAAAAGAAAAAAGGAAATTGTTGTGTTTTTTGTTGAGTTGTTTATTTTGTCTAAATGCGACTGCGCGCTGCGCAGCGACATTCCAAGTGGGTTTGCTGCGCACGTCAGTAATTAATGCACACATCAAATGTGTCAGGGCGCGGGGCGGATGGGACAGGTTGGTAGCCGAAAAGTCTCTGACGGTTGTACTGCTGCAGGGACAGGTGGGCCCAACCTGTCGCTTCGCATGCTCCCTGTCTTTCTCTCTCCTGACGTGTCACGTTCTCATTGGTCGGTCGTGCCACACGACTGTAACTGTCTGTGTGGCACGTGACCTGCATATAAAAGGTCGTTCCTTCTTCTCTTCTATTTTCACACTTACATATTTCGAACCTTAGCAAAAGAAAATTCTCTCTGTATTCTTCAAGAGTTGAGTTCCCTTTTTCGAAAAACTTTTACCTTTTTATAATGGAGAACGTTGTTCAGATTGCCAAGAAGAAACGTGGTGGCTCGAAAAGGAGAGACGATGGTTCTAAAAAAGGGCCACCACACGCCGGCGAAGTTACGGCAGTGTGGGCGAAGGGAGAGTTCCGTAAGTTCAGGAAGGAACATGGGTTTCCTTCTAGCTACGGTGTTGAGGCTCCTGCCCCAGATAAAACCATCTTGGAGCCTCCGGTTGGCAAGATTGGGTTGTACGCTACGTACTTCAGGGACTGTAATTTTAGGGTTCCGGTGACCCGTTTTTTGAAGACGTTCGTTCAGACTGTAGGCGTACATGTTAACCAGATTCATCCTGGTTTGATCTCGCGGCTGATGTTCTTTGAGTTTTGCTGTCACTCTCAGAAGATCGAGCCGTTGGTTGACATGTTTTATGTCTTCTATTCTCTCTGCTTTGTAGAGAGTTGGCTGTCTTGCAGGCCACGCACAGGAGTGGCTCCCTGTGCTAAGGCAGGAGTGAAGAGCTTTCGTGATTGGAAGCCTAAGTTTTTCTGGATCAACGAGGGTGTTATCCCTGTTGTGATGGGTCGGTTGAACCCGGATGATGGTGCGCCAAAGGCGGTGTTGATTGACTACAAGGACCAAGATTGGTTCCAAACTCTTACTGCGCACCCAGTGGATCTGCGCGAAATCCCTGAGACGGCACTGGTGATGGCAGGGATGAGCCTGAAATATGATATTCAGGGGCGTAATCCTCATCTGACTGAGGATGGCAAAGGTTTGTCTCTCGGGGTACGTTTCACAGTGTGTTTGCTTTACGTTTGTATTGACTTGTTTTGTTCTTTTGCAGATGTGGAGAGTTTATATAGTTTGCTGTTGGGTGGTGATAATATGGGTTTCACCTTCAAAGAGCTCGCGGAGGGTGAGCTGTATGTATTGGAGAAGGCGTGGGACACGCTTGTTCGTCCCCAATTGGAGGTTGTGGCGCAGGAGGGTGTCAGTGCGCCCCTACAGATAATTGAGACAGGTGAGCCTTTTTCTCTATTTGACAACCCCTCTCCGGTGAACATGTTCATGCGGACGGGTTATCCTTTTATTGTTATTTCAAGTGATGAGTCGTCTGACTCTGGTGCATCCTCTTCTCCGCATTTGTCGTCCGCAGGCGGAAGCGAGAGAGAAGTACTGCCAACCTTCGTTGTGGACGACAGCGGAGAGGAGACGGAGGCTGAAGAGTTTGTGCTCCGTCGAGTGAGGCAGCCAAGGACTGGGGTGGCGCAGGGTGGTAGTCGAGGTGAAGGTTTTGCCTTTATTTTAGACCATGAGGTCGTTAGCAGGTATCTTCAAAATTACAATCCTATTAAACGAAGCTACGTTGAACTTTCAGATGCGTTCACGGATGAGGGAACAGCTGCGTTGAAGGACATGGCGGAGGGGGTGGTTCTTCGGGCTCCGTTGACTGTAGAGACCGAAGTGGATCAGTCTGCGCCCCAACAGACTCCGCAGAAGAAGAAACGTTCGAGGCGAACCAAGTCTCGCCAGCCTTCTACTGAGGGGGCGCATGATACTGGCTCGCTATCCCCAGCTGAAAAAAGGCAAAAGTTGGGTGACTTGGTGCATAGCGCCGAGGACGGCTTATTAGGTATGTTCCTTAGTGTCATGGCGTGTGCACTATGCCTTCGTCCTTATTTCTCCCTTTTTGACTTATTGTTCGCTTTGTGTTGTTTGCAGCTGACTTAATGGGTGAAGGGGCGCCCAGTCATGTGACCGAGACTGCTGTGCATGAGGGTTTTATGGTGAACCCGACTGAGACTCAGGGGGTGCCCTCGCCAGGTAGGCGGGTTGTTACTCCTCCTGTTCAGCCTCTTTCGTCGAGGACTCCACCGTCGTCTCCCGCTTGTGATGTGGTTCAGCCTTCTCCTCTGCGTCAGACGGCGCAGCTGGATGACCCCCCTGTCCATACTGCTCCAGTGGTCACTGAGGCATCTGTGGGTTTGGAGGGGGAGACCCAACGCGTGTCTCCGCCAGACATTAGCGAAGGCGATACAAGGGGCTTGCCAATTATGGACGACGACTCCAACGAGAAGCGTCCAGTCCCCGAGTTCGAGGCTGGCTTTTCGGGGGCTAGCCTTAAAAGCGCGGATGTGAATCCTGATGAAATTTACATCCCTTCCTGGCAATTGACTACCAGCGCTCGGTTTGTGGATGTGAATAGCTGTAGGGAGCTGCTGGGTAATCTTGTGCCTCCCGCTGAACGCGAGCACCAGGCCAGTCGTCCTCATCAGGATCTTCTTGAAGACAACATGATGAGCCTGGCAAATCTGATCTCTACTTCCGCTGAGATTGCCCGGCAGTGGGGTTTCCTGGCCCATGAGCGCCAGGAATATGATACTAAGTTCAGTGAGGTGTGCGCGGAGCGCGATAGGTTGGCGCAGGAGTTGAAGCGCGCTAAGTGGGATGCTGTTACTTATCGCGAGGAGCGGGACAAACTTGACAAGCACTTGTCTGAGCGAGAGCAGCAGTGGACAGCTGCCTGTGCCAAAACCAACCGGACTCTGGAGGTTGCAGCGCAGAAGCAGCAGGAAGCTGAGCGCTTATGGGGTGAGGCGTCGCGGAAGATCCTCGATCTTAATGAAAAGTTGGATCAGCGTCGTGATGCCTTGCTTGAGGCTCGCGAGATGCTGAGGCAGAAGGATGCCAAGGTTGCAGAATTGGAGACCAAGGTGGCAGGCTTAGAGGAGGCCAACCTGAAACTTGAGCAGCAGAACGCTGACCTTGAGGGGGAAGCGTTGGATGTTCGTGACGAGGCGCGCTTGGCGCATGAGGACCGGGAATGGCTTATGACCTGTTGTGTCCCAGAGGTTCGTCTTTTGCTCTTACTCTTTATTTTCCTGTTGTTTTTCTTTTTTATGATGCCTAACAGGCTCTTGTGTACATTTTATAGGTCGCTTATCACGTGAAGAACTGTGATGAGGCGCGCCAGGCGGTTGCCGCTGTGAACGCTGCTGCCAAGTTGGTGGGGCGCAAGGCTGGGTTCCTCGAGGGGTTCCAGCATGCGAAAGATGGGAAGGCCCTGGAGCAGTTCCCTTTGTATAACAAGGACCTGGATGCCTTGTTTGAGAAGAAGACCGCAGAGTACGACCGCCTAAATGTTGAGTTGGTGGATTTCGTTGTGAGTCATGGAGACCAGCCAACATGTCATACCCTACGGTCGTCTTTTGAAAAGCAGGGTCTGACGCATACTAGGCGCAAATATGCCATGAAGAAGACTGATGCGGGTCCTCCAGTTGAAGGTGAAGCTCCTGGCCCTAGTGAGAAGCTGGATTTGTCTGATTCTGAGGAGGAGTTTAGTGATGCTTCTGAGGGTGCAGCGCCATAGATATATGTATTTTTCTTTTTTGGAACCCTGTAGTGACTTAATGAACGATATGTTTGCGGGTTTGAATGTTAGTAAGAATTTTAATTTTGTGTACTGTTTTGTTGTGCGATTTGTACGTCTTATGTTTTTGATCGCTGTGTAGTGTTTAGGTGGCGCGCTATATCTTAGCCATATGGCGCACCTGTTTAGAAGACTGCAAGTTATTTTTGCCATCTTTCAATTTTAGACATTGCATCTTAGTCATGCAATATTTAAGTGGCGCGCGATATCTTAGCCATATGGCGCGCCTGTTTTAGAATTTGCAAGTTGTCTTGTAATTTTTAGTTTGACATTGTATCTTAGTCATACAATGTTTAGGTGGCGCGCGATATCTTAGCCATATGGCGCGCCTGTTTTAGAGTTTGCAAGTTATCTTGCAATTTTTAATTTGACATTGTATCTTAGCCATACAACGTTTAAGTGGCGCGCGATATCTTAGCCATATGGCGCGCCTGCTTTAGAATTTGCAAGTTATCTTGCAATTTTTAATTTGACATTGTATCTTAGCCATACAACGTTTAAGTGGCGCGCGATATCTTAGCCATATGGCGCGCCTGCTTTAGAATTTGCAAGTTATCTTGCAATTTTTAATTTGACATTGTATCTTAGCCATACAATGTTTAGGTGGCGCGCGATATCTTAGCCATATGGCGCGCTTGTTTTAGAGTTTGCAAGTTATCTTGCAATTTTTAATTTGACATTGTATCTTAGCCATACAATGTTTAGGTGGCGCGCGATATCTTAGCCATATGGCGCGCTTGTTTTAGAGTTTGCAAGTTATCTTGCAATTTTTAATTTGACATTGTATCTTAGCCATACAATGTTTAGGTGGCGCGCGATATCTTAGCCATATGGCGCGCCTGTTTTAGAGTTTGCAAGTTATCTTGCAATTTTTAATTTGACATTGTATCTTAGCCATACAATGTTTAGGTGGCGCGCGATATCTTAGCCATATGGCGCGCCTGTTTTAGAATTTACAAGTTGGTATATGTAACGATATGATGGGTAACAGAATAGAAGTTTGGGTTAGGGAAAGAAAAACGACCGTCATATTAAATGGCTAAACAGCCTTCATTACAATACAAGTGGTGACTACATATAACATTTTCTTAGTTGCGCTGCATTCCACGTGCGTGGGATCAGCTTGTCCTCTAGTGTTGATAGCTTATATGCTCCTTTCCCTAGCACTTCGGTGATGCGGTATGGACCCTCCCAAGTAGGAGTGAGCTTGCCTGCTGGAAGCACTCCGCTGGCTTCGTTGTTTCTTAGGACAAAGTCGCCGACTTTGAAGGTGTTCAGTTTGACCTTGGCGTTGTAGTACTTTTCCAACTGCTTTTTGTAGTTAGCCTCTTTTATCGCTGCCAAGTCTCGACGTTCTTCCAGCAAATCCAAGTTGGTGCGCAGCTCTTTTTCGTTGTCGGTGTGGCGTGCGGACAGGACTCTTGCAGAGGGGCACCCTATCTCGGCCGGGATGACTGCTTCGGAGCCATAGGTGAGGCTGAACGGGGTTTCGCCGGTGCTCGTTTTTGTTAGGGTTCGATTAGCCCATAGCACGCTCGGTAATTCCTCCGCCCAGGCTTTTCCTTTCGTCCCTAGGCGTGCTTTGATGTCTTCGACGATGCTCCTGTTGGCGCGCTCAACCTGGCCATTACCCTGTGGGTGGGCGACTGATGTAAAGATGGGCTTGATGTGCAGCTCTGTGTACCACTTTAGGAGTCCTCTATCCGCGAATTGTGTTCCATTGTCTGTGACAATCTCCATGGGTAGACCGAAACGGCAAATGAGGAACTCCCAAATGAATTTCTTTACTTGGCTTGCGTTGATCTCTGCTAACGGTTTGGCTTCTATCCATTTCGTGAAGTAATCAATTGCAACGATCAAGTACCGCCGCTTGCCTGTGGTCATGGGGAACGGCCCTACCAGGTCGATGGCCCATTTTTGAAATGGCCATGCGGATGTTACTGGTATCAAGTCGTTTTTGGGGCGCATGGTGTTCGGCGCGTGGCGTTGGCAAGAGTCGCATCGTCGTATGATTTCCAGCGCGTCCAGATGCATGCCAGGCCAGTAGTAGCCGGCGTTCATGATCTTTGCCACCACCATGCGCGGCCCCGCATGTATACCACATATCCCTTCGTGGATTTCCCTGACAAGGTAGTCTGCGTCTGTTCCATCGACACACTTCAGCAAATGGCCCCAAGTAAGATTTTCGATACAACAGTCCATCTTGCATTTGGTACTGTAACGCTTTGTGTTGTATCTTTCTTGCCTCTGCGCGCTGACTTGGCAGTGTGCCTGTAGTGAGGTAAGAGACGATGGGGGTCATCCAGCTGTCAATACCTACTTGAATTACATGGACCTCTTTGGGTGGTACTGAAGGTTCGGCTAGCACTTCCACGCGGACCTCTTTTGCTAAATGGCCAAAGTTTGTGGATGCCATTTTGCTTAGAGCGTCAGCTGGTTTATTTTGACTGCGACTGATGTGGTCGATGGTGCAGCTTGAGAAAGTAGCCATTAATTCCTTCGCGTACCGAAGGTATGTTGCCATGGATGGGTCTTTGGCATCATACTTCCCGGTAATTTGTCCTGCTACCAACATGGAGTCTACATGCGCGAAAACGTGCTTGGCGCCCAGTTTTTGCGCGATGCGCAGGCCTGCAAGGAAAGCTTCGTACTCGGCCTCGTTGTTCGTTGTTTTGAATTCTAGGCGGATTGCGTAGGTGAACTCGGCCCCGTCAGGGTGGACGAGCCTGACCCCCGCACCTGCGCCATCGTCGTTTGAGGCTCCGTCCGTGTACAAGTTCCAAATTGCCTTGTCCTCACATTGTTGCTGTGGGCCTTGCTCAGCCTTGCACTCTTCTATTTTTTCTTGTGGTACCTCGGCGATGAAATCCGCCAGGACTTGTCCCTTGATTGCTGGTCTGGACTTGTAGAAGATGGTATGCTCGCCTAACTCAATTGCCCACTTTGCCAATCTCCCGGACAGTTCTGGTTTGGAGAGTACATTGTTCAGCTTGTAGTCGCTGAGCACATTGATTGGGTGTCCTTGGAAGTATCGGCGCAGTCTGCGCGATGCATGCACTAGGGCTAGTACCAACTTTTCCATCGTTGTGTACCTGGTTTCTGCATCTGTCAGGACTCTGCTGATGTAATAAATTGGGGTTTGGACCAGTTTGCGATCCACCATGAGCACTGCGCTTACCGCTTTTTCTGTGGCGCATAGGTACATTGTCAAAGGTTCTCGTGGTAGGGGCGCAGTGAGCGTTGGGAGATCCATTAGGCAGGCTTTCATGTCTTGAAAAGCCTTCTCTGCCTCGCTGGTCCATTTGAATTGGTTCTTTTTCAGGCAACTCTTTAGTGTTTCAACGAACGGGATGGATTTGGTTGCGTGGTTGGAGAGGAACCTGTTGATGGCGACCAAGCGTCTGTTCAGGGTTTGGACGTCCTTCAGCGTTGATGGAGACGGCATCTGTGCTATGGCTTGGATTTTTTCTGGGTTTGGTCGGAAACCGTCTTTGGTGACGATTACCCCCAGAAACTTTCCCTCCTCCATTCCGAATGCGCACTTGCTCGGGTTGAGTTTCATGTGGATCTCTTTCAAGTGCTTGAAGGTCTCTTCAATGTCTTTCAACATCTGATCCTCTTCTTTGCTTTTGATGACTAGGTCATCTACATAGACTTCGAGGTTTTTGCCAATTTGTAGTGCGAATGCGCGGTCCATCAGCCGTTGATAGGTGGCTCCTGCATTCTTTAGCCCAAATGGCATCTTTGTGTAGCAAAAGACGCCTTTGTCTGTTCGAAAAGCAGTTTTGTCCTCGTCCTCGGGCGCCATTTGGATTTGGTGGTAGCCTTTGTAGGCGTCCAAAAAGCATTTGAATCTGAATGGCGCGAGGGAGTCGATTTTCAAGTCTATTTCCTGCAAGGGGTAGCAATCCTTTGGGCAAGCTTTGTTGAGGTCAGTGTAATCCACACACATTCTCCAGCTTCCATTGCTTTTCTTGACCATGACTGGGTTTGCGACCCAGGTCTGGTATCTGGTTTCGCGCAGGATCCCTGCCTTCAGTAGCTCATTGACTTGCTCGTTCATTGCTTTGGCTTTTTCGGCGCCCATGCTCCTGCGCTTTTGTGCGATTGGCTCAACCGAACGGTATGTGTTAAGCTTGTGTTGGGCGAGCTCTCGCGGGACCCCCACCATGTCTGATGGTTGCCACGCGAAAACGTCTAAGTTCTTTCGCAGGAGCTGCTTTAGGCGTTCCCGTGTGTTCTCCGACATGGCGGCCCCCAGTGTTACCGTCTGTTCTGGGAACTTGGTGTTGAGGATCCACTTTTCCGGCTCAGTGCGCGGGGTGGCCTTTAACATTTTGGCGGGATGTGGCTCTTCCGTCATAACGCACTCTCTGTTGGCCCATATGATTGCTACGCCCGTTGGTGTTGGGAACCCAATGGCTCCATGTATCGTTGACGGTACCATGTTGTAGGCAGCCATTGCTTCTCGCCCCAAAATGATGTCGTAGGTGGACTTCGTTGGCACAACGAGGAAGGTGACATCTTCTGTTCTTGAATGCGCTTTGTCCCCCATCGTTAGACGGAAGGAAATTTCCCCCAGAGGTGATATGACTTCATTTGAGAAACCCATGATAGGGGAGTTGACTGGGCGCAGGCGCTGCTTGTCTTCCTCGTCTAGGAGGTTAAAGCATTGCTCGTACATTATGTCAGAGTTGCTCCCTGTATCCACCAGCGCGCGAGTGGTTCGATAATGATCGAAAATGGCTGTGATAACCAGTGCTCGGGTGGATGAAGGTCCGCCCTTGACTGTTGGGAAACGTACTTGTTGTTCTTTCCATTCTGCCACTTGGTCAGGCTTTCTTTTCGCTTGCTTTCTTCTGTCAGAGTGGATCATCAGGCTAACATTTTTGATCTTCTTTTGTGGTGGCCCTTCTTGCTGCTTGCGCTCGACATTTCTTAGCAAGTGCCCAAGTTTACCTGATTTTAGGGCCTCTTCGATTGCTTGCTTCAGCTGATAGCATTTGTCCGTGTCGTGCCCGATGTCTTGGTGATAGGCGCAGAACTTTCCTGGATCTAAGTTATCCCGTCTTTTGATCACCTTGGGTTCTGGGAAAGCTACGTTTTCCGTTGCTAACACCTGCGCTGGGGTTTTCGTGAGTGGGGTCCAATTGTTGTGACTCCTTCTTCCTGACCTGTGGTCATTCTGTGTGTTTCCCTTGTGGTCTTGGACCTCAATGGGTTTGGTATCTGTTTGGGCGCCCCCTTGGAGTCGGTTCCAAACAGAGCCTCTTCCCCTTCTGTCCTGTCGACCATGCCTGGAGCGCGCAGCTTGCGCTTGCGCGTCCGTGTATTGAGGTGCTTGTACTCGGTTCCAGACAGACAGTTCTCTTTCTGTTTTTGCATATGTTTTAGCCCCCTTCATGATTTCATCCCATGTGTTGGGCATTCCGGTGCAGCCTGCTAGTGTGCGGATGAGGGAGTCGCATCGTACTCCCTGAGTGAAGGCTGCTTTCATAAGCTCGAAACCGATGGGCCCGATCTGCAGAGCTTCCCTATTGAAACGGGTGATGTAGTCTTCGATTGACTCATTGTCTCGTCGCTTGACTTGCAGGATGTCAGTTGAGTCGCGCTCAATTCGTTTGTTTTGACTGAAGTGGTCCGCAAACTTGTCTGTCAGTTCTTTGATGTTATCAATTTTCCCATTTGGTAGGCTGTCAAACCATACTCGCGCAGCGCCCGTGAGCGTCTGCGCGAACATGTGACACCATGCTGGCAAACTCCACTGTGCACATTTTCCTGCGACCTCGAATGTCCTCAGGTGGTCGTCTGGGTCCCCTGTTCCGTCAAACTTACCCAGCGTACTTGGGATTTTTGTTTTGGGTGGCAGGGGTGCCAGCGCAATGCGCGGGGTGAATTTTGACTTTTCCATGAACGATGGAGGATAATATGGTTTGGTTAGGTCGTCATCACCGGTCATAAAGTGCCCTCGCGCAGCGGTGTTGCTTAAGGGCTGGCTTATGTCACGCGTGAAGCGACTTTGAGACTCGTCTGAGTCTTCTCTCCATGTGGGGTCAGTTTCATGGTTGCTCCCGCCGTTGTTCCTTGCTGTGTTGGACGGTCCCTCGCTGTAGGAAAGCGTGCGGGCAGCCTCTCTGAGTTGTTGGTCCCTTAGTTTTTGGAGGTATACACGTTTCAGGGCTTCCTTTTGCTGAGTATACCATACCTCCGGACTAACCATCGGCGCGGCATTCTCGGCTGGGGAAACCTGATTCGTTTCGGTAATAAACTGGAAGGAGGGGGTCTGCCTTGTCCCTGAAGATGGGGTGACGGCTGGACCCGTGTTTGTTGTTTGTTGCTGAACATCTGCTGTGTTTCCCGACTGGCCGGTGCCTCCCTGGGCAACGTCGGTGTCGGAGTTAGCATTCGTGAAGTTTGGTAACGGTGGTATGAGAGACATAGTTACTGTTTTTGAGAAATAGAAGTTTTTAACGTTCTTGTATGCTCAAATAGACGGATGGCGCCAATGAAGAAACACCAATATAACAGGTTACTAAGATGATAGCACAAGTAAGGACATTATTCTCATTAATGATTCAACGACTATTACAAGACTAAGATAGCTACTGTTACAGCGCTTCGACTATAATCTAATTCTCGTAACTATGATTCTCCCTCTCTCTGATTGTTCCCCCCTTTTCTTCGTCTGACCTCATAGGGTATTTATAGGCCACCTGAGGTCTTCTGTGATTGGACGAGGGGAGAATGACAGCTGGCTGTACGATTAGGCCGTTGTCATTCGTTGCGCTGTTCCTTCGCTATTGGTCCACGTGTCTTTGTCTGTCCTTTCTTGTACTATTCTGTACCTCGTACCTGCAGGCGATCGTGGAGCAGGGAATGGACGTCTCTTATTGGCTGGACGTCCCTTTCTTGTCGGTTATTAGCTGTCACACTACGAGGTACCCCGCGCCGCTTTCTAGAAGCCCACGTAGGCTTGCTGTGTTGGCATGTGTGGAGATGTGGGCCCGTGCGCTTGCGCGGTTCCCTATCTCTTCATCACCTTACTCAAGCTTTAATGGTCAGGTACCATAGTAATTTTAGTGTCCCCAACAGTTACATAATATCCATTAGGTTACTTGTCTTAAGGCTTATGGGTGTGGGGCTCATCCCCGGTTGGTCTGGCTCGTCCAGGTTCGGTTACACTGCCCCTTTGGGGGCTTGCCCATCAAAAATGTCCCACCCAAAACGATTTGGACGAGCCTCTTTTTTTATTCTGTGTCTGTGTACGTATGTGTGTGTGTATACACCATATTGTCACCCGGGTGCTTTTCGGGAAAGACAAATCTAATATGAAGTAACAAAATGTGTGTACCGTAAAAGAATTATGTCTTTTTTCAGGATTTTTTTTAAAGAATCAACACTCGATAACTTATAAAACATACTTCTGATTGTACATGTGCACATTTTGCTCAAGTGAAGTCTTTGTACAACTTTGTCACTTCTTCAAGACATTCTAAAGCTGTGATGTGAACCTGAGAAAAAAAAAAAGCAACCAAATTGGTAACAATGATATGTCATGATAATAATTGATTTAAGAGGTGCGCATGGTTGGGTGATTAATTATTACTTATCAGCTAGAGATTTATTTGGTGTCTAAGAAACATGGGCTACATCTAACCAGCTTAGCAACCTTTGTAATCAATATTCCTAGCAACACTAATCAAAATACAAAAAATTCAATCCTTACCAATCTGACTACATATGTGAATAAATATATAGCTAGCATGTTCTTATATGTAATAGTATGTACAAAAGCATATATACTATCTTAACATGATTAGTGACTTGCTAGACATGATTAATGAATTACCTAAACAAATTGTGTGTGTGTGTGTGTTTTCATTTTTTATATAGCAATGTGCTCTTTGAAAAGATAATAAAATTCTTGTTAATTTGATGTAATTTTTTTTAAAAGATGTTGTATATAAAAGAAAATTAAGGGGTTGTGAAATCCTCACCTAGTGTCATGTGGCATACCGTTTATTATATACTAGTAGGAATGCCCGTGCGTTACGGCAGGTACATCTATTTACCCATGTGCATCGTGTTTTTTGATTATTCATTATGATGAAGTAAAAAACAACGATGTATAAAATATATGTTATTAAAAATGAAACTCATAAGTATATATTCTGAATATTTTAAATGGATACATCACAATAGGCCGTAGTATTCCTTGCAACACCCTTAGATTGGCCCACGTCCTTAGGTGGGACCCTTTTATGTATCTTGAAGGCAGATAAGTATGCCATCGTAGAGCGGTGCTTAGCATAGTGAAGTGGCGTTGTATCTCTTAATGACCATAAGATTGTAGTGGAAGTGATGTAATTACTAAAATGCAGTTTGTAGTGTGCAACATATTTATATTATTTTAGGGCACCCGCAAGATGCAGCGGAGTCAATGATTTGCATAGATACTCTCGTTTTATGTTAGTTTGACAAGCACCGTAACAAATATATTGGACCAAACAAATAAGTAATAAATATAGTTAAAACTACCAAATTGACTGATAAGAACTTGTCTTCTTATAGATATGCAAACAATTGGTGACTTCATGAGATCAGAAACTTAAATTCTATCCTAGAAGCTTATAGTAGCAGAGAAAACAAAAAACCATCGAGGAAGATGATGACGTTGCTCATGAAGTATCTCTACCATATTTGCTTGTATGAACGTCAAGCCTACATATATCGCTCACTTTAATGGGTTGAAAGGTGTCATGGGTTGGGTGTGTTGGCAAACTTCAAGCTTACATATTCATTTGTGTGCAGAAGTGTCGCATCGTACCATCATGCAACCACATAAATTTAAAAAGAAGATATTAATACATAATATATGATGTAATTTATTTACTATAAACATTGAAAGATGTGTAAGTTATGTATGTGAAGAGTCACCATATTATTTGTATACCAAATACATGACCACTATTTATAAGACTGTAACATTGATACAAACATAATAAAGACAAGGAGGTTATGAATGCAAAGAGTCACCACATTATTGTTAATTTCCTCATCAATTTTATTATTATGTTTAAATTAATTTCTTCAACAAGTTAATATTTAGGTAGAAAGACAATTTTACCCCCAAAATGACTTCAATAAGCATTGTACTATAAGCAATAAAGGTTGTATTTACTTAAATTTTGCGGGTATCCTTCACTGATGCTTTATAATATAGTATAGAAGATAAAGATTCGGGTTGATTCATTAGCATGAGCATGAATTTATGGCTTTTCGATTTCTTATTTCTTATCACAAATAACATAAGTAAGTAACACATAGTTAAGTTTTTGTTTTATCTTTATGCTAGTGTTTAATTTATTTTATTAATTAGAATTAGAACTTAAACAATATACAATAGCCGAAAGCAAAATAATATTGTGAACCACACTTCATACAACGTTTAACAAGAACATTAAATAGATCAACAAATACCTTAAAAAGTTTTAGAACAAATATAGTTTACGTATAAAGTTATATTTGAGCATGCATATATAGATTTATAGCGTTAACTATTTCATGGCGTTCAAGGAGACCATGTTGATTGAAATTGAAGAAAGTCTCCATACCCTTCTCCAACCATCCTCTCCATCATCTGTCCTTCATGTCCATTAGTTCCCTACAACATAAGTATTCATCCCATGCAGTAACTGGAAGTAATATTTATAATATATTTGAAACGTTTTAGCAAATCTAGAATGTTATATTTATAATTTTTTCTGTTTTATTTAGTTAACAATATATATGATTCAAGATACACAACTTCTTAACAAGGATAGTTAGGAAAGACACATGTCACCTTCATAGGGGTCATATCATCCAATTCAATAGAGTTGAGGTCAATAGGTAAATAGAACATGATGGCTTCTGAAAGCTTCATGGAGAGAAACTAAAAATGCACAAAGAAAAGAAAAACTATACTAATTAATTTTGAAAAATATTTTCTAATCAATAATTCTGAATATTGTTTGTTTATTGTTCTAATTGTTAGTTGCACAATTAAATTATCTGAATTTGATTCTGCAACGATCCAACATAGTTGATTATTACATCCAACATCACTGGCATTCCCATTGTCTATAGAAAATAACTAAATTTAAATGGAGCAAAACAATGATATATTATGAAGATAAATTTTTGTAATTGTCAAAGAACTTATGAACAAGTAGAAAAAATTAATATATGTATATAAAGATTAACTCATATCTTTATACCTTGTAGCATCCGGGAACCATATCTTGCAAGCGTCTTAACTTCTCATTGATTTTTTTCTCTTCTCATCTAATGAAGACATAATTTTTTTTAACAAAACAATGTTTCAAAGCATAAAATTAGCTCTAAGATTTTGTTTGGGGTTATGAAAAGACTATTAGCATTCAAGAAATTGATTAAAATGAAGTATATCTATATCTATATCTATACTATATTATAAAGCATGAGGGAAGGATACCAGTAAAATTTAAGTAATTACAAATTTCATTGCCTAAAGTACAAACACGTGATCATTTGTAAAAGGGTAAATTAGTCTTTTACTCATCAGTGTTGAGGTTAATGGTTATTAACAATGGGGCAAGTTCAAGAGTTCTCTATTTTTCACTTCATATTCTCCCATTTAATTAAACTTCTACTTCTCTCTAGAACATTAACACCACCACCCACTATAAACCCCTTGGCTTTCTCCCTTGAATATCAATAGCAATCAAATCATTGGTTATGTTCTTGAATGGTGGTGGAAATTTGAAGACGCCAAGCAATCCACCCCTTCGTTTCCTGTCCTCACTCCTTTATATACTCAACAATTCTCATTCAATCCACAATTGCGACTTAATTACAATTTTATCATATTTTGTTCTGTCACTCCTTCCGATCATTTCATGAATTAGGGTTTCGACAAAGGCAAGGATTTCAAGTATAGCTTCATGTTATAACTGTAGTATATCATCATCGTTTGTGATTTGTTCTTTTTGTCTGCCCTGCAGGTAAGGGAAAGGGAGTCGTCGGTTTAGTTTGTCAATGTTTTGAACACTCCTTCTGATCACTTCATGAATTAGGGTTTTGACAAAGGCAAGGATTTCAAGTATAGCTTCCTGTTATAACTGTAGTATATCATCATCGTTTGTGATTTGTTCTTTTTGTCTGCCCTGCAGGTAAGGGAAAGGGAGTCGTCGGTTTAGTTTGTAGATGTTTTGAAGAAGTATGGATTGCGGTGCTTCTTTGATCAGGTTATTGTCTATCATTTTTTTCCTTTCTTGCAGTTTATGTGGCATTCAGTCAAGACTAATTGTTTAGAGGATGAAAATTTTCTTTCTAATTTGACTAATTAGTGTTCATTCCCAGTTTCCCACAGTTATATATGTATATATAAATTAAAGGTGATATTTAGTTAATAAATATCCCAAAACACATAAAATAAATATAATGAAACATACATAACACAAATTGTGGTATTTAATCAGTATCTATATGAAACAATTGACATTTTTGTATTTAATAGTTTTTATTTAATGGTAGTTTTTATTTAAATAGTTTTGTAAATACTTAAAAATGTAAGGGTGGATTTTGAAAAGTTACCCCTTCTTCGTCACCAGCAACATGAAATCAATAACCGTTGGTTGTTCCAGTTCCGTAACCGATATCCATATTTATGAGTTAATGAATTAAAATCATTGCCATTACGTTTGGTGGTTCATAAAGAAAATTGAGTCTTGCAAGTTTCACACACACAATTCGAAAACAACCACCACCAACGCACGTAGCCATTCTTTCCCACTAATTATGTATGGCCACTTGACACCACCGTGACCTCTAATGCCACTCGCGAAAGCTTTCGAAATTCTAGCTGCCACCTCTACTCTACGGCATCACAATTGCAGAGGTAACGATCTCAATTGTATTTGTTTTGAACGTAATCTAAAAGCCGGCTATGTATGTGTGTCGGGGACACGTATATTTTTTTCTTGTTTTAGTTTTAGCATATTGTGTCCTATCTATGCTTTTCTATTTATACTCTAATTAATATATGATTGAAGATAGAGTTATACAAAAGTATGGTGTATAGTTCTTTAAACAGATAGTGATAATGTCGCTAATTTGTGCTTGTGTGTGGTGTGTGCAGGCATGGAGGTTACTGGAGTGAGACTCGAGAGAGGGCATGTCCTTGTTAAGTTTTTCAAATGAATAAGAAGAGTCTTATTTATATGCGTTCTTTGGGGTTTTACTTGATATTTTATTATCGAGAGTATTACATATATTCCTTATTTACAACCTTTGTTATTTGGGGGGTTTTACTTGATATTTTTTTATTATTAATTAATATCATGCTAAGTTTTAAGTTCTTACAAATATGTAAACGTGTATCTGTACCGAAGAATATCCATATAGGCTATAGCTAATTGGCTATTCATGTACACAATATATTATTGCTACATATAATCTACAAGAGTTATAAAATGTATTTATGTTTATCTCTACATTAATTTATTAGTTTGTTTTATTTCATTTTTAGAATTTTTGTTATTATATGTAGATATTACTTTTACCATTTTACATTTTCTTGCAAAACATAGTTTACCAATAACTCACCTTGTTGTATATTGATTTATAAGTAAAAAAATATCATGCTTATTGTCACACCGTAAGTAAAAGGGGTTTCATTATTGTCAAAAGCTACAATTAAACATATGATCCCCATTTTAATGTTTAAGTTCCGCTATTGATTGTGTATTGTATGAATATAAGTGTTTGTTGTATTGGTTAGTTTTTTTTTTGTATTTTTTATAGTGATTTCGAAGGTGTCGCTTGCGTTCTCAAATTGGAATTGTTTATTCTTTATTGGAAATTTCACTGCCTATAAGAATATAATAATATATTATAATGTATTTGAAAAGATTCTTGTATTACAATCTTAAATTGGAAAGTCATTTGTGGGTTTAGGTAAAAATGTAAATTTATGGGGAAGAAAAATAATCCTATATACAATCAATACGCTAACAGTAGATTTGTCCAATGTTCAAGAAGTATATTTTAGAAAGTTACAAGAGTTT
This sequence comes from Ambrosia trifida, assembly GCA_028751855.1. Lineage (NCBI taxonomy): Eukaryota > Viridiplantae > Streptophyta > Magnoliopsida > Asterales > Asteraceae > Ambrosia > Ambrosia trifida. Next base: position 128,249,655 of record CM054128.1, on the reverse strand, counting down.
GTTTATAGAGTAGTATATTACTAGGTTATTGCCCGCGTGTACACGCGGTTCAACAATTAACAATTATTTGAAGCGGTAAAACCTATAAAGAAAATATAGTAAAAATATTATATTAAAATTTAAAAGTAAGGAATACACATGTTATTCAAATATCACTAAATATTTGCTTATACACCACATTTTTTGTTTTAGTTTTTGACATTCCCATCACCATCTAGTATAAGCAATTTCACCCTGCCCTGCTTTTAACTCTTGACAATGCGACATAAAGTTGGCTATGTGAGAATACGGGGTCTCTTAAATACAATCCAACCTTCGATAGACACTGTTTTTGGCTTTTATTGATGGTCATTGCGAAACATACGGTTATTGGGAATTCACGCCCTTAAAACTTGTTGGGATCAGTTTGCTCTTTTTTCTAAGTAAGAACTTGCTATCTTGACACTTAAGTGTTTAGCAAGCCCTTGTAAATCAGATTATAAGCACAGCGGAATGTATAAGTTAAAGCAACACTTTTTATACTAAGGAAGAGTTATTACTCCCCCTTGATGATTGAAACTAATAAATGACAAGTATTTATTATGAATCTAAGCAGTAAATGAGAATTAGATACTTAGACAGATTCACAATAAATACTGAAATGGAATAGAACAGTTGAGAGTGTTTGAAGGATTTTTCTATTAAAATCAATGTCTAAAATAGAAGGTTGAAGCCTCCTATTTATAGACGTTTACATACATGTATCTTGCCCAAAAAGCAAGTACAGAAACAACAGAAACAAGTTGCACAAGTTGCAACATTGAAACTAACAAATACAGCTAAAAAGTAATAATAAACAATAAACTACTGATGCAAAAGGCGGTGGAAAATATCTGATGCTAAGTGCTGATGAATGACAAACTACTGATGAGTAGTTTGTCCTCAGTACTTCTGAAGTGAACTTGTCTGGTTTGGACTTCAGAACTTCTGATGAAGTTTCTTCTTCAGCACTTCTCTTATCTTCTCTTCAGTAGTTCTTTGTTTTCTTTTCAGTACTTCTATACTTAGCCAAAATGACAGAAGTGAATTAGACTAAGGTTTCCAAAAGTGGTTTCACCAATCCTCTTTGTCCTAACAATCTCCCCCTGGATTGATGAAGCCAAAACCTTACTAATTCCTTATGTTTTTCTTCTGTCTTGAACAATCTTCCATATCTCTTTGTACATGGTGTTCTTGAGCTGGTTTAACTGACCATCAGATAGAGATCCTCTCTGTGGTTCTAGATGTTGAATTGTGAGCAGGTCTTGTGTTGACAGTTTCTTCAGATCACTGATCTTCTTGTAAGCCCTGCTTGAGAGGTCTCTTCTTGTCAACAATACTGAGTTGTTATCAGTAAGTGACCATCTGATGATAGGTATCTTTGACTTGTTAAAGTCAGAAGAATAGGGAACCAGACTTGTCCCTTGGGTTGATGGTCCTGAGTGCTGGATGCTTTCAGTTTCAGTTAGCCTCAGGTGGGAGTCTCTTCCTTGTTGTTGTTGCATATCAGGCATCTGAACAGTTGGGAGATGGTGTTCAGTCACTACTCTGGTATGCAGCTTTTCTTTGATGGTCTTTTGTATTTGGTAGGCAAAATTGGAAGGATCCCTGAATTGTGTTAACAGAGGTTTCTCCTCAATGTCAAAATCTGAATGGACTATTGAACTTCCTTCAAGTAGTACCATTTTGAAGTCAGTTTTGACATTGTCCTCTGCCTTCTTTCTCTGAGTAGCAGTTCTTCTTCTTGATACACTAGAAGTTCTAACTACTGATCTTGAAGGATCAGCAGTTTGAAACTTCTCTGGATTTGCAGCCTTGGCAGCCAAATATTTCTTGTAAGTATCCATTAGTCTTTCTTCTTTCCATCTGGATACTGAGGCTTTTGAACCATAGCCCTCTGCTACTAACTCTTCTATTATTTGGGCTCTCTTGGCCTTTCCTTCTTTGCTAGTGGCCAGTTTATCTGCAAGCAGTTGTGCCCTTCTTGTCAGCTCTTGCACAGAGAGTCCTTTGAGTGTATAGGCTTTAGTCTTGCTGTTCTTGGTAATGTAAGACACCAGTTGTTGTCTTTTATCTTGTTCAGCAATCTCATCAAGGCTAGCCTGCCTTTGTAGTTCAGCTTCATAAGCCTGAAGTTTTTCTTCATGGCTTAAATCTAGATCATCCCTTTCTTCCAGAGTTTTCCAAATCAGATCTTCTCTGGCCTTCTTGTTGGCTGCAACTAAGCTCTTCTCTAATAATTCAGCTGATTGAGAGATAGGAGAAGGGTTTAGTACAGTCATTGTTGTAATGGTTGTAGGCCTGATGGGATCAGATGTTGGTTGAATGGGAGCAGTGGTTCTGGAAGGTTCAGTGGTTTGAGGTTTGGAAGTGTTAACCTCTGATGGGTTGACAACTGCTGATGGTTTGTCAACTACTGAAGGATTGTCTTCAGTACTTTCTGATTCTTCATCAGAACTTTTGACATCAGAAGTTTCTTCATTGTGCCTTAGGGATTCTTCAGATGTTTGGGTCTCATCTTCTTTTTCTGCTGCTTCAATCTCTTCTATTGAGACACCAAACTGTTTGGCCAGTTTTTCTTTCCTAGCCTGATCGTTTTGATCTCTTTCAAGGATGGCCACTCTTGCCCTTATCCTGGCTTGGAATGACTCCTTAGGTTCCCTGATCTTCTCCCCCTTTTTGGATTCATCAAGTTTAACCCTTGAAGCTGAGGGTTGGGAGAATTGTCCTTGAAGATGAGCAATCTGTTTGCTGTTGAAGTCTATTTTGTTGGACAGATCATTCATCTTGGTCTTGATCACTCCAAATTGATTCTTGATGGACAGCTCCAAGTTAGCTGTGTATGTTTGGAAGTGATTTCTGATGAGAGTATTCATCATGTGGTACAGGGGACCCTCTGGGCTGCATAGCTGGTTCAGGTCTATGCTTGTTTGCCCAGGGTATTGGGTAGGCATTTGTTGTGAAGGGGGTGTTTTTGGGAGATCCTCATGTTGTACAGAGGATGCCACTCTAGGGGTTTTAGGGATTGAGTGGGCTTTAACCTGTGCAAGGGTGACTGGCTTCTTGAGCCTGGATACCCCTGAAACAGGACCTTCAGAAAGTGCCGTCAATTCAGTAGTTTGTGTTTTTGAAACATCATCCAAATTAATGGAATCATCTGAATCCCTGATGTTGCCCTCAATGAGGAATGTCTTAGTTAAATCATGAGCTGAGCCCAACTCAGTTCTCTCATGAACCTCTTGTTCTTGGTTCTGAGGATTTCCTACTTCAGGCATTAAGCCTTCATCAGTAGTTGCCACATCTGAGGTCTTAGCTATGTTACTTCTATCCTCAGATCCACCACTAGGTGGTAACTGAGTAGTAGCAGCCTCAGATGCCCCAAGAGTCTCTAAAATTGGGCTTAAAGACTCTGGTCGACCCTCATCTCTTGGGATAGGGCTAGAGATGTCCACATCCATGTCTGATGTAGTGGTTATGTCCCCTGTTTGTTGTGGTTGTAGGGGACTGACATGATCAGATGGGACCTTCTCTTTTAGCCCAGAGAGAAGTTTGGCAATTTCTATTGCCTCTTGTTCAGAAATTTGTGGGGTTGGTTCAGTAGTTTGGGCAATAGGTGAAAGTTGTTGTTCAGCAGTTTCAAAAGAAGAGTGTGTTTCATATGTTTTTCTAAGTCTTTTTCTTTTGAATAAAATGGTTATGGGTGCTCTTGGTGGGGTTTGAGATGGATGAGACTGAGAGGGTGTTTCAGTCTCACCTATTTGAAGAGCAGACTGCTCATGAGCATGTTCAGGCATCTCAACCTCCTGAACAGCTTTTCTTTTGGGTTGGTGGGTTTTAGTCTTTGTTGGCTTGGGCTTTTTGGCTTTTGGTGGTGTGAGTTTGGAAGATGTGGGCTTCAGGGGGACTTGTTGTTGTTCTCCCTGATCATCTTCTGGCCAGGCAGCCGGTTTGTTATGCCTTGAGTATGCTTGTGATGTTAAAGGATTTAAAGTTGAATTTTTTCCCACAAGCACCTCATTACCCAGTTCCCCTATTATGCATTGCATAATGAACCTTGGGTACAACAAAAACTTTTTCTTGGTATTATTGTGATGTAACACCAACTCATTGAAAAATAGTTTTGATGCCCTGAATTTAGTTTCATTCACAATGGAATGAAATATTGGTTGAAAAGTGGAGGGCATCTGGTCATAAGACCCTGTTTTTGGACTCAAACGCATAATAATATAATGAAACAAAAGCTTGTATTTTGGTTCAAAATATTTTTTGAAGATTGTAGCATGGGAGAGAGTACCTTGATAACCACACTCAGTCATGGTTAGGTGAATATCAGAATTAGCAACATGGTCAGGGGCAGTTACATCATCCAGACCCAGTCTTGTTGCCAGTGTGGCCGGTGTGATGGTCAGTGGTTTCCCTTTTATTCTTGAGTTGAGGGAAATGACCTCATCATCCGTTGTCACCGTCTCAGCATTTGCCCAGAACTCATTTAGAGTTTCAGTGTGAATTGGTGGGTTTATTGTGAGAGCAGTAAAATATTGGGATTTTACGACAAGATCAATGATCTCATCGTATTGGGACCAGCCTTCTTGTTTTTCAAGAAAGGCCCTTTGATTGTGTCCCTGCTTTAGAACTAGAGCCATGTGGTTTGGGTTTTGATCGAACAGTGGATTTGCAGGTATAGGTTATTGAGAGAGTTTTTGAGAGAGAAGGAGGGATATTTTGAGTTTGAAAGGAAGTGTGGAGAAAAGGTATTTATCAGAAGTTTTAACCGCTTGAATCTACTTTATTAGAAGTTTTTAAACCGCCTTTGGTTAAAAATCTTTTTATCAGAGGTTTTAAACTGATTAGGTCAAACCTCTGATGATGGGAAAAGTCAGATTTGCCCTTTTGACTTAAACTGCTGATGAAGGATTACTTCATCAGTAGTTCCCATTTCCTCTTCAGTAGTTTTAACAGCTGATGAGAAATGTTTTTATAAATACTTTTATTCATAACTTCTGAAGGTTATTTTATCAGAAGTTACACACTTTTCAGAAAATTATCCCTATACTGATGTTTGTTCATCAGTAGTTTTCTCTCTTTTTCAGAAGTTTTGTTTTCAGACTTTTGTCTGTTTTGTAAGTGAAAAATGAAAAATTGCAGAATAATAAAATAAACACTTACAAATTTAGCATCCCAAGCATGGATACTAACTTCTGAAATGTTGATGTGTCAAGGGGTTTTGTGAAGATGTCAGCTATTTGATTAGCTGTTGCTACATGCTTCACCTCAATCTTGCCTTTTTCATAGCAATCTCTTATGAAATGGTACCTGATCTCAATATGTTTGGTTTTTGAGAACTGTACCGGATTTTGAATGATGCTAATGGCAGATTTGCTGTCTACAAACAAAGGTGTCTTGGTCTCTTTGATTCCATAATCAAGAAGTTGATATTGGAGCCATTGTATCTGTGATGTACAACTTGCAGCTGCAATGTATTCAGCTTCAGCAGTTGAAGTTGCAACAGATGTTTGCTTCTTTGATTGCCATGACACTAGACAGTTACCCAGGAATTGACAACCACCAGATGTTGACTTTCTTGTCATCTTACACCCTGCATAGTCACTATCTGAAAAAGCTGATAACTTGGTATTGCTTGAAGCAGGATACCAAATTCCAAGTGTTGGAGTTCCTTTCAGATATCTGAAAATTCTTTTGACTACTATAAGGTGTGATTCCCTTGGTGCTGATTGATATCTAGCACAGACACATGTTGAAAACATAATATCTGGTCTAGAAGCAGTTAAGTATAAAAGGGAACCTATCATGCATCTGTACATGGTTTGATCAACCTGTTTTCCTTGATCATCAGGTTCAACTTGTGTGATTGGTGTCATTGGAGTGGAACATGATTTACAGTCATTTAAAGAAAATTTGTTCAATAATTCTTTAACATATTTTGATTGATGTATAAAAGTTCCATTTGTTTGTTGCTTGATCTGCAGTCCTAGAAAGTACTGCAGTTCTCCCATGGTACTCATCTCAAATTTTGATTGCATGAGTTTCTTAAAATCATCACACAGTTTTGTGTTTGTTGAACAAAAAATGATATCATCAACATAAATTTGAACAAGTAAGACATGATTTCCAACATGTTTAATGAAAAGAGTTTTATCAATGGCACCTCTTGTAAAGTTATTTTTGAGTAAAAAGGTGGAGAGTGTATCATACCAGGCTCTTGGAGCCTGTTTGAGCCCATAAAGAGCTTTGTCCAGTCTGTACACCCACTCAGGATGAGAAGGATCCTCAAACCCAGGTGGCTGACAGACATACACCTCCTCTTTTATTTTTCCATACAAAAATGCACTTTTCACATCCATTTGATAAACTTTAATTTTGTTGGAAATGGCATAGGCCAGAAATAACCTGATGGCCTCAAGCCTTGCAACTGGAGCAAAGGTTTCATCATAGTCAATTCCCTCTTCTTGAGAGTACCCTTGAACTACCAGTCTTGCCTTGTTCTTGATTATCATACCAGCTTCATCTTGTTTGTTCCTGAAAACCCATCTTGTGCCAATTGGTTGCTTGTTTGGAGGTAAGGGACAGATTTCCCAGACCTGTTGCTTGTTGAACTGAAGCAGTTCATCTTGCATAGCTTGCACCCAATTATTGTCTTTGAGGGCTTCCTGGTACTTCTTTGGTTCCAACTGTGAAATAAAGGCTGAAAATAGGAAAAAGTTGGAGAGCTGGTTTCTGGTAAGAACACCTGAAGCTATATCACCCATGACTTGATCAAGTGGATGATCTCTGTGTTCAATCAGTTGTTGTAAACCACTGACAGGTGTAGGTGGCTCTTGTTCTTCAAACAAACTACTGAGGTCTATAATATCTGGTTCAGCAGTTTTAGCTTCTTCAGTAGTTGCAGGTGCTGAAGCAGATGTTTGAGTTTGGCCTTCAGTATTTGTTTGATCAGAAGTTTGTGAAACTTCTGATGGTGTTGAAGTTGACTTAATGACTGTTTGAGGAGTCCATGGTGTAGGATCCTCATCTTCAAACCTTTGATCACCATAATAAGTAGGTTTGGAAGAAGTAACAGTCTTTTCAGGTCCAAAGTGGAAGTTGTCAAGGTCAAAGAGTTCAGCAGGATGTGCTGGAATAAGAGTGTGTTTTGACTCATTGAACTTGACATTCAATGTTTCTTCTACTATCCTGGTGTGAGAATTAAAAACCTTGTAGGCTTTTCTAGTTGAAGAGTAACCAAGAAAGTAACCTGAGTCAACTTTGGCAGCAAACTTTGAAATAGATTCCTTGATGTTCAAGATGAAACATTGACACCCAAAAGCCCTGAAAAAGGAGATAAGGGGCTTCATGCCATGAAGAACTTCATAGGCAGTCTTGGAGTGTCTCTTGACCACAAGAACTCTATTCTGAACATAACATGATGTGTTAACTGCTTCTGCCCAAAAGTACATGGGCAGTCCAGAATCAGCTAACATTGTTCTTGCTCCTTCTATCAATGTTCTGTTCTTCCTTTCTACTACACCATTTTGTTCAGGAGTTCTGGGAACACTGTATTGTCTAATAATCCCTTTAGACAAACAGAATTCATCCAGAGTTTTGTTCCTGAACTCTGTCCCATTGTCACTTCTAATGGTTTTGACAGATAGAGAATATTGTTTCTCTACTTGTAGAATGAAGAACTTGATGATTTCAGCAGCCTCATCCTTGGAGAATAAGAAGAATACCCATGTGAATCTTGAGTAGTCATCAATGATGACTAAGCAGTTCTTCTTCTTACCAAGGCTCATAATCTTGACAGGTCCAAATAAGTCCATATGGAGTAGTTGAAGACATGCAGTTGTTTTTGATTCTTCAATAGACTTATAGGAGGACTTATGCTGTTTTCCCTTTAAACAGGATACACAGTGTTCTTGACACTGGTATACTTTCAAAGGTAGACCTCTGACCAAGCCCATTTTTGTGACTTTATTTATGGTTTTAAAGTTCACATGGCCAAGTCTCCTGTGCCAGAGATCTGTTTCTGAAGTTGATGCCCTTGAGAAGAAACAGGCAGTGTTGTTCAATACTTTGTCTTTCTCAATGTCCACTGCATAGACATTGCCACATCTTTTGGCAATCAGCAAAGTATGATCTTCAATGATCTTCTCTATCAACTTCTGGCCTTCTGGTGAAATGATCTTGCATGCTGTCTTTGTGAAAAAGGAAGAATATCCTTTATCACACATTTGTGACACACTCAGCAAGTTGTATTCAAGGTTTTCCACCAGATTGACCTTGTCAAACTGTATTTTGCCAGAGGAGACATTGCCATGTCCTAGCACATATCCCTTAGCATTGTTCCCAAAGGATACAGATCCTTCTCTTTGGCTGATAAAGTTGTTTATCAGGTATCTGCATCCAGTCATGTGCATAGAGCCTCCACTATCAACATACCATATGCTATTTAAGCCCCTGGAAACTCTCTGCACATAAAAGCAAATTAGTTAGATCTAGGAACCCAAGCCTGTTTGGCTTTGGGTTTGCTCTTGAGAACAGTTACAGTTTGTTCTTGACCAGGTTGAGAAATCCATGTCTTTTTGGCAATGGATTTTTCATTAAGAACCATGGTGGTATCCTTTTCAGGACCACCATCAACCTTGGTCATCAGTAGTTGTACCATGTTCATTAGATTTTGTATCTCAGCAGTTTGTGAAACTGCTGATGATTCAGGTCTAACTACTGATAAGGAATTTTGAGAAAAAGATTTTGGTTGAGATTTTATCTTTTTCTGAGAAAAGGTGTTTTCAGGTTGTTGTTTCTTGGGTTTAAAGATTCTTTCATAATCATTTCTGATTTGATTTCCCACAACCTGTTGTTTAAATTTTTGATTGAACTGAATTCCTTTTCTGTATCTACAAAATTCAGTTTTGTGGTTGAACAGACCACAAATTTCACACTCTTTTGCCTTTTGTTTTTGATCTAAAGGCAAATTTCTGACATTAGTGTAAAGATTTTGCTCATCAGTAGTTTTCAGGGTCTCAACTCCTGATGTAGATGAAACTACTGATGGCTCATTGTCAGATTTTGTTAATACTTCTGAAGTACTTTCTTTAAAAATGCCAGGATTTCTGTTTAGAAAGTTTTCATGGAAAGATGTGCAGTCTTTCCCTTCAGAAGTTTCATTTGAAACAATTCTTCTCCCATCTTCAGTAGTTTTGGGAGAGAAATCTGTTGGTGTTTCAACATGATGGTATCCTATGCCAAACTTAACATTTGAAGCACTTTGTTTGTTTAGCAGTAATTGATACCCCTTACAAGATTCCACCCATTTTTCACATGTGATCCTGGTGTCAGCAAGCTCTTGTCTGACATCTCCCAGGTCATTTAGCATGATTTTAATTTGTGCTTGGGTTTCAATAGCTGAGTCAGTTAATTTAGAAACTTCTTTTGTTTTAGCACACAGTTTTCTTTCTAAATCACATTTTATCTGTGTGTATTTTCTTTCTAAATCATTGGCTTTACCTTGTAAGTGCACATTTGTCTCTCTTATGAGAGCAAAAGTTTCTTTGCAAGAATTTGAGCAAAGTTTTGTCAAAGATTCTTTTGATACCTGTGACAATGCAGATTTTGAAGTACAGCCTTCAAATGCCATTAAGGCAAAGTTCTTTCTGCTATTGTCTGGTTCTCCGCAGTTGATGTCAAACACTTTGTTGTCTGCATCAGGATTGCACTCTGTGGTGTCAAAAGGAAGACTGCTCCAGTCAACATACCCTGAGGTGAAAAGACTTTGTTGAGAGGGTTGTTGAGGCTGTGGAGGATGTTGAGCAGCTGGAAAGGGAGGGATTGATTGTTGGCTCTGCATCTGTTGAGCAGGCACTTGAACATATTGTACTTGTGGCATGTATTGCTGTTGAGGAGCTTGTGCCTGTACAAAATGAGCACTCCCTTGAGTTCCATTATTCCTATTATAATTGGGGTTATAGTTATTTCCAGATTGTGATTGGTTAAAGCTAGAGCTTCTACACTCTCTAGCAAAGTGTCCCAACTTCTGACACTTGTGACATCTTAATTTAGATTTGTCAAAACCAATTTTTGTATTACTGGTCAATCCTGGAAATTTCCTTCCTGACCTTTTATAAAACTTGTTAGTTTTAATGCTTAGCATGGCCAGTTGGTGTAATATGTCTGTTTCTTCTAAGTCATCACTGCTAAAATTTTTCAAATCATCCATGATAAAACATAGATTATCAGCAGTTTGACTTTGGTCATTATTGTCATAACCTGGGAAAGATCTTTCTGATGAGATCCCAGTGGTTATGTCAATATTGTCATAAGATCCATAGGAACAAGTTGGTGAATCTTGTCCCAAAAGTGTTGTACTACCTGGTAGGTAGTCATCAGCAGTTTTACCAGATGATTGTAATTTCTTCTTTTGATCAATTTCTCTCTCAAAAGTAAGTAATCTCCCATGGAGTTTTGTAAGAGTGAGGGAGCTAAAATCTGGTGAGGATCTTAAAACAATGGAGTATGTTTCCCATTTGTCTGGTAAAGACCTTAAAAATCTATGTAGCATAGACACTGTTGTATAGGTCTGACCATTTAACTTTAGCTCAGATATTAATGAGGAGAATCTTTCAAATTGTTGAGTTAAAGTTTCCCCATTAATATGAGCAAATGTTTCATATTGTTGAGCTAAAATCTCTCTGGTGTTGGCAATCACCTCTTCAGTTCCTCCAAACTGTTCTTTAAGACAATCCCAGAGTTCTTTGGCACTTTCACAATGTAAAAGGACAGAGTATATCTCATTTGGGAGAGCCATTGCCAACATAGAGAATGCTTTTGCATCTAGCTCAAGTTTTAGGAAATCATCATCTGTATATTCTTTAGGGTCCTTAGGGACCTTAACATTAGTTTCAAGATTAACATTTACTGGTTTGTGAGGACCATATATCACAGATCTCAAACAACCTGTGTTGGTTTGTGACAAGGTATGTGCCATTCTCTTTTGCCATATGTTGTATTCATTTCTAACAAGCATGGCAGGTTTAGTGGCAGAACCAGTATTATGTGGATCCATTTTAAAGAGTATAGATTTGTCAGATGACTCTTTTAAGTGATGGATGTTGATAAAAAGTGAACTTTTGATCTTTTTATTGAGTATCAATAAGAGCTTTGTGTCTGATTCTCAATTTGTTAGATTGATATGTGATCAGATAAACCAATGCTCTGATACCAATTGTTGGGATCAGTTTGCTCTTTTTGCTAAGTAAGAACTTGCTATCTTGACACTTAAGTGTTTAGCAAGCCCTTGTAAATCAGATTATAAGCACAGCGGAATGTATAAGTTAAAGCAACACTTTTTATACTAAGGAAGAGTTATTACTCCCCCTTGATGATTGAAACTAATAAATGACAAGTATTTATTATGAATCTAAGCAGTAAATGAGAATTAGATACTTAGACAGATTCACAATAAATACTGAAATGGAATAGAACAGTTGAGAGTGTTTGAAGGATTTTTCTATTAAAATCAATGTCTAAAATAGAAGGTTGAAGCCTCCTATTTATAGACGTTTACATACATGTATCTTGCCCAAAAAGCAAGTACAGAAACAAGTTGCACAAGTTGCAACATTGAAACTAACAAATACAGCTAAAAAGTAATAATAAACAATAAACTACTGATGCAAAAGGCGGTGGAAAATATCTGATGCTAATTGCTAATGAATGACAAACTACTGATGAGTAGTTTGTCTTCAGTACTTCTGAAGTGAACTTGTCTGGTTTGGACTTCAGAACTTCTGATGAAGTTTCTTCTTCAGCACTTCTCTTATCTTCTCTTCAGCAGTTCTTTGTTTTCTTTTCAGTACTTCTATACTTAGCCAAAATGACAGAAGTGAATTAGACTAAGGTTTCCAAAAGTGGTTTCACCAATCCTCTTTGTCCTAACAAAACTTTACTGGAATCTTGTTATCACTTGGTACCAATGTTTCCTCCTGATATGATTTCAGCTTCAATAACATGCTTGGCAAGTTTGGTGATTCTTAATCTCGTACCTTTACACAAGTCATTATGTTGATCAATGTTTCGCAACATCACAGGAACACCCACCTTTAGCACTAAATGATCATGAACCCATTGCCACCTAAATGAATAGCACTAAGACCTTGCAAAATAGCAATAAAATTAATTTTGTAGTACTTTCAAGTTTCAAAAACTGAACAAATAGATATGTAAGTAGTTCAAGAACATTTGGATTTAGTGCTTTAATGGGCTCATGTGCATATTTTGGACAAATTTATTTCCATACTTATTTTGATATAAGTTTTTAAAGAAAACCGTCCAGTTCCCAAAGTTTACTCCATGTTTGACTTTTTAACAATTTTATTTGTCAAACCAGTTGACATATATTTAAGAGCTATAAACCTATTAAGACAACATCGTGTTAAATTTTCAAAGCAATATGTAAAATCCAACTCTACATTAGAATATGAAATAAAAAGAATCTGTCTTGTTAAAAAAAAAAAAAAAAAAAAGACTTACTTTCTACACTGTGATCAAATTTCTTCAATTTGCAGCTTTTAAACTTCACATATTGATATTCCATGTCATTTGGTTGCTAGTTCCCCCTTGATAAGAAACAATTCTAGGATTTTCCAAGTCAAATTGCACACTTGAGAGCATAATAATTGAATAACATCTAATTTGATCAAAATGGTGGAGAATTTACCAAGTGTGAGCACCACAGTTACACATATACAATGACTTGAATATATATTAGACATGAACATCATATTAACATCTAAAAGATTAGGGCCGATTTGGGTCACAACATGCCATTCTAGGAAGAAAAAAAATATTAAATCGCACCTTAAGAATGTCGTCCGTCTCATTCAGTGAAATCTCATTGAGTTGATCCTCACTTACTCTGTCTCTGTAGATTAATAGAAATATCAATAATAAATTAGTAAGTTTAAGGGTAAAGACAGTTGTCATATCTATTAAAATATAATAGGGTGAGGGTTATGTCTAGTTGATATCTTAAAATAGAACGATCAAAGATAAGATTAGAGCTGAAACAAAATAAAAAAAAAAATACTAAATCCTGATTAATGAATGGTAGTAATAGAGTCGAACTACACCAACTAAAAAAATCAACATTAATACTGAATTGAAAAAAGACAACTTACATATGAATTTTGTGTATTGTTTAAAGGTTTAAATTGTTTCTTGCTTCGTATTGTCAGCTCCGCTGCAACGCGCGGGTTCCCCACTAGTATAATAATATAGATGAGGGGTTGAAATGTCTCACATTTAAGATGCATCATAGGTTAGGTTGTATTTTGTGTTTTAAAAGCCGGACATAAGGGCATAATTGGGATAAGATTTTAGGATATGATGTATTGGATTATTTTAAATTTACTAATCTACCCTCCTAAGTGTCTTAATTGTCACCACTATGCTAATAATACCCTTAATTTTTTTGCTTAAATATGTTGTACATGTTGCTTATTAAATTGTACAGAAATGCAAATTACCATGTTATACATCACTCCTCCTTAATAAGATAATATAGACATACATACATATGTATAATTTGCCATAGCTAGCTAACTAGAATATATGCTACAAAATGGCCAGCTTCCACTATTTAAAAGTCCTAGAGCTCAATGCTTCTCTTTACACGTGGTATGCACTCGTGCTACGAATTTTGGGACCAAAACACCTTGAAGCACATCACGTTTTTAAACCAAGCATGATAGGTTTCAATTGCAAGCTTGGGAGATTCTATACGTAGTATATATCACCTTCAACATGAAAAGTTTATGAAAGTACAAACCGCAAACATTTCAATGCAAAAATTCCCAATAAAATTGAGTACCAACTGTTAGAATACAGTAACTAACTATAGAAATCATTTGAGTTAAAATTTGAAATAATTAAGAAAATGTTGCTGAACCCTACTAAATCGTAGCATTCATCTACATCACAGCAGATGGAGATTGGAGGTTGTGTGAAGCGATACCACGACGTCGGAGACATCGTCTTCTTCATTTTGATCCGAGAATCAAAGTTCATACTTGTATCGAAAATACAGATACGTACTTTTGGAAAAGTTTGTACTTGATACCCTAACGAATCTATCCATACGCTACCAATATTTTTAGCAAAATGCTCTCTGTATATGGTATTGGCCGGTACCGATACTGAAAATACCGATACGGAATTTTTATAATAGTGGCTACGAAATACCTTACCTAATGTACCTGCCTATAACAGTTCAGTACAACCCCGGTACGGTAGCGGTATTCGGTACCAAATGATCCTAGTGACAACTTTCGACTTTAGATTGGTTTTGGGCTTTTTAATCCGAGCTTGTTTGTGTCTCATTTAGAGGGTGTGAGTCAGTAAGTAGACGTTCAAAACTTTACATTACTCACATGGATTTGCGAAACAAACTGATAAAACTGACCTGAACTGAAACTGGCACAAACTGATTTCACCTGAAACCTATACTAAAAATATTCCGAGTAAACTGCACGAATGGTCCATGTGGTTGGTACGAATTGCACAGATGCCCTATCAATTTTCAATGGTCTCCAACGTTGACATTTTATAACATTTTGATCCTTACCAACTAACTTCGTTAACATTTTTCAGTTAAGTCATGTAAAATGACCAAAATACCCTCATTATATAAAAATATTAATAAATTAAATAATCAACTATCACCCCCTTCTTAACACTGTCTCGTCTCCATCATCAACCCAACCATCTGGAAACATTCCTAAAAAAAAAGTGAACTCCATTTAGGGGTGTTCAACGAATCGAATAACGAATTTTCGAATTATTCGAATCGAATTATTCGAATTTTTAATATTTTTACCTGAATTCGTATTCGATTCGTATTCGTTTAAAATTCAATTATTCGATTCGTATTCGATTCGAATAAGAAACTCGAATTCGAATCGAATTCGAATAAATTCGATTTAGTTCAAATTCAACTTAAATAACAAATTGTTTTACTTTTAGTTTTAAAACTAATACAAACTCATTATTTTTAACATATAAAATACAAATCTACAAATTTATAAACAACAATATGTCAAATACGAGAATAGTAAAAATAGTAAAGAGTATAGTTTTATAGAGTTTTGTGATATATAAGATAAATATATAAAACATGGTTATACTAAAAGTTATAGACACTATGGGTTCTTAGAGTTTGACCAAAATTTAGAAGTTTTTTTTTTCAATGTGTATACTTGTGTATATAATAATGTGTATATGTGTGTATATATTTAAAAAAATATACATGTACAATTTTTATTCGAATTTCGAATCGAATCGAATTTAAAATCATAAATTCGTATTCGATTCGTATTCGATTTACTGGACTCGAATTCGAATCGAATCGAATTCGAATTCTTAATAATCGAATCGAATTCTTGGTAATCGAATCGAACTAAATCGAATTTCGAATTTTTCGAATTCGAATCGAATTCTGAACACCCCTAACTCCATTATCATGAAACCCCAAACAAAACTTGCTTCATTCTTAATAATATTAATACAAATACAAATTATGGGGTGTCTTGCAGTATTCAAACCTGTAATCCTTTCTCATTATCCATGGCAAACTTCCCACATATTTCACATCCATTTCAGTTTCCACCAACTTATCTACTTGTGGTTATCGAATCACAACCAGAGTTTAAGATCATAATAAGCTCATATGCTATAATCAATACAACCAATCATCATCATCATCTATGGATAATGAACAGCAGCAACCTCATCAAGACGCTACCTCCATAACCACCACCTCCCACCACCGTCCACCTCCATCATCATCCAACCGCCTTCTTCTTCACCCCCAATGTAACAACCATCGTCCACCACCCGTCACCATCATGCCTAGCTCTGATTCCGTCACCCAATGTAGCTAATTTGTTTGATTAATCGCCTAGGATGTCTCACTCACGGTGGGTAAAGGAACAGAGGTGGTGAGGTCCGGTGGTGAAGGAACAGAGGTGGTGAGTTCGTTGCTTGTGAGGTCCGGTGGTGAAGATAAAGAGGTGAGGGATTGAATTTCGGTGGTGATCGTGTTTTAGTTTCGGCACCATGTGGGTCTGGCAATGAGATGACTGTTGATTGGGTGGTGGGGAAAGAAAGTAGGTGGATTCATTCCCATGGAATTAAGGTGTTTGGGTATAATAATGTATCGACTTTTAGGGGTTCTTCTTCTTCCTCTGCCATTGATGGATGGAGGAAGGTTGTACTGTACGATGGGTTTGGTCGGATTATGGTGGCTGTGTAGGTGGTGGTGCTCCGGTGGCGAAGAAGGTGGCTGTGTTGCTTTAGGTGATGAAGAAGGTGGTTGGTTTTGTGGTGGTTGTAGATGGTTGATGACTTGATGGTGGTAGATGGTTAGTAATGGTGGTAGTGTTTGGACTTTGGTTGTGGTAATTGGTATGGTGGTGTTTGAGAGTGACATGGATAGAGAGAGTTTATAACAATTTTTTTTTTTTATTTTTTAAAGAGAGGTACTTTAGTAATTTCACATGGAGTTAATTGATAAAGTTAACCTTCATTCAAGTCAGGGACCACTAATGCAATAAAATCCAAACCACATATCCCATTGAAGTAATTTTGAAAAGTTGTGGAACATGCTTTAAATTTAGGTAAACCACAGGAACCATCCGTGCAATTTACTCAAATATCCCGAACCGAAAACCAGTCTAAAACCAGCCAAATGAACACTGAAACCAGTACACTAACCAAAACCTATACTGCTAAAAACTGATTGGGATCGGAAAAAACCAAAACCAAACCGAAGCAGTTCTATGGTTAAAAACAATTTTGCCCATAAACACAAACATAAGAGCATTCACATCCCCTAAAAATTACACTAAAAATCACTACTCTACCCCTAAATCTTCTCTCTCCTAATTAAAATAATCATACTTTTATCATTACATTTTCTCTCTCCTCACTCACAACTACTTACAAAAATATTAAAATATATATGGGTGTACAGTAGCTTTTCATATTTAGGGTGGAACAGTGTTTCCAACAAATATTTTCTCTCTCATCCACTCACAACCACTTACACTCACCCCATATAATTTGGTGGACACACTCACATACATTTGATGGATATAGGATGTGAGTGCTCTAATAATGTTTTCTTTGTATCTGTTTTCTTGTTTTAAAAAATCTAGAACTTAATAAAAATATATTTTATGTAGCTCATGTGATTTTAAAAGGTACATACATGAATTGGAACGGAACTGAAACCAAAACCACAATTGACACCGAAAGCGGGATAAAAACCGATTCTTGGCCAACCAAACCGGTTTGTGAAAAAAAAAAAAAAACCTAGGTATGTTCAAATCTAGATAGAGGTGCACAAATCGATTAATTTAAACTAGTTGTTTAACCAGTCGCGTGTTGCGGCGGCATCGAAACTCAAAGTAACTCGAATTTGTATCATCAAAACTTTCTTAAATAGTATTGTGTCGTCTAAACCCTAAACCGTAAAAAACGCCAAAAGGAAATAAAAAAACCAAAAGCCTAACCTCAAAAACCCTAAACCGATAAAAAATGTAAAAACCAAAAGCTATCTCATTGAAATTGTATCCAAATTCCAAATGGTATTATCTCTATGTAATCATTAGATACGCTTCAAGTCACCTGTTTGAACTTAAATGTATCCGATGTTGACTTACTAACTTCAATGTCACGATCATCACCTCACTATTGAATCTTTGATTCATTATGTTTCGCTCTTTACATTTGTTTAGTTTAAAATTTAGAGCATGTTTGGCTCTTCTTATTTCCACCTCCACTACAACAAAAAGGGCTTTTAAGGACCTTTTGTGTGGGACGCTTGTAAAATAGGGTCCTAAAAATTATTTTATAGAACAAATGAACTTTTGGGGTCCTTTCATAATATACGCCACTAAACCGGTGTCCTAAAAAACTATTTAATAGGATGGAGGATTCTTTGGGGGTTTTATTATCCTATAACTTAATAAGACACTTAAAATGTAGATCCTAATAAATAATTTATAAGACATTTAGTTGTTGGTGTCCCATTATGTGGTAATATAATAGGACACTTGATAACTAGGGGTCCTATTATAACATAACTTATTACGACACTTTATAGTTAAGCCATAAATGTTCGATGTTATAGGACCCTTTCTAGTCGAAGTTATATTAGATCATAAATTAATAGGACACTTGACACATAGGTCTTATAAATTTAACCTTTATAGGAAGCTTAATCATTTTGGTGTTATTGTAATATACCGTAATAGGACACATGATATTTGAGTCATAAAACATCAGTTTTATGACGCTCCTGCGCTAGAGATTTATTATAATTTCCATCTCATCACCTACTAACTACACACAATATTTAAATAAAACTTCTTTTGTTTTACTTGGAGCCCACCGCATTTGCAAAAGCCAATAAAAACAAAGCCCGTTGGAAGTGCTTAGAAGCTAAAGTCACACAAAGAACAAAGTTTCACAATAACAAGGGCTTGCAAGTAGGGATGAGCATGGTACCGGTCCGGTACCAAAATTTTCTAAAAGTGGGTACCGGTATCGGTATTTGAAAGTAAAAATCGGTAAATACTGGTACCGTACCGAACCGGTACTGGTACTAAAAATGTGGTTACCAGTAGTTGTACCGCAATTGACTCGGTAACAGAAATTTGGTACCAGTACCCGATACCATTTGCTCATCTCTACTTGCAAGGGCTTCCTTAAAAAAGATGCAACTAGTCTTAATAATAGAACTTATGCCACAAAAACTTTTCCAAAATTTACTTCATGTGAAATTTAATTTCCCTCCCATACTGAAATTTTATACCACCAAAAATTTGTCACTTTCATTCCCCAAAATTTTCTTAAATTTTAAAATTTCCCTCCCATCCTACAATTCCTTTTAGATAACCAGATCCCCTTTTTATCGTCTCCACTCATAGGAGGGATCGTAACGTTATCATCAGATCTTCAACTACATATCTTTGGTAAGATTTAAGGTGGCTATTCATAATTTCCTTATTTCTACTCTTTTATGTCAGAACCTTCATATTTATTTCCATGCCCTAACCCTAAATTGATCAATCCATTCATCGTATAAGTTATCTAAGACTCGAATTTGGTCATTTCATACTTAAGGTAAATATTATATACTTTCATTGGGCCCCTAATTTTTTTTCATGTTATATAGGGTTTCATGGGACTGTGATGGCGAAGGACGCCACCAACTTCTAACGGAGATCAACGAGCAGCAAAGGAATAAATAGAGGCAATGTTTACAAGGATTCTCTTGAAGTTATTTAAGTTTGTCATGAAATTCAATTCTCATTCGTGTTAAACTTATGAAATTTTATGCTAGTTGTTCTTGTAAAATCACACACCAACTGTTTGTAAAATAGTGTCAAAGACAACAGATCTAATTGTGATAACACAGTTTTTGTTGCTGCCTTTTCAGTTTTTTTTGCCTGTATATAACCTTGAAGTTTCTTGAGTTGAGATAAATAATTTTTTTGCCAAACTTTTATTCATGGGGTAAATTACATAAGGATTGTAGGTAGGCGGGCAACAAGCTGCGCCACCACCCCTTTCTGGATAGAAAATCCTAATCTGCTAAAAACAAACTCCCGCCTTGAGGGGTGGAAAAGTTGTTGTGCACTACTCGTTGAACCCAAGCCAAAAACCGCACCACCTCCGGTGCCAAGGAACCGAACGTGTCGAAGGCCTAGGAAACGAAAACATGCTGATTATCCTAAAGGACTAAAGGACCTTAGCTGGAGATTACCTTCAAAGTCTTCTGTGGTTCGGAATTCTTGCCTTTTATATTTGAATATTAATATATGTGTCCAAACCGACTGAAACATTCAAATTCATATTGAACTATTTTGCTAGTTTGGCTGGATTGAGATCTAATTTGTTTCGTTTATGGTTTGGTCCGTTTGACAGTTTGTTTTTGTTTAAAGTTTGGATTGATCCATGTAAATTTTAACCGAACCAAAACAAGTTTCTCTTATAGTTTGTTCGTTGATTTGGTCGACAAACTGATCCAGGACGACTTTTTTTTTTTATCATTTTTGATAGCAAGAATAAGATTTTGTGCATCTTTTATCTGATGATTCATGTTTAAAACAGGTTAGATTTTTATTGACCTATGTTTCTACGTATAATTAGTTACATTTATTTTTTTTTGGAAATTGGTTAGATGTAGGTCAGCAAATGTGTCAAGATGTTTTAATTTATGAATAAACTATATTTAATTTTTGGAAGCTGGTTAGATTTAGATTAGCAAGTAGGTGTGTGTACATTTATGGATAAACGAGTCAGGTTATCACTGCTCGATAAGCGAAGCTCGGGCTCGTTTACTAAATGAGCTTGTTTTTAGGCTTGGGCTCGTTTAAGCTCAGCTCGAGTTTTTATCGAGCCGAGCTCAAGTAGCTAGGTTTGTTTGCACTTTGCACCCCTGGTTATCATTGCTCTGATAAACAGGATCACAAGTTCTGATGAAGGATGATCAACGTATCGCGCCCAAACTTGCTGCAAAGAGGTAATAATTATTGTGTGTGATGCTCATATAATAATTTGAATTTTGGACTCCATTAGCATTTGAGTCCATAAATTTGTATAATTGCTAAAAACTTGAACATGTTTACAGGTCTGTAAGTGCTATTGAGAGCGATCCCGATGATTATGACGCCTTTTATAATTGGGCATTTGTTCTTCAGGTATACGTAACTATCATTCATATAGTTGTTTGTAAATAGCAGGTACGTCTACTAAAATTTCTTTGTTTTTTAACAGGTAAATGCTTGTATTATTGCTAATAAAGAGTTAATACGAGTAAAATGATCCTCGCGCAAATGTGGTTAGATGCAAATGTTTAGTTTGTGCTTTTATGTTTTAAAAAAGGAGGCACTTTTAATTTTGGATGATGATTTTTATTGACAAAAACCAACCAAGCTTCAACATTTAAGTGGTTTTGTGTCATAACTTTTTTTGACTTGTTAAACGTAAGTTAAACAGTGGCGTTTATTTAGTCTTTTTTTTATTTGTCTTATTGATAGGTAAAAATATGCAATTTTGTACCCACCTTGAAAGGTCTAAATATATCTTTAGGTGCATAGCTGCATATGTTTTATTTGTGACTTTTGGTTTCTAAAAAGAAGTGGGGGATTTAAAAAATGGTTAGTAATGATAAACGGCCAACTTTATTTGACATCAACACGCAGCGGGTGCTAGATTCACACAATTTTATATTTATATATTACTTGGATCATATTCGAAGCTTTAATTATTTTGCTAGCTGATTTAAAAAAAAAAGGTCTTTGTTAAGCCGAGTTACCTAGTTTTTTTTTCATTTTGTTACCGGCTCGGTATAACTAAACATAGTTATTATTGTTGGGTTATACTTTTGCTGAGTACTTATTTGCTCCTGTTTTTACATTAGTTTTATTTGTTATCTGCTTCTGTTTTTACATTAGTTTTATTTGTATGAAGTTGCTACCATGATTTTGCATTGATTGAAAATATGAGTTCTGTTTGGCTAAGTTTAGTTGTAATTTGGATACTTTGTTAGGCTATGGAATATGTAGAAGCTGCAAAATAGAGACAAATTTTCACTTGTAGACACATCCCAAAAATGATTGTAAGTTGGTGATTAAATAATGGTTAAATTGGCTACACTATAACACGTCTATTGATGTTTTTTTTTCATGTTAGTATTTTCTATAAAAATCTTATCATGCTAGTGTAAAACTTTATTCTTATTGTATTTTTTTTTTTTTTTTTTTTTTTTTTTTTTTGTGAAATGTTACTTGCATTATTTTGGCTAAAGTTTGATAAATGTTTGTTGAAAACTAAAATCTAGGTCGGAGATGAAGTTTTCCTCAAAAGCATTCTAAACTCTACTAAGACTGTAGCAAGAGGATGGGTGAAGAGCTTGGACCCCAAGTGAGCTAGTTGGCGGTACATAGATTGGACCATAACAGTGTGAGGTAAACGTTTAAGTACCAACAAAAATAGATGAAAAGTTGGTGAGACCATATGGGTTATTTTCCACAATTCAAGATTGTATTGGTGCATCCATTGCATGGCCTTGTCCTTTTATCTCGGTATGTATTTATTAAACTTGTGATACGAATAATTTTAATAATCTGGAACTTATGCTTATACATTGATGGTTTATTTGTAGGTAGTATGGATGGTTTATTTGTTAAACTTGTGATACAAATAATTTTACTAATTTGAAACTTAATGCTTATACATGAATGGTTTATTTGTAAGTAGTCCGTAAGAACTGAACAAGCATGATGACTCAGGATTCTATACTGCTTGTTTCTTTCATTGCTTTTAATTTCTTTGTTAAATATTACAAGACTATATGTTGGATAATGCAATAACTTATTTATATTTAGTGTTTTTGTTATGAATGTTTATTTGAAATACAATAAAGTTTTATTTCTTTCATTAGTTGATGTTATATAAACCATATCGTAAAATTGTGTGTGGATGTTTAAAAGAGCGTTGTATCATATGACTTGTTAGGACTTTGAAATTTTGTCATATTAAACTTGTTAGAACATTGTAAAAGTGTCCAAATATGCTTTTCTTAGGACGTTATATGAGTTGTTTATAGACATTATGCGACCATAAAATTGGTTTCATAATCTTATTTGGGATATTAGGACTCTTTTCTTGGTACTAAAGTACCTATAATGTTACATCACAAGGGTCCTATAAATTAATTTTTAAGTACGCTTGTATGTGTATTAAACGTTTAAAAGTAGATAAGCACATCTTAGAGCATTGTAAAAGTGTCCTAATATGTTTTTATTAAGAGTTTTTTTTTTGGACATATTATGCGACCATAAAATTGGTTTCATAATCTTATTTTAGATATTAGGACGCTTTTTAAGTTTCAGGACTTATTAACGACTCCTTTACATGAAACGCTTTTATCGTTGGTCCTACTAAATAAAAGGTACTATAAAATAACATTTTAGGACGCTTTTGTGCGTACTAAAAACCCATTTTTGTTGTAGTGCTCCTTATGACTTACTATAACTTTTCTAAAAAGTTAATAAGTTAAAAAAAGTGTTTGGCAAAAGGAAAAGGACTTTTTGTTTGCCTATGATAAGTTGTTTTGGAAAAGTAAGGGAGGAGTGACTTTTTAAACCTCTTTATAACTTGTTGATGGTTATTTACCTACATGCCCTTCTTATATCCTTATATCTTCCCTCCTTATACCCTTTTTAGTCATTTTACCTAAATAAGTTAAACCAAACACTTTTGTACAAAATAACTTATTAACTTATTGTTTTTCCCCACCACATAAGCTAATCCAAACACTTTTCTAAAAACTCATTTTTAAAAAGTCATAAGTTAATAAGTCCTTTTAACTAAAAGTCCTTTTGGGCTTAAATAAGTTTATCCAAACTTGCCCTTAACCTAACATTTAAGTAAACATTCAATACATCATTCTTTGAACGATCTGGATCATACCAATAAAAACACATCCGAAATAAAAAAACAAATAAAGCTGGACTTAGGTGCAAAAGCGATAAGAAAACATCGGCTCAAGAATACCCCAAATCATCATCGGCTCAAGAATACCCCCACAACAGAACGTGTAATCCATGAACTGGAACTCTACCAAATAAGCAAACGACTTGGTTAGCGAAAAAAAAGAACAATGCACTCTCATTACCTCTTAATACGCGCCGGAAGGAGTTGTCTATGTGGCTACAGCGGCGTCGCCGGACACATTCTTTGTAGTGCAATAGTATATGAGGAACCTGTTTCCAGCTGAGACGAAGACTCAACCTCAAATGAGGAAGGCAGACAACGTCACCATTTAACAAGCTGCATAACACGGGACAAAAATACTTTAAACAAAGAAAGTTAAAATAGATTCACAACACACAAAAAAAAAAAAAAACAAAAAACAAAAGTCCTATTTGTGAAAACGGATTGAAGATCTTCTATCAATGAGATACATAGGCGATTGTAAAGTTATTGATTCTTCAACACAAATAAAAGGATATGGTCCTAACTCCTAAGAAAGTTACACCCACATAATAGAGTAGACAACTTTCTACATCTCACTCACGTAATCTTCCATTAGCTCTCCCAAAGAATAAAAAACAAAAACAATACAACCAAAAATAACAATCTAAAACACATACTTCATAGCATGCAACCACATTCTAAATAACAAACAAACTGAATAACACACATATAAACCATTGTATAGAAGAAACAAATGCATTTCATCGAACAACTTGCGGACAACCTAAAAACAGTAAAATAAAGCATACATTTGAAATACAAAAGAACCAAACAAAAGCAAAGATTTAAACATGTCACAAAACAACAATAAAAGAGGCATATAGAAAATTTAAAAGTCTAACAATTGTAGAAGAAGACTAAGAAAGATGATAACAAAAATTAAAGTTTTAATGTTGTAGAAGAAGACCGACAAAGACGATGCTTGAAACCAGAAAGGAATTATAAAATTTTTCAAGTGATGTGTAAATTGGAAGGAGAAGATGATCGGAATGCATGTAGTTTTTTTTAAGAACATGTTATATATTTATCAAAAAAAGCTAAAAAAACGATGTTGAGAAACATCGAACCCAAACCACACTTATAACAACACAACATCCAAACCAGCTGGGCTGCAACGTTTTCTCTTAAAACACTCGAACCAGTAAACCTTAATACTTTAGAAAACGTAAAGGAAAATATAAAAAAACAAATGGGTCGCTGCCATGTGGCAGCGGCACTATTCATCAGCAAAGGAAAATTAATATATAGGGTAATAACTGAACTGTGGTAACATCTTAGGGCTTACCTTGGTTTTGGGCTTTTAAAATATGAGCCTTATTTGGGATCTTCACTTGAGCCCAAATTTCATTAGGCAAACTTCATTATCTTGAACAAGGTGCAAGAAAAAGGAAACATTAACCCGGAGCTGGTATTGAAACTGGATTAGAAAACACCAGCTAGGAACCGACCGGGAACTATGGACTTGAAATTGGGTTGCAATCCAATACATTAAAATCGATTTGAACTGAGTCAAACCCGACTGAATCAATCAAAACCTGGTTTCTATCCACCCAACCCCGATATTTTTCACTTTCTTCAACTCGTTTCCAACTCGAAACTGTTTCAAACATTACATGTTTTGACTTTTGTTGACGCAAACGAAAACTCATTCCGGTCAGGATATGCTTAGGCAAAAAGAAAAAATAGGTTTGAACACCTTTAATCTTGAATGTCATATGAAGTGTGACATACGTTCATCTTATGTCTTATTTGGCTCAAAAGCATGTTTGGGATTGAGTTAGGAAATGACTTATTGACCTATTTTATAAGTCATCAAAAAGCCAGGTTTTTATGGTTTTTGAAAATGACTTATTGTTTTTTTTTTTTTCAAAAAGCCAATAAGTCAATAAGATATTGACAAACTCAATCTCAATCACCCTCTAGGTTTGTTATTATCTTAGGTTTATGAAAGTAATCTTGAGTGTAATGTGGACTTTGACGTTTCAACTGTGAACTAATCCGAATCCACGTTTGGTTATATACAAACTAGGCTAGATCAAAACACATAACTATTGATTTAAAAAGTGTAGCAAAATTTGAACCATTCACTGCATAACTTGTTCTTGTCTTTTAATTAGACAAATTTGTAAGCATTCAAAAGAATATTGTGTATCTATTTTAACGTGTTCCAGACAACAATTTTTTTTAACAGAAACTTCATTATAAACAGAGCCAAACCTCAAACAAGGGACCGCTCAAAAACCATACTTACAAAATATACAAAGGATATACCTCACCCACTTTTTCCATTCAACAATGTTACGACTCGAACGATATTTAAACCAAAGAAAAGTCATAGACTTTACAATCGCGACGACCTCTACAACCATAGGCGATGAATCCTCGAAAACCTTCTTGTTTCGCTCCTTCCACAAAGCCCAACATGTAACCATTATAATGCCTCGCATAATTTTCTTACCACACTCCGAAATCGTCATCGAATTCGGCCACTGTAACAAGTCCTCAATAGAATCAATATTGGCTGGAACCATTTTACACCAGCTCCAAATTTTGCTCCATATCCCAAAAGTGAATCCACACCTGACAAAAAGATGGTCGGCCGACTCCTCATCAGTGCTGCACAACGGACAAGACGTATCCACAACAATCTAACTGTACATATAGATATTTATAAAAACATTAACAAAAAACAAGAGAGTACAAAAATAAATAAATGTGAGTGTACGTATATATAAGAATATACTTAGCATACCCAAACGATCTTTAATCTGGTAAGTAAATACGAATATGTTCATATATCTTATTCACTATTGTTTATCTTTTATTTTACTAGTAGGAAGCCCACGCGTTGCCGCGGGAGCGATAATATAAAATGTTATATTCTATATTTAGTTTAATCGATTCTCTCGTGTATCGCGTCCATAGGATTTATGTACCCTGACTGAGCCTTAAAAATATGCTCCTTAGGCCTTATAAATAGGTATTGGTCATCATATTAATGTTATGGAGCCGAATGGGTTAACAAATTTTAATTTTTAAATGGATAATTATTGGCGTCAACTTTTAAGTGTTAAATGAGTTTCTATTTAAAAAAAGACACACACATACACACATAGGAATTTTTACAACAACAAAAAATTGTGCCCATGATAAAACTGGGCCCGAGCCGCGTAGACTCCCCGGCTTGACCCATAGCCGTCCATGCTCTCATAATATATTGCATAGTATGTATGTTGGTTTCCTTATTCTTATTATATATTAGAAAAGTTTGTTTTATTACTTGTTTTTATTTTTATTAAGTTTTGAGTTATTAACATCAATGTGATCTATCTATGTCATAAGTCATACACATGTAACATATAAGTGACAATCTCACATTAAAACTATGTGGAATGCATGTACATGTGTTGATAACTATAAATACTCTAAATCATTATGTCAACCATCAAAATTATATGTTTTTTTAATCAATTCAGTATCGAATTCCATGTTTAAATAAGTTTGAAATTAGGAGTGGAGGTTAGTGGTCGATCGAGGGTGCCCCGCCCCACTCTCGTTTTCTTTGCTCAATAGTGTAAGTTTACGTGTCATCAGCCTAAATTTTTATACGCAATATTGAGTCCAACCCCTTCCGTTTTAAGGGTCGTCCCTGACTGTCGTTATGACGAGGATCTGGTGTGTGCAAAACACTTAGAACCATGTAGCAAACTTACCAACAAAAAAAATAATTAACAACAAAAAAACATATCAATTCACGTGTTTTCTATAAATTTAGTATTTTTTTCCAACAACTAAAGGTATATTATTAACAATGTAAAAGAACCAAAAATTACAAATCGACAGTAAAACAAATCGAGCAATGAAAAATACCAAGAATTGGTTAAATGGCGTTTCTTTCTGTATGC
Source organism: Ambrosia trifida (assembly GCA_028751855.1). Taxonomy (NCBI): domain Eukaryota; kingdom Viridiplantae; phylum Streptophyta; class Magnoliopsida; order Asterales; family Asteraceae; genus Ambrosia; species Ambrosia trifida. The sequence continues at coordinate 128,222,131 of CM054128.1, read as the reverse complement.
GAAAGCTATGAACTTTGTTGTGGTTTGCATCATGAGTAACCTAGACATGTCAAGTAATGATATTATTAAGATGAGTTTTTTGAAAAGTAAAACAAGTTGTAATAAGTTTATAAGAAGGCAATGACTACAAATGAGTATTTAAGAGTAATGAAATGAGTTTTATTGGGTGTTATGATTGTAAGTTACATCTTGAGAGACATATAAAGTGTGTATTACACACATATACAATGTGCATAATATGTTATACATGAGGGGTAAAAAGGGTAGAAAATGATAAAAATATAGAGATTTGTAAAGAGTCTTTTCATATGTCATCTTAAAATAAAGATGATTTTACCCTTTTGCCCATCTAGAATGTATTATATAGTAGTATAGATATAGATATAGATAGATATAGATTACTTATAGTATAATGCTTGTTGAAGTAATTTAGGGGGTAAAATTGTCTTTCTACCCGACTATTAAATTGTTGAAGAAATTAATTTAAACATAATTATAAAATTGATGAAGAAATTAACAATAATGTGGTGACTCTTTACATTCATAACCTCCATGTATTTATTATGTTTGTATCAATGTTATAGTCTTATAAATATTATTTGGTATCTAAATAATGGGGTGACTCAATAGAATCAATATTGGCGGGAACCATTTTACACCAACTCTAAATTTTGCTCCATATCCCAAAAGTGAATCCACACCTGACAAAAAGATGGTCGGCCGACTCCTCATCAGTGTTGCACAACTGACAGGACTTATCCGCAACAATCTAACTGTACATATAGATATTTAAAAAAACATTAACAAAAAACAAAAGCATACAGAAATAAATAAATGTGAGTGTACGTATATATAAGAATATACTTAGCATACAAATTAATAATATAAAGAAGAGTTAATTGCCAAAATAGCCCCTGAGTTTTGCCCTAAATTGCTTGTTTGGTCACAAAACTTGATTTTTTTGCCAAAATGGCCCTTCACAGATCGAAAATTGCCAAAATAGTCCATATTTAACTGAGTATTGAAAGTCAGTTAAGTAGTCTCAGGGGCAATTTCGTCCTTTATGTCCTCAGGGGCAAAAATGGCAATTAATGGAAAGTTATAAAAAAAAATAAAAATCAAAAACGTTTTTTCGAACACGTTTTTTTTCGAACACGGTTTTTTTTTTCGAACTCGTTTTTTTCGAACACGTTTTTTTTCCGAACACGTTTTTTTTCGAACACGGTTTTTTTTTCGAACTCGTTTTTTTCGAACACGTTTTTTTTCCGAACACGTTTTTTTTCGAACTCGTTTTTTTCGAACACGTTTTTTTTCAAACACGTTTTTTTCGAACACGTTTTTTTTCGAACACGTTTTTTTTCGAACACGTTTTTTTTTTCAAACACGTTTTTTTCATCGACTTGCTGGACACGAGCTATTTTAAAAGTACTATTTCCAACTTATCAAAGAAACTAGATAACGGCCAATACGAAACTTTCGTATTCCATTTTTCTGTTTTTATAAACGATGTTATCATCGACTCTAGCTTTGGTGGACCACTGATCAGCTGATCCCAAGTCCACCACCACATGGTAAATTTGAACCAGAAGCGGATTAATTACTTTGAACCAGAAATACGAACAAGATCTAACATACATGATTATGGGTCAGAAAAGATCATATGCAGAATCAACCATAAAATGCCCAAATGATGCATGATCAATTAGGAATCAAACTATAGCACATCTCATCAGTACTCAGACACAATACTAAAAAAACTTAATACCAAATTTCAATGCATTATACAAAATCGTAACTCATGCCGTGGAAAATTATGAATCAGAAAAGATTGATTACAAGCAGAATCAACCCATAAAATGTCCAAATAATGCATGATTACACTTAAACACAATAAAATAATAAACTTTCCAGATTATAAGCCATATAAAAAACAAGATTTACCTCTTGGCTTGGATATTGTACCTTGCTCTGTTTTAGCTCGGAGAAAATAGCATGGCGACAATTGTTGTTCTTTTTACTTGATTTGTAACAATGAAATGAACAAATAGAATGGAATTAAGTGATCAGAGTAAATACAATTTTCGAACTCGTTTTTTTTTTCGAACTCGTTTTTTTTCGAACACGTGTTTGAAAAGAAAAAACGTGTTCGAAAAAAACGAGTTCGAAAAAAAAAGTGTTCGAAAAAAAAACGTGTTCGAAAAAAAAAACGTGTTCGAAAAAATGTGTTCGAAAAAATGTTTTTGAATTTTATTTTTTTATAACTTTCCATTAATTGCCATTTTGGCCCCTGAGGACATAAAAAACGAAATTGTCCCTGAGACTACTTAACTGACTTTCAATACTGAGTTAAATATGAACCATTTTGGCAATTTTCAATCTGTGAAGAGCCATTTTGGCAAAAAAATCAAGTTTTGTGACCAAACAAGCAATTTGGAGGCAAACCTCAGGAGCCATTTTAGCAATTAACTCTATAAAGAAACTAGCTCTTTAACCGCCCGTGTTTTGAGAGTGGATAAGTGTATGTGCAGAAAGTAGTCAATAAATCTAAGCTGACATTGTTTGGCCTTAAAAAACATACGAGGTGTAACATGTCATTAGGATCAAGTCGCATTAGTCCCTATGATTGATTGTTTGCACCTTTCTATCATACTTATACCATGACCAAGAAAATGAAACAATGCTAAAATTCTTGCTTCCAATTTGTTTAAGCAAACTACCAAAGGCAAATATGTGCACACATCTTAGTCTTTTGCTTCATATTAGAATGTTAGTATACATCTTACCGTTCATTAAAAAAAAAGAAGAATGTTAGTATACAGATGCTAATTGCACTTTTGTATGTATAGCGGAATTAGAACTAAATCAACAATCTTCTTGGATAAATTACCTCCATTGCATCATTGTTATTCCCCTATGTGAGAAACCCGATGAGTTCCGATCCGGGGCCGGCCTCACAGCCGTGCCTGCGGTTGCCCAGTCTCAATTTCTCGATGGGTGCTATCTTGACAATCATAAAAAAGTAAAATGAAATAAATCCACATGTAGCATGTTGAAGGACAATATAAGTAAACGTGTGAAATTAAATCATCCAGATTTCATGGCTTACTGTGTAACTAGGGCTGTTCAAGTCGCTTAGCTCTCACCGATCGCCCGTGGCTCGCTTGGAATTTGCTCGGAATATGCTCGCTCGATTTATCGCTCGGTTGTAAACGAGCTAATCGGCTCGGTTCGGTTTGTAAACGAGTCAAGCACGAGCAAAGGTCCGCTCGGCTCGGTTCAGCTCGATATAATTTTTATTAATTTATTATATATATATATAATTATATATATACACATTATGGTTTAGAATCATGTACAAAACCTATTATTTGTGAGAAGGGTGAGAAGCAATGGAGTGGTGACATGTGGCAGCCGAAATTATTAATTAAAAGGGCATCAATGTAATTTGCTTCTTAATCTTATTTTTAGAGATATTTTTGCAATTAAGGTTGTTATTAATTTAGAGTTTTTTTAGGGATATTTTTTCCAATGTCAAAGAATCATCTTGAATTGTTATAAAATATCCACTGCACATCGTCATTCATCTTTCATTTAGAATAATTCTCTAAATCTCATACTGGTGTGTTTTATATTCATGTTAAGCAAAAAATGCAAAACACGTTGTGTTTTATACTAAATCCTTTTTTGTTAAGAACATTCAACATAAAACACATCATTTGTTAACAACCCAAATAAACGATGAGTACAAATTCAATTGTGTTTTACGTTCATACCAGTGTGTTTTATCACCATATTTTTGAACTTTATGTTTTAACAATCTCGTGTGTTTTATCATCATCTTCTCCATAATGCAGTGTGTTTTATCTTCATCATACACAATCAGTAACACATTCAAAAAACACAACTATACATACATTTAAAATGTGTTTTAAATTCAAAAAACACTAAACCACACAAAAATCCTTTGAACATAAAACCCAACAATATGAATGTTGTTTAAAATAATCCACCATAAAACACACCGATCCATTATCACCTCATGTCGTCTTCATCTTCATCCCTAAAAAAACACTCTGATTATTTATGTTTGTGATGGTGGTTGTCGAATGATGGTTCGGTTGATGGTGGTGGTTTGTGGTGGTTGATGGCGGTTGTGTAGGTGGCGCAGGGAGAAAGAGAGGAGAAAGAGAGAGAAAGAGAGAGAGAGAGAGAGAGAGGTGAGAGACACTTAAAGGTGAATTAAATGGAAGACTTAAATAGGTAGATTGAATTTGGTAGGCCTTCCATATTTTTAATTAGACCCTTTAAATGTGAATTAAATGTAGGGTGTGTTTTACCATTATACCCTTAAGGAGCCTAATTAGTTCTCATTAAATCTAAACCATTGATTAAGATGATCTAATGGTCCAAAACACTTCTTACCCTTCTCACACAAAACACACTTTGCACAGGATCTCGACCCTACACATTATTTACAATTATATATATAATTTTATACACACCACATTATTGGGTTTGACTCAATATATGCATATACACAATTATATTTATTGTTACTTGCTTAGTCAACCCAATGATATCTTAAAACTAAGTTTAATTGTAAAACCCTAAGTCGTGAAAAAAAAATGCTTGACTTCTTATTCCCATTAGTTGTCCGCCATCAATTGTCTCTCGCTATCAACCTACGCAACAATGCGACAATTGTTCTCTGTAGTATGTTCATTGCCTCACCGGCCTCAACCTGAGCCTCATTATCGGACAACCAGACCTCAGACATGGTGTCATTCTTGGATGGTCGAACCTCAATCATCACTAGACAGCGAGAATATTAAAGGAAACATCCCAAATTTATGGTTTTCCGAAAAACTCGTCGCTCGCTTGAAAAAGGCGCGCTCAAACAAATGCTTGCTTGGTTTCCGACTTGGTTGTAAACGAGCTGATCGGCTCGGTTCGGTTTATAAACGAGTCAAGCACGAGCAAAGGTCCACTTGATTCGACTCAGCTCATGAATAACCCTATAAGCTATATGTAACTATGCATGACACTATTAAAAAAAAAAAAAAAAAAAAAAAAAAAAAAAAAAAAACCTTGCTACATAGCAACAATCAAATAACCACGTCAAAAGTTACCAAATTCAACATAAAACAAAATGTTGCATTACGTGCACCTTAATGTATGAAGGCTTAACGTTTCGATAGTAAGCAATGCACTACCTTTTGGTAGGGGTGTTCAAAACCGGATAATCTGGTTTTTGGATATCCGAATATCGGATATCCAAAAAATTTCGGATATCCAAAATTTCGGATTCGAATACGGACTATCCAACGGATATCCGAATCTAAAAAAAACATAAAAAACAATTTCCTGCTTATATTAAAACCAAACCAAACCTGCTTAATTCAAAGATCCAAACTAACATAAACAATCAAACAATTCAAAGTATCAAATTCAAAACAAACACAAAGATAAATCAGACGAAAACAATACTTTAATCAATGGATCTAATTCTATATGATTTTGATGTTGTACTATTAAAATTACACAAGCTAATAATAAGTAATACCCGTAATATAGTTATGATTTTATATAATAAACAGAAAAGAAAAAAGGAAAGGATTTGTTCGTGGTTTTATATTCAGAAACAAATGAAAGGATTTGTTGATGGTCGATGGCTTTATATTTGTCGATAGTCGATGGCCGATAATGAAACATAAAAAATAACTTATAGATCTACTTGATGTTGGAAGGGATGTTAGAGGATGGAGGGTGGCTGCCTGGTTGGTGGGAGAAGAAGTTGGTCAGGAATAGGATGGATGCGCAAGGAGGAGACAGGGAATGGATGCGCAAACTTTGTATATATAATTATATAATTTATATATTTTTTTATTTCTTTAAGATTTCGGATTCGGATATTTCGGATATCCGAAAATTTGCAAAAGTCATATCCTAATCCGAATTCGAAATTTCGGATATTTTGGATACGGATTGTCGGATATTTCGGATTCTAATTCGGATTCAGATGTTTTTGAACACCCTTACCATTTGGGGACCTAAGGCTTAACGGCATGACCACTCCCTTTCTCTTTGCCACCTGGGCGTTGCTCACCTTGATATGGGAAAACCTACGGGCGTCACTTTTATGTGTTTTTAATGGTGTATTTTGATTGGTTGTTTTTTTGCTCTTACACTCTATCCCCATCCTCTCATTTTTCTCATGTGGAAGGAAAAAAAAAAAACCCCTTTGCCTATGTGGCACCTACATGGTGTTATGGTGTCACTCCATGTAGTCAGGAATTTCATACTTATGAAAAGGATTTTGTTCACTAATAAAAATTTTGGACTATAATATAATATGATGAACAATATCTAAATAACATAACATTTTCGAAATTTAACAACTTAAAAGGGAATAAATCCATGTTTATGTTTACAACATCCTATTAAGGAAATGAAAGCCAAAGAAGATGCAAACACCATTTAAGAAATAGCTTGGACTTTTTACATGTATCACTTTTTTCGTATAAATTTTCTGAATTAACCTAGTAAATGTTGTCTTTGTTATGCTTAGCCATGGATAGAGTGAAGTATATCAGTATGATGGATCCTATGCTTGACCTGTTAAAAGTGTGTATACATGAAATGTTAGTTTACAAAACGGTATAAAATGTGTAAATAAATAACGTGTCAAAATGCGTAAATATATGGATGCCAAACACAAAATTAGCAAAGAGTTTAGACTAAAGGGTGTGGAGGGCCGGCAAGGGCCGGCTAGCCTATGCCGCCACGGGCAACACCGCCCCCAGGGCCGGCAACGGTATCACCGGCATGCCCAGGCCCTCTTTGCTGGGCCATTTGTGTGCATTGGGATTGAGAAAGGGACGTTGTACAACGGGTATATTACCGTTTAAAAAAAAGGTTTTTTTAAATATTATAAATACCAAACCTATAACCCATTTTTAACACCACAATTTTATAACTCTACAACTTTTATACAATACTCTCTATATTTTTGCCATGGATCCCTACCAAAACAACCCAAACCCGAATCAAACCCCACAACGTAATTAAAATAACCCGAATCCAAACCCGTTCACGGCACCGGCTTACACGATGCCAATCAATCCAAGTTGGACTACATTTTCGGGTTTCCAACAAAGTCCCAACCCTTTCACCCAATATTCTCAAATGCACCAAAGTCCCACTACTTTTAACCAATTTAGCCAAATGCAAATGCACCATAATCCTCAATCTTTCACCCAACTTTTGCGAACTCCGCCATTCCATCCATCTCTACAAACACAACCGTCAAACAACCATAGCGACAACCCATTTTTGAACCCGAAGAAGAAGAAGATGAGATAGAGGAGCTTGTGCCCGAAACACAAGTCAAACCTTCAAAGGGGAAGGGTAAAAAAAAAAGAAAAGTCAAGCTAAAGACATTGAAACGACCTCGTCAAAAAGGCCATGGACGAAAATGGAAGAAGAAGCGTTAGCGAAGGCATATATGGCTACTTCAAAAGATCTCATAGTTGGTAAAAAAAAAATTCTTACAATACGTCTTACATTTTTTTTAGTGCTCTAATATACGTTTTATTTAAATATGTAGGGACTAATCAAACGGGAGATAGTTTATACATCGGAGTAGGAAAGAAATTCCACGCATTAATGGAGCAACCAGAATATCGCAAGTTCGAGTCCCTAAGTTCCAAGTGGAGGAAAATGAATACTACAATCGGCAAGTTCATCCAGTTTTATAATTCGTTGTTTATGAATCCTCCAAGTGGATGGAACGAGGATATGATTTTCAAAAAGGCGATGCGTAAATATGAAGACAAGTATCGCCAAGTTTTCCCTCACGTTCGTGCGTGGATGGTTTTGAAGACATCTCGGAAATGAGCACCGGTTCCAAACGAGGTTGCAAGCGCCAAACGAACCAAAACTTCGGAGTCAGACGATTTTAGTATGTGAGGCGGGTCTACCGGTCGTTGTCAAATAAATATAAACGACGACCCAGACCTAGAGTTCGAGGAGAATACCGTTCCAGAGGAGCCACGACCCATAGGGAGGGACAAAGCTAAAAAACAAGCGGCTGAAAACAAAAAAGACGCGTCAGGTAGTGGGAGCAGGTCACAGCTGGACGTTTTGGTGGCTGAATTGGCATCCTTCAAAAATACCTTTAGTCAAACTTAAGCAGAAAAGGTAAAATTGAAGGAACGCGAAGTTGAAGAAAAGCTTCGCTTAAAGCAAAAAAAGGTGGAGGAAAGCGTTTGCCAAAAGAATGAAGATAGGCAACCGGAAGAATGGCGAATAATGACAGCGAACATCAACGACTATCCCGAAGAAAACTGTCCCGTGTTGCTCAAGATGAAGGAGAACATCGGAAAAAAAATATAATTCGTAGTATTTTTTTTATTTAAGTGTTCGTTTGGTTTGTATTTTTATTTAAATGTTTGTTTTTTTTTTGTGTGTACGTCGTTTTTTTATTTATTTAAGTCTACATTTTTTTACTTTTAATATTAATATTACAATATTATTTAATTAAAAAAAGAAAAAAAATGTATTAAATAAGGATGGGCCTCCTCCACACTCTTGAAACATTATTTCTATAATAGTCCTACCCCATGCAGAAGGGTATGCCGAAGGGTATGCTTTTCGTTGGTGTTCCGGTGGTGGCGTCAGCCGTGCTAGTGATGCTAATTTGATGGTGGCTTTGTGGCTCGGTGGTCCCTATGGATTCCGGTATCAATTTTCCTACGATAATATTAAAAAGATAAATGAAGTTGACAAAGTTTTAACATTAAAAAAAAAAAAAAAAAAAAGAAGGAAAACCAACTTTTCCACCGCATGCGTATCAAATAATTTAAGGTGCATGTGCAATTGAGATCATATGGATAGGAAGTAGGAACGTATAGGATTTTTTTTTTTTATTCAGTTGTACTTATTTGATTCAACAAAAGAATAAAAAAAAATTAAAAAAATGAAATATTTCATTTAAATAATTACGTTAACAAGTTAATAAGTTGGTTTAACATTAAGGGTTTTATTTAAATGCTTACCCTAATATTATATAAAAGAATTTACATGTAAATAGATCGATAATTAATATGAAAGGTTTTAATTGAATAATTAACATATGGGTAAGACAATTTAGCATGAAAGGTTTGTATTTAGGGAACATCCAATTGGAGAATAATTTGTGTATTTTCTGTGAAGATAGCGAGGACACTGTTGAGAGCATTTTTACAGGTTGTAAATTTTCAACTTTAGTGTGGCAGTTTATAACAAAGTGATGTAGGTTTCCGGTTCTATATATTTGCGACTTAAAGGATCTTACAACTTTATATAAAAACATCAGACTAAATACGACGACAAAGAATATGGTTTAAGGTTTGATGATTAATATGAAAGGTTTTAATTGAATAATTAACATATGGGTAAGACAATTTAGCATGAAAGGTTTGTATTTAGGGAACATCCAATTGGAGAATAATTTGTGCATTTTCTGTGAAGATAGCGAGGAGACTGCTGAGAGCATTTTTGCAGGTTGCAAATTTTCAACATTAGTGTGGCAGTTTATAGCAAAGTGATGTAGGTTTCCGGTTCTATATATTTGCGACTTAAAGGATCTTACAGCTTTATATAAGAACATCAGACTAAATACGACGACAAAGAATATGGTTTAAGGTTTGATGATTAATATGAAAGGTTTTAATTGAATAATTAACATATGGGTAAGACTATTTAGCATGAAAGGTTTGTATTTAGGGAACATCCAATTGGAGAATAATTTGTGCATTTTCTGTGAAGATAGTGAAAAGACTGCTGAGAGCATTTTTACAGGTTGCAAATTTTCAACTTTAGTGTGGCAGTTTATAGCAAAGTGATGTAGGTTTCCGGTTCTATATATTTGCGATTTAAAGGATCTTACAGCTTTATATAAAAACATCAGACTAAATATGGCGACAAAGAATATGGTTTAAGGTTTGATGATTATAAGGTGTTGGAGAATATGGAAGGCTCGGAATGATTACATATTTAATAACAAGAATACAAAAATTGTGGAGGTCAGTTCGGATGTGAAGACGTATGGCTTTTTATAGTACAAACATAGGAATATAAATAGAAATATAAATAGAACATGTATTTGGAAAGAATGCTGTAAATGTGATATGATTTAAGGTTTTGGGCCTCTTGGTCTCCGCCTTAGGAATTAGTTAAAAAATCTATATTTTTAAATGTTCTTATTCGAATCTCGTGATCCAGACCTTGCGTCGCGCCTTGTTCTTTCAAGTGTGTCGGTTCTTTTTAATGAAGTTTAATTTTCAATTAAAAAATGTAAAAATGTCGATTTAGCATGGAATATTTTATTAAGTACATTAACATGTAAATAAGTCGAGTCAACATGAGATGTTTTATTTGAATACATACATTATGACATTATAAAACAAAAGTTTTTATTGATACGTTAACATGTATATATGTCGATTTGACAAAGGCTATAGTTCATAATTACGTTGTAACTAAGTTGTTTTCACTTAAAAGGTTTCATTTAAATAATTAATTATGTTAATATGAAAATATATCGAATTAACATGACTTTTTTTTTTTTTTTAAATAATAGCGTTTGACACGTAAATAAGTTGTTAAGACTACTTCATTAGGCTATCTTCTTTCTGGTCTTCTTTTAACTGTTCTTTTTTATTTTCCTTTTTTTTTGTCCCTGCTAAAATAAAGGGAGAAACTTACCTTTTTTATTTTTTTTTTCTAATCCATTTTTGTATTTTACTAACTTGTTTTAATAGTATCTTAAATTGTATTTGATGCTGTCAATATTCGATTATATTTTGTCAATATTTGAATACATACGCCACGTTTACTATATAAGAGTGTTAGGTACTAATTAATTGTTTATCTACTCTCAAAACAGTATTTTTAGTAGTTAACCTAACTATAAAGTCTTACCTTGATGGTCCATCTTACATGTAATATAATATGTTTTTTTGTTAACATTATATTTTTGTTTTTTAGTAATAAATATCTGTATAACCAACCACTCGTTTAAAATATCAACTTTTTGTAAAACAAAGTTTTAAAGAAAACTCTGTTTTCCTCCTAGCCTCTTGCATGTTATTATGAAAATAATAATATATATTTTTCTTTTTAAATGTAATGGATCTATCTTTTTTAAGTAATTTGAATTTTAACGGGAATATATATATATAAAAAAAAAGGAGAAAAGCCTCACCTTTGGGTGAAAAGATAGCATCTCTCTCATTGCCAACGCATGGATTACTCATTTTCTTCTCTTCTCCTTTTCTTGATAAACTCCTTAGCAACTAATAATTACAAAAATAAAATGATAAAAAGTATATTTGAGAAAAAATGAAATATAAAATGTATTAAAACTGTTGCAAGTTATTAACTTTTGTCCAACCTTAATACTTTATCATGCCAAGTTAAATTTTTAACCGAGCAGTTTAACCACAATTTGAAAATTGACAACCGATTGGTTGTATCAACCAGAACAGCTAAAACAGTTTAGTTGCTACTGTTGAAACTAACCTTTTTATATGTTTTTTAAGTTAAATTGTTAGTTTCAGTCAAAAATTTAAAATAACAAAGATGATTCACCAATAGTTAATAGTGTATACACGTAAATTCTTATTAACAAAACAAAAATCCGTTAAACGACCGATTTGGTCTACAGGAAATGTTACATGATCCAAACCGCGTAAATTCATTTTTTTTTAACGGTAACTCACACACCCCATAACTCATAAGCTTAAACCCTCAACCAAATCGAAAGAACATCTTTCATAACACACCTTTAAAAACAGTTAAGTCATGGACCAAAGCGTCGAACTCTCTGTAGCAAACAGTATGCTTCGATTTCAATATATACGAAAAACACTACGATTTTTCGCCTGTGTGTATATATAAAATCATAAAATATTTTCAAAGAAAACTAATATAAAAAATAGCACACATTAAATAAGAAACTTACATGGAATCTTGAATTATGTGTAGTATCTTTACTAGTAAGATGAGAGAAAGCTTCCATGTCCACTTGAAAGCTATCAGATTTCATGTTCAAATCCTCATTACAAACAGAAATTTCTTGAGTACCCTTCTCACAAGACCATAAATACCCAATATCCGTTGACTCCATTAAAGTCAAACTTCACACATTCTCAACTTTCCCTATCCAACTGCTGCACCTTCCTTCATTATATAATAACCAACCTTCCTTTATTTGATCTGTGAACATATTATAACCAAAAACATCTAGTCAACCCAATTCGCGAAAAAATATAAAGCTTTCGATATAAGTTAGACAATTTTTTGTGAATCATAAAAAAGAAAACCCATGATTTGTTTTTTAGTAATGTTGATAACCAACCTTTTTTATGTTTTTATCCGTGGCGGGGCTTGACAGTGTTTGGAGGCAGCAGAAAGTGATGGGGTGGTAGAACAGAGAATGTAAAGGAATAAGAAGAGGATTTGAAAGGGAGAAGACAGGGATAGGAGATGAAGGTATGTGTGATAAGGTATGTCTGGTCAGATATGTATGTTTTACGTTGTTTGGGCTTTATGGCATCATAACTATCTTTATACTTTATCATAAATGTTTTATAAGTCGTATAAAGCTGTGAAAAAGATTCGGTTATACGTTAAAATATATGTTATTTTTATTACATGTTAGTATGTTATATGCATGGTTAATATATTAGCCTTTTCAAACCCACACTTTTTAATCCGTAAAGTTGTACTAAATTTGTATGAAAATTTATTTATGACAAGTTCAATTTTTTTAATTATTTTCTCAATATTATCTAGTAACTTTATAATATATATATTTTTTGCTTTATACATTCACTTTCCTTATTAAATATTTGATTTTATAGATTGTCATCGTTTATTTTTTATTTATTTATTTTTTTTGTTAAAATGTGCTTATATGTTAACTTTTCGTTTGGGCTATCAATAAAATATAAAGCTTAATATAATAAAAATCACATAAGCTATGCTTAGATTGATAAATAGTTTTTAATACTTCAGTCCTCAAAACACATATCGTTGTCACAAAAACTAAAGACAAAATACATAGACTATTTTATTTTGAATGTTTAAAACACGGGTAATGTATATGTCCACTATATGTGTACCAAAATTTGCCTTACGTGTATATTATACATACACATATATAATGTAGGGTTAATGAGACAAACTTTTTTTTAAAAGGATTTAAATAATCCTAACTATGAGCAATTGATCATCTCTAGTCTTAACTAATGAAATGTGTGGTGGGCTGGCGGGTCCCACCTTTTAAGATATTAGCCACCAACGGACTATGGCTAACAGAAATGTAACCAGTAATCTAAATGGAACAAATTCATTTTAGTCATAGTCTATTGGTGGCCAATATGTTAAAAGGTGAAATGGTCTGCACATATTTCGTTAGTTGGAATCAACAACGGGTAATGGCTGATAGCTGGGGGTTATTTAAATCCATTACTTCTAAAGACAATATCAATATATTTTTGCAAAATATATTTAAATCCTATGACTTTCCAATGTGAATGTTGTGGATTCAATTGTCGCCTAAAGTAAAATGTAGCTCGATTGAACCAGAGGTTTTACCAAAGTGTCTTTCGACCGTAGGTTTCCTCTACAATGGTGGCATGGCTAGTCACTGGCGTCTGCGCTCACGGGAGTGAGTTGCGTTTTGTTATTGGATTTGTCCGGGTGATTGAGCTTTTGTTGTTGTTCAAAAAAATTAAAATATATAAAGGGAAATTGATAAATCCCAAATCTTTTTATGAAAACTGTTAATTTGATTGATAAAGTTTCTTAATATCTAGGATCAAATATACTTTCTTGAGAAAGTATATTGTACAAAGGACCTTAAAATATAAAGTTTAAGAAGGAACAATAGTCATACACGTGGATGACGGTTATTTTGATCACCTCGTATTTAATTTTCCAGCATAGGAGTAGAATAGACCTTTTCGTCATTTTTGAAATTATGTTCCATTCATTTTATTCTTATTTGAAATTCAAAAATTACAAAATACAAAACCCTAATACTGCGTTAAAAAGTCAAATTAAATTATATTCATTTATGTACTTTCTAATTATGAAGTTGAAGAAGATGAGCAATCAAAGAAATCTAGACATGTAAAACGACCCATCAATTGAATATGTTTTCGAAGGTATTTTTGAATCATAGTGTTCTAGCCGTAAATATTAAACCTAATCGTTTTCATTAGTTCTTTGATTTGTTTTTGTATCCAGATGTTTTAATTGTCTCAATTTTACAAGATTCAAAATCGTGTGCCGTGAAGTGATGTTTGAAGATTATTGAAGTGTTTAGGGGTTAGGATCGTACTGTATCATTTTTTATTGTATCTGCGTTTTATTATAATAATACATGTGTCTTTTATATTACAGTGATGATATGTTATTTTTGTTATTTTCAACTCCTTTATTGAATTTATATTTAAATTTGTTCTTGCGTTTAAGTTGGTTTTGTACTTGCGTTTATTAATATTTTGTATACAACTTATAGTTTAAGGCCTTTTAACATTAATCTTATTGTTAATTAAACTTGCGTTCTAGTATTATGTTATTATGAACCTGTTGTATTGAATTTATATTTAAATTGACCTTGCGTTTAAGTAGAATTTTTTACTTGCGTTTCTTAATATGTTGTATACAACTTATATTTTGAGTACTTTTAACATTATTCTTATTGTTAACTGAACTTGCGTTTTATTAGTTAATACTTGCGTTTGTATATGCATTGATTGTATATGTAAATAGAAGTTGCATTTTGATTAGAATTATACCTGCATTTAATCAGTAATAGTTGCATTTGTGTTCTGTCACACTGATGATATTTCTTGTTTGTTATTTCTAACTTGCTTTTGATTAATTATATACTTGCGTTTAATTTTTAATTGTGACATTTCATACACAATCATAAAAAAGAAGTCAAAATTAGCCAAAATATTATAACATTTCATTACAGTAAAACTTGACAAAATTACAGATATCAACCTTTATGTTTGGCCAAAATTGCAGGTTCCAACCTTTATGTTCCATTTGCACCCAAATCAACATTTACCTATTGATTTTACTATAGGTTCCAACCTTTGTGACTAACTCCGTTAATTTTCTTAGTTAAGTCCCCTCACGTGCATATCATGTGAGGGTATATTTGTCATTTCCCACTCATTCTTTTTAAAACCCCAAATAAATATCAAATTATTATATATTTATATGAAGCTGCAACAGATACAGATGATTATTATCTTTGTCATCTCTCCTCTTTCTTTTTGCATCAATTCACGTCTCTCTTCCCCCCCCCCCCCCAAATCTCCCTGTGTGTGTGTGTGTTGTTGTAAGGGTGGTGGTTAACTCAACTCCTTCAACCTCTAACCAACTTACACCTCCAACTTCGCACCAAATCAAGCCTTCAATCATCTCATACAACAATACATCTACAGATTTGGAGGCAAAATTAAGCAACAATCGAAAGAAATCTGTAGCCGAACAACTAATCAAGTGTTTATTTTAGATGATCCCTTTAACCTATTCCATGAAAGGACACATAGAAAACCATTCTATTATTTTATTAAGCTTAATCAGGTGTTGAATCAAGTGTTTATTGTAGGTGCATTAGTGAAGTCGAGCGGGGGGTGGGCTAGGTAGAGGTAGAGGGGGTCGACGGTGAATTTTGGTAGTCGCATGCGGTGAATATTGGTAGTTGCAGGTGGTTCACGGTTGGATTGGGGGGTGTTGAGTAGAGGTTATGGAGGTGGGGGTCGCATAGGTGGTTAGGTTTGCAGGTTGTAGAGGAGGACTCCGATCGTGACCCTTCTAATGATGGGTCTGTTTTCTTGTTCGTTTGTGTGCATGTTTTTTTATGTGATCTTGAGAACAAATGAAGACAGAAAATTTTCGCGAGTTCAAGAAGACGATGGTGCGTGTTGTAGAGGGATTGAAGGTGTTGAGTTATAGGGTACTGCTGTGAAATGGGGTTCAGATTATAAGGTTAATACGTCGGTTGAGTGTTGTAATGCTTGTAGGGAGATGTGTAATAGGAAAGATGGGCCTTGTTTGGGTTATTCTTGGGTGTTCTGTGTCAATCTTGAGGGTTTTGGGTCAAAATTCGGCAAAGTTAGTTGCTATTTTGACCTTTTGATCTTTGCCTTTTGAGAATTTAGTTAATTGTTCGGTTAAGTTGTATTTTTTAACATTCTGTTAGTGTGAAAAGAATTGGAAAATTGAATTGAATTTGATTTCATTAAAAGCATTTTTGCAGCCATAGTTGATTTATATTATGTGTAAAGTAAAGATTTTATATTTAGGTTTCGATGGTGGGTGCAGTTCTGGGTGGGTGTTGTGATGGATAAGTGAAGAATAAGGGTTTGTATTTCTTTTATTTTTTTATTTTTTAATTTTTTTTCTTTTAACACAAGCAGGGGATGTGAAAAGACCAAACTACCCTCACATGACATGACTTGCATGTGAGGGACTTAACCAAGAAAATTAACAGAGTTAGTCATATAGGTTGGAATCTGTAGTAAAATCAATAGGTAAATGTTGATTTGGGTGAAAATGGAACATAATGGTCAGTGTAACGCCCCAAAACCCTGTTTCGCTTAATAATGCCATTAGGCGCAATTAGCAAAACAATAAATTGAGGTTTTGACAGTAAGGACAAGGGTTACTTTTGTCATACCCTGCTTAGGCGGAAACACGGGAGTGCAACGACCGAAATGTTTTCATGCACACGGTTCAAGCAATACACATTTATTTAAAATAGTACCACCATAAAAGATGGAATTTGTCCTGAATTTATTGAAGGTTAACCATAGTGTAAACACATGAACATTGTCTTATGGAAATTGGAAAAATAACATTTTGAAGCTGACAAAAGCCATCAAAGTGATACCACGGTATGCATGCTCGAACCCTTCCCTCAATCCTCTGTAGCTGTTGGGTATGCTGACCTGGAGAAGAACAAATAATTGAAAAACCAAAATATACTAACAGTTGATCCATATTAATAAACAACATTTACAACATACTCCTCCCAAAAGACTGTTGACCCTAACAACTGTTCTACCCAAACAACTGTTGTGACAACTGCTGCTACTAAAGGACTGTTGGATAACAGCTGATAGAGAACAACTGCTGACTAAAGGTCTGATGAAGAACAACTGCTGATCTAGTACTGAAGACTAAAGGTCTGTTGAAGCCAACAACACTTAGGCTCCAACAGATGATACAGGACCATCAGAGTTTTCCTCAACAGTAGTTTACCTTATAGTGTTTTACAATGTAACAGTAGTTTGTATATAGCAGATGTTTTATGTTGTTATTCTGTTAGAGGTCACTATCTTAGGTGACGTCAGCTTAGATTATCAGTGATTTAGTTTTGTCTATAAATAGAACAGTGCCTGTACTGTTCTATTCATCACTCACAACATTCTCTCAAGAAAAACAATCGCTGAGTGATCAGCCTGAGGGGGAGTACTTGTACAATTGACTGTAATCATTCAATATTATGAAAGCATTCGATTAGAAAACATTTACTCTCTTGTTTTGATTATAGTTTATTATTCCGCTGCACTTTCCATTTATATTCACTTCATTCTTCTCATCTTTGTTTAAACGTATCAAAACAATCAAACTCAGATCCTAACAATTGGTATCAGAGCTTGGTCAATTAAATTCGATCTAACCAATCAATTTAATATAAACAGATCAGCTCACAATTATTAATATCGTTTGTTTGTCGGATTGAAAACAGAGTAATAGTTTTTCTTCGTTTCAACCGTTTTTAAACAGACTTTGTTTTCGAAAAATTTAGAGAATGGCTTCAATCAATCACGATCCACACAACACTGGCACGAACAACAAGCCACCGATGCTTGTCAGATCTGAATACAATATCTGGCAACGTCGGATGAGCCATGTTCTAGCTCAACAGAACACTAGGTGTTGGAAGTCGGTTATCTTCGGACCACATGTTCCGATGGTGCCGAGTACCGAAGATCCCAAGGTTCAGGAGCCTAAGAAACTTGAAAACTACTCTGACCAGGATTTTCAGAAAATTGAGTTAGATGCTAAGGCCTTCAGTATTGTGGCCATGGCTCTACCCAATGATATATATGCTGGGCTGTTACACTGTAACAGTGCAAAGGAGTGGTGGGATGCACTGAAAGAACAATTTGGTGGGACTGAAGAGGTTATTGAAAACAACTGTGAAACACTTAACCAACAATATGAAAGATTTAGTCACGTTAAGGGAGAGTCATTAACTCAACAATTTGAGAGGTTTAACTGTCTCATTAGTGAACTAAAACTGGTTGGTCTAACTTACCCTCATTCAACTTTGAACCATAGGTTTTTAAGATCATTACCAAATAAATGGGACACTATTGCTATAGTTATGAGAAACTCAATTGGATTCAAGGACCTATCACTGACCCAGCTTCATTGTAAGCTCTTGACCTATGAAATAGAGCTTAACTAGAAAAAAAGCTCCAGGACTCTGGAAAAGTGTCTGATGACTATGTATTTGGTAATACAACACTTTTGGGTCATGATGAGGTGCCTGGTAATAGTAAGGATCAGAGTTATGATCATTTCATTGACATAACTTCAGGTTTTAACTCAGGTTTCAACTATGATTCTTATTCACCAAACTATGCTTTTACAGCAAGTGGTGGTGATATCCAGGCATCTGATAACATATCCTTTAAGTATGATGACCTAAAATACTTTGACCTTAATGATTTGGAAGAAATGGACATTATGCACCAATTGGCCCTTCTCAGTGTAAGAACTAACAATTTTTACAAGAAAACTGGGAGAAGGTTTCCAGGGTTAACTGGCAGGTCAAAAGTGGGGTTGGATAAATCAAAGATAAAGTGTTATAAATGTCATAGACTTGGTCATTTTGCTAGGGAAAGTAGGAGTCAACATGGTATACCTATGATTACCTATCCAAATCAAAGGCCACAGACCAACACTTATCAAAGTTCCTATAATACCCCTGGACCAAATGTGCAAAACACTGCTCATTTTGCACAGTCCTCAAACACTGTTCCTATCCAGTTTGTCCAAACCACTGTTCCTCAGATTCACTATATGCAAACCCCTGTTGCTCAGGCACCTGTGCCAATGACTGCTGCTCCACCCTTTGCTCCTGCAGAGACCAGTCAACAGACTTTCTTCACACAAGGCTTTGTTGATTGGAGCAGTCTACCAAATGAGTTGATAGATGAAAATTTTGCACTAGTTGCCAAAGCTGAAAATGAACCAGAAAATTTCTGTTTCATGGCTATGGTAGAAGAGGTTGATAATGAGGAAGTGGTAACTGAATCTGTTGTTATGACTGATGATATTGTTGATGAGGTAGTTGCAGGTGAAAAATCTGAAGAAGAGGTTGTGAGTCTCTCAGATCCCTGGGGTGCATCTGATGATTGTGAGTGCAAGTGTGATTGTGCATTGATGGCTACTACTAAGGTATCTCCTCAAATCCTTAAAGATTTGTGTTCTGACAAATGTGTAATATCATTTGCTAACATCAAAGAGGTAAATGAAAACCTTAGAAAGAAAATTTTAGATGATGAAGTTAAATTTGAGAAACTTTCAAAAGAGTTAAAAACAAATTTGACTGAAAAAGAATCTGAAATAAGCAGCTTAAAACATGAAGCAACTATAACCAAAGACCAGCTACAAACTATGATAACTAAATATCATAGTTGCAAAAGTGAGCTTGAGTCCACCCAAGTTGAATGTTAGAAATGGGTGGAATCATGTAAAGGTTTTGAGATGCTACTCAACAAACAAACCAAAAGTCATGTGAAGTTTGGGTTTGGTTTTGAAACCACTGTTCCAGCTTTTGAAAACACTGACAAAAGGGATCAAAAGTTAGTTGAGGTAGTACCAACTAATTTGAAGGGTCAAGAGATTAAAATCCCTTAACCAAAAAGCAAGAAAATTGTTCTTGAAAAACCAGAAGGTTCCTCATCATTCACTGAACTTGAAAAATATGAATTTAAACCTACTTGGTCTGATGAGTGTGATATTCTTGAGAACTTCAAACCAGTTGATTTCAAAACTCCTGATGGGAAGACAGCACCACAGGCAAAGGTCATTCCCTTAAAAAACCTTCCAACTGATGCTCAAACATCTGTTGAGAAGAAGGTTGAAAAAGGGAAAAAGAAAGAAAAGTCTGTCCACTTGTTCTGTGATTTCTGTGAAAAGAAGAATCATGTTACTAAAAACTGTTTTCTTCAAAAAGCATATGATATCAACAAAGGAACAAGTGTATGTGATTCCAAGGCCACATGCTCAATATGTGGTAAAAAGAATCACAAAACCAAAGAGTGTCTGTATCTCAAAAATTTTGATTTCAAAATACAAGAGTACAAGGCTAAAACTATTGCAAGTCAAGTGGTGAGTACTTCAAAAGGAAAGCCCAAACAGACTTTTACACCAGTCCAAACATCTGTTACCAAAAGTCTTGAAACATCTGCTCCCAGGGATGTCCAAGTAACAGATGCTCCACCCACAAGCAAGTACCCAAGAGGATATGGACAACCACCATGTCATAGTCTGTCACATGTTTATGAAGAACCAAAAAGACATTATAAACCAAGAGTGAACAGAAATCCCTATGGGTATTATCATCTGTCAGGAAGTGATCAAACAACTGTTGCCCCAAGTGTTGACATTCAAGCACTGGCAAATGGTCAACAACAGTTGTTGAACTTGCTTCAAAAACTAGTTCAAACCACTGATCACCTTCCCAAGCTTGAGGCTGAAAAGTCTGTGGACCCATCCAAAGCCAACTTGGCTTTGGACACTCACCAAAACTAATTCATTACTGTACAGGGAGCTTCTGCTTGTTTAGATAGTCTTTGGTATGTAGATAGTGGAGGCTCCAGGCACATGACAGGATGTAGAGCCCTTCTTCTAGACTTCTTAGCTCATGGAGGGGGTGATATATCCTTTGGTAATTATTCAAAAGGTAAGGTGTTGGGTTCAGGGACTATTCAGGCTGGGAAACTCAAGTTTGAAAATGTCAATCTTATTGATAATCTTAAATTTAATCTTCTTAGTGTTTAACAAATGAGTGACAAAGGTTATGGCTCATTCTTCACTAAGAAAACTTGTAAGATTATTGGGCCAGAAGTGGTGAAAAAGATTGACACCATCATTGCTAAGAGCAAAGCACAACTTGTTGCTCATAGGAGTGGCAATGTGTATGTAGTTGATATGTTGAAGGATAATCCTATGGCAAATGTCTGTTTGTTTTCTGCTGCCTCCACAAAGGAGACAGAATTGTGGCATAGGAGACTGGGTCATACCAACCTTCAAACTATCAACTCTCTCTCCAAACAAAGCCTTGTCAAAGGTTTACCATCAAAAGAATTCAAATGTGATGAGCATTGTGTTTCCTGCTTAAAAGGAAAATAGCATAAAAGCTCTTACAAATCCATTGATGAGTCCAAAACAAGCCAATGTCTAGAATTGCACATGGACTTGTTTGGCCCAGTTAAAATCATGAGTCTAAGAAGAAAGAGATTTTGTCTTGTCATAGTTGATGATTTTTCTAGGTTTACATGGACTTACTTTTTACACTCTAAGGATGAGACTGCAGGTATCTTGAAGGACTTTGTCACCAAAGTTGAAAAGCAATATGACTTGCCAGTAAAAGTCTTTAGAAGTGACAATGGAACAGAGTTTAAAAATAAGGAGTTGGATGACTTCTGTGTGTCAAAAGGGATTGTGAGGCAGTACAACATCCCAAGAACACCAGAGCAAAATGGAGTGGTTGAGAGGAAAAATAGAACTCTTATTGAAGCTGCAAGAACCATGCTAGCAGATTCTGGTTTGCCACTGTCCTTCTGGGCAGAAGCTGTAAACACTGCTTGCTATGTTCAAAATAGAGTTTTGATCAACCCAAGACATCAAAAGACTGCTTATGAAATTCTGTTCAAAATCAAACCATTAATCTCATTTTTCAAAATCTTTGGCTGCCCATTAATCTCATCTTAATGATTCCATTTCAAAATTTGCAGCCAAAGTAGATTGTGGATATTTTCTGGGATATTCTTCTACTGCCAAGGCCTATAAAGTGTTTAACACAAGGACCAGGACAATAGAAGAAACTCTAAATGTAAAGTTCAATGAACTTTCACCCCTAAAAATCCCAGCAAATCCTACTGAGTTGTTTGATTTAGATAAATTCAAATTTGAAGATATTACTGTCAAAACTAACAGTGCAGGTATTCCACAATCTCCACAACAAGATTATAGAACAGATGTTGTGATTCCAAGTCACTATAAGGTCTATTCCGCATCAGAGGAAGCAGCTGTTCAAAACACCTGTCAAAACTCTGTCACAGCTGAGTCAGCCACTGTTGGCCAGTCTTATCGTCAAACCACTGCTTCACCCTTTACATCCACTGCTCAATCATCTGTTGACAAAAGTCAGTCCAGTTTTACACCACTTGGACCCATTCCCCCACCTCCATTTCAAACATCTGTTGGCACTACAGAAGTGCAAACAGATGTTACATCAACAGAGTCACCAAACCTCTGTCCTTCACCTCAAAATGCCATCATACCATATCAGGAAGATCTAATCTACCTAAGAGCTCATCCACCAGATCAAATTATTGGCAACATCAGAGAGGGTGTTCTAACAAGAAGCCAATCCTCTAATATCTGTCTTTTTGCAGGCTTTCTATCTCTCACACAACCTGTCAAGTACCAAGAGGCACTAAAAGACAACAGTTGGGTAGAAGCTATGCAGGAAGAGCTCCTTCAGTTTAAAAGACAACAAGTATGGGAGCTTGTACCACTGCCTAAGGATGTTTGTCCAATTGGCACAAAGTGGGTCTTCAAAAACAAAACTGATGAAAGGGGTATAGTTGTCAAGAATAAAGCTAGGCTTGTGGTTCAAGGCTTCAGACAAGAAGAAGGGATAGATTATGATGAAACCTTTGCTCCTGTAGCAAGGTTAGAATCTATCAGACTCTTTCTAGCCTTTGCTGTCAACCACAACATCAAGGTGTATCAGATGGAAATCAAATGTGCATTCCTATATGGCTAAATTCAGGAGGAGGTATATGTGTGTCAACCACCTGGTTTGAAGACACATTCCATCCTGATCATGTCTACAAGCTTAACAAAGCTTTGTATGGACTCAAACAAGCACCTAGGGCCTGGTATGATACTCTTTCCACCTTTCTCTTATCCATTGGTTTCACAAGAGGTAAAATTGATAAAACCTTATTTTTGAAATGGAGAGGGAAAGTTTTAATGATTGTTCAAATATATGTGGATGACATCAGTTTTGGATCCACATGTAATAAAACGTGTGAAGAGTTTAGGGAACTCATGACAGCAAAGTTTGAAATGAGTGCTATGGGTGAACTTCAGTGTTTCCTTGGTCTCCAAGTGAAGCAGCTGCAAAATGGCACATTCCTTCATCAAAACAAATATGCGAAAAACTTATTAACTATATTTGAGATGAATGACTGTAAGCCATGTAGTACACCAATGAGTACAGTCAAGCTACTCACTATTGATGACAAGGATGAACTGGTTGACCAAACACATTACAGATGCATGATTGGGTCTTTATTGTACTTAACTACATCTAGGCCAGACATTATGTTTGCCACTTGTGTTTGTGCAAGATCCCAGGCTTCACCTAGAAAGTCAAACCTTATTGCTGTGAAAAAGGATATTCAGATACCTAAAAGGTGCCCCCACACTCGGTATTTGGTATCCTGCTAATGGATGCATTGAGCTTTCAGGTTATTCAGATAGTGATTTTGCTGGCTGCCACACCACAAGGAAGTCTACATCAGGAGGGTGCCAGTTTCTAGGGAAAGCCTTAGTCTCTTGGCAAAGCAAAAAGCAAGCAGCTGTTTCAACTTCAACAGCTGAGGCTGAATACATTGCTGCTGCAAGCTGTATAGCCCAACTCATTTGGCTTCAAAGTCAACTGCTGGATTTTGGGATAACTGCACTAAAGACTCCACTCATGTTGGACAGTCAAGCTGCTGAAAATATCATCAAGAATCCAGTTTCTCACTCAACCACAAAGCACATAGACATCATACATCATTTTGTCAGAGATAGCTATGAAAAAGGTTTGATTTCTCTGCACCATGTTCCAACAGAGGATCAGTTGGCTGATGTGTTGACAAAAGCTTTAGACACATCTACCTTCACAAATCTGATTTCTAGAATTGGTATGCTAAACATGGACTAAAACAACAAAAATGTTTTAAATAAAAACATTAATATGTTTCAGAATATCAAAATCCATCCTTAAAAATAGCATTATTGGTTGAAAAATCTGTTAAGGATAAAACAACCACTGTTTCATCCACTCTATCCACGATTAAGTTGAAAAATCTGTTTCAAACATCTGATCAGATAAAACAACCACTGTTTGGTTGAAAAATCTATTTCAAACCTCTGATCAGATAAAACAACTATTTCATTATATATACATATATACATATATCTATCTATATTAAAAAAAATCATCAAGTGCTGTTAGCATCAGCACTTTGGTAAAACAATAGCTGTTTGCATCAGACCTTTGGCAACAGCTGTATACCACCAGATGTTTGGCCATCAGATGTTTGCCACATCTGCTCCCAAAAGCAGAGTTTTGGCCACATCAGCGGTTTCACCAGAGCCTATAAAAACCCTGTTTTACCACAACAGTCGTTACACTTTCTCATTGTATTCAAAATACTGAAACCGCCTTCTTCATCCTCAAACCCTTACTCCAATTCCACTCACTCTCACACTCAGAATCCATTACAATGGATCTTCAAGCAAAACCCACCCACAATTATCTCCCATATCTGGTAAAAACAGATGAAAACGTTCCATTCCATTCCACCATCGACATCATCTTAAACTCCAAATACCTGACAATCCTAACCGCTGATGCTTCTATTTATCTTGATACCCTCCAAGAATTTTTGTTGAATGCTGAGTTTCTTCTTCAAGAAAAAAGCCTACATCCATTATCTCAAAAATTGGAGAGACGAGTATCGTCATTACCCCTGAACTGATATCCACAACCTTCTCACTAAATGACCTGTCAGGTAAAGACTATTTCCCTAAGGCAGAGCTTCACACAGAGTTTCAGGAAAGAGGTTATGATGCACAAATGACTGGGTCAACACTTTTCAAAAAGTTTTTCCCACCAGTCATGAAATTTTTCTTTCATACCCTCCTTCTCTGTGTCTCTGCTAAGTCCACTTCCTTTGATGAAATTCCATTGAGGATTCAGTACTTGGGCTATGCTATGTTGTCAGATTCTGACTTCAATGCTTTTCTGATTTACCCAAGAATTTTGAGTGTAATCCTTCAAAAGATTTTACCAGAAAAAGATTTTAAAAGGGTGGGTCTGTTCAAATGAAGAGTCTAACTGATGAAACTTTCACAAGAATGCTGGGTTCAACTACCCAAGAAAAAGTATTAAAAGTGTCAGAAGTTTCCAAAACACAAACAAAGAGGGCTAATACAACAACTGCTGTCCAAACCTCTGTTGTTGAGCCCACTGCTCCTAGTGATCATGGCACTACATCCAGTGCTGTGAAACCCACACCAGCCACCCCCAAAAGAAAACGACCATCCACAAAAACCACCACTAAACCAAAAAGGGGACTTTTGGAAGATGAGATACCAGAAGAAAACCCCGTTGCAACACAAAAGCAACAAGAAACCACTGTTGTTACTTCCTCACAATAGTTGGATATATCTTAACCTAACCAAACTCCTCATAAATCCTCACAAAAGGATCATGTTGTAAGCCAAAGGGAAACACATCATGATACATATGAGTCACTTGGCCATATGTTCACAAGCCCCTCTCCCAGGGCTAATTCTCTTTTCACTCCTCCACCTTCACCAAAACATGTTCCTCAAACCATGCAACCTCTGTTTGAGGCTATTGATAAAACTCAGGAAAATCCCAATTCCTCTCCTTCACCCATCAATGAGAGTATACCTCCACAAGTGACTGGGACTGAGGAAAATCAATTAGCCATCCCACAAACAGAAGAGGAGGTTACACCCCTAGAGTTCAATGAAACTCTAGGTGAGTTTTCAAGTGAAGCAGCCACTACTGATGTAGAGACCATTGTCTCACAACAGGACAGTGGTTACATAGCTAAGACTTCCTTGAAGGCAACAACTGATGAGGCCACTATAGTGTCCCCAAAATCAGTTGTAAGTCCCCAGAACCAAGAAAAAGGGGCATCTAGTTCTCATCCTTTGGACTCACCTCCTAGGACTGAACCAGTTACAACTACCACTGGTAGGAATCCAGATGATCCTTTAACTTTGGTGATGAGTTAGAATACCAAGAATTGACGGCCAGAGTACAGTCCATTGAAACCTCTGTTGCTGATATCAAATCAGATATCAAGACAATATTGGGATCATTGGCTACTCTCACCAAGAGTCAACCATCCACAGCTGATATTGCTAGTGAGCTATGGAAATCTGTTTCTCCCATCATCATAGCTCACAGAAAACTAGCAGATCAGACTCATGAAACTTACATGGCTGAAATCAGAAATATGATAGATGCTAGGTACAAAGATACCCATGCTGACATTCAAGCCATTAAAGACCATCTGCTGAAGACCACTGGCTTTGCCCCTACCACAATTCTCAGAGATGAAGATGATGATGACTTCACAGCTCATGATGCCAAAAAGGGGGAGAGTGGCAGAGATAGATTGCCAAAGCTGGATCCCTTTGGTTGTCCACCCTCACAAAAGGGAAAATCAAAGTCTGCCAACAAACCAGGATCTACCCACACAACACCACAACAACAACAACAACCAAATGTTCAAACCTCTGCTGCTACTGAAACTGCCAAAATAAGCAAAGCAAAGGAAGTTGATACCTTTGCTAATGAAGAAGCTGAAAAGGCTGCTGAGGAAAAGCAAAAGAGGGCTGATACCTTGGAAGTTAAGGCAGAGGCTTTGGTACAAAAGAAAAGGGAACAACAGCAGGAAGTTGAAGATGTGGGTTCCTCTAAAAGGAAGAAAATGCCTGCCAAACATGTCAAAAAACCAGCATCCAAACTTGCTGCTAAAACGACTGTTACCAAAACCACTGCTACCAAAACCACTGCTGCCACCAAAACCACCGATACCACCACAACATCTGAACCTATCACCACAACCACCAAACCAACCACTGAACCTACTACCACAACCACCAGTACACTACCTACAACCACTCCACCACCTAAATCCCAAACATCTGCTGGTTCTACAAGAGTGCCAACAGATGTTAACACAACCACTGCCTCTACACCACCATCACCAAAAATCTTGTACAGAAGGAAGAAAAATCTACCTTTGTTGTACAGGATGAAAACATTCACACATCACCACCTACTACTTCAACCACACAATCTGCACCCATATCTGCCATTCCACTTTCATCATTCTCACCACACACCTCACAATTTACATCCCATAAACCACCACCAACCATCACACCATTGGTGTTCAGTATCCCCTTGAACTTGATCTACTCAAGGGGGAAATGCAATCCTTCTACAATACTGAACAACCATCTGATAGATCTTTCCCATCTCTTTCACATTTTCCTGTTCCCTTAAACATAGACCAATATCTAAAATTCAAGGCTGAACAGGCAGATGCCATCATAAAAGAGAAATGCCAAGGGAAAGATGACAGGAGTGTTCAGGGCATCCATTCAGCAGAGCTTAGCAAACTGAGAAGGATTGACGATTTTGCTAAGACCCTGAGCAACTCTATGTCTACCATGCCTCTCAGCAGTGACATAGAAAGGGAGGTTAGGGAATCTCTTCTTGAACAGATCTTGGCAACCATGCCTTATAAAGCAAACAAGAAACAGTTTGCATGCTGGACCACTCATGCTCTCAGAGAAGAACTCATAAGAATTGAGGACATAGCCAAGAATCCCCCAGCCAAGGTCTCTACCCCTGATTTCAGTAAAGGCAGAGATCCAGTCCGAGCCTTGAAATTCAAAAGAATGAGACAAGAAATTGTGGCTGCAGACTATGGGGAGATGAAGTCTGTTGCAATATGGTCAGAGCTGAGGTTGGTTGAAACCTATAAGAAGCTGGAAGAAAACAGGAAGAATGATCCTAACTTGCCCAGAAAACCTGTCTACCCTGATGAACCTATGATGAAGAAACCTCAACAGGCTTTTACATTAGACAACCTACTTGATACTTTTGATCTATCTGTTGTTGCAAGAAGACAATTCAAAAAGAAGAAAGAAATGTCTGAAGAAGATCAGAAGAAGTTTGCTGATACTTTTATATAGGAGGGCCTCTTCAATCAGATACACTATTTCTCTGATCCCAGCTCTGAAAAACTCAGAGAACTCATTGGGAGACCTCCATCACCAAACTCATCCTGAATAAAAGTTCATCTCAGCAAATCCTCTGATTCAAAAATTCTAAAATGGAAGGTCAACAAAGACACCCATGAATTGACTCTGCTCAGATCAGATGGAGAAGCTCAAAGACTTAGCATGGATGATGCACATGGCCTGTGTGCAGATGACCTCCAAACACTGCTGAACCTTGAACTTGGAAGAGATGCAGAAGACCTTTACTCATTGAACTTTTAGTTACAATTCAAAGGTCAAATTAGAGAAAATCTGATGAGGAATAAAGATCAAGAATAAAGCCTAGTTTTGGCATCATCTGTTCTAGGTGGAGATTGTTGGGTCTGCTGAACTGGTGAAGAACAGATGATTGAAAAGCCAAAATATAATAATAGTTGATCCATATTAATAAACAGCATTTACAACATACTCCTCCCAAAAGACTGTTGACCCTAACAACTGTTCTACCCAAACAACTGTTGTGACAACTGCTGCTACTAAAGGACTGTTGAATAACAGCTGATAGAGAACAACTGCTGACTAAGGGTCTGATGAAGAACAACTGTTGATCAAGTACTGATGACTAAAGGTCTGTTGGAGCCAACATCACTTAGGCTCCAACAGATGATACAGGACCATCAGAGTTTTCCTCAACAGTAGTTTACCTTACAGTGTTTTACAATGTAACAGTAGTTTGTATATAATAGATGTAAATGTTGATTTAGGTGAAAATATAACATAAAGGTCACTGTAACGCCCCAAAACCCTGTTTCGCTTAATTATGCCATTAGGCGCAATTTGCAAAACAATAAATTGAGGTTTTGACAGTAAGGATAAGGGTTACTTTTGTCACACCCCGCCTAGGCGGAAACACGGGAGTGCAACTACCGAAAGGTTTTCATGCACAAGGTTCAAGCAATACACATTTATTTAAAATAGTACCACCATAAAAGATGGATTTTGTCCTGAATTTATTGAAGGTTAACCATAGTGTAAACACATGAACATTGTCTTATGGAAATTGGAAACATAACAATTTGAAGCTGACAAAAGCCATCAAAGTGATACCACGGTGTGCATGCTCGAACCCTTCCCTCAATCCTCTGTAGCTGTTGGGTCTGCTGACCTGGAGAAGAACAGATAATTGAAAAGCCAAAATATACTAACAGTTGATCCATATTAATAAACAAAATTTACAACATACTCCTCCCAAAAGACTGTTGACCCTAACAACTGTTCTACCCAAACAACTGTTGTGACAACTGCTGCTACTAAAGGACTGTTGGATAACAACTGCTGACTAAAGGTCTGATGAAGAACAATTGCTGATCAAGTACTGAAGACTAAAGGTCTGTTGGAGCCAACAACACTTAGGCTCCAACAGATGATATAGGACCATCAGAGTTTTCCTCAACAGTAGTTTACCTTATAGTGTTTTACAATGTAACAGTAGTTTGTATATAGCAGATGTTTTATGTTGTTATTCTGTTAGAGGTCACTATCTTAGGTGACGTCAGCTAGATCATCAGTGGTTTAGTTTTGTCAATAAATAGAACAGTGCCTGTACTGTTCTATTCATCACTCACAACATTCTCTTAAGAAAAACAATCACTAAGTGATCAGCCTCAGGGGGAGTACTTGTACAATTGACTGTAATCATTCAATATTATGAAAGCATTCGATTAGAAAACATTTACTCTCTTGTTTTGATTATAGTTTATTATTCCACTGCACTTTCAATTTATATTCACTTCATTCTTGTCATCTTTGTTTAAACATATCAAAACAATCAAACTCAGATCCTAACAGTGGCCCTCCATTAGTTACCTGAAACACATGCATAAGGAGTTTTGTCAACAATAATGTTGGTGAGTCTATGGGTTTTAAATGTACTGTAAAATGAACGTGTCATCCGTGTTTGACCAATCATGAGCTAGCTAAGCAAATGATCACTGTGAGAACCACGAGTCCTGTAACCAAACCTCTTGACTGTGCTGACTCGTGCATTGTACACTAAAGACAATGTATGTATGGTAGAATACTAACACTCTTTTGCATGTGGCCAGTTAGAGCGAATAACCAAGAGTGGGGGTGTCAAGCCAATAGATCTATTAAATTGTTCCATGGCTAAATCTCTAGCTAATGGTTACAATGAACGATGTACAAGGACTAGTGAGCTCATGAACCAAAATGTCTCATGTTCCACATGGTAGTCATGCTAGAATGTATACACACTTGAAAATGACACAAGTATTGATGCATGTATTTCCCCCAAAATGTAAAATAGTAAAATGGGGCCATAGAAAACTCACCTGTTTGAGTCGTGTGTGGTCTAGTGAGCTAGTAGATGATCATCGTCCTGACAAATGATACCCTATGATCATTATGGACACGGTAAGTCACCCGGAGGTTGTTTATCATACAAGTTGTTCACCTGATACTTGTGGACCATTGTGTTTAGTGTGTTTCGTTGTACATGACACTTGTTAATGTTCTAACAAACATATAGTTTCCAATACTTTGTTGTTTCGGAATGTAATGTCCATGGTGAACTATATTGGGCCTCTCATGGGGTATTTGGGTCGTATATTAGCATGAAATCACCATGTGTGGTTGGTTTTTGAGAAAATATTGCTTAACACATGTTTATTTCTTGTTTTGAAACCATTTGTGAGGTAACACATGTTTTGTCCTAGCTTAACACACGTTAGCTTATAGTAGCCGATGTGTTCTTATGGTGTAAAGGATCGTGCCGATTATCTAGTGAATCCATTTGGTTGTTTTAGGCTCATTCGAACCTTAGAGTGTTATATCATGACATATTGTGAACCTTGTAGCAAGTTTAAGCTTTGATTATTATGTTATTAACCTTACCTTCAAACTTAAGTCAAGACTAATGAATTTCAAAGTGATCTAAGTTGTATATGATACCAAAATGCAATTTAACTATCCTTGATTATAACAAAGCCGATTGTAAGGTTGTTAAAGCAAGATCACGTGAACCAATGCTAGTATTAAGACAATGTGGTAAGTAGTTTAGTGAATTACCCTTAAGCAAAACAATGTATATGACTTGTGTTGGGTATTAGGACCGATTGATTGTGATCATGGGGTAAGGGGTTGGGTGAACATGTTAAGCCGATTATAGAAGACTTAAAGAGCTCAGATTTACTTACCTAGTGGAACAAGGTGAGGCTGGCCGATGGTTAGAGCCTTTGGGTCTCCTAGTCTTGCTTCCTAGATTGCTCTTGATGGTCCTTGAGTGCAAGTGGGTGTGGTTCGGCCTAGAGAGGGAGCCGAGAGAGTAAGAGAAGTGAGGTGTGGTTTCAAGTGTTCTTTTATGCTCCTATTTATAGCTAAAGGGTGAGGAAAAGGAAATCACAATTGTGGCAAGTGTGTTAGCTTAGGAGGGTGGTATGTTAAAAGGTTAATCCTATGTTAGTGTAAGTATAATCAAACAAAAAGGAGTAGGCTTGCATGCTTGTGCATGAGCCGATTTCTTGAGCTCAATATTCAGGGAGGGGTTGACTCACTTTACCCTTCTATCATACCTTGTTTTACTTGCCATATTAGTGTATTAGTTGACCTCATGATCTTCTAGATGGCCTCCATCACTTGTCCTTTAGCCGAGGTGTTGTTTTCTCATTGGATCGGCCCTCAAGGTCTCCAAGGAGTTAGTATGGATAGTGACAACACTAGGATGTGTAAGATCCTTGTCTTTTCCTTGGGTGGGAGATCGCATAGGATGAAATACCAAGGGTCTTGGCTTAGTGATGTCGTAGTATGATTGGGTGATCTTGACAACACATAGTGACAAGGATTGCTTGGGGAATTGAAGGTGGCATGCTCTTCTTGAAGTCGATTGGCTCTCCACAATTAAGGAAGGTCCATGAGGTAAAGTAGAGGTAAGGTAAGGAGAGTTGACCTTACCATTTTGTGAAAGAAGTTGTCAAAGATATAGGGTGTTTTGCTTGTTATTTGCGGCCGAAAGAAACAAGGAAAAGGGGTTGCTTGTTTGGGTAAATACTAGCTTATAAGAGTTGGTTTGTAGACTCCTAAGATGATGTAATTAGAATGACCATCTTGCTTATCTCTAGCTTCTAGGTTTGCGGCTTAAAGAGGACAAACAAATGGGGTATATTGAGTGTAAAACATAGAGATTGACAAGGCTTTGGAAGGTTACTTGTTAGTGTAAAGTGTTGTCTTTGGTTGCTTGTCTTTAGCCGTGTGATGTGTGTGTGTATATGTCGTATGTATGTGTGTATATACATATGTGAGTATAGCTTGTGTATTTCTAAGACAATTAGCTTGATTAGGATTCAATACTTGACATGTTATGTTAATCAATTGGCCTATTCATGTTAATAGTGTTGTGATTGTTCGTTGTATAGTCTCTTGTATACCTTTGATATAGGAATACCATCGGGTTTTCACAAGGGTAGAGTTAGTTATGTTCCATACCTCTTGATGATGACATTAACATGTATTTTGTTTCACATGTGTCATAGGTTTGTTAAATGATTTCCCATGATGATCTTTGTGTTCACAACCGTGTGTTAGAGGTGCATTATCATGTGTTAGAGGGCATAACCTCTTGTAATGCTTGTTTTGATGGTGTGTCCGAGTGTTGCATGACTAAACAAGTGCACTATGTTGAGTTTTCTGATCAACTCATGCTCTACTAGCCTGGGGGGGGGGGGGGGTGTAGTGTATGCAAATTGTCTAAATATGCACATATAATGATGGCATAACTGAAAACATGTACGGTCGTTGACCTGTTACGTTGACTGTTGTCAGATTCTCCCCTTGTTTTGGGAATTTTGTCTGCGAAATTGAGTTTCCCTACTAGTGTTAGTAGTCTCACGGAAAAGAGCTGGGTACTTATGTTTCATTTGGTCTTCGTGTTCCCATGTAAATTCGGGACCACGCTTTGCATTCCATCTGACTTTCACAAGTTTAGTTTGGCTCCTTCTCAATCTTTGGACTTTCCAATCAGTCACCTCGATTGGCTTCTCGACGAAGTGGAGCTGATCATCGATGTGAATCTCTTCGGGAGGAATGATCAAAGATTCGTTGGATAGACATTTCTTTAGATTAGATACGTGGAAAGTGTCATGAACACTACTCAGCTCTTCGGGTAGCTTGAGTTTGTATGCCACGGGACCAACCTTAGAAAGTATCTCGAATGGACCAATGTATCGGAGGTTGAGTTTCCCACATTTGCCAAATCATGGTACCCCCTTCCAGGGTGAGACTTTTAAGAGTACTTTATCGCCAACTTGAAACTTGAGTGGTTTACGATGGCGACCAGCGTAGCTCTTTTGACGATCTCGAGTTGCTTTCAAGCGATCACGGATCTGGAAGATCTTATCGGTGGTCTCTTGAATGAGCTCGGGGCCAGTCAAATATTTGTCCCCAACTTCCGCCCAACAAAGAGGAGATCTACACTTGCGTCCATTCAAGGCTTCAAAGGGGGTAGCCTTGATGCTGGCGTAGTAACTGTTATTGTAGGAGAATTCAACCAATGGTAGGCGTGAATCCTAGTTTCCACCGAAAGCGATTGCGCACGCCCGAAGCATGTCCTCCAATGTCTGGATTGTGCGTTTGCTCTAGCCATCTGTTTGCGAATGGTAGGCTGTGCTCATGTCTAAGCGAGAGCCTAGTGCGTTCATTAGTGTTTGCCAGAATCGGGAGGTAAATTGATTGTCTCAGTCAGAAATAATTGAAACAGGCACGCCATGCCTTGTTACAATCTCCTTGATGTACAACTTGGAAAGTTTCTCCAACTTGTCGGATTCCTTAATCGGCAAGAAATGCGCGGATTTAGTCAACTGGTCAACAATGACCCAAATTGTATCGTGACCACTGGACGTCTTAGGTAGCTTCGTGATGAAATCCATGGAAATTTGTTCCCATTTCCAAACCGGAATGTCTGGTTGCTGGAGCAGACCAGATGGTTTCTGATACTCAGCTTTGACCTTTGAACAAGTAAGGCATCGGCTGACGTATGTGGCAATTTCACTTTTTAGATTGGGCCACCAGTAAAGGTCCTTTACGTCTTTGTACATCTTATCAGCACCAGGATATACGGAGTATCTAGACTTGTGAGCTTCCTCCAAGATTAGATTACGTAAGTCACCAAAACGTGGTACCCAGATCCGATTGGTGAAATAAATTGTGCCGTCAGATCTTGGCTCCAATAGGTTAACCATCTTAAATAACAACTCGTTCTTAAGATTTTCACTTTTCAGAGCTTCTTGCTGAGCATCACGAATACGGGTCGTGAGATTTGTATGGATGGTTTGACCTAGTGTACGCACACGTAGGGTCTTAACTCGTTCCTTCCGGCTTAAGGAGTCAGCCACAACGTTGGCTTTGCCCGGATGGTATTTGATCTCACGATCATAATCGTTCAATAGTTCAACCCATCTGCGTTGCCGCATGTTCAACTCCTTCTGGTTGAAGATGTGCTGTAAGCTCTTATGATCGGTGAAGATGGTGCACTTGGTACCGTAAAGGTAGTGCCTCCAAATCTTAAGTGCAAAGATTACTGCACCCAACTCTAGGTCATGAGTAGTGTAATACTTTTCATGAATTTTGAGTTGTCGGGATGCATAGGCAATGACCTTATTCCTTTGCATGAGTACGCATCCAAGACCTTGATGTGAAGCATCGCAGTAAACTACGAAGTCATCAGTGCCTTCAGGAAGGGAAAGAATTGGTTCACTGCACAGACAGTCCTTCAGTACTTGGAACGCATTCTCCTGTCTGATTCCCCAATCGAACTTCTTGTCTTTTTGCGTCAAGACAGTCAATGGTTGGGTAATCTTAGAGAAGTTCTCAATGAATCGACGGTAATAACCGGCTAATCCCAAAAATTGTCGCACTTCAGTTGGTGTCTTGGGCACAGCCCAATCCCTGATTGCTTCAATTTTTGCAGGATCAACTTGTATACCCTTGTCGTTCACAACGTGACCGAGGAAATGGACTTTTCGAATCCAGACCTCGCATTTCGAGAATTTGGCATACAGTTTCTCGCTTTTGAGCAACTCCAACATCAATCATAGATGTTGTTCATGCTCTTCTTGAGTTCATGAGTAGATCAAGATGTCGTCGATAAAGACAATGACGAACTTGTCCAAGTAGGGTTTGCAAACACGATTCATGAGGTCCATGAAAACTGTCGGATCATTCGTTAATCCGAATGGCATAACTAGGAATTCGTAATGCCCAAAACGAGTTCGGAATGCAGTTTTCGGGATGTCGTCCTCCTGGATTCGTAGCTGGATCCCTGCAGCTGGTCGAACAGGTCGTCGATCCTTGGCAACGGATACTTGTTCTAGATCATCAGTTTTTCAACTCTCGGTAGTCGATGCACATACGGAAACTCCCGTCTTTCTTCTTCACGAACAGGATAGGTGC
The DNA here is from genome assembly GCA_028751855.1 of Ambrosia trifida. Taxonomy (NCBI): domain Eukaryota; kingdom Viridiplantae; phylum Streptophyta; class Magnoliopsida; order Asterales; family Asteraceae; genus Ambrosia; species Ambrosia trifida. The sequence goes on along the minus strand of CM054128.1, from coordinate 128,186,242 downwards.
TCCCCACGGGGAAGAACTCGGACGAATGAAACCTTTGTCTAGCAACTCCTGAAGTTGATTGGACAGTTCCTGCATCTCGGATGGTGCTAAGCGATACAGAGTGCGGGCTACCGGGGCAGCTCCCGGAACAAGATCGATGCGAAACTCGACTTGTCGTGGTGGTGGAAGTCCTGGAAAGTCTTCTGGAAAGACTTCGGGATAATCTCGCACCACTAGGATGTCTACTAGCTTCCAATCTTTAGATTTTTGTTCAACGACATGTGCCAGGAACGCGACATAACCTTTCCTTAAACATTTTTGGGCCTTAATGCAGGAGATGATACGAGGAGTGGGTAAACCCTGACTTCCTCGAACCATTAAGGTTTCATCATTTGACAAGGGGATTCGTACCAACTTCTCATGACAGATGATCTCTGCACCATGTTTGGATAACCAATCCATGCCAATGACGATATCGAAACTACCCAATTGGATAGGCAGTAAGTCGATACTGAATTCGTAGTCGTCGAGTACTAGAATACAATCCTTAACGATCTTATCGGACGAGATTAATTTACCGTTAGCTAGTTCTATGGTAAATTGTGTGTCCAACTTACTAGATTCTAATCCTAGGGACTTCTTAAAGTTGGTGGACACAAAGCTAAAATCTCCACCGGAATCGAAAAGTATCGATGCGAAATGATTGTAAAGGAGAAACGTACCCGTAACTACGTTAGGATCGTCTCAGGCTTCGTTGGCTCCTAACACAAACGCTTTGCCACGGGCTTGATCCTTGGCCTTGGGACAGTCCTTTCAGAAATGTCCTGTCGCACCACACTCGAAACACTCGTTTCTAGCTGGAGGAGTGTTGGTGGTTTTGGCCCCGCAGTTAGTGGTGGAATGACCACGACAGTTACAGTTCTTGCGCAGAATGCTGTCACATGTACCTATGTGATGGTAGTTGCATTTGCTGCAGTGAGGATGAGGTCCGCTGTACTTGCATTTGGGTTCCTCAGCAGGAGTGGCAACAAAAACTTTCACAGCATCCTGCGGTCGGTGGGAGGAGTGCTTGCTCTTCTGGTTGTCGGAACGTTTGCGCTTGTTCCCAGAACTCTCACTGATAACTGTTACCTTCTGGGTTAATGATCCCATACGTACCATGTCGTCAGACTCTGAGCTAGGGTAACTGTAGCCTGGATGGTGGAGGGTGCCGATGCAGTGACCATACTGCGGATCTTAGGTGACAGACCCCAGATATACCTCTCGACTCTCTTGTACTCAGGTGGGACCATGTGTGGGACTAGTCGAGAGAGTTCGTGAAAACGAGTGGTATATGTAGTCACATTGGCATCCACCATAGCAAGGTTCCAGAACTCGGTTTCCAGCTTCTGTAGTTCGCTTCGAGGCCAGTACTTGTCCATGAGCATTATTTTAAGATCGGCCCAGGCAAGACTGTATGCCGTTTCTCTACCCAAGGTTTGTACTTGCAGATTCCACCAAGTGAGGGCTTCATCCTGAAAGGTACAGGTGGAGTATTTTACCTTTTGATCCTCGGAGCAACCACTAATGTTGAGGACTGATTCGGTTTTCTCTATCCACCGAACAATTCCTACAGCGCCTTCATTACCACGAAAGTTCCATGGTTTGCATGCCATGAAGGTTTTGTATGAACAGCCGTGACTAGAGTTTTCAACCTCGTGGTCTGTTTCGCTTCGGCGACGCCCGGTACCTCCAGAACCTCCGCTTGAGTCGGCCTGTGTTGCATCGTGTCGAGCAATTGCCTCGGCAATTACCCTTGCCAACTCGGTGGGTGTGGATGGTAGTGGCTCGCCTTCGGTCATTCGTGTGGAATGTCGAGTCTGCATAACTAAAAGATGGAACACAACAAACGTGAGTAGAATACATAATATAATAACATACCATAAGCAACATAGTCATATAAATCAAACCATACATTAACATCATGTCATCACATCATTACATAATTTCTCAAAAGTAGTTATGTTTTTGATACAAAACAGGCGGGTGAACCGCAATTAGTTTTTGAATCATAACATCTATAGTCACAAAACATCATAAGTCAAACACATGCATAATCATCATAAAACATAATCTAAGAAGGGGGTGAGAAAGCAGCATCAAAAGAGATAATAGTCTCCCTCATACGCCTATCGGTCTCCATCACCCTACGCTCTAATATCTCCACTCGTCTACCCATCTCCGATCGCTCTACTATGGTAGCTAGCCTGCCCTGCTCAGCCTCTGCTAAATGACCCTCAAGCACCCAAACTCGGCCCTCCAAAGCCACCAGCTGGACTTCATGAGATATAATAACGCTGCGCTCGGAGCGGAGGGGTCTCCCCGATGAGCCTCCCAAGCTCATGTTCTTGAGGTCATCCTCCTCGTCTCGGTGCGCAAGGTCGCTGTTAAGACTAGGTAGGTAAGGCCGTTTGTAGGCCAGTGAGCGTCTCTTGAGCCTCTTCGATGGCTCACCTACCTCAATGGATAAGGGTATAGGCTCAGATATGGCCGACTGAACGGGCTCAGAAACAGGGACATTAGGGAAAATTGGGGTCCTAGAAGGTATAGCTATCACTAAGGCCGGTTGAGTCCTCTTGTGAGGAGTACACTTAGTGACTAAACGTCTCGAAGTGTCTAAGCATAAATAGGGGTTTAGGCTGGCCGGTGGGGATGAGACAGAAGGGGTGACAGAAGGATGGGGGTCAGAGATAGCTAGGGGTGGAGTGTCATCGTCTGCCTCGTCGTCGGATGTACGTCTCTGGACAGGAGGTGAGTCGACGTCCATCTCAGACTCGGAGATCCACCCATTATGATGGGACTCGGGGGCTGGCTGGGTGAGAGGTAAATCATCCTCTTGGGAATCATCTGCTAAATAATCTGGCTCTGACTCGGGTGAAGAAACGAGACGAATAGTGATGACCATGTTTCCTGTCACAGCATGCACATATATTTAAAAAATCATATGCGTAAATAAATAAACCATGGTACCCGATGTCTTCGTGGAGCGGCTTGAGGTTTGAGGGGTGCATGGCGAGACTTCGTGGCACTTTTTGAAAACGTTTCGAAAAATTCTTTAAGTTATAGTTGATTCAAAAGAATCCTAGTTCGCTATAACCTAATGCTCTAATACCAATCTGTCACACCCCGCCTAGGCGGAAACACGGGAGTGCAACGACCGAAAGGTTTTCATGCACAAGGTTTAAGCAATAAACATTTATTTAAAATAGTACCACCATAAAAGATGGAATTTGTCATGAATTTATTGAAGGTTAACCATAGTGTAAACACATGACATTGTCTTATGGAAATTGGAAACATAACATTTTGAAGCTGACAAAAGCCATCAAAGTGATACCACGGTGTGCATGCTCGAACCCTTCCCTCAATCCTCTGTGGCCCTCCATTAGTTACCTGAAACACATGCATAAGGAGTTTTGTCAACAATAATGTTGGTGACTCTATGTGTTTTGAATGTACTGTAAATGAACGTGTCATCCGTGTTTGACCAATCATGAGCTAGCTAAGCAAATGATCACTGTAAGAACCATGAGTCCTATAGCCAAACCTCTTGACTGTGTTGCCTCATGCATTGTACACTAAAGACAATGTATGTATAGTAGAATACTAACACTCTTTTGCATGTGGCCGGTTAGAGTGACTAACCAAGAGTGGGGGTGTCAACCCAATAGATCTATTAAAGTGTTCCATGGCTAAATGTCTAGCTAATGGTTATATAGAACTATGTACGAGGACTAGTGAGCTCATGAACCAAAATGTCTCGTGTTCCACATGGTAGTCATGCTAGAATGTACACACACTTGAAAATGACACAAGTATTGATGCATGTATTTCCCCCAAAATGTAAAATAGTAAAATGGGGACATAGAAAACTCACCTGTTTGAGTCGTGTGTGGTATAGTGAGCTAGTAGATGATCACCGTCTTGACAAATGATACACTATGATCATTATAGACACGGTAAGTCACCCGGAGGTTGTTTATCATACAAGTTGTTCACCCGACACTTATGGACCATTGTGTTTAGTGTGTTTTGTTGTACATGACACTTGTTAATGTTCTAACAAACATATAGTTTCCAATACTTTGTTGTTTCGGAATGTAATGTCCATGGTGAACTATATTGGGCCTCTCATGGGGTGTTTGGGCCGTATATTAGCACCAAATCACCATGTGTGGTTGGTTTTTGAGAAAATATTGCTTAACACATGTTTATTTCTTCTTTTGAAACCATTTTTGAGGTAACACATGTTTTGGCCTAGCTTAACACACGTTAGCTTATAGTAGCCGATGTGTTCTTATGGTGTAAAGGATCGTGCCGATTATCTAGTGAATCCATTTGGTTGTTTTAGGCTTATTCGAACCTTGGAGTGCTATATCATGACATATTGTGAACCTTGTAGCAAGTTAAAGCTTTGATTATTATGTTATTAACCTTAGCTTCAAACTTAAGCCAAGACTAATGAATTTCAAAGTGATCTAAGTTGTATATGTTACCAAAATGCAATTTAACTATCCTTGATCATAACAAAGCCGATTATAAGGTTGTTAAAGCAAGATCACGTGAACCAATGCTAGTATTAAGACGATGTGGTAAGTAGTTTAGTGAATTACCCTTAAGCAAAACAATGTATGTGACTTGTGTTGGGTATTAGGACCGATTGATTGTGATCACGGGGTAAGGGGTTGGGTGAACATGTTAAGCCGATTATAGAAGACATAAAGAGCTCTGATTTACTTACCTAGTGGAGCAAGGTGAGGGTGGCCGATGGTTAGAGCCTTCGGGTCTCCTAGTCTTGCTTCCTAGATTGCTCTTGATGGTCCTTAGTGATGTCTTAGTATGATTGGGTGATCTTGACAACACATAGTGACAAGGATTGCTTGGGGAATTGAATGTGGCATGCTTTTCTTGAAGCCGATTGGCTCTCCAAAATTAAGGAAGGTCCATGAGGTAAAGTAGAGGTAAGGTAAGGAGAGTTGACCCTACCATTTTGGTGAAAGAAGTTGTCAAAGATATAGGGTGTTTTGCTTGGTATTTACGGCCGAAAGAAACAAGGAAAAGGGGTTGCTTGTTTGGGTAAATACTAGCTTATAAGAGTTGGTTTGTAGACTCCTAAGATGATGTAATTAGAATGACCATCTTGCTTATCTCTAGCTTCTAGGATTGCGGCTTATAGAGGACAAACAAATGGGGTATGTTGAGTGTAAAACATAAAGATTGCAAGGCTTTGGAAGGTTACTTGTTAGTGTAAAGTGTTGTCTTTGGTTGCTTGTCTTTAGCCGTGTGATGTGTGTGTGTATATGTCGTATGTATGTGTGTGTATACATATGTGAGTATAGCTTGTGTATTTCTAAGACAATTAGCTTGGTTAGGATTCAATACTTGACATGTTATGTTAATTAATCGGCCTATTCATGTTAATAGTGTTGTGATTGTTCGTTGTATAGTCTCTAGTATACCTTTGATATAGGAATATCATCCGGTTTTCACAAGGGTAGAGTTAGTTATGTTCCATACCTCTTGATGATGACATTAACATGTATTTTGTTTCACATATGTCATGGGTTTGTTAAATGATTTCCCATGATGATCTTTGTGTTCACAACCGTGTGTTAGAGGTGCATTATCATGTGTTAGAGGGCATAACCTCTTGTAATGCTTGTTTTGAAGGTGTGTCCGGGTGTTGTATGACTAAACAAGTGCACTATGTTGAGTTTTCTGATTAACTCATGCTCTACTAGCCTTGGGGGGGGGTATAGTGTATGCAAATTGTCTAAATATGCACATATAATGATGTCATAACTGAAAACATGTACGGTCGTTGACATGTTACGTTGACTGTTGTCACAACTTTCTAGTATGGAAATAACCTAGTTATGATATTATTTATATAAACGAACACATCACAGTAGAAACTAACTTAGTTGGTTAGTTTTTATAATGAAAATAAAATTTGTGATAACTTGAGGGACTAGTGTTGCACAAGGAACAATCTAAATAATAATAATATAAAAAAATGATAAGAATATTCAATACACACATATGTGTGTCGATATTCAGGAAGAAGAGAAAAGGGGAATGGAGCTTCAAACCCTAAAGGTACAATCTAGTCCAAAATCCAAGCCATGGGAGCCCTAAATTCTTGCATGTTGAAGGAATATTGATCATTTAGCTTCAACAAACCAAGAGGTAACTTTAGATTTCCATTTTATGGGTTTTCTAAGATTATGTGAATGTTGGATTTGGGGGTTTTGGCAAAAACGTGGGCTATTCGGGTTATTGAGGTTCTTCTAGCTTGAGTGGATCTCAAACATGTATAATTTGGCAAAGAATAACAATATACCCTTTTCATGTTCATATGCACTACCCATAAGGCAATAATCCTAATAATGAACTATCCCTTTTTAACATATCATCCTATCTAGTCTCAACATTCATTATAGCATTTAGCATATTACATAATCATTCAATCATGCAATTTCATCATCAATTCATTATTCTCATGTGGGTATGTGAATTTGGGTTTGTGAACTCATGATACGAGTTAGTTAATTAAAATAATGACTAACTTGAGTTAATCTTGAGTATAGTGAAGTCATCTTGTCAGGCCAGGTGTAGGCTTGGAACAAATCGGATCAAATGAGCTAAGCGGTTCATGGAATACACCAATGAGGCCGAGGTAAGTGACTTATATTAAATAAGTCTCTTTGATACTAAAGGATTGTGTAATTGTTTGAAAGTCATGGAAAATATATATAGTCAATGAAAAATAAATGCATAGTCATAAAGATGGATCATGGGATAGAGGATTCTAGCTTGTATTGGGTTTGAATTGCATAAATGGAAGGAACTTGTTAAGTTCGGGTCGGGACGCCAAATTTTATAATTGGGGCATGTTTCTACACGGGTCAAGTGAAGTTAATATCACTTGAGTAAAAGATTTGAAATTGAAACATATAGGCATTTTCATAAACGGGTCAAGTGAAGTTAATATCACTTTAGTAAAAGATTTGAAATTGAAACGTATGGGCATTTTCATAAACGGGTCAAGTGAGGTTAGTATCACGTGAACATGGGATTCGAAACTTGAAGTATTGAGACATTATAAATGTTGATGGGCCGATCGGTGGTGGGACACCTTTTGGATTCCCGGATAATAATATGTGTAAATTGAGGAGTTTCACGGGATGACGAATTGGAAGAAAAAGGGGCATGTGATGCCAATGGATCATATAGGTGGTTTGAACGATATAGGAATGGGTCGACGCTACCGGTTAAGTCCGTAGTGTAAAGTAGGACCATGAGCGAGTATATGTGGGTGAAAACCACCCACATGAAATGTGGGTGCCAAATCGGTGAGTCATTTGCATAAGTGTGTCAAATGCAATATAATGCACTTAGAGATGACTTAAAAGGGTGAAATTGTGAACTTGATAATATACTAAGTCCGTAAGATCTAAGAAGTTTTTACACAAGCAATTGAGTCGAAAACAATAGATTTGAATCAAGTAATGTCGCCATGGATGACTAAATTGGATGATTTGGCTACAAGGGGCATTTTGGGATATTTAAAGATTTACTAAAGGTTATATGTTAGGACAAAGAGGATTGGTGAAACCACTTTTGGAAACCTAAGTCTAATTCACTTCTGTCAAAAATATTCTAAGTATAGAACTACTGAAGAAAGAAGACAAAAGTACTGAAGAAGGATTCTACAAGTACTGAAGAAGAAATGCATCAGAAGTTTTGAAGTTCAAACCAGACAGTTCACTGAAGAACTACTGAAGACAAACTACTCATCAGTAGTTTGTCATTCATCAGCACTTGTTCAAGAATCTTTCCACCGCCTTATGTTTCAGTAGTTTATTAGTTTAGTATTACTTTAACTTTTTGTATGAGTTCCAAGATTGCAACTTGTTGCAACTTGTTTCTGAACTTGCTTTTTGGCAAGGTTCATGTATATGTAAAGTCTATAAATAGATGGGTTCATCCCTCTGTTTTAGACATTGATTTTTAATACAGAAATCCTTCAAAGCTTATCACTGTTATTTCCATTTCATTTATTGAGAATCTGTTTAAGTATTCATTCTCATTCAATACTTAGATTCTCAATAAATACTTGTCTTTAATTTTCTCAAACATCCAGGGGGAGTAATAACTCCTGTTGATAAGTGTAGCTTTAACTTAAAACATTACGCTGTGCTAAAACTGATAAAGAACTTGCTAAACACTTAAGTGTTCACTGGCAAGTTCATACAAAGAGCAATACTGATCCTACAATTGGTATCAGAGCACTGGTTTATCTGATCACATATCAATCTAACACAGTGAGAATCAGACACAGGCTCTTATTGGTATTCAATAAAGGATTAAAAGTTCACTTTTATCAACATCCATCACTTTAAGAGATATTTGACAAATCAATACTCTTTAAAATGGATCCTCATAATACTGGTTCTGCCAATAAACCTGCTATGCTAGTAAGAAATGAATACAATATCTGGCAAAGGAGAATGGCACATACATTATCACAGACCAACACTGGTTGCTGGAAATCTGTGATATATGTTCCTCACAAACCAGTAAATATCAATCTTGAAACTAAAGAAGAAATAACAAAAGACCCAAAAGACTATACAGATGATGATTTCCTAAAACTTGAGCTTGATGCTAAAGCTTTCTCTATGTTGGCAATGGCACTCCCAAATGAAATCTACTCTGGCCTATTACATTGTGATAGTGCCAAAGAGCTTTGGGACTGCCTCAAAGAACAGTTTGGAGGAACTGAAGAGGTGATTGCCAACACCAGAGAAATCCTGGCTCAACAATATGAAACTTTTTCTCACATAAATGGGGAAACTTTAACTCAACAATTTGAAAGATTCTCCTCATTAATATCTGAGCTAAAATTAAATGGTCAGACCTACACAACTGTATCTATGCTTCATAGATTTTTAAGGTCTTTACCTGAAAAATGGGAAACATACTCTATAGTCTTAAGATCTTCACTAGACTTTAGCTCCCTCACTCTTACAAAACTACATGGGAGATTACTTACTTTTGAAAGAGAAATTGATCAAAAGAAAAAGTTACAAAGTTCTGGTAAAACTGCTGATGACTATCTACCAGGTAGTACAACACTATTAGGACAAGACTCACCAACTTGTTCAAATAGTTTTGGATCTTTTGACCATATTGACATAACTGTTGGGATCTCATCTGAAAGATCATTCCCAGGTTATGACAATGATGATTTTAGTCAAACTGCTGATAACATGTGTTTTATCATGGATGATTTAAAAAATTTCAGCAGTGATGACTTGGAAGAAATGGATATTCTACACCAACTGGCCATGTTGAGTATAAACACAAACAAATTTTACAAAAGGTCAGGAAGGAAATTTCCAGAACTCAACAGTTCCACAAAAATTGGTTTTGACAAATCTAAACTTAGATGTCACAAGTGTCAAAAGTTGGGACACTTTGCTAGAGAGTGTAGAAGCTCTAGCTACAACCAATCTCAGTCTGGAAATCTGTATAACCCTAGTTATAATAGGAATAATGGAACACAGGGGAGTGCACCTTTTGTACAGGCACAAGCTCCACAAATCCAATATGTGCCACAAGTACAATATGTACAGATGCCTGCTCAACAGATGCAGAGCCAACAATCAATACCTCCCATTCCAGCTGCTCAACAACCTCCACAGACTCAGCAACCCTCACAACAAACCTTGTTCACCTCAGTGTATGTTGACTGGAGCAGGCTTCCTTTTGACACCACAGAGTGTAATCCTGATGCAGACAACAAAATGTTTGACATCAACTGGGGAGAACCTGACAATGGCAGAAAGAATTTTGCCTTAATGGCATTTGAGGGCTGCACCTCAAAATCTGCCATGTCTCAAGTATCAAAAGAATCTTTAACAAAACTTTGTTCAACTTTATGTAAAGAATCTTTTGCTCTCATAAGAGAGACCAATGTGCACTTACAAGGCAAAGCAAATGACTCTGAGAGAAAATTCACTCAGATGAAATGTGATTTAGAAAGAAAACTTGCTGCAAAGACAAAAGAAAATTCTAAATTAACTAACAATGCTATTGAAACCCAAGCACAACTTAAAATCATGATAGATGACCTAGGAAATGTCAGAAAAGAGCTTGCTGACACCAAGGTCACTTGTGAAAAATGGGTAGAATCTTGTAAGGGGTACCAACTGTTGCTAAACAAACAAAGTGCTTCAAATGTTAGGTTTGGCATAACAATCACACTGAAACACCAACAGATTTTCCCCCAAAACTACTGAAGATGGGAGAAAAATTGTTTAAGGTGAAACTTCTGAAGAGATAGAATGCACATCTTTCCGTGAAAACTTTCTAAAAACTCACAAAGAAAGTTCTTCAGAAGTACTGATAAAATATGACTTTAAGCCATCAGTAGTTTCATCTACATCAGGAGTTGAGAACCTGAAAACTGCTGATGACCTAAAACCAATCAAAATAGTTAGAAACTTGTCTTTAAAAGAAAAGACAAAAGAATGTGAAATCTGTGGTTTGTTCAACCACAAAACAGAATTTTGTAGATACAGAAAAGGTATTCAGTACAACAAGAAAATTCAACAACTGGTTGTGGGAAAACAAATCATAAATGATTATGAAGAAACTTTTTATCCCAAGAAACAACAACCAGAAAACACCTTTTCTCGGAAAAAGATAAAATCTCAACAAAAGTCTTTTTCTCAAAATTCCCCTTCAGTAGTTAGACCTACATCATCAGCAGTTTCACAAACTTCTGAGATAAAAGATCTCATGAACATGGTACAACTACTGATGACCAAGGTTGATGGTGGTCCTCAAAAGGATACCATCATTGCTCTTAATGAAAAATCCATTGCCAAAAAAACATGGATTCCTCAACCTGGTCAAGAACAAACTGTTAATGTTCTCAAGAGCAAACCCAAAGCCAAACTGGCTTAAGTTCCTAAATCTAACTAATTTTCTACGTTGTGCAGAGGGTTTCCAGAGGCTTAAATAGCATTTGGTATGTGGACAGTGGAGGCTCAATGCACATGACAGGATGCTGATACCTGATAAACAATTTTATCAGTCAAAGAGAAGGATCTGTATCCTTTGGGAACAATGCTAAGGGATATGTGCTAGGACATGGCAATGTCTCCTCTGGCAAAATACAGTTTGACAAGGTCAATCTGGTTGAAAACCTTGAGTACAACTTGCTAAGTGTGTCTCAAATGTGTGATAAAGGATATTCTTCCTTTTTCACAAAGACAGCATGCAAGATCATATCACCAGAAGGCCAGAAGTTGATAGAGAAGATCATTGAAGATCATACTTTGTTGATAGCCAAAAGATGTGGCAATGTCTATGCAGTGGACATTGAAAAGGACAAAGTATTGAACAACAATGCCTGTTTCTTCTCAAAGGCATCAACTTCAGAGACTGATCTCTGGCACAGGAGACTTGGCCATGTGAATTTTAAAACCATAAATAAAGTCACAAAAATGGGCTTGGTTAGAGGTCTACCTTTGAAAGTATACCAGTGTCAAGAACACTGTGTATCCTATTTGAAGGGAAAACAACATAAGTCCTCGTATAAGTCTATTGAAGAATAAAAAACAACTGCATGTCTTCAACTACTTCATATGGACTTATTTGGGCCTGTAAAAATCATGAGCCTTGGTAAGAAGAAGTACTGCTTGGTCATCATTGATGACTATTCAAGATTTACATGGGTACTCTTCTTATTTTCCAAGGATGAGGCTGCTGAAATCATCAAGTTCTTCATTCTACAAGTAGAGAAACAATATTCTCTGTCTGTCAAAGCCATTAGAAGTGACAATGGGACAGAGTTCAGGAACAAAACTCTGGATGAATTTTGTTTGTCTAAAGGGATTATTAGACAATTCAGTGTTCCCAAAACTCCTAAACAAAATGGTGTAGTAGAAAGGAAGAACAGAACCTTAGTTGAAGGAGCAAGAACAATGTTAGCTGATTCTGGCCTACCATTGTATATCTGGGCTGAAGCAGTTAACACTGCATGTTATGTTCAAAATAGAGTCCTTGTCAACAAGAGACACTCCAAGACTGCCTATGAAGTTCTTCATGGCATAAAGCCCCTTATCTCATTTTTCAGGGCTTTTGGATGTCAATGTTTCATTCTAAACATTAAAGACTCTATTTCAAAGTTTGCTGCTAAAGTTGATTCAGGTTACTTTCTTGGTTACTCTTCCACTAGAAAAGCCTACAAGGTTTTTAACTCAAGAACCAGGATAGTAGAAGAAACACTGAATGTCAAGTTCAATGAGTCAAAACACACTCTTATTCCAGCACATCCTGCTGAACTTTTTGACCTTGACAGCTTCCATTTTGGACCTGAAAAGACTGTTACTTCATCTAAACCTACTTATTATGGTGATCAAAGGTTTGATGATGAGGATCCAGCACCATGGACTCCTAATACAGTCATTAAGTCAACTTTCAAACCATCAGAAGTTTCACAAACTTATGATTCAACAACTGTTGATGTACAAACTCAAACATCTGCTTCAGCACCTACAACTACTGAAGACACTGAAACTGCTGAACCAGACATTATAAACCTCAGTGGTTTGTTTGATAAAGTACAAGAGCCACCTACACCTGTCAGTGGTTTAAAACAACTAATTGAACACAAAGATCATCCACTTGAACAAATCATGGGTGATATTGCATCAGGTGTTCTTACAAGAAACCAGCTTTCCAACTTTTGCCTCTTCTTAGCATTTCATTTCTCAGTTGGAACCTAAAAAGTACCAAGATGCCCTCAAAGACAACAATTGGGTGCAAGCCATGCAAGATGAGTTGCTTCAATTCAAAAAGCAACAGGTTTGGGAAATCTGTCCCTTACCACCAAACAAGCAACCAATTGGCACAAGATGGGTTTTTAGGAACAAACAAGATGAGGCTGGTATGATTATAAAGAACATGGCAAGACTGGTAGTACAAGGTTACTCTCAAGAAGAAGGAATTGATTATGATGAAACCTTTGCTCCAGTTGCAAGGCTTGAAGCCATCAGGTTATTTCTGGCCTATGCCATTTCCAACAAAATCAAAGTTTTTCAAATGGACGTTAAAAGTGCATTTTTGTATGGAAAAATAAAAGAGGAAGTGTATGTCTGTCAGCCACCTGGGTTTGAGGATCCTTCTCATCCTGAGTTGGTGTACAAGCTAGACAAAGCTCTTTATGGGCTCAAACAGGCTCCAAGAGCCTGGTATATAACACTTTCTAACTTTTTGCTCAAAAATAACTTCACAAGAGGCTCCATTGATAAAACTCTTTTCATAAAACATGTTGGAAATCATGTCTTACTTGTTCAAATATATGTTGATGATATCATATTTGGTTCAACAAACACAAAACTGTGTGATGAATTTAAGAAACTCATGCAATCAAAATTTGAGATGAGTACAATGGGAGAACTGCAGTACTTTCTGGGACTGCAGATTAAACAACAAACAAATGGAACTTTTATACATCAATCAAAATATGTTAAAGAATTATTGAACAAATTTTCTTTACAAGACTGTAAATCATGTTCCACTCCCATGACACCAACCACACAAGTTGAACCAGATGATCAAGGAAAACAGGTTGATCAAACCATGTATAGATGTATGATAGGTTCCCTTTTATATCTAACTGCTTCTAGACCAGATATTATGTTTTCAATATGTGTCTGTGCTAGATATCAATCAGCTCCTAGGGAATCACACCTCATTGCAGTCAAAAGAATCTTCAGATATCTGAAAGGAACTCCAACACTTGGAATTTGGTATCCTGCTTCAAGCAATACCAAGTTATCAGCTTTTTCAGATAGTGACTATGCAGAGTGTAAAATGACAAGAAAATCAACATCTGGTGGTTATCAATTCTTGGGAAACTGTCTAGTGTCCTGGCAATCAAAGAAACAAACATCTGTTGCAACTTCAACTGCTGAAGCTGAATACATTGCAGCTGCAAGTTGTACATCACAGATACAATGGCTCCAGTATCAACTTCTTGATTATGGAATCAAAGAGACCAAGACACCATTGCTTGTAGACAGCAAATCTGCCATTAGCATCATTCAAAATCCTGTTCAGTTTTCAAAAACTAAACATATTGAAATCAGGTATCATTTCATAAGAGATTGCTATGAAAAAGGCAAGATTGAAGTGAAACATGTAGCAACAGCTAATCAAATAGCTGACATATTCACTAAACCCCTTGACACATCAATATTTCAGAAGTTAGTATCCATGCTTGGGATGCTAAATTTGTAAGTGTTTCTTTTTATTTTTCTGCACATATTTTCATTTTTCACTTACATCTGTTTTTAAGTCTGAAAACTTCTGAAAAACAAAAAGAGAGAAACTACGGATGAACAAAACATCAGTATGGGAATATTTTCTGAAAAATGATTAACCACTGATAAAATAACCTTCAGAAGTTATGAATAAAGTATTTATAAAACATTCTCATCAGTTGTTAACAAACTACTGAAGAGAAAGTAGGAACTACTGATGATAATTGTTCTTCATCAGCAGTTTGGTCAAAAAGGGTAAATCAGACTTTTCCAACATCAGAAGTTTGACCTAGGCGGTTATAAACTTCTGATAAATACCTTTTACAACACTTATCCTTTCAAAAAGCAAAAAATTCCCTCCGTCTCTCTCACAAAACACTCTCAAGACCTAAACCTGAAAAAGCACTATTCGATCCACACACACACAAACCACATGGCTCTAATACTGAAACAGGGACACAATCAAAGAGGCTACTTCGAAAAACTTGAAGCCTGGTCCGAATACGACAAAATCATTGATTTGGTCGTCAAATCCCAATACTTCACCGCCCTCACCATCGACCCTCCAATCCACACTGAAACTCTAAATGAGTTTTGGGCAAACGTAGAGACGGTGACGGTGAACAACAAAGTAATCTCCCTCAACTCAACCATCCAAGGGAGAAGAATGGCAATCACACCAGCTACTTTGGCGATTAGGCTGGGTTTGGATGATGTAAATGCCCCAGACCAATTTCCAAACTCTGAGATTCACTTAACCATGACAGAGTGTGGTTACCAAGGTATTCTCTCACATGCTACAATTTTTAAGAAATATTTTGAACCAAAGTATAAACTGCTGTTTCATTATATTATTATGTGTTTGAGTCCAAAAACTGGATCTTATGATCAGATGCCCTCAACTTTTCAACCTATTTTTCATTCCATAGTGAATGAAACAAAATTCAGGGCATCATCACTTTTCTTTAATGAGTTGGTGTTACATCATCTCAATACTAAAAAGAAGTTTTTGTTGTACCCACGATTTATTATGCAATGCATAATAAAAGAACTTGGAGAAGAGGTGCTTGTGGGTAAAACTACAACTTTAAACCCTTTGTCCTCACAAGCATACTCAAGGCACAACAAACCGGCTGCCTGGCCAGAAGATGACCAAGGGGAACCAGAAACAGTCCCCATGGAACCCTCATCTTCCAAACCTTCACCCCCAAAGGCCAAGAAACCCAAGCAACAAAAACAAAAACCCACCAACCCAAAAAGTAAGGCAGTTCAGGAGGTTGAGATGCCTGAACTTGCTAATGTGCAATCTGCACTTGATAAAGATGTGACTAAAACATCCTCTCAGTCTCATCCATCTCAAACCCCACCAAGAGCACCAATAACAATCCTTTTCAAAAGAAAGAAATTCAAGAAAACAATCCCAATAGACCCTTCTTTCGAAACTGCTGAACCCAGAGCCCAAACTACTGATCCAGCACCCCAAACTTCTGAACCAGAAATTGAAATTGCCAAGCTTCTCTCTGGGCTAAAAGAGATAATCCCATCCGAACATGTCAATCCCCAACAACCACGTCAAACAGGGGACATAGCTTCAGAACTTGACATGGATGTGGACACTCAAAGACATAACCTAAGAGAAGAGGATGAACCAGGGTCTCTAAGCCCAAACTTAGAAACTCTAGGTACATTTGAGGCTGCTACTACTCAAATACCACCCAGTGGTGGATCTGAGGAAAGAAGTAACATTGCTAAGACCTCATTTGTGGCAATTACTAATGAAGGCTTAATGCCTGAGGTAGGAAATCCTCTGAACCAATAAAAAGAGGTACATGAGACAACTGAGTTAGGCTCAGCTCATGATGTAACTGATACTGTCCTCATTGAGGATGTAATCAGGAATTCAGATGATTCCATTGATTTGGATGATGATTCACAAACAAACATTGAATTGACGGCTGCTAGTGAAGGTCCTGCACCTGGTGTATCTAAGCTCAAAGAGCTGGTCACACCAGATCAGGTTAAAGTCCACTTGATCCCTGATTCCCTTAAAGTGGCATCTTCTGTACAACAAGAAGATCACCCCAAAACACACCCCTCACTACAAATGCCTACCCAATTCCCTGGGTGTTGGGTCTGCTGACCTGGAGAAGAACAGATGATTGGAAAGCCAAAATATGCTAACAGTTGATCCTTTCAAATAAACAGTCTTTACAACTTACTTCTCCCAAAAGACTGCTGACTCTAACAACTGTTCTATCCAAACAACTGATATGACAACTGCTGATACAAAGGACTGCTGAATAAACAACTGATGAAGAACAACTGCTGACCAAAGGTCTGATGAAGAATAACTGCTGATTCAAGTACTGAAGACTAAAGCACTGCTGGAGCCAACAGCACTTAGGCTCCAGCAGAGGATACAAGACCATCAGAGTTTTCCTACAACAGCTGTTTACTATCAGTGCTTTCAATGTAACAGTAGTTTGTAATAGGCAGATGTTTTATGTTTGTTATTCTGTTAGAGGTCACTGTCTTAGGTGACGTCAGCTTAGGTCATCAGTGGTTTAGGTCTGTCTATAAATAGAACAGTGCTTGTACTGTTCTATTGTATCACACACACAAACATTCTCTCAGACAAACAATCACTGTGTGATCAGGCTGAGGGGGAGTATTTGTACGATTGTAATCTTTTAGATAAATGAAAGCATTCGATCTGAAAACATTTACTCTCTTGTTTTGATTAACAGTTTATTATTCCGCTGCACTTTCCATCTATATTCGTTTCACTTTTATCATATTTAGTTAAACATAATCAAAACAATCAAACTCAGATTCTAACAATTGATATCAGAGCTTGGTCAATTAAATTCGATCTAACAAATCAATTTAATAATCAGCTCACAATTATTGATATCGTTTGTCTGTTGGATTGAAAACAGAGTAATAGTTTAATTTCGTTTCAACCGTTTTTAAACAGACTTTGTTTTTTGAAAAATCAGAGAATGGCTTCAATCAATCACGATCCACATAACACTGGTACGAACAACAAGCACCGATGCTTGTCAGATCTGAATACAATATCTGGCAACGTCGGATGAGCCATGTTCTAGCTCAACAAAACACTGGGTGTTGGAAGTCGGTTATCTTCGGACCACATGTTCCGACTGTGCCGAGTACTGAAGATCCCAAAGTGTTTGAGCCAAAGAAACTTGAAAACTACTCCGACCAGGATTTTCAGAAAATTGAGTTAGATGCTAAGGCCTTCAGTATTGTGGCCATGGCTCTACCCAATGATATATATGCTGGGTTGTTACATTGTAACAGTGCAAAGGATTTATGGGATGCACTGAAAGAACAGTTTGGTGGGACTGAGGAGGTTATTGAAAACAATCGTGAAATACTTAACCAACAATATGAAACATTCAGTCATGTCAAAGGAGAGTCATTAACTCAACAGTTTGAGAGGTTTAATTGTTTAATTAGTGAACTAAAATTGGTTGGTCTTACTTACCCTCATTCAACCTTGAACCATAGGTTTTTAAGATCACTACCAGACAAATGGGACACTATTGCTATTGTGATGAGAAACTCAATTGGATTTAAAGACCTATCACTGACCCAGCTTCATGGTAAGCTCTTGACTTATGAGAGAGAGCTTAACCAGAAAAAGAAGCTCCAGGACTCTGGAAAAGTGTCTGATGACTATGTATTTGGGAATACAGCACTTTTGGGTCATGATGAGGTGCCTGGAAACACTAAGGATCAGAGTTATGATCATTTCATTGACATAACTTCAGGTTTTAACTCAGGTTTTAACTCTGATTCTTATTCACCAAACTATGCTTTCACAGCAAGTGGTGGTGATATCCAGGCATCTGACAATATATCCTTTGAGTATGATGACCTGTAATACTTTGACCCTGATGATTTGGAAGAAATGGACATTATGCACCAATTGGCCCTTCTCAGTGTAAGAACTAACAATCTTTACAAGAAAACTGGGAGAAGGTTTCCAGGGTTAACTGGCAGATCTAAGGTTGGGTTGGATAAATCAAAGATAAAGTGTTACAAATGTCATAGACTTAGTCATTTTGCTAGGGAGTATAGGGGTCAACATGGTACACCTATGATCACCTATCCAAATCAAAGACCACAGACCAACACTTATCAGAATTCCTATAATGCCCCTGGACCAAATGTGCAAAACACTGCTCATTTTGCACAGTCCTCAAACACTGTTCCTGTCCAGTATGTCCAAACCACTGTTCCTCAGATCCACTATGTGCAAACACCTGTTGCTCAAGCACCTGTGCAAACGACTGTTGCTTCATCCTCTGCTCCTGCAGAGACCAGTCAACAGAGCTTCTTTACACAAGGCTTTGTTGATTGGAGCAGTCTACCTGATGAGTTAATAGATGAAAATTTTGCATTAGTTGCCAAAGCTGAAAATGAACCAGAAAACTTTTGTTTCATGGCTATGGTTGATGAGGTTGAATCTGAGGAGGTGGTGACTGAATCTGATGTTGTGACTGATGATGTTGTTAATGAAGTTGTTACAGGTGAAAATCCTGAAGAAGAGGTTGTGAATCTCTCAGATCCCTGGGGTGCATCTGATGACTGTGAGTGCAAGTGTGATTGTGCATTGATGGCTGCTGCTAAGGTATCTCCTCAAATTCTTAAAGAATTGTGTTCTGACAAATGTGTAATTGCATTTGCTAACATCAAAGAGGTGAATGAAAACCTTAGAAAGAAAATTTTGGATGATGAAGTTAAATTTGAAAAACTTACAAAAGATTTAAAAACAAGTTTATCTGCAAAAGAGTCTGAAATAAGCAGCTTAAAACATGAAGCAACCATAACCAAAGACCAGCTCCAAACTATGATAGCAAAATATCAAAGTTGTAAAAGTGAGCTTGAGTCCACCCAAGTTGAATGTGAGAAATGGGTGGAATCATGTAGAGGTTTTGAGATGCTACTCAACAAACAAACCAAAAGTCATGTGAAGTTTGGTTTTGGTTTTGAAACCACTGCTCCAGCTTTTGAAAACACTGACAAAAAGAGTCAAAAGTCTGTTGAGGTAGTACCAACAAACCTGCAGGGTCAAGAGATTAAAATCACTGAACCAAATGGTAAGAAAATTGTTCTTGAAAAACCAGAAGGTTCCTCATCTTTTACTGAACTTGAAAAGTATGAATTTAAACCTACTTGGTCTGATGAGTGTGATACTCTTGAGAATTTTAAACCTGTTGATTTTAAAACACCTGATGGGAAGACAGCTCCTCAGGCAAAAGTCATTCCCCTGGCAAAAGTCATTCCCCTGAAAAATCTTCCAGCAGATGCTCAAACATCTGCTGAAAAGAAGGCTGAAAAGGGGAAGAAGAAAGAAAAGACTGTCAACTTGTTCTGTGATTTCTGTGAAAAGAAGAATCATGTCACTAAAAACTATTTTCTTCTAAAAGCATATGACATTAACAAAGGAACAAGTGAATGTGATTCCAAAGCCACATGCTCAATATGTGGGAAAAAGAATCATAAGACCAAAGAGTGCTTGTATCTCAAAAATTTTGATGTAAAAATACAAGAATACAAAGCTAAAACTCTTGCAAACCCTGTGGTTAGTACTTCAAAAGGAAAGCCCAAACAGACTTTCACCCCTGTCCAAACACCTGTTACTAAAAGGCTTGAAACATCTGCTTCTAGAGATGTCCAAGTAACAGATGCTCCACCCACAAGCAAATACCCAAGAGGTTATGGTCAACCACCATGTCACAGTCTGCCACATGTTTATGAGGAGCCAAAAAGACCCTCTAAACCAAGAGTGAACAGAAATCCTTATGGGTATTATCATCTGTCAGGAAGTGATCAAACAACTGCTGCCCCAAGTGTTGACATTCAAGCACTGGCAAATGGTCAGCAGCAGTTGTTGAACTTAATTCAGAAATTAGTCCAAACCACTGATCACCTTCCAAAGCTTGAGTCTGAAAGGTCTGAGGACCCATCCAAAGCCAACTTGGCTTTGGACACTCACCAAAACTAATCCATTACTGATGTGCAGGGAGCTTCTGCTTGTTTAGATAGTCTTTGGTATGTAGATAGTGGAGGCTCCAGGCACATGACAGGATGTAGAGCCCTTCTTCTGGACTTCTTGGCTCATGGAGGGGGTGATATATCCTTTGGTAATGATTCAAAAGGTATGGTGTTGGGGTCAGGGACTGTACAGGCTGGAAAACTCAAGTTTGAAAATGTCAATCTTATTGATAATCTCAAGTTTAATCTTCTGAGTGTTTCACAAATGAGTGACAAAGGTTATGGCTCATTTTTCACAAAGAAAACTTGTAAGATTATTGGGCCAGAAGTGGTGAAAAAGATTGATACCATCATTGCTGAGAGCAAAGCACAACTTGTTGCTCATAGAAGTGGCAATGTGTATGTTGTTGATATGTTAAAGGACAATCCTATGGCAAATGTCTGTCTATTTTCTGCTGCTTCCACTAAGGAGACAGAATTGTGGCATAGGAGATTGGGTCACACCAACCTTAATACTATCAACACACTCTCCAAACAAAGCCTTGTCAGAGGTTTACCATCAAAAGAATTTAAATGTGATGAGCATTGTGTTTCCTGTTTAAAAGGGAAACAACATAAAAGCTCTTACAAATCCATTGATGAGTCCAAAACCAGTCAGTGTCTACAATTGTTGCACATGGACTTGTTTGGCCCTGTTAAAATCATGAGTCTAAGAAGAAAGAGATTTTGTCTTGTCATAGTTGATGATTTTTGTAGGTTTACATGGACTTACTTTTTACATTCTAAAGTTGAAAAACAATATGACTTGCCAGTAAAAGTCTTCAGGAGTGACAATGGAACAGAGTTTAAGAATAAGGAGTTGGATGACTTCTGTGTGTCAAAAGGGATTGTGAGGCAGTACAGCATCCCAAGAACACCAGAACAAAATGGGGTGGTTGAGAGGAAAAATAGAACTCTTATAGAAGCTGCAAGAACCATGCTAGCAGATTCTGGTTTGCCACTGTCCTTTTGGGCAGAAGCTGTAAACACTGCTTGCTATGTTCAAAACAGAGTTTTGATCAACCCCAGACATCAAAAAACTGCTTATGAAATTTTGTTCAAAATCAAACCATTAATTTCATTCTTCAAAATCTTTGGCTGCCCATGTTTCATTTTAAATATCAAAGATTCCATTTCAAAATTTGCAGCCAAAGTAGACTGTGGTTATTTTCTGGGATATTCTTCTACTGCTAAGGCCTATAAAGTGTTTAACACAAGGACCAAGACAATAGAAGAAACTCTGAATGTAAAGTTCAATGAACTTTCATCTCTAAAAATCCCTGCAAACCCTGCTGAACTATTTGACTGAGATAAATTCAAATTTGAAGATATCACTGTTAAAACTAACAATGCAGGTATTCCACAGTCTCCA
This sequence comes from Ambrosia trifida, assembly GCA_028751855.1. Classification (NCBI taxonomy): domain Eukaryota; kingdom Viridiplantae; phylum Streptophyta; class Magnoliopsida; order Asterales; family Asteraceae; genus Ambrosia; species Ambrosia trifida. The sequence continues at coordinate 128,164,444 of CM054128.1, read as the reverse complement.
CAACAAGATTACAGAACAGATGTTGTGATCCCCAGTCACTACAAAATCTATTCTGCCTCAGAGGAAGCAGCTGTTCAAAACAATTGTCAAAACTCTGCCACAGCTGTGTCAACCACTGTTGGCCAGTCTTATCCTCAAACCACTACTTCACCCCTCACAACCACTGACCTAACATCTGTTGACAAAAGTCAATCATCTGTTGACAAAAGTCAGTCCAGTTTCACACCACTTGGACCCATTCCTCCATTACCATTCCAAACATCTGATGGCACTACAGAAGTACCAACAGATGTTACACCAACAGAGTCACCAAACCTCTGTCCATCACCTCAAAATGCTATCGTTCCATATCAGGGAGATCTTATTTACTTAAGAGCTCATCCACCAGACCAGATCATTGGCAACATCAGAGAGGGTGTGCTCACAAGAAGCCAATCCTCCAATATCTGTCTTTTTGCAGGTTTCCTATCCCTCACACAACCTGTCAAGTACCAAGAGGCACTAAAAGACAACAGTTGGGTAGAAGCCATGGAAGAAGAACTCCTTCAATTTAAAAGACAACAAGTATGGGAGCTTGTACCACTTCCTAAGGATGTTTGTCCTATAGGAACAAAGTGGGTCTTCAAAAACAAAACTGATGAAAGGGGTATTGTTGTCAAGAATAAAGCCAGGCTTGTGGTTCAAGGCTTCAGACAAGAAAAAGGAATAGATTATGATGAAACTTTTGCTCCTGTAGCAAGACTAGAAGCCATCAGACTTTTCTTAGCCTTTGCTGTCAACCACAACATAAAGGTGTATCAGATGGACATCAAATGTGCTTTCCTTTATGGCAAAATTCAGGAGGAGGTCTATGTATGTCAGCCACCTGGTTTTGAAGACACATTCCATCCTGACTATGTCTACAAGCTCAACAAAGCTTTGTATGGACTCAAACAAGCACCAAGGGCCTGGTATGAAACTCTCTCCACATTTCTCTTATCCATTGGCTTCACAAGAGGTAAAATAGACAAAACTTTATTTCTTAAATGGAAAGGGAAACACTTAATGATTGTTCAAATATATGTGGATGACATCAATTTTGGATCCACATGTAACCAAATGTGTGAAGAGTTTGAGATGAGTGCCATGGGTGAGCTTCAGTGTTTCCTTGGTCTTCAAGTGAAACAACTGCAAAATGGCACATTCATTCACCAAAACAAATATGGAAAGAATTTATTAACCAGATTTGAGATGAATGATTGTAAGCCATGTAGCACACCCATGAGTACAGTCAAGCTGCTCACTATTGATGACAAGGATGAACTGGTTGATCAAACACATTATAGATGCATGATTGGGTCTTTACTGTACTTAACTGCATCTAGGCCAGACATTATGTTTGCTACCTGTGTCTGTGCAAGATCCCAGGCTTCACCCAGAAAGTCAAACCTTATTGCTGTGAAAAGGATATTTAGATACCTCAAAGGTGCTCCCACACTTGGTATCTGGTATCCTGCTAATGGAAACATTGAGCTTTCAGGTTATTCAGATAGTGACTTTGCTGGCTGTCACACCACAAGAAAATCCACATCAGGAGGGTGCCAATTTCTAGGGAATGCCTTAGTTTCCTGGCAAAGCAAAAAGCAGGCAGCTGTTTCAACTTCAACAGCTGAAGCTGAATACATTGCTGCTGCAAGCTGTACAGCCCAACTCATGTGGCTTCAAAATCAACTACTGGATTTTGGGATAACTGCACTACAGACTCCACTCATGTTGGACAGTCAAGCTGCTGAAAATATCATCAAGAATCCAGTCTCTCATTCCACTACCAAACACATTGACATAAGACATCATTTTGTCAGAGACAACTATGAAAAAGGTTTGATTTCTCTGCACCATGTTCCAACAGAGGATCAGTTGGCAGATGTGTTAACAAAAGCTTTAGACACGTCTACCTTTACAAATCTGATTTCCAGAATTGGTATCTTAAAAAAAAAATTAAAAATAAATTTTTTTTAATAAATCATAATAAAATGTTTCAGAAAATCAAAATTTATTCAAATAGCTGTTTGGTTGAAAAATCTGTTTATAACATCTGATCAGATAAAACAACCACTGTTTCATTCATATCCACTGTTGGTTGAAAAATCTGTTTCAAAACATCTGATCAGATAAAACAACTGTTAGTTGAAAAATGTGTTTCAGAACATCTGTTCAGATAAAACAACTGTTTCCTTATATATTTATACTATATCTATACAAAAAAAAAAACAGTTGGTTCCATCAGCTGTTTGTATCAGTTGTTTGCCAAAAACAGCTGTTCTCCACCAGATGTTTCATCCATCAGATGATTGCCACGTCTGCTCATATAAGCAGAGGTTTGGCCACATCAGCGGTTTCCTTGAGCCTATAAAAACCCTGTTTTACCACAACAGATGTTACATTGTCTTATTGTATTCAAAATACAGAAACCGCCTTCTTCATTCTCAAACCCTCAATCAAATTTTCATTCATCTTCACCTTCGAAATCCATTACAATGGATCTTCAAGCCAAAGCCACCCACAATTGTCTCCCCTATCTGGTTAAAACAGATGACAACGTTTCATTCCATTCCACCATCGACATTCTTCTAAACTCCAAATACCTACCCATCTTAACCGCTAACGCCCCCATTTATCTCGATACTCTCCAAGAGTTCTGGTTGAATGCTGAGTTTTTACTCCAAGACAAAAAGCCTACTTCCATTATTTCCAAAATTGGAGAAACCAGTATCGTCATTACCCCTGAAACCATATCCACAACCTTCTCACTGAATGACCTGGCAGGTAAGGACTCCTTCACTAAAACAGAGCTTCACACTGAGTTCCAAGAAAGAGGGTATGATGGTCAGATGACTGGATCAACTCTTTTCAAAAAGTTTTTCCCTCCAGTCATAAATTTTTCTTCCATACCCTTCTTCTATGTGTCTCTGCTAAGTCCACATCCTTTAATGAAATCCCACTAAGGATGCAATATCTGGGTTATGCCATGTTGTCAAACTCTGACTTCAATCTTTCCCAGGGATTGTTCATGGACTTAGTATCAAATGTGAAAGCAATCAAGTCTGGGTCAAACAATGCTTTTCTTATCTACCCAAGAATTCTTAGTGTAATCTTACAAAAAGTCTTACCAGAAAAAGTTTTCAAAAAGGGTGAGGCAATGCAAATGAAAAGCTTAACTGATGAAACTTTCACTAGAATGCTGGGTGGAAGCACCCAAGAAAAAGTGTCTAAAGTGTCAAAAGTTTCTAAAACACAAACAAAGAGGACAAAGACAACAACTGTTGTCAAAACCTCTGTTGTTGAGCCCACTGCTCCTGGTGATCATGGCACTACATCCAGTGCTGTGAAACCCACACCAGCCACTTCCAAAAAGAAACATCCATCCACAAAAACCACCACTCAACCACAAATGAGACTTCTGGATGATGAGGTACCAGAAGAAACCTCTGTTGCACCACAAAAGCAACCTGAAACCACTGTTGTTACTTCCTCACAACAGTTGGACATACCTCCACCTGACCAAACTCCTCATGAATCCTCCCAAAAGGATCATGTTGTAAGCCAAGGGGACACACATCATGATACATTTGAGTCACTTGGCCAAATGTTCACAAGCCCCTCTCCCAGGGCTAATTCTCTTGTTACTCCTCCACCCTCACCGTCACATCATGTTCCACAAACCATGCAACCTCTGTTTGAGGCAATTGACAAATCTCAGGAAGATCCCAGTTCCTCTCTTCCACCTATCACTGAGAGCATACTCCCACAAGTGACTAGTCCTGAGAACATTCAATCTACTATCCAACAAACAGAAGAGGAGGTTACACCACCTGAGTTCAATGCAACTCTAGGTGAGTTTTCAAGTGGAGCAGCCACTACTGATGTAGAGACCATTGTCTCACATCAGGACAGTGATTACATTGCTAAGACTCCCTTGAAGGCAACAACTGTTGTAGCCACTATAGTGTCTCCAAAAATAGTTGGAAGTCCCCAGTACCAAGAAAAAGGGGCATCTGATTCACCTATTAGGACTGAATCAGGTAGAACTACCACTGGTAGGGACTCAGATGATCCTATTAACTTAGGAGATGAGTCAAAATACCAAGAATTGACGGACAGAGTTTGTACAATTGAAAACTCTGTAGCTGACATCAAATCTGATGTCAAGCTTATACTGAGCTCCATTGCAGACCTTTCCAAGAGTCAACCATCAACAGCTGATATACCTAGTGAGCTATGGAAATCCGTTTCCCCCATCATCATAGCTCACAGAAAACTGGCTGATCAGACACATGAGATATATATGGCTGAGATCAGAAACATGGTGGATGCAAGGTACAAAGATACCCATGCAGATATTAAAGCCATCAAGGACCACCTGCTGAAGACTACTGGCTCTGCCCCTACCACCATTCTCAGGGATGAAAATGATGATGCTTTCACGGCTGATGATGCCAAAAAGGGGGAGAGTGGCAGAGATAGGCTACCAAAGCTAGATCCCTTTGGTTGTCCTCCTTCTCAAAAAGGCCAAGCCAAGTCTGCCAACAAACCAGAGTCTACTAAAACAGCTCCACAACAACAACAGCAAGCAACACCAACAGCACCACAACAAACCACTGACAAGAACAAAGCAGTAGATGACTCTGCAAACATAGAAGCTGAAAAGGCTGCTCAAGAAAAACAGAAAAGAGCTGACACCTTGGAAGTTAAAGCAGAGTCACTAGTAGAACTCAAGAAGAAACAACAGCAGGAGACTGAAGATGTGGGATCCTCTAAAAGGATGAAAAGGCCTGCTAAGCATGTCAGAAAACCACCATCCAAGTTAAACACCTCTGTTGACAAAACCACTGCTACTGAAACCACTGCCACCCAAAACACTGAAACCACCCAAAACACTGCTTCCCAAACCACTGTACCCAAACCAACAAACACACCTGAACATACAACCACCAAACCTACATCACCAGCCAAATCCCAAACATCTGCTGGACCTACTAAAAGGCCAACAGATGTTAATCCAACCACTGCTACCAAATCACCATCCCCTAAAATCATGTACACAAGGAAGAGAAAATCAACCTTTGTTATACATGATGAAAACATACACACATCACCAAACACCACCTCAACTGCACAATCCACTCCTCCTATCACAGCTATTCCAATCACATCATTCTCACCACACACATCCAAATTCAGATCCCATAGACCACCACCAACCATTACACCATTGGTTGTTCAGTATCCCCTTGAACTTGATCAACTCAAGGGGGAATTACAATCCTTCTACAATACTGAACAGCCATCAGACAGATCCTTCCCATCTCTCCCAAACTTCCCTGTTCCCCTCAACATTGATACATATCTGAAATACAAGGGTGAATAGGTGGATGCCATCATTAAGGAGAAATGTAAAGGGAAGGATGACAGGACTGCTCAGGGCATCCATTCAGCAGAGCTTAGTAAACTCAGAAGGATTGAAGACTTTGCTAAGACCCTGAGCAACTCCATGTCCTCCATGCCTCTCAGTGGTGACTTGGAAAAGGAGGTAAGGGATTCTCTTCTGGAACAGATCATGGCAACCAAGCCTTACAAAGCAACCAAGAAGCAGTTTAATGGTTGGACCACACATGCATTAAGAGAAGAACTTATCAGAATAGAAGAAATGGCCAAAGACCCCAAGGCTAAAGTCTCTACTCCTAATTTTGGCAAAGGCAGAGACCCAGTCAGAGCCTTGAAGTTTAAAAGGATGAGACAAGAGATTGTAGCTGCCAACTATGGGGAAATGAGGTCAGTCTCTAGATGGTCTGAGCTAAGGCTGGTTGAGACTTACAAGAGTCTGGAAGAAAACTGAAAGAAGGATCCCAGCCTACCAAGAAAACCTGTTTACACTGATGAGCCAATAATGAAGAGACCCCAACAGACTTTTACCTTGGACAGCTTACTTGACACCTCTGATCTATCAACTGCTGCAAGAAGACAATTCAAGAAACAGAAGGAAATGTCAGAAGAAGATCAGAGGAAGTTTGCTGATACATTCATCAAGGAAGGGCTCTTCAATCAAGTACACTTTTTCTCTGATCCTACAACAGAGAAACTCTAGAGAACTCATTGGAAGACCTCCATCACCCAACTCATCCAGAATAAAAATTCATCTCAGCAAATCCACTGACTCAAAAATTCTAAAATGGAAAGTCAACAAAGACAACCATGAATTGACATTGCTCAGGTCAGATGGAAGGGTTCAGAAGATTAGCATGGATGATGCTTACAGTCTATGTGCAGAAGATCACCAAACATTGCTGAATCTGGAACTTGAAAGAGATGAAGAAGACTTGTTTGCTCTGAACTTTGAACTACAATTCAAAGGTCAAATCAGAGAAAGTCTGATGAGGAATAAAGATCAATAAATAAAGCTGAGTTTTGGCATCATCTGTTCTAGGGGGAGATTGTTAGGTCTGCTGACCTGGAGAAGAACAGATGATTGGAAAGCCAAAATATGCTAACAGTTGATCCTTTCAAATAAACAGTCTTTACAACTTACTTCTCCCAAAAGACTGCTGACTCTAACAACTATTCTATCCAAACAACTGATATGACAACTGCTGATACAAAGGACTGCTGAATAAACAACTGATGAAGAACAACTACTGACCAAAGGTCTGATGAAGAACAACTGCTGATTCAAGTATTGAAGACTAAAGCACTGCTGGAGCCAACATCACTTAGGCTCCAGCAGAGGATACAAGACCATCAGAGTTTTCCTACAACAGCTGTTTACTATCAGTGCTTTCAATGTAACAGTAGTTTGTAATAGGCAGATGTTTTATGTTTGTTATTCTGTTAGAGGTCACTGTCTTAGGTGACGTCAGCTTAGGTCATCAGTGGTTTAGGTCTGTCTATAAATAGAACAGTGCTTGTACTGTTCTATTGTATCACACACACAAACATTCTCTCAGACAAACAATCACTGTGTGATCAGGCTGAGGGGGAGTATTTGTACGATTGTAATCTTTTTAGATAAATGAAAGCATTCGATCTGAAAACATTTACTCTCTTGTTTTGATTAACAGTTTATTATTCCGCTGCACTTTCCATCTATATTCGTTTCACTTTTATCATATTTAGTTAAACATAATCAAAACAATCAAACTCAGATCCTAACACTGGGTCAACAAGCATAGACTTGAACCAACTATGCAGCCCAGATGGTCCCTTATACCATATGATGAACACACTTATAACCAATCACTTCAGAACCTACACAGCTGCTTTGGAGCTGTCAGTCAAGAACCAATTTGAAGTGATCAAGAAAAAAATGAACGATCCGTCCAACAAAATTGACCACAATTCAAAACAGATCTCCATTCTCACTGGTACTTTCTCTCAACCTTCCAAACTCAAACTTGATGAATCCAAAAAGGGGGAGAAAACTAAGGAACCAAGGGAGTCATTCAAAGCCAGAATAAGAGCAAGAGTGGCTCTCCAAGAAAGAGAACTCAA